>CM050446.2:126260498-128870498 GCA_027563935.2 Costus lasius
CTTTTCTCTCCTCTCTGCCTTCCTCCCAAGCTCTCACTACTTTTAATGGTCGCTGGTTCCCTCACCGGAGGTTAATGTCACCACCTCTCGAGCATGATTACATAGGCCTCTCGGAGCTCCACCCCGCCGCTGCCGGCGCCGGCGAGGATGGGGCCCTCAACCTGAAGGAAACGGAGCTCAGGCTAGGCCTTCCCGGGTCGGAGTCCCCCGACTGCAAGGACAAGGTGGCCCTCACCCTCGGCCTCCTCCCCAAGGCATTCGTCTCCGGCGCCAAGCGGGGCTTCTCCGACGCCATCGACGGCGCCGGGAAGTGGGGCCTCGCCGCAGGATCTGAGACGGATGCTGTGAAAGGCAGCGCCTTGTTCTCCCCCAGAGGGGAGAGCGGCGGCGGGCAGCTACCCGGCCACGGGAATGCCGGCAAGGACGCGGCGGCGGAGCAGGAGAGGATGGCCACTGCGCAGGTTGGGAATTCCGCTGGTAATTGTCGTGGCTCGGCGCCTGCTGCGAAGTAAGTATCCCCCCAACTCTTGCGTGGGTCGATAAATCGAGCGAGGTTGTGTTTGTGTGTGGAAATTTGTGGTCCTTTCTTTGCGTTCTTTTAGTCGTCCTTGATGAGTACTTTTCTTAGGGAGAAATGCTTGATCTGTTCGAAGAAAACAATCCATTTTTGGGGAGTTTGAAATATGAATCGTTCCTTCTTTATTGTATGTACCTCTTTTTTTTCTTGCATTTTTTTACTATAAAGGAAGGGTAATCATAGGATTACTGAGAAACATAGTTCTTTACTTCTTTACTGTGGAGTTTCTCAATGGAATTTGTGGAAAATTAGTTGTAACTGCTTTTTCGCGCTAGTACTTGTTCTATGCTTCTTTAGTCTAATGCAGTTCTTGGTATCCAATTTTACTTTACTGGCCTTGTAAAGAATTTTGCTTGATCTCGTTGACTTCTCTTGGTAGCTGTTTTAGTACGCAATGGAATCTTGATTTGATCTTTTTTTGCTTCATTTGTGGTTGACTTATTCGACACCTCGATGAGTTACTACTAGTCTTCTGCTGCTAATGATCCTAGTTACAAATTGAATTATATGCAAATATTCTTTGAGCTTCAACCTCCATAAAGCTACAAACAATTTTGGTAGAAAAGAAGAAGACCTTGATTTTACTACTCTACCTCTTCCCAGTTGCCTCTTTAAGCTCGGAAGGATCACCTTATTTTTCTGGGAAAATATTTTTATTTTGGTAACGAAATTGTAACTTGGCACGTTTTGCTTTGTTTTTTCATGGGTATGCGAAATGATGAGTATGAGCTCTAACAGGGCACAGGTGGTAGGATGGCCACCAATCCGGAGTTACCGGAAGAACACTATGACTACAAATCCGTCAAAGAACAAAGAAGATGCTGAAGGAAAACAAGGACCAGGGTGTCTTTATGTCAAGGTCAGCATGGATGGAGCACCATTTCTTAGGAAAGTTGACCTGAAAATATACAGCAATTATAAGGAGTTCTCCTTTGCCCTAGAGACGATGTTTAGTGGCTTCACCATTGGTGAGCTCTGATTTTCTCCAGTCTCTTCAATAGTAACTCTGGAAACATTCATGTTTTTGTTTCAATTTTCCCTAATTCATTCTCATTCTTTTTGTAGGTTCTCTTCTTGGTAAGCATTTATGTTGGTATACATGCCAAAATAAAATATATTTCCTCAAGTTTCTACTTTCCAACATATCATTTTATGATTTACATGCAAGATCAGATGTTCTTCAACTAACTATACTTGCCAAATTACACTTTTTGGAAAGCTAGAACTATATGAACATTATTAATGTTTGAGGAATTTATGTTCAACTGCTTTCTTTTTGTTCACAATAATAAGTTTCACATTTTATGATTGTTCTCTCATGGGAAGGAGTTTACTTGTTTTATGTAAATTCTGCTACTTCAGGTCATTGTGGTTCTCAAGAAATACCAGGGCGAGATGGATTATCTGAGAGCAGGTTGACTGATCTCCTAAGTGGATCTGAATATGTGCTCACTTACGAAGACAAAGATGGTGACTGGATGCTAGTTGGGGATGTGCCATGGGAGTAAGTAAAGAAGTCTTCTCAGTTACGAAGAATAAAGCCGATGACATGTTCAGCTTTTAGCCTTTGACTGCTGATGGAAGATTAGCATTTTTTATATTCTTTGTTGTTACTTAGAGAAATTGTTGGGATTAAAATACTGATAATTTAAGAATTTAAATAACTTGCTGAAAAATATTGCAGCTTGAACTTCTAGTTGTATATCTTGCTATAAATTGAAATTTCTTTCTTTTTTTGCAAGTTGTTCCAGCTTTTATCTCCTTGATATTGCTTGACGGCTGATTTTTTTTACCATTCCAGGATGTTCACTGACTCTTGTAGGAGGCTGAGGATAATGAAGGGTGCAGATGCAATAGGACTGGGTGAGTGCAAATAAACAGAATTGACATACCATATTGCTGTGTCAGTAATATGTTCCTGGTTTCAACCTACTTCATTCTGGGCCTTGCACATTCATTGTTCTGGTCAGGTAAAAGAATGGAACAATGATGATTTACTTACCTAGCCCTAAGCCTTTCATGGACAATTGAGACTAATTCTCTTATATACTATGTCCAAATAGCCTATTGCGAAAAAAGCAGCAATGACAATGCGGGGCAGTGTTTCTTTTACACTTTAAAATGTTAGGATGTTTGGTAAACTTCTACTATGCTATACAATTCTTTCGATTATAATTTGTTTTCTGTTGATTGGGTTTCCCTAAATTCAGGTGCTATTAGTTTTCTGCTTGATCTTATTCTAACATATTGCTCATAAATTGCGACCAACATTTTGCTAAAAAGACACTGAGCACTGAAGCTTCAAAACGTTTATATTCAAACTCCACGCAACCTTCAAATGCTTCTATTGATAGCACCAAATCATTTCTGAAATACTCTTCTATGATGACAAAGATGGAAGTGTCGATTCTATACTAAAAAAATGAGATCTTATTTCTTGCAGCACCTAGGGCCATGGAAAAATGCAAGAGCCGCAATTAGGGGCCAACCTACTAAAGCAAATGCGAATCAGAAATCAAGAGGGCCATCGCCAAGGACTGAAAGCTTCACCAAGGTTCTTGGCATCTGTCTCATATCTGTTATGTTTTAGACTGTTTGCTGCTTTACATGTGTTAAGACTCTGTAAGCTAAGATGCCCTAGGGACCTAAGCTCTATAAGATTGTGTAATCAGTGTTTGTATGTACTGTTAGTACTGTGTACATTTGGATTGCTGTTTGGAACTCCTATAATTTATGTTTCCTGTTTCAAAGTGCTGCTTGCAAGGTCCTTATCTCTTAATCTGAATCCTAATGTTTGAGATAATTTTAAAGAGTTTATAAACTTTTGAGGGATTAAGATTGTGTGCATGAAATGACGTATAGGAGGGTTTATATAGGCACAAACACTCGTAAAAATAGCCCAAATGGTCACTAACATGTATTTGTTTGAGAAAAAAATTTTCTAACTGCTAATAATTGGATCTATAGTATATGCCTAGTGTATTGATATACTTGTTGGGCTGGTACAAACCAGATGTATTGCCCTTTTTTTTTAACTGAGCCCTAAAACTTTCACTTTACCTTCCAAGTCTTATGAACTCACTTTCAGTTTCTGTTTCTGTGGTCGTGCTGATCCTTCCATTTAGGCCTTTGTTTTTTCTTTTTCAGTACTAGAGACATACATGGTGAAATCTGCAGCTTTGTTTAGAAGGTGTGATGTGTGGGGGGCCTGCATCCAGTACCAATCTTTTTAGGGATCATCATAGATATTCAGGGTCAATTAGACTTGCCCGTCTCTAATTTTCACTTTGTCCTTATAGTTTGAACATCTACAACTAGCTACTCTACTTTGCAGCCTGTTTTGGCATCAGCTTCTACATGCGTAACCTATATGGTAGATTGGTAAATTATTCCAAACTGTAAGGGATAAGAGTGAAATTATGGAACACTAATGGGTCTGAATTGAAAGTAATCTTAGATATTGACCACCCAAGAGTTCAGAGCCTGCCGAACCATCAATCCATCATTCACCTGGAGTATGTTCCCTCAAAACTAGGCTTTCTTCTCCTGGGAATCATGCTTTCTCCTCAGAAATGATGCTCCATTCCACTTCCTTTCCTGATGATGCTTCCTTTGTTGGTGGCCAGCTAAAGCACTGAAATATGTCATTTTGATACACCTCTATCAAACATTCATCAACACTGAAGTCACTCTATATTTCAGACTTCCTTTCTTACTTGTGCGGCTCTAAAAACCTTTTTTTTTGTTCTTTTTCACTTAAGTTCTCGACTGTAGTGCAGATCTTAGTGATCTGTAGGTCACAAGGCTTTTGTTTTGCTGAATGATAAGCCATTTTGTACTCTCAGAAGTCAAATTAGTAGAAACTGAACATTGACCAAGGCAATCATGGGCGTCCATGAACATATACACTCAATTGTATCAGAAAAGAAAGGAACATTTAAGAACTAGAAGATGACTTACCAACTGTGACAAATGTCCTTACCAGAGCAGTGGCAATGATGGAGCACACGAACAGTTGGCGTGTGATAATATAACAGTGACATGAGAAGCATGGGGGTGATGCAATGAATGAGAGCTATGTGAGGGTCCAGTGTGCCATGGGGATTGGAGGTGGGTGGGGGAACACCCTTCATTCAATTGTAAAGTGACCTTAAGCCGACTGATGCATGCCCCTGCCGCCTGTGACCGACATCATCCTCTTCTCTGCAGCTCTCCCTGAACTCTTTGCCCTAGAATGAGCCCAACAGAGAGTGCCTGAGACCTGCAAAGTCCTGCATGGGGTTGTTTGACTTTGATTGTGTGGATTCTCTTAACAAGGCACATAACCTTTGCCACATTATTGAAACAAAAAAACAGATTTCAGCTTATATAAATTGAATTCAGCTAATTAGGTGCATAAACTTGTTATAGATATAGATCAGGTCATATTTAAGCTCTGTTTGGTAGAGCTCCGGCGGCTCACCGTAGCTAGATTTTTTCAATTGTAGAAGAAAATTTTTAATGTATAAGCGAAAATCTGATTAAAACATGGCGAAGCGAAAAGCAGCTCTGTCAAATGGGCCCTAAGTCCGAATGAATATAGAATAGTACAATAAATTGCAGTTTTTAGCTCTTCAAGTATCACTTTCTCCTAAAATTACTTCACTACAATCCTGAGCAATCAATAGGTCAAAATATTCCAAATGTGGACCAAGGAACACAATCCACATCATGGCACATGAATGAAACGACATTGATTGAATTTTATTTTGGTACGCTAGAGCTAAAAGATTTGCATGCAATAGTGTGCTAGAGGACAACAATGACCCCACCATGAAGATATATATAATTAATTAATTAATTTTCGTCTAACTAGACTAGATCATATAAAGCGCTATTTTTTATCGTTATTTTTAAAAAAATATTTAAAACTAAGAAATAAACAATTTAAAAATCAGTCAAACCGAACATGGATTATACATAATTAATTAAAAAAACTAATTCTTGATTTGCATTTTTTTTTAAATAATAATAATATACTCTTTTTTTTCTCCTATAAAATCTAATCTTTATTTTATTTTTTTTTCTCTATCTCTTACTTGCCACAACAAATGATCTTACTTTTTTTTGTTAAAGATTATTTTTAAATCTCCAAATGTATATTTGTGAAAATATGCTTATATTGTTAGAAATATTTATATTAATAATTATTTCTAATTATTTTATAATAACATTACTAAGCACACCAAATACTTCATTTCAAGTTTTTTTTTTTTTTTTGGAAAAATTGGGCCGCCCACTCTGGAAATTAGTTCACAGCAAAATGAAGCTCCAAATCAACCCAGAAAAGAATTCAGAAGTCAAAACTTCTACCATAGAGATTAGTGTATCTCAAATTGTTATGATTCACCTATTTGCTTGATGAATCTAAAATAATATAATTAAATTAAATTAAGAATATTTAAGACTAAATTAGTAATAATAAACTCATCGAATTTTATGTATCATTACAGGTAAAGCTAGGTTTAGGATAGGTAATTATTAACCTTTTTTTCCTTCTTCTAATGGGGCAATAAAAAATAATTTAGTTCAGATCGAATGATTGAAAAGAGAGTCAAGGTAAGGAGGAATATGCAAATTTCTCTATATAAATTTTGTCCTAGTTTAAAATGAATATAAAATACACTCAATATCTTGTAAGGACTAGAGGTTTTCACAACTGGATTATTTAAATCTGGACTTTTTTACCTTAATTATAACTCTACTGAGTACTGACTAACTATAAATCAATTTAATTGACTTTCAAGTGCAGTTAACTATGAATTTCTAGTGAAGTATTATTATACATAGTTTGCATACATTCTAACATGTTATAAATTAATTAATCGAACCAAATCGTAAGTGCAATTAACTACATTGAATAGTTCATCAAATTGGTTATTTATTTATTTATTTTATGTTTTGATCAATTTACAATTCCACATTGGGTTTAAGTATTGGTTAAACTGATAGTTAACTAATCGAACTTACTTTATGTAGATGATATTCATGGTACTTGTGTGTCTAAATATATATACTTAAAATTTTATTTGTAACTTATGCTCATCAAAACCTAAAAACTCTAATGGAGTAGCCTTAGTTAAGTTAGAATGTATTTTTAACATGCATATAAATTATGTAGATGATTATATAAAACGAACGGTTAATCAAAAATTCGATAGTTAACCGAATTAAAAAACTAGTTAACTAATTTAATGACTAGCTGATTTTTTTTTATTTGAGAATAATATAAACTTTTTTATCAATACAGTTCGAATAACTAAATCGTGAACATAGTTAGGAGCGGCCATGACAAGATAAGACTTTGAATTCCTAGGAAACATCCCCGGCCAGCCCTACATCATCCAGACCAACATCTACACCTGAGACATAGCAACAGAGAGGTGCAGACGTGCAGTTCTACCCCTGGTTCAAGAAAAAAATTCCCCCTTCTTGCGATCTGCGTCCACAATATGTCAAAGTATAAATCTAGAAGCACACTTTATACTATAATATTATGATTTATACTATCACATTTTATACGATAATATATTAATATTATATGATAATACATATATGTTATACGATATTTTAATTATACAAATTATACTATAAAACAAGTGTGTTATACCATATTTATCATATAATCTGTATATATTATAGTATAATATGTATATATTATAGTATAATATGTATATATTATAGTATAATCTGTATAAATATGGTATAATACACTTATATTATAGTATAATCTGTATAATTAAAATATCGTATAATATATATGTATTATCGTATAAAACTATTATCGTATAACATCAATACATTATCATATAAATCATAAAATATGGTATAACAAGCACGCTTTGAAATGCGTGCTTAAAAGATGTTGTACCCTTCTGCGATCGTCGCAAAAGGGGGTCCTGTCGCAAAAAATGTTTCCTGGTTCAACCCTCCTTCGTCCTACCGCAACTTTACCTTTCACTGGAATCCCTACCGAGTTTCAGGTCTTATGAACTGCAACAGGCAGGAACAAAATCTAAGATGACTTATTGTCATGCCCTGTATTATACAATGAAACGAATCAAATTTTTAATTAATTTATTACAATTGTTCGAATGCCACGCAGGGCTAAATGTTCAAATTCACTCCATCGTTCGACGCGACCGGCAGGGATGCGTCCGCGCGCACCCCTCAGCCTCCACGAGGGGTTCAAGTCTTCGTCCAGTCCAGCAAGGAGAAGAAAGAGAGAAACACGTCAGCATGTAAAACTATTTAAATAAAGGATTTATACCTTAATCCGTTTTCGGATCCCCGCACGAATCCGAAACCCACCTGTGTCCGAAATCAATTCGGTGCCCGATTTCCGAAATTCGACCTCCGCCAATTCTCATTCGCAAGTCAACAAGTCAGCGTCCACGTCACAGCTGCGTTCGAAGCAGCATTCGCCGCTCGCTTCATCCACACGCGACACACGGCGGAGCCGTTCGTTGCATCGGAGAAGAAGGGAAGCGCCGTGTTCTTCTGGCGAACGCACCGTCACCGGATTTGGTCGCCCGTCAAAGGCGAAGAAGACTTGTCGACTACCGCCCGTCGTCCCGCTTGAGCTCGGCGGAGGTTTTACGGGGAGAGGAGCGGTGTCGAAGAGGGTGAAGGAGACTTGGAAGGGGAACTCGACGTCGGAAGCACTTCGTACCACCCACCCACGCCACCGAAGTGCGACGAGGGCCTCCGCTGGCCTTCGTCGGAGTTGCCGTGTCGTCAACGAGAGGAGTGGCAAACGGGAATAGGGGTGGGCGAGGTTTGTCCTCATCCTCGCCGACCCGATCTTACCGCGTCCCGTCGCCGCCCTTAGGTCCGGCCATCCGCCTCAGTCGGTGTGGCCACTCCTCTCACAGAACCGTGGTTTTTACCTCTTTCACAGTCGCGTCCCTTGCTCTCTTGAGCTTCGCCGGCTGCGCCTTTTTATAGGCGACGAAGCCCCGCTCTACAGGAGTCGTCTCCATGCAATGTCGACCAGACGGCTGGTGACTTTTGGGGCTGCTCCAGACGAACTCCCATGCCGCGTCGGACGAGTTCGTCTCCTCACTCCATTCCGCACCATACTGCTTCGTCACCAGCTGTTCGGCTCCCTCTTTGGTCCGACGGATCAAGCATCGCCGCCCCTTTGGCCCGCTGGGTCGAACGATGCTGTATCGTTCCCTTTTGACTCTGCATGCTCCTGCATCACGCGGAGCTGCTGGCGATGGGACCGGACGGGGAAGACTTTGGCGACGCTGGACGAGAGGCCTCCCGCTGCGCGTCATCCCCATCTAATCGCATCCCCTGTTCTGCCCCTACCAAGTTGTATCCGCCTCGTCGTCAAATCGCGTCCGCTACTCACGGTGGAGCTTCGCCAGCCGGAAGACCACCACCTGGCGACGCGACTTCGTCCGACGATCTTTCCCGCTGGGTCGAACGAGGCCTCCGGCCGCCGGAGGTGCCACCGGAGTCGTCCCCGATCGAGCGAGCGAACGACGTGTTCGTCACTCGTTTTTCCCAAAATCGATTTGGGTTTCTCAGTGGGCCAATTTTGACCTTTCGTTAAGGCCCAATTGGTCTGGACCCTATTTTTAGGGCTGGGCCTAACATTCTCCCCCTCCTAAGTCGTTCGTCGCCCTCGACAAATCTTTAGTGCGGTTCGACTCGCACTCGTATTTTCATTGATTTGCAGAAAAGGGTTCCACAAGGTCTGCGATCGAATTGGATCGCTAGGGAGAATCGTCCAACTTGGTTACGCCTAAGTCTCCTCCCTTTCGAAGGTGTCCCATACCACCTCCGTCGAAGAGTAACTTAGCGCACCCAATTTCATTTTGTCCCTGAGTCTTCCCCTCATAAAGGCGTCCCCTTATGACGAGAAACCTAGCTCAGACTGGTTTTTTAAGGATTTTTCCTTAGTGTCCACCCAAGTTTCCCTCACATAAAGGCATCCCTTTACGCGAAGTTGGCTTAGTGGAAATAAGAAGAGGGATCTCTTTTGTTTTAGTTGGACATCGTCCACTCTTCTTATACCGCATAGCAGTTTTAGAGTCTGCTAACTCTTCCTCATTTCTCCCTAAATAGTAGTTTTAGAGTCTAATCACTCTTTTAGTCCACGAATAGCAGTTTTAAAGTCTGCTAACTTGACCGCTTTAAATGGCAGTTTTGAAGTCTGCCAACTTTTTCCTCGAATAGCAGTTTTGAAGTCTGCTAACTTTTCCTCAATTAGCGGTTTTTAAGGTATACTAACCTTTTTCAAAATCTCATTTGTCGAACCAAGAATTCCATAAAAAGAGGAATTGCATTAATAATACTTAGTGGTGCGCTAATGCAACCACTTAAATTGTTTTTGCCCTCAGCAGGGGCTTACAAAACATCCACAAAACATTAAAATATAGTTTTAAGATACAGGACTCCCACTAAGTCCTACAAAACATCAATAAAGATCATCTCATAGTAGCTTTGGGATGGCAGTGTCCTCTAGCTCCTCGGCTTGCTTCTCCCCCTTGCCCTCCTCGGCGACGATAGCAGTGACCATGCTGCTGGGGCAATCCCTCATAAAGTGGGGGCCTCCGCAAATGTAGCACCCTGAAGCAGCCGATTGTTTTGCTGGCTGACCGATCGCCTTCGGAGCCTTGATCTCCTTCGGGCCCTTGAAGTTCAGCCTCCTTGCTGCTAAGGGCTGCTTCCCCTTTGGATAGGGGGTCCCGCGATTGCGGTTCGGAGGGGCCGGGACTACCTTGTCCGGTATCCGAAGATCGACTAGTGCGTCTGCCGCAAGTGTTGCCTCTTTTAAGGTTACAACCTTCTGTCGTCGCAACTCCTTCTGCGCCCAAGTCTGCAGTCTGGCCAGGAAGTGGTAGAGTTTGTCCTGCTCTGCCATGTCGTCTATCTCGAGCATTAGGGCGGTGTAGCTCTTCACATACTCGCGCACACTCCCCGTGTGCTTGAGTTTGAAGAGGGCCTCGCGTGCCGCCCAAGACGTGTTTCCGGGCATGAACTGCCTCTTCAGCTCTGTCTTGAAGTCCTCCCACGAGAGCTGGTAAGTCTGGAATTCCCCTAGAAGAGTCGGTGCAGCTTGCGTACGCCACCAGAGTTTGGCGTCATCGGATAGATAGGCTGCGCAGACAAGAGCCTGTTCCTCCGCGGGGACTTGGGCCGATTGGAAATACATCTCCATGTCCCAGAGGAAATTTTCTACCTCTTTGGCACTGCGGACCCCTGAAAAGGATCCGGGCTCTAGGACCCTCCGACGCGACGCGACCCCCATGTTCGCCTCAGCCGCCCGGCGCTGTGCAGACACCTCCTGCTTCAGCTCGGCCAGTTCGGTCTTGTAGACCTCCATGTCCCCCAATACATTCTCCACCTGAGTCTGCAACTCAGTAGTGGAGGCCAGCAGGCTCTTTAGCATCTCCGCAAGGGTCTCCTTGGGGAGAGCAGCCAAATCTCCCACAGCTTCCTCAAGTTGGGAGATACGGTCTGTGTCGGACAATACCATTCTCTCTCCTCAGAGTTGTGCAGCTGGATCAGTATTGCCTCTGATACCAAACTGTCACGCCCTGTATTATACAATGAAACGAATCAAATTTTTAATTAATTTATTACAATTGTTCGAATGCCACGCAGGGCTAAATGTTCAAATTCGCTCCATCGTTCGGCGCGACCGGCAGGGATGCATCCGCGCGCACCCCTCAACCTCCACGAGGGGTTCAAGTCCTCGTCCAGTCCAGCAAGGAGAAGAAAGAGAGAGACACGTCAGCATGTAAAACTATTTAAATAAAGGATTTATACTTTAATCCGTTTTCGGATCCCCGCCCGAATCCGAAACCCACCTGTGTCCGAAATCAATTCAGCTCCCGATTTCCGAAATTCGGCCTCCGCCAATTCTCATTCGCAGGTCAACAAGTCAGCGTCCATGTCACAGTTGCGTTCGAAGCAGCAGGCGCCGCTCGCTTCGTCCACACGCGACACACAGCGGAGCTGTTCGTTGCGTCGGAGAAGAAGGGAAGCACCGTGTTCTTCCGGCGAACGCACCATCACCGGATTTGGTCGCCCGTCAGAGGCGAAGAAGACTCGTCGACTACCGCCCGTCGTCCCGCTTGAGCTCGGCGGAGGTTTTACAGGGAGAGGAGCGGTGTCGAAGAGGGTGAAGGAGACTTGGAAGGGGAACTCGACGTCGGAAGCACTTCGTACCACCCACCCACGCCACCGAAGTGCGACAGGGCCTCCGCTGGCCTTCGTCGGAGTCGCCGCGTCGTCAACTGGAGGAGTGGCAAACGGGAATAGGGGTGGGCGAGGTTCGTCCTCATCCTCGCCGACCCGATCTTACCGCGTCCCGTCGCCACCCTTAGGTCCGGCCATCCGCCTCCGTCGGTGTGGCCACTCCTCTCACAGAACCGTGGTTTTTACCTCTTTCACAGTCGCGTCCCTTGCTCTCTTGAGCTTCGCCGGCTGCGCCTTTTTATAGGCGACGAAGCCCCGCTCTACAGGAGTCGTCTCCATGCAATGTCGACCAGACGGCTGGTGACTTTTGGGGCTGCTCCAGACGAACTCCCATGCCGCGTCGGACGAGTTCGTCTCCTCACTCCATTCCGCACCATACTGCTTCGTCACCAGCTGTTCGGCTCCTTCTTTGGTCCGACGGATCAAGCATCGCCGCTCCTTCGGCCCGCTGGGTTGAACGATGCTGTATCGTTCCCTTTTGACTCTGCGTGCTCCTGCATCACGCGGAGCTGCTAGCGATGGGACCGGACGGGGAAGACTTCGGCGATGCTGGACGAGACGCCTCCCGCTGCGTGTCATCCCCATCTAATCGCATCCTCTGTTCTGCCCCTACCCAGTTGTATCCGCCTCGTCGTCAAATCGCGTCCGCTACTCACGGTGGAGCTTCGCCGGCCGGAAGACCACCACCTGGCGACGCGACTTCGTACGACGATCTTTCCCGCTGGGTCGGACAAGGCCTCCGGCCGCCGGAGGTGCCACCGGAGTCGTCCCCGATCAAGCGAGCGAACGACGTGTTCGTCGCTCGTTTTTCCCAAATCGATTTGGGTTTTTTAGTGGGCCAATTTTGACCTTTCGTTAAGGCCCAATTGGTCTGGGCCTATTTTTAGGCCTGGGCCTAACACTTATGATGTAGTTGATACCCCTATGAGCTTGAGTGTTAAACTTATCTCTGAGTGTCCCTGGCGGGTTGACATACGTTACTGAATTTAAGTGTCAGGCTAATCGCCGGGAAACTCTTTGCTCAGGCATCAGGCTGACTACATGGCTCTCAAGCTTCTGGTATCTCCACTTCAAAGGGTCAAACAAATCCAGCTCTTGACTTCTTTCGTACTAGTAAGTAGATTCCTGACAATACACTCGATGCTTTTGTGGCATCATAATTTACCAATACTACCTAGCTAAATAGCTAACGAAATACTATTTTTACAATTAATTACGGTTGGTCGTCTAAAGAAAATCAGACACCTGGCTCGGAGTGTAGTATTTTTTTTGGTCCACATTACTCACGAGGTATAACTCTGCTTTTTCAGATGCAATTGATGCCTACTCCAATATCCCAGCGTGGCCTGAAAGAGGAACTGGAGTACGACGGCAATCAGAACAGCGGAAAAGTTAATTGAATTTAAATGTAAAATTGAAGGGAAAAGATAAGGATTTTAGGCATCAGATAGATACCAGCAGGTCGTGCCAACATGAACATAATGAAGAAATGTCAGATATGAGTACAGAATCTGTACATTAAATGTTTTAAGGGTGAATTATGCAAACAAGACTGATCTGACACTACTTCAAAACAGATGAACAAGAATCTCAAATCTACACCGCAGTGTGGATGACATGCTGCTTGCTTCCACAATAATGGTAGGCAATACTAATATGTACAAGTTGAGATCCCCTCTAGATGGTTTACCATAGTAGTCGGCCGACATACTGCATCAAGCGATAACAAATTTATGTCATAATGGGTCATCACTCCAGTTCTTTCGCAAAATCTATGTTGTCAACAAAGACCTGCAAAACACCACGATACTCAATTTTCAGGCTCTGATACAGCAAGGTTTTGAAAGTATAACACAATGGTGGTTGGAGAACAAAATTTGTAAGTCAAATGGTTATATTTTTTTAATCAACTGATCATACTAATAACCAAGTTTGACTTCCTGCTAATCATTTCTCCAAAGTAAAATGGCAATCAATTTTCAAGTTGGCGTAAGTAGCAAAATTTGACTGTTTAAAGCGAACATAATAACGTGTCTTAAATTTGCACGCCCATGATCTGGGCAAACTCAATAATATGTTTAGAAAGAACGACCAATCATCAGCTGAAATTAGTTCAAGGAATTAGTAATCATAGCATTAATGAACAATGCAGTACTAAAAAGATTAATTGAGGCGTATAGCATGTATATAACTGTACAAACTCATATTACGTTTATCAGCTAAAAGAATTGTGAACTTGACGAAACTAGAGAAGGCTAAATGGTGATACATACAGTTTTCCAACCATCTGGATCTAAGCAGGCGGTGATCTTGGTATTGATACCAGGTAAGGGACCTGGTTCACGAGTGATCTTTCCTCCATGAAGTCTCACAGCCTCTGCTGTCTTATAGACATCATCTGTGCCAATTGCGATCTAGAATGGAGAGTGTCAAAAATAAGAATATAAGCAACCTATTAAAGGACAACCTGTTGAAAAAAGAATAGATAGGCATTCCACTAAACAACTGCCATTACAAGGGTAAAATTACCTGCGCATAGGCGTTCCCTTTGTCATATTCTGTAACTCCATAGTTGTATGTCAATTCCATCACCGTGTTCTTATCTTCAGGACCATATCCCATCATAGCTATAGTGTACTGAAAATGAATTTACACATTGGTACAGAATGCATAAATGGAATAACTTACCGTCGAACTTTTTTTAGAGAACAGCATCACCACAATGACAAGCAACAGTTCATTCTTCTGAACATGCCTTTCACAGCAAAATAGTTACCTCCCACCAATTCGGTGGGGGTGGATGCTGCTATACTATAAGTTGAACTATATAAAAACTTACCTTGTAATCAGGATTATCTCTTTTGCGAAGAAGCTCCATACCGTAAGCCTTATTAAGGGAAAAAGCCAGCAAACAAATTTAGAACATAACAAAAGACCACATTTTTCCACTCAAATTTTCTGAGAGAACTATTACCTTCTCATAAAAATATATGGAACGATCAAGATCTCCCACACGAAGCATCACTTGACACAAGGGCTCTGGAGTTGGGCCCCTTTCAATAAGTTCAAACTTGTAACCATCAGGATCTTCAATAAAAGCAATCACAGTTTTGCCCCCTTTAACAGGACCAGGTTCTCGGGTAACTTTTCCTCCTTTGGCTTTAATAAGATCCACAGTCTTGGCTACCTGTCACCAGAAACCATGCAATAATCCTTGAACAAACACGACTTTCAAGAATGATAAAATTTGAGGTCTTGTGAATAAATATTCTGGACTCAGCACAAGAGCATGACAAAAATTGTGAGTTTTCATATAGTAAAAAGACATAACAATTAAAATTTACTGGTCTACGACATTTTAGGGAAGGGGAGGGAGGAGGGAGTAAGTTTCATGTCCGTGTTTACACAGTTATTGAGCTCCAAAGGATTCAATAACAAAATAATACGGAATGAACAGTACAATAACCTTAGGTGGAATCTGCTGACTAACAAAACAGTGCCATATGTGAGAAAATACAAGGTAATATGAATTATGTTTTGTTAAGTCTAAGACTACTGTTTAATCAACGCATTGCATAAGGAAAAAGGCCTTAACTACCAAGGCACATAAACGCAGGCCAAAACTAAAAAATATGGATTATTTTTTAGTGTTTCAAGTTCATATTAATTGAAGCACTGATCATGGTTCTATAGATTTTATAGTTATTCCACTAGTGCAAAAAGGATTTCCCACCAATCAAGATTTACAAAACGTGTCTTCCAGAA
The DNA here is from genome assembly GCA_027563935.2 of Costus lasius. Taxonomy (NCBI): domain Eukaryota; kingdom Viridiplantae; phylum Streptophyta; class Magnoliopsida; order Zingiberales; family Costaceae; genus Costus; species Costus lasius. The sequence goes on from CM050446.2 coordinate 126,276,097, forward strand.
CATCTAGAAGAATGGACAAAATAAACCCCATCAATTCCAAAAAAAAAAAAAAAAACATAAACAAATCATGTGAGCTACTATGTCATAACACATGACCAAAAAACTTACATCTTCAACTGCAATACCAAAGTGTCCAAAACCAGTTCCGATGTCATACTTGTCAACTCCATAATCTGTCAATATTAACCAAAATCAAAATTACACAAAAACTGTATGCATATTTATTTTGTTTCTATCAAACAAACAAAACTGTACAAACTATGAATATCCCAACTAGTTAAGCGATGCTATATTAAAACATGAGCAAAAATGTCCATTGCGAATGCTCCACAGGTGAAAAGAAGAAATAATCCAATTAGCTTACTATAAGTGAGCTCAACAACAAAATGAGAGTCTTCAGGTCCGTATCCCAGGAAAGCATTTGTATATTTTTCCTCAGGAATGTCGCGTTTCCTCAGCAGCTTCATGCCCAAACATTCTGTGTAGAATCTGCACCAAATACACAGATAAACTCAGAAGAAGAGATGGCGTATATCTAAAATTGAAATAAGATATTCAATCTAAAGGCCAAAAATTAATAAAGAGGGCATAATACTTTATCGTCCTGTCCAGATCACCAACTCGATAAACAACATGAAGCATTCTTCGATTATCTTTCTTCACCCACTCCAAGGCCTCTTCTTTACTAACTGTAGTGCTTGCTTGTGTAATGTTGCTGGAAGAACTAGCCCTTATACAAATTTCTTTCTTTATCAGTCTGGAAGTATTTAATCTAGAGAACTGCTTCTGATGTTTACCTGAATTATATAACAATAAAAAAATAACACTTCAGCATTTGACAAACAATATTTGGCATTTGGTTGTGCAAATTAACACTTAAGAAGTTCATGTTGAACTATCGGCATAGATAGGAGGAGAAAGCATGAAAAGTAAGTAGGTAAATAGTAGCCTTCTAGTATCAACGACAGACCAGTCTGAATTATAAAAATAAATAAACATTAGTTCTAATGCATTCTCTTTAAGCTTCGTCGCAGAAGTTAAATTTGACCAGTACAATTTGCCTGCGACTCTGCATAAGCAGGTTCAATAAAAAAAGACAGAAGCAGCAAATTGGAACGCCTAAATTATTGAAAATCAATTCAGGAAACAGGCCATCAACAGACTAAGGATCAAGGAAAAAAACCAAGGTATTTCCATCTATCAGTGATGACCCTACTGAGCCCAGGAAAGCATAAATTTGTCATTTTAATGCAGACGCGAAGTAATTTGACACTACTAAACACGATAACACAAGCTGAAAGATTTTGAAGATTACACAGTGTCTCATCTATGCCTAATTTCTGAGGATTAAGTTTTGACTTTTCTCAATAAATGAACGTGTTTCAACGGACAAGATTAGCCACCAAAAAAGAAAGGAAATAAACAACCGAGTTAGCGACAAATCATTGAAGACGGAATTTGAATCAAAATGCGTCTGTGATTAAGTAGGTTAACTAACTCTAGCTAAGTGATAACACCGAAACAGAATTCTTACCATCCTAGATTGATCGCCTGTATATCAATTAGATATGAAACACGCAAAAGAACAATAAAATATCATAGTTTCCCCCAAGAAAGTAATACAATTAAGAATTTACAATACATAATCGAAAAAGTGCGGAAAGTAAGGCCAATGGTTCACAACAGATAAACTCACCATAACCGCGGCCGAAAAAAGGAGAGAGTGTGCGAGGAGCAGAGGAGTTGAGACCAAACCGAGCGATAGGAGGGAAGAGGGCAGAGGAGGAGGCGGCGGCGGCGGCGGCGGCCATGGGAACAATCTTCGCCATCAGCCGACGGAGCAAATCTTTTGTCACGTTTCCGGGCGCTTCACAATCGCGACTCCGCTCCTATCCTTTGTTCTCGTCAGTCACGTGCTAGTCACGTGCCCGTTCTGCAATATAGTATTTCCGGCCTCCTCGCATCTCAGCCGCCCATCATAATTTCCGTCTGAATGGACAAAAGATCCGGTAACCCGAATCCGACCCGAAACTAATTAGCCTTTCAAAAACTGAAACGAACAGCGCTGGCATACAAAGGCTGCATTTGGAGTTACGGGCCGCGGGGCAGGCCGCACCCACACGTCTCGCGCTCTCACATTATAGGTGAGGTAGAGCGGGTGAAAAAAGAAATCGTGGCTGTGGAAGCGCCACGTTAGTGCTTTGACCCGCGGCCCACTTGACCTGTGAATTGCCAAATGCGCCCAAAATCATTTATGAAAGAAAATAAATTAAACAATCTAAAATATATTTATAATAATAAGTGATACAATTGTTATTCTAAAATTTTGTTTAAATAGAAAATAAATATTTTATAATATTAAAATTTCATGAGTTTAGATTGGTAAAACCTAGAGGCATATTAAAGCTTGCAAATCTAGGCTATGTGAGTAAAATCTGAATTGAATACCTAGAATAAAAATTTTTATTTTTGCCTGCTATGTGGAGGAACTAAATGGATCCGGACTCGTAGGCGTCTCTACCCGACCACTCGACCAGTCACAACCGTTTGACCTACAATCTCATTTGGTCATAAAAATTATTCGTTTTATGCTATTTTAAAATATATTTTTGTGGTGATAATTGTCTTTGTTGATGAATGAATTCGGACTGCCCCTGGTGTGTTTTATCCCTATTTTTGGTGCAAATTGAAATCTCAACGGCGCTTCGTTCCGTTCGATATAATATGCAAGCTACGCCGTGATTTCCTCGACGCCTCTGCATGAACTCTTTCATCCTGTGCAGCGAAGCCCTCGCATTTCCCTCGTCGCCATTGCACCAACCAAATTCCAATTAGTTCACGTCGGAAGAAAAAATGACGCATAGGAATCCATGCTAAGTAAGAAATTAAAACAGAGCAGTGAGATCAACGTACCATGTCGTCACCGACGAAGAAGGCGAACGTTAGGTTTGCGCGGGGTAGCGGTCGCGCCGGAAACCTCTCCCGCGACGATGAGATGGACCTTGGCCAGGCCGGCGAGTTCACATCCACCTCCTCTGGCGGGCAGAATGACTACGCCAACTACACCGTCCTCATCCCCCCCCACCCCGGACAACCAACCCTACGCCTCCGCCCCCGTTGGCGGCTTAGGCTCCAAGCCCGACGACTCCTCGCAGCCACCGTATGGAGGAGGCGCTACCAAGCGCGCGGCGCGGCGCGGCGGCGGAGGGGACCAGGGGGACTACGGCGGCGGAGGCGGGGGCGGAGGGGGAGGGGACGGAGCGGGAAAGCTGGACCGGCGGGTGTCGACAATGCTGCTCCGGAGCCAGACGGCGGACTTTGATCACAACCGGTGGCTCTTCGAGACAAAGGGCACGTACGGCATCGGGAATGCCTTCTGGTCCAAGGACGAGATTGAGTTCGACGAGGACGGCGAGCCGATGAGTATGGAGAATTTCCTGGAGAAGCCATGGAAGCCGCTCACCAGGAAGGTCCCAATCCCGGCCGGCATTCTCAGCCCCTACAGGTAACAACAGCGTGGACAATCCATCAATCGATCAATCAATAGATATATTTAATTTTTCGGCGAGTGTGCAGGCTTTTGGTCTTTCTGAGGTTAGTTTTCTTGGCTCTGTTCCTGCAATGGCGCGTGCGCAACCCGAACCCGGACGCAATGTGGCTGTGGGGGATGTCGATCGTGTGTGAGATCTGGTTCGCCTTCTCATGGCTACTGGATCAGATGCCCAAGCTCAATCCTATCAACCGAGTCGCCGACCTCGTCGCCCTCCGCGAAAAGTTCGAGTCGCCGTCCAGCGTGAACCCCAACGGCCGCTCCGACCTCCCGGGCCTCGACGTCTTCATCTCCACCGCCGATCCCGAGAAAGAACCGCCACTCGTCACCGCGAACACCATCCTCTCCGTCCTCGCCACCGAGTACCCCGTCGAGAAGCACACCATCTACATCTCCGACGACGGCGGCGCCCTGCTCACCTTCGAGGCCATGGCCGAGGCATCCGCCTTCGCGAACGTCTGGGTCCCTTTCTGCCGCAAGCACAAAATCGAGCCACGCAACCCCGATAGCTACTTCGCTATCAAACGCGACCCGACGAGGAACAAGAAACTGCCGGACTTCGTCAAGGACCGCCGCTGGATTAAGCGGGAGTACGACGAGTTTAAGGTCCGCATCAACGGCCTCCCTGATGTCATCCGCCGCCGCTCAGACGCCCTCAACGCGCGGGAGCGAAAGCTAGCCCGAGAGCGTAGCAGCAGCAGTGAGGCGGGATCCGGCGCCGAGGATTCGAAGACGCCTGACAAGGCCACGTGGATGGCGGACGCAACGCATTGGCCGGGAACGTGGGCGACGCCGGCGCCGGATCACTCCAAGGGCGACCATGCAGGCATCGTCCAAGTCATGATCAAGCCCCCTCACCACGACCCGCTCTACGGCGTGCCGGGCGACCACCCATACCTCGACTTCACTGGCGTCGACACTCGCATCCCCATGTTCGTGTACGTCTCCCGGGAGAAACGCCCGGGCTATGACCACAATAAGAAGGCCGGCGCCATGAACGCGCTGGTGCGCGCCTCCGCCGTCCTGTCCAACGGTCCATTCATCCTCAACTTCGATTGCGACCACTACATCTACAACTGTATGGCTGTTCGAGAAGGCATGTGCTACATGATGGACCGCGGTGGCGATCGCGTCTGCTATGTCCAATTCCCGCAGCGATTCGAAGGCATCGATCCCTCCGATCGCTACGCCAACCATAACACCGTCTTCTTTGACGGCAACATGCGCGCGCTCGACGGGCTGCAGGGCCCTATGTACGTCGGCACTGGCTGCCTCTTCCGTCGCTATGCGCTCTACGGCTTCAACCCCCCGCGCGCCAACGAGTACTTGGGCCTCTACGGCCAGACAAAGCGTCCGGCACCGCCGCCGGTGACCAGGGTGCCGAGCATGAATGATGACGACCCTTGCGGCACGGATCTTCCGGACGAGCATGGCACGCACCCGGATCACATCACGCCCGTTAAATTCGGCAAATCCCAGATCTTCATCGATTCCATTCCGGTCGCAGAATTCCAGGGGCGCCCCCTCGCGGACCACCCGGGGATCAAGAATGGCCGCCCGCCCGGTGCCCTCCTAGAGCCCCGCGCGCCCCTCGACGCGCCTACCGTCGCGGAAGCCGTGGCCGTCATCTCGTGCTGGTATGTTCTAAAAAAAATTTTCAATCAAGGCATTTCTAAGAGACATTTCGTCGTGCGTAGTTCTTGGACGCATTAAACTTCTCTGAGGCATTTCATCGAGCAAATGATATCCACATCTTGGTTCGGACAGTGCACATTCCATGTCATTTTCATCGAACTAATGGTATACACTGTTGGTGGTGGTAAGGTACGAAGACAAAACGGAGTGGGGGCAGAGGGTGGGCTGGATCTATGGATCGGTTACGGAGGACGTGGTGACGGGCTACCGGATGCACAACCGCGGGTGGCGATCAGTGTACTGCATCACGAAGCGCGACGCATTCCGGGGAACGGCGCCGATCAACCTCACGGACCGCCTCCACCAGGTGCTTCGATGGGCCACAGGATCCGTCGAGATCTTCTTCTCCCGCAACAACGCCTTCATGGCTTCCTCCCGTCTCAAATTCCTGCAGCGCATCTCCTACCTCAACGTCGGCATCTACCCCTTCACCTCCATCTTCCTCGTGGTCTACTGCTTCCTCCCGGCGCTCTCCCTCTTCACCGGCAACTTCATCGTGCAGACCCTCAACGTCACTTTCCTCGTCTACCTCCTCGTCATCACCATCACCCTAACCCTCCTCTCCCTCCTCGAGGTCAAATGGTCGGGGATCGCGCTCGAGGAGTGGTGGCGCAACGAGCAGTTCTGGGTCATCGGCGGCACCAGCGCCCACCTCGCCGCCGTCATCCAGGGGCTGCTCAAGGTCCTCGCCGGGATCGAGATCTCCTTCACGCTCACCTCGAAGTCGGCGAACGAGGACGAGGACGACATCTATGCGGACCTGTACGTTGTCAAATGGACGAGCCTCTTCATCCCGCCGCTCACGATCCTCGTGGTGAACATTGTGGCGATGGTCATCGGGGTCTCGAGGACGGTGTACAGCGAGATCCCACAGTGGAGCAAGCTCATGGGGGGGCTCTTCTTCAGCTTCTGGGTGCTCGCGCACATGTACCCCTTCGCCAAGGGCTTGATGGGACGTAGGGGGCGGACGCCAACCATCGTCTGGGTCTGGTCCGGAATCATCTCCATCACCGTCTCGTTGCTGTGGATCTCTCTCAACAAGCCGGACGGCTTCGCCGGCGGCGCAAGCATCGGAGCATTCGATGTATGAGCAGGGAGAGAGGACAGTAGATGTCTACCACTTCTTAATACATTGGGATTGGATACAAGAATTGTAAATAGTTTTCTTGTAATCCATCTCGCGAGCTCAACTCTTTTGCAGGCTTCCCAAACATCATGATGTGTGATGTTTGTAGAAAATTTCTTATTTTTTTTTATCATTCTATGCAACTTGTCAAACAAATGGGAGGATCTGCAATTATTCCTTTCCCTTAATTTATTCATTTCAACTTCAAGAAAATAAGATCATGAACACCTAATTTATCCCCATTTCACATTTTCACCACCTCAAAATGTCTAAATCAGTGTGGATTGCTTTCGATACGATAATTTCAGTTCCTCTGCACTTTAGAATTAATTTCAATGCCATTATAGGTTTATTTGATACATTTGTTGGCACTCTAATGCAATTCCCTACTAAACATAATAATTCAATGTCAAGAAGGTTTCCAATTGAAATAGTTTCAAGGATTCATTCAAGTTGACTTTTTTTAAAAAAAAAATCAATTCAGATTATTTATGATTCTAATTAAATAGTTATACAATCGGTAGTTATATATTCGATTTGACTAGTTTAGTTTAAACCAAAATTTTCATTTAATTATTTATTATTTTATATAAATATTTATATGATATCATTTTTAAAAATAATAGGTTTCAAAAAAATGTATAAACATATCAAATTTAAATAAACATTATGTGTTTTAAACTTTATATTTTATTTTAACCAAAAAAATTAATACAAGTGTTATTTAAAAAAAAAACTTGTCATAATATAAACCAAATTATTTGATTTAGTTTAGCTCCATTGTGGTGCACTTTAAAATTACCGTGTAAAAATTACTGATTCGGTTAATTTTGATTCAAATTGATCTAATTTTTATTTATCATCATGCCTTAATCCTAGGAAGAGAAATGAAGAAGGTAAAGGAATCATTAATTCCTGTTTAATAAGAATTCATTAAACAATATGTTCCTACAAATTATTGTATTTTTATAATTTTCATATTCTTACAAATTTACATTTTACATAAAATAACTAGCATATTTAATCGGTAGTTTCTATTTCATACACAATATCTATAGTTAACTCAAAAAATTAGATTAATTATATAATAACCCTTAGGGCATGTTTACTTGGACGAAAAAAGAAAGAAAAGAATGGATTATATCTTTTTCCATCGTTTACTTGGGCGAACGAAAAATTGATAGAGGAAAATGAGAAGAAAAAATATGGCATTTTCCTTCATTTCTCAATCCGCCCAAATCGGGCGGATTGCTCACTGCTTGCTTTGCTGGAAACTTATAACATTTTAAGAAAGTTATGTATTGTATTTTTTTTTATATTTTAATTTTATAATTTTTAATAGCACTAAATAATATTTAACAATTTTATAGTATTTAATAATATTTAGTAATTTTTATAATTTTTAATAATATTTAGTAATTTTTATATTATATAATAGTATCGACAATAATTTTATAATATTAATAATATTTATGTAATATGAGTAAAAAAATAAAAATTAAGGGTGTATATATAAATTCATCAAATTATCGATCCTTTTAAGTAAACATAAAGAAAGAAAATTTATAATATATTTTATCTATCTATTTTTTTCTTTCCTTTGCATAATTCATCCGTCTAAGTAAATATGACCTAAAGATTCTTTTTAAGTGTGCCCTCATACCGTTTAAATTTCATTAAAATAAGTATAAAGTGGCCTACGTAGTTGAATTAAACAATTAAAGATCCATAATATATACATTTCTTAAATTTGAAAGTCTATTCATATAGTTTTTTATTTTTTTAAAAAAACTATAAATTAGTCATAAATGTTACATATTTCTAACAGGTTGAGTACAAATTAGTCTGATGTTATTCTAAATTTATAATTGACTTTATTCAATACCGAACTCCCTAAGCCTATTTGAATCATAACAATTCGGCTCACCTCGTAATCTCAATCAACATGCACTATCTCAATCGCATAATCAAAATCTGATCTGTATTGTACCATACTTATGATACATATCGATTTAATTTTGTATAGATACCGAAACAAAATAAATACTATTATTATTTAAACATAATATAATTATATATTTAATTAATACTAGCTGATACCATTGATACTATAGGTCAATACTATTCGATATATATATATCGGTCAACTTTAAACCGATACTCTAACACAAATCAATATTTTAAATCTTGATCTCGATCACATAATAACTTAGCTATCGAATAATGAAACGAGCCAAATCATCCAATAGAGTGCCAGCACAGATGCAGGCCCATTTGGCCTAACTTTTATGCCTGTTTATAATTTTGTGGTCAACAAAATTCAAGAAGCTGAAGCGTTTGACCTTTTAGTTTTTCTATTTTAACCCACAAATTAACTGCTTCTCTTAGAAGCAAAAATAAAGCTATTTCTTTGCCCCCCCATAAACTACTTCAATAACCCTTATATGTAATAATAATTTTTTAATAATATAACTCATAATATTTTTAATGAATATTTTAATTATAATTAACTATAAATTTAATTATATAATTTTTATCTTAATATTTTTTTTAATAGGTATTTTTTTAACATAGTTCATAAGCAGCGCATCCCAAACACACTTAAATTTTTCCGACCAATATTTTTTCAATTAACGCTTCTTCAATTAGCAAAAGCTAAGGCAAAACACACCTGCAGTAGCCCCTGACTCCCCCACTATCAATATGCTTAAGAATAAAAATATACACTCTGATCATTTAATCAGGCAGTAGTGCAGTACTATGTTAGCTCTGAAGAATTGTTATCAATATAAGAATAAACTTCAATCAGTCACATCACCCTTTTGAGCCTTATGAAAAGCTAATATACTGGTGCCATCACCCTAGATATCAATTTGAGCGACAATGCACCGTTCCAGGTCCTCTTTCAGCAAATGATGTATAAGCACTTGTAGCGTTAGACCTAGGTATTGTTAAGAGAGATCATATACAGTACATGCATCATATTACACAGCAAAGATTACTTCAGCGCAACTTAATCTACAAGCGACAACAAAGAGTCAATTTGATCGTGAGAACATTAGCAACGTAACAAAGTTCACCAATAATTTATACAAAACCAACCCATCCAAGAACAGCAAGTCCCTCAGCTGCAGAGATTGGGTGGGCACACTCCGGCGTCAGGGTTCTGCTGCTCATTCCATATGCGACCCGTGACGCGCAGCTTCAACTCCTTCCTATCGCCCCCGGAAAAGAAGAGGGCCATGTTCCTCTGGATTATTAGACCGTCGTGGCTGTCGCGAACTTTCCGGTGGCTGTCGCGGATGCTACGGGGGATGCCTTCCCAGATGAGCCGCCTTCCGTTGGAGCCAACCTCCAGGCTGTATCTGTAGTGCCTTGACTCGTTCTCATCGCCCATGAATCGAAGGAAAGCCATGTAAACCGGAGCATTGCCGAGCTGAAATGCTTCGAAGTGAAGGCAAAAGTAATGCCCAAAACAATGGAATACCTGGATGAGAAAAGAAAAAAGGAGAGCGGAACATTACACCGTTTATCGAGAAAGGAAAAGAGGCGGAAAAGAAAAGAACTCTTCTTCATTTTCTGTCGTTTCCTTGCAGAAAGAAGAAAAGAAGTAAGAGTAAAAAACCCCTCTCCTTTTCCTTAATTATGTTTCCACCCAAATCGGGCAGAAACAATGCGTCCTGATGCAGCCTGTGCTCTCACATGTACTCCGGCGATGCCTGTGTTCCAGCTGACGCAAGCAGCTGGCTGTGTTCCAGCCGTTGCCGACGACAGCCCCAGCTCCTGACACCTCCTACACTGCACCTCAAATCAAATTTGCTGCAACCCAGATGCGACTTATGTCACAAGGCTACAACTCGAACATCAACCCACTCTACTGCTTACACCGTTATTTACCGCCTACACAGCCAATTTTGAAACTGCCTACGCCCCGAGTCCTTCCAATGACATTGCTCTCTCTATGTCGCCAAAACTGCAATCCCGCCATCAATAACTGCCTACTTCCATCTTTCCAATTTACACTCCCCCTTCTCTTCCTTTCGTTCCTAGGATACACAGATTTAATACGCGTATCATACAGGCATACCAAAAAACACCTTTTGTTTGTTTCGAGTTCCACTTAAGGAGTAAGATATTTATAATTTTCTCCTTATCAACAAACAACAGCAAAGAGAGGTAAGAAAGAAATACTTACAGTCAACATCCAGGTAGCATTTTCAACCTCTCGTGGTTTGGACTTGACGTATCTATGGTTGAACGTGCAGCCCGTGTGCATGTCCACCTTGTGATCATCTCGTAAATGTGTAACGAGGAAAGGAATATCTCCAACCACGGAGCATTCAGAACCAGCATACGGGCAGTTGTATGGCCTGAAGTTGCATAAGGCTTCATGCTTTGGCTTGCTGTAGTAGGGGAAGATTTCAGGGCAGCCCAAGGAAAAGTATTTGCAAGGAAGCTGGAGTGACTCGGCCACTTTCTCCAATGCTAAACACCTGATGTCTCCAAGCTCTTGTCTACAAGTGGGGCATCGGTTGTGAACCCTTGACTTGCATGTTGAACAAAGGGTATGTCCATTGTGGCACTGCGACGAGGCTAAAGATTAAGAACTCTGATACTATGTAAAATGATTTTTTGCATCATAAAAGCATTTCACTTGTGGAGAGCTTCCTATTACTAATTTAGCCACAAAATCGACAACTATCTAAACTTGTTAACCCTTGTCTTCATCGGCAAAATAAAGTTACGGAACATATATTATGCACCTTTGGATTCCATTAACTCACACAATTTAATACTAAACTAAGAAGTAGAAGACCTGAGAAGAAACATCTAGAATGACTCAGAGGGCATCAAGAGAATAATGGAAAAATAGAGAAAATAAAAGAGAAATAATTAGGGCGTTTTTCAATTCAAAATAATCCCTAATTACAATATTTAAGGCAATAAATAAGCTTTTGGAAACAAATAATATCCACACAATGTTTAAAGTTTGCTTGATATGAACACTATCAACAGACCCAAGTATGATGGTTACTGATTGCCTTTAGAAAGAAATGATAACATATGAGATCTTGATTGTTATCATCGTTGATCTTCAAGTTGCTTATCGAATGCTAAATTACATAGTTCTTCTTCTAAAATTCATGCATCGTGTAAGTTAGATCATTCGCACCATCAAACAAATAGCATTAAGTGGTTCCATAGGATGATATAATTATTTGCAGATCTACTATCTCTAGAGCTATAGGTGATGATGATATCAATGAAGGGATTGGAGCTTTCAAAGTGATAGAAGGATTAACATAAGAAGGCTCGAATACTCCCTACCCATTAATGAGAGTATAATTTGAAAATTAAGCTAATATTTAAATTTGTTGACAAATTAAGAACATAAACATATGGGTCTAATTTTCTCACTATAAGAAAATGGATTGAATGCGAGTAGAATTTCTTGAAATATTTAATAGGGAAGCACCTCAAGATGTATGCATGCAAGAACAAAATACCTGCGTTATATTGTCTCTCTATGATGAAAAGTAGCATGCAATTTGTAACTGTCATCTAACATCAACATGAATATCTCAAATGCAGAGTTCTTGCATGCATACATCTTGAGTTGCTTCCCTATTAAATATTTCAAGAAATTCTACTCTGCAATTTGTAACTGTCATCTAACATCAACATGAATATCTCAAATGCACTCTGCAATCTCTCATTTGGTTTAAAAGGGCAAGATGACATACGAAAAAAAATCATGTCTGCAGGCTCACGAGGTGAGTTACCATAAAAACTTTAAATGAACATTTTCCAATGTGCCTATAAATAGAGTTTTTTTAAACATAAAAACAATTGATAATAGTAAGTTCAAATTATCAATTTTTTGCCAAGTAATACACCTAAAGAGGTTTGACAAAAACCTTCTAAATGGTTTTCTAAAAATAACTTCCAAAGTTAACCACCTTAGTTTCATTCAATAGTAAACAAGAACCTATACAACCATATAACGTCCTTACCAAATAACTTTGCCTCATGAGTTGCATAACTAGTTTTACTATAGTGGATAAAATGAGTCATCACAGGAACACTATTAACAATTACCAATATAGAATTATATTTAACCACCTTAAACCAAGTCTATATGACGATCTTTTCATGGCTCATGTGAGACAGATAACAATGTACACAAATTCAAGTTTTTCTTAATAGTAATGTTAATTGTCGAGCGCAACAATGAGAAATAAATTTGGTAATGCCCTTCATTATGGATAACTAGAAACAATGGTCGGTGACTAAGCAAATAAATAATCTTACCCCTATAAAAGTGGACGGCAAGACCTCAAACATGTAATTCCCAAACTAAAAACACTATTACAGTTGACTTCCTCCATGCACGCATATAAAATTACATGAATAATCATGACAACTATTGCACTCATCCTTTTAAGTGATTAAATCCTAGAACCTGAACATTCATCAAGTTCAAGGTGGCAATAATTCTACTCAATGCATCAGAATGTATTATTTCACTGATAGCACACCAGTTCAAGATAAAGACATATTTTTCAAGAAACAATAGTCAGTTTAACATAATTGGCACTTGATATCTTTTTGAGAGAAAATATAACATAAAGCATTATGATCATAAATTCAGTAAACAAGAAATAAAATCTTTAGTGTCTTAAGGTCTGAATAGCATTGTAAAACCTTTTCCATGAGTAAAGTAATGTTGTTTGCTTCATTGAGTTTTATTATTATTATTATTAAAGAGAGTTATGGGTGACCCTATTGATTCAGTTCCTCACATCCCAATCCCAAAAACATTATATTAAATTTCAAAAGTTTTACAAAGACCTGAGTGCCTAAGAGCAAGAGCCTCATTCACCTTTTGCTTCATCCTTTGAAAAGCTATAAATGATGAATTTTTATTACCGCTTTGTGAAACAATTAGTAATAGAGTCATAATCGCGCTACAATTTATAATAAAGCACATGTATAAAGTAGTCAAACTATGAAAACTTAGGCACGTTTGGCCCCACTTAAAATCAGCTTTTAATCAGCTTTTCAACAAAACTTGCATTTGGTAAAAGAAATTCAAAACTGAAAAAGCTGATTTTGATCCGAAGTTTTGGAAGCGACATTTCTCTGCTTCTGCAACTTTGCAACTTCTGATTTTGCCTCGACTCCCGAGCCACCTTTTTTCTTCACTTTTTTCTCTTCTTACCCATAAGCTTTCTCTCATCTCCTTCCTCCCTATTTCCCCACCTCCATCATCCTTCCTTCTGGTGCTCTCATCCAACCTTCTCTCGCATGCTCACCTAGCTCAACGCATCCAATCTCCTTTCACCTGCAGCTCGTCCAACTCTCCACGCTTACGCAACTTGCCGCGCTTGCCCAGATTGTTGTTCGCCCCAACCTCCTCTCGCTCACAGCTTGCTGTTCTCCTTAGGTTTGTCAATTTGTGTGATATTGTCTTATTTCCTTATTTTGATTTCTTTGCTTCTTGACATTTTATTTTAAAAATTTTATTAGCATCATTTCTTTGCTTCTTTCTGTTTCAAATCAGTGTCCCAAAAAAATATAGTAAAGTTCTACCATAAAGAACCAAAAAATTACAACATCCTTTTGTGTTGTGTTATAAAAAATCAAAGCTTTAGAAAATTCCTAAACCATATAGCAGTGATAGTATCATGGAGATATCATAGAAAATGAGCCAACGGGATATAATATGTAAGAAAGAGTGAAATACTAATGCATATGGTTCTTGTTGCTTAAAGTACTTTTGGAAGCAAAGTGTAAAAGACAATATTTTTTCTACTGGTATTAAATGCCTCCACTAAAATTTGATAGCATACAAAATTGTGATATTTTCTTTGAATCATGCATACTAGAGGTGGCCATGGGCCGTGCCCGGGCCCGGTTCCTGGCGGGCCGTGCCTGGCACGGCACGGCGGGGAAAAATGTTGGGCCCTGCACGGCCCGCGGCCCGATTAGGCGTGCCGGCCCAGGCACGGTTCCGCCGGAGAGTGAGCACGGATCCGGCACGCGGGCCAGGCACGGCCCGCGGGCTGACTTCGGCACGCGGGCCGAATACGGCCCAACGGGCCAAATGAGGAACGCGGGCCGTGTTTGACCCGGCCTGATTGTGTAAATTTACATATTTATCCCCTATTTTTAATTATTAAAAGGGGCTAAAATGGTAATTTTATAACATAAAGACAATTATATCCCTAACTTTTAAATTTTTTTAAACCGTTATAGGGCTATTTGGGTAAAAACGCATGCTCAATTCGAAAATTCCGACCGTTACCGCCCAAATACCCGTGCCGTGCCCGTGCCGGCCCGCGTGCCATGCCTAGCGAGCACGGGCCTGTGCCGTGCCTGGCCCGGCACGCCTGCGGGCCGTGCCCAGCCCGACCCGAGTCGGGCCACGGGCCGCCCGCGGCACCCGGCCCGGCCCGTTGGCCACCTCTAATGCATACTATTGATATCAATTGACATTAGATAATTTGAAGCTGAGAAAGTTCAAATTGATGACCATCTACATGCACACGTTAGTATCTCAAGTATAAGAAGCTGCTTCCTTAAGAAAGTGAATGGAAGTCTTACTATGGAAGCCTTACTACGGGGGAAATCAAGTAGAATATAATCTTGTGCTCTATTCTAATCTCATGCTTTTGTATACAAATTGTTAAGTTTCAGGTGTATATGATAATTGATTATATTCACATTTGGAAGTTTCAATTTGATTATTGTTTGATAGTTACTAGATGGAAACCCAAGTGAATACAAATTGCAACCAAAATGTTGTGGGGAAAAGTAAAACGGAATGGGATAAGAAGAATACATATGTTTTTTGTGATATATGTATTGAAGCAATTCATAACGGCATACGTCCTAGCACACACTTTAATCTTCGAGAGTGGAAATTTTTTATTTTCGAGTTTGAAAAAAAAACAAATTGCAAGTATGAGAAGATACAATTAAAAAATAAGTGGGATCAACTAAAGAATATGCGGAAAATGGAGACAATTGATCGGAAAAGAGACTGGACTTGGATGGAATTCATACAAGGGAACAATTGAAGCAGATGGAATTCATACAAAGGAACAATTGAAGCAGATGAAGAGTGGTGGGCACAGAAAATTAAGGTACTATTGGATTTATTCATTTTTGTTCTTTTTTTTATACATTTGCTTAATGGTTCATTAATAAATATTGAAGCTCTAATTTTTTTTCTCTTGTAGGTTGATTCTACTTTTGTCAAGTTCAAAGAGGAAGGAATCGAACCTGAATTAGCTTTGAAATGTCAAATCCTGTTTGAAGATATTTTGGCTAGTGGAGATTATGCTTGGACACCTTCACATAGCAAAGTGCAAAAAAACCACTCTAGCAATTTAAAGGAGGTTTTGAATGATGGTATAATTAATTTGGAGGGATCCGAAGATTCTGAAGAATTTGATAATGCTTTAATTGGATACTTCGTGGTGTCCCTCAAGAAGATATTTGTACCAAAGAAAAACAACAAAGGGCAAGTGATGATACTCCAATTTAGGGCAAAATTCCAATTGAAAAGGACACAAAAAGGATGAAAGCTGTAATAAGAAATAAAGGAAGTGCCAATGAGCTCAGAGAGGATATTAGGACTTTAGTTCACAATGTGCATAAGAAAACAAGTATTACTTCAAGACTAGTGGATCCACTTGATTGCAGCATGGGAGAGATAGTAGTGAACTTAAAACTATTCCAGAGTTAAAGTTTGATAGAGAACTGTACTTGTTTGCTATGGATTTAACGGAGGAAAAGATAAAAAGAGAGGCATATGTGGCACTCGATTCCATGGAAGAAAAGCTGGAATGGCTTAGACACAAATTCTACAAGAGCAAAAATATTGGACAGTGAAGTGGTTCTATATTTGTTTTAAGCCAGTGTAGTGTATGGCTTGAACTATTTTGAAAACTTTGGTAATTTGCTTTGCATTGTAATGACTTTGGCTACTTTAGCAAGTAAGGCTGTGCATGGGCGGTTAACCGAACTGGTTGACCAAGTCAACCGATTAACCGAACTGTTCAATTCAGCAAAAACTGTGAACCGTTCCCGAACTGGTTTGACCGGTCAAACGGTTAACCAATTAACCGGTTAACCGCATAAATTATTTTTCTTAAATTATCTCGTTTGACCGGTTAACCGCCGGTTAACTGAAAACTTTCGGTTAACCGCTAGTTTTTCGGTTGACCATCAGTTAACCGGTTCTATTAATTATATAAATATAATTATTTTAATATAAAATATTTATTTTTATATATAAATAAATATTTTATATAAAATATATTATATAACGGTTCGGTCGGTTAAACGGTAGTTCGGCCAAGTCTCAAACCGTAACCGAACCGGTAATCGTTGGAACCGCCGAAAAATCGACCGGTTAAGGAACCGTTGGTTCAGTTAACCGGAAAACCGGTTCGGTTAACCGCGGTTCTACGATTCCAGCGGTTTTCTTGCACACCCCTACTAGCAAGTGGTTCTATGTTTAGTTTAATACATTTCCCTGCTGTAAGTGACTCTATGTTTAGTTTAATACATTTCCCTGTGTAAGTGACTCTATGTTTAGTTTAATTCATATATGCTGCTTACTATGTTGTAATGACTTTAGATACTCTAGCAAGGCGCTTTTCATTTTGACTAATAATATTTTTTTTATTATAGAAATGGATATTGCTTCAATCATCAAAGATAAAGAAGATTTTGAAGTAGAAATAACATGTGCGATAGCTTGTATTGCTGAATATTATCTTAAATATTTGGATAAAGTGCCCTACTACGTGAGTTTTCAAACAGGATTAGAATGGCTAAATGAAATATTAAATGGACATGAACAAAGGTGTGTAAATATGTTCAAAGGATGTCAAGTAGTGACTTTTTAAGGTTATGTTGTGAGTTATACAACAAATACAATCTACAACATTTCCGTAGAATGCCAGTGGTTGAGAAAGTAGCACTGTTTAGATATATTGTTGCTAAGGATGCATCATTTAGGAATGCAAGTGAATGTTTTCAACATTCACTTAAAACTATTAGTAGATGTTTTGTTGAAAGAAAGATTTGTTATGGATACGATAAGACTTGCTGATCCTGAATTTAAAGATAACACTCCGGAGATCTTAAATGATGATCGATATATGCCTTACTTTAAGATAAGAATTTATTAAATTTTTTTATAATATAATGCATATTCATCTAAAGTTACTATTTATATTTGTATATTTAGTATTGCTTAATATACTAATTTTATTCAATTAGGATTGCATTGGAGCATTAGATGGCACTCACGTGCATTTCAACTAAATATCAAATAAAGTTTATTGGGAGAAAAGGAGTGCCAACTCAAAATATTTTATTGGTTTATAGTTTTGACATGCAATTTACTTTTGCACTTACTGGGTGGGAGGGTACAGCACACGATTCACGTATTTTGACTTATGCTACCACACAGCCAGATATAAATTTTCCAAAACCACCATCGGGTAAAATATTCATTAATAACTTGTTGTAAATTTATGATAAGTATTGTAATCATGATTATGTTATTAACATTATTTCTTACAATGAATATATATAGGAAAATATTATTTAATTGATGCTGATCATCCCCAAGTGAAAGGATATCTCGCGCCATATAAAGGAAGTGTACAATATCATCTTCCTGATTTTCGGTGGTCCACTAGTAGGGATGCAAGAACATTTTAATCGGGCTCATTCATCACTGGTTGTATTGAGCACAGTATTGGTCTTCGGAAAGTAAGATTTAAGATATTACGTAAAATATCATTATTCTCATTTGAGAAGCAGAGAGATATTGTGATTGCTACTAGCACAATTTTTTAAGAAGATCCAAAATTGATCCTGCATTGTGATTGCTACTAGCACAATTTTTTAAGAAGATCCAAAACTACAGATATTTTAATTGATAAAGAAAACTATCAAGGCAATGAGGGACCAACTAGAAGTGCTTCCAGAGATATGATGAAATTGCCCGTGCTTTAATGGAAAATGTGAAGGTTTAATTTTGAAAGAATGATAAATGTTTTTTTTATTTTGTAGATGTATTTTGCTATGTGATGCTCACTGGATTTTGTGGTTGTTTTTTGAGTAATGTTTATTTTGTGGATGTATTTATGTATAGGTGATGTAATTTTGTGATTTGATTATATCTTTTGTATTTAATTATTGTGTTATTATTTCTTATATACAGGGTTTTGTTCCCCTTATTTACAGGGGAGTTTTTGTAAAAAAAATTTAGCATTTTTAGAAAGAATAGTTGAGAGGTATTAATTTTATAATAGAAAAATTAATATATATAGTCAATTTAGTCATTTTCATATTTAATAGTACAGCACAGTAATAAATTTACCAAACGGTTTAAATTATAACAGTAAATAACAATAGTAAGTTAAAAGCTATTTACCAAACATCTTTAAATTTATGACAGCACAGTACAGTTCAGCATAATCCAAAATCAGATTACAGCGGAGCCAAACATGCCCTTAGACTATCACGAATAGAACTTGGCTTGGGACTCTCAAATTGCCAACTAGATTATAAAAAAAAAATCTCTAGCAAAGACAGAGAACCCAAGGAAAAGATCATGGATTAGTAAGAAAACAATGCTCCATATTAGCATATAAATTTCAAGTCAAAGTGCATGGTTGTATATTAAGATTCTACTAAACTATAATGAACAACTTGATTCATTAGTCTCATGAAGGTGTAAAACATATTCGATGAGTGAAATAACATGACTGATCACTCATATCATAGGTGCTTTTTTTTTAATCATCATCTAATCCTTATTTAATGATAACCATTTTACTAGTCCATGTTAGAGAACCAATATAAACCAACCATCAAATCGGGTCTATATTAGGGAACTTAAATTTGATAGTAATTTTATTACTAGCAAAACTATCAACGCACATTCCTGAGTATAGTCCTTTAATGCTTATTAAAGTTGGAACCATATAAGGGCTCAAACTTTCTCAAACAAATTCCCTTTTGATAATTCTTCAATTTGGTTTGTTTTGTAAGTTTCATTCTATAGCGTGAGATATTAGGTGATTGTGAACCTAAGGACTAAACCAACAGCATGTTTTAAGTGTTTTTAGGTGAGGTAAGTCATCATGCAACTAATCGACAACTAAACCTTCAAACAAATATGATTGATCATAGATAGACCAAATAACTGAGGTCCAATAGGGATGATGTGTGATATTGATGAATAGCACACCACACCATATCTTATCAAAGAAATCCCCCATGTGGATGAGGACAAGAACTATCTCTTTCACAAATGAGGCGGATCAACCTAAATAACTTTATATGAATAAGGGTGCAGTTAATGTGTAAGTTCTTTTGTGAAATAAGTTTATGTGCAAATTTGATCACACCAAGTTTAGAGATAGCAATCACATTCATATGGCTACACTCATTAATGATTATCTTATAGACATTATCTTCAATCTACACATTTTATGAATGTGTAAAACACTAGTATCTTCCAAGTATCATACATTGTAGGAATCGACAAGAAAAAAAGCACCACATTGAATCCTATAATATCAGTCAAATCCTGGCATTGATCTTTATCAAATTATTCATGTAAAGACTACCATCCTACTCAACTTCAATAGTGTTCAAATTCTCAGTTTGACGTTGATCTATGACGATATGGGATGAGGGCAATTGGATGTAATATGACCTCATTGGTGACAGCAACAGCACTCTTTTTTTGGAGTTGTTTGTTTGAAAACTAGGTTTGTGGCTTCTTACCTCCTAGGTTATGTGCAAAGATGTAAGAATGTTGCTCCACTCAGTAGACAATTGAACCACAATAAGTTGTAGTAGCTTGTTCCCAACAAAGGATGCATCACGTGGCAAAAAAACTATAGCTTAGGATGCATAACTTGTTGGAGTTGTTCGTTTGAAAACCAGGTAATTTTTAATCTCTATCGTCTTATGATATACTTCATATGTAGATTCACGTGAATGCAATGTAGCTTCTCTTTTAATGTCCAACCTGAGATCATCGATATACATATTGAGTGTTCATTTAGATACATCACACAAACTACACAACAAAATCAAAACTCCCAAACTGGCTAAAATATTCTACTGCACTCAAGAATTATTATTTTAATTTTATCCAATTAGAGCTATCCTGATTCCTGAAAAGCATATTGATGTATACTTCACTCTAAGCCTATGCTATCTTGAGTTGGTGCAAAAAAGGTGGATGACCTAACATTCTAAGTTGGCAAGTCTTATGTGAATACTTTAAAGCTGACACGTTCCTTTCTGCAAAGCAGGCATCTTGAATATCATTCAGTATACATCAATTGAAATAAACTTCAATATTCACTAGTCAATCTAAGAAGAGATTAGGACCAAATTGTCCAAATTAAACTAGGTACTTCAATCTTCACTTATCATGTATCCCCTATGTCATTGACCTTGCTTAATCAATTTGTTAAACCTTAATCAATCTTTAGGTTCGTCAAAGTTACGTCTCTATTAGTTTGTTTTTTCTAGCATTATGTTAAATCTTAATTGATTATCAAGTTAAACCTTAATCAATCATGTTGCCAAGCAAAGGTTTGTAATACTGGTCCGGTGAAACCGTACCATACAAACCAAGCAGTTCCGGGGGGTAGCGGGCGAGCAATGGAAGGCGATCGACTCCGTTGTCCACCCCGGAGCCATGCTCCGACGGCCGTTTCGGGACCGGACGGCAAACGGACCGGTACGTAACAGTTTTGCAAACCATTGCCAAAGTATTAGTCTGTTTTTCCTAGAAAATACTTTTTTTTCTTCTTCAACTAATTCTGCCGTGACCAACCTAACCAACCCCTCTCCCTAGCTATCAAGCAAATCCCCTCTGGGTCAAAATCGCAACAAAAGTTTCTTTTATAAATTCTTCACCATCATCCTCATTTCTGTTAACCAAAGAAGAAAGACTAGTCCTCATTCCAGGCAGCATAACTAGCATTTTTAACAATCTTACACTATATCCAGATTAAAATGTAATATCCATAAACCATTTTAATCTGATATTACACAATTAAAATCATAATGTACGATTATCATTGTGGGAAAACTTCAGCTGAGCAGGTACTTTTGGATAAGAAAGGGGGCAGAGCCAACCTTATATTAATTATACAATCAACAATTTGCAGCAAGAAAAAAGAGCGCCTAAGGAAGAAATGGTCAAATCAAAAAAAAAAAGGTTAGTAAAGATAAGCGAAAGGGAGAAAAAATTCAGAAACTTCTGGTAACAGTATGCTTTCCAGATTCATGGGAATTTGCGAAAAGAAAGTAAAGTAAGCATAGTCTAGATTGCGAGACGTGCTTTTCATGATGCATAGGTTTCTTCCTCTCTAATTCCACTAGCTTTATCAAAATTAGGCCTAAGAAGGTGGGACTATATATTGCTGATTGAAGTCTAGCGTATGTCAACAACAGGATGCCTTGAAACAAGGTGAAACTCAAAAGTTTGATAGCGGAGTGGCACATCCATCCTCATCTCGTGAATCAACAATAAATCGGTAAGTAGATGGTCATCTCTAACTCAATGTTGCAGCTTGATTCCCTCAAATTTCATTTCTTGCCCTTTTAGAGGTAGATATTTACTCGAAAGCATCTGGTCTCTTCCAATCATGCAGTAAACAATGAAATGTGCTGCACACTTAAAAACCATCATGAAATGCATATCACATCATATTCTCATCAGCATAGTTAAATGTAGGTCTGCTTGCATCCTATCCTGTAACATCTAGAGATCGTTTCTTTTTTTCATAAAAATATAAATAAGTGCAGCTAATTGTGACTTTGAATACAGCATTCCTATCTCACAAACAACATTATTTTTCATCTACTTCAACTACTTCAGTATCATCCAGATCACCACCACCTCTAATATATATAAACGTCCAATGTTTGCCCACAAACCTTTACTCAAACCATGTCACTCCTAGTGCCACTCATTGTCTTGTTCTAATTACTTTCCAAATTAAAGCTGCAATTGCAGTACCATACATGAAATAAGCAAACCATATACACTCTAACAATTTGTACAATTGCAAGATACTTCTGATTCCAGAAAGAACCCAATACAAGCAATCAAACATCCCTACTCCCCATGGTGATATTTATATGTACAAAATCTAAAAAGCGACAAAAAGTTCAAAGGATCTTCAGGTACCTTTAGACAAACCTATAGGTTAACTAGGATAGAACAACTATAGATAAATGAAAACTCAATAATGCATCTGTGTCTTTTGTAAAAGATTTTCCTAATTAACCATGAAAGCTTCACCTGAAGAAAAATGTCACTACAAGCATCTAAGCAGATTTCATGACAGCAAAGAGTCAGATTTGGGAAGAAGTTGGGTGGGTCTATGGGGAAAGAACAGACATCTATTATTAGATGAGATTCAGCTCAAGATAATCCTATAAAACAGAAATTGTCTCATGAAAGCAAGTTCAAGAATTTTTAACTAACAGAGATAACCATAAGTAAAAGGAAAACATCAAAAAAGTGTCGCACATGCACGCTACTGATTAAATTTAGTAAATGCCTTTTCCAACATTTCATTATCCGCAGAGAGATAACAATTCTACTCCTACAGCCTATTAACCAAACAGCAAAATTAAGCATGCACTCCATTGAATATCCCATTTAAGCATATATGCTGTTGAGAAAAAATCTATAAAAAAATGAAAAAAAAAAATCATTCTGTAAGAGATCGTAGCAACCACCTGTGGACATAAATTAGTATTTGAATAGATTAAATCAAACAATTCCTTCAACTACCACTCCTTACCCCTCCCCGGATTAATTTCTGAGGATTAGGCAAAGATCAGAAACGAGATATGTGATGTGATTTAAATTTATATTCTGTTAATTTTAATAGGGTAATGGGTTAGTGGGAGGTTAGTATATCTTGTAAAACTCTATATAATGTCTTATTAGATGTTGTAAAAGACAAATTTTAATATATTAATTAGTTACTATTTAGTATTTTAGTATCTTCTTCCAACACCAAGAAAAGTAGGGTTTTCTCTTCTCTCCCATCCTACGTCAATATACTAGACATATTGTTGAAAAGAATAACATGGAAAAAAAAGATAATCACACACCTAATCAGGAGGTTAAAAAAACTTGGTCTTGAAATTCTTTTATAGCATAGGAGACAATAAAACAATCAACATACGAAGAGAAAATGCTAATGAAGTTCTTAAAATGATTTAATAACATAAAAGAACATAATCAAGAAATCTTACATTGTCAATTTCCATCATAAACCTAAGTATCATATATTTCTATCAGGTTTATTACACACATGGACATAAACTATTATCATCATTTTATTTTTGTTACATACACTTTTCTGGTTTCAATTGACTTTTTTGGTTTCAATTGGATATATAAACTTACATAAGCATTTCAATGAAATCCATGTTAATACTTCAAATGAAATGCTTATGTGGTGTATGGATTTTTTAATCAAGTGGTATATGGATTTTTCCTATTTTACCCATGCCCCCTTCCAAGTGTAGTATTAACATGAAAAATTTTTATTCTTCAAACCAAGGTTTTCAGTCTCAGTATGTCCCAAGTACTAGTGTTAAATCAGAACATATGAACACATGGATGTTCTAGTACTTGGTGTACTGACACAGAGAATCCATTTACGGGTCATATCTTTTAGTACAGGCTGATATTAAAAACACTGCTTCAAACGTCCACCTCTTTCTCCAAGTTCCCTACCCCAACCTTCTCTCGTTGGGATTCTTCTTCTTCTTCTTCACCCCATCCCTAGTGTCTCCAAGATGCTCTCAATCTCTTTCTTCAAGTTTCAAATCCACCAACCTCATCCATTAACCTCAAAAACTACCACAAGCCTCTCTTTCTCTTCACCAAGCTTCTATTCAACCTAATTTTCTTATAGACTTGTAATTCTCTAAGTTCTCTAAGTTATCTAAGCTCCTCTTCCTTCTCACTTTGTACAAGCTTCTCTTCTCATCTCCAAGTTCACCCAGATTCCCACCACCTTCTTTCTCAAAGTGGGTCATCCCATAAGTTTTTTTCTCACCAAGCTGATAAGATTGCCAACCAGCCTCATTTCCTTCTAAAAGCTCCTATCTCTCATTCTCCAAGTTGTCAGGCCCCAAATTTCCTACCCCCAATTTATCGTGAACTTATTCCACTACATCCCCTCAACCCTTCTCCCATGTGATTGATTCTTATGGAAGAATGATGAGAGAGAAGAGAATGATGCTTATGGAAGAATGGGGAGAGAAACGAGAGTACGTCAGATGATACGGCATTGTGGTCACAGTCTCTATTAGTCACCAAAGCATAGTACTAAAAAAATAGCGGATGCATTGTATTGAAGCATCTTACATGAACAATTGGAAAAGAATTATGAAAAATGAAACAATGGCAATGTTTTGCATACCAATCATATAGCAAACCTTCTTAATGCGTGAATCAAATGAACACAATAACAAAATTTGAAGGATACAAATAACGGACAAACGAAGTAATAAAGCAGGCAAACAGAATTGGATGGCCTTCTGGAAGAAAAAAAAGAATATAGACAATGCAAGAAGGATACAAGAAAGCAAATTTCGCCCAAAGGAAATTGGCTGAAACAAAGCTACAAGTACGAGAACAATCCGAGAGAAGTCAGAACCAACATGGCTTCCAGTTTCCTTTGCTGTGACAAGATGGCTTTGGATATCATTTATGTATAACAATACCATAACTTTTTGGCTTCGATAAATCAAAATATGGTGCAAAAATCACATCCTTAGATCGCCAAACCGACTCGATGGATGACATTTCAGTAGATCACCAATATAATCATCATGTCTCCAAGAAGAATTGAAAAGAATCAAATTTCTTATCACCACTAACAAAAAACCTAAAAAACATGAGCCTAAAAGGAGGGAGCGTAGAAGATCCAGAAAGGCAAAGGAAACAAGAACCAACCTGATGGATCGGAGGGTACATCGAGTTGGCGCAAACAGGGCACTCGAGCAACTCATGCACGCTGCTCGCCGGACTAATAACTGTTGCCGGAACACCGCCACCGCCGGCGGTCCCGATCCCGCCGCCTGGAGGCTTCAAGAAGAGGTTGGGGATGGAGGCGATCTCGTCATCCTCCACTAATCCATCGGACATCGACATGCAGTCGATGCTATCGGATTCCATGTCTAGAAGGACAAGAAAGGGATCGCAAGGAGGCGCCTTTCTACCACCGCCACCGCTGCCGGAAGAGCGTTTCCCTACCTCCGCCCCCTCATGCCCTTCCCTTTCCTTTTCGTGGCGGCGGAGTTTGCTTGCGGCCGTCGAGGGGAGCAGATGCGCTGAGCACCGTCGATGTGGGGGAAAGAAAAAGAAGGAAAGATCAACGGAAGGCTGCCTGGAATCAAAAATTTTTAACTGCTTTGCCTTTCACTATAATCAAAATTGAAAACTGAAGACATTTATTTGATTTTAAATTATGTTAAATTGAAAACATGAAAACAAGATGGCATAATAATTATGTGAACGTTTCGATAGAAAACTTTTCCTCTCGAACTAAAAAAATGTAAAAACAATTATTCGAAACTTATAATATAAAATGCCCAACAAAAACACGCCTGATTCCTCATGAAAAAAATATGTTGCTAAATTACTATGATTACAGTGTTATTATTGCTTTTAATGCTTTGATATATGATATTAAATATTTATTATTTAATAATTAAATATATAAAATAATTAATTATTAAATTATAATCAATAAGTTTCGAATCCCATAACTTACTTAACTCATAGAGCAACAATACCTAATCACTGTACTAGATGAATAATCAATTTATAAATTTAAGATCATTTTTATGTAAAATTAATTGATTGTTTAATTGTTGTTATGTTTTAGAAAAGATAAAAAAATTAATTTTTTTTTAATGATAAATTTTTACTACGGAGTGGTTTGAGACAACCATTACGCTATTATGGATTGAGATTTTGAATCTTAGGTAATCTATTTGGCGTACATACTTATTTAATAATTAGTTATACTATAATAAAATTAAGATATAATATAATATAATATATTTTAATATTATAGCGGTAACTTTAATTTTTTATTGAATTAAAAAAATCAAAATTAAAATAAAAAAAATAAATTTTATAAAATTTATTATTGAAATTAAAATTAAATTCTTTTTTACTGAATCAAATTTATTGAAACTTTTAATAATTACTAAAATCTGAACAAATGCTCGTCCTATTATTGGGCAGTGAGCACTTCATTTTTACAGCCCCAAAAATCAAAATCAGTACTAAGTCGTGGCTTTAATTTTCCGGTTAGACCCAAAGGAATTGAACCGAAGAGATTTTGGTCGAAGGTATCTGAAGCATTTGAAGGCTAGCGCCTGACCGTGTTTATTTCTGAACTCCTTGACGCCACTCTGACTCTGCTGACGGCCACGGGCTCTCCTCTCCTTCACCAAACCCCCGCTGCCACGCTCCGTGGCAGGCTGTAGGAAGGCTTCTCCCATGGCGGATTGGGCGTCGACGCATCGACTTTGGGAGAGGTGGGCATCAAATAGCATCGGATCCTCAGGTGCGCTACGCGGGAAACCCTAAAGGCCCGCGTCCGTTGAAAATCGATCGCCTTTGTTGTTGTTCTTTCTTCATTGTTGCCTCCCTTTGCGTAGGTGAACCGTTGAAGGCGGCTTTGCTGCTCAACTACGACCCCGTCGGTCCTTCTCGCCTCTTGTCGCTCATGTACCGCGCGCAAATCCCTCTTTTTCTCTATTTGAATTATTTTTCTTTGCATATTTCCTGAAAGTCGTGTTTTTTCTTAAATTGCAGCCTAGGATCGTCGATCTTTTTCATTTACTCTGCTGTCATTGCAGGGGTGTGAAGCAAGCTTAGTTTCAGATGTCGTAGGAGCTTTGAATCAGACTCGACACTGCCAAGTGTTTCGAGTGTACCTTTTACTTTAGCAATAATGTCGGTTCACTAGCCTCAAGCTTTCCGCTTGATGTTTAGGAATTCAGTAAAGCAATGAATTGTCCATTTTGAATTGGTACATAGGCTTCAGTTGGCATGATAGGGGTTGAGGTCTGGTTCTTGAAAGGAAGAGCGGAACTTGAGAGTGGAAAGCCATTTTTTTCTCAAGAAAGTCTGATGTAAAACAACATTTCGTCTTCTTTATTGGGTGAATTTAATCTTATTCTACTCAGCAAAAGAGACAGGCAAACTTGCCGACCTGCTTTTAATTTCACCCTATTGTATGGATTGAATTCACATTCGACTTGGTTTTTTAACTTTTCGTATCTGTCTCAGTAGGTAATTCCTGTGATCCATCCCTAAGCATAGTAGGAGTTTAGGTGCCTTTCTTTTGTTGTGAAAATTCTTACAGAAGCTTCACTTTGCATTTCTCCAAGAAATTTGATATGAGTTCTCGTAATCTCTTTTTCCTTATAATTACTGGGTTATATCTCATGAGCTAATAGTTCAATTGTAACTGGTAGGTTATATACATAAAAACAATCAAGACCATGCCATCATTTTTTCTTGGTAGATAAGAGATATCACCAAATAGTTTATCTCGTGTTTATGGAGATATTATTCTCGGTGGATAATAATTCAAAATTCAGCTTGTTGTGATGATCTATTATAATTTCTAATATAACGCTGCAGGTCCACATGGTGTTCATTCATTTAATTTGTTGTTGGCAGAGCAGAGCAGGAGGGAACAGACTTGAAGGCTGTTGACTTGAACCCATTCATTGACTTTCTGAAGAGAAATAAACTCCAAAAGGAGTTTTTCTTCATTGGAAATAACCAATGTGAGTTGAGTTTCATCTTTCATCGACCTTGTTGCTACTAGAGCTTGTAGTGAGAAGCATCTAACTGAAAACCATGTTATTGCTTACTTGCTGGATTTTCCTGAGGTGAATTAGAAGAATATTTGCAGGTCCAAGGATACTCATACCCATTACCCAGATTGTTCCTAATGACTAAAAAAGAAGTTCCTTTCATCTAGATTCTAGTGTTAACACATACTTTTGCTACTGACAACAGATTTAGTGACGTCTATATACGAGCATTGGTTCTGTGCTAGGTGTGTGAATACACTCAAACCTGGTGGCGAAGGTGCTATAATCATGCAGATTTCATCGTACCTACTGATTACTATGTAAGGATATGCCGGAGGAGAGAAAATTTCGTGCCAATGATTTCTTTTTCTACATTTTTTATCTGGGCTTCAAATATAAATAAACAAAAATTTAAGATTCATGTCATTTTTATCCCCACTTTTAATTGTGATGTAGGTATGAAGGATCTATAGGGTCTGCTTCCCGAGCAATGGTGGCTGTGGATCAGTTTGCCTGGCAATTGAATAGAAGAAGCCATTAACTTCATTAAAATGGCTACCAGATTCGGTTTGACAAAACTCTAGGCCTTTTTGTTCTTTATTGGCTTCTTTGACCTTTGAAAGCTAATGCTGCCTTTTCAATCACGAATGATCTGCCAATTATGTATTGTCTGTCAAATTTAAATATTCTTTTCTGTTTTAGTATTTGAAGGAAGTTTTTGGACAAAAGATTTGCTTTGATAGAGGACGGTAGATCAAGAATCAAGATGATCAAGTCTTTTGTAGGCTAGTAGTGCATCTTTTCATTTGCTACCTAGGAACAAGGTCATATACATATGTATATTTCAATACCATATGCTTGTTTGGGATCTAAACTCTACTTAAAAAAAATATCTTTCCTATATGAAAGCAAAATTGAACATATATTTTCTTTATTTTCAAAAAATAAGTCATTATCAAATATTATTTGGTGAACCGTTGCGTTTGAACAATTTGTAATTATTATTTTTATTTATATCACTTCTGTATCTTTTGTTACTATAAAATACTAGAAATTTGATGAAGTGCTCATTTTTTAGGTAATTGAGAAAGATGATGATTGAAGATATGGGCCTACTTACTATAGTTGATGATTCTAAAAAGGAGGTAACGATAATTGAGAAAGATAAGAATGATTCTAGATAGCACCATGCACTAACCGTTATATGATAAACAAAAATATGGTTTAAAATAACCTCTAACTTGGCAAGCACATATTGGTCAGCCAGTCGCAGAAACTACAATGTGAGGATCGGAGCACATTAAGCACCTGTTCAGGTCTCACTCCCAAGTGGTTCAGGTCTCACAATTAGATTGCTCCAAATAAACCTGTTCAAATCGCTTAATTTAAATGGCGTGTGGCGGCGTAGGTTCAGTTTAAGAGGCAAGTCAACGATTTTTTACCAAGTGTGTTTATTAAATCCTCGCCGCGCAGGTGCTTTGATCCTTCCAACGTGCGAACCAACCGGTTCTGCGCGTTTCTTCCACCTAAGCAGATAGCCAAAGCGAGTACGCGATCTACAGGCTACAATACGTTTTTAAACGCCTCAACTGCTACATCGCGAATTGGAAAAGTCAATCTCGGTGGCACATGCCCGAGTCCA
This sequence comes from Costus lasius, assembly GCA_027563935.2. Classification (NCBI taxonomy): domain Eukaryota; kingdom Viridiplantae; phylum Streptophyta; class Magnoliopsida; order Zingiberales; family Costaceae; genus Costus; species Costus lasius. Next base: position 126,306,046 of record CM050446.2, read on the forward strand.
CTATGTTAGGCCAAGTCAACGCACCAGACGATAATCATCTCCACTACAATGACAGCTTTGCCCTTCATCCATCCTACAAGATTTACACATATATTTCCGAATATCGGCTTTTTTTTAAAAGAAAACAAAATAAAATTACACATTAGTCATTATTAAATTTTTAGGCCATATTTTAATTATTATATTTCATAATATCTAATCAATATTAAATAAAAAATTTAAATGATTTATAAAAAAAAGACTATTACGGAAAATGATAAAAAAAAAAAAGGACCTAATTACATACATATATTATTAATTTTTCACCGTCTACGCATACCCATTCCTTGCACGTGAGGGTATTTTTGTCAATTCAAATAAGTTATATTTGAATGTTCGTACCTTCCACGAGGAAACGGCGTACTACGCGTCTCCTTCCTCGGTTATATACACACTTCACGAACCAGAGCAAAAAAAATCAAAAAAGAAGAACAAAGATCCGATCTAAAAAAGAGAAGACGAAAAAGGAGGAGAGTAGTATCTGTAAGCATGGACGATTGCAGGCCTCTTGGATTCTTGATAGGTTTACCCTTCGCCGTCCTCGCCTTGGCCCTCTCGCTCGTCGGAGCCGTCGTCTGGATCCTCGGGTCAGCATTATCTCTCGCTCAATTTTGAATTTCCGAATCGGGTTCATTCTGATGCGAAGTAATATGTGGAGAAAGATCTTAACCGCTTCCTTTCTCATTTGCGAATCGCCGATTGTCGAAATCGCAGGACACTTTTGAGCTGCCTCTGCCCTTGCTGCATATGCTGCTCCGGCCTCGCCAATCTCGCCGTCTCTCTCATCAAGATGCCGGTGAAAGTGATCCGCTGGTTCGTCCACCAGATTCCTTGTTGAAGATCAGTTAAATCGGCAGTTTTTTTTTAATATAAATTTCATGATTATTATGGCTGTTTTTTAATTATAAATGATTGTTTTGATGATATACTTTCTGTAGGATGGTTTGGGGGTTTTTGATCTTGTTAGGGTGGTATAAGATAGAACTTTTGATTGTTTCAGTTCAATTGTTCAATTTTTCCATCTTCGCGTTTGTTGGATTGAACGATCGATCTTCTTTATAAAAGCGTTGATTAAATGGAAAAAAAGCAAAATTATATGCTCGAAGGAACCTATACTTCCATTTCTTTATTGCAAAAAGTCAAATTTTCACCATTACAAGCGAGACCATGTTAATTTCATCAAACGTTTGACTAGATCGTTACATAGTTGCTTCAAGGAACAGCAAGCCTCTTCATCTTGTATTTCAGCAGGCACTTGAAATGATAAAGTAGTGACAAATAACAGCAGTGATGGCATTGTCTACTTTTTTTTATTTTTTGTATGTTTTTATCACAGTCCTTGTTGTATGCTATCTCGAAGGCTGCTATAGGGAAGGTTTTTGCGTTGTCAAACTGCAGTATTCAGAATACTGGAAGCAATGACCTTAAGAATTGGAACTGAAATATTGTTGCTTCTTTTGAATAAAAAATGCCAATAATAGCTCTTAGTGAAACAAAGATGGATCAGTTTCACTTTTAACTAATAATGAGAGAAATCGTATCTTTTTAATGCAAAACTCTTTGCTGTCTTGATCAAATGATCATATCAGCACAGGTTAGCTATCTTACAACTGGAATGCTAAAATGGCCACTGCATTATCTTCTGACATGAATGCTGGAATGACTAGTGCATTAAAGAGAGATTTGAACTGTAGGGTAAGATTATTCAGAAAGTACTGGTAGTGGAAGAAATGTCCTAACCTGGGTAATCAGATTAGCCAGGTTTTATAAGTTAGGTACCTCATTTTTTTAGGTAAATAATTTTTTTTTAAATTTTTTTTAGAAATATTGTATTATGTAAGCTTTCCAACAGTATTAATATTGAGGTATTTTATATCATATATATATATATAAAATATCCTAAACAATATCATATATAAAATAAAATATTAGTATAATTAGAAAGCTTACCAGAGTACAATATTTCTAAAAAATAAATTTTTTTAAAAAAATTATTTACCTTAAAAAAAATTATTTATCTCAAAATTGAGCTACCCAGCTTATAAATCCTAACCTGAGTACCCAACCCAGGTCAGGACATTTCTTCTGGTACCTGTGTCTTCCCCATTTTAGAACAACAGTCAAGCCAAGCATTGCATTGTGATATTGATGCCTGCAAACACATTACTGGTACTGCATTCTGAGCACATGCAGACGCAGTCTATTAACATACTTGAAGTGCATCACCAGACTCCAAACAAGGTAAGAACATTTGATGCCTGCGGAACACATTTGCTGATGAGAAGAATTTGGCACTGAACATAAAGGAGGACATGGATGCTATCTCATAGAAAGGCCTGAAAGTTACAGAATTGAACCTCCAAGTTCCAAATGACCAAGGTGAAAAATTTATCATGCTCTATTAGCCAAAAGAACAAGCTGACGTAGAAAAGGCTCTTTGCTGACTCCATCTTTCCTCTCTCAACTTCTTCACTGTTCAGCATCCTAAATCTACTCTTTTTTTTCTTTCTGTTTTCTCTCAAAATGTTAAAGAATAACAACAAGAAGTTTACTAAAAAAAATAACAATAATAATAGCAAAATTATGTAACATCTTTCCATTACAAGATTTTTCTCACATAAACTAGCTTCTTGGAGTCACCATCTCAAGTTTTCCACAAGTGCCCATACATGCACTAGAACTAGCCAATTCCAACCGCCATATTCTAGGAAATGTTGTTGGTATAGCTGACCAAATCCTAATTTGCAACTTTTGCAATTGGTGTGATTGAAATACTAGAAGAGGGGCAAATGGCAATATGAATGCCATAAGATCCTCGTTTGTAATTTAATTATCAAATTTGTGTATATATTAAAATTATTAAGAAAAATTGACAAGGATCATATGAATTTAGAATTTTAGATCTTGCAAAATTTGACCCAACTCGCTGACCTGACCTAACTCGACATAAAGTTAGACGGGTTCGAATAAGTCATAATCGTGTTCAGGTCATAAACATGTTAACCCGTTTATGACCTAAAAATAATCAGATCGTGTCGGGTTGTAAACAGGTTGACCTGCTTAACCTATTTACATTATATGTTTATATATAAACAATTTAAATATAGGCTCATCTAACTCTCATTACTAGCTCATAAGCCCAAATATTTCTTAATTATCTTTTAGCCTAGATTTCGGCCTACACATAAGCCCAAATTTTATTAATTTTAATAAAATCTTTTATTAATTATTATTTATGTTTAAAATATAAATAATAAATAAGTTATTTCGTTCGTGTCAAGTTGACTCAATTATATTCAGATCGTGTTCATATTAGATAATTTAACCCAAGTAATTAAACGATTACTTAGTCACAACTAACACGTTTCATTTATGATCCGAATTGCCGGATAATGCCCGGAGATAGGGGTGGCAATTCGTGTTTCACGTGTCATAACGTGTCGTGTCATACTTGACATGTGACACGATTGTGCTTGACACGAACACGACCCGTTTATGTATACGTGTCAATATACGAAACACAGACACGACCCGCTTATTTCACAGGTGACACGACACGACACGATTAACACGTTTAATAAATAGGTCGTGTCACATAACACGACACGACACGGCACGATTGACACGATTTATAATATAAAATTATTAGATGACACAACACGACACGATTGACATGACACGACATGAATAACCTGTTTAACTCACTATATTAAAATTATCTATAAATTATTAATTTTATATAATATATATTATATATGGGTTAGACGGGTCAACCCGCGACACAACACGACACGACACGAATTTTAGCGTGTCATAAATGGGTCGACACGATAATGATACGAAACACGATTATGTTAAACCCAAACCCACGAAAACTCGTGTCGTGTCGTGTCGTGTTGGCTGGTCGTATAATTTTTTGTCAGGCCTATCCGGAGATATGGATATGAATTTTTTAATTTTAGCTCATGCCTTACTAAGGCATTCGAGATAATGCAAGAACTTCGCGCATGCATAAAAAAGGTAAAAGCTCTAGCTTTTAAAACTCATAAAATAAGAGCCCTCACCTGTAAAATCAGGACGACGAAAGGTCCACCCTTGAAAGTGACCCAAAATGAGAAACTTGTCGCCATTAATGTTTGCTCCCGCGCCCCGATGAACACTGAACAGGCGTAGGGTACAGCAGGAACAGCCTCAACCGTGTCCCAGAAAAGCTAGGGCATGCATTAACGCCGAGACGAGCCCCCGGGAAAGAGGCAGACCAGCTCGACGTCTTGTCACCCGACCACAACCCCCGTCCAATGACTAACATCACACCGGCCATTAAAATACCTCGAAGAAAAGATGGGGAGCAGCCAAAAAAGGACAGCCATTCAATCCGTAAAGTCCCCACTGCTTTGAAGGCGCCGGGCACGGGGCGCCAGCGACCTCTGCCACCGCCAACAGCAGCAGCAGGTCGGCAGCGATCCACCGATGCAAGTGGGTAAAAGGCGGATAAAAAGAAGTTGGGGTGAGCATTTCGTCGAACAGGTTATGTGCGCTGTACTGCGGTAAAAGAAAAGCCAAAAAAAAAAAACGTTCATGTGAAACCCGGCTTCCGCAGCGGGACCGGGAAGCAGGGACGGGGAAACTGCGCCAGTGTGACGTTTCATCGAACATATCGCATGCATAGAAAGTTTGAAACTTGAAAGGTGAAGTGCGTAAAAAGATCAAACCACAGGGGGTTAGCTGAAAATAGCCTAATTCTACGCGGTAAAATGAGACATTTCATCAAGCATTACACATGCACACGTTTCATCGAACGCCTTGATTTCTACCTCCCATTGGCTGCCTCGGGACAGATCAAGAACTACCAACGCAAGAGCGCACACTCATCCGATTGACAGCAAAGAAAAGCATTTCATCGAACACATTACGGCGTACGCTCTCACTCCACTAATCTCTGCTGGTTTTGCTGCAGAAATGACAAAACCACGCAGCAACTCACTGCCCGTTTGGCAGCCTCAGCAGCAGGGCAAATCACGAGCTAGAAGAACAATAGAAAGAGAGAGAGAGAGGAGAGAGGAGAGAGGAGAGAGGAGAGAGGAGCTGTCGAGCAGAGAGAGCAGCAGGATTGAAGGGGGGAATGGAGCAGAGAGTACGGAGCAGCCCTGTGTTAGCAGCAGCAGGTGGCTTTTGACCTCTGCTTTTGGCAAAGCTGATGTTTTTATGGGGAGATGAGAGAGGGGAGAATGAGATGTGAAAGGGAGCCACGGACCAAGAAGACGACGGCACGATGGGAGGAAAAGTCTCCTTGAACGCTGCTTTCCTGCCTCCGCCCTAGCAGAGCCCTGCCCTTTGCTTTCGCTGTATCCTTTCTCTTTCTCTTCTTCTCGGTGCATGCTCCCCATCGCTCTCTGCTTTGGCTTCCTCTTTGCGCTTCGCTGCGGATTTGGGAGGTGGGGATGGAGATCGACCTGAACTCGCTCGAGGAAGAGGAGGCGGAGGGGGAAGCGGCAAGCTGTGGAGAGGGGACGGTGTGCCTCGAGCTGTGGCACGCTTGCGCCGGGCCGCAGATATGGCTCCCGAGGAAAGGGTGTCTGGTGGTGTATTTCCCGCAGGGGCATCTTGAGCATCTCGGAGAGGCCGGCGGCGGCGGAGGGGTTGCGCCAATCGATGTGCCTCCCCATGTTCTGTGCCGGGTCGTGGATGTCGAGCTCCAAGTCCGTTCTTTTACCTACCTATCTAGGGTTTACTTCCTTAGCCTAGTTGAAGTTAATCATCTTTTGCAGGCGACGGAGGAAACAGATGATCTTTATGCTCAGCTCTCTCTGGTTGCCGTCAACAAGGTAAGGGTTTTTTACATTTGGAAACCGAAATTTCTGGAAGTTCTCAACTTTGTTTCCTGAATTGCTATAAAGACTACCTTTATCTTACGTTCAACGAAACTGTTGGTTATACATCTCAAGGACAAAACAGATTGAGCTTTGGTGTGTAAAGAACGTTGACATTTTGTAATCTTTCCCATAAAAGTTCACTGTTTATCCATGTTGGTTTCCTATTTGGTAATGGTATTTTAACAAACCTGCGGAGATTTTGTTTTCCCAATCTGGATCAAATGAGTTGCATTCTCAACACAATAGCATTATAGCAATCAACTTGGTGTATTCAACTGATTCATTCTCTCCTGAGACTGTTGCGCAGGAATTGGAGCCAGAGCAACAGGGTAGTGATGCTGGAGAACAAGTTCAAGAAAATGATGGTGGTTTTAGTAAGCCACATGCCACACATATGTTCTGTAAGACCCTAACTGCTTCTGACACTAGCACCCATGGAGGCTTTTCTGTCCCCCGCCGAGCTGCTGAGGATTGTTTCCCACCCCTGGTAAGTTCTTACCCAAGCACATAGTAATTCAGAGATGCCAACTAGTAAGGATATGAAAACAATAGTTTTCCAAGATTGGGGCCATTTGACCTTCTCTCTTATGGGTTTGACTGCATTGTTTTTGTTAAGGATTATAAGCTGCAAAGGCCTTCGCAAGAGCTTGTTGCTAAGGACTTGCATGGTACCAAGTGGAGATTTCGGCATATCTACAGGGGTATGATGATGAAATACATTGTGGCTTGTGGTTACTGTCTACTGCTCGAAGATAAAGTTTGAGTTCATATATATTATTTTTTTAGCAATGTCTGAAACTAAAATTGATTAGACTGTTTTTGGCTATTTGCAAGTTATTCAGCCGTTTGGAAGTGTGAAAAATTGAAACTGAAATGTCTCTTCTGACTATTCTTCTATATAAATAGGGAACCATGTTTTTGTTGCAACTATATGATGACTAGGTATCCAATTCTTAAGCTTGTTATTATTTATTTTATTTTTAGGCTTTATTGTGAAACCTTTAGTTGCTTCTATTGTATGTAGTTCAAATTTGACTTGTAATATGTTTGATACTTTGGTGTTAACCATTGTAATTCCATATATTTATGGTCTCAAATATTCTTTTAGAAAAGAGAAATCTCATCTAAAATTTTCTGACAAGAAGGGTACATTCTATCATACTGAACTCTTGTATCCTTTTTAGAAAGCTCATATTATATGTGATTATCATTGTAAATAAATGTAATTTTTACAGTCAACAATTGCTTTAGTGATTGTTTCATTGTTGGCGTCATTAATATCCAATTTCGTCCTGATGGATCATTTGATTCTGTAGTTAGATTTACCTGTATAATTGATAATTAATTCTTGTCTAGGACAACCACGTAGGCATCTTCTGACTACTGGATGGAGTGCATTTATTAACAAGAAAAAGCTTGTTTCTGGGGATGCTGTGCTCTTTCTTAGGTGTGGATAACTGTTGTTCAATGGATTAGCCTACCTTAAGCAATCTCCCTTTCTAAACTGTGTTCTTTTAATTCAGAGGGAATGCTGGGGAGCTAAGATTGGGCATAAGGAGGGCAGATCAACTTAAGAGCATCATTCATTCTCCACATCGCACTCAAAAGAATCTTGACATCCTCATTGATGTAGCAAATGCCGTGTCTTCAAAAATGGTTTTCTGCATTAACTATGCCCCAAGGTAAGTTTCATAAACTTAGCATCACTTCTACTCCGGTACTATGTCTACACTGGTACTGTGGTGCATCTGGTTCTAAAAGTAGCACTGCACACTAATATTGTAATTCAAGGTGCAAACATCTGCTATCTGCTAGATTATGGTTTACTAGTTGATAAAGAATCTATTGTCTGGTAGATTATGGCTTACACTCTAATAAACATTTGTTTTCTGCTACATAAGGTTTATTAAATGAATAGTTGTTGCCTTGTTTCTTCATGGAAATTCTACAAGACATTTGTTCTATTAATTCAACTTATTTTGAGTTCATAATTCAATTTTCTCTGATTTACACTTCAAACATGATTGGCCTTCATCTCAATTAGGCCACACAAAACATGATTGACTTTCATCTCAATTAGGCCACACAAAACTTCCTGCTATTTGCATTTCTGCTAATTAATTTATCCAATCATTGTCTGGAATCAAACTTGAAGCAATGATTTAGTAGAAAAAAAAACATGAATCTTCAGCCATCTCCTCGTATAGTTAATTTTGAATCTTGTAGGGAAAGTCGATCAGGTTTCATCATTCCTTATTGGAAGTTCAAAAGGAGCCTGAATCATTCGTTTTCTGTTGGAAAAAGATTTAAAATGCTAATTGATAGTGAAGATGAGGCAGAAAGCAGGTCAAAACCACTTCAACTTTCAAAGAATTTTAACACGTGACATATACTTCGAATAATAGTTTTGTGGCCACATTAACAGGTACACAGGATTGATAACTGGGAATGGTGGGCTGGACCCTCTAAGATGGCCCGGTTCAAAATGGAAAAGTCTTTTGGTATGCAGTTAAATCTTCCCCATAGCGCTTAGTTAACAAGTTCTTGAGCAACCAGAAGTGTTTTTCCTATAAGTTCTCTGTGTTGAATAGCTTTCATCTAAACGTTGTTGTTATGACTTTTATTGATGCAACAGAAAACTTAAAATTTTATTTATGGTTAAGCTATCAATTAAGTATCCTCTATGGATAATGAGATAGTAGGTTAGTTACTTTTTCAATTTCCTAGTAAGTAGGAGTGATAAGGCATGCTCGTTGTTGTGGCAGTGATATCTCAGTTTGTGCTATTGTTTCCTGTGACTGGTGTTTAAGAAGATTAATTCGCTAAGTGCTCCTTGGATTGTGCTTAATTGTTGGAAGACAGGAAAGATTACTGTAATTGCCGAAGATAAAATTAAATAAAAGAAGTGGTGCTAAGTGTCAAAATTTGCAGTTTGAGTTCCATTTGTGCAGTTGATTATTTGAGGGCTTCTTATATATCTCATCTATTCCATGTTGATTTGTTGGTCAGTGAGGGGTAACTTTTTGTGCCAGCAATTTATTGCAATAAGCTGAGTTGGAAATTTATGCAAATGTTGACCTTCATTTGTTCATTTTGAAATTGTACACCCCTGCTAGGTTCTTATGAAGTTACTGCAGTTGGCCACTGTTTCATGCATCAAAATACGTAGGAGATTATTGACCAAGAAGCTTCCTTGTATCGACTCTTATTGTTCAGTATTTTCTGCAGTTGATCATAAATTAGATCTGTGTATATAATTTACTTCCGTTCAAGTTGTGGCTCATCTGTGAGTTTTTTGTCTTAGTAAAAATGACCAAATGAAAGCAGGCACTAGTATATGGCTTTTGAAATAATAGTTTAGAATAATTACTTAACAAAGGCTTATTGTTAGGAAAAAATAAATTGACATGGATCATAGCCGTTGTGTTACAAAATTTTGTTTTCCATGGAACTTGTTGCACTATAGAAATAATTTGATTTTATCTTAGCTGTTTTTACATATCCTTGCCTTGAGTGTCCAGTTGTAGTTCATTGATTATTTTAAGAATTGGCATTAGAGAATAAAATAGGATTCATTAGATTATTAGAATTTCATTAACCTTAGATGTTTGAATACACCAATTAAGGGATAGTTAGATGATAGATGACAATACGGTAATGATTAATATGGTGGTGAAGGAGGGATACAGTATTTCATAATAGAAAGATATTATAAATGTCATGATTGTCATATCTTTCATATATAGGATTTGATGAATGCACTAGAGTTATATGATAACCAAAGACTGATTGAGTATTGCCACTATAATTTTGGAATGACAAACAAGATAATGCCACCATATAATTGATGTTGAGAAATAGGTGATGAAGAACAAATGCTGCCACAATTTTATGGTTATCATAAACTAGCAATACAAATTAGTTGCTACCAACATACATTGAATATTGTAAATTGGAGAATAGAGAACACTTGCCAACATAAAATTGGATGTTATAAAATGGGTGGCAACTAGGAAATGTTACCATCATGCATTTATATGTCTCTAATAGGTGATAGAGGTAGATGTTGCCAACCTTAGTTATTTGCCGTGAACATCCAATGGAGAGCAAATGCCACCAACAAGCAACTAGATGCTGTGACTGCTGGAGAATTCCTAGTGATGGCAGAAAGATTATGCTCAGAAAGGGAAGGCCTTGGAGGAGGATTGGCGTCTTGGCGAGGTAAAGGATTGTGATTTCTATGTTATTATGGAGACAACAGAATGGCATACTAGTGGCACTAATGGTGGGTGTTGAAGTGGCATGGAAATAATATGGGACCGTGCGGTGTGCATGAACAAGTTGCATGTAAGCAGGGTTGGAGTAGCATATAAGTGCATAGAGGCACTTGTCAATGTGGCTTTCGGAGTCCATATATGACATTGCGAGGCTAATGAAGAGAGAACCTAAACGAGAAAAGCTAGCTCTGAGTATTGAAGAGTGAATTGGGATTTGTTCGAGTTATATCTAGCATTAATGCACAGATCTTATATAGAGATTTTATGATGTCAACTAAAGAAATATTTAGATGGTAGGCTATGGTCATGGACCTATCATAATTGTCATTTCTTCTATTTCTATTAACTGTTTCTATAATAATGTATGTAATCTTTTACTCTTTGGCTATGTTTCCTTTAAAGGAATTCGCAGAAAGAAAATAATAATTAAAGTATATTTTCCTTGTTTCCGCCTTGAATTCCTTCCAAAACACAGTCTTTAGTTTCCTAAATTATAGGTTTTGACTCACTAAGGCTATGTTCTGTAGAACGGAAACCACTGTGGAAAGAGCAATGTTATGTAGAACTTTTCATCTAGATTCATTGCTTTTTTCATCCTTTCCACAGTGGATTTCGTTCTACAGAACATACCCTAAGGGTCTGTTTTATTGGGGAGAAAGAAAAGAAAACTAGAAAGAAAACTTTTCTTTCTCTTGATTTGTTGAAGAAGGATGATTTGAAGGGGAAGAAAAGGGGACCACTTTTCTCCCCTTTTTTGTTCTCTCCAAAAGAGAGAGAAAACATTTCTCTCCAAAAGGGGACCACTTTTCTTCCCACTTATTTTTCTTTCTTTCTTTTTTACTCTTCTCTCTTTTTTTCTTGCCCCCCATTGTTCTCTCCAAAAGAGAGAGAAAACATTTCTCTCTTTCTTTCTTCCCACCGTTTTTCTTCTTCTTCGTTTGAAAGAAGAAGGGAGAAAACGTAACACACTTTCCAAACCTTTTTTTCTCTTTGATTTAGATGGAAATCTGCGGCAGCAGCTTGCTCCTCTCTTAGCCTCTTCCGCCCCTCTCTTCTCCTCTCTCTCTCCCCCCATCTCTCTTTCTTCTGTCGCTGGTGTCACTGTCACGCCCTGCTGCATGTCATTAGTCGTGACTGGGGCCGAGAGGGCTTCTTCTCCTCTCTCCCGCACGCCCCCACTCCCTGTCAACTGGAGCACTACTCCCTTGGGCCGTGTGGGCCACCCTATCCGGGTAACGAATGATCATGTGAAAATCACATGATTTTTTTCCTCCCTTCTATTTTCTTTCCTTTGAACCTTTTCTATCTATTGTTTTTCTTCTCTCAAAGGAAACGTCTTAGGGAAGGTTATGAATTTGAGTTATAAACATAGTTAACTATGATTTTCCTGTATAATTTCTACCTTGACTGTTGGGCTTAATCTCACAGGTGAGATGGGATGATCAGGTAGCTACTGGAGATAACAGGGTATCTCCTTGGGATATCGAATTGGCTGGTTCAATATCACTTACTAATGCTGTTCTAACTTGTCCTAAGAGAACCAAAATTTTTCATCCTTCAGGCCATATGGACCATCCGATTCCAAGTAAGTTCTTAGTTTATGGTGAAAATGGTACCTCTTTTCTTTTGTCATAGTTAAACTCTCTAGTTCCTACTGCAGATGAAGGTGGATATCCTGACTTGGAGGAATCTTCAACGTTCCTCAAGGTCTTGCAAGGTCAAGAAATTATAGGTTCAAGAACTCCCCTTGAAGGTATTGATGTCCCAAAAATTGATATGAGAAGCAATGTCAGAATATCCCTTGGCGATTCTGACATCCACTACAAGGGCTATGGAGAATCACAACTCCATGAGGTCTTGCAAGGTCAAGAAATACACCCGCAGATGCCCACATTTCAGGGTATTCCAGCTGATACTTGGCCAGACAGTGGCATAAGGTTCTTCAGTCACTTGCTTGGCACCAAAAGCAGTTGTGCTAGATCAATTCAGGGATTCAATGGCCCTGGGAAACCATCTGCATTTCCGTGCCAAATTTCATCTCCATCTTCAATTCTTCAGCAACCAAGTACACATCTTCCATGGCGTAATACGGGGCATGGTGTTAGTTCATCTAGTTTGTTGGAAATTGGAAGACAGATGCCTACTAATCCTAGTAACATGTTATATGACTTTCCAAAGGGGCATTGCAGATCTGTAGATGAAACCGATCCTTTTTCAAAGAACTCAAATGGTAGTAGAAATCATTGTATGCTTTTTGGATTTCCACTCACCGAAATGATCGTTGTGCCAAATAGAGCAGAAGGTTTCAAAACTGGAAGTCGATTGATGACAGAGATTCATTATGATGAACCTGCGTCACCTTTCAAGGCTCGATTGCCGACCACATCTGGTGAGTTCATCAGCTCTATAAATGTTAGTTAATTTAGCTTGCAAGGATTTTAATTATTGATATAATGAGATCTTGAGTTAAAGATCTAAACCTTACCACAGATCACCATTTGTCTTCTTGCATAAAAAATGTCCAGTTACTCTAATTTCACTTTTGCTGTTTTGAAGGCATTTTTCCTCAGTTTTGCCAGGTTATTAGCATTAGAATATACTTACTTTTGGCAAGAGTAATGAATTTGCGAGTCCTGCAGGCAGTGCTATTGATCACCTGAAGCTGAAGAATCCTCATGATGATGTTATGCTTGAACTGAGAGCTATTTGACATGGACTATTGGAGAGCTCGGCTAGTGGACATTGTGGAGTTGAAGTTTGGGTATCATTGAATGATGACTGATTCCCTGTTTGTTACCATGTTAGCAAAGACTTGAACCCCGTCCTTTCTATAATTTCAAAACATTGCCTCTGAATTTTGCTCTGTATATAATGATTATGAGGCAGAAATTGTTTCAGTTCGCTGATGTTCGTAAAGTTTTTTTTTTTGGGTTTAATTTCACACTGACCACAATAATGGTTTGGTATTTTTGTGGTAGCAGAGTCATCGTGATTTGGTGTTTGTTACAGTTTACCCCTTGTAGTTCTAGAATTTTAGCTATCTCAATACTTGGACGGTTTATCTTAATTAACTCTAATGTTTATTAAAAATATTTCATTTTAATTTTCCTTAAAATGATTAAATAACTAAAAAGTTCAACTAGTATCAATAAGATGGCATCATGGGATAAAGTAGTATGACAACTTTGACGGTCAAAATAATATGCTTTGCATACTTTCCAATATTGTCAATCAAAACAATAATATAAAATCAGAAGGTGATTTAGGATTTAAAAATAATTAAAGATTGACCTCTTCGTTTACTTTGATTCATTAGGAAAAGACAAATAGCTCACATGCTCTAACATTACTTGAAATTGACCACTTTAAATTTTTTTTATAAAATAAAGTATTTAGAGTTTTAAAAAATTAAATGAGACTTACTCATATTTAGCATAAACGCAAAGAACTAAAAACTTTTAAGAGCTCATTTATAATTTTTTAAATTACATGAACAGAAGGAAATTGAACTTGTAATTATCACCATGATAATATTAAGATTTGGTATGTAACAAATAGACCCCAAAACTTATATTGTTACAAAAAGAATTAATTTATACACTTATGACTTAAATAGATATAGAAAATAAATGGTGGAATTTCTTGCTCTAAGTATTTCAATAAGAAGCATATTCATTAATTAGGCATTTAGGATAAAAAAAAACAAAAATGTCAGCTGATCAGTCAATTCATAGCCACAAAGCTCCGGCTTGCTTCAGAATGGGCACAAGCTCGCCGGCAATATGCACGGCCATGAGCCGGTCCAAGCCCCCCACCAGCCTCCCCCCAACGAACACCGCTGGGAGCACTCCTGCCGCGTCGGTCTCCGGGAACAAGCCGCTGACGAGCGCGCGCTCGTCGGCGTCGTCGACGATCTCGCACACCACCGGGTTCACGCCCTGACCCAGCAGCAGCCTCCGCACCACATGAACCATGCAGCACCCGGTCCGCGCGACCACCGCTACAGGGTTCTCCTCGACCGCCCGCCGGAGCTCTCCTCCGCCCCCCTTCTTGAACTCCAGCACCGCCGGCAGCCGGTCAAGCGTCGACCACGCCTTCCGGCCCCCGCCGCCGTACGGAATCGCCTGCTGCATCATAATCTAGCAATCAACTCTCCGCCGTCTAGATCGCCGTGAAGATTAATGCGAATTGGGGAAGGTGGAGGAGGAGGAATAAGAAGAGAGAAAAGTCGACCGCTGGGGTTCGGACTTCGGAGAGAGGCAAGATTTATATTCACGCAACGCGCAAAGGCCGGGTGACGTCACCGCGCTCGAACGCGACGCTCGCCCAACCGTCAACACGTCGTGGGAGTGACGTGGACGGACCGCCTCCTGGTGATTCGAGGCGGTATGCACGCGACGCACGGGTTGCCAGAATCCGCTGCGCGTACTGAGACAGCTTCCACGGTTTCTATTAATACCGTGGCAGCCCTCTGCTTGACCTCAGCCGACCGGCGGCTCTAAAATACCTTGCACTTGCGGTGGGGATGACGTAAGAAATTCTAAACCCGACGCGAGCGGAAGGACAACCCGTGATTGGTGGTGGTCTCTTCTCCTCTCCTCCTTTACATTTGTTTTTAAAAGCAAAATATAGATAATAATATATTCTTGGCATGAATTTACTACATATTAAATTAATTTTCAAATATTTTATATTCAAATAATTGATACTAGTATTATTTAACATTAGCGTAAATAACATAACAAATAAAAATGATAAATTAAATAATTGAAAAAAATCTTATTTCTTGAGCAATTTGATAAATAAGGAAGAAAGAATTAAGTAAAGAGACATCTGTAACACGATTTAGAAATGCAAAATGAACACATTATTACTGAATAAATTAATTGATGTCAGTCAACTCCACACTGTTTGACTCGCAAGCCGATATTTTTTTTTAATTAATGTCTCAACTATTATTTTCTATTACTCCTTGACAGATTAAAAAAAGACATACAATAAAATCCATGAAACGAGTGGCGCGCAATTAGGGAAGGGAGCTGGAAGAGCCGTCAAATGCACGTGCTAGTTTGACTGTACTTGCAATTTGCATCAAACAAATAGAGAAAATCCAATTACACCCTGGATGTTATTAATTTGGTCCTCCTTTTTTTCAATTTAAATGTTAATCTTGTTGGGGTTTTGAAAGCCGCTATCAAATTCAACCTTAATTATACAGTCATTAAAATCCTTTTTTTTTTTTTTTTTTTTTTCAAATTTTGTGTGCTGCGGTGGGATTGAAAGCTCCGCGAGCCTTATCAACATGGCAATGACGTGCCTCGTCGTCATCGTAGCTGTCGTCGTCCCAGGCATCGCCCGTTGTCGCTTCTCGCTGGCTCAATTTGTTGTCCATTGCGCGCAATGTGTTTGACGAAATGCCACAGCCACGTAAAATGATTATAAAATGGACTAAAAGAAATAGCGTCGTCACGGTGCGGCTCGCGTGCTGTGACTCGTGTAAGTTCTCATCATCAATTTATTTTATTGTATAATAGGATTACTGACTGGAACCTTAATCTAAATTTTCTCTCGTCCTTTTGTTGCCAGCTTGTGGTTTTAAAGAATGTATTCTTAATAACCTCAAAACTGTCACTGTGAATCGTCAAGAGTTCCTCTACGGTCAATTGTTTGCTCATTTGCACCTCGTTTCAAAGCATAATTTAACACATCTAACACAATCATCAGTCCTCGCTGAGTTCCATGATTTATTTGTTGTTCATCATATTTGGTTGTTTGAGCATCTTCGAAGTCTTATTCATCTGTACACACAGTTCCATAATCACACATTTGAGGGCTACTTGAGTATGATTGATCTGATCATAACTATCATCTCTTCTCACATGGAGAGAGATTAGCTCAGTTCCCGGTCATGAATCATCTCCAATGCTCCCAGATTGGGCTGGGAGTCAATAGGAGTAAAATTGATTAGATATGTAATACCCTAGTTTAGTTAAAAAAATAATATAATATATAAAAAACTAATACTGCTAGTGTGATGCTCCCGGGATTTAACACAAATTTCAAAGCACACCGAGATGGAGCGATGGCAGGACCCCTCGTCATTAGCCGTGTTGGATGACTCAGGTGTGCGATCGTGTCACCGAGGCTGACACAAGTCCATAGGGTGAGGGTCGAGTCGAACCACAGAGTGGGTTCACACGTGGATGTGGGCTACTGACTCGACCCATGGACCCCGGACCCTCTCGCACGAGCTTGCAAGCGTGTGCATCGAGGAGGGTCAACCGCGGGGCGATTCTGAGGTCTAATCGACCCCGAACCGGGCCTGAACTAGCCTTCCAGGCTGAACCGAACCGGTTCAGCCGGTTCAACCCGGTCCACTGTGTGCGTACGCGGGCGAAAGAGGGGAAAAATCCCCTGCTCTTCGTTTCCGTTGATTGCGTTGCCGCCGGCATTGATTCCAGCCAGCTGGAGGAGGCGAGCCGAGGTTGGAAGGTGGTCGACGGTGCGGGACAGCGTGGCGGCGAACTAAGGCATGGACTCCTACGTGGACGAGCCTAGGGCGGGTTTTCGAATCCGCCCCGGTGGAAGCGAAATCTCCGGTCAATCTCCGGCGGAGATCACGGCTTGCGTGGCGACGAAGATGGAAATCCATCCTCGTCGAGGGGAGGTTGCTAATCGAGCGATCAGAGAGCTCGGGCAAGGTCTGGCAACGGCGACTTGTAGATCTGAAAACAGAGTCTGTTTCTTCTTCGTCGGCGACGAGGCTCCGGCCACGGACTCGTCGGCAAGGGCTCTCAGATCAACTCACCGGTGCTCTGAGGTAAGGAAGGGTTCATCTCTTCCGGCGCCCGCAGCCAGACGCAGGAGTGGGATCGGATTTTCCGATCCCCGGTTCCACGCAAGCCAAGCTTCCATTGGGTGTGTTTCCTCGTCGGCGGCGAGCTCTCCGGCAGCGATTCTTCGGTGGAGAGCTCTCCTTCTGACGGCGACCAGATCCCGATCTTCCGGCGTGACTCTGGTGGCCGGACGGTGACGGACAGAGGAGGAGTTTCCTCCCTTGTTTCAGCCGTGCGCTCCCCTGTTTCGGACGTGGGCTGCGAAGGAGGAAAGGGGAGGAAAGAGAGGGTTCGTCGTGCGGGTTCGTACGCGCGTCTCGCCTCGACTCCGACCGGACTTCCGACGTAGCTTTCCGGAGGATCTCGGTGGGCTCGGCTTGTGGAGTGGTGGCACGCTACAAGGGTAAACCCTCCCTGGATTCATCGTGTGTAGTGGTGATAGGACGATTTTCCTGTGTAGTGGATAGGAACCTTTACCGCCGTTCGGACATCGCGTGGCTTTTCGTCCGGACGGTTCTTTTGCGCTATCTGTGCCCGCATATGTGTAGTGCGGGTTGTGCTTGTTTGTAGGTGCTGCTTGCTTACTGCAAAGTCTCGGACGTGTGTACCGGCACCCTCGAAGGTGTTCGCCACCATCCCCTTGTGATTGATTGAGGTCGCGTCGGTGCCCATCTCGGCTGTGTAGAGAAAGGAGCGCGGGCTGTTGTCATTTTCTGTGAGTGTAAAGTGGTCGGAGAGTCTCCGTCACTTTAACACAGTTTGAGAGATCTGTATTCGTGTCTGAGGGGCGGTATTTACACCGAACCCTTCGCACTCGTGGTGCAAGGACTTGTAGAGTGCTGGGCCAGCTTCCACAATGCGATCCTAATCGGTCGCGGGCCACTCTAGTGTAGATCTAAGATCTCGGCGAGGGGATCTGCCGGTTGTGGTTAAGTTTATTATAAAAAAATAAATTTGCCGATAACAGCTAGTATCTTGGGCTTAAATATTTTAATTAAATCAAATTCTCATTTAACTCAATAAATTAATTGATTATTTTGCTTATTAAATGAATTATGACATATTGTTTTAATAGTTATAGTGGTCAATTCATTAGATACATAAAATGTAGGTTAATATACGCATTTACTATCCATCAATTTGTACTTTTAATTTCATGCTTTTATATGAACTATGAACTACTCAATGCATTTTATTAATCCTTGCAGGGATTTTAAAAATAGCCTTAGACATTATCTTAGTATCATTTCTGATATGATCCATAATTAGCAAGCTAAATTACTTTGCTGTAATCAATTCTATCCTTACTTCCATCCCTCTTCACTCCTTAATTGTTCTAAACCTTTCCAAAGCTTAGCTTGACAAATTAAACTCTCCCATTATAAGCTTTTTATGGAGTGGTCTAGATCTTAAACATGGTATTCACCAAATAAATTAGAACATTGTCATTCTTCCTATATCCTATGGTGGTCTCTATATCAAAGATCTCAGCCTCATGAGGCCAGCCTTGAATTGCAGGTATATCTTTCATCTCCTTAATCAAAAAAATACTCCTTGGGTTAATCTTGTTTTTGCTAAATATGGTATTTCTGACCCTTGGACACCTAAAAATCCTGCAATTCAGCTGGTGTGCCTTGGCGTAACCTTCTCTTTGACCCCTCTACTTTGAAAACTGGCATCTCTAAAATCATTGGCAGTGGAGAAACTATGAAATTGTTCCTTCACCGTGGTATTCTGAATCCCTTATACGTTACTAGACTACTTTTATAAGTATTGAATATTATGACGTGTAATGGGTTTCTTCCCTTATGCAGGAACAGCAATGGAACTATCATGAGGTCACAAAACTGGCATAGTACCTTGCTAAGGAAATTATGAAAATTCATATACCTTCCTACCCCAATGAGTATCAATGGGTGTGGAAAGAGGGCTCGAATGGACTTCCTTTAACAAAATATATTTATAAATAGTTAATTGTTTCTAGACTGCCCTCTCATGAGCCTTAGAAGGGGTGGCAGTCCCTCTAGTGTTAGGGGTGAGCATTCGGTAAAAACTGAAAAACCGAAAATCGATTTCCGAAAAACCTATTACCGAAACCGATACCGAACTTGGTATTTACCGATCGGTAAATTACCGAATTACCGATCGGTAAATCGGTAATTTACTGATTTACCGATTAAAAAATATTAAAATATTATATAATTAATCTATTAAAAAAATTATTAAAATATTAAATATTACCTAATTAAAATATTACTGATTGGTAAAAACCGATTGGTAAATCGGTAAATTACCGATAAGAAATTAAAGATTAATAAATAAAAATTTATTTTTTATATATTAATATATATATCGATAAATTGGTAAATTACCGAACCGAAAACTTATTTACCGAACCGAAAACCGAAAACTGAAAACCGAATTACCTAAAAATAAATACCGAAACAAAACCAAAACCGAATTTACCGAACCGATTTACCGATTTATCGATCAGTAAATCGGTAAATTCGGTTTTTACCGAATTATGCTCACCCCTATCTGGCGTATGCACATTATCCTAAAGATTAAAATTTTTAGTTGAAAGCTGCTACACGAGAGACTCCCAACCGCTGACAAACAAAGGAAGAGACCTCGAAGCCAAACGCAACGGAGTTGAAAAAAGCCACCCCAAACTCGACCCTATCGGGGAATCAGGTACCCACAGGTAAACCCGACCCCGTAGTACCATGGGGGCGGCAGGTGGCTCGCTAGCAATAGAGGTAGCAAGGGTGGAGCAGCGAGCAGCGGTGGCTGGCGAGTGTGGCATTACGAGCAAACGCAGCTGGTGTGTGCTACAACCCGAGCAGCGGCAACCAACGAGGGTTGCGACGTGAGCGGCGGTGGCCGACGAGTGTTGCAACGTGAGCGAAAAGAGATCCACTTCAATTAATAGTGGCTGTCGAGTGTTGCAACGCGAGCGGCAGCCGGTGAGTGCTACGACGCAAGCGGCGGCATGAGTGGGGCGTGAGTAGGGCGACACAAGTGGCGTGTAGGTGAGGAGAGGAGAAGTGAGGTTGGGAGGGGAAGAAGAGGAGAGTGGAAGGGGGTAGAAGGGAGGAGCGGAAGAGGGAAGAAAGAGAAGTGGAGAAAGGGATAACGAGAGAGAAGGAAGAGGATAGTGGCGGCTGGGATTTGGAGTGGAGGAAGAGAGAGGGGAGGGTAGAAATTAGGGTTAGGTTTATGTTATAAAAAAGTATTTTAATAATCATACATAGTGGGGCGGGTTCGGGTTCGGGGGCGGAGTGGGTACCTAAGTTCCGATACCTGACCCCGACCCAACTTCTATAAATTGGATTTTCTCCAAACCCGACCCGACTCCAGGTCAACTTGGGTTTTCCCCGTTGACTTTGGGTTGGGTCAAGTCAAGGATGAACTTTCTTGCCATCCCTATGTGTGACAAAGGTCTTGGCTAGATATCGCATATCTTCTTTAAATGTGACTTCATGATTGCTTCACGTTACTGCTTGCAACAATATTTTAATTTGAATTTTGATTCTATAAACAGTTGGCATTTAGGAAACTCAATTTTTGAAAGAAATTGTTCTACATACTTGACATTGTTGATTTTGTGTCTCTTTTGGGTTATTTGGAAAACTACAAACAACAAGCTATTCAAGGCTTGCCTTGTCATCCTAGTCAAGTTGGTTTGGAAATGAATTCGAGAACTCTATAATTGCATCCACGCTCATGCTGAGGGGATTCATGCCAAACAAAAGCATTCCCAAACCCAGAAATGGAGAAAACCTGGAAAAGGTGAATGCAAGATTAACTCCGATGGTTCTTGGAATAGTGAAAACAACATGGCAGGATTTAGCTACATTATTAGACATTATCAAGGGAATACTCACATTGTTGTTGCGGCTAGTACACCTGTGCTTCTTCACTTCAAGCTGAGCTATTAGCTATCAAAGAAGCAAAGCTTTATACTCATGATTGGGACACAGTCTTCACTGCAAGTGGATCTTAGAGTTTGATTCTAAAGCTGCTGTGTGGACTCAATCAAGACTGAAGGCAATGACCCTCCTACTAAATCCTTCTTAATTATTCAAGAGATTAAGCGTTTAGCTATGTGCTCCAATGTTAATTTTTCTCATGCTAATATGAAATTTATACCTAAAACTTGAGCGCTAGTTATTTTATGAAAAAATTATTTAAATTTATGAAATATTTTCACACGATCATAAAATTTTTAATTGATTAATAATTCTAGTGTTGTTTGAGTTCCAAAAACAATGGATGTAGTCTTACTTTTTGCGTAAATGTTCTACTTTATCATTCTATTTTCGTTTTATATGTATACTACAAAAAAATTACGAGCCTAATGTGATTAATATCATTAAATAGTATGTTTATTTTATTTTACATGTGATTTAAGATAAGTTATTATGTTATTATTATTTATAAATTTATTGTAAAGTTATTCTTATTTACTTTTGACATGGACCTTTTCACATACTAGTCAACTCAACTCAACCCAAATAACTTATTTATTATATAATAGATATATAAATATATAAAATAAATATAATATAGACTAAAATAACATTATATATTTTAAACTTATATTTACTATATATTATAAGGATATAGGTTATCTAGGCAATATCTTTAGGAATGAGGAAAATAAATTCTTAAGAATTTAAAATCATATAAATGCTTTATAATATTCATTTTTAAGCTTAAGTTGCAATCACTACTAGAAGGCTTATTATGAATAACCCCAATCCCTATAATTAGAGTTGAAAAAAACTTATTTGATATAAAGTTAGATAGATTTGAATTTGACAAAATCATATTGAGGTCATAATTAGCTCAATTTATTTATGACTCAAAATTAGTTGCATCAAGTTGGGCTATAAATAAGAAATTCAAATGGTATACTTTGTTCATGATTTTACATGTAGTCATTAGGCAAAAAAGGGCACTCCTACATGAAAGTATTTACACCTAGTCATAAATTTAGAATAAGACACTTATAGTAATATTATGAAAATTTAAGGCATTTTTATCACACCCCTAGATTGTGATATATCTTGAAATAAAATCAACATCTCTATAGAAGATGAAAATTTCATTATATGTACTCGAGATGAAACATATTATACAACAATTTGCTCAACATGACTAATTTAATTAATTATACTAGCATCACATAGGAGGTAACACAATCCATATATTAATTCTAGTTTTCATCCAAATAATAAGATTCTTTTCAAAATATAAAACTCATATATTATATTTAAACCAACAATATCTCTTATATCATTAAGGACAAGCCAAATTATTGTTTAATTCTATTATACGAGCAAGTAACAACATTATACAACATCACTACAATATACATGCATTATCTTATAAGTACCAACACATATCAAATACAACATTATACAAGGTGAAAATACAAACTTTAAGACATTGATTTTGTTTTTATCACCCACAAGACATGAAGCCCAAAGCAAACCTGTAATTGGTTTAGAAGAAAAAAGAATAAGCAAATATGCCCAACAAGTAACTATGAATCAATGATAACAAACCATGAAATAAATAATATCAACTCAATGGTGATTTCTTCAAGTTTTCACAAATCATAATATCTGTTTAAAGTATTCAATTCCATGAATGGATCCATAAATAAGATTAAGCAATATCATGAAGCTTTAAAGATGGAGTATTAGAACCATAAAAAGAGTCCACCAATTTAAACATAATGTCCAATTTGTATAGTGGAAAATAATATATAAAATAAAGCTTCCACATTTATCCTCGTTAGGGAGAGATCTACTAGACTTCATCATGACCCCTCACATATATGACATAAAGGATTCTAGAGCTATACTACAAGCACCTATCTAGTCAACATGATATCTTGAATATCTTACACGATCTTCAATGGTAACTTAGCAGCGTGGTTGGTCTCAATATAAATATCTCCAATTATAATGACTTTTGCCACTACATCACTTCTCATTTGTACAATGTCACTGTAATGAGTAATGTAAGTAAAGAAAAGATCTATCTTTGTCTCTCACTCTCTAGATTAGTCACTATCAATCATATGACTATAAGTATCACTAGAAAGATTGACATTGTTTCTGTTATAGAAGAGAACAAACTTTCTAAAGCTCTATTAATTTTACATGTGTCATTTTCGTTCTAGCAATCTCCTTTCTACACTTGTCTTTACTCTTTCTTTAAATTTCTATTGCATTTAGTGATGTGATCTATCATTCTACAATTAACACTCGATGTTTTTTCTTATCTTGATATTCTAGGCCTTCAATTTTGTTTATCCTTATACTTTCTATATCAAGGATAAGAAGAAGAAGAATGACATACTGTCTCTCTCCTTCTCTCCACATTTAGTATTCACTAAACTCATAGATAAAGACCAATTAAAATTGAATTAATTATTGAGACTCTAAAAGTCTTCTAATTATCAATAAGAGTATCTTATGTAAATCAATTATTGTTATTAGTGGGTGAATGCCTAAATTTTGCTTAGAGGTGTGTTTAGATGGATCAACCTCTAGAACTCATTTTCATTGTTCCCTTTAGTATACCTATAACAAAAATGAAAAAAAAAAGGTCCCAAAGGATCAGGGACTTTCTCCCTCTAACTATCAAGTCAAACTTTATAGATGTATGTGGAAATAGCTTTTAAAAACAAATGGCTTACTTGAACTATGTAGGGTTTATGGTATTTATACATGTGTATACGAGTGATTCTCTATTTTGTGATATTTGATCTCATATCCTTAGACCATTTATGCTTCCCAGTAATACTCTCTTCATCGGGCTTCTAGAAAATCAGCCAAGAAAGCTTAATTATTTTGCTTAGTAATAAATTAACTAGTTTATGCTATTAAGAATATGTTGTTATGAGTATCTTTTTTTAGTGGTTCAATCATATTGGACATATTCTTCAAGTGATTTAGAATTTTGTGGTTAAGCAAAACTTAGGGCACCGTAGTGCTTATCTCCTAAGACCTTTTTATTGAAGGCTTCCTCTTAAGGGTTTTGTCTAGAGGCTTTATCATGAGAGTTATCTCTCAAGAGCTTTTTTCCATAGGGCTTTCTCCCAGGGACTATCTTTTGAGAATTTTATTTCTAAGGGTTATCTTCCAAAGGCCTCATACTTACACACCTTTCGCATGATTGTTTATAGTTTCTAGTTGTTGCAATGAATTCCTTATATGCTAACATCATTAATATCAAAAGGGGGCATAATGTCTGCTCTTAATCTTTAGAAATCCATACATACAAACCAAATGAAAATAAGTGGTTAGAATAGCAATATCATTCATAACATCTATCATAGAAGACTTATAATTTCTGTACAAGACATGAGAAGCAAAATGAATAATATTCCCTTGGTAAATATTTATCTAATTTCATTTTCATTCTTTCATATTCAATCATTTATTTCATTGTTCGCTCCTTCGATTTTTAATTGCTTCTTGCAACTCCATCTTTTTTGATAAATATTTTTTCAATGAATATTTATCAGATTTCAACTTCTAAAAAATATTCTTCTTTTAATATATTTGAGTTTCGTTCTTCATTTCTTTGAGCCTCTTGCATCTTAGACTTTGTCTCTAAATATTCTTTCTATAAATATTTATCTTATTTCATCTTTCACTTCTTTGATATCTAACTACTTCTTTCAATTTTTTTTATCTCTTTAATAAATATTTTTTTATAAATATTTATTTAATTTTATATTTTATTCTCTCACTCTTGTGTCTTCCATTCTTTTGATAAATATTCTTTCTGTAAATATTTATTTGATTTCAAGTTTAATAAATATTCTTTCTATAAATATTTATCTGATTTTATCTTTCACAATTATTTCTTCCATCTCTCATTCATTCCATAAATATTATTTCAATGAATATTTATCTAATTTAAGGTTTTGATAAATATCTTTTCTTTCAATATTTATTTAAATGCATCCTTCATTTCTCTGATCTCATATTGCTTGCTTCGTTTTCCATTTCTTTAGATAAATATTCTTTCTATTGAATATTTATCTATTTTTATTCAACACTTATAGATTGTTTTTTTTTCATTTTTAGTTCATTTTGATAAATATTTTTTCTTGAATATTTATTTGATTTCGTCTTTCATTTCTTTGATATTTTAATATTTCTTCTTTAGTTTTTATTCTTTCAATAAATATTTTTCTGTAAATATTTATCTGATTTTGTCCTTCAAGTTTCTTATATTTGTATACTTCTTATTTATTTTTTATTTATTCGATAAATATTATTTTTATGAATATTTATTTGATTTCGTCTTTCAATTATTTGATTTATAAATACTTGTTCTTCATTTTCTATTCTTTCAATAAATACTTTTTATATGAATATTTATCTAATTTCAAGTTCGATAAATATTTTTTCTTCGAATGTTTATCTAATTCCAAATTTCATAAATATTCCTTTTGTGAATATTTATCTTATTTCAAGTTTTATAAGTTGCTATAAGTGATGTTGTAATAATATTGAGGAACATTCCCCGTTACCTAGTGTGACACCCCCGATACTTGGATGTTTATCCTTATGGTTTTCCATATGTGTCACCACATCTCGCCCTTAGACGTGGATCATTTGGATGATGGAGTCCAAGACCTGGCATGAGTTTGGTTGCGTCTGAACTCTAATATTTATACTTGGGGATCCCCTCTTTATTCATGAGACCCCCGATGGACTGTGAGTATACTCATACTTATTCATGAGACCTCTGATGGACTGTGGTTGTACTCATATTTATTATTGAGACACTGATGGACAAGTGTTCTCATTGTGCCAGGGTAACCACACTGATGGACTAGTGTGCGCATTCGCCCGATAGACTAAGTGGATGAACTAAGCGGATTGACATGGTAAGCCACTTGGCGACGAGACTATGTAATGCGCCTGAAGAGTGTGTCCTTCCGAGTAGGCAATGGGCCGACGTGCTCGACAACAAGATTGTGGGTGAGTCCATGAACTGATGTGCGACGGCAAGCAACCACAAGTCCTGGAGAGCGAAAGGGTACCAACTTGGGGGAGCGAGCCTGGCCCGCGGAAGCGTGGTACGACATAGGTCTAGCTTGGACACGGGGTCAGACCGAAAGAGTTAGGCGCACAACGAGGCATTTATACTAGTCTCAGCGGTAGGGTGCTAGGGTTTGATAGATGGGTGCAGAGGAGACTGAGCATAGAGAGACGATGAATACATCGTAGTACTTGGATACGTCGAACCATGTCGACTTATTGACCCATGTTGGGTAGCTGCTGGTTGATTCAGTAGCTCGTTTGGTCGAGGACCGAGGTGACATGTTACTATGGGCAATCGGATCAGGGCGCCCCTGCTCTCCGACTCGGTCCAGATTGGTGAGGGTGAGACAGAGGTGGCACCCTGGCTCAAGGGCTAGCCGATTTTGACACTGGCGTAAGCTGATTCCCTCC
This sequence comes from Costus lasius, assembly GCA_027563935.2. Taxonomy (NCBI): domain Eukaryota; kingdom Viridiplantae; phylum Streptophyta; class Magnoliopsida; order Zingiberales; family Costaceae; genus Costus; species Costus lasius. The sequence goes on from CM050446.2 coordinate 126,332,562, forward strand.
CCGACGGGATTTCTATTGATGCTGGCCTAAAATGGTTTACATGAAGAGAGGATTGAGGAGACGATAGATTTGCATGCAGAGGAGTTTAGATTATGCAGCTCACTTATGGGACTTATGCATTGGACATATGGTATTTAGCCAAGTCAAAACTAACGTTGACTTGGAGGATTTCACTTATGGCCGATTGGAGATTTCAGCCAAGTAATGGAATTTAGGATTTCTTAATTTGATGTGAGTCCCCATTGATGAGGTGGCTGCCCCTCATTGCTCTAAGTGGATTTTGACTCTCGGCTGAGATTTTCTTGGGAGATTTGGGGGCTGGTTGCTTGCACATGCGAATACTACGTTGTTCATGCTTTCAGCTGGAAATTCCCTTGGAAGATTTCTGCTAGCGGGAATCTTGCGCATGCTGTCCAGGTTTTGGGACTCTCGGCTGCATTCTCCTCTTTGGTGTTTCCCTGGTGACCAGAGTTCCTGCTGGGCTGGGTGTTGTTCATCAACTGGTTTTCCCCTTGAAGGCTTGAAGGCCGTCGCAGCTGTCCTCTCCTCACATCGTGTCTAGGTCCCTGACCTAGAAGTATATTGGTTTCATGGGTCAATTTATTTATAATACAACTAGATCCAACTAATTTTAAGTCATAAATAGATTGACCTAATTATGATATGAACATGATTATGTTTAATCTAAATTTGTCTAACTTTATGTCAAATTTATTTTTTCCAACTCTACTTACACGGATTGGGGTTGTTCATAATGAGCCTTCTAGTAGTAATCACAACTTAACGGTAAAAATGAATATTATAAAGAATTTATATAATTTTAAATTCTTAAGAATTTATTTTCCTCATTTCTATAGATATTATTGGACTTCTATGTAAAGGATACATGAATTTTGAAACTCTAAAAAAAGTTTCAAATGGTACACTTTGTCAATGATTTTAAATGTAGTCCTTAAGCAAAAAAGGCCACTCCTACATGAAAGTATTTATACCTAGTCATAAATTTAGAATGAGACACTTATAGTAATATTATGAAAATTTAAGGCATTTTTATCACACCCCTAGATTATGATATATCTTGAAATAAAATCAATATCTCTATAGAAGATGAAAATTTTGTTATATGTACCCAAGATGAAACATATTACACAACAATTTGCTCAACATAACTAATTTAATTAATTATACTAGCATCACATAGGAGGTAACACAATCCATATATTAATTCTAGTTTTCATCCAAATAATAAGATTTTTTTCATAATATAAAACTGATATATTATATTCAAACCAACACATAATTTACAATATATATGCATTATCTTATAAGTACTAGCACATATCAAACACAACATTATAAAAGTTTAAAATACAAACTTCAAGACATTGATTTTATTTTTATCACCCACAAGACATGAAGCCCAAAGCAAACCTGCAATTGATTTAGAAGAAAAAGAATAAGCAAATATGCCCAACAAGTAACTATGAATCAATGATAACAAACCATCAAATAAGTAATATCAATTGAATGATGATTTCATCAAGTTTTCATAAATCATAATATCTCTTAAAAGTATTAAAATTTCATGAATGGATTCATAAATAAGATTAAGCAATATCATGATGCTTGAGAATGATGCAAAAAGGAGAAAAAAAAACATTGAAGCAATACATAGGGTAACGAACTTGATAAGCTCGCCTACTCTTCTCCAGTAAGCTTGGTATGAAAAGTGGAGGAATGTATGAAGTAATTGTAATGGGGATCCCAGATTTCAACAACTGGAATCTCTCTGATTGCGGGCCAACCTGGGTCATCTTGCAAGAAGTTGGAGAGTAGAGATTGGTTTACGTACACCAATATTAGCCTCCGTAGCGATGTCCAGTGTGGTCGGTTGTGCACCAACCAGTTTGGTAAAGAGAAATTTCCCACTTGGTGGACCTCCACATGTAACATCTCCAGTGCAGGGAATCCGCTGAAGGAATTGATATTAGTTTTACTAACGAATAAGAAAGTCAGGCGGGTGGCTTGACGAGTCAGCCCCTCTGGCAGGGACGACAACTTGGGGCAATGGTGAACATTTAGTTCGTTCAACTGTGGCATGGCCACTGTCCCTCCAACCTCTGGCACCCAATCCCATGCCTCAAGATTAATCAACCTATACAAAGAAAGTTCCTTTAGACGAGGGAACAACACTGGAGAAGATGAAGCACTTTTTGATCCTCCACTCTCATCTGCAAGTCCACCACTTGCTGAAGCCTCCTCGTATCCAAAAAATTCAGCGCCAATATTGGTTACCGCATATAACCAATTTAGCTCTAGGACTTCCAGATTCGGCAACTTCCCCAAGGGCGGAAGTAGCAAGCAGCTCTTACACATAAAAAGGACTAATTCTTTTAAGTTAGGAAGGAGCCAACTAATGCTGCTGGACATTAACCACTGTGGAAATTGATGGGCCTTGACATTAGAAATTTGAATTCGGCGCACACACGATGGTGGTTGAAGTGAGGAATCAAATATACTGTCATCTGTATCAACGTCAAAATAAGATAATTTTAGGTCCAGAAGGTACTTGAAGGCCGTCAAGGATATATTTAACCCATTCACATTGGGACTGGATCTTGCACGTATCCTCAACTTAATGGAGAGCACTCTAAGCTTGCCAATTTGGCATATTTCTTCCAAGGAGCATGAGCTACTACTACTACTGCTGTTGTTACTGTTATGGCTGGAAAATGAGCTAACTACAGCTCCTTTGAGTACGTTTAGATGCTCCAACCTAGCTATTCCTGATGGAAATTCCTTCAGTGGTACATAATCAACATTCAGTGTCCTTAGATTGCGGAGTTGTACCACCCCGGAGGGAGGGTTTTTAACGTACTGAATTCTTGAAGAATTAAAAATTGCAAATTTTGTAAGCTTGCTATGCTTTCTGGAAGTGACTTCAGTTCTTTACAACGGGAGAGATTTAAGTACCTCAAGTGTAACAAACTTCCAGCAGATTGTGGTAAAGACTGGATCCTTGTTTCACTAAGACGAACAACTCTAAGACGTCGAAAGTTTTTGAGGCAATCTTCAACGTCCTTGTCATCTAGCATTTCAGCCTTGTGATATAGCATCAAGGTCCTTAGTGACTTGTGCTTTTGGGTCACATGCAAGATAGGTTTGATATCCTGGGACTTTGGGGCTACGATGGATAACCGACGCAGCTTACGGGAGTCATCATTTGCAGTATTTGGCAGCCCTTTACTAATATCAGTGATGACCAAGTTCTCGGCTGTTGCCAAGAAATGACACATCGACCCCAACAAGTTGCGCATCGTGCAATACGTAAACCCGTGGATTCCATTTCTCGAACGCGTCAGAAGGTCTATGTTTGTTATAGGCGCAATTACCTCCCGAGGTCTCAAGCGTACCGGATCTTCTCCGTAAACCTGCAGAAGGTTTCTTTGTATTAACTCGTCAAGGTACCCTTGTGCAATTTCCTCCGGATACTCTTCTCCTTCTACTTCAACTATAAAACCCTCAGCTACCCATAACTGTACAAGATCTTCTCTGTAAAGTTGAGAATCTTCACAAGTAAAGAACAATGAAGAAAGCATTGCTTAAGGTGTGACGGCAAATCTTCATAGCTAAAGTAGAAAGCTTGATGGACTCCTTCTGGAAGCCCTGTCCGCGACCATATCGAACTGCGCTCGACTTCTTCCCATTTCCATCTTCTGAATTCTCCACACAGGACACCTCCAATAACAGTGATGGCTAAGGGAAGCCCCTGGCATTTCTCCATAATCCTCATCCCAATGTCCTTGAGGCTTTCGACGTCTCTTTGCTCCTGTACATTCTTAGTGACTTTTTTTGCACAGGAGTAACCAAGAATCGTCCGAAGACAATGCATCCACATGGTGAATATGATGCGCCTTCATTCGATCTGCAACCTCTTTGTTGCGCGTGGTGACGAGGACGCTGCTCCCATCTGCGCCAACTAGTAAAGGCTTGCGCAAACAGTCGTCCCAGATTTTTGCATCCAAACATTATCCAGCACAAGGAAGAACTTAATGTTTTTTAAGAGATTCATCACTTTGTCCTCAAGCAGCGCTTTGCTCCAAGCTTCACCCAAAGTTCCCCCCGCTTTTAAAATAATCTCCTTCAGAACATCCGTCTCTACAAACTCTTGCGGGACAAACAGCCATATGACCTTTTCGAAGTCAGCCTTGATTGTGTCATCGTTGCAGATTTTCTGAGCCAAGGTGGTCTTGCCAATACCGCCGAGTCCCTCAATAGCAAAAACGACTACATGGGATGTTGCACCCTCATACTTCCTCTTGAGCAAACTAACAAGATCTCTGGTGTTCTTTTCAATGGCTTCTCCAACAATATCAGGTTCAATCCCCGAAGTGGCATGTGGCAATACAGGAACCGCTCTTTGCCGGTTAGGTGTACTACTGTTACTGACGAAATCAAATTTTTTGCAAATTTCCGCGATCAGGTCCAGCCTCCCGTTGAGATCCTTGAGTTTAGAGCCGATCTGATGAGTGAACTTCACTTGTTGAAAACAAGTGCAAAGAGAAAACATCCGGCAGCCTACAGGGGGCTCCTCCCGCGAAGCCCACTCCTCGGAAACGATCCGGTACTCATCAAGGATGTCGTCTGCGTCGTACATGACGTCCCTGAGGTCGCCCAGCCAAAGTTTTACGGCCTCCCGAGTAATTTGCTGCTGTTCAGCATCGTTGAGGACAGCTTGGATGTTGTGATGTTGTCGGTGCAGTCAATTATTCATCAGTAGTTATCCCGCCCGATCGGTGATCAAGTACATGTGCGTCCTATAGATGTCAAACGGACAATAAATGGAAGCGTAATGGATGGTGTCTCAGAGACGGCCAGCGCACTTGTCAAATGCTTGTCGTTAGAAAACAAAGCTAAACCCTAGCCACTAGCCATTCAATTTTGTCGTGCCAATCCCTAGCATCCCGTTAGTCACTAGCACCCATCAAGCCATCATCAGTGTGAGGATCAGAAGCTTTTCCTCAGTCCGTCTACGTCACCACACTCGCGACTGTGTGCTAAAATCCCAAATCGAGTTCGAAATTTCGATTTCCAGCCACGCGTCGAGAGTTTGTTGACCTGGTCAACATCATAGGTGTGCCTCCTTTCGAATGCCGAGTGCGTTCAATTGGATGCCGCTGTCGTTTCTTCACCCGCGCTCAGCGAGTGCCATTCGTCGGTTGGATTTGTCGTCGGAGAAGGTGGACAGGAAGGGGCGTGCGGCAGAGCTAAGCAGCGCCTACTTAGCTCTCAGCCTTCACCGTCGACATCCCTCTGGACGACGGAGGCCAGAGATGGTGGAGGAACAGAGAAGCATTTACCTTCTCATATCTGCCTCACTACCTCATTGCTAGCCCTTGCCGCTGACAGAAGTTCACCAACCTCTTTATGCTTTTACGCAATATTTATGATAATCAGGAGTATATTAAAAACTAATATACACACCTTATAATTATGGTACCAGAGATTGAAAGATCTCTTATATTACAAAAACAGCTCACGGTAGAGCTTAAAGATATTCTTGATAATTTACAATGGCAATCTAAAGTCTTTGATTATCAAACAACTAAAATAGCGGCTTTATTAGAAAAGTTGCAGAAAAATTCTGAAGAATGGTAGATCCATTAAAAGAATATCCATGGTTGATAGATCAAAGCTATCGTCAGAATCGACGCTGTCTTTGGCTCCGCGTGTGATCTGAACTTCTTTCAATCTGAAATTTTACATGCGTCGTCTCCTCCCTTGGGTGATGCTTTTTGCTAATTTTTGTCACTAGAGAATAGAGATGCCCACAAAAATCCCAAGTTCACCCCTGAGCTTGAAAATTCATCTTGGTTACATTTTTGGCCACTAATCTCTTCAAAACCTTCAAAATTAAGCCATTTTTCCCAAAAATATTGAAAAACAAAAGAAGTATAGATTTCGAAACAATTGACTGAATTTACATACAAGTAAAAGTACATAAATATGGCTCAAAAAAATGATATAAGCATATAAAATTCACTATAAGTTTTTGAGTCATCAATGCACAATATAGCAAGTTTAGTGAGGAACTAGTAAAGAAAGAGATATCACTTGAAAGTGATTGGGAGTATGCTCGTGCCTTATTACCATTCTAGAAAGTTTTTATGAAGCTACTTTAAGATTACCTGGTTCTCTTTATAGTACCGGTAATTTGTATGTGAAAGAAATTTATGGGTTGCGCACGATTATTTATATATATTGCAACAATGATAATACTAGTTTGAAGTTGATGGCATTGAACATGAAAGCTAAACATGACAAATATTGGGCTAATATTGATAAGATTAATGAGATCATATTTAGTGCTATAATTTTTGATCCAAGGTATACATTGAAATATGTGGCAGTGAATCATATTCAAAGGAAGATGTCATGAAGTTGCAAGATAAAGTAAAAAACAACTTTAGCTTATGAATTTTATGCTTCTAGTCAACCACAAATAAATTCTAAGAGCAACAATGTTGAACAAGAGAGTCAAATGTGTTGAACTAATTATTTGAAAAAAAAAAAAAAATCATCATCAAAAATCAAAACTAAAACTATCCTTATACAAAGTAGACAGCGATTTCATTGCTTTCTTTTAGCGAGATAAATATCAACCGATGATTAAACCTGAATGAAACTAGCATCTATGTTGGTAATTCAATGAAATAATTTTTGTAACCTTACTACTCCATGGTGGATAAAAATAATTTGACCCAAATTCTACCTAACCAAAACTCCCTCGTATGTCACGTTCCAATTAAATTCCGTATGCTGCCTTTTTCTTTCAAAATTATAGCTTGCAGCTAATGCATTATCCATTTTATAAGATACTGATCAAAATTCACCCTTTACAATTAATTACACACATCGATTGACTTCTTTCTCTGCACATCATATGGATCGAGTATAGACATTCACAACTTTTCACCCAAAAATAATACATTGGATCATCTTCCAGTATTAATATACTCGACAAATTTATATTTAGCAAGAATCAATTAAGGCTTGAAATTTTTGTCCAACACCAAGCGCATAACCAAGCTCAATAAACAGTTGATAGTTTCTCCCTTTCAACTTTGTGTATCCTTTCTGGAACTCTACTATGACCCCTCTTTACTGAGAAGAAACCTGGAAGAATGATCTTCTCATAATTTGGGCATCGCCCTCAGTGTCAGTTATAACTATAACTTGATTAAGCCAACTTGAACACTATCAGTTTAATTAATTAGGTCAAACTGTCTAACCTGAACATGACCCGAATAACCCGTTTATCATTTATATTTTAAACATAAATAATAAATTAATAAAAATTATATTAAAATTAATAAAAATTTGGGCTTATGGGTGGGCCGAAATATGGGTTAAAAAAATAGTTATAAGATATTTGAGTTTATAGGCTAGTAATGAGAGTTAGGTAAGTCTATATTTAAATTTATTATATAAAAATATATATTGTAATCGGGTTAAACGAGTCAACTCGTTTATAACCCGACATGACCCGATTATTTTCGAGTCATAAACGGGTTGACCTGTTTATGACCCAAACACGATTATGACTTATCCGAACCCGCCTAACTTCATGTCGAGTTGGGTCAAGTCAACAAGACGAGTCAGATTTTGCCAAGTCTAAGCACCGGGATATGTTTTGAGGATTTTATATTGAAGTTTATCTCCCAAAAGCCTCCGACTTTTACTGCAATAACCAACTCATAATACCACTCTTAAAAAAAAGAGGGGCTTAGTGAAATTGAAAAATAATTTGTTGAACTAATCAGGTTCGAATGATGGATGCAGCAATTGACTGTTAAATCATGCACCTTACAAATCTAGAAACAAATTCTAGCATCATAGCAATAGCCAAAGCATGAAAGATGGGAGAAATTCGTCTATAAAAAAAATAAAAGTAAATCCCGGCGACAAAAAGACCAGCTGCGGGCAAGAAAAAACGGAAATAAATCTCGCTGAGAAACAAGCAAAAAGAAACAAGAAGGGTAAGAATAGGAACTCCAGCAAGAAAACTGTGGCAGCCAAGAAAAAAGAGCAAAAAAGGAAAGAGCGTGCGCGCAAACAAGGAAAGCACAGGAATAAGGCCTCGCACACAAAGGAAAAAAAAAAGGAAAAAAGGAAATAAATCTCGCTGAGAAACAAGCAAAAAGAAACAAAAAGGGTAAGAATAAAAACTCCAGTAAGAAAACTGCGGCAGCCAAGAACAAAGAGCAAAAAAGGAAAGAGCGTGCGCGCAAAAAAGGAAAGCACAGGAATAAGGCCTCGCACACAAATGAAAAAAAAAAAAGGAATGCAGATGGAATAGGCAAATAAAATCAGAATTGACAAGGAAGAGCGGTAATTGGGCAAAAAAAAATGAAAATTATCATCAAACTTTTAAAATAAAAGTAATCGAATCAAATAAAAAAAGAAAAAATTTCAGCTGGACTCTTTTATAAAAAAGAGGAGTTAGTGCCCAGGAAAAAGAGGACACAACTCTCTAGCGTCAAAATCAACACGTGGGACTAGAAAAAATTTTTAGAGAAGAGTACCCATCCCGCAAGATCACTGCGATCTCACAAACATGAATTTTAAGGGAAAAATATAAATTTTGAGGTAAAGTCAACGTACACGATATTAACTATTTTTGTATATGTTGACCAATATCATGTACTTTGACCTCCTGAAAAATTTTAATCAATGCACATGATATTAGTCAACGTATACGAAGATCATGTATGTTGACTAATATTATGTATGTTGACTTTACCTCAACATTCGTGTTTCTGAGCGGACAAGGGTACCCTTTTCCGAAAATTTTTTTACTCTCTAGAAAGGAAGCAGCCATACTCCCGGTTCAAGGTGAGCTCTTTTTACGCATGTTGTTTCTTTTGCTCTCAGTCGAAGAAAAAGTAAAGAAAAGAAAGGAGAAGATAGTATTAAGGATCTTGTATCCTCAATTATTTCCTGAGATTTTATATCCTCATATAGTTCCTTATTAGGATCTTATATCCCTCAAAATTATTTCCTAGGAATTTTTGGAATTTCATATTCTATAAAGTTCCTCAGATTTTATATCCCTCAAAATTATTTTTTGAGATCTCATATCTCCTATGAATTTCCTGGGATCTTATATCTCATAAAAATTCCTGGGTTCTATATCCCATACAATCCTAGGATTTCATATCATATCAATGTCTGAAATTCAATATCCCATCAAATTCTGAGAGAATAAAATAGCGCATATGTAAAAACGATTTTGAGAAAAGAAAAAGACGAGAAGAAAATAATGCATACTTAAAAAGCGGAGAAGAAAATAATTCATACTCTTGCATGCGTGTGAAAATAGAAATTCCATTTCCCAGGATATTTTTTTTTAGAAATTTCGGGGATTCATATATCCCCGTTGTGACCTTTTTATTCTAAAACAAAATTCATATTCCCCCACCACTCCCAGGATCTCAAATCCTCAAAGTTTCTAAGATTTAAATCCTGATAATTTTAGACCAGGAGATAGGGGTCTACAATCGGTAATATCAATACCGAATTTATCGATATTGATTTTACCGATTTATTATTTACCGAAAATTTTAATACCGATACCAAACCGAATAAGAAATATACCGAATAGTTACCGAACTGAATTTACAGAATAATTTTTGGTAAATTCGGTAAATTACCGAATAAAAAATTATAAATATTTATTTAATATCTAATATTTATATAATATTTTTCTTCTTTACTTTTTTATTTTTATAATATTTTCCTTCATTACTTCTTCATTTTCGCTAATCGCTATGGCTAAAAATATTACTCTATTAGTTAAAAATATTATTTATTTATTATATTATTTATAATCGGTAAAATCGATTTTTTATCAAATCAAAAAAAATTTACCGATACCAATACTGATAACCGATTTGTAGAAAAATCATTGCCGATACTGATACCGAATTTACCGAACCAATTTTACCGAAAAAATTGAAGAAGATAGAATCTAGTAAATTGAAGAAGCTCTGGATTTCACACAAACCTATTTATATTGAAGAAGCTCTAGATTAGTTCAAAAACGATAGAATCTAGTAAATTGTATTAAATTCAAATTTTGTTACATAAACTATTAGTATTTATGAAATTGATATTTATTTATTTATTTAATGCAGAATTATCAACAGTGACTGAAGTACAAGCGCATACCACAAATGATTGATGACGATTGGTGGATAAATAGCTAAATACATAAGTATTGAAATATCTAGTTATCTACCGCTACAACTTTGAAATTTGTAATGTCTAGCAAACAAATATTTGTTGTTTTGTTGATTAAATGATGGTTGACTTATTGACTTGTTGTATGAAGGATGTGGTGACTAGTGACTATTGTGTTTTGAATCGTTTGATACTTTATTTTGGTCCAAATTTATGAATTATGAGTATGCTATTTTAATAGTTTAGTAAAAGATAATGAAGAGTGCAGCTGCACAAATGAGTCTTGCAACAGCAGTATATGTTTCAGTTTTCACCAACAGCACCGACCCTAGGTAAATTTAATCTTTGCTGTGCCTCTGACTGGAGGAAGAGGCTATATATTTTGGTTATCGAAATCTTTGGATTGTCTCGTATTTGATCCTGTAGCTAAAATGCAGGATAACAACATTGAGTTCTGGAGAAAATTTATAGCTGAGTACTTTGCCCCTGACTTTGAAATACCATTAGTTTATTTACCATGTTTGTTTACCGTGTGCAGTTTCCTTGATTATGTAGGATGTGTGGCATTGTGAGATTTGTAACCATAAGCCCGGATGAGGTTTTGGTATGTTATTGACTTTAATTGTTTTATTTGGGTCTCTGAGTTGAAGCCGTATTTTGTTCTTAATTAAAGTCAAATTAAATATGCGAGTGGCACCTTAGAGGAACTTCTATACATTGACATGCCTCGTGAGTATCCGATTGCTACAGGTCAAATTGTTTTGGATTATGCTAACGAAGTTCAGAATGCTACAATGAAATCCATAGATGACCGGTGGTTAATCGGTTAACCGGTCAAATCGATTTAGGAATGATTCATAATTTTTGTTGAATTGAACGGTCCAGCTAATCGGTCGACTAATCAACCGATTCGGTTAATCAACTATGAACAGGCCTATTCTGATCGTTATTAACATATGAAGTTTTATTTTCCAAAATAAAAAAACTACTCAATGCAATCATTTAAGAAATTAAAGAAATGTAACGGCTTATTTTTCACTGCACCTTTCATTTACTAATTGCGCTAACCTGGTGACATAAATTAAAAAAAAAATGGATTTACACTTTTTCTTTATTACTGTATTACTTTAATCAACAGCATCATAAATGAATATGAAATTTACACCTAAAACTTGAGCGCAAATTATTTTATGAAAAAAATATTTAAATTATGAAATATTTTCACGCAATCATAAAATTCTGAATTGATTAATAATTCTAGTGTTGTTTGAGTTCCAAAAATAATGGATATAGTCTTACTTTTTGCGTAAATGTTCTACTTTGTCATTCTATTTTTGTTTTATATGTATACTACAAAAAACTTACGAGGCTAATTAGTGGTGGATCCAGGACCCGGAGCTAAGTGGGGGCAATATAATATGTAAATACAAAAATATTATACTAAAAAGTAAAACATAAATAGAAATAAAAAACTTAGCAAGATTGAATATACTTACATAGATATTACAACTGCCCTTGACGAGTTTTCATTGATTGAAATCTTTGAATATTAATTCATTGTTGATAGTATTAAAGATATCTTTTTCAATATAAGTGACCAAGCAATCATTTATCTAACCATCTCCCATTCGTAATCTATTTTTGACTATTTTCATGGCAGAAAAGGCTCTTTCCACTGTAGCAGTAGCGACTGTCAAAATAAGTGCTAATTTCATAAGTAAATAAACTAATGGATACACAATATTTCTTTTTGATTCAACTAACTTTTCTGCAAGGGCTACAATTCCTATTATTATTAAGAAATCTGCCACGAAATCATGATTTCGTGGAGATAAGGGCGGCTGATGTTTTGCAGGACATGGGAGGAGGCTGGCGAAGACTTTTCTTGCTAAAAAAATGGCAGTGGCTGCAGCAGTTTTGTAGGGCATGGGGAAGAGAAGAGAGCCCATTCGAAGAAGAAGAGATAAAAGCCTTATGATTTGGACAAAAGATAAGTGGAGGATCACATACGAGAGAGGGCTGAACCTTGGAGAAAGCCATGACAGGAAAGAGGGCTGCACATCTACTACCGTTGAAGACTTTCTTGTGTAGAACACCTCAGAGATAAGTTTGTAAGGAAAGATCTTTAAGCTACATTTGATTTGTTGTGTTTATTGTATAATCTATGCAAAGTATTGTATGATCTTACCTTTACTTTGTAATTCCTGCACAAATCTGCATATGCGTGTGTTGTTAAGGATTAGTACTTGTGATTCCATGACAAATATGATAGGCTAAACCTTAAAACAGGATGTGGGGTAACCCTTTGATGACTTATTAGTAGTAATAATCTTACTCCAAATGCCCTTAATCCTTGCTTGACCTTATGTGTGCACCTTGCCTGCATTACCCAAAAGGGGATGCTTGAGTCTCCAGTCGCCCAAGTGAGGTTTATAAATTAGGAATTCTAGGGGGAAAGCCTTTGGCAAACTGTACTCACTTGGGAGATTATCAGGATCCTAGACGCTTCGGGGAGACCAAAAGGTGAACCGCACATTGGAAACATTCGGTTGAGGGTTTATCTAATCCGTTTGTGCACTTTGCCTACGTTGCTCAAAAGGGAGCTTTTGAGCCTTTATTTTCTTGAGCGAGGTTCATAGATCAGGGGCTAGGGGAAACCTCTTGACGAAGTGTACTCCCATGGCATGGGTATTAGGATCTTAGACGCGATTGGTAAACCAAAAGTTCGCCAGCGCATTAGACTGTCTCGGTGCCCTTTGCCTGCGCCGCTCGAAAGGGTGCACTTGAGCCGGTACTCCGTAGGTGGAGGTTTATAAACTAGAAATTCTAGGGGGACCCCTTTGGTAAACCTGTGATCGCCTTGAAAGTATTAGGGACTTAGATGTGTTAGGAAGACCGCAAGTCCTAATGAATGTCAGAACCTTACGGATTAGACCGGTAACCCTGTCCATGGGAATGGATGAGGCAATCGGAGGGAGCAACCTATACATCGGGTGGCTGAATCCCTTGAACTAAATAGGATGATGACAATGGAGTTTGATTATTCAGCTATAAGAAGTCAAAGCGGTGAACCCATATCCTAATGCATCTTCCAATCAAATTTCTCTCGTGAAATTCCTTTGTTTACATTCTTGTTCATTTAATTACTTCAACATTTAAACTTCACCGATTTCGACTTCGTCTCCCTAGTAAATTTGAGATCTATCGGTACTTGCCCATTAGTCCCTGTGGGATCGATATTTTATTACTTTGATAGACCTGTGCACTTGCGGGAACCCTATCAAGTTTTTGGTATCATTGCCGAGGACTAATTTTGGTAATATTGACTGAATTTAGGAGTTACTAGACTAGACACTTTTTGCTTCATTCTATATTAGTATACTTTCTTTCTTTCATTTCAGTTTATAACTTTCTTGATTTATCGAGCCATTTACCTTGTTAAACTTTAGTTTATGCATAGGACTCCGCGACCAGAACCCGCAATACCGCTTGATTTAGAAATTAAAAGAACGTTCCGGCGTCGCAAGAGACTTCGGAAACTTCAACCCGAGAAGGATTCATGAATATTAATCATGGACGGTAACAAGTCACTCAGAGATTTTGCAGCACCAAACGTCTAGGGATTTCATTCTAGCATTGCACGTCCACCGATAGAGGTGAACAATTTCAAGATAAAACCGTCACTTATGTCGATGTTACAGTAAAACCAATTCGGTGGATCACCGACTGAAGATCCGAATATGCATTTATCTGTTTTTCTTGAATATTGTGACACTCTTAAAATGAATGGTGCGACCATTGACGCTTTGAAATTTTTACTTTTTCCTTTTTCACTTAGGGACCGAGCAAGATCTTGGTTACACTCTTTACCATCTGGATCCATTACCACATGGAAACAACTCTCACATGCCTTCCTTTCAAAGTATTTTCCTCCAAGCAAAACCGCACAATTGAGAAACCAGATTACCAACTTTTCTCTAAAGGACGGCGAGTCATTATATGAGGCGTGGGATCGCTTCAAGGAATTGCAATGAATATGCCCTCACCACGGCCTCGAGAAATGGGTACTAGTACACACTTTCTATAACGGTTTACTTTATAACACTCATTTTACCGTTGATGCAGCTGCCGGAGGAGCCTTGATGAACAAAGCAGTTGATGACGCCTACAATTTGATCGAAGAAATGGCGCTCAACCACTTTTGTTCAAGCATTGCGTAGACTATATCATTCGGAGATGCTTACCAGAAGAAGAAATTTCAGATGTCCTGTTCCAATGTCATTCTTCTTCTTATGGAGGGTATTGCAGTGGTATGAAAACAACGTATAAAGTCCTCCAAAGCGGATTCTTTTGGCCGACCCTATTCAAAGATGCGAAGAATTACGTCCAATCTTGTGATCGCTACCAAAGGATGGGTGTAATATCGTGAAGAAATGAATTGCCTCTTAATACCATTCTTGAGATAGAGATTTTTGACGTTTGGGGTATTGATTTTATCGGCCCATTTCCATCTTCATGTGGTAACAGATTTATTTTGGTTGGAGTTGACTACGTCTCCAAATGGATCAAAGCCTTGGCCGTACCAACAAATGACTCCAAGGTAGTTATCAGATTTTTTGAAAAGTTAATGTTCCCGCGATTCAGAACACCCCGCATTGTAATAAGCGATGGTGGATCTCACTTTATCGAGTGGAGATTTGAATCACTTCTCAAAAGAAATGGAGTAACACACAAAGTGGCCACCGCTTACCATTCTCAGACTAGCGGTCAAGTGGAAATATCAAACCGGGAGACAAAACATATTCTGGAGAAAACCGTATCACGTACTCGCACGGACAGGTCACTCAAACTCGATGATACTTTGTGGGCATACCATACAGCATTCAAAACCCCAATCGGTATGTCTTCATTCCAGTTGATATATGGTAAATCATGCCACTTACCAGTAGAGATTGAACACAAAGCCTTTTGGGTGATACGACAACTAAATTTTGATGGGAAACAAGTTGACAATATCATAAAGGTTCAAATCAATGAACTCGATGAGTTTCGGCAAGAAGCCTATGAGAATGCAAGATTTATAAGGAACGAACTAAAAGATGGCACGATCGAAGAATCTTGAGGAGGGAATTTCACGAAGGAGATATGGTACTCTTGTTCAATTCTAGGATTAAGCTTTTCCCTGGTAAACTGTGAACTAAATGGATGGAACAATTTGTGATCTGCAAAGTCTACCCTCACGGCACTGTGGACATTTTCTGTGACTCAACCGGCACATTCAAAGTTAACGGACAACGGCTTAAGCACTATGTCCCGCATGAACCAATACCAGAGGAAACCATACTGCTCCTCGCAGATCCTCCTTCACCAGGATGACATCAACCATGGTCAAGCTGATGGACCATTAAATCAGCGCTTCTTGGGAGGCAACTCAAGCATCTCACTCTAGTTCAATTTATTTTCAGCATCTTTCTTTCTTGCTTTCATGTTTGTGTAGTTTAGTTTAGTTTGCATATTTTGAGGAGTTTTCTTGATGATTGGTCTGAAATTCTTAGTGATCTCATATCTCTATTATATATCAAAATGGCACTAGGAAATATCAACCAATTTTAGAACATCCTAACTTTTCCTGCTATAAGTTTGGTTTTCTTCCTCATAGCTGTTTCTCCATGGTTTTGATAGCTAATGTTGGTGGTAATCTTACAAATAATGCGCATACACTATATTGATGCTGACCACCAAACTCCAAATACCAAAGCAAAATACTGATACTGAGGTTGGCATGGGAGTCCCTGACAAGCAGCAACTTACCGAGAATGATGCAAGCTATACCCGCACTAATTGGCTTTGATTTGTTCTCTTGGGAGACTATACATGCTCATCTGCTATTTACTTGTTTATCCCCAGTGTTGGCATTCAATTTTTAATAGTTGGGAGTGATATATGGGCCTTGTTGTGCCCTTTCATTGCTTGTATTGTTTATTATATTAGTTTTCGTATGTTCCTGTCCATTTAACTGTGGTTATTGATGTTTCTACTTGATTTTCAATGACACAGGAATATCGCAAACTGATTTAGTAGAGGGAGGTATTTTTTTTGTCATTTTTTTTCTAAAATCAAGGGCGGGTCCTGACGAAAATCTCGACCGTGATTATCACTCGTCCAACATAAAAAATTTCACCGAGAGAATCACGGCAGGGAGGTGACTGAAGCCACAGCCGTAATCAGCAAAACAAAAATTACACAAGGAAATCATGACCGGGGTATGCTGAAAATCATGACCGAGATTTCTCAAAGAGAAAAAATAAAGACTTATCCGCCGAGAATATTACGGCAGAGCTGTGACTATGGTCACGGCCGTAAAATTTGTGTGCAACCTTACAAAAGCAATCACAGGCGGGTCATGACGAAAATTATGGGTAGAATTTCCAGAAGACAGAATGTGTATTAAATTGACGAGAGCATCACAACTGCCTAGTGATTCAAGTCATGGTCGTGAAATCTAGTACTAAAAATCTGCAAAAAGATCACGACTAGGTCCTGACGAAAATCTCGACCGTGATTTCCTGGCAGATGCTTTTGGCGAGAACTTCTGAAGTGGGTCCAGACGAGCTTATTGGGTGTGACCACTAAAATTCTTAACGGGTCCGCTGGCAACTTGACCTGTTAAGCACATTCACTTAAACTCTGCCCAATTTGTCCGCCTAGGGTTCCCGATTTTCCCCTTTCCGTACATCTTACCAACCCCACTATCTGCCCCACCGACTCGCCAGCGACTCCTCCGATCACCTCCGGCGAGCTCTCAACTACAGATTTCCATTTATTTCCTCACCGTGACTTTTGTTTTTCCGCCCTTTCCTCTTTCGGCATTTCAACTATACCACTCAGCACCTTCCCCTCGCCAACTGAAGTAACCATGCCGCCACGATGGAAGGCAACTAGGAAGCATCCAGCGGGCACTTCCAATCCTTGACCTGAGACGCAACAACTAGCTGCACCGCCAGAAATCCAGATGTGGGACAACCACCAAGCTACACGATATCAAGTTCTCTCTAACCGGCGCATTATCAATACCCGGTATATCGACCCACCCTCGCTAGCTACATTAAGAATCTTCGACAATCTCCTTTAGATGTTTCGACAGTTCGGCTGGGGGCGATTCTTATAGTGTGTGCATCCCACATACATTCCATTCACACTGGAGTTCCTCAGCTCGGTGGAAGTCAAGGTATCGGCACTCGAAACTGATCTTGGCCTGATTACCTTCAGGCTGCCAACAACGAATACCGCCTCACCATCGCCGACTTGAATGACATATTCAGTTTTCCGGCGTATGCTTCAAGGCTTGGACCACCCAACTTCAACGAGGACATGTTCTGGCGATGCATCTCTTCGATGACGGCTTATTCACCGCGCAACGCCCGAGCTTCAACCATCTCTAACCTATGCATCAGGTATGCCCATCGCATCCTCGCGCATACGATCTTTGCGCGAGATGGGGCCTTCTCCATCATTGCCAAATCAATGCCGGCTACCAACTTGCTCGGCAATTCCTCCGCATCACCCATGCAACGAAGGACAATATTTGCATTGGAGGTATGATTACCATGATCGTGTTATCTTTGGGCCACAATCCTTTTGGACAGCCGGAGGCGGTGGGCAGCCGACGATTGGACATCAAGCATCTTCTATCGATGAAGATGATTATTCGGCACGACGACATCTACCACCTGACCTTCGCGGATACCACTACCACCATGGCTCTTCCAAACTCCGCACACACAAACATTCGTGATAGCGCCAACTGGCGCCTTCATCCTGAACCTGCAGCACCAGAGGACCACATCATCCCCCTTGACATCAATCCTGGATCTTCTATTGGCGGACAGCTCGGACTGCAGCCAGACCCTCCACGGATGGCATGCTTCATCTCCTCCACGAGGAACAACTTCACCAAGTGAAGCAGCTCGCAACACTAATTGAAACGGTGAAGTTTGTTGAGATGTTCCTACACTGCAACATGACCACGCCACCACCACGTGACGAGGATGATACCATACACATTTCAAACCGCTCCAACGAAGCTGACGACGACAACAATGACTCAGCGGAGTGCAGCGAGTAGAGTTGCACTTTAGTAAGTCTTCCCTATCCTTTTTGATACGTATCTAATAGAGACAGGCTGTGTGAGCATCCGCTGTCCCTGTCCAGAGCAGGAGGCTCTGATGCCGTCGCCGGGTGGGCGATGACCAGAGGTCTGCCAGATCTCTTCCCGGAGCAGTGGGCTCCTGTGCCGTCACTAGGCAGGTGACGAGGATTATGGCATCTGTGAGCGAGATGCCACGAGAAGTCTGCGAGGCTTCTTCCCGAAGCAGTGAGCTCTGATGTCGTCGCCAGGCGAGCGACGAGGAGAGCGATGAGGAGTTCCGGCGTCAGGCGGGACGCCAACGTGGGGTCTACGAGGCCCCTTTCCAGAGCAAGGGGGCTCTGATGCCGTCACCAGGAGGGCGACGATGAGGGGTCTACAAGGCTCCTTCCCAGAGCTGCGAGCTCTAATGCTGTCACCAGGCGGGTGACGAGGATTCCGGCATCTGTTGAGCGAGATGCCGACAAGAGGTCTGCAAGACCTCTTTCCGGAGTAGCGGGCTCCAAAGCCGGCGCCAGGAGGGCGTCCGACGACGTCGAGGGCAACGTCCAGATTTGGCGGGAGAGAATGTGAGGATCAAATCCGAGTGGACCAGGCTTTGGATTGGGCAACGGCCCAATCCCATGACGAGGCCCAAATGCCTCCATCGTCTCCTTCGGTGCGGAAGCAATTGCGTCGATTGTTCCAGCGACTTCAGCAGTGCGATCGTCGATGCCATCTTTGGCAAGATCGTCAGCTGAGGTTCTGGTGGGATCGACGGGCGAAACAGGGTTGGACGAGGCACGCGGCATCAGCGTCGGAGGTGATTCTTAGCAACACGAGATCACGCGGAGGCGTGATCTCCGGAATCTCTTTATGGAAGGTCGGCTGCCGCCTTCCCTCCCTTCCTTATCCGGCGGCGTCCCTTTCCCCTTTAAGATCCGGAGGCGGACGACGATGTGGGGGATATCGAGGAGGAGGGAGAAGGAGTCCTCCCCTGTTCCGAGAGTCGATGAGCGCACTCTCCCTTCCAGCCCGTCCAGAAGGAAGAAGAGGGGGAGGCGGGCGGAACGTAGGTGGCGAGCTTCCTCCGCCTCCACCATGCGAGGCTTCTAAGTGACTGTGAGTCGACGGCGAGGGTTGTCATTGATGGGAATGCGAGGAGATCCGGCGGGCGGATCTGAGCGAACTTGTAAGGGTTTATGTAGGTTCAACTTGATCAATCGAATGTCAATTTCTCTTACCTTCCTGTGTTATCTTCTCTGGCTCGGGCGAGAGCTCTCTCCGTGTTTTCCAGCCATCTCCTTGTTTCAGCTTCCAGCAGCGATGTTTCCCGACAGCAAAGGTTGTCGGTGGCGAAGGCTGAGGCTCAGACATGGTCCAAGTCTGCCGCACGTTCCCTTCCCCCGTCCACCTCTTCCCTCGTCCACCTCTTCCGGCGACGGCGGCCGGTGAACGAACGCAGGCGGCGTTCGTTTGAGACCACGTGAAGGCTACAAAGGTGAGTGTTTCGAACGAGCGGCATTCAAAATGAGGAGAAGGTCAACGCATTGGTCAAAATCGTCGCGTGCGGCTGGAATTCGACGAGCGGAATTCGAAATCAGAATCAAATTCGATTTCTGATTTCATTTGAGCACATAGTTCCACGCCCAACGACTGACGTGGACTAGGTGGATTAGGTTGGGCGTGACAATAAGTTAGTGACCTTTCTAGTACCAACACAACCTAAATAACAGAAGTGAGGTGATTTAAAATGTGTTTTTGATTTAAGATCCGTAAAAAATATCTAAATTATTCTACATCACAAAAGGGGATACAAAATTACAACATGCATTTCAAAGCGTAATTGAATGGGACTCATGAATCCTCTGGAAAATCTTAACACCCAATTTACTAGTAGGGATGAGAAAGTAGAGAAACGGGAAATGAAAAGGGAAAGGAAATTTGAATCATGTGATTTTTATGTGATGAGATGGGAAGAGAAAGAGAGAGGGAAGGCGACAAGAGCGAACCTGACTCGGCGAGGTTGAGGTGAGGCGAGAGGCGACGGGGCAATTGACGATGGCGAGGACCATGTGAGGGCGAGGTCGAGGCGAGGTGAGAGGCTGTAGGGCAATCAACGATGGCGAGGACTAGACAGAAAGGAAGGAGAGGGAAGGCAACAAGAGCGGACGAGCGGCCACAAGCTAGCGAGAGTGGCGGCTGCGAGGTGAGGTCAAGGGCAAGGGCGAGGTTGAGGCGAGGTGAGAGGTGGGTAGGGTAGTCAATGATGGCGAGGACCATGCGAGCAGCTGAGGACGAGGTCGAGGCGAGGTGAGAGGTAGCGGGACAGTTGGCCAATAAGGAGGGAGGGAGCGATAGGAGCGAAGCGTGTGGCAGCAGCAGGGAAAAAGATGTGAAAACATATTTTCGCCTCGATTCAAGTGGATCAAAAATGACGGAAAGTTATGTTATTTTTTGTGTTTGCTGAAGAAAATTGTAGCTTCTTGAAAAATATCATTGCCATGTTTTGCATAGCTAAGGGAAGTATCTGGCAAAATAATAGATTTTTTAAAAAATTGAGATATTTGGCAAGTTGCTTTTCGGTTCAAACTTAAAAACAACATAAGTTTGGAAAAGCTAGAAGAGAAATACTTTTGGCTACTTTCTAGTTATAGTTATATATATTTTTCTTTTTGCATTTTATATTCGTATCTATATTCGTTCGTCTTTCGATGACAAAATTATTTTCAAAAATTATTATTTTAATAAAAAATTATTAAATCTAAAATTATTTTCTATTATTATTTAAAATTTTCTCTTTTATAAAATTTTTAATAAAAATTTATATTATTTTAATAAAAATATTATGACTAAATTTAATATTTTTTAATTTAAAATTATTTATTTCTATTATTTTTATTTTACTTTTTAAAAATAATTTAATTTTTTATTTTTAAAAATATTATAATTTTTTTTAAAAAAAATTAACCAATATAATAATTTAGCCAAACATCTTTTAACTTTTCTAATCATCACTTTTTCAACTAACAAAAATTAAAAATTTAGTATACACCAAATTTAGCCCATATACCTTCGAGGCCACTCCCAAATCTACAAAAATTGGAAGTCCCATCTTAACTTTCTTTAGTTTTTTGAAATTTGAGAAACTGAATATATGCTTTCTTGTTTTAGTCCATATGAGAATTTAAATAAAAATTGTAATGGTATATAAAGCCTAAACAAAGTTGTTAATCAATTTTCTTAATAATTTGATAGAAACAAATAGTATCGGAGCTATTCAGGTTTTGGGCTGTGTGAAGTTCTAATTAAGGTTGTGTTAGTAAGGGGTGCTTATTTATTTTACAATGGAGAAATGGTTTTCACTTTAACTATATGTAAAAAAAAATTTCAGAAACAAAATGCCAAATGGCAACAAATTTACAGCTTGTTTACAAGGAGGGATGGATGGGTGGGAAGGATGGATAATTGTAAAAGCTGTCGTTTACCCAGGCGGATAGATGGAAATGAAGGGATTTTAGGGTGGACGGATGAGGGAAAAATCCCTCGTTTCTCGTCCCCCTGAATTAGACGGATTTTCACTTGACGCGTCGCTCTTCGCCAGTCTTCTCAGTTATCCCGACTCTCGTATACGAGCTGCTAGTTGCCCTGCTCGCCGCCGCTACCAGTCGCCCCTGCTCACCCCTGCGACTTGCCGCCATTGATCATCGCCTCCGCCGCTCAAGGTAAGGAGCTCCTTTCTTCCCCTCCTTTCCACATCGTTGCTCCCGCATCATTGCTTCCTTTCCGCTGCTCATTGTCATCGAGTCTCCGCTAGTCACTATCGCCGTTGATCCGTAAGCAGTTTTCTGTATCTCAGATTTTCATTGGGCTCCTCTACATCTCCTGCAAGCGGCGCATCTACATCCTCTGTAGCTTCTTCTAGCTCCGATAACATTGTGGATAGTTCAAATGGTGTCATTGTGACCACTTGTGGTTGAGATGATGCGGCCGTGTTTTTACCATACCTCTTTCTTGCCTATGCAAGTATAAAGAAATTGTCGAATATTCGTTAGAAAAAAAGGAAAGAACAATGGAGACCGAGGTTTGACTAATTCTCACACAAACCACGGGGGAGAGACCGACGAAAGCTTAATTAGCAATATAATATTTAATAGTTGTTAAGTATTTTATAAGTATTAAATAATATTTAAGTAAAAATATTATCTAATATATAAAATTTATCTTATTTTTCATCTCTTTCAATAAACGCAAAGAAGGATTTCATTTCTCATTTCCCTTTCCATCTAAATATTCTTTCCATCTAAAAATCCATCCCTCTAAAAATCAATCCTCTTAGTATACACAGCCTTAAAGTTACCGTTCGAAGGCCCTAAACCCTCTCGCTTCGATCCCCTTGCCACAATCCCAGGCATCCAAATGCCGCTGCGCCTCCTCCAATCCCCGCCTCGCCCTCCTCCCTCATTCCTTCTCGTCCCTCCTCGCCACCCCGCCTTCCTGACTCCGCAAACCCTCACTCCTCGCCCCATCCGTCTCCGCAACCGGCTCGCCTCCCTCCCCATCACCGACGATGAGCTCCTCCGCGCCATAACCGCCCCCGCCGGAGCGGATACCGCCGGCGCCCGACTTCCAGCCGTCCGCTCCTACGACTCTGACCTCGCCAGCCTCACACTCATCGGCGTCGTCGGATTCGAGCAGTCCGTCACAGCTGCCGCCGCGGACGGCGGTGGCGCCGCTGAAGAGCACCTTTCCTCGGGCACCCCCACCATGGTCGTCGAGACCGTGTTCCCTGGCGGCACCGACGAGCGCAGTACGGTCTCGACCAGATTGGTTTGAAACTACCCTCGATTCGCTTCAGTTTGTTTGGTTTCAAATTATGAAACTGTGTACCTTGTGTGACTTTAAGCCATTATTTTGTTAGAAAATGATAGTAAACGATCTTGTTAATGAACAGTTTTTACCAGCTGAAATGGTGATGAAGAAGGCCAAGAAATTGCGAAGTAGTCTGACCTCTGATATTTTATCGGGCAACCCTACTGTGTCCAAAAATATACTTGCAATGACGTTTAGGCAAGTAATCTTGCAGAAAGTATGGAGTTTCAAGCTGACAGTGTTTTGTCCTGGAGCTGAGAGGAAAATGGAAGATCTTGCAAGCCCTAGAGAGGTCTTAACATACATTACGTGCATGCTACTTTCATTTGGCGATATTATGTTAATCTGTCAAGTTCATTTTACAGGCCTCTGATGATTTTGTAGTGAGCTCGTCAGATGTAAGGCTTCTCTCTGCGCTAGCTGAGGCAGTCTGTTTTTCTGTCCTTGAGAGCACGGAAAGGAGGCATTTTGGTAAGACAAATGGTTCACCTTTGCGTGATATGTTTAGTTGGCTACAGAAGCCCCAAGGGAATTGCTCTCTTGATTCTTCCATTTGCGTATATAAAATTGCTGAACAAGAGATAGAGAAAAACGCAATGAGCCTGGCGGACAAGATTAGCTTAAGCCAGGGGAAGAGCTCCTACAATGATAAGAAATTGAGTCACCGTTGGTGGGTGGCACCTAATTATTCGAGATTGGAGAAAACTGGGGGTCCTGAATTGATTTCTTGGACAAACGAGTTTATTCCTGCCTATAGATTACAAATGAATGCAGATATATTTAAGGATGCAAAGCTTGAAGGCTGGCGCAAGATTGCTGATAATAGGTGGGAAGTTCTTTTGACCCATTATCAAATGGTATATTGATTCTTTCCTTGTACCCTTGACACCTATTCCAAGTGTGCTACATATTTTTTTCTTATATATATAATTTGGAAAGAGAAGGGTAAAGAGTTAAACCTGGTAGGGGAAGGACGAAAAGGTGGAAAAGTGGAATTTCCATTTTTATGTAGAAAGCATACGATTGCATTTCTGTTTTCCTATGATGCCTGTTTCTTTGGAGTGTAATTCTTGAAATAAACTTTTATTATTATAAGGATAATTTAATGCAGGTGGAACTTGCAAATGTTCTTGACATGTACTATGAAGATCGATACACACTTCCTGATAAACAGCTTTCCTGCAGTTTGATTACTGAATCATTAAATGTCCGGATGAAAAAGGTATCTGCTTGCGTCCTGTCGGTATCTCGTATGTAGTTTAGAAGATACTGCCAAACCTCTGGCAGAGAATCTATGCATTGCATAATGTCCTAATTCACAATGTCTTCCTTAATAGGAACACAGACAAATTGCTTCTTTCTATTCCTAACACTTTATGATAATCAATAGTATATACTTGGTCCTAATTGTGAACAATAAAACCTACTTATTTCAGAGTTTGCCATGGAAGGCACTGATTGTTACCTTTGCTGGAGCATGTGTTTTCATTTTCATCAGTATTCTAGCTCAAGTTCGTAGGCAACATCTTCTTGAAGTCAAAACTTATTCAGAAAGGATTAACCTTGGTTCTTTGACGGATATTGATGCCTACCATATCCAGTCCAATGATATGCCGGAGGTATCTTAACTGACTGTCTTTACTGGGTGCACATCAGCTTTCCTCAGGATGTTGATTTAGCTTCAAATTTGTGTTGGATAGGTAGGAACCTCGTGCATATCAGTTGTCAAAATGATCAAAGATACATTTGGTTGGCCTGGGGATGTACAATTTGATGCGGAAGTTGGTGGATGGACTGGTGCACTGCCAAGATATTTGTTGGGCGGTGATCCATCTCACCTTGCTATTGTTGGTGATCAACAGCATACAAAAAACTTGGATGATGGTGTTATACAGTCTGAAGTAGAACAATCTAATAATCTGGTTTCCCTTTCCGGAACAAATCATGTGGAACATCCATTTGTTAAAGAGTCTAGCCATATTGATACTGTTGGAATGAACATTGTGGATGCAACAACTACTGCTCAGGATGTTGCTAGTTTCCAGGTACATTGGCTATTAGATGTTATGTTTTTACTTCATAATCATTTAAGGGTTTGCTACTCATTGAAGAATTTGAAGCTCTTTGCACTAAATATAGATTCAACTATCTAGTCCTGCAATAATGATGGCATATTCAGTATGACGGCATGTTTTATCTTTGTAAATAATCTAAGTATGAATGAAATTTTTTTATACATCATCATATACTATAATAAATTATGCAAGATGTTCATGCAAAGCTGTAAAATTTCTTAACAAGTATGCGCCATAGTTAAGGTAAGATTTTTGTGTTACTGTACAACTCTTAATTATCATAACAAACTTCGATGACTTAGAAAATTATTCTGGTTTTAGTAATTGGGTTTCTGTGACAGGTTATGTAAGGCACTAGGAAAAGTAGACAGTAGGAGGAAAATTGATGTTTCAAAGTAATTGTATTGTTTATTGACCATTGTGCATGTAGTTAAGTTATAATTTAGTTGTTCTGTATTTCAACAAGTGTGACCTAATATTCCATGTACCAGTAACTTAAACTAACCTTATGCTGCAATTCTTAATTCAGAATATGCCTTAGATAACACTACGACTGCTCATCTATTTTTGCCATATGTTAATTTTGATTCGGTAGATATTATCCCAGAAGATGAGTTGTTAGGAAATAGCCAATTTATTATTTATGATTGGTAGATATTATCCCAGAAGAGTTGTTAGGAAATGCCCAATTTATTATTTATGATTTCACAAGCTAGTTTATGGTTTAACACCTTTGCACATAAAACCAAGAGTAAAAGACTACACTTGTTCCACGGCCTTACAGCACTTAATGGAGGTGAATCCATTGTTGAGAAGCTAAAAGCAGAAGAATAATTTGGGAGATAACTGTTAGGAGTTTTCAAATTTAAGATAGCTCTAATGGCATTGTAAATTTAATTAGTCAACCAATTATCTAAAAGTTTTAAGTTGTTTGGAATGGCTTGACTTATATATTTATGAACTCACAAGCCATTCTATGATTTGGCATCATGCATGGTCAAGTTGATCAGCGTATATGCCATTACTTATCATTATGCTTTAATTTTAGTTTGTCTTTGTATATGAAGATGCTTTCTTTTTATATGCATCTAGAGAAGATGAGAGTGTTTAATGCATATCATTTGGTTTTTATTGTGTGTGGTAGACTGAGTTGAACCTTCCTTCTGACATCCAGGTTGTCTTGTCTGGAAGTGGTAAAATCATTGGTTTTCAGCCAACAAACCGTGTGGCTCTCAACCATTGGGCATCAAATCCCCTTGCAAAATTATTGTACGGGCAGCGAAAGTTGACTCCTGGTTAGCTAACCAATCGTTTTTTGCTTCCTTGTGAGTAATTCTTGCTTTTGAATATAATTCACTTTTTAACTGGAATCCGTTGCATAGGTCTTTTTGAGCCAAGTCTAAAAGTTCCCCTTCCACGGGAGGTTATCATACTTGAATTAGTAATGTCAGTTAATCCTGAATCCTCTTTTGCTTTGGCAAGACCTATCAGGTAAGAACGCCAAGACCCAGTTCTTCTGTATACTTTGCTTTACCGTGTACACTTTATTCGTCTGTTTATAATTAGAAGTTTTATTTTTCTTGATGCCAACTCCGGGAACCAAATTTTCATTGAACAGAATAACTCACTAAACGTTGCAAGCTGAAGTAGTGAAATTTGAAGATGCTGTAAATCTTGGTCCAAATTCTTCTGTAATTCCACTAGGAAATTGAAGAAGGCTCTCACCCATGCTGCTGATTTTTAGAAGAGAGCAGTCTAACCGTGTGGTGGGGTTGAAATGCGGGATCATTGTTCACGTCAAGCAGTGGCTATTGTCTATATTTCAAGTGGCAAGAAGGATGGCAGTTCTCTGATGTGCTCGATGAAGCCTTCTGGCATTCAGAGAGTTCAAGACCTTTCTCAAGTACTCGAGGATTGGCAGGTAAAGACTTTGTTTAATGGACCATGGCACGGTACCAGACAGACTACCAATTAAATGACTGGTGGAAGCACTTTATACTTCATATGGGAGTCAGCTGTTGTTTTTTTTGTTTACAATATTCTTTCTTATTGAATAGTTTATTTAATCTCGCAACGCTAATTTCGAGCAGTTTCTGTAAACTTTATTTTTAGTAGAAGAATTGAGGCCAATGTAATCTTCTGACACTATTTATTATATGTTAAGAGCATGAGATTCATTTCAATCTAGTCAACGGTGTTGCGCTTATGAGTACAGCAGCTATCACAAAGGAGATGACTATGTAAAGTCAAACTGAACTAGAATCACTAGGTATATTTGTCACTTAGGCTTTGTTCCTAGTAAGGAAGGAAATAAAGAGGAAATAAAGAAGGAAAGAAAAAACTATGGAAAGGAAATTATAAAGGAAGGAAAAAACTATCACGTGATTCTCTCATGACGTTAGATAATCATGGGAAAGAAAAAGCTGAAGCTCGCTCGGGCGAGCTCGCACGGAGGCGTGGATTGCGCAAGGAGGCGAGGAGCTCGGATTAAGAGGCGGGGAGGTGGGAGGTAAGGGAGGAGGGAAGGTGGAGGCGAAGAGCTCAGGCGAGGCAGGAAGGTGGGAGGCAAGGAGCTCGGGGCGCGGACCACGCAGGGAGGCGGGAAGGTGGGAGGCGAGGAGCTCGGGTGAGCTCGTAGGGCGGCGGGGACCAAGCAGGGAGGCGGGGAGCTCGGTGAGGCGGGGAGGTGGGAGGCGAGGAGCTCGGGCGAGCTCGCAAGGGAGGCGGAGACCACTCAGGGCGGCAGGGACCACGCAGGGAGGCGGGGAGCTCGGCAAGCTCGCAGGGAGGTGGGGAGCTCGAGTGAGGCGGTGAGGTGGGTGATGGGGAGCTCGGGCGAGCTCGCAGGGAGGCGGGGACCACACTGCAGGGAGCTCGGGCGGGAGCATTTTTTTTTCCCTTTTTTT
The DNA here is from genome assembly GCA_027563935.2 of Costus lasius. Classification (NCBI taxonomy): domain Eukaryota; kingdom Viridiplantae; phylum Streptophyta; class Magnoliopsida; order Zingiberales; family Costaceae; genus Costus; species Costus lasius. The sequence continues at coordinate 126,360,782 of CM050446.2, forward strand.
CTGCAACTGTAGCCGCTTTTTTTTTCTATCCTTTCAAATCCATCCGTTCAAAGAAATAATGGAAAATCTCCCTTTCCATCCATTTCCGTTCCTTCCCTCCTATTTTCCCTCTTAGGAAACAAGGCCTAAAGTTGCTGCATTATCAATCGAAGGGTAGCTATATGGATGCTTATTGGCAGAAAATCTACAAACTCGTTCATGGGGTAAATGGTACATAGACCACCGGTCATGCCCCTCAACTTTAGAACATATTTTACTGATTGATGAACAAGGAAAGACACAGCAAATAATCAATTTTACAAAAATGTTAATATTTGTTCGGTATATAAGGCAACAAGCACCTGCTAAGAAAATCCAAAATGAGTTCAAACCATAAATAAAGTGATAAGAAATCTGAATGTCTGTATTTTGACATGATGAAATTTCATATAACAAGCCATAACAATACGAGCTATAGAACGTGAGATGGGCTCAATTTCCTGGAGCAAGTCTCCCACAAGAAATCTCACACGAAAAAAATGCCAAGGATATCCTAGTCTGAAATCGACCAATGGTAAATGACCGTTACTCCAAGAAGCTAAGAGCAACAACCACCTTTCTTAACAGCTGATACATCATCTTTCCCTATGTTGATCGTCTGTCCCTTCGGCAATGCTGCAGGCTCATCACCAATATCTAGAGCTTTTTTGCTCGTCACTCGATAGATCTGGGTTAGCACTTCGGTAAATGCATTCTCTACATTTAGAGACTCCAAGGCTGATGTCTCCATGAAGAAGGTTTTCTCCTTCTCAGCAAAAGCCCCAGCTTCCTCCTCTGAAACGGCCCTCAGGTGACGCAAATCAGCTTTATTACCAACAAGCATAATCACAATGTTGGCATCTGTATGATCCCGAAGCTCTTTCAACCATCTCTCCACATTTTCAAAAGTAACATGGCGAGTCACATCGTAGACGACGAGTGCACCCACAGCTCCTCTATAGTATGCACTTGTGATTGCACGATATCTATAGGAAGAGTAGAAGAGAATTGAACTCGTCAATTGGCATAGAGAAAGCCAACTTCCTGGAAAAAGAAAGTAAACTCGCATGCTTTGGGACAAATAAGCCTCTTTCTACTGAGTGCAACGTGCATATAAACATCAAGCAAACAATTTATTGACGACTTCTACGACAGACTTTTGAAATACATAACCACCAAAGCCAAAAATTATTGAATTTACTGAATCTCTGCTTGATTGTAGAGAACAGTAAGTTTCAAAGAATAATCCAACCACAATTTGGACTAAAATTGTAGGAACTACTGATGCAACTTTGAGAAAAGCTTACCACAGTAATAAGAGGCATCCAAAATAACAGCACTTAGAAACACGGTTCTATCTATACGCCCTATACCCATGGTAAATACCCAGCATGTGATACCAGCAGAAAAACAATGCAGACTATGCTACTGCTTTGGCTTTATAATGAATGTAAATACAAATATGCCCAGAAAATGACTTTTGAGAACTTCTTAAACTTTGATAAGAACTATGTAGACCCAATTTGTGGCTATACATTAAAAATAGGGACATAAACTCAACCCCCTCGAATAAATTTCTTAATCATTTGAATCTTGAAAAGATAGTTACATATGAAATAATAATGTTTGGTCCAATCACTTTAGATGTTGAATCGTGAGAACTTTAGATTGCATCCCCGATTTCAAAGGACCATAAGCAACATAAAATCAAATTAGCTGGTAACAGAACTACTGAGTTATCAACATGTTTTTCAGTCAGATTTACCCTGTTCCCTATGGAACAAGCATCAAAGCACATATATTATCTAGCAAGCTTATGCGAAGATCTCCCATCCTAGTAAGAGACGATTATTGACTTTCTAAGACAAAATGCATAAGATCAAATTGGTTAAAGAATCTTCAGGATAAATACCTCCTTACTCTGCATTAAATTCCACTCCGGCACAAATTTGGTTATAGATCTCTAAAATTCAAGGGTTAGCATAATATTGAGTGATTTAACTATTTGCTTGCATATGTGAGTTGAAGTCAAGTCAAATCAAGAGTTCGGACTCTTGGATGATATGAAGAAGATTCAAATTCTGGGAAAAAAAAAGGATCTTCTGCCATCAGCCATTTTCAGGGATACTAATTGTACTGGTCATTTTGATCTAAGCGTTGGGAAGCTTAGACTTGGACAAATGTAATGAAATAGTGAAGATTCCATGGATATAACGAGAAGACGGGACACAAAGGAAACACTTTTTTACTTGTCAACACTAACAAATCATTTAATAGCCTAATCTACGCTTGCGCAAGTTCATTGACGGGAGCATAACCAATCACATTGTAGAAGTTAAAGGCACATCTTTAGGATCAACTTCAGCAGAGATGAGATTGGAATTTGGCATCTTCAAAATCAACAAATTTATGAAATCCGGAGATCTAAGTTCATTAAACCCTTCGCGATCCAACAGTGGCATCGATTGTCCTTGTCTGCGCTCGCAGCCAATTGTCAGGCAGGAACTCACCAAACACATTCCACAAAGTAAAAAAAAAAAGTTAGGAAAGCCATAGATCTCAGAAAACTAACCGTTCCTGGCCAGCAGTGTCCCAGATCTGGGCCTTGACGACCTTGTCGTCGACGTGGATGGTGCGGGTAGCGAACTCGACGCCGATGGTGGACTTGGACTCGATGCTGAACTCGTTGCGCGTGAATCGGGACAACAGGTTGGACTTGCCCACCCCGGAGTCCCCGATGAGCACCACCTTGAACAGGTAGTCGTACTCCTCGTCCGCCCGGTACGCCATTGTTACCCCCCTACCTCACTGCTCGATCTCACCCTCCTCTCTCTCTCCCTCTATGGTTTGGGGGAGACGGAGTGGTGGGTTGGTGGTGCTTCGCCACTCAACGATGGGTGGAAGGTGGAGGGCACGAATCGGTCGAGAAGGGTGAAAGGTGAGGAGGAGGGAGGCGACTTGGCGTTATTAAATTGATGTAAGGCGGTGTGGTTGGGAGGAGCTTTGCGGGGCCGCTGATCTCCGTCACTTTAAAACAGTGAATTTCCACACGCTAACGAATGGCGAGACAGGTAGAAAATTTCATGAGTTAAATAAGATAACAGAAAAATAAATCAAATCCGTTGTAGTCTAGTTGGTTAGGATACTCGGCTCTCACCCGAGAGACCCGGGTTCGAGTCCCGGCAACGGAAATATTTTTTGTAAGCGTTTTCAGTTTACATCATTAGAATTGCATCGTTTCTTTTTCGGCGCGGAAATCAAAAAATAGTTGCTTTCCTAATCTCTCAACTCTTTCAATTCCCATCTCTAACTCGATCAAATTAGGGTTCTTCCGTTTCTTTTCCCTCTCCCCTCTTCTTCCTTTTCCTCATCGAATGGAGAATTCCAGAAGGAAACGAAGGTTTCTCGGCAGCGGAAGCAGCAGTACGCACCGCTGTAACAACCACCTCGGCGTATGGGAAGAGAACACCATGGCGATCCTCGACTCCTCCGGCTTCAGGGACTCCAGCGACCTCCACGACGACCGTACTTTTCCTCCTCGCGATGACCCTCGTTGTCACGCCTTTTTTTGTAGTTTCTTGATTGCTTTATTTCTGTTCTTGTAGAGCTCTGCTTCTTGGAAGCAGTTCGATCCGCCTGCCTTGGATCCGAATCGCCCTCGGCTCCTTCCTGGTACGTCTCTTACTTGTGCGTCTTGTTTATGCTGAGGCGTTGGATTCTCACCCCTCGATTTTGGTTTGCTCTTGCGAAGTAAAATATTTGATTCCGTGTTCCGTATTCTCGTGGATTGCAACACTCTCGAACTGGCCATGGGCAGTTCCCAGCTTCTGACCGATTTGAACAAGGTTTCTGCTTTACTTCTTTTCTGTTTCAAACTTGTATTCCAGTGCTTTTCTCGACTTTTGATTATTTAAGTGGCTTCGCAGCGGTACCCCAGAGTGTATTTGGCAAAATCAGTGGAGCCGGAAGATAATACCAGCAAACTCGTTGTGCTTGATGAGGTAGTATGAGTCAGTAGTTTAGCTCTTTCTCTAGTGTATATGTGACTTTGCAATATGCTAAAAAGCTCACATTTTTTCTCGTCTTCACAGGCGTGGTCGCCATTTAGTCCTGCTCCTTATGAAGCGGAGGGAACTACTAGGGGTTCATGCGTCTCGTTTGATTCATTGGTGAGCTGAACTTCGGTCAGCAGATACACTGTAAAATTGTGGACTGTCACTGTCTCTGTGAAGAGTAAAAAGCATATGCACACCCTCTTTTCTATTGACGACTTGCGTATCTTCTTTCATTCTCCCCACTGTTTAGGTTTTGTGCCAAAAATGGAACTAACCATAACATGGCATCAACCACCAGCTTGCGAAAACTAGCACTTCAAGTTTTTAAGGATACTATCCTATTGTCTGACATGACTTTCAAATTCCAATATCTTCTATTTCCTACGGAAAAGCAATTTATAATTTTTACCTATTCCATATTCCATGATGTGTTTGAGTTCAACAACCTTATTTAATGCCACAAACTCAATTCCATAACATCTGTGCATATACACAAATGAATTGGAGGTTCTTGGTTCAATAATAACACTTGCTCATTTATATGATAGATCATGCGGTTTCCAATGTCATTACAGCTTAATGTAATGATTATTAGGGAGAAAGTTCATATACTGGTTTACCTCAGAGATAGAAAGTTTAAAGGAAAAGCATAAATTGAAGGGATCAATGGGAGTTTCATCTATATGTATGTCATAACTCGTAAGTAAGGTGCTCTAAAAACTCCTGTGGTTACTTCCTGCATTACTATAGAAGACATCCCTCGGTTCTTGACCTAGAAATATCATTTTTAGCTCTCATAGGCTCTAATCTCAATATGTCTTAATTCTAGCATGATAGATGCTTCCATTATCTTTTGAACATTTTTTCATGCAAGAATTCTTTGTTGGGATTATTAAGTCAAATGAAATGGTGCTGCATATTTTGCATGCATCCACTCGAATTCATGAATTTGTGCTGTGTATATATATTATTATCAAACTTGTTTTCTGACTAAATCTTTTAGGCCTCTCCATGTTTTGTGCTTGACATGACAATACTCATTCATTCTTGCACTTGTATAAGCAGTACATACTTCTTTGATTGGACCTTTTCTTTATAGAAGGGGGATTTATTTAACTATATGGTAGCTTAATATTGATTTGTTGATTTGATAGGCAAGAACCTTAGATTTGTTTGCTAGGGAGATGAGATTAAACTCTTCTATTGTGGAAAGAGTACAGGAAACCTCCATTCTTTTAATCTAAGAGATTTCCTCACGGGTAGAATTGAATGACTATAGGATTTTTCATGTTATTATGGTTCCCCTTGGCTGAGGAGCCTGCTGATATTAGCAAAATGAGAGTTGAATCTAGGAGCCAAGGTCTGATCCTTGGTCTTGTTCAGGGTTGACAATGTTGTAGCCTTCTGGATAGGAGTTCCAAATATATCTGTTACGGAAGTGTCTTATAGGGGTCTTTTGAGTTGGGAGAATAGGGAACATCACAAGAAAGTGGGAGACCATATAATGGCCAAAACTGTTGATTGATTGCTAGTAGCAATGGCTCTGTTCGGTCTACAGAGGATTTTCTGGTGGATTTTTTTTATTATGGGACCAGGTAATTGGGGGACACGGAGCCGAGATCAACAAGCCCTTGAGAGGTGATGAAATTTCTAAAGTTGGTCACAGATGTAGTAATATTAAAGCAGCAATGATAGTCGTTGCTGCAGAGGGGAGGTTCTTCAATTGGGGAAGAATGCATCAAAACAGTTAGGGTGGCGGATTGGACAGTATATCCCACCTGATGATCCGGGGGATCTGTGTCAGGCAGAATTGGACACAGGAAGAAGGGTGTTTTGCAAGGAGTGAACTTTCAAGTCCATATTTGTTGGAGCGAATTTCCTATATCTTTCATTTAACCTTAGTTCAATGTGATTATATTGTTGTTTAATTATGTCAAATACATTTAACTTCTCCATTTTTATTGACTTCAGAGACTCTCTAGCTTGATAGAGGACATGGCTGAAACACTCAACAAATTGGATTTTGATTTGACAATTAAGGCAAGTTCTATGCAAATCGGACCTCTACAATTCAATCGTTAGGTTTTTGAATGAGTATCTTTCAATATTTTTGGGTGCAATTTATATTTATGTTCAAGTTATCATAAGATAGTTCTACATATTTCCTTATGTTGTAAGCTTGAAACATATGTGCAAATGAAATAATTTTTCATAATGCTCTAGATATATAGCGAAAATCCATGAGATTATGATGAACTAATCTGGAAATAATGCTTATGAACTAGTTGTTATGTCTATTAGTAATTGCTAACCAATTCATACATTAAAATTAGGGAATACTTTGTAATGGGTTTGTGCAGAATTGACTGGAAAAACTCTCCTGATTATATATAATTATCCCTTAAATGGTGTTTGTTCTGAAAATGAAGTAAAAAATTCCTAAGGCTAGTGGTAAACTATAAGTTTCTCAGTGGAATGAATTTACATTGTTCTTATTTTCTTTTTATAAACTATGGACCAATAAATCACCTGAAGTTATTCCTTGAAACCTTTTAGATAATGTCCATCAATCCCTGTTTCTTTACCCTTGCTACTGCTTAAGTTAGTCAGCTTCCAATTTCTTTGTTTCTTGTAATCATCTGAAAAACTGGTTTATAATTAACCATGATGCTAGGAATGACAATTTTTGAATCTCTGTATAAAGTGTTTTCTACCCCCTTTCAGTTATACTAGTTTCTGTGTCTAGATTCACCTGAAGTTCTAATTATTAATCATTTCTGATGCTTAGCCTGTACAAAATTTGCTGCTGTTCCAGTATCTTATAAATGTCCTTGAGGAAGATCTATTACCACGTCTTACTATATACAAAGGTAACAGGCTCCAAATGAAAATTTGTTTTACTTAATTTAGATGCCATTGTTTTTTCCTTGTTTTAAGTTGCTCGACATTTTCTGCAGAAAACATGAACTGGGTCTTTATTAGGGAATCTCTACTGAATAATCTTCTGGTATGTTCTGCGAACTAAAGAGTTCAGATGAAATATGATGTTAACTTCATATTGTCATCTGGAACTATTAAATAGTGATACTCTCTTGAGTTTTCTATCACTGCCCAAACTTTACAGGGGTCACGGAAAATAAACTTCAAAAGCGTAGTTAGAGCTTGTCTGTACATTTTACGTAAGCGATGCCATCATAGTATGCCAAATAACTTCCAAGAACTGAGGAATTCTGAAGATACCTGTCCTCAATCAAATCATGATTCTAAGAATGCTTTGGAAATTGCTCTTTCTAAACTAGAAAAAGAAACTTGTGTTGCAGTTCAGAAGTTCTTTAAGCTGGTAAGAAGCCTGTACATATTATAAGATTGATGATAGAACAGTTGTTTTTAGTGTAAGCATTCACCTGATTCCAGGTTATGGAGCTTGATATAGTGAGGAAACAATCAGATACTCTTGGACTCACTTCTCGGCTTGATGGTTTTAGGTGGAGTGCTTATTTTACCCTTTTATGTTAACCTGCTATCTCAACTATTTTGACTGAAATTCCAAATTGAGCATCTTCTACAGTTGTACTCATGGACAGGTTACCTATCTTGGACATTATTGTGGATGAACTCACATACAACAAAGATAGTCTTGCACCATTTCTTGCGGTATTGATTGTCAATTATGACTCATCTTCTTCTGCCCCTGATTTCTTTTGATTTTTCATCATTATTGTTCTGCTTTAGGGAAACGATTCAACATTGTTGAAGCTGACGAAAACATTCTTCTTCAAAAAAATTAATGTGTACAACTACAGTCCTTTAGGGAAACGATTCAACATGTTGCTACTTGCTAGTCATTGTGAATTGCACTATTAAATTGGATTACTTGGTTGTTCAGAATATTTCTAGATAACTACATGTAAACTTTCTCACTTGTTTAGTTTAAGTCTTTGTTTTATGGAGCTTGCAGTGTTGTGCCCTTTTTCTTGGAAATTGATGTTTTCATGTGTAATTATTTCTCCACTTGGTAATTTCCAACAGCCTACCATTTGTGAGTGAGAAATTGATAATGTATGCAGGTTTTCTCCGAACCTAATTGGAAGTTAGAAGTCATCTTGCAGTATTTTTCAAAATATCTGAAGAAGGTAAGCAGCCTACTAATTGCTACGAGACTAAGCACCTGTCCTCTATTTAACTTTCAACCAATGGAGTATTAGGTAGATTTTTTCATCAATAATTGCTGTATTGTAAGCATCCATTCTTCTCTATTTATGTATTAAGACAGTAATCTACTTCTACATCAAACATTTGTTGCTAAATTTTGTTCTGCTATATTAGCTTGTTAGCTTCTCTGGTTCAATGAACTGTAATTGCTAATGCTAACTATAGTCTTTGCTATGCTTTGCCATTGCCTATTTACATTAGTCTTAACAAATGATGTAACTAGATTAGCTTCAAGACCCTAAAAATTCTAACTATACTAAAATCTAGAAAGAATTAGATAATCACCTAAAAATTTTGTTGCTGTTCATGGAAGAATTATCAAGAAATGTTATCCCTGAAAGGTTTTTCCAGTAAAAATTATTGCTGATTTATATCCTTCTCTTCTTTTTCCGTGCAAAGACTTTAATAATTTGAGTTTGTATAACCGCGAGAGGTTATACACATTCTTGCATTGTGATAAAAGATTTTATTCTTTCAACCTCACAGATTCGAAGCATTTGGTTAGTTTCAACCTTTATTATTTTGTAGCCGTCAGTTCGAACTCGTAGTTCACATGATACATCAAATGATGCAACATTGGTGGATGTGCTAAGCAACTTTTCAACAGCTGCCAGTACAAGGAATATTACCAAAAAAATTCCTTCAGAAACAGCCCAGCTGCTTTTAGCTCATGCCTTTGAGGTAAACTTTGAGAATTATCATGGAGTTCCAAGGATAATATTTATGATCAATGCTTTCAGTGTGGGCCAAATGTGAAAGTTACTGTGCGTGATGTGCTAACATGTACGATTGTTGCTCAGATATGTTTGGCTTGTGAATATGCTGCAACGCCATCTCAATAAAACACTTAATATACCTAGTGCTTAGATGACAAATCTTATTTCATCAGGGAACAATTGTTCTTTCGCAATTTTTAGTGACCCGGAACTAATTGCTTTACGGGTTTTCATTCTTCTATTCGTTTAGTTGCTTTATATCTTTTCTTCCAGGACTATACTATCTCTTCATTCACTTTCAATGTTAGAATGAGCTTATGCACGTGAGTGTTGATCTTTATAATAAATAATCAAACTACTTTACGATTCATTAAAACATTAGAATTTTTTATCTGATTTGGGGTCGTTCCTTCTTATTCTACTTGTTTCATGTTTATGTTTTTTTTTTCTTTGTTTTAGGCCTCCCTTTCCCTGGTATATGGCCCTAAAAGGATGGTTAATTCTGCTGAAAGGCTTGGTGCATCATTTTCTGTGATCTGCAACAACGTAGTTTCAGCTTCGAGAAACCTCAGCAAAGTTGACAAGTAAGATGGTTTTCTACCGTGCTGCTCTTTATTGCTTAATCTCTTCTCTCACTCTCTATCTATCTATAGTAGGTATCTTGACAAATCGAACAAATAAAAGACAGTTCATTTGTTGGATTTAGGATGATTTTCCACTGTGCTAATCTTTTGTTCATCTTCTGATAGGATCGAAACTGCACTCTTAAAAATAATTGAGACAAAATGGTGGATGCACCCTTAAACAGCGTTCACTTTACAAACGGACTGGATTCACATCCTTGCTGCTGATAAAAGATGAAATTTCAACTATATTTAGCCATACCAAATTTTGTGCTTTTGTTGCCATCTGATCTGACTGCCTTCTTTTATAATGATTACTTCGTCCATAATTTCAATGTGTTTCGCCTCCTACGAATATTCATTAAGAAACTAGTAGACCATCGGATCAAGGTATAAATTTGCCTTTTGCAGGGATCTGGAGGTTTCATCGTTCGCCAAGGAAGCCCTATTTACTGCTGCAACAATCCTCAAAACACACATTTAGCGATGTCAGGATCACTGATTATCTCAATTTTCAGCTTGTGTCTTTTGAACAAGCATCCAAACGACAGAAAGTGTAAGCCCTGGTAAAACGAGGTTCATATTTTTGAAATTAATGTTCGGTTAAGTATGTTTACATTTTCAAATGAAATGAAATATTCAAATAGTACAAAGGGAGGGTTTTCAGTTTTAAAGTTATGAATTCCATTTTGGTATTTGAAAATTATTTCCCAACATGTTTTCATCTTTCTGCATTTCATGCACCTCCAGAGTCCAGACAAAACCTCTACAGAATTAAAAGTCGTACATACAATGACCTCATCAGGTGCAGAATTAAAAGTGGTGGATACAATAGATTTGACTTCAATCCTCTAAAGGAGTAGAAGCGAGCCTCCAAAAAGCATTTTGTTTGGCTGTGTTTTAAGCTATTTTTAAGCAATATTTTTACCGTTCTTCTTCAACAGTTTGAAATAAAAAAAATATATCATAACTCATTATAATTTATTATAATTATGAATGCTACCATAAGAAAATATATTATTATTTAAAATAATTTAAAATTTTAATACAAATAAATAAATATATTATTTTAAAAATTATAATTATAAAAAAAATATATATATATATAGGTAATTTTAATATTTGACATTATAAAAATAAATTTTTTAATAAATATCTTAAATTATGATTGTAATGTTTAAAGATAATTGTTAATAAAAATCAATCCATATGTAACAATTCAAGTCATAAAATGAAAAAAAAAAAGCTTCAAAACAATAAAGTATTTATCTAGATATTTAAAGTAAATTTAACTTAATTATAAAACATGATGACAATTTTTTTATGGTAAATTAAATATTAAACCACAAATAATTATAAAAAATTATCAAAAGCATTAAAAAAAAGTTAAATATTTGACATATCCCTCATAAATATATCAAATAAACTTTGATTAATCATATAAATAGTTAATCACATGCCTCATAAATAAAATTTGAACGCTAGTGCAGTTATTCTAATTGATAACATTAAATCAGATACGTGCAATTACGCAATTGAAGTGTATTTAACTCTAATTCTTTAGAAATGACGTGCATTGAACTCGTAATAAAACACGTTGAATAAAATACACATTGAATTTAGTAAAGTATAAAAAAAAGCTTTTTTTATTTTTTTTTCTTTATACTATGTTTTCTTAGAAAAAAATTAAAAATAAAATACACATTGAATTTAGTAACATTTTTTATCTAAATACAATGTATTTTTTTTATTTTTTTCTTAATTTTTTATAAAACTAATTCAACTTTAGTGATGTAAGTAAACATATAGCCAGCTCATGTTAGGGCTGAGCATTCGGTAAAAATCGAAAAACCGAAAATCGATTTACCGAAACCGAAAAATCTATTACCGAAACCGATACCGAACTTGGTATTTACCGATCGGTAAATTACCGAATTACCGATCGGTAAATCGGTAAATTATCGATTTACCGATTAAAAAATATTAAAATATTATATAATTAATTTATTAAAAAAATTATTAAAAATATTAAAATGCTACCCAATTAAAATATTATTGATCGGTAAAAATCGATTGGTAAATCGGTAAATTACCGATAAACAATTAAAAATTAATAAATAAAATTTTATTTTTTATATAATAATATATATATCGGTAAATCGATAAATTACCGAACCGATAACCTAATTACCGAATCAAAAATCGAAAACCGAATTACCTAAATATTCTTACCGAACCGAAAACCAAAATCTCATTTATCGAACTGATTTACCGATTTACCGATCGATAAATCGGTAAACTCGATTTTTACCGAATTATGCTCACTCCTAGCTCATGTCTTAATTAATTATAAATTTATAATAGGTTTGGCAGTAATTAATGTGCGTGGCCGGCTAACGGCGGTGTGGAGTGACGGCGGGTACAACACACTATAAATTTAACCCAGAGAACTGTCATTCTCTTGGAGTCATGCGCAAGAGACTGAAAAATTTTCTAACAGGGGTTCAATTATGCTTTCGTATACTAGTTAAATATTTTTTATTATCCTATGTGTTGTAAAGAAAAAAAACAATTTAATTAAAATATGTTTCTATTTTAAGATTCATAAAAAATATATAAATAATCTCACTTACAAATATTAAGAATCTCAACCCCCATGTAAAAAAGACCACCCGGATGTTGAAATAAAATTAAAAAAAATAATTAATGTTAACATTAAATACTAAAAATCTCTTGAGAGTAAGAGTGGAAGAGATGTGGGTTCCTCTTTCTCTTTGTTTTTTTCTTCTTCTTTTTATTTTATCTTTATGGATTTTTGATTTCGCTATTTGTTGTCGAAAGAGTGTCCAATTAACTTTTTTACGGTCGTGCTCGTAGGAGAAGAGTACCCGATTGTATCCTAGGTGTTTAATCTGAATTTAACTTGCACGAGAATCTGAATTTTTACATAACAGGATACTATTATTCTAACTCTCTTTTATAATTAATTTAAAGTTTATTATCTTATAATTCATATATTTATTTTTTCTTTAGATAAAGGTTTAGACTAAATTTTAGACCAACAATTTAGGTGAAATTGGATTTTCATAAATTTATTTTGTTTTGCTCAATGCCAAGACGTGTGCGTGGTCAATTTGTTACTTATTTGTTTTGCTCAATGCCAGACAGCATAGCTAAGCTAAATTGGATTTTCATAAATTTATTTTGTGGCTACGAGCCTACAACAAATATAAATTATGTTTGCCCTTGCATGTTGCAACTGCTAATTGATTAAGGCTATGTTCAGTTAGATAGATTCATTGTATTTTTCATTCTTTCTATCATGGAATTCATTCAACTGAACATAGCCTAAAAGTATAAAGAAAAATTTTTCATCCTGCTGTAAAGCGGAATACAGTAGATGTTTATATATACCTTAAAATTTTAATAAATAAAATCTGCCGCTAATGATTTTGAATCTGAAATTCTTGAATTTAAACTTATTGCTTGAACTATTAATCCTTTTAAGTTGTAACTTCTGCATTTTGAAATATTTTTTATCCTCCTTTGATGATTTATTAGTTTTTAATTCTAATTTATCTGTTAGTAAAATTGCATAAGTAGAATTTTCTTATTGCTGTTTATTTTTTCTTCATGCACATATTGAATATAATAGACAAATTTTCATAATTTGATGATATCATTATTATGTATTAGTGTTCCTAACAGTGATATTGTTGGCTGTTATGTGACATATAATTAATAAACAGATTCTATTGATGTTATGTCTTCCTTGTTAGATAGACTTTAATGTAATTATTATTTATTTTTCTTGATAAATATATTATCTAACATACATTTATTGCTTTAGTTAATTATTTTGCAAGCAAATAGAATTGCATAAATAGAATGTAGTTTATTCTTGTTCATATTCATGCTTAATTATGAACATAATTTAAAATATAAATGTCATAATATGTTTGTCATTCATAATAAATATAATGTACTTTCATAATGCACATCATGAAAATAAAATATATCATTATTACCATGTATTTTATGGTCATATTGATCAAGAAAAAATGTACGTTTAAATAAAAAAAAACACATGTACATAAAAAAAATAAAATGCACTTAATAAACTTAATGTGCATAAAGCGCATAATATTATTGATATGCTTGTAATTTAATAATTATATTAACACGATGGACTTAATATCCACAATAAAATAATGTACATAATAAATATTAATATTTTACATATAATGATAATGTACATTCATAATGCATATCATATTAAATAAGATACATCTTTATAATGATGCATTTGATGCTCATATTGATCATGAAAAAAAAACTTGATATGCATAAGTTATAAATTTATAATATTTATAACAATTATCATAAAGGGAAAATTATTTTGCAAATAAAAAAATTTTAATTCCTTTAAAATTAAGATGACGTTGAAAACTAATTTAAAGTCAGAAAATTTAATTAAAATAGTTTTACTTTATGACAAGAGCAACCAAAAACCTAAGCCTAATTGCTACTTAAAAAAAATCCTTTCTTTCTTTTAATTCAAAAATAAAATTTTTAAATAAGAGTAAAGGATTTGAAGATAAAAAAAAAAAATCTAAAGCAGCAAAAGACTTATTTATATATGAAAAAGGAGTAGCTATATTAAAATTAGACATAAGTCTATAAATGACTTGACTCATAAAAAGTTACAGCTCTTTCTTTTATAAAGACTGAGCACAACAAAGCTATTGACTTGACCTAAGTTTGCCCAAGATTATAGTCTTGGAAGTATCGATAGGAATGAGATTAGTCTGAAAATAGGCCTTTCAGTGGTAGAAGACCAACCTCTATGATAAGAGATCCCTTGAAGGAGGTTCAATGTGGTAATAACAAGCTGATTGATTGGCCGGGAAGCACTTTGAAAAATAAAATTTATAAAATACTGCGCTGTATAAAAAATATTTATATGATAGAGTTGATATTCTACACTCTTTTTCCTGAGGATACATTTTTGTGCTTCTTATTGTATAGGTAAGAAGAATTTTTCAAAGTGGTTAATTATCATGAGATGAGCCTCTACACTCATACCTTGTAGGGAACTTTTTATATGAGAGAGTCTGTATATGGCCGCGGCTAAAGATATGGACAATCCTCAAAAGCTCTCATGAAAATACACGCACACTGGCCAAAAATGTGCAACCCCGTGATTGGAGAAACCTTGTATTATGTGTGGATTTGTTGAAATCCGGGTCAAAGGGAAGTAGTTCAAGACTAGTTCACTATCTTTTCTTCAGATGAAAATATTTTTACTAAGTAAAGGTTATACCTTTAAATGCACTTTACTGACCACTTGATATAGACATGAGCATCAATTTAAATTCATTTAATTATTTTGTTAAGTTTAATTATATTTAGAATTTTTTTTAATTTTATAGGAGATGGTTGGAATAAATTTTTTTTAAAAAAGTTAATGTTAACATTAATTGCTAACGTTACTACTTTTATTAACAAGCTTTTAAAAGCTTGTTAAAAATCTCTAATTTGGGTTCCTCTTTCCCTTTCTATTTTCTTTTTTTTTTTATTTTATCTTTATGGATTTTTGATTTCAAAGCTCATTATCGAAAGGGTGTCCGATCAACTTCTCCATGGTTGTGCCCACAGGAGAAGAGTACCCGGTTGTATGATCAACTTCTCCATGGTTGTGCCCACAGGAGAAGAGTACCCAGTTGTATCCTGGGTGTTCAATCCAGATTTAATTCACACGAGAGCCTGAATTTTCATTTAAAGCAAAATCACAACACGCCTCCAAATTTTATCATCCTAACTTTCTTTTATAATTAATTTATAAATTTATTATCTTATAATTTATGTTTTTATTTTCTGTATAAGAAAGATTTAAACTAAATTTTATAACAACACCGGATACGAGTGGGCCTCTACTTCTGTTCTTTCACATGCAAGGACTGCTACTGTGTGCTTAATAAGTAAAGGAGCAGCAGCGGACTGGTGCTTTTTCAGCTTAATGCCTGTTGACGATTGAAATCCAATGAAATGGATGCATATTTCGCTTGAATAATTAACTCATGGACTCCAGTGTTAATTCGCATATAATTAATATATTGCTGTTGTTCCTTTGGACAGCTTTTTTGGAACCATTTCAAGATTTAAAGCGAAAATGTCAAGCGAAAGTAGATTTCTTATTAAATTATTTAATTTTCATTACATTTTAACTTACTTTTTACTGCTCATCTAATAGCACAAAACATAATAACGTAACCTAAAGTATATTTAACTTAATACTGTAAAATCACATAAATTAGATGATTATGCAGATTTAAAACAGTAAGTAGAGAATTAAAAAGAACCAGAGGCGACTGTAGGTCTGTCCTTAGGCAAATTTCCAGGCTTTGGCACGCAAGCTTTTTCCGGATGGTTGCCTGAAGATACAACCGATGTAGCGTCTCTGCCGGCGCGACGGTGAGACGACTGTCACTGCCACTTTTCAATGTTGTTCAACAAAAAGAAGAGAGCGAGAAAACTGAGAGTATACGTATGTCAGTGTATTCAAGCCTGTCGCCAAGCCTTCTATTATATAAAGAAGGAAGGCGGAGACGCTAAAATGAGAAGGCTAAAAAATAGCACTCTCGAAATAATATTATATTAATAACGTGGTTTAGTGCGTACCCCTAAATAGGTATGCTAACGATCATAATTAAGACTAATATAAATATAGTTTTAATTATCGTTAATAACAACAATAATAATAATAAAACATGGGCTAAAATAAAGAAGTAAATTAATCGCTCGAGAAACCCGCACCCGCACCCGTGACCACGACCCGACCCGACCCGGCTCGGCGCGCGCACGTGCGTGTGTTTTGGATCAACTTGGTTTAGATAGTTGATTGTCCCTTAAATGCCCCAATGAGCTAGGAGAATTTTAACTTCTTTTAAACCAAAGTATCCCTTCCAACTCCCTTAATGTGGGACTAAGAGACTTTTGGGTTTTCTTAAACTCCAACAATCCCCCATAAAACTCAAAAAAGAAAACAAGGTGCTGAACAACATTTATATCACATGGTCAGGAAAGAGCAGTACTGAATACACTTAGTACACGGAACTTCACCGGAAGAGATGTAGTGAATGAAGTCTTGAACTATAACCCTTTTGGCCTGGCTTAGAACGGTGTACACATGATACATCTACAGTGACGTAGGGTTGCGCATTTTTGGCTATGCGTGGGTACCTTCTTTTTTGTGAGTTTGCTAGTAGTGTCCAGTTACTATTCCGCGACCGTATACAAAAACTCACATATGGGAGAAATCCTATGAAGAAGTGTGTAGAGACACTTCTTAAGTTAAACCTTTTGGATTTCTTTAAGAGTTATCTAACTTAACCTAACATCTACATAGGAGTACTCGATCACCTTAGGAATGGGGTATTGGAGCCTTTATAATTAACTCCAATAAACACATATAGTGTTTTTTCAATTTTTATTGTACTCCTTGGCCAACCAGTCAGCTTGTTATTACCCATTGAACCTCATTCCAAGGTCTACCTGTCACGGAGGTTGGGTTGCCACTGTATGAGAGCCCATTATGGAAAAATCCCCATTCCCTTAGATGAAGCCATCACTTTGGTTTGATTCAAACCTTTTGTGAGGCAGTCAGCAAGATTGCTGTCAGTTCTTACAAAAGATAAAGAAACAACATTATGAATAGATAACAATCTAATTGTTTTCTGCCTAATTTTGATGTGTTTACTCAATTTGGTGTTTACTAGTTTCTTTTTACAAAATTCTATTGCAGTCTTACTATCACAATTAATAGAAATTGGTGGACTAAATGTTAGGGCCATTGGTATACATGAACAAAGGTTTTGAAGCCACTCAGCTTTTGAGCAAGCTAAGTCCAAAGCAACAAGTTCTGCTTCCATGGTACTTCTAGCTATATGGTCTGTTTTGTGGATTGCTATGAAATGACCCCACCACCAAGAGTGAAAACATAACCTGAAGTGGATTTGATATCATTGGAATCAGAAATCCAATTTGCATCACAGAAACCTTCTAAGATAGAAGGAAATCCACTATAGATTAGGACATAGCTAGAGGTTCCTCTAAGGTATCTAAAGACTCTTTTAAGAGTAGTCCAATGAAGGTCACTGGGATTACTGGTATACCTACTAAGTCTAGATACTGAATAGGCTATATCAAGTCTGGTTCTATTTGCAAGGAAAAAAGGAGAACCTATAGTCTTAGAGTAAAGCTCTTGATCAATAGGAGATTCAGGATTCTTAAACTAATGACAATTTGGGTCATAAGGAGTGCTAAGAGGAGAGGAGGAATCAAATTTAAATTTCTCCAAAATCTTATCTACATAATGAGATTGAGAAAGGGAAATGGAGTTTTGATTTCTACTGATCTTCATTCCTAAGATCACATCAGCATCTCCAATGTCTTTCATGTCAAAATGAAGAGACAAGAAACCTTTAGTGTCTTGGATTAGATTAGGATCATTAGAAAAGATTAGGATATCATCTACATACAAACACAAAAGAGCAAAGCTAGAATTTGCAGTTTTGTAGTAGAGACAACTGTCAGAGTCGTTGATTTGAAATCCATATGAAGGAATGGCCTTGTCAAATTTCTCATGTCATTGTTTTGGAGCTTGTTTCAGCCCATACAATGAACGGACAAGTTTGCATACTTTCTTTTCATAACCCTTTTGTGACAAACCTTTCAGGTTGTGACATATAGATTTCTTCATCAAGGTCTCCATGGAGGAAAGCAGTTTTCACATCCATCTGATGAACTATCAGTCCATGAATAGTAGCAATAGAGAGAAGGAACCTAATGGTAGTGATCCTAGCAACAGGCGCATAGGTGTCAAAATAGTCAATATCGGCCTTCTGCCGAAACCCTTGAACCATCAAACGCGCCTTATACTTTTTAATACTACCATTTGTCCTTAACTTTTTCTTAAAGATCCACTTACATCCTAGAGGTTTATTTCCAGGAGGTAGATCTGTAAGGATCCAGGTGTTGTTGCTAATGATAGATTGAAATTCGTTATCAATAGCTTCTTTCCATAAGGGAGCATCAGAAGAACTAAGGGCTTCATTGTAGGTTTTCGGTATGTCTTCAATCAGATAAGTGACAAAGTCATCACCGAAATCCCTCATAGCTCTAGTTCTCTTGCTTCTCCTGGGTTCAGCTATTGACTCAGAGGGATGTGAAGAGGATTGATTAAGGTTCCCAGTTTCAGAAGGACTAAGGACAGAAGATTGAGGATCATTGATGGAAGAAGGATTTTAAGGTTTAAAAGGAAAGACATTTTCAAAGAAGGTAATGTCCCTAGATTCAATAAGGGAGTTCTTAGAGATTCCAAGAACATCTGAACTAAGAACAAGGTACCTATAAGTGTTGGAATCAAGAGAGTATCCTATGAAAGCAGCATCTATGGTTTTAGGACCAATTTTTTTCCTCTTAGGTTCAGGAATGCTTATTTTTGCTAAGCACCCCCACATTCTGAAGAATTTAAGGTTGGGCCTATATCCTTTCCAAATTTCAAAAGGGGTTTTCAAATTATTTTTGGAGGAAATCCTATTTTGAATGAAGCAGGTTGAAAGAATAGCCTCCCCTCACAAGTTCTAGGGTGCTCCAGAACTAAGTAACATGGCATTTATCATGTCTAGTAGGGTTCTGTTCTTTCTTTCTGTTACTCCATTAGATTGAGGAGAGTAAGGAGCAATTACTTGATGAATTATTCCATTTTCTTGACAGAATTGAGAAAATTCATTAGAGGTGTACTCCCCTCCTCGATCTGATCTAAGGATTTTGATCTTCCTATCCAATTGGTTTTCTACTTCAGCTTTGAAGATCTTAAACTTGGAAAGGACTTCATCTTTAGATTTTAAGAGGTAGATGTAGCAAAACTTTGAATAATTGTCTATGAAAGTTACAAAGTATTTGCTACCTCCTCTAGTGGGATCTCTATTTGAATCACAAACATCTCAGTGAATTAATTCAAGGAGTTCTGAATCTTTGTAAGGTAAGGAGTGGAATGGTTTTCTAGGTTGTTTTGCTTGAACACATAGCTCACATATTTCATTTGAGGTTGAGCTAGTTTTAGGAATCAAGCTTAGGTGACTCATTCTAGCATGGTATTTAAAGTTAACATAGCCAAGTCTGCCATGCCAATAATCAGAATTTTCTATATTCAAAGCAATGAGAGAATCAGACATAGAATTCAAAGGAATAATATTCAATTGAAATAATCCATTAGAAGAGAAACCTTTTCCAATGAATAAGTCACCTTTAGAGAGCATAATTTTATTAGCATCTAAAACAATCTTAAAACCACTTTAACCAAAAGAGATCCACTAACAAGGTTCCTACAGATATCTGGTACATGGAACACATTATTTAAAGTAAGAGTCTTCCCAAAAGTAAACTTCAGAAGGCCTTGCCCGTGTCCAAGTACTACAGCAGAGGATCCGTTCCCCATGGTTACACTTCTTCCACTTGAGTCCTGGTAAGAAGAGAACCAAAGCCGGTTAGAACACACATGAATGCTCACACCGGAATCTAACCACCACTTAGAATCATGATGAGTTAGATTTATGGAGGGGATAAAGAAAACAAACCTAAGAGAGGAGGTGGAAGCAGGATGTTCTTTTACGACATTGACTTGGTTATTGCCAGGTTTTTACTTAGGCTTTTTAGAAGGAATCCTTTTTGTCTTTCTGTAGAAGCAATCTGGGGCAAGATGATTGTCCCTTCCGCCTACATAACAGTAGCCACCTGCAGGAGCCTTCTTATTTCCTTGACCAAGCCTCTTAGGTTTGAAGTTGGGTTTAAGATTTCTACTTTTCTGGTTTTTGAACTTCTTGTTCTTAGGAATTTGGCTTTTAGAAGATTGGCCAGAGGTCTCAGTAAGATGGATTTTACTTTTAGAATGATCAGTATTAGGATCTCTTTGCCTAAATTGATCTTCTATCTTTATGGTTTGGATAATAGCATCCACTGAGTTAAGAGAAACAGTTCTTCTAAGATCTTGGGCAAAGTTGGACCAAGAGGGAGGTAGTTTCTCAAGAAGATAGGAGATAAGGAAGGATTCACTGAATTTGGTACCACTAAGATGGACTTCATTTACCAGATTATTGAAAGTATCTATATGGTCTATGATGGGTAAACTTTCAGACATTTTAAAGTTTATGAAGTCTGAAGTTGTGAATCTCTTCACACCTTCATCATCTTTAAGGTAGGTTTTTAGGAGTGTTGTCCAGACATCTTTGGCTGTCTTATATTTCCTATATGTGTCGTATATGGTATCAGAAAGACAACTTAGGATCTTGAACTTACACATGAAGTCTGAAGTGTTTGGAGTAGATGAAGGAGGTGAATCCAGAGGTTTATCTGAAAGGTTTTCAGAGCTGGAAGCAGATTTTTGAATTGAGTTGCCTAATGGGTGATCTATACCAATGGTGCTAATCAGCCCCAAGAAAATAAGCCAAACTTCCATTTATTCTTTCCATCTTATAAAACCAGATCCATTAAATTTTTCTGGTTTAAGAGAGAAAGTTTCGTCATTACCCATTATAAAGTTCAAGAAATTAATTAGGCTTTTTTATGGAAAGTTGCAATAGATTTGTAATTACCATATCAGTAAAAGGTTTTAAACATGCAGTTCTAATAGTATAAAACAAAATAGTGAAACATATAAGAAAGTAAGCTATCATCATATTTTTGCAGTAATTAAAATTGAACAGGAAAAATTAGAACAAATAATTTTGTGTGAAAACCAGTATACTGCAAATCTATAATAAGTAAACGGTATAATATATAATGGTAAGGAATGAAGTTGCAGCGTACTAGGTAAACGCGCGCGCTTGCACAGGTCATGAGGTCGAATCCGTGCGCCTGCATTTAGTGAAGATGATTTACAATAACAGATCTGGAAATTGATTGGAATTACAGCAGGTTATGCGATGAACATATGCTCTAAAATCAAATAAATTAGATGTAGCATCGCTGCCACCTTTCAGTGCTTTCAGCAAAAAGAAGAGAGTGAGAAAACTGAGAGTATGCTAAAATAAAGAATTAAATTAATCACCCGGGACGCCCGCAACCCGACGTGGCGAGGGGCGCGTGTGTGTGTGTTTTGGATCAACTTGGTTTAGATAGTTGATTGCCCCTTAAATGCCCCAATGGGCTAGGGGAATTTCAACTTCTTTTAAACCAAAGTATCCCTTCCAATTCTCTCAATGTGGGACTAAGGGACTTTTGGGTTTCCTTAGGTACAGATTATCTTCTCCCGAAGCGTAATCTGATACCTATTTACGATAATTCCCTACTCTCGTGACAATTACTATAAATACGCCCTTTAAGCTATGTTAAAAACCATAAAAATCCTTCAAATAAATCTAAACTACTCTCGTGATTGGATTCATAGGTTTGAAAAGAATAGATTTGGTGCCGCGATTCACCTCTCGGTCCTTCTCGTGATGTATAAGACGTAAAATTACTTGATCATAGTAAATTACGGAATAAACATAATTCTAATCAAATCAACTCTATAAAATTCATGTCAAAAATTTAAACAATAAGTTTAATCCATAAAACATCAATGAGTTACACTCCCTGATAGGCTCCGCAAGTGCACGGACTATCGAAGTAGTAAATAATATCGTTCCACAGGGAGCAGGTGTCAAGTACCGACCTTTAGTGTCATTGAAAGCTAGATGATTTAAACTCGGAATTAAAGAATTACACTAAAATTAAATTATCTAAATTATCGAATCAAGAAGTCGACGACCTTAAGGGAAAATTACAGTTTAGGAAGTGTTCGGAACATCAGGTTTCACCTCGTTGAATTAATTAAATGCAAAACAATGAATCAAATTAAATTAGAAAACGGATCTCCTTCTCTCGAAGCTCAATCCAACAGTAAATAACTTAAGGCGATCTCTCCTAGGGTACAGATTACCTTCTCTCGAAGCGTAATCTGGTGTCTAGCATAAGCTAATTTCCTACTCTCGTAGCAAAATTAACCTAAGAGACCCATTAAGCTCTATGAAAGACCGTGACTCCTCGAGTGATGTTAAACGGCTCTCGTAATTCAAGTCACAAGTTTAAATGAGAACGATCGAGTGTTACGATTCACCTCTCAGTACTTCTCGTAACACTTAACACATACGAATGTTTGATCAGAACAATCTTACGCAATAAGCACAACTCATTCAAATAAGTAAATTTACTTAAAATCACACTGAGATTCATAAAAGATGTTTTACATGTGTAGATATGTTCAACGGGCTACGCCCAAGTCTCGAACTAGGGTTTAGTTTAGAAAATACATCGTTTATCAACTAAAAACCCACAAAAATATATTCAAAAGAAAGGAAATTTACAGTACAAGGGTGGGAGATGACAGATCCTTGGTCTTCTCTCAATAGCTCCAAGAAATCTAGATCAAACGAGCCCTGGAATGTAAAAATCGCCCCTCTTTCGCCCTAGTCGCGTCCTTCACAAAATCCACACCTGTAACCGCCTAATAATCTCGATTATATGCCTCCATCGAAGCTTTGGGCGGTTAGGAATGTTGATTGGGCGTTTCCCCCAATTTCTAAGCATTTGGAGCATCGGATTTGATGGAAAACGGACGAATGGTCGCGAATAGCGGACGCGATCACGGGCGTGACAGCGAACACGGGCAGGCCGTGACGGTCTCGGCAATCTACTGGTAAGTGAACACGGCAGTGCGTATGGACACGGGCAAGCCGTGTCCGGCTCGAAAAATTTCGGAATGGGAGAACACGGGCGTGTGCACGGCGGTAACGAGTTCGGCCGAATCTGGATTTCCTGTCGAACACGGCCGTGACAGCCATCACGGCCAGGCCGTGTTCTCCTTGTTTCATGTAGATGCTGATGCCGCGATGAACACGGCCGTGACTGTAAGCACGGCCATGCCGTGTTCCGCATATATAAGTGCAAAAATTCCCAAAAATTTCTTGTGTGATGCTTGAAATGTGCTGAACTTTCTCATAACTTCATATCTTCAAACTATCTTCAAAAATTTAAGGAAATAACCTACATTTCATAGAAAATCAAAAAAGAGTGAAGATTCTGAACTTTACAAGGAAAAATGCCAAATTAAGTGATAAAACAAGATTAAAAGCCTGAAAAGATCATATAAATGATACTTTAAATCATATACAAATAACACCCATCACTCCCCTCCGAAAAAGAGATTAAGCGTTCATGTTTATAGAAAACAACATGTATATTGATGAACTCAACATAATCTCTCAAAAATAATACAAAAAGACACTAGGATAGTAATTAGAACTCTTCCTCTCGATCTGGAGATGAAGATGAAGCATCTAAATCCCTCCTTTGCGTGATCTTTCGCCAGAATTCTGCCAAGAAGTTGATTTTCGCCCTAGTCACCGCCTTTGTTCGTGTTCGTCCGTAGAAGCTCCCCTTAACCTTTCCAAAATCCTTCTATTTATAGTTTAATCAATGTAGAACCCATCTAAGAAGGCTTCTGCAAAGTTTGGTTAAGTTTCGACTAAATTCGGAGTCGAATCGAGTGAAAAATCGAAGGGAACAGGAAACCTCACTCGCGGCCTTGAGTTTTTTTGTTTCTACACAGAAGTGTGTTTACAGCCCGTGAATACACTCATGGCCACGGGTGTGAAAATTGTGTTTGACCTATGTTTTGCCTCAAATTTAACGTACGGTCTATTCTTTTCATCACGAATCACCCCGTGGCATCAAAACTCGTAAAATCCATCATTTTTTAGTGATATCCATGGCCCATGAAGGACTCATGGGTGCAATCATGAATATTGTGTCTGGTCTCCGTTTCACTCCAAATTTGATATGCGACCTCTTGTTTTCCTTGGGAACCATGCTATGGCCTCAAAACTCTCAAAATCCATCATTTTTATGTGATTTAACCTGTATTTTAATAAAAACCAAGAAAAATGAAGATTGCATACAAAAGAAGATAAAAATACTAGAATTTATATAAAATCATTTAATTAAACCCAAAATATCATGTAAAATATAAGGAAAAATATGGTGTAAATGTAACTCATCATAATATCATAAAATCAACACAACTAAGTAAAATATGCTCAGATAAGACTCAAATTATCAAAATAAGTTCAATTCATATGATAGATCTTGTCAACAGGCTCTAACCGAGTCCCGATTAAAGGTTCAAGCTATTACAACTATGCAATTCAGTGCAAAACTCTCCAATCAATCAAGAAAATTACAAACAAAGACTAAGGGAAGGAAGGAGAAGAGATTGCGAACGTTTTCCCTCGATTTCGCCCTAACAGCGTTGTTAATCCCCCCCCCCCTCCTTCTCAATGCAAAAGAGGGCATTTAAGCCCTGACAATTCGCCTGCCCCTTGGCTCTCGATTCCTCATTTTTCTCGAGTTTTCTCAATTTTCCTCGGCCTTCGATCCAA
Source organism: Costus lasius (assembly GCA_027563935.2). Taxonomy (NCBI): domain Eukaryota; kingdom Viridiplantae; phylum Streptophyta; class Magnoliopsida; order Zingiberales; family Costaceae; genus Costus; species Costus lasius. The sequence goes on from CM050446.2 coordinate 126,385,885, forward strand.
TGAAAACGTGAGCAAATCGAAGGGGTGGAAGTCCGATCACGGCCTGTGATCGTTGTCATGGCTCGCTCGTAAAGTCTACTATGCATTTCAGTGAATTTTTGTCACGTCGAAAGAAAAGATTCACGGTCCAGCCATGAAGTATATTGTTCACTTTAGAATATGTCGTAGCGGAATCACGGCCAAAGAATGTAAGCATAGCCAGGCTGTGATTATAGGAATGTTGACCCTTGGAAATCCGTCTGATGATCATGGCTCAAGATTTCGTCAGGGGTTAGCTGTGAAGTATACTATAAATTTTGGGACTCTTTGTGAATCACGGCCCAAGATTGAAATCAGGGCCTGGCCCTGATTATAGGAATAGCTTTGATTAATCTTAAATTTACTGTGTAGTCTTGTCTTTTTACTAGGAATCACTTATGATTTTAAAATCTTTATAAAAAACTTCCAAAAATTGAGTGAATTTTCTTAAAATTATAAAAAATACTAAAAGAAATGAAGATTCTGAAGCAAATAAATAAATAAGCCTAGAATATCAAAATATTAGAATTGGTCTTGTTTTGAAGTAAAATAATATCAAAAACCATTATCAAAATTAAAGACATCCGAGTCTTGCCGCTATATTGAACCTCCACCACCACCCAACCACATTGGAGGGAGTTAAAGAAGTAGGAGGATATCATGCCGTATTTCCTTAAAAGGAATCTAAGGCGGAAAGCAGAAAAATTCTTTTCCCTGTTAATTCTATCAAAAAAAAAAAAACACACACAGCCAGTGTTTGAACGAATCCCATACAGTGATATAGAATTTTACTAATTCATCCTGATTTATGTGGGCCTTTATATGATTGTAAGCCATCCCTTTGACCAATGGACTACAAAGTCTTTTCATCCTTTATGAACTACTCCGGGTCTTCATCATGCTGTTTCTATAGTGATTGAACAACTAAATATGAGAAATTTATGTTTCTCTTCTAGTTTTTCTTCTACCCTAATCCGTCTTCCGCTTGCATTAACTAAGATGCGCATTTTAGGCTGAGGGGCTTGTTGGCTTCTGATGGTCAGCCCAATCTGTTCATATTCAAAAGAAAAAAAAAAAGGATTGGTATGATAGTTATCTACATAGTTAGGGGGGAGCGTTAATTGATTTTCATTAATTACTGTAAACTTTAGTAAATTTGGTTTAGTAAAAAAATTTTAATTTTTGATTGCCTATCACCCAATTAATTAAAACTCTAACAACTTAACTTTTTGGTAAGGTTTTAGTTTTTAGGAAATCTGGTTCATTTTTAATTTTTAAATTTTGATATAAAAAATCAGTTAATTTTTTTTCAATAAATTTGGTATCAATCAATACCGAATAATGCACAGTACATACCATGTTCGTTGTTATATACTAGTTTAGCACAATGTCCGCATTCTATACACATGACAGAATCTATTTATAAAATTTTATAAATTATAATAAAGGATTAAAGAGTTTAATTAAGGATATTAATACATTTAAATTTTACAGCAAGAATTGCATGCAACCAAATCAAAGCATCTCATATTTTGACTTTTACCATTATTAAACTAAATCAATTTAATTTAATTTTTAAAAGAAATTGTTAATAAAATCAATTCATATGTAACACTTCCAAGTCATAAAATGAAGCAATTTTAGACTTCAGAACTAGGCAAGGATGTTCATTGCAAATCAATTCATATGTAACACTTGGTATCTATTGTTTTGAGAGAAATTCTATATTTTTTCTTAAAAACATGATTAACTATCAAATAAGTTATTCTATAGAATCAAAATTTGGTTGATAGTATGCAATAAATACATAAAATGAGGTTCAGTTGATTAAATATTGATTCAGTTAATTCCAAAGCTAATCTTGATTCTTGGACAATCAATGGATCAAAATATAAAAAAAATCTATTTGGTAAATTATTCTACTATTTATTATTTTTTTGAACACCCGCAATGGACCTAAAAAAAACTTATAAGCACCTCATGGTGCTTAAGATTTTTTAAGAGAGTTAGATGAGCCCTATTCAATCATGTTTTAAAATTTATATAGTGGTTAAATGTTTTCTTATTCTCACTACCTCTATATACTCACCGCCCCTCCTACTATTATTCCAATTAAAAAATTAAATCAAATATGGCATAAAGTAAATTGCATTTAAGTCTTTATAAAATATGATTGAATATATTTCTGACTAATTTGAGGAAATGTCCAAGATTATACTTCCTTTTATATAATTTTATTTTTATAAATTTCTTGTCACATTTTTGGGAACTAATGATTTGCTGATATATACCTTCTTTATATGGAAACTTGAATATATTTCCGATTACCCTCGTATCTTTTAAAATATGTATAAATAGGTCGTAAGTGGAGCAATCTCAAACGCACACAACTCAGAAGGGCAGAAACTTGAAACTCCCCTTGGGTAAACATGAAAGCCTCAAGCGCCATTCTCTCCTTCTTGTTTATCCTTGTTCTTATTTCTGGTAAAAAAAATCAACTTTGTTGTTTTTCTAATTAATTATCCTTTCGTCATGCATGCAAGTGTATGGCTATCTGTGTCTTAATTAATTATAAATTTATAATGGATTGGCGGCCAGCTAACGGCGGCGCAGTGGTGGCGCAAAATTCGCGGTGTTCAACCTACATAGGCGGCTGCTCGTCTCAGGCGGGGTGCGCGAGCGACTGCGATAGGTTCCACAAGGGCGGCCAGGGCGAGTGCGAGAACGGCGCCAGCTGCCTCTGTTCCTGGGACTGCTGAGAACTGATGATCCTCTCGTTGTTGAATCGAGCATTGCGTGCTCATTAAATAAAGAAGCAGCAGACTGCTGCTTTTCAAATCAATGCCCAGACTGCTCCTTTTCAAATCAATTGTTGTTGACGATTGAAATCTAATGAAATGAATACAGGTTTCTTTTGAAATTACTTTTGTTACTATTCCTCTAATAACGTTAACACAAAAATAGCTAATATAAAATATCTAAGGTATCCTTGTTATTTATGCATTTTTTAGGAATGATAACCTACTTAATAAATCATGTGTATATTTAGAAACCCAACAAAAGTGTATTTATCATATATTAAATATAAAAAGCCACAAAAATATCAAGTAGATTTAACTTAATTTCAAAACATAATAACATTTTTTTATGGTAAATTAAAGATCAAACCATAAATAATTATAAAACATAATATTATATCACAAGCATGAAAAATTTTAAATATTTAACCTATCCCACATAAATATATCAGTTAAATTTTGTTTAATAATATAAATAGTTAATTGATTATCTCTAAATAAAATTTGAATGTTAATGCCATTGTTCTAATTCATGACATTAAATCACATACCTGGAATTAGGCAAACTCAATCACCTCCTTAAATTATTTGTGCACTATTTTAGGAATAAAAAAATTCTTAAATCAAGTATGGGATAAAATAAAGTGCATTTGGCTCTTATCTTTGAATTCATGATAAGTGGAGTGTGTTAGAATTAGTAATAGTTTGACTTAATAATATTCTTATAAATAAAATTATATATATAATAAATAATAATTAAAATATAAATTTTATATACTTAATACCTCTCTCTATATAGAGGTATTTTTTATTGTATAATAGCACAATCAGATTAATAAAATATTGCTTTTTAAGATTTTCTACCTCTTCTCTCCTCTGTTATCTCTTTCCCTCTCCTTTAATAAAGGAGGTTTTATAAATCCTAGCCATCTCTAGTATCAGAACCATAATCCTCTTTATTCTACTCTTTTTTTGCACCTATCCCAACTTGCTTCATCGTTGCTATTGCCCCTCCTGTCACATTGCTAGTGTCTAGATTGATCATCTTCCTGAGTTCCACCAGATTGTTTTCCCTCCACTAACGCATTGTAGTGCCAACACTTCTCACCACCGCCTCATCCATTATCGGTTGTCTTATCAGGGGCATCTTTGCCAACTTGCTGCTCTTGCTAGCTCTTAGCATGGCTATCAATGCCTACTTCACCTACACTGTAGTCAGCTTCCACAACTCCATAACCTCTCGTATTGCACTACTCTAGTCGTTGTCTTGGTCTCCTCTTCCTTCTAATCATCGTGATTGGTCTCCGCACTTGCCTTGCCAAGCTAATCCCCTACCTCGTCCAAACTTTTCCACTGCCAGCATGGGCCTCTTCCTCGCCTTCATCGACCTTCATAACAAGGTTGTTTGCCTCATTCGGTACAGCTCCTCCATCCCTGTCCAGCCATCAATGCTTGGAAGAACAATCATAGAGGCGACATCTCCTCTATCGATCACCCATGTTATTACTAACCACCTGCATCATCATCTAACCATGATCAATGCCACTCCTCAAATTTGATTAGGGCTTGGTGCTAAAATTTTTAGAGTTGTTAAACCGACAAGTTGAACTGTTTCAATCTGGTTCAATTCAATACTTAGACCGATTTAATTCAATAGACTGATTTAATAACAAATTAGATCCAATTAGCCAAGCACTAGACCCAATTTGTCAGGGTAAATCATTTACTTATGTTAATAGCAAATTAGATTTGATCTTTTTAGATTTGACCTCCAATCATTCATCATACATTAGCCTCTCCTTCAATCTGTTATTGGCATAGAGATTCATTTTGGCAATATTACTTCTTGATGCAGATTAATATCTCGAGACAATTGAAGCATCTAGTGGGCGCCTTATGCATGCCTTCTAAGGTGATATCTCTATGTGACAATGAGCATCTTCGACGAACTATCTCTACTAGCATCATTGACCTACTCTTCAAAGAGCCTTCTATCTACATATTGGATTTTAGCTTATTCTGCGACTCACTTCATTTTCGTATAGGCACCTCTACTCATTGATCATCTCTTTATGTTGGTCATATCTTAGTTTCTAGTTGGTGCCTTATGCTTGCCTTCATAGGTGACAGTAAGCCTCCTCGATGGTTATCTATCTCTATTGGTGCCACTGATCTACTCTTCAATGAGCCTTCTATCTTTGTCTCAATTTTTTACTTGCTCGTCTGGCTTATGTGAAGGCACCTCTAATGATTGGTCATCTCCTCGTATTAATCACATCTCAGCTCAATTGTCTTTTCGGCCATTGGCGTATCCTCGAAGTCTATAGTTGTTGTTATATACAATCTCAACTTTGGATCATCTCAAGTTGAGCTTGAGAGAGTATTAGAATTAGTAACAACTAGACTTAGTAATATTATGAATAATATTATCTATATAGATAATAAATAATAATGAAAATATTATTTTAATATACTCGGTACATATTATATATAGAAGTATCTTCTTTCCTCAAGTAAGATATCCTTAACTGACCTCAAGCACTTTTCTCTCCTTGCATTTTATCGGTGTATCCTTGTCTTTATATATATATATATATATATAAGGCACTATTCTCTCCTTGTTCTTTATCCTTGTCCTTATTTTAATTAAAGTAAAAAAAAAGGTTCTTTTTCCTATTTTTTGCCTTTCGTCATGGATGCAAATACATAGTTCCTACATTTTGCCTTTCATCCTGATTCCTGCATGCAAATATAGGACTTGCCTGTATTGCCGATTACCCCTTACATTTTAAAAAATATGTATAAGTCACATAGAGAGCATCCTTAATAAACGCACATAGAAGAGCAGAAACTTGAAAACTTCCCTCGAGTAAAGATGAAATCCTCAATGTCTACAGTCTATTCTCTTCTTATTGTTTATCCTTGTTTTTATTTCAGGTAAAATAAAAAAAAAAATCTTTTTCTTTTTTTTTTTCCTTTCGTCATGCATGCAAATACATGGCAATCTCTATCTAAATTAATCACAAATTTATAATTGACTTGCCTATGATTAATTTGCACGGCCAGCTAACGATGGCGCAAAAACAACCATCATAGGCTGCGTTTGGCACAGTTTTTCAACGACTTCTACGGGTCAAAACAGTAGAAATCTAAAATTTGTGGTGTCTGCTGTTTGGCTTATAACTAGTTTGGAACCAGAAGCATCTACGTTGGGAATAACCTGCTTCCAGAACCCGTTGCCACTGTACACGTCTCTCTCGCGATTCGGATCCTCGGGCACGATGCTCTCCTTCCGCCACTGATCTGCCGACGCTCGCTGCCGCCGATTTGCCGACGCTCACCGCCGATCTTCCTCTCTCTCTGCTCGAATGAGGCCTTCCTTCTCCTGCCACTCGCACGAGTCCTTCCTAGAAGCTTTCTTCCGACTCTCTCGCATGAGAACTTTGAAGCTCTCTTCTGTCAAACTGGCCCGAAAGCTCTGCCTTCCTCACACGCGACGATGTAGCCGAAGGATGCTTCCACTGAACCACCGATGCCGCCGACCTTTCTCTCTCGCTGCCCATCTTCCCCCTCTCGATGCGGCTGACCTTCCACCTCTTGCGCATGCGATCTTCCTCTTTCGCTACCGTCTGCTCCTCTTGGCGCGCTGCCGCCGGATTCCACCTCTTTCGCAACCCCGTTCCTCAACTCCCCTTCAATTCCACCCTCACCCCGTCCCCTACCGCTGCAGCGTTCTTCAGCCTCACCGATCGCCGCCCTTACAGAATTCCCTTACCCGATCCTCCCAATCTCGGATTGCTTCATTATTAGCTCCTTCCACAGTTAACTAGTCACTGCACTTTTGCAATTTCGAGCTCAACTCTTTCACCTCCTTTCAAGCGAGCAGATCCACCTCCCTTACGTCACAATTTTTCTCTTGCAGATTTTAATTTGAGATTAAATATGTGTAACCTAATATTTACATATAGCTCAAATTAGTTGAAAAGAGAATAAAAGTGGAAAGAAACAAGTAATTATTCTTCACCTGAATTGAAATGAATTTTTTAAGAAATTTAACAAATGGACATGAAATATGAGATTGTTAACAAATATATAAGAAATTTAATAAATTTTAGCTCCTCCAACTCGCTACTCTATCTAAACATCTTTAAATTTTTTTAACCAGCTATTTTTCATATAGTACTTTTTCAATTAACAAAAATTAAAAATTTTAACTCTACCAAACAGAGCGGTGCTGCACATAGGCGTCGTGCGCGAGCGACTGCACTAATGTACAACCATCATAGGCGGCTGCACATCTCAGGCGTCGTGCGCGAGCGACTGGCGGTAGGTTCCACAAGGGCGACTGCAATGGCGTCAAGTCGTCAACTGCTTTTGTTCCTTCATCTGCCCTAACTGAGAACTTATGATCCGGTTGTTGAATCCAGATCAGCGTGCTCATTAAATGAAGGAGCAGCAGACAGTTGCTTTTCAGCTCAATGTCTGTTGACTTGCCAAATCCAATGAACGAATGCAGGTTTTTTCTTTTGTTTGCGTGAATAATTAATTCATGGACGCATATTGATGTTGTTCATTCCCCCAAAATCCTTCTAACTTTATATGGACATCTTTTTATAACCAATTACATAGCAATATAAAGGAATTCGTAGGAGTATAAATTTAGTTTTTGGATACAAAGATGAAGATGGGAATTACTATTCTCAGTAATATTTGGTATGATACTTCTATTTGCATTACAATAAATTTTGCTGAGTTATATTAGTCCATACTAAATTTCTTCACTACTAACAAATCTTGAGATCAATTCTAGCTTCACAACTCAGATATTCATACTTGTTGATAACAAGATCTTGATCTATACTCATACTTGTTGATAACAAGATCATAAGATCAAAGTCTTGCTTCACCACTTTCCTCTACAGTTAATTTGTAATAATGTATGACACCTTGACAAAGTAGATCTAAATTGCTCTTAAGACATTGAAACGCTAAGCAATCTGTTTTCCATATCTGCATTCCTACAAATTTGTCGACAGTTTTTTGTAATGTATATTCTGGTAGCTAAGTAGGAAGTATCTTATTTTCATGGTGTCTACTTTGTTGACCCTTGAGGGCTGTGCACTGTTCTATGCTATGAAACCTGTTTATTTCTAACAGAGTTTTGAGTACCTCAATTTGGAAAATGAATGCATGATTATAGTTTGTTGTTTGCCATCAGCGACCACCAGCCATGGTCAATTCTACTGTTGCTGAATCTGATGATCTTGTTTGTTGATCGAAGCCATCAGTTCCAGAACTCACCAAACCCTAGTCAGTAAACAGAGTCCACTGTCATTAACATTGTTCTAAAGAGAATTATTTGCCAATTGCCAAGAGTGAAGCAAACAAACCTCTGTAGATATCAAAACTGTAGCAAATTCTACAAGAAGGGATTTCTCAGCCTCGAAATCTTCCAAAAGGATAGTTAATTGTCAGACATTCATATAAGTACACCACAAGTTTTGATGAAGTTAATCATTGATACTATATAGACCAATCCAAGTACAATACAGGGCCTACAACAAGAAAAGGATTTCCTTGATCACCTTCTTGTGTTAGATGAACTTAGAATAAGAAAATAAAATTCGAAATTAAGAAATCAAATAGTAGTTATACACTATTTTATAGTACCAATTCTCAAACATAAGTGGTGCATTTGTCCACAAAAATCTACATGTTTATATGCCCCTTTATTGCGCCAATTAGTAGAGGAGCAGAAGATCACCACAATGCATCCCTCATCTCTCCGGCGATCCTCCCTCGGCCCTCTGGAGGGCATCGGCGATCGCACGCATAGCCCTCACCTGCATCTCCAGCGCCGCCACGTAGTCCGCGACCTCCTCCAGCAGGGTCGGCACCGGCAGCTTCCGGCACCCGGGTACAACCCGACCGAGCACGCGCATCAACTCCTTCAACTTCCTCCCCCTCCCGAGCGGAGTTGGCGCCGCCGGCCGCCCCGGCCGGCGGCGCCAACCGCTACACCCGGCTTTGACTAGAAGCTTTCCGCCGCGGCGGCCGAGGAGGACTGCGCGGCTCCAGCGCGATCGGGCGCCGGCGGTGAGGGCAAGGGCGGAGTTGGCCGCCTCCTTGACGGCGCGAGGGCTCGAGGCCTTCCCGCTGGCGGAGGCAGCGCGAAGGGCCACGAAGAGGCGGCGACGGTAGGCTCTCTCCAGGGCGGCGGCCCGCCACCGGTTCTCTGATGGCGAGGGTTTGCTGCCGGGATCTGGCTTCGCCGAATGGCCGGTGGTGGGGGAGGTCGCTGTGGCGGCAATCATTGTGGCAAAATGGTGGAAATCGAGTGGATTAAGCCTCAAGGGAAGGTTGTGTTCGGGGAATTGATTTGTTTAAATAAAGAAATGCTATTTCTTTAATTCAAATTATTTTATTAGGAGAGATAATTAATCCCACATGGAAGGTGGATGTGTGCGTTCATGTTTAATTTATACATTTAGTGGGTCCCAAAAATATAGTATTGATCAATACTAAAAGGTCAAGTTTAGGTTCGATGTGGCTCCATTCTTGCTAATAGAACCTTTCCTAACTATTAGAAATTAATTTTGATGTGGGCATTGTGTAATTTGCATATTATCATCACCTTTTTTAATAAATTTTTTTGGAGGGGGATTTCTATAATTATTTAATAAAAAATATTTTTAATGTGATATCAACTCTTAATCATTTAAGATGTATGTCATACATCTACTAGCAGCTTAAGTGTATGACCATATTTCTTTTGATATGGTCACATGCAATGCATGTCCATCAATAATATTCTCTCATTAATTAGAGAGAAAGTATGTAACATCATCGTGACAATGACATAATAATAATAATAATATTATTATTATTAATTTACTCCTTTTAAAATCACAAATAATACTTTTCGTACTGAGACCTATACACCTAGGGGCTGCATAGGATTTTTATTCTCGAGCACAAGGCAGTGAGAGGGACAAGGGCTGGGCCTTGCCGGCTTGGGTCGCTGCACAGCTCAAATTAATCAAATTAATGGCGACCGGAATGTTGGCTGGCCTGCTTGCTCGCTCTCCCTCAATATTAAATTAAATCCCATGAAGTCCAAATGAATTGAATTGAATAGTGGATTGGAATTTTAATTTATTAAATTGGGATGTGGCATGCAATACATGTGAGATGTGAAATTGTTTAATATAGGCAATAGTTTGTGCCGTGAATGTGCATGTGCATGCTTCTGTTCGCTTATGTCGGCAATCTTCAATTCAGACGCCCACCCAATCCCCCATTTAATGCTTGTCCTCATCCACTGTGTTTGCATATGAAAGAGCTTGTTTGATTTTTATCTTTTGTTTTGTTATTTTCTTTATAAAGAATAAAATATGAAAAAATAATATAAAAGAAATAAATAAAAAGTGCATTATACATAAAAGAAATTCTTTTTGAAATTATTTAGTCGATTAGTTTAATAATTGACTATTAAATTTGTGGCTTTTTCATTTGAAAAATATAGTACTTCTTTAATTAATTTTGTTTAATATTCTTTAATTAATTTTGTTTAATATTTATCGGGTCATGGAACGACCTTTTTTTTCTTTCTGTACTCTTTTTTCCCCTCCAAATAAATAAAGAAAAAGTGCTTTTTTTTTCATCTTTCCACCCAAGTAAACAAAATATTAAAGTTAGAGGAATTCAATCGTAGTAAGATTTTATTATCAACAACTAAATATTTGATAAATTGAATCTTCAAAATTTTATTATTAGCAACTAAGCATTTAATAAATTTGCTATATCGCTGCTCGTGGAAGCCACTGAAGATATCACATAACGGATTCAATCGTAGTTAGAGGGATTCTACTATATTTCAGATCATACATTTGTTCTGGAACGGTTTGCCTCATTTGGGTCATAGGATCGGAAGATCCTAAGACCCATAACGCATTTTTGATATCCTTGGTCCATAGAAATAGTGGGCATCGTATCACCTTGTTCCATGAAGATATCACATGCTGAAATATTTACACAACATTAAGGAAGGAGTTATGAGCATATTAAGAATATGGAAAGTACTAGTGAACATGGTAGTTACAAGTGGTACATTATTGTGCTCATGCAATTCATGTTCGTGGGATCCTGGTTAACAAAATCATTTGTTAAAAAAAATGAGAAAGAAAACATTTTGAAGACCTAGAGTCGAGTTCATTTATTTCATTTTTGTAAGAATTGGGATCTCAAACATGTTTCTTTCTCCGCTTCGGCCAATCCTGACCAATGAATATATTCAATTAATATCGGTTAGGTTTTGACATGATCAAGTACCCAAAGTTTCCATCTATATATTGCATTTAATATCTATATCAATCATGTTTGATTTATAATACAATTCCCAATCTACCAGCTCAATGTGAGCAATGATTTCAAACTCTGTTGTAGTGGTCCTCGATTGAACCAATCTTATGACCAATTTGCATATTAACTTGAAAATCAAATCTGATCAATGAATAAAAACAATGCTAATCTTAAAAAAGTATGGGCTGGTCCAAGACATGCTAATTTTAGAACTTATGTGCAGGCCCTTCTTTTGCACTTTATAAATTCCATGAATACTATAATCAATTAGGGATCCATAGCCTACGTAAAACATGAAGAATTATCAAAGGGAAGAGGATTTAACTAGGACTTTGAAGATGACTCTCTTTTCCATCCTAAAGGGGCAAAACATCCTAATTAAAGGAAGGGGAGTTACTTTTAGGACAAGTAATCAGAAAACCATGTATTTTCATACTATGATTAATGATAAAAATAGGAGTCTTTCCAAATACACTTATCCAATGTTTTTAATTTGGTCCATATCACATAGTATTGTTGTTACAAACTGATTTGAGATATAACCAATACACTAACTTCTATGTCAATGCACTCAGTATACTAGCTACATGTATTTGTATATCCAATATGTACGATTGGAGACATGACCAACACATTAGTACGGACTCGGTATAAATCTTGTTCTGATCAACATATTTTTAACAACTAAAGCCTCATAATCTAATTGATATTGCGGATATGTCTCATTCTTTTGAAAGAATTTCGCCCATCAGCTTTTTTGACAGTTTTGAACCAGATATAATATTTTTTTTTTTAGGTAATGAGGTCTTAAATGAGCATCATTCTTCATATCAACCTGCCGTGACCTATCTTAAACAATATCCTAGAAATAACAAATTAAACCAAAATATGATCCTACCCCATGGATCTAAAATTTTATGTCATATATTTTTGTTGAAGGCAAAAGAAAAATAATAATTAATTAATTGATTATTTCGTAATTAATTATTAATTAATTATTCAGCCAACTTATTCCGGTCAAAATAAATTTTGACCCAAATAATGACAAATAAATGATGAATTAATTAATTATTAATTAACTGATTAATTAATTAACTAATTTAAGCAAGCATGTTTTCGGTCAAAGTTGCAAACCTCGACCACAATGGATGAGCGTGAGAGTAAAAATAAATAAATAATGATAAGAGGTTGCAAGCAAAGAAAATGGTAAGCAAATTGAATAAAAAACATAAAAAAATAGCCACGACATGTATGAGGGAGCAAAAGAGCAAATTCTATTTTGGGAAGCCGTGCGGCCCGTGCATGAAGGCGAGGGAACAATCCATCTATTCTGGGGAAGCAGACAGCGTGCACGCAAGGAGGGCAAAGAAAAATAATAAAATATTAGAAAACATGGGGATGCAACAACACGTCCGTCGACAAAAAAAAAGTAGATGTGCCTGTATAAAGGCTAACACAAAGGAAAATGGGGCTACACACACTATTGAGGGTATTGGCGCTATTCACATATTCGACCAAGGAAACTCTTTTGGCATTGACGAGAGTTAAACGGAGGAGGAGTTTGACAGAGGCAAAGGAGGAGATCTCGGCAGGTATATTCTCTCACCTTTTCTTCTTCCTCTCATTCTATTTCCATTAAGGACTACTGTAGAACAACCTAAGCCTGATCTCCATTAAGGACTACTGTAGAACAACCTAAGCCTGATCTCCATTAAGGACTACTGTAGAACAATCCAAGTCTGATTCCATTAAAGACTACTGTAGAAAAACCTAAGCCTGATCTCCATTAAGGACTATTGTAGAACAATCCAAGTCTGATCTCCATTAAAGACTACTGTAGAAAAACCTAAGCCTGATCTCCATTAAGGACTACTGTAGAAAAACCTAAACTTGATCTCCTAATCTCCATTAAGGACTACTGTAGAAAAACCCAAACCCAATTTGGAGGAAGAAAAAAAAAGAAAAGAAAAAAAAGGAGAGAAAGAGGATGATGCTGTTTGATAAAAAAGAGAGTTCGGCAGGGAGTATGTGTAAAAAAAAAGAGGGATGGTAGATTGGCTGAAATAAAAAATTGTGAGGTTCGGCTGGAGTAAATAAGAGGATGCTGCTTGACAAAAAGGAGGAGGGCGATGTTTGATTAAAAAAAAAAAAAGGAAGAAGAGAGGGAAGAAAGGCCGATTGAAAGATGGGCTTTAAATCCTGGCAGAATATATATACATATATAGCTGCTGGGGAATATAAAAAAAAAAAGAATATGGGTTAACGCATTAAAAAGAGAGAAAGGGCTGCTGTTGTTACGGAAGGCCACGGCTAAAAATTGAATAAAAAAAAAGGGAAAGGAGGAATAAAAACTGCTTGAAGATGGAAGAGCAAGTGCCAGATTTTGGTTTCAGCCGGAGTTGTATGCAAAGAAAAATCTGTTCTTTGACAAAGAGAGTCTCGGCTGAGAAATTGTTGCTATCAAAAGCTTCTGACAAAGAGGGTCTCGGCTGGGAAATTTCAGAAAGAAGAAATATAGCTGCTACTTGAAAGATTGGTTGGAAATAAAAAGAAAGAGAACTAAAGGCTGCTATTTGTGTCGGTTTCAGCAAGGATCCAGACTTTGTGATTAAATCTTATTCTTGCCGGAATCCTTACTAAGGATTCAGTAAAATTGCAAGAAGGAAGATAGAGGCTGCTAAATCCTTGTTGAAGACAATACAAAAATAGTCCACATAAACAGCACGCACGAACAATTCAAGATTTGCAAAAGCCACGATTCAATTTACTGAAAATTTTTTACTGCAATGAAATTTCAAAAGGCGAACACAAAAAAAAAAAAAATCTGATTCCAAAATAGAAGAGAGAAAAAAAAAAGAGAAAGGGGCTGCTGCCGAATAGTTACGGCAGGGAACAAAAAAAACCAGAGATGCTGACGTTTGAAAAAAAAAAAAAAAAGGAAGAGAGTGTCGTCTGTTAAAAGACAGTATCAATGAGTCATTACTTGGAGATTGGCTCTAAGTTTGCCCCTATCAGTGATTGATCGAAGCTTAACAAGGGTAAAAACTCTTACTAAGAATTCTATTCAAAAAAAAAAAAGAGAGAAAGAAAGGGGGGATTTTCTCCATTGGAGGGAGATCTATATGCTAAAACCAAGCAGCAGCAGTTTGCAGAGAAAATGAATAAGCAAGCAAGCAAAATCAGAATTCAGGTAGAACACATACCTGAATAAAAGGCTGCTGTAAATAAACAGGGAGTGCAGCCTACGGCGTAGTTTGATCTCGAACTTGTGTGTGCAGGGAAAATTCACGGTTAAAGAATCCAGAGGAATTTCAGAAACTCAGCAAAGGAAGATGATCAGTAAAAAAAAAATCACCAAGAGAAGCAAAAGAAGAAGGCTGTGATGCGCTTTGCAAAACTGCAAAGAGATGCAACCAAAACAGCAGAAGCAAGATTCTGATGGCATACCTTTTATTTGAAAATTTCCGTAAGGGTTTAGCAAGATCCAGCCGACGAACCTGCGAACGCATACAAAAAAAAAGGTCTTTGGTTAATAAATTCAGCAACCTAGGCAGAACTTTAGAAATTCAACAAAAAAAAGATGGTAGAGAAAACCAACAAGAGAAAGGGCATAGGCGTGAAGTAGGGCACACATTTTTTTCACTGACGGAGCTTGTATATAAAAGTTGAGTGCGTCGACGAAATCAAATTCTTGGGAGTATTTTCAGCATTAAATGTATAAATACTTACCGCTATATTCGGAAGAATTGATGTCTGCGCGTCCGGACAAGTAGGAATTACCAGAATCCCTCTTCCATCTCAATTTAGGGCAAAATCACAATTCTGCAAAATTGCTACCAAGCAGAATTCTGATGCGTCGCCAACAAATTCTTTATGGAATGAATTTCAGCCACCACCGGACCTTGCTGGGTTTGTCTCCTCTCCAGATCTGTTCATCGTCATAGGGATGAAGCTTGCTCATCGTCGCCAGAAACTCCCTTCTCTCGTTGATTTGGAGCAAAATCATATCCGCCACCGCCGAGCCTTGCTGGAATTTTCAGCAAATCCTCTGTTGGAGCAAGGTGTCGCTTCCAACTGTCGTCGGCGGAACCCGTTTCCTGCCGAGTCAACTCCGAATCTCGCCGCCAAGTAGTCGCCGCCTTTCGAGATGAGTTCAGCATTTTCCGGGTGCGAGCAGGGAGCCTGCGTTGGCCACCGGAAGTCATGTAGATAATCGGAGCTACCGACCGTCTTGCCGACGGACGACGGACAGAGGAAAGCAGACTATGGAAGACGGAAGGTGGACGGCAGACGACGGAAGAATTGGGTTTCGCTCGCTTCCATCACAGGAACGAAGAATTAAATTAATAAATCCAACGATCCATTTCATTGAGGAGATGATCTGACGGTCAGAACAAAAATAAAGTAAGAGGTTCAGATTCGATCTTTCAACCTCGATCCAACAGTCCGGATTTAATCTGAGGATAGAAAGTTTAGATTTGATTATCAAAGATATGACGGTTAGATCATTCAATGACCCAGATTTGCTTATCCTGATCAGACGCTTCAGATTTTCCGAACTTGATCCAACGGCTCGAAATGGATCAAACATTCAACGATCCATATCCTTTAATTTCATTTTAGCCTAATGATCAAGATTTGTCTCAAAATCAACATGCGTTCGCCCAAATTCAGATCAATCGAACAGTTTTTCGAAGTAATTTGAATTTCAATACTTACAAATTTAGGTAAGATCTTTTCAAATTCACTCTTGGATTTTTGACTAGAGACCTGATCACAGTAGGTTCACTAAATTTCGAACGTTTGGTTTCACGACTCGTTCATCCAAACTTTCAATATTTAGCCTATCGGCTCATTCAATCAAATCCTGAACGTTTGGTCTATCAACTCGTTCATCCAAATTTTGAATGTTTAGTCTATCGGCTCATTCAATTGATTTCGAACGTTTGATCTCACGACCCGTTCATCTCAAATCCTGAATGTTTGGCCCAACGGCTCATTCACACAACTTTAAACGTCGGCTCATTCACCCAAACTTTGAACGCTTAGCCTATCGGCTCGTTCATCCAACTCTTGAACGTTTGGCCCATCGGCCCGTTCATCCAAATTTTGAATGTTTGGCCCATCGGCCCATTCAATCAAATTTTAAACATTTGGTCATATGACCCGTTCATCCCAATTTTGAACGTTTAGCCCATCGGCTCGTTCATCCAAATTCTGAATGTTTGGCCCCGCGGCCCGTTCACTAAATTATGAATGTTTGACTCACTAGCCCATTCACCAAAACATTGAGCGTTTAGCCCAATGGCTCATTCACCCAACTCATCCAACTCATTCAAACATAGTCATGGACGATAAATTCTTGACGCGTGTTATCGATGACGTTGTTTGGGAGGTGCGTACGTCGATACTTCGTATCGGGGCGTAGTTCCTCAACGTTGTTATAACACAACTCAAAATTTGTCTCCATGGCTTATGTCAAATGATGTACTCTTGTACCAAATTGTAAACCGTGGTGACACGAAATTATAAATAATATGCTTTCAACCATCTTGTCTTCACTTGGTTATATGTTATAGATCTCATAATCAAATGTGCCCTAATATATTTAGGGGTAATTAACAATGAATGTTTGCGTTCATTGGAAACTAAAACCTACTAAAATAAAAAGCTTTATAATTTATAAGGTGAATTTAAAACGATCACACTACTTTTTAATATTTTAATTTAAATTAAATATAACCAAAAATGATCCCACAATTTTGACTTACAAATATTTCTTGCCATGCTAGCAATGATCACAATGTAGAAAATTAATCGAAACTATTTGGCCACCATTAGTCCCAATTAGTTGATCAGCTCAATCAAATCCATACCAACAAAGAAAGAATTTTAAGAGGATATAGACCTATTCAAAACGAATCAATTTTGATTGTGTTTACTCACTTGACACCTAAGCTATTGAACAAACTAACTTCAGTGCTTAATTGGCTTGGCTATAAACCGATTACTCATCCAATCTGTAAATCAGGCTTAGTATCGCTGTCTAAAAATGGTAATGTTAGATATGACTAGGTTAAGATCTAGGTTGGACTCTCAACCGCACTGAACCCCACGAACACATCAATAAAGATAGACAAAAACTCAGTCGGAGTGATGTTTAGCTTAATCACTACGCTGAAGCTCATGAACACCCAATCATGCCAACTTGATTATCTTTGTGCAATAAAATTTCCTGTATCTGAAACAAGAAGCTCCTACCGTACATAATTTAGTAGAATAGTGCAACGAAAATGAGAAATTCTTACCATAATAAAACATAGGAGAGTTCTTGTGCACAAACCTTTACCCAGTGTCTTCAAGCCATCTAATATATGCTTCGATAAAAAAAAAAAAAACTCTGAACACTACCACTCAATCTACACAATTATCGTCCCCATCACCATCACTGACAGCCAAAGCTCAATCTAGTTTCCGTTTCTGATAACCTCCGCAGAGCGTTTCTCGCCGCATCGAGCTTCGCCATCACTTTTTGCGTAGAGTTTCCACTCCCAACAAAAATTTAATGCCTTGAAGTCCCTTTTTTTTACCTAGCCAAATAAATAATAAATGAACGCGGGTTCGACCCTAAAACTATGTTATCAACGAGATCCTCACTTGTTATATTAACTGGCGCCTTTACCTTGAAGTCCGTGTTGCCAAACTCATCTCTTACATGTAATTACTTGTCTCCATTCCCCAATCAATATTTAGTTGATTACTGTTTTATAATTCTTACTGTTCCGCAAATTAGGTCTCAGTTTCCTATTGTCATGCCTCGATCGAATCAGTCCTAAACTAGTGTCTTAAGGTTGTCCAGCAGAACACCAGAGCGTGAACGCCCTAGGGTTTCCGGGTAAAATTCTTCCCCAAAATAGAAACCCTAACTTCTCGATTAAATTTTATCCCTAAATTATAAGGTCGCTCAGAAACCCTAACCATAATTTAGGAAATCAAACCCTAAAATTAGAATTATAACTCTAATCAATGTTTTGGATCGAAGTCAACGAAAAACCCGCCAGTCAACACCGCCGCGCCGCTCGCGTTCGAAATCCTGCCTAGCTGACGTCACGCTAGCCCATCAAAATTCGCCTCCTGCGAAATTTGTGGTCGTTTCCGATTTTGACCATAATCAAAATTGTCGTCGCTGTCATCTCGTTTCAAACGCCCGAAACATTCGAAAGTCACCGCTTCGAGTTGACTTTGCCTTCGACCTGCGGATGCCAACTGAGCTTCGTTCGCTCGCCGTTCGTCTTCATGCGTCATCGGCCGGACGGAGCATACCGACAAGGGAAGAAGACGCCACTTAGGTTTCAGACTCTCACCGCCGATCCTGCAGCCGCCTACTGCCAGAAATCACCACCATCGTGAGGAAGAACCGGGGAAGGAGATAAGGTAAAGAAGAAAGCTTTATTCCCTTAGAAAGCTTACAGCATCCCTCAAAGCCAACGACCCTCGTCGCCGATGCCCCTCTCCCTCCCTCACCGGCGATGCCGGTTACAATCACTCCTTATTCTCTCGCTCAAAGTTCCTCGCACGCCATCAATCGATCGCTCAGCCCCTGATGGCCTTCCTCTCTTCACTCGCTGGTGGAGCTCCCCTCAGCTTCGTTCCTATCAAGATAGTCCCCTGGAGATGGAGTCGATCCCCTTTTATCAAACAGCCGCCGCCTCTGCTATTCCTGGCATCGGCCCGCGTCTTCCGCTGGTGAAGACGATGCCGCCTCCATGCTCTGCTCGGACCGCGTCTCCCCCACGCCGCCATCCGCTTTGCTCGCCAAGGTCCGCGTCTTCTGGTGAGCTCGAACGCTTGCCCGCCACCGAACTTTGCGGAGATGAAGCCGCGTCCGAGTCTCGCGACAAGCTCGCGTCCGCACGGCTGTGTGCCAAGTTCTGGTCAACATAGCATGTTGACCGGGCGATTTCCCTCCACGGGCGGGTTTTGTTTCTACCGTCACGGCTTGGGCTTGGGCCACCTTTCAGCCTAGTGGGCTTTGGGCTGAACCGGCCTGAACTAGGCCTGACAATTCTCCCCCGCCCAATTTGGACATCGCCCTTGATGTTCGTCACGGGCAGATCTCTGGCCACCATCGTTCCGATTCTCAGAGCCCCGATCCTCACCTCCTCGGTGTTGATCTCAGCTTCCTTAGCTGGCTCCTGTGTCACCATAGCCATTATTTTCTGTCTTGTGGGGCACTCCCTCAGCCAGTGAGGACCGCCACACAAGAAGCAACCCTGTGGCTTGTGCTCTGCATTCGTCCTTCCCGTAGGATGATTTGGCTCTCGTCGTCCCAGTGAACCTCTGTCCTGCCGGAATAAGGGTCTACCCTTTTTGGAACTCTAGCCTTCGGTGGGGTCCGTGGGGAGCCTCGCTTCGGTGGTGACCACTGTTTCTTTGGCGGTGTTGATCTGAAATTTCTGTTATCCTCCAGAGATTCGGCCACTGCTGCAGCCGCCCTCCAATCAACTGGTGAGTGCCATCAGACCTCCGTCTCTGCCCATGGTTGAAGGTTCCGGAGGAAGAGATACCTCATGTCATCCTCCTCCATGCGTGGAAGCTCCAACATCAACGCGAAGAATGCCCTGACGTACTCCTAGATCGACCATGTGTGCCTCAGTCGATCTATCTTTCCACGAGCTTGGTCTGCCGAGTTTCTGGGAAGAAACTGCCACCACAGTTCCTCATGGAAGGTCTCCCAAGGCCAGTTAGTAGCCCCTGATGTAGAGCTGACTTTGGTTCGCCACCAAAGTTTCGCGTCGCCTGTGCGGTATGCGATGCACACCTGCACTCTGTCTTCTTCTGGAACATGACTAGCAGAGAACAGCTGCTCCATGTCCCAGATGAAGTTTTCCACCTCTCTGGATGATCGAGCCCCCCCCCCCCCCCCCCCGGGAATGTCGCTGGCTCAAGTACTCATACCTTCGGCTTAGGAGTCACCTGCTCTGCCGGTGCTGCCGTCGATTGCGATACTTGTGTTAGAGCCAAATGCAATACCGTGATCTCTGCATGCATCTCCTCCTTCATGCGAGCCATCTGCTCTGGCAAATCGATCATACCCTCCAGAGTCTGTTGTAGACATTCGATCTGCAACTTCTGAGTCTGGATCTGCAATCTTTGGGCCTCCACTGTACTCTGAAGACTCTCGATCTAGGGAATCATCCCGTCGTCCCTAGCACTAGCCAAACCGAGCACCTGCTCGATCTATGCGATATGATCACCGTGGTTCACCATTTCTTCAGGTTCAGCCGTCTCTTTGGCTTTACCTTTTCCCTGCTTGGGCCAGACGTCCTCTGACGCTCCTCTGGTTGTGTGGGTGATCTTCTGGAATTTCAAACCCTTCTTCTCCTTCGCAGGTGACGGTGTCGTGTTCGCCGTCACACATTAGCCTCCTCTGATACCAATTGTCACGCCCCGATCGGATCTGCCCTAAATTAGCCCTAAACTGGTGCCTTAGGGTTATCCGACGGAACACCACAGCGTGAACGCCCTAAGGTTTCCGGATAAAATTCTTCCCCAAAATAGAAACCCTAACTCCCTGATTAAATTTTATCTCCAATTTACAAGGTTGCTCAGAAATGCTAACCCTAATTTAGGAAATCAAACCCTAAAATGAGAATTATACCTCTAATCAATGTTTTGGATCAAAGTCAACAAAAAACCCGCCAGTCAACGCCGCCGCGCCACTTGCGATTGAAATCCTGCCTGGCTGACGTCAGCCCTTCAAAATTCGCTGCATGGGAAATTTGTCGTCGTTTCCGATTTTGACGTCGATGTCATCTCGTTTAGAATGCCCGAAACGTTTGAAAGTCACCGCTTCGAGTTGGCTTCGTCTTCGACCTGCGGACGCCAACCGAGCATCATTCACTCGCCGTTCGTCTTCGTGCGTCATCGGCTGGACGGAGCATACCGACAAGGGAAGAAGACGCCTCTTAGGTTTCAGCCTCTCATCGCCGATCCTGCAGCCGCTTGCTGCCATAAATCGCCACCGCCGTGAGGAAGAACCGAGGAAGGAGATAAGGTAAAGAAGAAAGCTTTATTCCCTTAGAAAGCTTACAGCGTCCCTCAAAGCCAACGACCCCCCATCACCGGTGCCCCTCTCCCTCCCTCGCCGGCGATGTCGGTCACAATCACTCCTTATTCTCTCGCTCGAAGTTCCTCACACGCTGTCAATCGATCGCTCAGCCCCTGATGGCCTTCCTCTCTTCACTCGCAGGTGGAGCTCCCCTCAGCTTCGTTCTGATGAAGATAGTCCTCTGGAGATGGAGTCGATCCCCTTTTATCAAGCAGCCGCCGCCTCTGCTATTCCTAGCGTCGGCCCGCTTCTTCCACTAGTGAAGACGATGCCACCTCCATGCTCTGCTCAGATCGCGTCTCCCCCACGCCGCCATCCGCTTTGCTCGCCAAGGTCCACGTCTTCTGGTGAGCTCGAACGCTTGCCCGCCACCGAGCTTCGCGAAGATGAAGCCGCGTCCGAGTCTCCCAACAAGCTCGCGTCCGCACGGCTGTGTGCCAAGTTCTGGTCAACATAGCATGTTGACCGGGCAATTTCCCTCCATGGGCGAGTTTTGTTTCTACCATCATGGCTTGGGCTTGGGCCACCTTCCGGCCTAGTGGGCTTTGGGCTGAACCGGCCTGAACCAGGCCTGACACCTATCAATATTTAGTTGGTTCCTTCAACTTACCTACTCTTAGGTCATGTATCCTAAAAGAAAAAATGGGAATGATACAAAAGAAAATTAAACTAATAGTAATTTTAATTAAGAATTATATAAATATTTAGCATGTAACTATTCATATTTTTATTAATTTCTTAATTATATTTGATTGTAAAAAAGTCGTTCGCAAAATAATGGAGGACGAGGAGGACGGATTTGAAACGGCATACTCCGAGGACGAAGCGGGAGACACGGAGTGGCGTGCCCCTCGTACCGAGCAAAGTCTCCAATAGGACTGACGTGATCCTTCCAAAGTTCCTCTGTGCACGCGCGACTTCAAGTTGAAGGATGCCTACGAGATGGCAGTTCTGCGGTGGCGCAAGGAATCCAGAATCGACGCAATCCTGGAGGAGTCATCCTTAGGACCAGAAATTGCCTTAGCTTGCTACATGGACGGTATTGACCGTGAGGGTCAGCCGGTCTGGTACAAAAGGATGATAATATGAGGAAGAAATACAAACTAATCCCCTTGGCGCCGTTCTTTTGTTTGTCCTTTTTGGAGAGCCAAATTGACCCCTCTTTTTGCCTCAAACTGGTTCTTTTATCCATAGGAAGGTGTCCTTTGAGATTCCCCATGAAATCCCCAAGAAACCCTTGAAATTCCATGCGAAATGAGACAAAAATCAGGTTTAGCAGACTCTTTCATGGCCTGGCCCTGAAATATGTCATGGTCGTGATGTGTTTTGTAGTATTCTGGAAAATTAATCACTGTTGTGATGTATATCATGGCTATGATAATGGTCATGACTAGGTTGTGAAGTCTTCTGTAAATTTTTGACATGACAATCATGAACATAAAGCTGATCACGGTGAGGCTATATTTGTGTGGATGAAAAAGTTATTAAGATTCTTTTCAAACTCTTATGTGTGAAGATCATTATTGTTTGATTGTAAAAAAGTCGTTCGCAGAATAATGGAGGATGAGGACGGATATGAAACGGTGTACTCCGAGGACGAAGTGGGAGACACAGAGTGGCATGGCCCTTGTACCGAGCAAAGTCTCTGATAGGACCGACATGATCCTTCTAAAGTTCCTCTGCGCGCGTGACTTCAAGGTGAAGGACACCTACGAGATGCTGTCGGCAGTTCTGCGGTGGCGCAAGGAATCCAGAATCGACGCAATCTTGGAGGAGTCGTCCCTAGGACCGGAACTCGCCTCGGCTTGCTATATGGACGGTATTGACCGCAAGGGTCACCCAGTTTGCTACAATGTGCCAGGCCTATTCCAGGACGAGGCGCTCTACCACAAGACATTTGGGTCAGAGGAGGGTCGGGAGAGGTTCACGAGGTGGAGATTGCAGCTGATGGAGAAGGGCATCAAGAGGCTCGACTTTAAGCCTAGGGGCGCCGCTTCGCTTTTGCATATCTGCAACCTCAAAAGCTCGCCTAGCCCGTCGAAGAAGGAGCTTCAGACTGTCATGAAGCAGGTGGTGTTAAATCAATTAATATGGACCACACATATATTAATTAATAATTGTATTAAAGTGATCGATTAAGAAATTAATTGTTACGAGTAAATTATCAAGAAAAGTTTTCTCTACTTCCCCTATATATATAGGTGAACCCATCAAGAAGACTATGACATTAATTTTTCTGAGTCTGAAAACACAAAGCTCATGGAAGACAATGACATATTCCTTTTCTCAACTTTAAAATTTTACTATATATTCTTCACATACGCTTCTACTACAGTTCTTCTTTTTTTTAATGCATTAATATAAATTATAATGTTATGATTTAATTATAATCTTTAGTGGATCCTATAAATGGTGTAGCAGTTCCAGGATAACTATCCTTGAATAGCAGCTGTTGTTAACTTTGTGATCACAAAAACGACTCACTTTTTATTTTCTTTCTTGCAATTATATCCCCTCCTCACCATTTCTACTTCCTGATTGCATGTGCAGATATTCGTCAACGTTCCTTTCTGGTACTACGCCTTCAACGCTGTGATCTCCCCTTTCTTGACTCAGAGAACCAAAAGA
The DNA here is from genome assembly GCA_027563935.2 of Costus lasius. Taxonomy (NCBI): domain Eukaryota; kingdom Viridiplantae; phylum Streptophyta; class Magnoliopsida; order Zingiberales; family Costaceae; genus Costus; species Costus lasius. The sequence goes on from CM050446.2 coordinate 126,409,801, forward strand.
AAGTTCGTCTTTGCTTGTCCTTCAAAAGTTCTAGAGACGCTTCTCGAGTAAGTCCTCCTCCCTCATGAAAATCAAATCTGATATAACAAGTTATCAGATTTCCTTCACACTCTGACACAACCTCGTCTTCTTTGTTCAAATACATTCCCGCTGAATCTATCCATCAGATATGGTGGTATGAAGCGCGACAATGACACCGAGTTCTCGTTGAGGCCGAAAGACACAAGCAAGGGAACAATAATATTGAAGAGGAAATAACTCATAGCAACCTTTCATTAAGTAAACCAAACAAATATATAATACATCAAAATGATAAAATTAAACTATCCTAATAAAGCATTTACTAAAATAAGAGATGTGCTACGTGGAGCAGTTGCCATGTTAACATGTAGGCAAAGTCATGTTTACTATTTTGACATCCCCCCTTAAACATGAATTCTAGCTAATCCTAGCTTAGCTCTGAGTCTTGCAAAATCTTCGAACTTCAAAGGCTTGGTGAGTATATCTGCAACTTGATCTTTAGACTTGATATATTTGAGCTCGACCTCTTTCTTGTTGATGCATTCTCTTATAAAATGGAACATCGTATCAATGTGTTTGCTTCTATCATGAAATATAGGATTCTTTCCTAAAGCAATAGCTGAGGTGTTATCCACATAAACTTCAGTAGCTTCATCTTGAGATATGTGCATCATCTTCAGTAAATTTCTTAGCCATATAGCATGACAAACACATGCAATAGCAGCTACATACTCTGCTTCACATGTTGAGAGTGTTACAATGGCTTGCTTCTTCGAGCTCCAAGTGAATGTTGTATCTCCAAAGCTGAATAAATATCCAGTGGTGCTCTTTCAATCATCAATGTCTCCTCCCCAATCACTATCACTATAGCCAACAAGTTTGAACTTCGAGGAGGGTGTGTAGAACAAGCCAAAATCTAGAGTGCCTTTAATATAACGCAGAATTCGTTTTGTAGCTTTCAAATGAGTCAAGGTTGGTGACTCCATAAAACGACTTAAGAGTCTAACTCCATAAAGTATATCAGGTCTTGTATTGGTTAAGTATCTCAAATTTCTGACAAGCCTTCGGTACATTATTGGATCAACTTTTTCAGCATCATCAAACCTTGACAACTTTATTGCATGATCTACAGGTGTAGTGATGGATTGACAGTTCATTATATTTGACTCTTCTAAGATCTTTATTGTGTATGTCTTCTGAGACATGAAGATGCCTTCACTAGATTGATTTACTTCAATTCCAAGATAGTAAGACATCTGACCGATATCTGTCATTTCAAATTCTGCAGTAATCTCCCTTTTAAATTCATCAAACATTGCTGCGTTGTTACCTGTGAAGAGCAAATCATCAACATACAGGCACACTACTAGTATATCACCATTCTTCTTTATCTTTACATAAAGGTCATACTCATGTGGACTCTTTATGAAGTCCTTCATCTTAAAATATTCATCGATTCGTGAATACCAAGCCTTTGGTGCTTTCTTTAAACCATACAAAACCTTCTTCAACTTGAGGACTTTGTTTTCTTCTCCTTCAGCAACATAGCCTGGAGGTTGCTCAATATATACTTTTTCTTCCAGATAGCCATTCAGAAAGGCAGATTTAACGTCCATCTGACAAATTTTCTAATTATTTTGAGCTGCCAATGCCACAATCATCCTGACTGTTTCGATTCGAGCGACAGGTGCAAAAATTTTATTATAGTCAATCTCGTACTGTTGACTATAACCTTTAGCTACAAGTCAAGCTTTAAATTTCTCAACTTCTCCTCTTTCATTTTTCTTGACTTTATACACCCATTTAACACCAATGACCTTCTTATTTTTGGGAAGATCCACCAAGTCCCAAGTATCATTCTTATGTATGGATTTAATCTCAGCATCCATAGTATTTTTCCATCGTTAATCCTGCATGGCATCTTCAAAATCTGCGGGTTCCGAACCTGCAAATAGACAATATAATGAAATATTTTTAGTTTCTATATAAATGTCTGAAAGTCTCCTCATCTTCGTGGGCCTTGTGGATTTGCTTGAATGGATGATTTCAAACTCAGTAGACCTTGTGGATGAACTTAGAGGGCTAGAGTCATCATGTGCATGTTCTGGTGTGGTAGATGGTGTAAAAGTCTACTCAGACACATCATTTCGATAAGAATTATCAGGAAATAGAGGAATAAAATTGTAATCATTTTCCTGATTTTTCCATTTCCAGCATGCTTCTTCATCTACTTTCACATCCCTACTAATCACAATTTTTCTGTTTTCTGAATTGAATAACCTGTAGCCTTTGGATTTTTGATCATACCCAATAAAAACAAATTTCTTACTTTTGTCATCCAGTTTATGTCTGAGCTCATCAGCAACATGTGAATAGGCGACACTGCTAAAAACTCTTAAGTGATGGAGAGATGGTTTTCTACCAGACCACACCTCTTGAGGTGTAACTTTTTGCAAACTCCTTGTAGGACATCTGTTGCAAAGATAAACTGAGCAAGTGATACCTCGCATTTATATAGAGTTTTCGAGTATATTTTTGCTGGTATTCAGTGAGAATCGGGGTATTTTTATCTTGTTTGTTCAGTTTTTGTGCTTATCTCTCAATTTGCTTCGGAATCTTTACCATTTCTTGTTTTCAATGATTTTTAGGTTAAATCACCCTATTCTGTCACTTATTTGACGATTCTGAGGTTACCAAGTGATTCGGAAGGCGAAAACAAGTCAGCACACCAAATTTTAGCTTGATCGGAGTCTTCCATGAGTTTCACGGGTGACCCAGTGATGAAAACCGCACCCGAGGAACTCTCTAGAGGCAGCCAGCTTCGCAAGACAGCCTTTCCACATAAACTTCCTCGGGGGACCTAGTGATGAAAACCTCACCCGAGGAACTTTTTGTAAGCAGCGCAGTTGTAACTCAGTTTCTCCACAGTATCTTCCATGGGGCACCCAGCGACGCAAATCTCGCCCCGTGGAACTTGCGCAGCTTTCTTCGGCCGCTGTGTGACCCCCTGCACTAAAAAGGGCATAACTTATCCATTTCTTAATGGATTTGGGCGAAATCGGTGCCGTTGGATCCGTAATTTGAAGAGGCATCTGATGGATAGGATTGGCTAGGTTTTCAACAGAAAGAAATAGGGCGAAAAGAGGAAAAATTGGGACGGCGTAAGGAGCGGACTTCTTGTTCTTGGTGTGGCGGTGACTGGCGATCAGGGAGGAGACGATTTGGGGGAGGTGACCAGCATCCTTAGAGGCTTCTATCTGGATTGACAGTGAAGGAGAAGGGCTATCTTTGAGTTTGGATTTGATTCTAACCCTTTTTCCCCTTCTTCCTGATGTACTTTCTTGAAATATCTTTGTGTAAAACCATGATAATTATAGCTTAAACTTTTTAGTCGGAGATCAGGGTGTAGCCCTCTCTTAGATTTCTGGATTGTGATGATCAAAAATATTTCTAATATTATATTTTGGCATCTATTTGATTCCTTGGAGATTTATATGTATGTTATTTTGAATTAATCACTCAAATGACATTAGAGTAATGTATGAAGAATCACTATTACAGACATTCCTTGGAGCGATCGTGTAGGGTTTGTAGTGAGAGCTAGGATCCTACACGAAGAAAAGGCCACGGTTGCTCGAATCCATCTATGCTATAGTTGCGCGTTGAGAGGTGGCTACTATACTAGATGTGGGTTATTGTCATGCGCTGAGAAGCGGTGATTTCTTTCTAGGCATTTTTCTTTAGATCATGAGAGGTAATTATCAGATATTTATCGTACATCCTTTAATTTAATTGAGGGGCGAACCCATGATCTCCGATGTCTTTTAATCATTGTCAATCGTCTTTCGTCGTACATCATTAGAATTTTCTTAGATTACTGCTTGTTATTTCACTGATTTCCCTTAGTTCATAATATTCACCCGAACTTGATTGTTTAGCTTTTGATCGATAGAATTGTCAATACTCGATTCTCCGTCCCTGTGGGAACGATATTCTTACTGCACCGATATAGCCGTGCGCTTGCGGTGATGGCAACAAGTTTTTGGCACCGCTGCCGGGGACGGTAGTCAATTGATATTGATCTAATTCTAGAAATCAATAGACTAGACCTTTTATTTTCTTTTACTGCTTTTAGTTTACTTTCACTAGTTATAATCATATTATTTTTTTCTTTTCCATTCTATACCTTGTTTTGTTAACTAGTACTCACCTCTACTGATTCCTTTTTTTTTGTTATATGCAAAGAGATTTTGTACCTAGTGATCTACAGGAATTAGAATCACAAATTGAAAGGACTTATCAGTGGTTGAGGAAAGGAGGGAGGTTACAGAGAGAAGAAGTACCAATAGATATCAACCCAATACAACTTGATCCACAATGGCTGAGGGAAACAACAACAGAGCGTTGAAGGAATTTGCAACACTGAATGCACAAGGGTGGCACACTGGCATCACACGCCCACCTATATCTGCAAATAATTTTGAGTTGAAGCCATCACTCATAGGAATGGTACAACGACACCAATTTGGGGGATCACCGACTGAAGATCCAAACGAACACCTATCTATCTTCTTGGAGTATTGTGACACCTTGAAGATAAATGGAGTTACCAATGATGCAGTTAGGATGCGACTCTTCTCATTCTCCCTTAGAGATAGAGCAAGAAGTTGGATGCACAGTCTCAATCCAGCGAACATAACTACTTGGGAGGAACTATCACGAGCTTTCTTAGCAAAATATTTTCCTTCCAGTAAGACAGTGCAATTAAGGAACCAAATTACTAGCTTCACACAACGAGACGGTGAATCATTGTATGAAGCATGGGAGAGATTCAAAGAGCTGCAAAGGCTATGCCCTCACCATGACCTAGAGAGATGGGTCCTCATACACACCTTTTATAATGGACTCAGTTACAACACTAGACTTACGGTAGATGCTGCCGCAGGGGGGGGGGAAACTTATGAACAGGACCTTGGAAGAAGCCACTGAATTACTAGAAGATATGTCCATGAATCACTGCTCTTGGTTAGGAGAAAGGGGCAACACGTCTAGGGCTTTGGCACTAGGGAAGTATGAGATAGATTCTCTTAGTAGTTTAGCAGCAAAAGTAGACTCCCTATCGAAAAAGCTTGATTCTTTTGGATTACAATCTACTGAACCTATTAATGTCGTATGTGAGATATGTGGAGTCACTGGGCATAACATGAATGAATGTCAGATTTTGATGCCTCAAGGGAATGATCCACAGACAGAACAAGTCCAAGCATTGGGAAGCTACAATCAAAGGCCACAATTTGATCCATATTCTACTACGTACAATCCGGGATGGAGGAGCCATCCAAATTTCTCTTATAGAACAAGTCTCAATCAAACTCAGAATCAGTTTCAAAATAAGAATTTGGAATAGCCGCAGAATTACAGGGCAACTCAACCACCTGGATTCCAACCAAGGCCTTTTGCTCCACAAAGTCAACCATCTGCTTCATAACTACCACAACCACAGAAATCTTCTTTGGAGCTAACCTTGGATAAGTTTCTCAATGCCCAAGAGAAGGGCAATGAGAATTTTGGAAACTCTATAAGTCGACTTGACTCAAGAATAGATGCTATGGAAGCTCACAACAGGATGGTGGAAAGTCAACTAGCCCACCTCACGTCCACTTACGGGAGACACCCTAGGAAACTACCATCTCAACCCGAGGCGAATCCCAGAGAGAGTTGTAATGCTATCACCATACACAGTGAGAAGCAACTTGATGAGCCTAGGATGAATTTGGACATGGAAAAAGACCCTGGCAGTTTCTCAATCCCGTGTCAGATTGGGAACGTGAGCTTTGATCGCGCTCTATGCGACCTTGGAGCTAGTGTGAGTCTTATACCACTCTAAATTTGCAAGAAATTGGATCTAGGGGAATTGAAGAAGACAAGTGTCTCGTTACAACTTGCCGACCATTCGGTTCGGCACGCAGTGGGCATATTAACGAATGTACCGATTAGAGTTGGTAAATTCATTATTCCGGTGGATTTCGTTGTGTTGGAGATGGAAGAGGATGCCCGACATCCCATAATTCTTGGCCGACCCTTCTTGGCTACAGCCGGTGCTGTAATCAACGTCAAAAATGGAAAGCTCACGTTGAATGTCGGTGAGGATGTTATTGATTTTAATATTTTTGAATGTCTAAACCGTCCTACTTTTGCAGGGACCTGCTATAGTGTAGATGTTGTGAAGAACGAGTTGGGCAGCACATGTACCATTAGCAATAACTCTGATTCTTTGGAGGAATATCTACCTGGGAGTGAAAGGGGAGAAGAGGCTGAATTTGAAGTTGATACATGCTCACAACCACCAGATACCACCCCTCTCTATAACTTGAACCCCTTGGAGTGTTTCAACCCCAAACAACCACTTACCGCGGTAAAAGATGACAAAGAGGTTGAGTTCAAACAGTTACCGCATAACCTGAGGACATTTTTGGAGGAAGGCTACAAACCCACCGTTGAAGACCAAAGCCGGCTTAACCCAAACTTAAAAGGAATGGTAAAAAAAAGGAGATTTTGAAGCTTCTGGATTATTCAGAGATCGATAGAATAGAGAAACCAGAATCTGAGCTTCCGTACATATGGAATTCTCCCACTGCACTGCGAGATTCTTTTCTTCTCCAGGACTCTGTTCTACAAAGGATTGAAGGGATACTGGAAGACTTGGATTTGCCTAAGCAATCCCATTCTAGAGATATAATTGAGAAAATTAAGTTGCTATCCAAAATTATTGTTGTAACCGATTGGGATCAGAAAAGTTCCACCGGGAGACCACCTCCTAATGCTGGTTTTATGGTCGTGGATTCTTGGCGAGATGGCCCACAGGCAATTTCTAATTCAGATTTTAATGAATTGAAAGCTAAATACAAGACACTTGAAAGAAAGTTTTCTGATTTAGCTGAGCACAATGATATGCTGGAGCAATCCCTAGTTCAGAGAAATTGCCTTGTTCAGAAATGGGAGAAAATGCTTAATAAATTCGAGATGCCTCCACAATCGAGTATGTTGGACCCAGGGGACAGGATTGAATGGCTAGGAAATTTACTTATCGTGGTTCAGCAGGAAAGAGATGCACTGCAAATGAAGATCAAAAACATTGGGGATTCTTCTCAGATGGTCAAGGTTAATTTAGAGGAGTCATGCAAAAAGTTATCTGAAGCCTATTCAAAGGGTGAAATGATTAGATCCGAAAAAGATCTTCATTATGAGAAACTAGACAAGCTTAAATATGAAAATCTTGGACATATAGAGAAAGTTTCCTAGCATGATTTTGACAAAGACCACTTTCAGAGAGAAACAAGTGCCCTAAAGGATAAGTTGGCCGACAAGGTTCAAGAGAACTTGCACTTGCATAATGTGGAAAATAAGTCAGAACCTGAAGTTTTTGATTCTAGTGATGGATTGGGTGTTGTTACCCGCTCAGGGAAAAAGGAGAAGCCTTCATTTAAAACTTGGAAGCCTAAGATTACATCTAAAAAGAAGAATAGAAAAGAATTATTTTCCAAAGCTAATGGTGCTGGTGCATCTGACCTCTATAATGCATATAAAGCTCCTGAGATCAAGCACAGAATTATTAGTAAGTCAGAAAATATCAATAGTCCAACCACTATCCCAAATATCATTCCAATAGATGTTGCAAATGAGGAAGTCAGGCTGAACAAAGTGGAGTTGGATGACTGGAAAAATGCAGCCGGTATCTCGACTCCAAAACCAAAACCATCAGAGAATAGACAACATGGTGTTGGAGCAACTAAGCATTATGATGGTGATGGTTTGGAAGCTACTGGTCAAAAGAAATACTCTAGAGACTCTCTTATGATGCTTGCACAGCACCCCGCTCAACTCCCAGTGGGCTTTGAAATTGGTTCAGATTTATCTAATTCACTGGCTACTATTCTTGAAGGAGGATCACCTTGTCCTGGTCCTGAACAAGGTCCTAACCATGGAGTTTTGAGAGTTTCTTGTGGGCAGATATCCAGAAAGTATGGGGAGAATTTATCAGACCTAATGCAATCCCAGTGGGACGTTCCACGTTATGATTCTGATGGATAAATACCCTCTCCACATTTTGTTCATGAGCCGCTTGAAAAGCGGAGCGTTGTCCATCCTTTCGACCCCTCAGCCCCACCTTGACACGACACTAGGTTCAAGCCAAAGACCTTAAAAATGGCGCTTCTTGGGAGGCAACCCAAGTTTTCTTCCTTGTCTTGCTAGTCCTTTTTGGTAGTTTACTTATCGGTGTTTTCATTAGTCTTGTTGTGGTGGTATCTTGGTTAGTTGACCACCTGCTTACTTTTCTTCCCACTATGTTGTCTCGTTCACCATGTGTTTGCTTTGCCAACTCTTTGGTGGTTTACTTCAGGGAATTTTCATTTATGGTTTTTATGTTTTGTGTCTTGATGACATCTTGATGGTATTATGGTATAGCTGGGAAGGAATTTTTCCATTTGTAGATCACCTGCTAATCCTTTTGGGTAGATCACTTGACGGTATTTTGTTGCTGTTGTGACGGCAGCCTGCTGCTGTTGCTATTTTGATTGTCTTCAAGAGTCGGTTCCTCTGCGTTTTCAATGATGGGTTTCATGTGATACGTTTTGATGACATTTTGCTGATTTTGTGATAGTGATGAGGTGGTATTTGCTCTTATTCTATTATGATTGCCTCTTGGAGATTAATCCTATGTTTGAAATTGTCTAGGGATGATCTGGGAGTTTTTGGGGGTCAATTGCGTTATTTGCAGAATTCCACGGGCGACCCAGCAACCAAAACCGCACCCGTGGAACCCTCTGTAAGCTGTGCAAGCTTAAGACTATTTCTCCACAGTTTCTTCCACGGGGGACCCAGTAATCAAAACCGCACCCGAGGAACACTCTGTAGTATGCGCGAGCTAAAGCTTAGTTGTTCCTCAGTATCTTCCGTGGCCGGCCAAGCGAACAAGACCACAGCCGTGGAAACTGGAGGGGCCCTCCACTTGACTTCTGTCCACTGGTGCCCCCTTTACATCGGGGCCTGCCCCTCGATCATCTCAGGAGCCCTCCACGCATGAGCTCCTCCAACAACTACTGCAAAACCAACGGACCCATGGGCTCCAAATTGAGATGCTGATGGACAATGTACAATGTATCTATGACCTCCTTCGCTCTCCTCACGACGAGGAGGACCAGCACATGCACGATGTCACAGATTCTTCTGAGGACTCCTCTGATGCCTCCGACGACGACCGTCGAGACGCGGGGGATGACCCCCGCGATTAGCTTTGTGAGTTCTCTATACCTCCCCCATTTTTGTACATCATCTTGTTCTCCTATTTTGGCATCGATGACGATGCCTTATTTTTCTGAGAGGGGAGGGGGTAGTTTTGAACTTATGATTTTTACTATGCTTTTACCGTTTACATTAGTTAGACAACTACCTTACTTTGTTCAAGAAATCAACTATCTTGCTATGCTGGAAACTTAAATTCTCTGTACTGAATATGTGGATTCATGATCTTACGCTTTTCTTGCTTGTTTTCAATCATGAAGTTGATAGGTCAAAATGGTAAGATGTGATGATTTTTATTCTTCTTGTGAATGATTTACTTGGGTATGCTTTGACTTTTTGCAGCCTTATTTGGATTTATGAAATTCTGCATTTGGGAATTCCAATGGATGAGAATCATAGGGTAACATACTGGAATTTCGTTGAAGTTTTATTGATTGCGGTATGTTTAGTAGCTTCAATGATGTGTTTGATTTTGGTTAGCTTGTTCGGTTGGCCATATTACTTGTGAAGATGACAGATTCAGTGTTTGAGATACCCTCCTTTCCATGTTTTATTTCATCTTTACTACACAACTTATTTCTGATATATAAAAAAAAAAGATGGCAGAAAAAGATTTAAGGAACGTGACGCCGCTGAGCTATAGACCGTAAGACGGATATAGACATGAGTCATGTAAACCTAAACTTGTTCTCAACCTACCGAAACATCAAAAGAGGGAAGTTGACAACTGTTTAGGTACATTGCTTACATCACTCGATTAAAGGCCACACAAAAAAGAAAAGAGAGAAAAAAGAGAAATAGAAAGCAACTATGTTGTAGATAGGCCACCAAATAATGAGGAGATCTCATGCATTGTACTCTCCTTTCCCAGCTGGTAGTATGGTTGTTCTTGCAAGGTAAACAAAACTCATATACTACACTGTGGTTCTTTGCATCCTACATGATATGAATCTTTAACTTGTTTCGACTGTGGGATCTTTTGACTTGATTCTTGAGGATGAACCAATTGCTTGGATTTTGAAATCTACATGGGAAATGCTTGAGCTTAGCGTTTTCATCTAAATTCGTTCTCAAGTTGAGTATCTGATTCTTATTACCTGGCTCTATTACTTTCATTGCTTGAGGACAAGCAAGGATTTAAGTCTGAGAGATTTTGATACCTTGCATTTATATAGAGTTTTCGAGTATATTTTTGCTAGTATTCAGTGAGAATCGGGATATTTTTATCTTGTTTGTCCACTTTTTGTGCTTATCTCTCAATTTGCTTTGGAATCTTCACCATTTCCTGTTTTCAATGATTTTTAGGTTAAATCACCCTATTCTATCACTTATTTGACGATTCTGAGATTACCAGGTGATTCAGAAGGCGAAAACAAGTCAGCACACCAAATTTCAGCTTGATCGAAGTCTTCCATAAGTTTCACGGGTGACCCAGTGATGCAAACCGCACCCGAGGAACTCTCTGGAGGCAGCCAGCTTCGCAAGACAGCCATTCCACAGAAACTTCCTCGGGGGACCTAGTGATGAAAACCTCACCCGAGGAACTTTCTGTAAGCAGCGCAGTTGTAACTCAGTTTCACCACAGTATCTTCCATGGGGCACCCAGCGACGCAAATCTCGCCCCGTGGAACTTGCGTATCTTTCTTCAGCCGTTGTGCGACCCCCCCTGCACTAAAAAAGGCATAACTTATCCATTTCTTAGCGGATTCGGGCGAAACTGGTGCCGTTGGATCCGTAATTTGAAGAGGCATCTGATGGATAGGATTGGCCAGGTTTTCGACAGAAAGAAATAGGGCGTAAAGAGGAAAAATCGGGACGGTGTAAGGAGCAGACTTCTTGTTCTTGGTGTGGCGGCGACTGGCGATCAGGGAGGAGACGATTTGGGGGAGGCGACCAGCATCCTTAGAGGCTTTTATCTGGATCGACAGTGAAGGAGAAGGGCTATCTTTGAGTTTGGATTCGATTCTAACCCTTTTTCCCCTTCTTCCTGATGTACTTTCTTGAAATATCTTTGTGTAAAACCATGATAATGATAGCTTAAACTTTTTAGTCGGAGATCAGGGTGTAGCCCTCTCTTAGATTTCTGGATTGTGATGATAAAAAATATTTCTGATATTATATTTTGTCATCTATTTGATTCCTTGGAGATTTATATTCATGTTGTTTTGAATTAATCACTCAAATGACATTAGAGTAATGTGTGAAGAATCACTATTACAGACATTCCTTGGAGCGATCGTGTAGGGTTTGTAGCGAGAGCTAGGATCCTACACGAAGAAAAGGCCACGGTTGCTCGAATCCATCTATGCTATAGTTGCGCGTTGAGAGGCGGCTACTATACTAGATGCGGGTTATTTTCATGCGCTGAGAAGCGGTGATTTCTTTCTATGCATTTTTCTTTAGATTATGAGCGGTAATTATTAGATATTTATCGTACATCGTTTAATTTAATTGAGGGGTGAACCCATGATCTCCGATGTCTTTAAATCATTGTCAATCGTCTTTCGTCGTACATCATTAGAATTTTCTTAGATTACTGCTTGTTATTTTACTGATTTCCCTTAGTTCATAATATTCACCCGAACTTGATTGTTTAGCTTTTGATCGATAGAATTGTCAATACTCGATTCTCCGTCCTTGTGGGAACGATATTCTTACTGCACCGATATAACCGTGCGTTTGCGGTGATAGCAATAGCAAGCTACAGCTTTTGCCTAAAACTCTTTTGGCATGTTCTTGCTCTTTAACATGCTTTGTGTCATGTCCAGTATTGTTCTGTTCTTTCTCTCTACCACACCATTCTGCTGGGGTGACCTAGGAACTGTCAAGAATCTTCTAATGCCTTTAGATTCACAAAAATCATTAAAAGTTTTGGAAGTAAATTCTCCTTCTCGATCAGTGCGCAGAGCTTTAATTGAGAATTCACTTTCATTTTCCACCAAAGCTATGAATTTTAAAAAGACATCACAGGCTTCTGACTTCTCCTTTAAAAAGTATACCCAGATTTTTCTGTTGTAGTCATCAATAAATAGTAAAAAGTATCTACTCTTACCAATTGAAATTGGATTAATTGGACCACAAATGTCTGCATGTACAAGTTGAAGTGGTTGTCTTGCTCGTGAGAATGATTCTTTTGGAAAACTATTTTTGAAGTGTTTTCCATAAATGCAACCTTCACACATTTGATCTAGACAATCAATGTGTGGGAGTCCATAAGCCATCTTCTCCTTGGCTAATTGTTTTAGGCTATCAAAGTTTAGATGTCCCATTCGGTGATGCCACAACCATGAGGGATCTTGTACAAACAAACATTTAGGCAAGTCAGTCTTCAATACCAGTGAGAACATTCTATTCTGTGACATTTTTACTTTTGCCATGAGTTTATTTTCTGAGTTTGTAATTGTCATAGAGCCATCTTTCAAATGATTATCATAATTTTTCTCTAACAATTGTCCTAAACTCAGAATATTTGATTTTAGGGCAGGTACATAGTACACTTGACTGATGAATTGATGTGAACCATCATTGGAAACAATCAAAATATTTTCAATTCCAGTGACATCTACCTTTCTCCCATCACCAAAAGAAATATTCCTTCTAAAAGATTCATTTAGAGTAACAAACAAATCTTTTTTGCCAGTCATGTGATTGCTAACAGCAGTATCTAGAAACCATGCCTCTTGTTCCTTCTCTTCATTACAAGTCAGTAGAAAGACTGATTCTTCTTCTTCATTCTCAACTTGTGTGCAGAAAGAATTCTTTGTCCTTCGATTGGCTGCCCTGTCCTTCTATTCGTCTGTCTACATTCTGTGGCATAATGTCCATATCTTTGACAGTTATAACATTGTACTTGTCCTCTTCTTCCTCCTCTATTGTATTGATTTTCTCTACCACGTCTTGAATCAGATTGACCACGACCTCTTGCCTGTCTCATGTCTGATGTATTAGTGGAGTTTCTATCTGAGTCTCTTGAACTGGTGAAAGTTCTATCTAATCTTCCTCTTCCTCTTCCTCTTCCATAAGATTGATCACGACCTCTTGCTTGTCTTTGGCCTCCCTCTCTTTGGAACTGGGGTTTTCTGTTATAATTTAATCTTAAAAAAAAACTAACTTTCTAGTTTATTTGTTTTATTTTGCAGGACCTAATTGTAATTAGGGGAAACTTATGGACCTTAGTATAAAATTCCTTTTTAAAACCCATCTTTTCTTGTCTTGCCGAGGGTTTTCATTTCCTCTTCTCCTATCTGGCGACTATTGTTTTCCTTTTTTTTTCCTCTCTGTGAGTGGCGATCTTTCCAGCGTTCGACGATTTCATCTGGAATAGCTCGGTGTATCTTACCCAGGAAGCATCAACGTGAGTTCTTTCTGCCTATTTCTTTTTCTCTTAGTCAAATCGAGGTAAGAATATCTCGCCGCTTCTCTCCCTCTTTCTTGATTTGGCATGTTTTTAGATGCTTTGTAAATTTAGCAACGAGATTTGGGATTTCTTTTTGCTGGGCTTGTTATTCATGCATTTGATTAATGATTAATCAATTAAGGATTGTATATTTTGGATTAAATCTCAGATCTAATCTAGTTGAATTCTTTGTCAATCTTCCTTTGCATTAATTACCTGTCAATGATTTTGGACTCTTGTTGTTGCTAGAGCTGCCTGCTATTCTTGTGAAACGATCAGCTTCCTAATGACAATTTAGGGGTGATATAGCACTGGAAAGGCCAAAATTAGTTACCACCTATAAGTACCTTGATAGCACAAGCGGGCTACAGAATAATAATTTTTTTTTTGTACAATGAATATAGGAAATTATTTTGTGTTGAAGCAGCGCATGTCACAATATCAGATAAAATTATGCTAGGCACATCTACATACCATTGAAGAGCTCCAGCTCTGTTCATAGAATTTCACATATCTTTGATGTAATTTTGTCTGCATGCAATGTCATAAAGAGGAAAATGTATTTGATATGGATCCTTATCTGAATGGGTATAGTATAAGCCATATTTCTCCAAGTTTCATCATGAAGTTGAATAATTGCTGCTCTTACTATCATGCTCCTAGCTTTATTTCCTTGTGAAACTATGACGTATGCTACTTAGCTTCCCTCATAGTTAATCTCTCCATTCAATGCCCAAAATATTGGTTCTGTAAGTGATATACTCGAATAGTTCCAATTGCTAAATTAGTATTGTGGATATGAATTTAATTATAATTTTATCTTAACTTACTTGGATTGCTTGCATGTGACCGTTAAGTATTTCTTGAATAGTTGCTAATTCTTTTCAAAGACATAAGGATACAATAAGATAAATTGAAAAAGAGAATTGATTTATAAATTCAAGTTATGACGGCAACAAGATATTTAATTAAAATAATAAGAAAATGTATGGTAAGAAGTGGTGAATTAATAACTTAATTAATCTTAATGTTTTTGTGTTTGTGTACAGTGGGTTAGAATTATAAGGAAATTATTTGGAATTAATTAAAAATAGTAAAGAATATCAAATACATGTTTACATAACCAAATAGAATTAGTGATTGGGAACAAACAGATTTGTTCTGGTTAGAATTGGATAACAATTAATATACCAATATAACAAAAAACATATTTAGAATGAACCTTGTGAGAGAACTTTAAGATCCATGTCATTAAAGAAACAATTAAATACATGCATATCTTTGTCTTGAATGAATTAATAAAGCAATTTTAATTATGTGCACATAGTAATCCTTTCTCTTTGAAATGATTAGAAAAGAAGATAGCTAAGAGGTGATAAGTTAGAAAGTCAAGACTAGAAACTAAAGTGATTCAAAGACTGTGAGAATTGGTAAACTTTTGGCAAAGAAAATCAATCTTTGATGTAGGAATCTAATCTCTCTCATTTCATCACAGCATTTTAAGCTTATGTGAAATCTATGGTACCTTATCGTTCAGTTCCTTTGATTATTGTTTCTTTACCGTTGAATTCAGTATCATTCATTTATGATCATTATGATGGACATGACATGGTTTAATATTGCATTGATTACTTTGTTGAAACATTTATGATGATAGTTTAGTGCTTTTGGGGATTGACTGATGTCGTGGCATAGATTGATCTTATGCTGGATTACATTTTACCGGCTATACCACCGTGGACTCTATAGTGCCAAGTGTGGATCGGCTATAGAGGTGCTAGCTAGAGGTCACCTTACGGGAAGTCATTAGACTAACCGGGGTCTTGGATGTTGGACGCAACATCCCTCGAGCTGTCTGAGGGCAGTTGTTCCATCAGTTGAGCAACTATGGAATCACTCTAACAAAGAGTGCGGACTCGATTGCGAGGTTATTATGTGGTTACGCTCTTGATTTACACGACTCTGTGGATGTGATGTTTACATGTAGAATAGTAAAGTTGTTATTAATAATCCTTCTTTATTATATGCATTTTGTGATTCCTACTTAGCTTTTCTTGCTAACTCCCTTGTTTTGCCTCCAGGTCCAGGTTCAGGTTCGACCTAACCCCAAAATGAATAGCTAGATAGAGATTGCAGTCTTGGGAAAATAAATAGTTAAAGTGGTTTTCTCGAGTTGTAATATTTGTGTTTTGGCATTGTTAGCCTAATTTTGTATCTTGTTGAAAAGTTTGAAAAAGGTTGTAATAAGCATATTCTGGTTGATTTCTTTTGGTATGGGTTGTGAGATTTGAAGTTTATATAATTTTGTTAGTGATTGTTATGTTGTGGTGTCATGATTTGGAAGATGATATTGTGTTGGCTTTTATCTTTTAAACTCTTGCGTCCTTGGCGGAGCCTTTCGCCGGGGTGTAACATTTTCTTTCATTGTCTGGAATAGACAACCTGGATAAAAGAACCTCCTCTTGTGGTTCTTCGTTCATTCTTTCTTCATGGGCTTATAGCGAACCCATGAGTTGATCTATAGTCATTGCATCTAAGTCTCTGGCCTCTTCAATGGCCACAACGATATAGTTGAATTTTCTATCAAGAGAAAGCAGTATCTTTTCAACTACACGTGTATCTTCTAACTTTTCACAATATTTTCTCAGTTGATTTACTATAGCCAGAACTCTAGTAAAATAATCAGAAACAGACTCTGAAGCTTTCATCTTAAGAGATTCGAATTGTCCTCTTAAGGATTGAAGACGTACTCTTACCACTTGGTCTATTCCTCTAAAAGAGTTTTGTAGGATTTCTCATGCTTGTTTGGCAGTTTCTACACTAGATACCTTTACAAATATTGTCTCATCTAAGCACATGTGAATAAGAGTTGAAGCTTGTTAATCTCTTTTCTTTACCTTTTGAAAGATATTTTGTTGTGCTTGAGATAGGCCTTCAGTTGTCACAGATTGTTCAATGCCCTTCTCAATCATATCCCATACATCTTGGGATCCAAGCAAAGCTTTCATTCTCATAATTGTCTTTGGTGATTTTCGAAAACTGAAAGGTGCCTCCGTTCATCATTTCTATTTAATTATGACCGGCTTACAATTTAGGCAAGATTCAATTAAGTATTGTTTGGCTTAGATAAAACAGCTTCGTTCAAAAATCAATTGAACCCTTCTTCACCGAGAATCAGAGAACAGGTCAAAATTCAATTTTGACGGGCCAAATTGGTTCAAAATTGAACCGAAAATGGATCTCGTAAATTGGTTCAGGCGCTGAACCAAAATTAGGTCAAAAATGGGTTCAGCAGGGCGAAAAATCTCGGTTGCGGCAACAGTTTGCGAGTGTCGCTCGCGTTCGGCGCGCAGGAAACGTCGGCGGCGCTGGATCTCAGTCGCAAGTAGTCGTCGTCAGGCCGGCGGACGTCGTCGGGCGACCGTCTGCGACTGGCTGGAAGCGGCTCGACCTTGCGACGGTCGACAGCAAATCTTTGATGCTTGCAGCGAGCGGGCAGCGGCGAATATTCTGGCTGCAGGGACGTTCGCCAACGTTCGGCGGATCTGGAGACGTTTGGCGGCGATCTCCAAATCAGAGAAAGCGCCGGATCTAATGCTTAATGCTTCTCGACTTCTTCGTGGCTTCGTCAAGCAGAGACGACGATTTCTCGGTGATTTCGGCGTCGGATTTCGTTTTCGGTGGATCTGGTGTTGAGATCGGGGCAACGGACGGATTTCGTCTTCGGCGCACGCGCCGGATTTTGTTGCTTTTCTTTGCTGCCCGGAGGACTTTGGTTTCGTTGCCTCAGAATTCGACCTCACTGCAAAGAGGATAGCGTCGAATCTAAAACAACGAAACTTTTCGCCTTCGTCAAGAGAGAATACTTCTCGTATGATTGATATTAAGTTTGGTCAACGTTTGATATTTTGACCAAATCAATTCTTCATATGGCGTCTCTTGGCTAGAGAGATGCAGTGGCGATGATGGCGTCAGTGAACACCGATAGCGGCGAGGAAATTTTTCGTCGTTCTCCTGTTTTCGCTTGAATCTTCGTCTTCGGCACAGATCTGGAAAAATCAGCGCTGGATCAAAAACTTCGTCGCCTGGAGAATCAGGGAAGACGTCTTCTTCGGAGCAGCAGGCAGATCTTCGTCTTCGCCTGGTTACTTCTCGTCGCAAGGTTGCAACAAGGATTATCTTCACCGGATCGTCTTTTCGTCAGCCTGTCTCACAAGCGGATCTTCTTACGCATTGTGAGATGTTTTTCTCGCCCAGCTCATAATACACCCTCAGCTGTACAATCAGATACCACTTTATTAAGGCCGAAAGACAAAAAGCAAGGAACAATAATATTGAAGAGGAAATAACTCGATAGCAACTTTTTATTAAGTAAATCAAATAAATATATAATATATCGAAATGATAAAATTAAATTATTTTAATAAAATATTTACTAAAATAAGAAATGTGCTACGTGGAGCAAGTTACCACGTTAACATGTAGGCAAAGTCATATTTATTATTTTAACAGTTCTATATAGAAAATAAAGTTTCAAAACTCCTAATCCAAGTATCTAACTCTACCGATATTGTCGAGTTCCCTACTCTGAAGGTACCCATTTTTTCTTCCATTCACCAAATCAATCGTTTTGTAGATTGCCATAATTATTAATTAATATGTGTGGTTCCTGTTAATTTATTTAAGGCACTGGTGCTAATTTGCGATCATAAAAATGACTTACTTTTTATATTCTTTCTTGTAATTATATCCCCGCTTTACCATTTCTACCTCCTGGTTGCATGTGTAGATATTCATCAACGTTTTTTTCTAATTGCATGTGCAGATATTCATCAACGTTCCTTTCTGGTACTACACCTTCAAAGCTGTGATCTCTCCTTTCTTGACTCAGAAAACCAAAAGCAAGTTCATCTTTACTCGTCCTTCAAAAGTTCTAGAGACACTTCTCGAGTAAGTCCTCTTCCCTCGTGAAAATCAAATCTGATATAACAAGTTTCCTTCACACTCTGACATAACCTCGTCTTCTTAGTTTAGATACATTCAAATCTATTCGTTAGATATGGTGGTCTGAAACACGACAATAACACCGAGTTCTCTGTCCGTCAGTTTCAGAGCTCCTCATCATATCCAACTCTACCGATACTGTCCAGATCCTTACTCTGAAGGTACCCAATGTTTTTTCCATTCACCAAATCAATCGATTTGTAGATTGCCGGAAGCTCTAGTTGAAATAGATTATTTACTGTACATGCACCATATGAACAGACAGGAATTAAAATCTGGGACGTGAGTATTTGTGGGATGGGAGGTGAACTACAAAGAGGAGTTCATCCCAACGGACGAGGGATCATACACCATTCTTGTGCGGAAGAGCAAGAAGATGGGGCCGACCGAGGAGCCGACTCGCAACTCATTTAGGAACAATGAGCCAGGGAAAATCGTTCTGACCATTGAGAACACTACTTTATGGAAAAAGAAGGTTTTTTATCGCTATAAGACGAAGAGCTCTTGAGACTTGCTACTTGAATAGTTTGATCGCTTCTTCTTCTGGCCATTACATGCGTTCTATATAGTTGAATATTGTGTTTGTTCGTTTGGTGGAGTTAAATTGTTGCAGACTCCAAAATACAACAATTAGAGAAGATTTTGTTGTCGCATTTGTGTACATGGATATATTTTGCATTGGTTATTTTATTCAAGCATACATAATCTATATTTTTCATTGATTATCTTATTCAAGCATACATCTCTCTGTTCCGATGATGTATTGTCTTATATTATTCTTGCATGCGTATTAGATAGCCAATTAATTATGGTTGTCCACCCACTGCTGCTGCTGAAGCCACAGCACAGTCTTCTCATCAAGTTGGAACGCGTTGGCCAGAACCTCGCTGGGAATGGCGGGGTGAGCCCCGAACAGGGCGTTCGCCTGCGTGATGAGGCCGGGGCTCTGGCTGCCGAAGGAAGCGAACGCCACTGCGCTCGCGTTCCCGAAGTTGAATTGGAAGTGGACGAGGCCCTGCGGGAACACGAACGCACCGCCTGCCTCCAGTTTCTTGGCAAAGAGGCGGTTGCCGCCGGGGCCGTTGGCGGTGACGAAGCCGACGTAGAGCGCCCCCTGGGCCACGTGTAAGATCTCGGAGGAGCGCGGGTGGGAGTGGGGCGGGTTGATGCCGTGGGGCGCGAAGTCAATGCGGGACATGGCGACGCCGAGGGTGTTGAGACCGGGGATCCGCTGCACGTTGACGAGGGTTATGTTGGAGCCGAGGTGGTTCCCGGTGCTCGCCACCTTCGCCAGGCCCGAGAAGGAGAAGTCTTCTGGCGTGACGAGGTCGGGATCCTTGCACGCGTATCCGTTCATCGACACTGTAATCATTAGCTCATAATCAAATCTTTAAAATACGGCGTCCGATTTGTGAAAAAAAAAAAAGATAAGATAAACAGTGCTGAACTATTCTCTTCGCATCAGCGCTACGAAAACAGGAACCGAGTTTACCAGAGGAGTTGAAATCAGCCACGCAGAAGTCTTGCAGGGGACTTGGATCAGAAGCGAATGCATGGAAGAGAGTAGTAGACAGGGCAAGAAAGGCAAGTACGATGAGCTTTGCTTCTGCCATTTCTTCCTATATCCTTGCACCTTAGTTCGCCAATGGATGAATATATAGAGCGAGAGACACAAAGATGGCTATTTATCAAGGATGGAAATTCTGATTGGCGAGCCTGAGGTTTGGCCGTTCGACTCTTTAGGCAGGGATTATTCAGAGAAGGCACTCACCCGCCAGGGCATGCATGCAGGTAAATTAATCAGATTGTGCAAGTTACTGGTTGAATGAGATTTTATCTTTTCTTTAAAATGCGAGAATAAAAAAAAAACCTCAATGATTGATTGTACAACTAACTCGTTGAATGAGATTTTATCTTTTCTTTAAAATGCGATAATAAATTAAAAAAAAAAAGTCAATGATAGAAGTAACTTGTTGAATGAGATCAGATTGTTCAAGCATCTTGTTCAATGATAATGGGTAAAAGAAAAGAAAATAAAGAAAATAAATGATAAAATAAGGGTATGATAAAAATAAATTCAGCGTCGGCTTGACCGTGTTTATAAAAAATAAAAGAAAATAAAAAAGAGTAGAAGGAATCAATCAAGCGGATTTGACCATGCTTATAAAAAATAAATTAAATAGTAAACGTGGGTTGTGGCTACGTTTAAGATAAAAAAATAATAATAAAACAAGAGGATGGCGTGGTGAGAAGGGAGTCCAACAAAAAGAAAAAAAAAAGAGAGCGCTTTGGGCACAAAGAGAAACGCCGGAGAAATTTAAAAAGGAAAAATGGAGAAATAAAAGAGAAAAAGAATTACACGCAAAAAGAATTTATGTGCTCTTAGAAATATTATTGTTATTTTTCTTCTCACTATATTTTGATGTAGTAAATACTTAAATAAATTATATTTGATGGAGAGTAAACGCTGATAATAAACATGTGTTTTATTAGAAAGACAACTCTGATGTAAATGATTAAAGTCAACTCTAAAATAAATCATTATTTGATTGAAAGTTGATTCTGAAATAAATCATAATTTGATGGAGGATGAACTTAGAAATAAATTATATTTTGAAAAAAAAAAATAAGAGACAACTCTGATGTAAATATATATATTTTTTTAAAGTAAACATCTACTTTGACAGAAAGATAACTTTAATAATAAATAAAAAAATTATACTATGTTAGAAAAATAACTCTAATAATAAACAATTTGCTACGTTGGAGAGTAAAAACTCTGATAATAAATCAATAACTATCAAATTTTTACTAACCTACAAGTTAGAACGAACATCAATCAATAACTGTTGATGTCCTTTTTACGTGGCGAACATAATTACTTTATTGATGCAGCTTATGGAATAATCAAGGGATATTTAAACAAACTTTGGGTTTGAATAAATTCAAATTTTAATTAAGAGATAAAATATTGACGTGGGATTTTACATGGCTGGGAGCAATGATGATGTAGTCGATAACAAAACCCTCAGCCTCGGAGTCATTCATTTATTGAATAAGGGAAAAAGAATTTAGCTCTAACTTTTTTTGGCAATCCATATGGTTGCATCACTTTGCTTCTCCTTCTTCGTCACCACATAAAGGTAAAGACTAGACTTTGTTGCCCCCATTGTCACGGACGTACTCTCCTTAGTGTCTGATATCCGCACGGCAGACTACTTGGAGTAGTCTCAGCCTTAATCCCGTGTGTACGTATGCACTAAATCCGAAAGCGTCACTATAAAACCGAGGCAACGATGTACAATTCAAGGGCAACAACAGCAATCAAGAGGCACAAGAGATTTGCATAGAACGGCAAGTAAAATGCTCGGTGAAATGAGTCACCCAAACACCCCGCCGGTATATATTGATAAAAAGGCAACAATACAAGACAATATTATAGGACACTAAGCAAATATGAAGTAGACCCTAGACCTATGACTTGGTGGAGAGGGTAGGTTGTCAGGGATCGGAGGAGTTTGGGTGTAAAAACTATGTTACCCAACCCTGACAATGTGTGTCTTTTGTCATGACCATAGATATTTGTGTAGATCCATGTAAAAACAGGGTTTGGCACATGTGTGCCATGTGTTTTGGTCATCGGGGGTAGTGATGCACTAGGAGAACTGTCCCGGGGCATGTACATGTGAGTGGGGGACTATGTTTTCACAAGTACTCTAGGATGGGGGGCTCAAATGTGTAAAATTAGCCTACCTAACCCTTGTGAAGCCTTCTACTCACACCCCTTAGATTGTGTACTTGGGATAGTATTGAGAGGGGTGGTAGTGCCTTGGTTAAATGCAGTCTTGTGATCCCATGCAAATATAAAATTGCATGGTTCCACACACCTGCCCTCTCCACCAAGTCATAGGTCTAGGGTCTACTCAATATTTGCTTAGTGTGACGCCCGGGGTACTACCCTTCCTTTCCCATGGATTCATAGAGGTTATGAGGAGGGACAAAGGGGGTAAAGCATGAGAAGTAGTGAAGTTAGGACACTAACCCCGTGTTAAGATGTTTTGCAGGTACATGGCAAGGAGCATGCACTAGCAAAAATATGAGGGTCAATGTATGAGGCTACATGGACCATGGTGCATCATCAAAGGCTTGTATAGAGGTGTACAAGCATTGCAAAAAAATATGTCATGGTTGAGATTCGAACCCAAGACCTAGAGAGGGCCAACCCGAGCTTGGGTGATTCGCTTGGCGCCATCTTATTGAAGACTTCATTCACTTAAATGGGGCCCAAATCAAATTGGGGATCTTGGAAACATTTGCGATGAGATTGGGAGATTTGGAGCAGTTGAGACTTGGAGCTTGGAGTGTAGGCGACAGCTTCATCTTCCACCTCTTTCCTTGGCTGATTGTGGAGGAGACCGGCGGCCAACTTGAGGAATCTTGCGCCACCACCTTCCACTCCCTTTCCCACCTTCGGTTTAGCTTGGTGGAGGCGAGTTTGGGAGGAGCACAGCTCAGCCACCACCTTGGCCGAGAGCTCCACACATTGGAGCTTAGTTGCGGTTGATCGAGAAGAGTCATCCATCCATCCACCACATCTTGCCCTAGCTTGGAGGAGGGCTTGCTGATCTTGAGGGGAGCTTGAGGGAGCTCACGGATCCGCCTTTGCAGCCATTGTGTTTGACGTATTGCCCCTTTGGAGGAAAGGGGGCTGATTTGGGGAGAAGGGGGCTGACCGGCTACCACTTCTTCATCCATTTTGAGGGCGACTTCATTGCTGTCCACTTCCGGTGTATTTCTGTCCATTGGCGGACTTGGCGGCTCTTGGAGGCAAGAGGCGCAAGGAGGCATCAAAACCACCTAGAGGGGCGACTCTAGGGTGGAGCCTCAAGCACTTGTGCTTGAGGAGAGCATTGGAGGAGCTCGACATCACTTGGAGGGGCTGACCTTCTTCCACACATAGCTTAGCATTTGGAGTGGTATAACTCTAATCTACTTTGAGTTATTGCTTTGTATTAGCATTGTATGAACCCTATATGAACATGATGCATTTAGTAGTGATTATAGTTTACTGTTCGGTATCTCTACCCACATTGGGAGAGACCTACTGCTCATACCCGTGGTTGTGTCCTTGGAGGGGTTTGTTATACTTGTCCGGTGTGTTTAGCTTGTAACTTGTGGAAGCACTGTGCTTGTACAAGAAGCTCGCTCGCTGTGTAGTAGTCGATATCTGTATTAGGGTTTTGGGGCATATGTCTAGTGTCCTTCTATTGTGACTGCCAGCGATTGTGTGTGTGGCTATTAACAGGGCGCTTAAGTCTAAGGCCGTCTTTAAGTGCGCATATGGGGTTGAGAAGCAACATGTTCTTGCCACCCGCTACTTATTGACCTAGGTCTAGGATTAGAAGAACGCTAGAATCATTTCCATCACAGATCAGCCTTGGGGCTCAGTACCATCAGAGCTCAGCCCAGAGAGCGCAGTGGATTCAGAGAAGCTTCTGTCAGCACTAGAGATCTTGGTATTTCCGCATAGAGAGTGTAGGCTGGCAATTTACACAGAGGTGTGAATTGCGTCATCACGCTCAGGATTTACACAAAAAATTAAGGTGAAAATTAGGGCGTGACACTTAGTGTGACGCCCGGGGTACTTTAGGGTACTACCCCGCCTTTCCCATGGACTCATGGAGGTTATGAGTAGGGATGAAGGGGGTAAAGTTGGAGAAAAGCATGAGAAGGGAAGTAGTGAGTTAGGTTACTAATCCCTGTGTTAAGATGTTTTGCAGGTACATGGCAAGGAGCATGTTCATTGCAAAAATATAAGGGTTAATGTAGAAGGCTACATGGACCATGGTGCATCATCAAAGGCTTGTATAGAGGTGTACAAGCATTGCAAAAAAATATGTCATGGGTGAGATTCAAACCCAAGACCTATGGAGAGCCAAAGCCTTATGTTGCATGAGAGAGCCAACCCGAGCTTGGGTGATTCACTGAAGTAAAAGAGGGCGACATCTTGTTAAAGACTTCATTATGCATAAGAGCATAAATGACAAAAGACCAAATGAATTGGGGATCTTGATTGAAATCGATTGGAGGCAATCGGCTTTTGGGAGAGAACCGAAAGTGAGAAGTGTGTGGCGACTTGGAGAAGAAGGAGGGCGATCCATCTTCTTCCTTGGCGATTTGGGGGCTGATCTTGAGGGAGTTCACGCCACCATCCACTCTTCCATTCTCTACCTTCCTTTGGAGCTTCTTGGTGGCAGTTTACTTGAGGGAGTTCCGATCACCTTGCTGCCCATTGGAGCTTGGGCGATTGCAACTTTGTTCTTGGCGGTTGCTTGAGAGGAGCTCAAGCATCATCCCACCTTGCTCCCACTTGGCCTAGAGGTTCATTGAAGCTTGGAGGCGACATTTGGAGCTTGAAGCCAAGAGTTGCTTGCTGTCCATTAGAGCTTGGAGCAAGCGCAGCCTTAGTGTTTGGCGTATCACCTCGTGCCATGATCAATCCATCCTCTATGATAAGTGCGTGCTTCAGTCTTTCTCTACATATGTGGGGTGAGTTTCAGTAACACAAGATCCCCCACATCAAACTCAAGATGCCTCCTGTCTCTATTAGCATACTGTACCATCCTATTTCTTGCTTCCTGCAAGCTATCACGAGCCTCCTGCCATAGCTCGGTTCTATCCTCAACAAATTTTGTAGCTGCCTGGCATTTCCGCTCCAACGTCCTATTCAGTGTATCCACGGGTGTCATAGGCTGCCACCCTAACACTAACTCGAATGGACTTTTTCCTGTGGCAGAAGAAACTTGAATATTGTATACAAACTGGGCTATATCTAGCAATCTGATCCAATTCTTCTAAGTCGAAGAAACAAAGTGTCTAAGATACCCCTCTAGCAAAGCATTAATCCTCTCTGTCTGCCCATCAGTCTGTGGATGATATGCTGTTGACATTTTGAGATATGTACCCAACTTTTTAAACAGTGAAGACCAGAACTTCCTAGTGAATCTCGGGTCTCTATCACTAATGATCTCTCTGGGTAAACCAAAATGTTTAACCATATGTGTCATAAACAGATTAGCCGTCACCTCTGCAGTGCATGGCTCCGGTGCAGGTGCAAACACAGCATATTTTGAACATCTGTCAACTACCACGAATACAGATGCCATTCCTTCCACACGGGGAAAATGGGTGATGAAATTCATAGAAACAGAAACAAATGGTTTCTCTGGAATAGGCAAGGGCTGCAACAGTCCTGCCTCCTTTCTCCTCTCAATTTTGTCTTGCTGGCAGACAAGACAAGTCCTCACATAGTGTTCTACGTCCTCTTTCATCCCCGGCCAGTACCAAGCTCTACTCAATAGTGCAAACATGCGCTTCCCTCCTGGGTGACCAGCCCAGACTATATCGTGATACTCACGCATGAGGCCAAATCTGACATCCCCAGACGAATGTACATAAGGCCTATCACCTCGTGCCATGATCAATCCATCCTCACTAAAGTAGAAGCGACAGGTTACACCATCTCTTATCTTCGCTACTAGCTTCATATAGGACTGATCTAAACCCATAGTATCTCTGATCAACTGAATGACCTTACTCACGGCGTATGACATAGCAGAACAGTGAGAAATGGAGGTAACTCTGCTCAATGCATCTGGAATCTGATGAATGCGCCCTGGCTTGTGCTCCCAACAGAAATCAAACTCAGCTAATTGCTCTTGCCATCTGGCCTGTCTGGCAGATAATTTATTCTGAGTTTGGAAAAAAGTATTGGCCACATTATCAGTTTTCACTATGAATTTGTTCCCCAACAAATATACCCTCCATAGCTTCAGACAATGTACTACTGCTAGCATTTCCTTCTCGTGAGTTGAATAGTTCATTTCGGCACTTTTTAACTTTCTGCTCTCGAAAGCTACTAGTCTACCATCCTGTACCAACACTCCTCCCAATGCTCTATCAGATACATCTGTATGAACCTCAAAAGCTAAGGAAAAGTCTAGTAACCTCAGGACTGGTTCTGAAGTCACCTGTAACTTCAGTCTATCAAATGCAGTTTGGTGCTTGGCCTCCCAAGCCCAAGTGACGTCCTTCCTCAAAAGGTCAGTCAAAGGCGCTGCTATCTTGGAATAATCCTTGATAAATCGCCTATAAAAGTTAGCTAGTCCTAGAAAAGACCTTAAGGTGCTAACTGAAGTAGGTGCAGGCCACTCCTCAAGGGCTCTAATCTTGCCAGAATCCATGTGAACCTGACCTCCACCGACAACGTGCCCCAGAAACTCTATCTGATTCTGCGCAAACTCGCATTTCTCCAGCTTTAGATATAACTGATTCTGCCTTAGCACTGTTAAGACCTATCTTAAGTGCTCTCTATGCTCTTCCATATTGGCAGAATAGATGACAATATCATCTAAATAAACAACAATAAACTTGTCCAGGAATGGATGTAGAATGTTGTTCATCAAATTACATAAAGTAGCTGGTGCATTGGTCAGCCCAAATGGCATGACCAAGAACTCATAAGATTCATATCGTGTCACGCAGGTAGTCTTAGGCTCATCCCCTTCAACAATTCTCACCTGCCAATACCCAGATCGAAGGTCCAATTTTGTAAACACCTTTGCATGCACAAGGCGGTCTATCAAATCCTGGATCAATGGAATAGGATATGCATTCTTCACCGTTACTTTGTTCAATGCTCTATAGTCAATGCACATTCTCAGACTTCCATCCTTCTTTTTCTGGAATAGCACAGGTGCTCCATAAGGTGCTTTTGAAGGCTGAATAAACCCCGACTCAATAAATTCATCTAGCTGCTTCCTTAACTCAGCTAGTTCTGATGGTGGCATTCTATATGGTGACTGTGCTGGTGGGACTGCCCCTGACACTAACTCTATAGCATGGTTGATGTCCCTCCTAGGTGGTAACACCTTAGGCATCTCAGGGGGAATCACATCTCTAAACTCGTGTAACAGGCCCCCAATCGGTGCAGGTAGCTGACTAATTCGATCACCCAAAGTAAGACTCGCCGCTCCTATCTCAACTTCATGACCTCCACGGCTACTGGAACTAGGAAGGTTGATCAGGTCTCCCATATGTCCCCTCGACTGCATCGGTCTAGAATCAATAACAGGAATGGATTCCACCACTCTGACATGTGCCAAATAGGTAGTCTCGCCACGCTGAATCCCCTTTGCAAGGACTGAGGCTGCAATCACCTCCTTGCCCTTGTTGCTCTTCTCTGCCTTAAACATCGAATGACAAGGAAGAAAGCAAGGTGCCTTCTCATCCAGTATCTGCAACCCATTTAAGTGAGGCATGGGGATTGCTTTGGCCCTCCTAAGCAAATCCATCCCTATGATGACATCAAAATCATCTAAGGCTGTCACCATAGCATGTACTCTCCCTGTCCATGGCCCCAACTTCACAGGCACATCATAACTAACTCCAAATGCCTTTCTTGGATCTGCGTTCACAGTCTTCACACTGGTATCACACTGGCTAGTTTTAAGTCTCAACTGATCTTTCACTCTGTCTGAGACAAACACGTGTGTAGCTCTAGTGTCTACCATAGCTGCTATAGATGTACCATTCAGCTCCACATCCACATACATCAGGGGTGAAGACCGCGCACTGACATTTGCAATCACTAGTGGATTAACAGAAACTGATGCGCTTCCCTGGTCTTTCTGTCTTTTCTCCCCATCTACTGTCACCAAAGTACTTATCATCTTTCTGGTAGGACAGTCTCTCATCATATGTGGTCCATAGCAAATGAAGCACTCTATCTTCTTCTTTGTGCTAGGCTCAGCAGCCCTCTTCTGCTGAGGCTGATAGTGCTTCTTCTGTGGGCTTTTCTGCTGGTACACTACTGCTTTTCTTTTTCCTTTCCAATTTTGTGCATTCTTCTTCTGTGGCTGTCTATTCTGAACTGGTGGTTTGTTTTGGGTAGCTGGTCTAGCTCCCTGAGCTGTCATAGTGGGACGTGAACCTCTCATGTCCACTAATCCATCAGCTGCGGCGACTGCCTCCCTATAGGTAGTCACTGACTGGCGTCTGACCTCTGCAAGTGCCCATGGCTGTAAACCTCCTAGGAAGTCGTGGAACTTCTTCTCTTCAGACTTGTTAGGTATCTCAAGCAGTAAGGTAGCAAACTGCTTAACATAGTCTCTAACTGAGCCAGTCTGCCTCAAATACCTCAAAGTCATCCTAGCATCATGTAAGGTATTAACTGGTCTAAACTGAGCCCTCATCTTAGTTTTCAGATCATCCCATGAGGCTATCTCTGGGTTATCTCCCTCTGTCCTGGGAGCAATAGAGGTTCTCCACCATAGTTTGGCATCTCCACGCAGGTAGGATGCACAGACCTCTATCCGATCCTCATCGACGACTCCTGCTACTCTAAAATAATGCTCCATGTCAAAGATGAAGTTGTCTAATTCCTTTGCCACTCTAGCCCCTGCAAAAGTGACTGGGTCGGGAATATGGCGTCTGGCAGGCTGCATAAACGGTGGTGCAGGTGGAGTAGATGGATGGGAAGCCACCTGTGCCACCAACAATCTCAGTGCAGTGACCTCTATAGTAGCTGTCGCTAAGTCCTGCGCTAGAGTGCTAATCCTCCCATCAGTGTAATCTCTATACTGATGGAACATCTCCGTCAATGCCTCTAGGCGCTCAGAAAGAGGTTCTCCCTGCCACTCAGAATCTGTGTCTAAGCCAATAGCGTCCTCCAGTCTGGAGAACCGCTCCTCAAACTGCGCCATACTCCTGGTCCTGGGTGCAATAGTGTGCTACTCTGTGGTGTCCTGTGGATCAGCTGACTGAATGGAATACTCCTATACTCGCCTGGCCAGAACTGATCGATTAGAAGGAAGTACTGAGGTCTTACGCCCCGGCGCTAAGCACCGACGTACGCAACAACCAAACAGCAATCCAACTAACGTCTATATCCTGGTGATCCAAGCTAGCACTAACGTACGCTCTGATACCACTTTGTCACGCCCTAAATTTCGTGCTAAATTTTTGCCTTAAAATTCTGAGCGTGATGGCGCAATCTACACACCCTCTGTGTAAATTTCCAGCCAACACTCTATATGCGGAATTAACCAAGATCTACAGCACTGACAAAAGCTCCTCTGAATCCACTGCGCTCTCAGGGCTGAGCACTGATGGAACTGAGCTCCAAGGCTGATCTGATGGAACTGAGTCCTAGCCTTCTCCTAACCCTAGACCTAGGTCAATAAGTGGCGGGTGGCAAGCACATCTTGCTTCTCAACCCCATATGCACGCTTAAAGACGGCCTTAGACGCAAGCGCCCTGTAAATTGACACACACACAAGCGCTGGCAGTCACAAGTAAAGGGCACTAGACATATGCCCAAACCCTAATACAGATATCAACAACTACACAGCGAGTGAGCTCCTTGCACAAGCACGGCGCTTGCACAAGTCACAAGCTAAACACACCGGACAATAATAACAACCCCTCCAAGGACACAACCTCGGGTATGAGCAGAGTATCTCTTCCAATGTGGATAGAGATACTAACAATCAACAATAATCACTACTCAACTAAACATGAGGTTCATACAATATTTCTACAATGTAGTGTAAAGCAATAACACAAGTAACTAGAGATTATGCCACTCCAACGCTAATGATGAAGTGATGAAGATCAGCCTCCTCTCCTCTAGATGTGGCCGGTCTTCTCCAAATGCACTCCTCAAGCACAAGTGCTTGAGGCTCCACCCTAGAATCACCCTCCTAGGTGGTTTTGATGCTTTCTCTTGCACTCCTCTCCTCCAAGGTGTGCTCAGCCCTCCAATGGACAGCAATGAAGCCGCCCTCAATGTGGATGAAGAACAAGTGGCCGGTCAGCCCCCTTCTCCCCAAATCAGCCCCTTTCCTCCAAAGGGACAATGTGTCAAACACAAGGGCTGCAAAGGCTGATCCGAGAGCTCCCTCAAGCTCTCCTCCAAGATCAGCAACTCTCCTCTAAGCTAGAGTAATGTATGGTAGATGGATGGACTCCTCCCAATCAAGCCGCCACCACCACCAAATCGCCAAGAGCAAGGATCTCTCGCCCAACTCCAAGTGGGCAGCAACTCTCGCCCACTCCAAGAGCAAGATGTTGGGTGCTTGAGCTCCTCTCAAGCTAACCGAATGGAAGGAGGAAGGGATGGTGGCATAAGCTCCCTCAAACTAGCCCCAAATCGCAAGGAAGAAGATGAAGCTCGGTTCTTCTCCTTCAAGTCACCCCTCTCCTTCAATTTCGGATGAGATCCCCTTTTGCAAAGCCGAATGTCCCCAAATCGATTTGCCCTCTTTTGTTTACGTGATTTGGGCCATATGGATGAAGAAGCCTTTATCAAGATGCGCCTCCTCTTTCTTTTAGCTAATGACCCAAGCTTGGGTTGGTCTTCTCATACAACATAAGTGTTTGTCTCTCCATAGGTCTTGGGTTCAAATCTTGCCCATGACATATTTTTTTTGCCAATACTTGTACACCTATATACAAGCCTTTGATGATGCACTATGGTCCATGTAGCCTCCTACATTAACCCAAACATTTTTGCAAGTGCATGCTCCTTGCCATGTACCTACAAAACATCATAACACAAGATTAGTGACATAACTTCACTACTTCTCATGCTCTTCTCCAACTTTTACCCCCTTCATCCCTACTCATAACCTCCATGAGTCCATGGGAAAGGCGGGGTAGTACCCCAAAGTACCCCGGGCGTCACACAAAGGGTGTGTAGATTGCGCCATCACGCTCAAGATTTACGCAAAAATTTAAGGTGAAAATTAGGGCGTGACACTTAGTGTCCTGTAATGTTGTCTTGTATTATTGCCTTTTTATCAATATATACCGACGGGTTGTTCGGGTGACTCATTTCACTGAGCATTTTACTCGCCGTTCTGTGCAAATCTCTTGTGTCTCTCGATTGCTGTTGGAGCTGTTGCTTACAGACTTCAGTTACCACCATGGCTACAGTTTTATCCCACATTCCATGTTAGTCTGTTGAAGAAGTACCATCTAGATGAAAGACATCCAGACCGTGGAGTAGAAAGAAGGCAACCATCCCAAGGGAAAGTTGAGTATGGCAGGAGACCATTGAAGATTCTAGATCATAGAGTCTATGCATCTAGTGGGCCCAGTGGGCGAAAGACTGAGTTCTTAGTCCAGTGGTTGGACGAGACAGTTGAAGATGCAACTTGGGAAAAAGCCACGGATTTGGAGCAATATGAAGGGTTGTTAAGACAGTACGAGAGGTACCTAGCATCGAGGGCGAATGCTAATTCAGGTGGGGGAGAATTGTGACGCCCGGGGTACTTTGGGGTACTACCCCTCCTTTCCCATGGACTCATGGAGGTTATGAGTAGGGATGAAGGGGGTAAAGTTAGAGAAAAAAACATAAGGGTCAATGTAGGAGGCTACATGAACCTTGGAGCAATATTTGAGCTTGTATAGAGGTGTACAAGCATATGCAAAAAAATATGTCATGGGTGAGATTTGAACCCAAGACCTATGGAGAGACCAAGACTTATGTTGCATGAGAGGACCAACCCGAGTTTGGGTCATTAGCTGAAAGAAAGAGGAGGCGCATCTTGATAAGGGCTTCTTCATCCATATGGCCCAAATCACTTAAGCAAAAAGGGGATCTCGGTTTTGAAGGAAATCTCATCCGAAATTGGGGATCTCAACCGAGCTTGGAGAGGAGGGCGACTTAGAGAGGAAATCGGATCTTCTTCCTCCTTGTGCTTGGGCGTGAGCTTGAGGGAGCTCACCATCCTTCTTCCATTCGGCCTACTTGAGAGGAGCTCAAGTATTCTTCCACTACACCTTGCTGTCCGTGGGGAGACCTTGCAGATTTCGGGTGTGAGCTTGAGGGAGCTCATGGTTCTCCATTCTTCCTTGGTGGCGGCTTGTTTGAGGGGGTTCTTCATCCATCCGACCACCTTGTTGTCTTCTTAGAGAGGAGGCGACATTTGGAGCTGAAGCCAAGAGCTACATTGCTGTCCATTGGAGCTTGGGGGCGAGTGTAGCCCTTGTGTTTGGTGTATTGTCCCTTTGGAGGAGAAGGGGCTGATTTGGGGAGAAGGGGGCTGACCGGCCACTTGATCTTCATCCATAATTGGGGGCGGCTGAGGGGCTGTCCATTGGAGGGCTGATCACTCTTGGAGCTAAGGAGTGCAAAAGCATCATCAAAACCACCTAGAGGGGCGACTCTAGGGTGGATCCTCAAGGGCTTGCGCTTGAGGAGTGTTTTGGAGCTTGAAGGAGAAAGTTCGGCCACCTCGAGGGAGCCACGGGCTGAACTTCATCACCACTAGCTTTGGAGTGGTATACCTTACTTGCTTTAAGCTTATTGCTTTTCATTACATTGTATGAACATTGTATGGACACATATCTTGTTGAGTAGTTGATAGCTTATTGTTAGTATCTCTATCCATATTGGAAGAGATATTCTGCTCATACCCGAGGTTGTATCCTTGGAGGGGTTAGTGTTTTTATCGTTCGGTGTGTTTAGCTTGTGACTTGTGCAAGCGCCGTGCTTGTGCAAGGAGCTCGCTCGCTGTGTAGTTGTTGATATCTGTACTAGGGTTTGGGCATATGTCTAGTGCCCTTATCTTGTGAACTGTCAGCGTTGTGTGTGTGTCTTTACAGGGCGCTTATGTTTAAGGCCGTCATTAAGTGAGCATATGGGGTTGAGAAGCAACATGTGCTTGCCACCCGCCACTTATTGACCTAGGTCTAGGGTTAGGAGAAGGCTAGGACTCAGTTCCATCAGATCAGCCTTGGAGCTCAGTTCCATCAGAGCTTAGCCCTGACAGCGCAGTGGATCAGAGAGAGAGAGAGGTTCAGATTGTGCTAGAAGATCTTGGTTTAGTTTCCGCATATTGAGTGTTGGCTGGCAATTTACACAGAGGGTGTGTAGATTGCGCCATCACGCTCGAGAATTTTAAGGCAAAAATTTAGCACAAAATTTAGGGCGTGACACTAAGCAAATATGAAGTAGACCCTAAACCTATGACTTGGTGGAGATGGCAGGTGTGTGGAACCTTGCAATTTTATACTTGCATGGGATCACAAGACTGCATTTAACTAAGGCACTACCACCCTTCTCAATACTATCCCAAGTACACAATCTAAGGGGTGTGAGTAGAAGGCTTCACAAGGGTTGGTGTAACATCCCTCACAATCACACCCCACACGCATACAAGTAAAAATACAGGGTTTTAAAAATTTTTACTCTTCCATTAAAACATAAGTAGAAAGCGGCATCGAAGGACATTACTACGGAACTGAAAACCGCACAGAACTGAGTAGGATCGATTACTAGGAAATAGAAATCCGGAAATCCAAAAAAAGAAATCCGGCAGCAAGTATACTAAATTACTGCTGCACAGACCCACATATCCTGGAACAAAACAGATGTCCACACTACACATATGTGGAGAACACAAATTTCAGAAATATTGCAGAAACTGATTATTCAGATACCAAATACAACAATAACTCGGTTACACATCTCAAGGTATTTCGAATACAGTAACTCGGTTACACATTTCAGAATAAGAACAATTTCAATTCTCATGAAAACTCGTATCCAACAATAAAACGAGACAACTATAATATAATATCCTGAAAACAGGCATAAGCCCTCAGGAGATAAAACGTGTCATATAAGTAAGTTAGGCACGCAGGCCTGATAGATCTTTAGAAGACAACCCTTAGAAATTATATAAAACATTAGCATCATAACAATTTAAGTAGCTGTAGCAATCACTGTCCTGATGTCTCACCTGAAAATATTTAAACAACGGGGGTGAGCTAAAAAGCTCAGTGAGTAAAAGACACTAAAAGCCATCCATAGTACACATCAAAAAAAATATCATGCTCGCAGATAAGACACTTAACATGCACACTCATATCAGAAACAAAACATAATCAAATACAGACACTCATAACAATAGGCATCAAGCATGAAGTAAGATATAAGTATACCAACCCATTCCAACTAATCACACCGCCTAACACATCTATACTACAGATCGAAACAGAACTACAGAAATCAGAGCTGACAGACAGAAAATCAGAATTTTCAGAATCCAAACAGATAGTCTACATCGGAAACAGAAAGGCCACAGAAGGCCTGAAGACCACAGAAGGTCTGACCCCACCTCTGCCGAGGACGAGACATGCATGCATATCAGAAACAGAATGGTAGAGGAGGTATCAGTGGGTGGCCCCCATCTCGTCAGGACGTGGCACTCTGGCCTCCAATACCCAGAACAGAACAGAAATAGTGGAGGGAGAACGGAAGGTGAGACCAGCTCACATCTACCCTTCACTAGTGTCTCAAGGGTCGTAGTAGACTATCAGCACCATTACAGCGCCACAGAAGGAGGGTAAGGACACGGAAGAGTGCTACACTAGGGCATAATTTTTACAGAACAGGTCATGCTGAAACGGAGGAGTAGGACTAACCACTACTCACTTCTCACATCATGCCCAAAGTGTCTCACAAACCAGAAAATGACACACCCCAATATCCGGTCCTTAACAAAATTACAATTTACAGAAAATCAAAGCTAAACCCTCTTCATAATTTTTACCATCAACCAGAAGTAATATATGAGTGAATTCCTTAGATTTCATACAACTATCCTTAATTCAGGTCAAACCATTCTATGTTCTCACAAGGTTATAACACATTCAAAGTTTCAGAAAATTCACAACATATATACAGAACAGAAATTATTCGCGTAACAAACAATTAAACAAGCCTAGAAATTATAGGGAAATATATATATAGATACTCATTGCACTATTCTTCCCCAAAATTTCAAAAAAAAAAAAAACCGTGAGCCATAAAATCACTGCAAGGGGCGAAATTTTTAGAATCCTTGCAGAACATACAAATTTCATGAAAATAATTTCAGTCCCCCACTACAGATAATTTTAATTGCACGTTTGTGAAGGAAAATGACAAAAGCCCCAAAATTGGCCCGAACCATGATTTTCGAAAATCCCTAAGTTCTTAGTTAAATCCTCAAATTTTGTTTTCTCTAAAATTTTCTCATCAAGCAAATAAATTTTAGAAGAACTACAGACCACAATTTAAGAGATTAAACCATACAGGATAAGTTTTTCTCACAAAGGAATATTCGTCCGGCACAAGTAAATTTCGAATTTCACATATGCACAAATTTACTTGTAGATTTTTGGTTCATACAGATAATCGTTGCAAATAACGAATTTTAATTGACTGATAATCTACAATTTAGCGGATTAGACTCCTTAGGATCGAATTACTCACAAGAAAATCGTCCACAGGGAAAAACGCCAAGACAGAGGATCAAGGATCACCAGGAAATTCGTCCACCACCAGTCTGCCACCACCAGCGTCAGGAATTTCAGGAGGCGCCAAGCACAGTGAGGGGCGACAACCAGAGGCGGCTAGGGCAAGAAAACCAACAAAAGTCGTGAGGGAGAGGAGCC
Organism: Costus lasius; assembly: GCA_027563935.2. Taxonomy (NCBI): domain Eukaryota; kingdom Viridiplantae; phylum Streptophyta; class Magnoliopsida; order Zingiberales; family Costaceae; genus Costus; species Costus lasius. The sequence goes on from CM050446.2 coordinate 126,446,033, forward strand.
CTCACGCAAATCCTCTTTTTCTCCCACCCCAAACGGATCCAAGATCCAATAACCCAGTTAACTTAAGTGAAAAATCAGTTTTATGGGCTTACCTGGGCTTAACCACCCTGCGCCACTCCAATAACATCAGAAATATGCGCCACCATGGTGGAAGGAATTCCAGGAGCAAAGAATCGAGGTTGAGGGTTCAAATCCCCAACCAAAATAATTATTTTTGCCCTGTAGGAAAAATTCCTACACTTAGGCAAAAATCCCAAAATTTTAACAGATAAAAATACAGAAACAGAATTTCTAACCTTAAATCATAATTCAGAAAAATCGAGGGCGTTACATCCTCCCCCCCTTATAGAGCTTTAGTCCTCTAAAGCTGACCAAGCCCGTCACTGAACAGGTGAGGATGCTCCTTTCTCATATCTGCTTCAACCTCCCAAGAGGCTTCTTCAACAGACTGATTTCCCCAGATGACTTTCACAAGTGGAATAACCTTATTTCTCAGCACTTTCTCTTTTCTATCTTCAATTCTGAGAGGTTTCACCACAAAAGTCATGTTCTCTTCAAGCTGAAGAGGTTCCAACTCTAGAACATGAGAAGGATCAGAACAATATTTTCTGAGTGCAGAAACATGGAACACATTATGGAGGTGTTCCAGTGATGGGGGCAGAGCAAGTCGGTATGCCACAAGTCCAACCCTCTCAATGATATCAAAGGGACCAATGTACCTGGGACTCAATTTCCCCCTCTTCCCAAATCTCATCACCCCTTTCATAGGTGAGACCTTTAGGAAAACATGCTCTCCCACCAAAAACTCAAGAGGACGCCGCCTCACATCAGCATAACTCTTCTGTCTATCCTGAGCAATCTTCATCTTTCTCTGAATTTCTCTGATCTTCTCAGTGGCTTCCTGAACAGCATCGGACCTTAGCACTGTTCTGTCCCCAGTTTCCTCCCAGCATATAGGTGTTCTGCATTTCCTCCCATATAGGGCCTCATACGGAGCCATCTGTATGCTAGAGTGAAAGCTATTGTTGTAGGTGAACTCTATCAGTGATAAGTCCAGATCCCACTCAACAGACCAGTCAACCACATAAGATCTCAGAAGATCCTCAAGTGTCTGAATAGTTCTCTCTGTCTGACCATCAGATTGAGGATGATATGCAGTGCTGAAACTCAGATTAGTTCCCAAATCTTCCTGTAATTTCTTCCAAAACCTGGACAGAAATCGAAGATCACGGTCAGAGACAATGTCCAAGGGAACTCCATGCAATCTGACAATCTCATCGATGTACAGTTTTGCTAACCGATCCAAACTGTAAGTCATTTTGATCGGTAAGAAGTGAGCTGACTTCGTGAGTCTGTCCACAATCACCCATACGGCATCATGATTCCTTCTGGTATTGGGCAGTCCACACACAAAGTCCATACTGATATGCTCCCACTTCCACTAAGGAATAGGGAGAGACTGCATCAAACCGCCCGGGCTCTGATGCTCAGCCTTCACGGTTTGGCAAGTCAAACATCTGGACACAAACAAATGCACATCCTTCTTCATACCATGCCACCAGAAAGTCTTTTTCAGATCCTGATACATCTTGGTACTACTAGGATGAACGGTATACTTAGTGCAATGGCTTTCCTTAAGAATTTCATTTCTCAACTCAGGGTCCTCAGGGACACAGACCCTTCCACGGAATCTGAGGAGACCATCATCCGACATACTGAAATTCTCAACCCAGCCTTGCTCCGACCTCTCTTTCCACCGTAGAATATCCGGATCTGACTGCTGCCCTGATCTCAGTCTCTGCAGTAAGTCTGACTGAACCCTGAGAGAAGCTAGAAGACCGCCTCTCTCACCCGGAGTCACACTCAGATGTATGTCACTGAATTCCTGCAATAGTCGCCACTCCTGGACTCGCAGTGCAGCTATCTGAGTCACAGGATACCGACTAAGAGCATCAGCCACCACATTGGCTTTACCAGACTGATATTGGATGGTGAAGTCATAATCCTTTATCCATTCAAGCCATCGCCTCTGTCTCATATTCAGCTCTTTCTGAGTGAAGATATACTTCAAGCTCTGGTGATCTGTAAACAATTCAAATGTCTGTCCAAACAGATAGTGCCTCCAGATCTTCAAGGCAAAAACTACAGCTGCCAACTCCAGATCATGAGTGGGGTAGTTTACCTCATAGTCTTTGAGTTGCCTTGAAGCATAAGCAACTACCTTTCCTTGCTGCATCAGTACAGCACCCAGACCCTTACCAGAGGCATCAGTGTACACAGTGAACTTCTCTCCATCACAGGGAATGATGAGGATAGGAGCACTGGTCAGTCTCCTTTTCAGTTCCTGAAAACTAGACTCACAATTATCAGACCACTCAAACTTCAAATTCTTTCTAGTTAGCTTAGTCAGAGGACCAGCCAGCTTGGAAAAACCCTCCACAAAGCGGCGGTAGTATCCAGCTAAGCCCAGAAAACTTCTGACCTCAGTCGCTGTAGTTGGTCTTCCCCAGTGAAGAATGGCCTCCACCTTCACTGGATCCACAGATACACCCTGGCCAGAAATAATGTGCCCCAGAAAGCCAATCTGATATAGCCAGAACTCACATTTGCTGGCCTTTGCATACAGCTGCTTCAGCCGCAGAATCTCCAGCACCTTGCGCAAATCCTGAGAGTGATCTTGCGCATTCTTGGAGTAGATCAAAATATCATCAATGAAGACGACCACACATTTGTCCAGGAGCTCATGAAATACCCTGTTCATCAGATCCATAAACACCGCAGGGGCATTTGTCAGTCCAAAGGGCATAACAAGAAACTCATAGTGCCCATACCTGGTCCTGAATGCAGTTTTAGGTACATCCTCCTCCTGAACTCTCAGCTGATAATAGCCAGACCTCAGGTCAATTTTAGAGAATACAGTAGCACCCTGCAACTGATCAAAGAGATCATCAATACGGGGTAATGGGTACTTATTCTTAACAGTCACTTGGTTGAGTTGACGGTAATCGATGCACATGCGTAAAGTACCATCCTTCTTCTTCACAAATAACACAGGTGCTCCCCATGGAGAAACACTGGGTCGAATATACCCCTTCTCTAATAGTTCTTCCAGTTGCTTCTTCAGCTCTGTCAGTTCTGAAGTTGCCATCCTGTAAGGAGCTTTAGATATCGGTGCCGTGCCTGGCAACAACTCGATACCAAACTCAACTTCTCTGCTGGGTGGTAACCCAGATAAATCATCAGAGAAGACGTCAGTAAACTCTCTTACCACAGGAATTCTAGCCAGATCCAAATCAGGCTCAGTCTGCACCTTGACATGCGCCAGATACCCCTTGCAGCCCTGGGCTAAAAGCTTCCTGGCCTGCAGATGAGATATCACCAAAGGCTCCTGTTCTGAAATCCGGCCTTGGATAACCAGTTGCTGTCCATCACTTAGATGCAGAGTAATTAACTTTTCAAAACAATCTAAAGTAGCATGATAGGCAGACAGCCAATCCATGCCCAGAATGATGTCATAGTCTTTCATAGGAAGACTAATCAAATTAATAGGTAAATCATATCCTTCAACCTTAATCAAACAGTCAGGATATACTATATCTGTAGATACGGCCTCACCCATAGGTGTATGAACAGAAATACAGAAATCAAGTATCCTAGGCAACACAGGCAGACATAGTGCAAAACATGCAGACACAAAGGATAAATTGGCACCAGGATCAAAAAGAATGCGTGCCAAATAACTAAACACATAAAGTGTACCTTCCACCACGGACTTCGAAGCCGAAGCATCCCTCTCCGCGATGGCATACACGCGAGTCTGCACAGTAGGCTTCTCACCCTGTCCTCTAGCATCCAGCATAGGACAGTCCTTAATCATATGCCCAACCTTACCACATCTGAAGCAAGCGCCAGTCTTCCTGTAGCACTCATTATCCTGATGTTTAGTGCTCCCACAGTGGAGACACTTCTTGCCATTCTGAGAAACTGTGCTGGCTGGCTTCTGATAAGGTTTGTATCTGCCCTTATTGTCTTTCTTCTTATCCTTGAAATTCTTCTTATCCTTACCACCCAGAGTGGGTGCGTAAGTCACAGAAGTAGGGGCGGATGCAGTGACTGAAATAGTATCAACAGCCATCTCAGCAATGCACCTCTCAGCAGTGCGAGCCCTGTCTACCACTTCAGCATAAGACTCCAAGTGTAGCATAGCTACCCTTGTCCTGATGTCTTTCCTCAAACCCCGCTGAAACTTCTTGGCTCTTCTTTCCTCGGTGTTGACTAAGTGAGGAGCATACCCCGACAACCGAGCGAATGTGGCCTCATACTGATCCACCGTCAGGTCGCCCTGCTCAAGATGAATAAACTCCACCTCGCGCTCCTCAGATAAGCTAGAGGGGAAAAACTTGGCATTGAACTTCATCATGAAGTACTGCCAATCAACAACTCTGGATTCAGTTGCCGCCAGTCTGACGACTCCCTTCCACCAGTCTTCGGCATCTCCACGCAACATGAAGACAGACAGACATAGCTTGTCTGCATCATCACAGCGCAAAACCTGGAAAATCTTTTCCAGTGCCAAAAGCCAATCCTCAGCCGCTCTGGGCCCCGGACTACCATAAAATGCAGTCGGGTTCAGGTGCTGAAACTCTCGAACCAACCGAGCATATCGTTGATGTGCGCCATCACCCAGAGGAGAACCAGCACCACCCACACAGTGTCCAGCCGGTTGTGACTGTGACTGAGGCTGTGTCTGCGACAGCCGCTGCAATAACTGTTGCTGAACCTCCATGTGCTACGCCTGCTGCTGCTGCATCATCTGAGTTTGCTGCTGGATGAATGCGTTCTGTTGTTGCATCATAGCAGTCATAGCCTCCATGGCCTGCCTCAGATCAGACTGCTGATCACTGTTGCTACTGCTAGATCTTGGTCGCACCATTGTTTTTTTTTTTTTACCTGCATCACATAACACGGTAGAATAACAACCAATATTCAATCACGGATCAGATCCTATCTTGGTTTCTAGCAATACACAAACAGAGTTTTCCTTTCCCGGAGTTTCTAATTGCTAGTAATATTCCTCTGATACCATCTGTAACATCCCTCACAATCACACCCCACACGCATACAAGTAAAAATACGGGGTTTTAAAAATTTTTACTCTTCCATTAAAACATAAGTAGAAAGCGGCATCGAAGGACATTACTACGGAACTGAAAACCGCACAGAACTGAGTAGGATCGATTACTACGAAATAGAAATCCGGAAATCCAAAAAAAGAAATCCGGCAGCAAGTATACTAAATTACTGCTGCACAGACCCACATATCCTGGAACAAAACAGATGTCCACACTACACATATGTGGAGAACACAAATTTCAGAAATATTGCAGAAACTGATTATTCAGATACCAAATACAACAATAACTCGGTTACACATCTCAAGGTATTTCGAATACAGTAACTCGGTTACACATTTCAGAATAAGAACAATTTCAATTCTCATGAAAACTCGTATCCAACAATAAAACGAGACAACTATAATATAATATCCTGAAAACAGGCATAAGCCCTCAGGAGATAAAACGTGTCATATAAGTAAGTTAGGCACGCAGGCCTGATAGATCTTTAGAAGACAACCCTTAGAAATTATATAAAACATTAGCATCATAACAATTTAAGTAGCTGTAGCAATCACTGTCCTGATGTCTCACCTGAAAATATTTAAACAACGGGGGTGAGCTAAAAAGCTCAGTGAGTAAAAGACACTAAAAGCCATCCATAGTACACATCAAAAAAAATATCATGCTCGCAGATAAGACACTTAACATGCACACTCATATCAGAAACAAAACATAATCAAATACAGACACTCATAACAATAGGCATCAAGCATGAAGTAAGATATAAGTATACCAACCCATTCCAACTAATCACACCGCCCAACACATCTATACTACAGATCGAAACAGAACTACAGAAATCAGAGCTGACAGACAGAAAATCAGAATTTTCAGAATCCAAACAGATAGTCTACATCGGAAACAGAAAGGCCACAGAAGGCCTGAAGACCACAGAAGGTCTGACCCCACCTCTGCCGAGGACGAGACATGCATGCATATCAGAAACAGAATGGTAGAGGAGGTATCAGTGGGTGGCCCCCATCTCGTCAGGACGTGGCACTCTGGCCTCCAATACCCAGAACAGAACAGAAATAGTGGAGGGAGAACGGAAGGTGAGACCAGCTCACATCTACCCTTCACTAGTGTCTCAAGGGTCGTAGTAGACTATCAGCACCATTACAGCGCCACAGAAGGAGGGTAAGGACACGGAAGAGTGCTACACTAGGGCATAATTTTTACAGAACAGGTCATGCTGAAACGGAGGAGTAGGACTAACCACTACTCACTTCTCACATCATGCCCAAAGTGTCTCACAAACCAGAAAATGACACACCCCAATATCCGGTCCTTAACAAAATTACAATTTACAGAAAATCAAAGCTGAACCCTCTTCATAATTTTTACCATCAACCAGAAGTAATATATGAGTGAATTCCTTAGATTTCATACAACTATCCTTAATTCAGGTCAAACCATTCTATGTTCTCACAAGGTTATAACACATTCAAAGTTTCAGAAAATTCACAACATATATACAGAACAGAAATTATTCGCGTAACAAACAATTAAACAAGCCTAGAAATTATAGGGAAATATATATATAGATACTCATTGCACTATTCTTCCCCAAAATTTCAAAAAAAAAAAAACCGTGAGCCATAAAATCACTGCAAGGGGCGAAATTTTCAGAATCCTTGCAGAACATACAAATTTCATGAAAATAATTTCAGTCCCCCACTACAGATAATTTTAATTGCACGTTTGTGAAGGAAAATGACAAAAGCCCAAAAATTGGCCCGAACCATGATTTTCGAAAATCCCTAAGTTCTTAGTTAAATCCTCAAATTTTGTTTTCTCTAAAATTTTCTCATCAAGCAAATAAATTTTAGAAGAACTACAGACCACAATTTAAGAGATTAAACCATACAGGATAAGTTTTTCTCACAAAGGAATATTCGTCCGGCACAGGTAAATTTCGAATTTCACATATACACAAATTTACTTGTAGATTTTTGGTTCATACAGATAATCGTTGCAAATAACGAATTTTAATTGACTGATAATCTACAATTTAGCGGATTAGACTCCTTAGGATCGAATTACTCACAAGAAAATCGTCCACAGGGAAAAACGCCAAGACAGAGGATCAAGGATCACCAGGAAATTCGTCCACCACCAGTCTGCCACCACCAGCGTCAGGAATTTCAGGAGGCGCCAAGCACAGTGAGGGGCGACAACCAGAGGCGGCTAGGGCAAGAAAACCAACAAAAGTCGTGAGGGAGAGGAGCCCTCACGCAAATCCTCTTTTTCTCCCACCCCAAACGGATCCAAGATCCAATAACCCAGTTAACTTAAGTGAAAAATCGGTTTTATGGGCTTACCTGGGCTTAACCACCCTGCGCCACTCCAATAACATCAGAAATATGCGCCACCATGGTGGAAGGAATTCCAGGAGCAAAGAATCGAGGTTGAGGGTTCAAATCCCCAACCAAAATAATTATTTTTGCCCTGTAGGAAAAATTCCTACACTTAGGCAAAAATCCCAAAATTTTAACAGATAAAAATACAGAAACAGAATTTCTAACCTTAAATCATAATTCAGAAAAATCGAGGGTGTTACAGTTGGGTAGGCTAATTTTACACATTTGAGCCCCCCATCCTGGAGTACTTGTGAAAACATAGTCCCCCACTCACATGTACATGCCCCGGGACAATCCCACGAGTGCATCACAACCCCCGATGACCAAAACACATGACACACATGTGCCAAACCCTGGTTTCATATGGATCTACCCAAATACCCATGGTAATAACAAAAACACACATTGTCAGGGTCGGGTAACATAGTTTTTACACCCAAACTCCTCCGATCCCTGAGACCATGGTCATCGCCAGGCATTACTCTTCATCTGCATGCTGAGAGTAGAATATCGCCACCATTGCAATACCTCCTCTCTAGTGTTTTGTATTGTAACAAATCAGCCAAAACAAATATCAGAATGGAAGTATGTCGTCGAGATCTTGCTGTCTTCATTGGACATGCTCAATGTTGCTCGTCACTACAAACAAAGATGGGCGGGGACGAGACTGCATCGACGGATCAACATGTCAAACTCAACCTGCTCGTCGGCATGAACAAATACTATCTAACATTTCCCGCGCAAATGCCAGCAATAGAATAAGATGCTTCAGCACCACCACATCATCGACTTAGCGGCTGTGAACAACCCAATGTTCCATCTCATCAAACCCAATATCTGGCCATTGGATCAACATCGGAACTTCGGCCATATCTTCTCCTCATAAAGGTGAACCAAAAAGTGAAAGGATACATCCATTGAGCACCACTCTTTTGAACAAGAGTCCCCTGTTCAAGTTTATTCAGCGTCAATCCACCACCGGACAGCACAAAAATTCAGCCATGAGTCCACCATAACATAGAGAACACTCGATCGGAGTAGGTCAAGCAACTGAAAGGCGGACGACAAGCGACGATGAGCTTTATTCGCTCTACTTTGTCATAGGTAAAACGAAGATAAAGCATTACCTTAATCCGACGACCAGGTTCTTCCAAACAGCATTCAACGATCGAGATCTAATCAAATGATTTGTGGTGTCGATTTGATTGATGAGGATCTAATGGCTTGGATCTGAACCAATAATCAACTGATCGAGATCTGTCGGCTTGAACTTGACAACCAACATATGCCCACATCATTATGTATTATTAACTGAGTCAAGGGTTGACAATTGTTTGTGTAAAGATGAGTCAATCCAATAACCATTAATACAATCAAAAATTGAGTTAGATCTTTTTAAATTTGGCCTTATTTTTTTTTATCAGAGATCTTGATAAAAGTAGATCTACAAATTAAAATTATGGCTGGTTATAATTTACACAAATTTGAGCCAATCGAACATCTTTTAATATAATTGAAATATTGATCATTGCTATGTTAAGTCAAATCTGACCTCAGATTTTTTTCTCACAAATCTAGATTGAAGTAAGTATGTAAATCAAAATTCCAATGACTAATATTAATTTTCATAAATCAAACAACACTTGATATGATTCAAATATTGATGTCCACTAGGTCTAGTCTGATCTTTCACCCATTTCGAACGGTTAGCCTTCTGAAGCCTCGTTCACTTCTAACATTTAGCCCTATAAGGCTTGTTTACACATTTCAAAAATTTGGCCCAAACATCCATTCACCCATTTCAAACATTTTTTTTCCCATTCGTACGTTTAGCCCTCTAAAGGCTTGTCCACTATTACACACAGCAAACGCATGACTTACCGATGTAGTACTAAGATATTGTTCTCATAGGGACAAATCGCAATTTCCAATTGATCGCGTAATCGATAGCTAGACAAACAAAATCTGGTTTTAAATGCAAAGTAGTATAAGATAAACTAAACAAATGGGTCGAATTGATTACCAAACAAGTGATACGAGTCAAATGTTATTCCGAGATAATTTAGAACATTAGGGTTTATCACAAAGATAGGTCTAAACTTAAATAAAATAATAACAATGCAATTGATCTAAAATATTCAAGGACTTATCAGCAGGTACAAGTTACTCTCTTTCAATAGTATAACCCGATACTTATTCAAAACAGTCTCCTACTTTTTGTGGATTACCAAACTGAATAGATCCAATAGACACAAAGATAAACTAAATGTCCTCACGTGAATTCTAACTACTCTTTTGATAGAATAACGTGAGTCAAATCTAAGTAGTTAAAACGTCGCGATTCACCTTTTAGTGCTTATCGTGACGTTTCAAAAATATAAAAACTTGGCTAGAGTAATACAATCAAACATCATAGAAAAGATCGAATAAACAGAAATAGATCATAAGAACACTAATATTATAAGCCAAATGACAGATCTAAACATAGGATTACAACCCAAATCCTAAATAAGAAGGCTTGCAGCCATGATAGTTTTATTCAGCAAAATCTTTTCTCTAATCAAAATTCCAAGGATCCAAATACAAAATGATGACAATATGAGGAAGAAATACAAACTAATCCTCTCCAGATCGATGAGAAGAAGCGTGTAAATCTTACCAGAAAATTCCTTTTTGTCGTTCATCGCCCCTTGTTGCCGTTCTTTTGTTTCTCCTCTTTGGAGAGCCAAATCGACCCTCTTTTCATCCGAAATTGGTACTTTTATCTATAGGAAGGTGTCCTTTGAGATTCCCCATGAAATCCCGAAGAAACTCTTGAAATTTCATGCGAAATGAGCCAAAAATCATGTTCAGCAGACTCTTTCACGGCCTAGCCCTAATATATGTCATGCCTGTGATGTGTTCTGTATTATTCTGGAAATTAATCACGGCTGTGTTGTGTGTCAAGGCTGTGAAAATGGTCATGGCTAGGCTGTGAAATCTTCTGTGGATTTTAACAGGATGATCATGGTCATGAAGCTAGTCATGGTCAGGCTATTATCGTCTTGATGAAAAACTTATTAAGATTCCTTTCAAACTTTTAATGTTGTGTTTCCTTATATGGAATCCATAGTAGAAAGAAAGAAAAATACATTGAATCTAGTAGCATTTTGCTATTAGATTCATTGTGTTTTTTTTTCATTTCCACTGTGGATTCCGTCCAAGAAAACACTGCCTTATGGTGTAAAGATCATCATTGTTTGATTGTAATAAAGTCATTTGCAAAATATGGAGAACGAGGAGGATGAATTTGAAATGGCATACTTCGAGGATGAAGCGAGAGACACAGAGTTCTCTCTCTGGGGCATGCCCCTCGTATCGAGCAAAGGCTCGAATAGGACCAATGTGATCCTTCTAAAGTTCCTCCGCACGCACGACTTGAAGGTGAAGGGTGCCTACGAGATGTTGTAGGCAGCAGTTCTGCAGTGGCACAAGGATTCCAGAATCGACGCAATTCTAGAGGAGTCGTCCCTAGGACTGGAACTAGGCTCGGCTTGCTACATGGACGGTATCCACCGTGAGGTCACTCAGTCTGTTACAACATTCTAAGCTTGTTCCATGATGAGGCGCTCTACCACACGACATTTGGGTCAGAGGAGGGTAAGGAGAGGTTCACGAGGTGGAGAGTGCAGCTAATGGAGAAGGGCATCAAGAAGCTCGACATCAAGCTGGGGGCGCCGCTTCGATGCTGCAAATCTCTAACCTCAAAAACTCGCCTGGCCGGTCGAAGAAGGAGGTCCGCACTATCATGAAGCAGGTGGTGCAGCAGTTCTAGGATAACTATCCGGAGTTGGTCGCAAGGAATGTGATGTAGGATCGACTAAAGGTTATGACTAAATCATAACATGATAATTTATATTAAAACATTGAGAAAAGATGAACCGTAGTGGAAGCATACCTGAAGAATCCATAGTATTTCTTAAGTTGAGAAAATAACCTATCTTGGTCTTTCACAGACTTTATGTTTCCCAGACTCAGAAAAATTATCGTCAGAGTCTAACAGATGGGAGTCATGTCATGACCCAAACGAGCACCAACCCAATACGGTTAGCTAATTGCCCTGGGGTGTAACATTTATAAACTATGGTCAACATCATATAAATTCATACCATAATAAATCTCAAAAATCTTTTTCACAATTACCAACACATAGATCGGCACACACTCGATCAACAAAAATGTCAGATCAAAAACCATAATATAATAATATCAAAAATAATATATAAGAACATTAATCCAAGTAATCATTTACATCATTATTACTCAGGTCCAACTACCTATCTATAACATAGCGACAAGATCTGTAGCCTCTACATCTAGTTACCACCATCAACCACATAAGCAACTCTCTACCTGGAGGCAAAACAAAAGGATGTTAGCTCAAATAGCAAAGTAGGAATCACAACATATATGCATGCATCAAGTAAACCCCGCTCTCATTACTTAACTTACCTATGTCAGAGCAATGACTATAAACAATGCTATTACGTGTCCACACTCTTAACAAGAGTGTTTATTCATCGTCGCCCACACAATGAAACAACTGCTCTCAACTAACAGCTCAGCAATGTTGCATCCAACACTTAGGAAACCTTGGATAATCCTGAAGGACTCCAAACAGGTAACCGATACAACCAGGCTCATAGCCAATACAAGGAATCTGGTATAAAAACATAGTCCGCTGGCTTATAAAGCTCAGCCCCTGGCTAACATCGACTAGTCACAGATCACAAAGTGTCACGACATATATCATACATGCATATATCAAATGTATCACAACACAACTGTACAACTTAAATCACAAGCCCATAACCCATCCACATTATTACTTCACCATATCATTAATAATGCTATAACTGGTAATCCATTTAAATTACCATCATATAATACCAATCTCTACCACATCCATATCAACAAATGCAATGTGGTAGATTATATAACTCATGAAATATCAATCAACCATAAGCACATGTATGCATCAATAAATGACTGAACAATAGCACAACGGTGTAAAAGCAAAATCAATAAGGAAAGAGCAACAAGATATCATGACATCTAATCTTTACTCATAACACATATATTTTACCATCACTATTCCAAGATTCCAAAAACAAAGAAAACGATTCCTACCTGTACCATTGTAACTCTCAACATGCTTGTGACTTTCAGATCTTGAACCACCTTGTTCAGTCTCAAACCAAGTATCATCTACAACATCATATAATAAAACACACATCACTAATGATGTCACAAAGCTTTAACTTTCATTTATTAAATTATTAATGTCAATAACTGCACACATGCACCTACGTATACCCATATATACGTATGTACACATGCACACACTTATATACATTATTCCTAATTATCTCAATTATCATATATAAATTTACTCTTTCCATACCATTCATTTACCTCAATACCATTTCTCATTCATAAATTTATCAATATTTAAACATGTATCTATGATCTATCCATGTACACCTGAAATTCCTCTATTAGTGTACTTGTTCACATACGTATACCCATATACGTATAAATGTGAGTGCACACCCCCAAATAAATCATCACCATACAAGTTCTATCAATAAAAAGAAATACAAGGGTAAGTTGTCGTTACCAAGCAACACGCCGGAAAGATTTTCGGTGACGAAACGTCAGCACAAAAGGAAGACGTTCCAAAACTCTAAATCTATCCATGCTTCATCGGTAGCCCGCTCGAACAAGGCGTCGCTGAAGATTAACAACATATAGGCACCAACAACCAAGGTGGCAATAGCAGCATCCGGCGGCGGCGCAGCAGCCATGGATGGCGGCATAATAGGGGAAACAGAGGGAAAAAAGAGGAAACAAGCGGATGCTAGCCTAGAAACAAGCCCACTCGATGAGATCGACATCGTCAGATGTCGGCCGCAGTGGCATGATGGCGAATGACACAGGAAGAGGAAGAACGGCGTCGATGCATGCCCATGCGAAAGGAACGGTGATCGCCGCTGCTAGGTGTGTCGCCTCGACACCAAACGGTGGTCGGAGCAATCACGTGTCGCTAGAGATGTAGGCAGCGACGAGCATTGGCGGCAGGCTGCAAACAAGGGAGAGATCGAGGGGGAAGAGAGGAAAATCAAGAGGAAAACTTGGGAAAGGAGGTTAAGGGTGGGTTAAGGCTCGGTTGCAACCTTTTTCTTTTTTTTACTTCCAGCCACATTTCCCAAATAAACCCTTCATTTTCTATTATTTACAAAATAGTCCCTAAAGGATTGCAATATAACAAGTCACTTATATATATAGAGGTAAAAGAGAAAACACGGACCATAACTAAATTTATTATTATATCTATTTCTAACTCCTAAAAAAAAATAGAAATAATTTCTATGTCTCTACAAATAATAATGTTCCATACAATTGAGATAATTTAGTCGTAATAATTAATTTCTTAATCGATCACTTTAATATGAATAAAATTTAAGATAACTGTATATAATTATCAATTAATATGTGTGGTCCATATTAATTTATTTAAGACACTGGTGTTAATTTGCGATCACAAAAACGACTCACTTTTTATTTTCATTCTTGCAATTATATCCCTGCTTCACCATTTCTACTTCCTCATTCCATTTGTAGATATTCATCAACGTTCCTTTTTGGTACTACACCTTCAATGCTGTGATCTCCCCTTTCTTGACTTAGAGAACCAAAAGCAAGTTCATCTTTGCTCGTCCTTCAAAAGTTCTAGAGACGCTTCTCGAGTAAGTCCTCCTCCCTCGTGAAAATCAAATCTGATATAACAAGTTATCAGATTTCCTTCACACTCTGACACAACCTCGTCTTCTTTGTTCAGATACATTCCCGCTGAATCTATCCGTCAGATATGGTGGTCTGAAGCGCGACAATGACACCGAGTTCTCTGTAAAAGATGCAGTTTCAGAGCTCCTCATCAGATCCAAGTATCCAACTCTACCGATACTGTCGAGTTCCCTACACTGGAGGGGCTAAGTTTTTGCGGAGGGGCAGCGGAGGGGTGCCCCTCCGCAAATTTTGCGGACGAGTGGGCTAAGATTTGAGAAACGAATCTTGGTGCAGCGGCGCACGAATCCTGATGCCGCCCTTACTTAAGTCCAAATAGCGCCGATTCAAACGCAGTGTTACTTTAAATCCTGATATAACACTGCCTGTAACACTCGATACAACCATCCGAACTAACCATGGTCAACTCTCGAATTCTCATGACCCGCTCAAATTTTCACTACCCGCCCGACCTGCTATTACTCTCTAACCTTAATCTTTTGTCCAACCCTAACTTTGCTTTGACGAAAGTTCTGTTGCCCGATCCTCTCCGACGACCTCCGACTGCCTCTGACGACCTCCGATGGCCATCGACAACCTCCGATGACCTCCGACTGCCACAGATTCCACCCCCAAAAGCCTCCAACGACCTCCGACTGCCTCCGACGACCTCCGATACATTGTTGTATACAGCTCTCTTTATACAACTTATTATAGCATAAAAATTTTCCAAAAGTTAAGGTAAGGTCTCCCTGGTCTCCCTATATTTGCTCACGTGTATTACGTGTCATTTAGGGTATAATGTCGTCATTCTGTCTTCTTAATACGTATATTATTGTATTAATGACATAATTTGTTGTATACAACATCACATTTTGGTATAACAGTCCCTTAACATAGTATAACAACATCCCATTTTGGTATAACATGCCTCAAACATAGTATAACAGCATCCCATTGTGGTATAACAGGCCTTAAACTTGGTATAACAGCATCTCATTTTGGTATAACATACCTCAAAATTGGTATAACACATCCCATTTTGGTATAACACCCGCTTAACATGCCTATAACATAGTATAACAGTATCCCAGTTTGGTATAACATTGCCTCAAACATCGTATAACAGCATCCCATTGTGGTGTAACATGCCTCAAATATAGTATAACAACATCCCATTGTGGTATAACAAGACCCCCATTTTGGTATAACATGTCTCTAACATAGTATAACACAGCCCATTTTGGTATAACATGTCTCTAATTTGGAATAACAGCGTCCCATTTTGGTATAACATGCCTCCAACTTGGTATAACAGCATCTCATTTTGGTATAACAGCCCCTTAACATAGTATAACAGCATCCCATTTTGGTATAACAGCATCCCATTTTGGTATAACATGCCTCAAACTTGGTATAACAGCATCCCATTTTGGTATAACATATATCTAATTTGGTATAACATCCCATTTTGGTATAACATGCCTCAAACATAGTATATCAGCATCACTACAGCGTATAACTTGTCAAACTTTTTGTCATTTATTGAATCCTAGAATTTGAGATGGAGAAAGATCAGATGAAGGCGACTTGTTCTGAGATGTTGGAGTGGTCATCGTCAAATGATGAAGAGTATTTATTAGCAAATAGCGAAGGTGATGAAGAAATAATATGAACATCTGGAAAGACAGATGAAATGCCATGTATGGAACATGACAAATCAGAAGCTGCATCCCAAATCCCTATAGTTGGTATGACATTTATTAGTGATGATGCAGCATACAAGTTTTATAATGACTATGCTAGAGTAATGGGGTTCAGTATAAAGAAATCTCATCTTGAATGTTGAAAGGATGATAGCTTGAAACAACGTACATATTGTTGTAGTAAACAAGGGATGAGAGAAGTTGACCGTAGATGTACTGCTAAAAAACTACATCCAGAGACCCGCACAAACTGCATGGCTCGGTTAGAGTTCAAGGTTGACAAGAATGAATTATACACATTGTCGAAAGTTGAATTAAACCATAATCATCCCATGACATGTCTAAATAAGGTGCACATGCTTAGATCTCATAGAAAAATATTGCCATTTCAACGTGCACTTATAGACCAGATGACAGAGTCGTGTATGAAGGCCCATAATATATATAATTATTTTGAGTCTGGTGTAAACAATAATAATGTTGGTTTCATAAGAGAAGATAATAGCAACTATATTCAAAGAAGTAAAAGAAAAGCTTTGGATGACATGGAAAGCAAGGGTATTCTTAGGTACCTAAAGGAAAGATTGGCTAACGATCCTTCATTTTTTTATGCTATTGAAGCTTGTGAGGAATCAAGGGAGATGAAAAACTTTTTTTGGGTTGATGGCCAATCTATAATAGACTATGCATACTTTGGAGATGTAGTATGCTTCAATACAACCTTCCAAACAAATGAATACAATATACCGTTTGCACCAATAGTGGGCGTGAATCACCACAAACAAACTATTATATTAAGAGTTGCATTACTCTATGATGAGTCTGCTGAATCATTCATTTGGTTATTTGAGACTTTTTTAGAAGTCATGCATGGTAAGCATCCAGTTACTATTTTCATGGATCAATCAGCTGCGATAGCCAAAGCAATACAAACGGTGCCGCCAAATACAACACATCGTCTATATTTATGGCATATATTTCAAAATGCAGCATTACATCTTTCACACGTGATTCATAATAACACATTTGCCAAAGATTTTAAACATTGCATATACGAGCAGTGTACAGTTGATACTTTTGAGAAGCTATGGCAGGATCTATTACTGAAGTATAATCTGGTTGAACATCCATGGATGGTAAATATGTGGAAACTAAGGTCAAAGTGGGCTGCATGTTTTCGAACAAAGACTTTTTCTGCTGATATGACCACAACCCAACGCAGTGAAAGTATGAACCACCATTTTAAAAGGTTCTTTAGAAAAAAATTGAGTTTATTTGAATTTTTAGAACAGTATGAAAAGGCACTTAGCTTCTTTCAAGAAAAGGAAATAAAGGCTGATTTAAGTCTCGAAATAGTACACCAGCCACTGTAGTTGGGAACATGTGTAAACAAGCAGCCTCGATCTACACCAGGGTCATGTATAATGAGTTTGAGGCATGCTACCAAAGTAGTTTAGATTGTCTTATGTTCTTCATTGAGGCCGTACCACAGAGTATTTCATATAAGTTAACCAATGCAGCTTGTGGTAGAGATGAAATGGTCATTTTCAGCCAGTCTCCTGTACAAGTTTCTTGCTCATGTAAAATGTTTGAGAGCAATGGGATCTTGCATGCAATGGTAAAAGCACCTCCAGTGAAAAAGGGGCAGAAAGAGAAACGTAAGAAAGGAGTGCTGGAGCGAAGACATAACAAGAGCACTACTACATCCAAAGGATCCAATTCTAATCCACCTACTGACGTCCAAATGTCGTGCATGACAGGGCTACATATGGGTGAATACACAAGCACACAGGTATATCTAACAAGGCCATATCTTTAATTCTTATGTTACATACTTACCTAAAAGTTAAATTTATAGTAGGTGCCTATGTTCCACCAACCAGTGCCAACAGCCCCATTCTACTCCTACACAACTTTAATGGTGGGAGCATCCTCTTTTCATGTAAGTTGTGTAGTTATGCATTTTCTACACTTGCCACATTGACTATGTTACCTGATTAATTGCACTATATTATGACAGTACTCAGATGATGCTTCCCAAGCAATGCTATCGCAGCAGGGTTCTCAGGAAGAAGCTGCAAATTTTTCTCAGGATATGTTTAATAGGTCTCAGCCAACAAATGAAAAATAATTTTTTTTTAATTATGAGATCAGAAACTGCAAACTTTTTTATTTTGTAATAATTTGTGACGACTGATGTGTGAACCATTCTTTTTTATGTACTTTTAATCTTACATTGTATAACAAAGAGCAAAGAGTTCGTCTAACACTGAGACCTATTTCGTATAACAATGTCTTAAATTCGTATAATACTGCACAGAGTTGGTATAACAAGACCTGAAATTCGTATAACATGGCACAGACATCGTATAACACAGGACAAACATGGTATAACAAGACCTGAAATTCGTATAACATGGCACAGACATAGTATAACACGGGACAAACATGATATAACAAGACCTGAAATTCGTATAACATGGCACAGACATCGTATAACATGGGACGAATATGGTATAATAACTATGGTATAACAAGACCTGAAATTTGTATAACGTTGTGTATAACATTGCGGATCCAAATGTACAGGTGTATGAATATATAGGAGAACGAATGTACAAGAGGATCAATATAAACAAGTTTCAATTGCAATGTCTTTTACTCAACAGCCAATAACTTTCCTTTAAATAGTTCCAAACTAACAAGGGCCCTCAATCTTGGCATGTCTTGTAGTGTAAAACTAAACGGTACATCTCTAGAGAGGTAGTCCATAAATTTTAAGACAAATACCCCACAATCCACACTTTCACCATCTTGTTGTGGGCAGTCCTCCCATGTCAATGGCCATTTAGCAATTTCCTTTCTTGAACCAGATTGGAAGGAGAGATGAAACTGCAGGAACTCAAGCTATTTAATAGAACAATGCACAAAATAATGTTATAACTCGTGAGAGATAACAACAGAATAGCAAAAGAAGGAAGAATAAAGCCTTATCGGATGATAGATACTCACATATCTTTTAACGTAGCCCACAACTATCTTTGAAGGGGACAATGAATTATAGCACAATACATGTTTCCCACGTATATCCAATACAATCAGAAACCAGTGATTTGAGTGGCATACGAGGGCGCATATTGTGCGAACATATCTTATTGTCTTATTATTCAAATGCTCTAAGCTTTTGAAAGCCGCCCCGCCGAGGCCAAGTAAATAATAAGGAAGGACATGTGGTTGAATGTAAGCAAAAGCCTTAAACCTTTTCTTATTAGCCATGCATCTACGGACGAGGAGTGATGCATACAAATCTATAGCCTACAATTGAATTATACAAGTCCATTAGGAAAAAGTAATACGTATACAAAGATTAGGGTTTTCCATATATGCTTACCTCCTCACCAACTAGGTCTCCGAAGAGAATGTCACATACATGGTCTTTCGAAATGTTCTGAATAATGGAATGATCTTGCAACGATATATAAAAATTGAGTTGCTCTTTAAAATTTTCAGGTATTACATCCCGCCCACAATAGTCCTGTCTATTTAGATACTAAATGTGCAACAAAAATCTATTAGAACTATATATATGCCAAATATGTGAAAAGAATAACTATTTATACCATCTTACCTTATCAACCCGGGGTGCAGATTCTGCTTTATCATCTACTTCCACTGGCTGAAAGAAAATTAGAGTTGCTTATGTTAAAAATAATGTATAGGCCTATGTTTACAATTATGTATAATCAAGTTTAATGGTATTACCTCGGATTCTATAACCTTCTTCTTCTTTTTTTTTTGTGTATGGGCTGAGAAGAAGACATGAAGCCTTTCTTGTCCTTTTAATTTTCACTTGCTGCTTTACAAGACCTGAATCAGTAGGCTTAGTGGGTTCATCTTCCTCACTCCAACTTAATTCTTCCTCATTCGCAATTTGCAGAGCCTCAATCTCTGCTTTCAGCTTTTTATTTTCCTCCACCAACTCATCAATTGTAAAACACTGAAAATATTAGTATAACACTGAAAATTTTGGTAAAAACACTGAAAATATTGGTATAACACTTATGTAGTTTAGTATAACACTGAAAATTTTGGTATAACAAGACAATAATTTGGTATAACACTTATGTAGTTCAGTATAACACTGAAAATTTTGTTATAACAAGGCAAAAATTTGGTATAACACTTACGTAGTTGAGTATAACACTGAAAATTTTGGTATAATAAGGCAATAATTTGGTATAACACTTATGTAGTTTAGTATAACATTGAAAATTTTGGTATAACAAAGCAAACATTTGGTATAACACTTATGTAGTTTAGTATAACACTAAAAATTTTAGTATAACAAGGCAATAATTTGGTATAACACTTATGTAGTTCAGTATAACACTGAAAATTTTGTTATAACAAAGCAAAAATTTGGTATAACACTAACGTAGTTGAGTATAACACTGAAAATTTTGGTATAATAAGGCAATAATTTGGTATAACACTTATGTAGTTTAGTATAACATTGAAAATTTTGGTATAACAAGGCAATAATTTGGTATAACACTTATGTAGTTTAGTATAACACTAAAAATTTTAGTATAACAAGACAATAATTTAGTATAACACTTATCCAGTTTAGTATAACACTGAAAATTATGGTATAACAAAGCAATAATTTGGCATAACACTTATCTAGTTTAGTATAACACTGAAAATTATGGTATAACAAAGCAATAATTTGGCATAACACTTATCTAGTTTTTTATAACACTGAAAATTTTGGTATAACAAGGCAATAATTTGGTATAACACTTTATAGTTTGTAAACATACTTACAGTGTCAAGTAAAGGGAACTCTTGAACACTATGTGATGGGCCCACATCTAACTGTTGTACACCGTTTGATAGTCCCACGTATAACTCTTCTTCGAGAGCTGTTTCTAATACAGGTGGAGTAATTACAACATCACACTCCACCTCAACTGCTTCAAGTTCAAAAATAATCTACAAACAACCAAATAGTATTAGAAACCCGAATTTGACAAATAACTTACTACACCTACAAATTTACATACTTACCGAATCTTTATTTAATATAGCACATTTTTTGAAATACGTTGTCCGTTGAGTTAATCACACATTTGCCCAACGGAACAATCGAGAGTATACTCCCTCCACCTTTCTATCTATATACAAGGTGGTATGCTCATAAAACCAAATCTACAAAAAAGAAGAATACAAACAGTTAGCTTATAATTAACGTAACTAGTTTGAAATACAAGTTCAGATAATGCAAATTACTTACACCAAGAACTATAGCACAACCAGCAAATCCACGTCCCTTCTTCTTTGAACTGGATGTCAATTCCGTGCACATAAAGTAATGCACAGCTTCTGGCCAATTGTAATCACCCAATCTTGAGAGGTTTTCTACGAAGAATACAAGCCTCGCATCCAAGTTATACGTCAGGAGGCTGAATAGAAAACAGCAAAAGAAATACAAAATGGCTAATCTTCTTATCCTCTCCTCATTTCCGTCAAGGCCTTGTGAGCATGTGATTCTCAATTTCTCTTCAATTATATTTCTATTAGGTAACTTCCCCTCAAATTCTTCAGAGAAGAATTTAGTATTTGGTCGCTTATTTTCCCATCTTACCAACTCCCCAACCCATGGGAGACCAAGGATGATTGTACATCCTTCACCAAGAATGGCACAAAATTGTCATTTATGTTGAATACCGTCCTTTCAGGTTCCCATATGGACTGCAAAAATTCTACTGCTATCATATCCAAGGCAACGGATGCCCTTTGCAGCAAATGTCCAAAGGGGGTCTCTAGAAGCTGTACTTTAATAGCCTCACCCCCTTGCACCGTGTTCACAAACGTATGAATCCGGCTTAATGAGCATCTATTGAGAACTCGACGACGTTTGCTGACCTTGTCATGATATTCCCTTTCATCTGAAGAGGTACTAGCTATGCTTTCATCTGTAGCCCTCATCCTCATTGTATAAAACCTACTGTAAATATGTTAAAACTAAATTAACAAGATGAACTCAAAAGGTGAAGCTATTATACCAAAACGAGATATAATTATACCAAGTTTGAGGCATGTTATACCAAAATGAAATACTGTTGTACCAAGTTTGAGGCATGTTATACCAAAATGTGATGCTGTTATACCAAAATGAGATACAGTTATACCAAGTTTGAGGCATGTTATACCAAAATGGAATGCAATTATACCAAGTTTGAGGCATGTTATACCAAATTGGGATGTTGTTATACCAACTTTGTACCATGTTATACCATAATGTGATGTTGTTATACTATGTTTGAGGTATGTTATACCTAAATGGGATGTTGTAATACCAAGCTTGAGGCATGTTATATCAAAATGGAATGCAATTATATTAAGTTTGAGGCATGTTATACCAAAATGGGATGTTGTTATACCAAGTTTGATGCATGTTATACCAAAATGGCATGCTGTTATACCAAATTAGAGACATGTTATACCAAAATGGGATGTGTTATACTATGTTTGAGGCATGTTATACCCAAATGGGATGCTGTTAGACCAAGTTTGAGGCATGTTATACCAAAATGGGATGTTGTTATACTATGTTTCAGGCATGTTATACCAAAATTGGATGTTGTTATACCAAGTTTGAAGTATGTTATACTTAAATGGCATGCTATTATACCAAATTAGAGACATGTTATACCAAAATGGCATGTTGTTATATCAAATTAGAGACATGTTATACTAAAATGGGATGTGTTATACTATGTTTGAGGCATGTTATACCAAAATGGGATGCTGTTATACAAGTTTGAGGCATGTTATACCCAAATGGGATGCTATTATACTATGTTTGAGTCATGTTATACCAAAATGGAATGTTGTTATACCAAATTAGAGACATGGTATACCAAAATGGGATACTAATAAACCAACTTTGAGATATGTTATGCAAAAATTATCTCATTAATACAACATTCTACGTACTAAGAAGACAAATTATGACATTATACCTTAAAGGAACATTGGAGTCGTCGGAGGAACTCGCCATGAGATACTGCAAAAACGTAAACAAGATTAAGAAACCCTAAGATAAATTATATCATTAATACAACAATTTACGTATTAAGAAGAAGAATTACGACATTATACCTTAAAGGAAGATTGGAGTCGTCGGAGGAACTCGGCCTACAAATGGTAGTGGATAGAAGATGAGATCCTGCAAAAAATAAATCAAGATTAGGAAATCCTAAGCCAACTAGGAACTCGACATTACGCCGTAGGTCGTGGGACGTTGTCGGAGGTCGTCGCAGTTCGCCGTAGGTCGAGATTAGGAAACCCTAAGCCAACCAGGAACTTGACATTACGCCGTAGGTCGTCAAAGTTCGCCGTAGGTCGTCGCAGTTCGCCGTAGGACATCGGAGGTCGACTGCACAAAAAACACAAAATTAGGGTTCGACCCGACCACGAACTCGGAGGCTGTCGGAAGTCGTAAACACAGATTAGAAGTCCGTCGGAGGCGGTCGGAGGTCGTCGGAGAGGATCGGGTGACAAAACTGTCGTCGGAGAGCAAGGGTTTCGTCACAGCAAAATTAGGGTCGGGCGGGTTCGAGCGGGTATTGAAACTTTGAGCATTAACCGAGGTTAGGTTAACTGTAACGGGCCAGTTATGTTCGGGTGGCTGTAACGAGCGGCGTTTATATCGGATTTTCGTATAACACCGCACTAAGTTAGGGCTGCATCAAGTTTCATGCGAAACTACTTCAAGATTCGTTTTTTTGAATCTTAGCTTACTCCTCTGCAAAATTTGCAGAGGGACACTCCTCCGTAAAAATGCAGCCCACTGGAGGTACCCATTTTTTTTTTTCCGTTCACCAAATCAATCGATTTGTAGATTGCCGGAAGCTCTAGTTGAAATAGATTATTTACTGTACATGCACCATATGAATAGACAGGAATTAAACTCTGGGACGTGAGTATTTGTGGGATGGGAGGTGAACTACAAAGAGGAGCTCATCCCAACGGACGAGGGATCATACACCATTCTTGTGCGGAAGAGCAAGAAGATGGGGCCGACCGAGGAGCCGACTCGCAACTCATTTAGGAACAATGAGCCAGGGAAAATCGTTCTGACCATTGAGGACACTACTTTATGGAAAAAGAAGGTTTTTTATCGCTATAAGACGAAGAGCTCTTGAGACTTGCTACTTGAATAGTTTGATCGCTTCTTCTTCTGGCCATTACATGCGTTCTATATAGTTGAATATTGTGTTTGTTCGTTTGGTGGAGTTAAATTGTTGCAGACTCCAAAATACAACAATTAGAGAAGATTTTGTTGTCACATTTGTGTACATGGATATATTTTGCATTGGTTATTTTATTCAAGCATACATAATCTATATTTTGCATTGATTATCTTATTCAAGCATACATCTCTCTGTTCCGATGATGTATTGTCTTATATTATTCTTGCATGCGTATTAGATAGCCAATTAATTATGGTTGTCCACCCACTGCTGCTGCTGAAGCCACAGCACAGTCTTCTGATCACAAAAACGACTCACTTATTATCGTCTGTGGATTTTAACAGGATGATCAGGGTCATGAAGCTAGTCATGGTCAGGCTATTATCGTCTTGATGAAAAACTTATTAAGATTCCTTTCAAACTTTTAATGTTGTGTTTCCTTATATGGAATCCACAGTAGAAAGAAAGAAAAATACATTGAATCTAGTAGCATTTTGCTATTAGATTCATTGTGTTTTTTTTCATTTCCACTGTGGATTCCGTCCAAGAAAACACTGCCTTATGGTGTAAAGATCATCATTGTTTGATTGTAAGAAAGTCATTTGCAAAATATGGAGAACGAGGAGGATGAATTTGAAACGGCATACTTCGAGGATGAAGCGAGAGACATAGAGTTCTCTCTCTGGGGCATGCCCCTCGTATCGAGCAAAGGCTCGAATAGGACCAATCTGATCCTTCTAAAGTTCCTCCACACGCGTGACTTGAAGGTGAAGGGTGCCTACGAGATAGTTCTGTGGTGGCACAAGGATTCCAGAATCGACGCAATTCTAGAGGAGTCGTCCCTAGGACTAGAACTAGGCTCGGCTTGCTACATGGACGGTATCCACCGTGAGGTCACTCAGTCTGTTACAACATTCCGAGCCTGTTCCAGGATGAAGCGCTCTACCACAAGACATTTGGGTCAGAGGAGGGTAAGGAGAGGTTCACGAGGTGGAGAGTGCAGCTAATGGAGAAGGGCATCAAGAAGCTCGACATCAAGCTGGGGGTGCCGCTTCGATGCTGCAAATCTCTGACCTCAAAAACTCGCCTGGCCTGTCGAAGAAGGAGGTCCGCACTATCATGAAGCAGGTGGTGCAGCAGTTCTAGGATAACTATCCGGAGTTGGTCGCAAGGAATGTGATGTAGGATCGACTAAAGGTTATGACTAAATCATAACATGATAATTTATATTAAAACATTGAGAAAAGATGAACCATAGTGGAAGCATACCTGAAGAATCCATAGTATTTCTGAAGTTGAGAAAATTACCTATCTTGGTCTTTCACAGACTTTATGTTTCCTAGACTCAGAAAAATTATCGTCAGAGTCTAACAGATGGGAGTCATGTCATGACCCAAACGAGCACCAACCCAATACGGTTAGCTAATTGCCCTGGGGTGTAACATTTATAAACTATGGTCAACATCATATAAATTCATAACATAATAAATCTCAAAAATCTTTTTCACAATTACCAACACATAGATCGGCATACACTCGATCAACAAAAATGTCAGATCAAAAACCATAATATAATAATATCAAAAATAATATATAAGAACATTAATCCAAGTAATCATTTACATCATTATTACTCAGGTCCAACTACCTATCTATAACATAGCGACAAGATCTGTAGCCTCTACATCTAGTTACCACCATCAACCACATAAGCAACTCTCTACCTGAAGGCAAAACAAAAGGATGTTAGCTCAAATAGCAAAGTAGGAATCACAACATATATGCATGCATCAAGTAAACCCCGCTCTCATTACTTAACTTACCTATGTCAGAGCAATGACCATAAACAATGCTATTACGTGTCCACACTCTTAACAAGAGTGTTTATTCATCGTCGCCCACACAATGAAACAACTGCTCTCAACTAACAGGTCAGTAGTGTTGCATCCAACACTTAGGAAACCTTGGACAATCCTAAAGGACTCCAAACAGGTAACCGATACAACCAGTCTCATAGCCAATACAAGGAATCTGGTATAAAAACATAGTCCGCTGGCTTATAAAGCTCTGCCCCTGGCTAACATCAACTAGTCACAGATCACAAAGTGTCACGACATATATCATACATGCATATATCAAATGTATCACAACACAACTGTACAACTTAAATCACAAGCCCAGAAGCCCATCCACATTATTACTTCACCATATCATTAATAATGCTGTAACTGGTAATCCATTTAAATTACCATCATATAATACCAATCTCTACCACATCCATATCAAAAAATGCAATGTGGTAGATTATATAACTCATGAAATATCAATCAACCATAAGCACATGTATGCATCAATAAATGACTGAACAATAGCATAACGGTGTATAAGCAAAATCAATAAGGAAAGAGCAACAAGATATCATGACATCTAATCTTTACTCATAACACATACTTTACCATCACTATGCCAAGATTCCAAAAACAAAGAAAATGATTCCTACCTGTACCATTGTAACTCTCAACATGCTTATGACTTTCAGATCTTGAACCACCTTGTCCAGTCTCAAACCAAGTATCATCTACAACATCATATAATAAAACACACATCACTAATGATGTCACAAAGCTTTAACTTTCATTTATTAAATTATTAATGTCAATAACTGCACACATGCACCTACGTATACCCATATATACGCATGTACACATGCATACACTTATATACATTATTCCAAATTATCTCAATTATCATATATAAATTTACTCTTTCCATACATTCATTTACCTCAATACCATTTCTCATTCATAAATTTATCAATATTTAAACATGTATCTATGATCTATCCATGTACACCTGAAATTCCTCCATTAGTGTACTTGTTCACATATGTATACCCATATACGTATAAATGTGAGTGTACACCCCCAAATAAATCATCACCATACAAGTTCTATCAATAAAAAGAAATACAAA
The DNA here is from genome assembly GCA_027563935.2 of Costus lasius. Classification (NCBI taxonomy): domain Eukaryota; kingdom Viridiplantae; phylum Streptophyta; class Magnoliopsida; order Zingiberales; family Costaceae; genus Costus; species Costus lasius. Next base: position 126,473,335 of record CM050446.2, read on the forward strand.
GGTAAGTCGTCGTTACCAAGAAACACGCCAGAAAGATTTTCGGTGACGAAACGTCAGCATAAAAGGAAGACGTTCCAAAACTCTAAATTTATCCATGCTTCATCGGTAGCCCACTTGAACAAGGCATCGCTGAAGATCAACAACATATAGGCACCAACAACCAAGGTGGCAACGCAAGGTGGCAGTAGCAGCATCCGGCGGCGGCGTAGCAGTCATGGACGGCGGCATAATAGGGGAAACGGAGGGAAAAAAGAGGAAACAAGCGGATGCTGGCCTAGAAACAAGCCCACTCGACAAGATCGACGTCGTCAGATGTCGGCCACAGTGGCATGATGGCGAATGACACAGGAAGAGGAAGAACGGTGTCGATGCGTGCCCATGCGAAAGGAACGGTGATCGCCGCTGCTAGGTGTGTCGCCTCGACACCAAACGGAGGTCGGAGCAATCACATGTCGCTAGAGATGTAGGCGGCGACGAGCATTGGCGGCAGGCTGCAAACAAGGGAGAGATCGAGGGGGAAGAGAGGAAAATCAAAAGGAAAACTTGGGAAAGGAGGTTAAGGGTGGGTTAAGGCTCGGCTGCAACCTTTTTCTTTTTTTTTTACTTCCAGCCACATTTCCCAAATAAACCCTTCATTTTCTATTATTTACAAAATAGTCCCTAAAGGATTGCAATATAACAAGTCACTTATATATATAGAGAGAAAAGAGAAAACACAGACCATAACTAAATTTATTATTATATCTATTTCTAACTCCTCAAAAAAAAATAGAAATAATTTTTATGTCTCTACAAATAATAATGTTCCATACAATTGAGATAATTTAGCCGTAATAATTAATTTCTTAATCGATCACTTTAATATGAATAAAATTTAAGATAACTGTATATAATTATCAATTAATATGTGTGGTCCATATTAATTTATTTAAGACACTGGTGTTAATTTGCGATCACAAAAACGACTCACTTTTTATTTTCTTTCTTGCAATTATATCCCCGCTTCACCATTTCTACTTCCTCATTCCATTTGTAGATATTCATCAACGTTCCTTTTTGGTACTACGCCTTCAATGCTGTGATCTCCCCTTTCTTGACTCAGAGAACCAAAAGCAAGTTCATCTTTGCTCATCCTTCAAAAGTTCTAGAGACGTTTCTCGAGTAAGTCCTCCTCCCTCGTGAAAATCAAATCTGATATAACAAGTTATCAGATTTCCTTCACACTCTGACACAACCTCGTCTTCTTTGTTCAGATACATTCCCGCTGAATCTATCCGTCAGATATGGTGGTCTGAAGCGTGACAATGACACCGAGTTCTCTGTAAAAGATGCAGTTTCAGAGCTCCTCATCAGATCCAAGTATCCAACTCTACCGATACTGTCGAGTTCCCTACACTGGAGGGGCTACGTTTTTGCGGAGGGGTGCCCCTCCGCAAATTTTGCGGACGAGTGGGCTAAGATTTGAGAAACGAATCTTGGTGCAGCGGCGTACGAATCCTGATGCCGCCCTTACTTAAGTCCAAATAGTGCCGATTCAAACGCAGTGTTATTTTAAATCTTGATATAACACTGCCTGTAACGCCTGATACAACCATCCGAACTAACCATGGTCAACTCTCGAATTCTCACGACCTGCTCAAATTTTCACTACCTGCCCGACCTGCTATTACTCTCTAACCTTAATCTTTTGTCCAACCCTAACTTTGCTTTGACGAAAGTTCTGTTGCCTGATCCTCTCCGACGACCTCCGACTGCCTTTGACAACCTCCGACGGCCATCAACAACCTCCGATGACCTCTGACTGCCACAGATTCCACCCCCAAAAGCCTCCAACGACCTCCAACTGCCTCCGACGATCTTCGATACATTGTTGTATACAGCTCTCTTTATACAACTTATTATAGCATAAAAATTTTCCAAAAGTTAAGGTAAGGTCTCCCTGGTCTCCCTATATTTGCTCACATGTATTACGTGTCATTTAGGGTATAATGTCGTCATTTTGTCTTCTTAATACGTATATTATTGTATTAATGACATAATTTGTTGTATACAGCATCACATTTTGGTATAACAGTCAATTAACATAGTATAACAGCATCTCATTTTTGGTATAACATGCCTCAAACATAGTATAACAGCATCCCATTGTGGTATAACAGGTCTTAAACTTGGTATAACAACATCTCATTTTGGTATAACATACCTCAAAATTGGTATAACAGCATCCCATTTTAGTATAGCACCCGCTTAACATGCCTATAACATAGTATAACAGTATCCCAGTTTGGTATAACAATGCCTCAAACATCGTATAACAGCATCCCATTGTGGTGTAACATGCCTCAAATATAGTATAACAACATCTCATTGTGGTATAACAAGACCCCCATTTTGGTATAATATGTCTCTAACATAGTATAACACAGCCCATTTTGGTATAACATGTCTCTAATTTGGTATAACAGCGTCCCATTTTGGTATAACATGCCTCCAACTTGGTATAACAGCATCCCATTTTGGTATAACAGCCCCTTAACATAGTATAACAGCATCCCATTTTGGTATAACAACATCTTATTTTGGTATAACATGCCTCAAACTTGGTATAACAGCATCCCATTTTGGTATAACATATATCTAATTTGGTATAACAGCATCTCATTTTGGTATAACATGCCTCAAATATAGTATATCATCATCACTACAGCGTATAACTTGTCAAACTTTTTTTCATTTATTGAATTCTAGAATTTGAGATGGAGAAAGATCATATGAAGGCGACTTGTTCTGAGATGTTAGAGTGGTCATCGTCAAATGACGAAGAGTATTTATTAGCAAATAGCGAAGGTGATGAAGAAATAATATGAACATCTGGAAAGGTAGATGAAATGCCATGTATGGAACATGACAAATCAGAAGCTGCATCCCAAATCCCTATAGTTGGTATGACATTTATTAGTGATGATGCAGCATACAAGTTTTATAATGACTATGCTAGAGTAATGGGGTTCAGTATAAAGAAATCTCATCTTGAACATCGAAAGGATGGTAGCTTGAAACAACGTACATATTGTTGTAGTAAACAAGGGATGAGAGAAGTTGACCGTAGACGTACTACTAAAAAACTACATCCAGAGACCCGCACAAACTGCATGGCTCGGTTAGAGTTCAAGGTTGACAAGAATGAATTATACACATTGTCGAAAGTTGAATTAAACCATAATCATCCCATGACATGTCCAAATAAGGTGCACATGCTTAGATCTCATAGAAAGATATTGCCATTTCAACGTGCACTTATAGACCAGATGACAGAGTCGGGTATGAAGGCCCATAATATATATAATTATTTTGAGTCTGGTGTAAACAATAATAATGTTGGTTTCATAAGAGAAGATAATAGTAACTATATTCAAAGAAGTAGAAGAAAAGCTTTGGATGGCATGGAAAGCAAGGGTATTCTTAGGTACCTAAAGGAAAGATTGGCTAACGATCCTTCATTTTTTTATGCTATTGAAGCTTGTGAGGAATTAGGGGAGATGAAGAACTTTTTTTGGGTTGATGGCCAATCTATAATAGACTATGCATACTTTGGAGATGTAGTATGCTTCAATACAACCTTCCAAACAAATGAATACAATATGTCGTTTGCACCAATAGTGGGCGTGAATCACCACAAACAAACTATTATATTAAGAGCTGCATTACTCTATGATGAGTCTGCTGAATCATTCATTTGGTTATTTGAGACTTTTTTAGAAGTCATGCATGGTAAGCATCCAGTTACTATTTTCACGGATCAATCAGCTGCGATAGCCAAAGCAATACAAACGGTGCTGCCAAATACATCACATCGTCTATGTTTATGGCATATATTTCAAAATGCAGCATTACATCTTTCACACGTGATTCATAATAACACATTTGCCAAAGATTTTAAACATTGCATATACGAGCAGTGTACAGTTGATACTTTTGAGAAGCTATGGCAGGATCTATTACTGAAGTATAATCTGGTTGAACATTCATGAATGGTAAATATGTGGAAACTAAGGTCAAAGTGGGCTACATATTTTCGAATAGAGACTTTTTCGGCTGATATGACCACAACCCAACGCAGTGAAACTATGAACCACTATTTTAAAAGGTTCTTTAGAAAGAAATTGAGTTTATTTGAATTTTTAGAACAGTATGAAAAGGCACTTAGCTTCTTTCGAGAAAATGAAATAAAGGCTGATTTCAAGTCTCGAAATAGTACACCAGCCATTGTAGTTGGGAACATGTGTAAACAAGCAGCCTCGATCTACACCAGGGTCATGTATAACGAGTTTGAGGCATGCTACCAAAGTAGTTTAGATTGTCTTATGTTCTTCATTGGGGCCGTACCACAGAGTATTTCATATAAGTTAACCAACGCAGCTTGTGGTAGAGATGAAATGGTCATTTTCAGCCAGTCTCCTGTACAAGTTACTTGCTCATGTAAAATATTTGAGAGCAATGGGATCTTGCATGCAATGGTAAAAGCACCTCCAGTGAAAAAGGGGCGGAAAGAGAAACGTAAGAAAGGAGTGCTGGAGCGAAGACATAACAAGAGCACTACTACATCCAAAGGATCCAATTCTAATCCACCTACTGACGTCCAAATGTCGTGCATGACAGGGCTACATATGGGTGAATACACAAGCACACAGGTATATCTAACAAGGCCATATCTTTAATTCTTATGTTACATACTTACCTAAAAGTTAAATTTATAGCAGGTGCCTATGTTCCACCAACCAGTGCCAGCAGCCCCATTCTACTCCTACACAGCTTTAATGGTGGGAGCATCCTCTTTTCATGTAAGTTGTGTAGTTATGCGTTTTCTACACTTGCTACATTAACTATGTTACCTGATTAATTGCACTATATTATGACAGTACTCAGATGACGCTTCCCAAGCAATGCCATCGCAGTAGGGTTCTCAGGAAGAAGCTGCAAATTTTTCTCATGATATGTTTAATAGGTCCTAGCCAACAAATGAAAAATAATTTTTTTTTAATTATGAGATCAGAAACTACAAACTTTTTTATTTTGTAATAATTTGTGACGACTGATGTGTGAACCATTCTTTTTTATGTACTTTTAATCTTACATTGTATAACAAAGAGCAAAGAGTTCGTCTAACACTGAGACCTATTTCGTATAACAATGTCTTAAATTCGTATAACACTGCACAGAGTTGGTATAACAAGACCTGAAATTCGTATAACATGGCACAGACATCGTATAACACAGGACAAACATGGTATAACAAGACCTGAAATTCGTATAACATGGCACATACATCGTATAACACGGGACAAACATGGTATAACAAGACCTGAAATTCGTATAACATGGCACAGACATCGTATAACACGGGACGAATATGGTATAACAACTATGGTATAACAAGACCTGAAATTTGTATAACGTTGTGTATAACATTGCGGATCCAAATGTACAGGTGTATGAATATATAGGAGAACGAATATACAAGAGTATCAATATAAACATGTTTCAATTGCAATGTCTTTTACTCAACAGCCAGTAACTTTCCTTTAAAGAGTTCCAAACTAAAAAGGGCCCTCAATCTTGGCATGTCTTGTAGTGTGAAATCAAATGGTACATCTCTAGAGAGGTAGTCCATAAATTTTAAGACAAATACCCCACAATCCACACTTTCACCATCTTGTTGTGGGCAGTCCTCCCATGTCAATGGCCATTTAGCAATTTCCTTTCTTGAACCAGATTGGAAGGAGAGATGAAACTGCAGGAACTCAAGCTATTTAACAGAACAATGCACAAAATAATGTTATAACTCGTGAGAGATAACAACATAATAGCAAAAGAAGAAAGAATATAGCCTTATCGGATGATAGATACTCACATATCGTTTAACGTAGCCCACAACTATCTTCGAAGGGGACAATGAATTATAGCACAATATGTGTTTCCCACGTATATCCAATACAATCAGAAACCAGTGATTTGAGTGGCATACGAGGGCGCATATTGTGCGAACATATCTTATTGTCTTATTATTCAAATGCTCTAAGCTTTTGAAAGCCGCCCCATCGAGGCCAAGTAAATAATAAGGAAGGACATGTGGTTGAATGTAAGCAAAAGCCTTAAACCTTTTCTTATTAGCCATGCATCTACGGACGAGGAGTGATGCATACAAATCTATAGCCTACAATTGAATTATACAAGTCCATTAGGAAAAAGTAATACGTATACAAAGATTAGGGTTTTCCATATATGCTTACCTCCTCACCAACTAGGTCTCCGAAGAGAATGTCACATACATGGTCTTTTGAAATGTTCTGAATAATGGAATGATCTTGCAACGATATATAAAAATCGAGTTGCTCTTTAAAATTTTCAGGTATTACATCCTGCCGACAATAGTCCCGTCTATTTAGATACTAAATGTGCAACAAAACTCTATTAGAACTATATATATGTCAAATATGTGAAAAGAATAACTATTTATACCATCTTACCTTATCAACCCGGGGTGCAGATTCTGCTTTATCATCTACTTTCACTGGCTGAAAGAAAATTAGGGTTGCTTATGTTAAAAATAATGTATAGGCCTATGTTTACAATTATATATAATCAAGTTTAATGGTATTACCTCGGATTCTATAACCTTCTTCTTCTTTTTTTGTGTGTATGGGCTGAGAAGAAGACATGAAGCCTTTCTTGTCCTTTTAATTTTTACTTGCTGCTTTACAAGACCTGAATCAATAGGCTCAGTGGGTTCATCTTCCTCACTCCAACTTAATTCTTCCTCATTCGTAGTTTGCAGAGCCTCAATCTCTGCTTTCAGCTTTTTTATTTTCATCCACCAACTCATCAATTCTTTTTTGTAAATCAGCAGACTCCAAACTGTACCCTATTTTGATGCTAGTAATCTCAGCATCCTTCTCAATACTTTCATCCTTCAGCAAAAAATTTTCATGCTCCAATTGAATTATTTCACTCTTCAATTTATTATTTTCCTCTATAACACTTGACAATTCTCACTTCAATTTATTCACTTCCTCATGGCTCTGTACAAAAAAATAACGCAATCCAAAGATAATAACATGTGTCAAGGCACAAAATAACAAGGCAACAAATTTGGTAAAACACTGAAAATATTGGTATAACACTTATGTAGTTTAGTATAACACTGAAAATTTTGGTATAACAACGCAATAATTTGGTATAACACTTACGTAGTTCAGTATAACACTGAAAATTTTGTTATAATAAGACAAAATTTTGGTATAACACTTACGTAGTTGAGTATAATACTGAAAATTTTGGTATAATAAGGCAATAATTTGGTATAACACTTATGTAGTTTAGTATAATACTGAAAATTTTGGTATAACAAGGCAAACATTTGGTATAACACTTATGTAGTTTAGTATAACACTAAAAATTTTAGTATAACAAGGCAATAATTTGGTATAACACTTATGTAGTTCAGTATAACACTGAAAATTTTGTTATAACAAAGCAAAAATTTGGTATAGCACTAACGCAGTTGAGTATAACACTGAAAATTTTGGTATAATAAGGCAATAATTTGGTATAACACTTATGTAGTTTAGTATAATACTGAAAATTTTGGTATAATAAGGCAATAATTTGGTATAACACTTATGTAGTTTAGTATAACACTGAAAATTTTAGTATAACAAGACAATAATTTGGTATAACACTTATCTAGTTTAGTATAACATTGAAAATTATGGTATAACAAAGCAATAATTTGGCATAACACTTATCTAGTTTTGTATAACACTGAAAATTTTGGTATAACAAGGCAATAATTTGGTATAACACTTTATAGTTTGTAAACATACTTACAGTGTCAAGTAAAGGGAACTCTTGAACACTATGTGAAGGGCCCACATCTAACTGTTGTACACCGTTTGATGGTCCCACGTATAACTCTTCTTCGAGAGCTGTTTCTAATACAGGTGGAGTAATTACAACATCACACTCCACTTCAACAGCTTCAAGTTCAAAAATAATCTACAAACAACTAAATAGTATTAGAAACCCGAATTTGACAAATAACTTACTACACCTACAAATTTACATACTTACCGAATCTTTATTTAATATAGCACATTTTTTGAAATACATTGTCCGTTGAGTTAATCACACATTTGCCCAACGGAAGAATCGAGGGTATACTCCCTCCACCTTTCTATCTATATACAAGGTGGTATGCTCATAAAACCAAATCTACAAAAAAGAAGAATACAAACAGTTAGCTTATAATTAACGTAACTAGTTTGAAATACAAGTTCAGATAATACAAATTACTTACACCAAGAACTATGGCACAACCAGCAAATCCACGTCCCTTCTTCTTTGAACTGGATGTCAATTCCGTGCACAGAAAGTAATGCACAGCTTCTAGCCAATTGTAATCACCCAATCTTGAGAGGTTTTCTACGAAGAATACAAGCCCCGCATCCAAGTTATACGTCAGGTGGCTGAATAGAAAATAGCAAAAGAAATAAAAAATGGCTAATCTTCTTATCCTCTCCTCATTTCCGTCAAGGCCTTGTGAGCATGTGATTCTCAATTTCTCTTCAATTATATTTCTATTAGGTAACTTCCCCTCAAATTCTTCAGAGAAGAATCTAGTACTTGGTCGCTTATTTTCTCATCTTACCAACTCCCCAACCCATGGGAGACCAAGGATGATTGTACATCCTTCACCAAGAATGGCACAAAATTGTCATTTATGTTGAATCTCATCCTTTCAGGTTCCTATATGGACTGCAAAAATTCTACTGCTATCATATCCAAGGCAATGGATGCCCTTTGCAGCAAATGTCCAAAGGGGGTCTCTAGAAGCTGTACTTTAATAGCCTCACCCCCTTGCACTGTGTTCACAAACGTATGAATCCGGCTTAATGAGCATCTACTGAGAACTCGACAACGTTTGCTGACCTTGTCATGATATTCCCTTTCATCTGAAGAGGTACTAGCTATGCTTTCATTCGTAGCCCTCATCCTCATTGTATAAAACCTACTGTTAAATATGTTAAAACTAAATTAACAAGATGAACTCAAAAGGTGAAGCTATTATACCAAAACGAGATACAATTATACCAAGTTTGAGGCATGTTATACCAAAATGAAATACTATTGTACCAAGTTTGAGGCATGTTATACCAAAATGTGATGCTGTTATACCAAAATGGGATACAGTTATACTAAGTTTGGGGCATGTTATACCAAAATGGAATGCAATTATACCAAGTTTGAGGCATGTTATAACAAATTGGGATGCTGTTATACCAAGTTTGTACCATGTTATACCATAATGTGATGTTGTTATACTATGTTTGAGGTATGTTATACCTAAATGGGATGCTGTAATACCAAGCTTGAGGCATATTATATCAAAATGGAATGCAATTATATCAAGTTTGAGACATGTTATACCAAAATAGTGGTCTGAAATGCGACAATGACACAACCTCGTCTTCTTTGTTCAGATACATTCAAATCTATCCGTCAGATATGGTGGTCTGAAACGCAACAATGACACCGAGTTCTCTGTAGAAAATACAGTTTCAGAGCTCCTCATCAGATCCAACTCTACCGATACTGTCCAGATCCCTACTCTGAAGGTACCCAATGTTTTTTCCATTCACCAAATCAATCGATTTGTAGATTGCCGGAAGCTCCAGTTGAAATAGATTATTTACTGTAGATGCACCATATGAATAGACAGGAATTAAACTCTGGGACGTGAGTATTTGTGGGATGGGAGGTGAACTACAAAGAGGAGCTCATCCCAACGGACGTGGGACCATACACCATTCTTGTGCGGAAGAGCAAGAAGATGGGGCCGACCGAGGAGCCGACTCGCAACTCATTTAGGAACAATGAGCCAGGGAAAATCGTTCTGACCATTGAGAACACTACTTTCTGGAAAAAGAAGGTTTTTTATCGCTATAAGACGAAGAGCTCTTGAGACTTGCTACTTGAATAGTTTGATCGCTTCTTCTTCTGGCCATTACATGCGTTCTATATAGTTGAATATTGTGTTTGTTCGTTTGGTGGAGTTAAATTGTTGCAGACTCCAAAATACAACAATTAGAGAAGATTTTGTTGTCACATTTGTGTACATGGATATATTTTGCATTGGTTATTTTATTCAAGCATACATAATCTATATTTTGCATTGATTATCTTATTCAAGCATACATCTCTCTGTTCCGATGATGTATTGTCTTATATTATTCTTGCATGCGTATTAGATAGCCAATTAATTATGGTTGTCCACCCACTGCTGCTGCTGAAGCCACAGCACAGTCTTCTCATCAAGTTGGAACGCGTTGGCCAGAACCTCGCTGGGAATGGCGGGGTGAGCCCCGAACAGGGCGTTCGCCTGCGTGATGAGGCCGGGGCTCTGGCTGCCGAAGGAAGCGAACGCCACTGCGCTCGCGTTCCCCAAGTTGAACTGGAAGTGGACGAGGCCCTGCGGGAACACGAACGAGCCGCCCGCCTCCAGCTTCTTGGCAAAGAGGCGGTTGCCGCCGGGGCCGTTGGCGGTGACGAAGCCAACGTAAAGCGCGCCCTGGGCCACGTGAAAGATCTCGGAGGACCGCGGGTGGGAGTGGGGCGGGTTGATGCCGTGGGGGGCGAAGTCGATGCGGGACATGGCGACGCCGAGGGTGTTGAGACCGGGGATCCGCTGCACGTTGACGAGGGTTATGTTGGAGCCGAGGTGGTTCCTGGTGCTCGCCACCTTCGCCAGGCCCGAGAAGGAGAAGTCTTCTGGCGTGACGAGGCTGGGATCCTTGCACGCGTATCCGTTCACCGACACTGTAATCGTGAGCTCAAAATCAAAATTTTAAAATACAGCCTCCGATTTGTGAAGAAAAAAGATAAACAGTGATGAACTATTCTCTTCGCATCAGCGCTACGAAAATAGGAACCGAGTTTACCAGAGGAGTTGAAATCAGCCACGCACAAGTCTTGCAGGGGACTTGGATCAGAAGCGAATGCATGGAAGAGAGTAGTAGCCAGGACAAGAAAGGCAAGTACGATGAGCTTTGCTTCTGCCATTTCTTCCTAGAACCTTGCACCTTAGTTCGCCAATGGATGAATATATAGAGCGCGAGACAGAAAGTTGACTATTTATCAAGGATGGAAATTCTGAGAAGGCACTCAACATTATACAATACGTGATAATCCATTACACTATAATATCGTATAATATTGATTTTTTTTTTCATATAATTGACTTTTTCTTCCCTCACAATCATTTATCCTGTTGCGATCACGCGCCGAAGGGAGCCTTGGGCAAAAATTTGTTCCCGGCGAGAGCCATGTTTATAAAAAAATAAATTAAATATATTGTTTAACTGGTAAATTAATCTTTTATTAGAAAAACATATTGTTTAACTGGTTGAATGGGATTTTACGAATCAATCAAGCGGGCTTGACCATGTTTATAAAAAATAAATTAAATAGTAAACGTGGGTTGTGGCTACGTTTAAGATAAAAAAATAATAATAAAACAAGAGGATGGCGTGGTGAGAAGGGAGTCCAACAAAAAGAAAAAAAAAAACAAAAAAAGAGAGCGCTTTGGGCACAAAGAGAAACGCCGGAGAAATTTAAAAAGGAAAAATGGAGAAATAAAAGAGAAAAAGAATTACACGCAAAAAGAATTTATGTGCTCTTAGAAATATTATTGTTATTTTTCTTCTCACTATATTTTGATGTAGTAAATACTTAAATAAATTATATTTGATGGAGAGTAAACGCTGATAATAAACATGTGTTTTATTAGAAAGACAACTCTGATGTAAATGATTAAAGTCAACTCTAAAATAAATCATTATTTGATTGAAAGTTGATTCTGAAATAAATCATAATTTGATGGAGGATGAACTTAGAAATAAATCATATTTTGAAAAAAAAAAAAATAAGAGACCACTCTGATGTAAATATATATATTTTTTTAAAGTAAACATCTACTTTGACAGAAAGATAACTTTAATAATAAATAAAAAAATTATACTATGTTAGAAAAATAACTCTAATAATAAACAATTTGCTATGTTGGAGAGTAAAAACTCTGATAATAAATCAATAACTATCAAATTTTTACGAACCTACAAGTTAGAACGAACATCAATCAATAACTGTTGATGTCCTTTTTACGTGGCGAACATAATTACTTTATTGATGCAGCTTATGGAATAATCAAGGGATATTTAAACAAACTTTGGGTTTGAATAAATTCAAATTTTAATTAAGAGATAAAATAGTGACGTGGGATTTTACATGGCTGGGAGCAATGATGATGTAGTCGATAACTAGGCTCGTTCATTTATTGAATAAAGAAAGCGGAATTTAACTCTAAATTACTCGTGAAGCACAACAAATAAAAATCCACAGGACAGCACCTCCTCTATAAACTGATTAAAATTCACAATATACTTGTATATCCACAATCAAGACAATCAAATAAAACCAACTGATACGATCAACATATCAAAGGTATATCACTAACAACTATACAGAAAACCAACATAACACGATCAGAATCGAAATCAAAATGAAACTGATCGATCAAAATACCATATCAAAAGATCGATACACTCGATCAATCAAAAATACCAACACTGTATCCACCAAAACATATCAGCACAAACAACTCTAACTATCTAGCAGGTGCTGATATCAACTCCAGGGTCCAGGTCATCTCTAACTCTAGCTATCACCAGCATTAGGAGCAACTTCCTTACCTGAGGCAAAGCAAAGGGAGTTAGCCCAAAAGGCTAAGCATGAATCAACAGATATGGTACTGCATCAAATAACTGTGATAACCAACCAAACAACAAAACATACAATGTAACTGAACATAATAAGAAGCAACAACAACAAAATATGAAAACCACACATGTGTTGTGCAATCAAAAGCACTGACCATATAATGCTCCATGACGAGCCCGCACTCTTATACAGAGTGTTTTCACTGTTGCTCACACGATGGAACAACTGCCTCAATGACAGCTCGGAGGTGTTGCGTCCAACACCCAGGTAACCCTGGAAAATCCCAAAGGACTCCATCTAGGAAACCTACTAGCCAGCCCCATAGCCGTGAAACGGCATCTGGTATAATCCCTGGTCCGCTGGCCTATAAGGCACAGCCCTGGCTAATAGCGAGAAAATATCACAATGTGGCACGACATAGCATACAACTGCCCGATGGGCCAAATATCACCACTATGTAATACATGAATCCACGGCTCAATAGCCCATAATAAATAATGTCATCATCAATAATGTAACTACCAGGTGACCCATGTAATAACATCACATAAGCATCCATATGCATGAATAAGGACAACACACAGAGGGCAATGGATACCGAATCAAAATCAAACAACAGAACTACAAGAGATTATGGTATTTATCAACTGCACAATATAATACAACTAATATCATGATTGCAAAGAGTAGGATAGGATTCCTACCTGAATCACAATAGCTCCTACTGCGTCTAATGCTCTCTGTCCGAGGATCTCCCTGTCCAACCTTGGTCCGAGTGACACCTATAACATCACAAAATATAAAATACATCACATGACTATCAAGCAACTGATACACTAATCTATACAAATCTAACCTCGTATACATGTATGTATATGTATACCCATATATACATACATATACGTGTACACACTAACTAATGACACCTATACTTAATTAACCAAACACACACACTAGGGTTAGCAAAGGTATGATCTTCACCCGAACCAACAACAAGGAAAGGTCAGCGGCTACAAACAGTGGTGAACGGCAAGGAAAGGTCAGCGGCTACAAACAGTGGCGAACGGCGGCCAACGAAGGCGTAACAACTTCCAATAAGGAAGAAGGCATCGTCGGTGCCCGAACACACACGAGCATGCTACCACTTGTTGTTGGAGGTGAACCCACGCTAACCAACAACGAACAGTGACTCGACGGCAAACGGCAGCGCACAACGAAGCCCCAACTCCACCACCAAAGACGAAGACTTCGTCAATGCTCGAACACACACAAGTACACCACAAAAATACTACAAAAAGACTACTAGGAAGGGTTAACCCTCACCTACCGGTGAAGGAGGAGAGTTGGGTGGCACCGGAGCTTGAACAATGACAAGAAATCGGCAAAATCGGAAGAGGGCGATGAAATTCGACTGGAAATGGTGAAATCGGCAGCAAAATCGGATGAAAGAGGGAGAGAAACGGTGAATTGCGGTGAATGGCGGTGGAATTAGCGAAAGGAAGAGGTGGTAGTGAATTCAGCGACCAATGGAGAGAGAAGCAGAGATTAGGATGGAAAGTTAATTTGATTTTGGCTTTTTGCAATTTAGTCCTCCAAGTTTTCCAAAATTACAAGGTGGTCCTTGGACCACGTGGACACCACATTCTACCCACCTAAAGAGAATTTGGTCCTCCAAATTCATACAACATCACTAGCAGTATCACTCTCAAACAAAAAAGGATATTGAGCTCTAACATCTTCTTCTCTTTCCCAAGTAGCTTCATTGTCTGAATGGCGCTGTCATCTCACTTTCACCAACTTGATTACTTTATTCCTCAATCTGTGCTCCTTCCTATCCAATATTTATATAAGTGACTCTTAGTATGAAACATCTGGATTTACAACTATATCTTCTGCTTTAAACACATGATAAGGATCTGGCATATACTTTCTAAGCATCGACACATAAAATGCATCATGTACATGTGCAAAGCTGGGAGGTAATGCAAGTCTATAAGCTACAGCACCAATTCTTTCCAAAATCTCGAATGGTCCAATGTATCGAGGAGCTAATTTACCATGCTTTCCAAATCTTGCAACTCCTTTCACAGGTGATATTTTAAGAAACACATAATCTCCAACCTCAAACTCAAGATCTCTTCTCCTTTTATCTACATAACTCTTTTGCCTACTCTGTGCTTCTAATAACTTTTGTCGGATTTGTTGGACCTTCGTTGCATCCATTTCAAACATTTCAGGATCCAATTGGACTTTCTCTCATACTTCTTCACACAGCACAGGTGATCGACATTTTCTACCATAGAGTGCTTCAAACGGTGTCATTTGTATAGCTGAATGGTAACTATTATTGTAAGCAAACTCAACCATATGCAAATAAGATTCCCAAGTCTTACTAAAATCTATAACACATGCCCTCAGCTTATCTTCCAAAGTCTGAATAGTCCTTCCAAATTGTCCATCAGTCTAGGAGTGAAAAGTTGTACTAAAATATAAATGAGTACTCAAAGCTTTTTGTAAACTTCCCCAAAAGCGTGAGGTAAATCTAGGGTCCCTATCTGAAATAATGCTCACTGGTATTCCATGCAACCGAATAATCTCCTTGCAGTAAATACTAGCCAACTTAGCTAAGGAATCAGTTTTCTTCACAGGTAGAAAATGTGCTGATTTTGTCAATCGGTCTATTATCACCCATATGGTATCATATCCCTTTTGGGTTCTAAGAAGACCTGAAACAAAGTTCATTGTAATTCGCTCTCATTTCCACTCAGGAATAGGGATATTCTGTAATACACCAGCAGGTCTCATATGTTCTGCCTTAACCAATTGACAAGTTAAACAACTTAACACATATCTTGCTATATCTCCTTTCATACCTCGCCACCAATATACCTTTTTCAGATCTTTATACATTTTCTGGCTACCAGGATGTATAGCAAATTGAGACTTGTGAGCTTCACTAAGCAACTCATCTTTTACTGGGTGTTTCTCAGGTACCCACAATCTATTCTGAAATCTCATTACACCTTGAGAATCACAAGTAAGTCCAGGTATCTTACCTAGTTCCATTTTACTCATTAAAGCTTGCAATTGACTACTTTTACTTTGAGCTTCCTTCACTTTCTGCATAATGGCTGAACCTGCCATTAATGTAGCCATGTATCCCTTCTCAGTATAATTTTGAATCTCTAACCCCAAGTCAGATACTAGATGGGCTAGTTCAGATTGAACTATCAGTAATTGTGCTACCATACCTCTTGATATTCTGCTCAAAGCATCTGCTATTACATTTGCCTTGCCTGGGTGATAGTTAATGGTACAATCAAAATCTTTTAAAAAGTGCATCCATCGTCGTTGTCTCATATTCAACTCTTTCTGACTAAACAAGTATTTTAAGCTTTTATGATTCGTATATATCTCAAATGTAGCTCCAAACAAATAATGCGTCCACATCTTTAATAGAAATATAATAGCTGCCAACTCTAGATCATGAACAGGATAATTTCTTTCATGGTCCTTTAGCTGACAAGAGGCATATGCAATTACTTTACCATACTACATTAGCACACCACCTAATCCTTGACTTGAAGCATCTGTATAGACAATAAATCCTTTATCACCATCAGGTATTGCCAACACTGGTGTACTAACCAATTTGTTCTTCAGTTCTTGAAAACTATATTCACATGCATCATCCCAAACAAATTTCTCCCATTTTCTAGTCAATTTTGTTAAGGGCGTCGCAATCTTTGCAAAATCTTCTACAAAACGCCTGTAATATCCAGCTAACCCAAGAAAACTTCTAATTTCTTGAACTATCTGTGGCCTTTCCCATTCAGTAATAGCAGAAATTTTCTAAGGATCCACGGCCACTCCTGCACCAGAAATCACGTGTCTGAGAAATGACACCTTTGATAACCAAAAGTCACATTTACTAAGCTTAACATATAATTTTTCTTTGCGGAGGGTTTCTAAAACAGCCCTCAAATGTTCTGCATGCTCTGCTTCACTACCAGAATATATCAAAATATCATTAATAAACACCACCATAAACCTATCCAAGTACTCGATAAATATTCTGTTCATCAGATCCATAAATGTAGCTAGTGCATTTGTCAAACCAAAAGGCATCACCAGAAACTCATAGTGCTCAAAACGTGTTCGAAAAGGAGTTTTCGACACGTCTTCAGCTTTGATCCTCAGCTGATGGTACCCTGATCTCAAATCAATCTTTGAATAAACACTAGTACCTCTGAGCTGATCAAACAAATCATCTATGTGAGGCAATGGATACTTATTTTTGACCAAAAGCACTGGGGCTCCCCAAGGTGAAACACTGGGTCGTATAAACCCCTTGTTCAGCAAATCTTGTAACTGTTCTCTTAATTCTTCTAACTCCTTAGGCGTCACTCTGTATGGAGCCTTAGAAATAGGAGCAATCCCTGGCTGCAACTCAATAGCAAAATCAACCTATCTCATGGGTGGCAAACCAGGTAAATCATCAGGGAATACATCAGTGAACTCCCTGGCCACAGGTATCTGATCAATAGGCATACTAGATCATCGGAGCTACCTGACCAGTTACTCCGGTAAATTTCCATGTATGTCTATCTGGAGGAGTGAAAGTCACAGTATACCTACGACAGTCTGCTATAGCATATTGGGCAAACAACCAATCCATACACAATATGATATCAAAATCGGAGAAATCCAAAATCATCAAATCAGTAAGAATAACTCTGTATCCAAAATTCAGTGGACACTAACTAATGGCCAAATAAGATCATGTCACACCACCAGCTGGAATGAACACAGTCAGATCATATACTGTCTTTGTGGGTCTTAGTTTCAATCTCGCCATAAAGTCCTTAGAGATAAAGGAATGAGTACTACCCGTGTCAAACAACAAACATGCAGGAGAACTATAACTAGAAATAATACCTTGTAAGGTCGACTCTGGGACTTGTCGAACATCCTCCTGACCGGTCGCATATACACGGGCTGGAGCAAGAACTGGTGGTGGTTGAATATCTCGAGCCTGCTAAAATGGCTGTGACGGTGGTAGAAACTGTCCCGATCTGCCTGGACGTCCCCCACGTCTAGGTGGCTGACGGATGCGTTGCATTTATATAGTATTTTTGCCTATGTTTTACATCATATTTTGGACTTATTTGCACGATTTTGTGTTACTTCTAGTGTTTTTATCTTACTTTGCACAGAATCTTCACTTTTTTTGGTTTTATTAAAAATGTAGGTAAAAAGGCATAAAAATGAAGGAATTCGAGAGTTTCGGGTCAAAGCACGATTCCCGAGGAGATCACGAGCCCACACGTCAAATTTGGAGCAAAAACAGTAAAGAACCAGACATTTACGGCCTTTGCCGTAATTGTGGATTCGGCCGCAAACACGACGACGAGCGGGAGGTGAAAATTGGCTAAGTATAAAAGTCCACCGAAACTTTCACGGGTGAAGCCGTAATTCCATCACGGGCTGTAAAAGTTTCTGTGACCAAAAGCATTATACGCTGAAAGAATTACGACCGAAGCCGTAAACACATGACGGTCCGTAAAAGTTTTCGCCTGACGAGTTTTTCGCTCGATTCTCACTCGTTTTGAACCGGATTTGAGCCAAACTTTGCAGAACCGTTCCTTGATGGGTTCTAAACCGGTCTAGCTATAAAAGATGGGATTTTGATCAATTTAAGAGAGCTTCGACGGACGAAGATGAACAGCGGCGGCGACAAGGGCGAAAACCTGGTTTCAAACATTTTTCTGGCGAGATTTCCCCTGAAGGCGACGATAGATCAGCCAATCCTCATCCTCGGATCAAGGAGAAGGCGGTTCTGTAGTCTTTTTAGTGATTTCTTGCAATCTTTTATGCATTTACTAGTTCATCACAACACCATGTATTTCCATACTAACATGAGCGAGTAGAAACCTTTGTCGGGATGATTGGGCGTAGCCCTTTGACTTTTATGAGTTAATCCATGCTTTTACTATTTTCATTAGAATTTATCTGCATGATTTAGTTGAAATTTTATCTATCTCGTAATTTACTCTGGCCAAGTATTTTTACGTCTTAGACGTTGCGAGAAGGACCGGGAGGTGAATCGCAACGTCCGATCTATTTCAACTAGACCTACGAATCCAATCACGGGAGTAGTTTGGATTTGTCTGAAGGGTTAAACAAACACTTCATAGAGCTTAAGGGGTTCAATTGGGTTAACTATCACGGGAGTAGTTAGTTAATCTAGTTAAATACCGTACTACGCTTCGGAAGGAGGTAGTATGCACCTTAGGAAGAGTTCCTTTCATGTTAGATAATTTCTGTGAATTAGTTATTCTTTTAACAACTCATAATTGTGAATGTGGCGAATCCATGAATTCCCGACTTATTAGAAACTGAACCCTTTAAAAAGCTGTTTTCGAGTTTGCATGTCCGTAAAAGTTTAGAAGAACCATTGATTTTGTCCGCCTGAATTCAAACAAGTCGAGAAGTCAGTACTTAGCTTCGTAGTCCTCGTGGGATTGATAACTTTTATTACTTCGATAAAAGTAATAATGCCCAAGTTGCTGATACTTATCACTGACTATACTGTGGTCCCTGACCAAGTTGTTGTGGACAATTAGTCTTATAATGCCCAAGCTGCCAACAAGAATAACATCGCACTGGAGAGGTACAAGACCTCGTCACGTGCCCCTCACTACCACATCTGTAACATCTCTGAGCAGGAGCAGAGCTAGATCCTGCTCCCTGGGCTGGCTCACAAAAAGTCACACTAATAGGTCTCTGCCTCCTACCTCCTACATCTGATACATAACTACCCCTCTGTGTAGTCTGCCTCTGACTGACAGGTGGTCTGAATCTCTTTTGAGGATGTTGCATTGGTGTCTTGCCCTTGGGTGACTCCTAGGCATCCTCTGCTAGGCTGGCTTCTATCTGTAATGCTGCCTCCACCACAACTAAATAATCCTCTCGAGGTGAAAAGAACATCTGATTACGTATAGGTTGTCAAATCCTCGAATTAAATAACTAACCTTTTGTCTCACCAGGGTCACCATCTCAGGAAACATCTCTGATAGACGCTCAAATTCATCAACATACTCTGCCACCGACCGACCAGCCTATCTCAACTCCAGGAATACTTGCCTCTGGCTATCCCGGAATGACAGTGAAAAGTACTTAGCATAAAATGCTATCCGAAAGGCACTACAAGATGTGGCATTTACTCCCAAGGTAAGTCTTTCTGTATTCCACCATATTTTAGCTTGACCTGCTAGAAAGAAAGCTGCTAACTTTACCTTGTGTGTCTCAGGGCAATCCATGGCATCTAATGTCTCTAGCACATTCTCTATCCAGTCTCGGGCAGCCCAAAGATATGTCAGACCTCTAAACATGCTGAACCTACCCCTACCTAAGGTAGAAAACTAGGTCAACAAACTCATAGTCCCTGCAGGTTGGCCTGTCTCTACTGCCTCTGGCACAGGCTGTACCACCTGGGTAGCACTCTCAGCCTCAGCAGCAACAACAACAGGGACGCCCCTCACATCCCTAGAAGGCCCAGCCTATGGTATCTCAACTCGTGGCTCTGACGCAGCTGCCTCAACTAGAGCATCCATCCACCTCACAGGTCGCCTCTTGGGTAAGCGCGCCATAATGTCCTCAAGACTATGAACTCGTCTACGGCGCTCAGCCTGACTCCCCTGAGAACATTATATCGAAGCACCACCACGAAACTTTAGAGGCATCCTGTAATGCAAAATAACCTTTAGTCAAACCACAAACAATCATAACCTTAAGTGCATCTTAGTCCTAAAGGTCTAACACTTAAGCTCTGATACCAATAAATTTATCACGCCCCAACGAGCACCAACCTAACAAAGGTCAGAAAATTACTTGTGAAGCATGACAAATAAAAACCCACAGGACAGCACCTCCTCTATAAATTGATCAAAATTCATAATATACCTATATATCCACAATCAAGATAATAAAATAAAACCAACTGATATGATCAACATATCAAAGGTACATCACTAACAACTATACAGAAAACCAACATCAGATGATTAGAATCGAAATCAAAATGAAACTGATCGATCAAAATACCATATCAAAAGATCGATACACTCGATCAATCAAAAATACCAACACTGTATCCACCAAAACATATCAGCACAAACAACTCTAACTATCTAGCAAGTGCTGATATCAACTCTAGGGTCTAAGTCATCTCTAACTCTAGCTATCACCAGCATCAGGAGCAACTTCCTTACCTGAGGCAAAGCAAAGAGAGTTAGCCCAAAAGGCTAAGCAGGAATCAACAGATATGGTACTGCATCAAATAACTGTGATAACCAACCAAACAACGAAACATATAATGTAACTGAACATAATAAGAAGCAACAACAACAAAATATGAAAACCACACATGTGTTGTGCAATCAAGAGCACTGACCATATAATGCTCCATGACGAGCCCGCACTCTTATACATAATATAACTACCAGGTGACCTATGTAACAACATCACATAAGCATCCATATGCATGAATAAGGACAACACACATAGGGCAATAGATACCGAATCAAAATCAAACAACAGAATTACAAGAGATCATGGTATTTATCAACTGCACAATATAATGCAACTAATATCATGATTACAAAGAGTAGGATAGGATTCCTGCCTGAATCACAGTAGCTCCTACTGCGTCTAATGCTCTCTGTCTGAGACACCTATAACATCATAAAATATAAAATACATCACATGACTATCAAGCAACTGATACACTAGTCTATACAAATCTAACCTCATATACATGTATGTATACGTATACCCATATATACGTACATATATGTGTACACACTAACTAATGACACATATACTTAATTAACCAAACACACACACTAGGGTTAGCAAAAGGTATGATCTTCACCCGAACCAACAACAAGGAAAGGTCAGCGGCTACAAACAGCGGCGAATGGCGGCCAACGACAGCGTAACAACTTCCAATAAGGAAGAAGGCATCGTCGGTGCCCGAACACATGCGAGCACGCTACCACTTGTTGTTAGAGGTGAACCCACGCTAACCAACAAAGAACGGTGACTCGACGGCGAACGGCAGCGCACAACGAAGCCCTAACTCCACCACCAAAGACGAAGACTTCGTCAACGCTCGAACACACACGAGTACACCATAAAAATACTACAAAGACATTACTACGAAGGGCTAACCCTCACCTGCCGGTGAAGGAGGAGGGTTGGCTGGCACCGGAGCTTAAACAACGGTAAAAAATCGGCAAAATCGAAAGAGGGCGATGAAATTCAACTGGAAATGGTGAAATTGGCAGCGAAATTAGATGAAAGAGGGAGAGAAACGGTGAATTGCGGTGAAAGGCTGTGGAATTAGAAAAAGGAAGAGGTGGGTGGAATTAGCAAAAGGAAGAGGTGGCAGCGAATTCGGCGACCAATGGAAAGAGAAACAGAGATTAGGATGGAAAGTTAATATGATTTTGGCTTTTTGAAATTTAGTCCTCCAAGTTTTCCAAAATTACAAGGTGGTTCTTGGATCACGTGGACACCACAGAAATCACCGATGACACCCTTAGCCGAAAAAATTTTGGCAGCGAGGTACCCAGCTGCCGCATCTGCAGTTGGGTACCCCAATCGTTCAGGCATGAATCTAAATATAGCAGCGGGAATTTTAATGCCAAGTCAATTTCACCAAACGCGGTCCACTTTCACGAAATTCCTAACCAGCATTTAACCCAAGGTTTAAGTCAATATCTACGAAAATTGGTCAACTTCACGAAACCTAAATCAAGTTAGGGCTGCGAAAATGCATTTTGGAAAATGCAAGCGGGACTTCTGGCCAGAAAAAATTCTGGCAACACCTCTAGCGATTGTCTCCCACTCGCTCTCTGACGTCCTGCCGGTCGTCGACTCTCTTCAACGGTACTCAGCCGGTCGTCAACTCTCTTCAACGATCATCGGCAAGTCGTCGACTCTTTTCCATCAAAGTTTCTTCCACAGGTGATCATCCCTCGTCAACGCTTTCTTGTAAGTTTTCAACCCTTGTATTTAAATCTGATATTTGAATCTCCACATCTCTTCTTTGATGCGCAGTTGCTTCGAAAACCCTAATTAGGTTTCTTTGTCTCTTCGACGGGTCCTAGTTAGGAATTGATCATCTTCTTTATTATTCATTCTTTGAATCGGCACCTGTTCGACGGATTTTGTCTTCTTCGAACTTCAAAATCGGAAACCTAAGTCAGGGTTCTCCAGCGAACTCTTTTGGAGGCTAAAATCAGGTAATATGCTAGTTTTCATGAATTTATTGTCTTCTTTACTTATCATAATACCTATCGCATGTATTTTGTTAGATATATCCATTTGTACATTGAAATGGAAAAGGGGGACTCTTCTCAGAAGAAGGGAATTAAGAATAGTGAGATGTTTGAGTGATCATCCTCAAATGATGATCACACCGATGAGGAACAAACTGATTTTGACTCGACAAGTGTGAAACTAGTAAGTTTTTATAATCTGTCATATTTCAATCATCGAATATTATTTTTTATGCAACACAAATGCCGCACTATGTAATGATCCGTTCAAGTTGCTACTTTAGTTATTGCGTGATTTGCTTATTAACATTCTTTTAATCTGTTACGTATGTGCAGGTTGTTGATGAAGCCTCACAAATTCAAGGCACACACCTTTCATCCCAAGAGGGGCATAATTATTCTATCCCTTCCAATGAGAAATAATTCCATTTGGTGTGACTACTAGCAAGAGGGCGCGAAGTGAAATGTCTCAGTTTGGCTGTAGCTTACCATGTGATATTTCTGTATTAGTTCAGCTTTTGTATTATACCCATTGAATAGTTGTGAGGTCATGAATCTTTTGTTCTGTATCTTATCGTGACACAAAGAGCTCGATTAAATTGTACCCAATATTATCTAATACTTGTTATTCTCAGCTAAATGAATATTATGTTTATCGTGAAATGATACCAGGTTATTGTGAAATGTCTTAGTTTTTCGTGAAATGATATCAGGCTATCGTGAAATAATACATTGTTATTGTGAAATGTCCCAGTTTATCGTGAAATGATACCAAGTTATTGTGAAATGTCTCAGTTTTTCGTGAAATGATCTCAGGTTATCATGAAATGATATCTGGTTATTGTGAAATGATCTTAGATTATCGTGAAATGATCCCAGGTTATTGTGAAATGTCCCAGATTTTCGTGAAATGTCCCAGATTTTCGTGAAATGATCTATGTTTATCGTGAAATGATACCAGGTTATCGTGAAATGATACCAGGATATCGTGAAATGTCCCAGTGCATCGTGAAATGATACCAGGTGCATCACTAGGTAACAGGTTTACAGAGAACAAATAGGGCTTTCATCAATAAATATAACAGAACTCGTCACTGTATGAAGAGCCTCGTCACTGTAGCTTACCACCAAACAAAACTCATTGCCTTATAAAGGTACGCATCACCATAACTCATTCCACCAAACAAAACTCATTACTACCATAACACTACTCAACCAAAAATTCATTCCACATACATATAACATAACATTTTATATCTTGTCAAATGCCAACACATATACATCTAGTGAATGTCAAACACATATAGCAGTAATAGCAATATAAATTTTACACAGATTTCAGAACATTGTACATCTGGTGAACATTACAGGAAGACATAAACTTGTTTATAACAATGTCGCTTGACAGAACTCAAATTATGTGTATCCTACGCACCAAAACTGGTATCATGGGAATAGCTGAAAGCTGGAATCAATAAAGCTGGTATCATTAGCAATATGCCCAGATTGTGTGTATCCTGTGCACCAAAACAGCCAACACCTACATGGGAATAGATGAAAGAACCAATAAGCAGATATTTGTGGAATACCTTTGCCTAATTATCACTGCAACACACCAGTGAAGAGCTCCAAGCCAAGAAGAACCCTAAAACTTTGCATGTCGTCTTGGCTAAAATCGAATTCCTCATTGCATAATAAGTAGTCCATATATTTAATGACAAATATTGCACAGTCCACACTAGCTAATTGTTGTGGGGAATTGGCAGCCCATTAAACCTCAAAATCAATCAACACAATCATTATATATTACATGTAAACATATAAACAAATACCCTATACATGGTCATTTTGGTTATTGTCCATAATAGTCAATTTGATCTCTTGTGTGCATAAATTGGTAATTAAGAGACATATAAACACTTTTCTCAAACATATATGTCAAACATCCATTTGGTTTATCTACCTAAAACATAACACATGCGCAATGTAGAGATATTCAACCATATGATTGCTACTAAGCATACAAATCATAGACAATAGAAAATAAGCAATGGATAGAACAAGTGCAACAAGAATAAAAGGCTCTCAATCAGCATGATAATAGATTTCACATCTCATCCCGCAGCAAGAAAAAAAATGCAAAGCACATACATGTTATTCAGTCTTTTCAGTTAGACGGTGAGATGCGGGTGGTCATGGCGGATGGTCGTCAGCGATTGAAGCGGGTGGTCTTCGGTGTTCAAGCAACGTTTGCCGCAATTGAGTTACAGGTTGACGACCGCAATCTGGAAAAAAAAAAAAAAAGAACACAAACTAAAATGAGATTCTCGTAAACCCTAAAAAAGGGGCTTTGATTCCATGTCGTGATGCCCCCATCCGCCTTGGCCGCAACTGAGACACAGTTCGCCGGCCGCAAGGAGATAGGAGAAATGTCCGCAGGTGTGTGGAGATGTCGCAAGGTGAGCGGAGAAAGGAGATGTCGCCGGTGAACCTCTGGCGAAGAACAACGGAGAATGGAGATGGCGGAGAACAGCGACACTTTCCTCTCAAACCCACTTTCCAACGGTTAGGTTTCGTGAAGTTGACCAGTTTTCGTAGATATTGACTTAAACCTTGGGTTAAATGCTGGTTAGGAATTTCGTGAAAGTGGACTGCGTTTGGTGAAATTGACTTGGCATCAAAATTCCTGCTGCTACGTTTAGATTCGTGCCTGAACGATTGGGGTACCCAACTGTAGATGTGGCAGCTGGATACCCCGCTGCCAAAATTTTTTCGAACTTACTCTACTACTCTATTATATAATTTAAACTAGACTCCGATATTTAAATGGATATATGGCTATGTGCACATAATTATATAAAAAAACCCTTTAGTTTTTATTTTATGTTTTCACTTTAAACTCTTTAATAAAATATTAGTTTATAAATTAGTCTATTTTTATATTCTATGTAAATTTTTTTTATAAATTTTAGTTTATGATTTTTATAAAAAATTATAATTATTTTTAATCAATTATTGTATACTTATATTCATAGGTGTGAAAAAAAAAACCAAACTCAAATCGGTTGAACTAAATCATAATTTTTGGTTAACCAAACCGACAGTTAATTGAAAGGTTCAATTTTTTCTCTCTCAATAGTTCACGATTCAGTTTCGATTCAAAAAATTTATGAACCGCTGTTAATCGAACCGAATATATATATATATAATAAATTAATAAATATTTTAAAAAATTATATATATTATTATTATATATAAGTTAAATATTAATAATAAATTAATAATATTTTTATAACCTAATTTTTTGAATATATAAATTATATATTATTATTATTATTATTATTATATATATATATGTGTCATATATGACATGTACTCAACTAATATTAATTAAAATTTTAGTAAATTTAACTGTAAATAAAAGAGAAAAATTAAATTTATATAATCTCTTTTAAATAATTATATATAGAGGGTTTTGTAATTCTTTTACAAATTTCTCTGTATCGACCTTATCAATTTGGTTCAATTTTTTAGTCCACGGCATGCACACCCCTAAATTACTTGTAAACTTAACTCGACTCCAGCTTAACTCGTCCAATATAAATCCGTTCCAATTAGCTAATTAAGTACTCAAAGTTACGAGTTGGATCTGATTGGGTTAACTCGAGTATCTATCTAACTTTGAGTTTAATTGTCATTCTAATCAAAATTACACAATCTCAAAGCAATTCCAAGTTCTAAATTTTTTCCGATGCAAGCGCCTGCTTCTCGTCCTCTCTCTCGCTCGCTCACGTCGGCCAGACGTCGGAGATCAGCTCTTGCAGGACTCGTTCCCAAATTTGATCAAAGATGGTACGAGTTATACTTTATCTAGGAGTGTTCTACTTTTCTGATGACTGAATCATATCGATCTGACTTACCTGCGGATTAAAGGCTTGATGCGTTCTAACCCTAATCCTATCTTCTAAATCATCGTCTGACTTTTTTTTTTCTTTGATCCCTTTTCAGATTATTGTTTTCTTCACCGAGTTCTTTTATGAGTATCATATTTTTGATTTTGTCCTATTACTGGACTTAGATCTTTTGCTTTCTCGTTGTCGTAATACTTCATTGTTCTTACCCTGAGTTAGGATTTCGATTTTTTTACCTGCTTGTTTGTCTCCATGTTCTTTATTAACGTTTGATGATTCTGAATTTGAGTTAGGATCAATCTATGGCCAAGAATAATAATTGATTTCACTTGATCTTTACGTTTTTGTCAATGGTTATTATGACTAAACTGAAATTTTCTGCTTGGTAGTTTTATTGATGTATTTAGATTGAAATATTATAATTTCTAATTTTAATGGACAATTAGGATTTGAACAGGAATTACTACGATGTTGAGAACTTGAGTCGCCCATTATTTCCTGTGAATTATGTCAGATGACTTTCCTTTCTTTCTTCTTTGGTTTCACTTGTATTTCTTTTTTGTTCTACAGGCTATTGCAGCTGCTAGAGCCAATAATTCTTACTACCACTGTTGGACAAGAGTCGTAAAAACGTTTTGCGTTGTTTTTAACTAAAAATGCTTTGGGTATTGCAGCTGTTTAGCCTGCCTCGTTTAAGCATCTAGAAGTGTTTGATTATTCAGTGTAAACAGAGTGTTAATGCCCCTTCGGAGAAATTCTGAACTGATCCAGAACTATTTAAACCTTTTAACCGATGTTCGGTTAACTGAAAATCGATGATTAACCGTATTATTTATATATAAAAAATATTTAAAATTATAAAATAATTTAAGATTAATAAATATAAATATTCTCGGTTAACCGTTAGTTTTCGGTAGTTAACCATTAGTTTTGATGGTTAGCCATTGGTTTTAACGGTTAACCGGTTTGATTTTATATAAAATATTTATTTTTATATATAAATAAATATTATATAAACAGTTCGATTCGGTTAATCGCAGTTCGGCCAAGTCCTAAACCGTAACCAAACCGATAACCGATCATGAGTAAAAAATTGAATTAATTAAGAATCGTTCGGTTCGGTTAACCAGAAAATCGATTCAATTCAATTCGATTAACCACGATTCGACGATTTTTTTACACATTCCTACCTAGTGGGTTATAGGAACCATCCAAAGGGTATTATTGCTTGTATGTTCTATCTCAAGCTACCCTGTATTCTTCATAGGGTAATAATGGGTGTGTTTGATGACACTACTCGAGCGGGCAATGGCGCGAGACAGAACAATGCCACAACAATACTTGTATACTTGTGTTTGTGTATGTTTCTACCGCATGATCTAGACTCTAGTGTGAGACAATAGCTCACGCTCCCGGAGTTTAGCGATAGCTCCCGAGTATGTGTTCGTACCAGGCGAAAATACTAATGCCTCAGCATAAGTTTTAATTTATTAATTAATATTATTATTTATTTCTTCATCTTGTAGTATATTATATTATAAAATAATTTTAATTACTAAGCTGATTATTTAGTTAATCTGCTCACAATATTTAAATAAATATATACAATTAAATAAAATTATATAGTAAATAAAATTATTTTATGTTGATGTTTTTTATTGAAAATATATAATTAGATATAAGTATATAGTAAATAAAATATTATATAAATTAAATTTATAAATAAAAAATAAATTTGTAAGTACACATCAAAATTATTGGCAATATAAATACTAAAATGTAAAATGTAAATTTAATTGGATTTATATTTAATTAATCAATAAATTATTGTTATCATTATATTATTGGATATAAATTTTATGAATACTACATAATATTCATAATCAGATTATAAAGGATGAAATTAATAACTATATTTTTGAGATTTTATTGAATAATTTATCATATCAAAATTTGTCTATGATCATAATACTCAACTTATTTTTTGATCCTAAATATAATATGTACAATATTCTGCTTAATAATTATCTACAATACTTTTCTCACAAAACTTTTGATCCGTACTTTCTCATAGGACACTTTTCCAACCAACACCACACCCAATCTTCGTTGCAATATTTGTATCGTTATGGACCTTATGGTACAATTTTCAGTACCTAAACTTCACCCGAATATCATCATTGATACAGTACAAATTGTATAATATCCCTCCATACAAATTTCAGTCGATCAACTAAATCAAGCCCAGCTTAACTACCTGATCCTCCAAATAGCCTCAGCTCTGTCAGCTCAACACGTTAGAAACAGGATACACTGCCACATTGCAAATGATGCCTCAATCGAATTTTTAAGTTCAAGCAGTGGAAGCATGCCGCTTCTGATCAAAACATACTCGATGCAGCAGTGTAGCAGTAAACAAGCTACATGACCTGGACAGTAAACTGTCACAAAATTCAATGTTAAAAAAAAATTGTGACGCTACCACGTTAGGCTTAGGTTTAAACATAAGATTCAACAATCCAAATTCTCCGGATGGTAAAAGAGCAAAAAAAAAATGGAATTACATGATTTCAGAATTCTGTTATATACACGAAAAAAAAATCATCCGATGACAATCAAAAGAATATGAAGAGCTAGGAGATATACACGACAAAATCTATACATCAGGCCAACTGGGAACAGGTGACGAAAAGAATCAATGAAATTGATACTGAACAACCAGGATGTGGACACATCATGTTATACACTTTACAGGCAGAGGCAAATCTGTTAACCCCAAATAAATTGCCTTCACAAGGGCAACAAATTTAAAAAGAGCATCGTCCGAGTACCACTTCAGTTTCCATGTGCGAACATTTGAGGTTTTGACTGGTCGCTGTGATTTATTGATATTGCTCACTAAGCAATTAGTCCCAGAAATAAGATTGACACACGTAAGGGTCAAGCATCTGAGGCCCTGTAGCTCGACTACCTGAAACAGATGAATATGTATATATTCTAAATATACCAAGCAAATTGTATCCAACCCAAAAAATTGCGATTAAGTATCATCCTCGGAATTGATCTGGCCTAAGCATGAATTGATAGCTCAAGTAGACGGATAAATGCAAGAGAAACACAACTTGCACGGACGTAGATAGTGCCCATATATACAAAACCAAAATTTTTACAAAAGTAAATACATATGCATCCGTGCATAAAATACAAGTTAATGATATTCTCAAGAAATTATTATTCTTTAGCAAAAGTGATGGAGAGAAAAGAAAAGAGGTATGGAATAGAGGAATTGAAGTACCTTGAATTTTATAACATGACGTTTCAATCAACAAATTTTAAGGTAGCTCGCCTGTTAACTATTAAACAAAAGATGGCAAACCATCTGTCTAATTCTCTAAGGAAATACAAATATTAGATGGGTTAAAGACTAGAAACTGCAATAAACTATGTGAGATCAATACATTATGATTCATCTTTCTAAATCACCTTCAGTTAGACAAAACGCGATATTAACATGTGCTTCGGATCTATATTTTAGAATTGGGTCATAATAGTTCCGGACAGCATTCCATTCTATATCACGTCATCATTCGATAGACATTTAATTTAACCCAAATACTTCAATGAATCATAAAGTTTCTTGACAAAAAAATGAAACTAGATACAAAAAAATCTGTGAATATATATTGATTAACTAGAGAAAATCATTAATATATATACAACATATATGTATGTATGTATAATTTCACATACTCCCAACTGAGAAAGACCACAATACAACAGTATGAAATAGGCAAAAAGTTGCCTGTATCACGTCATCATCTGATAGGCATTTGAATTCACACAAAATGTTTTTAAGGATCATAGAAAGTTCTCCAAAAAAATTGAAAATTTGAAGCTATTCATGTGGATATATTGATTAACTAGATGTATATGTTCATCCTTTGTGTCATTTTATTCACAAAATTTAAAGAACGATGCCTGACCTGAAAAAATAGTAGAAACTTCACAAGAAACAAGAAATGTTATTTTACCACTTCACTTATATCCTCTATTGCGCAGAATGAATCCAGGGAGTAGTAAGGGTATGAAAGTTCAGAATCACCAATAGAACAACCAAATTGGGGTACATTCTCATTGCATACAACCACATAGCCTTCAGTAACAAAAATTGATCTTGTAAACCAAGATTCCCCTGTGAAATTTGGAGTAAGAAACTTAAATCAAACCAATATAATTTATCCTTTGACGTTAGAAATGTAAGAGAACAGTAGAATCTTTTAAGATTAAATAAAGGATCAACTCAGATACAAAGTTCCACAATTTACACAATCTTTAACCTAACAAAAACGTCCAAATTCTTTTTCCTCCACTAACATATAAATTACGCTTTCCAATGATGGCAGATGCACAGGTGATTGGCATATTCCCTACTATCTCTCTAGGCAAGTTATCGATATGACACCAAACTGGTTTTTTCCAGGCCAGTACTAATCTAGTTTCAAACCACTACCATAAAAAATTTAACTATAACAAATGTATCAGAACTATAAGAATATATTGTTAAACGTTCAGGTAAACCCTTTTCTCAAGATCACATAAAATGACTTTAAGAGGGTACTCAAATCAATTGACATGCCCACATGAGATATATATACATCGTCGTTTCTGAGGTCCTCAAGTGTAAATCATGTGTAAAGACTAAATATCCTAGATCCAATAAAAAGATTAGATGGCAAACTGCAGCTACTCAGAACCAGAGCAAAAAACGAGTTGGCCTATAAAGCTATAATATAAAATCATATTTCTTTCAAACAAAAATAAGTACAGCATGCCATCCACATAGTTCCAAGACTTTCAGCAAGACATAGCTAATAGAGAAAATAAACAACTCCACGGATCCTCTAAAACGCTACTGAGAATTTTACAAACATACCCTCCAAATTATCGTGCCAAAAAAGCACCATAGAATACAGGAATATCCCTTTCAAAAGTCCAAACACATATTTCTCAAGCATTTCTAGCTGAACCTGCTCCCAACTGCCATTTAAATTTATAAAGAGGAAGTATTACTACAAAGAACAGAAATAAATAAAAGCATGTCACTTTTTTATGGATTTCACAGTTAACGCTATAATTATAAATGATTATACAAATTACCTTTTCAGATAGCAAGTACTATTTGATGCAGCAGAATCACATAGTTTTAACAGGGAGAGTATATTCTTCAACTTTTCACAACTTCTTGTCAAAAAGATGTAGGTAATATTCCCCTTGAGGGATATCCTAAAAAGAAAAAATGTCAAGACCCAAAATAAGATCGTTATACAAGTATACAGTAAACAGAATTTCATATGAACCTCAAAACTTGCAGTCCAAGTCCAACCACAGCGTTTGTTGTATCTTCAAGGTTGTGATATCCTAAAACTTCAGTCATCACTACTGCTGAAGAGAAACAAGATATATAAAAAAAAGAGAAACTATATCATCCAACAAATAGCCTTAAAAGAATAACCAAGTGACCCAATTTGCAAATAACTTAAACCTTTGCCATCAGGTGTTGCATCAACAAGGAGGACATATAAGTTGTTTTCACAGCTCCTAACAATAGCAACTTCACTGCACAGAGTGGAAAAGATTGCAAAATCTATTTAAAGTAATTTAAATAATGAACAGTCCTGAAGTAAAAGTACTAAAGAAATAGTACACTGCATTTTAGCAAATTTAAAAAGCTGAACTAGTTACCGGAGAGTAAAATCTATAAAATGATGTTGTAGACAGCATATTCACTATTTCGCTACATAACACCACTCCTTGCTCAACAAAAAATAATATCAATAATGCACAAACGACTGAAACTGAAACCTAACCATTTTTTAGACAAATCGAGTGTGTAGAAAAAGGATTCCCAAGTTGTGAAACTTATGCCCAAATTTTATATGAGATCAAATAAGGTCTTAATTGAACAGTGAATAAAAGGAGCTCCATGAGCATACAAAAATTGTACTCGTCACTTCTCCAACTCTCATTCAATTCTCAATTCTTGTAATTACCTAATCTCATTAATAATGAAATATGCTATCTCAGCATCAGCCACGGATTTATTCACTCAAAGATCCTTAAAAAGTTTGTGGTCCATTCTCTCGTCTAATACTTCAAGATACTGATTCCAGCTCATAAACAGAGCTGAAAATCAAATAGCATTCCTGGAATAGACATCCATAAGCTTAAGCTACAGAACAGACTTCTTCAAATGCTTCAACGATTTTGAAATTACTCATTGACAGGGAAAAGCAAGGAATTAATTTTGTCCATGCAGGATGAAAATTATCTGTCAGTTAAGGCCTCAAGTACTGGACCAAGCTGGTATCAGGGTCAGGGAGGACAATGTTCCCATCATCCTTCCTTTCCAGGATCCTTCACTACAGTGAAAGCAATCTTGAAACTTGATCGATCACTGTGAAAGTCGGTGGCAGCTTTGAATAGACAAGATGAGTTCGCTGCCTCATGCAACAAAACATTATAGTTTTACTGTCAATTGGATGCCTGAATGGATCTAAGCTACTTATTGCTTCTCCACAGCGAGACTTAACAATCGTTTGTCACAGGTGGTGTTGATGCAAAAAGCCTGCCACAACACATTAGAGATGAACATCAGCTTCATCAAATTAGTGCCTGAAGGGAAATTGAGCAACTCCAAGAGCCTCATCCAAGCAAGAGCATCCTCTGCCCCATGCAACCAATTATAAGAGACAATAGCGATGTCGAATCAATACACAAGGGCTTGCCGTTGTCTATAGTGAAAAACATTGAAGGGCCTCTAGTATGCTACCATATTGAGTAGCAATACATGGCATCTAGGAGAGAGAAAGTCATTCCTGATGTGCTTAATAGCAAGGATTATGAAGAGAGAGAAATTTGGAGGAATGGAAAATAAAATGAAGGAGAAAGAAATTTTCACTCCAATCGTTTAAACTTGAGAGCTGAGACCTACTAATAATAAATGTGTTTTAAACAGATAACTTTTTCTTTCAAGAACAATGAAGGTATTGCCAATCCCACCACTTGACTGCCTTCACTACATCCATTTCCTCGACCATGTACTTGCCAACAAAGACCTTTGGGTGCTTGACATAACCCAAAGTCTATGTGCTTCTTCTCAAAATAATTGTCAAATGAACTTCCCACTATAGATTAAACTCACAATGGTGTCATTACCACAGGTGAAGTTGACACCCAGGAACATGGGGCAAGGATAACTTGATGGGAGCTTGAACCCTAGCAGTGGAGCAGCTTCATGGAGTAATTGCCGTCCTTGTTACTGGTGCACAATACCCAAATTTCTCTATCATCTTCAAACAAGGCTCATAGGGCACAAATGATGGAACTTGACACTCCACTGCGTCTACCTCTTTGTGCACCCGCCTATGTAAGCTACACAAGGCGAGTTATCTCATACAAAATAGAAACGTAAATTACGTAATAGAATGGAAAGCAAATGATAACAAGAAGTGACAGGTCAAATACTGATCCAAGTCCAGACCAGTACATATCAACTCATACCAGGTGGAACCTAGCAGAAGGAGGAGAAGCTTCTGCTCTCAATGGAAGCTCTCGCACCCTCAAGCAGCTTCATGCTTTTGCTGCTGCACTCGTGGATGAAGGGGAGGAGAGTGGAAGTGACCGGCTGCCTCCTCCTTCAGCTTGTTGCGAGCCACAAATGCGAGCTGCCTCCTTCCTCCTTCCACTCCTGCTCATGAGTCATAGAGGCGAGCCACCTCCTTCTTCCTCTTTTCACCCTTTTTCTTCTTCTTCCTGCTTGCTGCAAGCCGCAAATCACCACCTCCTTCCTCCTGCTCGCGAGCCACCTCCTTTCCTATTTCCTCCCTTCCCTCCTTTCTTCTCTCTGCTTCTTCCATCTGAAACAATGTGTTCTATGTCTTGGTCCGTTTCAGTACAAACTGGTTCTTAGAACCTTGTATCATAATAGCACCAATATGTGATAAACAAGTGGTCATGGGTCAGTCACAACATAAAGCAATGTCATAGTTTAGAAAACAGTTTTTTTTTTTGCACGGATAAATGTGCACCAAGCATGTTTTCCTTTACTTTCTGCCCACTTATATCTAGAAGCAAGCTGGTGAAATTTTGTATATCATCATCCTTTTTTCATTCCTTTTCAACCCTCCTCAAGTAAGCAAGGTAAGAAAAACCTTTTTAGTTTCCATCGCACCTAAATCTTTCCCCTCCCCTCTCCTCATATCCAGGTAAACATCTTTCTCACATTTCCACAAATTTCCATTTGAAGGAAACAGATCA
The DNA here is from genome assembly GCA_027563935.2 of Costus lasius. NCBI lineage: Eukaryota > Viridiplantae > Streptophyta > Magnoliopsida > Zingiberales > Costaceae > Costus > Costus lasius. Next base: position 126,508,742 of record CM050446.2, read on the forward strand.
GTAGCATTCATCCTATCATAATATTGACATGAAAAATGCTAAACCCATCTCCTAGCCCTAGTTGACAATCGAACAATTATTGACAGAAAATAGCCACCATCAAAACAAATAGCCAACAGCAACATTCAATTTAAGTACTTGACCATAAGAAAACGCAAAATGTTATCCAACAACATGAACAAATATATGTAGAAAAAAAAATTCTTACTGTAAGGAATTAAATAGTCCAACAACATTTAAAGAGATGAAAACTCATTTAAAATTCTCTAGAATACATTAAGTATCACAAATACATTAGGAACATCCACAAAAAAAATCATACGTCCCTAATAGATCATTTAATCTTTACAAATTACATAGTCTGTTAAAATTTTAGAACTAAAATATAAACTGCAAAATATAGAATTTAAAGACAAAATTGTGAAAAATAATTTTTAAGAAAAAAATAAAAATACAAATTTTATTGACCAAATTATGAAAAAATAGAAGGACCAAAGTAAAAAAATGAATGTTAAAGTAGAGAGAAGAGAGTAAAGAGAGGAGAGGAGACGGAGGAGAGTATTGAAACCCTAAAGGGTTGCACTGTATTAATCTCATTATTCAATTACATAAAAGATACAACCTCTATATATAGGTATTGAGTAAATAAAATAATAATATTTTAATTATTACTTACTATTTATATAATACTATTTTTAATATTACTAATTCTAACCCTCACCATTATCAGTTCTAACACTCCTCTCTCAAGCTAAAGCATATATGACAATTATGATTTCCTTGCACAAAAATAAAGTTATATAGAAGATAGCATCAGGCGAGCAGTAGAATGTGGTATTAGACATTGCTAGAAGTAGTATGTAGCATAAGACGTCGCTAGCAGGCAGCCTAGCGTCACTAGCCGAAGTACTATTGGGCATAAGCATAAGTTGTCTCCAACAAAAGTAATAGCCGGTGTATCATTCCGTACCGGGTGGCACATATCAATTCTCAGACTGGTACCCTTATATGGTAGGTACCAAGTACCATCTATGTAAGTATATATATTGGTACAAATGGGTGCCATACACAGATACTGACATCCGGTATCAGTCCGATGAATAACTAGTTTACTGGTGCAAACCAAAATTACAAACTTTGCTTCAAAGTAATAAAATCTTCAAGCAGAAACACTGCATTATTCTTTTCACATAGAATATTTGTTTTTAGTTGTCAAATTTCATTTTTGCAGGTAATATACTATCAATAATAATAGCAGCTCGATGCAGTGCACAACATTAAGATAACTAGATGTCTAGATCAACTAGAATGAAGTAAGACCAATATTGAATACCAAAGAGATTTAATAGTTTTACCTTTCCTTGGGGATATTTTCAATCTGGAATATACAATCACAATGGACAACCTCCTCAACAGTTTCAGAACCACCAAAGTCAGCAACCTTCAGTTGCAAAAATTCAACTATGTTCTTATCTTGTTCACGGCCAAAAGATCTGGTGCCTACAAGTGTACCTGAGAAATTACTATCAGCTACATACGAATGGTTCTTGTCGTAATTCTCACTTGCACTTCTATGTTCCCCATGTATCTCCCTCAAATCAGTTCTAATAATTCTTGAGTTTCCATTGAGTTTGCAGTATACCGGTTCTACATCTAAAACTCCTGAAAGTGAGATAAACCTTCTCTTAAGCTTTGGTTTAGCTTTCTGTGTGTCAAATCCACCAACTTCCTTATCTGCAACATGCTCAAAACTGTTGACATCATTATTGGAAATACCTTTTGCGTAGGATGATTTGGCAGCATATTGAATTAAGTTAGCTACTGTATTGGACTCTTTTTCAGAAGAATTGTCGTGCAGAACGTTATTCTCTCTTGTTGATAATTTGTCATGCTTTCCACAAGCAATACATTCCATATTATGTGATGCCCGATGGTTGTCACCAAACCCTTGCTTTATGGATGCTTGAAATATTAGACCATCAAGCTCCAAAATGGAGGAACTTAACTCACAAGAAGCACCACTGCTGCTACTGGTATCACTGTCTGACGACACCACAGAATTCACATCGGCTGAATTTTGCAGAAATTCTTCCTCTAAATCAAGTCTGCGATGGAGGATATCCTCTCTATAATGTGGAGGTGATTGAGGGTACAGAGAGGATGTGTGAGATCCAATTATCTTGTCAATGGCAGTTAATGGAGACACACCCATACCATCTTCTGCCTCAAGATCTCCAGCAGGCGCATTGCTATGATCGGTGCGGAGTTTCATTTTCAAAGGAGAGACGCCTTGTTCTTTTGAATGGTATTTTAATTTGTCTTGCTCTGAGTAAAATACTGAATGTGCTTCGTTCAGTGAGACAGTGCCACCAATCTCCACTACAGTGTCCATCCTTGTCGTGCCTTTACTATGATGATCACCAATATAGGCTTCTTTGAACGACATATCAAACTCTGAGGTACTTGAACTGGTGAAACTTTCGAGGTTTTCTGAAATCTCTGCAACATATTTTGAACTACTTCCAGATGGTTTCTGACTCTTCCCTTTCTGTGTGTCATGATGACCTAAAGGAATCTCCATTTCAGTCTCAAATTTCTCAGGCACCCGATCCATATAGTCCTTAAACTCTCTCAACCAGGCAACAGATTGTTCATTTTTCATGTTTATTGCTATGTTCATTAAACCAGCTATTCTTGTTTCATTGTCAGAAATAGGCTCCTCTTTTATCAAACTGTCACTATCACAGGATACAGATTCTTGATCAGAGCTTATAAATCTCCTTTGTTCCTCATCCTGAATACTAGCTAGACGAGAATATTTCTTCTACAAAGAATAAAATTAACAAATTTTATCGATCCATTAGTTTTCCAGTAAATTCTCTGAACTTCCAAAGGACCAAAATTTGCATTAAGTGCTTCGTTTTGTGATGTGTACCTTTTTAAAACTTTGACTAGTCTCATTTTCAGCAGTATCTTTTGCTGGAAAATAAAATCCATATCCAGCAGGCTTCTTTCGATTGCTTGCAATTATCACATGCCTTTCCCAATATTCTCTTGTGCTGATACCTTTTTCATCCAGTTCTAGCTAAAACAGATACATAAGAAAAAAGTTGCCAAACATTTGGCCCAAGAACAAGTAGAACAATAAAAGCAAAAATTTCAGAAACTCAAGTAACAAACAACAGAGTGAAAACAAAAAGAACAGAACTTACTTTCTCTGGGTTAGAGAAGAAACTGAAAACATGCGCTCTGTACCACCGGGAACAACTAATTGGATTTCCTTCTAGCCATAAATTTTGCAGGGATGGAAGACTGGCAATCAATTCAAGATCTGTGAAACTGGAAATGATATTGTAGGAAAGATCGAGTCCTTCAAGTGACTTCAAATTTTCAATTCCACGCACTGAAGTTAAGGCATTATTCCTTAAAATAAGCTTAACTATTCGACAAGAGACCTGGATGGCAAGGCATGTAAAATATTTTGCTTTTCAAGTGACACCATAAAAATCGTATCACAAATAAATGAAATGTACTAGTTGATACATCATACATCTATGGAAACTACACCTTAAGAAGTTCATTCGATTTTACAAGTGTGACCATGCAAAGTTTTAACAAAGGTACCAAATCAAAGTAAGATCCAATTCCCAACAAAAATGAAAAGGGGGATCAGTGTTTGTAACCCAGATTTATGCAGGAGAAGCATAAATTGCTTAGGCGCAAATAAGTTCAAAATAATTAATTAACGCTGATCAAAGGTTTTTTGTTCCTATGCACTGGTGAATGATGATTACAAGCAGGAGGCATATTATCATCTTCATACTGGTATATCAAAGGATCAATATGCTTCTATAAACTATAATTTAGGCTTCCAAGAAAAATTACCATTAATTGGCCCTATGAAACTAAGTTTACCCACATTGTCTTATTTGGCTTAAAATAAATACCAGATTTGTGAACTCTGGCAATGCCTGCAAATGATATGGCTATGGCATTGACATGCATACACTTCTCTAGGATACAGCTCTTACTAACTCAACTAGCAAGAAAAGTCAAGTATATCATGACAAACGTACCTCTCTCAATAGTGTAATTGATCGCAAATGATTGAACCCAAGATCGAGGTATCGCAATTTCATAAGCTTTTGTAGATTATCAACCTTAGCGAACCGATTCCGACTTAGGTCCAAAGTCTCAACAGCAGGTAGCAGTTGCAAGGACTCATCCATAAGAACCAAACCGTTGCAAGCACATGAGACCAACCTCAGTTTGTTCCAGACTGGAGAGTCTTTTATGTCCACAATTCTACTGGCAAACACATGTCTGAGTGCATCCTAAGTTCACACAAGAAAATTGGATAAGATGAGAAGCCTCAAATAGCATGAAGACCATCAAATGCCTTTAGTCTGACTCAAAACTTCTGAAACATGTAAGGATTGAGTGCAAATCTCCAAATTACACACTTTAAGTTTCCAATTTCTCATCGAATCAGCAAAATCTTAGAGAAAATGCAAGAGATTAAGTAATGGGAGATGCAAACCTTATAAACAAGAATGGCAAATGAGAAGGAACAAACAGAAACAAAGAATATAAACAACATATCAAAAATCAAAGACAATCATAATATTATGCAGAAATATTGTGAGAATATAAAAAAATGTGAGTAGTCAAACACTCCGCACAAAAAAGAAACTAGCATTTACTTATATGGCAGAAATATGCCCACGTTCTAGAAAAAAATCCCTGAAAATAAACAACATGAAAGAGAACAAACAAATGGAACATAAAAATAATTATGTGAATGCCAAAATACTAATAAGAAAGTGAGGAATACGAAAAGGTTTAGGCATGGACAAAAGGCTCAACTAACTCTCGGTTACTGAACTATAAATTTAAAACTTCAAAAAGAACACTGATGCGGAATATCCAAGCACTTCCTAGGTAGACAAACATTCCACTCAACCAGCGGAAACCTGCATGCAATAATTTCTGGATCTGGATCATAGATGGAGCAGGAACAACGAATCTTACGGTGGAATTGTAGCAAATAATCTTCTCCAGAGTGTGGCGCAGCACGAGAAGACCCTTCGCAGCAGAGGTGGACAGGTCGCAGCCCCGGAGCTCGAGAACCTTCAGCCTCCCAAACGGGAGCAGCGACACAGGCGTCGGGTCCCTTCCTGGCCGCGGCAGCACGGATACCACCTTAAGCGCGGTGAGCAGCCCAAGGATCCTGCGGAGCTGCTCGAGCGCACGGTGGTCGCCGAGGTCGGAGACGTAGGCGCGGAGGTAATCGACAGGGGCGCCGGCGAGGAGGCCCTCGAGCTCGTGCAGCGCCTCCAGCCGCGTGTGCACGTAGTGCAGCCCCACGGGGTTCAGCTTCAGGGTGAGCACACCCTCGAGGAGCGGCCCCGTGTTGCGCTCCACGAAGCGCACAAGCTGCTCTAGGTAGCGATCGCCCGTGACGATCGCCATCGTCTCGCCGTCGCAAGGGAACAACCAGGAGCAATTAGGTATCTCGTGGCGGCATGATCGGCGATAGAGCGAGGAGTAGGCGGGCTCGGAGGTTAATCGAGGGAGTTAGGGTTTATACGGCGAGGAAGGCATGATTTAGGAGGAGGGGAGCAGGGGCGGGAGAAGAACAGCCATGCCATTCTGAGAATTAACCGCTCCCCTCATTGCTTGCGCTTCGCTGCATCGCTCGCGTAGCAGTGCGTTTCGTCGGGAAACGCGTTTCCAAATATTTTGTTCTTATTCACAAGAACAAGGGTGTAAAAACACCGATTGTGGATCTCAGAACGCGTTTTCCGTTTCCCGTACTTGGAATCGAGGCAGTAAAACGATGCTTTCTCACGTCACAAACATACGCGTGTCAGATTACGTGTACTGCTTCCACTCGATCAAAATTAACTTTGCAACTTTTTTTTTGTTTGAATACTCTTTTTCCTATAAATTTTTACAATTTTTTACTATAATATCTTTATTAGTGAGAGCGAAAATTAAATCCAAAATCTTATAATCAATAACAAAGATCCTTATTAGTTCAACTAACTGACCTAAACTATTTATTAACTATTTATTAACTATTTATTAACTATTTATTAACTTTTTATTAACTTGATAAGTCAATTTACAATATGACCCAAACTATTAAAATATTTAAACCCAAGATAATAATAGCAAATCCACTAAACTTATATACCATATAATCTCATCTCTTACTTCTAATATAAAACTAAACTAGGGCATTATATGAAACTACTATTATTTTTACTACTCATTTTATATATAATATAAATTATATACGAACATACATGTGATTAAAAATAATTTATTATTCCTATATGATAAGTGTGATGCCTAAACTTGAGTTGGCTGGGCCGAAGGAGGTTTGGGCCACACAACCCAACCCATCCCTATAGCCGGCCCCGACGCGTGAGGCGAGCTTCGCTCGTGATGATGCAGATGAGGCAGACGAAGATCTGCGACGAGTTCTCCGGCGACATATGCGGCTGGATCGCAGCGCCTTCTCCGGCAAGGACTTCGGCAGCATCAGCTCCGAAGATTGCGGCCAGGATCTGCGGCGGAATCGGAGGAGATCTGCACTGGTTCTGTCGCCAGCGAAGGTAGACGTGGACAAGCATCTCGGACAGCTCCAATAGGAAGGGACGATGCACAATGGCTGGCGAGTTCCCTCCTTTCCTTTTCGGCGTCGTCCTTCGTCCTTAAAGCTCCAGGCGAGCAATCGGCAAAAAAAGGAGGAACGGGGAAGGAGAACCCCTGTCCCGAGAGTCTTCGAGCGTATCTTCTTCTACAGCGTCATCCAAGGCAAGGGAAGAGGGGGAGGCGGCGGAACCGCGGGCGTCGAGCTTCCACCGTCTCCCCCAAGTGATGGCCGGCACCAAGGGGTGCCGATGAGTGTTCTGTGAGGGTGAGCACTATAGTCGACAGTGAGTGTCGCTGTCGACGTGAGGGAGCTTGAGCGGGCATGTAAGAGGGTTTATGTAGGTTGTTCTGGCTAGCAATGTAAATTTCCCTAAGTTTGTTTGTCTTCTTCTCCAGCTCCGACGAGAGCCCTTCTCTGTGTTTCCGGCCATCTCCCTTGTTTCTGTGTTCTTCACCATCTCCGACCATGTGAATGCTTCCGCAATGAGGGCTGAGGCTCGGACGCGATCCGAGCCTGCTGCACGCCTCCGATCCCGTCCACCATCAGCTTCGGCGTCGACAGCGAGCGAACGACGCAGGCGGCAGCGTTCGAACGGACGAAGACGAAGATGGAAGCGGCTTTCGAATCGAGATGTTGACTCGGGCAACAGCAATTCGCGTGACGAAAATTTTCAATTTTGATTTCGTTTCGTCCGGCGCACAAACCCACGCGAAATATGCTGACGTGGATGGGTCAGATGGGCTGGGCGTGACAGTGGTATCAGAGGTAAGTTTCTGCCGGTAAGATGGTGACACAAGGAGATGGTGGTGCGCAGGCGATGCACCAACAGAGACAAGGCTCCGCCCTCGATGCCGTCGCCAGGTGGGCGACAAAGAGAGGTCTGCGAGATCTCTTCCCGGGACAGCGGGTTCCGATACCGTCACCAGGTGGGTGACGAGGATCCCTGCATCTGCGAGCGAGATGCCGATGAGAAGACTGCGAGGCTTCTTCCCGGAGCAGAGGGCTCCGATATCACCAGGCGGGTGACAAGGGATTCCGGTGTAGGGGGTACGCCGATGAAGGGTCTGCGAGGCCTTTTCCAGAGCAGGGGGTTCTGATGCCGTTGCCAGGTGGGCAACGATGAGAGGTCTGCGAGGCCTCTTCCCGGAGCAGCGAGCTCCGATGCTGTCACCAGGCGGGTGACGAGGGTCCGACATCTGCGAGGTGCCGATGAGGGTCTGCGAGACTCTTTCCAGGGCTTCGAGTTGGTGATATGGTTTCTAACTAACATGATGATTCAGTGTGATAGGACGTGAATTCAATCACTACAGGTTGAGCGGAGCATCTGGGGATGATGCGTTATGGACATGACCTTGATAACATTGAGTTGGGCGGAGCACAAGAGCACGATAGAACGTCGGCTAGATCACAGGAGGTTGGGCGGAGTACCAAAGGGTGGTGCGCTAGTACGTGAACCTGGTTGTGTTAAGTTAGATGGAGTATCGAATCCATGCAAGGTTGGTTCAGCAACATACATCATCAGATTGGAGCACAAGCGGTGCTCCGATAGAGGACCCTGAAGAGGACGTCGAGGGCGACGTCCGAGTTTGGCGGGGGAGAATGTGATGCCTAAACTTGAGTTGGCTGGGCTGAAGGAGGTTTGGGTCACACAACCCAACCCATCCCTACAGCCGGCCCCGACGCGTGAGGCGAGCTTTGCTCGCGATGATGCAAATGAGGCGGACGGAGATCTGCGGCGACTTCTCCAGCGACATCTGCGGCTGGATCGCAGCGCCTACTCCGGCGAGGACTTTGGCAGCATCAGCTCCGAAGATTGCGGCCAGGATCTGCGGCGGAATCGGAGGAGATCTGCACCGGTTCTGTCGCCAGCGAAGGTAGACGCGGACGAGCATCTCAGACGGCTCCAATAGGAAGGGACGACGCACAATGGCTGGCGACTTCCCTCCTTTCCTTTTCGGCGTCGTCCTTCGTCCTTAAAGCTCCAGGCAAGCGATCGGCAAAAAAAGGAGGAACGGGGAAGGAGAACCCCTATCCCGAGAGTCTTCGAGCGTATCTTCTTCTCCAGCGTCGTCCAAGGCAAGGGAAGAGGGAGAGGCGGCGGAATCGCGGGCAGCGAGCTTCCATCGTCTCCCCCAAGTGATGGCCGGCGCCAAGGGGCGCTGATGAGTGTTCTGTGAGGGTGAGCACTGTAGTCGACGGCGAGCATCGCCGTCGACGTAAGGGAGCTTGAGCGGGCATGTAAGAGGGTTTATGTAGGTTGTTCTGGCCAGCAACGTAAATTTCCCTAAGTTTGTTTGTCTTCTTCTCCGGCTCCGACGAGAGCCATTCTCTGTGTTTCCGGCCATCTCCATTGTTCCTGTGTTCTTCACCATCTCCGCCCATGTGAATGCTTCCGCAACGAGGGCTGAGGCTCAAGCCTGCCGCACACCTTCGATCCCGTCCACCATCAGCTTCGGCGTTGACAGCGAGCGAACAACGCAGGCGGTGTCGTTCGAACGGACGAAGACGAAGATGGAAGCGGTGTTTGAATCGAGATGTTGACTCGGTCAACAACAATTCGCTCAATAGAAATTTTCAATTTTGATTCCGTTTCGTCCGGCGCACAAACCCACGCGAAAATATGTTAACGTGGATGAGTCAAATGCGCTGGGCGTGACAATAGGATTAATAAAATTTCAAATTTAATCACGTGGATATGATAAAAAGACAAGAAAAAAAGTAAAACGATTTGTAAAGGGCTTTTTTTCTATATTTATGACAAAGATGGGTCAAGATCACTTCTAGTTAGACTCATATGACATTTCTAATCAACATCAAGTGTGATATTATCTTACTTGCCAAGTTCTTTTATTTAGTGTGATCTAAATTTAATTGGACTATGTAATCTAATTATCTAAAATATTAAGGACCAAATTAAAAGAAGTTATGGGGCATGGAGGAAAAAAATATTGATTTTTAACACTGGGCTAAATTTTATTTAGCCCCAATCTTTGCTTGAGTTTATTTTAACTCTCGTAATTGATTTTTTTGAAAATAGCTTGAATTGTTAGAAAAGTAATTTCCATTTGAAAATAATCTTTAAAATATATCGTGGCATTGCGCAATTGGTCAAGAATAACAAATGAGATTCATGTAAGGAAAAAATAACACAGAACTTACCCACCAGCCTTAGTGTCACGCCCCGGTCGGATCGGTCTAGAATGAGCGCTTATCCGCTTCCTAGAGCCGTCCGGCGGAATACCAGAACGTAACTCGCCCTAGGGTTTCCGACCCAAAATCGAAACCCTAATCTCCCCGAACGATTTTTATCCCCAAATTACAATTCGCACGGAAAACCCTAACCCTAATTTGGAGAAAACCGATCGAAACCTTTAATTTCAAAATACCTCTCGGTCAAAATTGATTTTGACCACCAAATCTCGCCGTTCGATCGGAATGCTGACGTCAGCCCACGTCAGCCGCCGAAATCGAATTCGAAATCGTATTTTCGATTTCGCTTGCGTCAGCCGCCACCCGCTGACGTCACCAACGCCTCGTTTCGAACGCCCGTTGCGTTCGAAACTCGTCTTCGTCTTCGCGACGTCCGAAGTCGAGCGCCGCCTGCGCTCGCGACTGTGTTCGGAGCTCGTTGTCGGCCAGCCGCCTGCACTCGCGACTCGCCGTCCACCGTCGACGGCCGGAAACGTCGCAACTCAGAGAGGAGAGGAGGAGTTTGGAGAAACGGAAGCTTTATTCCTTCGGTAAAGCTTACAACGTCTCTCCAATCCGACGACCACCGTCGCCGGCGCCCCCATCCCTCCCTCGCCGGTCGTCTCTCTAGACGCCGGTTACATTCACTCTGTTTCTCTCGTCGACGCCCTCCGGCGCCGGACCTTCGCCCCTTGGCGGCATCAGAGCCGCTGCTCTGGAATGGCGACGGCGCCTCGCCGTCGCCGGTGGAATCGCTCCCCGGCGCTCCCTGTGGTGTCGCCCTCTGCGCACCCCTGTTTCGATCACCCGCCTGGTGTTTTAAAGGGGAGGAAGCTTTGGCGCGTGGACCGCGTCTCTCGCTGCTGCGACCTCTTCGCGTCCGAGATTTCCTCGCACTTCCGAGTCTTCCGCTCTCCAGCCGCCAGCATCGTCGTCGTCTCCCGCCGAAGCTCGCGTCTCTCGGCGTCCGAGTCGTCCGCTTCCCTTCGACGTCGCCGAAGCCGTCGTCCGGCTTTCTCGCATCAGCCGCGTCCCCGTCCTTCGTTCGCGCACGCCTGCGCGAGGTTCGTGTGGCTCGCGAACACTGTGTCTTCAAGCTCGCGCACGGGTCTGCGTTGTCCGCTGGGCACGAGCTCTCCGCGTGGGCTTGGTCCAATTGTGGGCCTGGGCTTGGGCTGGGCCGAACCGCTGAACCGGGCCCTGACAATACTCCCCCACCTGATTTGAACATCGCCCTCGATGTTCCATGCAAGTTGAACACTGGCCCTCCAATGTTCAAAGTCCTCCATCTTCCATCTCCAGTCTGATGATGCATGTTTGCTGAACTCAGCTGAACCTCGATGTCCCTGACACCGGCATCGACGCCCCTGGCGCCGGCATCAACGCCCCTGGCGCCGGCATCAATGCTATGCATTGGCATCAACACGCCCTGGTGTTGGCATCAACGCCCCCTGGGGTTGGCATCAACACGCCTTAGTGTTGGCATCAATGCTATGCATTGGCATCAGAGCCCCTGCTCTGGAAGTGATCTTGCAATCACTGAGCTCTTATAGAGTCTCCTTCGATATCCCCTGATATCGGCATCGACGTCCCTGACATCGGCATCAATGCCCTTAGACATTGGCATCAACACTCCCTGGTGTTGGCATCAGGACCCCTGCCCTGGAAGAACGACACTCCTTGTCGCCCGTAGTGATGGTGTTGCCTCTCAGATCTTTCTGATTCACCTTGCTGGATCATTTTAAGCTCTGATACCTGTTGTCACGCCCCGGTCGGATCGGTCTAGAATGAGCGCTTATCCGCTTCCTAGAGCCGTCCGGCGGAATACCAGAACGTAACTCGCCCTAGGGTTTCCGACCCAAAATCGAAACCCTAATCTCCCCGAACGATTTTTATCCCCAAATTACAATTCGCACGGAAAACCCTAACCCTAATTTGGAGAAAACCGATCGAAACCTTTAATTTCAAAATACCTCTCGGTCAAAATTGATTTTGACCACCAAATCTCGCCGTTCGATCGGAATGCTGACGTCAGCCCACGTCAGCCGCCGAAATCGAATTCGAAATCGTATTTTCGATTTCGCTTGCGTCAGCCGCCACCCGCTGACGTCACCAACGCCTCGTTTCGAACGCCCGTTGCGTTCGAAACTCGTCTTCGTCTTCGCGACGTCCGAAGTCGAGCGCCGCCTGCGCTCGCGACTGTGTTCGGAGCTCGTTGTCGGCCAGCCGCCTGCACTCGCGACTCGCCGTCCACCGTCGACGGCCGGAAACGTCGCAACTCAGAGAGGAGAGGAGGAGTTTGGAGAAACGGAAGCTTTATTCCTTCGGTAAAGCTTACAACGTCTCTCCAATCCGACGACCACCGTCGCCGGCGCCCCCATCCCTCCCTCGCCGGTCGTCTCTCTAGACGCCGGTTACATTCACTCTGTTTCTCTCGTCGACGCCCTCCGGCGCCGGACCTTCGCCCCTTGGCGGCATCAGAGCCGCTGCTCTGGAATGGCGACGGCGCCTCGCCGTCGCCGGTGGAATCGCTCCCCGGCGCTCCCTGTGGTGTCGCCCTCTGCGCACCCCTGTTTCGATCACCCGCCTGGTGTTTTAAAGGGGAGGAAGCTTTGGCGCATGGACCGCGTCTCTCGCTGCTGCGACCTCTTCGCGTCCGAGATTTCCTCGCACTTCCGAGTCTTCCGCTCTCCAGCCGCCAGCATCGTCGTCGTCTCCCGCCGAAGCTCGCGTCTCTCGGCGTCCGAGTCGTCCGCTTCCCTTCGACGTCGCCGAAGCCGTCGTCCGGCTTTCTCGCATCAGCCGCGTCCCCGTCCTTCGTTCGCGCACGCCTGCGCGAGGTTCGTGTGGCTCGCGAACACTGTGTCTTCAAGCTCGCGCACGGGTCTGCGTTGTCCGCTGGGCATGAGCTCTCCGCGTGGGCTTGGTCCAATTGTGGGCCTGGGCTTGGGCTGGGCCGAACCGCTAAACCGGGCCCTGACACTTAGCATGCAAGTTTCCTTAACGCGGTATACAATTATTGGGAGGTGGCAAAGCGGGCCCATATAACGTGTCAATTGGCTGGGGAGAGCAGATGGGAAAATTTACTTGCCAGATACATCTCTGTCATGGCACGTGTTCGTTTTCATATGGTTCCAACAAAGCTTTTAACGCCAGTGGGCCCGCAATTTCCGCCATTGATTATGATTTTCTGTGGAACCACGTGATTCGGCCAATTCCGCTCTGTCAGGTGAAGCCACCAATACGTGGCATCGCAAACTAACCCGATCGGCTAATCCAATTCACCCTAGACGATTAGCTAGTTTATAATTTAAAATTAGTTAAGTCCGAGTCATAAAACAGGTTGACCACGTAATCCATTTATATTATATTATACATATTAGTAGTGGCGGATCTAGGACCAAATATATATGAGGGCAAACAGATATACAAGGGCAAAATTATAAAGATTAAAATTTTTTTAATGAGAACAATTGATAGTTTTTATACATATAACATAATATATATATACCTATCTTCCATTGATTTAAAAATTTGAGTGGAGGCATTTGCCCCCATTAGCTACAATGTAGCTCTGCCACTGCATATTAGTTAAGTCAGAATTTTAAAATTAAGGTTATGTTTTTTTTTCAAAAATTAAAAGAAAAAAATATAAAATATATTAAATTTAGCAGCAAAATATAACTAAACTTAATATATATATTTTTTTTCTCAATTTTCATCTAAAGAAACACCTTGTTAAAATGGCGGTTGTCAAATTTTGATTCAACCTGATGTTATATAAATTCAAATCAAAGTGTAATTGTGATTTGAATTATAATTGGATAAAACCATTTATGATATGAAATTAGTCAGTGAACTGTGTAACATATTTATATTATACTTATTATATATACATAATAATTATACGTGTCTATATGTTATACTATAGTGTTTATGTTTATGATATATAATAAATACATTTTTAAATATATAATTTTTATTTTATTTTTTTATGTATTTATATTTTGATCCATTTATAAACACCATCTTCAAGTTAGGTTACAAGTTCTCAATTTATTTATAACTTGCTAGCCCAAATTGACAACTCTATATGTTAGTTGGATTAGGTTGGCTCCCTTATAAATAGGATGAGATTAGGGGTTGGGTTATATTGTCTGAATTAATAAATAAGTTAAATTTTAATTTGTCAGGTTGCTAATTATGTTGGTATGGACACTCACCGACCTAATTTGCCCTTTCTATATTATGTGGTTTTGGATCAAAGACAAATATCTTCAAATCATAAATGAGCAAATTCGTTTGACCCAACAATGAATGGATGATGTCAAATTATAAATCCGTTAGTTGATACTACACATGACCTAGTAACATTATTTTTAACTAATTCATACTAATAAATCGTGATTAGAATAAAATTACCCTAAATCTATATATATTTAGATCATAAACGAGTTCAAAGGCATGGTTGTTATGCTATGGATTTGTGCTCATTCATCCACATACGTAAATGAGTTATGTTGGTGTCAAGCATGATAGAATTAAATAGTCACAAATTAACAACGCCGATCTATTTTAACTACTGACAAATTAAATACCTTATGGACTAAAGTAAATCTTTCTTTTATTATATTTTATTTAAAATAAACATATTTATTATTTATAAATGATTTAACGCCCTTCAATCTTTACTCTGGAGCAGTACTATCACCCATCTCTTCTATATAACTAGACGACTCGCTTACTTTCCCATTTCTCTCCACTTATTTTTTGTTGGTTTCTTCGCATCTGCCATCTGCTGTTCGGCTCCGGCGATTATTCCGATATAAAGGAGAGAGGAGATCAAGCGAAGAAGCTTCCTCCATTTCTCGTCCTCCTTGCTTTTATTGGGAGGAAGGAGACGCACTGAGGGAAGACATCGCCTCCGGTCCCCGCGATCCATTTCCAATTTTCCAAGCAGTTTTAAGTTTCGGTTCCTTTCTTCCAATCTCTATCCGTGGCGGGATCCCGACTGGAAGATGGCTGGCGAAGGATCAAATGTCGTAGGTGCGCTTCCTGTCGCCTCTTTGTGCTGAACTTTCCTTGAGTTATTCTCTTTTCCGGCCGCTAGGGTTGGAGTTTGTAGGACCGTGGTTGTGTTAGCGTGGCTGGTAATGTTTCTGCATGGTATTTTCCTCCGATGTTTGAATACAGGATCGACTGTTCTCGTGAGATTCCTAGTTGCAAGTTCTTCTGTATGGTGGCTGTGTAGTGTGATTAGTGAAGTCTATTTTAAGGACGCTGAACGTTAAATAAATAACAAGATTCAAAGGAATTTACTAATATCTGATGTGAGCCATCCTTTTAGAGAATTTTGACTGAAAATAGTGTATAATAGTGGAAGAGCTTTCTGAGGCTATGTTTTTATGGAAGTCACGGGAAGAGTACAATTGAGGTGCTCAGTCTGTAAATATTCAATCTCTTTACACTTACTCCAAAGAATGAATTGATTTGTACCGATCTTTAAGGTTCACAAGTAGAGAGAGGAACGAAGGAACAGGAACTTGTATTGTTGAACGATGTAGGATGTTGCTGTTTCTTTTGACAATTTATTTGCATCGCCTATGTTAGATTACTGAATACTAAATTTGTAGTTCACCCAAAACTCACCAAGTTAATGGGTTATTTTGTAACAAAATGACAAAGTAAATTTAGCCCTAATACCAATAGGAAAGAGCAAACTTTGCCCTAATCATGGTGAGAGGTCAATAGGAATGTATTGCCGAGGATGGTGGAGCTACCATTGGCCAGATCTTATATGTTGTCTACTAAGTTTGTTAAGTCTTAAATGAGGGAAATTGTGATACCTTGATTCAGTCTCCCATGAGAAGTGGGTACTTACTACTACTAATATGGGCTTAAGTATTTTAAATTAGATCACATTAGTATTCAGCTTTAATTGGTCAAAACAATTTGTGCAATGAAAGTTATGTTTCCCCCTGCTACAGATAAAGGACAACTACTGTTCCTTTTATTTATCCATAGCGTTTGGAGAAATAAACTAAGCGTCTATCATCATCTATTTGGACATAGTGTAGATAAAAGGGCATGCAATATTTCTTTTTTTTTTGTTTGGGTAAATGGATATTCTAATGAATGTATTGATTAGCAGCTGCAGAATTGCCATTGTGGAGTTTTGAGGAGAATGAATCTTTATATCATCAAAATCTTTTGTCAGATAACAAATACTTTTATCAATTATATTTGAACTTTCCATGAAAAGGATTTTTTATGAACATTCCTTTATGTAACACATTGTTATATGCGCACTGGAGATGGTCTGACATTTTTTTTTGTAAGATCACCTAGATTGAAAATAAAGGAATAGTGAGAGAGGAGAGAGGGTAGCAAAGTAAGAGGTGGAGAGATAAAGAGATAGAAGAGAGGGGATACTTAGAGGGAAGACTGAATGAGCGAAAGAAAAAGGAGAGAGGAATGTAGGTAGAGGGAGAAAACCAAGATTATAAAAAAATGCATTCCACATCTTAGGATGTTCCAATCCTATGTCCCAAACTACCATTTCGGAATAAACATAAGATCTAAAATGTGGTATGATCTTATGATTCTACCGATCTAGGTCTTAGGATTGAGTAGGATCTTATGATCCCACCAATCCAACTCGATCATAAGTTAATATGTAAAATGTGTTCAAATTTAATTACTATTATATTAAAAAAAAATTAATGATCTATTATACCAAATGTCCTAAATTCATATATGATGCATTTTTTTGTCTTTAATGTCACTCTTTCTTTGACGAGCATTCATCAACTTAGACTCGTCATCTACAAATATTTGTCAACGTTGACTATTTATCAAAATCAACTTTGTAATCTTTACTATCTTTATTTAGTACATTCATTGTCATTTTTATCATTTTTATTATCAAATGTATACTTTTAACTTCATCATCCTCTATACTTTTGTCTTGTTGTCTTGGACGTTTTGTTGTTTTTAGTTTCATTATACATCTTTATTATCATATATTCAATTTTATAATTTTACATTGTACAAGATGTATATTAATAATAGTATAAAATATTATATATATATAATTTAACCATACTCCTAGATAGATATATATTAATTTTTGTATTACTCATTACTTATTAGAATATTTGTCTTACTCTTTAAGTCTAATTAGATAAATATATATTTTTTAAAAAATATATTTTAGGTGATTTGATAGGATTTTATGATCTACTCATACGTTCTGATCCAATAAAACCTTCATTATTCTTAGGTAGGATTGCGATCTTTACAACTTGGGGAGAACTAATTATAATAGTTGACCTTATTCTCGCACCAATACTTGACCTACTAACCACTAATATAATTTAATAACTACAACTCACACCACATCCTAATATAGTAAAAGCTTCACTTAAATTTTATAAGTAGGCTTTTACATAATATTGGCAATCACACATAAAAATTTTACCACTAACAAATGACCTTATTCACGCACTAATACTTGACCTACTAACCACTAATATAATTTAATAACTACAACTCACACCACATCATAATATGGTAAAAACTTCATAAAATTATGCAACATCATTCTCCTCAGTTGTATGAAAAGTTGAACCTAGACCATGTAAGTTAATTGAAAGAAATTGGGATACCATTAACCCTCACATTGTTTTTTCTATTTTTTAAATATAATATTTTCCTGATTTTCTTTCGAGGCAATTTCCCTTTTCGTTTTGCCGGTTGATGTGTAGTGTCAAAGTGTTTTTTATTCTACACGAGGTCATAAATGTGTGAATACACCTTCCTGTGGTTCCTCAACGTAGATTGTGGTTTGGTTTAAGGCAGCGGCTTCATGGTTGTGGGAAAGAACTCTCTTGACGAGGGGCAAAACCTGAAACGATTACGATGATTAATGCATTTTCTACTCATTCAAAGAGGGGAAGGACATGGAGGTGGTGTTATGAGTGACAGTGCTGGAGTGATGGCCGACATTACTGAGTTCAACATCATCAATCTAGACCTATGAGTGGTAGTGAGTCAATGGTGCTATAGGTTAATGAGAATGGAGGGGATGAGCATCTCTAGGTTCTCTGGGATTGGAGAGTTAGCAAAGTTACACAAGGGTGGAAACGAACCATTAGATATTGAGAAGCAAATGATTTAGCTCTCCTCCTCTTTCTTTCTCTGATGTGGTGTATGGCAATTGATGTTTGTGGAATTTTAAGATGCTGTCTAAGTTGGTGAGAAGGGTTATGTTACATACACAGAGGTCTGTGAAGATGGGATTCATTGACATTTAAGTTTGTAGAAGGTGAATCAATATTCCTAAATTTGCTTACGGAGAATCAATATCTCTAGATTTGTTTTATCGATATTAGAAGCTTTTCTGGCTTTCCATCCCATCTCATGCCACATACCTGCATGATAGACATAGATGTGTTGTTTAAATTGTATTCTCAAGGCATATTCTTCCTGCATCCGCTTTGTGAGTATTTCTCGGTCTCCATGGAATACAGCCACTTTCAGAAGTACCTTGGCCCCAATTAACTGACACATCTTTATGTGTGAATATGCCATCTCCCTTTGGTATTGTTTCCACTAGAAATTGAGTTTACCTCTAGCAGTGAGATGCTTAATACAAATTTCAAGCTAATCGACTATATGATTCCTTATTCAAAACTAAGATAAAGTTTGACTAGCAATCATGGTAAACTAGATAGCTCAACTTCCGCTCACAGGCAACAACCAAATGGTGGTAAATTGAACATTGAAATTATGAGATTTTTTATTCTAATGGTCATGTAGCAATTGGTAATCTTGTTACATAGCAAACCAATCTATTAACTTGGTGAGCTTGAATCAATGTGTCCCAATTTAAAATTTAAGCCTCTCTTTCCCATATATCATCCTGAATTTAAGCCTCTCTCTTCTCATATATCATCCTGTCTCTCTTTCAGACTAAACCGGTGTTAATTTAAGATAAACTGGTTCATGGGTCGCATTTTTTTTTAATGTTAAAATACTTCTTAGAGAATCAGGTTTTAGGATTTTGGAAGAATAACAGCGACTAAAATTTGTTGCTTTACTTGATGTACGATATAGTAATTTCTTCTTTCATCGTCCATGACTAGTTAGAATCTTTTGACAGTATAGATTTCACACAGTACTTGGTCTTTTGTTCTTGATTCTGTGCAGTTCCAAGAAGCTTCAGGTTGCTGGAAGAGCTTGAGAGGGGGGAGAAGGGTATTGGCGATGGCACTGTTAGCTATGGAATGGATAATCCTGATGACGTTCATATGCGATCCTGGACCGGCACAATTTTAGGTCCCCAAAATGTATGCTGTTTGATCTCACTATTTATAAGTTTACGCGGGTGCCTGCCATCTTCTTCGATATTTATTTGGTTCAATTATCCTTGCAGACTGTTTATGAAGGGCGGATATATCAGTTGAAATTGTTCTGTGACGTCGATTACCCTGATAATCCTCCAAGTGTTCGGTTTCAGACCCCGATCAACATTACATGTGTCAATCTGGAGAATGGACTGGTAGTTGCTGGCTGTTCATCAACTCCTTTTAGTTCCGATGAAAAAAGAAATGGAAACCTGATTATGATCCATATATTCCAGGTTGAACCTAGCCAGTTTCCAATTCTAGCAAACTGGAAGAGGGAATACACCATGGAAGACATTCTAACGAGTTTGAAGAAAGAGATGTCATCTCCAGTGAACCGGAAACTTCGCCAACCTTTTGAAGGTACACGAAAAGTTTCATTCAACTTATACCGTCTCTCTTATGGGTATTAAACTCACATAGTCACATGTTAATGAACTATTCAGGTACTGAAGATGAGAGAAACGAACCAAAAGATAGAGTGCCAAAGTGTGCTATTCTTTGAGAATGGAGTGCATCACGCGGTGAGAAAACTTTGCCCAGTGAAGTTCAGTATCCAATCAACATTCGAAAGGTTGAGTAAATAAACCTTCTTGTAATTATGACTCATGCTTTTGTAAAAAATCCATGAAACTTTGCAGCAATAATTGCCTTTTTTACTTCAGTATTGGACGCCGCTTTTGTATATTTTGTGACTCATGTCAGTTTAATACTAACCATGTCTAATGCCATACTACTGTAGCGACTTTTAAATTGCACTGATTTGATGTTTAAATTGGTAATTTTGAAATTTATACACAGTCACATTTACAGCTATCAAAATGGACTGGGCAACAAACCCGGCCTAGCATGCCTGTTTACTGGTTTGACTACTGAGCCATTAGTTGGATGATAAGTGTACTGATTCTGAATTTAATGCTATTGAAAATACAAAAAAAAAACTATGAATATTACAAATTTTTTAATAGTATTAATTAAAATATAAATCAGATTAATTGCACGGTGAAAATTTGGTAGCAATGACTCGAGGTTCATTGGGAAATAAAAAAGAAAAAAACCATAAAAATAATAACCTTTACTGTGTACTGTTGGTAGTGTTTTCAGTTTCATTGGCTCTCCAGGTGAACATTTCTTCCCCTATAGTCTTCATAAAAATAATAACTTTTACTGTATACTCTTCTCCTATAGTCTCCAAAAAAAAAAATAATCTTTATTATTATGTACTGTTGATAATATGTTTCTTTGAATGAAAAATTAAAAGAAAAGAACAAAAAATATAATGAATTTAGACAAAAAAATATTACTAGAATATATTTTTCATTCTTTCCTTCTATAATTTTTTATTTAGAGAAACATAAATGTTATTCCGTGTTCTTGTCGTCTCTCTTCGAACAAGAGTATTTTAATTAGTCTTTAGTTGCAAGCATGTTTTACATCCATCATTTTTAACTCTTTCGTCGATACATACAGGTAACACGGTTCAATCTTCTATAGCCAGGTACTGTCATATGACTTATGAGAACAATCTGACTGTAGAGATGGAGAGAGAAAAATACATAATTGAATAACTTAGCTGGCTAATTGTCAAAGCTGAACAAGGAGGAGCTAAAAAAATCCATTCATGTCCATTGGGGCTACCGCTTGTCCTATTCATTTATGTTCATGTGGAGGGGGTTTATCATGTCAACCTAGTTCCCTCGTCACCCATTTCGATCATGAACTTGATGAAAATAACTTTACTTTGGCTCATCTTATCTCCATGCTGCTGAACATCCGGCTTTGAGCCATTACATTCCAAGTCATACATGTTCTTTTCTGTTCATGCCAATGAAATCTGTCATGTACTTGCTTATTGCACGTGCTAACCAGCTCACATTCATTCAATCAATCACTGCATTAACATTCTCCTTCTCATGTGAGAAATCAATCAACTCGATGACACATCACGTCATGTATTTTGTTTACGTATGCATACATATTTATGCAATCTTTTTTGACATGTCTACACAATTTTCTCGATCAGTTGTGCTTCCAAGAGAATGAATCTTGTGTTTCAATGGAGTGTGGAAGTAATTAATGTGGCCTTCTTGCTTGCCAAATGCAGGAAGGAAATGGAGCAAAAGTAATTTGTTGCCGGGCTGCCAGGGAATGTGAGGTGGACAAGAATTGTCATCACCGAAAGTTTAATGCACTGGATTCCTGAGTTTGGTCTGCCTTCTTTGATAGGGAATCCTTTGGCTGTCGGCTTTGATGGAATGATAAACACGCATTCCATGTAAGTATCTTCTACTACCCTCTCTCGCTTTTTTTTTAATTGCACGGGATTCTTTTACTGCACATGTTCGCTTAAGAATTCCTACCACATGGTTGGGATGGCTGGGACTTCGAAAACACACATTAACACTGTAATGCCTAATTTCTTCCAGGATTGCCCAAGACACAATGAAGCTGGGATGGGTCCCAAGCCGTGTCGCTACAGCAACGGCAGCCCGATATCAGTGCAACGATACTTCTGCGCAGGCATTGATCCACACGCTCTCCAACGCAGACGAAGTTGACGCAGGCAGCATCGACTCTTCCGGTGTTGGTTGCATCGGGATCAACGGCGTCGACAACAGTGATCTCTCCGGTGCTACTTTCGGCGGAGTCGACGGCGGGCGAGATCGACAGACCTTGGTGGGCGGTTGCATCAGCGGACGCATTCGGAGGCGGAATCACACGGAGACGTGATTCTCCGCATGAGTAAATCTGGAAGGAAGGAGCGGACAAGGGAATTCGCTGGCTAGATTTCCAAAAGTGGGAGCACGCTCTCCCTTTAAGGCTAGGGATCATCGACGATAGTGAGTGGGGAGCCGGGTCCAAGAGAGAGTTCTCTTCCAGCGACCAGAATGGAGAGGGGGGCGGCTTCCCCTTGTTCCTGGAGTCGCCGATACATCGAGTGGTCACTCCTTCTAGCTCCGCCCAGTAGGAAGAGGGGTAGGCGGGACTGGAACCAGCGGTAGCGTTCTTCCTCCACCTCCCCCAAGCGATGGCAGTGGCGTCCAGACAGCGTGGGCGTTCGCTGCTCCTCCCTCCCCTGTTCCAGAGTTGCGAGATCTGATGCCATCGCCGACGGGTGACGAGGTGTTTTGGCGTCTGCGAGACGCCGATGAGAGGTTTTCGAGGCCCCTGAGTGAATGTAGTTGACAGCGAGCGTCGCCGTCGACGAGGACGAGAGAAGATCCGACGAGCGGATTTGAGTAAGCTTGAGTGAAGCTTGTAACGGTTTTGAGGTAGGTTGATTATGGAATCAACAAAAATTTTCCCTTACTCTTGATTGGTTTCTCCGACGGCATTCCGGTCATCTCCCCTGTTTCGGCTTCCAGCTTTAGAACCTCTGATAGTGAGGTTCTCCGACAGCAGAGGCTTCCGGTAGTGAAGGCTGAGGCTCAAACTCAGGTTTCGAGCCTGTCACGCGCCCCTCCCCATCCTCCTCTTCCAGCGATGGCGACCGACGAATGAACATAGGTGGCGTTCGTTCAAAGTCACGTGAAGAGGACGAAGCGAGATCGAACGCGCGACATTCGATTCGAGGAAATCAGAGTCAATGGCATGGTCAAAATTAGAGAGCACGGTTGATTTCGAATCAAATTTGCGATTTTGATTTCGGATTAAAATCTGGCACACAGTTCCACGCCGAATTGATTATGTGGATGAGCTAGATTAAAAGGGGCATGACAATAGGTATCAGAGCAGTTGATCACGGGGATGCAGATCAGACGGAGGACTCAAGCGGTTGCGTTCAGACAGAGGATGCAAGCGGTTGCATTCAGACGGAAATCTGTTCGAAATGGTGATGAAGCTCGGATGAAAAGAAAAAAAAATGAAGGAAAGCGTGCGACGTTGCTCCTTCCTCTCTGACGTTTGTAGAGGCAAACGTCATCTCTTTAGGTGACGACTCCCACCGGCAAAGCACGTCAGACAAAGAGTGCAAGCGCCACTTTGACAGGGACTCATATGAGACAGATCTGGCCAACGACGAGGGAGAAGACTTGTGCGTGACAGATCCCTTGTTTGCAGAGAAACAGGCATGGGCTGAGGGTGTTTTCCGGCCCCAATTTCGGGCAGTGGATGTGGTTGAGACATTGGCGTTCAACCCTGAAAAGGACATCGAGGGCGACATCCAGTTCAAGTGGGGGAGAAATGTGATGCCTAATTTCTTCTAGGCTAGGCCAAGACACGATGAAGCTAGGATGGGGGCCCAAGCCCATGTCGCTACAGCAACGGTGACCCGAAACCAGCTTAACGATGCTTCTGTGCAGCTAGGCCTGTCCATTAATCAGGTCAAATTGATAAACCAAACCGAACTGAATAAGGGGTTCGGTTTGATTTTTAGCTTAATCGGTTCAGTTCGGTTTGGCTTTGGGGGAGAGAAAATTTTCAATCAGTTCGGTTCGATTTTTCCCTTTTCAAAATCTATAAAAATTGAACCGAACCGATTATGAATAATTAAAAATTAAAATTAAAAAATTCCTAAACCTAAACGTTAACGCTAATTCACTTCACTAATCGCTAAACTTAAAATGAAATCGGAAATCCCCAAAACAAATAAGTAACTAAAGTACTAAGCCCTAATTCCTCTTTGACCTTTCACTCCTCAGTCCTCACGCACGCACTCGCCAGTCGCCGCCCTCATCCCGATGCCCTCACTGCTCCGTTGGCGTCTCCCCTCTATCGCTGCTCCGGCCGGCAAGCAAGATCCCTTGCCAAACCCAGTCTCGTGATCTCGTCTCCGTCCTTAAAACGTCGGGCGGGTGTGTCGACGAGGACAACGAGAAGAGAACAGAGAGAGCTTGAGTTGGGAGGCTGGGAGAAAGGTTCCGAGAGAGGGAGCTGGGTCGGAGATGTCCCTTTTTGGCGACGAAGCAGTCGCCGAGGAGCAGAGAGGCTAAGCGATTTGGCGATCCTTTCCTTTCTCCATTTTCGGCGACGAGTCGCGGGCTCCTTTCTCCTCACCATCCGGCGACATCCGATGACAACGAAGGCTGAGGTTTGGATGTTGAACCTGCTGCATGCCTAGGACATCCACCTTCCCTTCTTCTCCTGCGTCGAACACCGCCGACGGACAAATGCCGCGTTCATCTTCGCGAGGCCTCTGGCTCGGTGTTCGAAATGAGGCCGAGTCAACAGAGAGTCAAAATTGAAAGAGCTCTCAATTTCCTGTAGAAGGCTGAGGAAAATCGATTTTAATCGGTTTGAACCGAACTGAACTAGACTTATTCGGTTCGGTTCCAATCGATTTTTTTTTTCTTATATCAGTTTTGTTCGGTTTGAAAAAATTAACAAAAGTTTAATTGGTTTTCGATCCAATCGGTTCGATTCGGGTTGAACCGATTGGACAGCCCTACGTGCGGCCGTTGATCCACACGCTCTCCAACGGGGACAAAGTCGACGTAGGCGGCATTGACTCTTCCGGCACTGGTTGTGGCGGGATCAACGGTGTCGACAGCGGCAATCTCTCCGGTGCTACTTCCGGAGGAGTCGACGGTGGGCAACATCGACGAACCTTGGTGGGCGGCTACGTCAGCGAACGCATTCGGAGGCGGAATCACACGAAGACATGATTCTCTGCCCGAGCAAATCTGGAAGGAAGGAGCGGACGAGGGAATCCACCTACTAGATTTTCAAAAGTAGGAGCACGCTCTCCCTTTAAGGCCAGGGATCGTCGACGATGGTGAGTGGGGAGCCGGGTCTAGGAAAGAGTTCCCTTTCGGCGACCAGAATGGAGAGGGGGCGACTTCCCCTTGTTCCTAGAGTCGCCGATAGATCGAGCGGTCACTCCTTCTAGCTCCACCTAGTAGGAAGAGGGGGAGGCGAGACCGGAACCACCAGCGGCGTGCTTCCTCTGCCTCCCCCAAGCGATGGCAGCGACGTCCAGACGGCATGGGCGTCCGCCGTTCCTCCCTCCCTTGTTCCAGAGCTATGAGCCCTGATGTTGTCGCCGGCCGGTGACGAGGTGTTCTGGTGTCTGCGAGATGCCGACGAGAGGTCTGCGAGGCCTGTGAGTGAATGTAGTCGACGATGAGCATCATCGTCGACGGGGATGAGAGAAGATCCGACGAGCGGATCTGAGTAAGCTTGAGTGAAGCTTGTAAGGGTTTTGAGGTAGGTTGATTATGGAATCAACGAAAATTTTTTCCTTACCTATACTGTCGTCTCCGACGAGCTCTCCGTCTTCTTTTCTAGCAACGGCGAGTTCACTTTCTTCACCATCCTTGACAGCGAAGGCTGCTGCGACGAGAGGGCTGAGGCAAGGACGTGAGGTCCGAGCCTGCCGCGCGCCCTTTCCCCATCCATCCCTCTCCGGCGACGACGGCCGATGATCATTTGAAGCCGTATGAAGACGACGAAGAGGCGTTCGCAGCGTTCGAAACGAGGAGAAGTCAATGTGCTGGTCAAAATCAACAAAATTCGAACGCACTCTTCAAAATCAATTTTGGTTTTGGGTTTCGGATGCAATTCGGGTTTTGGCGCATAGTTCCATGCATGGTGTTGATGTGGACGGGCCAAGTAATCGGGGTGTGACAGTTGAGATGGTTGGGACTTGGAAATACACCTAACACTGTGTTTTCTAGAATATAAAATTACAAGAAAAAAAAGAATTTTTTTTTATTATTTTCTTTGACCGATAAGAGTGGGACGTAGACAAAATGATAAAATTTTCTTAGTTCAGTTTCTATTCAAATTGGATAGGAATTAGAGAAGTTATATTTGAGCTCACCTCTATTTATAAACTATTTTTTAAAACTATTTTGTAACTCAATGTTATATGATTTATTTTTTTTAAAAAAATCTGAGAATCAATTGGAAATTGGAAAGATAAGGGTGGAGTTAGATCATAATGGTTGTTGGAGTTCGATTTCTCCCCAGTCAACGGTCCACATGCGCAGGTGGTCCACCATGCATAGGCTGGCTGTCGCGCTCGGCATGGGGCCACTATCCCTTACTCCCTACACCGTCTGGAACGCCATCTGACGGTCCAGATTAATTAACGCCTTTGTAGTCTCTCCTGCGTCGTTGCCCGGGCGATGAGATCCGATCCCCTGCCCGCGTGCGGGTCCCGACACGACGCGGCTGTCTTTTCCATCCTCGACGCCGCCGACGCGCCGTCGTCTCCGTTGTCGTTAGGGGCCGCCGCCCCCAATCTCCGCTTCCAATGGGC
This sequence comes from Costus lasius, assembly GCA_027563935.2. Lineage (NCBI taxonomy): Eukaryota > Viridiplantae > Streptophyta > Magnoliopsida > Zingiberales > Costaceae > Costus > Costus lasius. Next base: position 126,535,203 of record CM050446.2, read on the forward strand.
TGCCGCCGCGTAACGGCTGCGTACAACACTTCTTCCTGTCCTGCACTCGTTCAACTTGGAACCCGCGGTAAATCCAACAGGGAGCCGTCTGTTGGCCGGGCCACGCCGCATCTTCCCCGAGCAAAACCGGCCCAAGTGGAGGCACCTCCGAAGATCTCACCACGGAGGCTTGCGTGTGCAAACTCAGGCATATATCACAGGAGTAATTAAACCATGTCAGCCAGTTACCAGTTCACCATTCCTTGCCGACACTGGAGCGCGAAATCCACGTTGTATTTTATGAATTTTATACGCAAAATTGGGGCCACGCTGCCACTTGCCATTTAATTTTTCATAGAAGCCAACCTGTTAAAAAAGCAGGTCTTCATGCTCCTTGCATGAGTTCGCTACGCCCTGTTGCTGTTGCGCAGAGAGAGAGAGAGAGAGATGTTGAACCACTACCAATTAAACAATCTTCTGCCATAACCTCCTTATTTTCCAAGCCACAGCCGACATCAAATTCACCTATTCGGCAAGCCTTTCTCCTTTTACTTTGCGCGCAAGTATGACGATTTATCTGCATTTCTGAAATCAATATAATTAACTTGCAATGAATGAAGAGCTAGGGTTTTCTCTCTCTCTCTTTTGCTGTTCTGTCTCTCTTAATTAAAAGCGGGAAAAGAGCGCAGAAAGAGAGAAAGAGGAGGAGTTCGTTGTGCGTATGCGCGGGGGCGCGTGCTTGCTCCATGTGTGCGCTGTGAATTCGCCTGCACTGTCACAGTGCGGATTGTGTCGGTTGCAGTGAGTACGCTCACCGCCAGAATGGCGTTGCCTAAGTTATTCCGCGTCGTGGCCGGTGCCCGCCTCCTGCTGCTGCTGCTGGCGGCCTGGATCCCCGGCAGCGCGCCGGATCTGGCGGCCGACTCCTTGGCGCTCCTCGCCTTCCGGGACGGCGTCGGTCGGACGGCACTGCCGTCGTGGAACTCCTCGGCCACCGCTGCGTTGTGCTCCTGGCAGGGGGTGTCCTGTGAGTCTGGTCGCGTCGCCTATCTCCGCCTTCCCGGCGCCGGCCTTATCGGCCAGATCCCCGCCGCAGTCGGTAACCTTACCGCGCTCCGCACCCTCAGCCTCCGGTTCAATGCCCTCTCCGGCCCGCTACCCTCGGAGCTCGCCGACCTTGTCGAGCTCCGCAACCTTTACCTTCAGGGGAACGAGTTCTCCGGCGAGATCCCGACCTTCCTTTCCTCCTTGAAGAACCTCATCCGTCTCAACCTCGCTGGGAACCGCTTCACGGGCGAAATCCCGCCTGAGCTCAACAGTCTCTCTCGGCTTGGCACGCTCTACCTCGAGGGAAACAAGCTCACCGGCGAAATCCCGCCCCTCGACCGTCTCAACCTGACTCAGTTCAACGTGTCCTATAACCAGCTCAACGGATCCATCCCCACGAAGCTCCGGTCCCAACCCAAAACCGCGTTCCTAGCCACGGGTCTCTGTGGCGGTCCCCTCGGCCTGTGCCCCGGCGAGATCGCGCCGTCTCCGTCAACGGAAGGCTCGGGCACCGGGAATGCCGGCGGCAGCGGGTCCGAGAATCACAAGAAGAGGAAGCTCTCCGGCGGCGCAATCGCCGGGATCGCGATCGGTGCTGCTGCTTTCTTGCTTATCGTCCTCGTCGTTCTTCTCCTTCTCTGCCGCGGGAGCAAGTCGCGGTCTTCGGGGGCGGCAGCCGCCGTCGCGAAGCAGATGGAGATGGGGGCGGTTGGTGAGCAGAGGGACAAGGGTTTGGGCGACGGCGGCGTGAACGGGAACGGCACCGTAGTGGCTACAGCCGCCGCCGCCGCCGCCATCGGGGGTAAGAAGCTGGTGTTCTTTGGCGGCGGAGGGGCGAGGTCGTTCGACCTGGAGGATCTGCTGCGGGCGTCTGCGGAGGTGTTGGGGAAGGGAACGTTCGGGACGGCGTACAAGGCGGCCCTCGAGACAGGAATGACGGTGGCGGTAAAGCGGCTCAAAGACGTGAACTTGCAGGAGGCTGAATTCAAGGAGAAGATCGATGGCATTGGAGCCTTGAACCACCCAAATCTGGTGCCTCTTATGGCCTACTACTTCAACAAGGACGAGAAGCTTCTCGTTTATGAGTACATGCCAATGGGAAGCCTCTCTGCTCTCTTGCATGGTAAACCCATTCTCTTCTTCTCCGCCATTCATATTCCTTTTGCTGCATTAAGGCTATTCTTGAGCTTCAATCAATCCATGGTCACATTGTACACAAGTGCGATCTTATAATTCATATTTTTCCCTTTTGGCGAACACAAAGGATGAATTCTGCATGTATTGCATTGCGTCGTGCTATATTGAGATCTGCTGCTTTTTTTAATCCTCTGGTGCCATGGATCTGATAACTACATTATCTTCACTATTTTTTCTGAAAAATCTCTCTTTTTCTTGAGTTATTATTTCCTTAATTTAACCCTTCCTCTTCTTCCTTCGACGAATTCATGTTCTTGCATTGGAATTTAGGGATTGTTGAGCCTGAATTCAGGGCTACATCATACATTAGCATGAAAGTGTGAAAATGTAAATTGCTTTTGATCTCCTTTTCATTCATAAGATTGTCTTTGGTGAGCTTTTATAGATCTTTCTCAATGCCTTCATTCATCGAGCAAATTCGTTTTCTCGATCAAATGGTTTTCTTTTTCTCTTCTTACCTTTCTGAGTTCTTACGTTCTGATACCTAAATATTGATTCATTAATATATTTCATGTAGAAAAGAGAGCTTATTGTAGTATAATTCGAAACGAAGTGCAGGAATGTGCTTATTTTTATTTTTTTTATTGAATTTGCAGTTTTATAACTCTCCATTGTGTTGTTATCACATGATCATGCAGTTTGGAAAATTAACATTTTAAGAAACACCTGTCTTGTTGACTATGGATGCCCTCAAAATTTTATATTTTATGAAACCCTAGCTGTTGACTACACTTAGTGGAATATAGTCAAGAAAGACAATGATGGAAGACACTGCATTGGTGTTCTTATCCAGTTTACCTTTTACTATCACATTCCAATGTTTTACGGGAACTTGAAGTGTGGCTCAATGAATCTGGTAATTTACATTGGTTGAGATAAGCACTATCATTTTGAGATTGATCTCGCTAATATTTACAATGATTTACTGAAATGCAAGAAAAAGATCGTTATTCTGTGTTTGCATATGGAATGCTTAATTTCCTGGCAATTCGTACTCTGGCTAGAGCTTATGGAGGCATTGATTGAAGAACATGCATGACTCTCCCCTGTCTTCCTTTGGCTGTTCAATTGTGCAGGCAACAGAGGATCTGGTCGAACGGCTCTCAATTGGGAAACAAGAACTGGCATTGCGCTCGCAGCAGCACGAGGCGTTGAATACATTCACTCCACCTCCCCTTCAACCTCACACGGCAACATCAAGTCCTCCAACATCCTCCTCACCAAGTCATATGAAGCCAGAGTGTCCGACCATGGCCTCGCCCTTCTCGTGGGTTCAACTTCTGCCACCGCGCGCGTGGCCGGGTACCGAGCTCCCGAGGTCACCGATCCCCGTAGAATCTCCCAGAAGGCCGACGTGTACAGCTTTGGTGTGCTCCTACTTGAGCTTCTCACTGGCAAAGCCCCAGCGCAGGCCCTCCTTAACGAGGATGGTGTAGATCTTCCGAGGTGGGTGCAGTCTGTTGTGAGAGAGGAGTGGACCTCCGAGGTGTTTGATGTGGAGCTGCTGAGGTTCCAGAGTGTGGAAGAGGACATGGTTCAGCTCCTGCAGCTCGCCATTGACTGTGTGGCGCAGTATCCAGACAAGCGGCCTTCGATGCCTGATGTGGTGGTCCGCATTGCTGAGATCCGGAAGTCAAGTCTAGACCAGCAGGGCACTCCGCGCAGCGTCGAAGATGGCGATCAGGTGCCTACTGGTGCTGAACCTTGAGTCACTTCAGGAAGGAACTATGCATTTGGCTCTATCCTGCATTGGCTCAATCTGAGCACACAAGCCCGATTGCTAGTTGTTCTTTTCCTTCATTCGTTGTGATTAAGCAATTTGTTAATGTTGTTTGTTCCTTTCTTACTTTTGTCTGCATATCTAAATCACATACCAAGTTGTTCCTCTTCTAAATTGACAGGAGTGGCTCTGATTCTCTGTGCCTAGGATAGATAGCTTGTGGTGAAGCCATTCATAGGTTTTCTATGATCTCTCTTCTTCTGTCCACTTCTATCTCTTCCTTTTCTGTTTGCTATTGCTGCTGGTGGGATTGCTCGTATATTAGTCTATTTTCACTGCCTGGAAGAAGCTTATTGTTATGATGTAATTTTGCAGTTTGAACAGTCAAGTTTTAATAAGTTCGAAATTAGCGGTACAAATGTATGGTAACCGATCCGATTTTTAAAAATAATATTATTTTATTATTATTATAATTTTTTATGAAATTAAGTCTATCAAATAACTTACTTTGAGTTTAGATTGAATACAATATTAGATTTTTATAATTAGGTCACATTTGGGTATTGAGGAAAAAATTAGGTAATTAGGTACTTGATCTTGTCATCCCTAACCACTTATCTAAATCTTAGATCTTAGATCATTCTCTTATAAGCGGTGAAGACTATTTAATAATGGTATGATACTTATTTTTAAGCAAGTTCAAATCTAATAAAGGCTCAAAAATGAGTCAGATTTATAGTGCGTTATAAAACAAATTATTTTGCATAGTATATAGTAAACATAAATATTTTTTTAACAGCAAGAGATCCAAATTAACTTGACACTATTGGAGAAAAAAAAAAGCGGGGAAAAATATAAATCGAAAATACTGGAACTATTTTAAAGCAATCAACTAGTAGAAAATTTCTTCGGCAGGACCGCTGCCGAAGAATGTTTGTGCAGCCATCAACTTCATTGATGGGGCTGATGGTAATGAAATTTGTGCTGTTGTGCATAAATCTCAAAAAATAACTGTTTGCACAATCTTAACGTAATGGGCTGCAAAAGATTTTCTTCGGCGGGCCCGCTGTCGAAGAAATTTTTTCGTACGTTAATGGTCGGAGGCTCGGAGCAGATATGATGATTCCATTTGAATTAGGTGAAATCCTCACCGTCCATCGGCCATTAGAACGTTGGAGCCCGTTGTAACGGCCAGTTTTTCCACATCAAATCATTTGGACACGTCACCCCTACATTTAAATGGCGCCGATTTGGAGAACATCTCGAGACCCGATTTTCTTTTTTGTTTTTTAATCTTCCGCTGCTTGGATCTCGCGTGATCCTTCTCCTTCGCAATGGCGACCATGGAGAGCTTGATCGGCCTCGTGAACCGGATCCAGAGGGCGTACACCGTCTTGGGCGATCATGGCGGTGAGGGAAGATCCCTCTGGGAAGCGCTACCCTCAGTCGCCGTCGTCGGTGGTCAGGTAACAATCCATTTCCCTCCTCTCTTGCAAAACCCCGCCTAAACACCCCCGCTTCACTCCTCTCGCCGTTCTAGTGTCACTCGATCGATTCAACGTGGGATCGCCGTTAATCCTTGATGTTCTTTGTCGCTATAGCAGAGCTCAGGGAAGCGTCCGTGTTGGAGAGCATCGTGGGTTCTTGCCTCGTGGATCTGGTAACAGCCCAATGCCATCTCTTCCGGTCCATCTACGTGGTTCCTATACCCTTGCTCACGGTTTTAGATCATGTGCTTGTGGTCTAGGTATTGTGACCAGGAGACCGCTGGTGCTGCAACTTCACAAGACGGAGGGCGGATCGGAGCACGCGGAGTTCCTTCATGCCCCGAGGAGAAAATTTACTGATTTTGGTATGATATTATCGATTAAAGTTTTACTTCTTTCTCCAGTTCCTTGGGATGGTGATTCGAGCTTCATTTTTCCATAATTTGTTTCTTGAAGTGAAACTTTATATTTTTTCGGTAACAAATTCTTTCTTGTGGATACTTTTCTCGTATGCTTGCCAATGTAGGACAATGCTGATGGTTTCCATGGATTACCTATTCGCTGTGATTTCTGTAACTTTGCTCGCTAGATGGATTCGTGATATACTTTGTCCATGAAAAGTATATGAAAAGCATTCACCCAAGTTCTACTCTGAATTGGAGTATCATAATGAAGTTAATTACAGAATTGCCTAAAACTAACCATACAGGACTGAAATTGCTAATAGTAATCAAGGATAAAGTACAATCGACTGAGTAATAATACAAGGAGAAGATGAGGACATAAAATTTGACGAGATCATTTAAGTATGGCGTGAAATTTATTCACGTATATACACGGTAGACCAGAAAGTACTTCAGTTGATATAAATAAGGCGTATGCATGTTTTCTTGTTTCTGATGTTTGAAATGAAGCTTTTTGCTGAATAATGTTTAAGGTCCTTCAATTTTTTGGTTACACATCATGGATTTTTCAAACATGACAGAAGGATTTTACCATTTTTTGGTCGATCACTCAATATAAATTAGAATTCTTACTGAATTATGTTTTGTTGTTTCAAACTCTACATATTCAGCTGCTGTTAGGAAGGAGATATCGGATGAAACTGATCGCATAACAGGAAAATCAAAGCAAATATCCAACGTTCCATCCATCTGAGCATTTATTCTCCACATGGTCAGTAAAAGCTTATAAAATGTTTGATTCATGCAGCGAAAATTTTCATGCAAGAACGATTCCTCATAATCAGGTAGTAAGAGTTCTTTTTATATATAGCTGTCTTTTACACCCTGTTTCTTGTTTTCTTTTGTTTCTTTGATGTGGAAGTGAATGAAACATAGTTATTATTTTTTGTTAAAAGAAAAGAGGAGAAATTTGGATGCGAATAATGATATTATATTGAGAATAGATTTTATCAAATTACATAGGAGATATAAGTTATGTATATAGAAGTCTTGAATAAAAAATAATAATTACTATTTATTATATATATGCAGTTATCTAATTTAATTTATTCTAATATGACTATTTATAATATTCTTTTTAAGTTAGAGTATATATGACAATTATATCTCATTTGATGTAAAGATAAGATTGTAGAAGAAGTGGTAGTACAGTTGATAGGCATTGTAAAAAAAAAGCAAAAAACAAAGGCAATGAAGCTTAGAGAAAGGCTGTAGACACAAGAGTAACAATGGAGGTAACAATAGCTGAGAGTTTGCTGAAAGTAGTGACAAAGGCAATAATACTGCATAAGAGATTTCTGAAAATTTTGAGAGCAGTAACAATACATAGAAACTGTAGACATTCACAAAGATCCAATTGAATACTTTCACATTTGATGAATACAATTTTATGGGGATCCTTGAATCGCAGATTACTGTCTTAGAAAGTTTTCAGTATAATGAGGAAGACTATATCCTCAATAATGAACAGTTAGCAATGACCAATGATGAGGCAAGCAGTGCCCTCATACGGGAAACTTTCTAAGACAGTAATCTGCGGTTCAAGGATCCCCATAAAATCATCTTCATCAAATGCGATCTACATGTATTTGTTTCCGCTTCAATGCAATCTATGCTGTTTCTTTTATGCAAAAGATGTAAAGAACCTGCTATGTGAGATCACAGTTATAGGTACTGAGAAGGTGAGCATAAGAGAGTTAGTAAGGTTGCATGACAGAAAAACAAAAGCAGTAAGATTATCTAGATCTTGCTTATCCTGTGCCCATTCGTAGAAGAACTCTAGAAAGCTGTGCTTGTTATTGCTTGTTATTAGGACAATCTCAGAGTCAAGACGTATCTCAGGCCTTGAGCCAACTTACGTCTTCTTTTACTCAATTGAAAATTCCTTCTACGGACACCATCCAACTCCCTTCCAAACAACTTGTCGAATATCGAGATCCCAAAACTTTGATACAAGCTTTCAGGAATAAGTAATGGCTTCTACATCTGGGACTTCACACAATCAAGACATAATCCAAAACTATAATATGTGGAGTGCTTTGGCTCATAAACTTTTGCCCCAGTACAGTTCTTAACAGAAATTTCTAAGAATACCTCACAATACACACTTCTTACACAAACACCTAATAGGCTATATATAGAAACATCCCGAAGATCTTCTGTGGTCTGGAGACAGCATGGTTCATGATTCGCCATTATTGTAAAAGATATGTCATGAGTGCGGAAAGATTCGTCATGATTGTTCTGCACCGAAAGTAAAAGCACTCATGTCCATGATTATTCTACTTTCTTCTTTTCGTACATATGTGAGTCAGAAAGCAGTCTTTCCAGCGAGACAAGAGTCACATGTCGTACGGCTCTAGGTCCTCCGGAATCCTTTGCCAGACTTGAATGTGGGGGTGTCTTTAATAAACTTGTCACACCATATGTCGTAGACTGATGGGGCTTCTAGATATTCTTTGTAGCAATTTGAGTCGTAAATGCTAGTAAAGTGTAGTGCTCGTAAGTCAGGACTACCAATAAATTTTTACATATCTCTTAATTGACTGATAAACCCCTTGATTAAATTGAGGATATGTAGAATTAATTACCAAAGTCTTCAGAAATTGCTGATTTGTGTTTTGAAACTTAAGTTTCGGATCATGCCGAAGTCAAATAAATCTTGAATAAATTCTTGGTCATCTGGATGGACTTCATCATAATCTATGCAAGTCGTATATAACAAACCATTTAGTTCTTGGCATATTTCCATTCCCGGAGTAATCCAAGCTTGATATCTCATGCATTTTTGGAGGACCATCAGCTTTCTTGTTAATTTCTCACTTTCCTTAGAGAAAATTATTTCTTGTACATCATGGGGGAGTTGTTGCAGAAACCTTTGCCTAAAAAATGGTAAGAACTCTATTTTTGCCTTAAATGTCTCAAAATTTAAAGAATTCTACAAAACATAAACCGAATTAGTCGAAAGTAGACGGGAGAACTTATCAGCACCGGTATTATCTTTCCCCTTGATGTGTTCAAATGTCACATGGACGCCTGTTTGAGAAACATAATCTACAAAGTTGACCCATCTGTTTTTGGATAATTTATTTGATGAGACTGTCTAGAAAAATGACACGATTGTTTGACAGTCAGTCCTGAGCGTGAACTCTGTTTTGTTTAAGATGAATCTTAAACTTGTCCAGAGAATATATACACGCCATTATTTCGGCGTCAATGGGGGAAATGACAGACTTGTATTTCCCTGAGCAATACCTCGCTATTTTCTCTTTTGCTTGCGACTCATATTTGGATCTCTTCCATTTGAGAATCCATAAATGGCCAATCTCTCTTTACTTACTCATTTATTTGTACAAGCATTGGCATAATGGCCGAATTCCCCACAGATGAAGCACTTGCACTTAGTGGCACCTAGTTTCTTTGACTTAAATTTTCTCACGTGATTTTTGTGAGGATGTGTTCTATACGTAGAGGCCTTCCTTAGCGTCTTTCTTGGCCTAGCAGATTGAGAATAATAACCAGAGACAGCTATGTTCTGACAAAATGAAAAATCCTTAGTTTGCCTTTGAAGCTCGTTTTGTTTACAAGGCTCTTGTAAACACTGGTAACTGAAATGTATGCGAGGAGCCACTCCGATTGACATCCTCAGATACCTCTCCTTCCATAACTCTGGTATTTTAGTGTTAAATGGTGGAGGTAGTTTCCTGAAATTTTTTTTTGAGGTTTCTTCAGCTAAAAAAGCAGTTCCTAGTGGCACCTAGTTTCTTTGACTTAAATTTTCTCATGTGATTTTTGTGAGGATGTGTTCTATACGTAAGAGGCCTTCCTTAGCGTCTTTCTCGGCCTAGCAGATTGAGAATAATAACCAAGGACAGCTATGTTCTGACAAAATAAAAAATCCTTAGTTTGCCTTTGAAGCTCGTTTTGTTTACAAAGCTCCTGTAAACACTGGTAAGTGAAATGTATGTGAGGAGCCACTCCGATTGACATCCTTGGATACCTCTCCTTCCATAACTCTAGTATTTTAGTATTAAATGGTGCTCACATGGACACCTGTTTGAGATACATAATCTACAAAGTTGACCCATCTGTTTTTGGATAATTTATTTGATGAGACTGTCTGGAAAAATGACATGATTGCTTGACAAATTAAACTCAAACCTCACAACACCTCACAATACACACTCCTTACACAAATACCTAATAGGCTATATATAGAAACATCCCGGAGATTTTATGTGGTCTGGACACAGCATGATTCATGATTCGCCATTATTGTAAAAGATATGCCATGAGTGCGGAAAGATTCGTCATGATTGTTCTGCACCGAAAGTAAAAGCACTCATGTCCATGATTGTTCTGCTTTCTTCTTTTCGTACATATGTGAGTCAGAAAACAGTCTTTCCAGCGAGATAAGAGTCGCATGTCGTACGGCTTTGGGTCCTCCGCAATCCTTTGCCAGACTTTGAGTGTTGGGGTGTCTTTAACTTTAATAAACTTGTCACACCATATGCCATAGACTGATGGGGCTTCTAGAGATTCTTTGTAGCAATTTGAGTCGTAACTGCTAGTAAAGTCTGGTGCTCGTAAGTCAGGACTCCATACTCTTTGCCAATAAATTTTTACATATCTCTTAATTGGTTGATAGACCCCTTGATTAAATTGAGGATATGTAGAATGAATTACCAAAGTCTTCATAAACGGCTGATTTACAACGTCTTTGAGAGTTTGCAGAAGGAAGTATGGAATTTGTGTTTCGAAACTTAAGTTTCAGATCATGCCGAAGTCAAATAAATCTTGAATAAATTCTCAGTCATCTGGATAGACTTCGTCATAATTTATGCAAGTCGTATATAGCAAACTATTTAGTTCTTGGCATATTTCCATTCCCGGAGTAATCCAAGCTTGATATCTCATGCATTCTTGTTAATTTCTCACTTGCCTTAGAGGAAATTATTTCTTGTACATCATGGGAGAGTTGCTGCAGAAACCTTTGCCTAAAAGATGGTAGTAACTGCATTTTTGCCTTAAATGTCTCAAAATTTAAGAATCCTGCAAAACATAAACCGAATTAGTCGAAAGTAGACGGGAGAGCTTATCAGCACCGGTATTATCTTTCCCCTTGATGTGTTCAAATGTCATATGGATGCCTGTTTGAGATACATAATCTACAAAGTTGAACCATCTATTTTTGGATAATTTATTTGATGAGACTGTATGGAAAAAATGACACGATTACTTGACAGTCAGTCCTGAGCATGAACTCTGTTTTGTTTAAGATGAATATTTTAAACTTGTCCAGAGAATATATACACGCCATTATTTCGGCATCAATGGTGGATCTCTTCTATTTGAGAATCTCACCCCAGCTTGTTAAGCTACCATCTGTTTCAATAATAATATACGCATCAGAAGGAGGAAGCTCTAAGGGAGGTAGAGTCTTAATGCATTCTCTAATTTTTCGGACAGAAATCTAGTCTTGAGCATTGAACTTCCTTTCTCCAGTAGAAGAGCACTTGTTGTAAAGTGGACCAGTATATTTCCCTAAGTTAGGGATATAATACCGTGCATAGTTAAGAATTCCGAGAAAACGCTGCAGTCCACGTAGGCTCTCTAACTCTTGATCCGAGAATTCCAAAATCTTTTTAACAATGTGTTCTTGTAATTTTATTCATCCGTCGCCTATGATTAGGCCCAAAAATTCCACTTGAGAAACGCCAATCTTCATTTTAGTCTTAGATAAAATCAGACCTTTCTCCTTACAGTACTGAAAAAACTCTTCAGATATGTTACATGATCTCTTATGTTATCTGAAAAGACAAGAATGTCATCAATATAAACAATGATAAAATCATCCAAAGCTTGGAAAATACCGTCCATCTTTCGTTAGAAAACCGAAGGCGTATTTTTAAAGCCAAATGGCATTACTAGCCACTGGAAATGGCCTTGTGGACATATAAAGGCCGTCCACATAATACTTTCTTCTTGCATCAGAACTTGGTGAAAACCTGACTTGAGATCAAATTTGCTGAATACCTTCTTGTGATGAACCTTCTGTATAAGATAGTCAATATTGGGCAGCGTATACTGGTCTTTATGTGTATTATCATTAAGGCGCTTGTAATTATAGACCATTCTGGATTTGCCTCTTACTATTTCAAAGTGCTTGTTCACGATGAAGGTAGCTGTCCTATGTCGACTCTTGGAGGGTCTTATCATATTCATATTCAGGAGATCTTCTATATGTTTTTAAACTCGGTGTTCATCTTCGGAGTTGGACAGATTGGTTTATCTTGGCTTATTAGGTCCGGATTTATAATCTCAAGTTCATAACGGATAATATCCTTCTCCCAATACTTTTTTGGGTCATTTCCATTAATCTAAATTTCTTCTAATTCTTTCAGAATAGGATTGATTTCGCGTTCATAATCGGTGAGCTGGTCGAGAGAATAAAAACAAAGCTCTTGTATCTTCTGCAACTCTCCATAACTCATTTCTTCTTCTTCTTCTTGAAGGATGTTTATCTGAACTTTCGCACTTATAGGAGTTGTCTAGATGACCTCAACCTTTTTTGTAAAAGGTTAAGGTGCCTTGCTCAATGCGAATGCCTCCTCTAAACCCATAGATAAAGTTCATCCCTATTATTAGTTGTGTGCGATCACCAATCGAAAGCGGGAGAGCATAGGTAAAGGGCATGGGGTACCGTTCTTTATTCAAAATCAGGTGACCATTTTTCAACCATTTAATTTGGTATCAGAGGAGGCTGTAAGATGGAGTACAGTTGTAAGGAGAAGCTGCGAGTGTGTCTATGGTACATGTTGTCCACTAGTCTATCTGTATTTGTTTCTGTTTCAATGCAATCTATGCTGTTTCTTTTATGCAAAAGACGTAAAGAACCTGCTATGTGATTGAGATCACGGTTATAGGTACTGAGAAGGTGAGCATAAGAGAGTTAGTAAGGTTGCATGATAGAAAAACAAAAGCAGTTAGAATATCTAGATCTTGCTTATCCTGTGCCCATTCGTAGAAGAACTCTAGAAAACTGTGCTTGTTATTGCAAGTTATTAGGACAATCTCAGAGTCAAGACATAGCTCGGGCCTTGTGCCAACTTACGTCTTCTTTTTCTCAATTGAAAATTCCTTCTACGGACACTATTCAACTCCCTTCCAAATAGCTTGTCGTATATCGAGATCCCAAAACTTTGATACAAGCCTTCAGGAATAAGTAATGGCTTCTACATCTGGGACTTCACACAATCAGGACATAGTCCGAAACTATAATATGTGGAGTGCTTTGGCTCATAAACTTTTACACAAAAAGGATAAGATGATAATTGAACTCGAACAACTGGTAGACCCTGATACACAACTCGAAATGTCTAGATTTCGACAAGAAGCTTTAGTCCCTGCTGAAATTTTATATACACATGGACTGTTGGAAAAGAAACATAAAGTATATCAACATTATTCCAAGCAAATTATAGCTTGTTCTGGGTCGCAACAAGTCCAAGTACAGTTCTTAACAAAAATTTATAACAAAAATTTCTAAGAACAAGTTAAAGAGTGAAGGCTATAAGACAATTCACGTGGGACTTTGTATGATAGGAATCCATGGATTACACAGGCATCATTTGGGAACTAAGGTCTTAATTTCATTAGTAGACTCCAGATTTCATGAATTGGAAAAGGCCATTATTGGCATGATAGAAGTTGATATGACATATAATTCAGGGTTAGTTTATTTCATCCCTGACTTCTTAATGACGTGTTTGGATTTCAGTAAGCATGTTTCACTCTTGATCCAAACAAAGGGATACGAGAGTATGACTCCTGGGGACAACCTACTCATAACCAAAGGGCTAGTAGCCAGATTAAGTAATCAGGCGTCTTGTCAGTTCAACTTAAAAATTGATGACATACTACTTCATCTCAATACAAAAGGTATTAGGGCTCTCCAAGGTAAGAGGTTTAATTCAAGCCTTTATGATGGTGAAGAGTGGCAGATTTCTTTACCAAAGGCTGAAGTTCGTATTCCCCAACAAGTCTCTTTTTGGAGACAATCATCTACCTCTGTCCTAACCCGGTTTAGCGGGTATAATCCCCGCTCTCCTCCTCATCCTCCTGAGGATGACCATTATGATCTTGCTCTTGTGCTCTTAGACGGAGATTTCTTTAATCCCTGGGGTCACTCAGACGAAAGCATGGTGGACTCAGATAAACTACATTTTGATGAAGAACCGAGTTATGATGCCCTGCCTATTCGTGAAAATCTTGCATATTATGACATGATAAATGATACTTTCGCATTTGATGAAGATGATTTTATGGGGATCCTTGAACCGCAGATTACTGTCTTAGAAAGTTTTCAGTACGATGAGGAAGACTATATCCTCACTAATGAACAGTTAGCAATGACCAATGATGAGGCAAGCAGTGCCCTCATACCACAATCTAGAATAACCGACAGTCCATCTTTCGGACCGGTGACACAAGTAGACACTTCACTACCAAGACGAGTTGCAGAAGTCTTTCCTGAAACACAAACGTTAAAAGGCAAATCACCAACTGCAAGACCTCTACAACCAGAATCGTTGCGAACCCTACCTTCGGCAAACACTGCTAGTGGGTCAATGTTATAGTTAGGCCATGACATAGCCCAATGGGAAGACATTTTAAGACGTTGGGAATCGAACATTAAACTCAATTCTCACAACACCTCACAATACACACTTCTTACACAAACACCTAATAGGCTATATATAGAAACATCCCAAAGATCTTCTGTGGTCTGGAGACAGCATGGTTCATGATTCGCCATTATTGTAAAAGATATGCCATGAGTGCGGAAAGATTCGTCATGATTGTTCTGCACCGAAAGTAAAAGCACTCATGTCCATGATTGTTCTGCTTTTTTCTTTTCGTACATATGTGAGTCAGAAAGCAATCTTTCCAGCGAGACAAGAGTCACATATCGTACGGCTCTGGGTCCTCCGGAATCCTTTGCCGGACTTTGAGTGTTGGGGTGTCTTTAACTTTAATAAACTTGTCACACCATATGCCATAGATTGATGGGGCTTCTAGAGATCCTTTGCAGCAATTTGAGTCATAAATGCTAGTAAAGTGCTCGTAAGTCAGGACTCCATACTCTTTGCCAATAAATTTTTACATATCTCTTAATTGGTTGATAGACCCCTTGATTAAATTGAGGATATGTAGAATGAATTACCAAAGTCTTCATAAACGGATGATTTACAACGTCTCTGAGAGTTTGCAGAAGGAAGTCTGGAATTTGTGTTTCGAAACTTAAGTTTCAGATCATGCCGAAGTCAAATAAATCTTGAATAAATTCTCAGTCATCTGGATAGACTTCGTCATAATTTATGTAAGTCGTATATAGCAAACTATTTAGTTCTTGGCATATTTCCATTCCCGGAGTAATCCAAGCTTGATATCTCATGCATTCTTGGAGGACCATCAACTTTCTTGTTAATTTCTCACTTGCCTTAGAGGAAATTATTTCTTGTACATCATGGGAGAGTTGTTGTAGAAACCTTTGCCTAAAAGATGGTAGTAACTGCATTTTTGCCTTAAATGTCTCAAAATTTAAAGAATCCTGCAAAACATAAACCGAATTAGTCGAAAGTAGATGGGAGAGCTTATCAGCACCGGTATTATCTTTCCCCTTGATGTGTTCAAATGTCACATGGATGCCTGTTTGAGATACATAATCTACAAAGTTGAACCATCTATTTTTGGATAATTTATTTGATGAGACTGTATGGAAAAATGACACGATTACTTGACAGTCAGTCCTGAGCATGAACTCTGTTTTGTTTAAGATGAATATTTTAAACTTGTCCAGAGAATATATACACGCCATTATTTCGGTGTCAATGGCGGAAATGGCAGACTTGTATTTCCCTGAACAATACTTCGCTATTTTTTCTTTTGTTTGTGACTCATATTTGGACCGATTACACAAGTAGACACTTCACTACCAAGACGAGTTGCATAAGTCTTCCCTGAAACACAAACGTTAAAAGGCAAATCACCCGTTGCAAGACCTCTACAATCAGATTCGTTGCCAACCCTACCTTCGGCAAACACTGCTAGTGGGTCAATGTTACAGTTAGGCCATGACATAGCCCAATGGGAAGACATTTTAAGATGCTGGGAATCGAACACGATTACACACTGTGTCTAAAACTTTTGGTAGTAATGCGGAAAAAGTCATGTACATAGAAAACTTGTTGGGGGAAACAGCCAAACTTTACTTTCAGAGTTGGTGTTGTACGTTCACAGAAGAATTTCAGCAATTATGTATAACTGCTGATGAAACCTCTAACATAACTACACAAATCCGTCAGATAATTTTGGGTTCTGATGAATATCGAGGATACACTCAAATGCAGAATCAGGCTACACTTGATCTAGACAGATTGACCATTTCCTCCATGAGAGATTTTTCTCAATATGCACTTCAGTATCTCTCCTTAGCTTCTAAATTAGGAACTACTTTTTTAGCTGAAGAAACCTGGGAAAAATTTTTCAGGAAACTACCTCCACCATTTAACACTAAAATACTAGAGTTATGGAAGGAGAGGTATCCGAGGATGTCAATCGGAGTGGCTCCTCACATATATTTCACTTACCAGTGTTTACAAGAGCTTTGTAAACAAAACGAGCTTCAGAGGCAAACTAAGGATTTTTCATTTTGTCATAACATAGCTGTCTCTGGTTATTATTCTCAATCTGCTAGGCCAAGAAAGATGCTAAGGAAGGCCTCTATATATAGAACACATCCTCACAAAAATCACGTGAGAAAATTTAAGTCAAAGAAACCAGGTGCCACTAAGTGCAAGTGCTTCATCTGTGGGGAATTTGGTCACTATCCCAATGCTTGTACGAATAAACGAGTAAGTAAAGAGAGATTGGCCATTTATCAAGACTTAGAATTAGCACCAGAATGGGACATTGTAAGTATGGATGAAAAAGAGGACCCAGATGACTCAGACATCTGTTCCTTTTCTGAGGATGAACCAGATCAAGTTTTGATGATGACCTTTAGAGATTGGAATCCACAGAGAGCTAATACAAAACTTCCTGACTTTATTGCTAAGTGTACACATGCATGGGAATTTTACACTGAGACCCCTGCTTTTGCAAACAAGTGTTTTCTATGTCCCCTCAAAATAGTAAAACATGCTAGAGCTACCTCCCCTCAAAATAGTAAAACATGCTAGAGCTACCTGTAAAGTTTGTTCCATTCTTTTATGTTCATTTTGTATAAAGATCAAATGCAATATAGATATACCAATTGAGATTTTGCCAAAACCTAAGGCAGATCTAAGAAAACTCACCAGTGAACAGGCGAAACACATATTAGATCTAGAGGAAGAACTCACTTATAAGAGATAGGAGGAAAAGACTGGAAAGGGTAAAGGGATTGCAATAGATACTAGTGAAGAGGAAGTGGTTTTTAAGGTTGAAGAAAAATCAGTACGCTATGCCAGCATTAGTAACAACCTTTTAAATCTGGTGGCAACCTTGGAAGTTGAGAATCAAAGGTATAATATCCAGGCTATTCTTGATACTGGAGCCTCCAAATGTTGTATAACACCTACAGCGCTACCAGAGTCATGCTACGAAGGAACTTCTGAGTATACCATATATAGAGTAAATAGCGTACAGACGACAAACAAAAGGTTGAAAAATGGTTACTTGATTTTGAATAAAGAACGGTACCCCATTCCCTTTACTTATGCTCTCCCGCTTTCGATTGGTGATCGCACACAACTAATAATAGGGATGAACTTTATCTATGGGTTTAGAGGAAGCATTCGCACGGAGCAAGGCACCTTAACCGTTTACAAAAAGGTTGAGGTCATCCAGACAATTCCTATAAGTGCGAAAGTTCAAATAAACATCCTTCAAGAAGAAGAAGAAATGAGTTATGGAGAGCTGCAGAAGATACAAGAGCTCTGTTTTTATTCTCTCAGCCAGCTCACAGATTGTGAACGCGAGATCAATCCTATTCTGAAAGAATTAGAAGAAATTCATATTATTGGAAATGACCCAAAAAAGTATTGGGAGAAGGATACTATCCGTTGTGAACTTGAGATTATAATTCCGGACTTAACAATCCAAGATAAACCAATCTGTCCAACTCCGGAGATGAACGCCGAGTTTTAAAAACATATAGAAGAGCTCCTGAATATGAATATGATAAGACCCTCTAAGAGTCGACAACTGCCTTCATCGTGAACAAGCACTCTGAAATAGTAAGAGGCAAATCCAGAATGGTCTATAATTACAAGTGCCTTAATGATAACACACATAAAGACCAGTATATGCTGCCCAATATTGACTATCTTATACAGAAGGTTCATCACAAGAAGGTATTCAGCAAATTTGATCTCAAGTCAGGTTTTCACCAAGTTTTGATGCAAGAAGAAAGTATTCTGTGGATGGCCTTCATATGTTCATAAGGCTATTTCGAGTGGCTAGTAATGCCATTTGACTTAAAAAATACGTCTTCAGTTTTCCAACGAAAGATGGACGGTATTTTCCAAGCTTTGGATGATTTTATCATTGTTTATATTGATGGCATTCTCGTCTTTTCAGATAACATAAGAGATCATGTAACACATCTGAAGAAGTTTTTTCAGTGCTGTAAGGAGAAAGGTCTGATTTTATCTAAGACTAAAATGAAGGATGAATAAACTTATAAGTGGAATTTTTGGGCCTAATCATAGGCGACGGATGAATAAACTTATAAGAACACATTGTTAAAAAGATTTTGGAATTCTCGGATCAAGAGTTAGAGAGCCTACGTGGACTGCAGCGTTTTCTCAGAATTCTTAACTATGCACGGTATTATATCCCTACCTTAGGGAAATATACTGGTCCACTTTACAATAAGTGCTCTTCTACTGGAGAAAGGAAGTTCAATGCTCAAGACTGGATTTCTATCCGAAAAATTAGAGAATGCATTAAGACTCTACCTCCCTTAGAGCTTCCTCCTTCTGATGCGTATATTATTATTGAAACAGATGGTAGCTTAACAAACTGGGGTGGGATTCTCAAATGGAAGAGATCTAAATATGAGTCATAAGCAAAAGAAAAAATAGCGAGGTATTGCTCAGGGAAATACAAGTCTGCCATTTCAGCCATTGATGCCGAAATAATGGCGTGTATATATTCTCTGGACAAGTTTAAAATATTCATCTTAAAAAAAATAGAGTTCACGCTCAGGACTGACTGTCAAGTAATCGTGTCATTTTTCCAGACAGTCTCATCAAATAAATTATCCAAAAATAGATGGGTAAACTTTGTAGATTATGTATCTCAAACAGGCATCCATGTGACATTTGAACACATCAAGGGGAAAGATAATACCGGTGCTGATAAGCTCTCCCGTCTACTTTCGACTAACTCGGTTTATGTTTTGCAGGATTCTTTAAATTTTGAGACATTTAAGGCAAAAATGGAGTTACTACCATCTTTTAGGCAAAGGTTTCTGCAACAACTCCCCCATGATGTACAAGAAATAATTTTCTCTAAGGTAAGTGAGAAATTAACAAGAAAGCTGATGGTCCTCCAAGAATGCATGAGATATCAAGCTTGGATTACTTCGGGAATGGAAATATGCCGAGAACTAAATAGTTTGCTATATATGACTTGCATAGATTATGACAAAGTCCATCCAGATGACCGAGAATTTATTCAAGATTTATTTGACTATGGCATGATCCAAAACTTATGGTTTGAAACACAAATTCCAGACTTTCTTCCGTAAACTCTCAAAGACATCGTAAATCAGCCGTTTCTGAAGACTATGGTAATTCATTCTACATATCCTCAATTTAATCAAGGGGTTTATCAGCCAATTAAGAGATATGTAAAAATTTATTGGCAAAGAGTATGGAGTCCCGACTTACGAGCACCACACTTTACTAGCATTTACGACTCAAATTGCTACAATCCTGGACATGCGTGCTTTTATTTTCGATGCAGAACAATCATGACGAATCTTTCCGCACTCATGGCATATCTTTTACAATAATGGCGAATCATGAACCATGCTGTCTCCAGACCACATAAGATCTTTGGGATGTTTCTATATATAGCCTATTCGGTGTTTGTGTAAGAAGTGTGCATTGTGAGGTGTTGTGAGGTTTGAGTTTAATTTGGTACACGAATCCGGTCAACAGGTCCTTGTCACAAAATTACTGTGTAAATTAACATATCTCATTTAACTCATTTTATTATTATTACTTAATTATCTTAGTAACGCCGCCAGAGCAGTTGGAAGTAGGATGCGACCCGCCGGAGTCACCAGTGGGAGTAACGCCGCTGGAACCTGCCAATCAACACACCTTCGTCCAAACCCTAGTCGCCAAATGAAGCAGCAAGGTAGAGTAGCGGATTGGAGCCAGAGCAGAATGTCGGTACTGGAAGAGGAGTCATTGCCGGCACTGAGAGAGAAGGGCGACGAGGAAAAGCTCATGCGCTCGTCACCAGACGAAAACAACGAGAGTAGAAAGGGGCAGCGTCACGCTAGAGGCTTGGCCTGGCATCATCGGTGCAAGAGTTCACCCGATGCATGGATCGAAGCTGAAAAGACAAGAATGAAGGGGGCGAGCACAGATGACTTGGCAATGGGAGACATGCAGAGCTGGGAGAAGAAATAGGGAAGAAAGCTTCGGTCACAAGCGCATAAAGGAATCATAGGGAGGAAGCAAGATTCACACGCCATGACCGTAACAATTCTCCCCGCCTTACAAGAATTAGAACCCTCAAATTCACGCATATATAATAACAATAATCAATAGGATTACAAAGCACTCGAACAATAATTATTCGTTTGAATCCTCCCTTTAAGAAAACAGATCTGGATATTTTCTCACAAACTCATCCTCTCGATCCCAAATCGCATCACTTTTTGGATAATCTCTTCATTTAACTTTGATCAGTCGAATAACCTTGTTCCTTAATCGATGTTCTTTCCGGTCTAAGATTTCCATAGGCATTTCCAAGTATGTGATGTCATGCCTGATTGGAGCAGCTTCATGAAACAATGCATGCGAAGGATCTGCTATATACTTTCGTAGCATAGATACGTGAAACATCTTATAGATGTGCGAATACATTGGCAGTAAAGCTAACCGGTTAGCAACAGGTCAAATTCTTTCTAGTATCTCAAAAGGACCATTGTACCGAGGGGATAACTTGCCTGTATATTCGAATCTAATTGCACCCTTCTTCGGAGGAACCCGAAGGAATACATAATCACCAACTTCGAATTTGAAAGGACGTCTTCTGTTATCCACGTAATTCTTCTGTTATCCACATAATCACCCTTCTTTTGTCGGCTTTGAGAGGAATACATATTATAACATGCTCTCACCTACTTTGTCCCATAACATAGACACTCTCACTTGCTTAGTCCCATAACACAGACGATCTGCACCTTCTATCATACAAGGCTTCAAAAGGTGACATCAAAATCGCAGAGTGATAACTGTTGTTATATGCAAATTCAATTAGGTGTATGTGGCATTCTCAGCAATCCCAAAAGTCTAAGACGCAAGCTCGGAGCATATCCTCCAGCGTCTGAATAGTTTGTTCGGACTGACCATCAGTTTAAGAGTGGTAAGCAATGCTAAAACATAATTCAATTCCCAATGTCTTCTATAGACTACCCCAAAATCAAGATATAAACCTTGGGTCTTTGTCGAAAATATACTGGCAGGAAATCTGTGCAGTCATATAATTTCACAATATAACCTTACCAGTTTATCTATAGAAAATATTTTCCTTATAGGTAAAAAATAAGCAGACTTGGTCAATCTATCCACAATCATCAAGATCGAGTCATGGCTAGTACGTGACTTCGGAAGATCCATTACAAAATTCATAGTAATGCATTCTCATTTTCATCCAGGGATTGGAATATTTTGCAAGGGTCCAGGTGGCTTCTTGTGTTCAATTTTCACTTGTTGATAGGTTGGCAACATCCAACATAGTCTGCCACATCCCTTTTCATACCTTCCCACCAATAGGACTTCTTGAGATCCCTATACATCTTTGTGGGACCAAGATGTACTGTGAATTTTGATTATGAACCTCTTCTGTTAGCTCCTCCTTTACTATGTCAGGTATGCACAAATGGTCCCAACATCTTATCACGCCTTTTGAGTCTTGGGTAAACTCTTATCTCTTATCTTTTGTCATGATGGACTATAGATACTAATCATTGGGTTGTGTCTCAATAATTTTCTGCACTATCGGAGACTGTGCCATCATCACTGCCACACATCCATGTTTAATAGGGCACACAATTTCAACTCCTAAGTCTGCCACTTGTCTGGTCAGTTCAGTTGGTGCTACTCTTAAATGCGCTAATACTCCTACAATCTTTCTACTCAGGGTATCCACTATAACATTAGCTATTCCAGGGTGGTAGTTGATTGTATAATCATAATTCTTGAGAAATTCCACCCACCTGCATTCTCATATTTAATTCCTTCTGTAAAAATAAGTACTTAAGGCTTTGATGATATGTGAACATTTCAAATGTAATGTCGTACAAATAGTGTAGCCAAATTCTTAGCGCAAACACTATAGCAACCAATTCCAAGTCATGCACTGGATAATTCCTTTCATGTTCTTTGAGTTAGCATGAAGTATACGCAATGACTTTGTCATATTACATTAATACGACACCTAACCCTTACAAAGATGCATTAGTATACACTATATACTCTTCTCAACCTTTTAGAAGTACAAGTATGAATGCACTAACAAGTCTCCTTTTTAATTCCACAAAGCTATTTTCATAGTTGACATCCTAGAAAAACATCACTTCCTTTTTTTGTCAAGTTTGTCAGCGAAGCAGTAATTTTTTAAAAAAAACCCTCAATAAATTTTATATAATATTCGGCTAATTCAAGGAAACTTTGAACCTCTGACATGGTCTTTGGACTTTCTCACTCCACAATAGCCTTAATCTTTTCAGGGTCTACAACAATACTTTCGCCAGAAATTATATGTCCTAGAAATATGACTTTACTTAACCCAAAAGCACATTTGCTGTATTTAGTGTATAATTGCTCCCTTATAAGGGTTTTTAGCACAAGTCGGAGATGTCTCTTGTGCTCATCTTTGCTGTTAGAATAAATTAAAATATCATCAATGAAGACCACTACAAATCAATCTAAATAGTTAATGAATACTCGATTCATCATATTCATAAAAACTGATAATGTATTTATCAGACCAAAGGGTATCACAAGAAATTCATAGTGCTCATAACGTGTTCGAAAGGTAGTTTTTGACACGTCTTCTCAATTGATGATAGTCATATCTTAAATCATTCTTTGAATAAACACAAGTACCCTTGAGTTGATTAAACAAGTTGTCAATTCTCAACAATGAATACTTATTTTTTATGGTAACTGCATTCAACTGTCTGTAATCTACACAGCTGAAATGAACCATCCTTCACAAAAAGGATAGGAGGGTCTGATAAACTCTTTATTAAGTAGATCCTGTAATTGTCCTTTTAACTCCTCCAGTTCACGTGGCGCCATTCTATATAGGACCTTAGAGATAGGCGTTGTGCCAGGCTAGAGTTTAATAGTAAAGTCAACATCTTTGCCTGGTGGTAATCCATGCTCTTTAGGAAAAATGTCAGGGAATTTCCTGAAATTAGCACATGTTCAATAGGAATTGAGGATTGATCTCCCACGTCGATAATAGACATAAGATATCCTTGACATCTGCCATTGATTAGCCTTCTTGCTTGGAGTGCGGAGATCATAGGAGCAATATGTCCATATATTCTAGTGAATGTATACACTGTTGACCCATGGAGTTCGAACACAATTGTGCAATTATAGCAATCCACCAGTACCCGATTGGTAAAAAGTTAATTCATACAAAGTATAATCTCAAATTTTGAGAAATCCAGTAACATCAGATTCGAGTAGATAACCAGACTACCAAACTTAAGGGGCATTATTGTACCTCCAAGTACAACCATAGCATGTCATCAGATGGTATATACACTGTCATATCATATAATCAGATTGAGATAGAGTAGGTTCTAATTTCAATTTCTTTGGGAAAGAATAAGAAATAAACGAGTGTAAGCTGCCAGTATTAATTTATAAACATGCAGGAACATCATAAACTGAAATGATACCTCGTAGCACAGAGCCGATCAAGCATTGTGCATCCTGCTCAAATAAATCATATGCCTGTCTTGTCGTGGGAACTTGCGCTTGCCTACCTTGTGGAGGCAATGATCTATAAAGAGGGTGAGGAGGGCGAGTTTGTCCTCGTTTAGGAGGTTGTGCGGACCTATGTGAACTTGGTGCAATCCGGGGTTAATTTCTCTTACATGGACAGTTCTTCTTATAATGACCCATCTCTTGGTAATAGTGGCACTGTATATAATTAAGTAAGCAGTCTCGAGAAATGTAGCCAATCTCTTCACACCGATAAAAAGTTTTGGAGTCTGGCGACGACCCACCGATGCAAAGAACTAGTTCCTGATATATTCAGGAAGGTCAAAAATCATGGGCCTTAGGCTATGTTCTGTTGAATGGAGTCCACGGTGGAAAGGATGGAAAGTACAATGAATCTAGATGGCCATCTAGATTCATTGTACTTTCCATCCTTTCCACCGTGGATTTCATTCAACAGAACATAAGCCTTAGGGTCCATATCTATGAGGATGATTCAATCGTCACCACCGAGTGTTGGGTTGCCATAATACAAAGAGGTTCTACCATAATATAAGAGCTCCTACAATAATAATAATAAGAGGTTATACTATAATTATAAGGGGTTCTACCATAATAGGTTCTACCATAATAATGCAAAGAGGTTCTATCATAATTATAAAAGGTTCTACCATAATGGTAAGGGGTTCTACCAACATTAAATGGGGTTCTACTATAATGGTAAAGGGTTCTATACCATTAAATAGGGTTCTATAACATATATTTTTATATACTTTTATATTATATATATATATATATATATATATATATATATATATATATATATATATATATATATATATACTTTTATATGTTTATATATTTTTAATAGAGAGACAACGATCAAAAGAAAATTTGATAACTTGCTGTCCTGACAACAATCCTTGCGATATGAGAATTTTTTTTTTTGCAATATGTACCCTTAAAAAATGGTCGATAATTTGTTGTACATAAACAATCATTGCATTCTTCAAATCATATTAAATAATATAAATAACATTTATATGTATCCATAATACAAATACATTTTACAAGGTTTCAAATTCTTTGCAATATGCTGGTTACCATCTTGAGATACAAATACAAATACAAAACCCCATTAAAATGTAATCTCTATAATACAAATACAAAATACAAATACATTCTATCTCCAGTTTTCATATGCTGCCGTCCTCCCTTTGCAATCTCTGGTAGGCTGCGCCTCCTTACCAGATTTTGATAAATAACCTGTATGAAGGTAAAAGCTGATACAAAGTAAATTTATATGCCTTTACAAGCAATGGAAAACAAGTAAGTTGGGATACTAATGAATGGTAAACCAAAAATAACTTCCTTTGCTATGTAGGTCATGTACATGGTAGACCACCTAGGACTTTGCAAGCATGCCAAATATCAGCTTACATGGTAGCATCACCTCCTTGAAGTAGCTCCTGATACCAGTTTACATGAACGAATCAAAAGGAAAACAAGCAAGGTTAAAGAATGCAAAACAGTAATATATAAAAATTGAAATGGACAAGTAAAGAGTTCAAACCCTAAAGAGTTCATGGCGAACGAATGGATCTTTATGTGCATAATCTTCCCTTGATAAGCTCAAGCGACACAAGTGCTCTCAATTTAGGCATAGCGTCTTGAGAAAAATTAAAACCTTCATTTCTTAATATATAATTTATATACTTTGTGCAAAATAAACCACAATCAACACTGAAAAAAATAAATAATATAGTAGAATCACTTATAAGTCAATATACATAAAACTCTTAGTAATTCAAAGTAGTCTATCCGATAGAAGTATCCAGCATATTATTTGGGACAATGAACGTTCCAGTCTATTTCCTATGAAGTTATATCAACATTGGCTCGTACACTTAATAGACCCCTAATCAGTGACAACTACATAAAAAATATAGTATCACTACACCATTTAACCATATTGCTAACTTGCAAAATATATAACATTGATAACTTATAACATATGATGAACATTACCAATTTGTTCACTTCTCTTTTATCACGTGCTTTTGTCATCAAGGAATTATATATTGATATGCTTTGAATTTTCATATCAATACCCAGCAAGAACCAATGATTATGACAATGCACAGGGATTAATATCAAGCCAATAGCATAAATAGACTTACTAGTCACATGATTAATATAATGCAAAAAATCGAGTCTGTTAGGCCTCCTACGTACAGATCCTATTACATAAGACATTTCAATAATATTAACTAGTTTACGTGTGACAAAAACATAGATAGTTAATAGAAAATTAGGAGAAATGTAAGCAAATGGAACTTATTTACATGTGTCCTCTAATGCTCTTGCATGAGCAAGCATCGCGTATGCATTGATAACCTGAAGCCGATGCATGCATTGATAACCTGAAGCCAAATTAAACAATTTAGATATTAACGATCCAAATTTTTTACTTAATAAACTAAATAGAATGTGCTTACATCAACACAAGCCTCTCGCCAAAGAGAATTCAATATATAAATCGTGTATACAATTCCATGGTCCCAACTTTAATTTTATCCAGACGAGTAGCTAAGAAATCCTCTATATCACTACGTTCAGCATCACTTATTAAATCTTAGCTAATATAGTCATATCTATTTAAGTACTGAAACAAAGTTGAACAACATTAGTTATTAACCACATTAGCAACATCAAAGCATTAGTACCATACTGGATTTTCGATTTGATGATCCTTTGTTGTATCAGTCACTTCAATAACCCACATAGGTCAATAGATTCATTATTACCGGCATTCTACTTTAAAAGTAGGGTCAACATTAATAAATTACCTGTTCCACTATCTTTTTTTTTTCAACATGTGCTTGCATATAAGGGGTTCTAATTTGTCTACCCACAGTATGTTTTTTACCCCTTCGTCGACTATAAATTTTTAGGGTCTCTTTCACCACCTCTTATATCTCACCAGAATTTTGTAGTCCACTATATTTGTACGATCAATGCCTCATTATACATTTAAATTTATTTTTGTAATTTATTATTTTCAACTTGGAGAGCTTCCAACTGTTGTATCCACTCTACCTTGTTACTAGTATCCTATTGAATCATAAAAAAATAAATTAGTGTTGTACATCAGATATACATGAGAATGTTATAAATTTATCTTTTTATTTTTCTTTGGTGGTATATGTTGTGGCCTCATTGTATTTTGAAGAATCTTAATGTCTTCTTTTAATTTTTTTTTATTTTCTGCTTCTAGAACATCTATTTATTCCATCAATATGTATTTTTCTGCATCCTATTATAAGAAAAAAAATATATATTATTTTCCATTATAGGGTTTAATAGTATAACTTATGATTTTCAAATATATAAATCTCATGCACATTAGCTATGTATTGGTTGAGAATGTTAAAAGTTTACCTTCTTCTCTTCATTTGGTGGCATATGTTGTTGCAGCAATGTATATTGAAGCATCTTAATATCTTAAGATTTTATTTTCTATTTCAAGAGCCTCGATCTTTTCCATTAAGTTGTCAATGGTTGATTTCTCTTCATTCTATTATAAGAAAAAAAATTTAGTTATGATTTTATTTTAGAGTTTATTGTATAGCTTATATTTTTCAAATAGAAATCTAAACCTAAAATACTTACCTTTTCACCTAGGGATACATGCGGTGGAGCCCCTAATGTTGAGAAAAGTTTTGGAGAGATAAACGTAACAAACAATTGCTCATTTTCTTCAACTGGGGCTAATTTATGTAATATTTGCAATTAAAAAACTTAGGTCAGTAGAATATGTAAAAAATAATTTTTTTTCTAATAAATTATTATATAAGCTATACAATAAACAACATAAATTATTATACTTTAATCATTATTTTGCTCAAGGTTTTACATCTTCTTAACTTCACATTGGCTCATCTAAAGAGTCGAGGGTACACATCCAATTGAGAACAACATTTGTAGTTGATACTGTAGGCTCATAAAATTAAATTTATAACATTAACAAATATAACACATTAATATACAAATGTAAAAACACTTACAAAATTAAATATAACAACTCATAAATAGAACTTACATTAAGTATCATTGCGCATCCCCCGATACTGCTTGAGCCTTTATTTTTTATCATGTTCAATTCATTTATTAGAAATCTGTGTATAGCTTCTGCCCAATTATATTTATTTATTTGATTATATTATCTAGATAATAAACTAGATTACTAGGTACACTATAATTATTTCTATAAAAAAGAAATGCACAAAATACATACAAAACTACTAATTTCTTTAACCTATCATGATCAAAATATTTATCTAATCTAACTTATTTTAATTTTTTTTTCTATCATTAAAGATTTTGCACATGCACCTTGAAATTCTTCATAAAAAAATTCAGATTGCCCTAAACCCTATTCTAAATTAACAAGCTCACTTTAGAATTTCAAGCCAAGGATAAGTGCTACATCATTCAAAGAAAATTTTATTAAATTTTGATTTATAAGAAAACTATTGGTTTGCCTATCATAATTTTTAATTAAATATCATAAATTAATTCCATCTAACTTAATTTCAGGACATTCCCAAAAATGGACAAACGGTGTGTTATCCAAAAAGTTTTCTTCTAGTCTACCTATATTAATAAATTCTTTGAACAAATTTTTATTCTATTTAAACTACACCTACTAGATACAATCCTACTTAATCTTTTTTTTTTATTTTTAGAACTCATATTTAAATATTAAACACCTACAAAAGATAATAAGTAAAAATAATTTAGTTTTTCTTGACAAAAAAATATATTAAAGTTTGTAATATTAAACCATAACAATGTAAAGTTACTAGTATTAAACAATAACAACGTAGTTATTTTTCAACACATGTGGATACTAATATTAACAAGTAAACATGAAATTAAACAATAACGGGCTAAAGTTACTAAATAGATGGAACGAAGATGATGCCCGGCTGGAAAAACGAGCGCCGGCTGGAGAGGAGCGTGGAGACACCTGCTAAAGTGAAGCCTTGAGACGTGCATGCCGGAGAGGAATACCTAGACACGTAGGCCAGAGAGGAGCGTCGAGATGCACCTGCCGGGACAACCGCTCACCGGAGACAAGGGTCAAGCGTTGAGTGATAGGGGAGAATTGTCGAGAGTGGGCACCGGCCGAAGAGGACAGTCGAGACGTGGGCTGGAAGCAATAGACAAACACCAACCAAAGACGAGCGCCGAGAGAGAATTGCTGAGAGATTTCCAGAGTCATCGAGAGATTTAGGGAGAAAAATCCAAAAATCAAGTAGCCGATGGAAGCGATGGTGAATTTTATTTAGATGCGTTGACGTGTTGAAGTGTTGACGGATCGAATAGCAGGAAAAGACTGCATAAGTTTTCTCCCTATAATAAATAAATGTGCATCAAGATTTGTAGAGCTCAGGATCGGATGGCTAGGGATTCACTTGTCTAACTGCTAATATGCAGGGGCCATGGCTAGAAGTTTTTTCTAAAGAAAGGAGCTACTTATAAAATAGTTGGGCAATGCAAGACAGGAGTGGCTGGTCATCAGAAAAAACTCCTAGCTAGGGCCCTGTGCATTAGCAGTTAGATAAGTGAATCCCTAACCGTCCGATCTTGAGCTATGTGAATCTGAATGCATATTTATTTGTTACAGGGAGAAAACTCGCGCAGCCTTTTTCAGCTGTTCGATCCGTCAACACTTCAACATATCAACGCATCTAAATAAAATTCGTTGTTGCTTCCAACGGCTACTAGATTTCTAGATTTTTCTCCCTGAATCTCTCGACGACTTCTCTGTGACGACTCTGGAAATCTCTCTTGGCGATTCTCTCCCAGCGCTCGTCTCCTATTGGCGTTTGTCTATTGCTTCCAACCCATGTATCGACTCTTCTCTCCGACCGGCACCCATTCTCGATGATTCTTCCTTGTTGCTCGGCCCTTCACCCTCGTCTTCGATGAGTGGCTATCCCGGTCGGCGTGTCTCGATGCTCCTCTCTGGCCTACATGTCTGGACATTCCTCTCTGACCTGCACGTCTCAAGGCTCCGCTTTGGTAGGTGCCTCCACGCTTATCTCTAGGCGCTCATTTTTCCAGCTGGGCATCTTCTTCGTTCTATCTATTTGGTAACTTTAGCCCATTATTACTTAATTCATGTTTACTTGTTAATATTAGTATTAACACGTGTTGAATAATAACTACGTTATTATTATTTAATACTAGTAATTTTACATTGTTATTGTTTAATAGTACTAACTTTAATATATTTTTTTGTCAAGAAAAACTAAATTATCTTGACTTATTATCTTTTGTAGGTGTTTAATCTTTAAATATGAGTTCTGAAAATAAAAAAAGATTAAGTAGGTTATACCCAATAGGTGTAATTTAAATAGAATGAAAAATTTATTCAAAGAACTTATTAATATAGGTAGACTAGAAGAAAACTTTTTGGACAACACATCGTTTGTCCATTTTTGAGAATGTCTTGAAATTAAGTTAGATGAAATTAATTTAGAATATTTAATTAAAAATTGTGATAGACAAACCAATAGGATGTAGCACTCATCTTTGGCTTGAAACTCCAAGATGAGCTTGTTAATTTAAAACATGGTTTAGGGTACTCTGAAGTTTTAGATGAAGAATTTCAAGGTGCATGTGTAAAACATTTAATGTTAGAAAAAAATTAAAATAAGTTAGACTAGATAAACATTTTGATCATGATAGATTAAAGAAATTAGTATTTTTTATGTATTTTGTGCATTTCTTTTTTGCAGAAATAATTATAGTATATCTATGTAGATAATATTAATCAAATAAATAAATATAATTGGGCAGAAGCTATATATAGATTTATAATAAATGAATTGAATAAGGCAAAAAAGAAAGACTTAAGCAGTATCGGGGGATGCGTAATCATACTTAATTTAGTTCTATTTATGATTTGTTATATTTAATTTTACAAGTGTTCTTACATTTGCATATTAATATGTTGTACTTGTTAATGTTGTTGATTTAATTTTAATGAGCATACATAATTAACTACAGATGCTGTTCAATTAGATGTGTACCCTCGGCTCTTTAGATGGTCAATGTGAAGTTAAGAAGATGTAAAACCTTAAACAAAATAATGATTAAAGTATCTGAACATACTGTATAACAATTTATTAAAAAAAATTATTTTTTACATATTCTACTGACTTAAGTTTCTTAATTGCAAATATAAAACGAATTGGCCCCAGTTGCAAAAGAGGAGCAATTATTTGTTATGTTTAGCTCTCCAAAACTTTTCTCAACATTAGGGGCTCCATCGCATGTATCCCTAGGTGAAAAGGTAAGTATTTTAGGTTTCTTTTTGAAAAATATAAGCTATACGATTAAACTCTATAATGAAATCCAAACCAAATTTTTTTTCTTATAATAGGATGAAGAGAAATCAACCATTGACAACTCGATGGAAAAGATCGAGGCTCTTGAAGTGGAAAATAAAATCTTAAGATATTAAGATGCTTCAAGATACATCACTGCAATAACATATGCCACCAAATAAAGAGGAGAAGGTAAACTTTTAACATTCTCAACCAGTATATAGTTAATGTGCATGAGATTTATATATTTGAAAATCATAAGTTATATTATCAAACCCTATAATGGAAAATAATATATATTTTTTTCTTATAATAGGATGCAGAAAAATATAGATTGATAGAAAAGATAGATGTTCTTGAGCAAAAAATAAAAAAATTAAAGAAGATATTAAGATTCTTCAAAATACAGTGAGGCTACAATATATACCACCAAAGGAAGAGGAGAAAGTGAATTTATAACATTCTCATGTATATCTAATGTACAACACTAATTTATTCTTTTGTGATTCAATAGGATGCTAGTAACAAGGAAGAGTGGATGCAACAGTCGGAAGCTCTCCAAGTTAAAAATAACGAATTGCAAGAACAAATTCAAATGTGTAATGAAGCATTGACCGTACAATATAGTGGATGACAACATTCTAGTGAGACACAGGAGGAGGTAGCAAAAGAGACCCCAAAAATTTATATTCGACGAAGGGGTAGAAAATGTACTATGGGTAGACAAATTAGAACTCTTTATATGCAGACATATGTTGAAAAAAAAAAGAAAGTGGAATAGGTAATTTATTAATGTTGACCTTACTTTTAAAATGGAGTGCCAGTAATAATGAATCTATTAACCTATGTAGGTTATTGAAGTGACTGATACAGTGGAGGATCGTCAAATCAAAAATCATGTATGGTTGTAATGGTTTGATGTTGCTAATGTGGTTAATAGCTAATGTTGTTCAACTTTGTTTTCGTACTTAAATAGACAAGACTATGCTGGCTGAGATTTAATAAGTGATGCTGAACGTAATGATATAGAGGATTTCTTAGCTACTTAAATACACGATTTATATATCAAATTCTCTTTGGCGAGAGGCTTGTGGATATGTAAGCACATTCTATTTAGTCTATTAAGTGAGAAATTTGGATCGTCAATATCTAAACTGTTTAATTTTCCTATAGGTTATCGATGCATATGCGATTCTTGCTCATGCACGAGCATTAGAGGACACATGTAAATATATTCTATTTGTCTACATTTCTCCCAATTTTCTGTTAACTATCTATGTTCTTGTCACACATATTTTTTTAGACACTAGTTAATATTATTGAAATGTCTTATGTAATAGGATCTGTACATAGGAGGCCTAACAGACTCGGCTTTGCATTATATTAATCATGTGAATAGTGAGTCTATTTATGCTATTGGCTTGATACTGATCTTTGTGCATTGTCATGATCATTGGTTCTTGCTGAGTAGTGGTATGAAAATTCAAAGCATATCAATATATAATTCCTTGATGACAAAAGCACGTGATAAGAGAGAAGTGAACAAATTGGTAATGTTCATCGTATGTTACAAGTTATCAATGTTGCATATTTTGCAAGCTAGCAATATGGTTTAAATGGTGTATTGATACTATATTTTTTATGTAGTTGTCACTGATTGGGGGTCTATTAAGTGTATGAGTGAACGTTGATATAACTTCATGGGAAATAAATTAGAACGTTCATTGTCCCAAACAATATGCGAGGTACTGCTATTGGATAAACTATTTTGAATTACTAAGAGGTTTATGTATATTGACTTATAAGTGATTCTGCTATATTATTTATTTTTTTCAGTGTTGATTGTGGTTTATTTTGCGCAAAGTATATAGATTATATATCAAGAAATGAAGGTTTCAATTTTTCTCAAGACGATATGCCTAAAC
This sequence comes from Costus lasius, assembly GCA_027563935.2. NCBI lineage: Eukaryota > Viridiplantae > Streptophyta > Magnoliopsida > Zingiberales > Costaceae > Costus > Costus lasius. Next base: position 126,568,673 of record CM050446.2, read on the forward strand.
TGAGAGCACTTGTGTCTCTTGAGCTTATCAAGGGAAGATTATGTACATAAAGATACCATTCCTTTGCCATGAATTCTTTACTTGTCTATTTCAATTTTTATATATTATGGTTTTTTTTGTATTCTTTAACCTTGCTTGCTTTCCTTTTGACTTGTTTATGTAAACTAGTATCAGGAGCTGCTTCAAATACCATGCCTTCTGGAATTTTCATCCAGAAGCTTTGGCTATTATTAAGCGCGATTGGGAGGCTTGGAGGGGGGAAGATTGGGATTTTTCTAAATGTTTCAACTCTATTAGGTCTAATCTTTCTTGGTTGAATAAAAATAGACTTGGTAAGCTTGAAGACTAACTTGCCAATACTGTTGAGATTATTAATTCCCTTCAATGTAAGGAAGCTAGTAGCTTCCTCTCTCCTAGTGAGGCTGGCACTCTTAATTCTGATCTTAATAAAGCTAAAGTGCTTGAGCGACAAATTAATATAAGTGGTGGACTATTGCCAAATGTACTTGGTTCAAGGAGGGAGATAAAACACTAAATACTTTCATAAACTCACTTCTATTAGAGCTAGGAAAAATTTTATTCCCTTTATCAGAGATAATGACAACAATCTGATTAAGGAAGAAAGCTCTATTCAGAATGTTTTTGTTAAACACTATAGGGATCTTTGGATTCTTACTGATCAAATTACTCTTATTGGGGATATCTTAAATTACATTTTTGACAGATCTCCAAAAATTGAGTCTAATGCTGATAGTTTGATCCACCCCTTTAGTAAAGATGAGTTGGGGTGTGTTATTCATATCTTGGCTAATGGCAAAAGTCCCGGTCCGGACGGGTTCACAACTGATTTCTATAAAAAATATTGGAACTTAATAGAACATGATTTTATACTCTTGCTCTCTAATTTCTGTGGCAACTCTACTCTTGTTGTGTCCGCAAGTGCACGGATACTCGAAGTAATAAAATAGATATCGAACCACAGAGACCTTGTTGCTAAGTACTGAATAATTGATTTCTCGTTAGCTAGGCAATCGGAAAATAGTGAATCAAACTATCGAAAAGAACACGGAGAAAATATCAGAGAAGGGATCAGGACTAGGGGTTCATCTACTTTAATTTCTAATGGCTAGATTAAGATAAGTGTCTGTCAATCCAATTTTATCATGATAAAGGTATAGTTTACCTCTTAAATAAATTGTTTCGCTTTCGCGCAAACAGTCGTACAAAGAACCGATCTTCACTCTCGTGCAAGACCTATTCAATGCTGAAAATAAGTAAACTATCAACTAAGAACTCAAGGATCACTCTCGTGCATTCGAATTCTAAAGTTGACAACCTCAAGTGGAAACTCAAGATCACTCTCGTGCATCAAAGTCTCAACACAAGTTTTACTCAAGGTTCTTTGACGACTCGATACTCAATCTCTTGCAGCATCAAATCAAGTCTAAAATATTGACTCAATCCAAAGAATCATAAAATCAACAAGGCATTAAATTTCTCTAAAAATTAGAATTCGAAGAACAACCTAATCTTTTATGATAATTATAAACTCAATAATTCCTAGGGTTCCGAATTTCAAACAATCAACTTCTCAGTCTATTTTGTAAAATTCTAAAACATGCTGATATTTATAAAACTAAGGAGAATTAAAGAGCAATCAATCACAAAAGTAAAATTATCACAATAAAATCAGTTTGACAAAATTAGGGTTTTCTAGTCATTAAGAAACAAAGAGATTACACCCTCATGTCCCAAAGAAAGATTAAGCTACCATGATAAAACATGTTTCTGTATGAATAGGAATCGAAAAGAAGATGAGAAGAGTTACAAAACAGTGTTGTAATGAGATTACAACACCGTAATTGCCTAGAACAGTGCTGTCACCGCTGTTTCATTGATTTCTCCTCCAATCGGAATCTTTTTGCTTTGAAACTTCAGATGCACGTTCTCTTTCACCAGGCAAAGCTCTCTATCAAATTTCATGGCCGGAGGTGGTCTGTAGGCTGAGAACCAATGAACCCTAGCAATTCCACCTCTCCCTCAATTTCACCATGGATTGGTGATTAAAAATTGGGGCTTTCAGTGCCTTTATTTTCTCCTCATTGAGACGAGTCCGCCACTTCTTTCGGATCTCAATTTGGACTTCTGAATCAAAAGATATGGTCTTTTTAATTTTTGGGCAGAAAAATCAGAATTCTGGGTTTCAAAATACGGTACCGTATCCTGAATACGGTAGTGCCTTATTTCCTTATGTGAGTTCTGGGCAGAAAACACGGTACCGTGTAAGTCCTCATGGTGCTGCCGTATTTTACCCAAAACCCTTCTGGTTGAAATTGATGGAAAATACGGTACCGTGAGAGTTTCGTCCAAAAATACGGTAGTGCCGTATGTTTGTTAGAACTTTCGGGTTGAAATTGCTAAAAAATACGGTACCATGCGATTTAATACGGTAGTGCCGTATTCTTGTGAAACTTTTCTGGTCGAAAACACTGTATAATACGGCACCGTGTAGTTCCATACGGTAATGCTGTATTTCACCCAAAACATCCGCTGCGAAATACGGTACCGTGCGATTCGTGCCCAAAAATACGGTAGTGCCGTATTTTTACTAGAGGGTCAATTTTGACTTTAAATTTGATGGGTAGACTCTTCTTGATGTCTAGAACTCGTTCATGCATTGGGATTGCTCGAAAACGGGTGATAATGATGCCTTTTTGCCTAAAATTGATCAAAAACCAAAGATGGTGTAGATTCCGAAACATTTGGCAAAAAGGTATAAAAACAAAGCAAAAGAGTAAGATTATGGTTCAAAAGACTACCAAATAAGTATGAAAAATACTATGAAATTTAGAGTCATCAAACATATAAAATCTATTTTCAATTTCCAGAAATTGATATGCATGATAATTCATTAAAAATTTTGGCATGGTGTTTGTAGTATTTTCAGAAAAATCCTTCTACACATCATCATCATATTATGTCATCACAACCAAATCGAAATATCTATCAATAAAATCAAAAGGCGAGGATTCGTGGCATGTGAGCACAAGAAGTTTGAAGTATTCATCTTCCATTTGAACACATGGATTATCAGAAAAATACAAATGATGGAATGCAAATGAGTAGGAAGAAAATACTCACAGAGGTCTATTGGTCTGTGTCAGACCTAATCATCCTCTGTGTCTTCGGGTTCGAACCACCAGAGATTTTTTTTTTGACCAAATTAATTTTCACCTACAAAAAGAAAAGAAAAATTAGTGCAAAGTAAAAAAAACAAAAACAAAAAAAATAAACTAGAGTAAAAGTGCTTGGGTTGCCTCCCAAGAAGCGCTAATTTTCGGTCATTAGCTTGACCGTTTAATACTCAGATTGGATCGTGCTTGTGTGTTTGGTCGCCCTCCTGATTTCTCTATGTCTCGTTCCGGGTTCTCATTAACATAAGGCTCAGACTTAAAACAGTGTCTAAATTTACTTATGAACCTTTTTCCTTTCTCAAGCAACTTTGATTTTCCTCTCCTCCTTCGTCTCTTCCTCTTCTTCTTTGCTGCTCTTTCCTGAAATTCTTTATTAGCACACTTAGAAAATATATCAAATTCAGAAGGTTTATCAAATAAAATATGCATGTCACAAACAACCTCATCATCAATTGTTTCTATGCTACAACATGCCCCTGAGTGTGATGCCTTTTTTAAAGAATCAATCAAATCAAATTCAATTATCTCACCACAAATATCAAAAGTCAATTTTCCTTTTCTAACATCAATTAATGCACCGGATGTAGCTAAAAAAGGCCTACCAAGAATAATTGAATTTTTAGAATTTTCTTCCATCTCTAAAACTATAAAATCAGTAGGTATGAAAAACTTACCAATTTGTACAGGAACATTTTCTAATATACCAACCGGATGCTTTATTGATAAGTCAGCGAGTTGCAAAGTCATTGAGGTTGGTTTGAGCTCTCCAACATCCAGTTTTCTGTAAAGAGAATAAGGTATTAGACTAACACTTGCACCGAGGTCACATAAGACTCGGTCAAAAGCCATATCTCCAATAGAACAAGGTACAGAAAAACTACCTGGATCCTTTAGCTTAGGTGGCAATTTATTCTGTATGATAGCACTACATTCCTCAGTAAGTGCTACAGTACCATGATCATCAATCTTTCTCTTGTTAGACAAAATCTCTCTCAAAAATTTTGCATAAGTTGGCATTTGAGTCAAAACTTCAGTAAATGAACATTAATATAAAGTTTTCTAAGAACATTAAGAAACATGCCAAATTGTTTGTCAAGTTTAGCTTGCACCAACCTCTGAGGAAAGGGTATAGGTGGCCTATAGGGTGAATGAGAATTAAATTTAGAATTATCATCTTTACATGGCAAATCACCTTTAGGTTCATCACCCTTGTGGGGTGACAAACTATCATGGGACTGCTCATGCTCAGTGGATTTTCCCAAATCAAAATCCTTATCATGATCAACACTAGACTCTTTTCCATTGTTCTCAACTCTCCCCTTTAGTTCCTCTAGTTGTTTCCCACTTCTAGTTATTATGGCATTACAGTGCTCCCTAGGGTTAGGTTCAGGTTTGGCATGTAATTTTCCTAGGGGTCTATATGAAGTGCTGGCCTGTTGGGCAATTTGTGTTTCAAGCATCTTACTGTAGGCAACAATATCATCTAGTCTAGCATTAATCTGTCTAAAATTCTCGTTGGCATCATCATTCTGTTTTTTTTGAAAACCCATAAATTGTGTAAACATCTCTTCTAGAGTGGGTTTTTGGGGTTGACTTTGTTCTTGTGTTCTTTGTTGAAACCCCCTATGTTTATTCTGCTCACTAGCATAATTATTGCTTTTCCAGGACAAATTAGGGTGGTTCCTCCATCCAGGGTTATAGGTATTAGAGCAGGGGTCATTAGATCTACTTTGATTGCAACCCCCCAAAGCATTAACTTGTTCCTCACTCCTATCGACAATTATTTTGCACCCCTCAGCATTATGCCCATTATTCCCGTAAATCTCATAAGTAATAGAAGAAGAAACAGCATGAGTTTGCATTTTAAACGTATCAAACCGATTGCACAAAGATTCAACTTTCTCAGCTAGAGTGCGAAAATCATCACCATCATTCTTACCATGAGGAGGTCGATATATCACTCCTCTTTCTTTGGAATTTTGATCATTGTTCAAAGCCATCTCCTCAATCAGTTGATAGGCCTCCTCCAATGTCTTGCTCATGAAAGCTCCTTCTGCAGTAGCATCAACTGTGAGGCGTGTATTACTGAGCAAAACATAATAAAATGTTTCAATTAAAACCCATCTCTCCAGGCCATGGTGAGGACACTTCCTTTGCAATTCATTGTAGCGCTCCCATGCTTCACTAAGAGATTCTCCTTCCTTCTGAGCAAATCCCATGATCTGGTTTCTTAAATGAATCGTCTTACTAGGAGGGAAGTATTTCATCAGAAAAGCATTAGACAGCTGCTCCGAAGTTGTGAATGTTCCAGACGGTTGAGAGTGTAGCCAATCACGTGCTCAGTTCCTGAGAGTGAAAGGAAATAATCGCAATTTTAGTGCATCATCAGAAACTCGATTAATTTTAATTGTATCACACAATTCATGAAAAAGAGAAAGATGAATATTAGGATCCACAAGTGGAGATCCTCCAAATTGATTTTGTTGAAGCAAAGATAGGAACACTGGTTTGATCTCGAAATTGTCCGCGTCAATGGCCGGCCTGGTGACACTAGAGCGAATTCCCTGTGAATTAGGGGCGCATAGTCGCGCAAAGATCTTCTCTCGGCCATAATCACTTCTTCTTCTTGTACCTCTGCAAATCTAAGCCTCCTGCGCAATCTAAGAGTTTTGTTAATTTCAGGGTCTAGAGGAACTAGAGGTCATGATCTTAAATTTTTGCGCATACACAAGCAAATAGGTCAAATATTTCAAAATATGCAGAATAATAAGAAAAACCAGAATTGATCTAAGCTTCAAAAATAGGAAAACAAAAATACCTAAAACAGTAAACAAAAACAAAATCAAAAAACCTAGTCTAGAAATACTCTCAATATCTTCAATATTGACAAAACCAAGATCCCCGGCAACGGCGCCAAAAAACTTATTGTGTCCGCAAGTGCATGGATACTCGAAGTAATAAAATAGATATCGAAGCACAGAGACCTTGTTGCTAAGTACTGAATAATCGATTTCTCGCTAGCTAGGCAATCGGAAAATAGTGAATCAAACTATCAAAAAGAACACGGAGAAAATATCAGAGAAGGGATCGGGACTAGGGGTTCATCTACTTTAATTTCTAATGGCTAGATTAAGATAAGTGTTTGTCAATCTAATTTTATCATGATAAAGGTATAGTTTACCTCGTAAATAAATTGTTTCGCCCTCGCACAAACAGTCATACAAAGAACCGATCTTCACTCTCGTGCAAGACCTATTCAATGCTGAAAATAAGTAAACCATCAACTAAGAACTCAAGAATCACTATCGTGCATCCGAATTCTAAAGTTGACAACCTCAAGTAGAAACTCAAGATCACTCTCATGCATCAGAGTCTCAACACAAGTTTTACTCAAGGTTCTCTGATGACTCGATACTCAATCTCTTGCAGCATCAAATCAAGTCTAAAATATTAACTCAATCCAAAGAATCATAAAATCAACAAGGCATTAAATTTCTCTAAAAATTAGAATTCGAAGAACAACCTAATCTCTTACGATAATTCCAAACTCGATAATTCCTAGGGTTCCGAATTTCAAACAATCAACTTCTCAGTCTATTTTGCAAAATTCTAAAACATGCTGATATTTATAAAACTAAGGAGAATTAAAGAGCAATCAATCACAAAAGTAAAATTATCACAATAAAATTAGTTTGACAAAATTAGGGTTTTCTAGTCAATAAGAAACAAAGAGATTACACCCCCATGTCCCAAAGAAAGATTAAGCTACCATGATGAAGGAATAACAATAAAACATATTTCTGTCTGAATAGGAATCGAAAAGAATATGAGAAGAGTTACAAAACAGTGCTGTAATTTCATTACAGCACCGTAATTGCCTAGAATAGCGCTGTCACCGCTGTTTCGTTGATTTCTCCTCCAATTGGAATCCTTTTGCTTTGAAACTTCAGATGCACGTTCTCCTTCACTAGGCGAAGCTTTCTGTCAAATTTCGTGGCCGGAGGTGGTATGTAGGCTTAGAACTGATGAACCCTAGCAATTCCGCCTCTCCCTCAATTTCACCATGGATTGGGGATTAAAAATTGGAGCTTTCGGTGCTTTTATCTTCTCCTCGTTGAGACGAGTCTGCCACTTCTTTCGGATCTCAATTTGGACTTCTGAATCAAAAGATATGGTCTTTTTAAATTTCGGGCCAAAAAATTGGAATTCCGGGTTTCAAAATACTGTACCGTGAGAGTTTTGTCCAAAAATACGGTAGTGCCGTATGTTTGTTAGAACTTTCGGGTTGAAATTGCTGAAAAATATAGTACCGTACGATTTAATACGGCAATGCCGTATTCTTATCAAACTTTTCTGGTCGAAAATGCTGAATAATACGGCACCGTGTAGTTCCATACGGTAGTGCCGTATTTCACCCAAAACATCCACTGCGAAATACGGTACCGTGCGATTTGTGCCCAAGAATACGGTAGTGCCGTATTTTTGCTAGAGGGTCCATTTTGACTTTAAATTTGATCGGTAGACTCCTCTTGATGTCTAGAACTCGTTCATACATTGGGATTGCTTGAAAACCGGTGATAATGATTCCTTTTTGCCTGAAATTGATCAAAAACCAAAGATGGTGTAGATTTTGAAGCATTTGGCAAAAAGGTATAAAAACAAAGCAAAAGAGTAAGATTATGGTTCAAAAGACTACCAAATAAGTATGAAAAATACTATGAAATTTAGAGTCATCAACTCTCCCAGCTAACTGGAACAAAACCCATATTGTATTTATTCCTAAAACTGCCAAACCTGAGAAAGTTAATGATTTTAGACCTATCTCTTTGTAATGTGAACTATCGCATTGTTTCCAAAGTTTTAGCCAACAAGATAAAAAGTTTTCTTCCTGACTTGATTAGTCCTAATCAATCTGCTTTTATAAAAGGAAAAAATATTCATGATAATATTATCACTGTCCAAGAGTTAGTTCATACCATGTTTAACTCCAAAAGTAAAACTCCTCTTATTCTCTTTAAAATTGACATTGCTAAAGCTTTTGATAACATGAATTGGCAAGCTATTGAACTTTACATGCATATGTATAATATTCCTGTTAAGTTCGGAAATTGGATTATGAGTTGTATTTCTACGCCTAGTTACTCTTGTCTTATAAATGGTATACAATCTGAATTTTTTTTTCTGGTGGCAAAGGTCTAAGGCAAGGTGACCCATTTCTCTTTATCTGTTTGTTATGATAATGAATATTTTAAGCATTTTTCTCTTGTGGGGTGAAGAAAAGAATCAATTCAGTCCTTTCAAATTTCATGGAAAAGGTATGCTCTCACATCTTATGTATGCTGATGACTTAATTTTTTGTTTTAGAACTACAGATAAATCTTGCAATTTCATTGCTCGAACTCTGAGTATTTTTCATGATATTACTAGTCTCAAGTGAACTCCAGCAAGTCTTCTATTTTCTTTCCTAAGGCATGCTCCATCGCCACTAGATCTCGTATTACTTGCTTCTTTGGGGTGAGGGAGGGTAATTTTCTATTTAAATATCTTGGTGTTTTCATAACCTCCAAAATGCATGATTCTGCCAATTTCCATCAATGCTTAAATACTTTGAGAGAAAAGCTTAGTTATTTGAAATCTTATGTCTTTCTCAAGCTGGTAAGCTTATGCTCATTAATTCTACCCTCAATTCTACCCCAATCCACACTTTGGCTTCCATTCATATGAGTGAGAACCAATTAAGGAAAATTAATGCCCATATCAACAAGTTTCTCTGGACCCATCATGGTAATAATACTGGCATTCATCTTATTAGCTGGGATAAGGTTATCCTTCCTAAAGCCTTTGGGGGCTTAGCTATTAAGGACATGACTATGATGAAAACTGCTTTAAGTTGTTATAGAATTTTGAATCTCCTCAATGAAACCAAGAACATATGGGTTCATACTCATCTTGCTAAATATGGTCAATTAGACATTTGGAATTGCCCTAAAACCCTTTATAAAAGTCAAAGCTTTAACTGTAAAGGTATTTTTAGGGATGCTAATATTTTGAAATTGCGGTTTATCAAGGCCATTAGTTCAGGGAATAATATTAGTATCATAAACCATCCTTGGTGCTATGATGCCCCTCTTAAATTCAAGCCTTGCTTTATAACAAATATATCTGACTCTTTGGTTGTTTCTAGCCTTATGCAGAATAGGACTTGGAGTAAGCAACAAATTCACAAGATAGGAAATGAAATGTTATATGAGTTGATTCAAAGGATTTCTCTCTCCACTATTCCCTATGATGATAAATGGGTGTGGAATTTTGAGCAGAATGGTATGTGTCTTACCAAAATAGCTTATCATTTTCTATTGTCTTCCAAGATGTCTATGTCCCCTTGGAATGGTTGGAAGAGGTTGTGGAATTTGTTAGTTGCCCCGAGAGTCAAACTTTTTAGTTGGAAACTTTTGTATAAAAGGCTTCCTACAACCTCTCATTTAGCTAAGTTTAATATTTGTGATGCATCAAGATGCTTCCTTTGTGAGGATTATGAGGACTCTTCTGACCATATATTCTTTGAGTGTGATTATAATAGGAAGATATGAGATAGCCTAAATGATATATTTCATTGTTTGATTGTGCCTACTAGTGAATGGAAGGCCGGGATGTGGCTCATTGAAGACTATGGGTCCTTTAAGTTATATTCCATCCTTAATTATTCTCTTCTTTTGGCATCTTTGGAAGGCTAGAAATGATAAGCTCTTTAACAAGAATAATTCCTTCTACCCAAAAAAGATTGCAAGGAATGCAATGGTTGATCTTCACACTATGATTGAATCCACCCATGCTGAGGGGAAGCAATATGTATGTTATTACGCTAACAGGATTGCTGAGTTTTGGAGGGCTCCAGAAGCTGGTTGGTTGAAAGTTAATATGAACGGAGCTTAGGTTTCAACTGAGGACAGAGGAATAGGCTACCTTATAAGAGATGTGCAAGGAAAATGTGTAAGTAGTTGCTGTTTGATACGACCGCAAGTGCATGACTTTATCAAAGTGATAATAAGATTATCGTTTCTAACGAGGTTCTGATGGTCAAGTACCGCAAGTGCATGACTTTAAGGTAAAAATCAATTTTGAAAAGATCGGGACTCAGGGTTTCACCACGCTGACGATTATGAATTTTATAAAAATAAATCCTCAATTAGAAAATTATAATGTTGAAAAGGGTTTTTCCTAATATATAAATTACCTCCTCCTAAAGTGTAATCCGGTACTTATTTATGCTAATTCCCTACTCTCGTGATAATTAACACAACTAGGCCCTTTAACCTTTGAAATCTTTCAAACGAACTCAAACTACTCTCGTGATTGGATTCGTAGGTTTAAAAAGAATAGATCTGACATCGCGATTCACCTCCCGGTCCTTCTCGCGACGTCTAAAACATACAAATACTTGGCCAGAATAAAATACAAAATAGAACATAATTCTAATCAAATCAACTATATAAAATTGATGACAAAGATTTAGAATAACAAATTTAACTCATAAATTGTCAATGGGCTACGCCCCTAATCCCGAAAATGAGTTTAAGCGGACATGTTCATCGTATACAGTATGTTTTGTGATGAATTCAACATGTAATCTCAAATAAATTATAAAGAGATACTAGAAAAGTAATTAGAACTCTTCTCCTTGATCTGGTGATTAAGATGAAGCGTCAAATCCCCTCCTTTGCATGATCTCTTGCTCGAATTTTGCTCATAAAGTTAATTTTCACCCTAGCTGCCTCTATTCGTCTTCGCTTGGAAAAGTCTCTTTAACCCTCCAAAAATCTTCTTTTTATAGTTAATCAGTTTAGAACCCATCAAGGAAGAATTATGGAGAGTTTGGTTCAGTTATAAGCCTCGAATCGAGTGAAAAACTAAAAGGGCCAGAAAAATTCACGGCCCGTAAACTATTCATGACTGCGGCCGTGAAAGTTTCTGTGTTGTTTTGTCCATGCGCATAGAAAACTCACGGTCCGTGAAGGACTTACAACCTCAACCATGAAAGTTTATGTGAACTTCTATACTTAGCCGCAAAACTCCCCTTTGAAGTAAGCATTTGCATAATCTGTCTCATACCTAGTTTAGGGTTGACTTAGAGAGTAACAATTGCATAAACGATACATCCATCTAGGGATTCCTACTTGTAGAAGCCGACCACTCTTCCGGTTGATGCTGCAAAAAAGTAGTTAAATTAGTTAGTGGTGACATGCATATGTTTAAACCAACATAAGTAAGCATTTGCATAATCTGTCTCATACCTAGTTTAGGGTTGACTTAGAGAGTAGCAATTACATAAACAATACATCCATCTAGGGATTCATCATGTGCCTATGTGATTCCTACAAACAAAGCTAGAGTATCAGATAAGTGAATAATTACACATTGAACAATATGAATCATAAATTAAATCAAGCTATTACTTGTGACTGAACCATCCCATTATTAAATCATTTAGGTTCATTTGATATAACTTCTGGACTATATGGTATTAGTTTAGATTTTAATCCCTTTTTGGGTATCCTTTCAAGCACGTCCTTCTTCCTCTTCTCCTTCGGTCCCTTTTTAATCGGAGGTGACCTAATTGTAATGTTAGTCCCGGTGACTACATTATTACTACATATTTCAACACTATCATCCTCGACGTCATTTATAATTGCATGCTCCACCATCGATGTAATATTATCAATTGCACCATCAATCATCTTAAGGCTTTTTTGACAATTCATACTTTTTGTTGATAATGCATATGATTTTTAACAAACACGAGTATACAATGATGATAACCTTTCTTTCCCATTGGAATCCATCATGCACCACTAATGTTGGAACTGATCCCACTTTTTGCATATTTCGGGTCAACACTTTTAAACTATGCAAACACAAAATACCATAATATTAACACATTTTACAATCACAATCAACTGTCAATGAAGTTGAGTTAAATACGTCGAAATAAGAAAGCCCACTGCATTTAGATGCTAGCTTATATGTTTACTCTGAACCATCACAATTGCATAGTTCACATGTAATTGACAGTTGCTTAGAAAATTGTTTAGCAAATTCTGCCCTTGTATAAGCTGCAGCAGCTTGTTCTAACATTGTCATTTCACCTGTTTGCATAATTGGACTACTATTTCTGGACCAAAAGTCTTTATACATTTCTTTCTCACGAAAATATTCAACAACTTTATCGTACTGTTCCGAGAATTCAAACATTATTAATTTTTTCTTAAAAAAATTATTTAAACTGACAATTCATGTTCTCGCTCCGTTGGGTGGTAGTCAAGTCAATACAGAATGAATCTACACAATACACAGAAGCCCATTTTTCTCGGATTTAATAAAATTTTGAATCCAACTATTCTCATATAGGTTATACTTGTTCATCAACTCTTTCTACAAAGACTCAAACTTCTGTACACTAGTCCGTTCATATACACAAGCTTTTAAGTCCGACAATAAAGTATGTGTACTATGAATCAGATTACTCAAATTGGTAGTACATTTATAAAAATATGCCACAAACATAATCAATGACTAGTGGAAGGGAAAACTTGTTTTATTGCTTTGGCAATAGTAACAGATTAGTCGGTAAACATTGTCACTAGTTCTTTTTCTGACATTACTGATAAAAAAGTGTTAAATAACTAAATAAATGAATATGCACTTTTCTCAAAAAGTAAGGCAACATCAAATAAAATAGCCATCTTGTGATGATTAATTTCAAGAATAGAGTCAAATGACATTTCATAGCTATTGCATCACAAAAATAAGCAAAATCAATAATGGCTTTACCATCTGCCCAAAACATATTGGCAACTTCTCTGTCGCATATTGAATAGCATAAACAAAGCTAGGATATGATATTTGTCTATTTCTTAAATATTCAAGAAGGCTTGTGTTTCTTTCACTTATAACTGTTCTCTTTTTTTTATGCTAATAAAATTGTTGCTGTATTTTCTAATAAATCCAACAACCTGAGAAGTATTAGATGTTGATTAAAAAAAAAATAAATATTTGTGTTGATTTCATTCCAGATATACTCATTTGCTCTATATGGCATGTTGATACGGTAAAATCTTTCTATGTGACCTAAGCAATGAACTTTATTAAGACTTGCCATTTCATGCTTGTGCTTTAACTCGAAACGGCTCAACTTCCATACATCATTGCCATCTATTTTGAACTCAAGGCTTCTTAGTAACTTGTGTACGATGTATTTTTTTAGTGCTCTGATTATTGCAAACAAAACTTTGAAACATTAAAAAATCCAACCTTTCGACACTCAATGTGATATTTCTTAATGCTAAACCTCATTCTTCTTGCATATTCATTATAAAATACATAAGCTTCGTCTTCATTCAAAAACTTCATACCAATTTTTGGCTCATTGGAAGAGCTCTTAAAATATTCAAAAGTTTTCTATTACAAATAATCTATACATATAAAAAAAAAACTTATAATATTAAGTAAGATTATTTGTTTAGGTTCTGGTATTTTCTCTATTGGAGCAGACCCACTTGATGATGTTATAACATTATTCAAATTCATTGTTAACCTAAATATGTGTTGGTAGAAAAATTATTCATTAACAACTACTTAATATTTAGGTCAAAGATGAATGCATCAATATCACACACTCGGCCAAGGATGTTCGTTGATGGTGCAAAAGTTCGTTGACGTCGTTCGTCGGAGATGGGCATCGGTCGTTGAGTGGCGCTATCAAGCAGAATGGTTCTGGCCCGAAGAGGAACTTTGATGCCACTGGCCAGAGAAGATAGTCGACGGGTGCCAGCCGGAGAGGATCATCGGCGGCGGCCGGCGGAAGATGCTGGAGAGGATCATCGAGGGCGGAGAAGAAGGGCGCCTTGAAGAGAAGCGAAGTGTTGATGGGTTGCGGGTGTTGAAGCGTTTAAGGATAGAAGCTTTTTTTTTTCTGAAGCGAAGCGTTGAAGCATTAAGCCATTAACTCCTCCATCGGGCGTTGACGTGTCGAAGCATTGATGGATCGAATGGCTGGAAAAGGCTGCGCAAGTTTTCTCCCTATAATAAATAAAAGTGCATCGAGATTCGTATAGCTCAGGATCGGACGGCTAAAGATTCACTTGTCTAATTGCTAATGCGCAGGGCCTGGCTAGAAGTTTTTTCCCTTGTCATCTCTCTCTTCCAAAGCTTGGAAATAAACATTTCTTTCTATTTCCTGGGGTTGCTGCAATTTGGTTAAACTATTCAATGGCTCGACTCAGATGGCAATTTTCATTTAAGAGAGATGATTCCTGAAGAATAATTTGATTGCAGGTTTCTCCTGCCCTACTGAAGTACCAATATTAAATCAATTGGACACAAACTTATGTGATATTCACCTTCCAAACTGGGAATCATTATTAGATTCATAGAAGGCCACTTCATTCCTGGTATCCGGAATTAGCTGGAGAAAATATAGCTTCCGTGACAATGGAAAGGCTCTATGATGGCATTGCTTTAGTTTTGATGTGTCCATGAAGTATCAGTCTTAGAAACGGCACTGCTTTATTAAGATTCCGGAAGCGTTTATTCATTGACTCGCACAACTGCTTTATGCCTTTTCACCCTTTCAATTTTCTTTACTTTTTCTACTTCTATCATCTTAGTGAGATTTAAGTCATCAATCTGACTGCCTTACTCCTTTGCCTGAAAATGTGTCTAGAAATATGTATAATATTTGCTCTATATGTGTTTTAATACAAGCCAGAACTTCTGGGCATTTTGGATGGTGAAAATAACGTCAGAGAAATACCTCGCCTTATTTGTTCAACTTTGTCAAAAAAAAAAATTTCATTAACTTGCTTCTCTAATGTTTCACGAATGCAGTTGAGGTTCTAGGTCTTTGTTTTAATTTTTATTTTTCTGTTCTAGACGACCTGGTGGAGATCGGATATATGGGGTTTTTGACAACTAACTACCTGCAACTTTAAAGAAACTGCCATTTGATAGACACCTTTCTTTGCAGAATGTTCGAAAGGTTATTTCAGAGGCAGATGGTTATCAGCCCCATTTGATTTCTCCCGAACAAGGATATAGAAGGCTTATAGATAGCTCTCTAAGTTATTTCAAGGGTCCAGCAGAGGCATCCGTAGATGCTGTATACTTTCTGTACTCAAGATCTCTCCTACTGTTAGTTATTAGTCTCCTTTCAGTGCTTTTATTATGTTGTCTTGTTTCTACTTTTTGTGCTTGCTGTACCCGGAGAACTAGAATTAGACTAACTAGTTTCAGTAGCAGAAAAATATATGGAAGTCTTGGAAAGTTACAAATTATAGCATTCTTCACACACACCTTAATGAGAATTTGTTCCTGTTTTTCTTACAGGTGCACTGTCTTGAAAGAGCTTGTTCGGAAGTCTATTGGTGAAACATACGTTACCACTTAGCAATTCTTCTCAGATAATAAAGTTATCTTCAAAATAAATACATGTAAATACTGAATGCCGTTGTATTATTTCTTCAGATTCTCAAATTTTATCCAAAAGCATTCTTTAGTATCACATATTCTTTGACGATCATGTATCAATTCTCTATAAATCAACTACACATATTTCTTCTAATTCGCTTGAAACTAGCTAGCCCCCTAGCTTTTTTTGTTCTTTTCTTGTTTCCTTAAGTATTGTGCTCCGGTGGCTTTTGCATTGGGTAGGAATTGAAACGCTTCCCAACTCTTCAGTCCGACATAGCAGCTGCCTCAAATGAAGCGTTGGAAAAGTTCCGAGAAGAGAGCCGCAAAACAGTTCTTCGTCTTGTGGAAATGGAATCCACCTACCTTAACGGTGGACTTCTTCAGAAAACTTTCTCATGAACCTGAAAAAGAAAAAGGTTCAGCTCCTGACCGACTCCAACTGCTCAAGCACCAGATAGATATGGCGATCACCACTTGAGGAAGAATGGTACATTCAAACTTATTTACTTGCAAAATTGTATTTTCTGAATTTGAATTTAATACTTACGTCGTATCTGATATTCCAATTTTATTTTCTTTCATTCTTCTTACATATGCTTAAGATGTATATCAGTCTTATCGTGCTCTTTGTGGTTTTTTTTGACATCCTCGCGAATCCAATTCTCAGGTTCGAATGTGTCGGCTTATGTTAGCATGGTATGTGACATATTGAAGAACTATTCCGAAGGGTATAGTTCATTGTCAAGTCCGTGAAGCAAAGCGGTCGCTGCTTAATCAATTCTACGTTCACGTTGGGAGTAGAGAGGTGAATAAAAATATACTTCTGCTAGTTCTAGTTTCACTCCAGACGTGAAATTCTTCTCATGCCTGAACCAAGATTCGTTCTCGACATTCTCTTGAACCTACTATTATCATCAATGAGTGAAACAACAATATTAAGAAATCTGTAGTCAACGGCATGTTAAAGCATATGTCCTCTTTTGATCAAGTAGAATATGACCCTCAGAGTCATCTCTTCTACTCAAATGATATACATGTTGTTAGTTGTTGAATTATTGTTTAATTAGATTTAGCTCTCTTTAAGAGACAAATTTTCTCACCCTCCTCTCTCTTTCTTCTTCATACTGACATGCTTGCTTTTATACCGCAGCAAAAGCAGCTTAGTGCTATGTTAGATGAAGATCCATCTCTTATGGAGAAGAGGAATGGAATAGCTAAGCGACTCGAGCTCTACAACTCTGCAAGAGATGATATTGATTTGGTTGCATGGGAATGATTGAAAAAGCAAATTTTCAGATTCTTTTTACACGCGACATTAGCCACATGGCAGGTGGAAATCTACTTCCACACTCTTCCATTTCTTATGCATATCAACAAGCATTTGTTAAAGCGTCATATAAGTGCGACAGGCCATTGTGCATTCATCAACGCTACAATTGCTATTCTTTCCATTTCTTATGAATATCAACAAGCATTTGTTAAAGCTTGATGTAAGTGCGACAGGCCATTGTGCATTCATCAACGCTACAATTGCTATTCTTTTCAACACAGCCTGTTGTTTGTGTACTTAGTGTTAGGGCCCGGTTCAGCGGTTCGGCCCAAGCCCAGGTCCAACCGAGATAAACAACGGGCAGCGGCCCAATCCACAGTCTTCTCTTCAAACGCACGCGCGGAGCTCGCGTGCGACGGATTCGTGCCGAACGAAGACGGCGTCGTCTCCGCAACACACGGACGCGGACGCGTTCGTCGGCGTTCGGACGCGGTCTCCAGCGGGTTGCTCGGACGAGCTCGACGACGGCGGTCGCGAGCGAAGCGGAAGACGCGGGCTGCCTTCCCGATTTGGAGGAACGTACGCGAGGGACGCGGAGCTGGAGACGAAGCAGCCGAAGAAGCGGACGCGGCTTCCTTCTCTATAAAAGCTCGACGCGGCGGTCGAGTTCGGTGTGCGCGAGGGCGTCACCACACAGAGCGCCGGGGAGCGACTCCACCGGCGACGGCGAGGGCGCCGTCGCCTCTTCCAGAGCGGGGCTCTGATGCCGCCAGGGGCGAAGGTCGGCGCGGCGGTGCCGACGAGAGAACCAGAGCGATTGTAACCGGCGTCTAGAGAGACGACCGGCGAGGGTGGGATGGGGGCGCCGGCGGGCGTCGAGAGGAGAGATTGTAAGTTTCTTCCAGGAATAAACGAAGCATTACCTTCTATCTCCTTCCCCTGTTCTACGACGACGGGAGGCGGCGGCCTTCCCCTTTGTTCCAACGGAATCCAGAGCGCGGCGGCGCTCGGCAACAGCGACGACGCGGCGGCGTCGTGCGTCGCGAGGTTGAAGACGACGCGAGCGTCGAGCGTTCGAAACGAGGCAGAAGTCAACATTGAGGCGGTCAACGACGTGGAATCGAACGAAATCGGATTTCGATTTCGGCAGACGTCAGCGGGGCGACGCTGACGTAAGGCGGCGTGATTTCGATTTCGAATTCGCGAGCGGCGAATGAAATCGGAAGGTGACGTCAGCAGACGAGCGGCTGACGTAAGCGAAGGCAAAATCGGCGATTGTGATTTTGACCAAAGTCAAAATCAGAAGAGGTAAATTGGATTTAGGGTTCCGATCGGATTTCTAAATTTGGGGTTAGGGTTTTCTCCGTGCGATCTTGTATTTGGGGATAAAATTTATTCGGGGAGATTAGGGTTTCGAATTTTGGGTCGGAAACCCTAGGGAGAGTTACGTTCTGGTATTCCGCCGGACGGCTCTAGGAAGCGGATAAGCGCTCATCCTAGGACGATCCGACCGGGGCGTGACAACAGGTATCAGAGGCTAAAATGATCCAGCAAGGTGAATCAGAAAGATCTGAGAGGCAACACCATCACTACGGGCGACAAGGAGTATCGTTCTTCCAGGGCAGGGGTCCTGATGCCAACACCAGGGAGTGTTGATGCCAATGTCAAAGGGCATTGATGCCGATGTCAGGGACGTCGATGCCGATGTCAGGGGATATCGAAGGAGACTCTATAAGATCTCAGTGATTGCAAGATCACTTCCCGGAGCAGGGGCTCTGATGCCAATGCATAGCATTGATGCCAACACTAAGGCGTGTTGATGCCAACCCCAGGGGACGTTGATGCCAACACCAGGGCGTGTTGATGCCAATGCATAGCATTGATGCCGGCGCCAGGGGCGTTGATGCCGGCGCCAGGGGCGTTGATGCCGGCGCCAGGGGCGTCGATGCCGGTGTCAGGGACATCGAGGTTCAGCTGAGATTCAGCAAACATGGTGAAGCAAGATTATCCTTGACAAATTTGTTGATGCAGGTTGCTATAAGCATGGTGCAGCAAACACTCATCATCAGAGGAGGAAGGACTTTGAACATTGGAGGGCCAATGTTCAACTTGCATGGAACATCGAGGGCGATGTTCAAATCAGGTGGGGGAGTATTGTTAGGGCCCGGTTCAGCGGTTCGGCCCAAGCCCAGGTCCAACCGAGATAAACAATGGGCAGTGGCCCAATCCACAGTCTTCTCTTCAAACGCACGCGCGGAGCTCGCGTGCGACGGATTCGTGCCGAACGAAGACGGCGTCGTCTCCGCAACACACGGACGCGGACGCGTTCGTCGGCGTTCGGACGCGGTCTCCAGCGGGTTGCTCGGACGAGCTCGACGACGGCGGTCGCGAGCGAAGCGGAAGACGCGGGCTGCCTTCCCGATTTGGAGGAACGTACGCGAGGGACGCGGAGCTGGAGACGAAGCAGCCGAAGAAGCGGACGCGGCTTCCTTCTCTATAAAAGCTCGACGCGGCGGTCGAGTTCGGTGTGCGCGAGGGCGTCACCACACAGAGCGCCGGGAAGCGACTCCACCGGCGACGGCGAGGGCGCCGTCGCCTCTTCCAGAGCGGGGCTCTGATGCCGCCAGGGGCGAAGGTCGGCGCGGCGGTGCCGACGAGAGAACCAGAGCGATTGTAACCGGCGTCTAGAGAGACGACCGGCGAGGGTGGGATGGGGGCGCCGGCGGGCGTCGAGAGGAGAGATTGTAAGTTTCTTCCAGGAATAAACGAAGCATTACCTTCTATCTCCTTCCCCTGTTCTACGACGACGGGAGGCGGCGGCCTTCCCCTTTGTTCCAACGGAATCCAGAGCGCGGCGGCGCTCGGCAACAGCGACGACGCGGCGGCGTCGTGCGTCGCGAGGTTGAAGACGACGCGAGCGTCGAGCGTTCGAAACGAGGCAGAAGTCAACATTGAGGCGGTCAACGACGCGGAATCGAACGAAATCGGATTTCGATTTCGGCAGACGTCAGCGGGGCGACGCTGACGTAAGGCGGCGTGATTTCGATTTCGAATTCGCGAGCGGCGAATGAAATCGGAAGGTGACGTCAGCAGACGAGCGGCTGACGTAAGCGAAGGCAAAATCGGCGATTGTGATTTTGACCAAAGTCAAAATCAGAAGAGGTAAATTGGATTTAGGGTTCCGATCGGATTTCTAAATTTGGGGTTAGGGTTTTCTCCGTGCGATCTTGTATTTGGGGATAAAATTTATTCGGGGAGATTAGGGTTTCGAATTTTGGGTCGGAAACCCTAGGGAGAGTTACGTTCTGGTATTCCGCCGGACGACTCTAGGAAGCGGATAAGCGCTCATCCTAGGACGATCCGACCGGGGCGTGACACTTAGCATGTGTATTTTATCACGTTTTATCTCCCGTTTGTTATGTCTCCAGAAACTGAGATTCATATTTGCACCATGATTCAGGTTGGAGGTTGATACATGTTAACAGGATTAAACGCAAACGTACAAGTATCATTTCAAAGTGCTCCATGCATTTTGATTGTTTCTTACTGCTTAATAATACTGTAGTGATTTTGAAAAGAGGTTATTTTAGTTATTTTACCTTTTAGTTATTCACGAGATGGAAAAATGAGCAAGAAAAATATTCAGAATTCACACATCACAAAAAAAAAATGAATTCACAAGTCACATTTTGTAACGGACATAGGAAAAATTTTCTAGGTAGAGCACACTGCCTAATTTTTTTAGGCAGGATGCCATAATCACCGTCCATCTCTGGCAATGATTACAATGAAAATAAATTTCTATCATCTTAGAGAAATTTCTACCATATATAAAAAATTTAAAATATTATAAAAAAAATATGAATCATGTTACTTAGTAATATATACAAAAAATTTCTACCACCTTAGATAAATTTCTACCATATATGAAAAATTCAAAAAATATATAAAAATTTAAAAAATATAAAAATTTTCTATTGAACAAGGATAAAAATTAAATGACACTAAATTTATATGTTTTAAACGTTTTTCATTATAATTTCTATCATCCTATATAAATTTCTACTATGTTAGACCCACCTTGCTCAAAATTATAGGCAGGGCATCCCTTCCTAGAAAACATGCCCATAGATATAGACGAACTTTTGGGTTGAGCACTTGCACCTTATTTACTTAGAGGGAAAGGAAGAAGGAAAAGATGGATTCTTACTTTTTCCCTCGTTTACTAGGGAGGATGGATTTCTAACGAAGGAAAGAAGGAAAATAGGAGTGTTTTCCTTCGATTCTATATTTGCCCAAATCGGGTGGATTGCTATAGTACCATCACTTGCACTCGTCGTTGCTGCTACCTGGCCGCCTCTTCTCTCCCACTCGTCATCGCCATTGCCTTCCTGGCTCGCCGTCGCCACCGCTGCCTCTTCCCTGCTCGCCTGTCACCTTTCCAAGTCATTGCCACTACTTCGCTTACTCACCCCGCCTGCTCACATGTCCTCTCTCCCGCCTTTCGCCTCACCTCGCCCACTGCCACCTTGCCTCCCCTGCTCGCATCACCTTTCGCCCACCTTTGCGCTCACCTGCCTCGCCTCACTCACTGCCGCCTTGCCTCACCACCGCTACGCTCGACCGCTCTACCTCTCCTCTTGCCCGCCTCACCTCATATGCTACTGCCTTGCCTCGCCTGCTGCCACCTCGCCTCACTGCTCACCCGCCACCTCCCTCTCCTTCCCCATTTTGGACACGAACACGGACACGTGAAAGTCACGTGTCCTCCTAATTCACTTCCTCTTTTTTTTCCCTTCTTTGTTTCCCTTTCCCCCTCGGCCCAAGTAAACAGGGTGTTGGTGTCTACATAGGTATAGAGAAATATCATTGTGGACCGTCAAGATACAAGGACTTTTGGACCGGACTTCGGAAGGGAAATAGACGGACTTTTGGGTCGAGCACTTGGTGTCATGCCTCGGTCGGATCACCCTTGAATCGGCGTTTAACCGATGTCTTAGGGCCGTCCGGCGGAACACCAGAGCGTGAACTTCCGCTCGGGTTAGGTTTCCCCCAAATTGAAAACCTTAACCCTAGCCGTCCAAAATCGACCCCCAATTCAGAAAATGAACGGAAACCCTAAATAGAGATTACCTCAATTTTGACCGAAGTCAAAATCAACCCGTCAACGCTGTCAACACGAAAATCAGCAGCGCCGCTCGAATTTGCTTTGCTAACGTCATCGCACGTCAGCCGCTTCTTCTCGCCGAACTTCGTCCGCTGACTCGTCTGATTCGTTGACTTTGTCAACGAATCCTCGTTTCGAACGCAGCTCGCGTTCTTCGTCTTCTCCACGCGACTCGCGACGTCGCCGTTCGTCGTCTACAACCTTCCGTGCACCGCCGGCGTGTGTGATCTGGCCGGAGAAGGAAGGCGTCGCCCTTCCTCCTTCCACCGTCGTCCGTCTTTCGGCAGCCACCTGCCACCGAAAACCGTCGTCGCCGCGAAAGGAACCAGAAACAGGGGAAGTGGATTGAAGAAAGGAAAGCTTTATTATTCTATTGGAAGCTACAAAACCTTTCTTTGGCAACTGCCCTGTCGCCGTCGCCCACTCCCCTCCCTCACCGGAAACCGGCTACAATCTCTCTCTGGTTCGCTCTCCTAAGACCGCCTCGCCAGACTCTCCTCTCGGTGGTTGATCTCTCACGCGAAACTCTCCCTCGCTGAGCTCTGTGTGGTGAAGATAACAAGGGCCCAGATACCTCTCATCTCTGCCCTTCTCGATGGCTTTATAGAGAGAGGCCGCCGCCTCTGCTCTTCCGCGCGTCCGCGTCCTCCGCGGACGTCGCGTGGTCTCCTGCCCTAACCGCGTCCACCCAGCTGCGTCCGAGTCTTCCTTTCCTCGCGATCTGCTCGCGTTCTCTGCCGCACCGAGTGTCGTCGTCCGCTTTGCTCGGCGACGACGTCGTCGCGCCCGCAGAGCTCGCGGATGAAGCTCGCAAAGTTGCAGCATCCGTGTGCATCGGAGAGGATGAGTCACGGTCAACTGCATGCGTTGACCGAGCCATTCGTCCGCCGTTGCTATTTGGGCTTGGGCTTGAGCCGAACGGCCTAACACTTGGTGTTAGGCCCTGGACTCCCCGGTTCAGCCCAGAAGAGAGTGGACCTGACCCAAGCCCAAAACCAAGCCCATGCCCGAAATCAGGGTCAACATTGCGGTCAACCTTGAAATCGGGAAGCGGAGACCAAGTGGAACGGATGAAGCGGACAAAAGACACGGGAGCACGACAAAGCCGCGGCGCGAAGCTCGGGCGTGAGCACGAGCTCGTCTGCTCCGCGTGCGGTGGACGCGGACAACGGCGAGCATTGGAGCAGAGGCGGCGGCGACCGATTCTGTCGGGATCGGAGGCGGACGCGCGTGAAGGCCGCGTGGAGCGGAAGATTCGGTCGACGCCAGAAATAGCAAAAGCGGCGCCTCTTTCCGTTAAAAGGACGAGCGAGGAGGTGAGAAGGGGAGTGATCGGCGAGACGCGATCTAGTTCTGGAGCGATCTCCACTAGCGAGCGCGGAAGCGAGCAGCCACCAAGGGTCCAGAGAGCAGAGAGCTTGAAAGAGAGAGCTTGGGAAGTGGTGATCGAGAGAGTAGAGTCGAGAGTCAAACGCTCCTGTGAACGGCGACGAGGGTGAGATCGTCGCCGGCATGCGTAAGGGCGACGGTAGGAGAGGTTTTGTAGCTTCTATTGGTTGAATCAAAGCTTTCCTCTTCATCTTTACTCTTTCCTCTGTTTTTCGCTTCGCGCAACGTTCGCATCATCTTCAGCGGCAACGACGCTACAACAGTAGGCGGCTGTCCAGCGCGGCGGCGAAAACCCAAGGGCACGGTGGCGGATGAAATGCAGGCAGCGTTCGACCACCGCTGCGTGCGAACGAAGCCGGCGGACGCTTCGTCGAGGCGAGGAAGACG
The DNA here is from genome assembly GCA_027563935.2 of Costus lasius. Lineage (NCBI taxonomy): Eukaryota > Viridiplantae > Streptophyta > Magnoliopsida > Zingiberales > Costaceae > Costus > Costus lasius. Next base: position 126,592,545 of record CM050446.2, read on the forward strand.
AAGTGCGAAGGACACGTTCCGATTTTGAATTGGTCAAAATCGGAACCCAGGAGCGGATTCGATTTCGGCGAAATCGAATTTCACGGCCGACGTCATCCTGACGTCAACGAGATCAAAATTCGGCAACGGCCGAATTCGGACGCGAGGCGGGCGAAATTGAGGGCTGACGTCAGGCGTGACGTCAGCAACCCGATTTTGAATTCGGAAGAGGATTGACCGAAAGGTATTCTAATTTAGGGTTTTCGATTCTTTTCGATTTCCTAATTAGGGTTAGGGTTTTGCCGAGCAAATTGTAATTTGGGGAAGAAAATTATTCGGGGAAGTTAGGGTTTCGAATTGGGGACGAAATTCAGTCCGGAAATCCTAGAAAGCGTTGCGTTCCGGTGTTCCGCCGGACGGTCCTAAGATAGCGGATAAGCGTCAATTCTAGACCGATCCGACCGGGACGTGACACTTGGTGTCTACACAAGTATAGAGAAATATCATTGTGGACCGTCAAGATACAAGGACTTTAGGGCCAGACATGGAATTAATGCAGGGGAAGAATACATGACAATGTCAGTTAGATCGATCGGCTAGCTTGAGATTGGCATAAACATCAAATAATATATATACCTAAGAAGAAGCTCCATAGAATTCAACAACAGCAGGATCAGTAAGAAGATACCGCGTATCTATAAACCATAGAAGCAAGGAATACATACATCACTACAGACTACCAAAGATGCAAGGAATACATACATCACTACAGACTACCATAGATGCAGGGAATGCTGAGAGACAGTGCATAAAGCAATGGGAGGACCTCTAAACTAACCTGAACCTCTTCAAAAAATATAGCTGCAAAATCATGGATCGCCATCAGGCCTACTAGCCAAGCATAGCTCATGCAATTCATTGAGAATCCAGTCTTCACCTGTGTGCCCACCCAGTACAAGAACTCTTGTCCCTCCAACTACACAAGTACTATGTCCCCATGCAAACTTTGGCGGCTGACCAGGGACGTTCAGGATCCTCCATGTCGGTTCATACTCTAATGGATCCAAAAGGAAGAGCCGCCATGGCGAGTGAAGCCCCGCGATTGATCCACCAAAGACTATAATCCTCCCACAAGGCAAGCTGACAGCAACATGATCCAGCCTTGGTGGTGGAATAGCACCTGAAAATTCACTAGTTTCAAGCTGCCTCCATTGCGGCTCATCTTCTCCCAAGTCCATACTGTATGTATCACAAGACCTCAGCCTCAGAGAACCGCTCTTCGCCAGGCCCCCGAACATTAATACCTTGGTCTTACTGTACACTGACAGTGTGTGACCAAGCCTAGGAGGAGGAGCCCATTGTGAGGTCATTTCCCTCCAAGCTGGTTTCTCTCTTGTTAAGTCCAGCAGAAATGTATCACTTAGAAGCACACCAGCATCTGTGCAGCCACCTGATACAACAAGTTTTGATCCATCAACTATGCAAGAGCTGTGCCAGGATCTTGGCAAAGGAGGAGCTTCACCGAGGACCTCTTTCCATTCTGGCTGCTGGGCATCTAAATCCAGCATAAACACATCATTGAGCAGTCCCTGCCTGCCGTATCCTCCAAAAACAACGAGCCATGAACCATTCAAGGACGAAAGAGTGTGGCCCCAACGCCCAGGAGGCGAAGAGGTAACCTTCACACGGCGCCATTCTGGATTTGCTGACTCGAGATTGAGAACGAAGGTGTCATCCAGTGGCTGCATATTGATGCCTTCTCCACCAAATAGAACCAGTCGATTGCCTACCGCACATGCACTGAAGTTGCAGCGAGAAGGTTCTACTCTGCCCCCAACTGTATACTTCCTCCATGAAGCAGCCTCCAGTGTGGTTAGTTCCCTTGCTAGTCTTCCCCATCCTAATTTTTTGGTGCTCAGCTCCAATCTTATGGTCACTTCTCTTCCCCATGCATTCTGGCAAACCATTTTCCGCAAGTGCTCATTTTTGGTCAGTTGACGCATTCTTACGCACACTGATCCAACAGATGCTACATCCCGAGGTGATAATCTTGACAGGATGTTATGCGCCAGCACTTCATCTGATAGCTGAAGAATAGAATTGGTTTCAGAAATGGAAGAATTAGCTTCATTATAAGAAGAGCTGATGAAGGAGTTCTGCTTGAAGACTGGGTACGATAAACGATTGAGATCGATGTTTACTTCAGAGAATAACTGGATACCAATGATGTGGGTTACGAAGCCATCGTCGCCGCAAATGGGTATGAGCCTTAATCTGTTTACTAGAGGAGTACCGTCTTTCCGAAAATTGAGAAGCTCACCTTGGAATTCTATCCCTTCGTCAAGGCATCTATGGATTTCGGCAACGACCATTGGATCCACCAGGGGATGCCGTCTTTGCGCCTGTGGATCTCGGAACTGCAGGAATCGGCTGGACAATAATCCCAAACAAATTCTATGAAAATTTAAAGAAATGAAGCATATAGAGAATACGCAAATTGTGAGAGCAGAAGAGAGTTGCATGCAAACAACAATTCAACAACGTGAGATGACCGAAAGAATAAAAGCTAGAAGATAATAAATGGGAGGTCATGTATGTGCTAATGCAAGAGCAGAAGTACAAGCCAGGCATCAGTTGATCGTATTACTTAGCATGTAGCTAATGATGGTAACTTCTAGATGAATAGAATTTCCAAGAAAATGTAGTTATAAATAATTGGGTTCTAGTAAGCATATTCTCCAGATTTTTTAGGCTTGAAAATCCATTGCCACAAAATTATCATATTTCTATAATCTATAGAAATCAGAGAAATTAACACTGAAAGATATAATACAAGAAGAGATGATAACCCTTCTGTATAACTACACTTGGATTTTGAGAGAAAAGTTTGACAACCATGCAGCGAGTCTGACATCCTGCAATTTCTTGCTGGTCAAGAGACACCTGCCAATTAGCACTGTTCGCTAGTAATAAATTTTAGCTTAATATAAATAACTCCAAGGTTTAAGGATTAAGTCCAAACTAAATGGTATGCCTAATTTATATAGCTATGGCAGAACTAGCTGATGGACTTCCTTTGTAGTAGTAAGCTTTTATGATTTGATGCGGAACTAGCTTGATGATTTCATGATGGCACTTGGTTTCATATGATATTTAATTTTGATATTATGTGATATAATCATGTAGATGGGTAGAAAATTGTTTAATTATTCAATTTATTTGATCACACATCATATTGCTTATCCCTACTTATCTTTTTGCTAATCGATTTTGTTTTGCTTCCCAATCAAACTCTTTACAAGATAGCAGTAGATGCCCACCAATGGAGTTAAAATGAGTTCTACTAGACTTTGTATGCATTTGTTGTTTGGAGATGGTAAGAAATTCAGTAATTCTTATATGTATCTTTGAGTTGTTTGAAGGTTTTAATAAAGAATTGGTTACTTCTCATAATGGTTAAACTCTATGATTTGAAAATGTTGTTTATTTTGAACGGGCTTGGTTTAATTGGGAATATGAATTGTAATGAAATTGTTGCATTTTAGTAAAGGTGACTTGATTTTGGTATTTTTAAATACATGGTTTAAAAGACCACTATGTACTGGCCAATGCAACCGGTTTGCACCGGTCCAACCATATATTAGTGTAGATACATGATTATATATATATATATATATATATATATAGATAGATAGATAAAATTATTTTATACTATTGATATAATGTGTCAGTACAAACTTATAGAATCAATATTTACAGGTCCAATAATGAATTAATATAACAATTCGAACAATAACTTAAAATCTCAGATAAATGTATTATCAAGATAAATTACCATAGGTCATTGCTAGGCCAGGGCATGACATTCTAGGTTATCCAACTTATAACAATGCTCGTGATGCCAGAATTACATTTTCTATAACTCACTGACTCCTATGAGTTTTTTCTCTAAAATTCCTATGGTAATCTTGTTGGCAGCTTTTAATCCAAGGCACCTGTCATTTCTCTTGATTGATCACTAACTAGCCAAAAGAATAAAAGAATACAATATCAGAAAACCAAAAACTACTCAGGCTCTAAATCAAGGTGATATCACATGTTTCCTAGAGTTAAATCAGGCCAAAAACTACTCAGGCTCTAAATCAAGAGAAAGAACAAATATTAAGCAAGAAAAATGAAGAACGAGAAGAACTGTCACTTTGAACCTGAAGTCCACATGACTCCAGGATTCTCTTCCTTGAACAATTAACTCAACTGAAAACGGGAAAAAGAAAGATCCAGCACATAGGTGAAATAAAGGAGAAAGAATGTTTTTAGATTTAAATAACAACTAGAGTTGTTTACTTTGATTCTATGGCTTCGTACACACCCAATATCATTCACGGTTTTCTTTCGATCAGAACAAAACAAAATATTCCTTTTAGTAATGATGTCTCTATTGAAACATCTAAAACTTAACCAAAAATAAAAAATAAAAAAAATCTACCACCTCCTCGGAGTTAATTCAGCCCACAATCAAAGAAGATGACGACGCTAAACATCGGAAAGCAATCGTAAGACAATGGCAGGCAAAGCTTTCATAACTATAAACAAAGATCATATTCTATAGCCTACCACAAAATCATACTAGTACTCTTAAACATAAGAGGCGAAGAATCACCAGTTGCTTCCGAGCACCTCGTCGGCGCGGTACCCCGTGGAGTTCTCGAACACGGTGTTGACGTAGATGATCGGGTAGTCAGGATCGACAGCATCGGAGACGACGAAAGCTGAGGGGCAGTCTGGGTAGTAGAACCGGCCAAAGCCCGTCATTTCGTCCTCCTCCTCCTCTGTGTCCCTCTGCTCTTCCTCAAGCTCTATTTCATTTTCCGGCGACAATCTCAGTCTCTTCAGCGGCTTAGGACCTCCTCCCGTCTCTCTTTCTGCTCCGGCGGCCATCCCTGCTCTTCCTCCTTTTCCGCTTCTTTTTCTTCTTGCCTTGTATCAACAACAGACTGTTCACGTTGGTATTGTTGCGGTAATGGATCTGTTTCAGCGGATAATGCTTGCAGAGGAACAAAAATCTCGAACAGGGAGATTTGAATTAATTAGGGTTCGAGAGAAAGGGAATTGGTGGAGGAGAAGTGGCTGTCAAGGCGGTGGAACTACAAATATCTTGGATTCCAAGTTTCCAACGACTTGATTGCTACAGCATATAGCTGCATCAAATTTTCTTTCGATTTCAAAAAAAAAATAATTTTCGATTCATTTTATACTTTGAGAAACAATTGATTTTTTTTACTTAGAAAAAGAAATAGCGAGAGTAATGACTAATGAGTTGAAGGAACGGCCCACCAGAGGGCCAGAAACCGTGGATCAATGTTGATGCAGATCTCGAGATTTATAGGCATGGAAAAAAATATTAACAGCGTAACTGCACCGTTAACTGCACCGTGTCCGACGCCTTTACCCGGTACCCCCGCGGTCCCCGCCCCCGGCCCTCCGGAAGCTCCGCCAGCACGTCCTCCCGCCGTCGGAGGAATGCCGGATCTTCGCTCGCCCCGCCCGCGCCGCACTTGCGGAACACTGTGGCGGTGTCCGGCCTCCCGCGGAAGTCCTCGTGGCTATACCGCACGAGGTAGTCCTCGAGCTACAGCGCGGCCGCGAAGGACTGCGGGCAGACGAGGCTGAGCTGGGCGACGGCGCTGCGGACGAAGGCGGCGCAGTCGCCGGGGGCGACGTCAGTGCGGCACTGGAAGAGGCCGAAGACGGCGAACCCTGAGGGGAGCGGGGCGCGGTCGCCGGAGGAGTAGTTGCCGAAGGGGAACGCCGGATCTTGCGGAACACCGTGGCGATGTCCGGCCTCCCGCGGAAGTCCTCGTTGCTGTACTGCACGAGGCAGCCCTCGAGCTGCAGCGCGGCCGCGAAGGACTGCGGGCAGACGAGGCTGAGCTGGGCGACGGCGCTGCGGACGCAGGCGGCGCAGTTGCCGAGGGCGACGTCAGTGCAGCACTGGAAGAGGCCGGAGACGGCAAGCCCCGGGGGGGAGCGGGGCGCGGTCGCCGGAGGAGTTGCCGAAGGGGACCAGGGAAGTGCCGCGGAAATGTTTTGTGAAATGTTAACGTTGGCGTCAAACTAAACGTCAACGTTAACGCCATCATCTGCATTGGGATTGTGCGCAGATCAACGGCAATCAGCCACGGCTATCTAAAATATTAGGAATCCGCGGATTCCTATAAAATTTCTCCGTTCAGGGCAGCTGGGAGTATTTATAAATGGACACGTGGATGTAGATTCCATCACTAGATAAATATCTAACCATCACAAAAAAATCTCAACGTCCAACTGGCAGCACACCAAGGGAATATACTTGCATATTTTCAACAAGACCATTTTTATTTTTTTGCAGGCGTTAATAAATAAATATTCTTTTCAAAATATTAATAAATAAATATATATAATTTCTTTCCCTAATAAACAAAGGTTATTAGCTGACTGTGCATAAAATGTATATGGATGAAAACAAGTAAATTATAGCAATTTAAAATCACCTAGTAAAATCCTAATTGTCTAAATCAAAATCCGGGATCAAATCTGACTTTCATTATCATGATTTGACTTGTTGATAAAATACATTAAAGAAATTTAGTTTTCACATTAATAAAACAACGCTTCTAGTAACGCAAAAGGGACCGCGTCACTAGCATCTCACATCACTCGTGAAAAATTACACAAGATCATATCAGTCTATGATTACACCTCTGTATTTTCACTCTACGAGTACACTGCTTGAAAGATGAAAAGACCTGGATGGGGTAAGTTCTGCACAAATTTTTTTGTAGACGATACATATCATACATGATCCACACGAACTGCAGCTTGTACATATACTTCTTAATAGTTGCGCTTGGCTCAGATAGACATAAAGAAAACCAGCTCACTTGGGAAACACCATTATTAGTAAATATCAAAACAGGAACAAAAAACCGTCACTTCATGAGATCATGTACTCAGAGCTGAAAGGGAAGTAAGATTCAACTTGTTCACTATGGAGAATTGGAGACTCCTATACATTTTTCGTATGGAGAAATTTAAGCATTGAGTACTGACAACCAACTAGAAACTAAAGTTCAACTGCAAAGACAATAATTTTTTCTTACGGCACAACATAGAAAATAAAAGTTAGATATAAATGAACTAGCTAATAGGAAATCAATTGACAAGCAAGTGTTTATGGTGAAATGGTTTTACAAGTTAGTTGGAAAGTTCATTTATTATCAAGAGAATAAGGAATGTGTTGACTAAACATACCATAATAATTCACTCTATCATATAATCCCAACGATAACCGTAAACTCAAGGTAGCTAAGTTGATTTCACATTAAGTTCAATTCTCCCTCATAATTTTAGACAAGAAAGGTCTCAAAAGGTCTTGTTTGTTCATGCATGTGAAAAGAAAGCAAACAAGTAGCTAAATGATGTCTATTAATAGGCAATTTGTATCAATCTACATGCAACAATAAAATTACCACGAGCGAATAGGGGCAGATCTATGCATCACCCTGTGTGGGCAATTGCTCCGGCTGAAATTTAGGACATACATTTATATTATGAAGAGTTAGTAGCATATGCATTATAAAAATGTATTATTGCCCCCCACTAACTTACGAAACAACTCAAAAATATGCTTTTGCCCCTACATATGTTGGTCCTAAATTTAGCACTGCGAGGGAAGATAGTCAAATAACCAAGGATAATTGTCTATATGTGCACAGCCTGCTCTTAATTTGCATGAGACCAATATGAATTGCTTGTTCATGAGAAAGAAACACAACAGCTAAGTGTTGCTTATCAATGCACATATAGTTTGCATTAATCCGCATGTGAGGAAAGAATGCTACTTTTTAATGAGAGAGACATATTATTGTTAAATGTAGTCCATGCACATGCTAAGTTACATCAATATGCATGCGACAATAAGAACAAAGTTATTAGAGCATAGAGGCATATAGATAGGGAGAACTGCTAATCGGTATGCCAAAGTATGAGAGAATGCAGACAAGTTGGAAGGAGTGATGAAAACATTGAAAATGGAGATGGAGCATCTAGATAAGTTTCCCACTATACTTCCATTGTGGCATTTGCTATTAAAGCATAAAAAGCTATTGGAGCTATTAAAATCGAGTATAAGAAAGTAATCCAATGAGATCTACCATTGATTTATTGTGTAACCCCATCAAAGTTGATTTTTCATGGTTGATATTGAGGAACGTGCGCTTGAATAGTGTTAGCATTGTTTTAACCATCCAACTTGGGGAACACAATCACAACAATAAAAAATAAATCTAGTGTACTAATTTCCCCATAATACAATCTTAGAGGATGAACTTATCGTCATAGAGAAGGGTGACATAGGAATTCTCAGTTTTGCCTCCTCCACATACTATTATGACACTAAGAACTACCATAAACTCTTAACTAACATTGATAGTGATGCTACCTTCCACAATGTTCTCTCTTTAAGTTTGAGAATGGGCTGGGCTAAAGAACGCTTGTTTGACATGATTGAGGACGGTTGTGGACTGTGGAGAGGCTGCTTGTAGGATTTTTTTTTCTTTTTTTTACAAATGGCATACGCCACATAAAAAGATGAATATTACAAATCGCTGCAGTCTTGCTATTTAATCAATCAAATTCAATTTCTTAAATACTGTATCAGGACTAGAACAGGAAAAATTATTATTAAGGACCGGAGAATAGTAAAAGCATTGTCTAGACAATGAAACTTGTCTGAAGACTCACATGTATGTTTCATAGCCAACAGCTCCTCTTGTTATACCCTAAATTATTTTTATTATTTTGTCATTTGATTTTAGGATTTTTCTGGAATTTTTCATATTTTTCTAGAATTAATACAGTATTTTCAGTATTTTTCAGTATTTCGGTATTTTCAATATATATAAAAAAAATCAATCGGCCGAAATCACCGAAAACGGCGGACACGCGGAGAATCGAACGCGCGACGCGCCGTTCGACGCATAAATGTCGCAACAGCAGCGCTATCGGGCGGGTTGCTAAAGGAAATGGGTTTCTTATTGAAAACCCGACATTGGTGTTTAGGGCAAAAACCCGTTCACCTCTACTTCTTCCGGTAGCGATCGAGTTTTCGGCTCGATTCGTTGTTTTATGGGGTAAGTTGTGGGTTTTTAAGCATGGGAAGTTACGTAACCTTCCCATCGTGCTTCCGGAACTTCTAGAGGGAGATTTGGTCTTGCCGAGCATTGTTGGAAGCTGTGGAAGAGATCGCCTGAAGCTACGCCGCCGCCTGAGATTTCATCGTCGATTGAAGCTGGCGTAGCTTCGATTCTTCGCCCGCGGCGTCTGCCCAACGTTGCTCCAGGTATTCCTTTGTTCTGGACGGTTTTTATTGAGTTTTATCGTGGTTCGGTTTTGGGCGGTGGTGGCGCCACCGTGTGATTTACCCACGATTCGCCGGAAAACTTTGGACAGTGACCAAAGTTCGCCGTGAATGGCTGGGGATCTTCGATCTCCTACGAACTTTAGATCTGGAAGTTATGGAGAAGATTGGAGGTCCGGCGTGCGCTGAATTTCTCGCCGGCGACGTCACGAGCTTCGACTCCGGCGGCTGCGGGCAGCGGAATTCGGCAGCGCCGCTCATCCGTAGGTTTATTTAGCGAAAAACCGGAATTCGACCGATTTAATTTCAATTAAACAGAACGAATTTCGGATTTGAGTTGGGATTTGATTTGAGCCGGGTCAACAGTTTGACTGGTTCAATTTCTGTTTCGACCCAGTATTAAAATCTGGGCCAGTTCAGTGAGATTTCCATGGAATCTCGGTCGGTTCAGGTAGGTGTTAGAAAGCTCTTTCAATTGTCTATCAATGGTATAGGTTTTGTATGTTGTTGATTTGTATATTAGGAGTAATTTAAGGTCAAAGTGTTCGGTTTAGTAAAGATCAATTGGTTTAGGCTTAATTCCAATCGGTTCAGCAAAATTCTGGCTGGTTCAGTAGGTTTATGGCTTGGTTCTTGGAACCAGAATCTGATTAGAAGATTTTAAAGGTTAATTAGGGGTTTAAATGGTTTCTTTGAGCTTTAGGCTAGTATTTATTTGGTTTTTCTTGTTAAATCATAGACTTTCTAATTGCATTGAATCTAGGATTATTTGGGGGTTAATCTTTAAGCATTCTCAAGTTTGTAAGTTCTCAAACTAAGTTCTATTCTTGTATGTTTCCTTTCAATTATTTCATGTCAAACAGTATGATCATGAACATCTACATATATACAGCTATGACATAGTTTCTTTTGAGACATGCTACTTTATTATCATGAACATGTGCGTTCATCCAATGCATGCTTTGAACTCGTGGCACATTGTGGCGAGTGTGTTCACCACCTGCGGGTGCAGTTTAGGGTGACGACTCACAGGCTAAACCAGTGAACCAGTAAACTAGAAAACCAGTTGTATGCTTAACATGTTATGATATGTATTTGCTTCTTTATATAGTTTGTTATTCCTTCAGTTCTATTAGTTTATTCAGATATACAGTTTGTTACTTATTCAGTTATATTAGATTTAAATATCATATTAACATTCCTTTTTGTTAATCAGTTCATTCAGTTATACCCGTTAAGATTTATGAACTATGCATATGAACTATAGTAATTCAGCTTCACTGTACAAGAGATTGATCATATCTGAATATGTGTTAGTCTTTGCTCATTGTAATCCTTGCATATCATGATAGTATTTATAGAGAAATTGTTTAACAGCTTTCCTTACTAGCTTCTTGATTTTTTATCACACCTACTATTCTTAAGGGATTTCCCCTTTCTCTTGGAGAGAGGCTTGCTCAGCTTAATGCTGACCCGCGAGGGCTTTTTGTTGAAGATACTTCTCGAGATAATTCAGGATCTACAGCTAATCCCCAGAAACGTTCGTACGTTTAATTCAAGAGGTGGTCTAGTTCCATGCTCGTAGTTCTTTAGTTAGATAGTTTGATTTTCTTAAATTTCATGTAATAATGAAGTTTAGAGTTGAAGAGAAAACATTATGTTTAATTCTTGTAATAAATTCATAAAGAATGGTGTGGCTTCTTTTATATAAAAAAATTTTAAGCAAGTGTACCTGTGGAATAGTTATAAATTTCAGTTTTTCCGCATTAAGAAAACCAGGTTGTAACACCTCTGGCATGATTCCTGCATATAGTAGATGGCATTGTTATTAAAACCAAGCTAGTAAGAGCAAAGACATTGTCTCGTTTCTTCATCAACACACAAAGTACAGATAAGGCGGGCTGTGAATAGAATTGAGGCAAATCACTTATTACAAGTAGGATGCAAAAGGATAACTCATACTTGAAAATGCAAATGGACTATGTGCGCCAGATCATTGTCGAACCTCTAACAGCTTTAATACTCTGGGAATCTCTAAAGCAAACAAAATGCACAAGTGTCTTTCCATTGGGATATACTGCAAATACACTGCTGCCAATCCGCTTATCGCAAAGAGAGCAGATGTTATCAGCATCAACCTTCAGTAGTGCTCGACGATAATTATAAAGCTCTTCTTTGACCTTATAGCATAAAAAAAAGACCAATAAAGCATTGAGTATCTGCAATCAAACTAGAAATGCTATTAGGTAGAAGTATGGATTTGCATTAGCTGACTCAGACATTCAGTTTATTGCCTTCCAAGAGATAAATGTATAGACGAATAGTACCACTCTATTTCCTCAAAAGAGAAGTTTTGATCATCGAAAGCACAACCTTACTATCCTAGCAATAAGTTTATTTATAACTACAAAAGAACTATAAATAGAACTAGAAATCCATCATGTATAAGATAAAATACCTGTAAATTCTCATTGAATGTCAAGCTCTTAACGATAGAACTATTTCGGCGGCTATCAATAGATTTTCTGAGGACAGGCTTGAGGAAGGGAAGCAACTCCTGAGAATGTCAGTTTAGAGGTTTGAATTCATTAATGGTTTCAATGAGCTGATAAAGTGGGAAAATTTATATCAAGCTACTGTTGCTGACGAGGTTTGTTGCACAACATTATGACATTATTGAAGAAATATTTAAGAGCATATTATAACATTATGTTCAATATCTAGCTTCCTTATAATCTTCTGAATTTTAGATGCAAACAATAACAGAACATGTGCAGTCTGCATTATCTATAAATGCTATAACTATAATAGTAATTGATCAACTCTTCATACATTAAAATAATTACATAAAGTATTGTATTGGACAGTGAAGGATTGTCCTGCCATAACTCATTGAACCCTGTCAGAAGACTCAGAATCAATTTTGATCAAAATATTAGAAGATTATGCAAGGTATGCGTGATAAGAACATGCATTCTGACACAATTTTAAATATCAAATTTCACTGAACAGGATATTTGTATTCAAGGTTTTAAAAGCTGGTCCATAGACCATACAACCCGGTGTAGACAGTCCGATATCTAGTGTGGCAGTCCATACTGGTCTAATTTTGTACAAATCTGATAAGAACCTCATATATATTATTTTTACAAGAGCTTAGTGTTTTAATAATCACTAATTCCATGATTACCTTTGTGTTACACAAATCTATTTCTTTGTATTGCTATTTTAAACTAACAACCTTTAGTAACCTAAACTCCATTCCACTTTTTTTTGGCAAAGGCAAGTAAGACGATTTCCATAAATGAGGCAAGTAAGACAAATTCCATAAATGAGAAAAAAACATATGTACATCAAAGTTTATCCCATCCCCTTCCATGAAAACACTCAAAGCCCTGAAAACTCCATTCTACTTTCAAGCAACTCTTGTAGCGTCTTCCTCTTCTGAAACTGCTAACTTGAACAGACTCATCTTAATGGTTGACCAAAGTACATGTCTAGACGACCTTACACAAATTGGCTCCACTGGTATTGTGTAACTCACTATTATAACAAATATATACCCCAATCATGCTGGAAAATGTGGAAAAGATCATGCTTGAGATAATGTGGCTCACAACCCAAACAATACCCTTCATATACATAACTAGTTACTGCTTGATGAAACAACTAAAGAGATGCAACATTGGAATAACTCCTATAGGAATTCAGAGGTAAAAACTTCCATTCATACAAAACACCATGCTCTCAAGGAAGGCTTGAGGGATTTATGGAACATTAAGCTTGGAAAATTCCAATATACAATTGAAGAGAATGCACCTTTTTTTTTTTGGGCAAAAGTGCCCTTTTCCAACATAAGCTTGTTTGGCTTAACATTTCAAAATAGTATAAAATTTGGTAAATAGCTGTACAAAAGCTAAAAAGAAAAAATTATTAAGGATATACTTTTGCTTTCAAAAGTGTTTTTTGGAAGATGGAAGGTGGCAAATTTAGATCCACTTAATTATTTTGGTCATTAGTTAAGTTTTAACTAGGTCTATATTATTATGTGAATGTTGTTTATCCTTGAAGACTTATATATAGGTTTGTCAAGTATTATAGTAAGGCAATGTACATAATTTTATTTAGTCCCTCCTCTTATTCTTATGCACCATGCTGCCATCATGGTATAACAAGTTTCTAAGATGGTTGACATCCCTCCTTCTCTAATACTTTAATTCTCTTGCTTGTCAATTATCTCCTTTATTGTCTCTCCAAGACGAAGAGTAAACCTGTGCAAGAGTTATTTTCTCTAAAGTCTCATAATGCAACTCCTTTCTAGTACTTTGCTTCCTGTGCACCTTAGTCATCTTTGTCCTCTTCTCTCAAGATGAGGAGCATGCCTTCGCATAAATTGTTCTCTCTTAAGCTCATAAGACCTCTCCTCTAGTACTTCACATCTCTTGTGTCTTAGACATCTCCTTCAACCTTTCTCCAATACAAGGAATACATTTATGTAAGAGTTGTTCACAACAAAGTCACGTGATGCCTTTCCTCAACTTAATGCTTGCATTGAGCTCTTGGCCAATATCACCATGTTACCACTAGTCCATGTCTTTGTACCAAGTTGGACATAATTGATATATATATAGCTCAAGGATTGTTGAAAAGCACGAAAGTGACAAATCATAATCCATTTAATTATTATGGTTATATATATATATATATATATAATATATATATATATATATATATATACTTGTTAAGTATTATAATAAGGCAATGTACATAATTGGATGTGGCAAATATAATTAAATTTGATATTTCCTCTTATTCTTATGCTACAACAAACTGCATGACAATTGTACCCTTATTTACATTATATATTTCATGGTTTATCCTAAGCACTAATTAACTTGAAATTTAACATTCCTTGTATATAAAGTTTTACTAGACTTTTCTTCCTAGCCTAATTGCTCATCAACATTTTTGCATTCCAGCCACAACTAATTGTAACAATAAGCATATAACATAATATGTTGATGAGTGTTGAGTATTCTTGATACAATATATTATTCCTTCTATTCATTTAAATGATTTATTACCGTTCACTTTCCATTTTATTAATTATTATATGAGAACTCATATACTATTAATGAACAATGTTACATTATGCAACAGTTACTACTTTTAGTAACTTTGTTCTTTTGTGTGGATGGCATTATTGCAACATTTTTCTCACAATTTTACCAAATATTTTAATCATAATTTTTTTTTCTAATAGCAATTTTAGCAAACAACCTTTCATATTTTTCAAACTATAGCGATTGTTTGTTTCCTAATTAGTTCTCTGCAATTGATTTTCATCAGCTGTAAAGTTATGCCAAACTAGACGTTAACAACTAAGACACCAAAACCACTATCTTGTGACAAATAAATCACCAACTTTCGATAAGTGTAACATAGTTATCCCCATCAATTTTACTGTTTAAGTATGCTGACATGGAAATAAAAATGGCATATAAGCCACCCTAAAATATGAACCAGTCAGCCTTTCATAACCATAGCACCATATCTAGTATTTCCTCCCCCATCTCTAGTCGTGCTCCAGCACACACCAATCCTACCTCACCTTGGCATTCACCGATCTAGCTGAGCTATATAATTATAAATCACTTAACCGGTTGAAGCCCAGATCATTGATCCAACAACCTATTCATCTGCAATCATTACACTAGCCACACATCACCAGTGTTCTAATACTTATCTCTTTGTCGTTCCAACAATAACCATACCATGCACATTTCCAGCACCGAGCACACCTCCACCTATCCTGCATCCTAACTAAGCAAAGATAACCCCCAGTGAGCTCCTCGCTTGTGAGTATTGGCCAGATATGGCCTGCTTGTGATTAGTTTGTGTAGTTCGACTTACTTTTAGTTTTCATGAAACAGCATATTTTGATTGATTTTTCAGGCTTATTAGATTTTGATCGATTTTTGGTTTTTTATTAATTTGTTTAAGCCAAGGATTAACATATTGATCTAAGCTGGTGTATCAGTCTTGGCCTGGACCTATCTGATCCAATACACACAAACACATGATGCTGCGGCTGCTGCCTGGACTGGTTTTACTGAGATGTGTCATATGATTAAGTATCATTGTACACAAGGTCCCTTACTCCTTACTCCTTAATCCTTATAGGGGCAGACCAATACGTACCAGGCTTAACAATTTCTTAAACCTTAGTTTGAGGTATTTTTTATATTATGTAGCCAAGCCAACTACAATTTCCCATGTTATAGCAAATGATAATGTTTTCTGGATCTTATCTAGAGTTTCGCAATGCAGATTCAGGTTATTAAGCAAGAGTTTGTGAAGCTCTTGATGTTCTAAGTTGATTTGGGTTGTTTGGCATGCCCTTGTTGATAGGAACAGTTTTTCTGAGTCAGGTCGAACAAAATTTGAAGGACAGAAAAAGAAAAGAGATGGAGTGTTATCAGTGCAGTTATCAGCTGGGTTGAAGAACAGATGGAAGATACCGTGGTGCTTTTTGCCCGGATCATGGTCGTTAAACACAAGGGCACCAGAGAGACCAGTCGACACGGGTCTTGGCAGGAACTGCGATCTACCTGGGAAGTAGCCGGCACACGCTACTAGGGGCAGAGAAATGGACCAGCAGGAAGGCTAGAGGAAGAGGACTGATTCTCTTTTGCCTAAGGCTTGCTCTCAAATACATAGTGGATGTATATATAGCTGTGTAATGGACTGGAATTTAAAATCATGATCAGTATTACAAAAGACCTGCAACACATTTATCATAGTTTGTATTTATAATAAAAAAAATATCTACCAGTAAATACAACCATCATAATTTCAACAAAAAGTTGCATAAAAATCAGTTGTACCTGGAGTTTTATGTCTCTTGGTAATATTCTCAATGCTTGAACACCGTTTATTCTGTCCCATCTCTGCCTTAAGAGATCAAGTGCTTCATTCAGCATAACCGAATCTCCCTCATCAATTATCTCATCTGCATCACCATCACTTCGGCTACTGTCATTTCCACTGGGGCCAACACGAATATCATCAGCCCCTTCAATTTCAACAATCTTCCTCGACAGTCGACCTCCCTTACCTTTTGGAAAACCAGATTTTTGGCTACCAGTGCTCTGTGAAATTCCCACAGATGGGTTCGTAGTTTTTTGTTCGAGTTCCTTAATTGCTCTCCTTGGATTCAGATAAATTTGCAGAAGAGTTAGGTAAATATTAGCCAATGCTCTTGAGGGTTGATGAAGTGCAGTCTCATAAATATGATCACAATAGGCAAGCGCTAGTTCTGGCACTTGAAGCTGCATAACCCATAAGTCACCATAGTAATTTATCTTTTAGTAGGCCACATAGGACACAAGGGAACACAACTTGAAGAGAGGCTTAATTATACAACCTTCTCAAAGATGACCTACTATCATAAGAAAACAATACCTTGTAAACGTATAGAGACAATGCAAGCTGGTGCTTATTCATCCGCCCAAGCAAAATTGCCCTCTCTTCATAGAGAGCATCCGCAGGAAGTCGCTTTAACAAATCATCTGCATCGTCACTTGGAATATTGTCCAAAGAAGACAATAATTTCTTACGAGTTGGGGAGTAAGTTTTCTCATCCCATTTTTGTTGTTCTTTGAGGTCTTTGAACCAGTCAACTACTTCTGAGAGGTATAGATGAACCTATCATGTGGGTTGCCAAGTATCAAAAACAATCAATCAGCCATGATAAAGGTAGAGACAACTAAAACAGAATGGAGAAAGTGCAATACCAGCTCATTTTGAAGCCTTGGATCGATCCCATTTTCACTCATAGAAAGCATGAGTTCTAAGTATGTTGATTGCATATTTGGTGCATGCTGCTTCAAGTAAGAATTCACCAGTTCTGCTGGAACATTTCCAGACAAAAATAGCTCAATAGTCTCATTTGGGCAGCTTTCAAGAACATTCATTGAGTATTCTAGTACAAGCATGGGATCAGTCCTACAAAGAGGCTGCAAAAAGAAGCTCAAAAAAGTTGGTGCCAAAATCAGCAGTGTATGCAAATCAATCACTCAGTTTTCATAAACTAATGATGAGTAAAAAATCAAGAAATGTATAATAAACAGAAATAAGAGAAACCATATGGTCATGAGAATAAGAATAAGAATATTAACATAGAAACTTTGATCTCACTATATTGTTATCATTTCTGCTGTTTTGTTCTAGATTTGCCAAAGCTCAGAGTAATTTTTTTTTACCTTTCAAGAGATGCTGGTTAATTATCATCATACCTTAAGATACTCAATTATCATGTTTGCCCTAAACTTCCTAGTGAGCTCAAATTTCGTTTCTTCTGAATTTGATTCCTCAACTAGCTGGTTAAGAAGTTTGAGAGCATCCCGGTGCATTTCATTATGTTTGTAAAGTTCCAGCAATACTGCATGCTGATATTTGTCCATTAAAAACTTCTCGCAGATATCCGCATCACAAAAATTGGAACTTTTCATTAATGCCATTGCTCCCGAAGACTGTCCAGCAAGAATGAGAGCTTGAAGAAGAGCAGTGTCAAGTATAGTTGCCATTTCTCTGGCAACTGAGCTGATATTTGCATAACCACGTTTCTGAGAAGAACAAGAGAGACCTTTATTAAATTCAGAAAAATTTCATGCCACAGTTACATTTTTGCGTTTATAACCTAGCAATTAGTGCATATTGTAAACAAGGACCTTTTATAGATATAGTAGAAATGTCATGGTGAAAATGCTTCCATTAAATTCAGTTCACGCCTTACAAACACTTATAGCTGTCTTTGCATTTATAGAAAAATGTATATGTTAAGGAAACATGTATCATGAAGTAACACCAAACAATGACCATCAAACTGGCACTAATGATAAAGAATAATCTAGCATTAATAGATGGTAGGCATTGAACGTGAATATGGTCATATGGTGAGCCTAGGGGTACAGATCATATGCATTTGATGACCAGAGTAAAGAACATAATTGGAAGGTTATTTTGAAACAGTACGTAAATTCTCTTGTTTGTAACAAAAATCTAGGCTCCAATCTTCTTAAAATATGTCCTCGGAAGTGTAAAGGTGGACTCGTACATGACACTCGAGTGTGAGAATCAAGCACGTGATGACGTGGAGTTTGGGGGAGGCAGAAGCTTAAATCATTTTGCCAAAAAAAAAAAGTTGTTTCACGAGTCAGCATGCATGACATACACATATTCCACTAATACAAAGTTAGCGCTCAGTATAGCATTAGCTGGTGTTAAATGTACTAATCTTCAAGTAATGGGTTAATGGGTTAATGGGTCCTTTCTTCTCAGGTTATCCATTATGGTGTATTTATCAAGTCTTCAAGAATCAAATTTTGAGCATTTGCCAACTCTAACTTGGTATTACACCTTCTCATTTTTCCAACTATGTACCCCTCAAACGTCTCCTTTTCCCTCGTATATTCTTCTCTTCTTCCCTGTTTTCCTGCACCACCCTACCACCCATCTGTCGCCTGTGCCAATCTGCCTGACTACACACATGCAGGCAACTGTTTTTGCAGCCCACCGGCATCCATCTGCCTACACGCAGTTCTGACTTCAGCGACAATTTATGCAGTTCACAGTCCACTGGCCCACAGCAGTCACAACTCCTGCGTGTAGCACGCCCTCCTGCAGCATCCGACTACAGCCCGCTCCATGAACTCAATTGACTGCTCTACAGGCCGAAAGCCCTCTCCCGTCATTCGATTCGTGTAGCCTCTCTTTTAGGATTAACCATAGCTTCTTCTTTCTCTTCCTACTGATGGATCTTTATGCAGAAGTTCCCTTTGGCCAACTAGCGCATTTGCTACCATCATAAAGTTGATAGTACCAATTATCTCCTCCAAATTTGATCTTTCCGCAATTTGACGACTCTCACATGAAGAAACACAAACTTGACTCTCCCTTGTATTCATTGATGCCTCTTGCCCACTACCTTCTCAATAGAATAGCACTAAACGTTGTCTTTGTTAGAGTTATTATGTTAAGGAGTAATTTATTCCAACATGTGTAGCCTCTTATGTCAGTGGAAATTTATATATAAAATTCAACTCTAAACCACTAAAGTTATTTTTAACAAAGCAGGTGTCTCCAAACCCATCCTCACCTCTCTTCTCACCTCTCCTCTCCAAGCCCCAGTTGCAACCCTTTTCAATCTTCCTTGTGACATTCCTTAATCATCATAATTATTGTTATGACCTAATAAGAAAACTAATATATTGACTGAACCTAAAAAATCATGGTTCAACTAAAAAACCAATTTAATAGTAGTAAACTACTATAACAATTTTTATCTTATTTCCTATATGAAATAAACATATAGCATAACTTCTCCTACTTTTGACGTGTTCATTAAGCCTAAGGCCTAACTCAAAGCCTATAAGTATTCCTAATTGGTACCATGTGTCATGCAGATGTACCCAGTCCAATAGTTGCCTAATAAACAAGTACATATTTAAACCATGAGTGGTTTATCAATTATCACCTACATCAAACCGGTTCAGTTGGTTACCCATCAGTTCGGCCTAACCCCAAATCAGTTCCAATTTGCAAACCGATCAAAAGACAAAAGAGCAGCTCATTTAATAAACTGTTCAATTCAGTTAATTATACTTACAGGTTGGTTCAGAACCACTAGTTCAATGGTTTTCTTGACCGTCTTTACTAATCAGAGTCTTTACTAATAGAAGCATGTAAGATCAAATCAATTGCAGTTCCGCTATCTCAAGACAGTCCATTCCTGTTGAATCCTCACTCTACATAGAGCTAGATTTGCTTTGACACTATTTGATACAATCTATGTAGTGAGAAAACTAACACATTAACTTAATAACCTAAACAATATGACCAATTAAAAATGTTTATATGACCCAATTAAAAATGTTTATGCTCTAAGCTAATAATGGTTAATAGTTAACACATTAGACCTTATGTCACCGGCTTTTTTATCCAAAAAGACTTGTACCATGACTGACAGGACTTCTCACAAGGCCCTCAGCCCTACACTAAGAGTAAGCAACTTGTTAAAGTCACTTTGCAAAAGTATGAAAGGATGCTTATAATAACTCACACAAATGCACATGGGTAGCTCAGTGAATAACTGCCCCCTGGCCGCACATACAAGGATCACACACCCTACACACGCATCTAGGAGTAGGCTACTCGCCAAGCTTCTAGCACTTACAAAGTGTAACACCCCAAAATTGAGCACTCTCTCACAAGCATGTCATGCCTTAAAAGGGCACCGAACACCTTCAAGGGTGCTGGCGCACTTATCAAGCACAAGCACAAGCACAAATAAATTAAAAACCATGATGTTGCTCGATGACACAACACACCTAGCTAGCCGAGAGGGTCAAAGCAAGGTAAATTTGGCAGCACAATCACATGACTACACAAACATGAATACCTAACTATAAAACCCCGAAAGCAAGGATTATACCTTTGACACATGTCTTGCCACCACATTGAGAAGAACACTCACTTGCCTCATTGCCGAAGCTTGTCTCCGACACTGCACCAAGAGGGTCGCAGTCTTGCCCCCCTTCCCCACCCCCCCCACCCCCCAACTCTAACCAAGAGAGGGCAGTGTGCAAAATCGGAGTTGACCACCTGCCGACTCACTCTCGTGTTAGGGTCATTGCTGCGGATGATTAGTCCCACCAAAATTCCACTATTGTGAGATACATTAAGATTCAATCTAAGTTCCCCCCAAAATGATATTTCATTTGTGTATCTGAATATTTGGCCCTGTACATATAGTTCAGTATAGTTCAAACGCATATATGATATACAATATATGTCATATATGTGCGGATATATGCGTGCATATTAGGATCAAAGAAAATGCGGATACGGTCAAATGGTAAAATTTCTCCCACTCATAGATTTGTGTGAGTGTAAATATTAGCGTGCACGACTTAGTTGAGCTCCTCACGTGTCCGTGCACATCCCTCACACTCTATGCTCCTCAACCAACCCTCGCCTAAATGGACTCGTGTCATCCTCAATGCACCTCCAAGTCAAGTGTGCTCTTACACTTGTCCACTATGTGGAATGTTAGGGAATCATCACCATTTGTGGCGTTTGGTGTGCACCATGACTACGCAAGTCCCAAGGCACATCACACCTTATATACCACGACAATCCTTATTTTACTTCCTATGTGGGGCAAAAATGAGATATCACAATTATTGATGTTATCAACAATATTGTCAATAATAGTGAGCCGTAAAAAATTGCTCTCATTTTTTTGCCTCTCCTTATTTGTTTCTCTATCTCTATTACATACAACTTGGTATTAAAGCAAGTATTTTGCAAACCCTATTCGTTCCCTCAATTATCTCCTCTCATCCCATACCATAGTCCCCTATTGCATCAATTTCCATGTTAAGAGTATGCTGTGTATTAGGTTAACGGGTTGCTTAACGGGTTAGTTAGTGTTAGTGGGTTTAACCTATTTGACCCATTAGTATTATCTAATCTGTCTTCATATATACCTGTAACCCTAACTTAGTAATTAATTATTCCTTTTTCCTCCTTTCTACTCGTCAACTTGGTATCAGAGCAGGCTTGTCGCCGCCACCACCCTTCCGCCGTCGCCGCCCTTCTCTCTCGCCTCACCACCGCCGGCGTCGCCCTCCTTGTTCGCTTTGATCAGGCGACGCTCCCCTTCTACTTCCGCTTGCGCATAGTCACTCCGTCTTCCGCTATCTTCCTCTGGTGAGGCGGCTAGAGACGCTTGAAGCTTGACCGGCGATCCCTCCGACGCGACCTTCCAGCGACTCCTACCAACGATTCTCAATTCTAGCGAACTTTCTCATCGCTAGTGCTATCTTATCGTTGGTGTTGAGACCTTCTTCTAGGCGGTTGTGGTCTTCCTCTTCGCTGTCTTCATCGCTTCACGCAGGTGATATTGTTTCGGTCAAGCCGCTCCTTTGCTCCAGCCGTCATCCTCTTAATATTGCTTTTTTTCCTATGGATTTCTCAACTGTAACTGAATTTAAGCCTGCCCCTAGTGTTGCAACCACTGTTAAATTTGATGGTAGCAACTACTTACTTTGGGCTAGATCTATCCGTTTTTATCTTGGTTCACACGGGAAAGAACTGCATCTTACTAGCTTGCCTCCAAGCCCCTCAGATGCTTCTTATGAGTCATGGAAGCGTTCGGACATGGCCGTTGTCACATCTCTTCTGGCAAACATTGAGACAAGTATAGCATCAACTGTCATGTGCTTGGATACAGCTAAAGAAATTTGGGACGCACTGATATCTATTTATGCTCCACAAGAGACTATCGGTCAAGTTCATCAACTATATGAGGATCTCTTCAATCTTAAACAAGCCGGAATGTCTATACCAGACCTTTATAGGGTTCTTAAGGGCAAATGGGATCAATTGCAAATGTTACAACCGCCGACTGCTGATGTTTCGGTGACTATTCAGCAACGTCAAGAATTGTTTGTTTCCCGGTTTCTTACTGCCCTAGATGATTCTTATGCGGCTGCAAAGGCTCAGTTACTGGCTGATCCCTCTGTCTCAACAATTCAGAGTGTTTATTCCCGTCTTCTGCGCGTCTCTATGGGCACTCCTACCACCCCTGTCAGTAGTGCACTTGTTGCTCCCTATGGTGGTCGACGTGGTGCTGGCGGCTCTGGCCGAGGGAGAGGACGTGGCCGATCCAATGTACCCTGTGAACACTGCGGCCGCGCTAATCACTCATCAGACCGGTGTTGGAAAAAGTTTGGTAAACCTACCTATGCCAAGTTGGCTGCTGATCATGGTTCATCCACCTCTGCACAGTCTGATATATTTCCTTCTTCTGACTCGACGATCACTGTGTCTTCAGCCGAGTATGATCGTCTTGTTAGATTGGCAGCCCAGGCTGAATCCTCCTCCTCATCCTTGGTGGCTACCACTCCTGGCGTTTCTGGTATTGCCTCCCTTGCTGCCTCTCCTAATACCTGGATCTTAGATTCCGGGGCTACTTCTCATGTTTCAGGTAATCGTTCATTATTTGATTCACTTCAACTTGATACCAACCATAGCCCGGTATCCATTGCTGATGGCTCTCTTATTCCTGTCCATGGCATAGGGACAATTTGCTTAGGACCTACAATTACCTTGAATAATGTCCTTTATGTTCCACAATTTCCAGTGAATCTTATTTCTGTATATGCCCTCACTAAAAACTTGAGCTGTTCAATCACTTTTTTCTCTTCCTCTTGCGTTTTTCAGGACCTCAGGACGAAGGCGAAGATTGGTGGGGGGCTTAAAGTTGGTGGTGTCTATGTGTTGACCGAACCTGCCACTACTCCCACTCGCATTTTGACGACTGTTTCTTCACCCTACACGTGGCATTGTCGCTTGGGTCACATCTCCTCAACAAAAGTGCAGCAATTTTTGTCTCTTAAATCTTGTCCTACTTTTGAGTGTGATGCATGTCAGGTTGGAAAGCATCATCGCACTTCTTTTCCTAAAAGTGTCAGTCCTCCCACCGTTGTACCCTTTCATATTGTTCATTCAGACATTTGGGGTCCGAGTCCTGTTTCCACCAGAGATGGTTTTAAATATTTTGTGACATTTATAGATGACTATTCTCGCATGTGTTGGATTTATTTATTAAAAAATCGTTCTGATGTGCTTCATGTTTTTCAGTTGTTCTACCTTGAGATTAAAAATCAATTTGGTTTACCGTTGAAAATTTTGCGCACTGATAATGCACTTGAGTACACCAGTTCAGGGTTTACCGAGTTTTGTGAATCTCAAGGAATTCTCCACCAAACTACTTGTCCTTATACCTCTCAACAGAATGGTGTTGCTGAACGCAAGAACCGTCATCTACTTGATGTCACTCGCGCCCTTATGTTTCATATGTGTGTCCCTAAACTATTTTGGGGTGATGCTGTTCTGACTGCCACCTACTTAATTAACAGGATTCTCACCTCCACACTTCAAGGTAAATCTCCTATTTCCATTATTTCACCGGATTGTCCTACCTTTCCAATTCCACCCAAGACATTTGGATGTCTCTGTTATGTTCACAATCTCTCTCCAGGGAATGATAAGTTGAGTCCACGTGCTGTTAAATGTGTCTTTCTTGGCTACTCTCGAACTCAGAAAGGATACAGGTGTTTTGATCCCAAGATAGGACGGTATTTTGTGAGTATGGATGTATCATTTTTTGAATCTACACCATACTTCTCAAATTCCGTCCCTGCTGATCTTCTCATTCCGTTAACCTAATACACAGCATACTCTTAACATTCCAAAAGGGGGATATATGGCTAGAGCATTGTTTGTTTCTGTTATTAGAGCAGAGAGAAATGGTAGTGGTTAAGTACTTAAGTGTTATATATTCATGCACATGCAAGGAATGTCCTATTACTTGTTCCCTGCTTGCAAGATGAATTCAAATAGATAAAAATATAATTTGGTACATCAATGCATATATGCAAAAGGTTGTTTGGGTGAGAGCACAAGGGCCAAAGTGAAAGTTTCTAGGTCATAGTCCACCATACTTCTAGTGTTGTATGCTATATGCTTCAACACTATTATGGTATTGAATGTTAATAAAGCAATCAAAGTTGTTAAGATTTAACATATGCATATCCTTAGGGGTGTTCAAATGGGAGTTCGGTACCAGTACTGGTACCAAATTTTTAGTATCGAACTCCCAAATTTTAAAATTTAAGTATCAGTGTGTAACTTATTGACTTATTGATCAATAATACCGACTCGTGTCGGTACTGGAAATGAAATCCCGAATTTTTTTTAGGAAATTACCGAAATACCGACTATTATTAACTTAAATTAAAATTAAAAAATTAAAAAAAAATAAAAATTAATATTATTAAATTAAATTAAAAATTAAAAATTAATATTATTAAATTATATTAAAAAATTAAAAATTAATGGGTAGTGGTTATTGGTTAGTGGAATAGTAGTTTATAATATTATTAAATTAAATTAAAAATTAAAAAATATTTTTGGGAGTTCGGGATTTTTCTGAATTAACATTTAGGTACTGGTACCAATACTGCAATCCCGATTAAAAAATTGGTACATGTACCGAAATACCGAAATAAGAAATTTTCGGTATGATAGCAGTACCGTTTGCTCACCCCTACATATCCTACAAAAAAATATATTATTGATCAATAAGTCAACATAATACTATTGCATCATATGCATAGTATTCGATTTTTGAAGCACTACCACCGCATTGAAGAGTAATTTAATGTTGTGAATTGACATTCCTAGAATACAAATCTCATGGATGAACTCATTACCATATATGAAGGTGACATAAGCATCCTTAATTTCACTTTCCCAGTTATAGCACTAAAATTTACTGAAAACATAATCATAATCCTAACTATTTATCAACAAGTACACCATCTTCAATGATGTTAAATAATCCCCATTCCTTTTGATGCAATTGAGGGTGATAAAGAAGATCAATTAAAGAGGTTGGTTTCATGGAGGTCATAATTTCAAACCAGTCTTCTATATTTACTTTTCATAGTGAACGCTTGACCAATTTATTCTTTCTCCTGATCATGGAGTTCCTTTGAAACCTAGCGATATCAAACACACATATGTTTTGGAACATTCATTAAGCTAAATGGTACCAATTATCTTTTGTGGGTCAATCTCTTTGATACTGCACAAGAGGAAGTGGCATTTGAATTCATTGCTCCCTGATATATTTTTTCAACATATGGTGTTTGGCTGCACTTAGGTTATGATAATTTTCACATGCTTTGTCAACAATATGAACCAAACATTGCTTCTTCAATTATGTTCCTCAAAAGTGCCAAGCATGTTAGGTACACCCTCACTACTTATGCTCTAGAGAAAACTGTTTGTCATATTTGGTAATTGTATGAGGAGATATTTGCACTTAAACAAGATGATTACCCCCTTCAAGAATATTATGTCATACTTAAAGGGTATTGGCTTTCTTTCTTTCAACTGGTAGAGAAAGAACCCTACAAAGCACTTAGATTAGCCTTCTTAGTTGCAAGTCAATTGACACTCCCACTCTCCTAAGTTCAATCTTAGATGTGGTAAGAGGCCTCTTGAAGATTGGACCTAGTAGGTATCTATTGTCTAGTAAGGAAGATCAATTATCTTCCTACTATTAGGCCATATGTTTCTTTGCTAATTATTTTGTTATACAATTCATGGAAAATCAAGGCGAATCAAAGGTAAATTGTTCTTTATATGTTGTGTAATTGTGTTATATTGTGCAAAAAAGAAAAATTATATCAAAGTTCAATGCATTTTTAATGTTGATTATGGAGGAGATGCATCAAATAACATATTTATCTCAAGGAAAACAACTGGTCCATACCACCCAATACATGCACTACATACTGGTCCAAACTGGTACCGATACTAGTACAAGGTCAATATCGTTTATTTAAACGCATATAATATATTATTAATACTAGTCGTTACCATATATCGGTATCATATGGTATTATAAATTATAGTATATATGACACATTGCATATGAATTGAAATGTTAGTTCAACCTTTGGAAGGGCATTGGTTTATCTTACCCTTTGCATATGTCTTGTTTGTTGTAACAATTAGCATGTTATTTATATTGCTATTTCTCCTACTTTTATAATACAACCAAGTACATTAAGTGTCACGCCCGGCCTAAGGTAGTCCGACGGAATACCAAACTGGGCGTGAAACCCTAGGATTTCTAGGCGTAAAATTACCTCTAACATGGAAACCCTAACGCTGCGTTTCAGAGAAGGGAAACAAGGAGGGAAATGAAAGAAATAGACGGAAATGATTTCCGTTTTGCTTGTTTCAGAGGAAGGAATGGGCAGAAAGGAAAGCAATTATTTCTTTCTTTTCTCTCCAAAACCGTTCCCTCAAAAAGAGACGGAAATGATTTCCGTTCTCTCGTTCTCTCGTTCTCTCGCCCGCCTCTCTCGCCGCGTCGCGACTTTGACAATTCTTTCCTTCCATTTTGCTTGTTTCAGAGGAAGGAATGGGCAGAAAGGAAAGCAATTATTTCTTTCTTTTCTCTCCAAAACCGTTCCCTCAAAAAGAGACGGAAATGATTTCCGTTCTCTCGTTCTCTCGTTCTCTCGCCCGCCTCTCTCGCCGCGTCACGACTTTGACACTCGACGCTCGCGACTTCGACACTTCGACACTCGACCATCGTCCGAGCTCACTGCCTCGCCGCCCCTTGCTTTTGCCGACCATCGCCCAAGCTCGCCGCCCCCTTGCTCTCGCCGAGCTCGAAGCCCCGACGTCGCCAGTCGCTCCCCTCGTCACCAACCCCCGTGGAAACAGCCGCCCCTCCTTTCCGCCTCGCGTCCAGCAACTTCGACCATCGCCCGAGCTCGCCGCCCCCTTGCTCTCGCCGAGCCCTCCCCTCTCACCGAGCTCGAAGCCCAGACGTCGCCAGCCACTCCCCTCGTCACCAACCCCCGTGGAAACAGCCGCCCCTCCTTTCTGCCTCACGTCCAGCGACTTTGACCATCGCCCGAGCTCGCCGCCCCTTGCTCTCGCCGAGCCCTCCCCTCTCACCGAGCTTGAAGCCCCGGCGTCGCCAGCCACTCCCCTCGTCATCAACCCCCATGGAAACAGCCGCCCCTCCTTTCCGCCTCGCGTCCAGCGACTTCGACCATCACCCGAGCTCGCCAAGCCCTCCCCTCTCTTCGAGCTTGTCGCCCCCTTGCTCTCGCCACCCCTCCCCGCTTGCCGAGCTCGAAGCTCCTCTGCAAGCACCAGTGAAGCTCCTCTGCACGCGTGCCCTAGCTGCTGCCGAGGTTTTGACTTGATTTTGACTTAGTCAATAGCGATTAGTCAAAATTGAGGATGAATTTGGGTGGTCAACTGGTCAACATATCATTTATGTGGGATTTCAGTTAATTTTGACTCAGTCAATAGCCTAGTTGACTGATCAAAATATTTCTTTCCTTCCATCGAAATGCAAGTCCTAAAAGAGAAAGGAATTATTTCCTTTCCTCCTTATTTCCTTTCCCTTGTTGTTTCCTTTCTTTTCTGATTTCTTTCCTTTCTCCGAAACGCAGTGTAATTCTCCGTCCAAAATTTCTCCCCGAATCAAAAAGCAATCGGAAACCCTAACCCTAATCGCCATTGTCCAAAATCGAATTCCCTATTTAGAAATCAAAACCCTAAATTCAAATTACCTCTTTGGTCAACTTTTGATTTTGACCCACAATCAAAATCCGCCGAGTCAAAATCACACTGCTCGCCCGATCGAATTCGAAATCTCGCCCTTGTTGATGTCGGATGACATCAGCTGCCAAATTGCTTCCGCGAAATCAAATTCCGTTCCGAAATCGTTGACCAGTCCCGTTGACTCGCCTTGAAGCAAGTGTCGAAACTCGTCTTCGTCCCGTTCGCGACGCTGCCACGTCGCTTTTTCCGCCGAGTGCCGCTGCGCTCGTGAGCTCGCCGGAGAGAAGCGTGCTGATGGGGAAAAAGACCGCCTGCCTTTCTCCCACAGCTCCGTCGATGCCAACCACCGTCGCCGCCACTGGAATAGTTGAAGGCGACGCCGGATCTCGCAAAACAGAGGAAGGAATAGAGGGGTGAAAGCTATGTTTATTTCTTTGAAAACTTATAGGAATCACTCATCCTTCGTCGCCGGCCCCCTGGCCGTCGACTCCCCTCTTCCCTCCCCCGTTGCCGGTTACAAATCACTCAAATTCTGCTTACTCTCTCGCTCATCGGCGTTCCATTGAACACTCCTCCCGAAGCTCCTCACAACTCCCCGCTGATGTCGATGGTGTTTTGGTCCCTCCATGAAGCTGTTCCCCCTTTGTCTTTATAAGGAAGCGCCGCCGCCTCCTTCCGCGTGAAGATTGCGTCTCTGCCCTGATTAGGGCGTCGCCCGAGTCCTCTGCTGACGCCGACTCCATCGTCCGAGCCACTAGCATCCGAGCTTTGCGGGGAGGACTGGTTCGACACCAGGAAATCGCGGACGAAGCTCGCGATGCAAACGCTGCCGCCACAACGTCCGCGTAAGATCTACTCCCTGCGTGTGATTTGGGAAGGTCAACCTTGAGGGTTGACATACAAAAACAAGCTCCGCTTTGAGAATTCGTACGTGGGTTTGGGTTTGGGCCGGGTCCACTGATACAGGCCCTAATAATTCTCCCCCGCCCAATTTGGATATCGCCCTCGATGTCTGTCGCGGACGGATCTTTTGCAACCAACGCCCCAATATACCTGATCCGACACTGCTGCGCCCCGTGCCAGGGTTCACAGTTACCTGTAGCGCACTGACCCTCACCTCCTCGGTGTTGATTTCAGCTTCCTCAGCTGGCTCCTGCATCACGATAGCCATGATCTTCTGCCTTATGATGCAATCCTTTATCCAGCGAGGACCGTCGCACAAAAAGCAACCCTATGGCTTCGATTCTACATTTGTCCTTCCCGCAGGACGATGTGGCTCTCGTCGTCCTAGTGAACCTCTGTCCTGCCCGGGAAAGGGTCTGCCCTTTCTAGAACCCTAGCCCTCGGCGGGGAGCCACGCTTCAGTGGTGACCGCGATTTCCTTGGTGGTGCTGATTTGAACTTGTGATTATCCACCAAGGACTCAGCCACCGCCGCAGCCGCCCTCCAGTCAAGTGGGGAATGCCGTCGGACCTCCATCTCCGCCCATGGTTGAAGGTTCCGGACGAAAAAGTACTTCCTGTCGCCTTTCGCCATGTCTGGTAGCTCCAACATCAACATGGGGAACGTCCTGACGTACTCCTAGATCGACCCAGTGTGCCTCAGCCGATCCACCTTTCCACGAGCCTAATCCGCCGAATTTCCGGGAAGAAACTGCCGCTGTGGTTCCTCACGGAAAGTTTCCCAAGGCCAACTAGAAGCCCCCAACATCGAGCTAACTTTGGTCCTTCACCAAAGCTTTGCGTCAACTGTGAGGTATGCGATGCACACCTGCACCCGATCTTCTTCTGGAACACGACTCGCAGAGAACAATTGCTCCATATCTCAGATGAAGTTTTCCACCTCTCTGGACGATCGCCCCCCCTCCCCCCCCACCCCCCGAACGTCGCTAGCTCAGGTACACGTACCATCAACTTAGGAGCCTCCTGTTCCGCCGTCGCTGCCGTCGATCGTGATACTTGCATTAGGACCAAACGCAGTACCACGATCTCTGCCTGCATCTCCTCTCGCATACGTGTCATCTGCTCTGGCAGGTCGATTAGACCCTCCAGAGTCTGCTGCAGGGCAGTGATCTGCAACCTCTGTTGCTCCACCATCCTCTAAAGATGCTCCACTTAGGGAACCACCGCATTCTCCCTTTCACCAGTCAGACCGAGCACCTTCTCGATCTGCGCGATGCGATCACCTTGGTTCGTCATCTCTTCAGGTTTAGCTGTCACCTTAGCTTTACCTTTCTCCTTCTTGAACCACATGTCCTCCGATGACCCTCTAGTAGCGTGGGTGATCTTTTGGAACTTCCGACCGATCTTCACCTTCGCGGGTGAAGTAGTCGTATTGTCTCCTCCAATATCTATGGGTTATGGGCCCACAGTCTGGCTCTAATACCAATTGTCACGCCCCAGCCTAAGGTAGTCCGACGGAACACCAGACCGGGGCTGAAACCCTAGGATTTCCAAGCGTAAAATTACCCCCAACTTGGAAACCCTAATTCTCCGTCCAAAATTTCTCCCCAAATCGAAAAGCAATCGGAAACCCTAACCCTAATCGCCGTTGTCCAAAATTGAATTCCTAATTTAGAAATCAAAATCCTATATTTAAATTACCTCTCTGGTCAACTTTTGATTTTGACCCACAGTCAAAATCCGCCGAGTCAAAATCACGCCGCTCGCCCAATGGAATTCAAAATCTCGCCCTTGCTGACGTCGGACGTCGGATGACGTCAGCAGCCGAATTGCTTCCGCGAAATCAAATTCCGATTTCATTTCCGAAATCGTTGACCAGCCCCATTGACTCGCCTCGAAGCGAGTGCTGAAACTCATCTTTGTTCCGTTTGCGATGCCACCGCGTCGCTTCTTCTGCCGAGCGCCGCTGCGCTTATGAGCTTGCCGGAGAGAAGCGTGCCGACGGGAAAAAGACCTCCTGCCTTTCTCCCACAACTCCGTCGATGCCAACCACCGTCGCCGCCGCTGGAATAGTTGAAGGCGACGCCGGATCTCGCGAAATAGAGGAAGGAATAGAGGGGTGAAAGCTGTGTTTATTTCTTTGAAAACTTACAGGAATCACTCGTCCTTCGTCGTCGGCCCCCTGGCCGTCAGACTCTTGTCTTCCCTCCCTCGCCGGCGACCCCTGTCGCCAGTTACAAATCACTCAAATTCCGCTTACTCTCCCGCTCGTCGGCGTTCCACTGAACGCCAGAAACTCTCCTCCCCAACCTCCTCACAACTCCCCACTGATCTCGATGGTGTGCTGGTCCCTCCATGAAGCTGTTCCCCCTTTGTCTTTATAAGGAAGCGCCGCCACCTCCTTCCGCATGAAGATCGCGTCTCTGCCTTGATTAGGGCATCGCCCGAGTCCTCTGCTGACGCCGACTCCATCGTCCGAGCCGCCAGCGTCCAAGCTTTGCGGGGAGGACTAGTTCGACGCCGCGTCTGAGGAAATCACGGACGAAGCTCGCGATGCAAACGCCGCCGCCGCAACATCTGCATAAGATCTACTCCCTGCGTGTGATTTGGGAAGGTCAACCTTGAGGGTTGACTTACGAAAATGGGCTCCGCTTCGAGAATTCATGCGTGGGTTTGGGTTTGGGCCAGGCCCACTAATCCATGGCCTAACATTAAGTGAGAAGCACACATGTCACACTGGTAGTCCCCCTACACAGTCTTGAGGACCAACATGTATATTTTTTTACTAATCATATTTTTGTTAGTTTTTGTTTACCATGTAACTTGGGCATATTTAGTATATAATAATATAGAGAGTATCATATGTATTAGCTTTTAAGTTACAGATTTGTAGGTCCTCTTGTTTGGTAACACGGTATAGTGTATTATTTATCATGTTGAATTGATTTTTGATATTTTCCAAGGGAGTTATGGAATTGAACAGACACGAATCACATGAAAGTAAAACATAGCAACAGAGTCAGCATTTATATCTAATACTAGCAAAGCAAGAATAAGCTGTAACCTTGCATTTGTTAGTTTGTCAATTGGTAACAGAACTAACGTTATAACGTAATCCCAATCACTCCTGAGAAGAGTCGTTCAAATAATCATTTAGTTTTTTCCCATTGAAAAGAAAAGAAATTGCCTTTAAGATATCTCTAGTGCATCAACAACATTGATGCAGTCATATGTGCATTTTTTTTAATGTTTAAAAATTATAAAATACTCAATTCCAAGGCTTGTCATAACTTATTTAAACACTTGGGCAGGGGGAGAAGGCATTTACCTTACTTGAGCTCTTTGTCTTATGTGGTTCATATGACGATATACTGTCCTGCACAACCTCCTCCGTAACCTCGGCTGTAGCCCTTTCCAATATACCATATCTTTTCTTCTGCAAGAACTTTACAAGAGCTATCAGAGCATTGTGGTTCATTTTTCTGTTCTCAACCATCATGTGATCATCAGACTCATGGTGTTGGGACATTGATGGTTCTATTTCATCTGAGGCATCAGATGAAGCCCTCGAGAGATGAAATTCATCAGATGAAACTGTTTGCAGCTTGGGAAGAATAACCGATGGATACAATGACAACACATAGGTGATCTCCACTTGGGAAGCTATAAATTGTTCCATGGCCTTCTCATAGTTTTCATTATGAAACAAATGATGCGCATACCTGAGGGGTGGATAAGAAAACGTAAAACTCTTTACAAATAAAAGACAATGACATGTATAATGACAACATGCTGGAGAGGAAATTTATTTCAACGACACCTGTAGCTAGTAGCCTGTAATGATTATACTACACTTATAGTATACGAAAATATATTGTGATCATAGTATGAAATACCATCTGAGATCAGGATTTCTGGTTTGTACGGGACTAGTATTTAATATATAATATAAAAATTAAAAACTGGTAGGTTCCAAGTTGACTGACCCATGTTGTATACTTGATTCATTATATGTCAAATGTTTTTGTCAGGCTGCTTAGAAAAATGTCTAAGACCAACCAAATGTTTATGATTCCTTATAGGTTGGAATTTCCCATCAACATTTTTTTTTACTGATGCAATACTTAGCTCTACTCCATTAGCTAGATTCCTAATTGGTTGGAATTTCCCAAAAGCAAGCGTGCCTGTACCTATCTAGGCTCTTTTTTCTTGTTGATTCAGGCAATAAAACCCTTTGTTCAACCCTCGTCACTCTCACAAACTATTTTAAGTTTCAAACTCTAATTATCCTTCCCTAATCCCTCTCAATAAATACAATCATCATTTGGCACCTAAATAAAAAAAACATATATCCCACATTGCAAACATGCTCAGCAATTGAACAACCATCACCGATGGCAACAAAATCCATTATAGCATTATGTGAAGAGTGGCAAAATTACACATTTGAAGAGATATCTTATTGGTGCACTAGTGGCTACTCTAATGTTAGCAAATGCCCCAAATTCTCAAAAAAAATTTGTGCGTTCTATATGCAGCTTGAATCATAAAAATCCAACATTGTGGAGGAGCATGAGGAGTTTGATCAACAAGCATAGGAGTGTTCCTTATATGATGAACATGAGGGACTCAAAGATGCATTTGTAAAGAACCTCAAAATAAATAAGACTCTTCAAGCTATGAGGGCTCAATATGCATTTAAAATTATCAACAAAGATTTTTATGTGCTATATTTAACATTCCAAGTTGCAACATATGTGGAATTATGACCAAATCTGCCTATGCCAATAAATGCTAGCACTCAAGGAGGTTGAGGAAGCCAAAATTATCATAATTCCTACTGCAATATACAAGACTTCTTTTTTTAGCTCAGGAGAAGGCTATGGGGTTTGAGTGTCAAAATCTTGACCCTTGAAGGATCAAAAAACCTCGCCGAAGCGTACCAGTCCGGCGGCTCGCGGGAGCATACCAGTCCGGCAGCTCGCCGTACCGGTACGGTACCGGCATACCGTCCGGTACGTGATTGCAGTAGCGGCGAAGGCGAGGGCACAGGCGAGGCGGAAGTTGGGCACAGGCGAGGCAGAAGCTGGAAGCTTCCACCGGCGGCGGAAGCTTCGGTCGAAGCTTCCTCGATCGAAGCTTCCACCCACGCCAGCACCGTCCGCCCGCTGTCTGCCGCCGACCGTGCTCCAAGTGTCCGTCCACGACCGGTGTTCCACCGGACCGGTACGTACTGGGCGGTACATACGGTACCGGACCGGTTTTAGAATCGTTGCCCTTGACCCAAGGGCTTTTCACTTCCAAAGAAGTAAACAAACAAGTATTGACAATGCCTATAGCAAAACAAACGAGATTGGTCAGTCAATCCAAATGGTTCCACACCAAATGCATTCTTTTAAATGCAACTAACAATACTTACACATTAATAAATAAACTTTTATAGATGGCCACTATCACAAAGTGAAGGAGATTGATCAATTTATCTCAAAATGGTTCTATTTCAAATGCATTCCTGTGAGTG
The DNA here is from genome assembly GCA_027563935.2 of Costus lasius. NCBI lineage: Eukaryota > Viridiplantae > Streptophyta > Magnoliopsida > Zingiberales > Costaceae > Costus > Costus lasius. The sequence goes on from CM050446.2 coordinate 126,627,574, forward strand.
CAGCCACGACAATTGATACTTCATCGTGGTGTCCATAATTCAGGATGATGGACACAAAATCCAACCTTTAACTTCTAATGAGACAATCACCACCTACTTTGATGAGCAAGTTGAGAATGTGTCAAGGATGAATCTAAAGCATGGAGGGGCAATGTAGATCTTATAGCATTACTTTACGAGATGCATGAACTAGGCAAACCTGAACTAGCATGATTAAGAAATCAACCTCGTAATAGTCCATCAACTAGTAGACAATTTAGCCAACTACCAATATGCAGTCTACATTTGCCGCCTCATGAAGGAGTTGGAAGAGATCAATTGTCACTTGTGCATATGTTAATGGACAAGGGAGCTTACTTCAAGAGATTCATAAATCTCCAAGAAGATTAACCCCACTTTTCTGGATCCCCTGCATGATGCAAAATATGAGTGGTTTGACATTATTCAAGAAGACAATGTAGATCATTCACAACCATCACTAAGTGCACTCTTTTATGTAAACCTTTATGTTGAAATCATATGTCCGCTGCAAGCAGTTTGCTACTCATTTCATTACTTTAAGATCCCTTGATAAGAAGTCAAAGTTAAAAGGCAATGTTCACAATCCCAAAATGGTGTGAATTATAATATGCCTCTACAATCAATAATGAGCAACTGGAGAAGGTTATTCTTTATGGGTGATTTGGAGATCATATTTACGAGATCACGATCACCAAAGAGCTTATCTATGTTGTCTTCCTCATGGTTCACATGGATAGAAAGCTGTGACAGAATAAGTCTATCATGCTATTCATGAGGTTGAAATTAAATCATTGCACCTTGCCAAGTCATATAAAGAATAAGTCATAAGTGAAAATCATATGTAGTAAATGGGAGAAGCAATACAACAAGAGGCTCATTTTGCTAGTTATGAAAAAAATCAATAAATAATAACTAAATTGCACCACTTTAAATCATTTATTTCTGCATTTTAAAGGAAAAATTTGAGTGTTTCCCCAAAAACTTAAAATGATTTTAAATAATTTAAATATTTTATTCATTTCACTTTATCCCTAAAGTTTAAAATAATTTGATTTAGCTACCATTTTCTATTGTTCATCTTATTATAACTTCTTAGTTAGGTTTATGCTTTATCTTAGTTTGACCATGTAAGTTCAGATTTTATTTTAATTTAGCCTTTGATGTTTAAGATATTGTGAGCAATTTAATACATATTGAGACAACAAATAAGTAATTGAGACATAATACAAACCTTCAGGTGTTAAATTAATTTTTTTCTAAAATTATTATTTTACTGAAAATTCTTAGCTCCATTTACCCATGGTCTTGACCCACCACTATGGCATGGCATGTATGTTTCCTTACTGCCTTGGAGCATAAATGCACTAGTAGACAGGTTAACGCATGCTACCCTTAGCTACAATTTTATTTTTTTCATTATATATGAAAGTTTATCTAGGGCTGATAAACATGTTTCATGGGATTAGACATGACCAGACTAGGCCATGGTCCATGGCTCACACTGGCTCCACTCACATTGGACTAATCTTGGCATTGCCTATTTAGTGCAACACGATAATAAACATGACACATCCTACAAGCTTAGCATAACATGATAGGGTGCTAGACATGGCACAACCTGTGTCTTAGCACAGTGGCATATTGTGGGCCTTTTCTCATTTTTTAATTTTTTTTATATTTTAATATATAATAAATATAATATTTATGTATTATTTTTAAATATTCTATAGTTTGTAAATATTTTTAAATAAAATTTTTAGCATGTGAGTCATCCAAAGGCTCGTGGGTTTGTCAAGAAACATGGGCCAATATTCATACCATGTAATAGACGATTATTGATCCGTATAGGCAAGGGCAATGCCATGATCATATTGTACAATGAAAGTCTATTTCATCATTAAGCCAACCCTAACACCTAGTGAGGTAGTGCTCTATGGCACATAATACTCTAGTTTAGTTTCCCATGGATGTGGGAGAAAAAATAGTATGGTATATAAAATTTTATGGCTTACTATTAGGCTTAAGCATTTTAAATTGGTTATATTATCATTTGGCTCATCAAATTAATTGGTCAGTTTGTTCGTGAATTGTACCAGCACCACTGTTCAACTCTATAATTAGCTATCACTAAGTTCAATTCTAGGCCTCCCTGATTATTTTATCCCTTTGATATGTGCATAGCACTTCCAGATTAATATGCATTATCTTGTCATAACACTGAATTAATATAAGTGATAGCTAATTAATTGAGAATAGATTCTCTTGAACAAAATACATACCTAACGTGTATTGAGCTTTCTTTGGCCGCTCGGAGTGATGAGTCCTCGGGAGGAAGTAGCTTGCACAAAGACAAGGCCTCCTCAAAATCTCCAGAAGCTGTTAATTGCACAATCTGTAAGGCAGTGAACATATAAAGACAAATAATAAGCAACGCTAAGATTACCCTACCAAATTCAAGCAAGAAAGGAAATAAACCAATGATATATAGGGATTTATCAACTTCTAATCAAGGAATTAGTACATTGAAATTTGAATATCAAAGTGAAAAGCAAAAGCTATCAAGTGGCTCTCACCATAATTAGAACTTAGAATATGGATTCCAACTAAGATGTTGCAACGTACTATTATACTCTAGAAAAAACAGTTAATTTGAAGTGGGAGATGTAGTTTTATGATTATCAAATTTTTTACCATGGAAGTTGCAACTATTCCAGTTTTACAAATTCAGGACATTTCCTAGAGAATCAATCTTTAGGCAGACAACATAACACGCAAGTTACCAACCAGGTATTCGCACTTGTTAAAACGAGGTAATATAATTCAATACCTGTGCACCAAGAGGAACAGGTAACAGTCCATAGACAGCATTGCTTAATGTAGCAATCACACAGGTATTGCTTTGAAGAAGCAGACGAACATCACGAAGACCAACTGTCTGAATCAGTGGATAAGGAACTCTAAGGGAACGTATCTGCTCAAACTCCACAAGTGAGAATTTTCATCATTAGACAAAGGTGATCATGTCTCTAGCGAGAATTAGAACTACTATTCACTTACCTCAATATGCTTTGGTAGCCGACCTAATGCGTATGGCTTTTGGACAATAACAGAACTTGGGGCCTCAGACCAACATATCCTACCATCCTGAAGAAGCTTTCCATTTTGATCAACAAAAACTCCAATATTATCCTACAGGCAGATGTAAGTGGAGAAATTAATAGTTCTGGAAAACGCTTAAATCAGACTAGGCCATCTTAAAATAATTTTGAAGTCAAAAGAATGCACCTAAGGTTACAACAAAAACAAAAAACTCACAAACATTATTTGATCAGAAATCTAACATTGTGATTATTGTTTTTAAATATTTTTGGGCTATTTTTTTCTTTTTAGCATATTCATACTTTTCCTTTTATATATATATATATATATATATATATATATATATATATATATATATATATTTTTGTTTAATGTTTGCTGTTGCTATTTCTTGGTCATGTGTCTTGTGTGACTCCGGGAAACACTTTTTTGGAGTTTGACCACGTGACAGTCAAAAGTAGTGTTACATGACCAGTAAGAAATGAAGCCACATAGTTAGTTAACAAAATAATAACGACACAAACATAGATTCCCTCTCAAATTGATAGAACAAAAATTTTACAAAAGATATTTTATTAGTAAATTATATTCTGAACACTACACTTTGTACTATTTTGAATAAATATGTCTTAAACCCTCCTCCTTTGAACAAAAATACATTCTAACAATTGAAAACACTCTGATACAAGCACAGAAGTTAATATCAACTGAACCTCCTACCTTCTTCCTCTTCTAGCCATATCAGTTGGCTCCTTATCCTCCTATGAAACAATATCTACTCCATTTTTGTGGGGTAAATTTCCATCACACATTTGCTTGGTAAATTTAACTGAACAGTTTGGTCATCGCACTAACAAATACTAATGGCAGTGGGAGGCTATAAAAAGATCAATAATACAAAATGGAAACAATAGACAAAATAAGGGTCTATGACAAGAATAAGATTTTCTCTTACAAAAATATTGCCATGATCTATCAGTCAAATAATACAATTGTTCAATGAAAGAAACTTGCCAATCGTAAATTTAGTCCAGAGAAGTGATGAAGCAAAAGCACCTTTCCAAGAAGAAGCTCTCCTGAGGGAAGACGAGCAACTAATGAAGGGGAAATCCTCCCAGAAGAAAATATCTCTGATAGTGCACCAGTTGCACTGTTCATTATCATGTATTCTTTTTTTATTCCAACACATATATTCTCTCCACTCCAAGCAATAGATTTCACATTGTCTGGAACACCAAACTCCTTGACCTCCACAATTTCTCGACCTCCTTTTAAAGAGTACAGATAACATTATCATTTGATACAAAAAATGACGTTGTAAGATAACACTTAGACATTACCAAACAACTACGGTAAATCTTGAAGATTGCAACGCCTAGAAAAACAAAATAATAAAATCTTTGTGTACACTTTCTAATGGCAAAAAATATATATGTTGTATCACCATACCATGAAAGTTTTCATATTAAATGAATAAGATGCTCCCAGTTTGATGCATAAAGTTCTATATCAACATGATTCTCTTTTATGTTGAGTGATGTTGAGTGTCACTATGTTGGTTTCTTATGATTCAACAAATTAATCCCCTATGCCATTAATCCACTACATTATAGGGAATTTATCGTATAGATTGTCCCCTTTTAACTTAATCCGATACCTATCTAAGTTAAGCTACTTCTTTCGTAGCTTATCAACTCAGGATAAATCTATTATATTCTATAATAAATAGTCTGATCTATTGTCGTGATCTAATATAATGAGTAAAAACACTGAAGAACCATTCCCCAATACAAGGTAACCTACACAACCCCTAAATAATACTCTCTTACTGGTTAAAAGTTCAGGTTCAAGCCTAAGAATGTGAAAAGCAGTAGCTAAATAAATTACCAATGAGGCAAAAACCTGCACCGGGGGAAGGCATAGCAAACCTTCGGTAGAACAATGCTCTCCTACAGGTAAAAAATTCAGCCCAAGAATGCACTGTACAGGAAGAAAAATTCCTCTTTGTGCCTGCTTGATGAACAACCTCCTTCCACGGATGCCTTCCTTGAAGCACAACCAACACTTGGATGCAGGCAGAGCAAAACACCAACTGCTCACCGAGGAAAATCAGGAGAAAAACAAACGTTGTTGCCAAATAAGCCCTAGATCTCACTGTACAAACCAAAACACAGAAGTCCTAGAGAGCAACAAGATTTGATACTATGATAGAATTTTTGTGATGCAAAACTAGGTGACCTCGTGTTGATCCTCTTTTATTAATATCAAAAGATAAAGTACAAACGGGTATAACCTGCTTTATAAGTTAATAATAGTACAACCCACTTCATATAAGCTAATATATTTACTTAAATTATTTACATTAATACATACATATATATATATATATATATATATATATATTTACATTATTTGCAACTGATAGTTAAACTTGAACAGTAAAGTAATAACAAGAATACATAGAGAACAACTGGATGAAATAGAAAAAAATCACAAGACCAAGGCTAGTACTGTAAGAAGAGAGTATAGTTTTACCTATCTTAATAATTATCTAGTAGTGACAAGTTTACCGGAGGAAGATGGTTCAACAAGTGGAAATGTTTACTACAAATACATAACAGTATCTTATATTCCAGAGGTTGGACTTTGCAGTTTGTACACCTATGCATTAATGTCACTGTTTAATTACATAAGCTCTTCTAAGTTCTTATTTAAACTCAAAGAAATTTAAATGAAAAAAGAAGATATAATCACTGCCAAACTAGTTGTTCAAGCATACTAATTGCAACCGAAACAGGCAGCAACAAGAAACACTAAACCAAAAACCTCAGTTAAGGTCAGGTTTCTCTGTGACTTCTTAAGTGACTACCAGGAAGTATAACTGTTTGCAAATTTTTCTTCTTAAAGAAGAGCACTTTTTATCAGTAATCCAGGCATCCAAAAACTTTACATCGTATTCAGCATCACACTAAGCAAGTTAATAACAAGTCAAAGACCAACTGAAAAGATTTATCCATTACAGATGAATCTCATTCTCAACTGTACCACCATGATAGTTGTTCACAAAGCCTTTGGTTAGAAAAAGGATCCCTAAGGACTTATTCAGCACTAACATGGGAAGGCATAATTTTCAAATTTGAACATGTAGATACAGACAATATTAGTTTAACATTCATTTCCAAGTGAATACAATAAGATTACCAAAATTTAGATGCAGGATTAGAAGAGACATATTACTCAACCTATTTTATTTATTTTTATTTTTAAAAATTAATTGATGCTCAAAGACACCTTTTAGTAAGGTTGTAAACTAGCTGAGCCGAATAACCTTTTGACTATGCTTAAGCTTTTTCTTAATCAAAGTTTGTTAAGCTTGAACAATTGGTAAGCTCGTGAGCCTAAAATATGTGTAAAACTTGTTTGAGAAAAGCTTGTTAAGCTCGTATCGAGATGTAGTATAATCCAAAGTTTAAATCTCAGTCAAAGCAGCATCTTGAACCGTTCTCGGCCTAGTATGCAGTGTGCCATAACAATTGATACAGTAATATTTTATATAGCATGATGTATTTATTGTATATTGAGCATACTAAAACGTGGTGGTCAGTGTCTTGGCCTCCTATCAGATAGTATAGACTGGTTCATGAAAGCCTTGGTTGAGACTAAAATTTTTCTCAAAACTTGTTTATTAGATTATCATTCAAAAATAAGCAAGCTTTTACCGAGACAAGCACCGACCTTAATGCTTGTTCACCTGTAGCCTGGTGATTTCATTGCACAAGGTGTGCTACACGTGATATTCAAACCATGATCCATTGACAGTTTAACCCATGCCCCTCGTTACTATGGTGATGGAGCTTTCCTACGAGATATGCTGCCAATTTGTTTCCAACGACGTGAACAAATTGGTAAACGCGAAAGCGACGTTGTCACGTAAGGCTGTTCAATTTTTCCAAAGAAAAAAAAAACAAGGCTACTCCATTACAGAAACCACGGTCTCAAAATGTGAAATTTCCCGATCAAAGACCCTAATCAATTGAGTAGAAAGTGAGAGGGAAAGTAGTGAAATCCATACCATCAAGGCGGTACAATGTGACCTTCTTCTGCCTCCCAACACAGAGGAAACCCCTCCGATCATCCCAACTGAAAACATGAGCGCCCTTGGTCTTCCCGATCACCACCACTGTCTCCAGATTGGGTAACCGGTGGAGGGCGATCCACTCCGAGAGGGAGAGCAGTAGGTTCCGTGATCGGCACACCTCCATTGACAACGGAGCGCGCTTCCAGAATTTGGACACTGTATTCTCCAGCACGTAGGACTCCCTCTGGATCTCGAGGTCCCCTAGCAGCGGTCCGTCATCCCCAACGGGGGTAGAGGAGGAGGAGGAGCAGGGAGCGTAGATGCGGAGGGATGCATCGGAGCAGCCGAGGAGGAGTTTGGATCCGTAAGAGGCGGCGGCGTCGATCCTCGCCGAGCACCCCTTCAGGAGCTCTACCAAGTCGTAGGCGCTGTGCACCATCTCTCTCGCTCGCCCTCGCGCTCTCACGCTAGCTTTACGTCGAACGTTACAACGACGGAAAGCTGGAGATCGATGGATCTGGTCCTAAGTTTTATGTGGAAAACTAACTCCACATTCTACGGTTAATCATCCACGATTCGAAATCCGAACTGAAATTTGTACTCCTGCCCGTGGAAATGGAATTGGAATTTCCGATTTTACATCTAGATTTGGAGAAGATCCTGATCAAACTATCAGTGTGCTTCTCTAATGGGCCGGATCCAAGACAAGGGGTTGGACTTGTAGCGTTCACTAATTTCGAAATTTAAAAAAAAAACCCCAATAATCATAAGACTGCGGCCATTATAAAAATAAAAAATATATATACATAATTCGACCAATTTTTCAAAAGTATTCTATAATTTCAGTGTTTGATAAATTTCTAGAGAAAATGCGATAAGAGCAAGATGATAAGATAAATTAAATATATTAACATTGTAACTAACTTATTAACATATATGCGAGCGAAAAAATCCCGTGGATACCAAATCACTCTAATAAGTAATTTATATTTTTGTCTGGCTGTGTTTAAAGGAGTTCATAACAAAAATAAGAAAATAATACTTTAATTCTTTAAGACTTTATTTCCTGGGAAGAAATTCACATATCTCAACTCTCAAGTGCTAAAAGATATGACATTCAATATTTCTTGAATGCTCGAGTACTTAGAGAAACATAAGATACTTCAGTGCCTTAATTAACTGATATCAATTGCTATAGACAAGTGATTTTATAAAGTTTTTTTTTTAATATAAGCAAGTTAAGTAATGGAAATGGGTTTAACCCAAGAACTTTTATCAATAACTAAGAGCGTTACTGGTTAAACTAACTTACACTCTCACTATTTAACTTGTCTATATCAAAAAAAAATATAATAAAGTATAATTAGTAAAAATCTTAATTGTTAATAATAAAATTTAAATATTAAATTCCATTTTTATTAATTAATTTATCTATATAAAATGATAAGTAGTTTTTGTAAATAGGAATTGTACTGGACTCCGACTAGACCTGACAATTTGGGCTAGCAGGTCATAAACGGGTCATGTCAGCTGTGACTCGTGACCCGATTAAGCCAACCCGAACACGATCCGTTTAATTAATTGGGTCAAACTGTCTAACACGAACACGATCTGAATATAATCGGATCAACCCGACACGACCCGAATAACTCGTTTATCATTTATGTTTTAAATATAAATAATAAATTAATAGAAACTCTATTAAAAAAAATAAATTTTTGGGCTTAAGTGTGAGCCAAAATCTGAGTTAAAAGATAGTTAAAAGATATTTGGGCTTATGGGCTAGTAATGCGAGTTAAGTGAGCTTATATTTAAAGTTTTTATATATAAATATATAATGTAACCGAGTTAAGCGGATCAACCCGTTTACAACCAGACACGACCCGATTATTTTTGGGTCATAAATAGACTGACCTGTTTATGACCTGAACACGATTGTGACTGATTTGAATCTGTCTAACTTCGTGTCCAGTCTGATCGGATCAGCGGGTAGGATCAAAATTTGCTAGGTCTAACTCCGGCGATGGCTTGAGCCACACGGTGCCAATCTACGAGGGCTACGCGTTGCCGCACGTAATTCTGCGGCTAGACTTGGCCAGCTGCGACCTCACGGACTACATGATGAAGATCCTGACGGAGCTCGGCTACTCCTTCACGACATCGGCGGAGCGTGAAATCACACGCGACATGAAGGAGAATCTCTCCTACATCGCGCTGGACTTTGAGCAGGAGATGGAGACGGCGAGGACGGACGCTGCCTCCGTCGACCAGAAGTACGAACTTCCCGACGAGCAGGTGATCACAATCTGGAACGAGCGGTTCCGTCACCGGAGGTGCTGTTCTAGCCGTCGATGATCAGGATGGAGGCGGCAGGGATCCACGAGACCACCTACAACTCCATCATGAAGTGCGACATGGACATCAGGAAGGACCTGTACGGCAACATCGTGCTCAGCGGTGGCACCACCATGTTCACGAGCATCGCCGACCATATGAGCAAGGAGATCTCGGCCCTGGTGTGAGGCTCAGCGGACTAGTGGGTCCCCCTGGCACGTGGGCACGGTAACAAGGTGGAAGACTCAGCTCCGGTCAAACCGGGGCGGATCGCTGTGGCAGGCACAAACCCGAAAACCCGTCTTTCGAGTTCTACCCGATCCAGTTCTCCGCGATGCGCGCAGAGGAGTGGGTTACATCCGGGTGAAGACCCCGAGGAGACAAGGAGCGGCAATAGGCAGCAGCTCGCTTGCGGGGTTGTACACAGGCCGACCAACGGCGGGAAAGAAAGGACCGGCTAGTTGGGTGTCAGAGGACGCACGTGGGTGGATGATTAAGTAGTTCGCGGGTTCCACTCAAGGGGGTGCCTGCGAAGAACGAAGGAGGAAGAGAGCAATTGAGCCGTCAGAGTGCATGGAGCTCTCATCGCCGAACTAACCAGAGTGTAGAGGAACAATGGTTGGCAAGCTAGTGTAAGATGGGAGGAGGGGGTTTTAGGTAACTTTGTATTTATGAGAATAAAAGTGAAAAGTTCCCCCTCTGTCTGAATCGACTTTCTTGCCGGAGTCTGGTCGGTCGGAGTTTCTCTCGGAGAACTCAGGTGGAAGGAGGTAGTCACTCTACCTCTAGCCGTTGTTCGCCTTCCGAGTTTGGCTACGTGTCTCTTCTTCGTGAGACTGACGTAGACAAAAAAAAGGGGGAATATAATACTCGGGTAATAGGTCAACGACAACTTTCAGACTCGGGGTGTAACAGTTGATTAGTATCAGAGGCAATCAGTCATTAGTGGGAAAAAAAATCCGGCAGGATGGTTTCGGCGGCGGATTGACTAAATCGGATAGAGTTGTTATTAGGCATGACCGGCGATACGAAGGACCAGGTGCTGGTTGCATGGGTCGAGGACCTGGTCCGGCAGGCTGAGGTCCAGCAACAATAGATCCCTCTGTTGCAGGAGGCGGTGGCTCGCCTGACGATGTCACAAGAAAGAAACGTCACGGAGTTGACGGTGATGAGGGCCGCCCTAGCCCAGGCTCTTTCACTAACGACGGCCCCGCCGGAGAACCGCCGCCGCATAGGCCAAAATCCACATACCAAAGCCCACTCCCTTCGCAAGCGTTAGGAGCGCTAAGGAACTTGAAAATTTCTTGCGGGATGTCGAACAGTGCTTCAATGCTAGCTGCATCCCGAAGGTGGAGAAGACGAGGGTAGGATCTGCCCACCTCTCGGGTGACGCTAAGGTCTAGTGGAGAACCAGAGCACCCTCGACGTCGGAGACGGCAGAAATGGCATGGGAGTAATTCAAAGAAGAACTGAGACGTCAGTTCCTCCCAAGCAATAGCGTGGAGCAAGCCCGAGAGGTGCTGTCGCGACTCCGGCACACTAGTATAGTAAGAGAGTACGTCTGGGCGTTCTCGGCTCTGATGCTAGAGATCCCGGACATGGCGGAAGCCGATCGGCAGTTTCTGTTCTTGAAGTACCTTCAAGGCTGGGCGCAGCAAGAGGTTTGCCGGCAAAGCCCAACCGATTGGCATGAGGCGGCAACAATGGTTGAGGCGCTGGTGGACACGAGGGGCCCCCGTACCTCTCTGTTACTGCCCTGCTCTGCCCCGCTAAGGCGTGCTCCTAGTCCTATGACTCGAGGTGCGGGCAGAGACAGGGTACCTCCACGACGGAGTTGGGCCGAAGCGCACCCACCACCGCCGCAGGAAGAGCCATCTCGGACAACCGATAAATCTTTAGATAGGCTGCATCCACTTGCCTGCTTCCTCTACCAGGGTCGCATCGAATGCGCGACTATCCTACCAGGGAGCGGCTCTCTGCCACGGTGGCAAGAGAGACGGCGGAGTCGAGTTCGGCAACTATCGGTGCGATGACCATCGCAACGATTACGGCAGCGACAACAGCGGTAGGGGCCCGACTGATGTATGTTCCCCTGACAACAAGTAGCGTGGAGATGCAAGCCATGGTAGACACGGGGCCCACTCACCTCTTTGTGTCCAAAGCGGTGGCGAGGCGACTCAAGCTGAGGATTTCAAAGTCTATTGATGCCGTAAAGATGGCGAATGCCACGGAACAACGGATGATTGGCGTCGAATATGATGTGCCGATTGCACTAGGCCAGTGGTCGGGACGTCACCATGTACACGTGGTTCGACTCGACGACTACGAGGCGATCATCGGCATTGAACTACTACGCCGAGCTAAGGTGGCAGTATTCCCACACCTAGAGGGCATCCAGGTCCTCCACAAACAAAGACCCGGCTGGATATCGACATTGCCGGAGATGCATATGCACCCTACCCCGAGAAACCAGGGTGAGTCGGGCGAAGGTTCCCCCACCCTCTCTGCCGTCGTTCTGGCAACTGGGTTCGACGAGGCAAACCTACATATATGGTCGTCGTGGAAACGGCGTCCACGGAGCTGGAGCAAGGGATGGTGGTAGTCCTTGCCCAGTAGGGATGGCAAGAAAACCCATCCCCGCTTCGCCCCGATCCGACCCAACCCGAAGTCAACGGGAAAAACCCGAGTTGACTGGGTCTCGGGTCGAGTTCGGGAAAAACCCGATGGGATAAAGTCGGGTATGAAAATTCAAGTACCCACCCCAAACCCGACCCCGAACCCGCCCCAATTATTAAAATGACAAATTTACCCCCTTCAAAGTTATAATTTATGTACTAAATTTATAGTAGTTTGATGTAAAAATGATTGTGTAGTTTATGTAAAATACTTTTCATTTATATATTATGAATATGGAATGAAAAATAATTTTAAAATATTATTTATAATATATACTTATTTTTTAGACCGGTCGGGTTCGGGTTTCCCCGCGGGATCGGGTGTGGGGTTGGGTTTTCTAAACCCGTCGGGTTCGGGGTCGGGGTCAGGGATGGGTTTGGGGAAGTCAGGGTTGGGTCGGGGATGGCAAAACCCGACCCCGACCTGGCCCGTTGCCATCCCTACTTCCCAGGTGGAGGATATTCTCGCGGACTATGAAGAATTGCTGCCGGCAAAGTTGCCCAGGGAGTTGCCTCCAAGAAGAGAAGTTGACCATCAGATCGAACTTCTACTCCCCCCCCCCCCCCCCCCATATCGCATGGTGTTCAATGAGCTTCGAGAGCTACGACAGCAACTGGATCAACTCCTTGAGTCAAGGTTCATCCGACCTTCAACATCCCCGTATGGCGCCCCAGTGCTCTTTCATCATAAGAAGGACGGGAGTCTCCGAATGTGCGTCGATTACCGACCACTGAATCGGATCACAGTGCGAGATCGATATCCCATTCCCATGATTTCGGATTTGCTGGATCGCCTGGGGGAGGCAACCATTTTCTCCAAATTAGACCTCTATTCTGGCTATTGGCAAGTCCGGATTGCGGAAGGACAGGAGAGGAAGATGGTGTGCTCCACGCGCTATGGCGCCTATGAATTTCTGGTCATGCCCTTTGGGTTGACCAATGCACCGACGACCTTCAGCCGACTAATGAACTAGATATTAAGTCCGTTCCTAGATGATTTTGTAGTAGTTTACTTAGATGACATCGTCGTCTACTCATCATCATTGGAGGAGCACCGGCGACACCTGCGGATGGTGCTTCAGAAGTTAAAGGAAAACCACCTCTACCTCCACTCGGCGAAGTGTGAGTTTGCTAGGGAAGAAGTATCATTCCTGGGTCACCTGGTCGGCGGAGGACGAGTGCGCATGGATTCAGCCAAAGTCCACGTCATTGTCGATTGGTCGGCCCCACGGAAGCCGATGGAGCTACGATCCTTCCTTGGGGTCGCCAACTATTATCAACCCTTCATTGATGGTTACTCCAGGATTTCCTCTCCTCTGTCCGAAAGGCGGAGCCGTGGAGGTGGGGAGCAAAGCAGCAGTCGGCCTTCCGGGAGCTAAAAAGTAGGTTGATGACGGAGCCCGTATTAGCTCTCCCCGATTTCCGGCGACCCTTCGATGTCCACGTCGACGCATCAGACAGGGCAATAGGCGGGGTTTTGGTACATGGCGGCCACCCGGTGGCGTACAAAAGCCGAAAACTTAGTCCGGCCGAGCAAAGGTACACCATGCATGAGAAAGAAATGTTGGCGGTACTTCATTGTCTGAGGGTGTGGCGGGTGTACGTGTTGGGTGCGGCCATCATTGTGCACACTTACAATGCCGCCAACACCTTCTTCGTGACCCAACCCAAGTTGTCAGCTCGCCAAGCCCGGTGGCAGAGTAGCTAACGGAGTTTGAGGTGGTGTGGCGACACAAACCTGGTCGAGTGAATGTGGTGCCGGATACGTTAAGTTGGCTCTCGATTTTGAAGTGTTGTTCGGCCTCCTCCGTAAGTGGTGATCTCCTCGCTAGAGTGGAGACGGCTGCGGTGAGGGACACTCGGTATCAGTCCCTCCTAAAGCGAGTCAGTGACGGAGTGGTGTGACGCTTCGTCGTGGGGGCGCATGGGCTCCTAATGGCGAGCGAAGAAAGACCACTTATTCCCGGAGCCGGCACGCTTAGACGAGACTTGATGGCGGAGGCGCACGACGCGCCATGGGCAGGCCACCCTGGTCAACGCCGCATGTCGCTTTGATGGTGCGGCTTTGTTACTGGCCCTCGATGAAGGCCGACATCGCGCATTACGTGTGCACCTCTGTTACTTGTCAGCAGGACAAGGTGGATCGCTGACGGGAGGCGGGTCTGCTCCAGCCTCTACCACGGCTGGAACATCCATGGACTTCGTCACAGGGTTTCCGGTGGTCGACGGGCGAGGCTCAGTGCTCGTCATCGTCGATCGATTTTCCAAGTATGCGGTATTCTTGGTAGCCACCCCCCACTGCCCGACGGAAGAGGCGGCTGCGCTTTTCTGGAGTGGGGTGGTGAAATCATTGTTAGCGACCGTGATCCCCGTTTCACGGGGCGCTTCTAGAGGACGCTATTCCAGCGGATGGGCACTCAGCTGAAGATGTCGACGGCATATCACTCTCAGATGGACGGCGAGACCGAGAGAGTGAATGTCGTGTTGGAGGAATATTTGAGGCACTACGTGACTGCGAGTCAAAGAAATTGGGTGGAATTGTTGGACGCCGCTCAATTCGAACACAATCTTCACCGCTCCTCGGCGATCGGAAAGAGTCCGTTTGAAATGGTGCTAGGCCAGCAGCCCCTCACCCCAATCGATGTGGCACAGCGGGACGATGATGGTCTCCGCCCAGAGGCGCACCAGCTGGCCCGGGAACGATCAAAGATCTAGCAAGAGGCGCGTGATAGCCTCGAGTAAGCAGCTCGTCGGATGGAATATTACGCCAATCGTAGCCGGCGTGATGAAGAATTTCACCCCAGCGATCTAGTTCTACTGAAAATCACCTCAAAGATGTGGAGGCAGGTCCCGCAAAGAAGGTCCACCGCGGCCTAGTTCCTCGCTACGACGGCCCATTCCGGGTCATCAATCATGTAGGCTCGGTGGCATACCGGATTGAGCTCCCGGAGCAACTCAAATTAGATTCGGTCTTCCACATTTCGTTCTTGAAACGATTCCATGAAGACGCGGATGGCGATCGTCAGCAGAGGATTCGGGCGCCATCGATGGTACAGGCGCAATTTGATCAGGAACTAGACCAGGTGCTCGACTTGCGCACGAAGGGGACTCACACCGGCAACCGCCTCACTGAATTTTTGGTACAGTGGCAGGGTGTAGCGGAACCGATGTGGGAGAGAGCCAGAGACCTCTGGCAGTTCGAGACGTAGCTCATGTGGTTCATGGAAGCTAGGACGCCGGGGATGGCGTCCGCTCCGCCTGGGGGAGGATTGTGAGGCTCAGCGGACCAGTGGGTCCCCGGGCACGTGGGCGTGCTCACAAGGTGGAAGACTCGGCTCCAATCAAGGCGGGGCAGATCGCTGTGGCAGGCGCAAACCCGAAAACTCGTCTTTCGAGTTCTACCCGATCCGGTTCTCCGCGACGCGCACGGAGGCGCGTGTTACATCTGGGTGAAGACCCCGAGGAGACAAGGAGCGGCAACAGCGGCGACTCGCTTGCGGGGTCGTACACAGGCCGACCAACGGCGGGAAAGAAAGGACCGGCTGGTCGGGTGTCAGAGGACGCACGTGGGTGGACGATTAAGTAATTCGCGGGTTCGACTAAGGGGGTGCCTGCGAAGAACGAAGGAGGAAGAGAGCAATTGAGCCGTCAGAGTGCATGGAGTTCTCATCGCCGAACTAACCAGAGTGTAGAGGAACAGTGGTCGGCGAGCTAGTGTAAGATGGGAGGTGGGGGTTTTAGGTAACTTTATATTTATAAAAATAAAAGTGAAAAATTTCCCCCTCTGAATCCACTTTCTTGCCGGAGTCTGATCGGTCGGAAGTTTCCTCTGAGAGAACTCGGGCGGAAGGAGGTAGCCGCTGTTCGCCTTCCGAGTCCAGCTACGTATCTCTTCTTCGTGAGACTGACGTAGAAAAAAAAAGGGGGAATATAATACTCGGGTAATAGGTCAACGATGACTTTCGGACTCGGGGCGTAACACCTGGCCCCCAGCAGCATGAAGATCAAGGTGGTGGCGCTGCCGGAGAGGAAGTGTAGCGTCTGGATCCGAGGGTCCATCGTGGCTTCGCTCAGCACCTTCCAACAGGTACACATATATAGTATTGCAGATTTGTTATATATAAGCTTACACAAAAAATTTTCAAGAGCACGTAAGAGCTTTTCGTGTGGCTCTCACTTGAATATTCGCATCTTTAGAAAGATGAACTGCTAACACTTGTAATTAATTGAATATATTGGCCCAATTTGAGGTCGCTCGAGCTTCTGGCTGATGGTTAGTCTGAGTAGAACTAGTCTGAGTAGAGCTGATCTAAAAAGCTGAGACTGTTTGAGTGTATTAGCTGGTCTCATAAGCAACTGTGAACTGCTATGCTGTGCTGTTCAGTTCTATTAAGAAATTTTTTTAATTTATTTTTAAAATTTAAAATTACTTTACACAACAATAAATAATTTTTAGATTATTATATAAATAAATTTAATTTAAAGTTGACAAATTTAAAAAAAAATTACAAGAGTTTCCACTATATAAATAAATTTTTAGACTATTTTTATTTTTTAAAAAAATTTTAAAAAATAATCATACAAATATAAATATTTAAATTTAATTTTTTTTCAAGAATTCTTTAAATTTTTTTAAAAAATTTCCTAAATGCAAACCATACATACATGATATATAAAATTTTAAAAAATAATCATAATATATTACAAATATAAATTTAATTTTTTATTATATATTATTAATTTAGATAGAAATATTTATTCTCTTATTTTTTATATTTTTTATTATTTTAATTTTAAAAATTCTTATTTATTAATATCTCTACTCTCTATACATAAAAATAAATAATAAAAAATAAAAAAATAAAAAATCCCCAAATCCCACTTCGTCGTCACCACGCGAAGGGGATTTGGGTTTCGACATCGCCGTGTTCGGCGCGCCGACGGCCGGAGGCAACGGGAGGGGGAAGCACCACAAGTCGCGGGTGCTGGGGTCGGCATCGGTGCCGGCGACGAAGCTGCAGGCGACGGTGGTGCTGATGAAGCGGAACGTGTTGGACTTCAGCGACTTCAACGCGTCGCTGGTCGACGATGTGCATGAGTTCCTCGGCCGGAGGCAGCGACGGCTGGAGGCGGCGACGGTCGGAGGCAGTGATGGCTGGAGGTGACGACAATGGGCGATCGCGTGCGAAGGGATCCAAACCTAGGCTGCGGCGACGGCCGGAGGCGATGACGAACGCGAGCTTTGCTTCAGACGCGAAACACGAGCGGCTGCCACTGTTCACAGGCAGCCGCTTATCCATTCGGGAAGCTGCCTTCGACCCGCTTCCTTGGAACAGTGGAGCTTCGCAGTTGGCGACTGAGAAGCTGTACTCCAAACGCGATCGCTTCCCACATTTGGCTGCCCGCAAACGCAAAAGCCAGCGGAACGTGGGCTCCAAACGGGCGCATTGTAGATGTGGATTGCGAAGGCCGAGTACGATGAATCTGGTCCGTCAATTGTGCACAGGAAATGCTTCTGGTTTTTCTTAATTAGAAAGCATCAAATTTATCTATTTATAAATTTATTTACATATGCCGGAGACAATTCTGTATGATTGTCATCCTGAGCATTCTTTTTAGTTAAATTAAATGTACTTATAATTGCAAAGGGCAGGCTCCAAGTAAGTGTGTTTTTTTTTCCGAGGACAGCAAGTGGATCATTTTGATTATTTTTTTAAAATTGTTTTATATAATATTTTAAAATTCCGAGCATAATGTGTAATATTTTGGACTGATAATGGAGGACAAATTTTATTTCCTTTTTTTCTTCTCTTGAATGACATAAATAGTCCTTATGCCAAATAATAATTTATACCAAATAATAAATAATAACTTATTTCAGTAAAATAAATTAAAATAAATTAGTTACTCTTGGCAACGAAAAAAAATCTGCAATGTTATGTCTTTAACATAGGAAATTTTCTCCACATGTACTGCTCAGATAAGGAATATCCACCAATTAGTTTTCAATAATTTTTGAAATACTTACGTCGGTTACATAACTTAGACCCGGCAAAATCTAAGCCGACCCGTTGATTCGACCCAACTTGACACAAAATTAGGTGAGTTTGGATCAGCTATAATCGTATTCGGGTCATAAACAGATCATTCCGTTTATGATCCAAAAATAATTGGATCGTGTCGGGTTGTAAACAGGTTGACCCGTTTAACCCGATTACATTATATATTTATATATATAAAATTTAAATATAAACTAACCTAATTTTCATTACTAGTTCATAAGCCCAAATATCTTCAATTATCTTTTACCCAAATTTGGCCCACACATAAGTCTAAAATTTTATTAATTTATTATTTATGTTTAAAATATAAATAATAAATGAGTTATTCGGGTTATGTCGAGTTGATCTAATTATATTCAGATGTGTTAGATAATTTGACCCAATTAATTAAATGGATCGTGTTTGAATTGACTTAATTGAGTCACGGGTCACAGCTAACATGGTCCATTTATGACCGCTGACCAATTGACAAATCTATATGATTCACATGCTGTTTTGCTCATTCAATAAATAATTGATCAGCCGGATCTCAAATATTCTTTTTCTTCATTTATCCGAGAGTTATGGACTTACGGGTGAGTATTTACTAAAAGCGTTTGATTTTATTGAAAAAACATTTACCAAAATTTTCAAAACCAAAATGGAATCGAATTTTTTTAAAAAAAAATCTTTTGTGAACCTGCTAAAATTTTTTTGGGTAAATTTAATTTTTATTAAAGAAATAAAAATATCAAAATTAAAAATTAAACTATAAAGATTTATTACTCGTGATTTTATTGATAAATTTGGTAATTTTAATTGTTACGGAAACGAATGAATGCTCACCAGCCACCACGCTTAACAGCATGTGATGTATGATTTACATAAAAGTCCACATGGATCTGACAAACGCGACAGAGGCGTGTCAAATTATTGGATCGAGAATATTCATATTCATGTGATCCGTGCAGGAGCAGGATCAACCGACAAGCCCATTAAGCCCTCAAAAACCAGGGCCCACCTCTTCCCGCACAAATTGAACCCAATTGAAAGTGGCCTGTGTAACTGTGTTACTACTCCCGGATGTTTTTTCACCTGCAATTTCCCAAAAAGAACTTATATTTTGAATTTTCGGTCCACTTCGCCACAACTGTACACTACCCCACCGACAAGCTTCCATGGTCCGCACTGCACAAAATTGAACGCACTGCACATAATGTCGCCTTCAATTATGTGCATTCCTCTTTCTCCTCCTCCACCTCCCACCTAAAACTCGTCTCCGGCGCCAGCCCACGAGTCCGCCGCCGGGGAGGCCATGGCCTGCGTCTCCTGCAAGCTCATGGCTGTGGCTCTGCTTGTCCTCTGCGCTGCCTCCTCCTCGCTCTTCTTCTTCCCTTGCGCCGGCGAGCTCCAAAGGTTGGAGCATTCCATCAAGAGCGATGGATCTTTGAGCTTGTTGGTCGTTGGAGATTGGGGAAGGAAGGGGGAGTACAATCAAACACATGTGGCGGCTCAGGTATTTTCAGTTCACCTACTTTCTTCTCTCCTGGCTCCTTTACTTGAAAGGGAGGAAAAGGAGGAAAAGTGATTACGTGAAATTCGCCACCTCCACTCGTGTAAGAAGCAGAAGCACCCTCACCCCTGCCCTGCCGCCAGCGGGTGGGCTTCCTTTACTTGAAAGGAAAGGAAAAGAGGAAGGGACGAAGGAAAAGTGATCGTGATCACCTCGTTCACCCGTGTGCGAAGCAGCAAGCGCCCTCACCTCTGCCGCCAGCGGGCGGATGCAACCCTCCCGCCTCCACGCGAACTCTCGCCTTCACCTTTTTCGTGCCCCCCTCGGCCCCACGAGAACTCTCGCTGGGCTACTCCACCTTCTTCCACCTCCTCTGCAGCGACGGTGGTGGCAAGCATACGAGGTAGCGGCAAGCGAGACAGCACTGAGTGAGGCAACGGCGGAACGGCGGCGAGCATACATGCCCCCAACTTCAAGGGAAAAAAAAAAAAAACTTTTTATCCGATTTGGATGAAAATAATAAAGAAATAATATTTTTGCTTCCTTATCAAAATAATAGGAAAAACTTTTTATGAATTCGCAAGTTAGAAAGCCGAGGATTAAAATTATTCACATATATTGGGATATGCACATAAAGCCATGATGTGCATAAGCCATGATGTGCAGGGTTGACATGTTGTGCAGATTTTAGAGAGTTTTAGAGCACAATCATTTTGGAGATTTGCACAATCACCATCCAATGGTGTTGTGCAGGGGCTTCCTAATCTTCTAGAATCCGCGGATTTTAGAAAATGTGCTCTAAATAATACTGCTTGGAGTGTCGGCCATAGTGACAGCCATTGGGTGAAAAGTCTACTGATTTAAAATGATAACCATTTAGTGGCGTTATCTTCCACCTCATAAGCCTCTAACTTGAGTTACCCCATGACATGCTCTCTAATAGCTCGGCCTATGTTGTTTACTCCATCGTAGGTCTCGTTAGTGAAAGATTCACTGATCCAAGATAGCAGGTCTTCTACTTTATAAATGTCCGTGCACAATTACTCTTACAAATGTGGGATTATTAAAGGGGCACACTGTCGGCCCTATCCGGATTCCAGGACACTTTGCGACTCTTATAAACGATGTACAAGTCAAATGCTAAAGAATATGCTCTTCGTGACTCTATCTATGCATGGGTTGTGCGTAAGATTTTTATTTTGTTACCTTAATTTGATTCGACTAGTCCAAATGTAAAAAGAAAACAATAATATGGAATTTTAATTTGTTCATTTATTAGTGTGGAACGGAGAGAAATAAAAAAGAAATAATATATTTTTTATTTAAAAATAAAAATATAAAATTGTAAAAAAGTATACATTTGCTCTCTGGATTCAAATGATATGCCTATCAAACACATTCAGATCTTTTGAGGAGAACCTAGTGAAAACTAGAATTTCCAGCATCCAAAACTATAAACTTTATGTGATTGCAGATGGGGAGGATTGGAGAAGAGCTAGATATAGATTTTGTGGTATCCACCGGTGACAACTTCTACGAGAACGGCCTCACCGGCGTCGACGACGAGGCCTTCGATGAATCGTTCACCAACATTTACATTGCAGAGAGCCTGCAAAAGCAATGGTACAGTGGTATGTTTCTTTTTATATAATTGATGAAGGCAAGATTTGATCCAAGTTCTACATCGTTATTAGTTGAACTAATTGACACCTTTTACTTCTCACTAATTTGATATGTTCTTGAATCGTTTTGTTCGATGTCTAATGAAGTTTAACTTCTTATGTTCCTCTAGTGTTAGGGAATCACGATTACAGGGGCGATGTATTGGCAGAATTGAGCCCTGTACTTAGCCAACTCGACAGCAGATGGCTTTGTTTGAGATCTTTCATTCTTAATGCAGGTAAAGAAGATGCTCAGTAACTTGTTTTCTTCACTTCATCCTCTTCATTGTTTCCCTTTTATGCTAGAATTTGTGGATTTCTTCTTTTTGGATACAACTCCGTTTGTTCTAAATTATTGGAAGAATCCTGAGAAAAAACATTACGTCTGGAGAGACGACATACCGCGCGAGATTTACGTCTCAGATCTTTTGAAGGTATACGATTTTCCAAAATGATTCAGACGCAAAATGGTTTAGAAGATTTTGCTTCTGAACTTGTATAGTCTTTGTAGAGGTGAAGAAGATTACTGAGATTTTGTGTTTTCTTTGCCTTCAACTTAGGACTTTGAATTGGCATTGAAGGAGTCTACTGCAGCATGGAAGATTGTAGTGGCACACCACCCTATCAGAAGTGTTAGCATTCATGGTGACACAGAAGAGCTGATCTCATCCCTTCTCCCAATCATCAAGGTAGTTCATTTTAATGCTTTTAATAGTATGGGCTGAGATTAAAAACCTTGGGTCATTCAGTTTTTGACTGTCTAGAGAAGAAAATGAAGCTTAGTTCAGACTTTCAGGCTATATTCGGTTGAGTGGAATTCACCGTCCTTTTCACGATGGATTCCACCCAACCGAACATAACCTCGGTTCTGTCGATTCTGATAGTTCTGAAATCTCAGGAACATGGAGTCGACCTCTACATCAATGGACATGACCACTGCCTGGAGCACATAAGCAGCAATGACAGGTAAGGATTCAGCGGCTCCTGGTGTAAACATTTAAAAGATGGATTGATTCATACCAATAAATCAATCTGAGATTAATGGAGAATTTAGATTTTTCTTGCCTGATTTGAGTGAGGGCTAGAGTTGCATTGGAGTTAAGGCCCTGAAAATTCCAGAAACAACCTGAAATACTCCTAAACCTGAGCTCTAATTGTACATGATTTGTTGTTGGCAGTCCAATCCAATACCTGACGAGTGGAGGTGGCTCAAAGGCATGGAGGGGTGTCCTAAATTCCAGCTCTGATAAGCTCCAGTTCTTCTATGATGGCCAAGGATTCATGTCCCTGCAGCTGACCAAGGCAGCAGCCTGCATAACTTTCTATGATGCACTTGGCAATGCTCTTCACAAGTGGACTGTGAACAAAGAACTTCACAGCTGGATATGAGAAGGAAGGCCGCCACAACAAGAAATCGATGAAGCATGGATCATCATTTGTAGTGAACCAATGAACAAACTCATGATCGAGTGCAAAAAAAAGAATAATGCATCATCAAACTTTAATATATAATTTATGATCTTATTCATTTTTAATGAAATTAGATAACGTGTTTATTATTTGCTTTAAAAATGCAGATATTTAGGGACTAAATTTTTTTTATTCTATTGCAAAAGTATTATTTGCAAGTGATCCGTTCAATTAGAGGTCGCCAATTGGCTTGTTGGGGAAATTATAGACAAATAAAATTTTGCATGAAATATTTGAGTGAAAAAATTATCTTAAACTAATTTTTCTCTTTTCCAGTTTAATTTTTCTCTTTTCCACATGATCCATGTGAGATAAGCTAACGGACACGACAATAATTTTACTTTGAAGGATGTTTAACATTGTCAGCTGACAAATTGTATGTATTCAAGTATTCACCCTCTACTAGTATCAACACAACGACCCCTTGAAGATCATCTCACTTCACGTTTGGTGCTAGCCTCAAAAGCAAAGCCCCGACCTTGGTGCTCACGGCTAGGGAGGAGGGCGATTGTGCAAGGAGAGAAGAGGGCATCAGCCAAACAGAGAAAGGAGAGAATAATTCGTGTTTTAAGACTTAGGGTCTGTTTGGCCCCGATGTTAATAGCTTTATAACTGTACTAAATTATATTGTACTGTATTGTGCTACACTGTTAAAATTTATAAAATATTTGGTTAATAACTTTTTAACTGCTGTCAAATTTTAAAATAATAAATAAATATATTATTTTAAATTATTTAAAATTATAATATATTTTATTTTCCTTTAGTGTTAATATTTTAAATTATTTAAAATAATAATACATAAAATTTTAATCAAAATTATGTAAATTAATTTTTTGGAAAAGTAAAAGCTGTAAAAGTATCAAATTGTAGTTTTCCCAACTTTTGCTTTTTTTACTGCTTTTTTCTGCTTCTGCTTTTTATTACCAAACAGTTTTCTAACTGCTTTCTACTTAAAAGCTACTTAAAATCAGGTTCGAAGCGGGGCCAAACAGGCCCTTAATCTTTGTCTACTTATTTATACAAAGCTAGACCTTCCTCTTTTGGCATTTGCCGACCGACCATGCATGACAATGCACCAAAGATTGGGGGCATGTCATCGAATAAGAGACTGAAGTTTTCTTTGAGGAAAATTCAATAAGAATTTCTTTCTTCTTTTTGCCCTGTGATCACTTCTTGTGTCACCACTTTGCCTTGCTTGACTGGCCACCTAGGTATCCCTAGTGTTAGACCTGGATTTCCTGGTTCAGCCTAGAGGAGAGTGGGCCTGATCCAAGCCCAAAACCAAGCCGAAGGGTGAATGAAAAGGAGAGATTTGGCCAGTCAACGCCGAATCCAGTTGGGGATGTTGACCCCAATTTGTGAGACGCGAGTCGCGGTCATTAGCTCCGCGAGAAACGGACGCTTACAGCGGAAGAAGCGGGCCGTCTTCCCGATT
The DNA here is from genome assembly GCA_027563935.2 of Costus lasius. Lineage (NCBI taxonomy): Eukaryota > Viridiplantae > Streptophyta > Magnoliopsida > Zingiberales > Costaceae > Costus > Costus lasius. Next base: position 126,651,904 of record CM050446.2, read on the forward strand.
TGGAGGAGCAGATGCCAAAGGCGGCTCGGCGGATTTCTCCGATGCGGGAGAATCGGGCAGGAGGAATGCGATCGGCGCGGAGGCGTCGAGGCGTCCTCCATAAATCCAGCAGGACCGAAGCTGGAAGGGAGCTTCGACCAGGATTCGATACCACCAAGCTTGAGAGGAGTTTGCAATTCAGCAATGAGGGAAGTGTGCGACTGAGAGCGTTTGTAACCGGAACCAGAGGGTTTCCGGCGAGGGAGGGGAAGAGGGTTACCGACGGCTAGAGTCGAAGAAAGGTCTTATATTTCCAAGGATTGAAATAAAGCTCCTTCCTTCACCCCTGTTTCCCCTGTTCGGCTTGCGGCGACGATCCTCCTCGATCCCGGCGAGTTACCGGCGACAAGAGACCTCCGGACGTCAACGAAGCCAAAGGAAAGCAGGCGGCTTTCCTCTCCGACGAGCGACGCAATGGCGTCGGTGGCACGCGTCCGAGATGAAGGCATCAGTATAAACAGTAAACCTCTCCCCATCAGTAGGAATGATAAGGATGGGTGTACTGGTCAATCTCCTTTTTAACTCCTGGAAGCTTTCCTCACACTTCTCGTCCCAAACAAACTTAGCCTCTTTCCTGGTCAGTTTGGTTAAGGGACCCGCCAGCTTGGAGAACCCCTTCACAAACCTCCTGTAATATCCTGCTAATCCCAGAAAGCTCCGGATCTCTGTGGCACTAGTTGGTCTTTCCCAGTTCAGGATAGCCTGTACCTTCACTGGATCCACAGACACGCCCTGACCAGATATCACATGCCCCAGAAAGCTGATCTGATCCAACCAAAACTCGCACTTGCTGGCCTTAGCATACAACTGGTGCTTCCTCAGAATTGCTAGTACCCTACGCAAGTCCCTAGCGTGATCCTGATAAGTACGGGAGTATACCAGTATATCATCTATAAATACCACCACACAAGTGTCTAACAACCCGTGAAACACCCTGTTCATCAGATCCATAAAAACAGCAGGTGCATTGGTCAGTCCAAAAGGCATAACTACAAACTCGTAGTGTCCATACCTGGTCCTGAAAGCAGTCTTCAGGATATCCTCATCCCTAACCCTGAGCTGATGGTATCCTGACCTCAGATCGATCTTGTAGAACACAGTGGCACCCTGCAACTGATCGAACAGATCATCTATCCTCGGAAGGGGATACTTATTCTTTACAGTCACCTGATTCAGCTGGCGGTAATCTATGCACATCCTCAGTGTTCCGTCCTTCTTCTTTACAAACAAGACTGGCGCTCCCCAGGGTGAAGCACTCGGTCTGATATACCCCTTTTCAAGCAATTCCTCTAACTGCTTCTTCAACTCAGCTAACTCTGAGGTGGCCATACGATAAGGAGCCTTTGATATTGGAGCTGTACCAGGCACCAGCTCAATACCAAACTCCACATCCCTGTGGGGAGGCAAACCTGAAAACTCATCCGAGAATACATCAGGAAACTCACAAACTACCTCCATCTGAGCTAAGTCTGTATCTGAGTCTTCTTGCACCTTAACATGTGCAAGGTATCCTTTGCACCCACTGGCTAGCAACCTGCTGGCATGCACAAATGATATCATAAGAGGCCCTTGATCAGACACCAGGCCCCTTACCAGCAGATGACTCCCATCACGCAGATGCAGAGTAATAATCTTCTCAAAGCAATCCACTGTAGCGTGGTGAGAAGATAGCCAATCCATGCCTAGGATCAAATCATAATCCTGCATGCCTAGTAGTATCAAATCAACTATAAACTGGTACTGCTCTACGTGAATAACACAGTCAGGGTAGACTATGTCAGTGGATAAACTATCCCCCAGGGGTGTACATACTGAAACTGTGTAATCTAGTACTCTAGGTGAGACAGGTAGTCTAGAAGCAAAGTTAGCAGACACAAAGGACAAATTGGACCCCGGATCAAACAAAATACGAGCTAACTGATCAAAAACATGTAAAGTACCTTCCACGACGGATCGGGAAGCTCGAGTGTCCTTCTCTGCTATAGCGTAGACTCTGGCCTGGACAGCTGGTCTCTCGGTACCCCGGATCTGTGGCCCATGCGCCGTGCAATCTTTGATCCTGTGCCCCACTTTTCCACACTTGAAGCACGCCCCGGACTTCTTGTGGCAGTCCGCCTTCAGGTGACCCTTGGCCCCACAATGGTAACAGACTCTGTCCTCTACCCGGCCATCAGTACCCTGCTGCTGTGGCTGAGATGTCTGCTGCGGTCTCTGAGTTCCCTTCCCCTGGTAAGGTCTGTATCGGCCTCTCTTCTGGTCCTTCCCCTTATGGTATTTCCTACTGCCTCCACCAGTCTGCTGGGAACCCGGTGCCTCAGCTATAGGGGCTACAACTAGGGCCGTCTCGGCCTGCTCCTCCAGGATGTACATCTCCGCGGTGCGGGCACGATCCAGCATCTCAGCATAAGTCTCCAAGTGCTGCAATCCTACCTTCTGTCTGATATCCCTTCTGAGACCCCTGAGAAATTTCTTAGCTCGTCTATCCTCAGTATTTATCAAGTGTGGAGCATACTTCCCAAGCTTTGAGAACATCAAGTCATATTGATCCACCGTCATGTCCCCTTGTTCCAAGTGGATAAACTCCACCTCCCTATCCTCAACCAGGCTGGTGGGGAAGAATTTCTCATTGAACCGGGACAAGAAGTATTGCCACGTCACCGGTTCAGATTTGTCCACCGCGAGTCTCAGCTCACTTTTCCACCACACATCTGCGTCACCACGCATCATATAAGTGGCCAAACATAATCTGTCCTCATCTGAACATCGCATCACTTGGAAGATCTTCTCCAAGCCCAAAAGCCAGTCCTCTGCCGTCCTGTAATCTGGACTCCCATAAAAAGAGCTAGGGCCCAACCACTGGAATTCACCCACAAGCAAGGCATAGCGCCTATGGGTGTCCTCCGGCAAGCTAACCCCCGGGCCCGAGTCAGACTCAGACCCCCGCCCCTGCGTCGGTATCTGGGTCTGAGACAGAAGCTGCAACTGCTCTCTGAACTCGCGTTGCTGTTCGCGATTCTGCTGTAACAGCTGCTGCTGCACCTCCTGGTTCTGGGTCTGCTGCTGCAGCAGCATCTGAGCCTGTTGCTGGATTAGTGCGTTCTGTTGCTGCACCATACCAGTCAAAGACTCCATAGCCCGCAGGAATTCAGCAGTCTGATCATTGCTGCCACCACTAGCACTCGACCTGGGGCGCACCATACTGACTCCTAAAATACACACAAATCAAATTTACAATCAAGTCAGTTCTCAAACAAGTTTCCTAGCTGTCTAGCAATACACAAGCAAGGTTTTCCAACCCCCATACAGCTATCATTAGCTAGTTCATACCTCTGATACCATTCTGTCACATCCCCTCAGAATAAACCCCAATCACAGACAGAAACCGCGGAAGATAGGGAACGTCACACACAAAACAACAAGACAGATGCTAGGGAATGATAGCTTACGGAAAAAGATTCGGAAAATTTCGGCAGCATGTCCCCAGAAAAACTAAGGAAATTCCTGTACATGCTCCATAAACACAAACTGAAACATACCATTTCGAAATCAAAATTCTTAATCCTTATCACAACATCAAACTAATAAATCACAATAATCAAATAACACTGAACAAAACAGAATTCACCGAAAACAAGCTTAAGCCCTCGGTTTAACAGTCGTATCAAAACCAAATGCCAACCCGGCAACAATATCACAGTAGTCGAAAACTAACAGCCACATCCGGCTAACATGTCAATGAACAAAATCATAAAAACCTCGGCCACATCCGGCCCTCAAAATAGCACAGGCTCGTAGGCCCCAAAATATCAAGTCAGAAAACTAAACATCCGCTCACGCTGTAGGCTCCTGTCCTGCATCTGGAAATATCGTGGAATGAGCTACACGGCTCAGTGAGTAGATAGTCTCGTTCGACCATCCACTAATATACAATCAAAAATAGATGCAGATATCTTTTCAAAGCTTTTAACGGAATATGTCAAAGTATGATACATAAGAAAACCGATAACCATAAATCACAATCATGATCAGAAAACAATACACCCACAACCTCGGGCAACCAGACACAAAACAGCCTATCCGGCTAACAGACTAAGGATTACACAACTAATATCCAGTGATTCAGAATTGACCCCAAGGGTCCAACCTGGCCCTCGTCAAGGCACTGAGAGTAACTTGCAACAAACCATGGTGAGGCGTAGATTCAAGAGGTGGCCCCCCGCCAGGTCACGACGTGGCACTTTGCTCTACGACACTCAACCGCACCCCCTTACCGGGAACACAAACAGAACAGAACGGAAGGTGAATGAATTCAAGAGGTGGCCCCCGTCTGACCAAGACGTGGCACTTTGTTTCAAACACCCAACTCTCAAAAGGTTTATCACTTGGACAAAATACCCTTAACACAAACCGGTAACCTGAACCTCTAACCTGGTCACTAGACTCTAGAACAGTCCCTCCATTACCGGAAACAAGTCAGAACAGGATGGGTGGATTTTCCAACCCCAAATCAAAATGACTGTTCCCTGAGTGCTCTAGTTAACCCTTAGGTTCAGTCCACCCAAGTCTAGGACCCCTATCGAACGCATACATCACGAACATTGTCTCGGACACCACATCAATCAAGTTCAGGAAAGGTCCTTAGATTTCATGCAAACATGGTTTAACCTTTTCTAAGTTATCATCCAAGGTTATCAATCAATATTCCACATCACTACTTTCTACATACACCATTCAACAAAAATACATACTAATACAGAAAATTCACCAAATTTCATCAGCAGATAACATAAATACAGAATATCACAGATTCATAGTTTTCTCCTAGTTCTTATAACAAAAGACAGAAATGCCCCTAGTTCAAAGTGTAAGCATGCAGGAAAACTCATCCAAAAATTTCGTAAAAATAGTCATTACGTCCCTCATGATCCTTAGATTCGTAATTCCAAGTTTTCCCCCAATTTAACTAGCAAATTTACCGAATTACCCCTAGGTCAATTTCAGTCAACAGAAACTTTTATTTCCAAAAATTCCCCAAAAAAAATGGTAGAGTCCTCATATACCTAATTTCATGAAAATCCAGTTTGCCCCAATTTTTACCCATACATTTGGGAGCAATTTCATGAAGAATGGGCAAAATTCTCAATTAAGCCCTAATCTTCATGTAATTGAATGTTTAAAGCCACATACATGTTTAATCAAGGTCTAATTGATGATTAGAAGTCTTAGAGATGAAAAGCCCTAATTTTTATGCAAACTAGGGTTTCGAAATTTAGGGAAAAACAAAGAAACGTGTACAACTTGAAATCAAGAGTTCATGTCATATTTCTAAGCATCAATCTTCTCTAAATCAAGCAACAATCCCAATATACAATATACATGATCTAGGTGGAAGAGAAGATCCACTCACCTTGATTTCGGTTCTTCCAAACCACACTTCCCCACGCCTTCCCTCACGCCACACACGTCGCCGGAAGCGCTCAAGGAGTCGCCGGAAGTCGCCTCCACCACCACTCGCCGCCGGCCACAAGAAGAGGAGAAGGGAGAAGAAGGCAAGCCGCCACCTTCACCCTAGGGAAAAATCGTGAGAAAAAGGGAAAACGTGTGAACATGGATCCCTCACGATTTCGTTTACCCATCAAGCCTCCCATGAATCCAAACCCAATAGCAAGCATAAGTGGAAGATCCAATAACCCTTTAGTATAAGTTATTCTCCACCTCACCCTTATCAAGGGCTCTTACCCTTTTCTAACAGATAAACACCACTAGCCTAGTGGTGTGCAGCACACATTTTACGCCTTAAGTCGCAGGTTTGAATCCTCTCCGCGACACATATTTTTACATCGCAGGAAAAATACATAAGTCAATACATTACCTCATTGAAAAACTTCCACAACAAAGCTAGATAAACAAAATTTTATTTTCTTACCTGCTATTAAATTTCCGGATCTTACAGTATATCCTTTGTTGATCATTTGTACTTCACATATAACTTGTAATATACTCAACAATAACCGTTATAACTCCCTAGTTACGTAGAAGCATTAGGCTATATTAAAGTAAATCACTTATCTTATGTAAGTGCTTATGACCTCAAGTCTAATAACCTAAACACTTTCTATCACCTATGAACCTAACTTATGACACCTAAGTTATAGTTTCACGGCGGATTGGTCCACTACATCTTGCTCAATCCACCTATATGTCTGCATTGATTCTCAGCATCTAACCAACTCATATACTAGTCTCATATGCACCAAGGCTATTTTTTATCCACCAAGGTACTTCAACTAGGAACTAACTTATAAAATTGAACGATGTTAATCTTTAGAGATATTATTATCTAATATATCAACAAAGGTATTGTGATCAACATGATAATGATAATTATTTTTATTAATTATATAAATTTTATATTGTACAAATTGGTCAGGGCATACATATGAAAGGGGCACTGTGTCACATGAACAAATGAGTTATAGCATTAATAGGAATTAAAATATTTAGGTTAACACAAAACGCAACATATGTCGAGCCAGGCCTGATTTGCCTAGTCAAAGCTTAGTTAGTGGATAATACAACAGATCATACAAAACCCAAATTTCCAATAAAAATAAAAATAAAAGAAAAATATTTTTAAAAGGTAAAAATAAAAAAATAGGAAATAGAAATATTTTTAAAACAATTATACCTATATTTTAAATGTTGATGATACAAATAAATAGATAAAAAAATCTATTTAAAATTTAAATTTAAGTACCTTGTACCTTGGCTTACGTCCTGCCTAGCCAAGCCCATATACTCGGATACCTTTAGCTTAGCTTTACCTACTTGCGCACCTTGTGTCGCCCATGTGTTGTGCTAGTTCTAATGGGAGAGCCACATGAAGATGAGCGCGGACAAATGGCCCATTCCTTAAATATATATATATATATATATATTAAATAAATAATAAACTTTTAAATATTATTTTTATATGCCTATTGTTCCCCTATGCATTTGGGTTATAGATCTAATTTGGTCTAATTTAGATTTTGTTTTTTTTGTGAGGAAGGAAAATAAAATGAAAAAAAATTAAAAAAGGGGAAAAAAATGAGAGGAATTAAATTTGATCATGTGAGTTTCAAAAATTTTTTCCCCACAACAATAGGGAGGTGGCAATAGTGAGCAGGCTGAGGGTGATGACGAGTGAGCTAGAGGGCAATGATAGCGAGGGCGAGGGGACTGGAGGGAGAAGGCGAGGGAGATCAATGTGGGTGAGTGGGCATAGGGAGATGGCAGGGAGGGCAAGCAGGTAGAGGGTGACGGCGGCAACGGCAAGATAATATAGGGTGTGCAGATGACTGTGTGCTGAATTTTTTTTTTCTTTGAGTTTTTCACCCGCCCGATTTGAGAAAATGAAAGCTTTTTTCCTCCGGTAAATGAGGGGAAAATGCTATACATTTATCCTAAAATTTTATTTAATTATGTGTATAGTGAATATGGCCATCGCACGATACGGGTCCACCGCATACAACAAACTTCCATGCATCCGGCGGCGTATTTGGTGGGAAAAAAAGTTCTATACGGTGCCACCGTGCGGTGGCACCATCCACCACACACAAATAAAACACTTAGGTTGGGATTCGTGCAAGCACAAATCCCAAACCAGAGTGTGGGGTGGATGGTGCGGTGTGCGGTGGCACCGTATGTCACGCCTCGGTCGGATCGGCCTAAAAACAGCACTTATCCGTTGTCTTAGGACCGTCCGGAACGCAACTCTCTCTAGGGTTTCCGGCCCCAAATCGAAAACCCTAACTCCCCGATTGGTTTTTATCCCCAAATTACAAGGTCGCTCCGAGAAATCCGAAAAACCCTAACCCTAATTTAGAGAAATCCCAAATTTACCTCGCCGGTCAAAATCAATTTTGACCCAACAATCGCCGCAATCTACTTTGCTAACGTAAGCTCGCGTCAGCTGCCTGAAATCGCGAAAATCGAATTACCAATTCGATTTTGCTTTTGACTGTTGACAATTTTGACCCTCTCGTCCGGCTGACGTCAGCTGCTTGGATTCGAACGCCCGCTTCGTCCCGTTTACGACGCCGCTGCGTCTCTTTTCCGCCGAGCGCTGCTACGCTTGTCCGCCGCTACTCAGCACCTAGCCGGAGAGGGAGATCGGCTGGGAAGACCACCTGTCTTCCGCCGAACTCGTCACCGTCGATCGGAATCCTAGCAATCGTCGCCGCCGGAACCAACGAAGAGTAGCGCCGCCGAACTCAGAGAAGAACAGGGGAGGACGAGATGAAGAAGACAACGCAATCTTATTCCTCTGAAGATGTTACAGTGCCCTCTCCTCTAGCCGTCGGCCTCCTGGCCGCCGGTAGCCCTCAATCCCTCCCTCGCCGGAACCCCCTGGTTCCGGTTACAGTTCTCTCTAAACTCCCTCTTTCCGATACCCCCTGATAGTCTGCACAAAGACAACGCTCAACTCCCTTTTACGCTTGCTATGCTCCCACCTCTACACACTCAAGCTGCCCCGAAGCTCTCTGAAGATGGAGATGGAGTTGACCCCGTCAGCGTTCCCTTCAGATGGTTTTATAGAGAAGCGCCACCTCCTTTTTTTCACCTGAAGCCCGCTTCTTCCGCTAGGCAAGGTCGCCGCCCGATTCATGCGTCGAAGATATCACCAGCTTCCGCGTCCTCCGGGTCTTCTGCCGAGCCGTTGCCGCGTCGCTTGCCAAAGCCTCCGCATCGTCCGCAGCCTCCCGCATCCGAGCAGCTCGGTGAGGACGACGTCGTCCTCGTTACGTGTGCGTCTCCTTCACGCGCTCTGCTTCCAGCTTTGTCAACGCCGTCTGAGTCTTCCGCCGAAGACTCTGTTGCCGCGCCGTCCGCAGAAATCGGGGAAGAGGACGTCGCTGCCATCGCGCGTCCGAATCCTGATTCAGGGTCAATCCTAAGCGTTGACCGGCCCAATTTCGTTGGAGAACAGGCGCCGCGTTCTCCTCTTATGCATGGGCTTGAGTCCAAGTTTGGCCCAATTGGCCCGATGGGCTTTGGGCCGAACCGGTTGAACCGGGGCCTGACAATTCTCCCCCGCCCAATTTGGACATCGCCCTCGATGTCTCTAACGGGCGGATCCTGCAGAACCATCGCTCCGATTCTCAACGCCCCGATCCGACACTGCTGCACCCCCATGGCATTGTGTGGAACTACCTGCAGTGATCCAATCCGCGGTTGTTCGGTTTCTTCAGCCTCCTCGGCTGGATCCTGCGCTGCTATTGCCATGAGCTTTTGCTTGCTGGGGCAATCCTTTACCCAGTGAGGACCGCCGCACCAGAAACAACCTTGTGGCTTTTGCTCCCATCGTCCCGGTGAACCCTTGTTCTGCCGGTGAAAGGGCCTACCCCTCTCTGGAACTCTAGCTCCTGGCAGTGTCCGTGGGGAGCCGCGCTGAGAACCACGCTTTGGTGGTGTCCTGGATTTCTTTGGTGGTGCTGGTTTGAAACTTCTGTTATCCACCAGAGACTCAGCCACCGCCGCAGCCGCCCTACAGTCAACCGGTTCGCGACGTCGGACCTCCGTTTCTGCCCATGGCTGAAGGCCCCGGAGGAAGAAATACCTCCTATTGTCCTCTGCCATGCCTGGAAGCTCCAGCATCAAAGTGGAGAAAGCCCTGACATACTCTTGGATCGAGCCTGTATGCCTCAGCCGATCCAGTTTGCCACGCGCCTGATCCGCCGAGTTTCCGGGAAGAAACTGCCGCCGCAGTTCCTCATGAAAAGTTTCCCAAGTCCAACTAGTAGTCCCTGATGTAGAGCCGACTTTGGTTCGCCACCAAAGTTTCGCGTCGCCTGTGAGATAGGCAATGCCCACTTGCACCCGATCTCCTGCAGAAATATGGTTAGCTGAAAACAATTGCTCCATATCCCAGATAAAGTTTTTGACCTCTCTGGACGATCGAGCCCCCCCGAACGTCGCTAGGTCAGGCACGCGCATCCTCGGTTTGGGAGCCTCCTGCTCCACCGGTGCCGCTGCTGATTGCGATACTTGCGTTAGGGCTAAACGTAGTACCCTAACTTCTGCGTGCATGTCTTCCTTCATGCGAGCCATCTCCCTTGGCAGATGGATCAGACCCTCCACAGTCTGTTGCATGACCTCGATCTGTAACCTCTGTTGTTCGATCTGCAACCTATGCTGTTCGATCTGCAACCTCTGCTGCTCGATCAGCAATTCCTGATCCTCCACGGTCTTCTGAAGGCTCTCCACCTGTGGAATCATCCCATTGCCTCCACCACTGGCCAGACCGAGCACCTGCTCGATCTGAGCGATGCGATCACCCTGGTTCACCATCTCCTCAGGTTCAGCCGTCTCCTTGGCTTTTCCTTTATCCTGCTTAGGCCGAATGTCCTCTGACGCTCCTCTGGCTGTGTGGGTGATCTTCTGGAATTTCAAACCTTTCTTCACCTTCGAGGGTGAAGTTGAAGGTGCCGTGTTTGCTGTAACACGTTTGCCCCCTCTGATACCTGTTGTCACGCCCCGGTCGGATCGGCCTAAAAACAGCACTTATCCGTTGTCTTAGGACCGTCCGGCGGAATACCGGAACACAACTCTCTCTAGGGTTTCCGGCTCTAAATCGAAAACCCTAACTCTCCGATTGGTTTTTATCCCCAAATTACAAGGTCGCTCCGAGAAATCCGAAAAACTATAACCCTAATTAGAAATCCCTAATTTACCTCGCCGGTCAAAATCAATTTTGACCCAACAATCGCCGCAATCTGCTTTGTTGACGTAAGCTCGCGTCAGCCGCCTGAAAATCGCGAAAATCGAATTACCAATTCGATTTTGCTTTTGACTGTTGACAATTTTGACCCTCTCGTCCGGCTGACGTCAGCTTCTTGGATTTGAATGCCCGCTTCGTCCCGTTTACGACGCCGCTGCGTCTCTTTTCCGCCGAGCGCTGCTGCGCTCGTCCGCTGCTGCTCAGCACCTAGCCGGAGAGGGAGATTGGCTGGGAAGACCGCCTGTCTTCCTCCGAACTCGTCACCGTCGACCGGAATCCTAGCAATCGTCGCCGCCGGAACCAACGAAGAGTAGCGCCGCCGAACTCAGAGAAGAACAGGGGAGGACGAGATGAAGAAGACAACGCAATCTTATTCCTCTGAAGATGTTACAGTGCCCTCTCCTCTAGCCGTCGGCCTCCTGGCCGCCGGTAGCCCTCAATCCCTCCCTCGCTGGAACCCCCTGGTTCCAGTTACAGTTCTCTCTAAACTCCCTCTTTCCGATACCCCCTGATAGTCTGCATGAAGACAACGCTCAACTCCCTTTTACGCTTGCTATGCTCCCACCTCTACACACTCAAGCTGCCCCGAAGCTCTCTGAAGATGGAGATGGAGTCGACCCCGTCAGCATTCCCTTCAGATGGTTTTATAGAGAAGCGCCACCTCCTTTTTTTCATCTGAAGCCCGCTTCTTCCGCTAGGCAAGGTCGCTGCCCGATTCATGCGCCGAAGATATCACCAGCTTCCGCGTCCTCCGGGTCTTCTGCCGAGCCGTTGCCGCGTCGCTTGCCAAAGCCTCCGCATCGTTCGCAGCCTCCCGCATCCGAGCAGCTTGGTGAGGACGACGTCGTCCTCGTTACGTGTGCGTCTCCTTCACGCGCTCTGCTTCCAGCTTTGTCAACGCCGTCTGAGTCTTCCGCCGAAGACTCTGTTGCCGCGCCGTCCGCAGAAATCGGGGAAGAGGACGTCGCTGCCATCGCGCGTCTGAATCTTGATTCAGGGTCAATCCTGAGCGTTGACCGGCCCAATTTCGTTGGAGAACAGGCGCCGCGTTCTCCTCTTATGCATGGGCTTGAGTTCAAGTTTGGCCCAATTGGCCCAATGAGCTTTGGGCAGAATCGGTTGAACCGGGGCCTGACACCGTGCATATATATAACTTTTTTCTTATTTGGTGGGCTGTAACCAATGCCGTGAATATGGATGGACTCGTTTGCATGAGCCCAATGGTGCGCCTAAACAGTGGGCCAATGAACCGAGATTCCAGATTCACCAGAGTCGGCTCGCTCCGATACAAATAACATTGTTTCCCCAACGTTCGCGCTCTTGCTCGCGCCGACTCTCGGCGTATAAAAGCCGGAAAAGGCAAAAAAGCGTAGCGGAAATGGAGACGGAGTGGGAGGAGATTGGGGATTGGTGGCCTTCTTCCTCGTCGTCCTACCCCATCCCTCGCGGTCTCCGCCATCGTCTGCTCGAGTTCCTCCTCCAGTCTGCATCGGTATCTCCCTTTCCTCGGCTTATGGCCTATCTAATTGCTCGAGATCTCGATGGACCGTGATTACAAATCCCTAATAATAGTCTTGATTTCCCTGGCAAAAGCAACTCCAAATCACTCCTGTCGTCAAGTATACGTCCTTATCCTTCTTCGCCGATCGGTTCCTCCCGTCGCTTCGCAGGCGCGCAGTCCCTTATTCCAGATCCCCCAGGATGCTCTTCGTGTTTCTCGTTATCTAGTTGTTGTTAGTCGTGTTCGTTCTCGATTTGTTACGCAGGAGAGCGCGGTCGGTCAAGGAGATGGGTGGTGCGAGCTGGCTATTGCAGCCCCTTAGGGAGAGCAATCTGCAGCTCTTTGCGCTCGCCTCAATTTGGATTTCGAGCAAAGTAAAACGTGATTCATTCTTTCGGTTGTATTTCCTGTTTTATGTTATTGGGGATTTTTTTTCAGCATTATGTTGCTTAATGATTTAATCTTTGTATGGGGCATTTTGTTGTCTTCTAGGTTCACAACAGCCGCCCACTTTCAGTGAAGAGTCTGAAGTCTTTGGGCGATAACCTCATTAGCGATCAGCATTTCACTAGCCAAGATTTTGTTGAAGCAGTAAGTCTTGAGTTTTGTTTTGATGATATCTGTTCTCTCTTTAACCTCATTTATCTGGATAAGTCAGCATATGTTGCATGTTTGCAGGAGTTGGTTTTCATGGAGGTATGATATATCTGTAAATGATTATTGGTTCTTTGTGCCATAATGGTTCCAATTCAGAGTCTGCAGGTGTTGGATTTTGATATTGGAGCTTCCAGTGTTAGTTTCATCTTCTTGGAGGATCTTCTCATTCAGTTCAGGTAGCTTGTCGATAGTTACTTCTTCATATTCCTTTATATCAAATAGGAGTTCAAAATGACAGCATTGGATAACTGATATGTTAACTTATATTGTACTATACCTTATGATTAGTTTCTATGATATGATGAGCTGAGAATTCTCGTGATTCTGTAAACTTCTTGTGAGCTGCAGGGAACTCTCGAAGTTTGGTGAGCTCGTAAGACTTGATGTGTGCATGGACATCATAGATCTTCTTTATGAAACGGAAGACAATTCCATGCTTTTCTGCTCCCCCATTTCTCTTGCTGCTTCTGTTCTTGTAAGTTAATTACCCCATCAATAGGAGTTTATCTTCATTTTTTTTACATGCAGCAAAGTCTTTCATTTTTTTTTTCAGATTGCCGCATATGTTATATCAGTCCCTAAGCAAACATGGGAATTTCCACTTATTCCTTGGGGTAAGATCCCACATCACATCTTAATAGATTTGACCTTTTTTTTTTTTACTTTTGCCTACTTAATTGCAAAGTTTCTTTATATATGTAAATTCTTGGCAGTGCTTTCTTTTGCTTGGTTTTTGAAATTCTTCACCTTTTCTAGTAGTGTCCACAGTATTTGATTGAATCAAGTTACAATGCACAATTTGAGCATGGACTAATCTATTTATATATGTCTAGTTATAGGAAAGGTATATAAAACAAAATGTACTAGATGGCTTGACCGTTTTGTACCAATCTGAGCATGGACTAATACATAGAGCATAGGTGAGCCACTTTGTTTGGTTTTTTAGCTTTGTATCGGTTGTTACTAATCATATCGAGTTTAAATTGGTGGAGCTTGTCAGTACTAATGGGTTCTACCAAAGATTAGTTAAAAAAGATTGTTAGGTGTACAAATCGACTCCACTAGTTGGCACACCTAACCGGTTGTAGGGATTGGTCAGTTCTAATGGTCAACCAAAAATTTTAAAAAAATAGTAGTTGAATGTACCTATTATCTACAATTGATGAGGAAAAATATTGTATGAAGAAACATCTTCTACATTGTGAGGCACAAAATGATTCAATACAATAACGTAAACATAGATGATGGGGTGTTGGTGGTGGGGTTAGTGAGATTGAGACATATGTGCTCATGATGCAACAACAATAGAGTTGTGAATAAGGCTACATGCATACCACACAATATGAAGACTATGACGGCCACTCAGATAGACCTGTTGGTAGCATGATACATCAATATAAGAAGAGAGGTAAGAGTTTAACTTAAATAAAGCAAAGAACCCAAACTTTAGAGGACTATAAGAAAAAGAGATGTACTCTATTATTAGAGTCGAGTGGCTCATCACAGTCACAATTGACTTATGAAGAATATAATTTAGAAGGAGCTTATATATAGTCACATCCTATTTCAATTCCCATGTCAATTCCAGTATCATCCCATAGGCAGGAGTGACCACACAAGTTCAATGAGCATACAGATTTTAACATACTAGGAGCACATGTCTTGGGATGACTTCCAAATATACGCATTTATAAAACTACAAGATAGGAATAAGGCGCATGCTCTGTTGCATGTTCATATAGTTGTCATTCATTTTAGATGTAAACTATAAGATATGTGTATCAATTTATCAAAAATTTCTCATATTACATATCATATTTGATTGATTTCATTTTTTTTTTCATCTCTAGGCATATTATAATTGTTTAAATCCATTGTCTTCGAAGTTAAATTGTATCAAAACATCAAATTAACTATCAAAATATTATTTTTGGAAAAACAACTTGCTTTGAGATGGACTAAAGTGAGCTGACCATACTATATGTCGGTACAATAGATATACCGATGATTGAGATAACCAATATTTCAAACCTTGGTTATAGGACATTCATGAATTGTATGTAGAAGAAATGAAAATATTGTTTTTAATAAAGACAAACATATCACTGAATATGTGGGGTGCTAAAGATGCATTTACTATAATATTACTCTAAAGTCAAGTAGAAGTTATTAGTGAAATACCTCCTCATGAAGGCGCTAGTTTGTTTAACCTGTAGACTTTTGTTATTAATAATGTCAATATCAAATTCTTCTTTTCCCGTACCACTTGCATTTTGAAGTTACCTATGACATTCTCTAATATTTTAATTTCTAGAACACATGTTATGTTCTGTTTTTCTCAACAGTTTTTATTTGAATATGAAATATTGTCAAATTTAGTTTTTTTTTTCTAATGAGATTCAACCATTAGAAAGCTTCCTTCCCTCCGTCATCAATGGTGAACCTTGTGAATTAAGGACCTTTTTTCCTCCTTGAGTTGCCATATTATTTTCTACTGTCATCTCTACTCTATTTATATTAATGAGAATTCTCTTATGCTTTTATATCAACTTTAATTGGCATGTCCCGTAGTAAAATTTGATCCATAATTCAATTGCTTCTACGCTTGATTTGGCCACTACTTTTCTAGGAACTAGATTGCCTCCTAAAAGTAGCATGAGTTCTCTCGTTGCTCGTTGGAGAATCTAAGAAGCATTAGTTCATCATTTAATCTAGAGGTGTTCTTGATTTTGATATTAAAGGCCCCTCCCCAGAGTAGCCATGAAATATCTCAAAATTCTTAGGATATGTATCCTTGAAGGGAATAGAGGAGGGAAAAGAAAGAAAATTTTTTTCTCTTATTTCCTTGGAGAGAAGGAAATGGAGGGAAAGAAAAATTGAGTCAACTTCCCTCTCTTTTTCCCTCATTTTGGTTCCATCCAAATTGGGTGGAAACCACCTAACAAAAATTTCTTTTCTTTTATTTTTCTTTCCCTGGTTCCTTTTCCTTCCTTTCACTTTGCTTTTGCCTCAGGTAAACACAATATTAGAGTTGATTCCCAATGAACTTGACATGGAGGCTCAAGAATAGACCAATCACATTCATAGAGAAAGAGAGGGTAGGTCTCCTACTCTTAACTAACTGAACTTAACTGCTAATGTACAATGTCCTCTAGAATTCTTCTTGACTTATATTAGCTTGACAATCGGATCCACAGGAGCATCAACAAATTCAATCGCCAATATCCCAATCTCTTGAAGCACATTGAGCACATACATTCTTTATGAGAAGTAGATGTCTCTACCTATTTGAGCAACCTTATTACACAAAATGTCTTAGATTTTCTTGGTTCTTGTTTTGAAAATGTTGATGGAGATGGACTTACAATTTCCTGGTTGTTGAAGTTCTCACTTGTGATGATAATGATTTCTCCACATACAATCAAGAGAGCTAGTTTGCAGGATGGTGAGTAGTATTGAAGCACAAAATAATGTGGTACAATTGCTTGTTCCAAACAGAATAAGAACATAACTAAAATTTCAAACTAATGTGCTAGAAGATTATTTTTATACTTGCTGGAATTTCCTCGGTTTGTAGGCAAGGTCAAATCCTCATAATAAGATTTCTCAATATACACCACACTATCAAGAAATACAATGTGGAAGTACATTTTTGACATTTAGTTGATGAATTGGTCTTTTACAAAGTCTTTCTAATATGAAAAAAAGAACAAAATGCAATCTTAGTTACAAGGGAAATTGTTTGGACATCTAAGATCATAAAGTCATAACCTTCAAAGTCATAACCTCAATCCCTTCTCAACAGTCAAGCAAGTGCGCGGTTTCTTAGGGCTCACAGGTTACTACCGTCTCTTTGTAAAAGACTATGGGAAGATAGCCAAACCGCTCACTTCCATATTGAAGAGGGAGGGGTTCCAATGGAGTGGGGAAGCTCAAGAAGCTTTCGATCAGCTGAAAGAAATTATGACAACCGTTCCGACGCTAGTCTTGCCAGATTTTTCCAAGGAGTTTACTGTGGAGTGTGACGCATCGGGAAGAGGACTTGGGGCGGTTCTCATGCAGCACGGAAGACCGTAATGTTACCGAACCAGTCCCCACATGGCGGGTCTACACCCGTCGAACCCACAAAGGGCCAGGTTCAGTGAATGGTGGCAGCCCAAGGGATAGAGGGAATGGGGAGTGAATAGTGGAAGCCCACAGGACAGAGGGAAAGGGGGAATGAATGGTGGCAACCCAAGGGACATAGGGAAAGGGGAATGAATGGTGGCAACCCAAGGGACATAGGGAAAGGGGAATGAATAGTGGCAACCCAAGGGGGAGTGAATACTATATAAAGGGTAAGGAGGAGAGGGAAAAGGTTATGACTTTTGTATTAGCTAAACATTGGGACGTTGTTTCTCGCCGTCTCATCCGGTTGAGGTTGTTATTTTCTTCATTAGATAATATTGCATTTTGCTTGCGTTTTCTTCGGATCGTATCAATTGGTCCGACCTGTCGGATCCGAAGAGAGGGAAAATCCATACGGGAGTAACAAACGCCGTCATTATGACGGTGGCGAAAGAAACGTACGATTCTGAGGATTGCCGTGACAGATGGCATCGACGAGGAGTGAGACTCGCTTGGAAAATCTGGAAAAGTCCCTAGTAGATCTACAAGTGACAATGGCGACTATACAAACGGATTTGCAAACCACCGGAGAAGATCGGAGGCAGGAAGTTCTGACTTTGGCTGAGGAAAGGCGAAAGGCTTTAGAAGAACGCCGCCAACATCAGGAAGAAATCACGGAGTTACATAATTTGTTGACAGATATGACACGAGATAAGAGAACGGAGCATATAGCAAATCATTCCGTGGTAGGAGGATCGTGGGGTAACCAGGGCCCAGAGGAAGTAATGGAGGCTCTAGATGGTCAACAAGAGCCTTACTAGCCACCTCGTATGCGTGAAGAACGTTGGTCGCCAGGAGACTTGGGTGTGGGCCAACAGCCCCCAGCACTACATAATGAGGCGAGGCGTTATGGCGGTAGCCGAACAGGCGGAGAGGGTGATCGTGAATCAGTGTGGAGTGAGGACGGTCGATTGATGCACCGACGCGTGGAATTGCCGGCTTTCGATGGAAATGACCCGGTAGGATGGATAGCCAGGGCGGAACAATATTTTGATATCCAGGGCACATCCGATAACTACAAGATACCCTTAGCTTTTATCAGTATGGAGGGTCCTGCAAATCAGTGGTTCTGTTGGGTGAGGCGGTGAGTTCCAAATCTTACTTGGGAGGGATTAAAGGCGGAGTTGGTACAACGGTACAGCGAGTACCCAGCCACCAACGCATATGAACGGCTGGCGGCTCTGGAACATGGCTCCTGGATGGTGACGGAGTACATAACAGCCTACGAAGAAATTGTCTCTCAGATACCGGACCTTACAGAATAACAATATCTGGGATTTTTCCCGAAGGGATTGAGGCCGGAAATTCGAGAAAAGGTACGGCCATTCTTCCCCAATACCATACTTCGGGCAATGACTTTAGCCCGAGTTATTGAGAAGGAGGTTGTTGGCGGAGGTGACTTGAAGACCCAAACTCCCCCAAAAGTTTCTCCGGGAAGGGGACAACCAATGTGGGGGGATTCACATCTAGTAAGGCGTCATGGGTATCGACAACCTCCTCAACGACGTCGTTCTCGAGGGGGAGCGGGAATCAATCAGTGCAACACAACGGTCCACGCACCCTTCCTAGAGAGGGGAGTCACACACGATTGTCCACGGGCAGTGTGACGCAAGAAGATCGGGCGAGAGGAGGAAGAGCTATGTCGTGTCAGGACTATATCAGCAAAAGAGAAAAGGGATTGTGTTTTCGATGTGACCAACCTTACCATCCTATGCATCAATGTGGCAATAAAAGTCTACAAATCACCCTGCTCGCGGAGGAGGATGAAACACCAGCAGAAATCAATGAAGAGGCTAATGCAGGGGAAAATGATATAGCATGAGGAAGAGGAGAATTGGAGTTTTCCCAATGCAACCAAATGGAGTTGTCCCTGTTCTCGACCGGCGGCATCACAGGGCCCCACACTATGAAACTCAAGGGGATCATCAACGGTACCTTGGCCACTGTACTCATTGATAGTGGAGCCAGCCACAATTTCATATCACACCAGCTAGTACTGACACAAGGCTGGCCGGTTATCCTTACACAGACATACAAGGTTAGTCTTGGAGACGGGGGCCAGGTAACTGCCCAAGGCAAATGCGAACGATTAATTGTTAAGTTGGGCGACTACAGTACGATATTGCAAGCTTACTTGTTCAACTTGGGAGGGGTTGATATGGTGCTTGGCATGGCATGGTTGGAAACATTAGGTGAAATCAAAGTGGATTGGGGCCAAAAATATATGGAGATTTTACAGGAGGGTAGCGAGCGCATTCTCAAAGGGGATCCATCTCTGATCCGCGCGCCGATCACACCAAAAGGGCTGAGCCGTAGTGCCGTACATTAGAGGTGGACTTCCAAGGAATTTTATGGGCGATTGAACAATTTTCATTGGATATGGGTGGACAAGGGCAATTGAATCAACAGCAAAACAACCAACTGCAGTCCTTGTTGGCCGAATATGAGGATGTGTTTTCAGAAATTATGGGACTCCCACCCACCCGAAATTTTGACCACGCAATTGTCACCCAGGCTGGCGAGGGACCGGTGCGAGTGAGACCCTATCATTATGCTTATCACCAGAAGGATGAGATGGAACGGTTGGTGCAACAGATGTTAATGGCAGGTGTTATTCAAACAAGTTCGAGCCCCTATTCCAGCCCGGTAATTCTAGTAAGAAAAAAAGACGGAAGCTGGCGATTCTGCGTAGACTATCAAGCGCTCAACGCCATCACGATAGCTGATAAGTACCCTATCCCTGTCATTGAGGAGCTGATTGACGAACTATATGGGGCGGAGTACTTCTCCAAGATTGATTTACGATCGGGGTATTATCAAATCAGAGTTAAACCCGAGGATATTCACAAGACAACCTTCCGCACCCATTCCGGCCATTACGAATTTCGGGTGATGCCCTTTGGCCTCAAAAATGCCCCGGCGACGTTCCAAACTGTGATGAATGAAGCATTCCGGCCCTACTTACGCAGGTTTATATTAGTTTTTTTTGATGATATACTAATTTACAGCAGGACATGAGAACGACATTTGGTACACTTGCGCCTAGCTTTGGACGTGCTACGAGATAATCAACTGGTGGCCAATAAATCCAAGTGCAATTTTGGGCAGACCCAGGTGGAGTACTTGGGCCATATCATCCAGCCTGGAGGAGTTGCCATGGATCCCAAGAAAATAAGCAGTGTTAGACAATGGCCAACCCCAACAACAGTCAAGCAAGTGCACGGATTCTTAGGGCTCACAGGTTACTACCGT
Source organism: Costus lasius (assembly GCA_027563935.2). Taxonomy (NCBI): domain Eukaryota; kingdom Viridiplantae; phylum Streptophyta; class Magnoliopsida; order Zingiberales; family Costaceae; genus Costus; species Costus lasius. The sequence continues at coordinate 126,672,282 of CM050446.2, forward strand.
CGCTTTGTAAAAGACTATGTAGAAGAGGGAGGGGTTCCAATGGAGTGGGGAAGCTCAAGAAGCTTTCGATCAGCTGAAAGAAATTATGACAACTGCTCCGACGCTAGTCTTGCCAGATTTTTCCAAGGAGTTTACTGTGGAGTGTGACACATCGGGAAGACGACTTGGAGCGGTTCTCATGCAGCACGGAAGACCGGTTGCTTACTTTAGCAAGACATTGTCAAACAGCAATCTGGCCAAGTCCACATATGAAAAGGAACTTATGGCACTAGTTCTAGCAGTTCAACATTGGAGACCTTACTTATTGGGGCGAAAGTTCAAGGTTCATACGGACCAAAAGGCACTACGGCACATCCTTGAATAGCGGATCACAACTCCAGACCAACAAAACTGGTTAGCCAAGCTTTTGGGGTACGACATGGAGGTCTTGTATAAACCAGGAAATGATAACAGAGCCGCATATGCCTTGTCAAGAATACCAGAACATGCAGACTTAGCGGCTCTATCCGTACCCTTCTCGGTGGACATTGACCGGCTGCAGGCAGAGGTAGTAGCGGATCAGGTCTTGAAGAAAATTATGGATGAATTGCGGCAACACCCAACCAAGGAATCTTTCTTTGAGCTACAGAAGGGACAATTGCTGTATAAAGGGAGGATAGTGATTCCGGCCGGTTCTAGTTGGGTACAGACTTTTTTTCAAGAATGTCACAACACTCCAACTGGGGGCCATTTTGGAGCTTACCGCACATATAGACAAATTGCCGATAATGTCTATTGGATCAATATGAAAAAGGATGTGTACAAGGCAGTAGCAGAATGTGTTGTCTGTCAACAGCAGAAGTACCAAACCACATCACCAGCTGGCTTACTCCATCCTCTACCAATACCGGACCATGTATGGGAGGACATAGTGATGAATTTTGTTACTGGGCTGCCACGTTCCAAGGGGGTGGACACTATATTGGTAGTGGTCGACAGACTATCCAAGTATGGTCATTTCTGCGAAACACCCGTACTCCGCTAGCTCGGTGGCGGAACTATTTGCTAAAGAAGTGGTGCGACTGCATGGGGTACCAAATTCTATTGTGAGTGATCGCGACCCAGTTTTTATCATCCGATTCTGGTCAGAACTATTCCGCCACCAGGGTACGAAGCTACGAATGAGTTCTGCCTACCATCCGGAAACCGATGGACAGTCCGAGGTACTCAATCGATGCCTCGAGACCTATCTGCGATGCTTTGCTTCGGAACAACCTAAGGAATGAGCCTCGTGGTTGCATTGGGCAGAGTACTGGTACAACATGAGTTTTCACTCAGCGGCAGGTCAGACACCATTCAAGGTAGTGTACGGCCGCCCACCACCCACCCTACAACGGTATGTTCTGGGCGAATCGGCCGTGGATGCTGTCGAGCGCACCTTGTTGAACCGTGATGAGATACTGCGGCAACTCCGATATAACCTGTACCGGGCCCAACAGAGAATGGTGAAGTTTGCTAATGTACACCAACGCGACGTGAGTTACAATGTCGGCGACTTGGTTTATATTAAGCTTCGACCCCATCGTCAACACTCGGTAGCTCGCCGAGTTAATCAAAAGCTTGCTGCTCGCTTCTATGGCCCATTTCGCATCACCCAACGCATTGGCACGGTGGCTTATCGTTTGGATCTCCCTCCCCATTCCAGGATTCATCCCGTGTTCCACGCATCGCAAATTAAGCGGGCCTGTGGGGCTCATGTGGCTCAAGCAGATTTACCAGTAGGGATGGAGACCGAGTTATCTATTCAGTGTGTTCCAAGGGATATTCTCATCCGTTGGACCTCCAAGACTGATGGGGAGGCAACATGGGAAGATGTGGATATTATGAGCGAGCAGCTTCCAGAGTTTACCCACAGCCTTGGGGACAAGGCTATTCTTCGTGAGGACGGTAATGTTACCGAACCAGTCCCCACATGGCGGGTCTACACTCGTCGAACCCACAAAGGGCCAGGTTCAGTGAATGGTGGCAACCCAAGGGACAGAGGGAATGGGGAGTGAATTGTGGAAGCCCAAAGGACAGAGGGAAAGGGGGAATGAATGGTGGCAACCCAAGGGACATAGGGAAAGGGGAATGAATGGTGGCAACCCAAGGGGGAGTGAATACTATATAAAGGGTAAGGAGGAGAGGGAAAAAGGTTATGACTTTTGTATTAGCTAAACATAGGGAAGTTGTTTCTCGCCGGCTCATCCGGTTGAGGTTGTCATTTTCTTCATTAGATAATATTGCATCTTGTTTGCGTTTTCTTCGGATTGTATCAAAGTACATTTTTGACATTTAGTTGATAAATTGGTCTTTTACAAAGTCTTTCTAATATGAAAAAAAGAACAAAATGCAATCTTAGTTACAAGGGAAATTGTTTGGACATCTAAGATCATAAAGTTTGAGTATTAATCTTTGAGCAATCAATAATGCCATGAAGACAAGTTTTTGAGCCCTTAAGATAGATTGAGAATCATAATTGAAGCCAACAAAGTCATGAAAGTACCGGTCTATATCGCGGGATAAGAAGTAAAATCAAAGAATAAAAAAACCTTTTCCTACTACTTGTGGTATATATCTCTTTGAGATTAGTCCAGAATGGGTATATGTAGTGGCTGTACATCTACTATGTACTGATCCGAGACAGAAGTAATATATCATTATAAACTAGATTTTAAACCTTGACTAAACTTAGAGTGTCACAAAAGAGGGTTCTCATTAGTATTCTTAGAGCAATAGGAAGTTAAAGTCAAATTAATTTCTAGGATCAAAGAGGATGTTAGATAGAGGAGGGGTGTCTTTGACTAGATTAGTGAGGTTCTTTTACTATAGGTCTTTAATTATTGATTCTATGAATCAAGTATTTTGGTATGGGTTTCTTTATTCTCCCACGCATATTTGGTATCAAATTGAATAAGATAGAAATAGGATTAAGAGGAATATTTATAATAGACTTGATAATGGAATATGCGTGAGAGAATAAAGAAGTTGACTCAAGAATGATAAATAACATAAAACTCAGGAGAGTAATGGCAAGATTCTTTTCACTTATTTCTTTTAGTTTAGGGCACCCTTCTTTACTCATCCTGTTACATACTCCTTAATAAATGGTGTTATATAATTCAAGAAAGGATCATGAGATACTAACTAATAATCTATATACATAATTGTAAACTGAAAACAAATATTTCTAAGTCCTAGAAACTAAAACATAACCAACAAGAATCATTATGCACCAAATCCAAATAAGTCTAGTTGGCATAGGAAGTTCTTAAGTCCAAGTCTCCAAATGTTCATGCACAATAATTTTAACTGGGACATCAATTCGCTAATCAAATGCTAAAACGAACATGCAAAGTCAGAGTATCAATTATCAGCCATCAAGTAATCAAGTAACATGCAACATCAACTCTATTGGAAAGCATGGAAGATGACAAATTAGGATCCATTTATTTATCGTGGTTATTATTAATTATAGGATTTTGGCTAAGTTTAAATTACTGTGTGGTTATTATTATCCTTGAAGCCTATATATAGGCCTAACAAGTATTATAATGCGCATTGTACATACTTCGATGTAATGGACATAGTTTAGTTTTCTCTCTTTCTTATTCTCATGCTCCAATATGTTATCTGAGCAAAATTCATCCTCTTAGAGTTTAAACTAGGTTTTTTAGGCATGTGTCTCTCGGCTGATGGGTCTAAGAATCTTGCTCTTGTCTTTGCACTTGTCATGGCTACTAAGTTGCATGTTCCACTAAACCGTGAAAATAATTAAGTCATGTGATCCAGTTCTATGTCTCTACGCTCCCTCAAAATACTAACAAGATTTGCATGTATCAGGAGACTAACACTCTCTGAAAAATGGGCTATGGAAGACTATCTACTCCATCTCACCTACGTGATGAACAAATAATGCGAGTCCTCCTTCCTCCTAACGAACTTCTCCCTTCTTCATGTTGTATGACAAGAATCCTAGCCAAACAAGCCTTTCGTATTCACTGTTAATCGATGAGCTCCCGAATCCTACCAAAGTGAACTCATCTTTGCCCATTCCCTTGAAGCTCCTAATCCAATCATTTATATAGTTAGGTCCATCTGTGATCCAAGAGTCAAATTGCAAATCCCACTAATCATATGACTAATGGTATCTAGATTGAGTTTGCACTTAATAACAATGAAGGTTACATGGGATCAAGTCATAGGACTGAAGTATAAAATCAAAAGATCCTATCAAATAGTTAATAATATATTTTAGTAAATAAACTAAAAACTAGTCATATGAAGAATAGAGTGGAAGTATGATGATTGAAATATAAAATTGCTATTTGTTTTAATCTCCAATGACAACAAAGCCAACAACTCCTAGAGTGTAGACAACGCGAAATAACAACAATGACTATATTTTTCTTCAACATCTCAACAACTATATTTTCTATATTACTTTAAGGTTTAAGATCTTGATCTCAACCGGTGTACAAGACGTATTGGCACTACATCATATTGGTACTAGTCGTACCAACACAGTGCACTGGTACTGGATTTATCTTGGGTTGGTATATACAACCCCTACTAGATGAAGACCAATTTTAAAAACCATGTATTGCTTTATAACCAATAATCCAACATATCATAATGAAACTGACTATATCTGTTTAGTTTTATCACCACATCAATTGGTTATCAAATTGAACTAGTTAAAATGTTCTTTTGGCCAATTGCAATGAATCTCACTGCAATATCTTTTTCTCATTCCTTAGAGATCTTCTGCAAAGGCAAGTCCTATGTAAAATATTTTATACTTAGAGATGCAATCATTATTGTATTTGGAGCATTTGTTGCCACTTGAAACATGTGCACAGCTTGATGCAGTGAAATTTGTTACCAACTATTCCGAAGAAGAGATCTCAAAGACCGTAATAAGTATTCTTGTCCAAGTGTTGAAACCTGTAGCCACCATGCAAATTGAGAAAGCTATGTGATCTTGAACCTTGTTGAATGATGGCATCATAAGCTGCATTGGACCACTGTAACAAGACGTAGAGGCATTTTTGTTAATCACCACCATAAGCATTTGAGTTTCAACCAAACTACCTTACTTTTGTAGACCAGGACAAGTGAGCAGCTATTTAGCTGAAACGCGCATTGTGCTTGCTATAAACTACCTTGTTTGTGGTTATATAAGGTAATTTCGTATACAAATGTGTTGTGACGAAATTCTTGAAAATTAGTTTCATTGTGTACAGTATCTAGAAGTTCCACTTGTTGCTGTTTTGTTGTACTTCTACTCTAATTTTTTTTGTTTGAGTAAGATGAAAAACATTGTTTATACGACTCTTATGACTATGGACCAGTTCTCATATCAAGTTGCCATAATCATGTTAGGACTGGAGGCTCATAGTATACCTTAGTGGAATAGTGAACTCCACTCTTTAAGATGTTTCTTCATCCTTCTAGGATGTAGTTGTTTCTCGCTTTTTATATCTCATTCAAGCTAGAAGACTAGAACAGTTCTCATTTGCTTTGCTCTAGCTGATTCAACAAAATTCTTAATTTTCCATTCGCTAATGGTTGATTATATTCTTTTGGCGTTAATAATTTTTTCTTGAGATTCTATCATATTGGTGATAACTGACACTTTTGGTTAGTTCGAACTGGATGATCAGGAAAATGAAGTCAATCCATCAATACTTATTTTTTCTGTCTTCATAGGGAAATACTTATTTTTTTTCTGCCAGGCAGTATGTTGATTGATTTGAACTGATCAAGCAACCACTTTAGGTAGTACCAAGGTCACATTTATTCGTTAATGGTTCATGCTACTAGCATAGTTGCTTGGATTTTTATTTTTATTTTTATGTTTTTGAGTCACTCGAGGTCATATCCTTTGACCGTAGTGTCTCGGGGCCAAGTATGACAAAGAAAGGAATGAGACCTCAACTAATAATTAGTTAAAAAGTACCATTCAACGCTCTTGTCAAATGATAAGGATGGAAGTCATGCATTATCTTCACCAAGAAAACAGCTTATTTGTGTTCTTGGTGGCTTTTCCTGAACAGCAACTAGGATGGGGCTTCACAACTAATGGTTCTTTAGGAACCATCAATCACTGCCCCGATAAGGATAAGAATACAACCTTCTGCTCCACAATTGTTTATTAATTATCCATTTGAGCTTCAATTGCTATCCTAAAATATGAATTCTTTAACGTTTGCCAGCCAACTCGAATCATTTGGTGGATATATAACCACCGATGATAGGATATAGGCTATCTTAGATGGCTAGATTCTTCGTGGACAAAAAGTATCTGCTGGATATAACATTCATCAAAATTGTGTTCAACTACGCAATACTTTTTTGGTTGATAAGCACAACAGTAATGCTCCTAAACAACGCAAAATATGAAGAGAGTCGTAATGAAAGTTGTTGCAACTTAATCCTTTTTCCTATCGTTTTGTCCACAAACTAGGAATTTGGGGTCCATTTAGCTCTTTCTTCTCTTTGGTGTCCCATTTTGGTTTTTGTGCACTCTACATAAATGACCTTTCCATTTTTTTTCCTTTGTATGAACTATTTCTGAAATATTATTGGATCATTAGTTAATATAGTTTAATTCTTAAAGTTTGTGCTAATATCCATTTTTGTCTTTTTAGTATGAACCCAATACTTAATCTCATCTACTAAACTGTAAAGTAAACGAGCATTTCTTTTTCCAAACTAGATGTGCTAGAAAGAAATTGGGATAAAATATTAGTGACTACTTGAAATTGAAAAAAGAAAACTGGTGATAATCTATGTTACCCTTTTGTTATATCATCCCTTGGAAATTTCATCCCCCAGTTAAATAAACTTAAGATTATATATCAGTTTAGGCTTATCATTCCCTCATGGGTTCAAGACTCCGACGAGCTTATGTTAAGAGGTATTCTACAAAAAATTAATAGAACAGCCTAAAGTGTATTCCTAGTGCACTCAAATCTGTCTAATCAAAGACTTAATGCACCTACGTATTCTAGCAAAAATATTAGGAACAGGTCCTGCCAACTCCAGCCTAGGATTTATACACAAATGATCTCCGGTCATTCGAGCTGACAATTTTTATTTTGGGCCAAAAAAAGCAATATAGGATAAATGTTATCTTGGGGTTCGGAACTTTTTATCATGTACTATTCTTGATTAGGTAGCCCAAATATAAAGTCTCATCGGATGGCTCAAGATGACACTTTTGAGGGAAAAAAAATTATCTAGGTAGTATTGGCGGATCACTTTCGCAGGTTGAGCATGCATTCGTTTAATCCACGTCTAAATGGAGAACAAAAATCTGGGCAGTGATGGGTCTGGATTAAATTGTGTAGAGAAAGATGCACACGAATTAACGAGCTATCAAATACAATGACAAATAAGGTATCCTACGAGTCTCGACTTCATCAGTGCTGTCTACGATTTCTCTCCCATCTCAATGGCTGCTACCAGACGCTGGAGAAAGTTTGGATATATTCATTTGTGCCTTTCATGGCTGTTGTTGGATGACTCGTTGTGCCTTCCAATTCTTTCTTTTCATCTTCTTTGTACATGCATGCTCTGGCCTGGATAGTATCAGAAATTGGTGGCAAGTCACATCTCTTCTCGCCCTCTCATCCTTTCTTTTTCATTTGTAAACCTTGGCCCGTTGTCCTTTTCCAATTAGGAGGGTGCAATTGGATGTTAAGGGTAATCGATGCAGAGAACAAGGACCCACCATCTAAATGAAATTTATTTCGATTACCTTGTCCGTTGTCTGTTTGGTCGAGTCAAATCGGTTCAAGTATAAATATTTAAATTACGATTTTTTTGGTACGATCTAATAATGATTTTAGATAATGAATATTCATACGATATTATTCATTAACTCGAGGAGAAGTTGAAACACTAAGCTAGCGGAAAATTGATAGATTGGGAATGCATTTAGAAACTAGTTCATATTGTATCTTTTAGGACTCGGAATTCTTCAAGAATCAACACCTAAACTCAAAACTCTCCTAGCGTGAGCCTGCTTTAGTTTTCGGGTTTTCTTGCTCAACTTTGAGGAGAATAGTTCTATTTTTTTTACTGATGTAACTGATTCTCATCGCTTAGGAAGAAAAATATCATAGCAATACTAAGCAAAGGATGATTAGGATGGCAACGACTATCTTTTTTTTTTGTTTTAAATTAGTATTTCACTCAATACATAAAGTTACTATCAAAATGTGGCTAATATTGATTGTAATATATATTATTTGACTAAATTCGATTCATAAATTTAAAATGGTTAATCCATCACTTTAAATGAATATTAGTATGTGTCTAACACTATAAAATCATTATTCATCACTTTAAATGAATATTAGTGTGTGCCTAACACTATAAAGTCATTATTCTTTGCAAACTGTATCTTTTGCATTATCATCCAAAATGACTCTAGTCCGTGTAGAAGTCCCCCTCCTTGGTGCGTGCAGCTATTAGGGATAGGAAAGAAGCCCCTTAAGTGTTCTAATAATCAAGTAAAATTTATGTGATTTTTTTTTCCTCTCATCTCAACTTTCTTTCTATCTCTCTATTAAGGATATTAAGGAAACATAGTGTAAGTGACAATGATGGTTGACGATAGAGAAGTGAAAATTAAAAAAATGATGAAGAAGGAAAGGTAATATATTGAGGAGGAGAGGTATGACAGAAAAAAGTACAACTATGATTAGGTTGAAATAATTATAGTGACGTTGGAGAATGAGGATTATCGTTTACAAAGAGAGAAGGGCGAGAGCTAGAATGACTATTATAACTTCGCTTAATGACTAAATTAACGTATTAACTTTATGAATTTATAGTAACGTAATTAAATTTAAAATGCTTAGGTATAAATTAATCAAAAAATTCGTAGCCTTTATATACATGAAATCTCTACTCCTACTTTTTCACCTGAGTACCACAATATTTAAATAGTGAGTGTAAGCTATATTTGAGCTAATGTACGTTAATTATGGGCAATTTATTTTTTTAATAATAAATTATATCATAATTTGCAGATTCTTAGCCCTATATTAAAGTGGTCCGCGATCGATTAGGATCATATTGCGTAAGCTAGCCCAGCACTCAATAATGCCTCATACCCTACGTGCGCGAAGAGTTCGACATAAATGATACCGCTCGGACATGTTTACAAAATTACACATATGTGCGTCAAAGTGTTGAAGACTCTTTGACCACTTTACGCTCACAGAACAATCTAATGCATGTGCTTCTCTCTCTACACTGTTGAGATAACGCACCAACACAATCTCAATCAATCACAAGGGGATGGTGTTGAACATGTTCGAGGGTGTCGTCACACACGTTCAAAGAATGCAGCAAGCAAAGATGCTCGAACACCTTTGAGGGTATTGGCACATCTTAAACAATCACCTGTGAATCAAGCACAACCCGCACTACACATATACAAGCAAATAACACGAAAAACAGTCCAAACGAAAAGCCACACGAAATCCAGATGGCAGGTAGAAACCCTATCCACTGTTACACGGTAAGTCTGCCCCTACTATTACTACACGATAGATCCGAGAGAGAGTTAACCCTTGTAGCGTGCTACCACTCTACTAGCTAAGCCCACCGAGATCCTCCTGAAGGTTGTGTCGAAAAGTCCGGTCAGAGTCGGAATAGGTCGCACAGATGAACTTGCGCAAAGACCATTTTCCTCTTTTCCCCCTTTTCGCTCCCTCTCATCCCGAACAAGGGACATGCAATGCAGGAACAGGGGAAGGATCCCCCTTTGCACTCCATTACCGGATGGTCACCGAACTCACGCTAGAGCGTTCGGGTATGGCCATCAATGGAAAGAGACCTTGCCGCCGAAGAATCGCTGCCGGAGAAGTCACCGCCAAGGAGAACGAAGAACCTAGTGGAAGCAATGCTTGCATGGAATCAGAGATCATTGATCCGATCTTTCTCCCTCGTCTAGCTGCCAGTGTCGGAGGAGAAGGTCTCCTTGCTTCAGGGCGCCGAGAAGATGATCTGGAAAGTTTTCATCGACAAGTCTATGGCCGAAGCCTCGTCGCCGATTGTTTGCCCTAAAGCTCTGTTGCCAAATCTGAATCGTCATTAGACTCCTGCCCTAGCTCTCAAAATGCTCGATAGTGAGCCACCCCTCGACGAGGATGAAAATCCATCCTTGTGCCACACTAACCATGATCTCCATCGACGAATAGTCAGAGATCGCGCTTCCATCGGGGCGAGATAGAATCTCCGCCCTACTTGTCCGCATCGGAAAAGACGTGGAGTCCATGCCCTTACTTTGCTGCCATCACTACCTTGCTAGCTCGACCAATGCTGGCGAGTTTCCATATCCGGTGCATCTCTATTTGGCCGGAATCAATGGCGCTCTGCACTGGAACAGAAATAGAGGAATTTTCCCCTTTCTTGCATGTGTGCGGCTGAGTCGGCTAAATCGGTTTAGCTTGAACCAATTTGGTTCAGCTGGTTTGGGGCCGAATAGCCGCAGACTAACTTCGGTTCACCCCCCGTGCTCATTTGTGCGAGAAAGTTTAGGGTCCATAGGTGGTCGAGTCGAGCACCCACATTCACGCGTAAATCCACGCACCATGATTCAAACTCTACCCTTATCCTATGAACTTATGTCAATCTCAATGACATAATCACACACCCGAGTCATTTAATTCGTCATATGACAAGGGTCTCATCATCGAGATTCTTCCAGATTCATGCTAAATTTGAGGAGCATCACAATTACTATGATTGAAGTAAATTTGTTATCATACTTTTCACGTATCCAAATAACATACAACTATTTAAAATAAGATAACATTCAAGGATTTAAATACTATGACTCATTAAGCTCAAACTTATAAGAGTAAATTTATATGTTATGATAATTTTTATCTTGTTTTCAGTAATTAATATGATATTTAAGAGGCGGCCTAGCCAAGTATATCGAACAAACTTTTAGAGTTATAATTAACATAAGAAAGCACCAATGAGTTTATTTGCATAGATTTTTTTTGTCACGCCCCGGCGGAAGCCGGCTATTCCTAGCTCAGGGTTCCCCAGGGAGATGACAATATTGATAGGAACAAAGGAACATGATTACCATAAAATCAAATAATCAAATAATTCAACATCAGTACTGTGTAACATAATCAACTAACTTCATTACAAAATTCATTAACTAAAGTTTATAAAGAAACTCTAACAACGATGCAACTAATTTAACTGTAACACTAGAATAAATCAGAAAAGTGTTTATCAAGGACATTTGATGATACTCTGTCTCCGGTGGTAACTAACTATCTACTCTATCCCTCCCAGACGCAAACTCGGTACCTGGAGGAGAAACAAGGGGAGTTAGCGAAAATGCTAAGTAGGAACCAAGAGAGATGATGCATGTTCAATTTATATGAAATTTGCAATAACAGAACTACACTACATGTCATGAACTGATAATACAACAAAATAAGTGAACAGAAGGTTGTCGTGTAAATCATCAAGCTTGGCCACAATTCTCTCTCAAGAGCCGCACTCATTTTCAGAGTGTTTCTATCGTCAGCTCACACGATAGAACGACTGTATCTAGACAGTCCGGTAAATGTTGCGTCCAACATCTGACATCCGTAGTATTGTCCGAGGACAACTGGCGGTGCCCTAACCGGCAAACATAGTCTGATATAACCAGAACTACAACTCAGATAAACAGGCCACTGGTGATAAATCACCAGGTCAGAGGTCATATGCATGCACGACATGATAACAGTATAACATCTCAATCATTTTTCACGGTTCATAATTATTCATAACTTTCCAACAGAAATATCAGAAAACATATTCTCAATGCAATCATAATAATCATATGATACTGGAGTCAATTTATGCACAAATAATAAGGTAACCGAGGTCAACCGAATTTAGAAACAAATCAATCAGAATAGATTCAAAGATAAGGTGTCAATACCTATCTACACATGAATTTGACATCGTAACAAAGGTAGGGGAAAGATTCCTACCTCAATCGCCGATATTCCTAATTCCTTTGAAATCACAGTTGTCTCCTTTTGTTCACTGAATAAATTAAATAAACACCCGTCATTACCCATAACATGCATCAATCCACAATAATACCATTACCCCTACTTTCCTATTAAATCAGAATTTTATCCCAAATAAATATCATCTAAATAATTTTCCATCTACATAATTTTCCATCTACATAATTTTCCCCCATCCTACTTAACAATTTAGATATTCTACTATTCCTTATTCACTAAATCATATTTAAAGTAAATCAATTACGTAAATAAATAAAAAACGAACGAACGAAACTTACCTTTCTGTCGAAATTTCAACGCGGAACGAACGACGCCGCGTCTTCGTTCGCGTCGCTGAAACGGAAGGCGAGCGAAGCTGTTGACGCCGCCGGCAGGGGGAAGGGTTACCAACGCCGGAAGAGGAAGCTTGCCGGCACCGGAGGAGGAGGGAGAGGTCGTCGCCTTCTGCTTCTCCGGCAACGAACGCAGCGGCGGCCCTCTTCTCCTCCGTCCGGCGGCACTAGGAAGAGGCACAGGCGGCCTCCTCGTCTTCCCTTGGTGCGACGCCCTTCGAACTTCCGGTGACGCGCAGCGGAAGCGTGGTGGGCCCATAACCCACAAGTCCGAGGATCGAAACCTCGCTCTGATACCATTTATTACAACCCACTTAGTAAGCAAACTATTTATTAACTTGGTGAACCGATTTACCACGTGGCCCAATCTATTAAAATGCTTAAGCCCAAGTTAACAATAGCAAGCCCACTAAGCCTTATATACCATATAATCTCTTCTTCCACTTCCAATATGGGACTAAACTCGGGGTATTACATTTTTACTCTCAATTTTGTTGACTGCAGCATATTGAAAGAGATGAATAAACCCTCGCATCATAATCTATTGGTATAAAAAAGATTTATGTTGCAGCATAAATAACAGTATTAATGAATGTTTGTTACAATCATTATTGACGCTAATCATAAAATTATTTTTCTATACGCCATCAGATATATATATTTTTTTTGGCGCTAATCATTGTTGAGACCTATCGACGTTCTTATCCCCTAACTGAATCAAATTAGTAAATGGTATGAGGCTTAAATGTTCGGATAAAATGTCAACGTTTGGAATTTAAAAATAATTCAAAAGGCTATAAATTAGTTGAACAATATTAGAACTAGGTAATCATTCATGCAAAACCAAAAAGTTGGTCAAACGTCCAATGATTCAACAAGTAATACAACTCACAAGATCCTTTCTCTGCATTAACCCCTCCAACAGTTGACTTCAAAATGAAAAAGAAATAAATTGTTATAGAAAATATTGTACCTGCTCAACCTAAAATTGAAAAAAAAATATTATCAGAAAGATTACAGAGTACTACAAATTCTCAGAGAATTTTGTCAAGTTAGGAATTGTTTACTCCTTTCCCTTCCAGTGAATAGCCAAAGAGAGATTCCTTTTCTGCATATTTAGGAAGAAGACATCACTGCATCAGCTCCCCCGTCAGAACTTTTTTTATTGATTTTATTCAATATAATTACGAAACCATTAATGGGATCTTACATTTTATTGAAGCCTCAATTCATTTTGCCGCAAGAGCTTAATTCTGCAATGGAACGACCTTTGGATTAAGCTTTCCCTAAATGGAAATTCCAGAAGCCTCAGCTGCAATATTATAACAATTTCAATGGCGTTGTGGTTTTCCAAGGAAGAAAAGGACTTTCCTCCCAAGTCTCACATGCTCGTAAATCATAATGGAGAGCAGTAGTATTGTAACCTACAAAGTTACTATTTTCTTATATTTGATTACTATTTTTGTTTTGAGCTCGCTTTACTTGATTGGTAGAAGAGTAGGGTAGAAGGGCTACATCTGCTTCTACTCTTCTACTTGCTCACTCACCTCAAGGGCCTCAAACCCCCTCTTGCACCTCCATAAAACCCCTCCATTTCTCGTCAAGCTCTTGAATCCTGGCCTTCAGCTGATCTCTTCTGCGGAAAGCCCTCAAATCCCTCTCCCACGCCGTGGTTCCTGAAAATTTCGACGAAGAAGGAGGAAAAGGCAGCGACTTGGTCGAGGAAGTGGAGGAAAGGCGCGAGCTTTTTTCCTTCGCCCCGCTTCGATTTCTCCGTATCTCTTCTTAGCTCCCTTTCACCACCCCAAGGAGAGGGCGGGAAGAGGCCGAAATGGCTGGTTTGGGAGTTCAAGCGGGCGTGCGGGCCAGCATTAGTCTGGAGACTACATGCGGCGCTTTGCTTCAAGAGCTTGAGGTGCGAATCTCTCTTTTCTCTGTCTCTGTGGTGGTGTTCCGTCTCTTTTCCTTAGTTCTTGATTTGATTCCCGATGCCATGGGAAATGGGTTTTTGGTTTCTATTTGCAGTATTTTCTGCAATTAGGCTTCGCTGGTTCTTTTTTCCACTTCTTTGGTTCTTGATGTATTTCTGTTTTATGGTTAAGTATTACCGGCCAAGTTTGTTCATTTGCATTTCTTTTGTTGTGCAAGTTGCGTATTTTGTGGATAAAATAGGATATCAGGAAACCCTAACCTAGAGGTTTTGCAGTGGACTGCATACTTGATTCGCCGTAATGTTTTGCAAACGATAAGCATAGACTTGTTGAATGCTCAGAGTATATTAATCTGTATGCATCATTTTGGATATTGGCAAGTTATGAATTGTACTGGGGTTTTGTGAATACAGCAAATATGGGATGAGATAGGTGAAAGTGAAGAGGAGAAAGACCACATGATCCTTGAGCTGGAAAAAGAGTGCATGCTAGTGTACCGGAGGAAGGTAGACGAAGCCAGGAGTGGCAGGGCGCAACTCCATCAATCTTTGGTTGCCAAAGAAGCAGAGCTTGCCTCTCTCATGGCTTCACTTGGTGAACAAAGTCTGCAGCTAAAGGTACTAACTTTTTCCTGCTCCTTTTCTTGTCTGCTAAATAGTAAAGCGGCCTATTTATCTTTTTGTTACCCTTTGCCCTCTTACACATCCATTTGCTTTTGCTAGGCATGGTTAATTTATTAATCTATTGTGGACCAGTTCAACCTGGTACTTTTTTTTCTTGCCTTGACTGAATTTGAAGTGTATTTCCCAGCCTCAGAGAAATTTAAGAGGCTGTTGTTTGATTTACTTATAAAAAGGGCAGTTGTTTGAAACTCTAAGCTACTTTATCGACTCAAGGGCATTTCCATACAATAGTTTCTTATCATTTATTATCCAGTCAAATTTTGTACTTGTCTTCTGCATGGAGGGCATAATTGACTTGTTCAAGCGAAGGGTAAACATGAGTGAAGTGGGAATTCCCAATATGATAGCATTTGTGGTTGTGGCAAGACAAAATATTAAAAATTAGTACAAGTATTATCTGATTGAACAAACTGAGCGGCCTCCATTGCATCTCACTCGGATGGGCCTATTATAATCTGCTACGTTGGGACTAGTTTACTAGTAGATCTGTCTTTGAAGTTTGAAATCCCATGACTATGCTAATGTTTTCACTTTTCAAAATTGTATATCTCATAGGATTGCAAATTTATTTGTATTTATTCACATAGCTATGGTTATTAAATGTCTGATCGAAATAATGGTGTCCTTAGTCCTCATAATTATTTTGGAGCACCCAGTTATGGACACCCAACATCTACATCATTTTAAGCTTTCAATGGTGTCCTTAATCCTCATAATTATTTCCATCGGTACCGTGATATGGAACATGTCCTGCTGCTGCTGATTGTTTATTTTCTAATGCAGATGGAGAAGTCTACATCATTGAAGGAAAGACTTGGTTTAGTTATCCCTCTTTTAGAAGACCTCAGAGCAAAGAAAGAGGAGCGGGTCAAACAGTTCATTGATATTCTGTCTC
Organism: Costus lasius; assembly: GCA_027563935.2. Classification (NCBI taxonomy): domain Eukaryota; kingdom Viridiplantae; phylum Streptophyta; class Magnoliopsida; order Zingiberales; family Costaceae; genus Costus; species Costus lasius. Next base: position 126,688,212 of record CM050446.2, read on the forward strand.
AGATTGAAAAGCTCAATGCAGAAATTGCAGGTTTTGGCTACCAATGTGATTCTGCAAAGGTTGAAGAATACGATTTGTCAACTAGGAAACTGACTGAGTATCAAACAAAATTACGAAATCTTCAGAAGGAGAAGGTATTTGTTTAACTTCCTATTAACCCCTAGAACTTTGACATTGCCAAGGATGCCGCTTCTCCTTCCAAATCCCTTAATGAAACTAAATATTGACTTTTAAAGATGCAAAATTGGTACTTCAATTATTTAACGAAAAAGATGAGTGTTACCATGCACTGGTGGAAGCATTTCTAAACTCCATTTATTATGTGAAGTGCCATTTGTTTTCGAGTACTTAAATCTGTGCCCAAATTTTTATTTTGTGAATTACAGAAAGATACGAAAATGATAAGTTAAGACCTAACAGTCCTTGCCAACGACAATAATTATCAATGGATTAATTGCATGCATTAAGTAAATCATAAATTACAAACACACTCATACATATGAGAATCCACGGAATACATGAGCTATAATTGTACCTTTTAAAGTAATAACATACATCAGAATACAGAGGACATTAAGAAGACTGATAATGAGAATCTATCCTAAAAGCATTGAAATGATAATTCAAAATAAAGTTATTAAAACAATAACATATCAGCTTATCATGTAATGTGGATGCTTAGAGTGTTTTTTTATTTGGTAAGAACTCAAATTTCTTTACCCATTATTATGACATCTTGCTTGTATTTTCTTTTTCTAATTATAACTATTATCTATTTATATATCCGTTTATTTTATGAAATATTAGTTAAGAACAAATTTTTATTATTTTCCTCTTGAGAGTTATCATTGGAAAATGAGAAATACGTACCTGTAAAAGAATGTACATTGATATCTTAAAAGCTTCAAACAAATTTAAGGTGGATGGAAATAATGTAGGCGAACAGAAAAGACTTAGTACAAAAATCTATTGAAGATCTTTAAGGGATGTAAGAACGAAGAGATGGAAATAACAGTAAGGAAAGAACACATCAGTAACAATGATTGGTGTTCAATTTAAAGTTTTTCTAAGTTCTTCAAAAGAATGCATTAATTTAAAGTTTTGCTTTAACTATTCTTATGCTATTGTGTTCAGTTTTCTTGTTTGAAAATTGATGACTTTTCAGATGTTGTCCCATTGTCACATTCTGTCTACACTCCAGCAGGATTCGTCTCTTATTATTTGAATTGAGTACTATAGTTTTAAATGTGCTATTGCATTTGAGATTCTGTAAAATAAACATTGAATTCTATTTACAGGAATTCCTAAGAAAGCAATAATGCTACTCGCCTATCTATATTTTTACTGGTATATGTGTGATATGATCTGATGCATGAAAAATCTTTTCTTTTTCTAAATGCCAATTCTACTATACTAAGATGATGCTGACCATATTGTCTTCTGTTTCCAGTCTGATAGGCTTCACAAGGTTTTAGCACATGTAAATGAGGTGCATTCTTTATGTGGTGTGCTTGGTATGGACTTCAAGAAGATAGTGGAAGAAGTGCACCCCAGCCTGCACGAGGCTTGTGCAGAGCAGTCCACTAACATTAGTGATACCACACTAGAGGGTCTAGCTCAAGCCATTCTAAAACTTAAAACTGAAAAGAAGATGCGTACTGAAAAGGTAAATGAAATCCTGATCGCAATTTTAGATGTAACTGGTGCCATTTGTCTAACAATCTAGTATGGACTGCAGCTGCGAGATGCCACCAAAGCACTTTTAGAACTGTGGAATCTTATGGACTCATCTGAAGAAGAGAGAAGGCCGTTTGAAAAAGTGATGAAGGCATTTGGATCCCCTGAAGTAGATGGCAAGTGTTCTGTTGTGCTCTCATTTGAAACGATCAAGCAGGTTTGGCAGTTGCTTTGACATTTATGTACTAGCTTACTAAAGTTGTTAAAATTATTTTCTTTGTTTCTTCTGACAGATAGAGGCTGAGGTTGAGAGGCTTAAAAAGCTAAAAGTTGGTAGAATGAAAGAGCTTGTTCTAAAGAAAAGGTCAGAATTAGAAGAGATATGCAGAAACACGCACATAGAACCAGACGTGAGCACAGCACCAGAAAAGGCCTGTGCATTGCTAGATTCTGGTATGGAAAGTCAGTCCACCTTTTGGCTTTGTTCGGTATGTTTAGACATATGCATGCTTCCCTAACTCCCATTTTTCAATGGCACTTTCATACATGCAGGTCTTGTTGATCCTTCCGAACTTCTGGCAAACATTGAGACACAAATTGCAAAAGTTAAAGAAGAATCTCTAGTCAGAAAAGAAATCATAGATAGAGTAAACAAATGGCTCTCCGCATGTGAGGAAGAGAGTTGGCTTGAAGAGTATGACAAAGTATGCCGGTTCACATCTCTACCATATTATTCTTCGAAACCATACAGATGTGACTATATATTTTATGTTCACTGTGGTTAGAATTAGCATAGAAACATAAAAATGCTTTCTTTTCCTCAAGAACTTGCTTAAGTTTACGTTATATCACAACTGAAAAGTTTGCTGGCTGAGTGCAGGACGAGAACAAGTACAGTGCTGGAAGAGGTGCCCACTTGAATTTAAAACGTGCAGAGAAGGCTAGGTTGACTGTGAGCAAACTTCCAGGTACATGTTCACTGGCACAATAATTATGAGCCATATATACATGTCTTGAAACCATCTGTTATCAAATTCATCGAATCATGATTCCAGCTACTGTTGACAATCTAATGAACAAAGTATTTGCATGGGAGGACGAGAAATGTATGGCTTTCCTCTACGATGGGGTAAAGTGCCTTGCCTCTTCAATTGATTCGTGTAGAACTGGACTAAGTTCCATTCCTTGTTAAGTTACGGTTATTGCTTGTCAATCTTCCTTCTAGGTGCGCTTGGTGTCCATTCTAGAAGAATACAAACTCAAGAGACAAGAACGGGAAGAGGAAAAACGAAGATACAGGGTAAAATTCAATCCCTTGTCACGGCTTCAACTTTTTGTATAGCTAGTTCTTTTTGCAAGCTATTCTATTCGTTATCGTAGGAACACAAGAAGCTACAGAACATGCTTCTCACTGAAAAGGAGTTGGTTTATGGATCCAAACCTACCCCAAAACGGAGCAATAGTTTCAAAAGGCCGAATGCTTGCTACCCAAATGGAAATGGCAACGGCTTCATGACTCCTTCGAGCCGGCGGACTTCTGTTGGTGGTGCAACTCCTGAGCTGCTCACCCCACGCTCGTACTCTGGCCGTCACAACAGTTACTTCAAGGAGGAAAAGAGAAGGTTGTCCACTGCTCCGCTGAATTTTGTTGCTCTGTTAAAGGAGGATGCCGTTCCTTCATTTGCATCAGTTACAGGTTCCGAACCAGGATCTCCATTCAGTTAGCTGCAGGTTAGAATTTAAAAGCATTAAATGTAAGCATTATTTCATGATTTCATTAGCTTGATGAATTTGAAACAATATATCCCAATAAAAAAATGCTTATTAGATTATATAAATCTATAATAATTTTTCTCCTGGGAAACTAAACTAGGATATTATAAATTACATACTCTGTGATTTATGTTGACAAATTGGATCATCATAACAATTCCTCTGGGAAGTGATACTAAGCTAGGATATTATAAATTACATGCTCGTGGCCTGATATATTTGCGTCCGCTGACATCAGATCCTATTTTTTCTTTGCAGGAACCGCTACGGATTGGCCTATTGACTGTACTTTTGCAAACTGGATTCCTCGTAACAGTGATTGCTTTTGTGCTGATGGCTTCATTTGTATTTTTTTAATCATAGAATTGCTATCGTGAAAGTAATTGTGCTAGTATCCTCTGTAAAATTACTGATTAGGATGTGGATCTCTAGGCACTGACCTTTGTAGGTTCCCATAGACCTTTCCAACTGTAGCGACTTCATCTTTGTTAAGAAAAAGTTTCATGTACATAAATCACGATTGCTTGCTTGCATCTCCATGTTTCAGATCTCTTTTTTGTTTTTGTTTTTTCAAAGTTCCTCAGTTCATCACAAATGCTTGATCCAGCTGGTGTGTAGAAGAAATCAACAAATGTTTGGTAGTTTAATTGGCTTTCAACTACAACGGTAGACTCCATATCTCGTACTATTACGTCCTTCCTATGATTGAATGTTTGTCATGTGGTGCTATGTCACCCTATGTGCTTGCTGTGACTTCATCAAATTTGTTTTCTTCCACATCAGATTCTCGTCGCTTCTGCAGTCACCTTGACATGCCACCCTGCATTGGACGGTGAAAGAGGGGCCTGCACCCCTATAATTTATATTACTTGTAATGTTGTAATCCCTCATACAAGATTTTTACCAATATATTAACATTGGATCGCATTAGTCTAAGATAATTGTGGCTGCAATTACTGCCTCAGCAAGCACCACTAAAGCTAGCACAATTTTCACCAGAGAATTTAACTTGTAAGCCGATTAATGAGGTTAAGGCGTGAAGCAAAACCTTTGAATCAAGGGACCAGCTCAATTTATAGCTCAAAAGCATTAAAGATAAACGGATGGACGTAATTTAATTGGGGGTCATCCAACTCACATCACATATGCTAATTAATTCACTCCTGTAAAGAAGCATCACAATTGAATCTAACAATAGATCATCCACACGCATCTTCTTCAAAAGTAAATGCTCACCGATCAATGTTCAAGTACAGAAGTCAATGCCCGAACCATTACCACTTGTCGCAGGGAGAAAGCAAATTTTGGTGGATTCAAGTGAAGAGGAGAAAGGGAGGCAACCCAGACACAAAAGAAGTAATCTAAAGGCTAAAAAAAGTCATGGCAGCAGAAGAGGAGCGACAGGTATGGTGCGTTCTTGACTTCCTTCATTTTAAGTACTTGCGAAGGTAACCCCTGACTGACTCCTGTGAGGAAAAGAAAAACAAAATTAGGGTCCTGTTGGGAGACTGCCATCAGATCAGCAGCAAGCAGCTGCTGCTGCATCTTAAAGTTCCAATTCAAGTTCATGGTGGAAGAACCACCATTCAAGGCCAACCAACCAACAAAAAAAAGAGACCCCACCTTGAATGCCAGAATTCAGATCTGAGCAAGAGCAAAGCTCGGCTTTTAATTCCCTTCAGATTATGCATTCAGACGTCTGGGCAGTTCAAGGCAGCCTTTATTTGTTGGACTGTGGTGCCTATCAAGTTATTCACCGTCGTGACAGACTCCAGATTGAGCTTTGCAGACGGCAAGCTGCTCATTAGTATCTGGAATGCAACAGTCACCAGCGAACCCGAGGAGCCACCCATTGGGTTCGAGCTCGACGATGCCCCTCGGCCCCCCGTGCACCGCCCGTCGGGTAGTATGCTGAAGCCTGAAGGCAGGAGGGGAATGTGGGATGGGTCCTCACCGCTCATGACAATGTTGACCGCCGGCAGGTCGACCGGAGAGTAGACGACGATCGAGCCCGACGCATCAGTGCAGCACTCTTGGAGTATCAGCATGGTGTTCTGCCCTGAATTGAGCCCCTGTTGATTCATCACCAGAAATCAGACAATTAAGACCTTCTGACAGTTTGGAAGCTTTTGTTTTGAATGTGTAGAGCTTCATTATGTGAGTAGTTGGCATTCAAGTGCAGGTGAAATTAACAAGAAGTAAACTGTGCTACCTAGCAATCTAGCATCCAAATAACTGATGAAACATATGAAAATTTTTAATTGAGCACTGGAAAAGAGAGAGCAAACATACACGAAGAAGAGAAATGCAGTTCCCTGGATGTGATCCATTTGTGATGTGAGCCACCTCTTGCAAAGTATTGCCATTGGAGAGAACATCCCACTGAGCAATCAAACAAAAGTCACTTTTTCATCAAAAACTGACAATCTCGAGAAATTACAGATCAGAAACCTGTGCTCGAGTTCGCTCATCCTTGAAGAAATTGAAGACACTTTCGGGCGATATAGGAATCCAAATTGAGGTTGCTGCGCTGAGGACGACGCCATTAGGCTGGCCAGCATCAGTGCTTTGGTGAAATGTAACCCTGACTCCATCGTTCGGCCCAGCGAGGGTTGTCCAATTGTGACCATTTGATTGACGGACGTTGGCACAGAAATTGCTCACCATTCTTTGAGCAAGCTTCATCATGCTCCTCTTACCATCAGGTGATGGAGCCACTGGTATGCACAGTTAAAGATCATATTCAGATAGAGACTGAATTGATTTGCAAGCTTTCAAGTAATCAGATTTACCTCCGAGGTCTCTAGCCGGGATTCCAGCTACTGTTAAACAAGCAAACCTCTCACACACTCTCTGCAGTGTGGTGAGCCAGCGTTGTGCTCCAAATGCCATACCACTACATATTAGGTCCCTAAAGGGCGTATGAATTGGATTCACTTCTTCGATTTCGATATGTTCGACCCAAGTTATCTACAACAAGTTCAACAATAGTGTTCAGGTAAGCAAAGGGAGAGAAGAAAAAGAATCAATTCAAAACCAAAATTACCGCATCTGACTACCTTAGAAAAGCCATTAGGCATATCCTCGATCAAGCAGCCCGAAGGAAGCTTCCTCAATCGCGAACAAGAAGCAAGCTGACTGTCTGTAGGATAGTCCACTGAAACATCAGCTACTACCCACATTCCCTGGTTGATCTGCTGGCAATACCGCAGAAAGAAGAATTCTCGCGTGGGAACAACCGGTGAAAGAACCTGGATCTCCTCATGCATCTGCTTCACTTTGAATTGATCAGTATCAAAGAGGAGGTTTGGCATACAAGAGCTTAATCAGGCAATTATGCTATTACCAATACTAATGATCCGCTTCTAGTTCCTGCCATTCCTGATGAAAGGACTTCAATGGTCCTTGCCTTGGAAACAATTGTGGGAAACAGCTCTGCCCACTTAGTCTGCAACAAAATCCAAATCAAGAACAAATGTAGACGAAGGAGAATGAACTCCTCTTGAGATGGATGATTAAAACTTACTGCATCCATCAACATGCCAACCAATGCAATTGCACTCATGATCACCAGAGCTGAATCTCTTGATGCCTCGATTCGGGAATTGGGCGAGTTGAGCTGCTGAACAGACCGCTGGAACATTTGGTCGTAGGACTCGAGTTGAAGTATGTCCCTTCCATCGCTTCCTGACTTCATCCACAGGGGCTCATCAGTCTGCAGTAGCCTGATGACTTCTTCCATTGCATTGGTAGCCAGCTCCACCATAAGCGGTTTTTCAAGCTCAGGAATTGCTGTGGTCATTGTATATGGGAATGCAAAAGAGGAGCTACGACATAGGAGATCGAGGTCAAGGGAAGGGCTTAACGCTGGATTATTGTAGTCTCCAATTGATAAGTCCAGAGAAGAAATGGGCATAGGCTGAACTAGAGGGAGCTGAGTCATGGGCCTTCCAAGATACTTTGATGTGAGACTTGAGACTCGATCGAGCTGCATGAATTGGGCAGAGTAATTGGCAAGGGTCACAATCAAAGTTTAATGAGCATAAGCAATTGTGATGATCGAGCAAAATACTAAATTCACAAAAATAATTGTGCAGTTGAATGATCAGATTAACATATGTGGCAGATCATCAAAGTTTTCTTATCGGCGCCATGAATCCAAGCAATGCAAACTTATATCGAATTGAATCACGAAGTAGTATAAATGCTTGGACATTGAGTTGGCCGTTACCTCCTCCTTCAACCTGGCATTCTCCATCCTTAGCTTCTGCTCGTCGAAGTAGGAGTCGTCGCTGGGCGGCGGGCCGCCGCAGGAGGGGCAGATGACGTTCTTCAGCGCCTCTCTCATGGCGATATTCTCGCACCGGATTTTGTCGTTCTCCGCCCGTAGCAGGCAGTTGTCCGCCCTCTCGTGCTGCGTCTGCAAACCAACCGGGAATCGAATAAAACAACGCAATCTCAAAAAAAATCCAATATTTACATGAATCCAAACCGATAAAAGAGGAGCAGCGGTTGCCTTCATCTGCGTGCGCCGGTTCTGGAACCAGAACTTGATCTGCCGTGGCTCCAGCCCTAAATCCCGGCTCAGCTGCGTCCTCTGCTTCTCGTCCGGGTGCGGGCAAACCTTGAACATCCTAGTATTCCAACCCACATAAAACCCCATCAGAGAGTGCCGCCACCGGACAAAGAGGGAGGTGGAGAGAGAGAGAAAGAGAGTACGATTCGAGATCCTGAATCTGACGCGGTGTGTGGCGGTGGTAGCGCTTCTTCCTTCCATGTGGACCAGGGACATCTTGGTCGTCGCCGGAATCCATTCTCGCCGCCGCCAAGGGCTCCCAAACTCACCACTTATACTACCACTGCGATCCCCAGAACTCCAAGCGCTCACCTACCACTATCCGCAACGGAGTCAGGCCGCTCCATGCCGTCTATTTCCAAGGCTCGGCGACGCTATCGCTCTCAAAGGTGGCACCTTTCACATCCGTCATAGATGCAGGAACACACGCGCACAAACACATCCGTTCCCTTCTTTCGGCAGCTCATCTACGTGCGTGGTTTGGGCAAACGCCAAATGAGGAAACCAGCGGTGCGCGCTTCGCAGATATCAACAGCAATCCCGGCGGATTCCAACCCCCCCTATTACGACGCACCGAGTAATCCTCGCCCCTCCTCTCTCTCTCTCTCTCTCTGTCTCTCTCTCTCCCTCCCTCCCTCGCTCCCTGTACTTAAAGATAACAGTAACTGATGCAATTTAAAAGGCTGGAGGCTGGAGCTTTAAAAAGGTTGGATTTTGGAACTGTATTTATCCTCGCACATTCATTAGCAGCAGATTACAAATTATTGAGATTTTTCTCGTCACATTTTGCCCTCCGTTCTCTCTCTCTCTCTCTCTGCTTGCGCTCATTCTTACAGATTTACAATCTGTTCCCATCACATTTCAATGTGATAAAAAAGAAATGGAAATCAGTAGACAGAAATGTAGGAGAAAAATCATATTGGGGACAATATACACCAAAAAGATTTCTTCTTTATCTCGCTGCGGTGTTCTACAAAGATACACCTTCCAGAATTAAAGAAGAGAGAGACAGAGAGGACGGCTGAGCTTGCAAGCTCTGTCGTCCATCCTCTCCCCCCTCGCTCATGCGTCCTGCTTCGTTCCTCCGAAATGGAAAAAGATGCTGATTACAAACCAACAGATCGATGCTGCAAGAATTACTGATAAATCAATGTAGCTCTAGTTTTCAAACAGGGCCGCAATAACACTCTGCTTTCGAGGCAGCGGAGCGCAGCTGCTCCTGGTTCATCTTCCAATTTATGGTCTACTCGGTTCCGTCTCTCGTGAAGAGAAGAATCTTTCGTAGCAGATTCCAATATCTAATTATAGCATAGACTTAAATTTTATAGATTCTGGTCAATTTCAGTTTTAAATCTATATCTAAACACAAACTATAATTATGACAAAATATACAAAATTATTTTAATTTATTAAATTATATTTCATAGATGAATTTAGAAACAAACACAGTGTGCACTGTATGGGCCGATATAGAGATAGAAAAGGGGGCCGTACTCTGTACTCGGGCGTAATAAAGCGTCCTTTAAGGCTGGTTCGGTGGCGGGAGTTCGATGGCAATAACTAAATAAAAAAGCGCGGGAGGACGAGATCGTTATCGTCGCCGTCCAGTCTACCCGCGCTTCTCCCCTCCTTGCTGCCTTCCCGTTTTGGCCCCTCGCCCGTGCAGCCACCGAAGAAACAAAAAAGCACTTTATTCGCTCCTCAGAAGGGCCCCGACTTCTCCCCCAGTCACGCCGTTGGGTATGTTCGCAGCTGCTTCTTGTAGCTCGACCCCTGCGGGGCCCAGGCTTCCGCGAATCATGCTGAGGTAATTCAGCGGGTGGCACACTGCTGTGGACCTGTGGCTGCGTTGACCAGAACTCGTACTTCTTGCTTAATGTTGACCCTACTAAAACGTGCAATTAATGGATATGTCCATCTAGAGGTGGCCAACGGGCCGGGCCGGCCCGCGGCCCGCACGGCCCGGCACGACACGGGCCGGCCCGGCACGACACGGGCCGGCCCGGGCACGGCCCGTTGACCAAGTCAACGGGCCGCAAGTCAACGGGCCGCGGGCGGCCCGCGGCCCGGCTCGGGCCGGGCCGGGCCAGGCACGGCACGGACCCGTGCTCGGCACGGCACGCGGGCCGGGCCAGGCACGGCACGCGGGCCGTGCTCGGCACGGCACGGACCCGTGCTCGGCACGGCACGGACCCGTGCTCGGCACGGCACGGACCCGTGCTCGGCACGGCACGCGGGCCGGCACGGGCACGGCACGCGTGGTTTAGGCGCCAACGTCCGAAAATTTGATTTGGGCATGCGTTTTTACCAAAATAGCCCTATAACGGTTTGAAAAAATTTAAAAGTTAGGGATATAATTGTCTTTATGTTATAAAATTACCATTTTAGCCCCTTTTAATAATTAAAAATAGGGGATAAATATGTAAATTTACACTCAATTCATCCCTATAAATTGACCCCCCAACCCTCTCATTTCTTCACACAAGTTTCCAATTAACTTTGGATTACTTTCTCATTCTCTCTTAATACTTTCCTAATCTCTTTTCTAAGTCTTGAGTTTCAATTAGCCATCAAGATTTCAAAGCTCCCTCAGTCCCTCGGTCTAGTCACGTGGAGAAGATCAAGTAAGTAGTAAATTAATTTACTTTTAGTCTTTTATAATGTAATTGTACTTAAATTTAAATTATTCTAATATAATTTTTTTTCATAATTATGATTAAATTAAGGTTGTTGAAGGCTGAAAGTGAAACCTCAACTTCTTAGTTCTTACTTACTAAGCGATCTTCAAACACGTGATAAGGTAATTTTTTAATGTATAATTTATTATTAGTAAGTATTTAATCTTATTTTTTAAATTTTTTTGGCTAACTTTTAATATTATATGTAGAATTAATGGCGGGATTGAACAATACATGGGATCTTTTGCCATGGGAGATTGAGGCATTCGAGCAAGAGCTAATGGGGACAAGTACTAACCCCGTTATGCCACCCGATCAAGATCAAGATGCCAACCCTCCGCCTTACGACCCAAATCAACAACAGCAAGATCATGTTGAATTTGAGCCTACTAACACTATGCAGGGAGAGGAGGGATACAGTGCAAACCCTCACGAGTCTACTGTGTCGGGCTCAAGAAAACGCACGAGCGACGTTTGGAAGAGCTTCAATGTGGTGATGATTAACGGCGAAGAAAGAGCCAGCTGCAAAAAGTGCAAAAAAGTCTTGACTTGCAAATCATCGGGTGGAACTGGTCATTTGACTCGCCACATCAGAAGCCATCAAACTCAAATCGATCGTGCACAGGCTACTCTAAATCTTTCCTCTAGTTCTTTTGAAATTTTTAATTATTCTACTGAAGTTCTTAGAAAAGAATTAGCTAAATTTATTGTTTGGGATGAACAACCATTTTCTTTAGCAGAAAATTATAAATTTGAAAAATTTATACATAAATCACTACAACCTAAATATAAAAAAGTAAGTAGACAAACCATGCGTAGGGATGCTATAAAAATTTTTTCTGAATATAAAACTAATCTTTTACAAGCTTTAATTACATTAACTTCTTGTATTTCTTTAACATCTGATATTTGGACCAGTAATCATTCTGATCAGTCATACATGTGTATTACGGCACATTGGATAGATAGTGAATTTTTTTTACAAAAAAGAATTATTGCATTTAAAATTTTTGAATATCCTCATACTGCAATTGCTATAGTTAGACAATTTCATAGCATTTTACATTCATATAATATAATTAATAAAATTTTTTCAATTAGTTTTGATAATGCAAGTAATAATGATAGTGCAATTGATAAATTAAAAAGATTGTTAAATCCAATATTTAATGGTGCTTTTTTTCATATACGATGTGCATGCCATATTCTAAACTTATGTGTTCAAGATGGAATAAGAGAAGTAGATGAACATGTAACTAAATTAAGAAATGCTGTTAGATTTGTTACTTCTTCTACTTCTAGAAATCAAGATTTTAGATAAACATGTAAATCTTATGGTTTGTCATATAAAAAATTTAAACTTGATATTAAAACACGATGGAATTCTACTTATGATATGCTAACAACATGTTTTCCATTTAAGGATCCTCTTACATTATTTTATAATGAAAGAATGCCTGATGGAAACATTGAAGAAAATGATTGGGATAAAGCAAAATTATTACATAATATTTTAGAAATTTTTTATAATGCTAGCACTCATTTATCTGGTGTTTATTATCCTACATCATGTTTAATTTTAGAACATTTAGTTTTAATTAGTGAAATGTTTTCTCAATATAGACATGATGAAAATGTTTTTCAAGTAATTTTTAAAATGGAAACAAAATTTAAAAAATATTGGAAAAATATATCTCCTTTATATTGTTTAGCTTCAATTATGGATCCTAGATTAAAATTAGAAGGTGTTCATATTTTATTAGATGAATATTATAGAAATATGGAACTTGAAGGAGTAGATGAGAAAAAAAATGAAGTTTCTACCTTATTAGATGAAATGTATAATGTTTATAATTTAAAATTTGGAAATACAATGAATCCAACATCCTCTCAAACTAATGTATCTACTAGTAGTAAAAATATTACAGGAAGAATACGCTCAATTTTAAATAGAAAAGGAACATCAACAAGTAGATCTAGTAATTTTAATGAATTAACATTTTTTTTAGAAAATAATCATACATCTTTACTCACAGAAGAACAAATAGATAATTTTGATATTTTATCATGGTGGAGATCACAAGGAAAATCATATCCTGTGATTTCTGCCATGGCACGTGATCTACTAACTCCTCCGGTGTCTACTGTAGCATCGGAGTCTTGTTTTAGTGCAGGCGGCAGGGTGCTGGACGAGAAGCGAAGCCGAATGAACGAAGAAAGCGTGGAAATGTGTATTTGTCTTAAAGATTGGCTAGATGCTGAAGATCGTCTTCAAGATAAAGGTGGTCATTCAACTTCATCGGATGATGATGAACAAAGTCTTGGAAGTGCAAGCGGAAGCACCAATGGATAAACGTTGTAATAAATAATTATAAAAAAAGTTGTAAAAAAGTTGTAGAAAGAGTTGTAGAAAGAGTTGTAAAAAGAGTTGTAAAAAGAGAACTAAGTAGACCTGATTCCTCCTTTGAGTGGGGTACGTAGGCAGCCTGTTATGGGTCCGGTCTAAAATATATAAAAGTTTAACATTTTTTCAAAAATTTGTGTAATATACATTCTCAATTTTTTTTATTTTTTCACATTTTATATATTTTAATTAAGTAATTTACTTATTAAAAGATTTTTTTTTTTAAATTCGGCCCACGGGCCAAAACCGGGCCACGGGCCAAATTCGGCCCACGGGCCAAAACTGGGCCGGGCCCAACACGGCCCGCGTGCCTAATTGGGCCCGTTGGGCCGTATTTGACCGCCGTGCCGCCGTTAGCCCGCGGGCCGGACTCATGCCCACGGCCCGGCGGAGCCGTGCCGGCGACGGCACGCCTAATCGTGCCGCGTGCCGTGCCGGGCCGAAGGATTTTTCAGCCGTGCCGTGCCCGGCACGGCACGATTACAATCGGGCCGTGCCTGGCACGGCCCGATTTCTGGCGGGCCGAGGCGGGCCCGGGCCCGGGCCGGCCCGGGCACGGCCCATGGCCACCTCTATGTCCATCACGATTCACGAAAGGGAATATTAAAATTATTTATTTTGATGAATTTAGGCACGACAATTGGGCGCGATTAATTTTGGTATTTGACTCTAAATTTCTCCTATTTGGTTAAAAAAGAACAATTTTAGTTTATGCAATTTATTTATCTTTTTCTTAAACTCTCCATCCAAGGATAACATAATTTTTTTAACCATTGAAAAAATAAAAAAAAATTAATACAATAAGGTGTAAAATGGAATTTTCTATACGCGTTCCGACTTCAAATTAATTATTATTTTCATAATAATCCATCTATTATAATGTTATTATCAATTTAAAGCTCAATCTAATTGAAATATTAAATTAATTAATCTTCTCATATTAAAATTGTTGTGAGATGCTACTATATAGGGTTAACTAAGAAATAGTATAACCTTATATTTGCTTTGGGCCCTTTTGGACTAAGAGAAGAAAATAACCCACTCAAGCTGGCCCATCCATTCAATTGTTTTCGAATATATATATTTTTTTAAGTCGGGAATAAATGAAAGTGTGAGTTAATTCAACTAGAAAGAAAATTAAGAAATAGATGAATTTATAAATGATAGACAATTTAGCTAAAAAAAATAACCTTTAACCCTAACAAATGTGAGCCAATTGACAAACCTAATTAGAGTAAAACAACTAAAAAGCTAAGATGACATAGAATCAATTAAATCTATAAAAGCTACAAAGACAAGTGATGGTTGATTATAAGCTCCGCGACAAATGATGATTGTATATAAATCAAGTTCTCTTTTATACATTCTACTATATCTTGGTATTAGGTTAAAGATGTAGTGATTTGATGCATCAACCTACAAATTCTATAGTTTCAAAGGGAAAGATAATTAAGTAGTCCTGTGTTGGCTTTCATGTGTATTAAATTAAAGAGGATGAAGGTGTCCCACAGTAGGTAGGGCGTCATAAATGATGTATTAATAGTTCCTTAATCTTTTCTCAAACAAAATGACCATCTGAATTAAGTGGCTGAAGTCAAAACTATTAATTAATTAGAACAAATGCATGATAAATTATGCTATTTAAATATGTTAAATTATAATATTTTATTAAATTATTAAAATATTTAAGTCTAAGTTAATAATAGTAAAACTCAGAGTATTTTTTTAATCAGTAAAAACTAAAAATTTTAATTATATTAAATAGATCCTAAGTCATATATATTATGTAATATTTTTTTTTTCAATGTGGGACTAAATTTTATGATAAGTTATTATGATCTTTTATCCTATGAATAATATCTCTAGCACATATATATATGATTGTGTTATTTTCTTTTGTGCTTCGAGGCTTCTATGTACAAATATATATAGAATGAGAGATGAGATATTTTTTTTTTACCAAACAGCACATTAGCGATGGCTTCTCCCTCGCTTACCGCCTCATTAATCTTCTTCTTCTTCGTCTTCCCTTGCTCGGGAGACCAACTGAGTTCCTCATTCTACGACCGCATATGCCCCGACGCCGGCCCCATCGTCCGCCGCCAAGTGAAGCAGGCTCTGACCTCCGACACCCGCATTCTCGCCAGCCTCCTCCGACTCTTTTTCCAAGACTGCTTCGTAAACGTAATAACGTATCCTTCCCTGATCCCTTCTGCTCCACCAATCTGTTCATTTTTTAAAAAAAGATAACAAAAATCAAAGGACGGAAGACTACCGGATACTGCGTGGTCGTTCGAGAGAAGAACAACATTAGTTCTAGACAATCGACCGTCTTCCCGACGCTTAAAGAAGTGTCGCTAGTAAAAAAGTTTCTTTTTCCTTATCTAAGTTTAGATTAATGGCGCGTGTGGTTACAGGGCTGCGACGGCTCCATTCTGCTCGACAACAGCGACACGATCGAGAGCGAGAAGGACGCTCCACCAAACAAGAACTCGGTCCGGGGATTCGATGTGGTGGACGATATCAAAGCCGCAGTGGAGAAGAGTTGCCCTGGAATCGTGTCGTGCGCTGACATTTTAGCTCTCGCAGCTGAATCTTCAGTCAGCCTGGTAAGAAATTAAGTAATTGGATAAGTTTACTGAAAGATCTCTTCTTCTCAGTCATCATGAACCAGTAACTGTTGGTCGGCAGATCCTTGTAATCAGTTCTAATGGATTTTTAACAGGCTGGAGGGCCTTTGTGGAGAACACTTCTGGGAAGGAGGGATGGAACGACGGCCAACTTCTCCGCCGCCGCCGAACTTCCTGGCTCCTCCAGTGACCTCGCCGTGCTCCAGAGAAAGTTCAAGGATGTTGGCCTTAATTACTCCGACCTCGTTGCCTTGTCGGGTAAACTTAGCTAGCTCTGGCTTTGATCTGGATTATTTTTTAGCTGAAATTATGAAGTATTTTTCTTAGATTTTGCATACCCTTTTGGATTCTTTCTTTCTTGCCTTCTTTACAGGAGCTCACACCTTCGGCCGGGCGCAGTGCGGGTCCTTCAGCGACCGGCTCTACAACTTCGGCGGCAGCGGGGACGCCGACCCGGCGCTGAACGCCACATACCTCGCCACCCTGCGCCAGCGCTGCCCGCAGGGCGGCAACGCCAGCGTCCTCAGTGACCTCGACCCGACCACTCCGAACAACTTCGACAAAAACTACTTCGCCAACCTGCAGACCCAGGAGGGGTTGCTCCACTCCGACCAGGAGCTGCTCTCCGCGGCGGGCGCTGCGGAATCCACTGCCCCCATCGTGGCGCGCTTCGCGGCGAGTCAGGCCGCCTTCTTCGAGAGCTTCGTCGCGTCCATGATCAGGATGGGGAACATCAGTCTGCTGACGGGGAGCGATGGGGAGATCAGGAGCAACTGCAGGGTGGTCAACGGCGCCACAGCTGAGCTTCTTAAGATCGAAACGGGTGCCGGCACTTCCGCTCCCGACGAAGATTGAGCGAGCTCCGTGCATGGAGAAGGGAGCTATTGGCCTATTAGTATGATAATACGATACGATTGCTTGATCGTGGCAGCTCTGTGGATTTGGATAATGCAAAATAAAATTGACAATTGCTATATCCTGATTGAAACATTCAGATTCAGTAGTTGCTTGACAATTACGAGCCACATAAACTCTCATAAAATTGAGAGAAAAATATGAGATAAAACTAATAATAACAATAGTTCTTAAATATTTTTTATTTAAGTCACGATTTTTATCACGGCTAATGTAGCGACTACTATGTCACACTTTATGCCACAACTTGCATCACAAAATATAATTTTATAAATTAAAATAATAATAAATATATTTATATGTTAATTATTTTAATAATAATACATATATTCATTTGATTATTTTATATTTTTAATTATAAAAATATATTTATATTTATTTTCAAAATTAGGTATTGGTACCGGGTACTGTATCTATAAATCAGAACCTAATTAAAACCTAATAAACTAGTCTCATTTAATTAATTGGGTAATTGAACCCGTGATAAATGGTCGGATTATACTTCAAATTGTTAATTTGTTATCCTTGAGCAGCAAGAGGGAACCGTCTGTTATTTTGATTTTTGAGCTTGAATCGTATTCATTAAATTTTTTAATTCTTTAATATCCTGTGGAGAAGAGGTAGGAAGAATCGAGATTGTACACTCATGTTACACATTTCATTCTTGATTTTTTTTTCTCATCAAATGATTAATGCACACATTTCTGTCCATTTAATTTCCCGCGAACCACGCCATGATTTTCTCCCTCCTTTTTCTGCTTCTTCTTCTCTTCCTCTTTATCTCCTCTATTGGCCTTTCTCCTTCCCTGCTCCCTCCCTCCTCTGTTGGCCTTTCTCTCTTCCCGCCACTATTTTTCTCTCGTTTCCTTCATTCGGCGGGTTGAGTCCCAACACTCGTATCAATAAAAGGCCTTCATTGGCTAACCCAGCTCTATTAGGTAATCTCTCATGTTCAATTGTGTTTCCTTTCTTGTAATCGACATTTTAGCTAGGCAAATGGTTGCTGCTTTGTGATTTCTTTTGGAGGGAAATTTTTTGGCTCTTGCTTGATGCTGTAGTATTGTTTTTATTGTAATGCTACTTTCAGAAATTTATGTTGGGGTTCTTATTCTGATTTTCGATTTAGTTTCTCAAAAAAAAAAATTGAAAATTTGGTTCCTTGTTTCGAGATCAATGTTTTTTTCTCAACAATATTCTCTTTGCATACTGTAGAAGCTTGACATTGTGAAAAAAGAATCGTGTAGAGAAAACTTTCTAGTCAGAAATTCTTAATTGCTGTTTTTCTTGTGATCTGCTTTCCAGTTAGGACCTTTCTTATTTTACTATGGGTGAGCAGAGCTTTTGGCTGCCAATAGATGTTGCCCTCGATCGATTTTTTTTAATCTTTAAAGGTGATTTTGCTGCATACAATTTTTAATTAATTTCCAGATATGTCTAGAGATTTCAGAATGCTTTCTTGTGTTCTGGAAATATTTTACGATATCTTCAGAGAAATTTTCACAGCTTTCAAAGTCGAAGTTCTTGCAGTTCATATTCTTTTGAATGATCTGTTAGTTTACATATGGTTACTTTATTACGATCCTCTTCTTTGAAATTTTGTTCTTCTAATGTGCTTGTTTAATGCATTACCATTTTTCATTTCATCCCAGCATTATGTTCATTCATTTTTCTAAAAAAATCAACATTATTTGATTGATTGGGAGATTATTGTTTCTTTTTCCATAATGCAGAACTTCTGACAGGTAGGCAAATGAAAACTTGTATATAAGACTATCAATGTCTGACAATTTGAAAGTGATGTGCTTGCTAATTATTTTTAACCAAGATATGCTTACAAACTTGCTAACTAGAACTTTTTTCCCTTTTTACATTTTCTCACTTTTTATATTGGGGGAGAATTTTTGCTTTCACTCAGATTGATGTGAATTTGAGTAATGTGATATTGATTCTAACTGGGTGAGGGAGGAGCTTTGACACCTCTTTTAGGGTTGTCAGTATGATGTGCTGTGGAGGTGCAGAGGAGGATTTGCTTGGCCAACAAGCTAGCCAACATGCTGCACCTCCAAACCGCACTGCCACTGGTATGCATGCTGCATCTTGTTTTGATTTTTATTATTTTTTTTTGTAAAAAGAGCAATTCATAAATGCAAGATTCAATATCTAGGATCTTAATAGTAGTAACTAAGATCTTTACTAGTCAAACTAAGATCTTTACAATCTGATCTGATAAGGCTTTATCTAGTAATCATGGCATATTTTCATTAGGTAATATTTGCTTAAAGTAACTTGTTGAATCTGGATAAAAATTTGCTTCTTATGAATGCATATAGATTGGTATCTCATGTAAGATTTAAGGGACTATATGTTGATCTGTTAGTGTACATCTATTCAGAGAAAACTAATGAGAGTTCTCAGTACATCATTAAATGGACTTATGTTGCACTGGTTCACAACATCAGCATCGATTTGTTCTTACAAGTGACTGTTTGAAACTTTATGTGGTTCATGCAACCCTTGAATGATTTTTTGACGCAATATTTTTTGTCGAATTTTTCTGATTTAGATCAAGGCAGAGGTCCAAGGGGACCTGGTACAACCAAAAGTGGAGCTCCTGCAAAGGTGTTGCCTATTGAAATACCATCAATTCGATTGGCTGAGTTGAACAGACTAACTAGTAATTTTGGTCAAAAGGCTTTGGTCGGAGAAGGATCCTATGGGCAGGTTTACCATGCAACTCTCAGCACAGGAGAACCTGTTGCCATTAAGAAGCTGGATCCTAGTACCTCAAACGAATCAGATTCAGATTTTGCAGCTAAGTGAGACTTCCTTATTTATGCTTAATTTATCTGTAGGTAATGTCAGACCTACTCGAAAAAGGCAGTCCATAACTATTGACTAATCTTGTCACGCCCTAGTTTAATACTATATGCGAAGTGAAAAATGAACTACAGTGATATTATAAGGCCTAGTGATCTTATTACTTTCGTCTAAAAAATTTTCACGTGTCATAATATTTCAAGTACATCATGAATCAATTATCTCATTAGGCAATTGGGAAATTAATGGTACCAGAGATTTCAATAAGAAAGGGATGCTTTGAATTGTAGAGCCACTATTAATTAGAATGTTTCTCGATTAATGAATTAGATTTTGGCTTGAAGAGGATATCAAGTGTTAAGTAGGGAGTGAGAAGTGAAAGGAGAATTATATTACTATGTAAGGCCTAATGAGTTTATTATTATCAACTTAGGCTTCAACTAGGCCACATTTTTTAAGCTCATCTTTGATGAGTTAGCTCTTTTCAATAAGGGGCCTGCAAAAAATTTGTCATGAATCATCTATATATAATTCATTGAAAAAGTAAAGTTTCCACCATAACTCATATTAATTCACAATTGTCTCCATCATGTAATATTATCCAAAAGTGGAAATTCATGTTATAGAGAGGTTTTATATGATTGTTTCTAGTACACATGGAATGGCGGGTATATTTGAAAAAAACAACAAAATGATGATATTATTCCTTTATTGATCAAGAACCTCGGCCT
This sequence comes from Costus lasius, assembly GCA_027563935.2. Taxonomy (NCBI): domain Eukaryota; kingdom Viridiplantae; phylum Streptophyta; class Magnoliopsida; order Zingiberales; family Costaceae; genus Costus; species Costus lasius. Next base: position 126,708,413 of record CM050446.2, read on the forward strand.
TTTGGAAGTATCATAATTATCCAATAAGAAGAGTTTTGATTAGGTAAAGTTACAAAACTGATCACCAATCAACTGATTAAAAAATCTGAATATCTGTTGTATATTCATCACAGATGTATATTTTTTTGTCTACTTTGGTTTAAAAATATTCGTCATCCCTTTGCAGATGCTTCATTTTCTTGCCAATCTAAACTAGATACTGAACTAATTGTTTATACTCACTATGGCTGTTGCAGGTATCTATGGTTTCAAGACTTAAGAATGAATTCTATGTTGAGTTGGTCAGATACTGCTTAGAAGCAGATAACAGGATACTGGTGTACCAGTTTGCTTCACATGGATCTTTGCATGACACTTTACATGGTATATAAAAAAAGTTGATCTTGTCCTGTGATTTCTCATATGATCTTGCTCTTTGGCTAATATTATGTTGTCCCCCACAGGGAGGAAAGGTGTACAAGGAGCTGAGCCTGGTCCACTTCTCAGCTGGAGCCAGAGAGTAAAGATTGCTTATGGTGCAGCAAGGGGTCTTGAGTACCTTCATGAGAAAGTGCAGCCACCGGTTGTTCACCGGGATGTCAGATCCAGCAACGTTCTTCTCTTTGATGATTATGCTTCCAAGCTTGCTGATTTCAATTTGACAAACCAGTCACCTGATTCAGCAGCCCGTCTGCATTCTACTCGAGTTTTAGGGACTTTTGGCTATCATGCTCTAGAGTTAGTTCTTCACTCCTAACTTCTCTTCCTAGTCTTTAGGGGAAATCCAAAATTTTATCCAAAAATAAGTAGCTTATGGGAACAAATAGAAAAATATGGACTTGAGAATATTACGACAAAACACTGCAAATTTTGCCAAAATTATCAGCATAATTTTTCTCTAGAAACAAATTTTGAGAGTGTAGGCCATCTCATCCTAGGATCTATGTGTTTCTTTCCTTGAAGCCTTAATAGTAATAATAGAGAAGTCCTTAGATTATACTCTTTTATTTTCTTAATAAAACAAACAGCTATCAAGCTTGTCCAACACGAATATCTCAATCATTTGTGTCTTTTACAAGTAGAAAATGAAGATGGCATAGGGCAAAATTTTGTGAAAGATACTTCTATATACTTCCATATCAGCCAGGTTTTTAAATTTCTATATTTATTGGTGTACTGCTATAGAGTGTGTTGATATAGGAGTTTAATGTACTAGTTTCGGACTAGTCCATACCAAGTTTACTGCTCTATACAAACTGAGATTATAAACATTGATTTCTGACAGACTTGTAGTTATTTGGTAGTCAGATTCGCTGATGGAACTAAATCAAACTTTTTTGGCCTGATTGAATGAGCACTCCTTATAATTATAGCCACTCCATTTTGAAAAGGGTTCTCTTCTTTTGGCCAAAAAGAGAGTCTTGCATCGCAATACCACTCTACCAATAACTAGCTGTTGATTGCAACAACGAAGTAATGGAAACAACAAATGCCATTTGCCTTCTTAGTTTTTGATATCTAGGCCAGAAATAACAATCTAGTGTAGTAATATTGTCATTTCAAACAATAATGTCCAATAACACCTTGAAGTGTTCTACAGCTAGCCATGAGAATGTGTGAGTTCTTTATTATTTTTGCTTAGTATTTGTTTTGCAGGTTTGCCATGACAGGCCAGTTGACACAGAAAAGTGATGTCTATAGTTTTGGTGTCATTCTTCTCGAACTTTTAACAGGGAGGAAACCCGTTGACCACACTATGCCCAAGGGGCAGCAAAGTCTTGTTACTTGGGTAAGTTCAGATGTTGCGTTATCAAAATTATATCCATCTCTGTTGCATTCTCCTCAATCTGGTATTTGTGGCGCTCAAGGCAACTCCTAGATTGAGTGAAGACAAAGTCAAACAATGTGTTGATCCCAAGCTAAACAATGACTTCCCTCCCAAGGCTGTTGCAAAGGTTTGATTCCATCTCACTCTTAGTTTTCTGATTGGCTTTACATAATATCCAAGTTGCAGTTGTCATAGATTCCATCATGGAAATTTGGATCGAGGCAGATAAAAAATTTGTTCATTCTTTTTCTGTAAAAATAAGGTCAGTTTTGATTATCTTTGATCACAAAATGAATCAACCTGAAAATTTGAAGCCTCGGTTTTCAGAGCTCTTTCTACAATTTGGTCTGGAAGTTCATTTTCATAGAGGGGTTTGAATCATTTTAGCTTTCTGAAAAGCACTAAAAGAAGTTTGATGTGGATCTGTTTGATTCAGTTTGAACTGATTGGAAATTCGCTATAATCCAAAAATGAAATTCTCATATCTGCTTCTTTGTAATTAAGTATTAGTTCATTTACTTCTAAAATGGTTAAAAATTTATTAGCTTTTTGTTCCTCTTCGTTCAGCTGGCAGCAGTTGCAGCATTGTGCGTGCAGTATGAAGCAGACTTCCGACCTAACATGACCATTGTTGTGAAGGCCCTTCAGCCTCTTCTCAACTCAAAGCCTGGGCAAGAGAACCAAAATTGATCCTTTTTCTGTTCATCATCTTTGTAATAGTCCATTTTTCTCCACCTTATCGAGTGATCTGTCTACCCTGCAGATTTGTGTGTGTGCACATATATCTTGAGATAAACTAGATGATTTCTTTTGAAGCTCTGTAGTTTTTTGGGAAATTTTTGGCAAAAAATTGGCAGTGATCAGTGTTATGGTACACACTACAGGATACTAAAAGAGTATGGCATTGTAGATGTTTGTTAATTCAATTCTTAATTGTTAATAATATGATTCTAAGTCAAATCCTACATCATCGCTACTTGTGTTCTCTTTTAGGTATTAATTTGCTCAACTAGTAAAGATTTTAATTCTTAATGACAAGAAGGCAGCTTGAATTCAATTCCCAGTCTTAAAATAGAACTAGTAGTCAACCAGTCAAGTTAAGCACGATTATACAGTGTTAAGATAGCAACTTGAATTCTGCTGTCGCCCCTCGCCTCGGCATTTGGGTCAGCGTTGACGTTTTTTTTTCATGATCCAGAGGAAGAACTAGGTAGGTTATGAGGTCAGCTTCATCCTGAGTCAGTACATACATGTTCAGAAGTAGATAGTCCAACCCTGCATTGTTAAGTGGAACAGTCAACTGACTCATGAGCTGATGAGCATCAAGCAATTTTCCAAATGATGCGGTTCACCAGAAGATCATTAGAGAAGTAGCCACTAATTGATAACCTAACCAGCTCTTTCAGACAGATTAGTACCTGGAAACATGTAGCTTGTACATATCAGAAGCTACAGGTCAATCTGGAGAGGTTGGAGCAAAACATAATTAATCGCAGGTAAAACTTTTATGCAATGATAAGCTTTCAGGTGAAACTTTCTAGTTTAAACTTCAAACTCTACAGGATTGAAATATAGGATTTTTAATATCCAATCAATGACCTAATAGTATTTTTTTAAAAAATAATATTCATGTATTAAGATTAATTAATATCTATCAAATATTAATCTCTATATATATATATATTGAATATAAATATTGTAACTATAAAACATCTTATCCTATTAAATCCAACCCAGATCGCCAATTCTATTGATCCTACTTCATTTGGTTTTATGACTATGTTTGAAATATTTCATTTTATCGGAGTCATTATGCGGAACAATCCTATAATACGAATCACAATTTTGGCGATCATGCAATTAATACTAAATTGAGTTATTATAAAAGTTGTGAGCGTTAAAAATGAGACAATTGCTCAATTTTAGGGCTAAATTGAAAAAATAAAATTTTGGGTCTGGTCAGCGGGCCTCGGCCTGAATTAGTGACCAGAACCGCGATTCAGTGTGACCACCAAACACGCGGCCTCCGAACATTTGCTGCACAGTTCGTCAGTCCCACTTATTTGGGGCACTGGGAACTTCTGTTGTCTGTTCTGTGAATTGCTTAATACAGCTGATTCAAACCCTTCGCCGTGGTGCGCAAGTGTGGGGTCGGCATCAACTTTAGTATCCCTTCCGCTCCTTGCGCTCACTGCTGTGGAATTTAATTATTTTTAGCGCAAATAACTACAAAGAAAAGACACGAGAAAGAAAAAAGCGAGACACCGAAGAAGGGGCGAAGAGCAAAAAAAGAAAAAGAAAGAGCGGAAGGAGCGAGAATTAATCGGCAGCTGTACGTGCTTGAATGGTAACATTCGATCCACAAAGTTACTCTCGCGCGATCTCTGGCGACAGAGACGCAAGGAGAGCCTCAAATCTATGCTAATTTTGCTTCCAATTTGTTTCAGGTAGAAACCCTAATTCTCCTGCTAACGATCCGGAAAGCTCGAGCCTTTCGTCCGTTTTGACGTGTAAAAGGGGTTCTTTCTAGAAAAATAGATCGTTTCGAAACGGTTTTTGTTTCTCCTAGTGGACGTTTTGATCTCGGCGGGGTTTGGCTTTGCTGCTTCCTGTTGTTGAAATGGGAGAACGGCTTGGATTGCGTTTGTTCTTCTTCCCGCGCGTCTGATCTTTCGTTGTCTCCTTGGACTGGGCTTCGTTTTGGGTCTTCCTTTGGTGTGGCTGCGTGACAGCTGGGGTATCGCTGGTAGATGGCGGACGAACGGATGAAGCAAGTCGCTGAGGACGGCGGGAGAAGGGATGGGGATAGTCAGGTCAGGCGGCAGGAGGTGGACGAGGTGGAAGAATTTGATGGCCTGGAGCTTGGGCTTTCTCTGGGACGACGGGGATGGGAGGCGGGGCTGATGGATAATGGTACAAATGATTGTCGACAGCAGGAATTAGACCTTCCTTTGGAACAGGGAATTGGAAGCTCATGGTTTTATGAGAGGCACCTGCCTCAGAGGCCATTCACGATGTCGGGAAATTTAAGATCTTGGGGAGAAGAGCTGGTGGCTGAAGTGACGAAGATTCAGGACAGGGATGTTAGCTTGCAAGAAGAGACATTTCTTGATATGGAGGGAGCTGGACAAGATAGAGAGAGAGACGCTAAGCACAAACGGCCTAAAGTGTTTTCTTCCTCAGAGTAAGTGCTTGGATTCATACATTTTTTCTTACTTGTAGGTAAAAGACCCCTTGATTTTCATTTTCCACATTACTATATATTCTTAACCTCTTCAGGTTAAGCTTTTTGGAGCTCTGAATCTCATACAGTTCAATTTGGCTTAATCAATGCTTTATGGATTTGAATATATTCTGGTCTGTGGAAAGCTCTTTTTTTTTTATCGCTACTGTAATTTTCTCGTCCAATTGCCTTTCTGTTTAATTTCAAACACTGAGTATGATTATACTAGTGAATCAACTATTTTATTTGGTGCCAAGTATCAATTTTCCTTTCGTACTTCACTCAATTTACTGGTCTAATAATTTAGGTAATATTATGAATGCACCAGTATTACTACCTTATACCTGGCACCATAAGCTTGTAGGAATATCAGAATTAAGTATACGTTTTACCTTTCCCCTTGCATGTGAGATGAATGGGCATTACTGGCTAGACATGTGGAATCATGTTTAAGATAACTATGCATTTAAAGCTAGTAGGTTATTTTTTTATAATGGTAAATTGTTAAAAAAAATAGTGAAGTAAATTTAAGATTTTGCTCAGGACTTGTTCTATGGAGCTTTGTGTGAATTGACTAGAATGCTGTTCATACATTGAAAATGATCTTGTTTATAATGGATAAAGAATGAATTGTCATCAAATTTACTAATTTGAGATAACATAAAGGTATTATAGTTACTGGTAACTATCATATGCCTTTGTTGTATCTTAAAACTAAAAATTCAAGGGAGTACTAGTTTTCTCGATAGCATAGATAACCTAATATGGATTACTTTTGCATCTCAGTTGCTCCAACTTTTGAATATTTCCCAGCTGCTCAACATTTAATCATAATGTACAATCAACATTTAAACCTACTTGAGATATTCTTATCACACGCAATATTTATTACTCTTGGCATTTGCCTTGAAGGTGGTGGCTGATTGTGACGAAGCGCTACTGACATTGTAATCAAAATTTCACTTCTTTTTGTATTTAAATGCAGGTTTCCGTCCTCCTCAGGAGCTGAAGGAACAGATGAACCTGCAATTGCTGATTATCTTACTAAAAATTCATCAATGTTATCTGAGAATCTAATGCCATACTACCTGATTCCCTTTTCTAATGATGATGCTGTTGGGAAGCATTGTGAGTTAAATAAGGAGGGAGGTGGTCATGAAGATAGGTCAACTAATAAAAGTACTGAAGAACTAGAAGTTAGGATGGATCTTTCAGATGATCTACTTCATCTGGTATGTATTAGATAGAGCTATTGACATAGATCTATGACTAGCTTTATCACTCACTTTGTTGTATGAATGTTTTCAGATTTTCTCTTTCTTGGGCCAAAAAGATTTATGTAGAGCAGGAGCAGCCTGCAAGCAATGGTTAGCAGCTAGCACACATGAGGATTTTTGGAGATGTTTAGAGTTTAAGAACACATCTATCTCCCAGCAGAACTGTACGAATTCTACTCTTATATTTAGAAAAATATTTTGGAACAATATATTTATCAATTGCGATAATAACTTTGGTCTATGTGGCTGCAGCATTTTAAAATGTCAGTTGTGATTTTCAGCAAATAGTTATTAAAACACCTGCTGCATAAATAATAAGAAATCTAAATTTTTTACCTTTCATTAATCTGTTTCACACCTGTTTTGTTCTCAAGCATTTTCAAGTTTTGGAAATCATAACATGCCTGAATGACAGAAAGTTGGAATAGATTCTGTCATATTTTGATTGTACAATTCTTTTTTAAGGTTATGTAAGGAGGAATTTATTATTTGCTAATTAACTGTCGAATGCAAAATTTGCAAACTATGGTTCACATATCGATAATATTCTAATAATGTCTTCTGTAAGGATCTCAAGGATAATTGAAGAACCTAACCCCAAGTTGAGAGGTTGGAGCTCGTCATTTTTATCTTTTCCTTGAATTTAATTTTCTTATGTTGTTTTAAAACTATCTTTGGTGGTTTACACCCTTTTGCTTGCAATGCAATAAATTATTTTGTCGATATTTACAAATGCTTCAGCCCTCTGCATATAATATATTTCTATTTGACATTTTTATCTGACCAAAGCGACATTGAAGTTCTAATTTTAATTAAGCTTTTATTTTTTATTGTTAGCTTCTAAAGTATCTAACTCAACAATATCACAGAGAAGACTTTGCTAGCATTATGCACTGCGTTCATTCTTTAATAAGTTTGAAATCAGCACAAGTATCTTGTTATTTAGACATTTAGCCCAATTTTGTCCCACATGGAAGTGAGAGAAAGTTATCATCGTATATATAACCTAATGACCTTACTACAATTAAATTCAGCTTAATCATTTTAAATTGGACCACATTTAGTTTTCTTATTAGGTGCGGGTCATAAGACATTGAATCTTTGGGTAAGTGCTAATATGCATTACTGTTGTAGCTATAAGTTCTTTAGCTGTAACGCAACATATGAATCCTATTTCTTTTTATAAATTGTTTTCAACTACCAGCTGATGGGCATGATTATTTTGTTTTGATTGGTATTTATGATTATGCAATGTCCTACCAATTCTGATGTAACTCCTGTATGAACGTTCATATTTTACCTATTGGAGTCTCCATTCTCTTTCATTCATATGCCTTTTTTTCCTTCCAGTTGTTGCCATTTGCCGTCGGCACCCAGGTGCCACTGAATTGACTATGTCTACCATTCCAAATGCTGATGTACTTGTCTTGGAAGCAATGGCTTCACTTAGGTTTAACGTCCTTTCATGTCCTTGACCTCTGTTCATTCCTGTTCTACCATGTCTTTCATTTCTTTCCTTGCTGATAAATATGTATACATGTTCAGGCATCTTGGAACTTTGGTCTTAAATAAGGGCCAGTTTGGTGATGGGTTTTTCCATGCACTGACGGATTGCCCAGCATTAACAAGACTGGAAATTTCTGATGCTGCTCTTGGCAATAACATTCAAGAGATTACTGTATACCATGATCGATTACAAGACATTCAAATTGAGAAATGTAGAGTTCTTCGTATTGCTGTGAGGTAATGTTATCATCAATTCATCTAATTATTTGAGTAGTTACTCTGTCCCTGCTTTGTGCATGTGAGATTTTTTATTTTTCAGATGTCCTCAGCTTCAGAGCTTGTCTCTAAAACGCACCAGCATGGCTCATGTTTCACTTAGTTGCCCGCAGTTATATGAACTTGATTTAAAAGCATGCCACAAGCTTTCTGATGCTGCAATTCGCTCAGCTGCTACGACATGCCCCTTATTGACATCACTAAATTTGTCATCTTGCTCATGCATTACTGATGAGACATTGCGGGACATTGCCTTTTCATGTCCAAATCTGTGCATTCTTGATGCATCATATTGTCCAAATGTGTCATTTGAGGTTAGTATTGTGAAATCTTGTCTGCCTGCTTAGTTTGCATCCTAAATTTTGTGCTTATATTCTTTGATGTTCATTTGCGAGAAGTCTGTGAGATTGCCCATGCTGATTGACCTGAAACTTGATAGCTGTGAGGGAATAACTTCAGCATCGATGTCTGCATTATCTTATAGCCGAATGCTAGAGGTTTAAACTTCTTTTGCTGACTTGTTTCTTTTAACTAATTTATTGTGTGACAGATTTGTGTTGATTCATTTATACCAAGTACTTCTGCACATTGCAGGCATTACTGCTTGATAACTGTAGTCTACTTACATCCATCTCCCTGGATCTGCCACATCTACGGTCTATTAGTCTTGTACATTTACGGAAGTGAGTTTTTTTTTCTTCTCTTTGTGCTTTGCTCATATCTTCCTATGAACTTGCTTGCAGATCCTTCTTTTCTGGATTGCTTTTCCATCTTATGTATTCTAATTTTTTACTTGTGCTCTAGATTTGTTGATTTAAATTTACGAAGTCCTGTGCTTCAGTGCGTGAAGGTTTCCAGATGTTCAGCACTACACCGAATTAGCCTCACATCAACTGTGATTGAGGTCGACTTATTTCTATGGAGCTAGTTTATTATTTTACGCTTCTATTGCTCTAATTTTTTTAGATTTTGTCTATTATTATGCAGAAATTGGTATTGCAAAAGCAAGAAAGTTTGTCTACACTGTCATTGCAATGCTACAACTTGAAAGAGGTAGACCTTAGTGATTGTGAATCTTTAACAGATGCTGTTTGCGAAGTCTTTAGTGATGGAGGTGGTTGCCCAATGCTCAGGTCATTGGTTCTTGACAATTGCGAGGTTTGCAATTTTTTTTGTCTTCTACGTGATCTTTGATGTTCAATATTTGGCTCGAGTTGGGGCTATAGTATTTTTGTCTTAGGCTGTGTTATATGGTTTACATATGACGGGGTTGAATAGTTATGCAAATATGAGAAAAAAGGAATCATGAAGGAAAAATGTCTATAATCTATTAACTAATGCACCAAATGATTCTGATATCTGATCGTGTTCATCAGATAGTGATCATATTACTCTCTTCTTGTGCAGTGTATGATAACTGTTGCAACACATTCTGAGCAACCTTCAGTATGTCTTGTTTAAGTGATAACAATCATAAAGAAAATTAGCTTGTAAGTAGCTGATAGCAGCTATTGCTACTGTTGCATGTTCTACACAGCATTACAACATGTGAATGCACTCTACTTGTTTGCAAATATGAGCCCGCACACAAGCAGGCGTACAGATCTACAAATGCATTGATGCACATCCCCTCACGTGCACCTAGATTTGTCTCATATTACATGAACCCTAGACTTGATTCTCACTGCTTCAGTAATTTGGTTTTGTCATTTTCTACTAAATGTGTTACATTTTTTGGTTCAATGGTTTTGCTGAATAGGATTTTTGCTTCGTACCTGGGATTCTGTTGATAACACTTTGAAAATGCTAATTAAATATTCTCTCTTGATGACTTATTTTCAGAGCTTAAGTGTCGTGAGGCTTAGCAGTAGTTCTTTGGTCAGTCTGTCACTTGCTGGTTGCCGGGCTATGACTTTTCTTGATTTATCATGCCTGAATCTTCAGAAAGTAAATCTTGATGGTTGTGATCATCTTGAAAGAGCTTACTTTTGCCCAGTAAGTTGACCTCATACTTCTTTTGACATGTGCGTCAATTTTTTCCCCCAAATAATTTGGTCTTACATGCTAATAATTTGATACTGTGCTTTCTTTGTCTAAATTCTGAAGGATTATTTAAAATTATTTTTGTCAATAGATCGTGTTTCAGGCTTTATTTTTTTAGTGCTTGGCGTTCCCTTTGATAAGCATTCCTTTGTGTGTTCACATGTATTGCTGCATCATTCTGGAAGGTCTTTCAAATATTCCTTTCTTAGTTATGCTATTTTCTTACATTTGCCTAGCTAGGTTAGTAATGATCGAAATGTTGTTTTATTGTATTGTGTTCTTAGTGAACAATCTAAAGCAATAGTTGTTGATTATTTACTGATCATCATTATGCTTTGATTGGAATGTGTTGCAATAATGTGATACTTGTGAATCGTACAATCTTTTGGTTTTGAAGGAAGAATTGAAAAAAAAAAACATTTTTCAAAAACATCTCTATCATTATGCATGCAAGTGTTTTCATGTATCTGCTGAAGTTCTTTTGGTACTGTTTCAACTACCATTGTTGCTACGAGTGATACTCTTCCTCTTTTATCTATTTCTTGCTCTGATATTCTTCCTCTGTTAGGTTGGTCTGGAATCCCTTAATCTGGGAATTTGCCCCAAATTAAGTGTTCTTCTTATTGAAGCCCCAAAAATGTTACTGTTGGAATTGAAGGGTTGCGGTGTGCTATCCCAAGCATCTATCAGTTGCCCTTCATTGACGTCACTGGATGCTTCGTTCTGCAGGTTCTCTTTTTGTTCACCTTGCTAGTATTAATCCTCTCATTGTTCTGATTATTATATGCAAAAATGATGTTTCTTATTACTTTTATGTACAGAAAATTTGTGGATGAATCGTTATCCACAACGGCAGCCTCGTGCCCTCGTATTGAGTCGCTGATCCTGTCGTCATGCCTATCAATTGGTTCTGATGGGCTATCTTCGTTGCATTGGCTGCGTCGTTTGGCTCTGCTTGATTTATCCTACACATTTTTGATGAATCTACAACCAGTTTTTGATAGTTGTTCCCAATTAGCGGTAAGTCTCTTGAAAGTTGTTACTATTTTGCTATCTTTAGTTCATAATTTTATTGCATGCAAGTCGGATCATCGGTGCTCAAGCTAGACACTTGTCAGTTAAACACCAACAACACTCTTCTGAGTTGCTATTAGAAGTAGCATAATTTTGTAAACTTTTAATACCTCAAACAATTCCTTTCAAATGAATTATATTTAGGAAATGATGTCTGGTTTCCTTTTTCCTATTGCAAAGTGACTGAAACAAATGTATACGCATAATAATTAATGAAAATTTGTATTTTGACAAACCTAAATTACGAATGAAGACCTTGACCCAATTGACTAAAACCTGCGTTTTTAAGATACAATTTCATTGAAATGAAAAATGTGTTTCATTCTTTAGGACCATAGTAGGTGAAATATATGTAAAGAGGGAAAAAAAAAGCACTACTAAAGTACCATTAAATGAAGTAATAATTCATGGCTAAAGTAACTGCTTGTGATGGGTAAAATCACAAGTAACTAGTTGACTATATAGTCTGCACTCTTTCTCATACTGGAGAGAGCATATGCCAATGATTCTAAACTTGTTCATGGTTTTACAAAAAGCTAAATTTCCAAAGCCTTTGTAAAGATACTGCAAGTTGCTATCATTGGTAAGAGAGAATGTTCTATGACTTGTGAGATGGAAGACAACTATATTTAAGTGGCTAGTAATTTTGAGTTGGACTTTTCAACCATTCTAAGTTAATAGTGAGCCTCCACTCTTCCAGACAATTTGTAAGCCAATGGTCCGGGCATAGCTTATGAGTTACAATAAGGATGTTGCAAGGCTTTGGGCATGGTAGAACATTACGGTGTAGTTCACACTAAGCAATGTAGAGAGGTAACCAAGGTTTTCTTCCAATAGCCTAAGACAGGGGATGGTCCATTGGTTTATGATGTCGGAGGAAATTCAATGTGGCTGGACATTTTAGGGTACTGCTACTCACGATGGACAACACTGGTAGAATCACTCACAAATTAGTCATCTTCACAAGATTCAATCTTTTAATGTTTCTTTAAGGAAGTGCAGTCTATCTCTTGTGTAAGCACTATTGGCCACAAAGCAATCTAACGTGGTTTTTTTCTTGTAATACAGATACTAAAACTTTCAGCTTGTAAGTTCCTCACAGATTCTTCTCTGGATGCTTTATATGAAAAAGGTGCACTTCCAGCACTGCGTGAGTTAGACTTGTCATATTCATCTATTGGACAATTTGCTATGATGAAGCTTCTTGCACACTGCACAAATTTGGTACACTTGAATCTGAATGGTTGTGCGAATATGCATGAACTTGTTTGGGGCTCAAGTCACTGCAATTCATCTGATCTTGCAGTTGATAGTTTTTCGTCCAATTTGACATCAGTGTGGAATCAGAAGGATGGCTTGAAGAATTCAGAGCACTTACTTGAGTTTCTTAATTGTACCGGGTGCTCAAGAATTAAGAAAGTGTTTATTCCTTCTACAGCAAAGTGTTTTCATTTGTTTAAGATAAATCTGAACTTATCTACAAATTTGAAGGAGGTGGACTTGTCATGTACTAATCTCAGCATACTAAATTTGAGGTTGTTATCCTTCCTAAAAAGCTCTTATTTTATTTCTTCTTAGTTTTTCTTTTCATAGTGCTTATCTGTGTATTTAACTGACCTTCCTATCTTTATGTTTTAGTTACTGCAGCTCCTTGGAGATATTGAAGCTTAATTGTCCAAGATTAAATAATCTCCAGCTTCTGGTAACTTCCTTGATTGAAATATTTTGCTACTTAATGCGATTCAAGAAAATGATTTTGAAGTGCACGAAGATTTACATGCTGATTGTGATAGTTGCTGACATGTCTAGTCTTTGTATTTCTTGAATATACATTATAAACAAAATCAACATCAGTTTCCATGTTTTGCTCCTTTTACATCGTAATAAGGGTTTATATTTGATTGATCGTATGACTTCATTGCTCAAAAACATTTCACATCTTTCCTTGTACTTGGGTTCAGGCTTGCAGCATGCTTCCGGAAGAAGAATTAGAAGCTGCCATATTGAACTGCACGATGTTGGAAATCCTGAACATCCACTCCTGCCCAAAGGTACGCTTTACTTGCTGCCTCTGATGCCATATCGCATCGCATTTACGTGATGGCTGCTTACTATTTGTTCCTAGGGTTTTACGAAGTTTCCGGTGAATAATTTCTTTTTGCTAGCTTATGTTGTTGATTTCTTTTGGACAGATATCCATCGAGGATTTTGATAGGTTAAGAGTCGTCTGCCCAAGTCTCAAGCGCATCCAATGCAATACCGATGTGTAGCATAAAACACCAAATTCAATAGCCTGATCATGCTTTATAGATCTAGTTCCAGAATGCTATTAGTGGACTGCGTAGTTTTCTTTTTTCCTCCCGGTCTTCGGTACTCTTTGTTGTATATAAACCGAGTGGCCTCGCCGTTTGCTGCATTTGTTTTGATTGATGTATTTGTAGAACTGGCATTGGCACATTGAACCTTTTGGCATTTTCGTGTGTGAGGCTATGTATTGTATGCTACAATGATCGAACATGCATTGTAGTATATGAACTCGCTGCATCGATGTAAAATTTAGTGGTTTTTGGCATCAAATGTGTACCAGCAACATGTGTAATTTGATAATTTCCCTGCAGCTGATGGGCAGAGTGCAAAATCCCCTCAAGATCAGCTTTAGACAACCTTGTACTTGCAAGCCAAGATTATCTAGTTAATATATTGAAATATTAATCTTGGACGGTATAGATGTCATACAATACGAATATGGTTTATTTAAAAAGATGGCGATGTTTGTTTTTAATTTTTTAAAAAATAAGCATTATATAAACCTAAGAGATTGGGTTAACAATTCTACACAAGGGTCCTCGTGTTGACATAAATATGTTCAAAGAAATTTTATGAGTAAACTAATGATCTTTGTAGATTATCCTATAAAATCGATTTTATTTTAGTAATTTTTTTAAAGCACAAATATAATTTTAAAAATAATTGAAACTATATCTATAAATTAAATATGGCCTAAAACAAACTATGTGCAAATGGGTTAGACCCGTCAAACTAGGCTTTGTAGGCCCAAAATTTAGAATAAAAATCCTAAGTGGGGGTATCCGGTCTAACCTTTAAAAAAAAACCAACCTTGGGCATGCACTAATCCTAAGGCTAATTATAAGGTTAAAGCGGGTACCCGCTTAAGAGGTTTTTTTTTTCAAAACTTAGCTTGGAGCATGGCAATTGGGAAGTGAGCTTGAACCGGATATGACCAAGGGTCTGGTCTATTTCGAGCGCATACCAACTAGTGATCTGCGCCACACGTGAACCTTCCTCCAGATCAGATCCAATCTAATTTAGCCAAGTAACAAGTTTACTGGGCCAAATACCATAGTTCTAGTATTTAGCCTGCATTGCCTGGTTTGATCCACTACATGGCCCGAAATTACGCCAACCCGAACTGATCTAAACAGACTGAGGCCGGATCTGCAAATTGCAATTGCTTAGTGGCTCGCTAGCTGGTTTACCTGGGCGGGATCTGCAATTCCTGGTTGATACGCACCTCTTATAGGCCTTCATTGTCTGACCTGCTAGCAGTTTTACCTGCGCCATTTCCTGGGTCGCCACTTTATGCGGCCCAGAATTGCCGCAAGTCTAGGTTAGATCCGCACCTCAACTTCGATGCCAGCTAAGTTTCACCCGCTACGCCCATTACTGTGTACGGCCTAGGCCCATCTACAGAAGTTCGGGCTGGAGCTCTGTACATCTTGTATTCCTATGTAGTGGATCAAGTCAGGTAATTCAGGTCCAACACTGAAATGGTGATCTTCGGCCAGTCGCTAAAATAGATAGGATCTGATCTGGATGGTGGTTGTGACTTGCCCATAAAGCGAGTTAAATTATTAGTGCACGTAATTAAATTTTATTAGAATGTCGTATTACATTGATTGGCGACACGTGGTACTCTCAGGCGTTACTAGTTGAGTAGCGTACGATCAGGGCGATGTATGTAGAGCACTGTCAGGGGCGACGTGTGAGCGTAGTACTCTACTGGTTGAGTGGCGCACTGTCGAGGGCGACATACGAGCGCAGTACTCCCATGTGATATTGGTTGAGTAGCGTACAGTCAAGGGCAACATACATAGAGCACTGTCGGGGGCGACATGTGATGTTCCGTTTATTTGCGGGGGCACAAGGGCAGTAGCACGAGTTGGAGACATATGCTACCCTGTGTGCTTGAGTATGCGAGGGCGAGATTGGGGTGTGAAATACAACTGTTGTGTGCACGCAAAACATTCGCAAGGGAGCGAGCGGACCATGTCACATCTCCGCTTGGTATACGTGCGTACTGTGGAGTTTGTGCGCATGAGGCGTCCGTGGGTGAACGATGGATACAAATGCGTAGTGGCATATAAGGCGACACCAGGATTACGCATGCGAGAAAGGGACAAGAAAGGTTTACGAAATTCACTCGTTAGTTATTGGACTCGTGCCAACTGGGCTAGACCTGATGACTTGTATTCATGGTGGCCCAATTGGGTGAACCTAGGTCAATTTCATCGTGAACCACGAATGGTTCAGTTAGTTCAGCAATGTTCTAATTTTGGTCGAAATTAGAATCAAGTGCTTGCGATTTCAATGCTTCTAAAAGTTAGTCAACTCAAATTGGTTGGTGTCCGTGGAGTTGTCACAGCCCATTCCTTCTCGAGTGGTGTCCTTCACTCCAGCGAGAGGGAAGAATTTGAAAGAATCAAGAAAAGCATGTGAGATCAAAAAGAAGCAAACAACACAGAATTTTTCTAATGAAGGATCCAACATAGGACAAAGTGGAGTTGATGATTTGGAGCACAAGTGCGTGACACCGGAGCACAGGTGCGCGTCAGCCGGTTACGGCCACGACTAGAAGGAACCAGATAGGAAAGTGAGAGGGCAGAGTCAATGCATTATGGTCAACGGCTGTAACATATGGTATTAGAGGGAGCACCGATGATAGCTTCGACTCCACCTTCGGCAACAACAGTCGCTGCCATGGAGACACTAGCGGCTCTAGTCGAGAGGGGGAATCCACCGCCGACTGCAGAGGTTGGTGGACTATCGCAACCTCCACCAGTTCGCCCTCCTAGATGCCGTCTTACAACTCGAGTCCGAGTGACGAAGCTGGAAGAAGTTCTCGGTGATGGACAAGCGCTACAAGGAGAGAAGATTGTTTCATGCATTGTCTCCCTTCGAGACCTCGTGAAGGAGCTAGACGCGAAGGTTCACGTCCTCACCAACGAACGTGATGACCTTCGTCGATGGCTCGAAGTTTTGGAGGGCACACTGCAGCGAGCTCCTTCCCAACTTGAGGTGGTATCAGAACCAGTCCATCGAGAGCCTACTGTCAAGTGCCGAGTACCAGAGCCAGCCCTGTGTCAAGGTCGTCGCGATGCCCGAGAGGTGAAAAATTTTATATGGGATATGGAATCCTATTTTCGAGCTGCTCACATCCCTGCCGACGAACAATCCATGTTCTGCGCTACCTATTTGGGTGGTGAAGCAAAATTATGGTGGCGGACGCAGGTGGCGCCATCCACCGGCTCTGGCATCGTCCTCACCTGGGCAGAGCTAAAAGAGAAATTCCGGCGCCAGTTTGTGCCAGGCGACACCGACTGAGCTGCGCGGGAGTCCCTCCTCTGTCTCCGACACACTGATTCAATCTGGGAATACACCAATGCTTTCACTTCGTTGATGCTGGACGTGGAAGGAATATCTCCCCGCGGCCACCTCTTCCATTTCGTAAACGGACTCCAGCCGTGGGCGCAGGCGGAGGTGCGCCGACGAGAGGCAAAAGACGTCCAAGCAGCGATGGAGGTCACGGCAACTCTCACCGACAGGAGTGTAGGCAACCGATCCAATGCTTCAAGGGATGGGTTCTCGAAGCAGCCTCAACCGAGCGAAGACCGGCGATTCCAGAAGAGGAAGCATTCGCCGGAGGGGAGATCGAAGGCCCAGCGCGCCAGCGGCTAAATTCCATGGCCGCCGGCGAGCCCGATGAGATGACGATCGGGGCTTGCGTTCTCGAGTCGGCGAAATTGCTGCTTCCTCTTTTTGGGAGCTGAAGCGGCGTCGAAGGGCTGGGTCAAAAAGGAAATGTTTGACTCGAAGAGAACGCCAGCAAAGAAATATTTTGGTTGCATTTTGATGGGGCCCACGTTTGGGGAAAAGCGTGGATTGTTGTGTTATCTTTTTAAATGGGTTGACTGTAGAAAGGATCAACTAATTAACTTTGGAATGAAGATTTGATCACATTTTGACGTTATTAAAGTTGCATTGCATGGCAAGTGTGGACCTTCTTAAGGCGAGATGCATAGCTCGGATCAGCCACGTGAACCAAAGGGGCGATCAACACGGACGTGAGGGCAAGATTTTAGCCTCGTTTGGCACCGCTTTCGTGCCACTTTCCGCATTGATCGCATTCTACCTGCTATCCGCTTTTATTAAAAGTAGCTGATCTTTAGGGTATGTTCTGTAGAACGGAATTTACCGTGGAAAGGAAGAAAAGAGCAATGAATCTAGATGGCTTTCCAAAATTGAAAATGCACTCTCACGCTTACTATGATTGATCCTATGCCACACATCTATTTATAGAACAAAACACCAAACTATATTACATACTCAACTGACGTCCGAATCTTTGAGCTGTAAAATCGAATAATTTGTTGTCTTTCCATCAGTGCGAAGCAGTTTTTGTATTTGGCCAGAAAGACAGGAGCAACTTTCCTATAAACTGAAATGTCTGAACGGTATTTTCGTAAATTACCTGCACCATACAATACGAAAATTGCAGACATTTGGAAAGAAAAATATCCAAGAATGACAGTGGATATATTACCTAGGATAATTTTTACATATGGGGTATTACAGGAGATCTGTAAAACGAATGAAATGCATAGGCAAGCCAAAGACTTTTCTTTCTGTCAGAATATAGCAGTACCAGGAGTTTATTCTTCGAACCAAAGACCAAAGAAGTTTTTAAGAAAGGCCACAACTTATAAAAGCCACCCGCACAAAAATCACATTTGGAAATTGAAAACAAGAAAGCCAGGGAAGGCTAAGTGCAAATGTTTTATATGTGGAGAATTTGGACATTTTGCTAATGAATATCGCAATAAAAAGGTTAATCGAGAAAGATTAGCTACTTATCAACAACTTGAGCTACTTCCAGAATGGGACGTAGTTAGTGTTGGTGAAAATGAGGATCCTGATGACTCAGATCTCTGCTCGTTTTCTGATGATGAAAATGATTCCGTAGAGAGAAAAAATTTTGCTCTCATGATGACAGATGGAGTGATAGTTGATTGGAATTCAGAACGGGAGAATTTTCAGTTTAGCAAAGATCAGGAGAATTGTACGCATCAATGGATCTTCCATCCTGATTTGCTACCTCACACAAATAAATGTTTGTTTTGTCCTATTAAAACTGTCAAATGGGCAAGGATGCAATGTTCTTTGTGTTTTCTGATTTCTTGTTCAGTCTGTAGCAAGAGGAAATTTAATATAGACATACCTCTAGGAGAATTACCACCCAGACACATAAAGGTTGACTTAAGAAAACTTACTGAAGAACAAGCGAGTCACATTGTAAATCTGGAAGAGGAATTGAGAAAGATTTCTAGAAAAGGAAAAGGAGTGGTAATAGATGAAATAATCCTCAAAGCAGAAGAAAGAAAACCGATAAGATTTGCAAGTGTTAGTAACAATTTACTAAACTTGACTGTTACACTTGAGATAGATGGAGAAAAATATAATGTTCAAGCTATTTTGGATACAGGTGCTTCTAAATGCTGTATTATTCCAACAGCATTACCTAATAAATGTTATGAGACTACTGGAGAGTACACTATATACGGAGTAAATAGTGTTCAGACTACAAACAAGAGATTAAAGAATGGTTTTCTTATTTTGAATAGAGAAAAATACTTGATGCCTTTTACTTATGCTCTTCCTCTATCTATCGGAGATAAAACTCAATTGATTATTGGCATGAATTTTGTTCACAGTTTTAAAGGGGGTTTAAGGATAGAGCAGGGAACATTGACATTTTATAAAAAGGTAGAAGTAATTCAAACAACTCCGATAAGCTCTAGAGTTGCCTTGAATATTTTTCATGAAGAAGAAGACCTTGATTATATTTGTCGAGATGCTATTTGTGAGCTTTTTTCATACGATTTAGGAAGATTGTCTGACTATGAGTCTCAAATACTTCCAACACTCAAAGATCTCGAAGCGAGTCAAAACATCGGAATAGATCCCCAGGCACATTGGGAATCAGACACTATTAAGTGTTTTATTGAAATTATTAATGAAGACTTGATTATTCAAGATAAACCCATTGTTCCGAGTTTAGAAATGAATGAAGAATTTCGAAAACATATCCAAGAACTGTTAGAAATGAAGCTGATCAGACCTTCTAAGTCCAAACATAGAACAGCTGCATTCATTGTGAATAAGCATTCAGAAGTGGTTAGAGGAAAAACGAGGATGGTGTGTAACTATAAACGTTTGAATGATAATACCCATAAAGATCCATATCCTCTGCCAAATATTGATCTTCTAATATCTAAGGTCAGAGAGAAGAAAGTTTTCAGCAAGTTTGATTTAAAGTCTGGGTTTCATCAAGTTGCCATGGAAGAAGAAAGTATTAAGTGGACGGCTTTCGTGTGTCCACAAGGTCACTATGAATGGCTGGTGATGCCATTTGGGCTAAAGAATGCTCCTTCAATCTTTCAGAGAAAAATGGATCAAATCTTTCAGGAGTATGAAGATTTCATTTGTGTATATATAGATGACATTTTGATTTTCTCTGATAGTATCAGCAATCATCTCAACCATCTCTCAAAGTTTTTTGCCAAAGTAAAAGAGAAAGGGCTAATCCTGAGTAAAACAAAGATGAAACTTGGCGTGTCAATCATAGAATTTCTAGGATTAGAAATTGGGGAAGGAAAGATAAGTCTACAACCTCACATTGTCAAGAAGTTGTTAGATTTTCCAAATGACACTTTAGAGACACTAAAAGGTTTGCAGAAATTTTTAGGAATTTTAAATTATGGGCGACATTATATTCCTAATCTGAGCAAATACACTGGACCTCTTTATAATAAGTGCTCTAAAACTGGTGAGCGAAAATTCAACAAGCATGACTGAGCTTCAATACAGTACATCAGGCAGATTGTACAAAAACTACCTCCTTTACAAATGCCTCATTCAAATGCATATTTGATAGTAGAAACTGACGGATGTTTGTCTGGATGGGGAGGAATATTAAAATGGCGACCTACGAAAGGAGATTCTCAGCGGAAAGAACAAATCGCAAGATATTGTTCGGGAAAATACAAAATAGCCATCTCAACAATTGATGCAGAGATTATGGCTTGTATTTACAGTTTAGATAAGTTTAAAGTCTTTTTGTTATCAAAAACTGAGTTTACACTTCGAACTGATTGTCATGCAATAGTATCATTCTTCCAAACAGTCACTGCAAGTAAATTAGCAAAAAATCGTTGGGTCAATTTCATTGACTATGTCACAGCTACTGGAGTGGATGTTAAAGTTGAGCATATTAAAGGAGTTGATAATGTTGGGGCAGACAAGTTATCACGAATAATAGCTACAAATTCCATTTGTGTTTTAATTGGTAGCCCAAGTTATGAACTCTTTTCTGCTAAGATGACTTTAAGCTCCAAATACAGACAAAGTATGCTGTCACGATTACCAGAATCTCTCAGAGATTATTTTTACGATCTGGCAAAGGAAAAGACTTTAAACGATCTAATCGTTCTTCAAGAGATTTTGAAACATCAAGTAGAGTCTCTTCCTGGGATTTATGTTCGCCAACAATATGGAAGGTTGTATTACACAACTTTAATTCAATTTGACGAGGTCGAAGAGAAAGACTATGATTTTGTCAAAGGTTGTATGATCATAGAATGGTGCGACAATTAGAGTTTGAATTCAAGACTCCCAGCTTTCTAAATCCAGCACTTTTGGACAAAATTACTGATGAAAATTTCCAAGTCTTGACTATTCATTCCGATTTTCCATTAATCAGAAATCGACAGTTCAAGCCTATCACAAGATTGATCACTGTTCATTATGACAGAATTTGGGCTCAAGATTTGATAGCTCCGCGGTTTTCTCAAATCTATGAAGAAAGTGTTTATCAAGTTTCATTGGATGGATTACCACCATCTTATTTCAGTATCTGGAGTTCTGATTTTGAATAGGTATTAGATCTTCCTTTTTTGCAGATATGGATACGCAATGACTATGATAAGCTGTCACCATCAATCTACGGATATGATTCTGAAAATCCCGAAGAAGATTTTTGATATCTTTTCGTACAAGCACTACAACGAAAGAAGCATAATGGAGCATTTCTTTTACTTTTCGTACAAGCACTGGAAAAAGAAGCCTCAAAGAGAAGTAATGTCAACTTTTCGTACAAAAGCATTTCATCTAGTGCTTCGCACTGACGGAAAGACAACAAATTATTCGGTTTTACAGCTCAAAGATTCGGACGTCAGTTGAGTATGTAATATAGTTTGGTGTTTTGTTCTATAAATAGATGTGTGGCATAGGATCAATCATAGTAAGCGTGAGAGTGCATTTTCAATTTGGTATCAAAGCAAGTGTTCTACACTGGAGCTCTAAAGAATGTTTGTAAGTTTTCAGTTGTATTTTACCCAAGTTTGTTGTTCTTGTCTCGATTTCTATAAAAGACTTCTGGTTTGCATATGCATTTGGTTGTTTGCAATTATCTTGCGTGTAATCTAAAAGACGTAAGATGTCGTTATTAGTCACGAGGACTCAAAGACGTTGAGAAGGTGAAGATTACATAAATAGTGGTTGCTTATGGTAGATGTGTATAAAAAATTAGAGTATTTGGATTTGGAAATTAGACAACATCATAAACTTAAGGTTGATCAACTTAACTTCCCGTGTTTTTTCAAAGCTCCTATAGAACATTTGTGCCATTCAGAATCATCTCCACAACTAAATTTTTTGAGTGATCTTTTGTTAGTCATCTACAACAATCAGACAATCAGTCGAGATCAGTCTAATCCTTCTGTCTCAGCTAGAAGATTAAGAGATATCAGTGAAAAGTTAGAATATCTGAAAAATTCTAGAGAAAGTATCCATATTAAGAAACTAAGTGAACTTACAGAACAACTTGTATTATTGGTTTAAAAATTAGATGAACATTTATGCAAGTTGAAAGTTTCTTTGGATCATCTTCGTGACAAAATTGAGACTCTGTTATGACGGATAAAGACATTAAGTATCTAAAGGGTTTAGAAACAATTGCAAATACATATCCACCTGCAAGAGGATTTGTTGACCCAGAAAGCACAAACGGAACTTCTGCTGATAAGGTTATTATTGCACAAAACAACTTGATCATTGAGCTTTTGATTCAAATACAGAATTTGTTGATACATTCTGTCTCAAGTTCTCAGTCTCCAGTTAATAACATTGTTTTAGAAGGTTTACAAAATAGTTTACAAGCTTTACAAATAACTGCTTCTTCACCCTCTTCTGTTAAGCCTCATCCTAGAAAATTCCTGGTTAAAACTGACCCAGAAACACTTGTGAAGAATTATAGAAACTATCATGGAAGCAAGTAGTTCTACCAATCAAGTGTCAAAAACTGTATCTACTTCTTCGGATATAATCAGGAGATACAGTACGATAGCTACTTTGTTAGCTAAAATCCAAAGTAAAAAAATGATGGTATTAGAAAGATTAGTCGACCCTAATCACCAATTACAAATTAGCAGGTTTAAAAAAGCAGATCTGGTCCCTGCTGAAACCTTGTACGAACACAGAATTTTAGAAACAAAACAAAAGGTGTATCAGCACTATTTTGAATCGATGATAACTTGCACTGGACAAACTCAATCACAGATTTCTTTCATATCAGAAGAGTCCAAGCATAAATTGTTGTCACAACAATATAAAATGATAAACTTTGTTTAATCGGAATTCACGGTCTACATCGATCTCATTGTGGATGTAAATGTTTGATTACACTTGTTGACACAAGATTTGCAGATTTAGAAAAGGCCATCATTGGAACATTAGAGGTTGACATGACCTCTAACAAAGAATTGATATATTTCGTACCTGATTTCATGATGTTAGTAAAGAATTTTACTCAGCATATAAAATTGCTAATTCAAACGAAGGGGTATGAAAAATTTATCTCTAGTCATAATTTGCTTATTACAAAAGGACTTGTTGCTAGGATTAGCAACCAAGTCAACTGTAATTTTAAATTACAAATCTAGATGAAAAGCCATCTAGATTCATTGCTTTTTCTTTCCTTTCCACGATGAATTTCGTTCTACAAAACACACCCTTAAAGTTGAATTTTTCAGCTTCCTTCGGCAGCGGGCAGCTCCCCTAAATGAAGCCTTTGTCGGCTGAGAAAAAAAACCAATCCACTTATGCAACTAGTGTTCCGGACACAAGTTGATAGAGTGCCAGTTTGGGAGTGCTGCACTTTCTGCTACACTTTGATGTACAGCAAAAGTGAGCGTTGTGCTCACGTTTGTTTACCAGATTCTGCTGCTAAACAATACCCGCCCTGGTACTGTTGACCAAAGCAGCCATACACAGTAGCATTATATGCTAGAGTATTATATGCTTTATAAGTTTATATATTTATTTATAATATATATCAATTAAATATAAATATAAATATAATTTAAAAAATTGATAATTTTAACTATATAATATTTTGTTAATTATATTATAATATATTAATTAATATTTTTAATAAAAAATATAATAATTTTAAATTAGCTACTTTAAAATATGATAATTTTATATTTAATTAATTAACTCATCGAATTAATTTTTTTAAAAATTTATTTAATTATACAAAATATTCATTTAATAAATATTATTATTTAATTATATGTTTAAAACTTAATTATATGTTTAAAACTTATAATAATAATAATAATTTAATAAATATTATTATAAAATTATATAATTTTTTTTTACTTTAAAAATAAATTAATAATTAAATTTTATATTAAAATTAATTGTTTGATCTTATAAAATTTAATAATTTTATTAAAAATAATTATTTTAAATTTTAAAAATAAATTTTATTTTATTATATTTTATTTAATTAATATTTATTTATTTATTAATAACACTAACAACATAATAAATCTATAAAATAATTTTGAGAATAGTTGCTAAAGTGATAGTATAGTTAAATTTATTAAACATCCTTAACAATAGATGCTACAATGACAACGCAACTATCATAGTGCAATTGTGGCAGCGCCAAAATCAAACTAAACCCAGAATTGATGAACTCGCCATCGAGTTCCAATGCAACAAGAAAAGAAGGAAGAGCCGTCGACGTGGAAGAAAATTTTCCTTTCCCTAACATAATCTCGTCCGCCACCCATGGAGACGACGTGAGCTCGTCGTCGGCTGCTGAGACATGAGCTGAGGCTGACAACAAGTTTCTATCTTGCTTATGTTTTCATCAATTTTTTTTCACCGCTAGCATTAATTTTGCGTTTTCTTTTCAGCTGCCGCATGCTATAATGCTTGATTGCTAGGCATTTATTTCAAATAGAGCAAATTTTCTATACACCGGCGGTTGCTAATTAGAAGCTTTGATAATTTTTAATTAAATTTTTTTAAAAAAAAATTATAAAAAATAATCTATATATTTTAAATTATTCAATGATACCAACATCATAATAAAAAAATTTATCTACAATAAAAAAAATTAACATTTCAAAGATCATGTACTCATTTCACAAGATACTAGAGCTCCTGTATGCATGCCAAGCATCCGCATTTATTGCATGCCATGATGCTGTGCCATCGTGTCAAGCATTTATCGGGGCTGACGGAGGAAAACTGAAGGGACGCGAGGCGGATTCGCATTTGACACATGCTTCTTCTGCATTTATCACGGCTGACACATATACGCGGCTGACGGAGGGAAACTGAAGGGACGCGAGACAAAAAAATCAACGGGCGGATTCACATTTATCGGTTCGCCGGTTCGATTTTATCATTATTTTAATATTTTTTTAATTTTAAATTTTCTAATCCGCTCAGTTTAATTTATATTAATTTTCAAAATAAAAAATCAAAAACCAAACTGATTTTTTTATCTCTTCTAAAGTGAACCGACTCGAATTAATTTATTATAAAATTAAACCAAACCGATTAATTTAATTCGGTTCAATTCAAAGAGTTTAACTGATTAATAGACCGCCCTAGTTGCAGCCAAGGTGGAAATGGCCAGGCAACTTAACCTAGGGGTGGCAATTCGTGTTTCGCGTGTCATAACGTGTCGTGTCATACTTGACACGTGACACGATTGTGCTTGACACGAACACGACCCGTTTATGTATACGTGTCAATATACGAAACACAGACACGACCCGCTTATTTCACAGGTGACACGACACGACACGATTAACACGTTTAATAAATAGGTCGTGTCATATAACACGACACGACACGACACAATTGACACGATTTATAATATAAAGTTATTAGATAACACAACACGACACGATTGACACGACACGACATGAATAACCTGTTTAACTCACTATATTAAAATTATCTATAAATTATTAATTTTATATAATATATATTATATATGGGTTAGACGGGTCAACCCGCGACACGAATTTTAGCGTGTCATAAACGGGTCGACACGATAATGACACGAAACACGATTATGGTAAACCCAAACCCGCGAAAACTCGTGTCGTGTCGTGTTGGCGGGTCGTATAATTTTTTGCCAGGCCTATCTTAACCTGAGTTGTTAATTTTGATCCTAAAATTAATTTTTTTAAAATTTTTTTTTAAAATATTGTATGTCTTGTAAGTTTTGCAATGATACTAATATTAAAATATTCTAGATCCCCTATATGTATGAAATACTTTATACAAAAATTAAATTTTTTATATTATAAAATTTTTTTTATCTTATATGTAAATTTGTATAGAATATTTCATGAAGATTTAAAATACTCTAATATTAATACCATTGCAAAGTTACCGAACATATAATATTTTTTAAAAAAATTAATTTTAGAGTCGAAATTAACGACCCAGGTTAAGTTGCCTGCTGGGTCATTTCCTCCTTGTGGAGTGGTGTCCCTTCACTCTGAGAGAAGAATATGAAAGAATCTAGAGAAGCATGAGGCTTGTATGGGGGATCGAAAAGAAGAGGGCTAACAACACAGGGTGTGGAACGACAGAGGTATGTTTTCTTCCCCGGGCGGTCAGACAAAGTGAGGTTGATGGTCCTCATCGACAAGGGAGTGGCGCTTGCTTCGTGCGACGCCGGGCGAATCTAGCTAGCCCAATCTTTTTCCCCTCCGCTCGCTGCAGTTGTCGAGCTCAAAGGAAGTCGTCGTCAACAATCCTAATCTTCCTTCCTACTCGAGCAAGGCTGACGGGTGACACCGGAGAACTAAGTGCACTCTGCCGGTTATGGCCATGACTAGAAGATACCAGAAAAGAAAGCGAGAGGGCAAAGTCAATGCATTGTGGTCAACGGCTGTAACATCACTTATGTTATTTAATATATCTTTATCATTTTTTTGGTTTTTTTTGTGTGTTTTAAGTAGAATTTTCATTATATATTTACAAGTTTGAGACATTTTCCAAATGTAATGAAGTGCCAACAAATAAGTTGAATTTGAAACTTCTTTTGGTAATGCATATTACATTTTAAGAAAAACAGATTATTGTGATTAATCCAATATGCTTTTTTTTGGGGGGCAAGAGTACACTTTAAGGGGTATATTATTGTTGAATATATTATGATTTTTAAAATACGGGCGATATTTTATAAGTAATGTCGTGTAAATTTTGAGAATGTACAGCTTTAAATTATCATGTTAAAACTAAAACAAATATACTTTGGGCATATGATACGATTAAATAAACCATGATAAGTAATCATGGTTATAAAAGAATTACTATATGATCCATATATCTTGCTGGAGATCGTTTAGAACTTCCAATACAGTATCGAACCGGATCCAATACTTCGTCGATACAATTGGATCAGAATCCTGCTCAGAATGGTTTCTGTACAGTGTTATATACACAACTATATATATTCTGCTTCTAATCTGAAGGAACCTTGTCATCTTCTTGTTGGGGGAAAAGAATGGCCAGTATTAGCATAGAGATAAATCAGCTTCACCTGTTACCTTGCCCGAGACAGACAAGTCCTTGTCATACATCCGCCGGATTTCCTCCCTACACTCCAGTAGCGATCTGTGTGAAACCGGCGGTGTTAGCTCCACCAAGTCACCCATTCTCAGTTCCTGGTTTGCGTCACTAACGGGTTGATCATTCAGCCTCGGCCTCAACTCTTCTTTCGTTGCAAAGTTGTAACCAGATGGCCGGTCACTAACGGCTTGGTTGATTCTCTCGAGCAGATCCTTTACCGTGGATTTCGTTGGGAGTTCTTGTACAGTCATCTGAACAAAATCTATCACATTAGATCATCATAATTTAGCAAGTGAATCAAGTTAGAAAGAGTCATACATACAAATCTCAAACGCATTTGTGAATTGAAAACACCTCACCTTCCCCTTTTCGAGTATGATGACGAATATGATGGGTCCATTGAAGCTGCTCTGCTGACTGTAAGGACAAGCATCAGAATGAGAAGGAAATGGGCACAGTGGCCTGATCGAGTCGTTGTCGCCTAACGACGATTGATCCACGTTCAAAGCCTCACATTGCCATGATACAACCCACCTAGCCCATTCCACCATTTGAAGAACGAAAGAAGAATGCTGGCAATCACCTTCCTTGTATCTCCAGTGAGCAGCAATCCCAAATTCTGCTTGTAAATGCATTGCCTTGGTTCGAATCTGAACCTCCAAGGGAAGCATGTCCTGAGCAAGAACAACTGTATGCAAAGATTGATACCTGCGAAAAGAAAATCTCAGAATGTGCACAGAAATGAAGGCTGCTAACCAATCAAAGTTTGAAAATGGCGGCCGCACCCGTTATCTTTAGATTGGGCTATGTAGTCTTTGAAACTCCCGGGAACTTGAGCCCATAATCCATGTACAATCTCTAAAGCTTTGTAACAGTCTTCCTCATTCTCAACAACCAAACGTAGCCCATGAATGTCATGTATCTCATCAATTGTTTGATTCTTTCTGGAGATAATGTTAACCATCAGCAAGTACATACCCGACACAAGAAAGTGATACACGTATGACAAATTGCCATTCTAAATTTGACATTTTAAGTGAAGCTGAGGCATAATTCATAAGTAGATGATAAAGAGAACTTACTTGATCATTTTTGAGTAAATGCTGTACAAACTCTTGTATCTTCCAGTCAGAAAATGATAAGAAATGCCTTTATCCTCGAGAGCTTCCTCTAGTTTTTTAATGGAAGATGAAATCATTGCTTCATCAAAGGATCTCAGAAGTTTGGAAGACAACTTCTTGTATTGCTCTGGGTACAAATGCTTGAAGCACAAATTTTCAAGCTGCTCCTTCCAACTTAGGATTCCCAGGCGATTGGCTAATGGAACAAAAATCACCAGAGTTTCCTGCGCAAATCTTTGTTGCTTAACCATTGGCAAAGCCTCCAGCGTCATCATGTTATGCAACCTATCAGCTAGTTTTATAAGAACCGCCCTGGCATCTGTCATTGCAAGAAACATTGTGTGTAATCTGTTGGCTTCAGCAATCCTGTTTGCAGTATTGTTCAGACGAGCAAGTTTACTCAACAGACTCATTTTTGAGACCTGCAAACATGATCAGCGAGCATTTAGGGCTCTGTTTTCTCAAAAAGGAACGGAGTAAGCGTCTGAGAGTAAATTCACGCACAATGTTTGTCCCAAGTAATCTTTTACCTATACGCAGGAACAGAAAAGGATAGAAAGCTAGCATGTAGAAAGGATAAAACCACTTGTCTGACGAAGACTAAGAAATACTTCTGTGATATTGCAGAAAACTCTAGCTGATCAATCTTTGTACTACAACTATCGAGATGGAAAATTGATCTCAAAAGAAAACCTTTATATACTTCTTATCTTGACCTATAATACTTTTCGCCTGCTGTTCTTGCTTGTATTTTATGATTTTAACTTAGATTAATATTCTTTGATTGCTTAATAACTCAAATGATATGCATTTACTAATACATCAACATAATTGGCCCAGCCAGTACGCAATAATTCAATCTGCTGGTCAAGCACCGAAAGAAATTTGAGCTTGAGCAGAAGCACATAATTCAATTATCAATAGCTGCCCACAATTTCAGAATGATATGCTCTGGATTTCACAGCCCTAAGCTCTTCTCTCTCACCTTAAGCTAATCATTCAGTATAATAGCATTTAGACAAAGAAGTAAATGCATATTATTTTTCTCTTTTTATACATAACACAAGAAGGATTTAGAAGGTACATGCTTCAATATACCACAACAAGCCAAGTACCTGCTGCTACAAATGTTTTTAAGCAACAAAAGCAGATAAAGACTAGCAAAAGTCTGCAAGAACAATGAGTTTTCACACAGCATTCAGCAAACAAAATTGAAATGTGAAAAAAAAAAAAAAACATACCCCTTGAACAAGATCAGCTAGGCCAGCACCAAACTCCCGAAGCATGTAATCGTAGGTCATAAAAGAATCATCAATCGTATCATGCAAGAGCCCTGCAGCAACTACGGTAGCAGTAGCACCAATCTTCGCAAGGAGGACTGCCGTCTCCACACAATGATGCAAGTAAGGATCCCCGCTCACCCTCATCTTGTAAACAAAAGAAACGAGCTTTAGTTGACATGGGTCAATCTAAATCAATATACCACGTCAATCGAAATCAATATATAAGAAACAGTAACAAACAGGAGCACAGCACAAGTAAACACATTTTATCTAGCAGTTCATAGAATTCTTCTCCTACTAAGTTAAAGAAAGCATGAACTAGCATACCTGGCCTCTGTGAGCTTTTTCCGCTACATAGAATGCTTTCACCACAAACTCATCCTTAAAAATGTTATGCCTCGACTGAGCCCCCACGAGGAGGTCCTTGGCATATGGTTCAGCACTTGTCGCCGCTAGCTTCTCCAAGATACCTTCTACATATGATGTATCAACCCCTGGAACTGGATATCGATGGGAATCATAATCCAGGAACGAGCCTAATGCATACCCAATAAATCCATTCAACAGCTTCTCTCTTCCAAGCCTGAAATCGGCAATCCGATTCAACTCTCGAGGAGTCCTCAGCGTAGGAGGGCTCCTAGAAGAACATGAAACCAAGCTCCGAAACACCATAACGGGGCTCTGCTCTCTACACTTAATCGAAGAGGAAGTGGGAGAGTAGGAAAAGGAACTGGCCAGCTCATCCGACCGATCAAGCCACGGCGAGGAGAGCTCATCGCTCGAAGGGCCGGCAGAGGATAAGATGTGGGCAGATGAGAAAAGGCATGAGAGGCCGCCCATCACCGGCCTCCGGCCACAGGAACTAGTGGAGGGACCCGCAGCGCTGCTGCACGAGAATAATCTAGCATTCTGATCATAATCCGAAGAGCAAAGCGAACCTACAAGGCGGGAGCTCAAGCAAACGCCTCCGGCGGCGACCGCCGGAAGCGCAACGGCCGGCACCGACATCAAACGAAATGAAGATTAAAATCCCAAATTTCTCGCGAGGAAGCAAAAAATGAGGCACCTTTCTTTGCGCAGCGGCAGGACGCGAAGCAATTGCGGATCAATAACCAAAATTTCCACCTTCAGAACTCAAAAGGAGGCGTCTTTGCGGAAGCATAAAAAAGAAGCCAAGAATTTGTGGCGTCATATACAGTGAAACTCTCCCGATCCTCGTCCGCGAGCAAGAGGGGAAAGGAGGCGCCTTTGCGAAAGCACAAAAAGGAGGGACTAGGGAGCCGAGGATTCTTGGCATCAAATACAGTTAAACTCTGCCCATCCTCGTCCTAGAGCAAGGAGCCGAAAAGAGGCGCGAAAGCACAAACAGGAGGAAGCCAAGGTGTCGCACCATTACAGGCAGACTCCGCCCGTCGCCGCCGGGGAGCAAAGAATCCGAAAGGAGGCGCCTCTGTAGGTGCCGGAAGCGATCAATTCAAATGAAAGAAAAGAGGAGGGACAACGATGGCCGGAACCGAAATAGGACGAATCAGGGGCAAACACCTAACCAACAAGCCAAATTCTAGAGATGGCGTGGAAGAAACACGAAGGCAGAAAGATTAAGAAGAAAACGGCAGAAGGAAAACGAAGCCTGCGTTACGCCCTCGCTGTCCTCCATGGGCGGTTCGCTTTCGCCGCTGGACTGCGAGCGAATAATAATTGAAAAAAAGAAAATAGCGTGACGGCGTCATAAGACACACCCCTCTCCTTGCCATGCCATGCTTACTATTTTTTACCTTTTCCTTAGTCCATTTGACGGAGCATTAAAGGCTTTTAGCGCTTATCCAAAACCAATGATGAACTCGCAGGAAAATGTATTTTTAGAACGAAAAAGAATGTTTAGCAATTTCTAAAAGTTATTCTTGATCGTAGATAATTTACTCCGTCAATCAGATTTCTTTTAATCCATGAATTGATGATTATACATACATATATCAGCATGTTCGTAATTTAAAATGTTTTCTATTTTCTTGCATTTTACACTATTGTTAAGTACGTTAGGTGCCAAGTCAAGATCCTGTCATATATAACGATATTCCCCAAATTAGAAAAAAAAAACATAGCCGTTGCAATTCTTTCCCTCCATCCAAGCAATTGCATCTAAATTAAGAGGAACAAAAGGAAATTACCATCATAATAATGTGGAGACAAGGGCATGAGCAGATGCACACTGTGTAATCTACCAATTAACTATTAACATAACTATCGCTGCCAATATATTGTGTTTATAATAATGAAGTCTAGTCATGATTAAAGTGGTAAGGTGCAGGAGATAAGCATCAGAATGGTCGTAATAATAATTTAAATTTGGTAGGGGTAAGCTTGAGCAGTAAGCAATGAACTTGTAAGATTTGTCCAGTGGTGGAATTAGTCCACGCAATGACAAGCTCTACTGTCCTTGCTTGAAATTAGGTATCAAATTGTCCAATATAATACAACAAATGGAAATTTTAATATTAATATTAGGGTGCCATTGTGAGGTCATTGAAATCAGATAAGGATGGAAGCCTTCAACGAGACCTAGACGCACGCGGTCATCGTTGCATTCCACGTGTACCCCATGCGCCCACACACGTACGCACAGTGCAGCCGCAAGCTTCACGTGCATCGAACTGCTACTGGTATTTTGGTTGAGAATATACAGGCTCGACGGATTGGCCTTGCAACTCAGAAAATGGGGAGAGTCTGAATCGCCACGATGTGGTAAATGATCCAAGCTATGAAGGCAACTTTTACCTAATTTTAGATATCCAGCACTACTTTTCCATACACATGCATGTGGATGCAAGCTTTGTGTTCAGTTGACAAACAAATCATGGTTAACGCACATTCCCCTCTATCACCTTCCTGTTTATTTAAGTATACATCGAAGAATTAAGTTGATACAGCATATCAAGATGTTACTAAAAGATATTCCTGAATACTGAACTCCCAGTAGAAATGAATTTGAATCAGACGGCCAAAACAACCATAAAAAGTTCCAGCAATAAAAAATTATATAGCAAGTATCTCTACGGACGCTCTTAGATTCTTTTAATCATTCATGAACCGTCTTCTTTCTATAGTTCAACAAGTGAACCATGCACAATGCAAGCACCACCAGAATTTAGGGTATGTTCGGTAGAGCGAAATTCATTGTGGAAAGAACTCTACCGAACATACCCTTAATGACACAAGGCACTAGAGCATCTGCCGCATCACTCAAGTCTAATTAATTAATGCAAGGCAACCACCATTCTGAAACTACGTTGGCTCTAAGGTAGTTTTAAATCCACACCATCATAAAGACAAAGAAACATTCGTCTACTGGAAAAACCATTCGTACTGAGGTTTGTATAACCTCATTGGTAAATGGTAGCTATTATAATGTCAACTGTAGGTTAATTTCTCCAATTCATTCAACCTAAACTAGGACAATAATCCAAATCTTGAAAGACCAAACCATTTGTAAGAGTCCACCTTTTTCAGCTCTTCTGCCATGCGCTTTTCCACATTTTACTCGTGTTCCTAATGAGAGATTCATCCCTTCTTACATTGCGACCCGCCACCATCCAAGCCATCCAGAAGCTAGGTTAAAAATATCCAAGTGACCCTTCATGGGGATCTAATTTTTTATCCGTAGTAAAATGATTCTAAATTTTCTGTGCACCCAAATCTAGACAAGGCACATGATGCCATGCATGTATAGTAATATACTATTATTCTATGTAGTTGCTACTACCATAATCTACCAAACATTACACTTGTATTGGGATCTATATCTAGCACCAAAGTAGAATATGATACTAAAGGCTAGTGGTATATACTACTTCCGAGTATGCATATTATTGTTCCCCTTAAAGATTCATGCGCCCAAATGACTTGAGTATGATGTGAATAAAATTTTGTTATTAATATATTGTGGACCCGCATATGAAATTAAGCATACATTACAAGAAAATAAAAATAATGGATTTTATAATATATAGATACCAAAGTATCATATCCGATTTCATAATGGGCTAAATTAAAAATTAAACACAATTAGGATTTCAGAGATATGAACGATTTGTCACACTGTAAATGACTCGAGTTCTTTTGCATACCATCATCAAGAGAACACAATGGAAAGAGGAGAAATGGACTCTTCATCTCCAAAGAGATTTGGTACAGAACTAAAAGATTAAAGACTCCCATAGATCAAAGAATCTCAACCTTATTATAGATCAACATACTTTTTCATCTCAGTGGTTTACAAGATAGATCTAGAGTTTGATGAAAAAGTTTCATCTTACGTTTATTTCTAACAGAAATCCCTTATAAGAACCCATTGGTCATTTCCTAGGATTTTTGTACTACAAATTGGGCTCTCACAAATAGAGTTTTTACGAACACAACACTTAAAATGCTGATGTGAGAACATACTAATTTCACCACATTTGGAGTCCAAGGGTCAAAAAACAGTTATTTCTAAAATATTAGTGTCACAAAATCAAACTTGTAGTCAAAACAAGATAGTCACTAGGTTCTGCAAGAAATTTGTGAAAACTAGTGAACTATGATCCTTTAAAGTACCATTGACCGCCTTCTGCAAAGATACATAGATGTTAAGCTTCGCCACACTGAACGCAATTCTTAGAATTCAAATCAACTTTAGAGCAACGATAACTAATTACTCTCCTTCATCGAGACACAATTAACTGTTACAATGTCCTAATATTTGATAGCAGCAAAAGCCGCTGAGCACAATATGAAAAGAAATCATCATTTACCTCTTTACACTCTCAAATTGCCCTTATATTGTTGCTATGTTACCTATAATTTAGACACCTTTCAACTCATTTGTGCATGCTCCTCTACTTACTCATCATTTCCGCCCCCAAATAATATCTCTTGGAATTATTTATACGACGAAATCAAACTATGTCTGATGCCGTTACATAGAATTGCAAACTACAACTTAAAGAAATATCGAATATTTGGTATATGATTATAGTTCTGTATTCAAGACAATGCTAAATGAATGTGAATAGTTCCAACTAAATTGAAATAAGCGAACATATGAAATTTTCATGAGACAGCAAAAGTATCCGAACAGAGTAATCGAGGAAATCATCAGTTGCAACAAACATAACCTAGATCACCAGTCAAGCTAGGGATCTAACCGACAGGATCAAGCAGTGAGCACGACCGCGCCACCAGTAGCCTTGATCTTCTTCTCGGCAATCTTGGAGACAAGCTTGGC
Source organism: Costus lasius (assembly GCA_027563935.2). Classification (NCBI taxonomy): domain Eukaryota; kingdom Viridiplantae; phylum Streptophyta; class Magnoliopsida; order Zingiberales; family Costaceae; genus Costus; species Costus lasius. The sequence goes on from CM050446.2 coordinate 126,743,534, forward strand.
CTTAACAACGACGGGACGGCCAGGGGGCAGCACCCCTTTGCCGAGGACCTTGAAATAGCCAAACTGAGTGACGTCGATAAGCGGGGCGGTGGAGGCACCACGGTCATTGGAGGCGGCATCCTTGACGGGCTCGGGTACGAGGGACCAAAGGCGCTCGACGTTTACGGCGGGGCAGTGGAACTTATTGCGGAGGCGGTGGAAGTAGCGCATGCCACCTTGCCGAAGTACCCGGGGTGATACTTGTCGAATAGGATGCGATGGTGGTGCATGCCACCGGCGTTTCCACGGCCGCCGGGGTGCTTCCGGTGCTTACCAATGCGGCCATGGCCGGCGCTCACGTGGCCCTGCTTCTTCCTGTTCTTCTTGAAGCGGGTCGTCATGGCGGCGGTGGCGGCTCGTCTCCTTCTAGGGTTAAGCCTTGGGCAGGAGATGGTCAGGATTGCGCAGTGGACGAACATTTATATATGGATGTGAGAATGGGTTTCTGCCGTCTGATTGTGATCTAAGGGTTTGTGATAGGCTATTTGATCCTAAATTTTATTTTCTTTCTTTGATTTTCCTTTAACGCTTTAATATTGTCATAATTATTTTTTAAAAAATAAATCAGAGCTTCAGCTAACCAAAAAACGTTTTTATACGGCTTTATATAAGATAAGAGTCTGTTTAGCCACTTCAAAGCTGTTTTAAAAAATAAAAGTAAGGAAAATTATAATTTTAATACTTTTATAATTTCTGTTTCTAAAAAAAAATAATTTATATAATTTTAATTAAAATTTTAGGTATTATTATTTTAAATAATTTAAAATTTTAACACTAAATAAAATAAAATATATTATTATTTTAAATAATTTAAAATAGTATATTTATTTATTATTTTAAATTATGACAGTTAAAAATTATTAATTAAATATTTTATAATTTTTAAGTAAATGATAATAAATAATTAAGTTAATTAATTATATATGTCACTAATAGTCTAATATCCTATAAATAACACGAGCATTACTAAGAATTTTGAGAGATGCCATAAGTAGCCCAAGCCCAAACCCAAACTGTGTGGGCCTATGAGACGATCAAGATATAACTAATCGAATCTCGTGAAAAGCCCTATAACAAACCTATCACATAATCTCGTTTGAGCAATGTGGGGTTTTTATTGAGGATGACACGTGTAGAAGTCAAAGATATTACAATTGAAATCACTGTGCTCCTACTGCCATCTGAAACAGTAATTAGATCCACTGCAACTGCAACATGAATCTAGCTACCTGTTTTTATTGAGGTTGACACGTGTAGAAGTCAAAGATATTACAGTTGAAATCACTGTGCTCCTACTGCCATCTGAAACAGTAATTAGATCCACTGCAACTGCAACATGAATCTAGCTACCTGTTTTTATTGAGGTTGACACGTGTAGAAGTCAAAGATATTACAGTTGAAATCACTGTGCTCCTACTGCCATCTGAAACAATAATTAGATCCACTGCAACTGCAACATGAATCTAGCTACCTGTTTTTATTGAGGTTGACACGTGTAGAAGTCAAAGATATTACAGTTGAAATCACTGTGCTCCTACTGCCATCTGAAACAGTAATTAGATCCACTGCAACTGCAACATGAATTTAGCTACCTGTTTTTATTGAGGTTGACACGTGTAGAAGTCAAAGATATTACAATTGAAATCACTGTGCTCCTACTGCCATCTGAAACAGTAATTAGACCCACTACAACTGCAACATGAATCTAGCTACCTGTTTTTATTGAGGTTGACATGTGTAGAAGTCAAAGATATTACAGTTGAAATCACTATGCTCCTACTGCCATCTGAAACAGTAATTAGATCCACTACAATTGCAACATGAATCTAGCTACCTGTTTTTATTGAGGTTGACACGTGTAGAAGTCAAAGATATTACAGTTGAAATCACTGTGCTCCTTTGGCCTCTGAAACAGTAATTAGATCCACTGTAACTACAACATGAATCTAGCTACCTGTTTTTATTGAGGTTGACACGTGTAGAAGTCAAAGATATTACAGTTGAAATCACTGTGCTCCTACTGCCATCTGAAACAGTAATTAGATCCACTGCAATTGCAACATGAATCTAGCTACCTGTTTTTATTGAGGTTGACACGTGTAGAAGTCAAAGATATTACAATTGAAATCACTGTGCTCCTACTGCCATCTGAAATAGTAATTAGATCTACTGCAACTGCAACATGAATTTAGCTACCTGTTTTTATTAAGGTTGACACGTGTAGAAGTCAAAGATATTACAGTTAAAATCACTGTGCTCCTCCTGCCATTTGAAACAGTAATTAGATCCACTGCAACTGCAACTTGAATCTAGCTACCCAAAAAAAATGGGGGTGTGGAGCAAAGCGTAAACAGAGTGCATCAAGAAATCTACTGCTGCCAATTTGCTGGTTCATAATAATTTCCAACCAAATCCGCAAGCAGAAAATTTTTTTGAAAAAAATATACCATCTGCTAGTGAATAATTAATTACTCTCCTTTTTCTTTAATTTAAAAATTAATTAAATGTCTCCGTGCTTCTTCATCTTCTTCAGAAGCTCCAAAGAGCAGGGAATTCACCAAAAATCTCATTCCCTTCATGCTCGATGCCCACTTCGTCCAGCAGCAGTGGCGGCGGCGGCTGCGCGGGGAAAAACCCGTACGGAAAGTCCTCGAACGGCGAAAAGAAGTCCGCATCCGCCGCCATACAATTGAACGCGTCGTTCAACTCGGAACGGTCTTCCTCCTCCGTCGTCGCAGCTGCCGCTCCGTCCGAGAACTCCGGCGACGCCGCTACCGGTGGCGGCTCATTGGCGTGGCGCGCGGCGGCGGCTTGGATCTGGTCGTTCGACAACCCGGCGGCGCGGGGCGGGAGCTGGTCGGGGAAGTTGAGGCGGGCGGCGGCGCCGCGGAGGCAGAACGCGGCCGCGTCGAACGCGCGCGCAGCTTTCTCGGGCGCGTCGTACGACCCCAGCCAGATACGCTCCCGGCTTCGCGGGAGCCGGATCTCCGACACCCACTTCCCCCACCGCCGTTTCCGCACCCCCAAGTACCGGACATCGCTGCCGCCGCTCCGGCTGATCACCTCCTCCTCCGCCATCTTCTCCGGTTTCATTATCCTGGGTCTTCCACGTAAGCCAAATCGAGAATCTATTCCTTGGATCGGATCGATCGGTCGATCGCGGACGCTGAGGAGACACTGGAGAGAGCGGCGCCCGGCATTATAAGCGACGATCGGTCGCCCGTGCGTGCGCCAGCGCCACGATACGCGTGGACCGGGAGGAAGATGGCACACGAGGAAGGACGCGGGCTTCCGCCGTCGTACCGCTGACCATCGAGGCTTGAGCTGTTTCCGGTTCCGGGGAGGCCCACGTGCTTGGTGTTTTTCAAAACGTGCCGAATTAGTTTATTCAATTCCGCCTTTTGCATCAGAAAGGACTTGTGGACTACCCGAAACAGTAGCCCGAGCGTCAATCTTGTACTCGTGGACGTGGTTTAATTTTCTTCTCCTTTAGGGCTGCCACGTAAGTGGTAGGTACAAGATCGGGTTGGTTCTGATGGAGTGCGTTTTGTCGTTTAATTAGTGCGCGGAGACAAATAGATTGGAGACTAGACCTTGCCCCCGCGTTGTGAGGTGGACAGATTGACATTGAGTCCGAGCACACCTCGTCCCGTCGAGTGGATCATATGGGGAAAGCGAGACAGGTGGCAAACTTCCAGATGGTTTAGGTACTCACACGGCCACACGGGGACAGAATGTTGACTGGTCAAACTATTTTGGATTTAAAAAATGTTGCCATAAATGAATATATAAGCATATCTTTACACATTTGATCGACAATACTAAAAAGGCAAGTTGTCGCATTAGGTGTACTTGCTTGATCAGCCCTGAAATGTTTCTAGGGTGATGGAATCTCGATCCTGCGAAATTTGAGAGATTTTTTTTTTTTTATAAAGATACCCTATGAAAATCCTGATATACTTCATTTCAAGAGTAAGTTCTTCTCCAACATACTTTGTTTCTTGTTTTAAAATTATATGAGTTTTGAGGGCTCTAACTACATGCCGGAGATGAGCACGCTCAGTTGGTTAACTAGTCACATGGTTTAATGTATTGCTTTATGATTTGTGCATTGTGATATTTTAAGTTGCGTGAGTACATTGAGTTAGGCTCCCTAAAATTTTTAAAGAGACTATCTCCTTAAAGAATTTTCTTTTATAAGAAGTGTCACCTCGGATTAGGCTCCGAATGTGATATCCATATTTTAATCATCCTATTGATCAAAATAATAAGTAACTCTATTTTTCTTTTATTTTATGATAGAATCAAATTATATATTAAATGACAGGAGGGAGGACAATGATGCAGACGTGGGGGCCGATAGCGATGAGGATGATGATAAAGCAGCTTGCTTCCATGGGTGAAGACGGCAGGCGACAACGACAATAATAGGGAATTCGTTAGAGGGGGGAGATGAAGAGGAATGGTGAAGTGCAATGTAGGTTCACTTTCATTTGAAGCGCGACATCTCGTGTCCATGGTTGAAGACGACAGACGGACAGTTGGAGGAGACAATGAGAACGACGAGAGGGACGGTGGAGGGGGTGCTGGGGGGCGAGAGAGGTGTTCGGGCGAAAAGGGCGTCAGGTGAAGAAGGTAATGAGGCGTTCGGGCAGTGGGAGAGAGTTCCAGCCAAGAGGTAGAGGAGGAGAGGGTTCCGCCTGGAGTGATTCTATTGGCGAGGAGAAATTCAGTGGAGTGAGAGAGACGTTTGTGCGTAGGGTGAAAGGGTAGAGAGACGTTCAAGCATTGAGTGAAAATTAGACGAATGTGTTCCGTCCATTTTTCGGCCCAAATTAGATGGGTTGTAAAATTGCTATTGTGTCCGCCATCTTTTCCTTTCCTCCAATTTCATTCGTGCAAGTAAACAACAGAAAATTATGTTTTCCATCTATTCCTTCACGTTTTTCCTCCAAAGAAACACACCCTAAGAGCCTAAAGTATGTGATAGTAAAATCTTGAGTTTTGGTTCATATGAAGCACATCACCTTTTTTATTACATGGTGAATATTTATAGATCTTCATTTTTAGAACAATATTAAATCTAAATCAGGTATGTAGAACTTTTAAGTTATCCATATCTAGACACTACAATAACATTTAACAATGCGTACATTGTTTTTGAAGCCATTAATGGAAAATTTGCATCACGAGATTAGCACAGTGAGAGTCAATAGATTGACTTTTGGAATGGTAACTAAAAAATTGAACTATTATACTGGTAAAAGATTACCAAGAACACGTAGAACTGGCAACAGAGCAATGCCACGGCGCCACTCTACCAGAGAGGGAGAGAGAGACTCGAGGTTTCAACAACTCCAGTTCAAAACCCACACTCACAGGGAAAAAGTCGTCGGAATTGACGGCTTTACCTCCTCTCAACGCATCTCTCTCTCTCCCTCATCATTTTTTTTCTATTTCTTTCTATTGTTTCCTTCCGCTATCTGTTCTCATACGCTTGCAGCCATGCCCCCATTTGACTTGTGCTAAAGCTAAAGTGGCCCATGATGCAGCCAACCCCACGAGACAGAGTTGTAGAGGAAAAGGAGAGAGAAAGAGAGAGAGAGGTATGAAGATTCCCTCAACGAGGAGAAGGTATTGTATTGTATTGGCGTCTGTTGTTGTCTTGTTGGCTTTTGCTTTACGAAGGTCAGCCATGGTGAACAGATTGTAGCAGCACACCTGCGCTTCACTCCTACCTCACTAACTTTGACAATGTACATGTGTGTCGGGCGACACTAGCACCTTTCTTTTACTTCTTTTCTTATTCTAGCTTTTCTGGGTTTCTTTCATGTTGTATAATCCACTATAGTTTAATGAAATCTGCTTCTTTACTTTGTTCTTAAATCAGGTTTTTTTTTTTACTTTCAAACTCAATTCTGACCTTTGAGGTCTTAAAAAATACCATAAGAAAGAAAGAACAGTTCATTGACACTGTAATCAATCTTGCGAAGCAATCAACGACGCTTTGCATTCATGGGAAACAGAAAGATGCGACATGGTCTTCTTTCCTGCAGACTTGGACCCCCACTCTCTCTCTCTCTCTGTGTGTGCTCAGTGTCAGCGCCCGGTCACATGCCCTTCCTCTGCCAAAAGAGAGCAGCTTTGGTTTTACGGGTCTTTCGGCTCTCTTCTATTTAGCTGTTTTCCAAGCACCGGCGCGCACACACCCCGACGCGAGGCATCCTCCACACACACACGCTTCTCCCGGCTGTCAACGCAAAACAAAAAGAGCTCCTCACGAAGTTTCCTTCCATCTCTCTCCCCTCCCACTCCTTGGTCCTCAACCACTACAAAAGGAGGGTGAAGAAGCCGCAGCGATACGTACGCCCCCGTGCTCTCCTTTGATCTTTATCTACATTCGCGAACCAATCCGTGGCCCGAGCTTGCCGCACTGAGACCAAGGTACATTTTTGTGCCTCCTTGTTTCTCGAACACTGGTTGTTCAGTAGTTCTTGTTGCGATTGATAGTCGTCCAGGTTTCTATGGCCGGTTAATTGGAAGAGATAAGAGAAAGTCGTGATTTTGATCGTGAATCGTTGGCAAAAAGATAACTTCTAATTCTTTTTGAGATTTTTTTCGTCCGCTTTGCTTGCTTTCTGCTTGGAAAATTTGGAAAGGGATTAGGAAAAAGATGCAATTTTTGGAGCTTTTCACGCATTAGGGTTTTGGTTCTCATGAATTTCAATGGTTTCCGCTAGAGCAGACTGGAGATGATCTTCGATGATTTAATTGTGCGGATCTTAGTTTCTTTGGTAGTTCTCAGTAAAAGAAAAAAAAGGGTTGAGTTAAAAATTTCTTGTTTTGCGGAAAAAATGGTTCTTTGCTTATTCTAGCGTTTCGTCAGAGATTTTGCATTGCGTTTGGTGCTTTTTTCTGCAATGAAGATGTTCTTCAAACATCTCTAGAGTTGCAATTGGCTTGTGAATCCTTTGTGAGTTCCTCTGTGATCATATACTGGAGCTCACATGAGTGCTTGGAAGATATGATTTTGGATGATAAGCTCTTTAGAGAAATCCTTTACCATATAGTTCTTAGAACTAATTTAGGTTGCCTATAAATCCAGAACTTGAAATGACAAAGCTTAAAATCACTACTCGAGTAACCTAGTCATGGTGCCCATGGGGATTACTGTAGACTGTACGGGAATATAGTTCTTGGAGTGGTTTCACTTCTTGCTCAAGTGATTGGGCATTTGAACTGCAAAGTCTTGGCGTTCTGGTTGCCTCTCGGAAATGTTAGTTTATGTTCTGTTGGTAAAATAGAATTTTATTAGCGTTTATTAGCTAACTTTATCTTTCATTTGGAATGCAAACTTTTCTTCATCTAACACATTTCTATTCTGCAGTCTTCTCCAGCAACTCTCTAGTAGATGGAACAGAACATGGAACCAGTAGCCGGAAAAAGCAGGAAGAGAAAAGCCACAGAAGAAGCTCGTGTCATCCCTGCCTTCCTAGATGAGCTGAACCAGGATCTGCTTGAGAGAGTCCTCTCCCGACTTCCAACTTCAAGCTTTTGTCGCCTCCGTTCAGTGTGCAAGAGATGGAGATCTGTTGCCACCTCTGAGACATTCCATATTGCTTGCTCTCAGGTAACCTACAGAGAACCATGGTTCCTTATGGTTGACCAAGATCTCGACCACTTGGTTGTGTATGACACCTGCGAAATGAATTGGAAAAGTCTCGGACATCTAACTTGCATTCGCAAAGGCGACAATTGCAATGCCATTCCAGTGGCTGCATCAGGTGGTCTTGTGTGTTACCGAACAGACTCTGGCGATTTTTTTGTGTGTAATCTTGTGACCGGGTCATGCCGGGAGCTCCCACCAGCAAGACAAGGGAGCAAGAACCAAAATTTACATTCCATTGCCATGTGCACCTCTTCAGTGTATCCATCTTCGTTCAAGATTGTACTGGTCATGGGCAAGTCGCCGAACCTCGCATTTAAGGTATTTGACTCAGTAAAATCTACCTGGGAAGATGAAGCTACGCTGATTAAGAAAGATGAGAGTTCCTCAGAATCTCAAATTTCTGGAGATGAGATATTTTATTTCCTTAGCAAATCCGGTGATGTTGTTGCTGCCAACATGCAGAGGAACCCATCTAAACAATACTCATCACTTCTCATTACAGAAAATGAAGAACAGGTGGTTTATTTCCTCAGTGAGTCAGGAACCGTTGTGGCTTGCAATCTTACTGGGAAAACATTTTTTGAGTACCCTAGAATTTTACCAATCTACCTTGAGTACTCAATAGATCTGGTTGAGTGCAAAGGAGAGATGCTGATAGTGGTCTTATCAGAGTTTCTGGAGACGGCTAGCCTGAGAGTATGGAAATTTTCCAAGAAAAATCAATCATGGCAGCAAGTAGCCGCAATGCCGCCGTCGATGTCGCACGAGTTGTATGGGCAAAAAATGGACATAAATTGCACAGGGTGCCAGGATGTGATCTTCATATGTGCCAGTTCAAGTGAAAGCAGCAAGAACATAGTGTTCAAAGTGGAGACTGATGAGTGGGTTGAGCTGCCCAAATGCTACATCAATGGCAAGTCCAAGGAGTTCATTTCGGCCATCTCATATGAGCCAAGAGTGGAAGCTGCTGTCTGAGTGCTGAAGAAGTTTTGTAAGGGTTTTCTCCTGATTGCTTTGTTTGATTTCATGATTGCAATTTGTTTGTTTACTGTACAACGATGTATATCTTCTTTTATGGTGCATTTGGATCCATCCTTTGCTCTTCTCATGCAAAGGCTTTTCCTGATACGGAGAATCTTAATTCAGCAACCTTTAAACCTCTGAATCACCATGTTTTGCCCGTCTAAAGGAAAAGGCATGACTGTGGAGCACCAACTGGTACTGATTTAAAGTTCATAAGAAGAATCAAAGTGCAGATTTCTTGTGTCATTCTCTTAGCTAGGTGGACATTTTTTGATACTCCAATACTTCCTAGAATTCCAATTACTTTTAGTGACAACAAGTGATTCATGCCAATTATAGACTGGACAAGTGGGCACTTAAGGAGCTAGGTGGGGACTGATCTGAAAAAGAGAAATTGTGTATTGGTGAATCCAGTACTTGTGAAGCTACTTTTGTTGTTTAGCAGGAGAACACTTTAGCTAGTGCGTTAATGGTCCTGATGATGACCTTTTTCTTTTTTAGTGTAAGCATCGTACGCTGTTCTGATCTCATCAGTATTCTAGCTGAAACATTGCAACCAGAATGCTAAAAGTTGTAATTGAATCCACGATACATAATCTCAGTTTTTACCTGATAAGCTTGGTTCATATCGGTCTGAAAATGAACTAGATCATCTATTCAAACGTATTGACATTGACATCACCTATGTCAGAATCGTTCTGATGGATTAGTCTATAATTTCCTCTGTTCAGCAATAGATTCTTGTTATTAATGATCTTAGTTGGTTATCAATCGGGGTAGCTTTCACCTTTGGACGTTTGATCAAAACATAAAACACTGAATGCTTTGTCTGTAGAATTACTAGAATGAACAAAATCAACTCTTGCTTGCGCTCTGGCAGACCTTGCATCTGAAAGCAAGACCAGGATCAAGACAAGGTTGCTGGATCCATGATTAACCACCACCAGCATTTTCTCCGCTCTCCAGCCTTGTTTACTCTGGGAAACCCTTATCCAGTAATCCTCCTCGCAAATCGCAATGCACAGACACTGTACTGAAGCTACATCTCTCGAGATCTGCAGATCGCTACAGCAGTCAAAGTCACATGGGACTCCATTCCTCTCGCTCAATGTGCTGTTCTTGTACTTTTAATGTCCAAATAGCTACTCTGTGCTTCACATTCAATATTTTTTCCTTCTCAAACTCTTCTCAACCTCTTTCCAAAGTATATTTTACACATTTCAAATATTGAAAGTCAGAGCACTAAAAATAAATGCCATAATTAATTTAGGTTTGTTTGTAAAATGATAAAAATTTAGGTGCTAAAAAAGTATAACTTTTATAAGATCGGAATATATACCCTTTCCAAGAGATAATCTAAAATATTTCCTTGTTATTTTCACTTTATGAACTTAAAAACAATTATGTTTATCATATTTTGGACTTAGTGAAGAGATTTTTAAATATTTTCATGAAAGTCCACAGATAAGAAAAATAATCTATATAATTACACTATGTGATGTTGTATAGAGCATTCCTTATTAATACATTAAATTATGATTTAGAACAATATATTTGGAATATTTTAGTATTATAAAAATATTTTAAGACATTTTGATCTCTTATAAAATAGTGAAAACTTGTTCTATATTATATTACTGTAGCACATGATACTCTAAATGAGTATTTCTTGTAAATATATTGCCTAATGAGTTACAATGATAGTCACAACATATTGTGATATTAACCAATTCAGTGATCAGATGTTGCTAGAATCCATACTCTCAATATACTTCGTTTACAATGGTGCACTTATTCTTTTTAGCTGTCAATGGCAAGAAAAAGAAATCAGACAACTCCCTGTCTAATTCATCATATGATCCATTGCTTAATTGCGCTCATGAGTTCTGCATGAATCTCGGAATTTTGGGAAGAGAGCTTAGTCTTGGAATCTGAATTAGAGCTGATGGTTGCAAGGGAAACAGCCACAAGTTTTGTCTCTAGAGATATGAGTACTCTGCTTGCCCTTCAGTTTCTGAGCCTGCTCAGATACCCTCTGTATCTGCTGTGAATGCTGCAGCTGAGCTGCTTCTCTCCACTCTTCTGCTCTTCTGTGAACAATTGTCATCCTCTTCGTCAGTTTCTCTTCTAAGTCAGATCTCATCTTCTGTATCTTCACCTACAATTTCCATATGAATCATCATACCTAAGCTTGCAGCAGGATAAACCATCTACTATTGATCTACAGTAGTATCAGTATGTACAAGGCAGCAGCTCAGTGGACAATTAATGAACCACTATAGTCATTGCATAAGCATACTATGCTGCAGATAAATCTGCAAAATGTATGCCACTTACACCTTAAATACTAGAGGGAAACGAAAAAAGAGAAAGTATTGCATTCTTTAACTTTGATAAGATATTTATCTATCTGTCTCTTTATTAATGGTAAACAGTGAGCAGTTGAAAAAACTAAAATAACAGGGAAGTGATTTATGTAATACTCCAAGGTTTTTTTGTCTTTTCACTTGTCTTCTTTTACTCAACTTGCTTACTTTTTGTCCAAATTGGATGATAGATAAGAAAAACCTCAAATTTTCTATCCACAATTTACTGAGAGTGTTTGTACAACATATTGACAAAAAAAGAACAAGATTTTGAGAGATTTTATATGATGAGCATGCTGGAGTCACATTCTATTTCCTTACTTTGTTCTATTTATCCTGATATGAGGAACTCAGAAGGCTGACTTGACAACACTAATATTTCCAGCATCTCAGTTTAATTCACTTTGCCTGGTGCATATGCGCCAGCTTAAGGTTCAGTACAATGGTCAACAAGTTTTGTGTATAGTATTGAACATTGTACTTCTACAGGGAAAGCAAAAAACATCTCACCATCGTTTGACCTGATTCCAATTTGAAGTGTGAAATAGAAAACTGCACATCATAGTATGATGGACATTTACATCTATCTACAAGGAAGTCAAGCAAGTGGAGAATCCTCTCTAACTCAGTAATGTGATGCTTTAGTGGGTATTCAAGTATTCAGTAATGTGATGCTTTAGAGGATTTGTGTCTTAGAGATCTAATGACATCAATAGATTTAAGTGAACCAGATTGTTATTGATTGTCTTGAATTAGCATACTCATACTATTAGAACTGAGGCACATAGTTAAGCTGGTAATACAAGATGCATTAACTTTCTTGGCTCTTGTTTCTGAACATGTTGATTTGATTTGTATGGAACTCTATGCAATGCTTACAACAATACATTATACCACAGGAAAAACACATTAGGTCTATTGGACTCATGAAAGAAGATCTCTAGTTTCTTCATAGAATTTAGGTGGATAAATCAGGATGAGTGGTGTTCTTTGATAATTATAGCATGTAACCTGATCAGTTTTCGCCTGCAAAAAGTGTTTTAAATTCCGAAACAGAAATACCTAAAATGCAGAAGAATTTAACCTTGAAATCCAGCTACACTATATAAGTGATACAGTTCCCTTTCATTACCTCTAACTTTCTGGATTTGGCTTCAGCTTTAGCATTCTGAAGGTTCACCCAAGCTTGAATTTTTGCTTCTTCTCTCTGATATCTGAAGATGGAATTCACAAGAGCATTCTATGAGTGAAAAGACAAGTGTGCAATACAACTCTCTAGCAAACAATGATTTCTACTACTTGCCTGATGCAGCTTTTTATTCTCTCCTCTTGTTTCCATGAAAATGCTCCGGGATCAGCAAAGCTCTTCCTTGCCCCACCTATTTCCAAATGCCTCAAGCTCTTGGACACCTCTTCTTCTTCCTCCTCTCTTGAACTCCAATTGGAAACAAGTGGATCAAACTGAGCACCTGACTCGAGTTTGGCAAAGTGGCAATCCTTGAGCTGAGAGATATCAATGCTGGTGCTATAAGGAACCAGAAGGCCAGATCTGTCAACCGGAGTGTTGTGCTTTGCTGGTGAAGCAAGGTCAATCGGAGTGTGGCATCTCGTCGTTGTCGAGCTGCCTAACGGGGTCATTTCTGTGCCAATATCTCTGCGTTCAACCTTCGGAGCAACTGCCGCTGTTGAATCTTTTCTGGGTTCGAAGCATGAACTTTTTAACAGAGTGTGGGCTGATTCCATGTCGTCTGTGAACTTATCTGCAGAAGAAGTTTGAATCTTGAAATAAAAGCAGCAAAGTTTCGTTTCTGATTTGAGCAAAAAAAAAAAAAAAGAAGGATTTTTTTTTTGGACATCAACCTTTCAGAAGCACGGAGGCTCCACTGAGAGCTGCATTTGTGCCCAGTGACACGGCTGGCCCATCGAATCCTGGAGCGGGCGAGCTCGAAGTCCTCTCCCCAGCCAAGGCTGTATCATTATGCAGGAGAACTTCATTTTGCTTGGAAATATTTGATTGCCCAGCTGGTTTCTTCGCATGGCCCGGTGATTCATGCAAACCGATAAGCCACTTCTCAGCATCATCCCACTTGGAAGACATGCTGTTCCTGGAAATGAGCCCGTGGCTGAAGCTGAAGATTGGCCTGCCTGGAGTTGAGGGAGCTTCCTGCCTCCTCTGTGCCACTGAGCACATCCCCTCTCTTCCTCTCTTCACCGAGGCATCAAACAAGTCTGAGGTATCCGCAAATGCGTTTTGCTTGACCTGAAAGAAATTCACAGCTGTGTTCAGCTCAATGATGGAGGTCAGTAAGAGAGAAGAGGCAAAGTGGTAGTTCGCGTTTACTCTTGAGGCTGCGAAAAAAGAAGAAGCTTGCTTTTTTGCTGAGGCATTGGAATCCATTGAAATGAGATTGATAGTAGCGATTACTAGCTAGCTTGAGGATCGAGCTGGATTCTTGGATTGAATCATCTACATGCATCCACTTCTTTTTCTCCCCATCTCCTCTACTATTTGTTTTTGTTTGATCTGTGAATCTTGTCGGGCTTTCGCAGATGAAAAACAGAAAGATGCAGAATGGAGGGCCAAGCGGCTTCTTTTCCACCGCCCCCAACAGTTGTGTTCTTGGATGTTCTTGCTGGAGGAAGACGAAATAGAGAAGAGCAGGCAGATGCCCGAAAGCGGAAGCTTTGGCCTTGGTTAATTGATATAAATGGCAAGATTGCTACAGTATTTTGTCAGCGAGACGAGCACTCGAGCGTCCTTGAAAAGGTTCTTGCTTGGCCTTGAGCTAATAGTTCGCAAGCTACAAAAGAAAGTCTTGTTTTGTTGTCTGTCCTGCTCGCATCTTCTTCCATCTTGGCCTTAGTGCTCACTCAGCACACTGCGTTTAGGAAATTGCAACGCTGCACTAGATCTTAGGGCTTGCTGGTGAGCATGGAACCTTGGCTCGAGCCTCGAGAGAGTAGGCTATTTAGACAGATCTTTTGTAAAAGAATTTAAAAATTTTAAGAAAAATTAAATTACACTATTTAATCACATAATTTTTAGATCAAAATCGATACTAACATGTATCAAAAACTAATGACTTGATACCGTTTTCTCTCTAAAATCTTTTACGAGACTCTCAAACTTTATTTTTTCTGCTTGACTAATGGTGGGAACGACGAACAACTTATGAGACAAAGGCTCAGTTTAGGATTGCAGTGTAGGTTTTATAGTTGTAGGTTGTAGTAGTACTGTACTATTTGTTGTGAAGTATTATAGATTATTGTTGAAAAAAGAATAAAATTTTATATAAAATTAAAAATAATGATTAAGTAACAAAATATTATAAAATTTATTAAGTAACAAAATATTACAAAATTTTATGTTATATTTTTTATATAAAAATACAATCACAAGTTTTTAGAAATCTAAAGTTTCACACTATATTTCTTATATATAAATATAGTCACTAATTTTTAGATTTCATCAAACTTAATGTAATTTAATCACGAATATTATCGATGTCATTGTGTTGATGTGATTGATATGATTCTTCATCATCAGACAAATTTTTCTCTACCACCAAATCAGGATCAATGTTAGCTTCTTGAAATAGTTCATCATTGCATGTTATTCCCTTAATATAGTTGTGCAATGCCATTGTTGCAACCACAATCTTCACATGAGTTCTATAATTATAAGATGACATATCTCATAGTATATCTCACCTTTTCTTCCATACACCAAATGTTTGTTCAATACAACTTCTCAAAGATGCATGTGCTTTATTGATTACTTCCTTGTATCCTTGTGGTGGATAATTGCATTGAAAATCAGTAAGATGATATCTCACTTCTCTATATCTAGCATCAACTAGATAATATTTTTCTATGGTAATAAAAAATTCTAATATAAAATATATTATATTTTCATGTGATAATCATTTCAAAATCACAATCAAATTTGTACTTGATGGAGGTCTAGGGAATTCATATTCAGGTGTATTAATTGCTTTCGTCAAAATATGACTATCATGAGCTGTACCCTCAAAACTAGCTAAAACATATATAAACTTCATATCGAAACTACATATAGCCAATATAAAAGATAAATAGAATTTGCTAAAACAAGTTGTTTGGAAATTCTTAGCTATTATCCCAACATAAACATCACCCTAATTCCTAGGGTTCATAGTTCATTAGTTAAAAAATCACAACAAAATCACACACATATTGTATCAACCAATTGAAAACGTGAGCAGATTGGTAAACTAGTTATCAAGTTAGCAATCGGTAAAAATAACCAAGATGGGCCACGGTCAGTAGCTTCATCCAATACTCTATTTTAAGTGAGCAAATCGGAGGCTACTTCAGAGTTAAGCTACAGTCCGGCATTTGCCTTATAAAATGACAAACCATCTTATTATAAAACTGTCAACTGCTTGCCTGAAATTATTTTTAACTAAAATAATGAAGCATAGATCCTTTCAATAGAAGCAAAGTGTTAAAATCAAACCAAACTATCATTAACTACTGACTCGTAATGCGCACAACAAGAAATTAACATAGGCATCACATCAGTTAGTTTAAAAGGTCCTGAGCCAACACCAAATATTACAATCTATCACCTGGATGGCTGCAATCCAAACTGATGGTCAACAATTACATGTTAGGTTATCTACCTCACCCTTGATGATTAATTGTGGAGTGATCATTTCCACACTAAATCAGTAGAATCAGACTACAACATCCTTTCAAGTAGGGAAGCAAATCAACATCCTAATTCTACATGGTTCGTCAATCATCACCATGGCCTAAGGATTCGTAAGCACTAATACAAAAGCATCTTGCATTATAACAAATACACACCACGTAACATAAAGGTGTAGTAAAAGCAAAGGTGAGGCCATATTGCACAGATGAAGAACAAGATTTCATGAAGTTCCCAAATAAGTATTCAGATGTCCAAAAATAAAACTGATTATAGATCTTCAGTCTAAACAAAAAGTTACTGCAAGCCTCACATTGTACCAAGTAACAGAGTATAAACTGTGATTGAATGTTCAACCAAGCCAGATCAAGCAAATAACTTAGAAAGGAGTTATACAACCCTTGCCATGAAGTACTGAAATTAGTTTGTGTTTGATGTTGCGATGCCACTGAGAGATCAGGTGACGCGACTGGCGATCCGGCTAAGAGATCAAGCGACGCGGCTGGCGATCGTGGCTGCTGGGTGAAAAGGAGAGAACAGGCGGTGATGCAGCTAGCCACGACAACGGTAACGATGCGGCTAGCGACGATACAGGAGATGCGGCTGGCAAAGCGAGCGAGAGATCAGGCTTCTTCTTCGAGGGGAACGGTGGGGGAATGGGAGAGCGGGGACGCCGACGTGGGTAGGGTTTCACGGTGGTGAATGGGGGCGAGCGATCAACAGTGGCGACGATCGGCGTAGCTCAAAGAAAGCACACTGGAGGAGCGCCCACGCAACCTACGCCGGGGGGGGGGGGGGGGGGGGGGGGGGGGGCGGGGGCCGCTGGCTGGGAGTCGGGCGTCAACAAGCGAGAGTTTTTACCGACTTATGGTAATGAGCGGCTATCTCTGCTTAACGTATTTTAGGTCGAGAGTTTTTACCGACTTATGGTAATGAGCGGCTATCTCTGCTTAACGTATTTTAGGTAATAATCTAACTTAATGGCTGATTCATACTTGATACCTCATATCATACCTCATATTTTAGGTAATATAGGTAATAATCAAACTTAATGGCTGATTCAAACTTAATGATTGAGGCAAGTGGATTTTCACCCATTGAAGAAGGCCCACAACTCTTTAAGGTAATAATGCAATGTATTATTATGTTTAACTTATAAATTTTAATTATTTATATTAGAACGTTCATAAAAGGAAACTTGCAATGAACTTGAGAGTTCTTCAAATGAGCCTAAAATTGGTATGGAGTTTCCAAACGAAGAAGAAGCATATGATTTCTATAATGCATATGCAAAAAGGATGGACTTTAGTATTAAGAAATTCAGTACTGCTCGTAGAAAAGATGGATCTTTAAGGTTCAAAAGTTTTGTGTGTGGCAATGAGGGAATGCGAAGAAAACATCCTACACATGACACTAAGAAGCCTCAGTCTAATCATAGAACTAATTGCATAGCTTGTGTTGACTTCAAGATTGATTGTAATAATGTATGAAAGTTACATCGTATAGAATAAAACCACAACCATGATCTCACAAGTCCAAATAAAGTTCATCATCTCAGATCACATAGAAAGATTTTGCCATGTCAACGTTCCATGATAGCTCAAATGAGTAAATCTGGTATAAAGTCAAAGGAAATTTTTGACTTTTTTCAATCAAGAGAACCAAATTCAGAATATATTGGATTTATTAGAAAGGACAACAATAGTTTTATTGCTAGACATAAAAGACAACAGCTGCAAGTCAGAGAAACACAAGGCCTTCTCCATTATCTACAAATAGACAAGTATCATATCCTACATTTTTCTACTCTATTCAAGTTCATGAAACAGGAGAAATTGCTAATTTTTTTTGGGCGGATGGTAAAGCCATTATTGATTATGCATATTTTGGTGACGTTGTTTCGTTTGACACAATGTTCCAAACAAATAGTTATGAAATGTCATTTGCTCCTATTCTTGGTATTAATCATCATAAGCAAACAATTTTGTTTGGGGCTGCACTGCTTTTTGATGAAAGTGCAGATTCATTTATTTGGCTTTTCAAGACTTTCTTATCAGTGATGTCAGGAAAGCAACCAACTATAATTTTCACTTATCAGTCAGCGGTTATTTCTAAAGTTATAAAAGAAATAGGTTATCAATAGGTATTACATCAACTAATATATATATCATCTACTAATGTATATGCATGCCACATCTATTTTATGCTCTTTCTTTTTTTATATCATAAAGGTCTTATTGTCTTTAATGACCACAGGAATCACATATATTGAATTAAGCAACGGATGCATCGTTCTTGAATACGCAGACAAGTTATCAACAGGTGGAAATCCTTTTTTTAGTTACATGAGTTTTATATCATTAACTATTTTGTGATCTTATTGTAGATGCAGGATGGGTTCTCAACAACAACTCAACAACAATATTTAGAAGATTAAATTTTGAAGAGCCATTGTAAAGATAAAAGATGTGTTGTATTTTTGGATTTACTTGGTTGTTTTGTAATATGGTATGGGCATGCTGATTTTAGTCCACCTTTTTGGCTTAAAGCTGTTCTGTAATATGGGATGGAAGGATGTTTTGTAATAACAATTTATGGAGTTTATTTATCTAAGCATTAATTTGTGTTGAAATGAATTGTCAGAAAATGACCTTGATTTGGTACCATATTTCAATGAATTGTCATAAGTGTCCGT
Organism: Costus lasius; assembly: GCA_027563935.2. Taxonomy (NCBI): domain Eukaryota; kingdom Viridiplantae; phylum Streptophyta; class Magnoliopsida; order Zingiberales; family Costaceae; genus Costus; species Costus lasius. The sequence goes on from CM050446.2 coordinate 126,762,019, forward strand.
GTGTGTATATATGTTGGGTGGTATGGACTGATATGAATGGTGTGATGCTTTCAGTTGTGATGCATGTGTGTATCTATGTGGATCTTTTTTTGTAACTTGAATCCTGTGTTTTTGTAACTGATATGAATGGTGTTGTTGTAACTTGAATCCTGTGTTATTGTAACTGATATGAATGGGTTGATTAAATTTTGAATCCTGTGTTTGCCAGTGGCAAATGCTGTATCGGTTGCATTATTTTTACATCATTCCATGGATAATTTTGAATCCTGTGTTTGCCAGTTTTGACTCTGTTTGCGCATGGAATTGAGATACTCAGGTACTAAATGTATTGATATTGATTTGCTGTTAGCAAAAGTGAGCATACATATTTCAATTTGGTGTTTATGTTTACATGAAAGAACTGATGTTAATCTTTTCATGGAGTAAGGTCGTCCTGGCTCACACGAGCTGGCTCACACGTTCCGTCTCATCTAAAATTTTCACAGAATTCCCGTACAGCCAGCAACAGAGTTGCACTGATATAGATCTTCCTGCACATGAAAGAACTGATGTTAATCTTTTAACTGGAGTAAGGTCGTCCTGGGGACAAAAAATTCGCTTCTGTAATGCTGCTTTGTTCCATGTGTGCTGATTGAGATTTTTTACACAGAAAAATCAAGTGGTTATCTATATCGCAAGTTACAAAAAAGGAGAGATTGTTCCATGTGTGCTGATTGATATTTTTACACAGGAAAATCAACTGGAGACAAAACTCTACACAAAACATTTCCCAAATGATAAACATACGAGAGAGAAGAAGAGAACAAAATGCTGAAAGATCAAAACCTGGTGGTTGTCATTGAAAAGAAAGAACAAATCAAAAGGCCAAGCAGTTCAACAAACCACATGTACAACAAACTCTAGCACGCGAAAAATCCACTGTACAAGACACAAAATGCCAATTTTCCACAAAGACGCAGGTCTATGCTGGGCGTCGGTGAGAACGGAACGAGGGCGAGGCGAGGGCGATGTGTTGGGCAAGGCGTTGTGCTGGGCGAGGGCATGGCTGGTGAGGTTTTCCAAATGAGGACAAAGGCTGGGCATCGGCGAGCGCTGGCGTCGGCGTTGCCCTAATCCGAGGACGATGGCGGGCGAGAACGGAACAAGGATGAGGTTGGTGATGTGCTAGGCGAGGCGAAGGCTGGGCGTCGGCAATGGCCGGCAAGGCGAGGGCTGGGCGTCGGCGATGGCTTGCGTCGGCGTTGCCCTAATCCGAGGAGGATGGCGGGCGAGAATGGAACGAGGGCGTCGGAGCGAACAAAAGCACGAGAACGGAACGAGGGCGTCGCGAGCGAGCAGATGAGTGAAATTAGGCACAGCCGTTTGATGTAAAAATTGCCACGTGTCGAACGGTCAGACAACGACCGTTCGGATGCGTTAAGCGAACTGTTCGCTTAGAAAACGCGCCCTACGGGGGGAGCCCAATGGGCTGAACCGAGCGAAAATGGCCGATCAAACATTGATCAATGTGGGCAAGCGATGGAAAGCATGTTTAGCGCTTCGCGTTTGCTGCTTTGTTGATCAACGCCCCACTCGACCGGCTACTCCACCTACAACGCCAAACAAAGCCAAAGGTGGGTTATCTTATGATGGACATGTTTAACAAAGACCCTAAACTAGCTGACTTTGTGTAGAGTATTTACCATAAAGGAAAAAGTCAAAGTCAAATATGTTTGTATTTATACACACTTGCAATTAGTCAATTTCTACGTGTTCTTGTTTTAGGCGTGCGGCGACTGAAAGATAAACTGTGAGCGACTGAATGAAGTCAGTTAGGTCAATCTTGACCGGGAAAAAAAATCTAATTAGTAGATTTTGAGAGAAGATCTTCCTAAAAATTTTCGAGAGATGGTATTCGTGTGATCCACTTCCATCTTCAAGATTTCAACCTCCGTTAATGCTTAATCTTTTATATAGCGGCAGCTCAAAGATGTAAATAGTGAGTGGCTACATGGAGATCTATTCCTTATTAGCTTCCCCATCCTGTATGTTGTTCATCTCAGTCTCCTTGCTGTTTCGTTGACTTCCCAACTCATCACGCCATCACTAACGTGCACCGTTGCACGCACGCATACAAATATCCATATTCACATCCATATATCCATGTTCAAATTGATTGACTTCAATTTCAATCCTCATCATCTCTGATTCCCAGCTACACTACTGCATTCTGCTCCACTGGCCCACCCTTAATTAGAAACCATGGCATGGTTCCAAAGCTATGGCCATGTCGGTGACAACCACATTGCAGTTGCCTTCCGTAAGACACGTCGTTGTGTCGCCATCATCAGCGTCTGCTTGTTAGCGACATCAGTGATACGAACCAATCAGACATCAAAGATTTATTCTTTCCCAATGTGTATCTTGCCATAATATCAATTCCTTATTATAGTTTATAGAGAGATTTGTATTATTGTTAGCGTCATCAGCAAAGATTGATTCTTTCCCAATGTGTATCTTGCTATAATATCAATTACTTACCATAGTTTGAAGAAATATTTGTATTATAAATCCCAGCGCACATATTGTAATCGACGATAATGAAAAATATACTTTCCATTCATCCTTCTTTCAATAATCTCTTTTCTTCTCTATTCCAACATGGTATCAGAGCCGGTGGTCATGCTCCTTATGATCATTTAGTTTTGTTCTCTTCTAGTGAAGTTGTTGTGATTGCTCTCTATTTTGGCAAAGAATCCCTCTAGCAAGCATCACTCTTCTTGACTAGATTTTTATTCCAGCAACATCGCTTCCGGATCTTCTCTTAGTGCCGAGATCTTTGCCTACCGTCGTCTCCCACACTGTCTCTTGCAACAGCAATGTCTGAAACCAACTCAAGCAACCTTTATTCTATGGTACCAACTGATACGGCAAATCTTTCTTTTGCTCTTTCGATTAGTGGTATATCCTTCCAACCTATCAAATTGACTTGTGATAATTTTTTACTAAGGAAAACACAACTATTACCTATATTAAGAGTTCATGATTGGATTGGTATTGTTGATGGTACAATCTTATGTCCTCCACAAGATGATCCAAATTATTATAACTGAATCAAAAAGGACCAAATAGTATTGACATGGCTCATATCCACTATATCTAAATCTGTTCTTCCAATAACTATTGGTCTTAATGCTTCTCATGTTGTATGAGAAGCTCTTGCTCGAGCATTTTCATCACATTCAAGGGCTCGTGTTCTTCAATTAAAAGTTCAATTACAATCCATTCAGAGAGGCGATAGTTCTATTGATGATTATATGCAAAATATTAAGAACGTAGCTAATAGTCTTGCTACAATTGGTCATCCAGTTTCTGATCCTGATATTCTTGCCAATTTGGGGCCTTCTTAAGATAACTTTATTTGAGCCATTACCACTCGTCTTGAAGATTTTATTGTTGAACAAGTTCACGACATGCTTTCTTCTCATGAACGTCTACTTCAACTCCAAAGCATGCGAAGATCTGATATTATATTTCCTACTATTAACTCAACAATTTCATTCAATCGAGGGCGCAATTATAATCGGGGAGGCCGAGGCCGAGGCCATGGATGTAACCAAGGAAGATGCCAAATCTGCCTTAATACAGGTCGCTATGCTCATCAATGCTACAAACACTATGATACAAACTTTACAGGCGTCTTTTCTCAAAACAATACAACATGGCAGCCATTTTACCATCACAATGCGCAAGCAACATAATCTCAACTGCCCCATTTCGCAATCAACATGCGCAAACTCACAACATATTGTCAATTGCTCCGAATAATGATGATGCATATTCTTAATCTTGGTATCTATATTCCGGCGCTACTCACCATGTCACACCAGACCACAGTGCCTTATCTAAAATTATGCCATATCAAGGGCTTGACACTATAAATATCGGCAATGGACAAGATTTGTGAATTACTAACTTTGGAAACACATATTTATCTTCTCATACTCATCATTTTCACATGCGCAATGTCCTTCATATTCCTGCCATTACTAAAAATCTTCTTTCTGTTCACCAATTCTCTCTTGATAATAATGTCACGGGGTCGACTCTTTTCAAAGGAGGAATCAAAAATAATCTCTATCACATATCATCACCATCTCCAGCTATTCATCTTGGAGAACTTACTAATGCATCTTCATGGCATGACTGTCTTGGCCACCAGTCTCTACGTATTGTGCATCAAGTCATCAATAAACATGGACTTCTAGTCACTTCTAGGTCTATAGCATCATGCTGTCATGCATGTATGGAAGCAAAGAGTCATAAGCTTCCTTTTATTTCCTCTACTTATGCATCTTCATTTCCTCTTGAAATAATACATTCAGACGTTTGGGGCCCTACGACTATTTTATCATCTAATGGATATTCTTATTATGTTTCATTTGTTGATCATTTTAGTAAATTTACTTAGCTTTTTCCTATGTGACATACATAAGATCTTATAGATATTTTTTGTCATTTTCAAAAATATGTAGAACGTAACTTTGGTAGAAAGATTTTATCTCTTCACATTGACTGAGGAGGTGAATTTCAAGGTCTTCATCGTCATCTTAATCTCAACGGAATTACTCATCGCATGTCATGCCCTCATACTATGGAACAAAATGGTTCAGCTGAATGAAAACATAAACACATCATTGAAACTGCTCTCGCTCTAATGCGCCATGTTTCTATTCCTACACAATATTGGGATGATGCGGCCTCTACTACTGTCTACCTCATCAACTGCCTTCCTACACTTATACTTCACAACAAAAGTCTGCTCGAAATTCATTATAATCGTTCTCTAAATTATCAGTTTCTATATATATTTGGTTGCGCATACTACCCTTGGCTACGTCCATACTTCAAACACAAACTACAACCGCACTCCTTATTATGTGTTTTCCTTGGTTATAGTAATTTGCATCATGGTTACTGTTGCTTACATATACCGACTAGGCAGATATATGTTTCCCAGCATGTTGCTTTTAATGAATCTATCTTTCCTTTTGTAGTAAGGGATAATGATTCTTCTCATGCAAGATCACCAATATCTACAACTACAATTTATCAAGGAATTCTCCAACATCCAATGCTGCACCTTCTTATTTGGAAAAGACACATTCTTCTCCTGGTGCTTCTTTATCTCCAACTAGTAGTACATCCATGTTGCACCAGATCAATTCAAGACATTTACAAAAACACAGTTCCTAATCAACCAACAAAGATTGATTCTTTTCAAATTTGTATCTTGCCATAATATCAATTCCTTATCATTGTTTGTAGAGAGATTTGTATTATGGTTAGCGACATCAGTGATACGAATGAATCAGACAGCAAACATTGATTCTTTCCCAATTTGTATCTTGACATAATATCAGTTACTTACCATAGTTTGTAGAGAGATTTGTATTATAAATTCCAGTGCACATATTGTAATCGACGACAATGAGAAATATACTTTTCCATTCATTCTTCCTTCAATAATCTCTTCTCTTCTCTATTCCAACATTGATCCCTCGTCCTCATCGTTATCGTGTCCAGTGTCATAGTCTCTACCTCCAAGCGCAAGATTGATGACAAATGTTCGCTCTACTCCATGATAGGTGAATTCCGCAAGTATACGGACTATCAAAGTAATAAATATGTATCGATCCCACAGGGACCAAATACCAAGTACCGATTGATTAGGTTATCACAAGCTAGACGATCTTTTGTTGGTTTTGTAATGGTTGCTAAAGTCTAAAATTAAGCTAAGAAATAAGCTAGGCAAATAGAATTGAAAGCTAGGTAATTGCGCGATGCAAGGTCTAAGGATGAATAGGATCAAGGCTAGGGTCCACCACCTTGATGCACTAAGCGTGGAAACATAACAATATGAAAGTCCCTTTTTAGTCTTAGGGTGATCCAAAGGTGCGCTAGCCGTCCTCTCTCGAGCGATGCGACTAGCGACTAGGAATTTACCAGATTTAGCGTCTACTGTCGTAGGACGCGAAATCGAATAAACTCATTGAGGGCCGGATCGTGGATACCATTTCATCATTTGTACATGTTGTCCCCTCTCGGGTGATGCAACAAGGTGCTTATATGATCAAACGTCTACCGTCGTAGTACGTATAATCCGTATAAACCCAAAGAGCGCCAAATGGTACACACTACCCGTACTCAATCGACCACTCTCATGCGACGATTAAGATACTCTCACCTAGGGTTTACAACATCCGGAAGTGCCTCTCGACCTTACCGGATGTCTAAGAGCATGAAATTAATACAATGTAAAACTTCATTCAATGAGTGCAACTAGGCATGATAAGACAATCTAGGGTTCATAAGATAAAGCTATAATCCACACATAGAACATTCAAGGGGCTTTCCCTAGTCCTGAAACAAAGTTTAAACTACAATGCTCATGTTCCAAAGCAAAGAACAAATCAGTTTAAGCATTCTATCCATGGAGAATACAATCGATCGAGTAAGATAGAAATGAGAAGACAAAACTCCCTCAAGTAGGAAGAAGCCGCCTGGTGTAGCCTCCTCTTCCTCCAATCGGTCGTCTCTCTCCTTCCTGCTCTCACGTGGAAGGGTCTCCTCCTTTCTCCCGTCGCTCAGCTGCCGCCTCCTTGCCTTACGTCCGCTATTCCAAAAATTGTCCGCCCCCTTCCCCCTTACGTGAATAGGGTTTTTGCCTTTTGTCCCCCTTGGCCTGGTCGAATTCCTCTTTTGCCCTCTTAGAGCCTTCTGTCTGACGTGGATAAGTCGAGGGGTAAAGATCTGGAAAATCGGTATAAGGCGACACCAAAGCCACGTGGTGTGATTCTGGTCACCGGGTGGACCGTGGTTTTTGCTGGGAAGAGAGATTTCGCTGAAAATGGTCGCATTCCCTCGCTTTTTCCCTGAAATGATGCAAAAACACCAAAGAGTGTAGATTCCGAAGATGAAGCAATAATTCCATGCAAATATGGTGTAAATGCTAGAAAAGTAAAGATATAACAAGGGAAATAGCATAAAAATCTCTATATAAAAACTACTTAACAAATCTCCCCAAACTTAAACTCTTGCTTGTCCTCAAGCAAAAACAAGATGAAGCTAAGCTGTACGGATGATCTATAAGACTTGAATTCAAACCCCTCTAAGATAATGCTAACAACGATCCATGTAATGGTCAAACATCCCACAAGTGGTAGACACCTATCGGATATCAAAGTGGTAAGCATAGCAACCCAAAGTAAATGCGTTCCACACATAGCTGCCTGATAGCACCCATCGGTATAGGTAGGCGTTACCCGCAAGTGCACGGGTCTATCGAAGTAATAAAATATCGATCCCACAGGGACTAACTGGCAAATACCGATAGATCTCGAAATGACTAGCTAGACAATGTCGCAATTGGTGAAGGTTAAGATAACGAAATAATTAAAAGTGCAGGAATGTAAACTAAGGAAATCATGGGAGAGAATTATAATGAGGAGATGCATCAGGATATGGGTTCACCACTTGACTCCTTACAGTTGAATAGTTAAACTCTAATGCCAAAGTCTTGTCTAGTTCAAGGGGCTCAGCTTCCTTGTCACTTAGGTAGCTCCCCTCCGATAATTTTGTCCGCTTCAACGAACTAGATTAACAGTCCAATCCGTAGGGTTCTAACGTGCGGTCAGACGAATGTCTTTCTACAACGTCCAAGATTCTTATAATCCCCGCAAGTACATAAAGACCCGCAAGCGAGGTTTTACCCTCCTAGAGATACTGAACCGTACTTGAGGTGATTAAAGACTCTAACGCCCCCTTTTGAGTAGCGTAGGGATAAAGTACAGACAGAATGGATAAACTCTGAACCGAGTGGATCGGACGCGCGGTCGGACTGGGGTCTCTCCGACGCGTCTAAACTCCTACAGTCACACAAGCGAGTACGAATCTGCGAGCGAGTTTTCTCTTCCGGAGACCTGATTGACAAACCTCACTAAGGTGTTTCCCTAAGCGAGTACAGTCTAGCGGGCAAGTTTTCTCCTCTAGATCCGATTGACAAACCTCACCTTTGCAACTTAGGGCTCAAGCATACCTTTCGGAATAATGCTTTCCTTTAATCCTACGGGTAAGTACAGCTATGCAAGCGAGTAAACTCCTAGAAAAGCTGATTTACAAACCTCACTCGAGGGATTAAAAGTCGAACATATTCCTCCGGGTACACAGGCGAAGCATGCACACTAGGTCAAGCAAGGATTTTAGCAAGTAAATCTAACTATTACAACTAATAAATTGTCAAGGGCTACCCCACATCCTGATTTAGTGTTTAGCCAAGCATGTTCATGGTAACAGTGTGAACTACAATAGTAAACATCTCATACATGTGTAGGTTTATGCAGCGATTACAAATGGAAGGTAAGATCATATGATAGTTTGCTAAGGTTATACAAATAGTGTAGCAAATTGAATGTAATTGCAAGATCTTCCTTACAAACTTTGTTTCTGAGGTGCTCACGCAAGAATATCTTCAATAGATGCAGGTGTGCAACCCCCTTCTCCCTGGTGTGGTTTTCTCCCAAGTGCAGCCCCCTCTCGTATGTGATTCCTCCTCTCTCCCCTTCTTCTTTCTCAGCTAAACTCCCTCTTTTATCTCCTCTCCTCCTAGTGGGCTGCTGCCCCTTTCCAAGATTTTGTAAAGTTGCTGCAGTTTTCCAGCTGAAGAAAGTCTTCGCTGCCTTCTTTCCCATACCCTGCAACCTGCAGCCGCTGTTACATTGGTTCCTCCACGAAATCATCATTTTGTGGCAAGCTTTCCCCAAAATAAGGCTGCTCCATGGCTCTTTGTCAACGGGGGAGAAAGGACCTGAGTGCCCCCCCAGCTTCCCCTAGGGTTAGGTTGAAGAAAACAGGGTTAAAATCGCGGTTTCGCAACAGGCGAGTCCGCAATCTCGGGCGAGAATTTGGTCGTGACCCGGTCGTGATTTAACAGTTTCAGCTTCAGGCATAACGACGATCACGGGCATGATTTTGATAGGGACCCGGTCGTGATTTCCAATAAAGGCCTCAACGAATTTGAAAGCTTCTAGTTAGGATCATCTTGAGTTAGTATGAGCTCCTTTGCCACAAGAGTACCAGAATCTATCCTTTTTGTGGTCGTTTGACCTGAAAACGTGAAAATACCGAAACAAGTGTAGATTCCATAGATGTATCTAAATAAAGGCAATTATAAGACTTAAAGTCGTGAAATGAGGATGATTTCATTAGTAAAATGGCATGTAAAACTCTATATAAATCTGTGTCAACACTGCCACACCTCATAATCAACGTCCTAGTTCCTCCTCATACAAGGTTTGAGGCCTCCAAGTGGTTTGAGATGGAAGTAGAAGGGGAAACATCAAAATATTTCTACAAGTGATGTGAAGATATATAGATATTTGGAGAATTTTTGAGATGATCTTTGTCCTCTTTTTTTTTTTTTGGAGAGGATCTTTGTCCTCTTTTTCTTTTTTTTTTGTGAGAAATGTCTCTAGACTTTGCTAGAGAATATTTTCTTGTTTTTTTTTTTTTTGAGAAATGTCTCTAGACTTTGCTAGAGAATCTTTTCTTGTTTTGACTTTTTGTGGTAACCAAAATGGAGGATATGATAGGTGAGGAGGAGGAACCATTCAGCGTCACATTAGGTGTAGAAAGCCAGCGGCGTCCCACAATTTAAATAGGAGCGCAGCTTACTAAGAATCTATCCTTTAGTTATCCACCACAGGGGGTGAGAAGCTGCCGGATGAAGTCGCTTTCTCCTCCAAATCGGGCGTCCGCACCTTCCTGCTCTCACAGCGAAGGATCCTCTTCTTCCTTCAGTCGTTCGCTACTCCTCCCCGCTCCCCTCTGTTCGTGCGTAAATCGTCAATAGGGCACCCCAAAAGATTGTTTCCTTTTTGTTCTCCCGCCTCCCTCTGTCGAATTCCTCTTTTGCCCTTACGAAACCCTCTCTTTGACGTGGGGAAGGCGAGGGGTAAAATCTGGAAAATCAGCGTCAGGCGACACAGAAGTCACGGGGTGTGATTCTCGTCGCTGGGTGGGCCGTGATTCTTGATATGAACATTGGTCCTGCTGAAAATAATTGCATTTCCCCTGCTTTTTCCCTGAAATGAAACAAAAACACAACCGAGTGTAGATTCCGAAGATATTGCAATAATTCAAAGAATAATCAAGTATAAACACAGGAATAGTGAAGATATAACGGCAAAATAGCATAAAAATCCCTATACGAAAGTGACTTAACAAATCACACCAGCCTTAGACTCTTGCTTGTCTTCAAGCAAAGATAAAATGAAGTTAAGCTGTGAGGATGATCTATAAGTCTTGAATCCAAACCTTTCTAGGATAATGCTAGCACCGATCGATGCGATGGTCAAACACTCCACAAGTGGTAGACTCCTGTCGGATATCGAAATGATAAGCCTTGCAACCCAAATTAAATGCGTTGCCCACATAGTTTCCACATTCAACAATCAAAATCCTAGTTCCTCCCGATACATGGTTTTGGTCCTCCAAGTTGTTTGAGATGGAAGTAAAAGGAAAAACATCAACATGTTTGCTAGAGGATCTTTGTCCTCTACCTTTTGTTCTTTTTTTTTTTTTTTTTCAAAATGTCTCTAGACTTTGCTAGAGAATCTTTTTCTCCTTCTTTTTTTTTTCATTTTTGTGTGTGTCTCTAGACTTTGCTAGAGAATCTTTTCTATATGTTTTTTTTCTCCATTTTGTTTCTTTTTTTTGAAATGATTTTCTCATAGGAATAACTATTGACAAAAGTGGAGGAGGTTTCATTTATAACAAGTAGGTAGGAGGAGGAACCAGTCAATATCAAATCTAGTGTGGTAAACCAGTGGCGTCCCACAATTTAAGTAGGGTGCGCAGCCTAGCACGAATCAATCCTTTAGTCATCACCCAAAAGGGAATGGATCGCAGCACAATAGACCAATACAGGCAAAAATCGGTAGAAAAGCAGGATCGTGCATGTAGACCATACAAATAGCAAGGAGCAACTTAAAACTATGCCTAAAGACAAGCAAGATACACTATGAAGTTCTAGAACAACGACAAGGAGAGATGCTACACAAGGTTGACAAAGTCATGAATACAAATACCAAAACAGACACCAAATGGTAAACCTAGTCATAAGTACTAATCATAAATACCCCCTCTCACATGGCAAAATGAGGCATCGTCCTCGATGCCAAAATAGAAAAGCATGAAGGCATACAAAAATGGGAGGGGTTCAGAGAGACTCACATAGCTAGTCGCGGGGGTCGTTCCCCGCGTCACTAAGATCATCTTCATCAGAGTCAGCGGAAGAGGTGGAGGTAGCGTCATCAGTGTCTGCAGGCTGCTGGAAGGGGGCAGTGCTCCGAAAGCCCGGAAAATGAGAGCGGAGGAAGGAGTAGATGTGTTGCCCGTTCTCTAGTAGAGTATCAATCTGGCGGCCTTGAGTTTGGAGCTGCTGCTGGATGGTCCGAAGGAGCTCATGGGAGGAAGGCTCATGAGATGCGCGAGGGGCTGGTCCTGAGGTAAAGGGTGCGGGAACACCCTTGGAGAGAGTTGGATCGTCGGCATCATCGGCGGTAAGGATCCAGTTCTCGCGGCAGCGAATGGATGTGCGCGCGGGGTTAGGCAGCGGTATAGTACGCTGGCTGCCGGGGAGGATCAGATGAAAGATGTCGCCTTGCCGGTAGATCATCTTCATGGCTAGACAAGCTTCAATGTTGATGCGTCGACTCCCTGCGGCTTCAGGCGTGCCGTGTGGATTATGCCCGAGGTGAAGGGCCAGTGGAGTAAGCAGGCCGCCGATGGTGATGGTGCCCTTCGTCGCCCGCCCCACATGCTCCAGTTGTTTAGCCAAATGAAATCCAGAGTTCAGGGGAAATTGGTGGAGCATCGCCCACAAGTAAATCAACTCTATGTGTCTGAGCATACAGTCACTGTCGCCGCGCGCGAAAATTGTGTGGGAAAGCAAGAGATGGGCATAACGGAGACAGGGGTTAGAGATGGCGCTGGCACGCGCGTTCTTAGAAGAGAAAGTTCCCTAGGAGGAGATGCTGTTCCAAAACGTCCCTTCCCAGTTGCCGATGGGCTTGCGAACCTCGACATCCGCAGGAAATCCATACACGGAGTTGAACTCCTCAAGCGGAAGACGATATTCAATATTATTCATGCGGAAGCAGACCAAAAATACCTCATTGTTGGGTCCGGAGTGTCGGGTGGAGAACGAGCTGAGCACCTCCATTGTCAGTCCAATATGGGTGGGAGATGCCAAGTTCAGAAACCGGTCCCAGCCCAAGTTACGAAACAGCCATAGGATGTCATCTAAGAGCCCCAGCCGCACCAGTGTTGGGGTATCCATATATCTGGTGTTCACGATCCGCCGGCGAGACAGAGCAAAGTATCGGGATTCCTAGGCGGAATCACGGAAGCGAATAGAAGTCCCCTCCGTGGTGGGGTGGAAAGCTGGATCAGTTGGTGGTGTCGAATGAGTGCGAGAACCAGCCGGGCGCTTCCCTTCCCGACGTCGGTTGTAGGTGGCGGTAGGAACAGGGTCGCTCGGTGGCGAAGGTGCGGGAGCAGGGGCTGGTGGCGATTGCTCGCGCCGGCATTTATTGGTGGAGGGCTTGCTGGCGGTCACTTTGCGAGGCGCCATGGAGAGGAGAGAAACTCCGGTGACGTGGTGGCAGAGAGGGCAGCGACGAAGAGAGGGGAGAAAGCAGAGTTAGGGATTTCACAGGGTGTGTAAAGGACCGAGGAATGAAGTGAGGGGCACGGGCAAGCGTAGGGTTTAAGCAGAGGGGATTTTGAAGTTAAGTGGAGGGCCCCGCCGAAACCCTCGGGGCGAGGTTGTCATCGCTGGGCGCCCCGAGTTACATTATGTACCAGTTTGGAACTCTGAAGACTTACACTGCAAAACTGTCTCCGGAACCCACGGGCTGAGGTTTCGGTCTGGGTGCCCTGAGGAACTTTCTATGGAGATATTGGATTTCATGTTTTCCTCTGCGAATTCTGCTTCTAGAAACCACGACTGAGGTCTCGGTCACTAGGTTCCCCGAGGAATTTTCTGTGAAAAACTGGGACTTCATGTATTCCGCTGTGAAATCTGCCCTCAGAAAATCCACGGCCGAGGTCTTGGTCACCGGGTGCCCCGAGGAACATTCTGTGGAAAACTTAACTTGTACCAAAGAGTCGCCTCCAGGGGTTTGAAATTCCGCAGGCCGAGGTTATAATCACTGGGTGGCCTGAGGAACTTTCTGTGGGGAACGTAACTCTTAACAGGAAATGCAGCTTCTGGAACCACGGGTGTGACTGTCATCGCCGGGTCGACCGTGGAATTCTGGAAATAATGCAAATAGCTTCTAATTGCACCCAAATCGTCCCTGGACAATGATAAACATATAATTAGGCTCACCAAGTTGTCAAAATAGAGTAAAACCTAATATCATCACAAAGCTAACTCGATATCATTAGTGGACAACGCCAAGCGTAAAAATCATGGAACAAATCGCCTAAAACTTTAGCAGGATGGACATAGAGCCCAACAAACCACGTAAAAATCATGGAACAAATCGCCTAAAACTTTAGCAGGATGGACATAGAGCCCAACAAACCACATGAAGAGAGTAGCAATAAGAACAGACAATTCAAATTAATCAAAAGAGAGTTGAACCAATAAGAGGTTAACAGCATGAGAAATGTAAGCAGTAAGTGGTAACATCGTTACGTGAGTTACTGAAAAGATGAGCAGAATAAAAGCAAAGCTGGTTAACCACTTGGCAGATGATCAAAAGTTTATCAGGAAATCGGCAAACCACCATTGCAACTCAGCAAATGAAATCAGCAAGCGGAAATACCATGGTATTTGCTACAGGAAAACTAGTAAGATAAGCGCATACTCAGGTAACAATCAAAATGGCGACACAATACCATCCGGATACCATCAAGTCATACCACCAAGTGCAAGCTACCACAAACATTGGCAAAGTAGAAGCATAGCTCAGCAACCCACATGGAAAGAACTAAAACTGGTAGTGACGAATATCATCAAGATCTCATCCTACACCTCCCAAGCGCCATAGATGTAAACAGTGAGCAACAACACCATTAACTAGGCTACCAAATGGATGGGAAAGGTGAGTACACAGCGGGTAGACTTACAAAGAGAAAGTGGAAATCGAGCAAACGATCAACAATATCAAAATACCGGCTCAATACCAATCCCAGCACAATAATTGAAAATAGCAAGTGATGATACCATGGAATAATCTACCAAAAAGATGTAGCAAGGTGCACTCATAGTAAAGCAAACCACCCAAAGAGAGTAGAAGTAGGCAAATGATCGATAAGTCAAAATACCATCATAGCCCCAACAAATCAAAATACCATTAAGCTACCTACCAAAAGGTGAAAATACCATTAAACAAATTACTGAAAGAACTAGCAAGAGAAAGGGAAAGAGCTTGGGTTGCCTCCCAAGAAGCGCCTTTTTAAGGTCTTTGGCTTGACCCTAGTGTCATGTCAAGGTGGATCTGGGGGGTTGGAAGGATGGACAACGCTCCGCTTCTCATGTGGCTCATGAACAAAGTTGTGCATTGGGCTTGATACAATTCCCCCAAACTGACTGGATATTTACCCATGAAGAACTCTCAAAACACCATGGTTAGGACCTTGCCCAGGATGAACACTTGCAGCCACAGTCCCATTTCCAGCTTCCAATCTATGATCACGGCCAACAGTCACATGTGGTTTGATCAATCTTTCATCATCCATCTGCCGATCTGCCCGAGAAGCATCTGGTGGCCTATCTATAATCCTCCCAGGACCAGGACCTGGTGGTCTCCATACAAAAATGATAAACAATGGATCAGCTATGTCTAAACCAATTCCAAAACCCACAGGGAGTTGAGTAAAGTGCAGTGAGAGTGTCATAAGAATGTCTTTAGAGTATTTCGTTTGACTAGCAGCCTTAAAACCATCATCATCCAGATGCTTAGTTGCTCCAATGCCTTGCTGTCCATTCTCTGATATTTTTGATTTTGGAGTTGAGATATCGACTGCATCTTCCCAGTCATCTAACTCCACTGCGTTCACCCCACCTTCCTCATCTGCAACATCCTTACTAGGTACACCTACTGGAATGATCTTTGTAAGTGTCCTTGCCTATGTTTACCACACTAGAATCAGTTGATCCAACAACCTTGTTGGATGTCAATTCACATTTGACACTGACATCACGTGCAGAAGGAAGATCACTAGCAGTTACAAGTTTAGAGTCAGCCAAGTCAAAAGGTGCATTATTTTGCTCATTTACCACGGTATTATCTTCCCACACCTTATGATTGACAATACAGTTGGATCCATTAAGTATTTTGTTGTCTGCTTCATAGTACCCACTAGATTTCACTTCTCCATACGTTTCTACTCTCTTATCTTGTTCCAATGCAACGGTAAAAGATGGATGTACTTCAACATTATAAGAATCTTGTGGTGAATCCTCTGATGCTTCAGACTTTTCAAGCTCGGCTATTCTCAACATTGACTTGCCTCTAACGTCCCTATATGTATTAATCACACTCAAGTTAACATCCAATCTTTTGGCGTCAGTTTTCTCTTCAGAATTACTAAAGTCTTTTTCACTTGGTTTCTTTGGGTTCTCATTGAAGGAATCTGATAAGTTAGGAGCACCAGGCGCAACTTCTTCCTTAGCCTGAGGCTCCAAAGCTTCCATTTGCTTAGACAAAACAGTATCAAGAAGAACAATTGGAAGTGGGGGTTCGCTCGGCACTGCATCTATATCGACCATATTTGATGCTTCTCTACCATCATCTGGTGCTGAGATTATAGAAGGATCAGAAGTCAAATTTGTGCCTTTCTTGGGCAGTGAAACTAGCTGTTCAGAGTCTAATTTAAGCAGCAGCTGGCTATGCTCATTAGGGTTGATCTCTATCTGTCTTTGAGTGGGAACAGTTTCATTGACAGCAATGCTCACTAGATTAGGTGTTTCTACCTTAGCAGCAGGCATGCCAATTACCACAGGGGCTGATGACAAGGATGTGTCATACTTCTCATTTTGTAAAACCACTGGTGGCTTCATAGTTACTTGAACTTCTGTGGGCAAAGATTCAGAAGCCGGAAATCCCTCCAATTTAACACCTTCATGGTTGCCACAGAGAGGTGTTGCAGAAGTATGTTTGCCATCAAGTGAGGTGCTCACCATTGATTAGTTCATCAAAAGTGATCGAGTTGGTACCATATCAAGTTCCGCATCTACTATCATTGGTAAAGTGGAATTTGAGCTTAAGAGTTCATGCCCCAAGTCATCCAGTAATGGTGTGAATTCAACCTCTTTGGCATCTTTTACCGCGGTAAGTGGCTGTTTGAGGTTGAGACACTCCAAGGGGTTCAAGTTGCAGAGAGAGGTGGTATTTGGTGGTTGGGAGCACATTGCCACTTCAGATTTAGCATCTTCTTCTTTTTCATTTTCAGGTAGGCATTCCTCCAAAGGATCAGAATTGTTGATAATGGTGTGCATGCTGCCCAACTCGTCCTCCACAACATCTACATTATTGCAAGTCCTGAATTGGCGATCAAGCTTCACCTTCGCGAATCTTTGTGGAAAAGGAATAGCCGGCACATAGGGTGGTGGCGGTATGTATGCTGGTTCCTTATTCATCTCTTGTTCAGCATCAGACTCTTCCATACCAACCTCTTCTTTCCTTAAGGTTTTCGGCTCGGGGTCTCTTTCTCTATCCAAATTCATCCTAGGCTCATCAAGTTGCTTCTCACTACGCGTAGTGATAGCATTATAGTGCTCTCTAGGATTGGCCTCGGCTTGTTGCACAATTTGGTCTTCAAGCCTCTTATGTAGTGTAGTCAATATATCAACTCGAGATGTTAGCTGCTGGACAGTCTCATTTATGCGTTCGTTCTGTTCATTCAATTTAGCTTGACTAGCCATAAAATTTTCAAACATAGTTTCCAAGCTTGACTTTTCCGGTTGAGGTTGCTGTCATTGTTGTTGGAAAGAATAGTTTGGGTAGCTCCTCCACCCAGGATCATATGTCTTAGAGTATGGATCATATTGCATACTTGATGGAAAACTATTGAACGCATTCACAGGATCCGGTGCAAAGTCTTTGAAAGGAGGAGGTCCCATGTGGCAATCGGCTGAGAAATGTCTTGATGTACCACAACTCTCGTACGAGGTACTATAGGCGGTGGCGGAGTTCAATCCAAAAGTGTCAAGCTTGTGAGCTAAAGAGTCTAATTTGGCAACTATTGAGCTCACTGCCTCAAGTTCAATTTCACCACCTGCCCTATATGGTACTGCCCTCTCAGTTGACCACTGATGGTAGTTCATCCTTTTCAAGAAATTCTTTCTGAGCTGGCTGCCTTAGACTTAGCTTTTCTACGGCGTCAGAAGGTCTTTTCAATTCAGGATCTGTAGGTGCTAGTTCTCCCGACCGTAGAGTCCTACGCATAAACCAAGTGAGTTCAAAAGCAACTTTCCCAAATGACAAAAAGATTTGCAATAGTCACCAAATGTAACAAAAGAAACTTAACACTAAATAATTAAAAACAAGTAAACTTAAAGAAAAAAAAATGCCTAGACTAGCAATGACTTAACCGTGTCGATATCGATAAATTTGGTCTCCGACAACGGCGCCAAAAACTTGATAGGTGTATTCCGCAAGTATACGGACTATCGAAGTAATATTTATGTATCGATCCCACAAGGACCAAATACCAAGTACCGACTAATCGAGTTATCGCAAGCTAAACGATCATTCAATTGGTGCAAGTGAGTTACTAAGCGAAAGCTGAAGTGGTAAGCAAAGTAAACTAGAGAAGAAAACAGGATAAATGCTCGACGAGAGGTCTAAGGATGCACGAGGTCAGGGCTTGAGTCTACCACCTCGATGTGTTATGCATGGATAAATAATAATGTAAAAGTCCCTTTTTAGTTCTAGGGTGATCCACAAAGGTACAAGTTGTCCTCTCTCAAGGATGCAACGAGGTGCCCACCCGGTTAGCCGTCTACCGTCGTAGCACGCCTACCCAAGCGAACCCAATGAGCTCTGGATTGTGCATACCACCTTCATCGATTGTACAAGTTGTCCTCTCTCGAGGATGCAACAAGGTATTTATACGTCTAAACGCCTACCGTCATAGCGCGCTTAACCAGATAAATCCAATGAGCACAAGATGATATCCACTACCCGTAATCAATCAGCTACTCTCGTATGAAGATTGAGATACTCTTGCCTAGGGTTTCCAACACCCAAACGTGCCTCTCAGCAATACTAGATGTCTAATAACATGAAAATAACGAAATGATATATTCCATTCATGAGGTGCAACCAAGCAAGATAGAACAATCTAGGTTTCACAAGATAAGATTGTAATCCAAGCATAAAACATTCAAGGGGCTTTCCCTAGCCCTGAAACAAGATTAAGCTACAACATTCATGTTCCAAGATAAGGCACAAGTCAATCTCGATGTGATATCCATGAACGAGTGAAGACAAGAGGAGAAATCTAAAGAAGGAGATAGGTACTCCCTCAAGGGGTGAGAAGCTGCCGGATGAAGTCGCTTTCTCCTCCAAATCGGGCGTCCGCACCTTCCTGCTCTCGCAGCGAAGGATCCTCTTCTTCCTTCAGTCGCTCGCTACTCCTCCCCGCTCCCCTCTGTTCGTGCATAAATCGTCAATAGGGCACCCAAAAGATTGTTTCCTTTTTGTTCTCCCGCCTCCCTCTGTCGAATTCCTCTTTTGCCCTTACGAAACCCTCTCTCTGACGTAGGGAAGGCGAGGGGTAAAATATGGAAAATCAGCGTCAGGCGACACAGAAGTCACGGGGTGTGATTCTCATCGCTGGGTGGGCCGTGATTCTTGCTATGAACATTGGTCCTGCTGAAAATAATTGCATTTCCCCTACTTTTTCCCTGAAATGAAACAAAAACACAACTGAGTATAGATTCCAAAGATATTGCAATAATTCAAAGTATAATCAAGTATAAACGCAGGAATAGTGAAGATATAACGGCAAAATAGCATAAAAATCCCTATACGAAAGTGACTTAACACTCCGCCGGCAACATCTCCTCCTGCTCCATCAAGGTCCTCTGCAGTGGCACTTTGTACCCCAACGAGTGTAACAAGTCCCTCACCTGCGCAGCCAATGACTCTGTGCTTGACCCCACAGCTGTCTTCAACCTTGCCATGGACCTGACGGAGTGCGCAGACCTAATGTCGTTTGCAGTCGAGTGCTTCAATGACATTCTGCTCGCGACCAGTTTAACCTCCTCGGAGATGGTCGAAGACCTCAAGACATGTGCGTCTGTCACGGACCTGGTCATGTGCGTGGATGACATGGAGGGCGCCTCACCGGCAATGAGGGCTATAAGAATAACTATCATGATATTGTCCTAACAAACAAAGTACACAATCAAAGTTGAAAGAATTTGGACTCGATCAATTCAAAGATCAAATTAACTTTGCAGTTTATAATTTTATTCTTTCCTTGTACAAATTTATGCTTACCTTATGCATACACTCCAATCCTGCATAAATCTAAACGATGTACAATGAAATAAGACAAGAGAGAAATAATAAGATTCAACTCATTCTATTTTTTTTTTATCGTTTCTATCTCTTCAATGTTTGAACATGGTATTAGAGCCAACAATTGTCTTCTCCAAGATCTATTAGTTCCTGTTCATTTCTAGCAAAAGATCTGCTGCAATCTCCTCTATTCAAGCAAGTTTTGTCCCTGTTTGGTGCAAATTCTCTCTCCTAATGGTGCCAAGTCTTCTGCTTGGTGCAAATAGAGAGGATCTGCACTTGTCCTCTCCATGCTGAGTTGCCACCACCTCCTCAAGCCGATTGTAGATGTTGCTATGGACAGCCGGCTCTTCTCTGTAAACAATGTAGTGCAACACCATCAACATACTTGTGTGGTTTCTCTAGGACTATCCAGAGCACACAGGTATTTCTTTTCCTAGCCGATTGAATCCACCTTGATCTCTTATTACTCACCACCACCTCATTGTAAGATCAATCTACTCAAATTGTGACTTAATCTTATTCCTATATAATTCAGATTTTTACATGGATTTTGAAATTAGCTAATAATCGCACCCGGTAAAGCATTTCAATCACACTTTCGTGCTAGAATTCTACAACTTAAGACACAATTACAGATGATAGAATGGGGGAATGACTCCATATATGATTATATGCTGAAAATAAAACATATTGCTAATAATCTTCATGCAATTGATCATCCTATATCTGACGTAGATCTTATTATGCATGTAATCTAGGGTCTTGGTCATTCATATGACAACATTGTGTCAAGTGTTATTACTCGTGCTGATGATCTTACTTTATAAGAGGTCCATGGGATGCTCTCATCTTATGAATGGTTCTTACAAATGAGAACTCCTAACCTTATATCACCCTCTATCAACAATACCAATCATCAACATCAAAAAGGTCGTCGAAATTATTATGAAAACTATGGCTGCAGTCGAGGGGTCAAGTGAGTTGTCAAATCTACTTTATTCCAGAACATATTCTGCTAGCAAATGCAATAAACGATTTGACACAACATACGGAGGTTACTAAAGACAATAATGCATAAAGCCACGGTCACAACCTGGTGTCTATTCTATGATTGCGCCAAGTTCTCCTCATCATCTATCAACCAATGAACATTTAGTATCCACATAATGGTATCTAGATTCCGAAGCAACACATCATGTTACCTCAGATTTCAATAATCTACAAGAAGTAACACCCTACAATGGCCCCAACACTGTACAAATCAGCAATGGCATAGGTTTGCATAGTACCCATATTGGAATCACATTACTATCTTCATCCAATCACTTCTTTAACATGCGCAATGTTCTCCATGTAACATCTATTACCAAAAATTTATTATCTATTCACCAATTTACATATGATAATAATGTGTTATTTGAATTCCATCCTAACGAATGTTTTGTAAAGGATCGGACCACAGAAGCACTCTTCTTTGCGGAGGAATTAGAAATGGTCTTTATCACATTTCACTAGAGTCAAAGGCTGTCTTTCTTGGGGAACGCACTAACTCATCATCTTGGCATGCTCGCCTCGGTCATCCTTCTCTTTGACTTGTCACTCAAATAATAAATCGTTATGGGTTACCTACCACAAATGCGCCTATTTCTACAACTTGTAATGCTTGTATGCAAGCAAAGAGTCATAAACTCTCATTGTCATCTTCTATGAATAAATCTACATTTCCTTTAGAAATTATTCACTCTGATATCTGGTCCTGCACCTATTTTATCATACAATGGTTACTCATATTATGTCACTTTTGTTGACCATTACAGCAAATATACTTTGCTTTTCTTAAAGAAAAGAAAGTATGATCTTTTAGACATATTTTGCAACTTCCAGAAATATGTTGATCGATTTTTCAATAGAAAAATTATAAGTGTTCATTCTGATTGGAGTGGCGAGTATCAAGCTCTTCATAAACATCTCATCGCTCATGGTATTACTCATCGCATCTCATGTCCTCATACTCCTGAACAAAATGAAACTGTTTAAAGAAAACATCTCCACATTATTGAAATTGCTCTTGCACTTTTATAGCATGCCTCAGTCTCCACCAAGCATTGGCATGATGCTGTTACTATAACAGTCTATCTCATTAATCAGATTCTCACTCCTCTCATTCAAAACCAAACTCCAGTTGAAAAACTATACAAACACCCACCAGATTATAAATTTCTTCAAATTTTTGGTTGCGTATGTTATCCTTTGCTTTGCCCATATACCAAACACAAACTACAACTACGTTCTGAATTATATGTTTTCATTGGGTATAGTAATATGCACCATGATTATCGTTGTCTTCATGTTCCAACTAGTCAAATTTATATTTCTCGACATGTTGCTTTTAATGAAAAGTTGTTTCCTTTTGCTAAGCCCAGGACACTGGATTCTCCTATAATTGAGGGTACATATCTTGCTTCAATATCCTCAAATTATTGAGGAATTCTTCGCGCCACTCCCCAACCACTAAATAATTCTGATGGGAATTCAATTTCATCAAGATCAATTGGGCAGGAGCACTTAAATACAGTTCCAGATATCTCCTTGTAAGAACTAACTCTTTCTCCTTCTGAACTACCATCTCAATGCATTCCTTTAGAAGAACTGATTTCCTCTCCCTATTCTGATACTCCACCTCGGCGCACTAGAGCTCTTAGTGAAATTTATAGAGAAACTAAGCCTATAACACGTCATGCAAGAGCTCATAGTAAATATCCTCTACCTCAGGCTCTAATTAATGCTACAACAATTACTGAACCCACATGTTTTACTCAAGCCTCAAAAGATTCATAATGAAGAGCTGCTATGACATCTGAATTTGATGCACTAATTTGCAATGGAACTTGGACCCCTAGTTCCACGCCATACATCCATGAATGTTATTTGGTGCAAATGGATTTTTCGTCTAAAGCATTAGGCCGATGGGACTATTAAAAGATACAAAGCATGACTAGTTGCTAAAGGCTTTCGATAAAAGCCAAGTATTGACTTTACCGATACATTTAGCCCTGTCATTAGAATTACAATGGTACGTCTACTCTTAGATATTGTCACTAGCCTAAATTGGCCAGTTCGATAATTAGACGTCTCAAATGCTTTTCTACGTGAACATCTACAAGAAATAGTTTTTATGGAACAATCTCTGGGATTTGTTCACCCACAATATCCCACACATATTTGTCACCTCAAGAAATCTCTCTATGGACTTCGGCAAGCTCCTCGTGCATGGTTCCATTGTCTTAGTAACTAGCTTCAAACACAGGGATTCATTAGATCTAAGACAAATACATCTCTTTTTTTATCATTGCACTTCCTCTCGTAAACTATATATTCTCATATATATTGATGACATTCTGGTAACTAGTAACAATTTTACTCAGATTGATGAATTATTAATTGCCCTTGGAAATGAATTTGCTATTCGTGATCTTGGTAATGCACATTTCTTTCTTGGTATTGAAATGCGTAAACATCCAAATGGTTATCATCTCAGTCAAAGCAAATATATTATGGAATTACTTGAACGCCACAATATGGATGGTGTGAGGCCAATCTCAACACCAATAGCTACATCCCCTCTTATGGAAGATGTCACATTATGTAGAAGTATTATTGGAGTTTTGTAATATGTTACCATCACTTGACTAGATATTATGTATGTCGTCAATCGTGCATGCTAATTCATGCACGCACAAACTAAGCAACATTGGGAATTTGTGAAAAGAATACTTCAATATCTTAAAGGAACAATCCTGTATGGTCTCCATTTTCATCAACATTCAATATGTGATCTTAGTGCATATAGTGATACTGATTGCGCAAGCTCTCCAGAAGATCGTCACTCCACAAGTGGATATGCAATATTCCTTGGAAAGAATCTAATCTCTTGGAATTCTAAAAGACAACCAATAGTACCAAGATCTAGCACAGAAGCGGAATACAAAGTAATTGCCAATGCCACAGCCGAATTAATCTGGATACAATCTCTTCTTACAGAACTCAAACTCTCTTCATCCACAACTCTAACACTTTGGTGCGATAATATTGGAGCTACTTATTTGGCTGCTAATCTAGTATTCCATGCTCGAACAAAACACGTAGAAATTGACTTTCACTTTGTTCAAGAAAGGGTAGCCAGCAAGCAACTCTATGTGTCTTTTATTTCTTCAAAATACCAACTTGCAGACATATTAACCAAACCTCTCTCCAAACAGCAGCACAATCACTTAACATTCAAGCTCAACGGTTTAACATCACAGGATAAGCTTGTGGTGGAGTATAAAAATAACTGTCATAATATTCTCCCATCAAACGAAGCACACAATCAAAGGGCAAAGAATCCGGACTCGATCAATTCAAGACCAAATTAACTTTATAGTTTACAATTCTGTTCTTTCCTTTCCTTGTACAAATTTATTCTTACCTTATGTATACACTCCAACCATGTATAAATCCAAACAATATACAGATAAATATATAAATATATAAATAAAGGTTATATATAAAATTTAATGTTATCTTTTATATATAAATATTTACTTATAAAAGTTAATTTTTATAGAAATATGATTTATATGTGACTAAATATAAAAAAATACAAAAATCTAGTGGTTAGATATTTGATTAGAGAATTGGGAAGAATGAGGTTCGAACCCTCGAGCTCATAAAAATTGTTAAAATATCCATCTATTTAACTAACAAGTGGTTTAGTGTCATAAACTCATTTTTTTGGGTAGCAAAGTACAGAAATTTCTATTGATACCGGTATAGATTTTTTAAAATAAATTTTAAAAATTTTTCAAAACACTGAATCAGACAATATAAAATAATAAATTGGGGTAGGGCTGGGCCGGCTGGCTGACTGGCTGGTTCAAGTGTTATAAAAATATAATAAATTAAGATGATGCATGGTTCAAGTGATTGACAATGCCAATATGTTTTGGAGTGCTGTAATTTTGGTTTTTTTTATATTGTGTTATAAATAAATAGAAGGGTCTTTTCTGTGAATAATGTAAAAAAAAGACCGTGATTAGTAGTAATATATCATTTCAGAGCGCGAGATATTTCATAACACTTCGAATTAATTGCGTCCAAACAATGATTAAATAGCACCCACGACATTAATCAATTGACGGTCAAACCCAGGGAGTAGGGAAAACCAGTGGCCTCCAGCCAGTTAGAACCCGCGATAAAGTTACCGGGCGTGAACTCCTCCGCCTCGCTCGCGCCCTCGATCACCCTGTGCCCCTTCCACTTCACTCTCCCGCCGGTGCTAGCGCCGGCGCCGGTGTTCCGGTACTCGGCATAGTATAGCGTGTTGAGCGCGAAGGCGCCGTCCCACTCGTGCCAGCCCTCTGCCTCGATGACGCCGTCGATCTCGGACTCCATCACGACGGTGCGCGCGAACTCCTTCCAGGGGCGGCCGAGGTAGGTCTTGTAGGCGGCCGGATTGGGGCGAAGTCGGGTGCGGCGCGGATGCGGGAGCGGTGAATGATGATGCCCGTGGGCTCGTTGGGGTCCTCGCGGCCAGAGGCGGTTATCATGTTCTTCTGGTTGGGGTTGGGGAGGCGTACCTCGATGTCGCAGTCCTGGAGGACGGCGGCGGCGTTGCCGAAGATGAAGTCGACGGTGCCCTGGATGAGGCAGCTGCGGAAGAAGTGGCGGAGGGAGTGGAGGTAGAGCGTGTCCTGGTAGGCCACGATGTCGCAGTCGTAGAAGGCGGAGAGGTCCGACCCCACGCGGAGCGCCACCGCCTGGTGCTTCGACGGTCCTGCCGTGTTCTCGATCCGCAGCCCGCGCGCCAGGAACCCTTCCCCCACCACCGCTGCGTGCCACGCACGTGTTAGTTTATTTTTCCTTTTTTTTCCATGCAACATCAAACAAATCAACGGAAATTGGCGTTCACTGTTAACTTACCTAAGGTGGCCGACCTGAAGGTGGTGCTGCCATCTACCACATTGCGGCTGCCGGTGATCACCGTGCTCTTCCTCCCTTCACCTTCGAACATTATGTTTTTTTTCTTCTTCGGCACCTCCACGTTCTCCTTGTAAACGCCCGCCTTAATCCTTATAACGAACCGCTTCTTGCTATTCGCCGGCGCTGCCGCCACCGCCGCCGCCACGGTCTTGTAGTCCCCGCTCCCGTCCGCCGCCACCACAGCGTCGGCCACTACCTCTCCTGCGTCCGCCATCCTCCGCCGGTCCCCCTCCCCCATCCACGCCGGCCACCCCTCCCTCTTCTCCACCTTCCTCCCCCGCTCAGCCCCCCGGCTGCTGCCGTTTACCGGGAGCTCCTTGATCATGGCGAGCGCGTTGCTGCACATGTGCATCACGTGCGTGAGCTCGGAGAGGAGGCTGCTGCGTAGGCGGCGGTCGAGCTCCGCATGGGAAAAGCCGTCGAGGCACGACTCCTGGTTGGTCATGGCTGCGGAGACAAGCAACTCGGCCTCGGCGGGGAGGGGGGCGCCGCGGAGGTCGTCGGCGGCGTGGTGGAGTTCGTCGAGGGATTCGTGGAACATGTCGAGGCAGTCGGCGAGGGCGGTGAGCTCGCGGGCGGTGAGGTTGGCGGAGGCGGCGGAGAGGTAGCGAACATGGTCGACGGAGCGGTGGACGGCGGAGGCGGTGAGGTTGAGCGAGGCGAGGATGACGTCGCTGTGGGAGGAGATGGAGGAGAGGAGGGAGGGGGAGGAGGACACGGCGGAAAGGCAGAGGGCAGGGAAGCGGGTGGTGGAGCAGGAGGTACGGAGGATGGCATGGGCGGCGGCGGCGGCGGCATTGCTGGTGTGTGAGGAAGAATGGTGCTTTGATAAAGTAGCGGCGGCGGCATTGCTGGTGTGTGAGGAAGAATGGTGCTTTGATAAAGTAGCGACGGCGCCGATGAATGCGGCGACGAGGAGAGTGGAAAAGAAACATACTAAAATCTTCCGCGTTCTGATCTTCTTGAGCTTGTAAAATGCTACGGAGTCGCCGTCGGTGTTGCCGGAAAAGAAGTCGGGCGAGTGAGGGGCCATGTGTACACTAGGACACTCTGGAGAGAGACACAATGTGGATTAAAGATTTTGTAGAGATGACAGACGCAATGTTCTCCAGGGTGTTAAAATATTTGAACATTCTTTTGCGCAATTTAAAATTACGAATCCGTCCCTGTCAATTGTCACACGATCAATTTGAGACAAAAGTGACAAACATTAATTAACATATCGTACAGAAATGGCAGAAATGCACACATCTCAATATATTCTTTTATATTCTTTTCAGTTTTCACACCCTGGATAGGTTTAATTTTACTTGTGACCTTTTAAATTAACAACTACTTCAAAATTTTTGAATAAGTGGATACAAATTTTAAAGCAATAATAAAATAATTCTACTTTAAAATTGGTAGACAGGTGTCAGGTGACCCTATCTGAGATTCTCCGGCATAATTCCTAACTAGGAACTTTTTTTCTATGAAAGTGGGTGTGACATTACTCGTCTATTTATGTCAGTAAAAAAAATATACTATTTATCATGTAAAAAAAGCTTAGATCCACTATTGTATTGTGATTATGCTACTCCATGGGGAGTTAATTGTTGCCATATGAGGACCACAGGTGTTAGGCCTGGTTCAGGCCGGTTCGGCCCAAGGCCCAGTGGGCCTGATCCAAGCCCAAATCCACAAAGAGAAGCCCGATTTCTTGGTCAACATTGCGGTCAAAACAGAAATCGAAACGCTTCAAGGGACGCAAGCTCCGCGAGCTTTGCGGAGTTGGTGACATCTTCCTCAATGCAGCGATCGGACGCGGCATCGCCTTCGCCGCGAGGATCGGACACGGAGCGGGATGCTAGCGGCACGGCGACAGGGTCTTCGGCGGAAGACCCGGAGGCGAATGCTGGGCGTGAAGAAGACGCGGACGAGCGGCATCGTCGACCCCATCTTCGGCAGAGAAAGCAAACGACGCGGACGAAGACTGATTCTGGCGGAGATCTCGGACGCAGACAGTGCGGTCGACGTGGGCGGCTAGAGCAATTCCGAGGGAGACGAAGGCGTCTCCTTTCCCTTTAAAACTGGACGCAGAGGGCAACGGAAGATAGAGGAGGAGTGCGCAACGGAAAGCGGCTCATCCAGGTGGGTCGGGGAGGGCGCCCCCTCCAGGGCGAGAGCCCTTTTGCCAGCGGAAGAGGAGAGCGGTGAACGGAGTGCAGCGAGCGGGAATCTATGAGTGAACGGAGCGACTGTAATCGGCGACAGAGGTCGCCGGTGAGGGAGGGGAAGAGGGTGTCGCCGGACCAAGGGGTTGGTGACAAGCAGAGGGAGTTTTGTAAGCTTTTATAGGTGGAATAAAGGTTTCTTCTCCGTTAATCCCCCTTCCCCTGGTCTTCGTGTTTGGCGGCGGTTCTTCTACGGCGGCAACGTGTTCGGCAGCAGGCGGTTGCCGGTCATCGACGGAAGGTTGAGGAGGAAGGTCGACGACCTTCTTCCCCTGTCGGTTCCCCCTTTCGGAACAACAGCAGCGCCGGTTGGCTGAACGCAGGCAGCGTCGCAACGCGGAAGAAGAAGACGAAGGCGCGTTCTCGGTTCTTTCGGCGATGACTAGGGTCGTCGGGTGGCGACCAGAAGAGGAAGGGAAGGGCGAGCCTTCCCCGGTCGACGCGTTTCCTTCTCCAGCGAAGGAAACGAAAGACGGCGGTGAGCAAACGACGCAGCAGTGTCGAAGCAAAGCGAAGGCAGGCGAGCTTTCGCGAGCGGACGAAGAATCGAACGATCGGCGTTCGATTCGAGGCGCACTGTTCCGATTTTGACCGGGTCAAAATCGGAAGAGTGAAATTGGAGCAGCGAAGCGAATGAAATCAGAATGAGGGCGCTGACGTCAGCCAGGCGAAATTATCTCAGCGATCGGCGATTTGGGCATTGACCAAGAGGTGATGTTGACTTTTGAAATTAGGGCTCCCGGATTTTGATTTGGGGATCGATTTTTGACGACTAGGGTTAGGGTTTTTGTATTGAGGGTAATTTTGCACCTGGGGAAAACCTAACCTGAGCGGAAGTTCACGCTCTGGTGTTCCGCCGGAAGACCCTTAGATAACGGTTAAGCGCTGTTTTTAGGGAAATCCGATCGGGGCGTGACAACAGTTATGCAATAACTTCCACATCAACATGAGGCCGGTCTACTAATAAAAAATTTGTATTGTAAGTAAAAAATAATACTATTTAATTGTAATTGAAAGAAGCACGATAAAAAATTATTAAATATAGAATTATATAAAAATTAAAAATATTTATTATAAAAAATAAATTATCTCTATTTAAATTTATATTTGATATTATATATATATATATATATAATACAATAATATCATATAACATGTTTATATTATGATATAACATATCCAACTAAAAATATCATATAACACATGCATTTTCGTATAATATATATATCATATAACACTAATATATTATAGTATAATAGCGATATCATATGATATTGCTTACGATATAATATGACAAATATGCTTTAAAATATGTGCCGAGCAAGGTACCCTACTGCAACTAGGAGTGTCCAAAAATCGATTTAAATCGATAAACCGAACCAAAATTTTCGGTTTGGTTCAGTTTCAAGGAAATTCGATTCGGTTCGATTTAAGATGATTAAAAAAAATTCAGTTCAATTTTCGGTTTAGTGTAATTCGATTCGGGTTGAACCAAACAAACCAAGATTTTAATATAATATTAATATTTTTATACAAAATATATTATATTATTATTTTTATTTATATAAAATATATTATTTTTATTTAAAATTAATAATATAATAGTAAAAAAAACTAAATAAATATATAAATAATTAAGTTCAATTTAACCCGAACTGAAATTTCAATTCGGTGTTGATTCAGTTTATAGAAACTTCGGTTCGGTTTTCGATTTGGATTTTTAAGTTTTTCAATTCGGTTTGAAGTTCGGTTCGGTTCGGGTTAAACCGTTTGGACACCCCTAACTACAACTTCCCCAAAAAAATTTAACTAACCTAACCTTAGTCCCTCTTATGGTACCACATCCGCCAGCTAACCAAAGACCTGTTGGAGTCTCAAGGCCAGATCAGCCTGACCACGCCACAACAACCCACTCAAGATGCAGTTGGCATAGCGTGAGAATGGGAGTCCAAGCATAGTCCTTGACTCCTTAAGAAAAGGTTAACATCCACAAACTTGGCAAACAATAATAGTATAGGAGATAGATCAGGAAACTTCAGAGATAAATGGAACCAGATAAAACATGCAAATACAATGCCTTTGCAACAAAAGCACATAAATTTAGAAGACACCAGCATGAAATACTCACGCTGATGGTTAAATCAAAATTTGATGGTATATACATGCTCTGAACTCCCTGAATGTAAAACAGAATATCAAAATTGCTTCTATAAATCTCAACCGTCAAGACTACAAAGATATCATTCTTCTAGTACAAATTACAACTGAAACAGCAATACACCAAGTCACTCTTTGTGTTGCACTAAGAAAGCCCTGAACAACATAAGCTTTCAGAAATCTGCCAGCTTCTAGTGGTGGGAGAAGAAAGAAAAAGTGTACCCCAACCACTTGCAATAATCATTCACATTGATGCACACACTTCAAAGTTCTTACCTTTTGGAAACAATAGAATGACAAATGCAAAGAGCATAAAATACAAATTTGCCAGTGTCTCCTCTTCGCAGAGCCAACAGCAAAACATAAGTGATAAATAATTTGAGAAAATGATAATATGATGCGCAATAAAATCTACCACACTAGCAACGGAGTGAAAAAGAGCAAATTTTGATCCTTTAGGAACATGCAACAAGTATCAGAGTTCGTGCAATAACAAGATTTTTCTCGCTTACAGTCAACCGAAAACAAGGCGCAAATTCAATCTACTTTGGAAAGTTAATTACTTGCATAAGCGTATAGCATTCAATGATTTGTCCATTGCAGACAAAAAAATTAGACTTAAAAGATGACAAAGAGAATCAATGTTAGGTATGGTACATAAAAGCATATATTCTGTTCGTCATGATCTATGGCTTCACTCTTGTTATTCAGATTTCAATTCTCGGGAAGAGCCTTAAAAGCACTACCGAAAGATACAAAAAAGGAAAGCCTTACAGACACAAGTCCCAACGATAACCAACCTCAAAGTGATCGATTCAGAACCATAACTAATTGCATTCAGAGTGAAAAAAAGTTCGAATGTCTATATAGTTAAGACCTAATGATTTTTTTTTTTCTTTTGTGCCAGAAGAAACGCCCTTTAAAATGTTTCAGTAAAAGAAGGCATAACCTATCAAGTATTGACACGGTTAAAAATAGAAAAAGAGATCAAGTAACTTTACTGCACAAGGTAATTAAATGGGTACTTTGGTAGTACCGCAAATAAGATGCGGAGAGAACGGCAGAACTACCACAAAAAGAGAAGACCCACATTAGATTTGTTTGTTACCCAAGTCCAACATGGAACTTCCCAAAAAAAAAAATCAACGTCCCAATAACTTTAAGCATATATCTGTTAGTGAAATGAAAGTGGCAGGAATTAATTTTACTGTACTGCACAACATATCCATAGAAGGTACATTTCAAGCCTAGTAATATCACGCATTGACCAAGGTTCAACAATACAGAAAAGGTAATGTTTAAGTCCAACCATCAGCACGTTACGTATAGATCAAGAAAATGGTAGCAACAGCAATAGGCACACTACTTAGCATTCACCAAAGAGGAAGTGCTTGAGGTTAAAAATACAAAAAGTTATATATAATCCTTAACACACTGCTAAATAGTAGGAATGGCATCAAACTTAGACCCATGGTTATCCAGATAAGGTCTGGAATAAAGCAAAGGGCATGGATGAAATCAAACGATAAACATAATAGTATGTGGGAGATAACTATCTCAGAATCTTGTCGTCTGGTCTTCGGTTTAGGCTTGAGGCTTCAAATAGGCTGTCTCCAGGCTTCTCAGGCTCTCAGGCCACAACTGTTTTAATTGGACAGCAAGGCAACAAAGGTCAAAAAGATTAGCTGCAGTAGCAATCTAATATAGGTGTCTTGGGCCTTTAGAGAGAAACAAAGTTCTCAAAGAATCTCTGTATTCATTCAATGTATTCTAGAATAAAAAAGGCCAGGGAGCATTCTACCTGTTAATCCTAGTCACTGAGGTTCTAATAACCATGATGTTTCCCATGAGAAATTTTGTTGGGACCAGATAACCTGGTGAAACAAGCTACTGAGTAAGGATCACACAGATAAGCAATTTTCTTTTGAAGAACAAGTGAAGAATGAAGATGCATTCACACTGAACAATTCTATTTAGCTGAGAAAATAAAGTGAAGAGGCCTCTTGATGCATTCAGAGATTACAAAAAGATATTCCTACAGTGAAGACACGGAACATCTAAAAGTTTCTAAGTTCATTAGTTCCATTGGTAACGAAAACAGGAGCTTGCAGAACAAAGATAATAAACAATTGCTTTTTGCAAGATGGACTAGTAAAAGATTCACAGCTCTAATAACAAGAGGGCGGTTCACAACTCATTGTTCTGCAGGCATAAAAGACAAATTAAGCAAGTTGTTCGACCATATATATAGCTCATTTCAAAACATGCACTCAACAACAGAAAATATCAACTACACAAGAATTCAAAAGAGTGAGATATGTATAATTTTGTTACAGAAAGATTTCTTATGCACCTTTGAGTCCTACAAACTTTCCAGGGATCGGCTTTGAGGATTTTCTACTCTCTGACTATGATTGGATTAGACACTACAGACTATCATAGGAAACTATAATAAGCTAATAGCTTTCCAGCACAAAAGGACAGAACGATAAGCTATTTTTCTTCATGCCACCACTGCACAAGTTCACATAAGATGACAAAGGATGTTTATAGGAGAAAAAGTAATTAGATGTGATTTGTATGAATCTACCATCAGAATCAGGGTTGTTTACTTTATCTTCAAGATCAATGTCCATTTTTGTCTTCCCAAGTTCATCAATGCCATGTGCTGATATTTTGCATTCTTAGTGGATACCACTTAAAACTAGAAACAGAGGTAAGAATTTCTCAACTATTAAACGATATCAAATAGGAATAAAAGGAATCACAATGCACACGTACAAATTACTAAGTATGAAGCTACCAAATAAATAGAAACGTAATGATTAACTAGATGCCAAATTATCTAGTAGAAAGTTAGTGAAATTGTATAAACTCATCAAGAAAACTTAATGTATTAGAATTCAGAAAATGAACACCAATTTTCAACAATAGCAAATCAACTCAATAAAGAAGAATGAATATAACCTAACATGCATCATCAAAGCAATGGCAATATACAAACTTCAAAATCTTTAAGTTATATTTGTTTTAGTTTCACCGATAAAATCCCAGTGATATCTCAAAATACAACAAAGCACAAACCGCAATTCAGGAAATGACAATTTTTTGTTTGCATCACTAACCTGAATACTATTTTTAATCGAAGTAAGCAGGGAACTCCGATATTATCCAATAAAAAATGTAGCTAAAATTTTAACCTATATATAACAACCACAAGAATACCTGGCAAACTGAAACATTTTCATAATAAATCTCTAAAAAATTTATCCCATCCTATAGCAAAATTCTAAGGTGAGATGTAACGTTTTCTTCTGCTATAACACTGACATTTTAAAACCAACAACCTTATTCACATCAAGGTTCAAAATACCAGTTTGTACTGGTGGTCAAGTATATCTGTTCATGCTTAGACTAGTCTGACCATGTGTTGGTACTGAGCGCTGACTGGTTTATTAATATATATATACATACATTTAACAAATAATGATACAATAAACTGGTCCAGTCTAGTCTCAGACTAAATCGACACTATACTACAACAACAGTAATTGTTGTAAAATAGTTCGAAACCAAAATTTCAAGCCTTGACTACCATATATTACAGACCAGTTTTTTATTCAATGGTTCACATACAATGGGAACCATTAATGCAAGAAAATATAATTTATATATATATATATATAACTTTAATTATCATGGCCCCTCTATGAAGATTTGACTCAACAACTAATGACATTCCTAACAAAGTTATCGGGATAAATGCAAACATTCAAAAACTATGCAAATAAAATTTTAACAAGAAATATCCACTGAAAAGTAAAGAATTACCCAAGGCTTCCATAACGAGAAGAGTGCCCACTATAAGATCCATAGTTGCTACCACCGCCCTAGAAATTCATCAGTGGTTAGGCGCAAAGTTGACAGCAAAAACATGCGTAAGATAGATATTATAAGTTAACTTCAGATATTGAAATACTGAACTACAAAAAAAACAAAGGTCACAGACCTGAGAACCACCATAATTTCTGTAAGTATCTGAGGGTAGCAAATCACTGGAGGAACCATATCCACCAGAGTGAGAAAATCCACGACTATGCGGCCTAGCATCCCTGCCACCATATTTTTGCCCATCAGAAGCATCAGTTGGGAAAGAATGATAAGGACCAGAAGATGGAAATGCAGATGCACCCTCTCTTTCAAAAAAATTGGCTTTCAATCGTGTTGTCACTTGTACAAGTGCATCTCTAGCAGTATCAAGATCTCCACCAATCTGTGTAAAACCATCATTACGGAGCAAAAAGCAATGCAAGTGGCAGATAACCAAAATACGTATGCTTTCAATTTACTTTCTTTATCAAAGAAAACATAATCAGCATGATTTAATAAGTGCAACAAACCTGAACCATCTCATCATCTTCAGAAGCAATTTTTGGAACATTTTCTTTTGAAAGTATACGTATATTTGCTCTAGTACTTCTCCTCATCTCAGAAATAATTGATCCTCCTTTACCAATCAGGCAACCAATACGTGAATTGGATACTAAGAGACGGGTGGTATATGTGGGTTCACCAGACTCTCTTTCATTCTTATCACTACACCGAGGCTGCAAGCGTACTGCTGCATCTATTGTCGGAGAGAATGGATCCTCAAAGAACTAAACACAATAACAAAGATAAAGAAGAACGATAAGAGAATGTCAACTCTAGTTCAGGATCCCTTCCCCACCAATACATCATGACAAACAATCAAGCACGTGTACAAAAACCTGTGGGAACATCTAATGCATGGTAACATATGAACAAAAGGGTATTAGCAATGCAAACTAACAGGATCTACCTCTTTTGCAGATATTGTGATTATGCAGTCATCTTGAGCAGATGAGCTATCAACTTTGATAGATGCTCCAGATTCCTGCCTAATCTGCTTAATGATGACACCAGCCTTGCCTATAACACCTCCTATGTTTCCAGATGGGCAAAGAAGTCGCAAGCTGAATTCCCTTGCAGCACCTTCATCTCTAGGAGTTGGGTAAAAAGATTGCCAATCTGCTGGTGCATCCCCCTTGTAACCACCATAAGAACTTACCATTTGTCCAATGCCAATGACTGGTGCAGCAGTGCTTGGGACCCTAATATGACCGCCAGGGAATATTTGAGGAGCATTGGAAGAAAGAAGGTGATTAGAACGAGATGGATTATCATGGAGACGTGATGAAACTTGAAGAAGAGCCTTCTTCACGACCGATGCTTCTCCACTAATCTGATTCCAAACAAATTGAAGGTTGATGAGTTTATTTTATGGATAGATTAAGATGATTAGCAATATTAGCTCATAATCATAAGGTCAATACATGTGTTAGCTTCACTCCATGAGGGAAAGACAGAAAGAATAACTCCTGATAAAGTGATAACTATATACTGTTATCATTTGTTCCACCATAAGCAGTATTCCTATTGTATAGAATTAATATATAAAAAAAACGGAGGAAGGCATTGGAAGAAATTCAAACTGTGGGGAAGTACTCAGTGCAGTAATATAAAATTTTCCATACAGATTTGACAAACCAACATCCACTACTAGAGACCTAAGCAAAAAATAAAAATTTTATGAATCTAACACAAAGATGTTAGATCTAAGAGAACAATAAATAAATTTACTAGCAAAAAAATAGAAAAGCAAAAGTCCAATTTTCAAATTAATGCTTCCTACAATGCTAGATCTAAATAGTAAAAAACAACATATGGACAAACCTGGACTAGTTCATCACTGTTAATGGCACAAGCAGGAAGATGGTCATTCTTAAGAATGCGTACTTGCGCACCAGTATCAGTCCGTATGCTTTGAATGATTTGGCCTCCTTTCCCGATAATACATCCAATCTGATCAGATGGCACAAGTAGACGAACAGTAACTTGAGGGCTGCCTGCATCATTCTCTTCTTCACTCATTGCTTCATCAATGACTAACCGCTCATGCACCTTGAAGAGAGCATCTTGGGCAGGACAAACCTTATCACCAATATCATCAAGAAGATTAGTTTCTTTCCTTGTGCTAAATATGGTTACGACTCGCTCCTCACAACCAGGTACAGTCTCCCCAATTCTGATTTTTGCCTGAGTGTCAGATCTCAATTGCTTCACAATCTCCCCACCCCTCCCAATGATGCTTCCTATCTTCCTTCCAGGGCATAAATAACGGAAAACTGTATCCTCAGGCCCAGGAGCATAAGTATCTCGTTCTTCACCTGGATTTCTTCTCTTGCTTCCTCCATTTTCAGAATAGTCAGACTGAGAATAAGATCTTTTCCCATTATGGTTTCTTTGTCCTGCCATTGTCTTTACCGCTGTGGTACAAACAACTACAAAATAACCATTGTAGTATCAGTGTACATGGATCATATATGAAGACAACTTTTTTTACTAAGGAACAATAGTAAACAATATAAAATATTATATACTTTTGGCATTCTCCAATCTTTGGGTAACAATTGATTCAAATAAAACAAAAGAAACGAGAAAAGAACATTCTCCCAAAACAATAAGAGATGTCCCCTATAAAACTAACAAAAGTTCTAGACAATTCTGATAGGTAGGGATGATAGTTAAGTGAGGTTTATTCAGTCCACGAACCTAACTGACTTGTTTAACTAGTAAGTACTCAAATACCTATTAAACGGGTTCAATTTGGGTTTGGGTACTGTATGTACTACCCAAGTCGGTTTGGGTAGTATATTTCAGATAGCCATTACTTGAACCCAATTATTTATATATATAAACCTTTCCTATTTTATTATTCACCTATTACCCTATAACTATTACAGTGCAGGTCCTTCAGTTGCAGGTTGTAAAAGTAGTACTATTTGCCATACTGCAAGATACAGTACTGCTGTGAAGTACTGTAGATTAAAAACAGTACTGCTGCAAAATACTGTAGATTAAAAACAGTACTGCTGTGAAGTACTGTAGATTAAAAACAGTACTGCTGTGAAGTACTGGAGATTGCTGTTGAAAAAGCAATATAAAATATAATTATATAAAATTAAAAACAATGATTAAGCAAATAGAATACTACAAACTTTTAGATTACAAAATTTTACATCATATTTTTTATATAAAAATACAATCACAAATTTTTAGAAATCTAAAGTTTCACCCCAGGTTTTTTATATATAAATACAATCACTCATTTCTAGATTTCATCAAACTTAATGCAATTTAATCACGAATATTATCGATGTCATTATGTTGAGCCTTGTCGTACATGATACCAGTTTGTTGTTGAAAATTATCCCCCACATATTTCCAATCTTGTCCATTAAAATGCATGCTAGGTCTCATGGATTGCTCAACAGCTGAAACACAAATATCACATAAAATCCATGTAGTCTGAAAGATCCATATCGTTTTTCCTGATCTTTTTGTGTTATGTTCCATCTAAAAATACCTTTGTGCATTAACCAAATTGATTAGTTAGGTAAGATGACTAGTCTACTAAAATAACATAAGAAATTAATCATCTAATATACGATAACACTTATGTTGTATATCATATTATCAACTAGATACTGCAATCAAATTAAATGGTAAATTGCATAAGTTGTTGGCTTACTAGATACCACATAGCATCAATGTATTACATACTGTGAATTGCTGCTATATGGCCTTAGTACTGTAAAGTGTAGCTGAGAGGAGGCCTAATGTGAATTGCTGCTATATTAGTAACCTTATAGACTAAGACACTCTGTTGAGCAATACAATTCTATTCTTTGATTATTCAAGGCAAGCAGACATGCATAACAAAAGCATTGGGAAGGAGATTAGTGTGTGAATAAAGATGTGTTAGATCTAGCTAGAGAAGGCTTGTCAAATTTGCATCAAGTACCAATACAAGTGATCTTTAATCCACATGACATAAAGTAAAACTTAATGAGAAAGCATATATATTCGAGGAAGACATAGGCATCACTTTTTCCAGATCTTAATGAATCTAAAACCAACACAGATCTTTGTCTTTATGAATGGAGACTAATTAAGTCCACTAGTTATCATAAAGTCACATATCTGAAAACAACTTTAGAATTAAAAAGGATAGCCTACTTTCCAGTGTGAGAACTTTATGTACAGGGAGGAATGCTTAAAGAGCATTCATTAGAACAGAGATTTGCGAGAATAATTAAAGTGCAAGTGTAATCTCATTGGATCTGGAGAGTTGATGTGGCTTAGCAAGTTCTATAGCACAAGATAGACTAAAGAAAAGGTAAGCCCGGCAACTGATAAACAAAGAGCTTCACAAGCATGAGCTTGCAGAATATTCCATTTCATTATTAACTAAAGCAAACCTTGTTGAGAAAGCAGATGGAAACACTATCTGTATGGACTTGCAAGTTCTGTTAACATAGACAATGCTAAAGCTTGGTCTGTGAAAAAAAAAAAATCAACTAGTGGTGATAAAGTTGATATCTTAAGTCACTTATGATGGTGACCCCAACAACTTAATCCTTTTGTTGGACAAACTTCTTTAAACCATCTAATTATAGAAGACAGCCAAAGATAGCCCTACAATGACAGGAAGTTTGAGTTCATGAAAGTTGTGCAAAGATCACAAGCGAACTTCAATGCAGAATGCACATGGTTTACCTGACTAGAAAATGAACTGAAACATTTGATATAAGCAAGTAGGAAGATATCTTCACGTATATTCTAGTGGACACACAGGGAAACAATTTACATGATTAAAAACTACCAGAAACACTCATCCATAGCACAATTTTTCAAGTTTTTAATCTGCTACTACAATCAAATTAAAGGACCATTCTGAGAAGATGGAAATTGGTCAAGTACCCGACGACGACGATGGATGCTGGGTGATTGTGGCTGCTGGGCGAAAGGGGGAGATCAGGTGGCCCAAGGTACCCGACGACGACGATGGTTGCTGGGCGAAAGGGAGAGATCAGGCGGCCCAAGGTACGCGACGACGATGATGGCGGCGAATTGGCTAGCGACGACGACGGCGGCGGCGATGTGGCTAGCGACGACGGAGGTGATAGGTGAGGAAAAGGGAGAGCGGCGACGTGGCTTCGAGGGGAGCGACCGGTGGCGATGGTTTCGTTCGGCGCAGCGCACAGTCGAAAGGGAATCGCGCGTCGAACGAAACCCTTGCGTCTCAAAAGCCAATAGCCTAGACCCGCAGGCCGAGCCGGGCAAAAAACACCCGGTCAGTGTTGGTCAACGCGGGCAAACAGTCTCCAAACGCCCTCGCCGCTTCGCGTTTGCTGCTTTGTAGACCTACAATCCACGCAACCGGCGCGCCAACAATGCGAAACGTGCCCTTTATTATCTACAATATGCTCCGCTACAGATAACCCTAATTAGGTAGTCAAGCTCACAGTGTGTCGTTGCATATCACCTACACAAAGCGCTTGAATATCGCTTTTTATCATCTTTTTAACCTAGATTTTGAATTACTCATAAGTCTAATTTTTATTAGTTTTAATAAATTTTTTATTAATTTATTATTTATATTTAAAATATAAATGATAAATTTATAATCGGATCGTATTAGGTCAAGCAAATCAGGTTAATAAATTACTCATTTAATAAACAGGTTATTCGTGTCATATCAAGTTGACCCGATTATATTCGTGTACGCCTATCTATTCGATTCAAACTGAATCATTTTTTTTTTAAATAGTAATAAATCGAACCCGAACTGAATGTTAGTAAAATCGAATAAGAAAAGAACCGAATAGTTCAATTCAGTTCAAACCAATTAAATCAAATAGTGTAATTTTAAGACGTTAATTCACCATTTTCTTACATAAGATCAATTAATAAGAAAATACATTACAAATATCCAATTTTACTATTTTCCTACATAAAGCCTTTAGCCTTTTAGGGGGTTTTTAATTTATTATTATTAATCGGTTTGGTTCGATTTATATAGATTTTTAAAATAAAAAAATCAAAATTGAACCTATTTAGTCTCACCCCCGTTGAACCCAAATCGACCTGAACCAAATTACCATAAAACCGAGCCGCACTGAAATAGTTGATTTAGTTTTTCGATTTAATTTGATTAACGAACACCCCTATATTCACGTCATGTTTGGATTAGACAGTTTGACTTAATTAATTAAACGGGTCATATTTGAGTTAGCTTAATCATGTCACACGGGTCATAACTAACACGACTTATTTATGACTTGCTGACCTAAATTGCTAGGTCTATGTGTGCACATATATGTATGTATATATAATATAGTAAATTCAGGGCAAACGCCTATGAACACTCAGAGTGTGCCTAAATATGTGCTATATAATGTTCTTGTTTCGCTTCGTCATCAAATAAACCTCCTTTAGGTGAATTATGGTGAATCAAATCACATACGTTAAAAATTAACCCTGGAGGTGTGGGATCACTTTGAAAAAAAAAATAGATGGTCAAGATGTAGCAATTTGCAATTATTATAAATCTTTTTGAAGGCAAATAGCAACAATGGAACAATAACCAAGAAAAAAAATTATACAAGTATGTGTTGACAAGCAAAAGCTAACTTAACATTGAGATAAAATGTGATGGAAAAGTTCAATTTAGGAATTTCTCATTCGATCAAGATGTTTCAAAGGCATGAGTTGGATATTGGTATTCCTCTACATGACTATCCTTTTTATATTGCTGGTCATTTTGGGTTTAGAATATTTGTTGCTAGTCTTTACTTCTTTTTAAAATGGTTTCTTAGGGCATAATCACTAATGACATTCTCAAGATTTATAATTTAGAAAAATTCAAGCTATAAAATGTGTATGAGAAATTGAAAAGTCAAACAGCATTTACAACATATATGTGGACTTCAAACCACATAAAAGGTTATATGTCTATCACAGTGCATTTTCTTAATAACTCTTAGGATTTACTTGAGTCTCATATTGATGTACTTTAAGTTTATAAACTAATAATGAGTTTAATGTCTATATGTAAGTTTGTTTATGTACTTGCATCTCATGCCATGTATGTTCTTGCACAAGCAATGATGGATATCTTAACCAAATATAGAAAAAACATTTCAACCATCATAGTGGATAATTGCAACTCAAATGATGGTATGATCTCTATCCTCACATAAAAATTATATTTTAAACTTTTACTTATGGAAAGTGCTCATCTTTTGAGTCTTATGGTAAAAAACTATAATAATTAAAGATACAATTGAAAATAATTGTGATACTGTGGCAATTAGGTTAGCAAGTCCATATAAAGTAAAAAAAAAATTAAAGATGTGGCATGTCAAGCAAAAGTTATTTGTTTAAAAATGTTAATGTATTAATTGTAGAACTAGATGAAATTCAACTTACTTGATGCTTGAGATTGTTATAGGGTATAGAGATCATTCCCCTAAGTTAAAACTTAGAGATAAACATTACATTTCCCTATCCAATGAATGGGAGATAGTAGCAA
This sequence comes from Costus lasius, assembly GCA_027563935.2. Classification (NCBI taxonomy): domain Eukaryota; kingdom Viridiplantae; phylum Streptophyta; class Magnoliopsida; order Zingiberales; family Costaceae; genus Costus; species Costus lasius. The sequence continues at coordinate 126,803,454 of CM050446.2, forward strand.
TTATTGCTAAACAATTTAGAATATTTTATAATGCCACTGAATTATTTCCTAGAACAAACTATCATAATGCAAAACTTTAATTTATCCAAAATTTATTAACTTCAAAATGCAATAGTGCAATGGATATCTTCTTATGATGTTTTAATTAGTTAAATATAAAAGAAAATATTTGAAAAGTATAAAAAATATTCAAAAGTTATTAATATAATATTATCCATAGTAGTTGTCTTGGATCCAAGGTATAAAATAAAGGTGATGAAATTTTATTTTTCTCAAATTTTTGGTGATCATGAAACTATGAGATTGGACTTAACAAGACTTGTTATGATTTGCTTCATGGGTACCAATTTAAATCTTTTGTAGTAAATTTTTATTCTTATACATTTCACCAATATCACCTATTCAAGTTTTCAATACTCCATTATGATCTTTCTAAGTTGGTTGCATTTCTTAATTTTTCCATGGCATGCATGTGAAATCAAAATTAGATCACTATTTATATAAGCCAGTGTTGCCATGGACTCAAGTTTTGACGTTGTGGAAAACAAATAGAATAAAATACCCCCTATTGCAATTGATTATTAGAGACTTTCTTGCTATTTTTTATTTCTTCATGTGTGTCAACATTTAGCACTAGAGGGAGAGTAGTGAATAACCATCAAAGTAAACTTTATCCAAACACCTTAGAGACATTATGTGTATACAAAATTGGTTAAAAAATGATATAAAAGATAAATTAATATAGTTCTTGTTTTATAATTTATTTGATAAATATCTTAGATATATAAACATTCTTTAAAAAATTATGATTTCTTTTTAGCACGCCAATTGTTAAATATCTTATTATTTTTCATATGTTTTATTTGTGCAAGATTATCTTCAACTATAGAATCAAATTGCACATTTGATGTTGGTGAAGAAGAATGATGATTATGATTTATGAGTTGATGGGATCTTAAGATGAACCAAGACTTGAATTTTATTTGTCTACTTTTAAAATTATGTCATGACAATTGATAATGCTTGGTATTGACAACTTCATGCAAGGATTAAGGATTATATTGTATGGTATGAAACATTTGAATGGAACATGTGTGTTGTAAGTATGTAAGAATTTGAGTGGATTGTGCATTTGTGTTTGCTTTGTTTTTCAATATGGATTTGCACTTCATTTAAATCAATAAATGCTTGTAACTTTTATAATAAAACTTACTGTGTGCATGCACAGTAATCACCAAGGTCATAAAACTGTTCATCCTAATTAGAATGTATATATATGGCATCTTCTACTATTTAGTAGAATACAGGAAACACTATATAATACATCATAACCTAAAATTAGTGCAACCATAACTAATTATTAAATTAATTATATAATTAAACCATTTAATATTTTTGATTTAATAATCCAAATCTTAAGAGTACTTGAGAATGCAGAAATAAACTCAAATAACAGATTAATTTACTAGCCACCTATTATTCAAAGCAAATAAAGTGGAACTTAACAGTGAGACCAGTTCATCTGGTTTTCATAATTTAAACTTATCGTATAAATGAAAAATATTATATAATATTCAAAAAAATATTTTTTTTACTCAGTATTTTATAACTGTCATATCTATGGTCTGCAACATTAACCAACATAAAAATCCATTCTACTAATCTTATCACATTATCAAAAGAAAAAATTTAGTATCCCAGCAAGATCCATCATATGTACAAGGAACAAGAAGTTGATGTTTATTAAATTCAACTCTCCTACATGAAGTTTATTAATCATGTTCTATATTTACATCTTTCAACTATCTTTGTAAAAAGTAATTAAATCAGAACAAGTATACCACATAAACCTACCCAGATAACCCTAACATCTATATACGTTGGCAATCACATGAAGAAGATAAGAAAACTTCTATCAAAAAATGAGGAGGGAAGACTCACCTTGATTTTATGTCAAGAGAGAAATAAGAAAAGGAGGAGAAAATGACACCCACGCTCGCTGAGAAGAAGACTCTCCGAGGGCAAAAAAACAAGAACAATTGTCATCAAGAATTTGATCGGAATCTCCTGTAGCCCTCATGCACCGAAAGCTGCTCGTAGGAAGGTGAAGAAGTCACTGAAGGATTCGTCGGACACACACCCACGCTCGCTGAGAAGAAGACTCTCCGAGGGCAAAAAAGCAAGAACAATTGTCATCAAGAATTTGATCGGAATCTCCTGTAGCCCTCATGCACCGAAAGCAGCTCGTAGGAAGGTGAAGAAGTCACTGAAGGATTCGTCGGACACATGAAGAAAAGGACGAGAGGAGGGTTTCGAGCTAAATAAAAGAAAATAGGGGAAAAGGTATAACACCCTAGACTAGAATATAACAATCTAAAATAATTTTATAATCTAGGAACAACAATATAATTTTGACTGCTACAAAATTTCTTTTACAAATACAATACTTGACAACAGAGTATTGCAACTAAACTTTTACAACACAAGCCTCAACTAAATACACAACTTTTAATACATAATTAATAATCCTTCAAGAATAATCTAACTAGTAATGTTTTTTATCCTTGCCTTGAATTCCTTAGTCCAGACTAGTACCTATAATATCAACAAAGCTCAGTAAACATTGCTGAGCAAGCCTCTCCCCAGAAGAAAGGGTAGTCCTTTAGTTCTAAAGGAGGGGAAACTAGCAAGATGCATGAACAATAAAACTATAACAAACTGAATACTGAAAACTAGAAATTATAAACTAAAAATTGGAAACTGTAAACTAGAAACTGGAAACTGTAAACTAGAAACTGGAAACTGTAAATTGAAAATTGAAAACTATAAACTAATTCAACTGGTTATCTGTGGATCAAATCCATACTGATGAAAAATGCAAAAACTAATACCATGCATGAAAACAACCATGAGCAATACCTACTGGTGTAATACCCCGAGTTTAGTCCCATATTGAAAGTGGGAGAAGAGATTATATGGTATATAAGGCTTAGTGGGCTTGCTATTGTTAACTTGGGCTTAAGCATTTTAATAGATTGAGCCACGTTGCAAATCGGCCCACCAAGTTAATAAATAGTTTGCTTATTAAGTGGGTCGTAACAAATGGTATCAGAGCAAAACTTAGTCCTAAGCATGGTGAGAGGCCAATAGGAAAGGGCTACCGAGGATGGTGGAGCCACTTTTGGGCTGACCTCACATGCTGCCGAGGCTTAGTGGGCTTGCTATTGTTAACTTGGGCTTAAGCATTTTAATAGATTGAGCCACGTTGCAAATCGGCCCACCAAGTTAATAAATAGTTTGCTTACTAAGTGGGTCGTAACAAATGAATGTAAGATCCGGAAATTTATTAGCAGGTAAGAAAAATAAAGTTTTGGTTATCTAGCATTTTTGTGGAAGTTTTTCAATGAGATAATGTATCGATTTGTGTAGTTTCCTGCTATGTAAAAATATGTGTCGCAGAGAGGATTCGAACCCGCGACTTAAGGCGTAGAGCGTGTGCTGCACGCCACTAGGCTAGTGGTGTTTATTTGTTAGAAAAGGGTAAGAACCCTTGATAAGAGTGAGGTGGAGATTAACTTATACTAAAGGGTTAAGGGATCTTCCACTTATGTTGCTATTGGGTTTGGATCCTTGAAAACTTAGTGGGTAGAAAACGAAATCTTGAGGGATCCATGTTCACACGTTTTCCCTTTACTCACGTTTTTCCTCTTTGCTCGTTGCTCACGGTTCTTGGTGAAGGTGGCGGCTTGCTCTCTCCTTCTTCCTCCTCTTCTTGTGGCCGGCGGCGTTTGGTGGTGGAGGTGGTTTCCGGCGAGTCTTGTGTGCTTCCGGCGGCGTGAGCAAAGTGAGGGGAGGCGTGAGGGTGTGTGGCTTGGGAAGAACCGAAATCAAGGTGAGTGGATCTTCTCCTTCACCTAGTTCACGAATATTGGATGCATTGCTTGTTTTAGAGAAGATTATTGCATAGGAGTATGGCATGATCCCTTGATTTCAATTGTACATGTTCTCCTTGTTTGTACCAAATTTTCGAAACCCTAGCTTGCATGAAGATTAGGGCTTTTCATCTCTAAGGCTACTAATCATCAATTAGACCTTGAATAAACATGTATGTGGAATAGATTTTTCAATGGCATGAAGATTAGGGCTAGATTGAGAATTTCGCCCCTCTTCATGAAATTACGCCCAAATGTGTGGGTAAAAATTAGGGCAAACCTGATTTTCATGAAATTAGGTATATGAGGACTCTACAGTAATTTTTTGGGAATTTTTGGAAATAAAAGTTTCTGTTGACTGAAATTGACCTAGGGGTAATGCGGTAAATTTGCTAGTTAAAATTGGGGGAAACTTGAAATTACGAATCTAAGGATCATGAGGGATGGAATGACTATTTGTACGAAATTTTTGGATGAGTTTTCCTGCATGACCTAAACTTTGAACTAGGGGCATTTCTGTCTTTTGTTATAAGAACTAGGAGAAAACTATGAATTTGTGATATTCTGTATTTATGTTGTCTGCAGATGAAATTTGGTGAATTTTCTATATTAGGATGTAATTTTAATTGAATGGTGTATGTAGAAAGTAGTGATGTAAAATATTGCTTTGATAACCCTGGATGATAACTTAGAAAAGGGTGAACCATGTTTGCATGAAATCTAAGGACCTTCTTGAACTTGATTGATGTGATGTCCGAGACAATTTCGTGTTGTATGCGTTCGATAAGGGTCCTGGACTTGGGTGGACTGAACCTAAGGGTTAACTAGAGTACTCAGTGAACAGTCATTCTGATTTGAGGTTGGAGAATCCACCCATACTATTCTGCTTTGTTTCCGGTAATGGAGGGACTGTTCTAGAGTCTAGTGACCAGGTTAGAGGTTCAGGTTTCCGGTTTGTGTTAAGGGTATTTTGTCCATGTGATAAACCTTTTGAGAGTTGGGTGCTTGAAACAAAATGCCACGTCTTGGTCAGACGGGGGCCACCTCTTGAATTCATTCACCTTCCGTTCTGTTCTGTTTGTGTTCCCGGTAAGGGGGTGTGGTTGAGTGTCGTAGAGCAAAGTGCCACGTCGTGACCTGGAGGGGGCCACCTCTTGAATCTACGCCTCACCATTGTGTGTTGCAGGTTACTCTCAGTGCCTTGACGAAGGCCGGGTTGGACCCTCGGGGTCAATTCTGAAATCACTGGACAATAATGGTGTGATTCTTAGTCTGTTAGCCGGCTAGGCTGTGTTGTGGTCTTGTTGCCCAAGGTTGTGGGTGTATTGTTTTCTGCTCATGTTTGTGGTTTATGGTTATCGGTTTTATTATGTATCATATTTTGACATATTCCGTTAAAAGTTTTGAAAAGATATCTGCATCTATTTTTGATTGTATATTAGTGTATGGTCGAACGAGACTATCTACTCACTGAGCCGTGTAGCTCATTCCACGATATTTCTAGAAGCAGGGCAGGAGCCTACAGCCTGAGCGGGTGTTCAGTTTTCTGATTTGATATGTTGGGGCCTGCGAGCCTGTGCTATTTTGAGGGCCGGATGTGGCCAAAGTTTTTATGATTTTTTTTGGTTCATGGACATGTTAGCCGGATGTGGCTGTTTCTTTCTCGATTACTGTGATATTGATGCCGGGTTGGCACTTGTTTTATTTTGATACAACGGTTAAACCGAGGGCTTAAGCCTGTTTTCGGTGAAATCTGTTTTGTCCAGCATTATTTGATTACCGTGGTTTATTAACTTGATGATGTGGTAATGTTTTGAGAACTTTGTTTCGAAATGGCGTGTTTTAGTTTGAGGTCGGCATGTCGACCCATATTGCTATATTATGGAACATGTACAGGAATTTCCTTAGTTTTCCTAGGGACATGCTGCCGAAATTTTCCGAACCGTTTTCTGCATGCTATCATTCCCTAGCTTCTGTATTGTTAATTGTGTGTGACGTTCCCTATTCTTCCGCGGTTTATGTCTGTGATTGGGGTTTATTCTGAGGGGATGTTACAACTGGCTTGTGGGGTCGTCACTGCGAATACGCACGATAAGGTGGTAGAACACACACCTTACGTGGTGAACACATCCACATCATGTGTCACAAATCCCGGTGCATGCTAACTTGGGATCCCAATCTGTCCACAAAGTGGATACTGACCCCCAAAAGGAACTGGGTATGTGATCAATACAAATATATAATTGTCCACACACGTGGATACTAGCCCTAAAGAGAAACTAGTTATGCTCAATGCAACTATCCACACACATGGATACTAGCCCCGAAGAGAACTAGTTATGCAAATATGCTATCCACAATGTGGATACTGATAACATGCTAGAAAAATGTGCATCTGGCATATAATAACTAATGTGTGATTCAAACAATTAACAAGTCTCAACATGCACAAGATACTATACTAACTGAGTCAACTGGAAAAGGATAACAAATCTTATCTATAGAAATCTGGTTTGAGGTCTTACCTTTGTGAAGCCAACAAAATCGATTATCAAACAATGCAAGACAATCACTAGACCAATCACTCTGTAACATAGATTTGAACATAAACTATATCAATAAAGATTCTAATTTTAAAGCCAAAAGCACCAACATATGGAAAACATCCCAAAACCTAGGGAACCAATATTGGATCTAGTGAACCGGACCCAAAAACCATAGAACTGAACATCATTGCATTGAACTGGTCAAAAAGACCTTGAACTAAGTCAGATCGACACTTGTAACCACAATTACACACAATCTACACGCTATCTAGAGACACCATTGGTACCATTCCGGCTCAGATTCGACTGAAATCGGGTTGAACTAGTCCAAAAACCAATGCTGGGCTAAAATTAAAATTGAACTTCTCAATTTGTTAAGTCAGTTCAAATCAATTTCAAAACTCAGCCCGACATTGAGCCAGGTTTATTTCCAAATAAGCTGAACCAAACCCAGGAACCAACCTAAGCCACCCACTCACCGCGCCACCCAAGTGCCACCGTGCAAGGCTGCTGGACTCGCATCCAACCATTTGCACCGGCAAGTTCTCGAGGGCGTGTCGAGCGTCCGTTCATCGCCAATCTTCACCTAACAACTCTTGGCGACGAAGGGAAGATCTAGAACTAGCTGTGGTTAGTTTTCGACGCACGGTCGAAGCACTCGCTGTGGCTGACAGGTATCGTCGGTGGCGCCACCGCCATCGATACATAAAACCTAACTAGAACAATAGAGAGGCAAGATTACCTTGCTACGGAGCTATATCATAGCCCTTTGAGGAGAAAATACCATCGCTAGCTGCATTAGAAGTTAAAGCTGCAACACCTTCGGGGAGTTGGCGGCCACGACTTAGTTGCCAAAAAAATCGAGGAAGATGACGAGTTCACTCGTCGGCCGTCGCCCCCGCCAGAACATACAATTAATATATATAATTCTTGACACAGTTTGATTAGAACTGTTAGTTTGGCTTATTGGTTTGACTGAGCATAAATCTTGTATGTGACCTAGGTTTTATCCGAAATGTCCCCGTGAATTTTTTTATGAATTAAATATATTTTTTATTTCATTTTAACATCTATAAAATCATAAAAATTTTAGGAAAATTCTAGAAAATTCACCAAAAAATCAAAAACATTAATTCTGATTTTCTAAAATTATTTTTCAAAAATTTGGATTATTACAAAAGGGTACTTCATGGCTGAATTTATTTAGGTCGGCCATTTTACAATTTAATCCATAAGGATTTTGATAATTCACATTTATTTTTTATAAATTAAATTTATTTTTATTTCTTTTTAACATCTAGAAAATCATAGAAATTTTAGGAAAATTCCAAAAAATTCACCAAAAAAATCCCAAACATTAATTCTGATTGTCTAAAATTATTTTTTAAAAATTTGGATTATTACAAGAGGGTACTCCATGGCTGAATTTATTCAGGTCGGCCGTTTTATAATTTAGTCTATAAGGATTTTGATAATTCACATTTCAGTCCCGATATAGTAACCGAATTTAGTTAAATTAATTTAATTAAAACACTAATACATAAGTGTGTAACACCAAGGACTTGCCAACAGAACAGAAAAAGAAATAAGGATAGTAACAATCTAATTATTATAATAACCTTTTTACTTATTGTTTTATATATAATATAATTATAATAATTATTTTTATCTTATTTTATTTTTTTTAATAAAATTATTTTTTATTTTTTATTTTTATATTAAAAGTAAAATATGATAAGCATTAAGGAAACTGATGGGCAGTCAGACTTTGAGTTTATAATGGGTTTTTTTAAACCTCTATGTTTGAGGTAGGGTTTAAGAGCGATTTGAGGGAAATAGGTGGGTGGTAAAACTCATTCATGACTTGCCTCATTACAAACCCTAGTTAAATCTCATCATAATTGCTTTATAGGGACTTAAACATATGATTTATTGGTCGAAAAAGACAAACACAATGGGTGTACCTAATTTCACAAATAATAAACCATAGCTAAACTCTCTTGAGTCTTGACACCATTGTCTTTGCTGCTCATCTAATTACCCCCAAGTTATACATTGAATATCATTTTAACCAATAAATTTTCATTTTTTTAGCATGTGACCCTTAAAATTATATTTACTTAAGGGTCAATTGCTAAAAAATGACATGAAATTAATATCTAGACTTTCATAAAAGACATGATTTATATAATATGTGGGATTTTTTTATATAAAATACATAAAACTTTCATCCTTACTTGTCTGTCCCTCTAATGAGAAGAAGGGAATTTTGTCTTCTTTATTTCAAACTTAAGTATTTCAGAGAAAATTACATATTATATAGTTAATTAGGTTGCATCACTTGATTACTTAGTTGGTTCTTTTTTCAAATCTTCCACACGCAAAGATTAGTATCCCACAAGGATTCAATACCAAGAAAGGGGGCATGGAGCCTTTCCAGGTGTTGAATCCTTCAGATTTGCAGATTGTACCTAGCAATGAATCATAATTGAGTCAATACTAAGTTCCTCAGGTTTGCCAATCAATTAAATTATACATCAATCAGTTTCAAAGAAAAAAAATAAAAAATATATTACTGTTCAGAAAACTGTAGTTTTATATTCAAATGCATAGTTCATTACTTCTGCAATTTAGGACGATTAGGTTCAAAGCTGCATCAGGTTTGATTATTGTGTTTGCCTGGATATGAATGTTCATGCTTGCAATCAAATACTCAAATATTCAGCTGCATACACTCACAGAAGTCAACAACTTGCTTCCATTCTGAAACAAGAGTCATAAATTTCTTTAATCAAACTACATATCTCACTAAACTACAATTCAAATACCTGAAACTAGTCAACCATATAATCATCATACACATCAATATTCATGAACAAACATTAGTTCTACAGCATCAAATTTAATGCTCTAGTAGCAAACTTTCAGAGAAGTTATTGCTTTATTTGTATTACACACAATAATAATAATATAAGAGATGCAGTGATGATCTTTCATGAATAGTGAGTCATGGTTTGGCAGGTGAGGGTGGAACTCCACCCCTTGGGTTGGTGTTAGCCCCTGGCTCCTTGTAATCCAGCACCACTTCCATCATTTCCCTTGCACTCCATAACCCACTCTGATACATAGCAGTGGAAATTTGACTAGTTCATTGCAGAATCTATTGAGGAAACTTTTCAACCACTTCGTTCACTGAATGAAAGGATAGAGAAGAAGAGAAACTGACCTCAGACTTAGAGAGAGCTCTCTTGGGGGTGTCTCTTCCATGACCTGCAGAAGAAGTGAAGTGAGCACAATTGAGCAGAGAAGATGATACACCAAAGGTCAGCTAGGGATGGCCACCCACCTTGAGAGAAGGAGACTGAGACGACCAGAGTGATGATAAGCAGTGATAGGAAGCAGCGAGGAGGAGCCATTGTCTCAATTGCCCCTTGGTGATTCTGGCATCAGCAGCAGCAAATGATATAGATGATGAAAGGGAATCTGAAGACTCCAATCTTCAGAGGAAATGGATAGGTTTTCTCAGTGGCTGTTCTTGCAGAAAGTGGGTTGAAATAGGACGTCAATTAGGCTCAACAGCATTAATGGAAAGTGGGAACAGATAGACATCCAATAAAGACCAACAGAGGAGATTGGTGTCTGACCAGAAACCAACTTTAAGTCTGACAAAAGCTCTTGTTCCATTTTATATATCGGTCAGAGCTTGGGCCTTGCAGCTATTTGTCAAAAGCTCGCAAGCTTTTCCAATGGCAACGCAAAGTTTTCCTGCAACTAGGAGCTCTCTAGCTGCTAGTATGTATTTGTCAGCTTTGACTAAGATTTGGAAGAGGGTCAACAAGGATGGAGGTTTACTGCAGAGCAAAGTAGTAATTAACAAAAGAAGTGGACTTTTTACTTCTGATTACTTAAAGAGAGAGAGAGAGACCGGTCTATGTCGAATCAGAGTGCACTTCCCTTTGTTCCTTGGTTTTGTCAACGTAGATTTGCTTTTGTGGTAATGGCGGCTGCCCAAAGTCATCCTACCAACCTTGAAACTTCTTTAGACTGGTGGTGTTGTTAATTATCATGTGCAGGGTCCCAGTGATTGATAGGAAGCAAGCTCACCTCCATCAGCATCATCATCATCTCAAGTTCAAAATTTAAAAAAAAAAGTGATCAATCTACTTCAATCATGCATTAGATCAAAACAAGATGAGTATCAAACTAAAGGGTATCAAAGTTTTGAATGATAATCCATATTGATCTACAATTTATAATTTGAATTAATATATACTAACATATGATACTAATCCGTATTTCTTAAACTCACATGTTGCATATATAATTATAATTATATCAATTAATGTCAAAATTGCTAGTATTTTATTTTAAAATTTAAAATTTTATTTGTAATATTAATTCTATTTAATTTGATTTTTTTAGAGGTGTTTTTTATAAAGGATTTATCATTTTATTTATTTATAACAAAGGTGTCTTTTGAATTTTAGTTAATTAATTAATTTAGTTTAGTTTTACAAAGGGGTGTAGAAAAGGAATTCCATTATCCTACAAATAGGGGTGATTTTCTCTCATTTATAACACAAGCAAATCATATAAAATAGAAAGCAAAATAAAAATAAAGACTCCTTTTCTCTTCCTCTCTTAGTTAACATTGTGTTTACTTAGACGGATAAAAAATACAAAAGAAAGAAAAAAGAAAAAAAATGGATAGAGTGTGTTATATTTCTCCTTCCTCGTGTTTACTTGAAAGTAAAAAAAGTTTAAAAGATTGATATATACGCCCTAATTTTTTTTAATCATATTACATAAATACTATTAATATCATATAATTATTAACTATTAAATATGAGCAACGACAACGAGGACAAGCAACAGCGTCGATGAGAACGAGTAGTGATGGCGAGCTAAGTAGCAACGGTGAGGACAAATAATCAAGGAAAGCTCATAGTGAGCGAGGATCAGCAGCGGTATAATAAAAAATAAGCTGTGAAGTTAGTAAAGTTAGGGTATAGTTTCAGCTTTCTGTCTGAATTAAATAGAGAGATTAACACCTAAATTTTCCTCTTATTTTTCCTCTAAATTATTCATCCACCCAAGTAAATAAATTTATATTCTTTTCTTTTCTATTTTTTTTTTCTGCTAACTGACTATGACAAGTTTTTCTACAGATGCGTCTGTAGGAATCACAATCGTAGTTATATCTCAGAGAAAAGAATGAGCTGTGCCTTAGGATAGACTTCAACGCCTCTGGATTTTATTTTTTTCCTAACTTTTTCTGTTTATTTGATTTGTATAATTATCAATTTAAATTTCTTAAATTTATCAATTTATCATAATTCGATTGTTTACAAAAGAGAGATGTGTGCGTTTGAACGCGAAGATAAGTAACATGCAAAAGAAAGAGAAATCAAATCCTTTTTTTTAAAAAAAAAAATTATAAGAAAATGACAATGTTCTATCCCATTCTGCCCATATTTTTATCCAGAAATGATCTTTTGCAGAACTAATAAGATTTCCACAAACTTGGTAAAATTGCATAATATCTTTTTTGTCTTGTTGCGCAGTGTCGCCACCATTGCCGTCGCACTTCACAGAGCCGAAGAGAAGTAGAGAAGGCCAGTGGAAGGGGGCAATCCCAACTTTTACTTGCGCTCCTGCGCTAAGCCCCCAAATTATTGATCCAGGGAGCGAGCAAACTTGTACCTTTGCCAAGGTATAGCTCTCCAGCCTCTCTTTGCTGTTTTTAGTCAATTCTTTTGTTTTCACTGGCCGCCTCAATCCGCGTTGCGGCAGTTCCATCTCATGCGCCAATTTTTGGGACGAAATTTGAAAGGGGGTCTGTGGGCGAGGACTAAGTACTACTTGGTACTATTTTCAGTGATCTTTTTTCGAGCTCTTCCTTAGATTTTTCTTGAGTTCCTGTGTTGTCGGGGGCGGTAGCGGTTTCGTGATTTGGATTGCCGAAAGGTGGCTTTTTTTGTTGTTGTTTATTTTTAGTGTGAAACTGGTGTATTGGAAAGCATCGCTTGGAGGATTTATGAACCGCAAGGTGTAATGATCTGATTCGCCTTTCAAGTTCTTTTATTGGTCTCCTTTTTTGACTTTGCGCAGTGCTATGATGTTGCCTTTTCTTCGAGTATTCAGGCTTCAGTCTTGCTCAAAATTCTGTATTGATTTTGGTAATGGATTGCGTGAAGTAGTTAACTATGCGCGTAATTGGAGAGTTGGAATCGGAGCGACGAAATCTTCATTTTTTTTTCGGCAACTCTGTTCTTCGATCAAGATTGTACCTTTTTCTGGATATTCATGTTCTTCAGTTTCTTATTGACTACTGAATATGGAGATGGAACGATTTTGCTGAGTGAGCAGTGAATGCTTACTGTTACATTCGATATCCTTGAAACAAGAACAAAAATCCTTTGTAGGGCACATGAAAAGGATTTAGAATGTAGGATCACATTGAAGCTTTCCAATTGAGATCACTACAACTTTAGGAGCACTCCTTATTTTGTACTCTAGTGATTGGATGTTATCATATTACGGAGCGCTTGATTGGATGATGGCTTCAAGAATACATGAACTACTTATATTTGTACACTAATTTGGATCTGTAGCAAAAGTTAATTCATTGTTTTTGCTATCCTTGTGTTTTGAAGTTTAATCAATGCTCATTGCTAAATTGACTTGATATTGTTTTAATCTGTTTCGTTTTGTTGCCCCAAATTGCTAGAAGGATGGTCTCAGTAGCTTGCTCACCTCTGTCCATTAGTTCAGTACCTTCCTATGGAACTAAGATGGGCCTGGCAATTGAAGTAAAATCTCTCCATCTTTTCAATAATTTCAGTGGTTTGAAAGCAGCTGCATCTGTTGACTGCAAAGCCCAATCGTCTTTTCTGGGAAATGGAAGAAAAACTACTGTTTGGGAATCATTCAAGCCAAAATTGGGGAGGCCAGGCCGGCGAGCAAAATGTCAACTCCAACCGCAAGCTTCATCTTTCAAAGTGGCTGTTCTTGGAGCTGCAGGTAGCATAGGTCAACCACTAGCCCTCCTCATTAAGATGTCACCGCTGGTTTCTTCTCTGCATCTTTATGATGTTGCCAATGCGAAGGGCGTGGCGGCTGATCTCAGCCAATGCAACACCCCCTCCCAGGTTCTCGGATTCACAGGAGAATCAAATCTGGCTGACAGCTTGAAGGGTGCCGATGTGGTTGTGATTCCTGCAGGTGTTCGTCGAAAGCCCGGCATGACCAATGATGACTTATTCAATATCAATGCCAACACTGTGAAATCACTTGTTGAGGTTGTTGCTGACAATGCGCCAGACGCTTTCATTCACATCATCACTGTGCCTGTGAATTCTACTGTCCCCATAGCTGCAGAGGTTCTGAAGCAGAAAGGTGTTTATGATCCTAAGAAACTTTTCGGTGTAACCACACTCGATGTTGTGAGGGCCAACACTTTCACTGCCCAGAAGAAAAACCTTAGGCTTATCGATGTTGATGTCCCTGTTGTAGGAGGCCATGAGGGAAATACTATATTACCATTGCTTTCAAAGACAAGGCCATCGGTGACCTTCACTGATGAAGAAGTTGAGGAGCTCACTCTGAGGATTCAGAATGCTGGGGCAGAGGTAGAACAGGCAAAAGCTGGTGCTGGATCTGCAGCTTTGTCAATGGCATATGCGGCAGCCCGATTCGTCGAATCCTCTCTTCGCGCATTAGATGGAGATGGCGATGTGTATGAGTGCTCCTACGTGCAATCCGACATGACTGATCTTCCATTCTTTGCATCAAGGGTTAAGCTTGGCCGAAAAGGTGTGGAAGCTGTGATCTCCTCAGAACTTCATGGACTAAGTGACTACGAGGCTAAGACACTGGAAGCTTTGAAACCAGAACTCAAGGCAAGCATTGAAAAGGGTGTGGCATTTGTTCACAACGATACAGCTGCCGCAGCAGCTTCTATTTAGGCTGATAAACTCCAAAATAGACCACTGTATGAAAATGAATAATTCAAATATTCCAATTTTGCAGAATTTTAAGACTTCCGTTCCTTCTTTTGTGAGTTCTCTTTCCCTAATGATAGAACAAGCTAGTCTTAGATGTTCAAGGATTCAATTACTTCTGAGTATTTGTAGTTTAAGGTTTCTAATCTCGGCTCTATCATTGTATCGAGCATATTTAAAACCTGTACATGCTTGATGTGCCATCACATGGCACCTGGTGTACCGGGTGCATCGATACATAAGATCCATATATCAATTATGTCTTAGATTAGTTTATCGAGATTAAAATTTTAGACTGTAGTGCAGTAGAATAGCCTTTCCTTCTAGATACAAATTAGTAAACCACAATTATGTTTTTCTGTTGCTTGACACTGATGAATTGCTGAAGCCAATCTGAGAATGCACACATCATTTTTTTTTTGAGAGAGAACAAATCTATATCCCCAAACTCTTTGGGCATCTAAGTACAAACAGGGGTGATGAGATATAGCTTCTATTCTATTTGAGCTCTGCACTAGTTTCTCCATACTACACTTCCGTGGCGAAAAAGAAAGAAAATACAAGAACATGAAGCCATTTTTTTTTCCAGTACTAGATGAAACGATCGCAAGTTCATGTTGCTTCACCTGCACCACAGTGTTGGTGTCGTGAAAAAGTAAATTGGCAACTCAGCTCCTGTTGTGAATTGGATCAGATCCTCCTCGAACTCTTCTCTTGCTCATTTGGGGTTCAGTGTATGATGAAACAGTAGAGTTGGAGTGTGATTTCTTGTTGGAGTTAGCTGCACCATTCTCCCTGGATAACTGGAGCTTTCTCCCCAGCATTCTGCAATCAATGTTTATGCCGGAGCCCTTCTCTTCTCTTCTAGCGCCATTCACTGTACTTGCATCACTGGACAAGAAGCTAGCACAGAGTAGAATGATAATAAAGCTAGAGGCTGTGAAGGCCATTGCTCCCAACTTGATCATAGACTTCTCTTGTTTAAGTAAACCAAACAGTTCTATGACTCAGCTCCTCTTCTCAATAGTTATCGATTCTGCTCTCCGTAGATATACACTTAGTTTTTCTCCTGCCTTCTGGTCTAAAAGCACAAAGCTGATCTGCTGTTTAGGAACCCAAAGCAGTAAGAATTCCTTGGTGTCACTTGGCTCATATGTCGCAAGTCCAAGGATCTGCAAGGCTTTCTTTAAGAACGCTAAGCATCTGGAAGGCTGTTTTAGAAGGTTCTCGCCAGGAATATATAAAGAAGGTTCGAGCGCAACCCTAGGCAAGCAGCTAACATCAGCAGGTAAAATAACTGAAAAAAAGTCGACATTAGGAAACAGCCAATCAATCACACACTTACTGGTTTAGAGAGAACAAACATTTAATTCAATAGTACATGTTCTCCATGCAGCAATATGATTAGTAATTTCTTAAAATTTTAAACTTGAAGGAAATTCTCTAATCCTTGCCTGCACACATTCAAAGTGTCATTGTGTCAAAGAGAAGAAAGTGTTAAAGCAGCTGCTTCTGCAAATGCATTACCCACATTAAGCTCCCTTCTTTTTGCAGTCGCAAATTCCCATACAAGCCAGCTCTCTCCTTTATTTAAAGGTTGAGGAGCACGCAATTAGGTGATATCTTGTTCACTTGCATGAAATAAAGTTGAGCTCCATGAAGAAAGAAGTTGGACCGGTCATGGTCCAAGAGATCCACTCAACTTAAATTTGCGGCAAAATAGCTGGTTCTGCTTTAACCAAAGCAAAAGTGCAATATCGATAGCACAAGACAACTGAAAGAATTTGATCCTTCGTTAAGCTGTGTGTTGTTCATTACAACACTGCCATATCTCATGGCATCCACAGTGATGACAAAAAAATTAAAACTTACAAGAAAATGCATATTTACAGTAGCGTTTTCACGATTATTTGGGAGACTTTAAAATAAACGAGCCCTTTAATACCTGGTGTGGGCATGCTCAAAACAAATTGATTTCCTCACATTTTTATTTTATTAGTCACAAAGCCAAGAATTCGTGTAATAAATGTATAAAAGGAAAAAGATTTGACTGGTAAAAAACTGGAATCTTGGAGAGAGCAAGAAGCGCTATTAATTAGCTGCTGCTCTCTGATGCTTTCATTGGAAATCAGGTTGGCCTGCTGAAGTGAGACATCGGTGCCACATTCTACTGTTGGGATCACCTAGGAGATCTAATTACTTCTGGAATGGGAAGGTTGACGTAGTGTGAGTTACATATGCCTGTTGTGATGCCACTAAATCCAGCAAACGCACCATGCACCTAAGAAACAAATCATTTGAGATGAAAAAATCATAGTCCAAGTTAACAGAAAGCAGGCACGTTGTTTATTACATAAGCAATCATTGCGTACAGTGCTCAATCAGATCGCATCATAGTAACGTGTTGCAAAGTTAGGTTCACTTCACATATCAGTTAAAAAAAAGACTTAGTTTTGCTTAGTAATTTAAGATCCTGAAATCAATTAATATTAGTAGATTTTGCTATTAAATTCAATGTGTTTTTTTTTTTTTCACTATGAATTTCATCTAAGAAAATAGAGCACAAGAGAGAAAGAGACTATTTGCAAGTAAAAAAAAATTATTTATTTACAAATAAAATTACATGAAGAATATTTTCTAAAAAGAAAACAAAAGAATTAGACTTCATTCATAGCCAGCATTCGGTAAGGATATATACAAGTCATCCACCCATAGAAAAGGTAGAAAAACTACAATCCTGTAAGGAGGTCAAAGGCAGACTGCTATGGAATTTATGGAAGTATGATGTGATAATTCATTAATAACACCGTGTTGACATCTAAAAACCCCAACAGCTTTAATAGCATCCAACATAATCATATTTTGTGTAGCTTTAATGTTAATAATTGATTACTTTGGCAAAGGTTAGATGCTACTTACAGCATTTTGGCCTAGCACAGTGCATTGGATAGCATCGGATACATTAGCACGGGATGCACGAAGCATATATGTTGGGTCTATGTACTTCACATCTGCTGGGACTCCTATAATCTTGAAATGTCATTTTATCTGCAAAAGAACATCAGCACAAGTAATTTATAAATTCTATAGTGTAGAAATATCGTTTATTTGAAGTAGACTACTGTACCAGTTCTACCTAGATGCTCTATTACCAAGGACCCCATAAATTCAGGACGGAAAAAAAATTGGATCAAAAGGAGAAAAACAGAGAAAAGAGAAGGACAACGCGCAAGCACAACTTGTACAACAAACCTGTTTTAAAATTGTTCAAAACTCAGAGCAGCGACTCCATTTTCAAAACTCGATTCTGTTTTTAAATTCTTTCACCTGTTCCATACAAACCAGACAATACCTTGTTACATAAACAAGCACACACAAGCCATGCAACACTCTAAGGCTCAAAACTTTATAGTCAACCATATTAAAATATTACAAATAACACTTTAACACTACTTGTTAATTTATAATGTTCATCTGCTGCTTGAATCTTTCAAAATTGTCCTTGTAATTGCTTTGGTCAGAAAATCAGCCACATTTTCAAGTGTATTCACATGCAGCAAATGAGTTTCACCTTTATTTACAAGATCACGAATGAAGTGATGTCGCTGCTCTATGCTTACTTCTAGCATTAAACATAGAATTATTTATCAAAGCAATAGTTGACATGTTATCACATTGACAAATAGTTAACATGTTATCACAAAATACAATTGGCAATAGCTTAAACATTGAATTTTTAACTTGATTCTAGATTCATGCTCTATAAATTCAACTAATTAATCTTACAAATGTTTTCTATGCTTCTCTTGCTACATCAATAGTTGTCAGCAGTTTTACTAAAATAAATGCATCTTTGCATCAGTGTTGTTAAATAGCCGCAATAACAGCGCTATAGCGTTTTTTCTATAGAGGTTTTTGAGCAATCTGCTATAAAACACGAATAGGACTGCATTATTATGTTGTTAAGTTAGAAAAATTAAAATTATGACTTGAATTGAGTTGAACTGAGTTACTAATATGTTATCTTTCTTTATATAATTTATTTTATTTTTATGTAGCTTAATTTATTAGATATATAATATATATTCTAAATGTTATACTTAAATTTATATGTATATAATATATATTTCAAATGCTATGTGACTTCCGCTATTTAACTTTCTGCTATTTTCTGTGATCCGTTATTGATAACACTGCTTTGCATTCATATGTCCATGGTTTTTGGTTGTGCATGTCAGAATTATGTCAAGGTTTTCTTTTACACATAACTAATCATCACAATTTGAAGAATGTTAGATAAATCTTGTTTTTAAATAAAGTATTTACATTATGAATTTGAAATTTCTAATGAAAAGAATCCATCTTTTGTGATTGACAGATCATTAACTTCTACTGTCAAGCAACATAATTAAAGAGAATTAGTTGCTTTACGGAATTATTAGGTTACTTTGTCCAAGAAATGATAAACATGTACAAAAAACATGAGATACATGCAAAGAATACTTCATAGAAGAAGTAAGACCTTCAGAAGTGTTCTATCATCATCATTCACATAGCCATACGACAAATCTTTTGGTGCACCATTTTCAAGTGAAAATACAACTAATTAGCAAGAAGCGCTCAGTAGGTAGAACAAAAAGGATCATAATAGAACATTTTTATCAAATTCATCATCACTGTTTTTCCTAGATATAATAACTCAGACTTCAGCATTTAGTTACTGCTGGAGAATAGCTATTCCAAGGCATTTCATCTGGAGTTCTCATAGTAATATTGGCTCTCTCAAAACGGTGTAGAAGTTTTTACGAAAGGGAAAGTTTAGGAATGTGGGGTCAAAATTGTTACATTAGAAATGTAGTATGACCATTTCAAATTCATCTTAAATTGATAAGGGTTTTTTTTTTGTTAAATGGATTCTGGCTTCCAGTTAATTACCCCTAAAATTAGGGAACATTTGATTAAGAGATCTATAATACACAACAAAATGAGAAAGACGAGTCAGATGATATCATTCATAAATATGATGAGAATACATGGTTTGACACGATAAAAGAAAAGAGTTTTCATCAACTTAGGCAATTTGTGTTTGTCAAGAGTTTGACTGTGGAACATCTTGGGCTTTCATCTGGCCTAGGCAATACAATGTCACATTGAAGAGCTACGCCCCGATAGTAAACATCGACGTACATATCTCCCAAACAATATTCCATCATAATGCGTTAAGGGACGTTGGATATCTGATTTGGAAAATTATCCGGCCTCTTAGCGTGTTGGATAATTTGATTTTGAAATTTATCCGGCCTTGCGGCGTGTTGAATAATTTGATTTGGAAAATTATCCGGCCTTGCGGCATGTTGGATAATTTGATTTTGAAATTTATCCGGCCTCGCGACGTGTTGAATAATTTGATTTTGAAATTTTTATACTTAGCCTCAACGAACGTGACACCATATTGAGGAATTATGCCCCGACGTCAAACGTCGACGTACGCATTTCCCAAACAATATTCTATCGCGGCGGTATGAGGCCTTCGGGTATTTTGATTTTTTTTTTTTTTTTTTTTTACTCGACTTTTGACTAGACGTGACATTTGAGCTAAGTTCAGATCATTTAGCAAGGTGACTAAACCAGTCATGGTTTATGTGTTTCGTCGCACATTTTTTTTAGTAGTGAAGTTAAATCCCAAATATGTCCTCGTCATTTAAGATTATCCCTTAAATCAAAAGAGTAGCTTTACTCTTTGGCTTAGTTCAATTTCTAGCCAAATTTGACAGCGGGCTGATCTTGGTGGAGGCGCAGGCAAAAAAGGGCGTGGATGATGGTGAGGCATCGGCACCTGACAGATCGGGTTTGCCCTTGCTGCCGATGGTCTCGGCGATTAACAGTAAATTGGTATCAGGGGCTGCCAAGGAGATGGCGTTAGTCTAGATTGGGAGCAATGGAGACATCGACTTGTTGCAGCGTGTTTCCAGGCAGCGACAGGCTTCATCAACAACATCCAGGTTGAAGAAGGTCGAAGCAAAGGCGACCAATGGAGAAGAGTTTGTTCAGGACGACACTAGGGCTAGCAGGAACAATGATTAGGAGATGATCAGTAGCAGCTAAGTCTATAGCGTGAGGCGGGCAAGATTCAAGGCTAGCAGAGACGGAGGCAGCACGAGGCGACTACAGCTTCACAAAAGAAATTCTAAACTCCCTATTTGTTATTTTTAAGATGATCTGATCAGCAACTTTTCAAGACTCCTGAAATCCCCTTGATGATCTCCCCTTTTGCTAGTAGCCGATTGATCGGCATATCCACCGAGCGGAAGAATTGCAGAAGCCAGAATCAACGCCGGGAGGTGGGATTTCAGCCGATTGGGCTCATTCCGGGTTTTGGCCTACCAACAAAATGGGCTTGGGCTGAGTCCACCTGAGGAATGGCGCATCCCTCTGGTTTGTTTATTTGCTTCCCCTTTTTATTTCTCCCTTTTATTATTTTCTCAATGGCTCTATGTTCTACTGAACTTGGTAGAGAACTTCGGTGGTGACCGGTGGGTTCTATTAAGTGAAGTAAAAAAGAAATTAAATTTTATCCGGATAATCTCAGTCTCTTTTCTCTGACATTGTTATTTTACACGCTTCTTCGTATGACAGCATGGTGAAGCAGGGCTTTATTCCTTCCTTTTCGTGGTGCATTTCTTGGAGAAATTTTACCAAGTAAGTGTTTATCATGCAATAGCATTTTGCCCGAATAATTTTGCATTAGTCTTTTCATTTTGCGTTTGTTTTTGGTGCGTTTTAACACAGAATTTTCTTTCATATTAAGGGTCTATTTCGGTAGCTCTAGGATAGCAGCAAGCCATTTTGGGGAGTTCGTTCATGTGCTGTAATTTTTGAAAACATGGTTCAAGAGGGAATTCTATACAAGTATCTCTTCTCCACCCTTTTCTCTTCCCTGGATTCTTAGGTTATTCAGGTTGTGTTCTTCTTTTCTTAACTCGGTTTTTCTCTTGTTTCAATCAGCTTTTGCGTATCTTTCTAAAAAGATTTTGAGCTCATTCTTGAAGGAATTCGATCAGACGAAAGGAGCAAAAGGCCCGAACCAGGTATTCTTTTAATCTGCTTCGGATGCTTCTTGTTTATGAGTTCTTCCCCTTTTTTACCTTTTGTTTGCTCTCTCTTCTTTGCACGATTTTATCGCATACCCTCCGTCCTCCTTCCTTTTTCCTCTCCTTTTTTTTTAATGCAGCACCATTCTTTTCCTCTTTTTTTTTGGTATCTCTTTAGTCCTCTCCTGCCCTCTTACATCACTTCCTCTTCATCTCATCTTCTCGCATCACTTCTTCTACTCATCTTTTCCTTTCTCTTTCTTTTTTTTCCTTACAACATTCAGCGTAATACATTTCTCCCCCGGTTCTGCTCATCTGGCATCTCCCCTCTTTCTACTTACCTTTCGTATCGCTTCCTCTACTCTTCTTGGTATCTTTGTGCTACCGGTGCTTAGTGCACCTTAGGCCTAATAAACAAACGAGGAAATGGTGTGTGTGTGCGTTTTTTTGGTGGTGCCACTGGGTGCTTAGTGCACCTTAGGCCTACAGAAGATAAGAAAACTTCCTTCATTACCTCTGGATGCCTCTTTTCGCAGCTTCTCGGTACTCCTCTCTGCAGCATTTTTTTCTGTCCTCTTTTTAGCCCATCCTCGCCTTTTATAAGCTTTCAGCTGATCAACCCTAACAGCTGTTTTTTTTCTTTCGCGCCTCTTCTTCCTTTTTTTGTTGACTGCCGTGAGCACTTTCTTCTTTTCTTTTCTCCGTCCTAATCACTTCTCATGCTCACCCCCTTCCCTTCTCAGTCCTAACCACTTCCCATGCTCACCCCCTTCCCTTGTCTTTTCCGATTTTTGGGCACTTGTCTCAAGTGCTTACCTGCCTGTGTCCTATGTACCCTATTCGTGCGCGCCAAACTTTTCTTTTTATTATACGTTTCTTTATTTTCAGAACACTGGTGCCTACCAGATTTTAGTTGTATTTTGATGTGTTTTTGATTTGATCTAGAGTCAACACCAATTTTGACCTGGTTATTCGGTCTACAGCAGGTTCATCTATTCCTCATGGAATTAGATTGATTGACTAACGTCTTTAATACAGCCTCTTCTTGGATTGCTGTCTCCAAATTTCTGATTTTGCCTACGCATGTTTCCACTTTCGGCTTTTCCCAATTTTGATTCCAATTTGCAGCAGTTTACGCTTTCTCTAAATTTTATCTATAGTCCCAGCTGTGGCTTTTTCGTCGCCTTAATTTAAAGTTCAAACTGCCTGATAACACTACATTGTTTCTTTACTGACTTGCCGTATCTTCTTTGGCTTTCTCTAGCAACTCCTCGGTGGCTTCTTTGTAAGTGTAACTTAGCGTCTAGACCCTTTTATTTAGAGATTGGTAATTCCCTAGTTGGTAGGGGCTTCCACTTATTCAATTTTATTTCTATTATGATATCTATGCTTGGTTTGAATGACCCTGCTCACGTATGAATCCTTCTGCTATGAAGTTTTATAGCCTAACAAATGCCCCCCAACGGATTTTGTATTAGCAAAAGGCGTATACAAATCCGTTGGAGAATATGTTTCTGCATTACTCTTATTTGATTTCGTTGTCATCCTAGGCTTTTGAAATATCTAGCATAAATTTTCAGACCAAGCAATAGATTTAGGATTTTGGTAACGTGGTTCATTTGATACTTTTGTTCTTTACCACCTAATTTTCAATAACAGTCCTATTCTTCTTGATCCTTTACTTCCACAGCATATGGCTTTCTTATGGTCCCGCCGTGCTTCTATGCCGTTAGATGAGCCTGACGATGAGGCAATCTTGCTGTATATCAGAAAGTATGACCGCCTTGGGTATTTTCGGGGAGTACGGCATGAGTGGCGTGACACCATGCTGGAGGGAAGAGATGTATTCCATAACAAAATACCTCGACACTTGCCCATTCCTTCGCTGCCTATAGGCCAGAAATTCAGTCCACAATTTGAAAGTAAGAACTTGACACCTTTGGAACGCAGTATTACTGGGATAAGAAATCACAAGTTTCATATATTGGATCAAGGTCCGGAACTATGTTTGTGTCTCGAACCGACCACTAGAACATCTCATCAGGAATCCACCTTTTTCTTGGGCCTAGAGATGGCTTCTAACCGGGTGTCAAAGTGGGCTTCGCGGTTTAATATACGTGGCAGCATTAAGCATTATCCTGGTTACGCAGAGTGGGCACGGTATATTTTACGCAGCGAAAGAAAAAATCTCAAGAAGGCCGGTAAACATGAAGCTATCATTTTGTCGCTGTTTAATTATGAGTACGACTTTAATTTGCTGAAGAGTATTCTAGAGCACTGGAGTCCAACCACGAATACATGCTATCTCTTTGACGAGGAAATTTTTCCTAGTCTTTGGTGAAGAAACCCCTTTCAAGAGAGGGGGCGAAACCCTAAGTAGGCGCATATCATGAATTGCGCAAGGAAGCATAGGGTTTGTTGGGATCTTTTGCATGCCATATGATCAACATCATAACTTGTATAGATAAGAAGTAATTCATACCATAGCCATGAGTGGATGGCGACTTGGAAGTAAAGATCGAAGGGGATCTTCTCCAAAGAAGACACACACCAAAGTGATGAAGACTTCCTTCTTGCGCACCTCTTGTGCTAGCAAAAGTGCCAAGTTGTCCTTGTGTGGAGAAGATGAGATCTTTGCTAGGGCGATGAAGCTCTCCCACTTGCTTGCGTGAACTCCCCTCTACACGAGAGTGGATCGGCCACACAAAAACAGAACCGAAATGCGTTTTGGCGTTTACAAGTTAAGTGGCGTTACATGACTTCCAATTATGGAAAGTCATGAAGCCATGCGCTTAAATCCATGCAAACCGCCCAAAAACGCTTTCATCATGAACCATGCGTTCACACATGTGTGAACCGGTTCAATCCAACGGTTCAATGCGTTTGGTACAAAGACCAAACCAAACCAGCCCAAGCCATGGTCTAGATCTCTCTGAACCAAATGGTTCAAGACCTAACCGTTCATCTCTTGATGCCTTTGATCTCACCGATCTAGCATCACTACTCTCGATCGAAGCTTACCGATCTCATGCCCTAATCAATCAAACATGACCAGACCAGATCTCACTTACAATCAGAGTTCAAACTCCTTTAAACTGAATCAAAACAATTCAGTCCACACGATCTGACTCAAGAAAGTCATATCACCAAATTGTGTGACCCTGAGGGTTTCCTTTAAATGTCGGTAACGATAACTTACGTTATCACGACCAGTGAGGGGTATCTAGCAACACATCACTGTCTCCCGATATAAAGGAAAAAGTCTTCCAAGACTACACCCAAACCACAGCACAAGTGTGAATCAACTTCACAAGGCATGCATGTATCCTTTGCCTACTGGATGTTCTTATTGGACAAGCGGGTCAAGCTTGTAACTCCAATATGATGAGCATGATCAGATCAGATGAACATAGTCACCTGGGTATGGCCATACACTTTCTCAATCATCTCATCTATGGGGCCCCTATAGAACATCACACTCCTTCAACAAGGAGACGGCAATCCTATATCTATCACTAGTGCCCTAACCTGAATCATAATCATTATCCAAGATAGTCTATAACCATTATATTTCAAATGATATTGAACTACCTCAAAACAATGACAATCATCATTTAGAAACACAAGTGATCTCAAGTCAAAGGACATGTGCAACTTGTTGCAAACAAAGATTATTCACATTGTGACAAGCAATTGAATATCCTAGTAGGGTCTGTCCAGTACATCCAATGTACCCATGAGTCTACATCTTATTCCATGCTCGAAGCATCCTATAAGATTAGAACACATATTAGTCTCAATCATATCAAGGCTGTCTCATGTTCACCAAGATATCTCGACTAAGGACATATGCATGTCAGCCTAGCTGAACAGCTTTGAGACATTATTCAGAAGTATACATATTGCAGCAGACAATGCAACATACTGAATAACAACCATTGCCTTTATAAACATAAAAGTTTATATACATGATACTGATACAATCCAAGGCCTCAAACATTAGCCTTAAGGGCATACCCCAACATTTGGGATGTGAGGAATGTTTGTGGGCTCCCTATATTGGGTGCTCGATACAATGAGTATGTGCCGGATGAGAAAACGCTTTTTGGTGAGACCGAACATGGTGAATTCCGGTAGTCTGCTTCTCTTAAAGCTGTATTTCGTCACTTTTACGAACTACTTTGCTGACATTCCGAGACGGTTTCTATCTCTCATTAGATCCTACACTTTGTTGACTTGGCTACCTCGTACGAGACTAGCTTTCCCTCACCCTGTGATCCTTTCGGCGTTGGCTCCGAGAATATTCTGGTGTAAGATTATGATGCACCCTCTCGACCCTCCATTGCAGCGAGGGAGATGGATCGGGACACCTTTTTTACAGCGTTCTTGGTCTGCTGGTTATGCTACTTCGTCATTCCCTACAAGTATCCCAACTGCATCAGGCCGGAGGTCTTTGTTATGGCCGATAAATTAGCACAGGGTATCTCTTTCCTTGGCCCCGGTGGCATTGTCCAATTTATTTTGATATTTGAGAGAGGCCCGCACCGCTGATTTCCCGAGTTCCCGGGATACGTTGATTCCGCTCCACTACTTGTTCGGATGGTTTAATTTACAGTTTCAAGGATTATATAGTACTGTTATCTCCGAATCTATGAATCGTAAGTTACCTTCTATGGTGTGTATCGCTGGAGCCTTTCCCGTCCACTTCAAATATATTGAGGCGCGCCTGTTCTTCCACAAGTGTGAAGTCTTTGGAAATCGGCGGATTATATTTCCCAACAGGGTAGGATATCTAGGTGAGCAGGTCGACATTCGAGATGACCCATCGACATCCTGACAGAGGATGGGTGGCTCGCTTCCGAGTTCCTTGTGAGCATCCACGTTAGCTGGTTACCTTTCAGAAGTGAAAATTTCGCCTCTCTAGAGGTATATAACCCGCACAAATGTGCTCGTCAATTTGGTTTCGATCAAATCATCCCTCGGAACGTCCTTTACTCCGGAAGATTATCTGGTGACCTCATGACGATTGCTTCTTGTTGGCGCCTATTACTCCGACGAGGGACCCGCTCATCATATACCATCCCAGCTCGTAGTCAAGCCCCTAGATGTGGATATGAATATTTAAGGTGACATTCCATGCATTTGAAGGTGTTCTTTGGTTATAACATCACGGATATATATAGCTCCACCGGGAAATCTCACGCACGAAGGTTTCTCAAGCGGGTGACTAATCGGCAAACATATGACTTCGAATTTAACCTCTCTCAATCTTTACCATCGAAGCGATCAAAGGCTCGAATTTTGAGGGTGGCGTCAACCGACCTAAGTGAGGTAACATCCTTGTCCTCTTTCCCCTTCATTTCCTTTTATTAGCTTGATAATTGACTTTTTTTTCTCCCTTTTTGAATAGGGTCTGGGTCATAAATGGAAACCAAGATCTGCCGCCAATGTCGGGGACTCGTCCCGCATGGCATCCCGTACGGATATCGCTCCCCCGCACGTAGATGGAGGTGATCTGGCCATTCCGGGTTTTCTTTCCCCCTCTTCCCGTATTCGTCTTTATTAGTATGCGATGATCGCCTCTTAACATGTTTTCTTCTGTGTTTCCTAGGAATTCGGACCACAGCGGTGGTTATTGAGCAAACAAATATCAGCGTTTCTGACGATGTCTTTGACGTGGACGCCCCCTTTGAATGCTGTAGACTTACTGAAGCATAACTCTAGTGATTCGTCAGATGACATGATCAGAGCTTGAAAGGAAGTATGTGTACTCTAAATCATTTAAACGTGTTGTTCTTGTGATTGACTTATGACTTGAACTCTGTATTGAGCTGATATTCTTGTCATTTACGCACCAGAGGAGCTTACAAAGGGATCTGAACTCCGTATTGGTTCAGCGAGCTCTCCAATTGAGCTGATGACAAGTTGGCAAACTATACACCTCTTTTCACTTACCATTTTGAATTGTCTTAATACCATGACTTTCCGATTGCACACAGCGAAACTTTTGAGCAAGGTTGAAACTCTTCATTTCATATTCCTTTCTTAACAATAGTTGTTTTTTGACGGCTTGTTGTTCCTGGGCCAGCTACAACTTCAAAGTCTGCACCAGGCACAAGGGACGTGCATTCCCCAAGCAATGGTATTTCTTTCCCATCCTTTTTATGTTGGCAAATGTCCTTTTTACTGTAGGCACCAATGAGGTTTGACATGATAACGACCATCTCTTTCATTTAATTCACTATAGTAATCTTCATCCGGGGAGTGCAGAATAATGAATCAACATTTTTCTTGCTTTCTTTTCTTTGTATTAGCTTTTCTTTGCATTAGAACTATGCTTGGGTTGTGACAATTTTAAATTCCATACCGAATGTTTGGCGTTTGGGGGATTAGACCATTCTTAACTTCTGTGTTACGACGATTCTTTCAGCACTAGCGTCAGAAGGACTACGCACTGTTGTGCACAATGAGGGTCCAACAAAGGATGGTAACTTTCACGGTTATCCCTACACCCCAGCTGATCCTCTTCATCATTATTTTGCTTATTAATTGCGTCCTGCTCGTTGTCACTTCCTAGTTGCATATGATCCTAATTACTTCTTAGCTATATATATGATCCATTATGGTGATAGAAGAGGGGCTTCTTCTTGCTAGGCCTTGTACCACATACTATACAGCATGTTGCAGCAGCAAGAGATGTACACAGCAAGGGCACTGAGGAGCAAGAGACTACCCAAGGATGCGCTAGTTCCTCTAACGGTGGAGACTTGATCTATATCAGCGCACGCAGTGAGATCTCATCCATTCTATTATAGTGATAGCTAATCCTGAACTTGTGACAGGCATTGAGGAGATCACTACTAGAGATGGCTACCAGCCTAGCGATGGTAACGGTTCATATGTCGATCCTCCTAATGATAGTAACCTCGACTTATTACAGCACATAATGTAATTTCAAGTATTTTGCCATGTTAATAATCTATCTGTGGTTCATGACAGGTACTGACAAGGTGATCGCCATGTTAGCAAATTATTATAATTTGTATGACATCGTATTTGTATTGTCAGGCTATTGTTTAACAGGATTGCGCACATGATATTAAGGGGGACCTTTTGCAATTTTTTTTAGACATGGGGGCTAAATTTCATCCAGGAAAGCGTGCCCGTCCATAGCACAGTTCAAGTTGTCCAGCCTCAAATTATACAACATCTCCACTTGTCATTGTCGCAACTCCAGAAATGGAATTATGAAATTGATACCGCACAAGATAATACCCCTTTTTGCATCATGGCGCGCAATATACAACCAGTTTTGAAATGCCCATTATGTTTTCCCCCTTTTTTGATTGAAAACAACTAGTTTCTACTATCCCAAAACAGATTCAAAACAACTCTTGCTTGGACCAATTAGCAAAACTAAAAGTAAATCAACTAGGCCACTTACAGATTTTAAACAAAGACCACACACAAAAACAAAACATAATGGTAAGCTGAGGAATTTTTCAAACTGCAGCGAAGGCCTTCTTCGCACCACTTACTGATCCAGCAGGTATCACTTTCGGTACATTGAACCGAATAGTTTTCGCTAGTGGCCTGCACTGACCAATGATAACGTGATCACCTTCTTTCACACGAAAGCAGGGCGAAATGTGAGCGGGGATATTAGAGTGCCTCTTCTCTATCTTTGGATACTTTTTTCACGTAGTGAAGGTAATTTCATCGTACAATGATGGTTCTAAACAGTTTGGCACTGTGGCATGTACCAAATAAGATACGACCTCGAATTGAGACATTACCAGCGAATGGACATTTCTTGTCAATGTAGGTCCCCTCAATGGCTTCTCTAGGAGTCTTGAAGCCAAGACCTATACCCTTCCATAATCTACTTCCATCTTTTCCGGGCTTCTTCCCATTTCCGAATTTTTTAGCTCAGAAACACCTTCGGCTGCTTCAAAAAGCCTTTTCTGTCTGCTTTGTCATGACCGACCAAGCAAGCATCACCAGCAGCAAACGAAGAGAAACAGTTCCAATACTCCTGGTCCTATTGTTGCTTGGTCGGAATTAGATTTGCGCTTTAAGCATCGTATTTCTTTAAGAAGCGGTCATTAATGGGTGGCATTAGGTGCGCCCCCCCCCCCCTCTTGGTCTGTCAATTGGTAAGCTCCCCCCCTCATAGACTTTTCCTATCACGTAGGGCCCTTCCCAGTTAGGGTTGAATTTGTTTTTTGCTATCTTGTTGGATATGATAGGTCGCCTTAACAAGGATGAGATCTCCTTTTTTGAAAGTATGCTCCCTGGTCAACTTGTCGTATGCTCTTGCCATATGCGCTTGGTATAGCTCCAGGTTTTGCTGCGCTATCAGCCTTTGCTTGTCAAGTGTGTCCAGTTCATCAAGGCGTAATTGAACATTTTCGTCCATTGTCATGTCACATTGCACAGCGATTCTTAGCGAAGGGATTTCCACCTCAAGTGGGAGCACTGCTTCAACGCCAAAGACCAAGGAATAAAGCGTTGATTGCGTAGGCGTACGATACGTGGTTCGATAAGCCCACAATGCTTCCACTAGCTTTTGATGTCATTTTCTTTTGTTCTTTGAAACACTCTTCTTGAGCAACTTGCACAGAGTCTTGTTGAATGCTTCAGCAAAACCATTTGCTCTTAGATTGTATATTGAAGAATACCGCCAATCAATTTTATGACACTCTGCAAATTTGTAGACCGAGGCATTTTTGAAAACCAAGTCATTGTCAGATATGATTCTTCTAGGAGTCTCAAAGCAACTCAGTACATGTTTGCGAAAGAAATTGATGACATTATTGACTTTGACTTCTCTTAGTGGGATGGCCTCCACCCATTTGGAGAAATAGTCTGTTGCTGCGAGTATGAATTGGTGCCCCAGAGATGAGAGAGGTTCTATTGGCCTCACTATATCAGTCCCCCACATTTCAAACCGCCATGATGAGATCGTTGGATGGAGAGGGTTAGGGTGCTTGTGAATTAAATCTCCATGTACTTGGCATAAATAACAAGTCTTTGCATAGTTCATACAATCTCGTACCATAGTTGGCCAATAGTACCCTAATCTTTTAATTTTGAGATACATCTGTGGGCCTGACTAGTGGGCACGACAAAGGCTGGAATGGATTTCATGTAACACGTGAGTGATCTCATCCATCGCAATGCACTTGAGCCAGAGTTATTCATATGATCGGCGGTATAACGTATCGTTTACAAATGTATACCGAAGAGCTCATTTCTTTAGTTGCACTCTGAGTCTTGTCTTCGGGTAAAATATCATTTTTGAGATAATTTACAAATGGCTTCCTCCAATCATGTTCTTGTGTAACGGTAGCCGTCATGGTATTCGACACTCCTTCCTTATGAATGACATCACTTTCGACAGGTGCAATTTGCTTCCTATCTCTAATCGTAATGTTAATTTGGTCGACAGACGGTCCGGCCAACTCTTTAGCAAACTTCGCTAATGTGTCTGCTCTGTCGTTAGCAGCCCGAGTTACACAAGTCAAAGAGACGCACGATATTTCTTCCATGAGCTTCGCAGCCCTTGTGTAATATTTACACAACTCTAATTTCTTGACTTTGTATTCGCTCGTTATTTGCTTGATAACAAGTTGTGAATCTTTTCTCCATATATACGTAATCTTTCAATTTTCATCTCTAGCGTGAGCTCAAGTCCGGCAATTAAAGCTTCATATTCGGCTTCGTTGTTGGTACAGGGACCATGAGAGCTAGAGAATAATATAATATGCCCTTCTCAAGGGTGATGAATACCAGGCCGATCCCTGATTTTACTTTTGGGATATTTAGGGGAATGACTGGTTGAATTGCGAATGCCCCGTCGAAATAGAGTTCCCAATATTCGTCATTGGCCTCAGCACTTAGTATCTCCTCGTCCGAAAAGTCGTAATTCAAAGGAGAATCATCGGGAACGGGATGGGCTGCTAAGAAATGAGCGAGTACTTGTCCTTTTATTACCTTTTGCGACACGTATGCGATGTCGAACTCCTGGAGTAAGACTGCCCATTTGACTAATCACCCAGTCAAAGTCGGTCTCGTCATCAAGTACCTTGAAGGATTGACCCTCGATATAAGATGGACTTCGTGCTCGAGAAGGTAGTGTCTTAATTTTTTAATGGCAAATATCAAAGCCAAACACTGTTTTTCGATTGGAGAATAGGAGTGCTCTGCCCCCACAAACATCCGACTAAGATAATACAGGGTGGTCTCCTTCCCATCATCATTATTTTGGGCCAATAGCGCCCCCAAGGATGTCTCTAACGCCGTGGTATATAAAATCAACGGTTTTCCGGTGATAGGTGCCCCAAGGACCGGAGGATATGAAAGATATTCCTTGATACTCTCAAAAGCGTTTTGACATGTGTCATCCCAAACAAAAGGAGCATTCTTCTTTGTTAGCTTTGAAAAGGGGTGGATTCGCCCGGATAGATTAGAAATAAACCTCCTGATATAAGTTAGTCGTCCTTGAAAGGATTTGAGCTCCTTAAGATTCTTCGGGGGTGGCATATCTTTGATTGAACTTTTCTTTGCAGGATCGATTTCAATTTTCCTATGTTTTACCACAAAACCCAAGAATTTCCCGGATGATACTCCAAATGCACATTTGAGTGGGTTCATCTTGAGGTTGTACTCGCGAACGTGAGTGAATACGGTCCTCAAGTCTTGTTAGTGTTCCGCTTTAGATCGCAACTTAACCACTAGATCATTGACATAACACTCGACAAACTTGTGGATTAAATCAATGAAAATCTTAGTCATTGCGCGTTGGTATGTTGCCCCGACATTCTTTAATCCGAACAGCATAACAGTATAGTAGAAAATGTCGATAGGTGTGCGAAATACAATGTGCTTATGATCTTCTGACGCCATCATAATTTGATTATAATCGGATGACCCGTCCATGAATGAGAACACTTTGAAATTCGATACCGAGTCGATCATCACTTCGGTAACGGGGAGTGGAAAGTCATCCTTCAGACATGTGTTATTTAAGTCTCGAAAATCGACACAAATTCGAATTTGCCTATTTTTCTTTTTCACTAGGACGATACTTGCTATCCAACCTACGTATTTCTCTTCCCTTATAAAGCCAGCCTCGATTAATTTCTTTATTTCAGAGGTGATTTGCTCTTCAAGCTCTATTCTCATCCTTCTCGGTGCTTGCTTTACCGGAGTGACGTCGGGTTTAATTGATAGATTGTGAACAGCGACCTCTAGGCTAAGGCCCGGCATCTCTTTATACATCCACACAAAGCAATCACTAAACTCATGGAGGAGTGTCTTTAGCTGGTCCTTCTCTTGTTGGGATAGTTGTGCACTTATGTAGGTGGGCCTAACATCCTCCACCGATCCAAGGTTGATTTTGATCAATTCGTCGCAAGTAGTCTGCCCCCCATCTTCTAGCTCTTTCGGCGCCCTTTTGTGTTCTTCTTTTTCTTGCTCTATTATGTCTACTTCGCGTATTGTCACCACGTTGCAGGTATGTGAATAAAATCCAAGAGCTTCTTCACTTGGTTTTGTATATCCCAAACCACGGGCAGTGGAAATCTTTCCATTTGGTAGTGTGATATTTCGTGGACTTAGGTTCCACAATCTTTCAAATTGGCGTAATTCACTTCTCAGCTGGGGCTTCAAACAACCGTACTTTTTCATAAGATTTTTTAAGTTTGGAAGGTAATAAGCAAATGGGGGAACTTCAACAAGTTGTGTCGATTCCGGATCGCTCTCTTGACTCGTCTTGATGTGATAAATTTCGTCTGACTGATAGAAGTGTATGGGCTTATGAACAAAAAGCTTGCCTTTTGCTCATTCCCTCTTTGCAGGGACAATAAAAGTTTTCATTTCAAAGACTTAGGATGTGTTGAGCAGAGTAAAACCTTTGAGACAGCCTTGAGGAACCCTTAAAACTTCTACCTCGTAGCTTGTCATGTTTCGACGTGGCATAAATTTTTGTGACGAGCCTTTTTTTCTCATGCGTCTCAATCACGTCACATGTAGAGATTGATCCGTCACTCGTTTTTGATTCGGAGTCACTCCCAAAGTGAGGACATGCAGATAGGGTTTTTCAATTTTTGAATAATTGAGTTCTACAGCAGTGATTTCAAGGGTTGCGCCGGTGACTATGAAGTAGTGCGCGTCTTCGTATCTGACTTCATGCACTGAAAAGGGCTGAATGTCCCCATTAATGCGCGCTTCATTACCTTCCTCCAGGTATTTTAAACATTGATGTAATGTGGATGGGACTACATTATTCTCGTGCAACCAAGGCCTCCCGAGAAACGCCTTATATGATGCGTCAGTGTCAATGACATAGAACTTAACCTCGGTTGTTAGACCATTGAGTTGTACTGGCAAATATATAGAGCCTAGGGCTTTTTGGCTGTTCTTATTGAATCCTTGGATAACGACCTTTTCAGCCGTCAAATTAAGAATGTCCAGGGAAAGACTCTTTAAAGTTCGCAGGGTTAGGAGGTTAATTGACGACCCCGGGTCAATCAAGATCCCATTTATCATCATCCCCTCCACGTCTCCGGTCACATAAAGTGGCCGGTTATGTTGTGACGTCCCTAACAGCATATCATCATCGTCAAAAGTAATGGATGATGTCGCATACACATGCAACGCTTTTTTTTACATCGGCCTCTACAAAAGAATGCTTGAAATTTCTGAGGGTTTTGCAAGGCATAGATAAGGACATCCTTCAATTTTTGTGACATCATTAATGCATCGTATATACTGAGAAGAGCAGGAACTTTTCTCAGATATGACAATATATTGTATTCAGAACGAGATAGCTTTACTAGAGGTGCCGCATCATCATCCATCTCCTACGTTTCAATTTGTTTGCCCTTGAGTTTCTCTTTCTCTTTATCCATCGTTCGTCCTGTTATGACTTTACCACTCCTGAGGTTTATTTGACAGGACTCATTCATTTGCTTACTGTTTTCAGTTGTAGGTGCCTCCTCATACAGGTAGGCAGGCAAGAACTCATCTTCAGAGTGACTCCCTAAGTTAATCACGTTGCAGATGCTCGACTTTGCGATAGCGACAGCTACAGGATCCTCAGTTTCATCTCCCTCCAAGGGTTCCAGGATTACAGATATCATCCTAGAAGATTCCACCTCGTACTCTTCGTCTTCTAAGAGCCCTTCCCACATCTCTTCAGTGATGTAGTGACGAAGCTTTATAGGCTCAGGTATGTCTTGTTCGTACTCCTCAAGCAAATCAATATATTTTTCGAGCTCGTTGTTTTCTTGTATTTTAGTTGAAAAGGCTAACTTCTTGTTCTTTCTCCTCTTTGATTGAGAATTCTTTTTCTTTTCCTTTTGCTTTTCACTCATTGGCAGGCGTGGCCCCGATGATATGCATTGCGGAGACAAGGGATCTTTCCACACAACACCTAGCATCTGTTTTAATTTTTGTAGAAGTCGCAACGTCTTTCTTGACACCATGGTGTTCCACTCTTCATCTTCTTCGAGTGTTAGATCTATATCTTTTGTTTCAATAACGTTAGCTTCTTCAGTCGGTGTCTCGTTCAATACTTGTTTTGACAAGGTTATCTTCCCTGACTTATATTGCTTCTCCACCCAATGTTTGAAAATGTAACAGTCTTCTATTGTGTGCTCCAGTACGCGATGGTAGGGGCAAAAGTTGGATCGTCAGTTTTATTGGCTTCTTCAGGGCGCTTCGATTCTGGCAGCTGCAAATCATTTTTCAGAGCTGTCTCTAAAAATCTTTATTGTCTTCTCCCTTTTGAAAGAATAAATTTTATTTTTTCTCTCTTCAAGAGTCAACGGCTTGCCCCGACTATTTTCACCAAGTGTTGGCACTTTCTCGATTCACGATATGTTCATATTATGAACCTCCACCCTTTTACCCTTGCTAGCAACATTTGTATAGGAGATTTTAGGCTCATTCCTCCTTGGCTCTTCCCTTTTAAATTTTGGAACTTGCGTATTTACGTAGGGCTGATGGTTTATTCATTCATGTTTTGCCACTTGGGTAATTAATTCCTGAAACATAGAAATGTTATTAGTGCAAAGGAAGGGGGCCATCCAGTTGTCGATATTGCGAAGTAATAATTCCACAGCTTGGGTTTGCTCTAGCGATTGTTCACACTTGATACTCAAGTTTCTCCACCTCGTGATGTAATTAAGGATGATTTCGTCCTTTTTACTCTTTGTATTCGCTAAGTCTACGATTGCAACCTTATCGCTTACTGAAGCGAATTTCATCCTGAAGGCTTCCTCCATATCAACCCAGGTTTTGATAACTTCATTCTCTAAGGAGTAGTACCATTCAAAGGCGACCCCCCGAGAGGCTATGTGAAAACTGTCAGAGCAATAGGGCGTCGTTACTTCCATATTCCCACAAGTCGCAATGAAGTGGGCTAAATGCTAGTCAGGGTTTCCTATTCCATTGAACATTTTAAAGTGTAGTTGTTATGGCCCGACCCCCCCTTGGCTGCCTCAATCGGTGGTCTGCCACCTTGGGCTGTCTCAGTCGGCGATCTGCCCCCTGGGGCTGCCTCAGTCGGCGATCTGCCCCCTTGGGCCGACCTTAACACGTCAGGCCTAGGAGCCCGAATCCCGGCCGAATAAACCGCGCAAATTTCATCTGCAGCAGGATTTGATCCCTAGACATGACCCTCATGAGTCATGACCCTTTAACCATTGAGTTGTTATGGTGGTTTCTACTTTAGCGACAGAGTGGTTACACCTCACAAGGATTAGGCGACCTTGTTTGAAGAGTCTAGACTTCTTCTTTCTCAAGACTTGTCGTTCCTGCTTCTTCATCCTTTCAGGATTTGAGAACACAGTTTGGTGAATTTTGTCCCCATTAACAGTGAAAGACGGTTCTTCCTCTTCTTTGTTGAACATGTCATGCCCCCATTAACAATGTCTGACGGTTCTTCCTTTCTCGTGGTAGTCCTTTTCTTCTTCAAGGAGGTCCTACTCTTGATGACCGGAGTAATCTTTCCCTCACCCTTAATGTTCTCAGAGTCTTTGAACGGTACATAAATGAATTCGGCTACATCCGGGATACAACCGACTTTTGCATTCCATGTGGTGTCCATCACTCCCTCCACGAAGATGTTGACCTTTCTCGTCATCTCAGAAAATTTCTGCGCAGAACAAGACAAGTATGAGAACGTGGGTGCAAACATTGTTGCGTAATATAGATCTTTAAGATGAAAGGAGAAGCCAGGTCCCACCGGGCATGCCAGAATTTGTGGGGTTAAAATTATTAGAAATGTAGTATGACCATTTCAAATTCACCTTAAATTAATAAGGTTTTTTTTTGTTAAATGGGTTCTGGCTTCCAATGAGCGCAAGCGCTCATTATTAATTACCCCTAAAATTAGGGAACCTTTGATTAAGAGATCTATAATACACAACAAAATGAGAAAGACGAGTCAGATGATATCATTCATAAATATGATGAGAATACATGGTTTGACACGATAAAAGAAAAGAGTTTTCATCAACTTAGGCAATTTGTGTTCGTCAAGAGTTTGACCGTGGAACATCTTGGGCTTTCATCCGGCCTAGGCAATACAATGTCACATTGAGGAGCTACGCCTCGATGGTAAACATCGACGTACGCATCTCCCAAACAATATTTCATCATAATGCGTTAAGGCACATTGGAAATCTGATTTGGAAAATTATCCGACCTCTTGGCGTGTTGGATAATTTGATTTTGAAATTTATCCAGCCTTGTGGCGTGTTGGATAATTTGATTTGGAAAGTTATCCGGCCTCTTGGCGAGTTGGATAATTTGATTTTGAAATTTATCCGGTTTTGCCGCATGTTGGATAATTTGATTTTGAAATTTATCCGATCTTGCGGCGTGTTGGATAATTTGATTTTGAAATTTATCCGGCCTTGCAACGTGTTGGATAATTTGATTTTGAAATTTTTATCCTTAGCCTCAACGAACGTGATGCCATATTGATGAGTTACGCCCTGACGTCAAACGTCGACGTACGCACCTCCCAAACAATATTCCATCGCGGCGGTATGAGGCCTTCAAGTATTTTGATATTTTTTTTTTTTACTCAACTTTTGACTAGACGTGACATTTGAGCTAAGTTCAGATCATTTAGCAAGGTGACTAAACCAGTCATGGTTTATGTGTTTCGTCGCACGTTTAAATCCCAAAAATGTCCTCGTCATTTAAGATTATCCCTTAAATCAAAAGAGTAGCTTTACTCTTTGGCTTAGTTTAATTTCCAGCCAGATTCGACAACGGGCTGATCTTGGTGGAGGTGCATGCAAAAAAGGGCGTGGATGATGGTGAGGCATCGACACCTGACAGATTGGGTTTGCCCTTACTGCCGATGGTATGGGCGATTAACGGGAAACTGGTATCGGGGGCTGCCGAGGAGATGGTGTTCGTCTAGATTGGGAGCAATGGAGATGTCGACTTGTTGCAACGTGGTTCCAGGCGGTGACATGCTTCATCAACGACGTCCAAGTTGAAGAAGGTCGAAGCAAAGGGGACCAATGGAGAAGTGTTCGTTCAGGACGGCGCTAGGGCTAGCAAGAACAGCGATTGGGAGATGATCAGTAGCAGCTAAGTCTGTAGCATGAGGCGAGCGAGGTTCAAGGCTAGCGGAGGCGGAGGCGGAGCGGCACGAGGCGACTGCAGCTTCACAAAAGAAATTCTAAACTCCCTATTTGTTATTTTTAAGATGATCTGATTAGCAACTTTTCAAGACTCCTGAAATCCCCTTGATGATCTCCTCTTTTGCTAGTAGCCGATTGGTCGGTGTATCCACCGAGAGAAAGAATTGCAGAAGCTAGAATCAACGCCAGGAGGTGGGATTTCAACCGATTAGGCTCATTCTGGGTTTTGGCTTGCCAACGAAACGGGCTTGGGCTGAGTCCACCTGAGGAATGGCGCATCCCTCTAGTTTGTTTATTTGCTTCCCCTTTTTATTTCTCCCTTTTATTATTTTCTCAACGGCTCTATGTTCTCCTGACCTTGGTAGAGAACTTCGGCGGTGACCGGTGGGTTCTATTAAGTGAAGTAAAAAAGAAATCAAATTTTATCTGGATAATCTCGGTCTCTTTTCTCTGACGTTGTTATTTTACACGTTTCTTCGTATGACAGCACGGTGAAGCAGGGCTTTATTGCTTCCTTTTCGTAGTGCATTTCTTGGAGAAATTTTACCAAGTAAGCGTTTATCATGCAGTAGCGTTTTGCCCGAATAATTTTGCTTCAGTCTTTTCATTTTGCATTTGTTTTTGGTGCATTTTAACACAGAATTTTCTTTCATAGTAAGGGTCTATTTCGGCAGCTCTAGGATAGCAACAAGCTATCTTGGGGAGTTCGTTCGTGTGCGGTAATTTTTGAAGACAGGGTTCAAGAGGGAATTCTAGACGGGTATCTCTTCTCCACCCTTTTTTCTTCCCTGGATTCTTAGGTTATTCAAGCCGCGTTCTTCTTTTCTTAATTCAGTCTTTCTCTTCTTTCAATCAGCTTCTGCGTATCTTTCTAAAAAGATTTTGAGCCCATTCTTGAAGGAGTTCGATCAGACGAAAGGAGCAAAAGGCCCGAACTAGGTATTCTTTTATTCTACTTCAAATGCTTCCTGTTTATGAGTTCTTTCGGTTTTTTACCTTTCATTCGCTCTCTCTTCTTTGCACAATTTTATCGCATGCTCTCCGTCCTCTTTCCTTTTTCCTCTCCTTTTTTTTTAATGCAGCATCATTCTTTTCCTTTTTTTTTTGGTATCTCTTCAGTCCTCTCCCTCCCTCTTACATCACTTCCTCTTCATCTCATCTTCTCGCATCACTTCTTCTACTCATCTTTTCCTTTCTCTTTCTTTTTTTTTCTTACAACATTTAACGTAATACATTTCTCCCCTGGTTCCGCTCATCTGGCATCTCCCCTCTTTCTACTTACCTTTCGTATAGCTTCCTCTGCTCTTCTCAGTATCTTTGTGTCACCGGTGCTTAGTGCACCTTAGGCCTAATAAACAAACGAGGAAATGGTGTGTGTGTGCGTTTTTTTAGTGGTGCCACTGGGTGCTTAGTGCACCTTAGGCCTATAGAAGATAAGAAAACTTCCTTCATTACCTCTGGATGCCTCTTTTCGCAGCTTCTAGGTGCTCCTCTCTGTAGCATTTTTTTCTGTCCTCTTTTTAGCTCATCCTCCCCTTTTATAAGCTTCCAGCTGAACAACCCTAACAGCTATTTTTTTTTTCTTTCGCGCCTCTTCTTTTTTTTTGTTGAATGTCGTGAGCACTTTCTTCTTTTCTTTTCTCCATCCTAATCACTTCCCATGCTCACCCCCTTCCCTTCTCAGTCCTAACCACTTCCCATGATCACCCCCTTCCCTTGTCTTGTTTGATTTTTGGGCACTTATCTCATGTGCTTACCTGCATGTGTCCTATTTGCCCTATTCATACGCGCCAGACTTTTCCTTTTATTATACGTCTCTTTATTTTCAGAACACTGATGCCTTCCAGATTTTAGTTGTATTTTGATGTGTTTTCGATTTGATCTAGAGTCAATACCAATTTTGACCTGGTTATTCGGTCTACAGTAGGTTCATTTATTCCTCATGGAATTAGATTAATTGACTGACGTCTTTAATACAGTCTCTTCTTGGATTGCTATCTCTAGATTTCTGATTTTTCCTACGCATGTTTCCACTTTCGGCTTTCCCTAGTTTTGATTCCAATTTGCAGCAGTTTGCGCTTTCTCTAAATTTTGTCTATAGTCCCAACGGTGGCTTTTTCGTCGCCTCAATTTAAAGTTCAAACTGCTTAATAACACTACATTGTTTCTTTACAGACTTGCCGGATCTTCTTTGGCTTTCTCTAGCAACTCCCCGGTGGCTTCTTTGTAAGTGTAACTTAGCGTCTAGACCCTTCTATTTAGAGATTGGTAATTCCTTGGTTGGTAGGGGCTTCTTCTTATTCAGTTTTATTTCCATTATGATATCTATGCTTGGTTTGAATGACGCTGCTCACATATGAATCCTTCTGTTATGAAGTTTTATAGCCCAATAAGGAAAAATATCATTACGCAAGACCTGGAGGTGGAAGGTCAGTAGAAAGTTCATATACTTTTGGTAAGTTCATATACTTTTGGTGCTAGCTTAAGCTCATATGTACCAACAAGTAACTAAAAATTATATATGATAAAGAAGGCACGATCTTTATTTTAAACATTCAATAGGAAAAAAAAAGCCGAAGAAGTTGAATTTTGATAAATTCAAAATCTGAGAAAGAACAACATGCAGATATAATTTCTCCAGAAGTTTACATGAGAAATCAACCATAAATCATCGTTATGCAGAAGAAGATAAATTCTAGTGATGTCGAAAAAAAATTAAAAGAGAAAAGACCTGTTCTTGAGGGAGAATGTAGTTGGTCTTGGTTTCACATCAAGCTTCAGATGTGGCAAATTGAACCTGTTAGCAAAGTCATCTTGGATGCTCTGTTTCCATTCGGGATCATTCACATGAACTTCAGGCTTAATGACAACGGCGCTAACACCAATCACTCGAGATGCATGTTTGACTATTTCCTTGAATCTTCTTCTCCTTGAATAACTAAAGTTGCACATTGGCATTTGCAAATTTGATTTTTTGCCATGTTGTATATTAACCAAACAGATACTATTATTTGACCAAGTGACTGACATTCTTTATGCAAGGGATCACTGAGCAGCAGCTTCCTGGTTGAAAAATTAACAAAAAAAAATAATCTGCAGGACAAAGATAACAATGTTAAAAGTAGCATGGAGATATCTTTGTGGTCTAACACATGTCACACCCCGACAAATAACTTTATTTACCGAAACATGACAACACATGTCACTACAAAATTCCAATCCATAACCCACAAAATCATTATAAAAAATTTCAATATCATTAAATCATATAACTCTTATAACAAATCTCAAAACCAATTTAAGATATTGACATAAAAAAAAGGATAACAACGCACATCCAACTCGTAACCTGAAATTTTAGTTCAACAAGGATAATTGGAAATGATTATTACATCAGCACCAATAAAAATTTCTTTTTTCAACCATTTGCATTCTTTCTTTTATGAATCGTTCTTTATATTGGAATCATGTGTTATCCTATGTCTTAAAGGTTCAGCAAGGTTTCAATTTCTGCCTAAGCTCATAACTGAAAGCAACCTAGCTGTGGTTCCGTCTTGCCGATGCTTCGTCCATAGAAAACACCAATTTACTCCTTGCTATTAAAAGAACATCATTTTGGTTCTAGCAATTAACCTAGCAGTCTACAGTCTACACTGTCCAAATACAGAATCTCACAGCATAATTTAATGCAGGAGCAACAATTATGAGAAGAGTAACTCTTGCTCCGGATGCAAAGGGGTGATGGATGAGCGTTTTTGCTCAGGCTGGTTAATGACTGGACTCTGCTTGTTAAGAATTCCTGAATATGTTGCCCTGAACCTGCTTGTCAATGGGCTCCACTGAAGTAAAGAAACAGAGAGTAGCATGTTCCAGTCAATTTGCGATTTTCTTCTCCTACATTCATGTCTTGCAAGGAATGTATATATAACAATATATAAATAGCAATTCAGGAAACTGTCCTGAATTACGTTATGTATAAATACATCTCGTGATGTAATACAATTCTGTGAGATATTTTCTCCCTCAATAGCTTCCTCGTTCAATCCATTATTCCGTTCACTGCTACATA
The DNA here is from genome assembly GCA_027563935.2 of Costus lasius. NCBI lineage: Eukaryota > Viridiplantae > Streptophyta > Magnoliopsida > Zingiberales > Costaceae > Costus > Costus lasius. Next base: position 126,845,765 of record CM050446.2, read on the forward strand.
GGAATCGTGGCATCTAATCCCGATATTAGTCAAGGATCAACAAAGAAGCGAGCAGTTAAAATCGCAAAACCATCGAATTCCAACCCAAAGCCAAATTTTGGTGTTTCAATTTTCTAATCGAATAGAACCTAATTGAAAGCCCACTACGAAGATAATTGGGAGCACAGTTTTTCTGCCCTACCGTTAGCAAACCCACATCAAAACTATCGAATCACAGCCTCAAAACTTGGACCTTGGCATCTCGAATCGCATTCTCAGACTGAACTTCCACTTAAAAACTCACTAAAATTCCAGAACAACTGGAATCAAAGTTACACCACTGAACCTTGGCGAAGCAGAAACCCCTCCCTCCTTGCAATTCAGAAAAATCAACAGACGGAACAAAAAGGACGAAGATTATTGCACTCAGTGAAGCAAACGATTACAATAAAAAGATGGTACCTGCAAGAAATCTAACTTAGTTGATCGTCAGAAATGGAAGTGGAATTCCGCTTCACTTTGTCCGTCTCCGGCTCGAGGCCACGACTTGTATTGTTCTTCGCGTTTTTAGTTCTTTGAATCGAGGAGGAAAGCGAGAAAAAAGGCGCGCTTTTTATTGACCAGCGAAACGGCGGAACCGAGTACAACTCGATGCAAAGCCGCCTGCATAAGGTAGTATGAGAAAATCCTCTCAACCGTCAGATCAAAGAGGATGAGTGAAGTGTGATGCGATGGAACGGCTCTGCTGAATAGTGATACAAGTTAGGCTTGCATTCGATCCATCGGAAAGAGAGTTGGGAGTTTTTATTTATTTATTTTATTTTAAGTTTGGAGCTTTTGTTAAAAAAAAGGTCTGAAGTCCCATGAACACTTGCCTGTTTGAAGCAAATTTTTTAAGCTTAGGCGCCCATCCACCGTCCAAAAACATTCGAATTCGTGTATACATAAAATATTTTTTCCTATTTACCCTGTAATATTATTTTTTGTGAGATACAGTTTAACTATTTTGATTCTAAAATAATATAAATTTTCTGTTGTTTAATAAAATATTATATTTTTGTCCAAATGATCAGGGGTTCAAATTTTATTAGCCATTATTAAAAAATTATTCAAGGATTAATAGAATATTTTTTCTATTGTTTAATAAAATATTTTCTTGTTTAATCATATGTTATTTTATGTGAGATTTAAAAGTCATCAATGACACTATTGGTTCGTAAGTAACCTTTCCGCTGCGTGTACCGTATTGGTTCGAGTATAGCCAATCACGCGGTGTATAGAAAGGAGACAACACATGTTACGCGCGCGTATGCACGTAGCTATCGAGGCGGCGGGGAGAGCACGGCGCACGGCTCCGCTGTAATTAATTGTCGTCGTAATAACCGGCTAATTACTATAATTAGGCAGATGGTTGGCGGGAATTAATTACACGTGTATGGTCGCTCGTACGATACAATAGTCAATACAATCGCGGAGTACATGGGCTCGCAATGGGCGGCGCCAAATTACATGGTTCCGCTCATTTATTGAACCCAAGTGGCCCGACACGGCCCAAATTAATCGCAGATGCCATCCCAAGCAGCTGGAGTAATTGAAGGCGGTTACTATAAAAGTATCTGAGCGGTGTCCTTACCGATTGTAAACTCACCGGCAGCAGGGCGTTATCCTCGCGAGGAGCGGCTGGTGACCGGCGGCAAGTATGTTGAGAGTTGAGACCAACGTTTCAAAATTAAAGACAAAAGCATTAATGCCGTGCGTGTGTTGTATCTTTCTTCGTGACGCTGACTGATCAGTTGAGTCCGGAGGACTCGGTGCAAAAACTCCAAACGACTTTAACAATAGCAATGGCTTGGTGCCTTGCGCGCCGCTCGGAGCCAGCAATGTCGCTTGACTGTACGTACATGTACGTACATGTACGTTTGGATCCGTAACTCTATTTCACTATTTGTTTGTTGATTACTAAATCTTATTCACAGTTGCCTGTACGGGCTATATATTCGTGAACATTGATAAATGAAGGGTAAAGGAAACTAGTACATCATTGAAACACACTTTCACGCTGAAGAAAACACAGCAGTTACACAACATATATAATCAAGATCATACTATAATCGGATCGGCATCTGTTATATATTAAACTAATCTTGGATGGACCGACTCGAACCGAAGGGGCTCGGAGGGTAGACCCGTCCGGCGCGGCCTGACCCCAGGTCGACCCCGCAGCTCTCCACCCGAAATCTCGCCGTCGGAGCCTTCGCGCCCTCCAACCCTGGCCGCTCGAAACTGCCTCTTTCATGCATCCTTGCGGAGGCGCTGGCCGTCACGTTCACCGCCTTGTCGCTGACGCAGCCTAGCAGAAGCCCCGAGCCCGAGGACCTCCTCGTTTTCCGGAAGGTCGTCGCCTGCTCATCTGTATCCGACGCGATCGAAAAGTTCGCGACGCTCGCCGTCGCCACGCTCCACTCGACGCTCGCCTCGCTCGGCTCGTATCCTGTGGTGGTGACCGACTCCGATCCGGCGGCCAGAGGATGCGAATTCATCGATAGGCACTCGATCTCGAACAGATCCGAGCTCGCATCACTCGTGGCGTCGTCATCTCGCCCGCCGACGCTTTTCCTTAGAGTGAAAACGAACCCCTCTTTCTCCTCCTCGAGTTTGAAATCTTTCCTGATGGGTGCCAATTTCCTCGTCACGGAGTTCAAATTTGGAGGGAAACCGAAAGCCTCTTGCTTCAAACTGGGATTACTTGTTTTGAACCTCCAGTCGCGCACCGGGCGTCCGTCGTTTTGCTGCTTCTTGAGGTCGGGCATGGCTTCTTTGTCGATCACGTCGAGGGCGTTCTTCCTCGCGCACAACGAGCACGGGAAGACGCCGAGAAACCGCTTGCCGCCGCCGCCGCCACCGGCGTCCCTTCGGTAGCCGGCGGGAGCGTGCGTGCGGTGGTGATCGCGTAGAAGCGTGCTGCGGCTGTTGCAGGAGCTCGCCTCGGAGACGGAGCTGACGCTGCCAGGCCGTGACTTGGATCGCACCAGCACGTGCACCTCCTTACTGATCGGCGTCCCGAGCATTTGCTCGGGGGTCGCACTGGCGGCGTCATCCATTACGCCGCTGAAGTACTTCTCGGCGTCGAAGATTTCGATCTCGCGTTCGAAAGTCCGCCGGCGGTTCAAGCTTATTTGGCATGACAAGTGCTCCGGTGCACAGTTGCCGAGCTCCGGTGCTGGGAAGTTCTCCTTGACCATGGCGAGGTATGTGGAGAGTGAATCATCTCGGGACTTGCTCGACTTGTTCCCGAAGGCAAAAGTGGTCTTCGGAGCTACTCTGACAGAAGCCATTTGAAGAAAGAGAATTCCACGGAGAAGAAACAAAGGAGAATTGTGCTCACTAAATCTGAATCGAAGGTCAACAAAAGAGGATCAAAGAAAGAAACAATCTGCGCGTTGGAAGAGGTGCGTGCATCCAAAAGGCAAGATATTTTAATAGCCTAATCTAAACTACAATTTTTCCTGCCACGAGCACTTCCTGTCAATTCATGAAATAACGCATCATTTTTGGGAAGTAAGCTTTCCTAAACATACTAGAAAATATAAGTAGCAGAATTTAGATGATCAGATTTAAAACAAACCTGGGAAGATGGAAGGCACACACACACAGAGAGAGAGAGAGAGAGAGAGGAAGAGTTTTGGTTGGGGTGAGGGGTGAAGGAAGCGTTGTTGTGTTTGGTATGGATGGAGTACTGAGAGAATGGCTCTTTATATAGGCACTGAGGTCCGTGATCTGGAATCGGCTCCCGCAAGAAATGGGCGATTCTGTTTACTGGCTTTAACTGGTGTTATTAATAATACACCAATAGATAGATCTTGTGGAGGGAATAGTTCTAACTAGTTAGTTGGAGTAAATCCAACAAATAATGATTCAATTAATTTTCCATACCAAAAATTGGAAAGAGTGGATAGATCTTGGCGAGCCCGACAATACCATTTTTTGGAGATAAGCTTATCGAATGGACAGTATGTTGACCTTCTTCATGATTATAAATGGTATATTTCCTCTGATCCAAGAAAAGAAAAAGGTATTTACGAAATTGATGCATGTCTTTCCATGTCAATTAATCCTATTACACAGGTTTAGTAGTGATAAATCAAAATAGTACAACACAATGTTTGCTATGGCTTGAGACAAGTTTGTCTCCTCAACCATGTTGATAAGATAATCCATTTATGTTGTCCTAAGTCATGATTCACAAGCCGCCCTCGGATTTAGATTGGCACATGTAACTTCATGAGACCTCATCGTAAATCCCATTTGCACCTAGTGCAAAAGAGAGAATGCATAGTTTTTTAGTGTTTTGATTTTCACCTAGAACATATTATTAAAAGATGAGACTACCAACATATAAAAACTTCCTTAATAAGTTATTAGAACCACTCTGTAAACTGATGGTGTTAGAACAGGGGCAAAAACTTAAGAGTAAATAGTGCAAAGCACGAGGGTTAAGAACTTAAGAAATGCTAACAAAATGATTAAAAAAATGCTGAAAAGGCATTTAATCAAAAGACACTTAATAATGCCACGAAGGTTAAGTACTTGAGAAATGCTAACGAAATAAGCACTTGAAAAGCCAAGCACTCAAGCAATTAAATTCGTGATCCTAAATTTGAATAACATAATTGATCTACATCAGGTCATAAATGAGTATTTTTGAGTTAATTTTCTAAAAACCTAATAAAGAGCATCGTACATGGTTTAGGGCTAGAGTATATTTGGTTTTTCTCATTAATTTTGATTCCAATACATATCTTTAACAGAAGGATGGAGTTATGATTGCAAAGAGATAAGCATGTCTCCATACAACAAACTCGATACGGGAACCCCATGTTTGACTTAAAGGCTAGAGTATATTACTTGGTTCTTCTCAAAATTAATTTTTAGTCCCCATATCTATCTTAAAGAAAAGGATGCATTACAAATAAATATCTCTCCTTAAGAACGAATACTTATTGCAATAGATTTCACAAGAATAAACTTTTGTTGTTGCATTAGATGTGACAAACATGTTCTAAGGAGGAAGGCCCACTTGGCTCCACAAATAATTCTCTTCCTTTTTGTGTTCATCACTATATGATTAACAAGGTTGGTGATCAAAAGGTACATGTAGGATGAAAAGATGGGGTGTCCGACAAAGACCTCATTTTTTTAATAGACCATCTACCAATACAACCAATTGACCTTATGCAAGTGAAGATCAATCCAAATGATTTGTTTTTCATTTTATCCCATGTGCTTTTTAATGCCAAGGAGAGGAGGCAAACGAACAACGTTGATTTTTTTATATATATATTTAAAAATATTCTTTAGGGTGATGGAGTGGAGTGTGCAGAGAATCAACATTATGCAATCGATCTAATTTGTACGGACTACTAGAATCATATAAGGGGCTGTTAATCCATTTGACATAACTTTTGCTATGAGTACAATAATGGAATGGATTAGACTAATCAACATACAACATGAAGTTGGATTTGCCTAGATTCAGTTTACCTCGGTAGAACACAAAGAAGCACGAAAAATGGATTAATATGAGTGAATATGAAGAGGATACGACTCAATAATAGGGAGATGGAACAGTCTATGGGGAAAGAGGGTTAAAAGAGGCTACCTAGGTTCAATCAAAGGTGTTGAGGTAGTTATACAAAAAGCCAAAGGCTATATCTTTAAGAATGGATAGCAAATACAAGAGTGGTACAAGAAATTAACCTGCAATAGAATTAGAATAAAGAAGCAAAAGATTGTATGAAACCTTGAGAAATGCATGAGGGCAAAGTGATGGAGTAGCCTACCATATAAAATTCAATAGTAACCCAATGAAGCATTGTGTAAGCTTTGGTGGGGGTAATCACATCTATAGCAATCCATATGAAGGCAGAGTGAGGTACATATAAAACGAAAATAAATTAGAGAAATACTCACAACTCCAGTGGAAGAGTCCTTGCCAAGGATAACCTCAATCAGCAACTGTAAAATATCAAGTCATAAGGCAAATGACATCTAAGACGTGAGAACTGTCTTAAGTAGCTCAAGCTTCCAATAGTCCGTGGTCAAAATTATGAGTTTTATGTCATGATTTTCTTTACTTCTATTTCACATATTTTGGTCAAAGAGACAGATAATATGAAAAATTATTTTCACTTCTCTTTCAGGTTGGACGGGCAGTGGGACCTAATCATAATCTTCTAATTTTATTGACAATCTTGACTTATCTCCCATCATGTCCCACAAATGGATGAGGACCATGGATCATGATGTTGAGTTGAAAATAATTAGTGATAACGAGTTCCAATCATAGAGAGAGAATGGAGGCTCACGGAGAAGGGAACTTTTAAGGCACTTAATACATTTTAAATAATCAAAGATGATGAGGCTTGGAGGTTAGTAGCTATTACCAGGTGACAAGACACTATTCTCCATAATTTCCACCAAAAAGTCGATGCATCTGCAGCTAGAAAAATGGCATCATGTGGCGCATAATTTAAATACATGCAAGCTGCTTATGAAACTTCAGATGCGAGTCTCGGGCCACAAGAAAACATGTGGTTTATGTTTGCATGTACCAATCTAGTTATGGAATTGTACAGCTACTGCATTAAGTCATCACCCAACCAAATCTTATTTATTATTGATTCATGAGTTTTCATGGGCCATTCTAGCATTGGCTTAGTGTAGAACTGGACAGTCTATGTCCTTCAAAGATTGTAAGAAATGGTTAACAACGTAATGGTACTGCCTACCTGCTTGGCTCAGTGCAGGAAAAGACTGCACGATCCACGATGGCTGAAGAGTGAGCGATGGCAGTGTTTATCTGAGGTAACAGGTAGCAATTCAGCATTGAAGCAGGCAGCTGCATTAGAAATTTAGAATAGAATTGTGTTGGTGGAGCGAAAGAAAAAGAAGGGTAAAAAAAAGAGAGTCTCACTCCCTGAATGCAGATTGTGGGCATTGCGACCTGAGGAATGTTGGGCGAGTTGTCAATGCCATTGTCCAAATCATAGACATTCCCATCCAATTCATTAGGCAATGCACCGGAAAGTTATTGGCTTTAAATACTTTCACATCAGACGGCTAAATCTTCAGAGGCGTGTAAAAGAGACAACTCCGCCTGCCCTGCACCACATGTAGCTCCAGTTGAGCTTTCATAGAGGGGTCTCTCAAGGAAATATCCACCTCTGGTTGTGCGCCACGTCTTGATGGCCAAGGTATGCAGTATGATCAATTTTTGTTGAAGGAAATCTTCAAATTAAATCATCGAGCAATACAAGTGCAGACTCAAGTGGAGTTGCTGAGAACCTTTAGAAGATTCAAAAGCATCCAGTAATGCGGACAAAGAAATACCACCGAAAAAAAGTCATCGTAAGATTCTCAATTATACCAATGGACTGCCCCATGTGCTTAGAGAATGAAAGATTAGTTTGCTAAGAGCACATGAAAGTTATGGCAAAGCATACCTCTTTCTTGCAAAAGTGATTCACATCTTGTGGAAGCTGTGGCAAATTCTGTCAATTACAATAGCTTGAAAAAAGACTTGGCATGGGAATTAATTAGTTTGCATGAACACCTGTCCTTGCGCAAGAAGTGCTAGAATTCAGTAATTCATCACCTGGTAGGGGTTTCTGTCTTTTTTTTTTCCAGTTTTACAAATTTGAAAAACAATTAGCCATCTCATGGTATAGTTTTGGAACTCAACAGATTTCACGATCACATACACTTGGATATGATATCAACTCACAACTGCTTTTTTGGACGATAAGGACGGCATTTGCATCATAGCCTTCATTTAAAGAAAGCCAGCTGTGATAGAAAATATTGCTGGCCAGACACTAGGTTGTTCTTGTGTATAGCTCAATGAGATAACATAACTCCTGCCCTATCTAAAAAGATAGAGATGATGCTCCATTGCAAATAAAAATTTCCAAACAACGACTACTACTAACAGCTGCACCGAATACTATCATGGCCATGGAAATTGAGCAGCTATCATATGAATAATAAAAAAAAAAAGATTCATAAGATCAAATTAATGCAGAAACCCTTCCAAGATAAAGAAAATAGTAATTCAAGATAAGAAGTCCAAATAAGCAATCAACATGATCATGAACAAAGAATTCAAGCATTAACTGTAAGAAAAAAAAAGAACAAATTCAAAACATCAAATTTACTTTAAAATCCCCTGGTTGAAGGGGAAAACGCGAGGCAAACTCTGGAAATTTCATTTTGTAGACTAGCGTGGTATTATAGTTGCAACATTTCATAATAGAAAAAGATTAAACTTCATGTGAATCCTTGTCACATTTCTCCAATAAAAATTATATATTATAGTGCAGTTTAACCAGTACATTTGCAGCATGATATGCTTTCTTACACTCAATGAAACACATAGGGAAAGGTACTATTGTACTAAAGGATGTTAAGATAAATTGTCCACAAGTAGACAATTTGAATAATAAAATATTTGCAAATGTTGTCCGGTGAAAAAAAAAAGGAACGAACTCCAGTTATCGTCTCTTTCTTTTTCCCTTCTTACCTTTCATGTTTTTCTTCCCCTTGCTCCTCTTGTTATCAGAAGTAATGCTGCTTTTGGGTGCACTGGATGTCAACAGATGTTTGACATCCAAAACACCTTTCCTGAAACATCCCTCGCTAGTTTTCAAAACCCTATCCTCTTGCTTCAGCTTCCCATCCTTGTTGTTAGTCTTTGATGCATTCTTCACAAATCGGCCAAGAATTAAGTCCTAAAATCATCACACATTATTAAGAATTCCATCAGAACAAAAAGAAGAAACACCATAGGAGAATAAAAGGACACCTCTTCCATTTTCTTTTGTTCCCTTTTCTTTCGATTTTTCATAGCTGGTTTTGCCACACTTAATGGAATGCGATGCTTTTTAGGAGCCTGTGCACAAGAAAATAAATTAAAATAATATAAAATAAGGTTGATCACGTAATTTTTAGTTGTCTGCTCACAAGAAAATGAAATGAGATAATCCATTAAGATTGATCACATAATAAGTGCAAGGCGTGATGCGATCTTGCCTTTCCACCTAAACTAACTACTTTTTGGTTCTCCAATTGTTTCCGCTCCTTCCACGACATACTCGATGCACCTTAATAAAACACAAGAAAAGAATCAATTATAGTTTATTTGACAATTCATGCTAATCAGATAAACATGATAATTTCAAAGCTAATAAAAACAAGAAAACTAATAAATAAAGAGAAATATTTTCTCCTTTGAAGAAAAAATGCAATGATAATTCAAGAACTATATACATAAAACTTAAATCATTTAAGTTATTAGTTAGCACTGTTAAACAACATAAAGTAACCACAAATCAGAATCATTTGCAGATTGGATTAGTGAATTCTAGAAAAAAATTAAGAAAAATGAACCAACAACAAACTTTTACGGCAGTTAATAATTCAGTACTGAAGATAACTTAAAGAACTTAGGAAAAAAGCAGGCAATAGCAATATCTGACTTCTATTTACTGTAAATTCACAAAACAAATCTGACAATAGGCGCCATAAATAAGCAGGCAAGAGGAAGACTTAGATCTGTCAGAAAATTATTGTAAAGAAATAAAGATTGCCAGTGTTAATTAATCTTTAATACGTGGCACCTTTTCATCTGCATTATATGCCTAACAAAAATGTTCCGCTTGATCATAGAATTAACAAAATTTGCTAGCAAAGAGCCAGAAACTTTGCAGAAGCTCAAGTAGTAGCAAATTATAGTCAAACAGAAATTTATAAGTTCCAACAGGAACCAGTTCCAGAATTCAATTTGGATAATCTTTGCGGACACACATGGTTATTAAGAGCAATATAAAATAAATAGTAAGCCAGTGCAATTAGTATAAATCTACACTAGAAAAAAATAATAAAAGGTCAAGAAAGGATGATAGCATGGCATTGACATACCAACTTGCACAAACTTGTGGAATTTAAATCTATATTCTATCACTATGAAGATTGTGGATTGCTAGATAACAAAATCAAATTAAAACATCTAAATGACCGTAGTTCTAGACCCTAGAATATACATTACTCCTTGCAGAAAAGGTTACAATACTATCAAAAAGAAACAAAATTTTGATCTAAAAGTATAAATAATTGCAAGACATGTCTAAACAAGTAAAGACTTCGTGAAGAATATATCAACATACATAAGAAGTGGATATTTGCAATCAAAGGAATTTGCACCAATGCTGTGTTAAAAAGTTCTATACATGGCTTGCCGAGATGCATGTATCTTGTAAATGCTTTTTTATCTACAATTGTTTGGCAAAAAAGAGAGTCGCAATCAGCATAGCAACACGTTAGATTTGATAGGAAATAATGAGAAAAAATTAATTTATTTTTCTTGTCTTTTGTAACCAAAATTGGTATGCATCATTAACAAAAATCAATAGCTAAATAATATAGATTTCTTCACACTAATAGAACAGGTAAATTTTATATCACCCAAAATAATAACAATTGTGACGTTTAGATCAGAAGGGTGCATAATATGGATTAGAGTGAATATAGTGCATCATCAACTGACATCACACAAGGAAACAAGAGATATATCAAATAGGCGTTTACAGTCATTTCTACTGGAGCAAATATGCTAGCGAGGATATGTGCAAAAGCTTCACTTAGATAAAAACTAGTTGTCTGACAGGAGCATGATTATACTGACAACTCATAGAACAAAATCTTAAATGTGAACCTTTTATATCATTTCTGAATTAAAAACTGCATACCTATGTATTCAATGTCCTTTAAGAGTTTTCTTATATCCTCATTTTCATTATCCGATTGATCAGCAGACTCTTTAGATATTGGTTTCTTATACATATCTGCAAGATTTCCTGACTGCAAAGGAAATCAAATTAATAGGTGTGAATCAACAACTTGGGCAGTATAACAAAACATAGCATCAAGATTCATTTTGTATATAAGAAATGAGATTGCAAACTTCTAGTTTGAATTTGTGAATAATACAAACAACAACAATTTCTGTTAGATAGTAATACAAGAAAATAACTGTTACTGCATTATATAGCTTATTTGGAATCAATTCTCATAATGAATAATTCAAATTTCAAAATAGAATTGAATCCACAAGACTAGCCTACTTTTTTTTTGTTTGGTATTGTGCAACTTAATTAGCTACCGCATCAAAGTAATTTACAAATATAAGACAATGAGATTAAAATCCAATCATTTTGGATGGAATTCAGAAATTCCATTTTTTAATAATTGGAAAAAAATTTTAATAATTGATATTAGAAACCTAATTAGGTATCAGTATCAAAGTTATTTAAGAAATATAAATCAAAGAGATTAGAAATACAATCATTTTGGATGGCATTTGGATAATTCCATTTTTTTTTAATTAATCAGAATCCCATCTCCAAGTTGCCATTATGCCAAACATGGGAATTCATGAAAGCCACGGAATTAAAATTCGACATCCATAATTTTTTTTGGTTAAAACAAGATGTCAAATATCAAAAAAAAAGTCCATTCATAAGCAAAGTAACACGTGAAAATATTAATATTTTATTAATAAAAATGGATAACAACCTCAACATCTGATAATAGGGGCCTTAAAACATCAATAACACTCGATAAGAAATAAACTTCAGCACTCAAAATGTTGAACTATCATCTAAATCATTTAGCTTATGTGAAAGTGTTAAAATAACTCATTAATTTGCATGTTAGAAATTTATATCTGAAAAAAAACATTGTATCATACCATGAAGTTCCTCTTTTCATTGGCATATGACACAGGACGAGGTTTATAAGAGCGAGAATTTGAAGGATCATACACGACTTTGGGTCCATCATTTGATTTGATCATCACTCTAGCTTTGTTTGGGAGTGCAATGCAATTGCTGCCCTGCATGTTGGAGAAGTAATGTGTTGTATGATCAGAAGTAGTATTATTGGCTATGAAAAAACTGAAGATTATTGTCGGTGCTTATTGTTGGAAAAAGCACCGTAAATTACCATAACGCATAATATTGTAAAATAAATAAAATTATTTGTTAAATAAATATAACATCACAAACAATCATATGTATATTAAAATGACAATTTATCAAATCGTTAAGTTTCCATCTCACACATATATAAAATTACAGTCACAAACTATTTGATATAACCAATATTGTCAAAAATGCAATTTAGGTCTTGATCGATTATTAAAATTAGGCAAACTGTTTCAGAAGCAATGTAGAATCTGAATGTGGTAGGATCTTATGATCCTACGATTCAGGTCTTAGGATCGTGTAAAATCTTACAATCCCACCGATCCTGCTCAATCCTAAGTTAATAGATAAAATAAGTTCAAATTTGATTATTATTATATAAAAAATTAATAATCTATTATGCCAAAAGCCTTCAATTGATATGATACAATTTCTCATCTGTAATTATCATCATTTACATTTTTTTTAATAAACATTCATCAACTTAAGCTCGTTATCATCTACAAGTATATTTGTATACTTCAACTATTTATTAAAACTAACTTTCTAATTTTTGTCATTATCATTTTTATTATCAATACCATGTATACCTCTATCTTCATCCTTTCTCATGTGGTGCATCTCCCAATAGCAATCTATAGTGTCTTTATAACCACCTAGATTGCTTTTGACCTTCCTACTTTTACAACCTATACAACAACACTGACTACACCCCCAAACATACCCTCATTTCAATTGGAGTGGGTTCGGTGAGAAATTTCTTTGACACATTTTTTTATTGTAGAACTTCAACATAATTATATTATTTTTTGTTGAAATTAGATAAAATTTGAATTTAACAATATCTAATTTTATTATTGAGTTTATATATATTAAAAAATGAAAATATTTTCCTTTTTTTCGTTTTTCCCTTAAAAGCATATTAAAAATGATGGTAGATACATATTAGCATTCACATGATTATTGGATGGAGGTATAGACCCACATGCCATATACCCACTTACCTGACCCAAACTCAAATAAACCGTCGCCTTTAATTTTTGTCAATTGCCAACAATCTCTCCAACTCAAAACTTTGATTTTTTCCTTGGATACTACACCCACCACTAGTCCTTGAAATCTTGCAACCTCCAATGAGATTCTTTGTTTTTAAGTTATGAAATGAAAGCTAACCCATACACACCCACTCCCATTAGCAATTGAAACAGTTTGTAACTACCAAAATAATTGAAGATATTGTGCAAGAGATGCATATTAATCGCTTTATTTTTTATAGTCAGAGAAAAGAGGCCTTGTTGGGAGTGTAGGACAAATTACGGGATGCTGGGGAGCGAGTGTGGAATGCACTACAAATGCCTCCCTTTCGCACAAGTTGTGGCATCTGGGATCTGTGTCAATGCTCGTGGACCTGCTAGTCGTGTCCACAAGCTCCTCTTGTTGGCCCCACCCAATCTTGGGTGGCATGAAAATCATGCCAGGTGCTGGGGAGCGAGTGTGGAATGCACTACAAATGCCTCCTTTTCACGTATGTTGTGGCATCAAGGACTTACGTCAATGCTCGTGGACCTGCTAGTCATATCCACAAGCTCCCCTTGTTGGCCCCACCCACGCTTGTGTGGCATGAAAATCATATGTATATACATACATATATGAATGTATGAATGAAAATTGTTGTACGAGAATAAAAATCATTGTGCATGCTTAATCACCAAGGTCATAGAACTGTTTATCCTAATTAGAATATATATATATATATATATATATATATATATATATATGGAATCTCCTACTATTCTAGTAGAATGCAGAAAATATTGTATAATACACCATAACATAAAATATAGTGCAATTATAACTAATTATTAAATTAATTATATGATTAAATCATTTAACATTTTTGGTTTAATAATCCAAATCTTAAGAGTACTTGAGAATGCAAAAAATAAATTCAGATAACAAATAAATTTTTTAGTCACCTATTATTCAAAACAAATAAAGAGAAATTTAACAGCGAGACCAGTTGATCCGGTGTTCATAGTTTAAACTTATTGTATAAATTCAAAATAGTGATTATACAATATTTAAAGGAAGATTTTTACTCAACATTTTATACCTATCATATCTATGATCTGCAACATTAACCAAACAATCCATTCTACTAATCTTATCACATTATCAAAAGAAAAAATTTATTATCCATCATATGTACAAGGAACAAAAAGTTGATGTTTATTAAATTCAACTCTCCTGTATGAAGTTTATTAACCATGTTCTGTATTTATTTCTTTCAATCATCCCCACACATTCACTGTCCAAGAATACTAATCTCTCTTAAAGAATAATTAAATCAGAACAAGTATACCACATAAACCTCCCTAGATAACCCTAGTATCCATACACGTTGGCAATCACATCAGGAAAAGAAAACTTATGCTGAAAGGTGAGAAGGGAAGACTCACCTTGATTTCCTATCAAGAAGGATTCATCGAACACATGGAGAAAAGGATGAGAGGAGGGTTTCGGGCCGAACAGAAAAAAAATAGGGGTAAAAAGGAATGCTGCAGCCAAATTTACTTTCTTGCAATTTAATCCATGAGGATTTTGATAAATCATATTTTGGTCCCTATATAGTAACCGAATTTAGTTCAATTAATTTAATTAAAACACTCTGTTGGCGAGTGTTTGTGATATTAGTGTTTTAATTAAATTAATTTAACTAAATTCAATTACTGTATAGAGACCGAAATATGAATTATCAAAATCCTTATGGATTAAATTACAAAAAATCAAATTTGGCCACAAAGTACTTTTTTTCCCTATTTTCTTCTGTTCAGCCGGAAACCCTCCTCTCATCCATTTCTTCATGTGTTCGATGAATCCTTCGATGACTTTTCTCCGGTGATTCTCCTTCATGCGAGCTACTAACGATGATTTCGGCCAAATTCTTGATGACTACTTTTCTTGTTGTTTGCACGTCTTCTTCTTGGCAACCGTGGGCGTCATTTTCTCCTCCTTTTCTTATTTCTCTCTTGACTGAAAATCAAGGTGAGTCTTCCCCCTCACCTTTCGGCATAAGTTTTCTTATCTTCTTGATGTGACTGCCAACGTGTATAGATACTAGGGTTATCTAGGGAAATTTCTGATATTATGTGGTATACTTGTTCTAATTTAATTATTATTTAAAAAAATTAGTATTTTATTTTAAAAAAAATTAGTATTTTTGAACAATGAATGCGTGGGGATGGTTAAAAGAAATAAATACAAAACATGGTTAATATACTTCATATAGGAGAGTTGAATTTAACAAATATCAATTTCTTGTTCCTTATACATATGATGGATCTTGCTGGGATAATAAAATTTTTCTTTTGATAATGTGATAAAGACTAGTAGAATGGATTTTTATATTGGTTAATGTTGCAAACCATAGATATGGTAGTTATAAAATGTTAAGTAAAAATCTTCATTTGAATAGTGTATAATCATCATTTTGAATTTATACAATAAGTTTAAACAATGAACACCCAATCAACTAGTCTCACGGTTAAGTTCCTCTTTATTTGTTTTGAATAATAGATGGCTGAAAAATTCATTTGTTATTTGAATTTATTTTTGCATTCTCGAGTATTCTTAGGATTTGGATTATTAAACCAAAAATGTTAAATGACTTAATCATATAATTAATTTAATAATTAGTTATGATTGCACTATATTTTTCGTTATGGTGTATTATGCAATGTTTCCTGCATTCTATATATATATATATATAGGATAAACATTTTATGACCTTAGTGATTAAGCATGCATAGTAATTTTTATTCTCGTACAACAACAATTGAGCATAATGTGTATACGCATGTACACCTTTATTAATAGTGGACATGGCAAAATGCAATTTAAACAATGTCTAGTCTTGATCTATATTTGTACTATGCTTTAAAAAAAATCTTATTTCATGCAAATGAATAAAGGAAATCAATAGAATTAAAGTTGTGTGATAACATGGGTTATGATAGTAAAGAAATTCAAATCAAATTAAAAGATTGTACAAGGGAAACATTAGTGAGAAAAAAGAAAATGTAATGGGAATTAACAAGAGTAACATTCATTCTTTATTTCTTCTAATCACAACACTACACTAATAACTAGCCATACTTGATCCGTTTTTTCTATCAACATAAAATTTAATGATATTAACACTAAAGTCTAAAAACATCAATAAAAGAATATTTAAACTACAAAATAATAAAAACAAACATGTAAAACTAAGACGATAACATATTAGCATTACCTTAACAATTATGATATACTATTGCATAACCAATCGAAAATCAAGAGTAGTCCACATCACTAAGATTATTATAAAAGCTACAAGCATTTAATGATTTAAATGAAGTGTATATCCATATTGAAAAACATTATAGCAAACACAAATGCACAATCCACTCAAATTCTAACATACTTAAAACACATGTTTCATTCAAATGTTTCATACCAAATAATATAATCCTTAATCCTTGCAATAAGTTGTCAATAGCAAGCATTATCAATTGTCATGACAGTAATATTAAAAGTATACAAATAAAATTCAAGTCTTGGTTCATCTTTACATCTCATCAACACATAAATCATGAACATCATTCTTCTTCCTCAACATCAAATGTGTAACTTGATACTATAGTTGAAGATAATCCTTCACAAATAAAACATATGAAAAATAATAAGATATTTAACAATTGACTTACTAAAAAAATAATTTTTTAAAGAATGATTCTATATCTAATATATTTATCAAATAAATTCTAAAACGAGAAGAATATAAATTTACCATTTATATCACTTTTTAACCAATTTTGTATGCACATTCCAAGGTATCTAGATAAAGCTTGTTACTCACCACTCTCCCACCAGTGCTGAATGTTGACTCACATGCAACCGTAGAAATAAAAATAGCAAGAAAGTCTCTAATAATCAATTGCAATTTTGGTATTTTATTCTATTTGTCTTTCACCAATAAAGAATGTCAAAAACTAAGTCAATGACAACAGTGGTTCATATAAATAGTAATCTAATTTTGATTTCACATGCATGAAAGAAAAATTAAGAAATGCAACTAACTTAGAAAGACCATATGAAGTATTGGAAACTTGAATAGGTGGTATTGGTGAAATGTTAGAAGAATAAAATTTGCTACAAAAGATTTAGATCGGTACCCATGAAGCAAATCATAACAAGTCTTGTTAAGTTGATCAATCTTGTAAGTTGCATTGTCATCATAAATTTAAAGAAAATAAAATTTTATCACTTTTATTTTAGACCTCGGATCCAAGACAATTACTGTGGATAACAATAAACATTATATTGATAACTTTTGATTATTTTTCAAACTTTTTAAATATTTTCTTTGATATTTAACTAATTAAAACATCTTCAGAAGATATCCATTGGACTATTGCATTTTGAAGTTGACAAATTTGGAGAAAATAAAGCTTTGCATTAAGAAACTTTGTTCCAGAAAACACTTCAGTGGCATTATAAATTTTTTTAGCAATACTTGCTACCATCTCCCACTCTTTTTCATAGGTAGGGAAATGCAATGTTTATCTCTAAGTTTTAACTTAGCGGAATGATCTTTATACCCTATAGCGATCTCAAGCATTAAGTTGAATTTCATCTATTTATACAATTAATAAAACTTTTTCAAACAAATACCTTTTACTTGACAAGCCACATCTTCAAATTTTTTTTACTCTAGATAGACCTTGTTAACCTAAACATTGTAGTACCACAAAAATTTTTAATTATCTTCAATTATTGATAGTCCTTTTATCATAAGACTTAAAAGATGAGCACAACATCGTATATGAAGAATTTTCCAATCAAGTAAAAGTTCAAAATATAATTTTTATGTGAGAATAGGGATCATACCATGATTTGAGTTGCAATTATCGAGGACGATGGTTAAAATTTGTGTTTCTATATTTGGTTAAGACATCCATCATTTCTTGTGCAAGAACATGCATGGCATGAGGTGCAGGTGTATAAACAAGCCTACTATTTAGATATTAAAATTACTATTAGTTCATAAACTCATAAATCAATTAAGTACTTCAATATACGAGTATGTAATTTCCAAGAGTGATTAAGAAAATGTACCTTGATGGACATGTAACCTTTTCTGCTGTTTGAAGTCCACATATATGTTGTAAATGCTATTTGACTTTTTAATTTCAAAGCACATTTTGTAGCTTGAATTTTTCTAAATTATAAATCTTAAGAATGTCATAGTTGATTATGTCCCAAGAAACCATTTTAAAAAGCAGTTGAAGTCTAGCAACATTTTTTTTAAAACCAATACAATCAACAATATATAAAGGATATTCGTGTAAAAGAATACTTGTAACCAACTCAAGCATTGAAACATCATGATTGAATGTAAAATTTCCAAATTGAACTTTTTCATCACTTTTTTTCTCAATATTAAGTTGTTTTTGCTTGTCAAGACATACTTCAATGGTAAAATTCTTTTTGCTTGGTTGTTGTTCCATTGTTGCTATTTACCTTCAAAAAAGATTTGCAATAATTGCAAATTGCTACATCATCACCATCTATATTTTTATTTTCAAAGTGATCCCAAACCTCCAAGGTTAATTTTTGATGATTTAATTCATGTAAAGGACGTTTACTTGAAGACGATACCTTTGGAAGCAAAACAAGAACATTAGATCTGAGTATTCATAGGTGTTTGTCCTGAACTTGACTATATCTACTGAAGATGAAATTGACATTATTGCAGCTCTCATTAACTTTCTCAATATTATCCAATGAAGATAGATAGATAGATAGATAGATAGATAGATATATATATATATATATATATATATATATATATATATATATACACGCATGCATATGTACATATATGTGGATATACATTCATTCATACATACATACGTACATATATGTATGTATATACACATGACTTTCATGCCACACAAGCATGAGTGGAGCCAACAAGGAGAGCTTGTGGATGCGACTAGTAGGTCCACCAGCATTGACCCAGGTCCTAGATGCCACAACTTGTGCAAAAGGGATGCATTTGCAATGCATTCCACACCCGCTCCCCAACGCTCCGCATGATTTTCATCCCACACAAGCTTGGGTGGCGTTAACAAGGGAAGCTTGTGGACACGACTAACAGGTCCACGAACATTGACGCAAGCCCTAAATGCCACAACTTACGCGAAAGGGAGACATTTATAGTGCATTCCACACCCGCTTGTGGACACGACTAGGGGTGAGCATAATTCGGGATTTACCGAATTTACCGATCAGTAAATCGGTAAATCGGCACAGTAAATTCGGTATCGGTTTTTGGTACGGTAGATAAATTTTTATTATTCGGTTTTCAGTATGGTAAAAGACCGATCGGTTTGGTAATTTATCGATTTACCGATACATATATAATATTTATTTATTTTATTATTTTAATTTAGTTTATTTTACGTTTACTGATTTACTCTTTAAGTCTTAAGCGGAGTTCACAGTTACACTTACGCAGCATTGCAACGCTCTCGACGACTCGACCTCTCGACTCTCATACGCAGCTTCCTCCAAAACGGCAAAACCCTAATTCCCAAATCACTTGCCGCTCGGCCCACTCCACCTCCAAGCCTCCTATCACCTCTCCAACTTGCTGCTCCGCCGCTCCGACCTCCGAGCCTCAACCTTCTTCGGGTTTCTCTTCGGTGACCGGCCTTTGCTCCGCCTGCTCGAGATCTCTCAACTGTCGCTCAGCCCCCAACTGGAGTTCGGATGTCTCCGCCCTCTAGCACGTCACGGCTCCACTTGCTGCTCTGCCGCTCAACCTCCACTCCACCTATTGGTCCTGCTCTACCGTGGCAACATGGGTGTGGTCTCCATCTCTAACGCCGTTTTCTTGCTCTCACCTCCGAGGTTTTCCCTTTATTCATCTGTTCCTTTTTTTTCTTGGTTCTGATTATTACCTTTTCGATATTGCATTGTCATATTGCTCTCGCCCTCCTTTTTATTCATCTACTCAGCATCCACTCCACCTGCTGGTCCGATTATCACTTTCTTTTAGATTTTTCATATGAAATATGATTCTATATTTTCAATCTATGTTGGATGAAAATTTTGCAGCTTTTGCACTATGTTTTCATTCTTCTTGTCCGATTCTTATCTTGGCAGCTTTTGCACTATGTTTTCATTTTTTAGTTAATTAGTGGAAGTAGTTTATTAATGTGATATAGTTAGTGGTGTTTATGAGTAGATTTTAGATTAGTGTTTATTATTAAGTTCGGAAATTGTCTAAATTCCATTTATAAGCTTCTTTTGTTGTAAGTACTAAGTAGTGTAAACTTTTTATTATGAAGTATTTAATAATCTCTTTAGTGTTTCTTTTACTACATGAATAGATCAATAGTTATAGACGATTGTAATTTATGTTTTGTGGATGCTAGAAGAAGAAGATTTGGAAATGGATAACATGAATACAAGACCTGATCAAATTGCATATGCTGATGATTCTATAGGACCTTCAAAAGGAAAAAGATCTTGGAAATCTCATACAAGATCAAAAGTATGGGATCATTTTATCAAAATTATGAATTCAGAAGGTTTAGTACTTGGAAAATGCAAATACTGTGAAAAAGATATTAAAACAGACCCTAAAACCAATGGTACTTCTGGTTTGAGAAATCATGTGAAAATATGTAAGAGGCATCCTAATACTATTAGCCAGCAACAAACTGAACTTAATTTTAAGGCTGATGACAAAAGTAATAAGCAATATTTAGATAATGTTTGGAAATTTGATCAGGATGGTAGTAGGAATGCACTAACCGAAATAGACATCAAGAATGAAGTGCCTTTTAAGTTTGTAGAAACTAAAGGTTTTAAACTTTTATTTGAAAAGGCATGTCCTCGATTCAAAATGCCATCACGTTGGACAGTCTCACGTGATTGTTTACAACTTCATTTGAATGAAATGTCAAAATTGAAAAAGTTTTTTCAAAAGTCCTCTTTTAGAGTATCTTTGACTACTGATACATGGACTTCAGTGCAAAGAGTCAACTATATGTCCCTAAAAGCCCACTACATTGATGAAGACTGAAAATTGAATAAGAAAATATTAAGCTTTTGCCCCATTGATGATCATGGTGGTAGGGGTATAGGGATGGCTATTGAGATGTGTTTGCTTGACTGGAAAATTGAAAAAGATTTTGCTATTACTGTTGATAATGCCTCAAGTAATAACGTAGCTATCAATTACTTGAGAGACAAGATAATTAGCTGGGGTTATAGCATTCCAGGTGGAAAATACATTCACATGAGGTGTATTGCTGACATAGTAAATCTCATTGTGAATGATGGACTAAAAGATACATACTTATCTGTTTATAAAATTCGAGAAGTTATCCGCTATGTGAGAAAGTCTCCATCAAGACTAGGTAAATTTAAAGAATGCATTGAAATTGAAAAAATACAATCTAAGAGTTTATTATGTATTGATGCAAGTACCAGATGGAATTCCACATATTTTATGCTTGACACTGCTCAAAAATTTGAAAAAGCATTTGAAAGATATAGAGTTATTGACCATAATTTTTGTTATGAATTACTAATGCATAATGGGGTTGATGGAGTGCCTATCCGTAGAGATTGGGAAAATGCTAGGTGAACCATTAAGTTTTTGCAAAACTTTCATGCACTAACCGTCAAAGTTTCTGGTAGTTTATATGTTACTTCTAATATTCTTTTTGATGAGCTTACCATTCTTGATAAGTTGTTGACTAAACTGCAAAGAAGTGATGATTTTGATTTAAATATTATGGCTCAGTTTATGAGAGAGAAGTATAACAAATATTAGGGTGATGTATCAAAAACAAATAAGTTGATTTATATTGCTGCTGTACTTGATCCACGGCTTAGATTTGCATATGTTGAATCAGAGCTTTGCACCCTATATGAGCGCTATGGTCGTGGCTCAAGATATAAAACTTGCATTGATTGAGATGTTTAATGACTATAAGCGGCTGAATTCTTCTAAAACAGGAGTACAATCATTAGAGAATGCTCAAGCTACTACTACTACTGGTACTGATTCCACTGACCGTGATAATTTTTGTGAAGCTGAATTAAGAAAGAAAAAAGAAAAAAATGAAAAAGAAGTCAGTATTTGGAGGAGTGATCTAAAACAAAATTAGATAAGTATATAGCTGAAGATTGTGATGACGATTCTCAAGATTTTGATATATTGGTATGGTGGAAGGTAACAGTCCTTGATTTCCAATGCTTTCACAATGGTCAGAGATGTGCTTGCAGTTCCTATCTCTACTGCTGCTTCAGAGTCTGCATTTAGCACTGGGGGTCGAGTTCTTGATCCATTTAGGAGTTCTTTATCTCCTAAAATGGTGGAAGCTCTTATATGCACTCAAGATTAGTTGAAAGATTTATCATTTTTAAATACTCTTGAAGAAACTTTTGAAGACAGTGACAAACTTGACACAGGTAACATGATTGTTTCACTTTTTATTTGTTATGAATATTTTGATAAACTAATTTTTAATGACATTATTTTTTTCTTGAGTTGAATTTGCAAAATTAGCGATATTATCAACAAATGATATTGAAAGATCGAATGAAAGATTGAAAAACAGGCTGAAATTGAAATGGATTGGCCTTTGGATGACTTTTTTGGATTCCCAAATTTTAAACAAAATTTTGGTTTCACGGAGCAGAATTCTTCCAAGGTAAGGTGCCCATCACTCTTATTATACATGCCAAACAGTCCCTTCTTTGCTTTGTTTTCTATGCTATACATGCTTCAATGGTTTTATAAAAAAGGTCAAATAGTTTGATTAGTGTCTGACAAATATAAAAAAAGCTTAAATAGACTCTCAATGTCTTCTTGTAACTTGAAAAGGTATTCCTGTGAAATGTCAAAAGCTAATGCTACACTTCTCTTTTCTTAATGGGCAGCAAATTTACTCCATTTGCACCCGCTGCTACGTTGGTGAGAACTGAGAACCTTGGAGAATCTGTGGGATATCTCATATGTGGCAGAAGATAATGGACCATTTGTGTGGTGCTTGTAATTGCAGTATTAATGTAAAGTTTGATACATGTTATGGATCAGAAGAAACTATAGGTTACTTTTGTAACTATGATTTCAGCCTTCTGTTTGATCACTATATATTCTACCGTTAGGTTGATGAATGGTACTTAAGTATGACCAGCCAAACAAAGCTTTGAGATTGTGAATCTCGATATGTTAGTAATGGAAGTGTCAAGATAATATGCTGCTAACCTCTAAGGTGTATCTTGTTCCGTAGGTTGCAATTACCAGACTTGCTCTCCAATTTGTTCTGGCGCCCACAGCTACCTAATTATTACTCAAGACTTTAAAAGTGTAATTACTTGCATTGTTTTAGCATCGAAGTTAATCTTGTAAGTTAATCTATACTGACTTCAAAATGTAATATTTCTTTCCATTAATTAAGCATCAAGTTTAATCCTGTAAGATGCTGATATGAACAAGGTTTATGTTTTTCACATATCCAAAGCTTCCAAGCTTGCTGAAGATGCTGATCTGGGCTCAGAACCAACTGGACGAGAAGGCAAGGCTGCTTATCCAAGAATCAATAATTTAACATCAGCAGCACTTGAAGACTCAGTAGTCTGAATATGTAAAGTTTGTTGTAGTTATTGCCAGGTTAAGGTAAGGTTATTTTTGACATATTCTATGATTTCATATTGTAATTGTAAGGACTGCTCTGGAGTGATATAAAGAACTGCAATATCCATATATTTAAATTGCTTAGTGAAATTGAACGCTACATAATTTGGCTATTGAAGATATTGAAGAAGTTTGTAGATTGAGAGAATTGGAAAAATCCATTATGGATGTCATTTTATTTGCATGCGTAGACTCATTTATTAGATTTATAATTTTCAAATCGATAATTCGGTAATTTGCCGAATTTACTGAATTTACCGATCGGTAAATTTATTTGGTTCGGGATCAATTTTTAACATTTTGGTATTTGGCAATTCGATTTTCGGTAATTCGGTATTCAGTAATTCGGTTTTTACTGAATACTCACCCCTAGACACGACTAGCAGGTCAACGAGCATTGACGCAAATCCTAAATGCCGCAACTTACGCGAAAGGGAGACATTTGCAGTGCATTCCACACCCGCTCCCCAGCACCCCGTAATTTGTCCCACACTCCCAACAAGGCCTCTTTTCCCTAACTATGAAAAAATAAAGCGATTAATATGCATCTATTGCACAATATCTGCAATTATTTTGGTAGTTACAAACTGTTTTAATTGGTAATGGGAGTGGGTGTGTATGGGTTAACTTTCATTGTGTAACTTATGAAAAAAAAGAATCTCATTGGACACGGCAAGATTTCAAGGACTAGGGGTGGGTGTAGTATCAGAGGCAAAATCAAAGTTTGAGTTTGAGAGATTGTTGGCAATTAACAAAAATTAAAGGCGACAGTTTATTTGAGTTTGGGTCAGGTAAGTGGGCATATGGCATGTGCGTCTATACCTCCATCCAATAATCATGTGAATGTTAATATGTATCTACCATCATTTTTAATGTGCTTTCAAGGGAAAAACTAAAAAAAGGAAAATATTTTTATTTTTAAATATATATAAAGTCAATAATAAAATTAGATTAAAAAATAAGATATTGTTAAATTCAAATTTTATCTAATTTCAACAAAAAATAATATAATTATGTTGAAGTTCTACAATAAAAAAATGTGTCAAAGAAACTTCTCACGAACCCACTCCAATTGAACAGAGGGTATGTTTGGGGGTGTAGTGTGATTGTTGTTGTATAGGTTGGAAAAGTAGTATGTTGGAGGGTCAAAAGCAACCCTGTTGATTATAAAAACACTATAGATTGCTATTGGGAGATGCACCACAAATTACTATTAATCAAAATATTATATAATAATTAAAATTATTTGTTAAATAAACAAAATAGCATATGCAGATTAAAATAAATAGTCATAAGTTAAGTTTACATTTATTTTTATATATATATATATATATATATATATATATATATATACTATATACATACAATCACATAATATTTTGATCTACATATGCTATTTTGTTTATTTAACAAATAATTTTAATTATTATATAATATTTTGATTAATAGTAATATATATATATATATATATATATAATCACAAATTTCAAGATTCTATCAAGCTTAGTGCAATTTAATTGCCACCTCATTATAATTAACTTGATATGACAGATTTGCAGACAGATTTTCTTCCACCATTAGGATCAATATCAACATATTGAAAATTTGCATCATTGCATATTAATTTGCTAGGTGTTCAAGTTAAGTATAGCTATATGTCAGTTCGCATTTGGCTATTGTAAATAAGAAAACTCCAAAGTATCTTAGATAGTTTATGATAATTATATAATTGATAGAGAAATATTATGAAAATTAATTTGTGTTAGTTGGAAGGAGTTTGGTAACACAAATAGGTTGTTGTGCAATGTCTCTAGAAGTTTAGAGCGGATGTGTCCAACATCATTTCAGTATCAATTGACACCAATGATAATCATATATGAGGATAAGAGGATTGATGCTTAGTGTGATGCTCCCAGGGTTTAGCACAAATCCCAAAGCACACCGAGACTAATCGATGATGGCACCCCTAGTCATCAAAAGCATTGGACAACTCGGGCATAGCAATCGTGTCACTGAGATTGACACAAGTCCATATGACGTGAGTCAAATCAAACCACAGAGCATGAGTTCACATGTGGATGTGAGTGCCCAACTCGACCCCTGGACCTCAGACCCTCTCACACGAAGCGCGACAAAGAGGGTCGACTGTAGGGTGAAACGGAGCCTATCAATGGCTTAATCGGCCCAAACCAGTTTGAACCAACCAACCTGGCTGAACCGAACTGGTTCAACTGGTACATGGCTTACACGCGCGAAAGAAGGGGAAATTTCCCCTGTTCTTCTTCCAGCGCCACGTGTGCTGTTGCCGCTGCTAATTCCGCTGGGTGGAGGGGGCGCACCGGAATTGGAAGGTCGCCGGCAGCTCATGCTAGCATGGCCGTGAAGGTGGCAACAAATGGGGTGTGGACTCCGACGTGGACAAGCCTAGGGCAGATCTTTGAATCTGCCCCAGTGGAAGTGTGATCTCTAACGAATCACCAGCGGAGATCATGGCTCGCATGCCAACGAGGGTGGGTTTCTCTCCTCGTCGAGGAGAGACTGCCTAGCAAGCAATTTTGAAGCTTGGGTAGGGTCTGGCGACAGCGACGTAGATCTGGGAGCAGAGTTTGGATTTTCTAGTCAGCGGTGAGGTTCCGACTATGGACTCGTCGACGTGAAGCTTTTAGATCATCTTCCAATGCCCTGAGGTAAGGAGGAGACCTTCGTCGCTGGCAGCCAAATGCAAGAGAGAGATCGGAATCACCGATCTTCAGTCCCACGCGAGCAGCACTCCTGCTAGGTTTTGTTTCTCGTCGGCAGCAACTTCTTTGGCCGCGAGACTTCGGCAACAACGTGTCCATCCGTCGGCAACGAAGTCCTCACCTTCCGACGTGAGTTCGATGGCCGATCTACGATAAACATCGAAGGGGGAACATCCCTTGTTTCCGGCCCTTGCGTCCCCTGCTCTGGACGTGCGGCTGCGAACAAGAGAAGGGGGAAGGGGGTTGTCGCGTGTGTTCGTCCACGAGTCTCACTCCGACTCCTACCAGACCTTTCAACGCAACCTTCGAAGGATCTCGATGGGCTCGGCTCGTGGAGTGGTGGCATACTACAAGGGTAAACCCTCTTTCGGACTATCGCGTAGTGGTAGGAGGGCTTTATCGTGTAGTAGTGGATAGGGGTTTTTACCCACTTTCCGGACTTCATGTGATATTTCATCTGAATGGTTCTTTGCGCTCTTTGCCCGCATATGTGTAGTATGGGTTGTGTTTGATTTGCTAATGTTCAAGCGTCTCACTTGTTGCAAATCCCCGGACGTGTGTGCCGGCACCCTCGAAGGTGTTCACCACCGTCTCCTTGTGATTGATTGAAGCTGCGCCGATGCTTTATCTTGGCAGTGTAGAGAGAGGAGAACGGGCCATAGACATTTTGTGAGCGTAAAGTGGTTGAAGAATCTCCGACACTTTGACGCACGTGTGAGAGATAAACGTGTTCGAGGGGCAGTATTTACGCCAAACTCTTCGCACACATGAGATGTGAGAACTTGTAGAATGCTACACCAGCTTCTGCAACGCGATCCAACCGATCACAGGCCACTCTACTGCAAAGCTGAGATCTCCGCAAGGGGATCTGCCGGTTGTGGTTGATTTATTATTAAAAAAGTAAATTATCCATAACACTTAGTACTCGTGGCTAAGCATTACATGCAACTTTTAACAGTTGTCCTTCGCTACTATTAACTCAATATGCAAAGATATTATGGTAACAGTAAATAGAAGGACAAGAAGTGTTCTTGGCCTCCTTAGGGATAGGGATTTCATCGTAACTGATTTGGAGAATCATGAGATCTCCTTAAACATTTGCTCAAATAAAGTTTTTTGCTTTTTTTATTCCATCACTCAACACAACCTTACAGCAAAATTGGTTGATTAATGGTTGCAGTGATAAATTCCTTGCTCTTTTACTTTGAATGTAAATTGTGCAACAGATTAGAGCAAAATTTATCTGTTAGTTGTTGTTGTAATTTAATGTTTTGATCTTTATCCTATAAAGAATATTCAATGCATGAAAGCTTACTTCAATTGAAATAAACAGGGTGGTTGGGGGATTTTCTTACCGGAGCGAGTGATTTGCCAGTGAGCACGTCGAGTGGCGGCGACTTCTCGCTAAGTGTCTTTCGGCGATTAGGGCTGAGAGAAGTCGTCGACTATCTGTAGGCGTGTCATCTGGCGATGGGCTGAGGGACAAGTCGGTGACAAGCACGAGGTCTGAGAGAGAAGTCGGCGACAATCTCTAGGGCTGATAGAGTAGCAATTAGGCTGTGTTTTTTTGGGAGGGAAGAAAATAGGAGAGGACGAAAACTAGGGTGGAAGAGAGAAATGGAAAGATAGAAACATAGGTTATACTTTCTTTCCATGTGCTTTCTTGGGAGGAAAGAAAATAAAAAGGATTATTACTTTCCAGTCTTATTTATTATAATATCTTTTACATAAATTTACTTTTTTATTATCTTTTTATTTATTAAATAATTTTATTTTTAATGTGTTATATTTTATTTATTATATTTTATTAATAAATTTAATATATTGACATCAAATCAATTCTATTATACCACATTGCAATCTGGACAAAATGACAAGAATATGGATAGATAGTACCTACAAAATGAATATAACATGTATGCTATTTGTGATTAATTGCTGTATATGAAACTAAGCTCAAGTAACAACTAATAAGAGGCATAAACCAATGCGCTGGAATGAGGTTCATTCTCATGTAAAGTTCATTGTCATAGTGTTGGCAACTCATTATTTCAGTTAAGAAAAAAGCTGGAATGAAATTCCTCCTCTATATTCAATTCATCCTCTATGTTGCAACATATATGCACACATAGCACTTGTTTGCATCCTGAATAACACATTCGCATTGTGTATTCTTCAACGTTAGTAATATGTTCTAAGAATGCACGAGCAAAGGACAAGTAATTTGTTCTCCACTTTTTGATTTCATCTAACCCTACCATTCTATCTAAACCCCAAAATGTGATACCTTCTCTGCTTGTTGGTCCATCATTTTCTTTCTACTTATCTTTTTCATCTCTTGATTGGTATCTGTTGGTAACAGCCACAATACAGGGGTCCGAATTAACTCAACAAATACAGCCTAAGCCAATTGATGAGACTTTAATTACTTAATCAAATTTCTGTTCTAAACCAAAGTTGCAGGATACAAAACAACTAAGCAAAGTTGCAGAATACAAAACAACTAACCAAATCTTTTGTTTTTAATTTGTATTGTTGAGTACAACAGCTAAGCAAAGTTGACCTGGGAATCTTTCAATCGTTATTAAAGTGAAATTCAGCCATATCTTTCATAACGAAAATGCTAATTAAATCACACCGGAACAAGAAGAGAGGAAAGATAAAAAAAAAAGAGTAGGGCGTGTTCATGATATACGCGAGATGTAAACAAAGTAGTGCAGATCAACAAGAAAAGCAAACAAAGTCATGTGTAAAGACATTCACATCAATGAATGCTTAATCAGGAAAGAAACGCAAGAGGCGACCGGAGATAACAAGGATTGTAATTACCTGGCTGATACGAGGCGTTGAACGGCGACTGCAGATCAGTTGGGCGGAATCAAACCTTGGAGCCGCAAGAGGCGATCGGCACAATGAATGCTTGGAAGAGCGACTGAAGAGGAGGTGACGACAATGGAAACTTGAAACAGCGACTGGCGAGGCAGAATCGAAGCTTCGAACGGCGACTGGAGGAGCGACGGCGAGACGAGAAGGGCGACCGGAGGAGCGATGGCAAGGCGAAGAGGGCGACCGGAAGAGCAATGGCGAGGCGAGGAGAGCGATTGGAAGAGGGATCGCGACCAGCGGTTCGAGCGACGATGGCGAGTGAAAAAATAACCTAGGGCTGACAGGACAGAGCGCGAGCGAGTAGTCTTTTTTATTTTATTTTTTGCCCCGCGCCACCCGCGGCGTGGGTCGGGCCAACGGGAGGAGAGCGTGGGTGCGGCCCGCGGCTGAGCAAGGGTTCGCACAGTTCCCGGCCGCAAAAGCTAATTACATATAAAAAATCTAATGTAAGCTAATTTCATAACATCATTAGACTAAGATGTCAATACCTCTCCGTTATCATCAGGTAAAATATTAATTTATATAAACTTTAATCAAATGTTAAATTAAACTTTAATTTATTATCATAATGAATTTATACTTGCATATAAAAATTATCACACATGTATGTTATAATTAAATAGAAATTTATAAATTTATTTTTAAAATAATTATATACAAGTATATATAATATATAATTAAATATATTAATATTACTTGCCACCCTTTTTGTTAGGCCTTGGACTTCCCGATTCAGCCCAAGGCCCACTTGGGCCTGATCCAAAGCCTGATCCAAGCCCAAATTGGGGGAAATCAACCGGTCGACATTCGATGTTGACCCGGTCTCGTTCGATAAACACGGTAACAGGCGAGCGACGCGGACGAGCTTCGAAGAAGGTCTCGTAGACTGGTTCTGGCGGCGAGCTCGGGCGTAGGACGCGGCGACGAAGCCGTCCTCTCCGGAAGACGCGGACAACGGTGGCGACGGGAAGGCTGCAGCGTGGCGAAATCCTCGGGCACGAGACGCGATCTTCGCGGAGCTTGGAGGCGGCACGAAAGTGAGGCGGCTCTCCTTTAAAAGCTAGAATCGGAGGAACGACGGGCAGCGACACCACCTTCGGTCGAGACTTCGAAGAGCAAGGAGGATCTGTGAGCGGAGAGAGAGAGACTTCCGAGCGAGAATCTGAGAGGAAGACGACGGCGAGTGTGGTCGCCGACTTGAGAGAGAGGGAGTTAGGGGTTTTGTACCTTTGAAGCGAATAAAGGGAAGGTTTCCCCTACATGTGCCTGTGTTCCGACGATCTCTCTTCTTCCTTCTATGGCAACGAGTCTTCTCTCCCCTGTTTCGGCGGCTGGCGGCGACGCTTCTCATCAACCTTGTCAGCATAAGGTCCGGTGGCTTCCGATAATACAAGGCGGAGGGAGAGACAAAGGTGTCTCCTCCCATCCGGCGTCCTTGTCCGGCAGGGAACGACGACGGCAGCAACGTCGAGCGCAGGCGGCGTTCGACGCGTGACAAGCGAAAGAGACGAACGCGTTCCAGCGTTCGTATCGAGACAAGGTCAACGATTAGCGGGCAATTTCGATTCGGCGGAATCGAATTTGAACGCTGACGCAATACGACGTCAGCAGACGAAGATTTGCGCGCAGCGAACGAAATCAGAAGGGCTGACGTCAGCGTGACGTCAGCCGAGCGAAATTGAAATCGAACTAGCGGCGTTGTTCGGTCAAAGTTAATTTTGACCAGAGACGGTAATTTAATTTTAGGGTTTGATTTCGAAATTAGGGTTAGGGTTTCTTCGTACGATTTGTAATTTGGGGATAAAAAGTGAGCGGGGAACTAGGGTTTCGAATTGGGGGGTTAGATTTGCCCGGAAACCCTAGCGCGATCACGTTCCGGTGTTCCGCCGGACTACCCTGAGGCAGCGGATAAGCGACAGTTCAGGGTCGATCCGACCGGGGCGTGACACTTTTTGTCACGCCCCGATCTTAGGGTTCTCCGGTGGACCTCTAGACTGGCATGAAATCTTAGATTTTCGGGGCGTGAAATCACCCCTAAATTGGCAACCCTAATTGTCATCCAAAATTTATCCCAAAATTAGAAAAGTATCAGAAAACCCTAATTAAATTTACCTATTTAGTCAACCCTTAGTCAACGCCCAAATTAATTCTGCCATGCCACTCTGAATAATCATTCGCTAATGTCGTGCTTGCGTCAGCACCCAAATTGAATTCTACTGAATTCGATTTCGCCTGCTGAGATGGATGTTGACCAAAGTCAATGATGCCTCGTTTCGAACGCTGTCGGAACGAACTCGTTACTGTCATCGCCTTCGGCGTTCGAACGCATGCCTACTACGTCCACCGCTGTCGTCTCGCATTGCCGGAAAAGAGTCGAGACGGCCAGGTAAAAGCCGTCAATCTTCGCCCTCAGCCTTGTCGTCACCTGAAGCAGTTGTCTTTGCCGGAGACGATGAGAAAGGATGCTAGAAAGAACTGGAAACAGGAGAAAGAGGCACGTGAGAAGAGCTCGTGTTTTATTCACCAAAACCAGTTACAGAATCTCTCCTCGTCGGCCCCCTGGCCGGCAGCCCCCTCGATCCCTCCCTTGTCAGTCATCTCCCCAGACGCCGGCTACAGTCTCTAACACTCCTCACCCAAAAACTCTCGTCGACGCCTCCCTAGGCATCGGAAAACTCCCTAGAAGCTACCCTAAGCTTCATCAACGATGGTGGACTTGCTCGCCGGTAAGGTTGGCGCTCACTCCTTGCTCCTTTTAATGAGGAAACGAGCGTCCGTCGCTTTCGTTTTCCTCACTCTTCGCCCGAGTCTTTAGTCCCACTTTAGGAAGTCCATAGCCGCCATAACCCTAGCCACATTTCCTTCTCCCGACCGCGTCCGCCTATTCCCGCTGCTGTCGACGCCGTCGTCCGATTCTTGCAGCGATGGTTATGACAAAGCGGAGGAAGGTGCCGCGTCCGAACGGCTCGGGGAAGATGCTGCGGATGAATTCCTTGATTAAGGGTCAACGCCGCTTGTTGACTGGCCAAATCGGATTCCAACTTTGCTCCTTCCACACGTGCTTGGGCCACCCGCCTAGCCTGTTTCCTCTTTGTTCGACCCAATGATCCAAGGGTCTGACACCTTTTGTGGCTTGCACATTGTGAATAGTGCCCATAGCGGGTCACACGTGCTCGCATCTATCATAAGCTACTGAAAAAAATATTACTCCATGCCGTAGTGTTAGGCCCTGGGCTCCCCGGTTCAGCCCAGAGGGGTGGGCCAGGCCCAAGCTCAAATCCAACCCACGGTGCAAAAGTCTGGATAGAGGAAAACCTCGGTCAACCTTCAATGTTGACCCGAGGCTCGCGGCGCTCGCACGCGACGCGAAGTCTTCGGCGCGGACGCGAGCTCGTTGGCGAGCTCCCAGACGCAGACGGCTTCAGGCGACTTGCGGAGTTTTACCCGGACGAAGCGGAAGGCTGGCGGTGTCTTCTGGGCGCTGCGGAAGAAGCGGACGCAGGCTCGTGCGGCGTCGTATCCGCGAGAACTCGGACGCAATCTTCATCCTCTCTGCCGAACGCGATGGACGCGGCGGCAACGTCTTCGAGCGCGGCGTCTTCGCGTGAAAAGCGGGCAGGCGCGAGAGATTCAGACGCTGCAGCGTCCGGATCTGGCGGAAGAATCGGGCGAACTCCCGATTTAGAAGACGCGATAGGCACGGAAGAAAAAGGCGGCGGCTTCATCGATATAAACAGAGATCGGCGATCGAGCGAAAAGGGGGAGGCGTGATCATCGAACGGAAACTGAAAACAGAGAGCGAGCGACGAGGAGGAACGAGCTCTGTGAGCGGCGACGAGCGTGAGATCGTCGCCGGCGTGAGGAAGAGACGTAAGGGAGAGTGAGAGAGGGTTTTTGTAACTTTGATTCATGAAGAATAAAGTGAAGGTTTTCCCTTTCTGACTCCGACAAACTTCCCCTGTTTCCGGCGGCTCTGTGCTTTCTCGGCGTTGACCACGACGCTTCCTCTTCAGATCCGGCGACGTCTCCGGCTGCGTACGGCGAAGGCGGCGTTGGCGAGGCCAAGGACCAGGCGAAGACTTCCTCTTCTCCGGCGACGGTAGCGTCGAACGCAGGCGCACGTTCGACGAGCGAGGACGACGGCTTCGAACGCGCCGGGCGTTCGAAACGAGGCGGACGAGTCAACGGTCAACGGTGAAATTGGATTTCGATTTCGAAACCGAAATCGAAATCTGAAATGCTGACGCAGCTTCCGTCAGCACGGAAGAAATTAATTCGGCGAGCAAATTCTGATTTGGCTGACGTCGGCGTGACGTCAGCAATCCGGTGGTTTCAGCGGGTGTCGGTCAAAATAGAGTTGACGAGAGAGGTATTTGATTTAGGGTTTTCGATTCTTCTTGGATTCTCAAATTAGGGTTAGGGTTTTTCAATCCTTTCCGTGCGAATTGTAATTTGGGAAGAAAAAGCGAGCGGGGAACTAGGGTTTCAAATTTAGGGACGAAATTCGGTCCGGAAACTCTAGCGCGATCACGTTCCGGTGTTCCGCCGGACGGCTCTAAGACAACAGATAAGCGTTGTTTTTAGACCGTTCCGACCGGGGCGTGACACGTAGTATGGCTAAACGTGCTCCTCACATTTACTATAGTGATGACTTGTGCTCCTCACATTTACACAGTGTGAGAGAAGCTTGAGAGTAGTGCATTTATGAGTTCTAAAGGAGTAGAATGATTCCGTTTTTAAATAAAAAATAGACAAAAAAAATATTTAGTTATTAAAAATTAAAAAAATAAAAATTAATTACATTACTATTTTTGTATAGCTTTTACAAATACTACCATTATTTTTAATAAATAAATAATTTATTTATAATATTGTATCACAATAAACTTATAAATTTTAAATATAATATTTTAAATACCTATATACTTTTACTAATAGTACATTAATAATAGATGGCTACTAAAAATAAAGAAAAAAAATATTATTTTAAAACTTTTAAAGTTTTTATAAAAAAATAAATATATTATTTTAAATATTATAAGTACAACTCATACTTGCCTTTTTATTGTACCTCTCACTTTAGAATCCACTAAATTTTTTTTTTTTGGATTGAAAAGAACTCATGATATAATCCTGCATCTTATGCCATTGAACTGAAGATGAAAAATGGCCTGTGCAAAGTACTATAGGGGCATTTGGCGTTGCTTTTTAGCTGCTTAAAAGTAGATATTTAGAAATTTAAGTATTTAATTGTCAGTTTTTAGTTAGCAGCTACTCCCCCTAGTTATTCAAAAAATTTACTTTACCAAACACATTCAAACTTTTTTAATCAGTATTTTTCAACCAATAAAAATTAAAAATTTCAACTACTCTAAACGGACCCCATAGCTTTATGGAAAAGATTTTTAATGTTCCAACATTGTTAAGTGGTTGCAGGAGTAGCAAAAGCTAGTACTGGTTGTAGGTGCAAAGCAAATAGTTCGTTCCCCTACAAGAGTTGATTGCTTGGTCGGGAAAAGCATTAAGATACTTGCATTTGGCTCAGAGCACATGATTACCAATTTGCCATTACATGTGACTAATAAGAAAGTAAGCATCCATCTTACCTCTCTCCTATGTTTCCCAATGCTCATGTCTGCGTTTGGTGGCGTTTTATGAGAGTCAGACAGTGCCGGCGGCCAGCGGAAATTAGATTTTTTAACTTCAGAAGAAAGCTTTTTACATATAGGCAGATTTGAAGAAAGTTTTTTACATATATATGCAGAAAGCTGATCAAAACACAAAGCGGGGCAGAACGCAGCTTTAGGCCATTGGAAATCCCTGCCCCTTAACTTTTGGCCGAATTACTACCCAATGCAAGCATATCCTTGACCTCCTTAACCATAAGAATAATATCTCGATGAGCCTTGTTACCGCAAAATATGACACTCCTCATCCTTGGAACTCCTTTGGGAGTAGTTGGACATATCTTCAAGATCTTCAGGTTGGCCTGACTTGGATAATTGGTAGTGGTCTAACCACCAGCGTCATTAATCAGACTTGGTGCCTTGATCTCCCTGTTCCAGTGAAGCCCACCTTCAGCTCCTCTATCTCGTTTGTTGACAATTTACTTGTTGCTGATCTTATACATGATAGAGCTTATGATGTGCCATAAATTAGGGCTTAGGGAACCCTGAACTTTCAGCTGCCATTCAAAATATTCCTCTTTATGCTGATCCCCATGAGGACACGGGCTTGGCGAGAGGATTTAGGAAAGGCTCAAGGTGTCTATGGTTGCTACAAGTTGCCTCAAAGATCAAGTTCTTCCGTCGGAAGCTGTTGCTTAGTAGACTCCCTACTTTAGCTCATCTCACAAGCATTGGAATAGGCAGAGCAGGTCATTGTTTCTTTTTTCTTCCATGATGATTCTGATACCATTGATCATATATTTTATAGTGCGAATTTACCATTTATACTCTTGGAAAATTTATGAATTTTTGTATGAGCTTTAAAAGCCCGTGAAATGATGGTTCATAGATCTTTGAAACCATGAACTCATTGATTCTAGCTATGTTTTGGAACATATGGAATAACACTTGTAATGATTAATTTCTTAATAGGAACTACTACCGGCTTCTAAGAATATTATTAGATAAGCTCTACCATAGTTCAATGACTCACGCTCTTGTTTATGCTATAAGGGAAAGAATGCTCTAATGTCCCTATCTATACTCTTTTTGTGGTCTAGGCCTCATCTAGGTTACTTCAAAATCAACGTCGATGATTAATGGGACCCGGAAATTGGCAAAGGGGCCTTGGATATTTCATAAGGGACGAGAAAGGTAATTGAATAATTGCCTCTACTGCTCGTTTTCAATTGACTTCTATCATATACTTTGAACTCGTCTGTTACAATATATGAATCTTAAAGCAATACTCATATAATCTTTGCTACCTAAGAATCCTAGGAAAATACCTTACCTAGGAATATTTTTCTAACTTGAGAGGTGCCCTATATATATATGAACTTATTTTTGAAAAAAAAAAGTTTTGAGGGGGAAACTGAAAAGATAAGAAAATATTATATTTTTTTAATACATATAAAGCCATTAACAAAAATGGATAGAAAACAAGATATTTAAAATTTAGATTTTATATAAAAAAATAATATAATTGTATTGATGAAGCTTTTTTAATGAAGCTAGAGTAAATTGCACAAAAGTCCAAGGTTACTTCGTTCATTCAGGTCCTTAGTAATTTGGATTATTCAATTATAAGCATAAAAAACATTTTAAAAGTAAGCTTGATATACAATTTTATTTTTTATATTTTAATTAAATAATTTAAAAAAATATAAGACTTATGATCAGATGACTCTTAATGTACTCTGAATATGAATAGTTATGCACATAGATTACTTGTGATTTTCATACCACCTATATGGTGAGCCAAGGGAAAAAAGGAAAGCAATTTACTCTGTTAGCTGTTGTTTGGAACTAGGTTCACTGCTAAACAAGTAAAGACATCTTGTGCCCCTCATTTGGTGTGAGGGTGATTGGTGATACAGAGAAAACAAGATAGCATGATTGGTGTTTGTGGGTTAGGCAGCAAGCCTAGCATACACAGGACCCACTCCTCATTTTTCTCCATAGATTCAAAGGTTTTACCACTCTAGTTTACTGTGCTCTGGTTTCCTGTGATCTTGTGTGCCAACCTCACATTTTCACAATCAAAGAATCTACAGAGAAAGAAAAAAGTTTTAAGTGAAAAGAAAAAAGAATCAGTTTCATGTGGTAGATCTTAGTTGGTAGGATAGCAAATGGATAATTATGCTTTGTTTCCTGGTAATTTTAGTTATTGCTGTAATGATAAATTTGTAACATATCTGTATAAGTATACTAAAATCTTTCTACTCAGCTAATTCTCAAACTTCCTCTCTCCGTGGACTCTTCCTTCCATATGATCACCATGTGCTTGTGCTGGTAATCAATCCCACGGCCCGTGCTGCCAATGGCCTGCAATGGAATGGCATCCCCGTCTTCCTTTTTTCATCCAGGCTTCATGCTGCAGATGCAAGCGCCCCATGAAGAGGAGCTCAGAGGTTCGTTCAATTGGCACCTCGTAGTGTCCAAGAGCATGTATGATTGATCAGTCTTTTTGGCCTTGGTGATTGCAGGTGGGGCTCCAATGCTTGGAAAGAGATCAGTGTTAGCCGATGAGACGAATGGGGAGGAAGACTTGTCAGATGATGGATCGCAGGCAGGGGAGAAGAAGAGGAGGCTCAACGTGGAGCAGGTGAGGACATTGGAGAGGAACTTCGAGCTG
Organism: Costus lasius; assembly: GCA_027563935.2. Classification (NCBI taxonomy): domain Eukaryota; kingdom Viridiplantae; phylum Streptophyta; class Magnoliopsida; order Zingiberales; family Costaceae; genus Costus; species Costus lasius. Next base: position 126,883,474 of record CM050446.2, read on the forward strand.
GGGAACAAGTTGGAGCCTGAGAGGAAGATGCAGCTGGCGAGGGCACTTGGGATGCAGCCGAGGCAGGTGGCCATTTGGTTCCAGAACAGGAGGGCCAGGTGGAAGACCAAGCAATTGGAGAAGGATTTTGATGTGCTCAAGAGGCAGTTCGAGGCCATCAAATTGGACAACGAAGCTCTCAAATCCCAGAACAAGCTGCTCCGAGCTGAGGTGCATACTTAAACTTTTCCGTGATCATTGCTGTGTGGGATATGGCTCTTGGTCTTTTCAGAAAGATGCTTCCTTTGCAGACTGAACACTTTTTCTTCCAATGATTGGGGAATCATAGTTTCTGAGCTGATCATGAGGGGTTGAAGAAGATTGAAATTTCCCTTTTTCCTTCCAGAAGGAGGATCTTTCTTAGTTTCTTTCAACTTTTTGAGTCAGAAGTGGAATCACATGACATATTCCTATCTGATACTAGAACATCATCTCATTTGCAGATTTTGGCTCTTAAAGGCAGAGAGGCATCAGATGCCATCAACCTTAACAAGGAAACAGATGGTTCTTGCAGCAACGGAAGTGAGAACAGCTCTGAAATCAACTTGGACATCAAGAGCCCCCTCCAGCCGCCACAGGCTTTACCATTTCTCCAATCAGTTAGGCCACCTGACATGAATCAGCTCTTTCAGAGCTCCTCAGGGCCGCCAGAGACAGTACAAAGCCCTAAGCTTGAGAATGGTGTCCCTGAGGGCAACTTCATCAACTTGTTATGCAGCAGCATGGAGGAACAATCTGCCTTCTGGTCATGGTCAGATCATCACAACTTTCACTAGTATTATCAATTTTGAACCTGAGAATTAAGCTAGTACATGTCCTGTACCCTAAACGCATTGTGTTGTATCAATAACTTATAATAATTATCAAATATTCATTTTAAAATATAATATTCTTGCCAACATTCTAAAATTCGGCTTCTTTCAACCTCAATTTGCCGTGATCTCTCTACGAGTACACATTCCTGAACAACAAATAGAAAAATCTTTCAGAACAATATGAAATTACTATCAACAATTACAGGACCCCTTACTCAGAAAAGATGGATTCTGAACTTTTTTCTTTGTTCCATGATCTTTACTGTTGTAAAAAGTTTCTTTTATCTTCTGGCTAAAGGACTTTAGGATGAGTATGCTTGAATTCTTGTTGAAATGTGTGCTCCATAGAATTTTGCGCTAGAAAAAGCCAACAAATGAGAAAGAATACAAACTGATGCAACAGGAGTATCTAAATGTTAGGGCATGCTATATAACGGGAAAGAAAACAAAATATATGTTAGTATGTCATTGGTTTTTGCATATTAAGTTAAAATCTGAGCTGATTGAAGTGCAACTGCGGTTTTGCAATAAGCTGCATGTCCTTTATTATACTGTACTGCAAAACTTCGCAGCTGAACATCCATAAATCTCAGTACACTACTCATGATTCCGCCATTTGCTGTTCTTCATTGGATAATGTGCATGATTTGATCAAGAACAGATCCCAAAAGCTGACCTGAGGCTGATGATTATGTTCTCAACAAGATAAGATCAGGTTCAGTACTCAGAATGAGATTTTTCTAAGATGGCAAGAAAAAAAAAGCATATTGAATGTAATATCATCTTCCAAGTAATTTCTGAACAGGAACCAGTAAGACTTCTTATGCAAAAGACTGATGAATGCTAGAATAAAGGGGACCATGCTATTTGATATAAAAAAATATAAAAGAAAATTTTAATAAACTAAATTATAAATGTAAAAAAAATCACCTTTTTAAGGATTTATAGGACAAGTGATAGGCTGGACCATGTTGAGGCTTTAAGTAGTTGACAAGTGGAGAACTTTCACATGCTTTTAATAATAATAATAATGTTTACTAAAGTCAGCATAGCATTTTAACAATTTTGAAAGGATAGAACACTGAATCACATAATATAATTAAATATCTTGATTCTTGGAAGAGCTGAAATGTCTGCAGGAACTTGGTGCCCTGGTGGATGAAAGTTTTTATTTCTGGTGTAGAGTGGCATGTGTTGCCAACTAAACTGCAGTATCTTCTTGTTTAAAATACTTCTTTCATTTGTTATTTTCTAGCTTGTTTTTTAGTTAGGTTACTTTGAGTAAGCTGCTGTGGAGCTAGACATGTGCAGCACAGATAAGAGGTGGGGGATGCCCTAATAGATATCCTACATAGGGGTCCCTACAAAAAGGACTCTATGCAAGCGGGCATGGCGCTGGATGTAGGTGTTGCAGCTCCACATCCTTAGAATGTAGGGTCGAAAGCCTCATTTGATTTGTAATTCATTTTTATTGAAAGTTTTAAAATTGGTCTAAACTGGTTTACCGTTTGGTCTTGAACTGGTATACTACAGTGAAACTAACACTTTGCTACAGTGAAAATCGATTGTATTAATATAGTATCATGATAAAATAGGACCCAACTTAGATTAAAACAAATCAAAAATTTTAATTGAGGACTGAAATTTTAAACCTTACTTTCATCTATAGTGTTTGTGTCTATGTTTAACGGCCACAAAGTCATGAACCTTTCATAGTCGAGTTGATTTGCATATGATTGCCAGCTAAACACAACCAATGTTTTTTATTTTCACAAGCAATCTGGGAATGATCTCTTGTGATAGCTATCACTTTAGAGACAATAAGATCAAACAAAGCTAGACATTTCCACTAATAGTAATTGGAATTGGAATAGCTGATAAGGACTCATGAAGGAAGATGAGTATTCCAAAGGGCTAAAGGAAAGTTGTGAGAATTAAAATCCTATCTAAGAACAGAGGATGCTCTATAGGATCATATTGCAGGATCAAACTGAGGATCATATGATACTACAAATACACTAAATGATAAAATTTTATGTAAATAACAAGTTGCAACTCTCTTATAGAGTTGTAACAGTTGTGCTCAGAGACCAGCTCACTGTAGTAAACTTTCCCCTGTTTCCGTCAAAGTAAATAGGTAGTAGATGAGGGTAGCTAAGCTTCTCTAGAGCAGCGGTGAAGCTTCCCTATGTGGTGATGAAACTTCTTCTGAGAAGAGGCAAACTTCACACAGATTAAAAACAAGTAAGAACACAAAAAAAAGTGAAAAAGAATACTCATGAATCATGCAATACCATTAACCTCCAGGGTAAGTGGCTGTCAATTCAAGATGCATCAAGCTAATGATGGAGAAAGATACTGGTTCATGTGAATGGTTTTGAAGTGTGATGCACGAACACTATATTGGCCACCTCAGCAGGAGTCCCTGGAGATTTGGTGGATGGGCCTTGATACAGTTTGCAGGGAATCCATTGAAATGGGCTGCCAATTCTTTCAAGCATTCACTGCTTAAGAACTGGTTGATTTGATGCCTTACCAAACTGAATCATAATTTCCCAACAGTACTACTCTCCAGATGTTTCTTTATTGTGATCAATCCTCCTGCTACAGAAAACCATTCAGGGAAATTGAAAGTTGAAACAGTAGCCTGTCTGATGCAAAGATATCTGAAACTTTTCTCTGAATATACTTTGACCTGAAAATAAAAAAATATATAATTTATTCTCTCCTAAAGCCCATTAGAACACACAATGGAAATGCTATTCACTTAAATAGAATAAGCAAACGTTGATACAAATTAGAATTGCTTGGTGAGTACCTACCACTTACCTCATGGCGCTCTCCATCTACTGCACTTTAAAATTAATAATTGAGAGTGTCACATCAGGTACTAAGAAGGATATCTTTGCAAATGCCACTTGAGACCAAAATATCATAATTAAATGGTGCAATCGATGGCTAAGGGTTGCAAGATTTGCTGTGTAAAACAAAAGGAGTTTAAATATTTGAATGCAAGTCAAAAGAATAAGCGAAAAGTTAAAAGCCGCCTAGAATTTGTCAACGGAATGATTAATTAATTCGTTTATTTAATTAAGTAGGCTAATCTGTTTCTTAATTGTCCTGTACTCTACTCATGTTGAACAATGCACAACGCTTAAAAAGAAAAAAAAAAAAAATCAAAATCGAATATAAAAAAATCATGAATTTGTTTAATCAGTTACTTAGCTGTATTTTGTGGAGCTTTTCGCTCAGCTTTTTGCTTTGACCCTGTTTTAATCGAGAAGTTTTTTGCAGAGAGTGCTGCAAAATATTTTAGATCTTTAATTTTTAATTTAAAAAATATTTTTTTAAGAAATATTGTAGGTAATAAGAGCTATCCAATGATATATATATTGTGATATTTTAGATCTTGTATACGTCTAAAATATCCTATACAAGATCACATATAAAATAAAAATGCATAGTATTTTTATTTTATATGTGATCTTGTATAGGGTATTTTAGACGTATACAAGATCTAAAATACCCCCAATATATATACCATTGAATAACTCTTGATACCTACAATATTTTTAAAAAATAAAAATAAAAAAAACTTTTTAAATAAAAAATTAAGCACCCTTTCTCAAAAAATGTCCGTTTTAATCAGCTTTTCGTTTAGATGTGAAAAGCTTTTTTCTAAAGCTAAAAAAAATCAAGCTTCCGTATAGTCAGCATTGTCCACCTCTTGGAAAACGCTACCAAAGTATTCGGCAGCACGTGTCTGACAAGTCAAAATTAGTGTGAAAAAATTTAAATTTTCTCCAACATAGCATATTACAGTATGCAATTCAACAATTATATTACTATTGTACACATTGGACGAGCGTACGCTAACCCTTCATATAAATTTTGCGAGAGTGCCCTGCTCCTATCCAATATTCGCTGCTCTCCAGGACAACTGGCTTCTTGTTGGTCAGCACAAAGCCACAAACGGGAAACCAAGGAGAAAGATAAAGTTAAAATGGAGCTCATCCACAATTCAGTGGGAAAGTGTTGCACCATTTTAGTGGGACAAACACTAACTATCCAAATGACCCCCTTTTTGCCGTGTGAACTCATTATTATTAATTCCAGGAATCGTTGGCGCTTTTGGGCCACTCAGTCACAAAGCATAATCTCTGCAAAAATGAAAGCCATTGCTGTCAAGCTTTCAAATCCACTGAATCACACAGCCACAACGCGACGTAGTACAAGTCAACCATTTCACACAGGCAGTCGCTGAATTGCAGTTCTGATTTGATCTCTGATGCTGCAACTTTTCCTGCTCCGCGGAGAAATTCTGCATGGTGATGCCACGACTCCAGCTGCATCGTAGTTAAGTCAACTCAGCTTTTAATAGAAAATTTAATCAGGAACAATTCTAACAGTGTTTCAAACTTGAAAGTATATAATTATAAGTCAGAAGGTTGACCCTTCAACTTGAATTAAAACATTGAGTCTGTTCAGGTGTGGAAGGAGTCACCCTCAAGTTCATTAATTTTTCTGTAAAAATGTCAACAAAAATATATAGATTGCTAGAGTCAAAATCTCTCCTAGGCTGCACCTACAATTATTACTTTTTTTTCATTAAAAAATTGTATATTTTCCTTCAGTTCCATAATAATTAACAAACTTATATCTTCTCATTCAAGGTTCAAGCAATCTTTCTCATTTATTACGTAGTTTGAAACTCAGGACTTAAACAAGTCAAAATTTTGAATACCAAATCAATTCTTTTCTTAAATAATAATTCAAAGAGAGTAATTTTCTTCCAACCAAGTATACTTTCACCAAATTATAACTTTTTCTTTTCTTATATAATAATTGAAAATAAAGTTGTTATCTTCCAGCAAAGTAAACTTTGACCAGACCAAGTGTGGAAGGAGTACTCCAATTTCAATACATATTCGTCTCTTCCAATTAATTGTTGCCACTTGTCACTATAATTATTAGCTAGGAGATAAAGAGTACTTAAGTTCTAATAAAATGAGGCTGGCTTGCCCAAGGGTTTTTTTCCCTAATTAATATAAAGAATATAAATTTAGGCCCTTGATTTATTAAAGAATAAAAATATCTAAGTATTTGTTTTTGTTTCTTAATTATATTTTGATTATATTGAATTAAATAAGGTGTTTGGTGCATTAAATATCACGGCATAGTAATATTTTCTTGGAAGGACGAGGGCTTTTATGTTAATGTCGCGGAACCACCAGCCATTTCTGCGAACTGCTGGAAGCCGGCCGCCTTCTCTCTCTCTATCTCGCTGTGTGTGATTTGTCCTTTCAACCCCAGTTACCTCCTTGATTTCGTCGCTGTCCTTTCCTCTGATCAGCCTGGCGAGGCCCTACGCGGAGTAAAAAGATCTGATTTTTTTGGCCGCCTATGTGAACTCTATCCTCGGAGGAGTTCGGTGGAGGAGGAAGGTGATGGGCAACTGTTTCATCGCTCCGTGGACAGGCGAGCACTCGGGGGCCTCTCGCAGCTCCTCGCGTGAGTCTTCAACCTGATTGTTTCAGTTGATTTTCTGCTCAAATTTGGTATCTTTATGTCGTATTCTTCTGTGGGTTTCCTTTTTTGGCTTGGGTGTTGTGAAATGAAAAATCTGTGAACTTTTTGTTTCACAAATCACACTCTTATTGTTATTGACTAGATTAATCGATGAAGTTCGATTGAATCTATTTTGTTGAGCTGCATTGCACGATTGACAAGCTTGCAGGGCGTAAGATTCCTTTATTTTATTCATAGGGTTGAATTTCCCTTCTCCCCTGTTTCTTCGCAATCCTTCCTTTCTTGCTACCCGCTCTGGATTAATTTGTCTTCTTGCAGCAGATCCTTCAAAAGTTGTCAGCTGCAGAACAAGTTCTTCTCTGGTTCTCTCGACCCGGACGACGGATTCGACGGCCTCGACTCTTACCGTGCCTTCATATGGTGAAAAATCCCGAAGTAGCAGCCTTCCTACGCTGAGAACGGAAGGTGAAATACTATCTGCCTCGAATTCGAAGGCCTTCGCCTTCAGTGAACTGAGAAGTGCGACGAAGAACTTCCGTCCGGAGAGTCTCATCGGTGAAGGAGGATTTGGTTTTGTCTACAAAGGTTGGCTAGATGAAAATAGTCTTGCTGCTTCAAAGCCTGGATGTGGAATGGTTGTTGCTATCAAGAAGCTTAAACCTGAAAGTTTCCAGGGCCATAAGGAATGGCTGGTGTGTGTTTTCATTCATGCAGTTGCTATATCCTTAAAACCTCTTTTGTTGATGCTTGTTCTATGCTCATGGCTGTGGCTGATTGCAGACAGAGGTTAACTATCTTGGTCAGCTTCACCATCCCAACTTGGTTAAGCTCATTGGCTATTGTTCCGAGGGTGAAAATAGACTCCTGGTCTATGAGTACATGGCAAAAGGCAGCTTGGAGAATCATCTTTTCAAAAGTGTGTATCAAGTAAATATTCAGAATTGTTGCCTTCCTGTCCTTAAAATATCATCTTGTTCTATCAACAGCAAAGATAGCTTACCTGGGGATTTGATTTCCTTTCTAGCGAGTGCTCAACCACTTGATTGGGCAACAAGAATCAGTGTTGCCATTGGAGCTGCTAGGGGGCTGGCATATGTGCACGACGCTGAGTCTCATGTAATATATCGAGATGTCAAGGCCTCCAACATTCTCCTCGATCCGGTATGTTACTGATAATTGTGCCAAGGAAAACAAGCATCCGTAGGTATTGGATTGAAAGTCCTTCGTCATGTTCGACCTTGGTGTAATGCAGGACTTCAATGCGAAGCTTTCAGATTTTGGCCTGGCCAAAGCTGGACCTACTGGGAGTTTAACTCACATCTCCACTGAAGTCATGGGAACTCATGGCTATGCAGCTCCAGAATATATTGCAACAGGTTTCTTTGGTTTCTGGTTTCCTGTTTAAATTTTAGTCCTCGTGAAACAATTTTTGCATGCTCGTTGTTTGGGGACGTGCAAGTATATAGAACAAGATTTCTGTTACAAGTAATGCTTAGTAAGGAGACCGACAATAGACCAATACACCGATTCAGATCAATATCTTAAACCTTGATGGTTAGTGAACTTCACATGCATAATTAAACAGAAGCATAAGCATTACTACAGAAGAAAGCCCATGTAGCAAGTTATATCTTTACGGATCTAACGTGAACCAATTTTACTATCCGGATTTATGTGCTACTCGAAAATGGCTAGGCTCATTTAATCATGATAGATTGGAGTTTCGTTGAGAGTCTTGTTAGCTTCTTACAAATGAGAGTAAAGTTCCAATGATGATTAAGATGTTCTCTCTTATATGTGCAAATCAATGTTCGCTCAAAAGGATGAGTTATGGTGTTTGAGTTGCTTAACTTACTACTTATGAAGGTTTAACAACTATATCCTGGTATAGTCCCATATAGAAAGTAGGAGAAATGATGAAATAATATGTAAAGTTTAGTATGTTACACCCTAATAAATCTATATCAAGATATAACAGAATCAATTGATGACAATTTTCTAAGCTTTTTAACGCATACATAAATCGGTTGAGATTTAATCAAAATCATACTAAACTAGTCTAATTTTGAACTATTTCAAATCAATTTTGACTCAACCCCTAAATTAGAATAAACCATGCTAGGTGTGATGCTCCCGGGTTTTAGCACAAAGCCCAAAGAACACTGAGATGGAGCGATGGTGGGACCCCTCGTCATCAGCCATGTTGGACGACTCGGGCGTGCGATTGTGTCACTGAGGTTGACACAAGTCCATAGGGTGAGGGTCGAGTCAAAGCACGGAGTGTGGGTTCACATGTGGATGTGGGCTTTCGACTCGACCCATGGACCCCGGACCCTCTCGCACAAGCTTGCGAGCGTGTGCATCGAAGAGGGTCAACCGTGGGGCGATTCTGAGGTCAAATTGACCCCGAATCGGGCCTAAACCAGCCTTTCAGGCTGAACCGAACCGGTTCAGCCGGTTCAGTCGGTTCACGTGTTTCACTGTGCGCGTACGCGAGCGAAAGAGGGGAAACATCCCCTGTTCTTCGTTTGCGTTGAATGCGCTACCACCAGCGTTGATTCCGGCCAGCTGGAGGAGGCGCGCCAAGGATGGAAGGGGCGGCGAAGTTGGTGGTGAAATAAGGCGTGGACTCCTACGTGGACGAGCCTAGGACGGGTTTTCGAATCCGCCCCGGTGGAAGCGGAATCTCCGGCCAATCTCCGGCGGAGATCACGGCTTGCGTGGCGACGAAGATGGAAATCTATCCTCGTCGAGGGGAGGTTGTCAATCAAGCGATTACGGACACTTGGGCAAGGTCTGGCGACGGGCGAAACAGATCTGAGAGCATAGTGCTTTGCGTTTCCTGCCGGCGATGAGGTTCCGGCCGTGGACTCGTCGGCGCGAGGCCCCAGATCTTCTTCCCGGTGCCCTGAGGTAAGGAGAGATTCATCCCCTCCGGCGTCAGTAGCCAGACGCGGGAGAGAGATCGGATTTTCTGATCTCCAGTTCCATGCGAGCAGCGCTTCCATTGGGTCTTCATTCTTGTCGGCGGCGGCTTCTCCGGTGGCGATTTTTCATCGGCGGCTTCTCTGTTCACCGGCGACCAGTTCTCGACCTTCCGGTGGGGCTTCGGTGGCTGGACGGCGACGGACGAGGAGGGGAAGTTCTCCCCTGTTTCAGCCGAGAGTCTCGGCTCTGTTTCGACGTGGGCTGCGAAGGAGGAAAGGGGAGGAGAGAGAAGGTTTGTCACGTGGGCTCGTCCGCGCGTCTCGCTTCGACTCCGACAGGACTTTCCAACGCAGCTTTCCGGAGGATCTCGGTGGGCTTGACTCGTGGAGTGGTTGCACGCTACAAGGGTAAACTCTCCCCGGATCTATCGTGTGTAGTGGTAGTAGGACGGTTTTCCTGTGTGTAGTGGATAGAAGCTTTTACCACCGTCCAGACTTCGTGTGGCATTTCATCCAGACGGTTCTTTGTGTTATCTGCACCCGCATATGTGTAGTGCGGGTTGTGCTTGTTTGTAGGTACTTGCTCATTTGCTTGCAAAGCTGCTAAGTCCTGGGCGTGTGTGTCGACACCCTTGAAGGTGTTCGCCACCGTCCCCTTGTGATTGATTGAGGCCGCGCCGGTGCCTATCTCGGCTGTGTAGAAAAAGGAGCGCGGGCTGAGGATATTTTCTGTGAGTGCAAGTGGTCGGAGAGTCTCCGTCACCTTGTCACATCAGTTAAGAGATTTGTATTCGTGTTCAACGGGCGGTATTTATACCGAACCCTTCGCGCACGTGGGTGTGAGGACTTGTAGAGTGCTGGGCCAGCTTCCGCAACGCGATCCTAACCGGTCGCGGGCCACTCTAGTGTAGGGCTGAGATCTCCGCGAGGGGATCTACCGGTTGTGGAAAAGTTTATTATTAAAAAAATAAATTTGCCCATAAGACTAGGCCTGATTCAATCCGATTGGATCAAATTTGGAATAAACCACCCATTCTCAGTTTATTTCTCTAGAATTTAGGTGACAATGCAGAGATAAAACCATAAGAGGGTCTTTAGACGAGGGAAGTAAAACACATGCAGAGGGAAAGCCGATGAGAAAGCAATGCAAAAATTACATCGAGATTCATATTTAAGTAACACATGATAAATGAAAAAAAAAACATGATACCCAATATACTGAAATTAATAATTCATTCGTACGAACCTTAGGCAAGCCAAATTTTTTCTTCTTAAGCACATACTCTAGGGCGGTCGCACAAGCCAACAAACAATTCGGTGTTGCAGCCTTGAACACAAGAAGAACAACACACTATCCTCGTGTTTCTGGTGTTCAGTGAATGTGAGGGTGATTCCGACAAATAAAACAAGAATAAAACACAACTTCAATAAAATAGGAGTTACCCTAACACGTTGTAACGTGATTTAATTCTTTCGGGTTGGAAAATGAGAAGTTATAAGATCCAAAACTAGGAATATCCTCAACCCTCTGAGCTATAAGACTCTCATAACTCTTTATGTGAGCTCTCCAAAGTAAGTTGTCTATAACCTCTTCCAAGCCTTCTTTTTATAAGCTAAAGAGCTAGAAGTCACAATAAACATGTGATAAGATAGTTAAAATATTCTAACTACCTTAAAAATTTCTAGCAACTAAAGTAAACTACATAGGCTTTGATTGGGCTGCCGCTTGGGCTAGACCTTGTTGGGTTGGATAGGCCATCAACACTATCTCCAAGCAAGCCGCGACGAAGAAGCAGAAATGTTTGATAGTTGGTTAGTTCATCATGGTGTTGGCTAACTCTTGTGTGGTATTTGTATTATTATACAAAATTAGATAGGGCTCTTCTTTGCCTCGTGGAATCAAGCATATCAGTTAAATGGACTCTGTATGGGCCAAAGAAGGGCTGATCATCTCTATGTAGAGCTCAGGAGGCTAAGTTGGTGAGCCTTACATATGGGTCTTGTTATAACCCGCTTAGTAAGCATACTATTAAAATATTTAAACCAAAGTTAACAATAGCAAGTTTACTAAAACTTATATATCAAATAATCTTTTTTTTCACGTCCAATTGGGACTAAATTGGGCTATTATAATCTCCCCCACTTAAGACGTGACGTCCTTGTAAAGCCTAAGTCCTAACAATTCCTTCGTCAGGGGTATGTGAGGTCAACTCAATGGTGACCCAATTTATTAAAATGCTTAAGCTCAAGTCAACAATAGCAAGCTCACTAAGGCTTATATATATAATCTTTCTCCCACTTCTAATGTGGGACTAAATTAGGATATTACAGGCCTTAATTTTCCTCATGACAATAATTTTTCCTTGGCTGTTTGGCAAACTTCACAGTAGACTTCACGACTGGCTATTTTTCGTAGATTTGGCAAAACCTAATCCGACCCGCTGACCCGACCCAACTCGACACGAAGTTAGGCGGGTTCGGGTCAGCCATAATCGTGTTCAGGTCATAAATAGGTCAACTTGTTTATGACCCAAAAATAATCGGGTCGTATCGGGTTGTAAACGGGTTGACCCGCTTAACCCGATTATATTATATATTTATATAAGAAAATTAAATATATGCTCATCTAACTCTCATTGCCAGCCCATAAGTCTAAATATCTTCTAATTATCTTTTAACTCATATTTTGGCCCACACATAAACCCAAAAGTTTATTAATTTTAATAGAATTTTTGTCAATTTATTATTTATGTTTAAAATATGAATAATAAACGGGTTATTCGGGTCGTGTCGGGTTGACTTGATTATATTCGGGTCGTGTTCGTGTTAGACAGTTTAACCTAATTAATTAAACGGATTGTGTTAGAGTTGGCTTAATCGGGTCACGGTTACAGCTGACATGACCCGTTTATGAGCCGCTGACTCAAATTGCTATGTCTAATTATTTGTCATGGCCATAATCTTTGTCAGGCCATTTGGTCGAGAACTCCTCAGTATCTTTCATGAGTTGGCCATGAATTTTGTCACAGTCATAATATGACATGATAGGTAGGTCTTGATTTTTGTCACGGTCATAATCTGCTAGAACTTCTCAAAATGCGGAAACTTGTGCCGCATCATTAGTCAAAATATGCCATCTAGTTGCGTCTATAAAAATTGATTTGATTCACTGCTTAGTGGGCTCAAACCTTTCTGTTTTTTCTTTTGAATTTAACATTTATGAAACCATAAAACTTCCCCTAAAATTCTAAAATAATATCTCTAAAATTCTAAAAAAATTTTTGGATGAAAAATCTAAAATTTGGCGCATTACATAGAAAGCTTATTATCATTAACTTGAGTTTAAATATTTTTAATTGAGTTATGTTGCTAATTAGCTCATTAAGTTGGGTTAATTTGTTGATTTAGCGAGTTTTAACAAATAGTAGACTAGCAAAACTAGTCTTAAGCATGGTAATGCCAAGGATGGTAGAGCCACTATTGTGTTGACTTAATATTCTGCCAACTAAAGGATGATTCTCAGACATGTATTCAAGGCTTCACAAGGATGTCAAGTCTTAAGTAAAAAAGATTATGATATCTCAGTTCAACCCCATATAAGAAGCAAGATAAAAAGATGATATGATATATAAGACTTAATAGTGAGTTTTTACTATTATTAATTTAAGTTAATGAGTTAAGTTGCTTATCAAGTGGGTCATAATAATGGTGAGGCAGCTAAAGTCACACCCCATCCTACATAAGCCATCTTATTTCCTCATGGGAAGTCCTTGTGTCATGGTTGCCAAATTGAGTAGAGCTGTGGCCATTTTTTTTGTAGTTGAAGAGCTAGGATTTGGATTGTGGGGTCACGGTGGCCTTCTTCACCCTCTTGTGTGCTCAATCTGTCAACATTTCCCAAATGCTCAATCTTTGTAAGCCTCTTATGTGCTTGGCCTATTAGCACTTCTCATGTGCTCGGCCTACTAGCGCCACAAGAGTGCTTAGTATGTTAGCTTCCCTAAATGTAGGTTGTGTTTCTTTGGAAGTAATCCATAATGGAAAGAAGAAGAAAAAAAACTAAACACAGCCTATGTGCTTGGCTTTTGTGAGTGTCCCAAGTGCTCAACATGCTAACCCTTCCCGAATACTTAGCTTGTCCAATGCTTTCTGAGAGCTCAACCTCTGTGCATCTTAAACACTCAATATTTTCGTGTTTTTGAAATGCTCCAAGTTTCCAACGTGTGCCTTTCATGGTTGTAGCTCAATTTCCGGCCGCCCACTGGGTCAAACCTCTGCAGTTCATTTACCGGGTTACGCCCATGCATTGGTGGCTTACTAAGTCCATTAGGCCCCTTGCATCGCAGCCCCATCAGGATCAAATTACATCAGAAGCTTCTGTTAATATTTGTCATACTATTTCACAAGATATATGGCACAGTCTGGATCAAGTTCAGTTTGTTGTTCAAATGAATGTGGTAGACCCTGAAATCTGTTCTTTTTGCTTCGGTTGGTTGGCAGTGTGGCATGTGATGCTGTTGGTACTCTCTTCTTGAGATCAACCGAATGTCTTCCTCCGCATGCTAACTCCAAATTTGCAGGTAGGCTCACAGCAAAAGCTGATGTATACAGCTTCGGGGTCGTGCTGCTGGAGTTGCTGACAGGTCGCCGGGCCGTCGACAGATCAAAAGAAGGCTCTGTGCAGGATCTGGCGCGCTGGGCGAGGCCATGGCTGACTGAGAACCGGAAACTGTACAAGATCATCGATCCAAAGCTGGAGGGACAGTACCCAAAGAAAGGAGCTCATGCGCTCGCTTTGGTTGCTTCAAAGTGCATTACCAGTGAGGCCAAGCTCCGGCCCTCCATGTCTGAAGTCTTGGCAGCTCTAGAGCGGCTGAAAGACATCAAGCTTGCAGTCAGACCACGGCAGGCAAATCAAGGAAAAGTTTCAATTACCACTCCCAGATCTCCGCTCGGGCTTCACCAGCGTTCCCCTCTGCATCCAGCTCCTGGAACGCCATCATCTTGCCATAACAAGTCTCCGCTCGTACATTAGTGCCTCTCATTTAAATTGTACTTCAAAGAAATTGTGCCATAAGACTTGATTGCTGTCTGAAGCTTCTTGTTTTGGAGCTTTTGAGCCTACTGACATCCCTGTTAAGGGATAATTCTCTCTGGTTTCTATCCTGTATTATTGGGAAATTTTTCAATATAATAGTTGTATTTTAATTATTAAAAGAATGTTACTTATGTGATGTCAATTTAGTCTCGAATTGATATATATAAGACTTAGTAAATTTATTATCATTAATGTAGCTTAAATATTTTAAATTAAATTGTGTTAATGTTCAACTCACCAATTAGTTGGTTAATTTGGCTTCTTCTAAGCATGTTTAAGCAATATCGATTTTAGCCTTGTGTTTGATAAAGATTTATCTTGACCAGTGTTGTTAAATAATCATAATAGTAGTATTATAGCATTTTTTCATAATAGTCAATAATAATCCCCTATAAAATGCTAGTAAATAGGATCATATTATTATATTTATAAGTTTAAAAAAATTAAAATTATGAATTAAATTAAATTAATAATATTTTTTTTATATTTTATATTTTATTTTATTTTTATACAGCTTAATTTATTAGATATATAATATATATTTTAAATATTATATTAAAATTTTTATGTATATAATATATATTTTAAATACTATATCGACTCTCAATTTGCTACCTTATATTAAGATTTTTAATTTTTTTACTATTTCTCGTGATCTACTTTTATAACATTGACCTTGACATAGTGTGAGTACAATTTTAAAATAAAAAGTAATTTTTACAAAATTCGTCAGCTAATAAATTGCTTTTTACGTCAAACAATTTAATTATCGACAAATGCTTTGACGTGCATTCGGCCACGTCGCCACTTATCTAGTGAAATCTCGCAAGTCGGAGATAAGTCCGTTCGTCATTCCATCTCAGACAGAGTCGCGACTTGGGTCACTGAAAAGGTGGCGGCGCGTCGTTCCTGTGCACCGCGAGAAGCGCGAGCGATGGCGGAAGAGACGGCGAAGGCTAACCCGATCCGGTTCGGCATCTTGGGCTGCGCGGATATCGCCCGCAAGCTCTCCCGCGCCATCAGGCTCGCCCAGGACGCCGTCGTCGTTGCCGTCGGAAGCCGCTCCCTCGACAAGGCCCGCCGCTTCATCGCCGAGAACGGAATTCTCGACGGCGTCGTGGCCTACGGATCCTATGAAGCCGTTCTCGATGACCCTCGGGTCGATGCAATCTACGTCCCGCTACCCACTAGCCTTCACCGCCACTGGGGAGTCGCTGTCGCCGAGCGCGGCAAGCATCTGCTGCTTGAGAAGCCCACCGCCCTCTCCACCGCTGATCTGGACCGGATCCTTGACGCCTGCCGTGCCGCGGGGGTGCAATTCATGGATAGCACCATGTGGATGCACCACCCCCGCACCTTCAAGATGAAGGAATTATTGTCCGATTCCGCCCGTTTCGGGAAGTTGAAGACGGTAATTGTGCTCTGAATTCATGTCTCTTTTTCTTCAATTTTTCTAGAAATAGCTTTTATTACATTGCATTCGAATTAGTGATAAAATAATTACCTCTTCATCACAGTAACATTTTGGTAGGTGGACGATTCTAGGTTAATTTTAGGAACTACTCTTATAAATATCACTATGCTCTGTCGTTTGCTACTTATCTAGAGAAAATTTTATCCGATCTCACATTTTCCTTAATTTAATCGCATTATTAGTTCAATCCGAATTAGTTTGTCCAGGGAACCAGGGAGGGATCTTTTCTTAGGGCTTTTGTCTTCAATTTGGAAGTGTAGTTCCAGTGAGGTTGATCGATTCTTTGTGCTACTTTCTTTCGGCTCTGTGGTTTATGTTCCTAGTAATAGGCTATACATAGCTTGGTGGATTTGCACACTGTCCATGATCGTTGGTCCTCATAATTGAGTAAATAGTATGTACTGCTCAATTAACACACTTAAAGAAGAACGACAACATATATCAGGCCGGACAATCTGTCTCTTAAAAAACAGAAAATTAGAGAAAGTTCGATTGTTAAAGTATGCATTTGATGAGGATTACTGAAATTAGGCACATCGTTACATCGTTATTTAACCTGAAGGCTGAGTTGCTTACCAATGATGTTCCTGTAGTATCATTCAACTACGTTTTAATATATATCGAAAAGTTAATAATTACCTGGCTTCCTACCAAGCCAAAAGGCACACTCTAGTTTATAATGGACATCAATGCAAAATACTTGTGGGAGCGTCCGTTTTATGAACTCAAAACTAGTACCCACAATCACGACACCTCCACAACTAACATCCTTGGTTTGGAGGTAGGTTAACTTGTAGCTGCACCACTTATGATCCTTTTTTTTTCTCAAGAAGGTAAGTGGTGGCTGTCAAAGCGGATTTAATTTTAAGATCTTATATTTTCATCGGCTAAGATCTTTACCATTTAAGTGAGTTGAAGATGTACTTCTGTCTTGTGGATTTAATTTTAGGGTCTTATATTTTCATCCAAAGTGGATTGCTGAAGTTGTAAATGAACTTCATCAAGGACTTCAATTCAAGTCTCACTGAGTTAGTGGACCATCTTGTCTGTGCCGAGTGCATAGAGGATGCTTAGTAGGAGATAGATAATGCCTACAAATTATGTACATTTGAGATCCATAACTTGTGACGTAGTCAACATATTCTGAGTTCCCTAGGTTTGCCAGGCCACCATTTGGTACTCTTTGCTAATCTTAAGAAGAGATCCACTTTATTGCTCTGCTTTCTGCACCGAAATATTGTAAAAAAAAATTCACTAGCAGTTTTCATCTGCTGTTTTTTCCTCTTATCTAAACTGTTACACTTATATTAACTTGAAGGACTGACTTTTAATAATCTGTATGTTATGATTTATAAATAATTCTTGCGATAACCTCTGATTGAACTGCTTGTTTGGCTGGCAGATCAATAGCATGTTCACGCTTGCCGCCAACCCTGATTTCCTTCAAACTAACATCCGTGTTAATCCCGAACTTGACTCTCTTGGGGTACTTGGCGATGCTGGGTGGTACTGCATCCGCTCTATCCTCTGGGCTGCTGACTATGAACTGCCTAAGAAAGCAATCGCTCTCCAAGGTGTAGTAAAAAATGAAGCCGGTGTACTTTTGTCTTGTGGATCTTCACTTCTTTGGGAAGACGGCAAGGTTGCTACCTTCTACTGCTCCTTCCTGGCGCATATGACAATGGAGCTCTCAGTTGTGGGAACAAAGGGATCCCTTCAGCTTAGTGATTTTGTAATCCCCTTTGAGGAGGGTAGTGCTGGTTTTACATTTGCTTCAGACGCAGGCTTCACTGAATTGGTGACCGGGTGGCATCCTCGTCCCAGCCAACATGTTGTCACAAACACACTGCCGCAAGAGGCCCTTATGGTCCAGGAGTTCTGTAGGTTGGCAAGAAGCATCCGGGACTCTGGTGGTAAGCCGGATGATAAATGGCCTACCGTCACTAGAAAGACACAGATGGTGCTGGATGCTGTGAAAGCATCTCTTGATCATGAGTTTGCAGCTATGGACATTGTTAGAGAAGCGGATACTCTTTCTGTCCCTCACCACTATCAATGAATCTTTATTTAGAGGCGGCCGAATTTGAAGATTTTGTTCTAAAGTTGCAACTAGAACCGTCACTAGTATTTTGTGTGAAGCTTGCGAATATATTTTCTGGTGTACTACGGTTCAGAGAAAACTATGCAATGGACCGAGTTACTATTTATCAAATTAATGAACTTGATAATTTTCGAAGTGGAATTGATGGTTGTTTGAACCCATCACATTTTAGTCGAGTTCAAGCAGACAGTTTCTCTATCAATTCATGTTCTTTACAGGCTTCAAGGATGGCAATGTTGTTTCTCCAGCGATAACTTTCTAAAATGGGGTTCCATCATGGCGGTGGGTGGGAATGCCAACTGGATGCAAATTTTATTGTCATAGTCATTGATTGTGTTCATTTGGCCGTGACGGTGATAAAAAAAATGATACGAAATTGTGGCTGTTGGGTGTAGCAGAGAGGTGGAACATCAAATTATTAGTTTTTCAATTATACAACAAATTTAATAAAAACTAACGTATGATGTTATTTTGAAACTTTATATATTTTTATTTTAGTTTTAATTTTTTATTCAAGTTGGATAAAACTAAATCGTCACCTATCATACTGAATCAAACCAAGATAAATCAAATCACACTTTCTAAACAAAACTATCAGAAATATATTCTAACGGAGGTAAAAGTAGATTGATATTCAACAAACAATTAAACATATTTCTGCCTATTTTAAAAAGATAGACGGAGAGTGGTTGGTCTATCTAAAAATGTATTTGAGTGCATCAATAACTATACCTAACATGTTCTTTGAAAATTTTTTTTTTTTAAAAAAATCAAAATATAACAAATAACAAGTAGTCAGGCTTCTGATTCCATACTGGCTCTGCTGTCCAAAATCCAAATGATACCAAGTTTGACCACACGGTGAAGCGGGAGGTGGGTCCCACTGGCACCGTTGACCATCTCCATCAGCCCGTTTCCAAGCTCACGGTGGACACACACTCAGATTGAGATTTTTTTTTTCGAAACAATAAATTAGGAATTCATTTAATTTGTTAATATATTTTATTTTCCAGAAAATACCTTTTCCCGAAAACCCCCCCGACAATAAGAAGCTCAAACAAGTGGAGACAATTCACGAATAATAGTGAGGAGGGGTTATAATGTGCTCTGTCTACAAATACTATATTCAATAGTACAGGGGTGATTCTGCTAAAACACTCTAATGCCAAGTGCTTCCAAAAAAAAAAAAAAGAAGTGCGACAGCAAAAGCAGCACTACTGTAGTGCAGCAGATCCCCTTCCCCTTCCTCCCAACTCATCGGTGGCTGTCGAGATCTCCGCTTCACCCGCCTTCCGATCCTCTGTCCGATCGCTTCCTTCGCTTTCGTCCTTGGTCTTACGGTGGTCTTCTCATGCGAAATGGTGGAGGATCGTCGCCGCTTGGGTTGTCTTCATATTTAGAGTCTTCAGCTGGAGCGGAGGATTGTTGAGGAGTAGGCGGCGTGGAAGCACGGGTATCTTTTGGGGGAATGGCGGTGGCGGAGCTGGAACTGATGCTTCGCGGGCTTCTCTGGTTCTTTCTGGTGCTAAATCCCTTTGCTAGGGTTGCTGCCAACATGGAAGGTACGGATCTATCTATGCTTGGATTCCTGTTGCTGGTTTTGTGCAGTCGGGGACCGAGGGAGTTTAGATAGCTGACTATAGCTTTCGCGGTGTGGGAGATCATGGCGAACTGACTTGGGAGTGGGAACTGGAAAAGCTCATCCTTAGTTCGTTTGTCTTACTCCACTCTCGTGCAAGTCTGTTAATCTGACCGCGGTGTGCTACACGCTTCATTTGCGTGCTACGATCTGTTGTTGGAGGGGAGCAAGGTGTTATTTGTTGGATATCCAAACATGGGTGGTTTCTTTTTGTGCATGTGGATTTTCTCTTTCATTATTATTCGCTAGTGGAGTTATGGGAGACAATTAATTGTTAACTTTAAATCTCAAGAATGATATTCTTCATTTAGGTCACGCAATTATTCTCGAATCATGCTAAAGGAATAGGTTTGATGGTTGTTGGGTGGTTGTCTTTCAGAAAGTTTCTTTATTGTTTGTTATTTTTGTCAACTTCCCTCTTCTTCATGGTTTCTAGGGTCTTAATCTGGAATATGTGGATATCTTCCTGTGCAGTCTCGAAAAAGATTTTGTGTATCTGATGGTGATGGCGGGGCAATAGATACTTGCCTCGGTAGCCTGGTTTGCTGGGTTAAGGAAAGGCTGGTGGCGTGTTTGATTTGAAATGAAACTAGAGAGCTCTTTTACTATATGAATTCTTTCTTATCACAATTTTTGATTGACAAGTGTGGTTGTAGTTCAAGGATTGCTTTCTTTACGTTGTCTGATCAACTACAGTGGTCAGTCACACCGATGAATAAGTTTGAAATGATTTTTTTTTTTGAATAAACTAAAATATCATGTTTCATATTTCAACAAACAGCATCAAACTCAGATGTAGATTGGAAGGGCCATATAAGAAGCTGGTTAATAAGGTGATTTGTACCCTAAGCCTGTTAAAAAGCAGCTATAACATTTGAAGAAGAGGGAAAACCTGAGTGAGGAAGTTGGTAATTCTTCTGTATCTAGCTATAGTTGAGCTTTGAGTGAAGATGTGTAATGTGGAGGAGACTTACTGTTGTGGATGTTTGTCGCTGTGAACAAACCGTTTTGTGGATAATCATGTGTTTTATTTGAGTAAAGGATGAATTTTGATACTCTTATATTCTTAAGAGACTCCTGAAAAAAATACTGTTGCCTTTATCTAACATCATTAAGAAATTAATCTGGTTATAATTTAATTTGTAAAATTCCATTTTGTGATTGGTATAGCCTGTTCTCAGATTGACTGTTTTTGCTTAGTGACAGTTTTGTTTTAAAGATGCATGGTTAGTTACGTTTCTCTTTGAGCTTTCTATTTTCTGAAATATATATGTGCACACACCATTAAAGGAAGTACATTTACTAATTTTTTGCCTCCATTTTAACTTGTTATATTTTGCATTGAAGTTCTTGCATTTTAGTATCCATATTGGGGAGCATTTCAATGTCCTCAAGGACTTCTTTTACCCCTAGGCTATCTCTACGAAAAGCATAATGATGAGAAAAAATCAAGAAAGGTAAGTTAAAGAAAATGATTTTTTTTTTTTTTGCAAAAACCAAAATGGAATAAAATCCAGAGGATTATTTTGGGTCTAAACCCCTTTACTGTTTCCTAAAAATGAAAACATTATTTAAACATTCCTTCATTCTACCTTTATTCTTATTTCCCTTCTAATAAACATAGTCTTGCAATGATATTTTTTACTTATTTCTTTTGGAGTCAAATCTTCAAGTGTGGTACCAACAGGTGATGCTTTGCACTATTTGAAGACCAACTTAAATGATCCTAATAATGTGCTACAAAGCTGGGATCCCACCTTGGTCAATCCATGCACATGGTTCCATGTCACGTGTAACAATGACAATAGTGTTATTAGAGTGTAAGTGAACCATCTCTTTCTGCAACTACTTCAATGGAAGACCCCTGTGAATTGACCACACATGTTATTTCAGTGATCTTGGAAATGCTCAGCTGTCTGGTTCTTTGGTACCCCAACTTGGTCAGTTGAAAAATCTTCAATATCTGTAAGTTCTAAATATATTGATTCTTTTAAAGAAAAGTTATTCTAGGTGTTGTAGGTCTTCTCAAATTCTTATTTATATATTTCCATTGAAATGGCACAATGAATTATTGTGATCATGTCCCTAATGAATTATTGAGGTGAGATTCAATTTATAACTCATCTTATTCTTTTAGAATTTGAGATGACACCATAATTGTGATATTGTCAAGGGGATGCAAGATTAATGGTTCTTTCATGTTTTCTAGCACCCATCTCAGCTTCCTATTGGTTCGGATGGGGCTGGTATGAACATATCAATGCTTAATATAGTTGCGACTATTTTCTGGCCATATTGGGTACAATTTGAATTGCCATCACGTTTTTAATTCTATCCCACAAGACACGTTGACCTACAAATATATTAAATTTATTTTTTGTACAATTGTTATAGGGGAAATATGACTGAAATTAAACTTCATTTGATGATAAATAATAAAATATGTTGAATTGGATATATTGCCATATTAGTAGGAGCTTCTCAACTAATTGTAACTTAGTATGAGCTCCTATTGAATCTAAGATACTTAACAAGTTGATACCGTACTTCTGTAATGCCCACATCTAGGACTCTTCTCATAACATATGGTATTTGTATGTTGATTCCCACATGCTTAACAAGCCATTATGGTTGGTAATTTGAACTTGAAAGGATGAAATTCTGACTGGGATTGGAATGTTCATGGTAACTAACATTAGATACAAATAGACATAAGATGCGTTGTGGTATACTTTTGATCCATAGTTTTTGTAGCTTGATTGCAATCACAATTAGAAGTGATCAAACTTGCCACTAGATAGGTTCTATTGCATCTCACTAGGACCATTATCATTTTTATTGTTCTTCATGGTCTTTACCTTGAAGCCTTTTCTTAATAGTTTTGTTTGATTTTATCAATCATGCTTCTACGACCACCATGGTCTTCATCTTGGGTAGAATGGGTGAATCCTAAAAGGTTAATAACTTGATGTTTTGTTGAGTGGAGGGAAGATAAGTCTCTCCCCATTGCACTGGCCAGCTCTACTGACACCATTGTGTATGCCCAAATTGCTAAAAATATTGCATGAATTGCTGCAAACTTCGTGATGAATGGGTGTATCAGGTGGGGTTTGAGAGACCTTAAGATATTTTAAGAGGCTTTGAGCGTGAGAAATTGTGTAATTGGAATTAAGGTGTAGATAGTTTTAAATAAGCTGAAGACTCTCCAAGAATGATTAAAAGACAAGAACAATATCGAGTGATCATTTAAAAAGATCCCAAACGGTTAGGTAACTAGTAGATGGAAGTTTATTTGTTTAGAGTACCAACAAACAAAATCAATCTGGGTTTCCGGGAATTTACCAGTATTCTTGATCACCAAACTTCCATAGGTATGAACCTGCGCTGTGCCTTGCCATGCTTTCTCTGTCTCGCTCTATCAAAATTGTAGGTAAAGGTTTTTCAGCCTAAGTCAGACTTGTACCTTCATCCATGGGATCTGTAGAATAACACCATGCCCTTTCTTTCTTATATGTTAATCAGCTAGTAACTGATCATGCTCATCATCCGTTATCTGCATCATTTTCCCTGTAATGAAAAATAGCTTAAGATCAGTTCACGCTCCAATAAGAACAGGCTTCTATGGAATGCCATATTTGTGTAGCTGTTTAGCTGTATTCCTGATATTGATTTTCTAAAGCTGATTCTTAATCCTATTTGGCACTAGAATTGGAGACCAACTAAGATTTCTCATATCATTTGCTGCAAGGACGATTTCTAGCACCATTTACAGTTTAAGCTTAAGAAGCTAGTGCAAACTAAGAATGACTGAAATAAGGGAATTTGAACTTACTAGAAATTCCAAACACATTTTTTTTGGAAAATTTGAAGACAAATTCTTTGGAAAGCTCATAACTAATGGCTTGCATGATTTATGGAAAAATAGATAACACTGGGCCCCATTATTTTGTTTGCTTTATTTATAAATTTTCACTGTGCTTCCAACTGCATTTTAGCTGAACATGTTTACTTGTTTTTCCTTCTATCTTGATGAAATTTATTGTACCACACACAGTGGATGCTCTTCACTATTCATGAACACGTTCACGTTTTATACCATCTAGTATGTGCACCGAATATTTCACATAATTCTATTGGATCCTTTTTGTTTGTTAGCATAGTTTCAAGGTAAATAAAAGCAACACATGAAACATATTGGAAAATGATACTAACTCTCCAACTTGGTGATATATTTATGGACTCTGAAGATCCTTAGTGTATACTCATCTTATTTTGATTAAAATGGAATCTTAGTGGTTTACTATAACTCGGTCTGGATTGGTGCCTTCATGTTTTTGACGACTAATTCAACCTATGTTTCCAATGGCAGGGAGCTTTATAGTAACAACATTAGCGGCACAATTCCTAGTGACCTTGGAAATCTAACGAACTTGGTCAGCTTGGATCTTTACCTAAATAGCTTCACTGGTGAAATTCCTGATTCGTTGGGGAAGCTAACAAAGCTCCGTTTCCTGTATGACTTGTGCACAAAATGAAGCTTCATTTGTTCTAAGTTGTTTATTTTTAGTTTTACTTTCTTAATGAATTGATTTACTTGTAGTTAATGTTGTCATGCTTTCCATTCCTTTTGTCTTTGCAAAGAATTGTTATCAAATACGGGGCTTGAAGTAGGTCACATCTGCAAAGTCATTTGCAGGTAGTGAAAGATGCTATATCAGTTTGTTTTACTGCCCGTGGCTAAATGAGCAGTTTGAGGATAACTTACCTGGTAGGATCTGATTTTTGAACCGGTGGATTTGTGCTGATATGATAAGTAGAAAACAGGAAAAAGAGGGTGTTGGGCAGAGTAGATAACGGTGGTGTATGTTATACAACTCTGAATTGGCTATATAGAGATGACATATAGCACCAGAATTGCTGTTGGTCAATAATACATTGGTTTTATAGAAAGCAAGATTAACTCAAAATAATCAAGTATAAATTACATAGCAGAATTAAATATTTTGGTGTATTGAAAGAATAAATATGATCCCACATACTAAAGAGTAGGAATGTGATTCAACACCGACCTTACCATACAAGTATCCTTCTTTCTATGATTCATTTCCTTTTACTTTGTATGTGTAACTTTTTTGTCCGGTTCTGATTTTTTCAATTTGATATGCCTGATATTGAATTTTTTGGACTCTCCAGTCTCGATTATGGTTTCAATTTTGCAGTCCACAAGCCAGTGCTTCAAGGTTGTGAAACACGTTAGGGAATGTTTTTCCCAAAATTTAGCATATTTTTTCGGTGCTTGGTTTGAGTTCCGGAAGTTGTTTCCTCCATTTGTTCTTTTGCATCAGCCTTTTATGTTATCCCTGTGATTAATAAAATTTTAGGGCATGCTAAAAATTGTTTGTATCCTTCATAAACTTAGGATTTAATAATCTTTTTGTTTTTTTCTCTGAAGATAGGTGGAACACAAAAAAAAATGATTTGTAATTCTGAACTTTTGCAATTAGATGACAAAATTGTTCTGGTTCTTGAGCAAATCCTCTTGAGCTCTTCAATGTTCAGCATGCGTACATATCAAATCACCATATTCTTAACATGCTTATCTCTTTGATAATATCTGTTGTAAATATAATGCTTGTTGTTTAAAATGTATACCAGGCTTGAGCATTCTAAGTCTAAGAACACGTTCAGCTGTACAAATTTCTAAAGAAATCTTGTATGTAAAATTTTTTTATGTTTTTAAGATTTCTCAGACTTCAATACTCAGATCTCTACTGGTTGACATGCTCTTAAAAGTTGCCTCTTTGATTGCTTATTTATGAAATTTTGTTGAAGGATAGCCGGCTTAACAATAATTCTCTGTCGGGTCCTATTCCCAAGTCTTTGACCAATATTACTGCTCTCCAAGTTCTGTAAGTTATCTTACTATCTTTTAATTTGAGACACAGGACGGAAATCATTACTGCATTATTTAATGCCGACATCTGATTATAAGAATGAATGCAGGGATTTGTCAAATAACAACCTATCGGGAGAAGTTCCATCAACTGGGTCCTTCTCACTTTTTACACCAATCAGGTGTGATATGATTTTGATGACTCTGATAACATTGCCTCAATATTTACTCTTCTTTTTGCTAATAGTGTGCTGTAAATTTGCAGTTTTGCAAACAACCCTCTTTTGTGTGGCCCAGGTACAACAAAGGCTTGTCCTGGCGCTCCTCCCTTATCTCCACCCCCACCATTTGTTCCTCCAGCTCCACCATCATCTCAAGGTAGTTTATTGTATTTGTGATTTCTGCTCATGAATGTTACATTGAAATCCTTTTTGTTAGCTGGTAGAATACATAGAGTAGCAGAATAAGAGAAGAAAACATATTAAATTGTGTTAACACATAATAAATACATAGGCCTCTTGATATAGAGCCCTATATGGGAAGTGGAAGAAGAATCGCATGGTATGTAAGGCCTAATGAGTGTACTACTATTTACTTTGGCGTAAACATTTTAAATTAAGCCACGGTTTTAGAATCATCAAGTTAATGAATTACTTTTCTCATTAGGTGGGTCATAAATGGTATCAAAGTAAATCTAGTTCTAGACGGGTCTAACAGAATTTCCGGTTGATATTTAGGCTTAATGAGTGTACTACCATGACCTTGGGTTTCCTTTTAATTGGGTTATGTTGTTTTGGATTTATCAAGGAAATGAATTAGTTTTCTCATTAGTGAATCAGTAGTAAATTTGAGATGACTGTGTCATAGTACATAAGGTGAATCAGTAGTAAATTTCAGATGACTGTGTCATAGTTCATAAGGTCTAGTAAGCTTACTATCATTAATTTGGGCATAAATATTTTAATTAGACTACACTATTTTAGATCCGCTAATGAGTCAATTTTCTCTTTAAGAAAGTTATAACAAATGATATAGAGCAAACGTAGTTCTAGTCACGGTAAGAATCCAATAGGAAATATGCTTTGGATAATGAAGTTGCTACTGAATTGACATTACATGTTGCGAATAATGGTTTTGGTGTTTTTGGGCTTTGAGTTCTGTATGTAAAGTGAGATAGAATTATCATAGTGTATAAGGTCTAAAGAGCTTATTCCCAGGCTTAAACATTTTTTATTAAGCCACATTGTTCCAGGCTTGTTAAATTAATAGATCAGTTTTGATTCATAACATATGGTATCAGTTTTCTCATTGGACTTTGCAATAACAAAATTCTCAAGAGAGGGATATTGGTGTTACAAGTTTGTTTTTGGATTGTTAAGCTAATGGATCAATAGTCTTATTAGGTGGGGAAACACAATGACTACGTGATATTACCCTGAAGCACATCAAATTCATACTACATTTGTGTCGTGAATCGGGCTTTAAAATATGTATTCACTGTGCTAAAGAAAGTTACGAAGATACATAGGAATGTTAATTACTGATTATACTATAACCTCCACTTGTTTGTATCGACGGTGTCCTTGGTTTCTTTTCCACGATCAACACTCACATGGTTGACATAAATGTGGTCAAATGTCATTTGTAGGAAGTACTGCCTCTAGCACTGGAGCAATTGCTGGTGGAGTTGCCGCTGGTGCAGCTTTGCTTTTTGCTGCTCCAGCTATTCTATTTGCATGGTGGCGCCGTCGAAAGCCTCAAGAACATTTCTTTGATGTGCCTGGTTGGTACAAGGAACTGAATGTATTTCTTGCTGCTTCTTTTATGATTCTCAAAGTGCTTATATATTCTGTGCAGCTGAAGAGGATCCAGAAGTTCACTTGGGGCAGCTGAAAAGATTTTCTCTTCGAGAATTGCAAGTTGCAACTGATAATTTTAGTAACAAAAACATTCTTGGAAGAGGAGGATTTGGTAAAGTATACAAGGGGCGACTTGCAGATGGTTCACTAGTAGCAGTAAAAAGGTTAAAGGAGGAACGCACTCCAGGTGGAGAACTTCAATTCCAAACAGAAGTTGAGATGATTAGCATGGCCGTGCATCGAAACTTACTTAGGCTTCGTGGGTTCTGTATGACACCCACTGAGCGGTTGCTTGTGTATCCTTATATGGCTAATGGAAGTGTTGCCTCACGCTTACGAGGTATTTTCATTCTTTCATGGTTTACCACTTACTGTTTTCAAGACTTAAAATTAAACATTATTACATGTTATCCCAAGAATGCTTTTGCAGATCTTCATGGTTACTGGAGAACTATATTTTGCAGTAGTCTTAATATTTTGTGCTTTTCTTCTAGAGAGGCCGCCATCTGAGCCACCACTCGAGTGGTCAACTCGAAGAAAGATTGCATTGGGTTCTGCAAGAGGGCTTTCTTACTTGCATGACCATTGCGATCCCAAAATAATTCATCGTGATGTTAAAGCTGCAAACATCTTGCTCGATGAAGACTTTGAAGCTGTTGTTGGAGATTTTGGCTTGGCTAAACTAATGGACTACAAGGATACACATGTGACAACTGCTGTCCGTGGAACAATAGGCCATATAGCTCCTGAATACCTATCAACTGGAAAATCATCAGAGAAGACAGATGTTTTCGGTTATGGAATCATGCTTTTGGAATTGATTACAGGACAAAGGGCATTTGATCTTGCACGGCTTGCAAATGATGATGACGTTATGTTACTTGACTGGGTAAGCATCTCAGATATTTCCTATGATAATTAATTATGTATGCATATTTTATGGTTAAATTTCAACTTTCAAGCTAATAAGCCCGTAAGTAGCCAGGTAGCTGTACATGTTGATCAATTTTATGGTTAAATTTCTGATGCTGCCGGTTGCTTGAAAGCTACCTCAACTTTAGGTCTTCTTTGCATATAGATCCTAGAAATTATCCCAAGAATGTTTTAAGGATAGGAAAAATTATGTGCGAGTGTTTCAAGAATTGTTAGGAGATTCAATGTACTCGGCACTTGCTTCAGCCAAATTCATTCCTCTAGATATTTGTGGTGGAACTTGCCTATCTTACCAATTTCATTCTATGTTCTGAAACATAATTGGTCAATCATATACAATTCGCTTCTTTTGCCCCTTTATAAGGTTAAAGTATATCGAAAGTTGTTTCTTGTTTTGGAAGAATAATGGCCTCTCACGTGTTTCTTTTAGGTGAAAGGATTGCTTAAAGAGAAAAAGCTGGAGATGTTGGTTGATCCCGATCTGCAGAACGAGTATGTTGAAGCTGAAGTAGAGTCTCTCATTCAAGTGGCATTGTTATGTACTCAGGGTTCTCCGATGGAACGGCCCAAAATGTCCGAGGTGGTGAGGATGCTGGAAGGCGATGGACTTGCTGAGCGATGGGAGGAATGGCAAAAGATTGAAGTGGGTAGACAAGAGGAGATGCTCCCGCGTCATCACACCAACGACTGGATTTTAGACTCCACCGAAAACCTTCGACCAGTTGAGTTATCCGGACCAAGATGACCTTAAAGCCTATCATCAACCACCCAAGATCTTCTTTACGTGCATTGTCATTCTGTGACATCGAAATACATCCTAGCGGAGTAAGAGTTGTGTATACTAATTGACGGGGGGCCATTGTATCATTTGTGTCATCTATTTGTGTTTTTTTCTTTTTCTTTTTATTTTGTAAGAGTTTAAGGACTATTGTACACTTATCTTCTTGCAAGTGGCAAATTTGGAGCCTCTGCGAGGTTTGACATGTCCCAACACAATGTTATGTTACGAATATAGAGAATGCTAGTAAGTTTGCTTGTTCCAATAATTCCTTTTCCGAAGAGATTGACATTCAAAAGAATAAACGAAAATGTTTCTCAAACTCCTTTTACATTTGTGTAGTGTTCAACTGGTTATATTTTGTGTGGAACATGGTTTTACTGAGCAGTCAACGTCTGGCTTGAACTTGCCATGTGTTACCTCCGTTAATTACTTGCCTACCTATATAATATCAAACGAGTGATACATTTAAACCTTATCCTTATTTACAATATCCCCATTATAACTACGGATGCAACTACATAATAATAATGAAACAACTCATATAAAAAGGACAGATATGTATTTACTCTCAAATTATATTATGTTACCATGTAAATTTTATTTCTTTTATTAGTTTTTCTCAAGTTCTAACATTTTTCACTAAATAAATGCTAAAATTGCTAAACAATTTTAATCTTACCGAAAGTAAAAAAAAAGAAAAAAAAATCTAATAAGATTTGGTGTCTTTGTTGCAATAAAATGATAGTAATAGAATCCATATCATGGTTCATAAATCGAATTAAACAATCAAATTTTATAAAAAAAGAGAATAGTTTAATAGGTTTGATTTGTACTAAAGTTCAAGTTGACTTGATCAATTGGATCACAAGGTATTGGCCAAAAGATAGTTTTTTGAATCTTAGATATATTTTTTTAGTTTTAATATTTATATTTAAAATTAATGTTACAATATAAGTCAACCCATTCGTTTATGTGTTTAACTAGTTTGGACTTAGAGCTCATTCAAACGGTAAACTATAGTTTTTATACTATTAATTTTTATCTTGGGGAGGAAAAGATATTAGTTTTGACCAAATTAAAATATTAAAATTTAACAATATTTACACAAAAAGCTATTATTTGATGTTCCGAAACTAAAATCATAGCTAAAAAGGTGTATAAAAAAATATATAATTTATGGTCTTTTATAGAAAATAATTTTTGATACAAAATGGTATAGTTTAGGGGTTAATTTGTTAATAATTAATTTTTTATGGATAAAATATTATATTTAGGGTCTTTTTGATAAAAAAAATTAAAGAAAGCAATTTAAGACCTAATTTGCTAAGAATTATAGTATATCAACAAAAGTAAAAAAAAAAACAAACGAGAAATTATGGCTAGAAAAAGAATCATAAAGAAAAAAAAAGAATCATAAAGAAAACAACAATAAAATAAAACCCACCAACTCTTGCAGAGTTTGCCTGGGTCCCACTCTTCCTCTGGAGAAGACGAGGCGAGGCGAACGAGACGGTGAGAGATTTATAATTACTTCGTCTTCCTCTGAGCTCTGTTTAGGGTTTTTGTCGATCGATAGATTCCTTCATTTCCATCCTTCAATGAATCTTCGCGCTTTCGATTACTAGATCCCCCAGGGAGAGATTACGTCCACAGCCATGGCGGATCCAGGATGCTCTTCCAAGCTCATCGCACCTGCCCCTGTTTCGGACTCCGACGAGATCGACCTCGAAGCCGGGCCCGGCGAGCAGTTCCAGTGCCGAATCTGCCTCGAAACAGACGGTTATCGTCCTACACCTTTGGAGATTTCTTTTTTGCGCTGTAATTCCAGATTGGTTTTTGATGCTACATCACAGAATTTTGGGACGAATTATACCGGTTTCGTCTAGATTTTGAGTCTGGGCTTTTTTCCCTTGACTTCCGTGTAATTTTGATGCAAGTTGCTCGAACTGACCGCCGGTTTCCTCTTTTCTTTTCTTTTTTTTTTTCTTTTTTTTTTTTTCTCTTTTTCTTAATTGGGAGTTGGATTTGCAGGGAGGGACTTCATTGCGCCTTGCAAGTGCAAGGGAACTTCTAAGTACGTCCACCGCGAATGCTTGGACCACTGGCGGTCTGTGAAGGTGATTAGCTAGCCTTTATGTAGGACTTTAGGCAGTGTGGCCTGATTTATATCATCCCTAAAAAAATAAGGTAAATCCGTGTGGTAAATCCTTCTGCAATAAGATGTTAACCATGTACTATTGTGGATTTCGTATCAGCGAGAAATTGAACTCTTGCAAGATAAGAATTGGAAAACACAAGTGAATTGCAGAGTTTTAGGTAAAAGGAGGAACATGATGAAATAAGTGGATAGATAAAACATCAACTCAGTCTGGAATGAGGTTGAGAAAACTTGTTGGAGCAATGAATTGATTTTGGAAACTATTTCCTGAATCTTGTGTTATGAAGAACTGAATATGATCTTACAGATGAGCTATTTAGTTTTCACTAAGTAATCAGAGTACCCATATTGAAATTGAAAGATGCTGAGATTAATTGGGTTTCCTTTTATCATAAAAGCTTAAGCTGTTAGGAAGACCTAATTTATGTAGTTATGATTTATGATTTCCCTCCTACGAGCAAGCTACTAGCTTTAAATCACGGATGCCACATATTAGTAAATCAGGCTAAATAATAAATAAATAGGAGGCGAGCCATTATTTAAACTATTGATTTCTAGCTCATACCACATTGAGATTAATTAGATTATCATTTATCAGAAAATCTTAAGCCATTTGGGAAAAGATCCAATTTATGTATTTATACTTTAATCAAATATAGATAAGATATTCATTCCTTCCCTGGACATCGGAGAGGGACAAACATAGTTATATTTCTGAATTCTTGTTGACGGAAGTTGCAAATGCTTATATCTTTGGTGGAAAATAATTCCCATGACAAACTTATAGCTTCTGTTGATGAAGAAGTTATTGTCTGTCTTATATTTTTCATATCTCTGTGATCGTTATTTGTTTTATAAGCATCCAGTGGAAAAGAATGTGCATGCTTTTGTCCATTGCCTATCTCTTATGCATCATCCTTTAGTAAATCTTTACATAATTTTGTTCCATGTTCCATCAGTCTCTTTGCACTCTATTGTTTGATTCTTTATTGTACTATTCAATTGTGAAGCAAACTTGTTTGTTTTCTCCAGGCTGGCTTGCAAAGGTATTGGAATTTGCAACATCCATTTTATGATTTCAAACAATCAAGTTCTAATGGGTGGGCCCTAAGGTTATTTTAAAATTGATTTTAAATGGAAGTATGAAACAAACTAGGCTCTAAGCAGAGTTATGATAAAATGAAATTGCCTACAAAACTATCTTACATGTTATTTGGTTTCATTTGATTTTTAGTGGAATTTGGAAGAAAGAGATGGAAGGGCCTAATGGACTCTCTCTGCTCGTTGAGCAGAGATCACTCGAGATGTCAATAAATAAAAGAAGATTCTTTCTATTTCCATAATCTAGCACTGCATATTTAAAATTTGAGTTAAAGGAAACACAACATTGTGGTCAGAGAATGATCTACGTTCCAAGCTTGCACAGCATGCAGGAACACTTTTTTGGATTTGAAGTTAATTCTCTGCTCTTAGAAAATACTCTGATAATCATAGTTATTTTTTTATCCTTAATATTTCGTATGAGCATTTGATGTTATTTCAAATTAAAGGTATCTTTCTCATTTCATGTTATTGTTTTTTCTCAGGAAGGTTTTGCTTTTGCTCATTGCACAACCTGCAAGGCTGCTTATTATCTGAGAGTGCATGTTCATGCAGACAGGAAATGGAGAATCCTGAAGTTTCGATTTTTTGTTACTAGGGATATACTTTTTATTTTTGCAGTTGTTCAGCTTGTAAGTTTTTAGTTATTTTTTCGTATGAGAATTCATTTTAAAAATTAAATATCTTCCTCTTCTACTGATTTATCATCATGTGTGCACATTGTACAGATAATTTCTTCATTGGCATATCTGGTCTATTTGATTGATAGATCTCAAAACTATTGGTTGCGCTTGGCTTGGAGTTTTGATGGAGAAATTAGTTTCTACTATATATGTGGTGTGCATCTAATTTGCTAAGCACTCATGAATTTTTTGAGATTATTAAGCCATAAAGATGTTCCTTCTTTTGTTCATGTTCTTCCGCATTCTTATGATGTTATTTGAAATTAAAATGCACATCAACATGTGGCACAGGGAGAAAACCTCCTCAAGTACATCTTTTCATGGTATAAAGTATAAACCATTTTTTTTTATGTAGCAACGCGTATGTTGGTATAGCAGCCAAGGTGAGTGTAGATATTGCATGCAAACCAAAAGGCACTTTTTTACCATTGTTTGATATGACTGATGATATGAAAGGGGAACCAAAAGACAAATTTTCAAGGAGCCTGACAACTAGACACCAACCAATTCTGATATTTGAACACGAATGTTCATTTGTCTGAGTAAATTAAGTGAGTATAAAATTCATGAAGAAACAAAGTTACTCAAAGGAAATTTTCATTTGCAAGATATTCAACTAATGAAAAGGTTACACCCGCAAGGAAAAAAAAATGCTTAGGAAGAAAGGAGAATCAATTTAAATTTAGATATGATACTTAAGTTTGGTGAAGAAATCCTAGTTGAGAATCCTATTTAACATGTAAAAGGTACCCCACAGATCGAGTTGTGTTCTCTATTCTTGTCTTTTTTTATTGTTATACAGGCTGAAATTGAAAAAAATGTTCTTGGACATAATTGAGTTATTAATGTCTTGCATATCTATGATATGGCTCTTATAAAAGTTAATTAGAAACAATCTTAAAGTTGAAGTTTTTTTCATCCTTATTGAAGGTTAAGCTAATGCAGATATATGATTTATGAACCATGGTCTCTAAAGTTAATACATGTGCTATGTGACGGTCTTCAATGTACCACATGGTTTAAAGCCCTTTGTATAATGGAATTAAGCTTTTGTGACTGGCTGTTTCATTTTGGTTCTATGAACAATTACATGGTGCTTCCGTCTATTAGTGGGAGTTCTCTTGCTGGTCATGTCTTATCCTTATTACTCGTATCTGCAAATTGTAGGAGCACTATTGTTCTTTGCTCTGCTTGGTTTATCTGGATGCTTCATAACTTGCTATGATCGACGAGTGCGCAATGATTTGGCTCAACCATGTCGAGAGTTGTGTTATTGTTGCTGTCATCCGGGGTTAGCATCTACTTTTAGAATATGTATTTCCTTGTGACATTTGTTTTCTTATATTTCTACACCATCCGGATTTTCAATTTAAGGTCTTCATAGTGTAATGCTTACCCTAATAAAAGAATAATACAAAAACTCGTGAAACTTGACCATTATCTTTCTTCTAATTCGGCGCTCCTTGACCCTTGTTTCTCCTTTCTTCCATGTATATTTTTAAGTAGCTGTTTCTGTATATATTTGTTTGATGTGGATCTATTTTGGAGTTCTTTCAGAATGTGTGCAGATTGTCATCTTCCTGGAACCCTCTGTGTTTGGACTGACTGTACAGCATGCTTTGAAAGTTGTGCAAGTTCGGCAGGCGAATGTGGGTGTTTAGGAGGAGCTGGTGAAGCGGGTGTACCGTTGCTGCTTATTGGAGGACTAATTATTCTTGGACTCTTTACTGTCATTGGCATATTTTACAGTGTTCTTGTGGCAACAATGGTTGGCCAAAGAATTTGGCAGCGTCATTATCATATACTTGCTAAAAGGATGCTAACGAAGGTGAATTGTCGTTTCTCTAGAGACCAGCAGTTTCTTTCATTCGCTACTTGAGACAAAGTTGCCACAAAAAATGATGAAAGTTGATTTGTTCTTCTGAAACTAAATGTTTTGGTACTTTGTGGATATATGTGTATCAGGAATATGTCGTTGAGGATGTCGACAGTGAGGGAACTGATTGGTGCCCACCAGCCCTTCCGGCTGAGCATGTTCAACAGCTCAAGGCACTTGGACTCCTCTAGCATGGCAAACAGCATTTAAAAATGATTTTGACCCTGGAATTGGTAGAGACATGCCAAGATGCTTGTACCGACTGGTGCTACTCCTGGTGTCGACCTTGAGCGACATCACGATATTGTCCTATTCTTTTGTATATCATGTCAAGAAGATGTACTTAATGTGGTATTTGAGCAATTATTAGCTTTTCTATCGCACCATCATCTTTCCGGGTAGTACATGAACTGAAATGTTTTACAGACTGAATCGCTCATTGCACCTCAATCCTTATTGTGGTGAACTATATTGCATGCCTGTGTTGGTGAAATTAAATATATGTAATTTGAATCAAACTAGATCTTTGTTTCTCGGATGCATTCGTTATAGCGAGGTTTCTTTTCTCTCTGTGCAATTAACAAGGACTAGGACTAACAATTTAGTGTTAAGTATTGAACATTACAAGAATGTTAATAGTCAAGTATTGTCTCAGTAACGAAAGTATAAATCTTGAATGAGTTTACTTAGAAAGTAACTCAAAATGAAACAAAGTTGTGCTACTCGGGGTCGATTTGTGCTTCAGCCTTATTATTGGAATTGTTTTGCTCATATTTTGCATAATTGTTTTGACAAAACAATTATGTAACGAGTGCTTGTCTGCTTGTGTGCTTGTGTTACTGTGTAACGAGTGCTACGAGCAAACCTCAACATTTCACCAGAAATTTGTCTGTGAATTCTTTTGGCAAGCCGACGGAAGATGACCTCCTCCACACAAACGAGATTCAGGTCAAGCTCGAACCTGAGTTCGAGCTCATTCGACCGATTTCAAACGCAGATCACAGCCATCTGTTTTGCTCATTCCGTCCCCGTTGTTGGAAATTCAACCTCATGTTCACTAATTTATCTTTCGACAACACACGACTCGACCAGCACATGAATCGCAGTTCAAATTCGTCTTTACAATTGCGACACCTGTCTACTTGATCACCTATAAGAGGTCTCTCGGCGCCACCCCCGAATTCCTGATCAGCCAGCAGGCGTTAGGGTTTTGCGCACGCATCCTCTCTCGACCAGGGCAGCCGCCGCGGATATATCAGCCACAGGCGAGCGGCGGAAGATGGCGGCAGTGGAATCGGTGCAGTGCTTTGGGAGGAAGAAGACGGCAGTGGCGGTGGCGCACTGCAAGCGAGGTGTCGGCCTCATCAAGGTGAACGGCGTTCCCATCGAACTCGTCAAGCCGGAAATACTCCGCTTCAAGGCATTCGAGCCTATCCTACTCCTCGGCCGGCAGCGTTTCATGGGCGTCGACATCCGGGTCCGCGTCCGAGGCGGCGGCAAGACATCCCAAATCTACGCCATCCGCCAAAGCATCGCCAAGGCCCTTGTTGCTTTCCATCAGAAGTACGTCGACGAGCAGTCGAAAAAGGAGATCAAGGACATCCTCGTCCGCTATGACCGCACACTCCTGGTCGCCGACCCGAGGCGCTGCGAGCCTAAGAAGTTCGGTGGACGCGGGGCCCGTGCTCGCTTCCAGAAGTCATACCGTTAAGGTTCGCTTTCGTAGGTTCACAGTCAATTTCCATCTTCCTTCTCTCGAAAAAAATTGAACTTTTGGTGCTTTAAGATTGTGTCACTTCTACTATGAATATGCTCTTGTTCTTTGTGGTGTTTTGAACCAGATATAACTTTAGATTTTTCTTTCTGTCTTTTATGGTTCGGGGATTCGAATGTTCTCTGTGAGATTGGTTAGTATAATTTTTAATTTTGTATCTGCGGTACATTACTATTGAGTTTTGATATGAATGGTACAGAGGAAACAGACGCCAGTAATATTAGGTTTATTACGTTAGTTTCCGAGAGTGATTTCCAGTGGAGCAAACTACAGTCGAGAAAAGTGATAATTTTGAGTCACATTAGGGAAAATTGATTGCAACATATTCTTGGATAAGTTTACTGCAATATACTCTAATTATGATAAAATCAATACAGCCACAGCCAAGTTCCTTGTCAGTTGAACGAGTAGCATAGAGAAGCCGATAGACTACTAAATGGTCAACCTGGAGTAATGAAGAGAAGTTGATAGACTGTTAACTGCTTTACAAGACATCATTCATCATCTCTGTCAATTTGGAGACAGGATTAAGTTTTAGCAATCGTTTGTCTCTTTTCCGATTGATCAAAACAACCTTTTCATTATCTTTTCTTATTTTCTGTCTTCTATTCTCTGTATTTTCATTTCTCTGCCCTGGTTGCTGGGTGTAAATGGTTAGAGACTCCCCACCAATGGAATGAGAATTTTGTTCCATTTATTTCTTTAAATGCATATTTCACGAGGGTGTTTATTAATAACAAAGTCTTAGGGGGTGAACTCTGCCTTCATTACTTGTGTATATCAGGAAAAAAAACATATTTCATGAACTCAATGCAAGCAAAACATCGGTCATGAGAGTGTTTGTTGATCATAACAAAGTTTTAAGGTTGAACTCTGCCATCATATTTCTTAGAATGTCACCAGAATCATATAGTTCCAAAGACTTGATAAAATTACAACATCAACATCAACTATTTAAAAGGAGTTACCTTAATCAAATATTCATTACTAAATTAATCAATATAACATAAGGAACCAAAAAAAACTCATTAATAAAGGATCTTTTTAGCATTCTTCTCCTACACTAGATTGGTACTCAATTGATTTAAAAAAAAAAATCATATTATAATATTTTTAGCAAAACACCAAGTATAATTTTTCATAAAAAAAATGTAAGGTTTCAGCAATAGGCCAACAAATTAAGATTATTACGAAGATATGTAATCTTCATCATCATTGGTATGTCTTGAATGTTCATGACCATGTCATAAACTTTCATAAGGAATGATGTAAATATAGCAGTAAAATTTATAATGATATCAAATTTTAGAATAATAATAAAAAATGATAGTGAAAACTAAAGGAATAATTAATAGTTAAGTGATTTAAGAAAACATTAAAGTTGCATCTCATTTTCTAATAACATTTTCTGATTCATCATTCTACCCTCTTGAATGATTCCTTACTGTAAAATATACTCTGATGGGAAAAAAATTGGAATAGATGAGATAAAATGTTACGAATATGCATGGGCAAAGGAACAGAAAAGGTTCTAAACGAATAAAAGAAAATGTGTGATAAGGTGATACATTCAATGCATGCAATTTGATGTGTGAAATTGTATATCTTATGCTGTAGAAAATGTGGGAAGTTATCGACTATTTGTCTTAAATGCTCACATACTGTTGCAGCCATAAAGATGTCCCTTCGTCTGCAGTGAACATTGAATTTATGGTTTCACAATTGTCTTCTTCTATTGCATCTTCTTGTACCTAATTTCTATGTTATAGAATCCAAATGTGATAAAATTGTATCTGCTGCTCAAGTGTGCTAATCGGCACCCTTTTGATCACAGCCATAAAGACTGTGATAATCGGCACCCTTTTTCCTTATCTTACTTTTTGCCAGCATAATTCTCACTTATAGTTGGGTAAATACGTTTTTGTTCCTTCAGGCATTGGCCCAGATTTGTTCTTCCATTGAATGCATTTATATACGTACGAATTCAAGTAATGTTGGCTTTATCTTACTATATTCTTGTGCGGAATATGTTTTAAAAACCAAACGAGACAATTTTTTCTCTGCTACAGTGCTACTCAAGTGTACACAGGCTCTGAACATCTGCAAAACTTTTCTTACTCCGAACTCTTTTTTCTTTCATTTCTGGGTGTATTTTTGTACCATTGAGCAACAATCTAGATTTGGGCTTCCATTGAATGCATTTATATACTTCGAAGTCAAGTCATGTTTGCTTGCTTACTCTTTACTATAATGAAAACACTTGGCACCCATGGTGCGAAGTTGAGGAACGAAAGCCAGAGAGACAGATGGTCGATCGGGCTCAATTGACCTCTAGCTGTTCAATCAAGATAGAAAAAAAATTAAAGATTGTCTTGACTTGATCGAAAGTCCCAGGCTCGATTGACTGACCTGGGCCATCGTACTTACCCTTTTGTACTACCGACTGTTCCTGTGCTGGATCGCTTCTCACTTGGACTTGTATGCTCAGATCTTTGTATCTATCTTACTAGAGCATTAGTCCTTGTCACACTGAGATTTGTTTTCATTGCGCCCTCTGCATAATCGGGTCATCTTGTTCGATCATGACCATTCATGACGACAGGACAAAAAGCGTTCGACTTTCAGCCCTTATTTACGGGTTATTATTACCAAAAGTAACTCCTAATTCACTTCAAGGAGTAATGAGTTATTTAAAATTTATAAATTACTTGAATTTAAACCAAAACAAAACACACATACCAGACTTTTCTTTTTAATCTTAATATTTATCTTCTATTACTTGGGGTTACGAAAAATGATTATGTATTTTCACATAGTAGCTTTAGTTGGGCCGGATCCGACCGGATCCAAGCCCACACACTGGAGGTCTGGACCCGTTAACGGGCAGCCCACGTGGGAAAAGATCCGGATCCAGCTGTTCGTCACATGGGGGCGGGCCCACGTGGAGCGCGAAGCGGTGCCGCCGACCCGCTCCTTCGTCTCTGCGTGGGGTGAGCTGTGTACGGGCACAGTTGAGTGGTCTCCTCCTTGCGTCACGGCTGACATGTGGGACCCGTGGCGGTACGCTCTATTCCACGTGGAAATTACACAACGAAGGAGCACTAATTACACGAGACTAGTGCAGATTAGCCGCTAAGAGAGCAACTAATTTACAGCTTTTCTTCAAATGTGAGCAAAGCCTTAATTTGCACTAAACGCCTAATTATTGTTATATAATTTTTACTTAAATTAATTCAGCTCATAAAATCAATAGTAATTTCAATTTACTAAGACTTTCTAAGAAATTATAGGAACATAATTACTGTTTTTTAAACAGCCAATTTTATTTGTAAAAATATCGAAATTTTGATTGATTCAATTAACAAATTTATTTAAAAAAAATAACAAATTTATTGCTCAAAGGAGCTTTAGCATGTATAGTTTTAATGTCTTGGTCAAAATAGTCGTAAAAATATCTAGTCTTGTGTGAGTACAACTGTACAACCGGCGCAGATTGTCACTAGAAAGGAAGCGAGACTGGGAGAGTATCGACACGTGTCGCAATCGCACGATGCGTTTCGCTGCAGTTTCTTTTTCTTGTTCGCCTAATTACATTATATGCTTAATCCATAAAATACTATTTTTTTTTAATCAGTAAGAAGACCGCAGGCTTTGGCGCGACGTCTCTTTCTTTTCCTTAAACCCCCCTTGTCTACTCTCTCTCGCTCGCTTGCTCGCGGGATCGAGCCCTAGTAAAGTCAGTGGATCGAGTTGCAGTTGCGGGGTCGGCGATAGGGAGGGAGAAGCTTAGCCCCATTTCGCCGTGGAGGCTCCTCAGCTACGTTTCCTCCGCCCCTCGCTTGCTCGCCAAGCACCAGATCCAGAGTTTGGTACAGGCGTTGCTCTCTCTGTCCCCCGCTTTGTCTGTCCCCACGCTAACATACTCCGCCTCTCTCTTCCTTACTCTCAGCCTGTCAGTTCGTAAGGCCATTGCTAATATCTAGGTGGATCGTCGGGAGAAATCTTCGGCAGCTGGGGCCTCCGCATCTGCTGTGAGTCAATGGGTTTGTGTTTTGGTTTTTATATTCTTAATGGTTGATTGGTCTGATAAGATTTTTCGCCGGAGGTTCGAAATTGGCGCTTTACTAGCGGAAAGTGTTGGATCTTTGGTCCAGATCTTTTTTCAACAGCCGTACGATTTGACGATTCAATTTGGGAGGAAGAGAGAAGAGAAAGGGGGGGAAATCCTGTGGTGGGCGCCCTTTCGATTCAGTTTGCTTATATTGATAGATAGTTCGATTATATTCTGAGATCCGACTCATTGGATGTCAAATTGTCTAGTCCTTTCGTGAATGTGAAAATCTTTGGAGTTTCCTAAATTGAACATGCTGGTTGTTTCTCCTCAAACAAATAAAAGCTCTTCTAGTTGCTGAGGTTGAATTTTGGAGTATACATATATCCTTTTTTTTTCTAGATTCTGGCCCAAGACTGTACGATTTGTTCCTCAGTTGATTCGTACTTTTAGGTTTGTTAGATCTCGTTCTTAAGTAATGTTAATGTTTGTTCAGCAAACAAGGAATAAGAATGTTCTTGGTACGTTGCTTTCTACCTAAAGTAATGGGATTCATGTTCTTATATGCAATGCAGGGAGGCAATTGCAGCGGAAAGGAGATGCTTTCACATAATAATTAGCTGAATCAGGGAAAAATGTCGAGGATTCCTAAGTGGAAGATTGAGAAGACAAAAGTAAAGGTTGTATTCCGCCTACAGTTTCATGCAACACATGTAAGATCCGACTTTCCCAATGCTTTTGCTAATGCTTCTTTCTTCTCAGGATGTTGCTTTTTCTTTGTCATCTATTTTTATTATTTATTGTGTTTTAAATCCATTTGCTTTTCTTGATTCTTTGCTTAAGAAGCAATTCTCTCTAAAGCTTTACCTGGGAAAGCTCCTAGAGTGACATATATATAGCTATCAGCAGACTATAAGGAAGTATTATCAGTTTTCGTTACAAGTGCTAGCACAACTACTG
The DNA here is from genome assembly GCA_027563935.2 of Costus lasius. NCBI lineage: Eukaryota > Viridiplantae > Streptophyta > Magnoliopsida > Zingiberales > Costaceae > Costus > Costus lasius. Next base: position 126,925,165 of record CM050446.2, read on the forward strand.
TTGTAGCTTGGTCTTGCTACTGGAAGCTTTGTTGAGCTTCATCCTGATCAAAGAGACAATTTTAGTTAGGATATTACTCCATATCATCAGGTACTGTAATGATTATTTATGGAGTTTGAGAGAAGTTCCCCCTACTCCTCTGTGTGTGTGTGTGTTGATATATTTTGGTTTTGATTTTCAACATTTTTCAAAATGAAATATGCTTCTGCAGAAATTGTCAATTATTTGGTTGCTTATTTTGCTGCTTTGGTCCCTTTTATTTCTATATTAGCTGAGTAATTGATCCAAAGAGATTAAACGACACAAAATCGCTGGTTTTTAAGCTGGGTAATTGCAGGTAGACCCCTTAAGCAAGGTGAAATTGCAATGAGATCCACTTATACTCTAAATTTCAATGGCACTACCTAAACTTGATAATTTCTGACAAAATTTTGTTAATATTTTGTGATTTTCAACCTCATATCTGGCGATAATTTGTCTTAAATAACTTCAACGGAATGTTAAATGTTTAACCTTTGAAAATATTACTGAAAATTAGCTTTATTTGATGTACTCTAAAATATTTAATCTCAGACTAAAAATAAATAAGTGATATTAATCATCAAATAATAGAATATACATCGTCACTAAATTTACTCTAAAACGACAATGCAGAGTGTTTCTACAAAATTTGAAGTATGATATTATGTGACTGTATTTAGCCTTATCAAAGGGTTCTCCTTGCAATTAGCTCTTTTCATTATGTACATATTGCTAAACCTTATTACTACTGCCGTTCCCCATGATTAATCTGATTGTAGTCATTTATGATTCTTAATGATTGAATGAGTTTGGAGTTTATCACTTTCTAAGCTAAACTATCTTATTAGGAAAAAGAACTACAGCATATATACTTGATGAAATAACTAACACATTTTGGTTAATAATCCTTATCCTTTGTTTCTTTTGTTACATTATAGACATATGGGATAATATATTTATCCTTATTTCAGATTCCACAACAAGGATGGGACAAATTGTTTGTGTCCTTTATCCCCATTGACTCAGGCAAAGCAACCGCAAAGACAAATAAAGTGAACGTCAAAAATGGGAGCTGCAAGTGGCCTGATCCAATCTATGAAACTACAAGGCTTCTTCAGGACTCAAGGTCCAAAACATATGATGACAAGACCTACAAGATTGTGGTGGCAATGGTATTGAAAATTTATTTAGCTGTGCCTTTATTTAATTTCATATCTTCCCAAATCACTGAGAGAGAGAGAGAGAGAGAGAGAGAGGGGGGGGGGGGGGGGGTGGTGTTAAGTTTACTTCATTTTTGTCAAGTTGTAGATATCAGACATGAGGTTCTCAACTATGATTCACTCACTTACCCTTTTGGAATCTAATATTCTCAGGGCTCTTCCAGGTCAAGTTTCCTTGGAGAAGTTAATATCAACCTTGCTGAATTTTCAGATGCTCTAAAACCTTCTTCTGTCTCACTACCTCTAACTAATTGTGATTTTGGTACAATTCTTCATGTAAGCGCCTTCTCTTTAACTTCTTCCTTCTTGACATACTTTCCTTGCAAATTGTTTATACTGCCCTTTCTCTTTGTAATGGTGTGTTTTTGTTTTGTTGTATCCCAGATCACAGTACAGCTTCTTACTTCGAAAACTGGCTTCAGGTGTTACTCATGAGAACAAATTTTTCTCACTTCCAACATCTGTCCCTTCTCTCACATATTTTATGTTATATCAGAGAATTTGAGCAGCAAAGGGAACTGAGCGTAAAGGGGATCCAGATGATATCTAGCCATAAAAATGATTCTCTTGGTGCTTCATCAGAGATTACAAATGAAGTTGTGGAGAAGGTCTGGTATTTAAAGACCATCTTTTGTCAACTGCCTTTGAATTATTACATAAAATGAACAAATATCTTTCTTTATTCTCATTGTTGGTCATAGTGCTCTACTTCAAATAATTCTTCATGAATTTTATGGCGATTCCTTTGGTGATGTGTGTGAAATTTAGCTCCTTAAACTTCTCTTTATATAAAGCTACAAACTTCTCTTGTGCATCTTACTTAGGCTTGTATTTCATATGGCGCATGTTTTGCCTCTTACCGATTTGCAAAGGCAAGTGTCAAAACTTGAATTTGTAGCTTGGTTAACAGCTTCAAGGCAACTCATGTAGTTACTCTGTATTGGGTGGTATGCCGCAGGTTTGTGCATCCAAACATGTCAATAAACAAACTCATGCACCAAAATTTGATGTGGCCACTTGAACCTCCATGTTCAAATAAACCTGTTTGCCTTTGAGTATATGTTACATATGATCCTGCCATGTTCCATCGTCAGTATGTTGATCGACATGCTGCAAGCAAAGCTGAAAATTTGATAATAAAATTATTGGAATCCATACAGAAAAAATGCAATTGATTTAATTTATTTTTTTGTAATTATTATACCATTGAAAACTAGTTGGCGTTGTCCAAATTGTGGGCCATTGTCTGAGTTGGCTCATAGGTTCCTGGGTCCAAAAACATTGTACTGTATTCTTGTGGCAGACTATTTTCTTTGAAAATTATGTTGTGAGTTTGTAATATTACTTATTTAATATTTGATCTCTTTATTCTAAAGAAATTCTCATCTACGTGTTTCTAGGTTTTATCAACAAGTAGTTATAATCTAGTGGCCAGATGAAATATCCACTTCATAATACTCTTCACTGTTTTCTTGAAACTGAAGTGTAAATTTCTATACTAGATGACTGTTGCAAAGTTTGAGCATCTAGGAACTGTTTAATCTCTTTGTGATGGTCCAGACTCCAACATATATACATTCAATAATCAATATACATGTTGAATGTAGCTTTCAGGGGCTTTTTGGTGTCCTTCTTGCCATCTTGGTGAACCTGATGCAACCGCATCTTTTCATGTGTCAATTCAGAGAAGAGTGATTAACAACATAGTTACTATGCTGGCAAGTTTTGTAGCCCATTTTGATTTACCTACTATCCTTTACTTGTGCATATTTAGAATCAATATTAAATCCAACCTGCCGTCAACCAATGGAATTATTGTTGTTACCGTTGCTTTAGTGTATTTAATCAATTTGGTTCGTGTAAAGCACACAAGTCCATGCTTGGTGTTTACTGCATCTTCCCCCCAATTGACTTACATTTCCTTTCTCTGAAATTTTGCACGAGACAGATGCGACATTGAACACCTGTGAGGTCATGTTAACTTGATTTTTAGACTCTTTTATATATTTGAAGACCAAACCTACTGTAATTTGTGGTACCTTTAAGTGGTACCCAATGATTTTTGTTGATGGAACATCCTTGGCCTATATCTCTACTACAACTCTCTGATTGCTATAATGCTCTTACACCAACAACAGTTATGGTGCACCTTGCTTCATAAATATATGCTCAAGTAAAATAAAATTTCAAATTGCTGGAAAGTTTTATCATGATTCTAAGTAAGGTTTTAAAAACTAGTCCATATGTAAGGCCAGTTTGTCCTGGTACACATACCTATAGTAGAAGAGTAGAGAAGAAGAAAAAAAAGGAGGAGGAAGTGAAGGAGAAAGAGAATGAGAAGAAGGAGAAGAAGAAGAAGAAGAATAAGGAGGAGGAGGAGTTTGTGAGCTTCCACTGAGAGAGGAGCATGCTTAAGCTTCCACCGCGAGCAAACACATGTGTGTACTCGACAATGGAAGGCGGATCTTCTAGTAGAAGCAGACACGAGCTACCCATCTTCTTCTTCCGAGCTTAGGTGGATTGTGAGCGGATGTGCGCGCAGTGTGCGGAGGCTGATGCGAGTGGCAGTTCTTCTTTCTCTTTTTTATATTAATCTAAGGTTTAAGATATTTGTCCGAACTAATGTACTGGCTCATTGTTGGACCGGTATGTACAACACACGGGGTATTGATGGTGCTAGTGATACAGACATATGGTATTACGGTACCAATATATGTATATATAGTGTGTGTAAAACACAGAACTGACCATGTATCGATATTGGACCAGTATTTGCTGCCTATATCGAGTGGTACGGAATGAGATTTAAAACCCTAGTTTAACCAAGAGATTATTCATTTTCTCTAAAAATGAATCTCCTTATTTGTATTTCAAAATTTGAAAACCATATTGGTACGACGTGGGTTATAGGTTATGAATGGATGATTGCCCCATAAAAGAGAAGGTTCAGGGACTGGTATGGGAAATGCGACCAAAAAAGATGAATGATACGAAAGTGTGCTGAGATAATTTTATTTAAAGGAGACTGTAATAGTTACTTCCGTTATAAGATTCTACCGTATGAAATCTCGAGTATGTTGGGATGCATTGTCCTCTTCTTTCATGATATTTAATCATTGTGGAATTTATCTAATTATATTTGAAGTGATGTTAAATGTTTGATGTTGTGAATAGGTTAGTGAAAGAGCCAGGTTTAAAGAAGATCGTACGGGGGTTCCTTCACTTGAACAAATGGCAGAGTCAAATGAAGATTACGAAGATTCAAGCTACTCGGCTGGTGGAATTGATGGTTCCTCATTCACCTCTGAAAGTTTACATGGTGAAAAGAATGATCATCAAATCATGCATGAAATTGACAACTTCAAAAGCATAATGCATAGTGATGTACCGCATAGTCAAAGCACTGTACGTGGTAATGATTCTGTAGCTGGTCAGTTTTCTGCCCAAGGGAGTAATGATTGGACACGTGGATGGAGCTCAAACTATTCTGTCGAAAATGATCTATCAACAGCTTATGCAGAGAACAATAGACTCAGAGTGCGATTGGAGGTAGCCGAATCTGCATTTTTCCAGCTTAAGTTGGAAGCTAAGTCACTGCAGCGAATTACAGATGACTTAGGTTCAGAAACACAGAGCTTATCCAAACAGCTTTCGGTTGAGCTTGCTTCAGGAGAACAACTGACTAGAGAAATTTCCTTGTTAAAATTAGAGTGTGCAAAGTTCAGAGATGATCTTGAAGCCTTAAAGTCTGCTAAAATGTTGCTGCGAAGTCCTGACCAAAGAGCTTATATTCCTTTGATGTTGAACCATGGCCATGATAATGATTTAGTTGATGTTAAGCTTCAGAGTGATGTTACTGCTGAAGAGACGCACCTTATGTACCATGATTTACGGATCAAATGGCTCGAGAATCTTTTGCTTATTGAGGGCAAGGTTCGAGAAATTCAAAATAAGACTCATCTTAGAAATCATGGAAGTGACTTTGATTTTCTAAATCCTGATTTTGTGCTCCTTGGATGTGTCATTGGTGATCTTAAAGAAGATATAATTCAAGTAAAAGGTCTTGAGAGATCTTATGGAGACAATAAATATCTTGGCGGTGCAGTTCACCATTTAGATGTTACTAATACTGTATATCATGTAAACAACACGGATAAAGAATTATTTGAAGCTTCAAGCCGGAGGAGAGAGGACAATACATTCAATCTCTTATCTAGGCTGGACGAATTGACTACTGAAAAAGAAAGTCTTGCTAAAAAGATGGAGCAAATGCAATGCTACTATGAGTCAATAGTACTGGAGTTGGAGGAAGGCCAAAAGCAAACGATAAAGGAACTGGAAAATCTCAGAAATGAACACTCCTCGAGCCATTATTCGATATCTGTTCTCCAGAACCAGATAGAAAAACTGCACCAAGAGATGAATGAACAATTTATAGCTTTTGCTGATGATAGGAGCAACTTGGAATCACAAAACAAGGAACTTGAGAGAAGGGCTATTGCGTCAGAAACTGCATTGAAAAGAGTTCGCTGGAACTATTCCATAGCTGTTGATCGTTTACAAAAGGACCTTGAATTACTCTCTTTCCAAGTTTTGTCGATGTATGAGACAAACGAAAATCTTGCAAAGCAAGCTTTTACCGATGCGTATCAGAACTACAATGAAGAATGTCAGGAAGAGACCAGGACATATGCTCTTCAAGATGGTATTGTGACTTTGGCTGACCAGGAACACTACCAGTCAGGTGTTTCAAGAATTCATAATGAAAATGGACTTTATGGGACCAATCACAGATGCTCTCCACTGGATAATGGCATATCAGCATCTGTTTTGTGTAAAAATAATGATGGAATCGCTCAGGTTGGTGTGCCCCTGCATTTGCAGTTGCAAAGGAAGGACGAAACACAAATAGATGAATTTAGTTCAACTAAGATTAGACAGCAAACTTCACATCATGTTCCGGTAAAGAACAAATTTATTTCCCTTGGGACACATCGGGATGAAGTCCCAATAGAACCTTCCATTATAACTTCCAAGCTTGATGCGCGGTTATCAGATGATGCTGAAGCCATTCAGAGTCCGAGACTATATCTTGACGGAGATAGGCAAAAGATGGCTGCTGCTGTTGGTATAGAAGAAATTAAATCAATTCAAATGTTGAAAGTGCTTAATTCTGATGCAGAAGCTGAACTTTCCGAAATGCATAAGCTAAACATGGATTTGAAAGTTTTTTCAGAAATTTTATTCTGGACGCTGCATGATGTAAATGATGGAGTTTGGGATATGAAGAGAAAAATGCTTGAACTGACACAGCAGCTGCAACACGCAGAGGAGCTAAAGGAAAGCTTCATGCTTAAGCTGCTTAAAGAAGTAGATAATTCGAGAATACTCATGGATGATAAAGCTAAATGCATCTCCAGATGTGAAGATGTAACCCTGAAGAACCAAATTCTGGAAGCAAAACTGCAAGTTATCTCTGATGAGAATACTTGTTTTATTGAAAAGATTGCAGAATATGAGAGAATGGTTGTGAAATTTAAATCTTATGAACAAGAGTACAAGGAGTATATCCAAGAAAGAGATGAATTCAAAATTTTGCTAGAAGAGGAGAGCCTGCAGATAAAATGTCTCGAAACTGAGCTAGCAGCACTGAAAGAGGAGTTCCAAAAAAAATCTTCTGAAAATGATAAAATGGAAACCTGTATTGCTTTTATTCAAGAGAAGCTGGGGCATTTGTGTTCTTGTACGATGTCTTACAATGAACATATAAATTGTTCTGCTCTTTGTGACATATCTATCTCACAGGCGTTGGAAGATGGAAACTACATGGCAGTTATTACAACTCTCGAACAGTTCCAGCAAGAAGCAGTACAGAAATTGCGCCAACTACATGAAGAGAAGATGGATCTAAAGGAACAAAGGGAGATTTCCCTGAGCTTAAAGGACAAGACTGAGATAGAATATCTTAACATGAAGCAGAAATTTGAATCTGACTTAAATGAGATCACTGGTAAGCTAGAAAAATCCAATGCACAGGTTGAAAAGCTTCAACTGGAACTGCAAATTGCTTTGGATAAGCTTAAGATTTGTTCAGATTGTGAAGAGAAAAATGAACTGAGAAATAGAGAATTGTCGTCCAAACTTACAAATTTAGAAATTGAACTGCAGCTAGCTGTTGACGAAAATAAGGATCTTGTTAACCAGCTAGTTCTGCTTGCAGGTGTCAAGGATGATCTTGAAAAAGCTCAAATCAGCCTTCACAATTGCATGCAAGAGAAGAGGGCTTTGTTGATATCTATGCAGAGCAGGAATGAGGCATCGACTCAAATGGAGAACGAGCTTCACAGTTTAAAAGAAAAGCTGCAATTCACTGAAACAGATCTGGGAAAAGAAAAAAGAATGAGGGAGGAACTTGATGCTACAGTTGCAAGCCTTGCAGCAACATTGGAGGAAAAAGATGCACAGTTACTATCTTTTTATGAACAAAAAAATGACATGGCTCATCTGCAGAATATGGTTATGGATTTAGGAAAAACAAATACTGAATTTCAGCTTCTTCTACTGAAAAGTGAGGAAATGAAAGGAAGTCTAGAGCGTGAGAATTTATCCTTAAAACTCCAAATTCAGGATACGGGAAATCAATTGGTAGAACTTCTTGAGAATTCATTAAGTGGTGAGGTTAAAATTACATTTATCAGAAGTTATTTTGATGACAGAATGAAACAGTCATCTGTGCAACTAGATACATTGGTGAAAGAACTGGAAGAGTTAAATTTGAAGTACAAAAAAGTTGTTGCTTTGCTGGACACTCATGCTTCAAATGAAACAAAGTTAATTGATGAAAGTGCAAGATTATCCGTTGCTCTTCAATCACTACAATCTGACTATGATATTATTTTTCAGGAGAAAGAAAGCCTCATTGATTATGTAAAAAGAAAAGACGCATCATGGACAGAACTTGAAGATGAGACTTGTCAGCTGAAGAACATAGTGATCAGTTGTGAGGAGGAGGTGTGCAACTTAAGGTCATCCAGGGATGCATTAGAAGTTTCAAATATGGTGCTCCAGTCTAAATTGAATGAACAGCAAAAGCAAATATCATTGCTCGAGGAATGTGAATATCACTTGAGAGATTTACGAGAGCAAGACAATGATCTTAGTTGTAAACTCTCAGAACAGATTTTGAAGACAGAAGAGTATAAAAATCTTTCCATCCATCTGAGAGAACTCAAAGATAAAGCAGAAGCAGAATGTCTCCAGGCTCGTGAAAAGAAGGAGAATGAGAGAGCATCCCAGGATTCACTGAGAATTGCTTTTATCAAAGAGCAATATGAGTGCAAGATCCAAGAGCTGAAAAATCAGTTATATGTATCCAAGAAGTATGCAGAAGAAATGTTACTGAAATTGCAAAATGCTCTTGATGAAGTTGAGAGCAGGAAAAAAACTGAGGTTTCTTTATTAAAAAAAATTGAAGAGCTGTCAGAGAAAATCTCAAACTCAGAATCTGAGCTAGATGCAGCTCTGACTGATAGAAAAGAACTAGTCAAATCTTATGATAGTATAAGGAATGAACTGGAGTGCAGTATCTTGAACCTTGACTGCTGCAAGGAAGAAAAGGTTAAGCTTGAAGAGTCCTTGAAGGAATGCAATGAAGAAAGGACGAAATCTAGAGTTGAACTTGACTTGGTTAAACAGTTGTTTGAGAATATAGCTTCAAGTGAACCTGTCAATTTAGAAGGCAATAGTGACTATGTTTTTCCTACGACAGCGTCCATTGAGCAAATTTTGCAAGACGGAAGCTTTGGATTTTCAGCTATCTTCAAAGAAATGCCAAATGACAGAGTTCTTAGTGCTGGAACGGAAGGACCAAGTGGAAGTGATGCTATTTCTTTGAAAGCTATAGATGTTGAACTCCAGAAAACAAGTGACACATTGAGTTCACGCAGAGAAGTTGAAGCTCTATTCGCAACTTGTGCTGATGAGAGCTCACTTTCTAGTTCCCTGTCAAGTTCACATGCCTTTAAGGTAATTATTGTATTCATTAGATAATATTCATCGAATTTGCTTTTTTTTTTCTTATGAAATGGATATTGAATGAAAAAAAGGAATCGAGTGAGAACTCATTGATTTTTAGTAAGGATGATTTATTTTGTGCTCCAGATCCAGATGGTCCGCCATTTCTTTTTCTATGACTAATGGCCTACTGGGTGCAATAAATCGAATTAATTTGAGAGCAGCACAACAAAGCTCTGGATTTGTTTTTTACATTGATGAAAATTTTGCATTTGTTTGACCTGTAGTTTCTCGCCCAAATTCTAGAATCTGCCCAAATTCTAGAATCTTTCAAATTCAGAATTGCTTATGTTATGCTTGGAAAGAGCTGGGTATTGGAGTGTGAAGTAGGAAGCATTTTATCTGGCCACTTAAATGATAAGAGTTTTCTTAGTTTTCACTTTCATGATCCATGTTAGGTTACTGTTATGCTTCTTTTGTAGAATAAGGTGTAGGCAGGATAAAAGGTATTTTGAGAGTTTATCTAAAATGTCAAGATCATCAATTGCAATAGCAGTAAATTATCTGGATTGTTGTTTAAAGTTTTTTCTTCGGATAATTTATGGTCTTAAAGAAACCTTACTATGATATGTTGCTACTCTTATTTCCTTACAAAAGGGCGGAAAACCAGTCATATGGATAATGGAATCCGTATGGATGGAAATATCTGGACATACCTAAATTATTCAATAGTCTAGTGGAGAAAAATGTCTCCTTCCAATGACTTGTGGGATAAGTTCTTGCTGGTGTCTAAGCATGTTCTCCTGTGATGGAAGCTCCATGGTTGAAGAATGGTTGTAGTTGGCAAAATGAAAAGAAAAAGAAACTTATGATGAGTTGACTATCATATCTATGTACTAATCATTTCTAGAGGTTTTCTTGATACATGTTGTAGGGCTTTACTCGAGCAGTTATCAGAATTTTGATTAGTTTTGTCCTGCTTTCAATGTAACCCATATTAGAAGATACGGAAGTTAGCACACAGACATTACTGGTTAACTATGGCAGTACCACTATGACAAAACATTATGTAAACATCAGTAGTCATATGAAATCTTGCCAATTATAATTTTGTTGTATCTCATTATTTGCTCTCATGTTTTCTACTTTAATTGTTGTTACCATTTACCTATTCCATTGTTGATGTAAACAAACTTCTACCGAAGAGGCATCATGTTTTCTATTGTGTCAAAAAATCGTTATGGAAACATCAATGTCATATCAAAATTTATCAATTATGACATTGTTTTATCTTCTTATTACCTACTATAGTTGCTATCATATTTTCTACCATTTCGTTGGTACCATTTATCTATTTCTATTGTTGATGCAAACAATTATGGATCACCCCCATATACAATTAATTATTCTCATTTATTCTGTTCCAACTTTCCCCAATAAATATATGGTTGTTATTCCCAAAATGCCCACAATTATGAGCTCTTTTATCTGAATTATTTGCCTGATTTCCTGTGGAATTTTCTTTGCCCTGAACGGTGTCAAAGTATATCAAAGTACAGATGGAGTGACCATTTACTATATATCGATGCTGTATGATACATTTCCTTCATGGGAAAAAGGTGTTGTCAACCAAGGTTTAACTTGCAAATAATTTTAGTTTTGTAGGGAATATCTCATCATGCCTCGTTCTTCTGCAAATAGCTCTTTTTTTTCATGCAATTAACTTCATAAAAGCTATGCTAGTTTTGAACCTCGTTCTCTATCTTGGCAGGATGGTGAAGGTGCGCTTGAACAACAAACATCATTTGCAGATAACACGACTGATATCGCTAGTATTGAGGAACACTTCAAAGAGCAGCAGCAGAAATTGAAGTCTGGCATAGACATGCTTCAAAAAGAGGTAAACTTTTTAGATAATTTGGATGTCATGATCTGGTAATCTTTGCTTCATTTTCAATGGATATAAACCTTAGCAGCATTTATTCCTCTGGATAGATGGGGATTGCACAATAGTTATTTTTATATATACTGCCATGGTTGTCACTGTTCAACTTCAGTGAAATAAACATCATATCTTCTAACCTGTTTTACCTTTTAATCTTTGCAGTTGGAGAAGCTAAGAAATGAGAATTTGTCATCGCTAATGCCATTGCAAGATCATCAATCCATCCCGTCCCTTCAGGATTTAGAAAGAGATTTGTCACAACTTGATATGGTACGTATAGTTTATAAGAATCATGTCGGAAGCCACGAAATTAATTGTATATTTCCTTTTATTGCGTCATTAATCAGTTCTACATCTGTTGGTTAGGCAAATGAGCAACTGGGAAGCATTTTCCCTTTGTTCAAGGAACTTCCTGGCAGCGGTAATGCATTGGAAAGAGTACTCGCGTTGGAACTTGAGCTTGCAGAAGCATTACAGACAAAGAAATCAGACTTGCGTTTGCAGAGGTACTTTCTTTTTTGTTATTAGTCATTGGAGGTTTTACACTTAACTCCTCACATTTCTGAACTTCAATAATTCTATTGAGCAGACTCATGGAACAAAGTAACACAATAGTTCTACTTTCAAAAATCCTAGTTTTGTCAGTGCATATCGTGTTTGAACCTTGAACTATTAGTTTCTTCCAAATTGTTGTCGTACTGAGGGACCTCTTCAATTTGTAGGCTGAACACTTTTAGTCTCCATGACATTTTGATCTTTAATTCTTAACAAAAAAGCACTCTAAAAGGTATCTAGTAACCACCTCTTTTTAATTCGAATGTGCTTTTATTCTTGCAAGTACTTTGGAAAGTATACCAAACATACCCTTTTTTTTAAAGTGAAATTTCCATTCACCAAAATTGTCTCCGATGTCAGAGACCAAAATATAGGCAAGTGCGATTGGTCAATTTCTTGTCCAAGATACGTAGGACGCACTTGGCCAATTTCTTGTCCAAGATACATCGGAAGTAGAAGTGGAAGTGAGCTAGTCAATCAGCCCGATTAGCCTTTCTAGAGGTAAAGGAAAGTCTACAATACATCATTCTATCAAGCATAAAGTTGATTTCTTTCTCTAGAGGTAAAGGAAAGTCTACAATACATCATTCTATCAAGCATAAAGTTGATTTCTTTCAACACATGATCATATTCAAAATTCTCCATGCCTCTTAATAAGCTCGAAAGCACCCTTACAGTCCGTTTCCAGCAAGATCTAGTTGTTACTGAAATGGGAATTTGCATAAATATAGCTCAAAGCAGCTCTAATTGTTAAGAGCTCTAAACCTCATGCCGAAGTAGTAGGGATATGAGCAGCAACCGCCAACAAGCAAGTTCCTCTATCATTTCAAATGATGGAACCCAGCCCTCAAGCGAAGCCTTGTGGAACCAGGAGCCATCAACATTAACTTTAATACATCCTGCAGGAGGTTTAGTCCAGTGGCAAAGCACGATCTAGAGTAAAACCCTTTCCCTCAGATATGTCCAGGCCTAACATATCACTAAACTCAACTAGGGCCATCCTGATGATTTTCATCAGATCAGATTCTTGATTCCGGAAAAAATACAGGTTTCGAGCTTTCCATAATGACCAACAAAACGTCAATATAGAGAGGACAGATACTTTAGTTCAAAAATCCAGTCACCGTTACCCCAGGAATCACGGAAACTAAACTTCAAATTAACTTAGTCATTAGGTAATTCCAAATAAACTTGGTAGAAGGACAACAAAATAGAAAGTGCACAACATTGTCGTTAGATCGTCCTCACCTAACGGACATAAACAACAAGGACTAGCCTCTATTAAGCCCAATTTTAGCTAGGTAAGAGGTGGTAGGAAGCTTGATATGAAGCAGTTTCCACCCAAAGATTTTGCGTCACATGTAGTCCCCACAAGGATTTCCATCCCCTCCAGGGGACGTTGAGGCACAAAAGGTTGTTGAGAAGATAGCATTAACAATAAGCAACTTTAGTTAGAGTACACCCATTTAAGGCTTCTCTCCAAGACTAGCTATCATGACAAGCAAAAGAAGGCATCTTAATATTGGTTATAATACCAGCAAGAGTGGGGCCAATCAAGGAGCTCAGAAGTGGTTCATGCCATTTTTGATCCTGTAAGAAATTTGAGACCATGAGGTTGTCAATTTGCAACTCAGAAGTGATGAGGGTTGGTTTGTGGGCAATTGGGAGATCAAGACACCAAGCATGAAGCATCACATTGGTGTCATTACCATCACCAAAACGCCTCACAAAACCAGCCTTCATGGCGTCTAAGTCTCTCGAGATACCTTTCCAAATCCAACTCATTTTTGGTTCCCCTTATGTCGCAGTGAATGAACCAGGCTGACAAACTTACCTACTCATTACTAATATGCTAGACAAACCAGTGAATCAGACGGAATTGAATCAGCACAATAGTTTTGCAATTTGAAATTCTTACTTAGTAATAGTTTATATTCATATTTCCCACCGATTTTTTTGGATGATGCACAGCTCATTTATAAAGCAGCATAACGATGATGAAGCAGTGTTCCAGAGCTTCCGGGACATAAATGAATTGATAAAAGAGATGCTCGAGCTGAAGAGTAGGAATGCTGCTGTGGAAACTGAGCTTAGGGAGATGCAGGGTAGATATTCGCAGCTTAGTCTGCAGTTTGCGGAGGTTGAGGGTGAGAGACAAAAACTAATAATGACAATGAAAAGTAGGGTGCCTAAGAGATCATAGCGCAAGTCGCATTTTCCCACGGTGTCGCGGATTTTATCATCAAATGCTGTATTGCCAATGTTTGGGATTTAAAATTTTCTTGAACCGTCTAGTCGCAACACTATATAAGGAGATCAAAGAACCATGATGAATGAGTTCCTCTCAATTTGCACAGATGGTAAAGCTTGAAATTAGCATTTGAAGGTTTTATCATGGTATTGTAAATATATCTCGCTTCTCTCAATGTGGCAAAAGCAGCTTATTAATATCTATGTTAATTGTCTATTCAATGTAATTCATTATGGCCAATAGAAGGTGTATACATTCTTCATCAATCGTAATAGTATGTCTGGTTGAGTTCATTTTTACTAGGAAATGCACGTAAAGCTAATAAAATCTAAGATGTTCTATCAATGTCAGAAGAACAGAATTAGTATTTTATAATTAAAGCATATGCTCAAAACCCAATCAGAGATGCCGTCACCTCAACCTTTTCTGCTGCCTTGATTTTCTATTCGAGATATATTTTGTTTACATTCTTGCTATTTTTCTTTATAAAAGGTGAGTAGCATTTTTTGAGCCGCCAAAACTTGAGTATATTGATGGTAAGCCATTTCGTTTATGGTTAAACTTTTAGCTTCTGGTGTGATTGTCTTGGAACTTTTTGCCGGTGTTGGGACGGTAATGAATAGAGCGATAAATAGATATTCTTTTCTGTATTGTTGTATCCATGACTAGTAGATGCGGGGTGGGCAGTTGTTAGGCTAGCTCTCCTGTTCATTAAAATTGATTAACTTGTTCTTGGCAGCAGCAATTATAATCGAAGCATGTATGCCATTGTTAAGAATGGCCCTTCATGGTGTGCTACTTTATTAATTCTTATGAAAAAATATGTCTGTTCTTAAGAACGTTCATGCATGCTTAATTAGTTTCACCAAAAAAGCTTAAGCCTTTCAGTCGAGTCTCTTGGAGAAGACGACTCCAATTTCTTTCTGGCTAAAAAGTCGATCGAAAAATAAGCGAATCAATAAATATACTGACTGCGTAGCTTCGGCAATATCTTATTATCAGCTGCATTATTAATTCAAACACTAGTGGATGATAAAAGTAAATTCTAATTCGCTTCCTTCCTCATCTTCACTTGCATTTTGTCTATTTGCTCTTAACCAATCTCCTCAATGAGATCATTATCGTAATCACTCTCTTCAAAGATATCATCACTAGTAGGCATGGAAAAAGTGAATTCAAACCCTCTAACTTAACCCGACTTAGACATATAATTAGGCGAGTTTAACATTTATTAATTTGATGAGTTTTTCTTTTACTATTTTAGGCAATACTCTTTTGACTTACTTTAGCTACCTATGTCGTGATTAAAAATTCACTTAATTCGTGGAAAGAAAAATAAGCTCCTCCCAGCACCAGGAAGGGAAAAACAAGAACTTCTTGACGTTTAAGCGGGCGAGGATTACAAAAGCGTCGGCAAAATATCGAATTCCGAGTATGCCTGAGGTCGCTGCAGATTTCAGCTCGGCGAAATATATAGTTCAGCTTTAGACCTGAAATCACCGGAGGCAACTATAGGGCATACGTGGCACCTGCATTTCCATTAGCCTTTGTTTTTTTTTTGCACTGGTTTATTTATGCTACTAAACTTTCTTATTGTCCCACTTTATTTCCGTTTACAAGTGCAAATTTATCTGGCGAACTTATTTTGAAATCCAATCGAGCAAAGTCGAGCTATTTGTGTTTTTTTAGACTAAATCTATAGTAAAAAGAAAGAAAAAATATATGGAATTTAGATTCATTTTGTTATTATATTCAATATATTTTTTTTCATTTTAAATTTCATTCAAGCAAATACATACTGACATAGCCATTCATTCTAAACTCCCTGCTTCAACAGTAGCAATTCGATCACGCGCTTGGAAGACTGAATTGTCTCATCAAAATTACAAAAGGACAAAAAGCTCTAATAAGTTTCTCCAAATGTCCAAAAACAGCGAGTGATGTTTCAACAATCAAGAAACGTTTCATCAACCATTATAACAGTCAAAATAGTACAAATTAATAAAATATATCCTCTAAATGTGTGCACGCCTGATCGATGTCCATCCCATTGATCATCATCTGTACATACGAAGCTGCAGCTATGGCTGTTTACGTCCCGATGAGTGATGACAGCCATGTGCAGGAAGATTAATTTTCAGCAACATGACAAGTGTGACGGCCCCGCATGCACTCAGTAGTCACTTTTAACTTAAATTGTTTCGAAAGAATTATTTTATCCCCAGATTTCTTTATGATTTTGGCCCTATTTAACTTAATTTTAAGGTTATTTATGGTTTGCGTTCAGTAGAAATCAAAATGTTTAATCCTTTAATTTTACTGTTCTAACTTACAAATAGCTATTTCTTTGAGAAGTAAAGGTGAAACTGTTTTTCTGGCGCCTATCTGCTTATACTCAATAACCCTTATATGTAATAATAATTTTTTAATAGTATAACTTATAATATTTTTAATTATAGTTAATTATAAATTTAATCATATAATTTTTATCTTAGTAATTTTTGAATAAAAAATTATTTATTATAAATAAAATAATTTAGTCATAAGTTATGCATCCAAACACCCTCAAATTTCTTCAGCCAGCACTTCTTCAACTAGCACTTTTTTAATCAGTAAAAATTAGAAGCAGACGTTAAGCCAAACAAAACCTTCATCTGTCGACGACTCAAAAAAAAAAGACCTGATCACAATTGTCATGTTGGTTTGCGCTAAATTTAAGTTCATTTTATTCTACTGATCCTGGCAAGGTGATATTTTAGTCTGCAAAGACTAGCTACTTTTTCCTCCGAGTAATTTAATATTGTTCGCTTTTGATTTAATTTCCTGACACAAGGAAGCTGTCAGATAAAATAACACCAATGTATTATAACTAAAAGTGTTGTTATTTAAGAGAAGATTTAGTTCTCTTGTGTTTAGTTAATTTAAGATAAGAGAAGAATTATTAGCTCTAATACCAAAACCGGACAATTGCCACAAAATTCTGATTCTCTTATAATAGGGAAACCCCGATTCCCGACACTTTCGGCGCCTCGGCGACGTTCAAGAAAGCGTCGGCAACAACACAGAGAGCAGCACTGTAAGCAATACAACTTTTGCAAAGAACAACTTCCACAATATTATTGCATTCACTCAATGTCTTCTTACATGCATATGCATATTTACTTTCAAGCACCAATACCCTCTGATCTTAAACTTAAATAACTTTCAGCGGATACCTAAGATCTCATATCCAATTTTTGACTTTACTTCTGGTCTGTTTAGTTCTACTGTTAATAGCTTTATAATTGTGTTAAACTATGGTGTACTGTACTATACTGCACAATTAAAATTTATAAGATGTTTGGTTAGTAACTTTTTAACTACTGTCAAAATTTAAAATAATAAATAAATATATTTTTTAAATTATTTAAAATAATAATATATTTTATTTTTCCTTTAGTATTAAAATTTTAAATTATTTAAAATAATAATACCTAAAATTTTAAACAAAATTATATAAAATTATTTTTTTAAAAAAGTAAAAATTGTAAAAATATCAAATTATAGCTTTAACAACTTTTACTTTTTTGCTGCTTTTTTTTGCTTCTATTTTCAATTACCAAACAGTTTTCTAACTACTTTTTATTTAAAAATTAATTAAAATCAATTTTAAAGCGGGACCAGGCTCTTATAATATAAGATTTTACTAAGTCCAATCTAAAATCCTATCAATTTGAGTTTTCTCCATCAAACTAAGAACGGATCTAGTTTTCTATCATTCATAAATTCACGTTTCACCTTTTTAACGGAGAACGACAATGGGTGAACAAAACTTAAAATGTCTATGTGATTGAAAATATATAAAAAAAATATAGAAGTGGGGAAAAAAATATAAATTTCCTGAGCAGTAATGAGCGACAACTATTAATGAGCAAGAGAAAAAGGTAGACAAAAAGCAACGGACATTGAAACCGACGCATGCATGCTTCCTGAGTTCCTTCTGCCAGATGAAGCAAGTCGTCTGACCACAAGTGGTGTTTTGCAACAGATGTCAACCTCCTGGAGACAGCAACGTTGACCACCTGTCCTTAACCCGCCCCAACACCTGCGTCGTCTTCCCCTAATTCCAGAGCCTTCCCTGCCCCTAAACAGTAAGTAATTACCGCTCCTAACTCCAGAGGGCACAGCTCTGTCTCTGCCTTCCAAACTCCATTTAGCTGCTAATTATGCACCTACCCTTCGGCACATATAAACCCGTTTCACTGCCATAGCAAGCATCCAGTAAAAAATGGCCGGGGCTAAGCGTTCTGCGAGGGTCTTGGTCTTCCTTTGGTGTCTCGCTGTTCTTGCAGTCATGCATGGGGGAGAGGGGGCTCATCATGCGGCTGCACCCTCCCCTTCCATTGACTGCTCCTCTGCTCTCCTCAGCTTGTCCGACTGCCTCTCCTTTGTGGAGGCAGGGAGCAGTCTTGCAAAGCCACAGAAGGAGTGCTGCTCTGGGCTCAGGAAGGTGGTCAAGCAGGAGGAGGGCTGCCTCTGCGATGCCTTCAAGCAAGGGGCAAGCTTTGGCGTCAAGCTCAATATGACCAAGGCACTGACCTTACCTTCTTCCTGTGGGATCTCTACTCCTCACCTCACCAAGTGCAAAAGTGGGTAATTCAATCCATTCTTGTCAGTTCTTGGATCTATGTTACTGTGTAGATTGATCTGGCCTTTTGTCGCAGTTATTCTTGCTGCTGGCCCTAATGCAGCTCCCGGTATGTGCTCTTTCTGACCTTTAGATAAACTACATGCGTATTTGTCTAAATTCAACAAATATGAAGCACCTGAAGCAAGTTTCATTTTCCTGCACTTGGTTGTCCTCTTTCTTCTGATATCTCCAGCTCTTTAAAAGTTATAATGTTTAAAGATTGTTTTGAAAGTTTTGTATCTTCAAATTATAAACAGGCATGAAGAGATAGCTCAAACTAGCTTTAGTCATGGCTGACCAGGAATGACAACACTATTTCTTGCTTCTTTTTAAGTGTGAAGACCTCCATTCTTTACAAAAAGAAAGTAGGCTCACTGGTTCAGTCGTATCATACTGTCCTTGACCTAGGGCGCATGCACCTGATTCTACCTACTTGTTTGTTGAAAAAAATTTGGCAGCGGGCCGCATCTGTAGTGGGATACCCCCATCTCTCAAACGTGAATCATAAAATATTTTTATCAAATCTCAAAGTTAAGTCAATTTTATTATTTGTAGTCAACGTTCACAATGTTTAAATTCAGATCTAACCCTGGTTAAAGTCAACATTCACGAAAACTATGTTGACTCGTACACGAATTGGCGGGATTTCACGAAACAAGGTAGGATTTCACAAAAAATAGGCGGGATTTCACGAAACAAGGCAGGATTTCACGAAACAGGGTGGGATTTCAAAAAAAAAAATAGGCGGGATTTCACGAAAAATATATGAGATTTCACGAAATGAGTTCAGCTTTATTTCACGAAAACTGTTATTAGTTTACGAAAACTGAACTCATCTCATGAAAAATTATTATTATTTCACAAAAACTGAACTCATTTCACGAAAAACTGTTACGAAAACTAAACTCATTTCGTGAAATCTCGCATATTTTTCCTCACCCTGTTTCGTGAAATCCTGCCTATTTTTCGTGAAATCCTGCCCTATTTCGTGAAATCCCGTCTATTTTTCATGAAATCCTATCTTCTTTCATGAAATCCCGCCAATTCGTGTACGAGTCAATATAGTTTTCGTGAATGTTGACTTTAACTAGAGTTAAATCTGAGTTTAAATATTGTGATCGTTGACTGCAGATCGTGAAATTGACTTAACTTTGAGATTTGATAAAAATACTTTATGATTCACGTTTGACAGATGGGGGTACCCAACTGCAGATGCGGTAACCGCTGCCAAAATTTTTTCTTATTTGTTTGCATGTGAGGAGAATGCCGTGGCCCTCAATTAATTTTCCTTTTTTTTTATTTGACCTAGTGAGGATTGTTGGCTGTGTTGGAAAGCTCCCCTGCATTCATTGCAAGAGACAAGGTTCCAAGCTGCTCAATTCTGCTACTTGCAGGAGGTAGCAGAGCAACCCAACTTTCCGAAAATTTCACTTTTCGAGATTCATCCCGTTAATGATCCTATCCTTTTCCATTATTAGGAGCTAATAAATTACAAACAATAATGGAACCAGGTCAAAACCTAGAGTGAGTGATTAATTGGTGTTCATTGTCCCTGTGACTTGTAGTATAGCAAAAAACGAGAGAGAATCCATAAAGTCAGCCACTTGGTTAGAGACCTAACATAGAATAATATTCCATTTGGCTCTTATGAACATAAGAGTACACATTATTCGTTGCCTACCAATGAATTTATATATGTGACATTTCTGCAGCTCCATCCCCCTCGTCTACAGGAGCAGCGCTTGTTCCATCTCCATTTTCAGGCCGAACTGGTGCAGCTACTTCCTTGTTGACTGCACCTGTTGGAGGTCTCGTTGGCGTGGCAACTGCCCTTTGCTTTTATTACTACATTCACTGATGGAGTGAGGAATTGTCTGTGGGGATTGGGAAGACTATCTAATAGACTTCGTTTGAGTGCCATGTGTTGGGGATTTGCTTTTGTGAAAGTTATGTTTCATGTGTTTTTACCTTTGTGCCCTTCATTTTGGTACTGATTACAGCTTATTGTTATTATAACTCATTTTCGTTTGATTTCGATCCTTCTTAGTTTACTGATTCCTGGGTATTATTATTTGAGTTAGAATTAGCTTTAGAAACCAGCGTTGGGCGTTCGTTTGAGTGTTCAACTTTTATTATGTGCTAGACGAGAAAGAGCAAAACAACCAACCTCATGTGGTACTGCACTAATGGAAACATTGAATTACAGTTTGATTCTTAATCTGAAAACAGAACGTAATATCCTGTCATATATCCGTTTAGTAAGGTCTGATGTTCAGCATTAAAAAATTGCAGATTCTACTCGCCATTCGAAAGTAATTCCCAAATTACAACGGAAATATAGTATTGAAAGGGCAAGGAGGTACATTATTCTTTCATTTTAAAATATCTTCTACACCGCTTTAGCAATCAAATGCAGCGGCAATGATGATAATACACAGAACTACGATGTTCATGGAACAAGGAACTGAGATGAATCATGTAATTCATAGGTGTAAATGCAACTTACAATTCAGCGCTCACTTGTTGGGAGGAAGCCACAGCGCGATCAGATTCAATCATCGACTTGATATAGAATTCACCTGCTTTATATGATGATCGTACCATAGGACCAGACGCAACGTACCTAAATCCCTGTCATTCATTGCATCATCACCTTAAGGAATGCACATTAATGAAACAGCACATATGCATGAACAACAACACCATCTAGAGGCAATATATTGATGGCTACAAAAAGAGAACCTTTATGCACGGTTGATGATCCAACGCCATTAAAAAAATTCAGAAGATGAACTATGCAATAAAAATTGATTAGTACCATTTTAACTCCAAGAGCTCGATACTTCTCGAAAGCTTCTGGTGTAACATACTCGGAAACTGGCATATGTCGTTTCGACGGTCTCATGTACTGACCCAATGTCATGACATCAACTCCTGCTGCCCTTACCTTCTCCATTGTGCTTACTACTTGGTCAGGTGTTTCTCCACAACCCAACATAATGGATGTCTTTGTAAGAATGCCGACGGGAGCATACTCTTTTGCCATTTTAAGGACGTCAATCGATTGTTTGAAGTTAGCGCGGTGATCTCGGACCATGCTCTGCAGCTCTTCAACTGTCTCTACGTTGTGAGCAAAAACATCCAGGCCGGATTTCGCGACTTTCTCCACGCAGCTACTGTCTCCTCGAAAATCCGGAACTGCCTCGTCATCAATATTGAATTTTGTTAGGGATCAACATGGCACAATCTAACAGAACAGGAACAAATTAACAGAAACTAAGGATCCTTTACAAGCATATGACTATTACCTATATGCAGTAAAATTGGAATAAATGAAACGCAAAATTATATAACTATGAATGCGAACCTGGTGAAAGTTTTGCTGGCAAGTAAAATAACAAACAACAGCATCATTTGTTGTTAAGAAGCATACAGGATATGTTTCTGCAGCTTATAACATAATCATATTCCCTCTCAGTTCGATTCTCCAGGTCTTTTGGATTTTAGTTTTCCACTTTGAAAGATAAAAGGTGGATGGAATTGAATCCCAATATATTTATGCGATATGATTCCTATTTAGATCATGTGATACTCTGAAAATTCACCAAATATCAAATCAAGACTGTTTATACAGGTGCATCAAGGAAGCGTAATGCCGAGTAAGATTAATTAAATCACCAGCATCTTGTTGGATTTCAGTTTGCTTCATAGCAAATCGATTGTTCCACTTAAGGGAAAAAATTTTTAGGGAAAGAAGAAACAAAAAACAATCAGCAAAATAGAAGAGAATGGTTATACATTATTGGCATATATGAAATTTATACCCAGTGCTTCTATCAAAATCGCAGGTTTCAGAGCCTTCAGCTTTTGCACAGTTTCAGTAAAATGATTACTTCCTTGATCAGGTAAATCATCACGATCAACACTAGTAATTACCACATAATCTAAACCCCAGGATGCAATAGCTTCAGCAACATTAGAAGGTTCATTCGGATCTGGCGGAGGAGGAGCGCGTGATGTCTTCACATTACAGAACCTGAAAGGCAAAAAGATATGCTATTAACAACAAATGTTGGAAAGAAACATATTAACATAGGAACAAATCAGATCTCGTGTCTAATGGAACATCAATACTACAAAAAGTTAAGCATAAACACAGTGAAAACTATTTGGAAATGCATGATGCTTCCACAAGTTATATCAAACTCATTAAACTAATGAATCCGAGACCAATAACCATATATGTCAATCATTACTTTCGTGCCTTCACGGTAACAAAGACTTGTGCAAGCGTATAGTGACATATCAATAGAATCAATTTGATAAAAGATAACTACATATAGGCGCCACGGAGGGGAGAATATACACTGTCAAGGGTAACAAAGCATGTCCTCAGTAGCAAATCATCAGTGCAGCAATTCTCCTCCCTCGTCTCCAACAAAAACAAAGAGGAAAAATGAAAGAACAAGAGCAACAAAAGAGGTACTCTCTGCTTCAAACATAGATGGTGATGAACATATTTTAACCAATAACTGATTGACAATTGCAATCTACTTACCTGATTGCATGAGTTCGTTCACCAGGGTGGGAAGTTGGTAGGAGGTTCATTTCGATTAACAATAGCATTGTTTTCCTCTTGAGCTAGTATGAATTTACTTCTCTCTTAACAGAACACTTATGTTTTGAAGTGTTTCCAGTAGTCTGGTTATGAGGGAAGATTACCGTGTGATGTCTTCTATTATAGAGGTAGAAAATCTATCCTAATCATGCGTTTATCAATTCTATCCATGCCAATTATTCTTGTCCAACATCTAGAAATAAAGCCAATTTCAACATCAACCTAGTTGACAACCGATTCTCATTCAACTTTTCGAGTAAGAGTGTACAACTAAGTCCAAATATATGCGATATCCATACTGTTTCTTGGCTTCTGCAAATACTTCCTTCAACAATTCCTCAAAACCCACAATAAAAACATTTTATCAAACTTGACAACCATGGAATACAAGAAAAAATTTTCAATTGACTTCAATTACAATCCCAACAGTTAAAGCTACTACAGTTAACAAATTGAAACAGCATCAAATCAACAATGTTTCATATGCCAATTATCACTTCGAATGTTTGAATGTTCAACAGACTCTTCTGTCGGAAACCAGAGAACCTCCCAATTCTTCACTAATTCTTACAACATATCAGTTACCATTAACTCATCTTTCATTCGCATAAGAGAGAAGCAACATGAATTATGAACAAAAAAACATATTTACGGAGAAAAATACGCGAATATAGGAGGACAAAGCACAGATACAACCTACAGCCGCGAGTGCAGGTATCTCCGAGGATCATTATTGTGGCAGTGGCGGTTCCCGTCTCGCCGCCGGACCAGCACTCTCCAAGGTTAGGGCACCTGGCCTCTTCGCACACAGTATGGAGCTTGAGCTCGCGGAGCTTGGCCTTGATGGCGGCGTACTTGGCGCCCCCCGGGATGGTCTCCTTCATCCACTGCGGCTTGCGGAGTGGCCGCTTTTTCGTCCCGATCTCCAAAGAGTAGACGAAATCGGAGAGTTCCGGGGATTCCTCCGCCAGGCGAAGGCGGAGATCGGCAAGGGTCTGGGCTGGGGGCGTGCGGGGCGGCTGCGTGGGGGATGTGGTTTGGGAAGATGAATCAGGAGCGGAGGAAAGATATCGGAGGCGGAAGAATCCTGAGGAGAGGAATCGGGCGGCGAATCCGCCGGAGAGGAGCAGTCGAGGCCGCTGCATCGCGCTGGCCCACCTCTATCTCAAGACGGCGATCCGCAGTCGGTCGATGGGCATCCGGCGAAGAATGGCTACTAGTATACCACCCGATATAGCGGCGAGGAATGACTACTACTTATATACCACCCGATATGACCACCAGTTCGGTTTGAATTTTTTTAGTTTTTCGGTTTGGTTTGAAATTCGTTCAGTTCGGATTGAACCTTTTGGAACAAAATAATAACACGCAAAAAAAAGCTTACCAGGCCAACTTCAACTTAATGTTAAACGTTATAACGCTACTCCCGTCTTAATATCAAAATAATTTTCTGTTAGAAATCTTTTTTTTCCTAATGAGTGTTTGATGTTTATAATCTTGTGGCTAAGGATGAACCATGAACCAATTATCTTAATACAATCGAATCTTATCGGTTCAAAGAAAACCTAAAATCGGTCCCAAACTAATACAATAAGTTATTCAGTTATCGAGTTTTTTGATTTAGTTAATCATCGATTTTTGATTAATAAATATATAATTAAGACTAAGAATAGAAATATTCAACTAAGTCTATCTAGTAGTTAGTAGAGTGTTTAACATTGTGGTCTAGGGTTTAAGCTGTTGTTTCTAAAATACATTTACTAATAAATATATAGTTAGTAGTGTCACGCCCCAACGGGAAGCCGGCTATCCTTAGCTCAGGGTTCCCCAGGGAGATGACAATATTAATAGGAACCAAAGAACTTACAATAATCACATATCCTTTATTAATTGAATAATACAAATTTAACATCTACAGTTTTATAACACAAACTTTAAAACATACTATTCAAGATGTACATAAATCAACTGAAATAAAACTAAAATTACTATATCAACTCGGATTGGCATCTGCTATCTACTCTATCCCTCCCAGACGCTAACTCTGTACATGGAAGAGAAACAAAGGAAGTTAGTAAAACACTAAGTAGGAATCAACAAATATGGTGAGGGAGTCAAATATCAAGATAATACAATGACTGGAACAATAATATACAAATAATATAAGAATGTCGTGCAAATCATCAAGCTGGCCAACAGATCTCACTTAAGAGCCGCACTCATTTTCAGAGTGTTTCCACTGTTGCTCATGCAATGGAACGACTGTCTTAAACAGCCCAGTAGGTTGCGTCCAACCCTGACATCCGTAGTATTGTCCCGAGGACAACTGGCGGTGCCCTAACCGGCAAACAGATAGTCCGATAAGCGTCGGAACTATAACATACACACGGTGGCCACTGGAGAATAAATCATCCAGTCCAGAGGTCAATATATATATATCACGACTTTAACATCACAGATATTCCATGGTTTCCACAACTCACATGTTAATATCACAGATACAAAATTGTTCAACCATGCTCATATGCCAATATATCAGATATCTCAGTACAGTTTTGTTAATCATGCATACAGAAACAGAATATGACCAATGGACAAGATAATTGAAGTCAACTAAATTTCAGAAACAAATCAAGCAGACGAATCAATTAGATATCAGTGTCAATTAATTCTAACATATGCATCATATATCAAACCAAAGGATTAAGCAGCAAATCCTATAATTCTTGACACTGTAAGAAATGAGTAGGGTAAGATTCTTACCTCAATTGCTGTTATCCTGAATCCTTTTGAAAAGTCAACAAGTTGTTTTATCAAACGATGCAAGCCGACTAGTGGATCAATCACTCTGTAACATGAATTTGTACATAAACTTTATCAATAATTATCTTAACTTGAAAACCAAGACTACCAACATGTAGAACATATCTCTAAACCTAGAGAACCAATCTTAGATCAGGTGAACCGGACCTAAAACTTATTGAACCGGACAGAATTGTAGTGAATCGATCAAATTTACCCTGAACCAAGTCAGACCGAGACTTAGAACTTAAATTACACAAAATATACAATTAATCTAAAGCATCACAGAGTGCCATTGGATAGGAAATTTCATAAGCTTTCCAACGGCTACCTAAACCGGCCCAGATTCAACCGAATTGGGGTCGAACCGGTCCAAATTCAAGCACTGGACCGAAAGTGAAATTGAACCGCTTTGATTCGGTTCAACTCAATTTCACTCAACTGGCCCGGACGAAACCCTAATTTCCAAAACGAGCCGAACGCTTGCCTGTGCCGTCTAATCGCCGCCGTGCAAGGCTGCCGGACTCGCGTCCGCTGCTTGTGCCGGCGAGTTCCCGAGGGTGCGTCGAACGTCCGTTCGCCGCCAAACTTTTCCAGTCGGTTCAAAATGACGAAACGAGGCTACACGACCGGCTGTAGTGAGCTTTCGACGCACGGTCGAAGCGCTCGAAGCAACTGAAAGTATCGACGATGGTGCCACCGCCGTCGACACATGAAACTTATCAAAACCCAAACAAAACTTCGCTAAAAGTTTCAAAAAACAATCTTAGTTTTCTACGAAGCTGTATCGTAGCCCAGAATAGATAAATCGCCGTCGATGGAGGTGCTGGAAGGCTGGAACAGAAGGCGGCGCCGCTCGAACTCCGGCGACTGGTTTGAGTTCGATATCTCCCTCCTAACGGCACACCGAGGCTTGAAGATGTTCTAGGTTCGTATCTCACCAAAGGGAGCAGAAACCCTCTAATATAGAGGTAAAACGCATCCCAGACGGCGAGAACGCGGCGGTGACTAAATCGCCGAGATTCGCAGGCAAGACGACAAGTTGACTCGGTCCCCAAATCAAAATTAAACTTAAATCAAATCAGATGGGTGCAAGTTTAAAATAGAAATGAAGCTTAGCCCGGTGGTTCGGCTTACTCCGAATTTCGTGAGCGTTGCGGGTTCGATCCGCGGCAAATGTAGTAAAAGATTTTAATAAAATTTCAATTTAAATCGAAATAACCCAAAATAATATGA
This sequence comes from Costus lasius, assembly GCA_027563935.2. Classification (NCBI taxonomy): domain Eukaryota; kingdom Viridiplantae; phylum Streptophyta; class Magnoliopsida; order Zingiberales; family Costaceae; genus Costus; species Costus lasius. The sequence continues at coordinate 126,952,495 of CM050446.2, forward strand.
ACAAGTGCGGTTTTATTAACAAAATTGAAACTTAGCTCAATGGTTGGGCTGAGCCGAAATCTTCGCGTCGCGGTTTTGATCCCCCGCGAACGCAAAAATCGATTTTAAAACCTTACAAAAAATTCCAAAAAATTCTAGAAAAATCATAAAAATTCTAAAATATATATTTTCTGAATTTACATAATTAAAAGTTTAATTTTATATAAAAAATCAAGGTTATAACAAGTAAAATATAATATTATATATATATATATTTATTCAGCTTGTTTATACTATTATATTATTAATTTTTAATAAAAATAATAATATAATACATTTTATATAATTAAAAATAATAATATAATATATTTTGTATAAAACTATTAATATTATATTAAAATTTTGGTTTGTTCGGTTCAACCTGAACCGAACTGAATTGTACCAAATCGAAAACCGAACCAAAATTTTTTTAATTATCTCAAACCGAACCGAATCAAACCGAATTTGGCTAGAAATCGAACCAAATCAAAAATTTCGGTTCGGTTCGGTCGGTTCATCGGGTTGAACAGTTTTTTGGACTTTGAGCCTTGAGAGTCATGGTGCATGTTAAAATTTAATAAAATAAAGGTTATTTATTTATTATGACGAAATTAGTCATTTTAGCATAGAATTTAGGGTTATTAATTTTGTTATATATACGGGTAGTTTGGTAAAATTATACTTCAGGGGATTCTAAAATACCCACACCCCCGACCTTGCCCCTCATAATGAAGAATTGTGTTTTACCTGAATCTACCCTAAAACTTGATCAATTCAGGAGTTACCATTCAACAGCAGGTGGGGTTGAGGTAGTTAGGGTTTTCTTGCTAACCTTAGTACATGTTGAAATTTGATAAAATAAGCTCGATGCCCACCCAAGAAAAAACTTGTAAGCAGGGACCCTGGTTGAGTAATTTTAGCAGCCCCCCTACGATTTTGTTTACTGATCTCAAAGCATGAAAAACCCATATCTCGCTCCTTGCGCACTCCCTACTGTCTCCCTCGCACGATCAAAACCCACCTGCACCAGCCTATGGAGAGACCAAGCGATGAGATGGTCCAAGGCGGAGTGCTGCCATAATCTCCTTCCCATCCCCATCCTTTGATTTTGAGTTCACTATTTCCCTCTCTCTTGCCTCCAAGTGCTCCCACCACTATGTGTGCCCTGCCGACGAGCTCTTCTACAAGGGGCAACTCCTCCTTCTCCACCTCTCCCCCTCATATCTCCATAGACCTCACCCTCCTCTCCTCCACTGACACCACCATCGCCACCTCCCATGACTCTAACTGCAGCTCATCCTGTAAGAAAATTTTGAGATTCACAACTATAGGATATGTTATAATTTAATTTAAAACCAACTTTTTATTTTATTTTGCAGGACATATTTGTAATTTTTAAAGACTTATGGGTTTATGTGCAAAATTCCTTTTTAAAACCTTTTTCCTTTCTTGCAGAGGATTTTCTTTTTTTTTTCCTTTCCTGTTTATTCCTTTCCCCTTTCGTGAGCGGTAGCGACTGCGAGTCCTCATCCCTCTCCTTCAAATGAGTTTTTCTCTCTTCTCTTCTATTGATTGCTGAAATTGTTGGGAAAGTTTGATTGGTGGTGTCTCCACTTTGGATTTGCTTCAAGAGCTTGATCGGCGGCGTCTCCACCTTGGATTTTGCATCAAGAGGCGTACAACAATAATTCCTGGATCTTCTTTTGCTTACGAATTTTGGAAATTAGGTAAATTCCTTTACGTAATCTCGGAACCGTGGCAAGGATTTCCTGTTCCTTTCTTCCGATTTTGAAATGTTAGCGTTTTTGGGCTTCTTGGATGGAATTGTTATAATTAAATCTCGCTTTCTTTTGAAGATCCATTGTCACTATGCTCAATTCACTTACAAGGGATGAACATTATTTCTTCAAAGATTTTCACAAAATTCTCATTAGATTCCTATTTTGTTTTGTAAAACTGAAATGTCTCTCCATATAATTCCCCTGTCATTAATAGCTTCCTAGTTTATTTTTAATGTACACTGCCTTGACCTTATTTTTTTTCTTTTCCTTTGCTAATTTGTATTGATCATATGTATATAAATCTTAGTTTTACTTGGTTGTCATTAATTTCTTTATGTTAGTATTTCTTATAACTTTCATGTTTTCTAGAAGATAGATGTGTTCTTTAGTTGGTCACCTGTAATATCATATCCTCCGTGTTTCGTAAGTATTCTTTATAATTAATTACCAATTGTCTTCTTAAACAGCATATATACCTTCATTAATATATATATAAATACATTGTTTTGAGTTATTTTAATTATTTGAGCAGAAGGATTTTTGTTAATGATGAGTGTAAAGATTGTGGAAATTTTATATGCTTTTGCATTTATCAATATAGTAATCGACTTGGATCCATAAGAGGTTCACTTAAATCATCATTTGCTTGCTGCTAATCTTTGATGAAATTTTACGTGGAACATTGGAAGTTTCTTGTAATGCTGATTTGATTTATTTTGCCTAAGTGAATGTGTTGATTAGATTTTGGATCCAGATGTATTTTGTTAATTCATTCCAATTACAAATGTACCATTTTGGGTTAGATCTTTTAATTAGGGTTTAGAAATTAAATAATTTCAGTTTAACTTTTAATAATGTGAAGTTCTTGATTGAGGATTTGATGTTGTTGACGTTGCCTTATTAGATTTACTTCATGGAACTTGGATGATGTATAAACATTAGAGTTAAATTTATCTACTGTTTGGATTTCTGTTCTTGAATAGATCTAAATTTGGTGCCGTGGAAAATTGGTAGAGTATAATAAATTTTCAGATTGATAAATTTGTGCACTGAGTAGAAAACTTACCTGATAGCTTTTGACATTTTCTTTTTATAAAGTAAGTATAGATGTTGAACACCAAAAGTAATTAGTTTAATCATTAAGATTTTATTATTTCATTTGGCTGCAAATTAATTCTGTTTGGATTTGATTCCCTTTATATTTTTGCATATGTGTATAATGAGTTAGAGTTATAGAGAAAGAATTTGGACTCATTTATCAATGATAAAGAATATCAAATACATGTTTATGTAACCAAATGGAATTAGTGATTGGAAACAAACAAAATTGTTGTGATTAGAGCTGGGCAACAATTAATATACACATATAACTAAAGCATGTATAGAATGAATCTTGTGAAAGAACATTAAGATCTATGTTATTAAGGAATAATTGAATGCATGCATAACTTTGTCTTGGAAGAATTAATAAAGCAATTTTAATTATGTGCACACAGTAATCCTATCTCTTTACATGATTAGAAAAAGAGGATAGCTATGATTTGATAAGTTAGAAAGTCAAGCTAAAGGCCAATGTTGGTAGGAACAAAAGGGAATTGGTCAATGAGATGTTTAAGATATTTGCATACTTTAGTGGACATGGATGAGAAATAATAAACTTCTATAAAATTTAAGGTAATATGGTAGTCAAGACTGGAAACTAAGGTGATTTAAAGGCTGCGAGTATTGGTAGACATTTGGCAAAAATCAACCATTGAGGTAGGAATCTATTTCTTCACCTTTCAATACAGCATTTTGAGTTTTACTTAAAAGCTGTGTTATCTTATTGCTTTGTCCTATGATTATTGTTTTATTCCTATTGCATTTAACATTATTCATTTATTGATGCATTATGATGGATATGATATGACTTGATAATTACATTAGTTGCTTTGTTAAAACACTTGTGATGAAAAATTTTGTACATTTTGTGTATGCTTGATGTCGTGGCATTGACTGATCTTATGCTGGGTTTTGTTATACCAGCTAGACCACTATGGACTTTATAGTGCCGAGTATGGATCGGCTATAGAGGTGCTAGCTAGAGGTCACTTGACGGGAAGTCATTAGACTAACCGGGGTCCTGGATATTGGACGCAACATCCTCCGAGCTGTTTGAGGGTAGTTATTCCATCGGTTGAGCAACGATGGAAACACTCTAACAAAGAGTGTGGACTCGAGAGTGAGGTTATATATTGTAGTTATGCTCTTGATTTACATGACTGTATGAACATGATATTTACCTTGTAGATTAGTAAAATTGCTTCAATAATCTTTCCTTGTTGAATTCATTTTATGATTCATACTTAGCTTTTTTAGCTAACTCCCTTTGTTTTGCCTCTAGGTTTAGGTTTGGTCTAACCTCAAAATGAGTAGCTAGATAGAAGTTGCAGTCTTGGGGAAAATAAATGGCTAAGCATTGTTTTGTTGAGTTGTTACATTTGTAATTTTGGCATTGTTGCCAAACTTTGATGTTTGTTGAAAGATATTGTAATATGCATACTTTGGGTTGTTTTTACATGGTTTGTAAGTTTTGAAAACTTGATTTAAACTTTTGAGAACAAAAATTATATTGTGGTTTAGTGTGTAAATGGTAATTGTATTAGCTTGTATCTTTTAAACTCTTATGTCCTTGGTGAAGTCTTTTGCCGGGGTGTAACAGAATCTCTTGTATAGATTTAAAACAACATGATAAATAAAATATTTAACACATACCTGATTGTGTCATTAATCTTGTTGAGCTTTAATGTCCAACGTCGGGCTAGAAATCTTCCACTACTATCCTTCTTTAGACGGCTCTCAATGGGAAGAGGCAATTTAGTTCAGGATGCAAGTGAGGACCTAGCCCATATTTATAATAGTAAAACCCTAAGCGCCCCCCATAAAAGAGTTTTGGGTTTCGGGTGCGAAATTTATAATCCAATAAAGATTTCTCTCAAACCCAGGGTGTAGAATCCAATATCCAATAGTAATTCCTCTTAAAAACCCCCGGGCTACACAGGCCGTTTTTCATATTCATTAATGAGATGTTATGAGCCCACTAATTAATTAACAAATGCTTCCACAAATCAAATAATGTTAGACCAAAATTTCAACATTCTCCCACTTGGTCAACATTAATTGATTTATCATAAATTTTTTTTTATAAAAATAATAATCATTTGTAATATATATATATATATATTAAAAAATAATTTTGAAAAAAATATGCATTTATTAATCCTGATAACACTTCATTCAATCTAGTCTAATGCAATTCCCAATATTGAATCATGATGAAACATTGTAATTAATATGCAATACAAGTCCTTCATGGTCACAAATATTAGCAGATTACATCAACATGGATCGCAATGTGATTGTGTAGTAAAATGATATATACTCAATATTATTTTCTTATCGGTCCTCTTATGATTTCTCGAATCAAATGAGAAATCCACCTTATGATTTCTCTAAACTAAATGAGAAATCCATAAATTTTGTAGTAAGATATATTATATATCAAACAGCCATGCTTAAGGTTACATTATCCTTAAGACTTTGAAGTTATTTAACAAACCGCCATGCTTAAGGTTACAGTATCATTAAGACTTTAAACTTATTTAGCAAACCATCATGCTTAAGGTTACAGTATCCTTAAGACTTTGTCTTGTACAATTGCAAATGTTATGCACATAAAAAGTACAATATAAATAAAAAGATATCACTTGAACTCAACATCACATAACATGTATCAATTCAAAACAATATATGTGCACTCTAATTGATACAAATAAGAGATGTGAATCAAATTATTGGGTTCAACATTATATTGCATAAAACTCCCACTAACCAAATACAATAAAAGATTCTACAATACCCATGTTTATAACATGGTTCTCAAATAATAGATATTGTGCTCTTGATGAATAGATATGCAACGAAAATATTAAAATTAATATATTCAATCACTATGTCTCCTTTCTTAATTAGATCCATGATTGTATGACACTAAACCTCATGATGTTTATTGCACTTGGCCTTTAATGAACTAGGTCAAAACATTGCAAAGCAATTGTCACATAAAACTTTATAAGACTTAGAATTGGAATCAACTATCAACAAATCTTGTGATAAAATCCTTAAGCCATAAAGCTTGAAATAATTGCTTATCTTGCATCTTTTAAGACCAAAAGGTATACAACTAATTTGAAGATTATAAGAGACATAAATTGAAATCCTATTTACCATGATTCAAACACAAACTTTATAGATTATTAACGAGTATGCAATCATCAACAATCTTGAGAAATAAGAATTAACTCTGCTATATAATCAAAAATATCTATTATAGATATTAAAATCAAGTTTCTCAAGCAAGAAAAAAAAATATAAACTATCTATTCGAAAACAAGATATGAGATTACACTAATAGACCCAATAAATAAGACTACTACAATCCATATCATTTCTCACTTTATGCTTTGTCATCTATTTGCTTAGTATCCATTTGTCCATGAGCTTCTTGATCTTTCTTTTTTTTTCTAACCATATCTTAAATTTCAGTAAATTTTGTTTCACATGACCTTTGTTTCTACAAAAGAAATATTTCAATCCTCTTTTCATGGTTGAATAAGAACCTCCAATATTCTCAGCTTGTTGTTGATAAGGTTTGACTCTTGGAGTATATTTATGTCCACTATGCACCTTTTTCTTGCCATCAAAATTTCCTTCTAATTGAGAAGACTGAGAGTGAGAAATACGTAGAGCGGTTTTATGAAGTTTCCTTTGCAACTTATCTTCTTCATTTACACATTTAGATATCAAATCATTGATAGATCATGACCCATCCAGTGCATTGTAAGTGGTCTTAATTTGGCTAAACTGAGAAGGTAGAGAATTTAAGGCGCGATGCACAATAAATTTGTCAGCTATCTCAATATTATGAGCCTTTAATTTATCTTGAATATTCACCATCCTCATGATAAAATCTCTGACACCTCCCTCATTATTATATTTCATGCTAGACAAGAGGTTCATGAGATTTCCTGCCTGAGATTTGTCAGATGTCAGGAATCTCTCCCCTAAGCTTCTTACCACTTTGAACTTCTGGTAAACCATTTAACAAATGCTCTAAAATTGATCTCTTTATTGCATGTAAACTTAATCTGTTAGATCTCACCCACTTTGCAAATAGTTCCTTTGCTTCTGATGAACTATCAATAGAAGGATTTAGTGGTTCACTTTCTCTAAGAGCAAAGTCAATGTCACCCATGGCAAGTGCAAATAAAATATCTTCTTTCCATTTTTTAAAGTTTGTGCCAGTCAGGATCTCTGTAGTAGCTTGATTGCTATTAACAGAGAAGGAAACTGATAGAAATAACAAAAAAATATGAGTTAATACATTTTACAACAAAAGTGTAAACATATAACTCAAAGTTGATGAAACATGATCAAATATCACATTTTCTCCTTTGGAGATGAACATAATATGAAATTTTATCTAAATAAAGAAAAAAACTATCACGCCCCAGCGGAAAGCCAGCTATCCCTAGCTGAGGGTTCCCCAGGGAGATGACAATATTGATAGGAACCAAAAAACTACAATAATCCAATATCATTTATTAAATAAATAATTCAAATTTAACATCAACAGTTTTATATCAAAATCTTTAACAATATACTATCTAGTTTGTAAACAAATCAACTAAAATAAGACCTAAAAGACTATCTGAACTCAAGTTGGTGTTTGCTATCTACTCTAGCCCTCCCAGAAGCTAACTCTCTACCTGGAAGAGAAACAAAGGAAGTTAGCAAAACGCTAAGTAGGAATCAACAAAGTGGTGAGGGAGTCAAATAACATGATATCCAATGACAGAAACAACGATATACAAATAATATACAGAATGTCATATAAATCATCAAGCTTGGCCAACAGATCTTAATCAAGAGCCGCACTCATTTTTAGAGTGTTTTCACTATTGCTCACGTAGTGGAATGACTGTTCTAAACAACCTGGAGTGTTGTGTCCAGCACCTAACATCCGTAGTATTGTCCTAAGGACAACTGGCGGTACCTTGACCGGCAACCATAGCCCGATACGCGTCGGAACTATATCATACACAAACAGGCCACTGGCGAATCAATCATCCAGTCCAGAGGTCAATATATCACGACTTAATATTTCAGATATACAATTGTTTCAACATACTCATATATCAATATCACAGATACATAATTGTTTGACCATGCTCATAAGCCAATATATCCGATATCTCAATACAACGTTATTAACCATTCATACAGAAACAAAATATGATCAAATGAATAAGATAATTGAGGTCAACAGAATTTCAGAAACAAAATAAGCAGATGAATCAAATAGATATCAGTGTCAATTAATTCTAATATATGCATCATATATCAAATCAAAGGAATAAGCAGCAAATTTTATAAGTTCTTGACACCATAACAAAGGAATAGGGTAAGATTCCTACCTCAAGCGCTGTTATCTTGAATCCCAACAAATTGTTTATCAAATGATGCAAGCCGACTAGTGGATCAATCACTCTGTAACATGAATTTGTACATAAACTCTATCAATAAATATTCTAACTTGAAAACCAAGACTACCAACATGTAGAACACATCCCTAAACCTAGAGAACCAGTCTTAGATCCAGTGAACCGGACCTAAAACTCACTGAACTAGATAGAATTGCAGTGAACCGGTCAGATTCACCCTGAACCAACTCAGACTGACACTTAGAACTTAAATTACACAAAATATACAAGTCATCTAAAGCAACACAGAGTACCATTGGATAGGAAATTTCATAAGCTTTCCAACAGCTACCTGAATCGGCCCAGATTTGACAAAATTAGGGTCGAACCGGTCAACATTCAAGTACTGGTCCGAAATTGAAATTGAACTGCTCAATCGGTTCAAATCAATTTCACTCAACTGGGTCGGGTTTATTTCCAAATAAACCGCCCGAACCCTAAAATTGGATTGGACAAAACTCTTGTATGCGCCGCCCGATCGCCGCTGTGCAAGGCCGTTGCTTGCGCCGGCGAGCTCCCGAGAGCGCTCCGTGTGTCCATTCGCCGCCAAACTTCGCCGGCCTGTTCCTGACGATGAAGAGAGGCTCCACGACTGGCTGCGGAGAGCTTTCGATGCACAGTCGAAGCACCCGAAGGAGCCGACAATATCGACGGTGGCGTCGCCACCGTCGATACATCAAACAACTCAGAAACTCCATAGAACTTCACCAAAACAATAGGAAAGCACGCATACCTTGCTGCGAAGCTATATTGTAGCCCAGAACAAAGAAATCGTTGTCGCTAGTTGCACAGAAGGTGAAAACGATGCCAACTCCGGCAAACTCCTTCCTGCTCCGATTTCTTCCTTCTAGCAGCGCTGCGCGTCTCGAAGATGGTCTAGGGTTCGTGTCTCACCAACGAGAGTAGAACCCCTCTAATATAGACACGAGACGTGCCCTAGAATAGCAAGACACCACCGAAGACTTGGGCGCCGGAAAAATCGGGGAAGACGACGATTCAACACATCGTCCGAAATAAACTCAAAGTTGAAATATTAAAAACAAGCACAGTTTTAATAACAAATCACAACTTAGCCCAGCGGTTCGGCTGAACCAAAACTCTAATCGCATCATGGGTTTGAGCCCACGTGAATTAAATTTTTAATATAAAACTTATTTATTTTCTCTTTTAAAAATTCTGAAAAAATTCCTAAAAATAATAAAAATTCTAAAATATAAATTCTGAATTTTCTAAAATTTAAAATTAAAAAAGTATTCTTAGGTTATAACAAAAACAATCATTATGAATATTATCTCATATTATATCAACTAATTACTCTTTTTGAGCTATTAAATTAATTAATATAATTGAGATAAAAATTATTATTATTATAAATGCTGAAATATATTATAATTAATTATAAATGAGCCACTTTGGCGGCTAAACATTTATAGTAATTATAATTTTAATGTATTATATAATGAGGTTAACATGTCTGTACAAAAATTATCCTATATGTACTAATTAATTATCCCATTTGAGTAGGTAAATTAATTAATATAACAAAAATAAAATGTAACCATATCATAAATATTGAGCATATTATAATTAATCATAAATGAGTTACTTTGGTAGCCAAATATTTATAATAATTATAATACAATATATTTATGTAATAACAATGACATGAATATATATTGGATTTAAACCAATGTTTATAATATTCTCTCTTATGAAATATCTATATAAAAAATTATCCTATATATATTAATTAATTATCCCCTTTGGGCAAGTAAATTAATTAATATAATTGGGATAAAAAAATTTCTTTTATAAACATTAGAAAATATGAAATTATGCTACGAAGGAACTACTTTAGTAGCAAAATTTTATAATATAGCATGTCAACAATGTCAGGAGTAGAAAACAATTCATTAACATTGTCATAAATTAACAAATTATGAAATATGGCTAAAAAATGTATTACCATAAATTTACATATCAACTTAAATTTCAATAATTATGGTAAGACATACATTTATGACATACAAATAATTCAAAATTAATCTATATTATTGCAAAATATTTTTCAAGAATTATGGATCAAGTTTCTTTTTCAATAGCAATACCAATACAATTAACAATGCATAAAAGGTTCCTCAATTCTAAAGGCATTTATGTACAATTATAGCGATGTTTAACATAATACAAAATAAGTAACTTACGCCGAACACCTTACATTAGTATTGCTTCCAAGAAATATTATGAACAATTTTGTAAGCTTCAAAAATTTTATCAAATATTGGTGATAATAAATCAAACACTAGAACAACATAATGGAATTAAAAACTGATTTTTTTAAAAAATAGAAGGCAATCACTGCACAGCATAGTAGGCTAAACAGCACTCTGCTTCCTCTACACTAGGGGGTGAGCATTCGGTAAAAATCGAAAAACCGAAAACCAATTTATCGAAAACCGATTTACCGAAACCGATACCGAACTTGGTATTTACCGATCGGTAAATTACCGAATTACCGATCGGTAAATCGATAATTTACCGATTTACCGATTAAAAAATATTAAAATATTATATAATTAATCTATTAAAAAAATTATTAAAATATAAATATTACCTGGTAAAAATCGATCGGTAAATCGGTAAATTACCGATAAGAAATTAAAGATTAATAAATAAAAATTTATTTTTTATATATTAATATATATATCGGTAAATCGGTAAATTACCGAACCGAAAACCGAAAACCGAATTACCTAAAAATAAATACCGAACTGAAAACCGAAACCGAATTTACCGAACCGATTTACCGATTTACCGATCGGTAAATCGGTAAAGTCTATTTTTACCGAATTATGCTCACTCCTACTCTACACGCAGCAGAAAAAAATAGCCCAAATAACTAGGCCCAGACAGCAAAAATAGCAGTTAAGACTTAAGATATAACTAGCAGTGGCCCAGGCCCAGTAAGCCAGGCCACGCGCTAGACCCCGATTGCATTTTGGTCCAGATCCAGCCCAAAGGCCAGACCTAAAATCCGAATATATTAAATTCACATCTGCTAAAGAAAATGGATCCGAATCTGATCATAATAGATCCAAATCAGATCTGCCCAAATGCGTGCCCGACCCGCTTGCCTTCACCTGCAAGCGTACTCGAGTTGCCCGCGTTGACGCTTGCCCTAAATGCCACATGCTAGCAGCGTTGATGCCGCAGCAAGCCATTCGGACGCGAAGATCGCGTCCAGCCACCGGCATCTCTGGCGCTCACACATAGGAGCGAACCCACGTTCGCTCGCGATGCTCGCGTAGAGCTGCAGGTCGCCGCCGCACACACGCCGAATGATCCAACATCGCTGGCAGCGTGCCCTCGTCGCACGTTGCTTGCCTCTCGTAGCAACATGTCGCCGTCGCCTTCGCCTTCGCCGATTCATCTGACCGCAGCAATCGCCTGCTGATGCTGCTTCATGAACGGCAACAGACGCACGCCGATAACCAGAAGCATGTTGCCGACTCAGCTAGGCCACGCCAACACCAAACGGCAATAGCTCGCGGACGACTGTGACACAGGATCTCCGCTGAGCGACCTGCCTGAGTCGCTGAATCAACGACAAGCGCCAATTAAAATCCAGCGCCGAGAGGGAAGAGATGGAGACGGACGAACGCCCTAGGGCATAAGCCCATACGGCACCGACGAAGCAGCATGCATCGACATCTCCTCAGCTGGCAACGGGCACAGGACTGAAGCCCTAATCAGCGCACAATCCGAATTTCGAATCAATTCCATACATGACGTCAGTGACGACGTCGATAAGAACGCAGCATAATTCATAACAAAAATAAAAAAACAAAGATTGGATTTTGTTTTTACCGTATAAAACATTTTAACAAATAAAATGGTCATACATTCTAATCCATACAAACCTTCCTCTGATACCAAATCAAATGTAAGAAAATTTTGAGATTCACAATTTTAGGATCTCTTCTATAGATTTAGAACATGATAAATAAAATATTTAACACATACCTGATTGCGTCATTAATCCTATTGTGCAGGCTAGAAATCTTCAACTGCAATCCTTCTTTAGATTGCTCTCAATGGGAAGAGACAACTTAGTTTAGGATGCAAGTGAGGACCTAGCCCATATTTATAATGGTAAAATCCTAAGCTCCCCCATAAAGGAGTTTTGGGTTTCGGGTGCGAAATCCATAATCCAATATGGATTTCTCTCAACCCAGGGTTCGAATCCAATATCAAATAGTGATTCATTTTAAAAACCCATGGGCTACACAGGCCGTCTTTCACATTCAATAATGAGATGTTATGGGCCTATTAATTAATTAACAAATTCTCCCACAAATCAAATAAAGTTAGATTAAAATTCCAACACATCCTCATTCGCCTTCTCTATCGGCGACCTTGCTATTCCTGATTGCAACTCCTTTTGCCAAAACATCATCATCGAGGAGGACCTCTGTCGCATCCCCGCATTTGAGTGCCCCTCCTTCAGATCCAAGTACCTGTCCTCCCTCGCCACCCGATTCTCATATATTGCAAGAACCATGCGAACTCCTGGAGATCGATGAACCAATCATCTTCAATAACAATCTCGACAATCATGTCACAGATCTCGTCGGGAGAAGGATATGAATCGAGGTTGCTAAGGATAGCACCAATTTCAGAGGTGGAGATCCTGCCATTGTCGTCAATGTAGAGCTAGTAAAGACCTTCTCGGGCTCATCCATTAGGCGCAAGTTGAGGGAGGTTAAGCGCGAGGGTGACGAGGACAATGACTTGGATTCGACATTGAGGGTACATAGATTGTGAGAGGTGGAGTGGGAGTGGGTGAGGCCTTTGGATTTTTTTTTTGGGTTTTTTAGGGGCACTCAGATTAGTGAAATAGATCATATGGGCCCCTGCTGAAATCATTTAAGCGGCATCCCCGCTTAAAAGAATGCACCCACCCACCGATAATGGATCTTTACTTTGTCATGTCTTAAATTATTTTTAACAAAAAAACTTATTTAACTAAAACGAGTTAGCCACCCATCCATAGCTACCTTATTTTTCAATTAAGCCTATCTAGCTCAGTTGGTAGAGTGCAAGACTTTTAATCTCGTGGTCGTTCATTCAAGCCTCAAGTTGGTGTTAAAAATTCATAAAATGAGTTAACTATCCATTAATCTAGAGAAATTAGCCTCCTTATTAGGGAATTTAATTAAATTAAGTCTGTCAAGCTCAGTTGGTAGAGCACAAGGCTTAACCTTGTTGTTGTCAATTTCTCCAGTTATCTTATTAGAGAATTTGATTCATATTTCACTTTATTCAATATTATTTTCAATAAAAATATCTATTCAACTTAAATGAGGTAGCCACCCATCCATCATGGAGAAATAAGCCACCTTGTTTTTTACTCAAGCCTTTCTAACTCATTTGGAAGAGCACAAGGCATGTAACTTTGTGCTCATTGGTTCAAACCCCATGGTGGGCATTGAAATTTAATAAAAATGAAATTTTTGATAATTAATTTTCTTATATATAAGAGTAAATTTGGTAAAGTTTTACTTCAGGTTTGGTTTGTGTTCAAGGTGGATTCTACAATACCCACACCCACCGACCTTTCCGCTCATAATGAAGACTTAGGTCAGGTCGAGGCGGTTAAGGTTTTCTTGCTAACCCTAATGTGTGTTAAAATTTGATAAAAAAATGTTAGCCACCCACAAGGAAAAAATTTGTAAGTAGGGGACCCATATCTCAAAGCATGAAAAACCCATATCTCGCTCCTTTTTGCACTCCCTACCATCGCTCTCGCATGATCAAAACCCACCCGCACCAGCCGATGGAGAGTACAAGTGAAGGGGACGGACCAACGTAGAGTGCTGCCATAATCTCATCCTTGTCCTTTGATTTTGAGTTCACTACCTCCCTCTCTCTTGCCTCCAAGCACTCCCCCCACCAGGTGTGCTCCGCCGATGAGCTCTTCTGCAAGGGGCAACTCCTCCTGCTCCACATCTCCCCCATATCTTCGTGGACCTCACTCTCCTCGTCTCCTCCATAGACACCATCACTACCACCTCTCGTGACTCTAACTGCAGCTCATCCTCCTCCTTCTCTATCGGTAACCTCGTTGTTCCGGACTGCAACTCCGTCTACCCTAACATCATCATTGAGTAGGACTGCTATTGCGTCTTCGCATCCAAGCACTCCTCCTCCGGATCCAAGTACCTCTCCTCCATCACCACCCGATTCCCATATATTGTGGGATTCGCACAAACTTCTGGAGATCGACGAAGCCATCATCTTCAGTAACAATCTTGACAATCATGTCATGGATCTCGTTTGGAGAAGGATCTGAATTGAGGTCGCTAAGGACAACACCAAGCTTAGAGGTGGAGATCCTACCTTGTCATTGATGTAGAGCTGGCAAAGACCTTCTCGAGCTCATCCATTAGGTGCAAGTTGAGGGAGGTTGAGTGCAAGGATGACTGGAACAATGACTTGGATTTGACATTGAGAGTGCATAAATTGAGAGAGGAGGAGTGAGAGTGGGTGAGGCCTTTAGATTTTTTTGGGTTTTTTTTGGTTTTGAGATTAGTAAAAAATGATCATATGGGTTCCTACTGAAATCACTTCAGCGGCATCCTTGCTTAAAACAACACGCCCACCCACCCATAATGGATCTTTACTTCACCATGTCCTAACTTATTTTTAACAAAGAAATTATTTAACTAAAACGAGTTAGCCACCCATCCATTGCTATCTTATTTTCTAATTAAGCCCATCTAGCTTAGTTGGTAGAGCGCAAGGCTTTTAACCTTGTGGTCGTGGGTTGAAGCCCCATGGTGGGCATTGAAAATTCGTAAAATGAGTTAACCATCCATTAGTCTAAAGCAATTGGCCACCTTATTAAGGAATTTAATCCATATTTTGCCTTGTCCAATCTTATTTTTAATAATTTTTTTTATTTAATTAAAATAATTTGCCACTCATCCACCATGGGACAATTAGACATATAATTTTTTAATTAAGCGTGTCTTGCTCAGTTGGTAAAGTGCAAGGCTCTTAACTTTGTGGTTGTGGGTTCGAGCCCCATGGTTAGTGTTGAAATTTAATAAAATAAAATAATAGTCATTCATTCTAATGAAGAAATTAGCCATATGAGTAGATAATTTAAGTTAATTTATTTTCTTATATATATGTATATGTACGGGTAAATTTGGTAAAATTTTACTTTGGGTCTGGATTATGTTCGTGGCGGGTTCTAAAATACCCACACCCCTTGACCCTACCCCTCATAATGAAGACTTGTGTTTTCCCCATCAACAACAGTGCAGGTCGAGGCAGTTAGGGTTTTCTTGCTAACCCAATTGCGGGTTAAAATTTGATAAAAAAAAAAGTGAGCTGCCCACCCAACCCGATTGAGGGTTAAAATTTGATAAAAAAAAGTGAGCTGCCCACCCAGGAAAAAAACTTGTAAGCGGGGACCCCTGGCGAGTGATTTTTGCAGGGTCCCCCTAGGATTTTGTTCAATGATCTCAAAGCATGAAAATCCAGTATCTTTCTCCTTTTCACACTCCCTACCTTCGGTCTCGCATGGTGAAAAACCACTTGCACCGGCCCATGGAGAGTACAAGCGAAGGGGACAGTCCAAGGTGGTGTGCCATCGTAATCCTGTCTCCGTCCTTTGATTTTGAGTTCACCATCTCCCTCGCTCCTTCCTCCAAGCACTACCCCCACCAGGTGTGACCCACTGATGAGCTCTTTTGCAAGGGGCAACTCCTCCTACTCCACATCTCCCCCTATCTCCGTGGTCCTCACCCTCCACCTCTTCTCCACCGCTGCCACCTCCCATGATGTCTTGCATTTATATAGTATTTTTAGTATGCTTTTAGTATGGAATGTATCCCTTTTCCATCATGTCCTTACTCATTTGGACTTAAATTCTTATTATTGTTTGAAATCTTCGCCTCTATTTGTTTTTATCATATTTCAGGAGAAAATGACTAATTTTTTGATTGATTTTGATAGTTTCGAGCACACGAATGGATTGTAGATGTTGAGACGAATTCACTTATGAAATTTCACGCAAATTCGAGTTTCATAACAAAATTATGGCCCACCTATGAAAATTATCATGGCCATAATCTTTTGATGACCACAGAAGAAATTATGGTTAGGCTGTGACAGATATCATGACCGTGATTCTCTCGGTGCAGTCTGTCGAACTTCATAGACAAAATTACTGCATGCCTGTGATTTTATCACGACCATAATTTTTTCGATGTGTCTTGACAAACTTCATTAACAAAATTACATTAGGTTCTAAAATACCCACACACCCTGACCCTACCCCTAATAATGAAGACTTGTGTTTTACAAGAACTTGCCTCAAAACTCGATCAATTCGGGATTTCCCCATCAACAACAGGTTGGGTAGAGGTGGTAAGGGTTTTCTTGCTATCGCGAGTGGGCATTAAAATTTGCTAAAAAAAAGTTAGTCGCCCACCCAAGGAGAGTACAAGCGAAGCAGATGGTCCACGGCAAAGTGCAGCCATAGTCCCATCCTTGTCCTCTTATTTTCAGTTCACCATCTTCCTCTCTCCTGCCTCCAAGCACTCTTCCCACCTAGTGTGGCCTGCTGATGAACTCTTCTGCAAGGGGCATCTTCTCCTGCTCCACATCTCCCCTCGTATCTCTATGGACATCACCCTCATCCTCTCCTCCTCCACCACCACCTTCCGTGACTCCAACTGCAACTCATCCTCCTCTGCCTTCTCTACCAGTGACCTCGCCGTTGCAGACGACAACTCCTTCTACCCTAACATCAGCATAGAGGAGGACCTCTGTTGTCTCTGTAACGCCCTCGATTTTTCTGAATTATGATTTAAGGTTAGAAATTCTGTTTCTGTATTTTTATCTGTTAAAATTTTGGGATTTTTGCCTAAGTGTAGGAATTTTTCCTACAGGGCAAAAATAATTATTTTGGTTGGGGATTTGAACCCTCAACCTTGATTCTTTGCTCCTGGATTCCTTCCACCATGGTGGCGCATATCACTGATGTTGTTGGAGTGGCGCGGGGTGGTTAAGCCCAGGTAAGCCTTAAAACCGATTTTTTTCACTTAAGTTAACTGGGTTATTGGGTCTTGGATCCGTTTGGGGTGGGAGAAAAAGAGGAATTGCGTGAGGGCTCCTCTCCCTTACGACTTTTGTGTTTTCTTGCCCTAGCCGCCTTTGGTTGTCGCCCCTCACTGTGCTTGGCGCCTCCTGAGATTTCTGACGCTGGTGGTGGCAGACTGGTGGTGGACGAACTTCCTGGTGATCCTCTGTCTTGGCGTTTTTTTTCTGTGAACGTTTTTCGGTGAGTAATTCGATCCTAAGGAGTCTAATCCGCTAAATTGTAGATTATCATTCAATAAAAATTCGTTATTTGCAATGATTATCCGTATGGGGTCGAATTCAAATATTTATAGGGTTTTAAAATCCTGTTCTGCTGAAATCTGCATTCTCTAATTTGACCTTTGTGTACTATAACCCCAATATCTCATGGCCTATAGATCCAAATTGCACGAAATAAATTTTGTATGAAACTAGATACATTCGGCTTTAATTTGAATATGATATCGACCATATCCGAACTGTATTCTTATTTCAATCTGTATTGCAATCTAGCTGTACAAAATCAGTTTTCTGGAAATCTGGATTTCGACCTTTATGTGTTCGAACCATCATATCTCCCTAGGTATAGCTCGAAATCTTGTCAAATCAGTTTTATTAGAAAGTAGACTCGAAGGGGTTCAATTTGACTACCATGTCGCCTATTTTATGTTAGTTATTGGATCTGAAATTTGTGTCGCAATTCTGATATACGAATCTGTTTTCTGGAATTCTGAAATCCCGACCTTTCTATGTTCGAA
The DNA here is from genome assembly GCA_027563935.2 of Costus lasius. Classification (NCBI taxonomy): domain Eukaryota; kingdom Viridiplantae; phylum Streptophyta; class Magnoliopsida; order Zingiberales; family Costaceae; genus Costus; species Costus lasius. The sequence continues at coordinate 126,970,786 of CM050446.2, forward strand.
CACCCATATCTCCCCGGTTATAACTCCAAATCCGACGGATTCAGTTCTATTGGAAAGTAGATTCAAACAGCTTTATTGTGAATATCATATTGCCTATTTTAGGTTACTTACTCGGTCTGAAACATCTGTTGCAAGTATGATATATTAATCTGTTTTTCTGAAACATCTGTTTAATTGTTTGTTATGTGAAAAATTTCTATTCTGTATATATATGTTGTGAATTTTCTGAAACTTTGAATGTGTTATAACCTTTGTGAGAACATAGAATGGTTTGACATGAATTAAGGATAGTTGCATGAAATCTAAGGAATTCAAGGAATTCACTCATATATTACTTCTGGTTGATGGCAAAAATTATGAAGTGTGTTCAGCTTTGATTTTCTGCAAATTGTAATTTTGTTAAGGACTGGATATTAGGGTGTGTCATTTTCTGGTTTGTGAGACACTTTGGGCATGATGTGAGAATTGAGTGGTGGTTAGTCCTACTCCTCCGTTTCAGCATGATCTGTTCTGTAAAAATTATGCCCTAGTGTAGCACTCTTCCGTGTCCTTACCCTCCTTCTGTGGCGCTGTAATGGTGCTGATAGTCTACTACGACCCATGAGACACTAGTGAAGGGTAGATGTGAGCTGGTCTCACCTTCCGTTCTCCCTCCACTATTTCTGTTCTGTTCTGGGTATTGGAGGCCAGAGTGCCACGTCCTGACAAGACGGGGGCCACCCACTGATACCTCCTCTACCAGTATTGGAGGCCAGAGTGCCACGTCCTGACAAGACGGGGGCCACCCACTGATACCTCCTCTACCATTCTGTTTCTGATATGCATGCATGTCTCGTCCTCGGCAGAGGTGGGGTCAGACCTTCTGTGGTCATCAGACCTTCTGTGGTCTTCACGCCTTCTGTGGCCTTTCTGTTTCCGATGTAGACTATCCGTTTGGATTCTGAAAATTCTGATTTTCTGTCTGTCAGTTCTGATTTCTGTAGTTCTGTTTCGATCTGTTCTGTCTGTCAGCTCTGATTTTCTGTAGTTCTGTTTCGATCTGTATTATAGATGTGTTGGGCAGTGTGATTAGTTGGAATGGGTTGGTAGACTTATATCCTACTTCATGCTTGATGCCTATTGTTATAAGTGTCTGTATTTGATTATGTTTTGTTTCTGATATGAGTGTTCATGTTAATTATCTTATCTGTTAAGCATGATATTTTTGATGTGTACTATGGATGGCTTTTAGTGTCTTTTACTCACTAAGCTTTTTAGCTCACCCCCGTTGTTTAAATATTTTCAGGTGAGACATCAGGACAGTGATTGCTACAGCTACTAAATTTGTTATAATGCTTGCTAATGTGTTATATAGTTTCTAAGAGTTGTCTTCTAAAGATTTATCAGGCCTGCGTGCCTAACTTACTTATATGACACGTTTTATCTCCTGAGGGCTTATGCCTGTTTTCAGGATATTATATTATAGTTGTCTCGTTTTATTGTTGGATACGAGTTTTGGAGTCATAAAAATTGAAATTGTTCTTATTCTGAAAAGTGTAACCGAATTACTGTATTCGAAATACCTTGAGATGTGTAACCGAGTTATTGTTGTATTTGGTATCTGAATAATCAGTTTCTGCAATATTTCTGAAAAATTGTGTTCTCCACATATGTGTAGTGTGGACATCCGTTTGTTCCTTGATATGTGGGTCTGTGCAGCAGTAATTTTGTATACTTGCTGCCGGATTTTTCTTTTGGATTTCCGGATTTCTATTTCCTAGTAATCGATCCTACTCAGTTCTGTGTGGTTTTCAGTTCCGTAGTAATGTCCTTCGATGCCGCTTTCTTCTTGTGTTTTAATGGAAGAGTAAAAATTTTTGAAACCCCGTATTTTACTTGTATGCGTGTGGGGTGTGATTCTCAGGGATGTTACAGTCTCCGCATTTGAGCATGACTCCTCCGAATACAAGTACCTCTCCTCCATCGCCACCCCATTCTCATCTATTGCGGGAACCGCACAAACTCCTAGAGATTGATGAAGCCATCGTCTTCACTAACAATCTCGACAATCATGTCACGGATCTTGTCGAGAGAAAGATCTGAATTGAAGTCGCTATGGACAATGCCAAGCTCGGAGGCGGAGATCCTACCATTGTCATCGATGTTGAGATGGAAAAGACCTTCTCGAGCTCATCCATCATGTGCAAGCTGAGGGAAGTTGAGCGCGTGGGTGACGGGAATGATAACTTGGATTCGACATTGAGAGTGCGTAGATTGAGAGAGGGGTAGTGAGAGTGGGTGATCCCCTTATATTTTTTTGGGTTTTATTGGGGCTTTGAGATTAGTGAAAAAGATCATATGGGCCCTTACTTAAATCACTTCAGTGGCATCCCCGTTTAAAAAAACATGCCCACCATGTCCTAACTTATTTTTAACAAAAAAAATTATTTAACTAAAACGAGTTAGCCACTAATCCATAGCTAGCTTTTTGTCAAATTAAGCACATCTAGCACAAGGCTTTTAACCTTGTGGTTGTAGGTTCGAGCCCCATGGTGGGCATTGAAAATTCATAAAATGAGTAAACCATCAGGGAATTTAATCTATACTTTGCCTTGTCCAATCTTATTTTTAATAAAAAAATTTTATTTAACTAAAATATTTGCCACCCATCCATCATGGGGAAACCAGATACATTATTTTTTAAGTAAGCCTATCTAGCTCAGTTGATAGAGTGCAAGGCTCTGAATCTTGTGGTCGTGGATTTGAGCTCCACGGTGGGCAGAGTAATTTAATAAAATAAAATAATAATTGATTCTAATGAAGAAATTAGCCATTTGACTAGAGAATTTAGAGGACAATTAATTCTCTTATATATATATGGGTAAATTTGTTAAAGTTTTACTTTGGGTTGGATCGTTTTCGCGGCAGGTTCTAAAATACCTACATCCCCAACCCTACCCCATCATAATGAAGACTTGTGTTTTACCAGAACCCACCCCAAAACTTGATCAATTCTGGATTTCCCCATCAACAACAGGTCAGGTCGAGGCGGTTAGTGTTTTCTTTCTAACGTCGAGCGGGGACTCCGGGTGGAGAAATTTAATAAAATAAAATAATAATTGATTCTAATGAAGAAATTAGCCATATGACTAGAACCCACCCCAAAACTCGATCAATTCCAGATTTCCCCATCAACAATAGGTCAAGTCGAGGCGGTTAGTGTTTTCTTGCTAACCCGAGTGGGCATTAAAATTTGATAAAAAAGTTAGACGCCCACCCAAGAAAAAACTTGTAAGTGGGGACTCCGGGTAAGTGATTTTTGTAGGGCCCCATATGATTTTTTTTCAGTTATCTCAAATCAGAAAAACCCATATCTCACCCCTTTTCGCACTCCTACCATCGCTCTCGCACAATCAAAACCTACCTCGCATCGGCCCATGGAGAGTACAAGCAAAGCACATGGTCCACAGTGGAGTGCAACCATAATCCCATCCCCATCCTCTGATTTTGATTTCACCATCTCCCTCTCTCCTGCCTCCAAGTGATCCACGCCCACCCCTTTGCCGATGAGTTCTTCTGCAAGGGGCAACTCCTACTTCTCCACATCTCCCCTAGTATCTCCGTGGATGTCACCCTCATCCTCTCCTCCATCGACATCACCACCACCACAATTTGTGACTCCAACTGTGGCTCATCCTCCTCTCCCTTCTCTGCCTACGACCTCACCATTTTTGATGCAACTCCTTATACCCTAACATCTCACCATGGAGGACCTCTGTCGTGTCTCCGCATCTGAGTACCCTTCCTCCGGATCCCAGTACCTCTCTGCCGTCGCCACCCAATTCTCATCTATTACTAGAACCGCACAAACTCCTGGAGATTGACAAAGCCACCATCTTCAGTAACAATCTCAACAATCATCTCAGTGATCTCGTTAGGAGAAGGATCTGAATTGAGGTTGCAAAGGACAGTGCCAAGCTCGAAGACAGAGATCCTTTCGTTGTCGTCGATGTAGAGATGACAAAGATGTTCTCGAGCTCATCCATCATGTGTAAGCTGAGGGAAGTTGAGCGCGAGGGTGACGGGAACGACGACTTGGATTCGACATTGAGAGTGCACAGATTGAGAGGGGGGAGTGAGAGTGGGTGAGGCCTTTAGATTTTATGGGTTTTTTTTGGGGGCTTTGAGATTAGTTAAAAAGATCATATGGGTCCCTACTGAAATCACTTCAGTGGCATCCCACTTTAAAAAATACGCCCACCACCCATAATGGATCTTAACTTAGCCACGTTCTAACTTATTTTTAACAAAAAAAATTTATTTAACTAAAACGTATTCGCCACCCATCCATAGCCATCTTTGTTTTCAATTAAGCCCATCTAGCTCAGTTGGTAGAGCACAAGGCTTTTAACCTTGTGGTTGTGGGTTTGAGCCCCATGGTGGGCATTAAAAATTCATAAAATGAGTAAATCATCCATCTTTCTAGAGAAATTAGACACCTTATTAGGGAACTTAATCTATACTTTGCCTTGTCCAATCTTATTTTTAATAAAAAATTTTTATTTAACTAAAATAATTTGCCACCCATCCAACCCATCCATCATGGGGAAACCATACACATTATTTTTAAATTAAGCCTATCTAGCTTAGTTGGTAGAGTGCAAGGCTCTTAACCTTTTAGTCGTGGGTTCAAGCCCCACGGTGGGAATTGAAATTTAATAAAATAAAATAACAATTATTGATTCTAATGAAGAAATTAGCCATGTGAGTAGGGAATTTTGGATAATTAAGTTTCTTATGTATATGGGTAAATTTGGTAAAATTTTACTTTAGGTTTGGATCTTTTTCACGGCGTGTTAAAAAATAACCACACCCCTAGATACGCACCGCAAGCACACGGTGTTATAGAAGTAATATAAAAGAAGTCGGTCCTATAGAGAGCTAGGTCAAGTACAAACAATTCTGAGTTCTAGAAGCTAAGCTATCCAATCTTGGGGTTTTTGGAAATAGGTTATGAAACTTCAACACAAAAGGAGGAAATAAAAGCAACGACAAGAACTCGAATGGTAAGAATTCACCATGTTGACAGATCTGACAGAACTGAAATAAACTGATGTATGAATTATTCATATCGCATAAGGAGTTTATCCTAAGGTACAGGTTGCCCCCTTTTAGTAGAACAACCTGGTACTTACTTAAACCGATCTCCTACTTTTGTGGCTTATCGATTTAAGCAAGCCCAATAAGTTCTGTGAAAAACTATGTTATCCTCAAATGAACCCTAACTACTTTCGTGATAGAGGTTCACAAGTTCTACCTAGTGGATCTGACAATATGATTCTCCTTGTGATCAGAATTGTGTCGTCTAAAATACAAAATTACTTGATCAGGGTAATAATATGAAATCAGCACAACTCAGTAAAATATGCTCAGATATAACTCGTAACATCAAAATAAACTTAGTTCATACAATAGATCGCGTCAACGGGCTCCAATCGAGTCCTAATAGAAGGTTTACGCTAGTATAGCCATTCAATTCAGCATAAAACTCTCAAATCGGCTAAGGAGATCACAAACAAAGACTAAGGAGAAGAAGGAGAAGATAGTGCAAACGTTTCCCCTCACTTTGGTGGAGAACCACTACAAGATCGAACCAAAATTGCCTTCGGAAGCCTTTGTCGCATGCGTCTTCACCCTAGCCCATCGTCCATCAATTTTCCTTCTCTAATCACCATGAAAAAGAGGGCTTTTAAGCCCTAATGATTCATCTGCCTCTTGGCTCTCAATTCCTCATTTTCCCCAAATTTTTTGAATTTTTTTGAGCCCTCGATGGTGCAAAATCATGAGGAAGGTGAAGGGGCAGAAGGCCGATCACGGCTCGCTCGTGAAGTCCACTGTGCATTTCAGGAGATCTTCGTGATGGCTTGAAAAAAGATTCACGGTCTGGCCATGAAGTGTAGTGTACAATTCTGGATGATGACGCGATGAAATCACGACCCATGATTGTAATCACGGACTAGCCATGACTCGTACTATTCATTCTGGGAAATCACTGTCACGGCCTGTGATTAAAATCATGGCTCACTCGTGAAGTGTATTGTGGATTTGGGACATTTTATAAATCACGGCCCGTGATCGAAATCATGGTCTGACCGTGATTCTTAGGAAAAGTTTTTATTGATCCAAAATTTGCTGTGTAGCCTTGTCTCATCACCAAAAATCACTTTATAACTTTAAAATCTTCAAAGGCTCCAAAAGTTGAGTTATTTCTCCTAACATTGCAAAATACCAAAGAAAGGTAAAGATTCTGAAGCAAATAAGTAAATAAGCTTACTTGGGGCTGTGGGGTCATGTTTGGTCATGTGAAAAATATGATTTGACCTTTTTAAATTCACCTTATAAAAATAAGGTTTTTTTGTTTAATGGGTTTTGGCTTCGAATGAACATAAGCATTCATTGTTAATTACCCCTAAAAATCAGGACACATTTGATTGAGAGATCTATGTTATGAAATAAAATAAAATAAAACGGCTGAACATAATTATTTATTAAATATTAAAAATAAAAATATATGATGAGATCAGAAAGAAAAATGACAAAATAGAAAAGTCTTCGTCAACTTGGATGATTTGTGTCTGCCAAATACCTGGCCATGCAATGGCTTAGTGGATATTTTGGATTTAGAAGGGATTTGGTCTCAATGACTCATTTAAGTGTTCACTGTGAGAAATACCCAACCTCAATGGCTTGTTGGGTAAAGATATCCGACCATGACGGTTTGTTGGATATTCGATTTGAGAAATTACCCGGCCTCAATGGCTTTTTAGGTAAAGATATCAGGCCTTGCGGTGTGTTGGATATTCGATTTGAGAAATTACCCTACCTCAACGTCTTATTAGGTAAAGATATCCGGCCATAACAGCTTGTTGGATATTCGATTTGAGAAATTACCCGGCCTCAACGACTTGTTGGGTAAAGATATCCGGCCTTGACGACTTGTTGGATATTCAACTTGAGAAAATACCCGGCTTCAATGGCTTGTTCGGTAAAGATATCCGACCATGATGACTTGTTGGATATTCGATTTGAGAAATTACCCGGCCTCAACGGCTTATTGGGTAAAGATATCTGGCCTTGACGGCTTGTTGGATATTCAATTTGAGAAAATACCCGGCCTCAACGACTTATTGGGTAAAGATATTCGGCCTTGATGGCTTATTAGATATTTAACTTGAGAAAATACCCTGCCTCAATGGCTTGTTTGATATTCGATTTGAGAAATTACCTGGCCTCAATGACTTATTGGGTAAAGATATCTGGCCTTGACGACTTGTTGGATATTTAACTTGAGAAAATACCCGGCTTCAACGGCTTGTTGGGTAAAGATATCCGGCCATGACGGCTTGTTGGATATTCGATTTGACAAGTTACCCAGCCTCAACGACTTATTAGATAAAGATATCTAGCCTTGGCTGCTTATTGGATATTCAACTTGAGAAAATACCCGGCCTCAACAGCTTGTTGGGTAAAGGTATCCGGCCTTGATGGCTTGTTAGATATTCAACTTGAGAAAATACCTTGCCTCAATGACTTGTTTGGCATTCGATTTGAGAAATTACTCGGCCTCAACGGCTTATTGTGTAAAGATATCTGGCCATAACCCTTTGTTGGATATTCAACTTGAGAAAATACCCAGCCTCTACGGCTTGTTGGATAAAGATATCCAGCCATGACGGCTTGTTGGATATTTCAGTCTTAATGAATAGAACATCATATTGAGGAGTTACGCTCTGACAATAAACGTCGATGTACGCACCTCAGATACACACCGCAAGTGCATGGTGTTATCAAAGTAATATAAAATATGTTGCTCCCACAGGAACTGGGTCAAGTACCAACTATTCTGATATTTAGAAGCTAAACAATCCAATTTTTGTGTTTTGGGAATACAGTAATTAAACTCAACTATAAACAAAATAGGAAAAGCAACGATAGAAACATAAAGGGTGTCTAACTGAGAGATATTAGGACTACACAATTCATCACCTTGACTGATATATCTGAACTGGAATTTACTTGATGCATGAGTTTATCATTTTACATAAGGAATCTTTCCTATGATACAGGTTGCCCCCTTGCGGTCGGTATAACCAGTACTTATTTAAACTGATCTCCTACTCTCGTGGCCTATCGTTTTAAGCAAGTCCATAGCGTTCTGTGAAAGACCATGGTACCCTCGAATGAACTCTAACTACCTTCATGTTAGAGGTTCACAAGTTTTACTTAGTAGATCTGTCAACACGATTCTCCTTGCGGTTAGAACCGTGTCAACTAACACGCAATACTACTTGATCAAGGCAATATTATGAAATAAGCACAACTAGTAAAATATGCTTAGACAAGACTCAAAACATCAAATAAGTTCAGTTCATACAACAGATCAAGTCAAAGGGCTTCATTCGAGCCCCAAATAAAGGTTTAAGCTAGTACAGCCATGAAATTCGATAAAGAAAACTAGAAACAAAGTATAAGGAGAGGTAGGAGGAGATGATGCAAATGTTTTCTCAAAGTTTAGTGAAGATCTGTCACGAAATCGCCCCAAAATCCTCTCTGAAAGCCCTTGTCGCCGGTCTTCTCGCCCTAGCATGTTCATACATCGATTGCTCTCCAAATATATCATGCAAAAGAGGGCTTTTATGTCCTATGGATTCACCTCCCTCTTAGCTGTCTAAAACATATTTTTTTCCACATTTTTTATGATTTCTTAGAGCTGTTAATCAAGTAAAAAACATAAGGAAGGTCAATAGGTAGTAGCGATCACGGGTGAGCCCTGATGTGTTCACTCGGCCGTGAAGTGTACTGTGGAGATCCAGGAAATATGAATCACGGCCAAAGATCTGCGTGTTCATCAGGCCGTGAAGCTTACTGTTTAGTTCTAACAAAAAGTGCCTTCGGTGGAATCACGACCAAAGATTTTCATCTTGGGTTGGCTGTGAAGCTTGCGAATCACGGGTGAACCTCGAAATCTTGGGCTGGTCGTGATTTTCAAATAAAGCTCCGATTGATCCCAAATTTACTGTGTAGACTTATCTTTTCATAAGAAATTACTCCATGACTTTAAAATCTCCAAAAAGCTCCAAAAATAAGTAATTTTACCTGAAATTACAAAAACGCAAGAAAAAGTAAAGATTATGAAGCAAACAAGTAAATAAGCTTATTTGGGACATAAAAAACATCGAAATTAACCTTGTTTTAAGATAAAATAATGTCAAAAATCACTATCAACCTCCCAAACAATACTTTATTGTGAAAATTAAAGTTTTCAGAAATTCTTTATCTGGCCTCGATAGATTATTGGATATTTAAATTTCAATTGGCTCAGATTATCCTCAGCCGTCAAATATTTAATTTTCTCATGTCTGTGAATTTAAATTCATAGATCTACCTCAATCCAGCATTCGGATAAAAAATCCATTATTATATTCAAAAAGATCAAGTTCGATATAGTAGGGATCGACACCTTAATCATGTCAAACATCATCTGATTGACTTAGATATGCTCAAATCAATTTTAGCCGTTGATTTAATATTTAAATCAAACTCATCATGATTGTTCATTTAGGTTCGCATATCTGCTTTAGTTCAAGTCTCAGATTGAAGATCTGATATCATATTTGGAAAGATCAAGTTCGATTTGATAGGGATCAACCCCTTGATCATGTCAAAAATCAACCAATTGACCTAGGTATGCTCAGATCGATTTTCGCCATTGATTTAGATTTAGATCTGATTCATCATGACCATTCATTTAAATTCACAGATATGTATCCATCCGAGTCTCGAATCGAACAACCGATGTCATATTCGGAAAAATCAGATTCGATATAGTGGGGATCGACACTTTGATCATGTCAAACGTCAACCGATTAACCGAGATATGCTCCAATCTTTCTCAGCCATTCATTTGTTTTATATTCAAATCTGAACTGTCGACTGGATTTGAATCTGAACCATCGATGTGAAATGGACGAATCTCAACCGTTGGATTTAATTTATTTGATCAAATTGATCTTGACTGTCTGATTTCAATTTAAGTAATTTGGACCATAGATTTCTATTCAGATCTCGACCACTGATTTGATTTGAATGAATCTCGACTGGTGGATTTTAAATTTTAAATCGGATTGATCTGAACCGTGCGATTTTGCGTGAAGTGATCTGGGCAATCAGATTTTATGCTGATATAGACCGTTTATTTCAAGTGAACGAATCTCAACCATTGGATTCAATTTATTTGATCAAAGCGATCTTGGCCATCAGATTTGAATTGAATGAATTAGGATCGTCGAATTGATTTGGATCTGGACCATTGGATTAATTGGGCTAATCTGGGCCGTTGATTTAAAATTTTGTCTCTCTCGACGACGGCGGTGGTGGATGAAACTAGGGTTCATCGCCGCCGGCTGCTCACTGCTCCTCTGACCAATCGGCTTTGCGAGTACCTTCTCTAGGTCAAGAAGGACCTATGGCTGGAGTTTTGAGCCATATGGTGGAGAATCGGCAGCGAATCGAAGCTTCGTTCAAAATAGGGGTCGCCTACGGTGTTTCACTCGATTCTGGCGATCTGGTGATCGGATGGATGGATCCTCTCAGCTGTAGATTCTCGGGCATGAGGAGATCATACAGTTATAATTTGAGCACAATCCAACGGTCGGATGTGAAGTTCTTGTGGTAGGGGCATCGGTAGATGAATAGGGCTTCCGCATTGACGACTTCGTACACAGGCATTTGTCTTTGGCGCTTCAATTGACGATCACAAAAATTTTTTTCTTGTCCAAAAAACACATGCTATCTGGCACGGCTCTTAGAATCAAAATGATGATAGCATCGATGAGTAACGTCCTCAAAGGCAGTATACCAGATGTGTAGCCAATGAAGGCGGCTGTATTTCTTCAATGATAAGTATGTAATCATAGATATTTATTTCGGAGTTATCTCTCTATCATGGTGTGTTTATTTTGGAGTTGTCTCTCCATCATGGTATGTTTATTTCGGAGTCATCTCTCCATCAAAATAGATGTTTATTTCGGAGTTGTCTCGCCATCATGGTGTTTTTATTTTGGAGTTGTCTCTCCATTAAAATAGATGCTTATTTTGGAGTTGTCTCTCTATCAAAATAAATATTTATTTCGGAGTTGTCTCTCCATCAAGGTGTTTATTTAGGAGTTGTCTCTCGATCAAGGAATGTTTATTTCATCCATCTAGCCCCTCTTTTATTGGAGATAGGTGGAGAAAATTTATTATTATTTTTATTTAATTTTGTATTTTATTACTTTTTATTTACTATTTTTATATTTTATTATTTTTTATATGTGTTTACTTATTCCCCTTTCTTAACCGTAGACTTGATTTTTTTATTATTATTTGTTATTTTTATTTTTTGCTATTTTGATTTTGCTTATTCTCTCCCATTTTTTTAAATCCCCCTTTCTTTAAGTTTTTTTACTTTTTTATTTTTTTAATGAAAGTAATTGGTCCAACAAGGGCATAAATATATCAGAATTGGCCTTGTTTTGAGATGAAATAATACCAAAATTTACTATCAAAATGCAAGGCATCCCTCCTCTACCCTACCCCTCATATTGAAGACTTGTGTTTTACTTGAACCCACCTCGAAACTTGATCAATTCGGGATTTCCCCATCAACAACAGGTCGGGTTGAGGCGGTTAGGGTTTTCTTGCTAACCTGAGTGGGCATTAAAGTTTCATTAAAAAAAAGTTAGCCGACCACCCAAGAAAAAACAAGTAAGCGGCATCTCCTCCTGCTCCAGATCTCCCCCCATCCCTATGTGGACGTCACCCTCCTCTCCTCCACTGACACCACCACCGCCACTTTTCGTGACTCCAACTGCAACTTATCCTCCTCCGCCTTCTCTACTGACAACCTTGCCATTGCAGACGGCAACTCCATCTACCCTAACATCATCATCGAGGAGGACCTCTGTTGTGTCTCTGCATCCGAGCACCACTCCTCCGAATCCAAGTACTCTTCTCCATTGCCACCAGACTCTCATATATTCCGGGAACCTCACAAACTCTTGGAGATCGATGAAGCCATCGTCTTCACTAACAATCTCAACAATCATGTCACAGATCTCATCGAGAGATGGATATGAATTGAGGTCGCTAAGCACAACACGAAGCTCGGAGGCGGAGATCCAACTGTTGTCGTCAATGTAGAGATGGCAAAGATCTTCTCGAGTTCATCCATCATGTACAAGTTGAGGGAAGTTGAGCGCGAGGGTGACGGGAATGACGACTTGGATTAGACATTGATAGTGCATAGATTGAGAGAAGGGGAGTGAGAACGCATGAGCCCTTTAGATTTTTTTTAGTTTTATGGGGATTTGAGTTTAGCGAAAAAGATCATATGGGCCCTTACTGAAATCACTTCTGCGGCGTCCTTGCTTAAGAAAACACGCCCACCCACCCATAATGGATCTTTACTTTGCCATGTCCTAACTTATTTTTAACAAAAAAAAATTATTTAACTTAAACGAGTTAGCCACCCATCCATAGCTAGCTTTTTTTTTTTCCAATTAAGCCCATTTAGCTCAGTTGGTAGAGCACAAGGCTTTTAACCTTGTAGTCACGAGTTCAAGCCCCATGATGGGAATTGTAAATTCATAAAATGAGCTAACCATCCATTGGTGTAGAAAAATTAACCATCTTATTAGGGAATTTAATCCATACTTTGTTTTGTCCAATCTTATTTTTTTTATAAAAAAAATTTATTTAACTAAAATAATTTCCATCCATGATGCAGAAACCAGACACAATTTTTTTTTAAGTAAGCTCGTCTAGCTCAATTGGTATAGCACAAGGCACTTACCTTGTGGTCGTGGGTACCAGCCCCATGGTGGGTGGAGAAATTTTAAAAAAATAAAATAATAATTGATATATATATATATATATATATATATATATATATATATATATATATATATATATATATATATATATATATATATATATATATATATATATATATATATATATATATATATGGTAAATTTTTTTGCTTCGGGTTTTCATGGTGGGTTATAAAAAATATCCACACCCCAACTCATCAATTCCAGATTTTCTCCATCAACAATAGGTCAGGTTGAGGCGGTTATTGTTTGCCTGCTAACCTGAGTGGGCGTTAAAATTTAATAAAAAAAGTTAGACGCCAACCCAAGAAAAAACTTTTAAGCGGGGACCCAGGGTGAGTAATTTTTGTAGGGTCCCCCTATGATTTTGTTTAGTGATCTCAAAACAGAAAAACCCATATCTCGCTCCTTTTTCACACTCCCTACCATCGCTCTAGCATGATCAAAACCCAATCGTATCGGCCCATGGAGAGTACAAGAGAAGTGAATGGTCCACGACGGAGTGCGGCCATAATCCCATCCCCGTCCTTTGATTTTGATTTCATCATCTCCCACTCTTCTAGCTCTAAGTGATCCCGCCACCCCCTTGCGGACGAGTTCTTCTGCAAGGGGCAACTCCTCCTACTCTGCATCCCCCCCTGTATCTTCGTGGACGTCACCCTCATCCTCTCCTCCACCGACACCACCGCCGCCACATTTTGTGACTCCAACTGCAGCTTATCCCCCTCCGCCTTCTCTATCGGCGACATCACCGGTTCAGACGCAACTCCTTATACCCTAACATCTCACCATGGAGTACCTCTGTTGTGTCTTTGCATCCGAGTACCCTTCCTCCGGATCCAAGTACCCCTCCTTTGTCGCCACCCAATTCTCATCAATTGCGGGAACTGCACAAACTCGTGGAGCTTGACGAACCCATCGTCTTCAATAATAATCTTGGCAATCATCTCACATATCTCGTTAGGAGAAGCATTTGAATTGAGGTCGCTAAGAAGCTCGGAGGCGGAGATCCTACTGTTGTCGTCGATGTAGACATGGCAAAGACTTTCTCGAGCTCATCCATCAAGTGCAAGCTGAGAGAAGTTGAGTGCGAGGGTGACGGGAAGGACGACTTGGATTCGACATTGAGAGTGTACAGATTGAGAGAGGGGGGGGGGGGGGGGGGGGGGGGGGAGTGAGAGTGGGTGAGAGACCTTTAGATTTTTACGTGTTCTTTTGGGGCTTCTAGAGTTGATAAAAAGATCAAAGATCATATGGGTCCCTAATGAAATCACTTCAGCGGTGCCCCGCTTAAAAAAACACGCCCAGCCACCCTAATAGATCTTTACTTCGCCATGTTCTAACTTATTTTTAACAAAAAAATTTATTATACTAAAATGTGTTAGCCACCTATCCATAGCAATATTTTTTTAATTATGCCAATCTAGCTCAATTGGTAGAGCACAAGGCTTTTTACCTTGTGGTCGTGGGTTCGAGCCCCATGGTGGTGGGCGTTGAAAATTCATAAAATGAGTAAAAACCATCCATTATTTTAGAGAAAATAATTTTCCACCCATTCATCATGGGGAAACCAGATATATTATTTTTTAATTAAGCTCATCTAGCTCAGTTGGTACAGCGCAAAGCTCTTAACCTTAGGGTCGCAGGTTTGAGCCCCATCGTGCGTGTTGAAATTTAATAAAATAAAATAATAATTGATTTTACTGAAGAAATTAGATATATAAGTAGAGAATTTAGGATAATTTATTCTCTTATACATATAGAACCCGCACCCCCAGGTAAAAACTTGTAAGCGAGAACTTCGGGTGAGTGATTTTTCCAGGGTCCCCCTATGATTTTGCTTAGTGATCTCAAAGCAAGAAAACCCATATCTCGCTGCTTTTCGCACTCCCTACCATCGCTCTCACACGATCAAAACCCACCCGCATCGGCCCATGGAGAGTACAAGCGAAGTGGATGGTCCACGGCGGAGTGCCGCCATAATACCATCCATGTCCTCTGATTTTGATTTCACCATCTCCCTCTCTCCTGCCTACAAGTGACCCCCCCCTCCCCCACCCATTTGCTGATGACTTCTTCTGCAAGGGGCAAGCCCTCCAGCTCCACAACTCCCCTCGTATCTTCGTGGATGCCACCCTCATCCTCTCCTCCACCAACATCACCATCGCCATATTTCGTGACTCGAACTGTAGCTCATCCTCCTCTGTCTTCTCTGCCGGTGCCCACATCGTTTCAGATGCAACTCCTTATACCCTAACATCTCACCATGGAGGACCGCTGTCATGTCTTTGCATCTGAGTACCCTTCCTTTGGATCTAAGTACCCCTCCTCTGTCGCCGCCAAATTCTCATCTATTGCAGGAATCACACAAACTCCTAGAGATTGTGGAAGCCATCGTCGTTAGTAACAATGATGTAGGATGGAAATCCTAGCCCTAGAATCACCTTAGGTATGTAGCTCTTTAATGTAATAGGGAAAGCAGAATTTAAGAATAAAAGTTGTTCACGCATGCAGGTTCTAAGGGAACTAGGATGAGTGGAAGGCACCTGAGGCCCCCTTATGGGAAGGGGGCCGAATCCCCTTCCTAATCCTAGCAGCAAGGTTTGTTCTGTTGTCGCTCCAATCTAGTTTTCCTTAGGCTGAGGCTTCAAGAGTTTCTCAGTCTTCACTCCACCAAAGAAGACTCTTCACGTCAATTCCCAAACTCACAGAACTTCGAGAGAGCTCGCTTGAAGGTGGAAGAAGAGAATGAAGACTTAGAAGAGAAGAGAAGAGATTAGAAGAGAAGGATAACTAGAGGGGCCATCCGGCACACCCTCAAGGTTGCAAGAATGAGGGGCCAATGGCTCACCCTCGAACAAGCAAGAACTAAGGGGCCAGAGGCTCACCCTCAACACAAACACACGACAACAATTTCAGTTTCAAGATTTTCATTCCAAGTGCAAAAGTGTACAAGTGCAAGGCTTTAAACCTAATCCTCCAACGGTTACATTTTTGGGTGATCTTTGGCATCCTTGGGTTGAGCTGAACGTTGGCATGAGTGGAAGTTAGCTAGCGGTGGCGTGATGAGTTCTCCTGCACGTGCTGGTAAGAAGTTTGTATCCGTTGGCTGCTGGGATTTGTTGAAAAGTGTTGCTGACATGTCTCTCCATCTTTGGCTGATTAAGTGGCTGGTTCCTTTCTTGACTGGATTGCGTGATGACTTTGAATGCTGACCTTGAGCTGGATTTGTCTTTGACGTTGACTATGCTTTGAAGTTGACCTCAGTTTGGGGTTGAACTTGAGGTAGATGCTGGGCTGATTTAGATGTTGAGTTGACTTTGACCAATTTTGACTAATCCATGCCAAGACCATATTGACGTTGAAGGGGCTAGGTGCTTGCATGTGCAATACAGGTGCATAAGATCTAGGCTAAAACAACCTATTACAATCACTAAAAATAAAAACAAAGACTTCAAAATAAACCCTAGGCTAAATCCTAACTACAACATAACATCAAATGCTGAATTTTAAATAAAGTTTGCAACATGCTGCAATTAAACCAGCGCCAAAATATCAAAATGCAACAATTTTCCAAAATGACTTCAAGCACAATTAAGTCCTTGAAGATGCCCTGCATCAACTATCTCCGGGGGTGAAGAATTGAATTAATGTTGAAGCTCCATTGTGGTTCAGGTGGCCATCCCAACGTATGCAGATTGTCATTAGCTGTAGCATCTTCACTCCTGAAAATAAAATACAAGTATGTGAGAGTAATTGCTACCTTATGAATGTGGGGATTCAGTATTTTGAAAACATGATAAGAGAATGTTAATCCATATGTAAAAGCTGCAAAAGAAAGGGTCCCAAGGGACATGATATCTTTAGATGGGTACTCTGTTAGGAATTTAGATGCGCCAATTAATTTCCTTGAGTTCATCCCATAATGGTTGTTGATGAAAGTAGATACAAAGATGACATCAATATCACATTGCAAGCATAAATCTGGTTTAGCTAGGTATGCTGGTGGAATAATTAACTCATTAAGATATATGTTCTCACAAAATAATGGCATTTTCGGTGCATGGGATGAGTCAACTAGAATGGTGTCATGGTGTTGTTCTAAGGGTGACATTGGTTTAGATTTAGATCCGGGTTCCAAGAATGATGTTGGTTTAGGTTCAGATTTTGGTTCTAAGCTTGCTGGTAGCATTTCCTCAAGTTTAGGCATGGGTTGGGATAGTTCTAAGGGTGTTGTAAGTTCAGGTTCAGAATTTAATTCCAAGATTAATGTTTGTGCAGGTTCAAGGTTTGGGTCCAAGAGTGTTGACAACATAGTAGGTTCGAGAGGTAGTTTAAATTCAGCTAGCCCTAATTCGTCCGCTACCACTTCCTCAAGAGTTTTAATTGGGTCAAGTTTAGGAAGGGGCTGAGGATTTTCTAAAAATGGAGAGTTTGGGTGCTCGGGTCCAGGCCCTAAAAGAGAAGGCAATAAAGATGATCTTAATGGATACCGGTGATAGGTCATATGTCCTGGAGGAATCACACTAATGCTCAGGTTACTAGTCTTATTTTGGTGGGAAACTTTGATATGGCCAATGACAAGAACTTCCACTTCAAACTCAGGGGTAGAAGGTTCTAGAGGTTGTGTCCCACTAGTTTCCTCATGACCGGGCTCCATCTTATACTTAGGACTGGGCTGGGGAGGCTCAAAAAATGGTGTTTGTTCACTTTCCAATTCATGTCCAAGTCTAGGTTCAGATTTGTCTTCTACTATTGATGGCAGCATAGTAGGTTCTAGAGGAGCCTGATGAAAATTATTGCTAATATTTGATACTATCTCAGTTTGATCATGGTGGCTCTCTATCTCTTGTTCAAGGATTTGGGAAGTCATGGTCAAGGCTTGCTCATGAGAGTCTTGAGGCGGAAGGTAGGTATTATCTTTAAGTGATGGTTCATTGGCTTGGGCTTTAGGACTTAGTTCCTCAAGTTCAGCGGTTTCATCAAGATATAGTTTAGGTTCCAACGTAGGCTCTAAGGTCTGCTCAAGGCCTAAAGGGATTGACCTCTCATCTTTTTTGTGAAAGGACTGCTCCATAAGTCTATTAACCACTTGTATGACTTGTTCAAACTTTTTATCCACCCTATCAAAAGTGTTAGAGATCTCAGCTCGTGTTGGGCTGTCATACGTGGGGTAAATTATGTGTTCTAAACCTTTATACATAAAGCTGTAGCACCAAGGTTTGCTAAAGTAATATCCGTGAAAGTCATCCAGTCTTTGATCCCTTAGCAATGAAGCTTAACAACTTGTAATGGATTTACAAGTATCAAACCCAGCAGTAAACAACAAGAGCAAACGCCAAATTGATGTAAGCAACAAAATGCAGAAACAGTCGACCAAGGAATTCAGACTGGTAAGTAACAGTATTACCAGCTGAAGTTAGAAAAAACAGGCGCAGCTTGCAACTTATAGCAAGATGGTAGTGTTGGCCTACCCAAGGTTGAGGTAGACTCACACTGAAATTACTTCTTGAACTTAGATTTCCCTATCAGGTTAGGGTTTTGAGTTCTGAGGAGCGAATACCAGTATTCAGAAAGAATGTTCAGCAAACCCGGTCAACCACAGTAATCAGGAATTCTGTCAAACAGCTTCAGTGCAGGTAATAGTGTTCAGAGATTTGTGAGCAAAAATCAGCAACAGAGTTTGCACAACTTTAGGAATAAAACATCCTGACCCTTATTACATAACTCACAGAACTTCGAGAGAGCTCGCTTGAAGGTGGAAGAAGAGAATGAAGACTTAGAAGAGAAGAGAAGAGATTAGAAGAGAAGGATAACTAGATGGGCCATCCGACACACCCTCAAGGTTGCAAGAATGAGGGGCCAATGGCTCACCCTCGAACAAGCAAGAACCAAGGGGCCAGAGGCTCACCCTCAACACAAACACACGACAACAATTTCAGTTTCAAGATTTTCATTCCAAGTGAAAAAGTGTACAAGTGCAAGGCTTTAAGCCTAATCCTCCAACGGTTACATTTTTGGGTGATCTTTGGCATCCTTGGGTTGAGCTAAACGTTGGCATGAGTGGAAGTTAGCTGGCGGTGGCGTGATGAGTTCTCCTACGTGCGCTGGTAAGAAGTTTGTATCCGTTGGCTGCTGGGATTTGTTGAAAAGTGTTGCTGACATGTCTCTCCATCTTTGGCTGATTAAGTGGCTGGTTCCTTTCTTGACTGGATTGCGTGATGACTTTGAATGCTAACCTTGAGCTGGATTTGTCTTTGACGTTGACTATGCTTTGAAGTTGACCTCGGTTTGGGGTTGAACTTGAGGTAGATGCTGGACTGATTTAGATGTTGAGTTGACTTTGACCAATTTTGACTAATCCATGCCAAGACCATATTGACGTTGAAGGGGCTAGGTGCTTGCATGTGCACTACAGGTGCATAAGATCTAGGCTAAAACAACCTATTACAATCACAAAAAATAAAAAACAAAGACTTCAAAATAAACCGTAGGCTAAATCCTAACTACAACATAACATCAAATGCTGAATTTTAAATAAAGTTTGCAACATGCTGCAATTAAACAAGCTCCAAAATATCAAAATGCAATAATTTTCCAAAATGACTTCAAGCACAATTAAGTCCTTGAAGATGCCTTGCATCAAACAATCTCGACAATCATCTCACAGATTTTGTTATGAGAAGGATTTGAATTGAGGTCGCTAAGGACAACACGAAGCTCGAAGGCAGAGATCCTACCATTGTCGTCGATGTAGAGATGGTAAAGACTCTCGAGCTAATCCATCATGTGCAAGCTGAGGGAAGTTGAGCGCGAGGGTGATGGGAATGACGACTTGGATTCGACATTGAGAGTGCACAGATTGAGAGGGGCGTGTGAGAGTGGGTGAGACCTTTAGATTTTTATGGTTTTTTTTTTTGGGACTTTGAGATTAGTTAAAAAGATCATATGGGGCCCTAATGAAATCACTTTAGTGGCATCCCGCTTAAAAAAACACGCCCACTCACCCATAATGGATCTTTACTTCGCCATGTTCTAACTTATTTTTAACAAAAAAATTTATTTAACTTAAACATGTTAGCCACCCATCCATAGCCATCTTTTATTTCAATTAAGCCTATCTAGCTCAGTTGGTAGAGCGCAAGGCTTTTAACCTTGTGGTCGTGGGTTCGATCCCCATGGTGGGCGTTGAAAATTCATAAATTCAATAAACCATCCATTATTTTAGAGAAATTAGCCACCTTATTAGGGAATTTAATCTATACTTTGCCTTGTTCCATCTTATTTTTAATAAAAAAATTTTATTTAACTAAAATAATTTTCCACCCATCCATCATGGGGAAATCAGACACATTATTTCTTTAATTAAGCCTGTCTAGCTCAGTTGGTAGAGCGCAAGGCTCTTAACCTTGTGGTCGTGGGTTTGAGCCCCACGGTGGGCGTTGAAATTTAATAAAATAAAATAATAATTAATTATAATGAAGAAATTAGCTATATAAGAAGAGAATTTATGATAATTAATTTTCTTATATATACGGGTAAATTTGTTAAAATTTTACTTTGGGTCTAGATCGTTTTTGTGGCGGGTTCCAAAATACCCACATCCCCCAGGTAAAAACTTATAAGCGGGGACCTCAGGTGAGTGATTTTTGTAGGGTCCCCCTATGATTTTGCTTAGTGATCTGAAAGCTGGAATACCCATATCTCGCTCCTTTTCACACTCCCTACCATCGCTCTCACACAATCAAAACCCACCCGCATCGGCCCATGGAGAGTACAAGCAAAGCGGATGGTCCACGGCGGAGTGTGGCCATGATCCTATCCTCGTCCTCTGATTTTGATTTCACCATCTTCCACTCTCCTGCCTACAAGTGATCCCCCCCCACCCCTTTGCCGTTGACTTCTTCTGCGAGGGGCAACTCCTCATGCTCCACATCTCCCCTCGTATCTCCGTGGAAGCCACCCTCATCCTCTCCTCCACCGACATCACCGTCGCCATATTTCGTGACTCCAACTGTAGCTCATCCTGCCCTGCCTTCTCTGCCGGCGCCCTCACCATTTCAGACACAACTCCTTATACCTTAACATCTGACCATGGAGGACCTCTATCATGTCTTTGCATCCAGGTACCCTTCCTCCAGATTCAAGTACCCCTCCTCTGTCGCCACCCAATTCTCATCTATTGCGGGAACTACACAAACTCCTAGAGATTGTCGAAGGCATCGTCTTTAGTAATAATCTCGACAATCATCTCACAAATCTGATTATGAGAAGGATTCGAATTGAGGTCGCTAAGGACAATGCGAGGCTCGGAGTCGGAGATCCTGCCGTTGTCATCATTGAAGAGATGACAAAGACCTTCTCGAGCTCACAAAGACCTTCTCGAGCTCATCCATCACGTGCAAGTTGAGGGAAGTTGAGCGCAAGGGTGACGAGAACGATGACTTGGATTCGACATTGAGAGTGCACAGATTGAGAAGGGGGGGGGGGGGGGGGGGGGGGGGGGGGGGGGGGGGGGGGGGAGTAAGAGTGGGTGAGACCTTTAGATTTTTATGGGTTTTTTTTTGGGCTTAGAGATTTGTTGAAAAGATCATATGGGGCCCTATTGAACTCACTTCAGCGGCGTCCCACTTAAAAAAACACGCCCACTCACCCATAATGGATTTTTACTTCGCCATATTCTAACTTATTTTTAACAAAAAAAAATTATTTAACTAAAACATGTTAGCCACCCATCCATAGCCATCTTTTTAGTCAATTAAGCCCATCTAGCTCAGTTCGTAGAGCGCAAGGCTTTTAACCTTGTGGTCGTGGGTTTGAGCCCCTTGGTGGGCGTGGAAAATTCATAAAATGTGTAAAAACCATATCGACTATTTTAGAGAAATTAGCCATTGTATTAGGGAATTTAATTTATACTTTTCCTTGTCCAATCTTATTTTTAATAAAAAACTTTTATTTAACTAAAATAATTTGCCACCCATTCGTCATGGGGAAATCAGACACATTATTTATTAATTAAGCCTGTCTAGCTCAGTTGGTAGAGCGCAAGGCTCTTAACCTTGTGGTCGTGGGTTCGAGCCCCACGGTGGGCGTTGAGATTTAATAAAATAATATAATAATTGATTCTAATGAAGAAATTAGCCATATAAGTAGAGAATTTAGGATAATTAATTCTCTTTTATATATATATATATGTTAAAATTTTACTTTGGGTCTAGATCGTGTTTGCGGCGGGTTCTAAAATACCCACACCCCCATGTAAAAACTTGTAAGCGGGGACCTCATGTGAGTGATTTTTGCAGGGACCCCCTATGATTTTGCTTAGTGATCTGAAAGCTGGAATACCCATATCTCGCTCCTTTTCACACTCCCTACCATCGCTCTCACACAATCAAAACCCACCCGCATCGGCCCATGGAGAGTACAAGCAAAGCGGATGGTCCACGGCAAAGTGCGGCCATGATCCCATCCCCGTCCTCTGATTTTGATTTCACCATCTTCCACTCTCCTACCTACAAGTGATCCCCCCCACCCCTTTGCCATTGACTTCTTCTACGAGGGGCAACTCCTCATGCTCCACATCTCCCCTCGTATCTCCGTGGAAGCCACCCTCATCCTCTCCTCCACCGACATCACCGTCGCCATATTTCGTGACTCCAACTGTAGCTCATCCTGCCCTGCCTTCTCTGCCGGCGCCCTCACCATTTCAGACACAACTCCTTATACCTTAACATCTGACCATGGAGGACCTCTATCATGTCTTTGCATCCAGGTACCCTTCCTCCAGATTCAAGTACCCCTCCTTTGTCGCCACCCAATTCTCATATATTGCGGGAACTACACAAACTCCTAGAGATTGTCGAAGGCATCGTCTTTAGTAATAATCTCGACAATCATCTCACAGATCTGATTATGAGAAGGATTCGAATTGAGGTCGCTAAGGACAATGCGAGGCTCGGAGGCGGAGATCCTGCCGTTGTCATCATTGTAGAGATGGCAAAGACCTTCTCGAGCTCATCCATCATGTGCAAGCTGAGGGAAGTTGAGCGCGAGGGTGACGGGAATGACAGCTTGGATTCGATATTGATAGTGCACAAATTGAGAGGGGGGAGTGAGAGTGGGTGAGACCTTTAGATTTTTATGGGTTATTTTTGGGGCTTTGAGATTTGTTAAAAAGATCATATGGGGCCCTATTGAAATCACTTCAGCGGCGTCCCACTTAAAAAAACACGCCCACCCACCCATAATGGATTTTTTACTTCGCCATATTCTAACTTATTTTTAACAAAAAAAAATTATTTAACTAAAACATGTTAGCCACCCATCCATAGCCATCTTTTTATTCAATTAAGCCCATTTAGCTCAGTTCGTAGAGCGCAAGGCTTTTAACCTTGTGGTCGTGGGTTTGAGCCCCTTGGTGGGCATTGAAAATTCATAAAATGTGTAAAAACCATATCCATTATTTTAGAGAAATTAGCCACCATATTAGGGAATTTAATCTATACTTTTCCATGTCCAATCTTATTTTTTATAAAAAAATTTTATTTAACTAAAATAATTTGCCACCCATCCATCATGGGGAAATCAGACACGTTATTTTTTTTAATTAAGCCTGTCTTGCTCATTTGGTAGAGCGCAAGGCTCTTAACCTTGTGGTCATGGGTTCGAGCCCCATAGTGGTTGTTTAAATTTAATAAAATAAAATAATAAATGATTCTAATGAAGAAATTAGCCATATAAGTAGAGAATTTAGGATAATTAATTCTCTTTTAATAATATATATACAATTTGTTAAAATTTTACTTTGGGTCTAGATCTTTTTTGCGGCGGGTTCTAAAATACCCACACCCCCAGGTAAAAACCTGTAAGCGAGAACCTCGGATGAGTTCGGATGAGTGATTTTTTCAGGGTCTCCCTATGATTTTGCTTAGTGATCTCAAAGCAGGAAAACCCATATCTCGCTCCTTTTCGCACTCCCTACTAGGGCTGTCCAAACGGTTCGAACCGAACCGAACCATTTTGGTTCAACCCGAACCGAACCATTTTGGTTCAACCCGAACCGAACCGATTTGTGATGGTAACAAACCGAACCCGAACCGAATTAGGTAAAAACCGAATCAAAACCGAACCGAACTCGGTTCTGTTTAAACCGATTAAACCGAAATATTTGAGTGACTTATTTCTAATCATTATCTTCAATGCTATTGCACACAAACTAGATATGCAATGCTAAGAACAGACTGAAATCCTTGTTTGAAACTTGATATGGTCATTTCTGTATAGAAAATTTGAGCATGTGTCAATTTGATCAAGTATCCACCGACGCTTTTACTCTGCTAATCTGCTTCCTCACTGCTAGAGTCAGGCAATCAGCCTTGTTGATGCATTGCTTCACAAAATCCTCGCTGCTATTCAAACTACCTAACTTGGTTGCAAGAGAGTTCACTAGCACAATCTACTGGAGCTTGAATGTTTCCAATGAAATCAAATTCGTAGCACTTGCAACTCAAAATATGAACACATGTATCTGCAATTATAGAAATTCTGTTTGCAAACAAGAACTTTGATTGTTTACATGATTCCTGGGGATTAAAACATCATATGATGGAGATCTACAGAGTGATGCTAAATGATGCTAATTAATGTTCTTTCAATATGCATTTGCTGTTACTTACAAATTGTAGAGTATACAGCTCTGATCCATCAACACCATTGCAGAATACTTGAAGGGGGAAATTTCAACAATATCAAGCCATCATTCATCAACGCAATTTCAAAAATAAGTACAATCATTCATCAACAGTTCAACACAATATCAAATCATCATCATTGTATTTGTGTCAATATCACAAATTCAGTAATTCACAATGCCCACATCAAATGTTAGGAGTGAAAACAAGCAAACATCATACATTAATTTTCAATACATCATACAAGGTCAATGTTTGAAATATCCATATCACATATGAGACTTGAAGTCTTGAATACTTGATCACTTGAGAGTATGAGTCCATATTCCAATATTCCATAATCCTACATAAGATCACAACAAGTAAACAATTATCATTTGTCATTTGTCAAGTGTCACTGTGTCAACTAACAAGAAAAACACATTAGTATATAATATCAACAATTAATACTTACAGCTATATATATAAGAGATCCAAGTGTGTAGTGTCCAACTGTCCAAGACACCAAATCACCAATACACCATTTGCCTACATAAGATCAACTAACAAGAAAATACATGAGTACAAATGTGTCTAATTCACCATTTTTCTACATTTCTTAATAAGATCAACAAGATATCACCATTTACCATTTACCAAAAGGTCCAAAATGTCCAATTCACCAAATTCCTACACAAAAAGAATTAAGATCAACAAGAGTATATGACAACAACTAACAAGAAAATACATTAGTGTATAATAACACATTAAAATTAACAATTATTTATTAGAACCATTAAATTAATACTTACAGCTAGATATGTAAGTCAATAACACTCGGTGCAGATTGAATTGTAGCAATCATTGTAACAAATACTATAAGAAATTGAGCAATCAATATCAATATTAATATTTAGTACAAATTAAATAAATTACCATTCTCTATCATTTCAACATCTTCTATATCTTCTTCAACTTCACGACAACTATAGGCTCGAATCCAATCTCCAGAATAAATTAAAGCTTCATACATTGAAGGAGATAATGAAGACCTGAACGGATCAAGCACACGCCCGCTTGTACTAAAAACAGATTCCGAAGCGACTATTGAGATAGTAATTGCCATAATATCCCGAACTATCGAAGATAAAACAGGAAATCTAATGGCATTCACCTTCCACTAATCTAATATATCAAAATTCCCAATTTTTGTACTTTCTGCTTCTTCACATAAATATTTTTCTAACTCTGATTTCTCTTGTCCAGCAACATGTTCCTTGTATCTTATATATTTCAATTCAGTTCTTGTAAGAGTATGCTCTGATTGTTTGTCTGCAACACAACTTGATCCTTCTGGAGAAGTTGAAGGATCATTAAAAACACCCATCTTGCTTTTATACTCATTGAATATCCTCTGAAGATGCAATTTCAACTTACTTAATATAAGTGAAACCTTATCCTCACCATACATCTCTAATAATGCAAACTTTAAATAGTCCATCTTATATCGTGGATAAAAAATGATAGCCATAAATAAAAGCAAGTTCAATTTCTCTAGTTCTCCCAGTACTTTTCCCATTTTTCTTTCATCTTGAGAGCCATTTGAACAAATTTAGGATCAAGGCTCACATCATCTATCCATTCATTTAAAGTTGCTGCTACCTGACTAATTTCATTCACATAAACATTGCAAGAAGTAGACAAAGTAGACGATACATTCAATGTGAACTGTTAAAAAATCTTCAGCATAGAAACTAAATCACGTATGGTTTTCCAATCACCTTCCAAAGGCTCCCATGTGCATCACTAACTAAGAGATCCAATTGAAAATATGGATCTTCTTCATTGAATCTTTCAAAAGCTCTTTCGTATCTTTGTGCTACCTCTAACATGAGGTAAGTAGAATTCCATCTTGTGCATACATCTAGAGATAAATGAGCTTTGCAACCAATTTGTTCTTGTTCAACACATGTTGAAAACCTATAATCTTTGCGGAGAATGTCTCACATATCTTATGGCTTCACGAACTTTAACTATTGATAAATGAGCCATCTTCAAACCATCCTGCACAACTAAGTTCATAATATGTGCCACACATCTGATGCCTTGTATTTTGGTAGTATTTTATAATACTATTTTATCTCAGAACAAGGCATATTCTAGTGTTTTTATGTAATTTTCAAGCTTATTTACTCGATTGCTTTGGAATCTTCACTTTTTCTTATTTTTGGTGAAACTTTAGGTAAAATCACCCAATTTTGAAGTCTTTTGAACATTCTAAGGTTATGGAGTGATTCTCTACGTGAAGATGAAGCTGCACGTCAAATTTGGGCTCAATCGAAGCTACTTTGAAAAATACGGCCAAGTGAACCCCACGGGGTTCACCGGTGCTTTCACTAGATGTCCGAAAGTTCACAGAAGACTTCAACACCTGGTGAACCCAGCGGGGTTCACCGGTGCTTTCACTAGATGTCCGAAAGTTCACAGAAGACTTTACCACCTGGTGAACCCGGCGGGGTTCACCCGTGATTCTCTCTGAGGAAATCTGCACAGAAATCAACAGTACACTTCACCACCTGGTGAACCCGGCGGGGTTCACCGGTGATTCTTTCTTGATAGAACTGCATAGTAGACTTCACCTGGTGAACCCGGCGGGGTTCACCCGTGATCATAATTTGGCAGTCCGACCTTCACTCGATTTTTCTTCAATTTCGGGCCCTAGAAAAATCCAAAAATGGCAAAAAAAAGCTTTGGAAAGCTAAGAGAGAGGAAAATCTTTTGGGCATAAAAGCCCTCTTTTTTGTGCCATATTGGGAGAGAAATTGGCAGACGAAAACGCTGAGGGTGAGTGGACCGGCGACAAGGGCTTTCCGGAGTGGATTTTGAGGCGATTTCGCGACGGATCTTCACCAAACTTGGAGGAAACGTTTTCATCATCTTCTCCTATCTCTCCTTAGTCTTTGTTTTCAGTTTTCTTTGTTGATTTGAGAGATTTATATGGATTTGTATTGCTTTTCTAGCTTAAACCTTTATTTGGGGCTCGGATGAAGCCCTTTGACTTGATATATTGTATGAACTAAACTTCTTTGATGTTTTGAGTCTTATCTAAGCATATTTTATTTAGTTGTGCTTATTTCATAATATTTCCTTGATCAAGTAATGTTGTGCGTTAGCTGACGCGATTCATATCGAGAGGAGGATCGTGGCGGTGGAATTCCTAGGTAAAACTTGTGAATCCATGACACGAGAGTGCTTGGTTTTCACTCGAGGGCAACATAATTTTTCATAGAATTCATTGGGTTTATCTGGAACGATCCACCATGAGAGTAGGAGATCGTTCCAAATAAGTACCAGGGTGTACCACCGAAAGGGAGCATCCTATATCTTAGGAAAGATTCCTTATGTAAAATGATAAACTCATGCATCAACTAAATTCAAGTTTATATAGATCAGTCAATGTGGTGAATTCCGTAGTCTTGATATCTCTCAATTAGGCACCCTTCATATTTTTATCGTTGCTTTTCCTATTTTATTTATAGTTGAGTTAGTTTACTTCATTCCCAAAACACAAAAAAAATTGGATTGCTTAGCTTCTAAATATCAGAATAGTTGGTACTTGACCTAGCTTCCTGTTGGATCGACAATCTTTTATATTACTTCGATAACACCGTGCGCTTGCGGTGCGTATCAAATTTTTTGGTGCTGTTGCCGGGGAGCTTCGGTCGATATTTGTAAATTTTTGAAATTTAGTAGAATAAGTTTTTTTCTTTTTCTTATTTTTTTTTATTTTTTTTATTTATGCTATTTCTTTTCTTAAGCTTTATCATTGTGTCTGATCAATATTTTTTGCAAAGGAGCTTAAGAACAGGTGATCTGTATGATCTAGATCTTGAAGCCTTTATCTTTGAATCTGGAAAATACCCGAGTACCTTTGGCTGCTAGAAATATGAACAACAAGACTTTGAGAGATTATGATGCTCCATCTATACAACACGGGGTTCACCGGATGTTCGAAAGTTCACAGAAGACTTCACCACCTAGTGAACCCGGCGGGGTTCACCCGTGATTCTCTTTGAGGAAATTTGCATAGAAATCAATATTACACTTCACTAGCTAGTGAACCTGGTGGGGTTCACCGGTGATTCTTTCTCGACAGAACTGTATAGTAGACTTCACCACCTAGTGAACCCGGTGGGGTTCACCCGTGATCATAATTTGGCAGTCTGACCTTCACTCAGTAAATAATCACCATCATGTATACTTCCCCCATCCTAGTTGCGTATCCTTTTTTTAATAAATGAAATTGCAGTATCATTAGATGATGCATTATCAACTGTAATAGTCATAATTTTGGAGATTCCCCAACTGTGTAAGCACTTATCAATTACTTTTCCAATTAATTCACCTTTGTGGCTACTTATTGGAAAAAAGCTTAAAACCATTCTATGCAATTTCCAATTCATATCAATATAATGCCCTATGATGCACATATAATTAATTCTTTGAATCGATGTCCAAGTGTCGATAGTGATACAAATACATTGACAGTTGTCTTGTAAAAACTTTTTTTGCCTTTGCCTTTCCTCAACAAATATATCATAACAATCTCTAGAGATTGTTTGCCGTGAAGGAACATGAAAACGAGGTACAACAATACTACAAAAGTCTCTAAAACCTTTACTTTCAACAAACCTAAATGGTAGTTCATCTATAATTATCATTCATGCAAGTGCTTTCCTAATCAAATTTTGATCAAAGTTCCATGTTGTCATTCCACCACCCTCCTCATTATGTTTGAAGGAAATTTCATTATGTGTTCTATTATCTCCCATTACTACTTTGCCCGTGTAATTTTAGATACTTTACACACCTACTCAAGTGTCCTCTTGGTGTGCTAGTACCACATGTTTTATTGTTGCAAAGGTAAAGATTTCCACAATAATTACATTGTGCTTTAGATATACCATCTTGTTCTATTTTTGTGTAGTGATTCCAAATATCTGCTCATGGTTTCCGTGCTTTTCTTCTTTTGGAAATACTTGGGTCACTTGGCACATTTGATGGTTCAGAAATGTCCTTTAAAAAAAAATTAATAGAAGCAATTAAACAAAACACAATTGTGCATTTCAAGTTTATAGTGATACCTGACATCTAAAACAGTATCAAGTGGTTTTACGTTCTTCGTTATCTACTTATCTGTGTACTGACACGACCGCAAGTGCACGGTTATGTCGAAGTAATATAAAAGATGTTGAATCCCACAGGGAACAATGTTGAGTACTAGAAAGTCCGAGTCCTAATAGCTAGGCGAATCGAAACGTGGGTTTTTGAAGACGGAATTCGAAAACAAACAAGTGCAACTACTTCGGTAGAGAAAAGATATAAGAGAGAATTCAGGGCTACGGCTTCCACCACGACGATAATCTTAATCGCACAAGAAAGATATTAGTTATTTGGTTTATTGGTTTTGCACAAGGAGTCTAACCCTAGGGTACAAGGTGCCCTCTCTCGAGTGATACACCCCGGTGTTCGTTTTAGACCGACCTTCTACTCTCGCGGTGGATCGTTCTAAGACGAACCCAATGAGTTCTATGGTAGACTATGAAATCCTCGAGTGAAGACCAAGCACTCTCGTGTCGAGGTCTCGCAAGTTTTACTCAGAGGTTCGACCCTTACGATCATTCTCTCGATATGAATCGTAATGGCTAACATGCGATATTACTCGGCTAAGGTAAAACTATGAAATAAATACGTCAAAGTAAAATATGCTCACAATTTATACCAAATAGCATAAATAGATACAAAGTTTGCAATTAAAATCATCAAAGGGTTTCCACCAAGCCCCGAAATAGGGTTTACGCTACAATCGTCATTGAAATGCTCAAAATCTCTCTTTTAATGAAATGAAAAGTATAAGAAAATGAAGCTAAGGGGAAGGAGACGATGAACCGAAGGAATCCTGAAGAAATCGTGATGATCGTGTGTCTCAATCTCCGAAAATCTTCAAAAGTTGCCTCTGTCGCCGTGTTCTTCCGCCCGTGCCGCTTCTTCACGTGAATGCTTGATCTTTAGGTCACGAAATTTAGGGCTTTTATATTCTTTCTCTTTGCCTCGAAGTAAGCTTTTGAAAAAGTCCTCACTTGCTAAATTTGGACTTGAATCGGGTTCAAAATCGCCAAAATACTAAATGGGTGTCGGTCAACTCGCCCTAACTCTCCTTTTCCTCAATTGCTCCCCAAATATGGCACGAGAATTAGGGCTTTTATGTTCCTTGCACTCTTCTTCGAATCCGTTTTCCATAGAATCCTCACTTGCTAAATTTGGACTCCAAACGAGTGAGAAATCAAGGAAAAACCGAGTAAGACTCGGACACGCGCGTGAGCCTGGGTTAGAATCACGGGTGAACCCCGTCGGGTTCACCTGCCCGTGATTCCTTCTGTGAGTTTGGCCGAATAGAAGCTCGGTGCACCCCGTGGGGTTCACCCGGCCGTGCTTCTCTCTGGACTAGTTTCGGCCTTCAGGAAATCCGGTGAACCCGGTGGGGTTCACCTGGCCGTGATTCTCACTGTGAAGTTCCTGCAGCCTAGCGAAGGAGGCCGTATTTTTCAGGCTAACTCCATTTAAGCCCAAATTTGACGTGTGACCTTGTCTTCATACAAGAAATCTTCCCATGGCCTTAGAATCTTCAAAATATGTCGAAAAAGGGCGTTTTTACCTGAAATTCCATAAAAGTGCCAAAAAGTGAAGATTCCGAAGATATTAAGTAATTTAGCCTAAAAAGGGCATGAAAGTATTGAAATAAGCCTAGAATTAGCATGAAATATCTATGAAAATTACTACTAAAATGCAACGCATCATGTACTAAGTAGTAAGTAGTAAATCTAAAGTCTAAACTAGTAGAGATTAGAGAAGTAAAGAATGTAAAGCTTTAGCTAAGTTTAAGTATTCAAGTAATCAAGTTCAAGATACATTACCATTATGTATTGAACTATTGATGTTGAACTATTGCTGAACACAGAAGACTGCTACAGACTGCTGAAGACTGAAGCTGCTGAACTGACTAAAGGCTCAACTCAAGCGGCTGCTGAAAGTCGGTGATGAGGGTAGAAGCGTAGAGCACGGAGCCTCAGACTTTGGAGATGACGGTCGACGGGGTCACAGGAGGGAGGTCTCGAGTTCGGAGCTCGGCAAGTCAGTGATGACAAGAGGGACTAGAGACTAGGTCTTGGTGGCCTCGGCACCTCGGCTATTCGGCTGCTAGAGTGCTAGGGGTTAGCGATAATGGACGGGAGCGCTTGGCGAGATGGCGAAGGGGCTCGACGGATGACGGTAGACATGAGGGGATTGGGATAGCGGAAGGTGGAAGCGACGAACGGGCTCGATGGTGGATAGCGGAAGGCAGAAGCAGCGAAGGGGCGAAATCGGCTTGACGGGCGAGTAGGCGATGGCTTCGGCGATTCGGTGAAATGCGAATGCAAACAGCGAACCGAACTGGGGATAAAATAATTAAGGAATTAGGGTTTTTAAAACCTTAGTTCGATTCGGTTTTTTTTATTTTTATAATATAAAATCGAAACCGAACCGATTTTAATTTAGTCGAACCAAAACCGAACCAAACCGAACCGATAATATCATAGCTAAACCCAAACCAAACTGTAAAATTCGATTTGGTTTAGTTCTGTCTTTCGGTCTGAACCAAAATGTGGATAGCCCTACTCCCTACCATCGCTCTCACACGATTAAAACCCACCCGCATCGGCCCATGGAGTGTACAAGTGAAGCGGATGGTCCACGGCAGAGTGCCGCCATAATACCATCCCCGTTCTTTGATTTCACCATCTTCCTCTCTCCTGCCTACAAGAGATCCCCCCCCCACCCCTTTGCCGATGACTTCTTCTACGACGGGCAACTCCTCCTGCTCCACATATCCCTCCGTATCTCCGTGGATGCCACCCTCATCCTCTTCTCCACCGACATCACCATCGCCATATTTCGTGACTCCAACTGTAGCTCATCCTCCTCCACCTTCTCTGCCGGCGCCCTCACCGTTTCAGACGCAACTCCTTATGCCCTAACATCTCACCATGGAGGACCTCTGTCATGTCTTTGCATCTGAGTACCCTTTCTTTGGATCCAAGTACCCCTCCTCTGTCACCACGCAATTCTCATCTGTTGCGGGAATCGCACAAACTCCTAGAGATTGTCGAAGCCATCATCGTTAGCAACAGTCTCGACAATCATCTCATAAATCTCGTTATGAGAAGAATTTGAATTGAGGCCGCTAAGGACAACACGAAGCTTGGAGGCGGAGATCCAACCATTGTCGTCGATGTAGAGATGGCAAACACCTTCTCGAGCTCATCCATCATGTGCAAGCTGAGGGAAGTTGAGCGCGAGGGTGACAGGAACGATGACTTTGATTCGACACTAAGAGTGCATAGATTGAGGGGAGGGGGGGGAGTGAGAGTGGGTGAGGCCTTTAGATTTTTATGGGTTTTTTTTTGGGTTTTAAGATTAGTTAAAAAGATCATATGGGTCCCTACTGAAATCAATTCAATGGTGTCCTCGCTTAAAAAGATCATGTGCATGCTGAGGAAAGTTGAGCGCAAGGGTGACGGGAACGACGACTTGGATTCGACATTGAGAGTGCATGGATTGAGAGAGGGGAGTGAGAGTGGGTGAGACCTTTAGATTTTTATGGGTTTTTTTTGGGCTTTGAGATTAGTTAAAAAGATCATATGGGGCCCTAATGAAATCACTTCGGCGGCATCCCACTTAAAAAAACACGCCCACTCACCCATAATGGATCTTTTCTTCGCGATGTTCTAACTTATTTTTAACAAAAAGATTTATTTAACTAAAATGTGTTAGCCACCCATCCATAGCCATCTTTTTTTTTTTTCAGTTAAGCCCATCTAGCTCAGTTGGTAGAGCGCAAGGCTTTTAACGTTGTGGTTGTGGGTTGGAGCCCCATGGTGGGTGTTGAAAATTCAGAAAATCAATAAACCATCCATTATTTTAGAGAAATTAGCCACCTTATTAGGGAATTTAATCTATACTTTGCATTGTCCAACCTTATTTTTAATAAAAAATATTTATCTAACTAAAATAATTGGCCACCCATCCATCATGGGGAAATCAGACACATTATTCTTTTAATTAAGCCCGTCTCGCTCAATTGTTAGAGCGCAAGGCTCTAACCTTGTGGTTGTGGTTTCGAGCCCCATGGTGGGCGTTGAAATTTAATAAAATAAAATAATAATTAATTCTCTTATAAATATGGGTAAATATGTTAAAATTTTACATTGGGTCTAGATCGTTTTTGTGGCGGGTTCTAAAATACCCACACCCCAAGTAAAAGCTTGTAAGTGGGGACCTCGGGTGAGTGATTTTTTCTGGGTCCCCCAATGATTTTGCCTAGTGATATGAAAGCAGGAAAACCCATATCTCACTCCTTTTCGCACCCCCTTCCATCGCTCTCGTACGATCAAATACCACCCACATCGGCCCATAGAGAGTACAAGCGAAGCGGATGGTCCACGGCGGAGTGTCGCCATAATCCCATCCCCGTCCATTGATTGTGATTTCACCATCTTACTCTCTCCTGCCTACAAGTGATCCCCCCCAACCCCTTTGCCGATGACTTCTTCTGCAAGGGGCAACTCCTCCTGGTCCACATCTCCCCCCGTATCTCTGTGGACGCCAACCTCATCCTCTCCTTCAACGACATCACCATCACCATATTTCGGGACTCCAACTGTAGATCATCCTCCTCTGCCTTCTCTGCTGGCGCCCTCACCGTTTCAGACGCAACTCCTTATACCCTAACATCTCACCATGGAGGACCTCTTTCATGTCTTTGCATCTGAGTACCCTTTCTTTGTATCCAAGTACCCCTCCTCTGTCGCCACCCAATTCTCATCTATTGCAGGAATCGCACAAACTTCTAGAGATTGTGATAGCCATCGTTGTTAACAACAATCTTGACAATCATCTCATATATCTCGTTATGAGAAGGATTTGAATTGAGGTCACTAAGGACAATGCGAAGCTTGGAGGCGGAGATCCTACCATTGTCGTCGATGTAGAGATGGCAAAGACCTTCTTGAGCTCATCCATCATGTGCAAGTTGAGGGAATTTGAGCACAAGGATGACAGGAATGACAACTTGGATTCGACATTGAGAGTGCATAAATTGGGGGGGGGGGGTGAGAGTGGGTGAGACCTTTAGATTTTTATGGGTTTTTTGGGGGCTTTGAGATTAGTTAAAAAGATCATATGGGGCCCTAATGAAATCACTTCAACGGCGTCCCAGTTAAAAAAAACACGCCCACTCACCCATAATGGATCTTTACTTCGACATGTTCTAACTTATTTTTTAGAAAAAAAAATTATTTAACTAAAACGTGTTAGCCACCCATCCATAGCCACCTTTTTTTTTTCAATTATGCCCATCTAGCTTATTTGATAGAGCGCAAGGCTTTTAACCTTGTGGTCGTGGGTTCGAGCCCCATGGTGGGTGTTGAAAATTAATAAAAAAAAATAATTTGCCACCTATCCATCATGGAGAAATCATACACATTATTTTTTTAATTAAGCCCATCCAGCGCAGTTGGTAGAGCACAAGGTTCTTAACCTTGTGTTCGTGGGTTTGAGCCCCACAGTGGGCGTTGAAATTTAATAAAATAAAATAATAATTGATTCTAATGCAGAAATTAGCTATATAAGTTGAGAATTTAGGATAATTAATTCTCTTATATATACGGGTAAATTTGTAAAAAATTTTCTTTGGGTCGAGATCAGTCTCGCGGCGGGTTCTAAAATACCTGCACCACTAGGTAAAAACTTGTAAGCGGGGACCTCGGGTGAGTGATTTTTGTAGGGTCCCCCTATTATTTTGCTTAGTGATCTCAAAGCAGGAAAACCCATATCTCGCTCCTTTTTGCACTCCCTACCATTGCTCTCGCACGATAAAAAACCTCCCGCATTGGCCCATGGAGTGTACAAGCAAAGTGGATGGTCCATGGCGGAGTGCCGCCATAATCCCATCCTTGTCCTCTGATTTTGATTTTCACCATCTCCCTTTCTCATGCCTACAAGTGATCCCCCCCCACACCCCTTTGCCGACAACTTCCTCTGCAAGGGGCAACTCCTCCTGCTCCACATCTCCCCTCGTATCTCTGTGGACATCACCCTCATCCTCTCCTCCACCGACATCACCATCGCCATATTTCGTGATTCCAACTATAGCTCATCCTCCCCCGCCTTCTCTGCCGGCGCCCTCACCGTTTCAGACGCAACTCCTTATACCCTAATATCTTACCATGGAGGACCTCTGTCGTGTCTTTGCCCCCCCCCCCCCCCCCCCCCCCCCGCTTCTGTTGCCACACAATTCTAATCTATTGTGGGAACTGCACAAACTCCTAGAGATTGTCGAAGCCATCGTCTTTAGTGATAATCTCGACAATCATCTCACAGATCTTGTTATGAGAAGGATTCGAATTGAGGTCGCTAAGGACAACGCGAAGCTCGGAGGCGGAGATCCTTCCTTGTTGTCGATGGAGAGATGGCAAAGACCTTCTCAAGCTCATCCATCATGTGCAAGCTGAGGGAAGTTGAGCACGAGGGTGATTTGAATGACGACTTGGATTCAACATTGAGAGTGCACAGACTGAGAGGGGGAAGTAAGAGTGGGTGAGACCATTAGATTTTTATGGGTTTTTTTTTTGGGCTTTTTGATTAGTTAAAAAGATCATATGGATCCCTACTGAAATCACTTCAATGGTGTCTCGCTTAAAAAAACACGCCCACCCACCCATAATGGATCTTTACTTCACCATGTTCTAACTTATTTTTAACAAAATAATTTATTTAACGAAAACTTGTTTGCCACCCATCCATGCCATCTTTTTTTTCAATTAAGCCCATTTAGCTCAGTTGGTAGAGCACAAGGCTTTTAACCTTGTGGTCATGGTTTCGAGCCCCACAGTGGGCATTGAAATTTAATAAAATAAAATAAAATAATAGTTGATTCTAATGAAGAAATTAGCCATATAAGTAGAGAATTTAGGATAATTAATTCTTTTATATATACAGGTAAATTTGTTAAAATTTTACTTAGGGTCTAGATCGTTTTTGCAGTGAATTCTAAAATACCCACACCCCCATGTAAAAACTTGTAAGCGGGGACCTCGGGTGAGTGATTTTTGTAGGGTCCCCCTATGATTTTGCTTAGTGATCTAAAAGCTAGAATACCCATATCTCGCTCCTTTTCACACTCCCTACCATCGCTCTCACACAATCAAAACCCACCCGCATCGGCCCATGGAGAGTACAAGCAAAGCTGATGGTCCACGGCGGAGTGCTGCCGTAATCCTATCCTCGTCCTCTGATTTTGATTTCATCATCTTCCTCTTTCCTGCCTACAAGTGATCCGCCCCCACCCCTTTGCCGATGACTTCTTCTGCGAGGGGCAACTCCTCATGCTCCACATCTCCCCCTATATCTCTGTGGATGCCGCCCTCATCCTCTCCTCCACCGACATCACCATCGCCATATTTCATGACTTCTACTGTAGCTTATCCTCCCCCGCCTTCTCTGCCAGCACCCTCACCATTTCAGATGCAACACCTTATACCCTATCATCGCACCATGGAGGACCTCTGTCATGTCTTTGCAGCCAAGTACCCTTCCTCTAGATCCAAGTACCCCACCTCTGTCGCCACCCAATTCTCATCTATTGTGCAAACTGGACAAACTCCTAGAGATTGTCGAAGCCATCGTCTTTAGTGATAATCTCGACAATCATCTCACAGATCTTGTTATGAGAAGGATTCGAATTGAGGTCGCTAAGGACAACGCGAAGCTCGGAGGCAGAGATCCTTCCTTGTCGTCGATGGAGAGATGGCAAAGACCTTCTCAAGCTCATCCATCATGTGCAAACTGAGGGAAGTTGAGCGCGAGGGTGACGGGAACGATGACTTGGATTCGACATTGAGAGTGCACAGACTAAGAGGGGGGAGTAAGAGTGGGAGAGTCCTTTAGATTTTTATGGGTTTTTTTGGGGCTTTTAGATTAGTTCAAAGATCATATGGGGCCCTACTGAAATCACTTCAGCGGTATCCCACTTAAAAAAACACGCCCACTTACCTATTATGGATCTTTACTTCACCATGTTCTAACTTATTTTTAACAAAAAATTTATTTAACGAAAACTTGTTAGCCACCCATCCATAGCCATCTTTTTTTTCAATTAAGCCCATCTAGCTTAGTTGGTGGAACGCAAGGCTTTTAACCTTGTGGTTGTGGGTTCGAGCCCCATAGTGGGCGTTGAAATTGCATAAAATGAGTAAAAACCATCCATTATTTTAGAGAAATTAGCCACCGTCTTAGGGAATTTTATTTAAACTTTGCCTTCTCCAATCTTATTATTAAAAAATTTTCATTTGAATAAAATAATTTGCCACCCATTCATCATGGGGAAACTTGAGACATTATTTTTTAATTATGCTCGTCTAGCTTAGTTGGTAGAGTGCAAAGCTCTTTACCTTTGGTTCATGGGTTCAAGCCCCATGGCGGATAATCAAATTTAATAAAATAAAATAAAAATACCAACACCCCGTAGGAAAAAACTTGTAAGTGGGGACCCCAGATGAGTTATTTTTTCATGGTCCCCGTATGAAAACCAACCCGCATCAGCCCATGTAGAGTACAAGTGAAGCGGATGGTCCACGGCGGAGTGCCACCATAATCCCATCCCCATCCTCTAATTTTGATTTCACCATCTCCCTCTTTCCTACCTACAAGTAACCCCCCACCCACCCCTTTGCCGGTGACTTCTTCTGCAAGGGGCAACTCCTCCTACTCCACAACTCCACCCGTATCTTCGTGGATGCTGTTGGGAAACCCCGGGGACATTTTACAATTTTCAGAGCCATGGACATACATTTTACGCAGCGGAAGAATGTCCCCGAAACAGGCTAGTCCCAAAAACCCAGTGAAGATCTCTTGCGAGGGGGTCGACACGATGTGATAGTAAGTACCTTTAAGCAATTAGAAGCCGATGTCGATGAAGGCGCCCAAGTGTTCGCCCTCTGCAGTCTCGCACACACGGATTCCTCGAGTTTTCTTCTTCCTCGCCCGGTGCTAGCCTCGGGAAGAAGATCCATGCCTTAGGAGAGTCCTCCAAGCAACTTGCGCCACCACCAAGATGTGATGCGCCAAGGAGATGGAAGGAGAAGAGAACGCCGCAAGCCTTCTTGTTCCTTTGCGCCAAGGAAAGGAAAAGGAGAAGCATGCTTGCGCCCTTGATGGAAGAAGAAGAGCTCTAAGCTCTCCAAGCCGTCGCCCTCTAATGCTTCACGCCTCCAAGGAATTAGCATCATGAAGAGAGGGGGCGGCAAGGGCTTATTTATAGGAGCAAGAGGCGGTTAGGAATTAGCATTATTTTTTCATGGTCCCCGTATGAAAACCAACCCACATCAGCCCATGTAGAGTACAAGTGAAGCGGATGGTCCACGGCGGAGTGCCACCATAATCCCATCCCCATCCTCTAATTTTGATTTCACCATCTCCCTCTTTCCTACCTACAAGTAACCCCCCACCCACCCCTTTGCCGGTGACTTCTTCTGCAAGGGGCAACTCCTCCTACTCCACAACTCCACCCGTATCTTCGTGGATGCTGTTGGGAAACCCCGGGGACATTTTACAATTTTCAGAGCCATGGACATACATTTTACGCAGCGGAAGAATGTCCCCGAAACAGGCTAGTCCCAAAAACCCAGTGAAGATCTCTTGCGAGGGGGTCGACACGATGTGATAGTAAGTACCTTTAAGCAATTAGAAGCCGATGTCGATGAAGGCGCCCAAGTGTTCGCCCTCTGCAGTCTCGCACACACGGATTCCTCGAGTTTTCTTCTTCCTCGCCCGGTGCTAGCCTCGGGAAGAAGATCCATGCCTTAGGAGAGTCCTCCAAGCAACTTGCGCCACCACCAAGATGTGATGCGCCAAGGAGATGGAAGGAGAAGAGAACGCCGCAAGCCTTCTTGTTCCTTTGCGCCAAGGAAAGGAAAAGGAGAAGCATGCTTGCGCCCTTGATGGAAGAAGAAGAGCTCTAAGCTCTCCAAGCCGTCGCCCTCTAATGCTTCACGCCTCCAAGGAATTAGCATCATGAAGAGAGGGGGCGGCAAGGGCTTATTTATAGGAGCAAGAGGCGGTTAGGGGAGAATGGCAAGTGTTGACAATTAGGGCATGATTCTAGGAGATTATCCAATCAAATATATTGATTAAATCTCCACTCCCATATGCGCCTAAGACTTTCCAAAGCAAGCATCAGCCATATGCGCCCATATCATGCCATATGAGGCATTAATCTCATCCATGCGCCTAGACCTAGTCAAGGCAATATGATGGATTGCCTAATGTGGCTTGGGCGCAAGTCCTAATCCAATTAGGACTCTAATTATGTTAATAATCAGCCCACAATTGTCAAACACAATCCAATCAATTATCTTGTGTGATTTAATCAAATCCAATTTGATTTAATCACCTAGGATATACCAAACAAGGCATAGGCGCAAATTCTAGTCCAACTAGAATCCCATATGCGCCTATCCCATTAATTCATCCCCATTATACCCTTTAAGCCTTATAGCCCTTCAATACAACTTATTAGCAAGCCCAACTAAGTAATGGGCCAAGCCCAAAGTCCATTATGCATGTTAACCAAGCTATTGGATCCAATCCAATTTAACCCATGGTTAAATGAGGCTAACCATGGTTAATTTGATCGATATGCCAAAACGGAAGTTGGCCCCAATAAGTTTCTTCCATCTCATCAGGCCCATTGGCGCTGATGAAATCTCCCAAATAGATCAGAGTTATCCAATAACTCAATCTAAAGGCTACCCGATCAATATGAAAACTCGAGTATCAAGGTGTGCGACCCTGTAGGTTCCTCTAACGCTGGCAGTGCTGACCAAAGGTCATCACAAGCAGTGAGTGGCACCTAGCAGTGCATCGCTGCTACCCAGGTTATTGGAATGGATATCGACATCGACATCCCCATCATCGCAACTAGGTACAGATGCATTACAGTCTCTTTGCCGTACTGATATCCGATTGGACAAGTGTGTCACCACTTGTTTTCATCCAATCACATGGCTATGACTAAAACAGGTTCTCACCTGGGTATGGCCATACACTCTCAGTCATAGAACCATAAGGGAGCTCCATGGATATCATACTTTCCTAAGGAAGGGGCAAATCCTATGTCTGTCCATTGACCTTCTCATATGGGTCGTGACATGCTCAATGACAACCGTTATGACCTCCCAACTACGGCAAGGTGTTAGGTTGCATCAAAGCAAGTCCCTAACCATATAGAATGGTCAATGACCTCAAGTCAAGGGATCAATGCATCTCCTGTCACTTGTGAGGATAACTCATGACACCAAGTCATGGCCTCACAGTGGGTCTATCCAGTATATCCTCCAATGATATACACATGTGTCTGCGTTAGCACCACGTGCCTAACCAGCCCACATACCAGTCTCTCAAGTACCAGAGTTGTCCCATATCCACTCAGGTACATCGACTGGGGACTATAGTTCGAGCACAGATCCAATCTGTCTCCAGGGACATTATCATGTAAGTACACAATCGCAGGTGTAG
Source organism: Costus lasius (assembly GCA_027563935.2). Lineage (NCBI taxonomy): Eukaryota > Viridiplantae > Streptophyta > Magnoliopsida > Zingiberales > Costaceae > Costus > Costus lasius. The sequence continues at coordinate 127,012,037 of CM050446.2, forward strand.
ACAAACAATGATAACGACAATGCCAGAAAGATATATATTAATATCAGAGTCAAGTAGTACAAAGATGGACCAAAACTAGGTCCTAGGGCATATACACCAACAATCTCCCACTTGCACTAAGACCTAGAGGTTGAGCAACGTCAACCCCATATCTCTAGTACGACCATCATGCTTCTGCTGCGCCAAAGCCTTGGTCAGTGGGTCTGCTAGATTGCTCTCTGTATCAACTCTGCTAATCTTGACATCACCTCGATCAATGATCTTTTTGATCAGGCAAAATCTCTTGAGTATGTGTTTGGACCTTTGATGAGACCGTGGTTCCTTAGTATGTGCAGTTCCCATTGTTGTCATAGTAGAGCTCAATGGGATCCATTGCACTTGGAACCACCTGAAGTTCAGAAAAGAACTTCCTGATCCAAACGGCTTCATTGGCTGCCTCAGAAGCAACCACATACTCAGCTTCGGTTGTAGAATTAGCTATGGTGGATTGCTTGAAGCTCTTCCAGCATACAGCACCTCCAACCATCTTAAACTAATAGCTGGTCTGCGATCTGAAGTCGTCAGGATCAGACTGGAACGACTCATCAGTGAAGCCCTGCACACTGAGTTCTTCCTGTCCCCCGTAGACTTTATAGAATAAATCCTTAGTCCCTTTCAGGATACTCAAGGATATTCTTCACAGCCATCCAGTGCTGCAAACTAGGATTGGATTGGTATCGGCTGGTTATGCTCACAGCATAAGCCACAACTGGTCTAGTACACAACATTGCATACATGATCGATCCCACCACCGAAGCATAGGGCACTCGACTCATGTCATCTCTCTCAGGCTCTGTGTTGGTACACTGGTTCTTTGAGAGAGTAAGGCCATGTCTCACTGGAAGGTATCCCTTCTTGGATTGCTCTAAGTTGAACCTCTCTAGGACCTTATCAATGTGGGTACTCTGACTAAGGGCCAAGAGCATCTTGGATCTATCCCGGTAGATCCTCACGCCCAGAATATAGGCGGCCTCCCCTAAGTCTTTCATCTCGAAACACTTCCCTAACTATGTCTCACAGCTTGAAGACTAGGGATGTCGTTTCGGATGAGTAGTATGTCATCGACATACATGACCAGAAAAGTCACCATGCTCCCACTGAATTTTCTGTATACACAGGCGTCATCTTCACTTTTGATAAAGCTATAATCTCTCACAGCTTCATCAAACTGAAGATTCTAACTTCGAGATGCTTGCTTTAATCCATAAATGGATTTCTTTAGCCTGCAGACTTTACTAGTATCTGCAGGATGGATGAAGTCATTAGGTTGTGTCATATACACATCCTTAGTTAGCTTCCCGTTAAGGAACGTTGTCTTCACATCCATCTGCCATATCTCATAGTCATGATATGCAGCTATAGCAAGCAGAATCCGAATGGATTTGATCATGGCAACTGGCGAGAAGGTTTCATCATAGTCCATCCCGTGGACTTGTTTAAATCCTTTAGCCACTAGTCTACCCTTATAGGTAACTATTTTGCCATCCATGTCTGTCTTCCTCTTGAAGACCCATTTACACCCTATGGGTTTTACCCCATCAGGCAGCTCAACCAAATCCCAGACTTGGTTAGCCGACATGGAATCCATCTCGGATCGCATGGCCTCAAGCTATCTCTCGGAGTCCGGTCCACTGACCGCCTCATCATAAGTCCTGGGTTCATCCTCCATGATGAAGATCCCGTCGTGTTGGGTCGGCAGCGACCCATACCTCTCAGGTGCACGATGAAACCTCCCAGACCTACATGGGGCCTGTGTCTGAGCCTCAGGCTGCCTAGCAACCGGTGCAAGTGGCTCAGGTTTCCATCTCTATGTCTTGTGGTTGCACTTGGACCTCGTCCAAGTCAAACTTCCTCCCACTATCTTCTTTCATGAGAAATTCTTTCTCTAGAAAGACCACACCCCGAGCAACAAAAACTTTGTTCTCGGTGGGAATATAGAAGTAGTAACCCTTAGTCTCCTTAGGGTACCCCACAAACATACACTTATCAGATCTAGGTTCTAGCTTGCTAGAATCCTGACGTTTGACATAAGCCTCACATCCCTAGATCTTGATAAAAGTGAGATTAGGGCGTCTCCCATTCCATACCTCGTATGGAATCTTTGAGACACTCTTGAATGGAACATTATTCAGTATTAGAGAAGCTTTTTCAAGTGCATGTCCCCAGAATGACGGAGGTAGAGTTGCATGACTCATCATAGACCGAACTATGTCCAACAAGGTTCGATTTCTCCTTTCAGATACACCATTCTACCGAGGTGCTCTAGGAGGAGTGAGTTGGGATAGGATCCCACACTTACTCAAATAGTCAAAGAATACACTGCTCAGGTGCTCTCCATCACGATCTGATCGAAGATCCTTAAAGGATCTACCAAGTTGGTTCTCTACTTCATGTCTGAACTCCTTAAATTTCTCAAAGGATTCAGACTCATGTCTCATCATGTAGACATAACCTTATCTACTGAAGTCATCAGTAAATGTGATGAAGTAGTTATACCCTCCTTTGGCTTGTTTATTGAATAGCCCACACACATCACTATGTATGAGATCCAACAAACCTCCTGCCCTCTCACCAGTCTTGGTGAAGGGCATCTTTGTCATTTTCCCTAATAAACAAGTCTCACATGTATCAAGTTCCTCCAAGGAACTCGAATCTAGCAACCCATTTGCGATTCTTGTTTATATGGGCTAATCGACAATGCCGTAGGAAAGCACCAACTGAACCACTCAATTTGGTCCTTTTAATATTTATGTTACAAATAGAGCTAACCATGTCCAAGACATGCGGACCATTGCACAAAGTACCCTTCCCATAAAACATGTTTGCAAAAGAAAAAGAACATAAGTTCTCTTTTATTTCAAACCTAAATCCTTTCTTTGCCAAGCAAGGAGTGGATACAATGTTTTGGTAAGGGAAGGTACATAATAGCAATTGTCTAGCTTTAACTGAAGTCCAGAAGGCAGGGAGAAAAACTCCTACAGCAACAGCAGCAACTTGTGCCCTGTTACCTATCCGTAGGTCAATCTCTCTAGGCCTTACCGATCTATCCTTTCTGAGCCTTTGCATATTTGTACTCCACATGCGGTATCCAATACCCATGTCATAGGAGTAGAAAGGTTGACTTCGGTAACATAAATACCTGAGCATGAAGACAAGGCCTTGCCTTTCTTCTCCTCATTCTGAAGTTGCAACATGTCCTTCAACATGTGAGGTGGCCCTCCACATGAATAGCACCTATTATTCCTGATCATATCCATCTTTAATTTCAGTTCCTTGGTCAAGCCTTTCGGCTCAACACGCTGAATATCAACTTTAGCAGGATTGAGCTCAACCAATTCATCAAAGAGCTGCCTTAGATTAAAATAATTTCAGAGGCACTCTTCGATTCATATCACCCTTTAAATTCAAGTGACATGTTGGTTAGCAACCTCCAAAGTATCAACCTGATGCTTATCATAAGCATCCCTCTCAGCCGCTGAGGCCGAGCATGGAAGTGGCTCAGGAATAAGACGCTCAAGAACATAAAGCTTCCTCTCGAGCTTGAGCACGATTCTCAAGTTCATATACCAATCCAGTAAGTTGGATCCAACCAACTTATCCAGGGTAGATCGCAGTGACCAACTGCTATTGTTCATAGCCATTGTTCTACAACAACCAAGAAACAACAGATTAGTACTACATCGAGTCATTTAAACTGGACTTGCCTTTTAAATGACCATGGCTCCCACTATTTTTAATCGAATTGACAACCCACAAAGTCAATCGAGAAATCCAAGATTTCCTAGTGAGATGAGATCCTCATTCCACACAGGGCTTCGCGTCCCACGAGGGTGGGATGAGATGCACAAAGTGACCCATGTTTCCTAAGGTGGGCGCGCCGGCCGATTGCTCCAAGCAATTCCCCTTATTGAGATAGTCCAGGCATTTCATGTCCAGCGAGGGCTGGATACAACATGAAACCCTTACCTCTCAACGATGCCTCTAGACTTTCACCATGTGCCCAGCACATGTGAACTTCTAGTCAAGTCCATCCCTAACCGTTATGCCCAGGGCCAACGAGTTTCCTTGCGAAGGCACGCCCAGGTTAAAACTAGACTGGGGAAACCATTGCCACCACGCACTTTCTAAAGATAAGTGGGTGTGTCCCACGAGGGTGGGAAACAGTTCACAACTCCACTGATCGATAGCTTAGTGAGGGCTACGCGTTAGAAGGCTACTAGACTTGATATTTTAATTGAGGGTTTTTGTTTAAGGTCTCATCATCTTAGTTTTATCTTATGTCTATCATTACAGGCATGCAATCCTATGGTGATAACATAACAATAAAACATCACAGGCATGCTTTAGCTTTTGTAAAGAAAGCAATAAAAGGATGATGTGATCATAGCCCATTCAAGACATTGAACCAATCCATGCCAAAAAGGGGTTCAACTCTTGACCTAGGATTCAAGCCCCAAGATTAGACCTAGCCTAGCCGACCTCTAGCTCTATCTTCAAGGTTGGCTCCAAGGTCATTCTCCCATGGTTTAGCTCTCAAACCCTAGGGGTACACCCACAAGGTTCGGCCAATGCCATGGTCTTCCTCCAAGGAATGTGCGCCATTTAGCAAGCCACAAGAGGGATAGCACACAAGCACAAGGCTCGGCCAAACCCTAACTTGCGCCCCCATGCAAGGATGTGCCACCTTTGAAGCTTGTTGCGCCATCATGCAAGGATGCGCAACCAAGCAAGCATGCACCTTGCTCCAAGTAGATGCGCCATCCTAATCTTCTTCTTAGTTAAAAGCAAAAAGAAAAGCGGCACGCAGGCCTCACAAGGATACATCACAGGCATGTTAAGGGGCTTGATATATGACCACAACATCATGCATAATCAAGTACTTACTCATGCAATTCTATATGCTCATGAAAAACATAAAATCTGAAATTTTACTTTTTCATAAAACATGTCTCTCTTCCTTCCCTTCATATCACAAATCTTTGATTCTAAGTTTCTCTCAGGAGTCTACAAGAGGCATACCGGTTGCCCTCCTTGCAATCCCTAACTTGCTAGGATAAGGGCAATCACCCAGTCCATGCCCTATTCCAACAAGTCTCTCAAGACAGGTCTATCCTATTATGAGAGGAGAAATTTTCTCTTCCACGTATGGGTCTATCCCATCACATGAAGAGAGCAAAGAACCACAAGAAGTTAATTAGAAGTAAGAAACAAGAGACCTACAATTTTTCTACTTAAAGAAAAATCATGCGCCAACATCTATGCAATATGCGAAAATGTAGATATGGCATGTGAGCATGAAAAGCATGAAAGAACATCGTTTGAGGCTCGCAAGTAGCTTTGATACCACTGTTGGGAAACCCCGGGGACATTTTACAATTTTCAGAGCCATGGACATACATTTTACGCAGCGGAAGAATGTCCCCGAAACAGGCTAGTCCCAAAAACCCAGTGAAGATCTCTTGCGAGGGGGTCGACACGATGTGATAGTAAGTACCTTTAAGCAATTAGAAGCCGATGTCGATGAAGGCGCCCAAGTATTCGCCCTCTGCAGTCTCGCACACACGGATTCCTCGAGTTTTCTTCTTCCTCGCCCGGTGCTAGCCTCGGGAAGAAGATCCATGCCTTAGGAGAGTCCTCCAAGCAACTTGCGCCACCACCAAGATGTGATGCGCCAAGGAGATGGAAGGAGAAGAGAACGCCGCAAGCCTTCTTGTTCCTTTGCGCCAAGGAAAGGAAAAGGAGAAGCATGCTTGCGCCCTTGATGGAAGAAGAAGAGCTCTAAGCTCTCCAAGCCGTCGCCCTCTAATGCTTCACGCCTCCAAGGAATTAGCATCATGAAGAGAGGGGGCGGCAAGGGCTTATTTATAGGAGCAAGAGGCGGTTAGGGGAGAATGGCAAGTGTTGACAATTAGGGCATGATTCTAGGAGATTATCCAATCAAATATATTGATTAAATCTCCACTCCCATATGCGCCTAAGACTTTCCAAAGCAAGCATCAGCCATATGCGCCCATATCATGCCATATGAGGCATTAATCCCATCCATGCGCCTAGACCTAGTCAAGGCAATATGATGGATTGCCTAATGTGGCTTGGGCGCAAGTCCTAATCCAATTAGGACTCTAATTATGTTAATAATCAGCCCACAATTGTCAAACACAATCCAATCAATTATCTTGTGTGATTTAATCAAATCCAATTTGATTTAATCACCTAGGATATACCAAACAAGGCATAGGCGCAAATTCTAGTCCAACTAGAATCCCATATGCGCCTATCCCATTAATTCATCCCCATTATACCCTTCAAGCCTTATAGCCCTTCAATACAACTTATTAGCAAGCCCAACTAAGTAATGGGCCAAGCCCAAAGTCCATTATGCATGTTAACCAAGCTATTGGATCCAATCCAATTTAACCCATGGTTAAATGAGGCTAACCATGGTTAATTTGATCGATATGCCAAAACGGAAGTTGGCCCCAATAAGTTTCTTCCATCTCATCAGGCCCATTGGCGCTGATGAAATCTCCCAAATAGATCAGAGTTATCCAATAACTCAATCTAAAGGCTACCCGATCAATATGAAAACTCGAGTATCAAGGTGTGCGACCCTGTAGGTTCCTCTAACGCTGGCAGTGCTGACCAAAGGTCATCACAAGCAGTGAGTGGCACCTAGCAGTGCATCGCTGCTACCCAGGTTATTGGAATGGATATCGACATCGACATCCCCATCATCGCAACTAGGTACAGATGCATTACAGTCTCTTTGCCGTACTGATATCCGATTGGACAAGTGTGTCACCACTTGTTTTCATCCAATCACATGGCTATGACTAAAACAGGTTCTCACCTGGGTATGGCCATACACTCTCAGTCATAGAACCATAAGGGAGCTCCATGGATATCATACTTTCCTAAGGAAGGGGCAAATCCTATGTCTGTCCATTGACCTTCTCATATGGGTCGTGACATGCTCAATGACAACCGTTATGACCTCCCAACTACGGCAAGGTGTTAGGTTGCATCAAAGCAAGTCCCTAACCATATAGAATGGTCAATGACCTCAAGTCAAGGGATCAATGCATCTCCTGTCACTTGTGAGGATAACTCATGACACCAAGTCATAGCCTCACAGCGGGTCTATCCAGTATATCCTCCAATGATATACCCATGTGTCTGCGTTAGCACCACGTGCCTAACCAGCCCACATACCAGTCTCTCAAGTACCAGAGTTGTCCCATATCCACTCAGGTACATCGACTGGGGACTATAGTTCGAGCACAGATCCAATCTGTCTCCAGGGACATTATCATGTAAGTACACAATCGCAGGTGTAGACAAACAATGATAACGACAATGCCAGAAAGATATATATTAATATCAGAGTCAAGTAGTACAAAGATGGACCAAAACTAGGTCCTAGGGCATATACACCAACAGATGCCACCCTCATCCACTCCCCTCCACTGACATCACCATTGCCATATTTCGTGACTCCAATTGTAGCCCATCCTCCTCTGCCTTCTCTGCCGGTGCCCTCACCGTTTCAGACGCAACTCCTTATACCCAAAAATCTCACCATGGAGGACATCTGTTGTGTCTTTGCATCCGAGTAACCTTCCTTTGGTTCCAAGTACCCCTCCTCTGTCGCCACCAATTCTCATCTATTGTGGGAATTGCACAAACTCCTAGAGATTGTATGGGAAGAATTTTAATTGAGGTTGCTAAGGACAACGCGAAGCTCGGAGGCGGAGATCCTGCCATTGTCGTCGATGTAGAGATGATAAAGACCTTCTCGAGCTCATCCATCATGTGAAAGCTGTGGGAAGTTGAGTGCGAGGGTGACGGGAACGACGACTTGGATTCGACATTGAGAGTACACAGATTGAGAGGGGGAAGTGAGAGTGGGTGAGACCTTTAGATTTTTATGGGTTTTTTGGGGGCTATGAGATTATTTAAAATGATCATATGGGGCCCTACTGAAATCACTTCAGCGGCATCCTACTTAAGAAAATTTTGGTGTATATGCCCTACAGACCAATGTATGGACATGGTCAGGCATTGCTTGAATGTACTTTGATAGAATTAATGAAATTGATATAATCAATAAAGGCATGGTCGTTATTATGCAGATTGCTTTACCTGCGTTGATGTATTGAATTGCATATATAATGTCCCAGGAGTTTGGATTGGATCCATTCTCACAAGCTATCCCCAGTCAAGGTACCTTAGCAGATATGGGACAGCTTTGGTACATGTGAGCTTGGTGTATGGGCTGGTTAGGTGCAGGGCACAGTAACGCAGACATACAGGTGCATTGGATGCACTGGAGTGATCCACCGTGAGGATTGACTTGTCTAGTCAACGAGTCAATCTCACATGCAAGAGGTTTGCATTGATCCTTAGACTTGAGGTATTCATGTCTAGATTTGATGATGGATATGCTTTAATACAGTCTTACGTCTCTCCGTAATTGGGAGATCAAAACGACTGTCATTGGGCATGTCATAAGTCATGTAGAGACATGGATGACCAATAGTAGGATTTGCCCCTTCCTTCAGAGGAAGCATGATATCCACTTAGGGGCGCCCCACCTCATTGGTGCATGACAGGAATGTGTGGCCACACTGATTGAGTCATGACCAGTAGATTGGATTAACAAATATGGACTAAATCCAATGGCGGGATATCAGTTAGGCAAAGGGATCTATAATGCAATGGGAATCCTCGTTGCTTGTTAGGAGTTGTTGCCATAATGACTTAAGTCCTATGACATGGGTAGTAGTGATGTGTTGCTAGATACCCCTCACTACTTATGATGTTTACATCATTGCCATCGTCATATGGATCCTACGGGGTCACACGCAATAGACTCTTGACGTTGCTTTAATCAGAAGCCTTTGGATCAAGTTATTGGATAACTTGGATCCATTTGGAAGATTTCATCAGCGCCAATGGGCCTGATGAGTTGGAAGAAAGTTATTGGAGCCAAACTTCATTTTTGGCAGGTTGACCCGAAATTGACCTTAATTGGTCACATTTGGATTAGGGTTGCATTGGATTGGATCCAATGGCTTAATCAACCCATGCCATGAAGTTTGGGCTAGCTCATTATCCAATGAGGCCCAATAATAAGTTGTCATGAAGAGGGAATTGGCTTAAAAGGGTATAATGGGGAGAAACCCAACCCCATTGGCGCCTAGGGGCATAATGGGGTGTGGGTGGCATAAATTGCTTCCTTTGGAAGGAAGTGGCGCCTCCCCCTTCATCCATTCATGGTATCTTGTCTCTATGGTAAGTATTGGGGATGATATGGCTTGAGGACTCTTTTGGAAAGAGCTTGAGCGCATATGAGAAGTAGGGAGATGTTTATGGTAAAGTCTTGGAGACTTTCCTTATCTCATAAACCCTACATGCACCCAAACCCTTACCCTAGCCAAATACCTCTTGCATGTTGCGCCTAGCCCTTCTCCTTGGATGGAAAGAATGCCTCTAAGGCATGTCTTGGGCTGATATGGCTATTGGGCAAATAAGGATAGGTTGAATGAGGTTTATGGCAAAGTCTTGGAGACTTTCCTTACCACAAACCCCTCTCATCCTAACCGCCCACTTGGCATGATCCTAGTCATTGCCCTAGCCGCCCCTTATCCTATTAATAGGACCCTTGCCGCCCTCTCTTGTTGGTTGTTGGTTCGATTCCTTGGAGGTGTGAACAAACATAGAGAGGTGTGAGCTAGGGCAAAGGGCGACAACATCAAGGTGGCGCAACCTTCCTCCTCTTTGTAGCCGCAAGCCTTCTTCTCCTTCTTCTCCTCTTGGCGCAACTTGGAGAAGGGCTTGGTGGCGACATCTCTTGGAGAGAATTGGAAGTTTAAGGTGGCGACAACTTGAGGGCTTGGAGCTCTCCTTCTTCCATCAAAGGCGCAAGCAAGTTCTTCTTATTCTTCTTCTCATCTTCTTGGCGCAAGGATTCTTTGAGCTTGGTGGCGTCTTCTTGCCACAAGCCCTCATCGTCCCTTGGCCATAGGCGCACCTTGGAGGTGGCGCAAGCAAAGAAGAAGAAGGAAGTACTTGGCGCATCATCTTCCTCCTCATCTCTTCTTGGCGCTTCTACCTTGGAGGTGGCGCAAGTTTTGAAGAGAGTGATAAGGCTTGATTCTCTTCCCGAGGCTAGCACCAAGCGTGGAAGGGAGCAACGATCAAGGAGTCGACGCGTGGATACTTGTAGAGGACGAACACTTGGGCGTCTTCAACTTGGCACCTTCATCCTAACAAGCAATAAAGGTACTAAACCTAACACATCCTTGTGTTCTCTCCCTCGCATGGATCCTTGGGACTGGAATGTGTTTCGGGTGTAATGCTTCTTCCGCTGCGTCCTGGGACTGCAAAAATTTTAAATTACACCCGGCATTCCCTAACAGTGGTATCAAAGCTACTTGCGAGAAACACAAGGTGTACGTTTGCTTGTGTGAAAAATTTTTGGAAAATTTTTCTTTCATCTATGCGCGATTCACCTAGAAGGCGCTTTCATCCAAATTTCTTTTATCAATTTTATGGCCGAAATTTGGATTGTGTTTATGATGGATTTAAGACCAAAGGCGCACGTAGTTTTGTCAAGTAGGACGGGCATTGTGTCTTCGGACTGGCCGGGTCTCTTGATCTGACAAAATTGCCAGCCGATAGGGTCCATGAAATCATCATGAAACTTGATCCCAATTTTAGCATAAATTTGATTGAGAGAATGCTTTGGATGGAGTTGGCGCATAAGGGGATAAAATTTGATTATTCCGGTTTTTCAAATTTTATATATGCGCCACTTGTCTCTTCCATGGGTTGATATGGTCATAGCGAGTGCCCTCCTGTGTTGTGATGTGGAAGCATGTTTCCACCTGTGATGAATGCTTGTAAAATCTTTCTGCCACCTGCGTGTGGTTCTCCCCCTTCTTGATGTAAAATTTTCATCTTTCCTTAGAATAGATGTAGAACTGTTTACATAAGATAGGTTAAGGTTCATCAAAGACAACAAGGTGTCTTCTTCAACCGATATCAGAGTGGCGCCAGCTTTGGAAGCTTGGTGATGGACTTGCGGCTGAAGGAAGGACACTAGCTTTCGGCTTCTGGCATGGGCTGATTTGCTTCAGGGACTCGCAACCCTTGGATGCACGATAACATGTCACATGGCTCGTGACAAGTTATATGTATGAAAAGGGCTATGACCATATCGACCAAACTAGCATGCCTGTGATGGTTTATTATTTTGTCCATAGCATGCCTGTGATGTTTTTCCTTTGCTGCCATAACCATAGGAAAACTGCATGCTAGAAAAGAATAAAAACATGCAAAAACTCTCAATACAATATCAAGTCGATAGCCTTCTAACGCGTAGCCCTCATCAAACTATCGATCCGTGGTGTTGTGAACTGTTTCCCACCCTCGTGGGACACACCCACTTATCTTTAGAAGGTGTGTGGTGACAATGATTTCCCCAGTCCAGTTTTAACCTGGGTGTGCCTTCGCAAGGAAATTCGTTGGCCCTGGGCATAACGGTTAGGACCAGACTTGACTAGTTTTTCATATGTCACTAACATGATGAATCACTAGAGGCACCTGTTGAGAGGATAGGGTTCTGTGTTGTATCCAGCCATCGCTGGACACAGGGCGCCTAGTCTGTCTTAACTAAGAGGAATTGTGCGCGGCACAATTGGCTGGCATGCCTACCTAAGGAAGCATGGGACTCTCTGTGCATCTCAACTCACCCTCGTGAGTCGCGGAGACCTCGTGTGAAATTAGGATCCTACTCATGTATTTCCAAGTTGAGTTTTGAGAGTTATCAACTCGTTAAGGAAATAGTGGGAGTATAGCATTTAATTTAAAGTCCTTGTTAAATGCTTTATCATAGTACTTATTTTGCTTGTTTGCTTATTGTAGATGATTCCATCTCCTGAACCTAGATTGAAACTTCTTAAAAATAAACTGGATGGAACAAATTGGACAATATGGTTCAGACTTTTGTCCAAACTTCTAGAACATGAGAATATGGTCTATCTTCTTGAAAGACCTCCAACCCAACCCTGTATATATTTTTGTACAGAGTGGGAGTGGAATGTCTATCTTGAACATTGTGTGGATAGTGAACATTACACTGCTCTTATTTTGAGGTGCTTGACCCCTGAGGTCTAGGTTGAGTGTGATGAGATGGGGATTTATGATATGATCATACATCTTCGACGTCTCTTCACACCGGGCACTTCAAATAGTAATCAAGAGAGTGTTGTTGGATCTTCTGGGTGTTTGCTTGAATCCAAGAATGACTATGGTTCCGTATCTTCGAAGCTAAAACTTCGGAAGACTGGGAATGCATGGAAATTTCAGGATGGATTAAGGCCCAGGAAGAGCATGGCACAAAAGAAGGGATGTTATCCATCTGCTTCAGGTATTGTGTTGCTGAGGTCTTTATGTCTACTTCTTATTCATGGGTACTGGGTACCGCATGAGGAGCTTACATATGTTTTTCATATGCAGGGGCTCAAAAGAAGTAGGACAATAAGGCTTGATGGGATCGACTTTCGAGTCAGGGACGGAGCATTGGATGCTGCTGTTGATGTCATCTCACTACCTTCAAAGACTTCAACTAGAACTTTGCTATTATGTACTAGCTTTTGTATTAGAACATTATGTCCATTATTTTGAATGGATTTTCAGTTTGAAATAAATTGGTATTTCCTTAAATCTGGAATGTTCTATAGTAGTGGTACAATTGATGATAGCTTGTAGTTCTGTATGTAACACTGGATAGATCAAGTCCAATGATTCAATCAATACCATCTCTTTGCATTGTCTCTTGGGCCATAAGACATAAGTCACATCCAAAAGTCCATGGACTATTGGGATTATTATCCTTTCAGGGTTATGATATATGTGAGCCTTGTCTAATGGACAAGATGGCAGATGCTACCTTCATTTAGGAAGGAGAGAGAGGTTAGATGTTTGTTGGATCTAGTGCACAGCAATGTGTGTAGACCCATGGAGACAAGCACTAAGTGGTATACTTCATTAAGTTGGGATATGTCATATCCAACACGTAACTTTGGAGAAATCCAAGAAGTTAAGAAATGAAGTATAGAATCGAATTGGAGAATCTATTAAAACCCTTTGATTGGATCAAAGTAGGAAGTGAAGAATTTGATGACTATCTTGAGGAGTGTGGGGTTGTCTCACAGCTTACTTGGAACACCACAACTGTGTGGTGAAATTCAAAGAAAGAAAAGGGAACACATTGGATGTGGTTCCACCTTTGAATAGTCATGCAAATTTACTTCCTTTAGAGGCCATGCAAGCAACTGTTCTGACACTCCATAGTGTGTACTTGTGGGGCACTGAAAGTGCTGCTTCTATCCCGATGAGAACAAAAATATTTGTTGCTCAAACTGCTGTCTTTCTTGAGGAGATATTTTTTTGAAAGAAGCTGGTGGGAGTAGATTTGATTAGGACAAGGTCCAAAAACAACCACAATACAGTTAGACACAAATGGAGAGTAGATTCACACATGCAGGTTGAAAAGTCAACCTGAGGTTCAAGTAACACAGGAATCACATGAGTCTGAATGGATTCGAAATACTCTCACAGGTTGTGGGCATGACGAATTTTTCATCTAGGATGAACCTAAAGACTTATGAGGAAATGGAAGCGGTCAGTGAACCAGATTCCAAGAAATGGCTGAGCGCCATAAGAACCATAATGGACTCCATGTCTGCTAATCAAGTGTGGGACTTGATTGAGCCGCCAAAGGGGTAACACCCAGAGGCTGTATGTGGATCTTCTTGGAAGATAGACATGAAAGGTAACATTGTTACCTATGATGACAAGCTAGTGAATGAAATTTCGGATAAGTCCACTGGGTGGATATTGATGAAATTTTTCACCGATAGCTTTGTTTGAGTCCATTAGGTATCTACTTGTCTTAATTGCATGTTCTGTTATAGCGTGTTGTTATGAAAATTGCTTTTCTTAATGGATGTCTGGAAGAGGATGTCTAGATGGAAATAGCCAAAATATTTTCATACAGTCGCCATAAAGATATGTATGGTATTATACAAGTATCCTGTGTTTACAAGAAGATCAGTGGGAGCATCATAATGTTTCTTGTTCTAATTGATTGACGATATTCTCCTCACTTGAAATGACATCCCAGCTCTTCACGCGGTGAAGTACAGGCTTGGAATGTATTTCGAGAAGAATGACCTAGGGAATGCAGCCTACATCCTAGGCATGTGGATCAACTGGGATCCAAGAAAGTCATTGCCCTTTAGTCAATCTACGTTCATCCTAGAGATTCTGGAGAGGTTCATGTTGGATCATTCCAAAGGATGATACCTTCCAGAGAGACATGGTCTGATTCTCTGCATGATGCAATGTCTTTTGACACAGCAGGAGAGAGACAACATGATTCTATAGTCCTAATACATTGGGTATAGGATAGATCATGTTTTGTGCAACTAGCACAAGACTATGTGTGGCGAATGCTTGGAGCATGGCCAGTAAGTTTCAATCAGATCCTAGTGTTCAAACACTGGATAACTGTGAAAGCAATCCTTCGTACTTGGGAAGTATAAAGGATTGAATTTTAGTCTGTGATAGACAGGAAGAACTTTGTGTACTGGGTACACTGACACTTCGTTCCGGTCTAATGACTATCGATCACAGTCAGGATTTGCTTTTTGCCTTGATGTGGTGTTGTTAGCTGAAAGAGCTTTATGCAAACTGCAGTGGCAAATTCTACAATAAGGCTGAGTACATTGCAGCTTCTTGTGGCAGCCAAGGAAGCAGCTTCATTCATTTGAACTTGATTTAGTCCCTGATGCTTGATGGTCCAGTATAGTTCTTACTGGGGCCGTAAGCATGTGTAAAGGAACTTAGCACTCAAGTATGTACTACAGCGATATCATCTGATCTTAGAGATCATGGATAAAGATGATGATTCAAACTAGTTGAAATAAACACAGATAGCAATCTGGAAAAACCCACTGACGTAGCCTCTGGCGCAGCGGAAGCTAAATAAGTCATACTAGAGACATAGGGACTGATTAAACATCAGTTGCCCTTGGTCTTAGTGCAAGTGGGAGATTGTTGGTGTATATGCCCTACAGACCAATGTATGGACATGGTCAGGCATTGCTTGAATGTACTTTGATAGAATTAATGAAATTGATATAATCAATAAAGGCATGGTCGTTATTATGCAGATTGCTTTACCTGCGTTGATGTATTGAATTGCATATATAATGTCCCAGGAGTTTGGATTGGATCCATTCTCACAAGCTATCCCCAGTCAAGGTACCTTAGCAGATATGGGACAGCTTTGGTACATGTGAGACTGGTGTATGGGCTGGTTAGGTGCAGGGCACAGTAACGCAGACATACAGGTGCATTGGATGCACTGGAGTGATCCACCGTGAGGATTGACTTGTCTAGTCAACGAGTCAATCTCACATGCAAGAGGTTTGCATTGATCCTTAGACTTAAGGTATTCATGTCTAGATTTGATGATGGATATGCTTTAATACAGTCTTACGTCTCTCCGTAATTGGGAGATCAAAACGACTGTCATTGGGCATGTCATAAGTCATGTAGAGACATGGATGACCAATAGTAGGATTTGCCCCTTCCTTCAGAGGAAGCATGATATCCACTTAGGGGCGCCCCACCTCATTGGTGCATGACAGGAATGTGTGGCCACACTGATTGAGTCATGACCAGTAGATTGGATTAACAAATATGGACTAAATCCAATGGCGGGATATCAGTTAGGCAAAGGGATCTATAATGCAATGGGAATCCTCGTTGCTTGTTAGGAGTTGTTGCCATAATGACTTAAGTCCTATGACATGGGTAGTAGTGATGTGTTGCTAGATACCCCTCACTACTTATGATGTTTACATCATTGCCATCGTCATATGGATCCTACGGGGTCACACGCAATAGACTCTTGACGTTGCTTTAATCAGAAGCCTTTGGATCAAGTTATTGGATAACTTGGATCCATTTGGAAGATTTCATCAGCGCCAATGGGCCTGATGAGTTGGAAGAAAGTTATTGAAGCCAAACTTCATTTTTGGCAGGTTGACCCGAAATTGACCTTAATTGGTCACATTTGGATTAGGGTTGCATTGGATTGGATCCAATGGCTTAATCAACCCATGCCATGAAGTTTGGGCTAGCTCATTATCCAATGAGGCCCAATAATAAGTTTTCATGAAGAGGGAATTGGCTTAAAAGGGTATAATGGGGAGAAACCCAACCCCATTGGCGCCTAGGGGCATAATGGGGTGTGGGTGGCATAAATTGCTTCCTTTGGAAGGAAGTGGCGCCTCCCCCTTCATCCATTCATGGTATCTTGTCTCTATGGTAAGTATTGGGGATGATATGGCTTGAGGACTCTTTTGGAAAGAGCTTGAGCGCATATGAGAAGTAGGGAGATGTTTATGGTAAAGTCTTGGAGACTTTCCTTATCTCATAAACCCTACATGCACCCAAACCCTTACCCTAGCCAAATACCTCTTGCATGTTGCGCCTAGCCCTTCTCCTTGGATGGAAAGAATGCCTCTAAGGCATGTCTTGGGCTGATATGGCTATTGGGCAAATAAGGATAGGTTGAATGAGGTTTATGGCAAAGTCTTGGAGACTTTCCTTACCACAAACCCCTCTCATCCTAACCGCCCACTTGGCATGATCCTAGTCATTGCCCTAGCCGCCCCTTGTCCTATTAATAGGACCCTTGCCGCCCTCTCTTGTTGGTTGTTGGTTCGATTCCTTGGTGGTGTGAACAAACATAGAGAGGTGTGAGCTAGGGCAAAGGGCGACAACATCAAGGTGGAGCAACCTTCCTCCTCTTTGTAGCCGCAAGCCTTCTTCTCCTTCTTCTCCTCTTGGCGCAACTTGGAGAAGGGCTTGGTGGCGACATCTCTTGGAGAGAATTGGAAGTTTAAGGTGGCGACAACTTGAGGGCTTGGAGCTCTCCTTCTTCCATCAAAGGCGCAAGCAAGTTCTTCTTATTCTTCTTCTCATCTTCTTGGCGCAAGGATTCTTTGAGCTTGGTGGCGTCTTCTTGCCACAAGCCCTCATCGTCCCTTGGCCATAGGCGCACCTTGGAGGTGGCGCAAGCAAAGAAGAAGAAGGAAGTACTTGGCGCATCATCTTCCTCCTCATCTCTTCTTGGCGCTTCTACCTTGGAGGTGGCGCAAGTTTTGAAGAGAGTGATAAGGCTTGATTCTCTTCCCGAGGCTAGCACCAAGCGTGGAAGGGAGCAACGATCAAGGAGTCGACGCGTGGATACTTGTAGAGGACGAACACTTGGGCGTCTTCAACTTGGCACCTTCATCCTAACAAGCAATAAAGGTACTAACCCTAACACATCCTTGTGTTCTCTCCCTCGCATGGATCCTTGGGACTGGAATGTGTTTCGGGTGTAATGCTTCTTCCGCTGCGTCCTGGGACTGCAAAAATTTTAAATTACACCCGGCATTCCCTAACAGAAAACACGCCCACCCACCCATAATGCATCTTTACTTCGCCATGTTCTAACTTATTTTTAACAAAAAAAATTATTTAACTAAAACTTGTTAGCCACCCATCCATAGCCATCTATTTTTTCAATTATGCCCATTTAGCTTAGTTGATAGAGCGCAAGGCTTTTAACCTTGTGGTCGTGGGTTCGAGCCCCATGGTGGGTGTTGAAAATTCATAAAATCTATAAACCATCCATTATTTTAGAGAACTTAGCCACCTTATTAGGGAATTTAATCTATACTTTGACTTGTCCACTCTTATTTTCAATAAAAAATTTGTATTTAACTAAAATAATTTGCCACCCATCCATCCATCATGGGGAAATCAGACACATTATTTTTTTAATTAAGCCAGTCTAGCTCAGTTGGTAGAGCGCAAGGCTCTTAACCTTGTGGTCGTGGGTTCGAGCCCCATGGTGGGCATTGAAATTTAATAAAATGAAATAATAATTGATTCTATTGAAGAAATTAGCTATATAAGTTGAGAATTTAGGATAATTAATTCTCTCATATATACGGGTAAATTTGTAAAAATTTTACTTTTGGTCTAGATCGTTTTTGCGGCGGGTTCTAAAATACCCACACCTCTAGACTTGTAAGCGGGGACCTCGGGTGAGTGATTTTTGCAGGGTCCCCCTATTATTTTGTTTAGTGATCTCAAAGTAGGAAAACCCATATCTCGCTCCTTTTCGCACTCCCTACCATCGCTCTCGCACTATAAAAAACCAACCGCATCGGCCCATGGAGTGTTCAAGCGAAGCGGATGGTCCATGGCGGAGTGCCGCCATATTCCCATCCCCGTCCTCTGATTTTGATTTCACCATCTCCCTCTCTTCTGCCTACAAGTGATCCTCCCCCACCCCTTTGCCGACAACTTGTTCTGCAAGGGCCAACTCCTCCTTCTCCACATCTCCCCCCATATCTCTGTGGACGCCACCCTCATCCTCTCCTCCACCGACATCACCATTGCATATTTCGTGACTCCAATTGTAGCTCATCCTCCCCCGCTTTCTCTGTCGGCGCCCTCACCGTTTCAGACGAAACTCCTTATACCCTAACATCTCACCATGGAGGACCTCTGTCGTGTCTTTGCATCCAAGTACGCTTCCTCCAAATCCAAGTACCCTTTCTCCGTTGCCGCCCAATTCCCATCTATTGCGGGAACCACACAAACTCTTGGAGATTGTCGAAGCCATCGTCTTTAGTAATAGCCATATTCTAACTTGTTTCTAATAAAAAAATTATTTAACTAAAATGTGTTTGCCACCTATCCTTAGCAATCTTTTTTTCAATGAAGCCCATCTAGCGTAGTTTGTATAACGCATGGCTTTTAACCTTGTTGTCGTGGGTTTGAGCCCCATGGTGGTGTTGGGAAGCCCCAGGGATTTTAAAAATTTTAGAAACAAGCACAGCGGAAGTAATCCCCGTAACAGGCCAGTCCCAAATACCCAGATGTTCGCGAAGGAATCGACATGGTGAGTAGGAGATGATACCTTGCAGTGAAGAAAAGGATGCGATGTAGGCGCCCCAAATGTTTGCCCTTTGCAGTCTCGCACACAGCCGACGGTCCAGTTCTCTTCTTCCATGCCCGGTGCTAGCCTCGGGAAGAAGATCCACGCCACTGGGAGTTTTCCTCAAAAGCTTGCGCCACCCTCTGATAGTGAATGCGCCAAGAGGAACAAGATGATGGAAAGAATCTGCCAAGGTCCAACCTTGCAGTCGCCTAGAGGAGAGGGGAGAAGAGAAGAGGCGCCAAGAAGAGAAATCTTCCAAAAGGATCAACCAGGCGCCAAGCCCTCTCCCCCTCTTCTTTTATAGAAACCATGGTGACCCTTGGTATTCTAAAATAAATTCAGAATTAATTATAGAATTAAACTCTGAATTAAAGTCTCATAATAGCCCATTAAAACTTTGAATTAAAGTCTCATAATGTCCATTAATAGTATGACTCTTCAAATTCAGAATTAAATTCATCATTAAACTCAGAATTAATTACATAATTAAATATAGAATTTAATTCCCAGAATTAAATATAGCATTTAATTCACCATGATGTCTATTGGGCCCAGGCAACTTATTGTCATGGCCCATTAGGCCTGATGGCCCATTGGCCCTCAAGGCCCATTAGGCCTCACGCCCATTGGGCTTGGAGGCCCATTGGTCCATGCTCTATGCTAGACTTCATTTAGCCAATTTAGCCTATTGGGCCCATTTGCCCCGTCTGGCCCAAAAATGAAGTTAGCTCCAATAAGTCCCTTCCATCTCATTAGGCACAATGGCGCTGATAGATTCTCCAAAAAAGATCTGAGTTATCCAATAACTCGATCATTAGGCTGCTCGATCAATACAAGAACCCAAGTTTCAAGTTGTGTGACCCTGTAGGTTCCTCTGACGTTGGCAGTGATGAACTCAGGTCATCACAAGCAGTGAGTGGCACTAGCAGTGCATCGCTGCTATCCAAGTCTTCGGAATGGATATCAGCATCGACATCCCCATCATCGCAACAAGATACTGATGCATTATAGTCCCTTTGCCAAACTGATATCCGATTGGATAAAGTGTGTCACCACTTTGTTTTCACTCAATCTCATGGTCATGACTAAATCAGGCTTTCACCTGGGTATGACCATACACTTTCAGTCATGCAATCATAGGGGGGCCCTGTGGATATCAAGCTTCCCTTAGGAAGGGGCAAATCCTATGTCTGTCCATTGATCTTCTCATATGGGTCGTGACATACCCAATGACAACCATTATAACTTTCCAACTACGGCGAGGCGTTAGGTTGTATCATGTCCCTAACCATATAGAAGAGTCAATGACCTCAAGTCAAAGGATCAATGCATCTCCTGTCACTTGTCAACTCAACTCATGACACCAAGTTAGAGCCTCACAGCGGGTCAGTCCAGTTTATCCACCACTGATATACCCATATGCCTACGTTAACACTCTGTGCCTAACCAGCTCATATACCAGTCTCACATGTACCAGAGCTGTCCCTTATCCACTCAGGTACTCGACTGGGGACACACCGTTTGAGCACAGATACAATCTGTCTCCAGGGACATTATTATCCATGTACATAATCGCAGATGTAAACATAGCATAATAACGATAATGCCAGAATGATATATTAAATACCAATGTCAAGTAGTACAAAATAGACCAACAACGGGTCTAAGGGCATATACACCAATAGGTGGGCGTTGAAAATTCATAAAATGATTAACACATCCATTATTTTAGAAATTAGCTACCTTATAAAGGAATTTAATTTATACTTTACCTTGTCCAATCTTATTTTTAATAAAATTTTTTTTATTTAACTAAAATATTTTGCCACCCATCCATCATGGGGAAATCAGACACAATATTTTTTAATTAAGCTTGTCTAGCTCAGATGGTAGAGCGCAAGGCTCTTAACCTTATGGTCATGGATTCGAGCCCCATAGTGGACATTGAAATTTAATAAAATAAAATAATAAATGATTCTAATGAAGAACTTAGCCATATAAGTAGAGAATTTAGGATAATTAATTCTCTTATATATACGAGTAAATTTGTTAACATTTTACTTGGGTCTAGATCGTTTTTGCGGCGGGTTCTAAAATACCCACACCCCCAGGTAAAAACTTGTAAGCAGGGACCTCTGGTGAGTGATTTTTGAAGGGTCCCCCTATGATTTTGCTTAGTGATCTCAAAGCAGGAAAACCCATATCTCGCTCCTTTTCGCACTCCCTACCATCGTTCTCACAAGATCAAAACCAATCCACATCGGCCCATGGAGAGTATAAGCGAAGCAGATGGTCCACGATAGAGTGCCGCCATAATCCCATCCCTGTCCTCTGATTTTGATTTCACCATCTCCCTTTGTCCTGCCAACAAATGATCCCCCACCCCTTTGCCAACGACATCTTCTGCAAGGGGCTACTCCTCCTGCTCCACATCTCCGCCCATATCTCCATGAACGCCACCCTCATCCTCTCCTCCATCGACATCACCATCACCATATTTCGTGACTCCAACTGTAGCTCATCCTCCCCCGCCTTCTGTGCCAGCGCCCTCACCGTTTCAAACGCAACTCCTTATACCCTAACATCTCACCATGGAGGACCTCTTTGCATCCATGCACCCTTCCTCTGGATCCAAGTACCCCTCCTCTGTCGCCACCCGATTCTCATCTATTGCGGGAACCACACAAACTCCTAGAGATTGTTGAAGCCATTGTCTTTAGTAATAATCTCGACAATCATCTCACAGATCTTGTTATGAGAAGGATTCGAATTGAGGCCACAAAGGACAACACGAAGCTCATTGGTAGAGCACAAGTCTTTTAACATTATGGTCATGGGTTCGAGCCCCATGGTGGGAGTTGAAAATTCATAAAATAAGTAAACCATTTATTATTTTAGAGAAATTAGCGACCTTATTAGGGAATTTAGTCTATACTTTTCCTTGTCCAATCTTATTTTTAATAATTTTTTTTTATTTAACTAAAATAATTTGCCTCCCATCCAACTTGGGAAATCAGACACATTATTTTTTAATTAAGCTTGTCTAGCTCATTTGGTAGAGTGCAAGGCTCTTAACCTTGTGGTCATTGTTTCAAGGCCCACGGTGAGCGTTGAAATTTAATAAAATAAATAATAATTAATTCTAATGAAGAAATTATCCATATAAGTAGAGAATTTAGGATAATTAATTCTCTTTATATATGTGGGTAAATTTTTAAAATTTTACTTTGGGTCAAGATCATTTTTGCGGCGGGTTCTAAAATACCCACTCCCCCAGGTAAAAACTTGTAAGCGGGGACCCCGGGTGAGTGATTTTTGCAGGGTCCCCCTATGATTTTGTTTTGTGATCTCAGAGCAAGAAAATCCATATCTTGCTCCTTTTCGCACTCCATACCATCGCTCTTTGTCGATAATTTCTTCTGCAAGGGGCAACTCCTCCTGTTCCACATCTCCCAATGTATCTCCGTGGATGCCACCCTCATCCTCTCCTCCACCGACATCACCATCGCCATATTTTGTGACTCCAACTATAGCTCATCCTCCCTTGCCTACTCTGCCGGGTGCCCTCACTCGTTTAGATGCAACTCCTTATACCCTAACATCTCAGCATAAAGGACCTCTGCCGTGTCTTTGCATCCAAGTACCCCTCCTCTATCGCCACTGAATTCTCATCTATTGCGGGAACCGCACAAACTCCTAGAGATTGACGAAGCCATTGTCTTCAGTAATAATCTCGACAATCATCTCACAGACCTCGTTATGAGAAGTATTCGAATTGAGGTCACTAAGTACAACGCGAATCTCGTAGGCGAAGATCCTGCCGTTGTCGTCGATGTAAAGATGGCAAAGACCTTCTCGAGCTCATCCATCATGTGCAAGATGAGGGAAGTTGAGCGCGAGGGTGAAGGGAACGATAATTTGAATTCGACATTGAGAGTGCATAGATTGAGAGGGGGGAGTAAGAGTGGGTGAGACCTTAAGACGTTTATGGGTTGTTTTGGAGCTTTGAGATTAGTTAAAAAGATCATATGGGGCCCTACTGAAATCACTTCAGCGGCGTCCCTCTTAAAAAACATGCCCACCCATCTATAATGGATCTTTACTTCGCCATGTTCTGACTTATTATTATTATTTTAAAAAAAAAATATTTAACTAAAACGTGTTAGCCACCCATCCATAGCCATGTTTTTTTTTTCAATTAAGCCCATCTAGCTCAGTTGGTGGAACACAAGGCTTTTAACCTTGTGGTCGTGGGTTCGAGGCCCTAATCTATACTTTGCCTTATCCATTCTTATTTTTAATAAAAAAGTTTTATTTAACCAAAATAAATTTCCACCCATCCATCATGGGGAAATCAGACACATTATTTTTTAATTAAGCCCGTCTAATTCAGTTGGCAGAGTGCAAGGCTCTTAACCTTGTGGTCGTGAGTTCGGGCCCCATGGTGAGTGTTGAAATTTAATAAAATAAAATAACAATTAATTCTAATGAAGAAATTATCCATACAACTAAACAGATATATCCATCAAGTGGACGAGTTCAAGGCTTGGGTGGACATCAAGACTTCATGGCTTGGTTCACCCTTGCTCGGCCAAGCTTGGTTCAAGCTTGTGGATGAGTTTGAATCTCCATCAAAATAGGAAGGAGCTTCCCTATTCCTTCTCCATGGCGCGGCTCCAATTGAACTCGGCATTAGACTTGGCGACTAGGGGCTGATCTATAAGAGGAGGTGCTTGGCGAACTTGAAGAGGGGAATCACTCTTCCCACGGCGAGGTGCTGCCCAATTGACGAGTGAAAAGAGTGTTCTTCCTTGTGGCGAGGAAGACACCTTGCCCTTGGAACCGAGAGCAACTTGGAGGACTTGTGGCGAGTTCTTCACATCACCATCACCGGCGTTCACTTGGAGGACTTGGAGGACGTCGGCTTCATCAACTTGGAACTCTCGGCCTTGTGAGGAGACAAGGGCCGAGGGTCTTCTTCATCAACAACTCACCCTAAGGTCTTCCACCTTAGGGTCCGATCCACAAGAGAGTTTGAAGGGTTCAGCTACTTGGAGGGAGAGAGTCGAAAGCTTGCATCTTGTATTCATTGCTTTGCTTTGGTATAAACCCTTAAACCTTTGTGTGTGACGATTGTTGATTGTAGCATATATATATATTGATTGGTATCTCTACCCGAGGTTGGGAGAGGCCTTCCTCATAACCAAGACTATTGTCATCTTGGTGTAGTGTTTTCATCGACTGGATTATTGAGTTTTAGGCTTGGAGTAGGCACAAGCATTGTGCTTGTCTTGCTCAAGTCTCGCTGTGTAGTTGTGGATATATCTGTTTAGGGTTTCCGTATAGGTCGGTAGTGAATTGGATGTTAAGGTTTGAGCATATGTCTAGTGCTCTTTGATCTGTGATAGATCACCTTGCTTGTGTGCGATACCTGCCAGTGAAATCTTGTGAGTTTCCGGGCGCACAAGGTGTGCAAAGTGGTTTGTGGCAGAGGAAGAGCCTAACCCGCCACCTTGCTTCAGTATTACTTGCATCAGAGTTTTGGCCAGAGGTTGGATCAGAGCTCAGAGGTGCAGTGTGCTTAGGCAGAGTTAGGGGAGGGTGCTATTCTGTTGAGAGACGATCTGTAGTGAGCGTGCATTGTATTTACTTTCACGTTTCCGCATAGTATATATTGTTAGGAGTGTTAGCTGACAGTTTACGCAGAGGTTGTGTAAATTGTGCTATCACGCTCTAGTTCTAGGCGCGAAAAATTGGGGCATGACAACTGGTATCAGAGCCCACTTTCAGCAGATTTTAGACTCTTTTTGGATTGTTTGGTTGCACGGGATATCGACGGTTGTTAGAGTACTGTTTGGGGGTTGCGTACGTCGGAGCCTTGTGCCCGGGGCGTAATTCCTCAGTATTTCTACTACTCGGTCAGTTCTGGCCAGACAGAGGTTTCACCCTAGGACTCTAGTAGTTTTCCAGAGTTCACAGCGATTGCACCGTCTACGAGGAGTATGGCAGCACAGGCACAGCTCGAGGAGAGACTCTCGAGACTGGAGGCAGCCTTGACGAGGATCCAGTTAGCCATTGGGGTTGATGGCGATGCGGATCAGGGACCACTCAGTGAGAGGGTCGGCGCTATGAGGGACATGATTCATCATGTGCAGCTTGAGGCTGAGGGTCATGTTGCGGAGTTGACTCATTCCGTAGAGGAGCGGATTGCCGATTTGACTCAGACTTTTGAGGGCCAGATAGGAGAAATCGGCCAGGGTATGGAGACGATATCAGCAGATGTCAATTTGATGAAGATTGCCATTACCCAGTTGGGGAATCAGACCCGTACCCCAGCGCCAGCAGCCGTGGCACCAGCTAGACGCCATGTTCCAGAGCCGACACCATTTGAGGGTGCTCGGGTTGCAAAAGAAGTTGAGAACTTTCTCTTTGACATGGAACATTACTTCAGGGCGGCAGCCGTAGGTGAGGCCGAGAAGATTGAGGTTTGTGCTGCCTTTCTTAAAGGCGATGCCAAACTCTGGTGGCGGACACATGTAGCCCCGAGGATTGAGGGGGATGCACCAGAGATCCCAGATTGGGATGCCCTGAAGACAGAGATGCGAGCCCACTTTAGACTAGCGAACACTTTGCACAGTGCTCGTGTGGCGTTCAGATATCTGAAGCAGACTGGTAGCATCAGAGAGTATGTGAAACAATTTGGTACTCTATTGTTAGAGATACCCAAAATGGAAGAGGAGGAAAAGTTTCACTCATTCACCGGTGGCTTGCAGGATTGGGCTTACAGAGAACTCCATAGGAAAGGAGTGACTACCTATAGAGAGGCAGTAGCAGCTGCAGATGCCTTGGTAGACATGGGAGGATCCAAGTCTACGCAGCCAGGACCACTTCTCCACCCCAAAGGCGGCCTGCAGGGCAGGGCCAACAGAAGAAGTGGGTACCTAACTGGAAGAAAGGGAAAGCCGTGGCACATCAGCCACAGGCCCAGAAGAAGAAGCCACAGCACCATCCCCAACCGCAACAGGGGAAGGCTTCTAGCAGTATTACCAGCAGAGGGAAGCAGGGGTGCTTCATCTATAATGGACCTCATATAATGAGGGAGTGCCCTAGGAGGCAGGGAGTTGCTTCCTTAGCATTGGGGAGTGCACAGGAGGACCAGGACGACCATGGATGCGCTGGTGTTTCTGTTAACCCGTTGGTCATTACCAACATCAGTGTTAGGTCTAGTCCCCTGATGTACGTTGATATCACTCTTAACGATGTTCAAATCACAGCGATGGTAGACACGGGCGCCACCCATCTGTTTGTGTCAGATAGGGTGAAGGATAGATTGAGGTTAAAGACTATGCCGTGTACTAATAGTGTGAAGACTGTAAATGCTGATTCGAGGAGAGCATCTGGTGTATCTTATGACGTGCCTGTTAGGCTTGGTCCGTGGTCAGGGCGTGTACATGCGATGGTGATGGCCCTTGATGATTTTGATGTGATAGTGGGTATGGACTTGCTTCGGCGCGTGAAGGCAGTCCCAATGCCGCACTTGAACGGACTGCAGATTGTGGATGAACGATCACCTTGTTTTCTCCCTTGCCACACTGGGGCAAAGGTCGAGAGTAGTAACAAGGGCAAGGAGGTGGTGGCAGCATCCATTGTTGCCAAGGGTCTTCAACGTGGAGAGACCACTTACTTGGCGCATGTCAGAGTAGTGGAGGATCTTCCTCAGATAGTTCCAGCACTTGTGCAGCCGAGAGGACACAGGGGAGGACCGGCCAGCCTTCCTAGTTCTAGTAGGAGCCGAGAGGTTGAGACCAGTATGGGGGCGGCAAAGATGACCTTGGATGATCGTATCCAACAATTACCTGCACCTATTGGAGGGTTATTATGGGAGTACAGTGATGTAGTACCACCAGAGATGCCGAAGGTGTTACCACCTAGGCGAGATATTGACCATGCCATTGAATTGATTCCAGGGGCGGTTCCACCAGCCCAGACACCTTATAGGATGCCTTCTGCTGAGCTAGAGGAGCTCAAGAAACAATTGGATGAATTGTTAGAGTCTGGGTACATACAACCTTCCAAGGCACCATACGGAGCGCCTGTTTTATTCCAGAGGAAGAAGGATGGATCTATGCGTATATGTGTGGACTATCGAGCTCTAAACAAAGTTACTGTTAAGAACTCGTATCCCATTCCTTTGATCCAAGATTTGATAGATCGCTTGGTACATGCCAAGATCTTTAGTAAATTGGACCTTCGTTCTGGGTATTGACAGGTGAGGATAGCCGAGGGAGATGAACCCAAGACCACCTGCGTGACAAGATACGGATCATATGAGTTTTTGGTTATGCCATTTGGGCTAACCAATGCTTCAGCTACGTTTTGTAATCTAATGAACAACATACTACATCCTTTTCTAGATAAGTTTGTTGTGGTATACCTGGATGATATTGTTATCTATTCTAGTAGCTTGGAGGAGCATATGTTGCACCTGAGGCAGGTGTTGGCAGTCTTGAGAGAGAGCCAGCTGTATCTTAAGCTGGAGAAATGCAACTTTGCCCAAACTGAAGTAGAGTTTCTGGGACACATCGTTGGAGGGGGTCAAGTGCGCATGGATGAGAGGAAGGTGGCGGCTATTGTGGAGTGGCCAGCCCCTACTTCAGTTAGCACCCTGAGATCATTTCTAGGGTTGGCTAACTTCTATAGGCGGTTCATAAAGGACTATTCGAAGATAGTGGCTCCTTTAACTAACCTACTGAGAAAGGATGTTGCCTGGTGTTGGGAGGGCAGACACCAGAAGGAATTTAATGATCTGAAGGAGAGGGTCACTTCAGAACCCATATTGAGACTTCCTGATTTTGCTTTACCCTTCGAGGTTCATATTGATGCATCGGATAGAGCTCTAGGTGGGGTTCTAGTCCACGAGGGAAGGCCGATTTCCTATGAGAGCAGGAAACTCAAGAGTGCTGAACTGAATTATTCTGCACACGAAAAAGAAATGCTTGCTGTAGTGCACTGCTTGAGGATATGGAGAGTGTACTTGCTGGGGAGCAAGTTCACTGTAAAAACTGATAATGTAGCCAACACATCCTTTCAGACCCAAAAGAAATTATCAGCCAGACAGGCTAGGTGGCAGGAGCAGCTAGCCGAATTTGATTTTGGGTGGGAACATAAACCTGGGCGCATTCATTAGGTGCCTGATGCACTCAGTAGGATTGCAGTGGTGACACATTGTTGTGTAGTGTCCTATGCGCAGAGCAAGATCATTGGACTTATTAGAGACTCAGCACTGACTGATCAGACCTATGAGAAGTTGTTATCTCAGATTAGGATGGGGGTCATCTGGAGATATTATATTAGTGATGAGGGTCTGATCATGACGAGAGGAGACCGACCATATGTCCCTTCCACAGGGAATATTAGGTTCGGCTTGATGCGGGAGTATCATGACACCGTGTGAGCGGGTCATCCTGGAGGAAAACGCATGTATGCCTTGATAAGCAGAGCTTGGTACTGGCCGGGGATGAAGGAGGATATTGAGCATTACACGAAGACATGTCATGTATGCCAACAGGACAAGGTGGAAAGGAGAAAGGAAGCTGGGCTTCTACAGCCATTACCTACTCCTGACAGACCTTTTTTATCTATATCCATGGATTTCATCACCCATTTCCCCAAATTAGAAGGGATGACATCTGTTTTCGTGGTAGTTGACAGATGTAGTAAGTATGCTATGTTTGCTGCTGCACCGGAGAGTTGCACAGCCGAGGTTACTGCTAACCTCTTCTTGACACATGTAGTGAAACACTTTGGATTACCCAGGGAAATCATCAGTGATAGAGATCCCAGGTTTATAGGGAAATTTTGGTCTTCTCTATTCAAAAGATTGGGTACTGATTTAAAGATGTCTACAGCATACCATCCCCACACAGATGGTCAGACTGAGAGGATAAATGCATTACTGGAGGAGTACTTGAGACACTTTGTTTCTTCTACGCAGAAGAACTGGATAAGATTGTCAGACACTGCTCAGTTTGCATATAATATTCAGACCTCGTCTGCTACTGAGAAGAACCCGTTCGAACATGTGTTAGGGTGGCAGCCTATGACACCCATGGATGCATTGAACAGGGGCGCAGGGGGTGAGTGTCAAGCAGCTGTTGATTTTGTGCAGGACAGATCCGAGCTGTGGGATGAAGCTCGTGATAGCCTAACTGAGGCTAGAAACCGCATGAAGCTTTATGCTGATAGAGACAGGCGACATGTGGAGTTTACAGTAGGAGAGTTAGTCTTTCTGAAACTCACACCTCAGATGTGGAGGAAGACGGAGGCTAAGACATATCATAGAGGCCTAGTGAGGAGATATGAGGGTCCTTTCAGGATTATCAAGAGAGTAGGCCCAGTTGCTTATAGGTTGGATTTACCACGGTGGCTCCAGTTTTATCCTACATTTCATGTTAGCCTTATGAAGAAGTATCATGCAGACGATAGGCATCCAGACCGTGGACAGGTGAGGAGATAACCTGCGAGGGGCAGAGTTGAGTTTGCAAAGAAACCCGTGAAAATTCTAGACCATAGGGTTTATGGTTCGGGACCACCTGGAGGTTGAAAGATGGAGTTCTTGGTTCAGTGGGAGAATGAACAAGAAGAGGATGCGACTTGGGAGAAAATGGAAGACATTGCCCAGTTTCAAGATTTAGCCAGGGGATACGACCAGCTGTTGGCCTCGAGGATGAGCGCCAATTCAGTTGGGGGAGTATTGTGAGACCCTGGGTATACTGGGGTTATACCCCAGCCCATCCCATGGATTCAGCGGGATTCTAAGGAGGGATGGAGGAGCTTAATGTGGAGTTAGGCTGGTGTTGCAGGGAGCCTACTAGAGGAGTTAGGTTACTGACACTGTGTTGAGTATGTTCTTGCAGGTACATCGACACATCTTATCCTTAGGCATGGCCTGGGGGTGCTTTGGAGTGCTAAGGAGTCACTTTGAAGTTTGGAGCATGGTTAACTTAACCATGGTTAGTTTAACCATGGTTAGCTTAACCATGGTATATGGACATGAACCTGGGTTCGATCGGGGTTCAATTCTGAGTCCTATGGGCTGATCTATGTGGCCTAGGACATGAAGGGAGTTAATTGAATTGTTATTTAAGTGGGCACATGTTTAGCATGTGGCAACTTAGAGGCAAGATCCAATAAGGTTTGAATTTGAGATCCTATAAGAGGCTATTGGGTTTTCTCTTCATAACCCACTTGGATCCAACACTTGGGCGAATTCACTTGAACTTGGCGGCTTGGTTCTAAGGGCAGACATCATGGGATCAAAGCTTGGTTCAAGGATTGGTTCACCATGGGCGAGCAAGCTTGGTTCAGTTCAAGCTTGTGGACGAATTTGAAAGAGGTGACAAGATAGGAAAGAGTTCCTATTCTTCCTCCATTACTTGGCTGCAATTGAACTTGGCATTGGCGGCTTGTCTACTTAAGAAGAGGCTTGGCGACATTGAAAGGATTGATGAACCTTTGTGCAACGAAGGGCTGCCCAATAGATGAGAGTTCTTGTCACCTTGAGGAGAGGCGACAAGTCTTGGCGATTTTCTTCCTAGAGGCGAGGAAGAACACTTGGAGAGGAGCGGCATTGCTTTGGCGAGTCCTTGGAGGACAAGGGCCTCAACCGGCGACCACTTCCTCTTCATCTTCACCACCGGCGATCATCTTTGGGTGGCGGCATCTTGCTGTCCACTAGGTGATCTTGGCGGCTTGTGCTTGGAGGCAAGCACAAGGGGAGGACGACATCAACAACTCACCCTAAGGTCTTCCAACTTAGGGTCCGAACCACAAGAGCTTGCTCTTGTGGAGTTTGAAGGGTTCGGCTACTTGGAGGGAGAGAGCCGAAAGCTTGCATCTTGTTCATTGCTTTGCTTTGGTATAAACCCTTAAACCTTTGTGTGTGACGATTGTTGATTATAGCATATATATATATTGATTGGTATCTCTACCCGAGGTTGGGAGAGGCCTTCCTCATAACCAAGACTATTGTCATCTTGGTGTGGTGTTTTCATCGACTGGATTATTGAGTTTTAGGCTTGGAGTAGGCGCAAGCATTGTGCTTGTCTTGCTCAAGTCTCGCTGTGTAGTTGTGGATATATCTGTTTAGGGTTTCCGTACAGGTCGGTAGTGAATTGGATGTTAAGGTTTGAGCATATGTCTAGTGCTCTTTGATCTGTGATAGATCACCTTGCTTGTGTGCGATACCTGCCAGTGAAATCTTGTGAGTTTCAGGGCGCACAAGGTGTGCAAAGTGGTTAGTGGCAGAGGAAGAGCCTAACCCGCCACCTTGCTTCAGTATTGCTTGCATCAGAGTTTCGGCCAGAAGTTGGATCAGAGCTCAGAGGCGCAGTGTGCTTAGGCAGAATTAGGGGAGAGTGCTATTCTGTTGAGAGACGATCTGTAGTGAGCGCGCATTGTATTTACTTTCACGTTTCCGCATAGTACATATTGTTAGGAGTGTTAGCTGACAGTTTACGCAGAGATTGTGTAAATTGTGCTATCACGCTCTAGTTTTAGGCGCGAAAAATTGGGGCGTGATAACTGGTAGCACAATCTACACAACCTCTGTGTAAACTGTCAGCTAACACACACCTAAACAATGCGTACTAAGCAGAAGCAAATATAAAATACAATATGCGCGCTCTCAATACAAAGATCGTCTTTCAGCAATACAGATCACTCAACACTCAATCTACCTCATCCAGACTACCTCTAGCTCTGCCTAACCTCCTGGCCGAACCTCTGAAGCATTGACTGAGTGGCGGATTAGGGTTTCGCGACCCTAATCGCTTTGCACACTTCAGGCGCCCTGTCCACACACTAGAAACGCTGGCAGATATCGCAACCAAAATCCCTAAGCAAATAATCCACTACCGACCTGCTGAACCTAGGGCAATATATCCACAACTACACAGCGAGCGAAGGATGAGAACAAGCACAGTGCTTGTGCCCACCTAAGCTAAATCCAGAAAGCCAACGAAGAGAACAATCTCCTCCGAGTAATGCTACTCAGGTATGAGAGGACCCTCTTCCCTAATCCCGGGAAGAGGTACACAATCAATATATATATAATATCAACAATAATCGTTCATACAATCAACCCTAATCAATTAAGATAGAGTTATACCACTCCACACGTATGAACAATGATGAGTATAAGAATAGCCCCTTCCCTCAAGAAGCCGCCCTTCAAAGATGCCCTCCACCGAGTGATGAAGAGCCCAAACCCTAGGGTCGCCTCCCTAGGTAGTTGATGAAGAAGTCCTCCTTCTTGTGCTTGCCCCCAAGCACAAGAACGCCAAGAACCCTAGATGGACAGCAAGGTGCCGCCACTCTAAGGTGCTGCCGGTGAAGGTGGTGAAGAGGAGAAGGCCGCCGGTGAAGATCCTTGCCTCCAAGGATTCGCCAAAGAGGAAGCCGCCCCCTTCAATGTTCTCCCTCGCCTCCAAGGAAGAAGTCGCCAAAGCCTTCACAAGAACCCACCACAAGAGCTTCGCCTCCAAGACTCCTCGCCGCTAGGGGTGGAAGACTCCCCAAATATAGCCGCCAAAGCCTCCACTCGCCTATTTGAATTTTCCCTTGGATCGGGTTTGGTTTAAGGGAACCAACCCGCTAGCCTTCATGATCCAATCCGCCAACCTTATGTGGATAGTCGCCCAAGTGGATCCAAGAGACTTAAGTGAGTGGGGATCCAATTAATGTCTTAATGGATCTTCACTTAACCTCTTAATGGATGTTCTCATAAGTTGTCACATGCAAGACATGTGCCAATTTATTTAAACACATAACATGATGGCGCCTAAGTCCTAGCTGACTAGATCAGCCCCTAGGACTCTGGTGTGAACCCTGATCGAGTCCAGATGCCTCCTGACCATGGTTAGTTTGACCATGGTTAAGGTAACCATGGTTAAGCTAACCCTGGTCCACCCAAGAACTCCAAAGCTCTCCAAAGCACCCCCAGGCCATGCCCAAGGATAAGATGTGTAGATGTACCTGCAAGAACATACTAACACAGTGTCAGCAACCTAACTCCTCTAGTAGGCTCCCTTCGACACCAGCCTAACTCCACATTAAGCTCCCCAATCCCTACTCAGATCCCACTGAGTCCATGGGATGGGCTGGGGTATAACCCCAGTATACCTAGGGCATCACAATACTCCCCCACCTAAGATGGCACTCGCCCTCGAGTCCATGTGCTCCTGGTATGCTCTAGCTAGTTCCTCAAAAAGAGCTATATCCTCCGTCTTCTCCCACGTCGCATCCTCCTCAGGCTCCTCAGCCCACTGAATTAGAAATTCAGATCGTCAACCTCTAGGTGAACCCGAACCATAGACCCTGTGGTCTAGAATCCTCACGGGTTTCTTCCCAAAATCAACTCTGCCCCTCGCAGGTTATCTCCTCACCTGTCCTCGGTCGGGATGCCTATCATCCTCGTGGTATTTCTTCAGAAGACTAGTGTGAAATGTTGGATAGAACTGTAGCCATGTTGGTAGGTCAAGCCTATAAGATACTGGACCTACTATTTTTATAATCCTGAAAGGACCTTCATATCTCCTTACAAGGCCTCTATGATAAGTTCTGGCTTCAGTCTTTCTCCACATCTGAGGTGTGAGTTTAAGAAGGGCCAACTCTCCTACCTCAAACTCCACATGCCTCCTATCTCTGTTAGCATAGAGCTTCATTCTATTTCTAGCTTCCCTCAGAGAATCCTGAGCTTCCTCCCACAGCTCGGATCTGTCCCGTACATATTCAATAGCGGCCTGACATTTCCCCCCTGCGCCCCTATTCAATGTGTCCATGGGTGTCAATGGTTGCCACCCCAACACATGCTCAAATGGGCTCTTTTCAGTGGCAGATGACTTTTGAATGTTATAGGCAAACTGGGCTGTGTCCAGAAGCCTAATCCAATTCTTCTGTGTGGCAGAGACATAATGCCTAAGGTACTCCTCAAGTAAGGCATTTTTCCTCTCTGTCTGTCCATCTGTCTGTGGATGGTATGCTGTTGACATTTTAAGGTCTGTACCCAGTTTTTGAAATAAAGAAGACCAAAATTTCCCTGTAAATCTCAGGTCTCTGTCACTAATAATTTCCCTGGGTAAGCCAAAGTGCTTGACCACATGAGTCATGAACAGATTTGCAGTGATCTCAGCGGTGCACACCTCAGGTGCAGCAACAAATATAGCATACTTGGAACATCGGTCTACTACCACGAACACCGATGCCATCCCATCCACTCTGGGGAAGTGGGTAATGAAATCCATAGACAATGAAACAAAAGGTCTCTCAGGAGTAGGTAATGGCTGTAGAAGCCCTGCTTCCTTCCTCCTTTCTACCTTATCCTGTTGGCACACTAAACATGTCTTCGTGTAGTGCTCTATGTCCTCTTTCATACCCGGCCAGTACCAAGCTCTAGAAATGAGTGCATACATGCGCTTCCCACCTGGGTGTCCAGCCCACACCGTATCGTGGTACTCACGCATCAGACCAAATCGAATGTTCCCTGTAGAAGGGACATAAGGTCTGTCTCCTCGTGCCATAATCAAACCATCATCGCTGAGATAGTAGCGTCTCACAACCCCCATGCGAATCTGAGACACTAACTTCTCATAGGCACGGTCTGCCATAGTAGAATCTCGAATCAACCCAACTATCTTACTCTCCGAATAAGACATAGCACAGCAATGAGTAACCTCAGTAATCCTACTCAAGGCATCAGGGACCTGATGAATCCGCCCTGGCTTGTGCTCCCAAACAAAATCAAATTTGGCCAGCTGCTCCTGCCACCTGGCCTGCCTGGCAGATAGTTTCTTCTGAGTCTGGAAGAAGGTATTTGCAACATTGTCTATCTTCACCGTGAACTTGCTCCCCAGCAAGTACACTCTCCACAACTTCAGACAGTGAACTACTGCCAGCATTTCTTTCTCATGAGCAGAATAATTCACCTCAGCACTCTTTAATTTTCTGCTCTCGTATGCAATCGGCATACCCTCCTGAATTAGAACCCCACCCAAAGGCTCTATCAGATGCGTCAGTATGCACCTCAAATGGTAAAGTAAAATCAGGAAGTCTAAGGATGGGTTCTGAAGTCACCCTATCCTTTAGATCATCGAATGCCCTCTGGTGCTTGCCCTCCCAGCACCAGGCAACATCCTTTCTCAACAAGTCTGTGAGAGGAGCTACAACTCTGGAGTAGTTCTGAATGAATCTCCGGTAGAAGTTAGCCTACCCTAGGAACGACCTCAGGGTGCTAACAGATGTAGGGGCCGGCCACTCCCTAATGGCCGCCACCTTTCTCTCATCCATCTTGACTTGTCCTGAACCCACGATATGCCCTAGAAACTCCACTTCCGCCTGGGCAAAATCGCATTTTTCCAGTTTCAAATACAGCTAGTTCTCCCTCAGAACCATCAAGACCTGCCTCAAATGCTCTCTATGCTCCTCTAAGCTGCCAGAGTATATCACTATATCATCCAAATACACAACAACAAACTTATCTAAGAATGGATGAAGTATGTTGTTCATCAAATTACAGAATGTGGCTGGAGCATTGGTCAGCCCGAATGGCATAACCAAAAATTCATACGATCCATATCTCGTGACGCAGGTTGTCTTGGGCTCATCTCCCTCGGCAATCCTCACTTGCCAGTATCCAGATCTAAGGTCCAATTTGCTGAACACCTTGGCATGCACAAGGCGGTCAATCAAGTCTTGGATTAAGGGAATATGATAAGAGTTCTTAACGGTAACTTTGTTGAGAGCCCTGTAATCTACACACATCCGCATAGATCCATCCTTCTTTCTCTAGAACAAGACTGGTGCTCCGTATGGTGCCTTAGATGGTTGAATATACCCAGATTCCAACAACTCATCTAGCTGTTTCCTCAACTCAGCTAGCTCTGTGGGTGGCATCCTATAAGGCGACTGCGCCAGTGGGATAGCCCCTGGGATCAGCTCTATGGCATGATCGATGTCCCGTCTAGGTGGTAACACCTTGGGCATCTCGGGTGGCACAACATCGCTGAACTCCTGCAACAACCCTCCTATTGGTGCAGGTAACTGCTGAACTCTCTCACCTAGAGTCATCTTCGCCGCCCCCACTCTCACCTCAACCTCCTCACTGCTAGAACTAGGAAGGGTGATCAAGCCTCCCCTATGTCCTCTCTGCTGCTCGGATGCTGAACTGACCTGAGGAAGATCCTCCACTAATCTAACATGCGCTAGATAGGTGGTCTCTCCACGCCGAAGACCCTTCGCAACGACGGAGGCTGCCATGACCTCCTTGCTTTTGCTGCTCTTCTCCCCTTTGCCCCAGTGTGGCAAGGGATAAATCAAGGTGCTCGTTCATCAGTAATCTGCAGTCCATTCAAGTGTGGCATTGGGATGGCTTTAGCACGCCGCAGCAAATCCATCCCCACTATCATGTCGAAATCATCTAGGGTTATTACCATTGCATGTACACGCCCAGACCAGGGTCCCAACCTCACAGGAACATCATAGGACACCCCAGTAGCTTTCTTTAGATCAGTGTTGACACTCTTGACACTGTTGGCACATGACATAGTTTTCAGTCTCAATCTCTCCTTCACCCTATCTGATACAAATAGATGGGTGGCGCCCGTGTCCACCATGGCTGCTATCTGAACATCATTAATGACCACATCCACATACATCAGAGGACTATTCCTAGCACTTATGTTGGCAATGACCAACGGGTTAACAGAAGCCCCAGTGCATCCCTAGTCGTCCCTGCCCTCTGGAATATCACCCATAGCTAAGGAAGCAATCCCTTGCTTTCTTGGACAGTCTCTCATCATGTGCGGTCCATTACAAATAAAGCATCCTGGCCTCCCTCTGCTGGTAGCTGTACCAGAAGTAGAAGCTTTCCCCTGCTGTGGTTGGGGACGATGCTGAACCGGCTGTGGCTTTCTCTGCTGTGCCTGTGGCTGGTGTGCCACGGCTTTTCCTTTCTTCCAGTTGAGCACCCACTTCTTTGGCAGACTTGGCCCTGTAGGCCGACTCTGTGGTGAAGAAGTGGTCCTAGATGCTGTAGACCTAGATCCTCCCATGTCTACCAAAGCATCTGCGGCAGCTACTGCCTCTCTATACGTAGTCACTCCCTTCCTCTGGAGTTCTCTATATGCCCAATCCTGCAAGCCACCTGTGAAGTCATGGAATTTCTCTTCTTCACTCTTGTTTGGCACCTCTAGCAGTAGAGTGCCAAACTGCTTCACATACTCTCTGATATGGCCAGTGTGCTTCAAGTATCTCAAAGCCATGCGAGCACTATGCAGAGTGTCTGCTGGTCTGAAATGTGCTCTCATCTCAGTCTTTAGAGCATCCCAATCTGGGATCTCTGGAGTGTCCCCCTCAGTCCGCAGGGCAATATGGGTCCTCCACCATAGCTTTGCGTCGCCTCTGAGATAGGCGGCACAAACCTCAATCCGCTCCGCCGCTGTAATGTCGGCTGCTCTAAAGTAATGTTCCATATCGAATAGAAAATTCTCCACTTCCTTCGCTACCCGCGCCCCTGCGAAGGTAGTCGACTCTGGAACATGGCGCCTGGTAGTCTGAACTGGTGCTGGTGCGGTGGGTGTAGGTGGGTGTGCTGTCACATGCGCCAATCCTATCTTCACCAGGTTCAGATCTGCCATAAGAGTCTCCATCCCCTGGGTCATCTCCGCCATCTGACTCTCAAAAGTGTGAGTCATCTCTGCAACCTGAGCCTCAGTCTCCTGCTGAACATGATGAATGATGCCGCGCGAGGCTGCTACGCGCTCACCAAGTGGATCTCCCTGCCACTCATCATCCTCAAAGCCTATAGATAGCCGTATCCTCGCTACAGCTGCCTCCAGTCTCGAGAACCTCTCCTCGAGCTGTGCCTGAGCCGCCATACTCCTAGTAGATGGCGCAATCTCTGGAAAACGCTGTGAACTAGTGGAACTAATGGAAATACTGGGTAAGATCTCTGAATAGCCGGAACTGACCGATTAGCAGAGTTACTGAGGAATTACGCCCCGGGCACTAGGCTCCGACGTACGCAACCCCCAAACAGTAATCTGACTAACGTCGATATCCCTGACTCACTCGTCCCAACTCTGAGAATCCCAGTAGATCCTGCTGATCTGTGCTGAAAGTGGGCGCTCTGATACCAGTTGTCACGCCCCAATTTTTCGCGGCTAAAACTAGAGCGTGATAGCACAATCTACACAACCTCTGTGTAAACTGTCAGCTAACACACACCCAAACAATGCGTACTAAGCGGAAGCAAATATAAACTACAATATGCGCGCTCTCAATACAAAGATCGTCTCTCAGCAATACAGATCACTCAACACTCAATCTGCCTCATCCAGACTGCCTCTAGCTCTGCCTAACCTCCTGGCCGAACCTCTGAAGCACTGACTGAGTGGCGGATTAGGGTTTCGCGACCCTAATCGCTTTGCACACTTCAGGCGCCCTGTCCACACACTAGAGACGCTGGCAGATATCGCAACCAAAATCCCTAAGCAAATAATCCACTACCGACCTACTGAACCTAGGGCAATATATCCACAACTACACAGCGAGCGAAGGATGAGCACAAGCACAGTGCTTGCGCCCACCTAAGCTAAATCCAGAAAGCCAACGAAGAGAACAATCTCCTCCGAGTAATGCTACTCAGGTATGAGAGGACCCTCTTCCCTAATCCTGGGAAGAGGTACACAATCAATATATATATAATATCAACAATAATCGTTCATACAATCAACCCTAATCAATCTAAGATAGAGTTATACCACTCCACGCGTATGAACAATGATGAGTATAAGAACAGCCCCTTCCCTCAAGAAGCCGCCCTTCAAAGATGCCCTCCACCGAGTGATGAAGAGCCCAAACCCTAGGGTCGCCTCCCTAGGTAGTTGATGAAGAAGTCCTCCTTCTTGTGCTTGCCCCCAAGCACAAGAACGCCAAGAACCCTAGATGGACAGCAAGGTGCCGCCACTCTAAGGTGCTGCCGGTGAAGGTGGTGAAGAGGAGAAGGCCGCCGGTGAAGATCCTTGCCTCTAAGGATTCGCCAAAGAGGAAGCCGCCCCCTTCAATGTTCTCCCTCGCCTCCAAGGAAGAAGTCGCCAAAGCCTTCACAAGAACCCACCACAAGAGCTTCGCCTCCAAGACTCCTCGCCGCTAGGGGTGGAAGACTCCCCAAATATAGCCGCCAAAGCCTCCACTCGCCTATTTGAATTTTCCCTTGGATCGGGTTTGGTTTAAGGGAACCAACCCGCTAGCCTTCATGATCCAATCCGCCAACCTTATGTGGATAGTCGCCCAAGTGGATCCAAGAGACTTAAGTGAGTGGGGATCCAATTAATGTCTTAATGGATCTTCACTTAACCTCTTAATGGATGTTCTCATAAGTTGTCACATGCAAGACATGTGCCAATTTATTTAAACACATAACATGATGGCGCCTAAGTCCTAGCTGACTAGATCAGCCCCTAGGACTCTGGTGTGAACCCTGATCGAGTCCAGATGCCTCCTGACCATGGTTAGTTTGACCATGGTTAAGGTAACCATGGTTAAGCTAACCCTGGTCCACCCAAGAACTCCAAAGCTCTCCAAAGCACCCCCAGGCCATGCCCAAGGATAAGATGTGTAGATGTACCTGCAAGAACATACTAACACAGTATCAGCAACCTATCTCCTCTAGTAGGCTCCCTTCGACACCAGCCTAACTCCACATTAAGCTCCCCCATCCCTACTCAGATCCCACTGAGTCCATGGGATGGGCTGGGGTATAACCCCAGTATACCCAGGGCATCACACTCTTCCGCCATAATCCCATCCCTGTCCTCTGATTTGATTTCACCATCTCCCTCTCTCCTGCCAACAAGTGATCCCCCCACCCCTTTACCGACGGCTTCTTCTACAAGGGGCAACTCCTCCTGCTCCACATCTCCCCCCTATATCTCCGTGGACGCCACCCTCATCCTCCCTCGCCTTCTCTACCGGTGCTCTCACCGTTTCAGATGCAACTCCTTATACCCTAACATCTCTCCATGGAGGTCCTCTGTCATGTCTTTGCATCCAACTACCCTTCCTTCGAATCCAAGCACCCCTCCTCCGTCGCCACCCAATTCTCATCTATTGCGGGTACCGCACAAACTCCAAGAGATTGTTGAAGCCATTGTCTTCAGTAATAATCTTGATATTCATCTCACATATCTCGTTATGAGAAGGATTCGAATTGAGGTCTCTAAGGACAACGCGAAGCTCGGAGGCGGAGATCCTGCTGTTGTCATCGATGTAAAGATGGCAAAGACCTTCTCGAGCTCATCCATCATGTGCAAGCTGAGGGAAGTTGAGCGCGAGGGTGACACGAACGACGACTTGGATTCGACATTGAGAGTGCATGGATTGAGAGAGGGGAGTGAGAGTGGGTGAGACCTTTAGATTTTTATGGGTTTTTTTTGGGGCTTTGAGATTAATTAAAAAGATCATATGGGGCCCTACTGAAATCATTTTAGCAGAGTCCCGCTTGAAAAAAACATGCCCACCCACCCATAATGGATCTTTACATCGCCATATTCTAACTTATTTTTAACAAAAAAATTTATTTAACTAAAACGTGTTAGCCACCCATCCATAGCCATCTTTTTTTTCAATTAAGCCCATCCAGCTCAGTAGGTAGAGTGCAAAGCTTTTAACCTTATGTTCGTGGGTTCGAGCCCCATGGTGGGCGTTGAAAATTCATAAAATGAGTAAATCATTCATTATTTTAGAGAAATTAGACACCTTATTAGGGAATTTAATCTATACTTAGCCTTGCCCAATCTTATTTTTAATAAACAAATTTTTATTTAACTAAAATAATTTGCCACCCATCCATCATGGGGAAATCAGACACATTATTTTTTAATTGAGCCCGTCTAGCTCAGTTGGTAGAGTGCAAGGCACTTAACCTTGTGGTCATGGGTTCAAGCCCCATGGTGTGCATTGAAATTTAATAAAGTAAAATAATAATTGATTCTAATAAAGAAATTAGCCATATAAGTAGAGAATTTAGGATAACTAATTCTCTTATAGATACAGGTAAATTTGTTAAAATTTTACATTGGGTCTACATCGTTTTTATGGCGGGTTCTAAAATAACCACACCCCAGGTAAATACTTGTAAGCAGGTATCCCGGGTGAGTGATTTTTGCAGTGTCTCCCTATGATTTTTCTTAGTGATCTCAAAGCAAGAAAACCCATATCTCGCTCCTTTCCGCACTCCCTACCATCGCTCTCACACGATCAAAACCCCCTCGGATTGTCCCATGGAGAGTACAAGCGAAGCGGATGGTCCACGACAGAGTGCCGCCATAATCCCATCCGTGTCCTCCAATTTTGATTTCACCATCTCCCTCTCTCCTACCTACAAGTGATCCCCCCCCCCACCCACCCCTTTGCCAACGACTTCTTCTGCAAGGGGCAACTCCTCCTACTCCACATCTCCCCCCGTATCTCGTGGACGCCACCCTCATCCTCTCCTCCACCGACATCACCATCGCCATATTTCATGACTCCAACTGTAGCTCACCCTCCCCTACCTTCTTTGCTAGCGCCCTCATCGTTTCAGACGCAACTCCTTATACCCTGACATCTCACCATGAAGGACCTCTGTCGTGTCTTTGCATCCAAGAACCCTTCCTACGGATCCAAGTACCCCTTCTCTATCGCCACCCAATTCTCATCTATTACGGGAACCACACAAACTCCTAGAGATTGTCAAAGCCATTGTCTTTAGTAATAATCTCGACAATCATCTCACAGATCTCATTATGAGAAGGATTTGAATTGAGGTCACTAAGGACAACGCGAAGCTTGAAGGCAGAGATCCTGCCATTGTCATCGATGTAGAGAGGGCAAAGACCTTCTCGAGCTCATCCATCATGTGCAAGCTGAGGGAAGTTGAGCACGAGTGTGACGGGAACGACAATTATGATTGGACATTAAGAGTGCATAGATTGAGAGGGGCGAGTAAGAGTGGGTGAGACATTTAGATTTTTATGGGTTGTTTTGGAGCTTTGAGATTAGTGAAAAAGATCATATGGGGCCCTACTAAAATCACTTCAGCGGCGTCCCTCTTAAAAAAACACGCCAACCGATCCATAATGGATCTTTACTTCCCCATGTTCTAACTTATTTTTAACAAAAAAATTTATTTAACTAAAATGCGTTAGCCACCATCTTTTTTTTTCAATTAAGCCCATCCAGCTCAGTTGGTAGAGCACAAGGCTTTTAACCTTGTGGTTGTGGGATCGAGCCCCATGGTGGGTCTTGAAAATTCATAAAATGAGTAAACTATCCATTATTTTAATTAGAGAAATTAGCCGCTTTTTTAGGGAATTTAATCTATACTTTGCCTTGTCCATTCTTATTTTTAATAAAAAAAATTTATTTATCTAAAATAATTTGTCACCCATCCATCATTGGGAAATTAGACACATTATTTTTTTAATGAAGCCCGTCTAGCTTAGTTTGTAGAGTGCAAGACTCTTAACCTTGTTGTTGCGAGTTTAAGCCCCACGGTGGGCGTTGAAATTTAATAAAATAAAATAATAATTGATTTATAATGAAGAAATTAGTTATATAGGTAGAGCATTTAGGATAATTACTTCTCTTATATATATGGGTAAATTTGTTAAAATTTTACTTTGCATCTAGATCTTTTTTGCGGCAAGTTCTAAAATACCCGCACCCCTGGTAAAAACTTGTAAGCTGGGACCCCGGGTGAGTGATTTTTGCAAGGTCCCCCCCCCCCCCCCTATGATTTTGCTTAGTGATCTCAAAGCTGGAATACTCATATCTGGCTCCTTTTTGCACTCCCTACCATCGCTCTCACATGATAAAAACCCACCCGCATCGGCCAATGGAAAGTACAAGCGAAGCAGATGGTCCACGGTAGAGTGCCGCGATAATCCCATCC
Organism: Costus lasius; assembly: GCA_027563935.2. NCBI lineage: Eukaryota > Viridiplantae > Streptophyta > Magnoliopsida > Zingiberales > Costaceae > Costus > Costus lasius. The sequence continues at coordinate 127,055,143 of CM050446.2, forward strand.
CCGTACTAAGATTTTTATTTCACCATCTCCTTCTATCCTGCCAACGTGTGATCCCCCCACCCATTTGACGACGGCTTCTTCTGCAGCGGGCAACTCCTCCTGCTCCACATCTCCCTCCCTCCCCCCCCCCCCCACCCCTTTGCCGATGACTTCTTCGACGAGGGGCAACTCCTCCTACTCTACATCTCCCTCCGTATCTCCGTGGATGCTACCCTCATCATCTCCTCCACCCGACATCACCATCGCCATATTTCATGACTCCAACTGTAGCTCATCCTCCTCTACCATCTCTGTCGGCGCCCTCAACGTTTCAGACGCAACTCCTTATACCCTAACATCTCACCATGGTCACCATGGAGGACCTCTGTCATGTCTTTGCATCTGAGTACCCATTCTTTGGATCCAAGTACCCCTCCTCTGTCACCACCCAATTCTCATCTATTGCGGGAATCGCCCAAACTCCTAGAGATTGTCGAAGCCATCGTCGTTAGAAACAGTCTCGACAATCATCTCACAGATCTCGTTATGAGAAGAACTTGAATTTAGGTCGCTAAGGACAATGCAAAGCTTGGAGGCGGAGATCCTACCATTGTTGTCGATGTAGAGATGGCAAAGACCTTCTCGAGTTCATCCATCATGTGCAAGCTGAGGGAAGTTGAGCGCTTGGGTGACGGGAACGACGACTTGGATTCGACACTGAGAGTGCATAGATCGAGGGGAGGGGGAGTGAGTGTGGGTGAGGCCTTTTGATTTTTATGCGCCCTTGCTCCAAGCACTCGCCCCTCTCCTTGTGTTCACGCCTTCAAGGATTAATTACTTACAAGAGGGGGTGACTAGGGTCATATTTATAGGGTAAGAGGCGGTTAGGGTAATGGCTAGGATCATGACAAGTGTAGGGCTAGGATGAGGAGGTTTGAGATAAGGAAAGTCTCCAAGACATTTCCATAATTCTCATTCAACCTTACCTTTTGTTCCCACGCCTTTCCTTGTGCGCCAAGGCCTTGCCTTGCGCCTCAAGCAATGCCATAGAGGCATGCATTCCATCCTAGGAAGAGAGGGGGAGGCGCCCTTTATTTCCATAATGAAGCAAAGGCGCCAACATGACCCCATTATGCCCCTAGGCACCTAATGGTTCATGTTTCTCCCCATTATACCCTTTTAGCCTCTCATCTCTTCATGAGAACTTGTTATTGGGCCTCATTGGATAATGAGCTAGCCCAAACATCATTGCATAGGTTGATTAAGCACTTGGATCCAATCCAATGCAACCCTAATCCAAATGTGACCAACCATGGTCAAATACGGGTCAACCTGCCAAAAATGAAGTTTGGCTCCAATAACATTCTTCCATCTCATCAGGCCCATTGGCGCTGATGAAATCTCCCAATTAGATCCAAGTTATCCAATAACTCGATCATAAGGCTTCCCGATCAATACGAGAACTCAAGTATCAAGGTGTGCGACCCTGTAGGTTCCTCTGACGCTGGCAGTGCTGACCAAAGGTCATCACAAGCAGTGAGTGGCACCTAGCAGTGCATCGCTGTTACCCAGGTCGTTGGAATGGATATCGACATCGACATCCCCATCATCGCAACTAGGTACAGATGCATTACAGTCTCTTTGCCGTACTGATATCCGATTGGACAAGTGTGTCACCACTTGTTTTTATCCAATCACATGGCTATGACTAAAACAGGTTCTCACCTGGGTATGGCCATACACTCTCAGTCATAGAACCATAAAGGAGCTCCATGGATATCATACTTCCTTAGGGAAGGGGCAAATCCTATGTCTGTCCATTGATCTTCTCATTTGGGTCGTGACATGCTCAATAACAACCGTTATGACCTCCCAGCTACGGCAAGGTGTTAGGTTGTATCAAAGCAAGTCCCTAACCATATAGAATGATTAATGACCTCAAGTCAAGGGATCAATGCATCTCCTGTCACTTATGAGGATAACTCATGACACCAAGTCATAGCCTCATAGCGGGTCTATCCAGTATATCCCCAATGATATACCCATGTGTCTGCGTTAGCACCACGTGCCTAACCAGCCCACATACCAGTCTCACAAGTACCATAGTTGTCCCATATCCACTAAGGTACATCGACTGGGGATTATAATTCGAGCACAGATCCAATCTGTCTCCAGGGACATTATCATGTAAGTACACAATCGCAGGTGTAGTCAAACAATGATAACGACAATGCCAGAATGATATATAAATATCTGTGTCAAGTAGTACAAAAGTTGACCAAAACTAGGTCCTAGGGCATATACACCAACAATCTCCCACTTGCACTAAGACCTAGAAGTTGAGGAATCTCAACCCCATATCTCTAGCGTGACCATCATGCTTCTGCTGCGCCAAAGCCTTGGTCAATGGGTCTGCCAGATTGTTCTCTGTGTCTACTCTGCTAATCTTGACATCACCTCTGTCAATGATCTCTCTGATCAGGTGAAATATTCTGAGTATGTGTTTGGATCTTTGATGAGACCGTGGTTCCTTGGCTTGTGCAATTGCTCCATTGTTGTCACAGTAGAGTTCAATGGGATCCATTGCACTAGGTACCACTTGAGGATCACATAAGAACTTCCTTATCCAAACAGCTTCCTTGGCTGCCTCAGAAGCAGCCACATACTCAGCTTCGGTTGTAGAATCTGCTATGGTGGATTGCTTGAAGCTCTTCCAACATACAGTGCCTCCATTTATCTTGAACACATAGCCGGCCTGCGATCTAAAGTCGTCAGGGTCAGACTGGAACGATGCGTCAGTATAGCCCTGCATACTGAGCTCTTCCTATCCCCCATAGACCAAGAACAAATCCTTAGTTCTTCTCAGATACTTTAGGATGTTCTTTACAGCCACCCAGTGCTGTATACCTGGATTGGATTGGTATCGGCTGGTTATGCTCACAGCATATGCCACATCTGGTCTAGTACATAACATTGCATACATGATCGATCCTACTGCCGAAGCATAAGGAATTCGACTCATGTCATCCCTCTCAGCCTGTGTTGTAGGACACTGGCTCTTTGAGAGAGTAAGGCCATGTCTCACTGGAAGGTATCCTTTCTTGGATTGCTCCATGTAGAACCTCTCCAGTACCTTATCAATGTAAGTACTTTGACTAAGGGCCAAGAGCCTCTTGGATCTATCCCGGTAGATCCTCACGCCTAGAATATAGGCGGCCTCCCCTAAGTCTTTCATCTCGAAACACATGCCCAACCATGTCTTCACAACTTGAAGACTAGAGATGTCGTTTCCGATGAGCAGTATGTCATCAACATACAAGACCAGAAAAATTACCAAGCTCCCACTGAATTTTCTGTATACACAGGCGTCATCTTCGCTTTTGATAAAGCCATAATCTCTCACGGCCTCATCAAATCGAAGATTCCAACTTCGAGATGCTTGCTTTAATCCATAAATGGACCTCTTTAGCCTGCAGACCTTATTAGCCTCTGCAGGATGGATGAAGCCATCAGGTTGTGTCATATACACATCCTCAGTCAGCTTCCCGTTAAGGAACGCTGTTTTCACATCCATCTGCCATATCTCATAGTCATGATATGCAGCTATAGCAAGCAGAATCCGAATGGATTTAATCATGGCAACTGGCGAGAAGGTTTCATCATAGTCCACCCCGTGGACTTGTTTAAATCCTTTAGCTACTAGTCTACACTTATAGGTAACTATTTTGCCATCCATGTCTGTCTTCTTCTTGAAGACCCATTTACACCCTAAGGGTTTTACCCCATCAGGCAGCTCAACCAAATCCCAGACTTGGTTAGCCGACATGGAATCCATCTCAGATTTCATGGCGTCAAGCCATTTCTCAGAGTTCGGTCCACTGACCGCCTCATCATAGGTTCTAGGTTCATCCTCAATGATGAAGATCCCATCGTGTTGGGTCGGTAGCGACCCATACCTTTCAGGTGCACGACGAATTCTCCCAGACCTACGCGGGACTTGTGTTTGAGCCTCAGGTTGCCTAGCAACCGGTGCAGGTGGCTCAGATTCCATCTCTTTGTCTTGTGCTTGCACTTGGACCTCATCCAAGTCAAACTTCCTCCCACTAACTTCTTTCATAAGAAATTCTTTCTCTAGAAAGACAGCACCCCGAGCAACAAAAACTTTGTTCTCGGTTGGGACATAGAAGTAGTATCCTTTAGTTTCCTTAGGATACCCCACAAACACACACTTATCAGATCTAGGTTCTAGCTTGCTAGAATCTTGACGTTTGACATAAGCCTCACATCCCCAGATCCTGATAAACGTGAGATTAGGGCGTCTCCCACTCCACACCTCGTATGGTATTTTGGAGACACTCTTAGATGGAACATTATTCAGTATCAGAGAAGCTGTTTCTAGTGCATGCCCCCAGAATGATGAAGGTAGAGTTGCATGACTCATCATGGATCGAACCATATCCAATAAAGTTCGATTTCTCCTTTCAGACACACCATTCCATTGAGGTGTTCCAGGAGGAGTGAGTTGGGATATGATCCCACACTCTCTCAGATAGTCAAAGAACTCACCACTCAGGTATTCTCCACCTCGATCTGATCGAAGAGCTTTAATGGATCTTCCAAGCTGGTTCTCTACTTCATTCTTGAACTCCTTGAACTTCTCAAAGGATTCAGATTTATGTCTCATTAAGTAGACATAACCATACCTACTGAAGTCATCAGTGAAGGTAATGAAGTAGTTGTACCCTCCTCTGGCTTGTTTATTGAAGGGCCCACACACATCAGTATGTATGAGATCCAATAAACCTTCTGCCCTCTCACCAATCTTGGTGAAGGGCGCCTTTGTCATCTTCCCTAATAAACAAGGTTCACAAGTATCAAATTCCTCCAAGGAACTTGAATCTAACAATCCATTTGCATGGAGTTGTTGGATGCGATTCTTGTTTATATGGGCTAATCGACAGTGCCATAGGAAAGCACCAACTGAACCACTCAGTTTGGTCCTTTTATTGCTTATGTTACAAACAGAACTTTCCATATCCAAGATATACAGACCATTGCATAAAGTACCCCTCCCATAGAACATATTTGCAAATGAAAAAGAACATGAGTTCTTATTTATTTTAAATTTAAATCCTTTCCTCGCCAAGCAAGGAATGGATACAATGTTCTTTGTTAGCGAAGGTACACAAAAGCAATTGTCTAGTTCTAATTGAAGTCCAGAAGGCAAGGAGAGAGTCAAAATGCCTACAGCAACAGCAGCAACCTGTGCCCCGTTTCCAACGCGTAGGTCAATCTCTCCAAGCCGCACCGATCTACTTTTCTTGAGCCCCTACATATTTGTACAAATATGAGCTCCACATGCGGTATCCAATACCCATGACATAGAAGTAGAAAGGTTGACTTCTATAACATAAATACCTGAGCTAGAAGTTAAGGCCAAGCCTTTCTTCTCCTCATTCTGAAGTTGCCTGCAGTCCCTTCTCCAGTGGCCCTGCTCGCCACAGTGGAAACACCTTTGTTCCTTTGACTTCTTCACCCTTTTCTTCAGTGCTTTGGTAGGACCTCTGGCACTGCTCTTAGCACGTGCCTTACCCTTCTTCTTTATCTTCTTGGTCGTAGGGACCAAAAGAACAGAATTGGGTTTGGTCTTACCCATCTCTCGCTCGGCTGTTTGGAGCATATTCATCAATTCCTCCCGTGTGCACTCAATCCGGTTCATGTTGAAGTTAATGATAAACGGACTGAAGCTAGGGGGCAGGGAATGAAGAATAAGATCCACAACCAGCTCGTTGTCTATGGTGTGTCCCAGTCTCCTGAGATGATCCACATTCCCAATGAGTTTGAGAACATGGGGTCTCACTGGTGCACCTTCAGACAACTTGCACCGAAAGACTGCTTTGGCGGTGTCAAATCTCTCAGTTCTAGCCTGAGCCTCGAACATCTGTTTCAGACGAGTAATCATCTGAAAAGCGTTCTGCTCCTCATATTGCACCTGCAGTTCAGGTGCCATACTGGCTAGCATAAGACATGCAACCTCCAAAAAGTCATCCTGATGCTTTCTATAAGCATCTCTGTCTGCCGTTCGGGCATTAGGCGGAGGAGCCGCAGGAAGAGGCTGTTCAAGGACATATAGCTTCTTCTCGAGCTTGAGGACTATCCTCAAATTCCGATGCCAGTCCATAAAGTTAGATCCAACTAACTTATCCTTATCAAGGAGTGATCGCAGTGATAATCCGCCAGTGTTCGTGGCCATTGTTCTACAACACCCAAGAAGAACAGATTAGTACTACTTCGAATCATTTAAACTGGACTTGTTTTAAATGACCATGGCTCCCACTATTTTATATTCGAATTGACAACCCACAAAGTCAATCGGGAAGTTTAAAACTTCCTAGTGAGATGGGATCTTTATTTCACATGAGGCTTTGCGTCCCACGAGGGTGGGATGAGATGCACAAAGAAACCCATTCTTCCTAAGGTGGGCGCGCCGGCCGGTTGCTCCAAGCAACTCCCCTTGTTGAGACAGTCTGGGCATTTCATGTCCAACGAGGGCTGGATACAACATGAAACCTTTACCTCTCAACGATGCCTCTAGACTTTCACCATGTGCCCAGCACATGTGAACTTCTAGTCAAGTCCATTCCTAACCGTTATGCCCAGGGCCAACGAGTTTCCTTGCGAAGGCACGCCCAGGTTAAAACTGGACTGGGGAAACCATTGCCACCATGCACTTTCTAAAGATAAGTGGGTGTGTCCCACGAGGGTGGGAAACAATTCACAACTCCACTGATCGATAGCTTAATGAGGGCTACGCGTTAGAAGGCTACCAGACTTGATATTTTAATTGAGGGTTTTTGTTTAAGGTCTCATCATCTCAGTTTTATCTTATGTCTATCATTACAGGCATGCAATCCTATAGTGATAACATAACGGTAAAACATTTCAGGCATGCTTCTGCAGATAAGGAAAGCAGTAAAAGATGATGTGATCAAAGCCCTTTCAAGACATTGAACCAACCCATGCCAAAAGGAGGTTCAACTCTTGACATAGGACTCAAGCCCCTAGACCTAACCTAGCCGCCCTCTATCTTGGTCTTCAAGGTTGGCTCCAAGGTCCTTCTCACATGGTTTAGCTCTCAAACCTTATGGGTAGACCCCAAAGGTTTGGCCAATGCCATGGTCTTTCTCCAAGGAAGATGTGCCACCATGCAAGGAGCCAAGTCAGCTAGCTCTCAAACCCAAGGGTTCGGCCATGCCTAACTTGCGCCACTAAGCAAGCTTGTGCTTCTTCCTTTGTTGCTTGTTGCGCCACCATCCAAGGTGCGCAAGCATCATGCATGCGCCAAGCTTCAAGTATATGCGCCACCCTAATCTTCTTTTAGTTAAAAGAAAAGCGGCACGCAGGCCTCACAAGGATACATCACAGGCATGCAAAGGGGGGGCTTGACTAATGATCACAACCTCATGCACAATCAAGGTATTTACTCATGCAATTCTACATGCTCATGAAAAACATAAAATCTGAAATTTTACTTTTTCATAAAACTAGTCTCTTTTTCTCATCTTCTTCTCACAAATCTTTTGGTTAATTGCGATTTATTTTTCAAGATGATTTCAGAGATCCTTTCGGCTGGCAATTTTGTTAGATCAAGAGACTTGGCCAGTGCGAAGACACAATGCCCGTCCTACTTGACAAAACTACGTGCGCCTTTGATCTTTAAATCAGACAAGAAAAATAGTCCAAAAATCCAAAAGAGATTGAGAGGATGATAGAAACAAGAAACCCTAATTTTTCCTACTTAGAAAAATCGTTTGCCATGCATCATGCTATTTACGAAAATAGAGATATGGCATGTGAGCATGGAAGAAAAGCATAAAACATCGTTCGAGTCTTGCAAGTCCCTCTGATACCACTGTTGGGAAACCCCGGGGACATTTTACAATTTTCAGAGTTATGGACATACATTTTTCGCAACGGAAGAATGTCCCCGAAACAGGCCAGTCCCAAAAACCCAGTGAAGATCGCATGCAAGGGAGTCGACACGATGAGTTAGGAAATACCTTAAGAGCAATGTAGAGCGATGTCGATGAAGGCGCCCAAGTGTTCGCCCTCTGCAGTCTCGCACACACGGATCTCTTGAGTTCTCTTCTTCCACGCCCGGTGCTAGCCTCGGGAAGAAGATCCAAGCCTTAGGGAGATACTCTACTTCACTTGCGCCACCAAGAGAGATGATGCGCCAAGAGAAGAAGGAAGACTATCCAAAAACGCCAAGCACTAATGTTCCTTGCGCCAAGAGGAAAGGAGGAAGTGGCTTGCGGTTATGGAAGAAGGAAGATGCGCCCTTGCTCCAAGCACTCGCCCCTCTCCTTGTGTTCACACCTTCAAGGATTAATTACTTACAAGAGGGGGCGACTAGGGTCATATTTATAGGGCAAGAGGCGGTTAGGGTAATGGCTAGGATCATGACAAGTGTAGGGCTAGGATGAGGAGGTTTGAGATAAGGAAAGTCTCCAAGACATTTCCATAATTCTCATTCAACCTTACCTTTTGTTCCCACGCCTTTCCTTGTGCGCCAAGGCCTTGCCTTGCGCCTCAAGCAATGCCATAGAGGCATGCATTCCATCCTAGGAAGAGAGGGGGAGGCGCCCTTTACTTCCATAATGAAGCAAAGGCGCCAACATGACCCCATTATGCCCCTAGGCGCCTAATGGTTCATGTTTCTCCCCATTATACCCTTTTAGCCTCTCATCTCTTCATGAGAACTTGTTATTGAGCCTCATTGGATAATGAGCTAGCCCAAACATCATTGCATAGGTTGATTAAGCACTTGGATCAAATCCAATGCAACCCTAATCCAAATGTGACCAACCATGGTCAAATACGGGTCAACCTGCCAAAAATGAAGTTTGGCTCCAATAACATTCTTCCATCTCATCAGGCCCATTGGCGCTGATGAAATCTCCCAATTAGATCCGAGTTATCCAATAACTCGATCATAAGGCTTCCCGATCAATACAAGAACTCAAGTATCAAGGTGTGCGACCCTGTAGGTTCCTCTGACGCTGGCAGTGCTGACCAAAGGTCATCACAAGCAGTGAGTGGCACCTAGCAGTGCATCGCTGCTACCTAGGTCGTTGGAATGGATATCGACATCGACATCCCCATCATCGCAACTAGGTACAGATGCATTACAGTCTCTTTGCCGTACTGATATCCGATTGGACAAGTGTTTCACCACTTGTTTTCATCCAATCATATGGCTATGACTAAAACAGGTTCTCACCTGGGTATGGCCATACACTCTCAGTCATAGAACCATAAAGGAGCTCCATGGATATCATACTTCCTTAGGGAAGGGGCAAATCCTATGTCTGTCCATTGATCTTCTCATATGGGTCGTGACATGCTCAATAACAACCGTTATGACCTCCCAGCTACGGCAAGGTGTTAGGTTGTATCAAAGCAAGTCCCTAACCATATAGAATGATTAATGACCTCAAGTCAAGGGATCAATGCATCTCCTGTCACTTATGAGGATAACTCATGACACCAAGTCATAGCCTCATAGCGGGTCTATCCAGTATATCCCCAATGATATACCCATGTGTCTGCGTTAGCACCACGTGCCTAACCAGCCCACGTACCAGTCTCACAAGTACCATAGCTGTCCCATATCCACTAAGGTACATCGACTGAGGATTATAATTCGAGCACTGATCCAATCTGTCTCCAGGGACATTATCATGTAAGTACACAATCGCAGGTGTAGTCAAACAATGATAACGACAATGCCAGAATGATATATAAATATCAGTGTCAAGTAGTACAAAAGTTGACCAAAACTAGGTCCTAGGGCATATACACCAACACTCCCTACCATCGCTCTCACATGATAAAAACCCACCTGCATCGGCCCATGGAAAGTACAAGCGAAGCAGATGGTCCACGGTAGAGTGCCGCGATAATCCCATCCCCGTCCTAAGATTTTTATTTCACCATCTCCCTCTATCCTGCCAACGTGTGATCCCCCCACCCATTTGACGATGGCTTCTTCTGCAGCGGGCAACTCCTCCTGCTCCACATCTCCCTCCCTCACCCCCCCCCCCCACCCCTTTGCCGACGACTTCTTCTACGAGGGGCAACTCCTCCTACTCTACATCTCCCTCCGTATCTCCGTGGATGCTACCCTCATCATCTCCTCCACCCGACATCACCATCGCCATATTTCATGACTCCAACTGTAGCTCATCCTCCTCTACCATCTCTGTCGGCGCCCTCAACGTTTCAGACGCAACTCCTTATACCCCTAACATCTCACCATGGTCACCATGGAGGACCTCTGTCGTGTCTTTGCATCTGAGTACCCATTCTTTGGATCCAAGTACCCCTCCTCTGTCACCACCCAATTCTCATCTATTGCGGGAATCGTCCAAACTCCTAGAGATTGTCGAAGCCATCGTCGTTAGAAACAGTCTCGACAATCATCTCACAGATCTCGTTATGAGAAGAACTTGAATTTAGGTCGCTAAGGACAATGCAAAGCTTGGAGGCGGAGATCCTACCATTGTTGTCGATGTAGAGATGGCAAAGACCTTCTTGAGTTCATCCATCATGTGCAAGCTGAGGGAAGTTGAGCGCGAGGGTTACGAGAACGACGACTTGGATTCGACACTGAGAGTGCATAGATCGAGGGGAGGGGGAGTGAGTGTGGGTGAGGCCTTTTGATTTTTATGGGTTTTGTTTTTGGGTTTTGAGATTAGTTAAAAAGATCCTATGGGTCCCTACTGAAATCACTTCAACATAGATCGAGGGGAGGGGGAGTGAGTGTGGGTGAGGCCTTTAGATTTTTATGGGTTTTGTTTTTGGGTTTTGAGATTAGTTAAAAAGATCCTATGGGTCCCTATTGAAATCACTTCAACAGTGTCCCCGCTTAAAAAAACACACACCCACCCACTCATAATGGATCTTTACTTCACCGTGTCCTAACTTACTTCTAGCAAAAAAATTAATTTAACTAAAACGTGTTAGCCACCAATACATGGCCATCTTTTTTTACAATGAAGCCCATCTAGCTCAGTTGGTAGAGCGCAAGGCTTTTAACCTTGTGGTCGTGGGTTCGAGCCCCATGGAGGGCGTTGCCATCCATTAATTTAGAGAAATTAACCACCTTATTAGGGAATTTAATCTATACTTTGCCTTGTCGAATCTTATTTTTAATAAAAAAAATTTATTTAACTAAAATAATTTGCCACCCATTCATCATGGGGAAAACAGACACATTATTTTTATAATTAAGCCCGTCTAGCTCAGTTGGTAGAGCGCAAGGCTCTTAACCTTGTGGTCGTGGGTTCGAGCCCCACGGTGGGCGTCGAGATTTAATAAAATAAAATAATAATTGATTTTAATGAAGAAAATTAGCTATATAAGTAGGGAATTTTGGATAATTAATTCTGTTATATAAACGGGTAAATTTGTTAAAATTTTAGTTTGGGTCAAGATCATTTTTGCGGCAGGTTCCAAAATACCCACACCCCCATGTAAAAATTTGTAAGTGGAGACCTCGGTTGAGTGATTTTTCAGGGACCCCCTATGATTTTGCATAGTGATCTCAAAGGGCAGGAAAACCCATATCTCGCTCCTTTTCGCACTCCCTACCATCGCTCTCGCACGATCAAAAACAACCCGCATCGGCCCATCGAGAGTACAAGCGAAGCGGATGGTCCACGGCGGAGTGCCGCCAAAATCCCATCCCCGTCCTTTGATTTTCGTTTCGCTAAGTTTCTCTCTCCTACCTACAAAGGATCCCCCACCCCTTTGCCGACGACTTCTTCTACAAGGGGCAACTCCTCCTGCTCCACATCTCCCCCCCCCCCCCCCCCCCATATCTCTGTGGACACCACCCTCATCCTCTCCTACACCGACATCACCATCGCCATATTTCATGACTCCAACTGTAGCTCATCCTCCTCTGCCTTCTCTGCGGGCGCCCTCACCATTTCAGATGCAACTCCTTATACCCTAACATCTTACCATGCAGGACCTCTGTGGTGTCTTTCCATCTGAGTACCCTTTCTTTGGATCCAAGTACCCCTCCTCTGTCACCACCCAATTCTCATCTATTGCGGGAATCGCACAAACTCCTAGAGATTGTCGAAGCCATCGTCGTTAGCAACAGTCTCGACAATCATCTCACAGATCTCGTTATAAGAAGAATTTGAATTTAGGTCGCTAAGGACAATGCAAAGCTTGGAGGCGGAGATCCTACCATTGTCGTCGATGTAGAGATGGCAAAGACCTTCTCGAGTTCATCCATCATGTGCAAGTTGAGGGAAGTTGAGCGCGAGGGTGACGGGAACGACATCTTGATTCGACACTGAGAGTGCATAGATCGAGGGGAGGGGGAGTGAGTGTGGGTGAGGCCTTTAGATTTTTATGGGTTTTTTTTTGGGTTTTGAGATTAGTTAAAAAGATCCTATGGGTCCCTACTGAAATCACTTCAATGGTGTCCCCACTTAAAAAAACACACATCCACCCACTCATAATGGATCTTTACTTCGCCGTGTCCTAACTTACTTTTAGCAAAAAAAATTAATTTAACTAAAATGTGTTAGCCACCCATCCATGGCCATCTTTTTTTTCAATGATGCCCATCTAGCTCAGTTGGTAGAGCGCAAGGCTTTTAACCTTGTGGTCGTGGGTTCGAGCCCCATGGTGGGCGTTGAAAATTCATAAAATCAATAACCCATCCATTATTTTAGAGAAATTAGCCACATTATTAGGGAATTTAATCTATACTTTGCCTTGTCCAATCTTATTTTTAATAAAAAAATTTTACTTAACTAAAATAATTTGCCACCCATCCATCATGGGGAAATCAGACACATTAATTTTTTAGTTAAGCCCGTCTAGCTCAGTTGGTAGGGTGCAAGGCTCTTAAGTTGTGGTCATGGGTTCGAGCCCCACGGTGGGTGTTGAAATTTAATAAAATAAAATAATAATTGATTTTAATGAAGAAATTAGTTATATAAGTAGAGAATTTTGGACAATTAATTCTCTTATATATACGGGTAAATTTGTTAAAATTTTAGTTTGGGTCAAGATCATTTTTGCAGCAGGTTCAAAAATACCCACACCCCCATGTAAAAACTTGTAGCAGAGACCTCGGGTGAGTGATTTTTTCAGGGACCCCCTATGATTTTGCATAGTGATCTCAAAGCAGGAAAAACCCATATCTCGCTCCTTTTTGCACTCCCTACCATCGCTCTTGCATGATAAAAAACAACCCGCATCGGCCCATGGAGAGTACAAGCGAAATGGATGGTCCATGGCTGAGTACCGCCATAATCCCATCCCCGTCCTTTGATTTTCATTTCAGCATCTTTCTCTCTCCTACCTACAAGGGATCCCCCCACCCCTTTGCCGATGACTTCTTCTGCAAGGGGCAACACCTCCTGCTCCACATCTCCCCCCCCCCCCCCCCCCCCCCCCCCCCGTATCTCCGTGGACACCACCCTCATCCTCTCCTCCACCGACATCACCATCGGCATATTTCATGACTCCGACTATAGCTTATCCTCCTCTGCCTTCTCTGCAGGCGCCCTCACCATTTCAGATGCAACTCCTTATACCCTAACATCTCACCATGCAGGACCTCTGTCGTGTCTTTGCATCTGAGTACCCTTTCTTTGGATCCAAGTACCCATCCTCCGTCACCACCCAATTCTCATCTATTGCGGGAATTGCGCAAACTCCTAGAGATTGTCCAAGCCATCGTCGTTAGCAACAATCTCGACAATCATCTCACATATCTCGTTATGAGAAGGATTAGAATTGAGGTCGCTGAGGACAATGCGAAGCTTGGAGGCGGAGATCCTACCATTGTCGTCGATGTAGAGATGACAAAGACCTTCTTGAGCTCATCCATCATGTGCAAGCTGAGGGAAGTTGAGCGCGAGGGTGACGGGAACAACGACTTGGATTCGACACTAAGAGTGCATAGATCGAGGGGAGGGGGGAGTGAGTGTGGGTGAGGCCTTTAGATTTTTATGGGTTTTTTTTTTTGGGTTTTGAGATTAGTTAAAAAGATCACATGGATTCCTACTGTAATCAATTCAACAGTGACCCCGCTTAAAAAAACACACACCCCACCCACTCATAATGGATCTTTACTTCGCCATGTCCTAAGTTACTTTTAACAAAAAAATTAATTTAACTAAAACGTGTTAGCCACCAATACATGGCCATCTTTTTTTTACAATGAAGCCCATCTAGCTCAGTTGGTAGAGCGCAAGGCTTTTAACCTTATGGTCGTGGGTTCAAGCCTTATAACCCAAGCCCCATGGTGGGCGTTGAAAATTCATAAAATCAATAAACCATCCATTATTTTAGAGAAATTAACCACCTTATTAGCGAATTTAATCTATACTTTGCCTTGTCCAATCTTATTTTTAATATAAAAATTTTATTTAACTAAAATAATTTGCCACCCATCTATCATGGGGAAAACAGACACATTATTTTTTTTAATTAAGCCCGTCTAGCTCAGTTGGTAGAGCGCAAGGCTCTTAACCTTGTGGTCGTGGGTTCAAGCCCCACGGTGGGCGTCGAAATTTAATAAAATAAAATAATAATTGATTTTAATGAAGAAAATTAGCTATATAAGTAGGGAATTTTGGATAATTAATTCTGTTATATATACGGGTAAATTTGTTAAAATTTTAGTTTGGGTCAAGATCATTTTTGCGGCAGGTTCCAAAATTGATGGAGGCAGTAGCCCTGCTCTGAGGAGATCTGCTCGGACTCGTAGGGTACCTCTTCGATATGGGTTCCCTTAGAGTCCCCTTTCTTGCATTGCATTTAGGGTAATTTGCTTTTCAATAAAACCATGCATCATGTAGTCATTTATGGCAAGTCCACTTGTTGTAGGTGGTGCATTGTAATTCATGAAACTTTATGTACTCTTGCATCATATTAGGGTAGTGCATGCATGCATTAGGATCATTTTGGCAGGTCATTCAAGTAAGGAGCAGCTCAAGTTCCAGCTCAATGTCACTCAAGGTCCACTCATCAAGTTCAGCTCCAGAAAAGGAAAAGAAGACTTCAAAGCCCAAGCTCACTTCAAGCCATGCAATAACTCACTTGCTATATTTGTTGGGCGCCTCTCCAATAGGGCAATCAGCCACCTCATCATCCATCTAAGGGATATGCACCAACCACTAGTCCAAGCAAGAAATGAATTCAAATCCCTCATCGATTAAGATCCAAAATCAAAGGAATTATCCATCAAGATCCACAATCAAAGGAGGGCATTTATGAAGACATTTATGAGAAGTTACCATCTCTTGTTGCCGCCCATGCTCTTATGGAAAGGATTCAAATTTTGAATCTCTTATCCATGCGCCAACAAGCATCACGCCAAAGGATAAAGAAGACACCTTTCTCGCCAGCCCAAGCATTTAAAGAGTTGCCAAAAGAAGATCACCAAAGAAGGAAGCTCCCAAAGAGGATTTGCGCCAACATCCTCTTGATTTTGTAATTCAAACTCTATCCATCTTTGTAATAGGCGCATGGAAGCTAATGACTATCCTGCCCTAGCCCCATCTCGCCTATAAAAACATAGTCTCCACCTTGTATTTCGATTACCTTTTGATGAAATAATATTGTCTAATAGTTTCCTAGGTTAAGTAATTGTGTTGGTGTTAGAGTTCTTCCATAGCCGATTTCCCATCCTTTCTCAACTCTTCCACTGAACCCCTAAGAAGGTTTCATCCCTCCCTTGAACGCACAACTTCAAGGAGGCCCTTCCTTCATCCTCAGTTTGGAGCAAGAAGAGGAAGTCATCACTTTTCGGCAACATGAAGTCTTCATCCAATGCGGCTAAATTTCTTTCTCTAGCTTCTTCTCTTTGCTTAAAGAACATTCCCCTACACTAATCCTTGGTTTTCTAACTTTGTAGCTTGCGCTTGGTGTGGATCTAGGAGGGGCGTTTCCCTCCTTTCTCCTCCCCTTTCTCTCTAGATAACTTAGGACTAGCAAGGGAACTTGTGAGGCTTAACCACCCCCTTGACCACCTTTATTTTGTATTAAAATCCGTGACCTGTATGGATCTTTCTATGAATGTTTGTAAGCTCCACCCTACACCTTCCATCAGAGTAGGACCGGTGAAGAACGGGAAGCACAGTCCTTCGATTCTCAAGGGCTGCACTGTAAGCTTACTTCCTGCATTTACTGCTTTCTAGTGTAATTCTTATTTACAGTTCTTAGTTTAAACTCGGTTTTTAACCTCTACAAATAAAATACAAAAAAAAATTAGTTTCTCAAACCTCGTTAGCATAACTTCGGTTTTCCCTTATTATTTAGCTACTTATCAAAACCAGTTTTCAAAGGCGTCGTTTGACTGCTTTAGTTCCCCGTCCTACATCAAAAATACCCACACCCCCATGTAAAAATTTGTAAGTGGAGACCTCGGTTGAGTGATTTTTCAGGGACCCCCTATGATTTTGCACAGTTATCTCAAAGTAGGAAAACCCATATCTCGCTCCTTTTCGCACTCCCTACCATCGCTCTCGCACGATCAAAAACAACCCGCATCGGCCCATCGAGAGTACAAGCGAAGCGGATGGTCCACGGCGGAGTGCCGCCAAAATCCCATCCCTGTCCTTTGATTTTCATTTCACTAACTTTCTCTCTCCTACCTACAAGGGATCCCGCCCACCCCTTTGCCGACGACTTCTTCTGCAAGGGGCAACTCCTCCTGCTCCACATCTCCCCCCGTATCTCTGTGGACACCACCCTCATCCTCTCCTACACCGACATCACCATCGCCATATTTCATGACTTCAACTGTAGCTCATCCTCCTCTGCCTTCTCTGCGGGCGCCCTCACCATTTCAGATGCAACTCCTTATACCCTAACATCTTACCATGCAGGACCTCTGTCGTGTCTTTGCATCTGAGCACCCTTTGTTTGGATCCAAGTACCCCTCCTGTGTCACCACCCAATTCTCATCTATTTCGGGAATCGCACAAACTCCTAGAGATTGTCGAAGCCATCGTCGTTAGCAAAAGTCTCGACAATCATCTCATAGATCTTGTTATGAGAAGAATTTGAATTTAGGTCGCTAAGGACAATGCAAAGCTTCGAGGCGGAGATCCTGTACCATTGTCGTCGATGTAGAGATGACAAAGACCTTCTTGAGATCATCCATCATGTGCAAGCTGAGGGAAGTTGAGCGCGAGGGTGACGGGAACGACGACTTCGATTCGACACTGAGAGTGCATAGATCGAGGGGAGGGGGGAGTGAGTGTGGGTGAGGCCTTTAGATTTTTATGGGTTTTTTTTTGGGTTTTGAGATTAGTTAAAAAGATCCTATGGGTCCCTCCTGAAATCACTTCAACAGTGTCCCCACTTAAAAAAACACACACCCACCCACTCATAATGGATCTTTACTTCGCCGTGTCCTAACTTACTTTTAGCAAAAAAATTAATTTAACTAAAACGTGTTAGCCACCCATCCATGGCCATCTTTTTCTTCAATGATGCCATCTAGCTCAGTTGGTAGAGCGCAAGGCTTTTAACCTTGTGGTTGTGGGTTCGAGCCCCATGGTGGGCGTTGAAAATTCATAAAATCAATAACCCATCCATTATTTTTTTAATTAAGCCCGTCTAGCTCAGTTGGTAGAGCGCAAGGCTCTTAACCACCCATTCATCATGGGGAAAATGGACACATTATTTTTTTAATTAAGCTCGTCTAGCTCAGTTGGTAAAGCGCAAGGCTCTTAACCTTGTGGTCGTGGGTTCGAGCCCCACGGTGGGCGTTGAAATTTAATAAAATAAAATAATAATTGATTTTAATGAAGAAAATTAGCTATATAAGTAGGGAATTTTGAATAATTAATTCTTTTATATAAACGGGTAAATTTGTTAAAATTTTAGTTTGGGTCAAGATCATTTTTGCGGCAGGTACCAAAATACCCACACCCCCATGTAAAAATTTGTAACTGGAGACCTCGGTTGAGTGGTTTTTCAGGGACCCCCTATGATTTTGCATAGTGATCTCAAAGAAGGAAAACCCATATCTCGCTCCTTTTCGTACTCCCTACCATCGCTCTCGCACGATCAAAAACAACCCGCATCGGCCCATCGAGAGTACAAGCGAAGCGGATGGTCCACGGCGGAGTGCCGCCAAAATCCCATCCCCGTCCTTTGATTTTCATTTCACTAACTTTCTCTCTCCTACCTACAAGGGATCCCGCCCACCCCTTTGCCGACGACTTCTTCTGCAAGGGGCAACTCCTCCTGCTCCACATCTCCCCCCGTATCTCTGTGGACACCACCCTCATCCTCTCCTACACCGACATCACCATCGCCATATTTCATGACTTCAACTGTAGCTCATCCTCCTCTGCCTTCTCTGCGGGCGCCCTCACCATTTCAGATGCAACTCCTTATACCCTAACATCTTACCATGCAGGACCTCTGTCGTGTCTTTGCATCTAAGCACCCTTTCTTTGGATCCAAGTACCCCTCCTCTGTCACCACCCAATTCTCATCTATTTCGGGAATCGCACAAACTCCTAGAGATTGTCGAAGCCATCGTCGTTAGCAAAAGTCTCGACAATCATCTCACAGATCTTGTTATGAGAAGAATTTGAATTTAGGTCGCTAAGGACAATGCAAAGCTTTGAGGCGGAGATCCTATACAATTGTCGTCGATGTAGAGATGGCAAAGACCTTCTCGAGTTCATCCATCATGTGCAAGCTGAGGGAAGTTGAGCGCAAGGGTGACGGGAACGACGACTTGGATTCGACACTGAGAGTGCATAGATCGAGGGTAGGGGGGAGTGAGTGTGGGTGAGGCCTTTAGATTTTTATGGGTTTTGTTTTTGGGTTTTGAGATTATTTAAAAAGATCCTATGGGTCCCTACTGAAATCACTTCAACAGCGTCCCCCGCTTAAAAAAACACACACCCACCCACTCATAATGGATCTTTACTTCGCCGTGTCCTAACTTACTTTTAGCAAAAAAATTAATTTAACTAAAACGTGTTAGCCACCCATCCATGGCCATCTTTTTCTTCAATGATGCCCATCTAGCTCAGTTGGTAGAGCGCAAGGCTTTTAACCTTGTGGTCGTGGGTTCGAGCCCCATGGTGGGCGTTGAAAATTCATAAAATCAATAACCCATCCATTATTTTAGAGAAATTAGCCACATTATTAGGGAATTTAATCTATACTTTGCCTTGTCCAATCTTATTTTTAATAAAAAAATTTTATTTAACTAAAATAATTTGCCACCCATCCATCATGGGGAAATCAGACACATTATTTTTTTAGTTAAGCCTGTCTAGCTCAGTTGGTAGGGCGCAAGGCTCTTAAGTTGTGGTCATGGGTTCGAGCCCCACGGTGGGTGTTGAAATTTAATAAAATAAAATAATAATTGATTTTAATGAAGAAATTTGTTATATAGGTAGAGAATTTTGGACAATTAATTCTCTTATATATACGGGTCAATTTGTTAAAATTTTAGTTTGGGTCAAGATCATTTTTGCGGCAGGCTCCAAAATACCCACACCCCCATGTAAAAACTTGTAGCGGAGACCTCGGGTGAGTGTTTTTTTTAGGGACCCCCTATGATTTTGCATAGTGATCTCAAAGAAGGAAAACCCATATCTCGCTCCTTTTCGCACTCCCTACCAGCGCTCTCGCATGATCAAAAACAACCTGCTTCGGCCCATGGAGAGTACAAGCGAAACGGATGGTCCATGGCGGAGTGCCGCCATAATCCCATCCCCATCCTTTGATTTTCATTTCATCATCTTTCTCTCTCCTACCTACAAGGGATCCCCCCAACCCCTTTGCCGACGACTTCTTCTACAAGGGGCAACACCTCCTGCTCCACATCTCCCCCCCTATCTCCATGGACACCACCCTCATCCTCTCCTCCACCGACATCACCATCGGCATATTTCATGACTCTGACTGTACCTCATCCTCCTCTGCCTTCTCTGCAGGCGCCCTCACCATTTCAGATGCAACTCCTTATACCCTAACATCTCACCATGCAGGACCTCTGTTGTGTCTTTGCATCTGAGTACCCTTTCTTTGGATCCAAGTACCCATCCTCCGCCACCACCCAATTCTCATCTATTGCGGGAATTGCACAAACTCCTAGAGATTGTCGAAGCCATCGTCGTTAGCAACAATCTCGACAATCATCTCACATATCTCGTTATGAAAAGGATTAGAATTGTGGTCGCTGAGGACAATGCGAAGCTTGGAGGCGGAGATCCTACCATTGTCGTCGATGTAGAGATGACAAAGACCTTCTTGAGCTCATCCATCATGTGCAAGCAGAGGGAAGTTGAGCGCGAAGGTGACGGGAACGACGACTTCGGTTCGACACTGAGAGTGCATAGATCGAGGGGAGGGGGGGAGTGAGTGTGGGTGAGGCCTTTAGATTTTTATGGGTTTTTTTTGGGTTTTGAGATTAGTTAAAAAGATCATATGGATCCCAACTGTAATCAATTCAACGGTGTCCCCGCTTAAAAAAACACACACCCACCCACTCATAATGGATCTTTACTTCGCCATGTCCTAACTTACTTTTATCAAAAAAATTAATTTAACTAAAACGTGTTAGCCACCAATACATGGCCATCTTTTTTTACAATGAAGCCCATCTAGCTCAGTTGGTAGAGCGCAAGGCTTTTAACCCTGTGGTCGTGGGTTCGAGCCCCATGGAGGGTGTTGAAAATTCATAAAATCAATAAACCATCCATTAATTTAGAGAAATTAACCCCCTTATTAGGGAATTTAATCTATACTTTGCCTTGTCGAAGGCTCTTAACCTTGTGGTAGAGCGCAAGGCTCTTAACCTTGTGGTCGTGGGTTCGAGCCCCACGGTGGGCGTTGAAATTTAATAAAATAAAATAATAATTGATTTTAATGAAGAAAATTAGCTATATAAGTAGGGAATTTTGAATAATTAATTCTTTTATATAAACGGGTAAATTTGTTAAAATTTTAGTTTGGGTCAAGATCATTTTTGCGGCAGGTTCCAAAATACCCACACCCCCATGTAAAAATTTGTAAGTGGAGACCTCGGTTGAGTGGTTTTTCAGGGACCCCCTATGATTTTGCATAGTGATCTCAAAGAAGGAAAACCCATATCTCGCTCCTTTTCGCACTCCCTACCATTGCTCTCGCATGATAAAAAACAACCCGCATCGGCCCATGGAGAGTACAAGCGAAATGGATGGTCCATGGCGGAGTGCTGCCATAATCCCATCCCCGTCCTTTGATTTTCATTTCATCATCTTTCTCTCTCCTACCTACAAGGGATCCCCCCACCCCTTTGCCGATGACTTCTTCTGCAAGGGGCAACACCTCCTGCTCCACATCTCCCCCCCGTATCTTCGTGGGCACCACCCTCATCCTCTCCTCCACCGACATCACCATCAGCATATTTCATGACTCCGACTGTAGCTCATCCTCCTCTGCCTTCTCTGCAGGCGCCCTCACCATTTCAGATGCAACTCCTTATACCCTAACATCTCACCATGCAGAACCTCTGTCGTGTCTTTGCATCTGAGTACCCTTTCTTTGGATCCAAGTACTCATCCTCCACCACCACCCAATTCTCATCTATTGCGGGAATTGCGCAAACCCCTAGAGATTGTCGAAGCCATCGTCGTTAGCAACAATCTCGACAATCATCTCACATATCTCGTTATGAGAAGGATTAGAATTGAGGTCGCTGAGGACAATGCGAAGCTTGGAGGCCGAGATCCTACCATTGTCGTCGATGTAGAGATGACAAAGACCTTCTTGAGCTCATCCATCATGTGCAAGCTGAGGGAAGTTGAGCGCGAGGGTGACGGGAATGACGACTTGGATTCGACACTGAGAGTGCATAGATCGAGGGGAGGGGGGAGTGAGTGTGGGTGAGGCCTTTAGATTTTTATGGGTTTTTTTTTTTTTGGTTTTGAGATTAGTTAAAAAGATCACATGGATCCCTACTGTAATCAATTCAATAGTGACCCCGCTTAAAAAAACACACACCCACCCACTCATAATGGATCTTTACTTCACCATGTCCTAACTTACTTTTAACAAAAAAATCAATTTAACTAAAACGTGTTAGCCACCAATACATGGCCATCTTTTTTTCCAATGAAGCCCATCTAGCTCAGTTGGTAGAGCGCAAGGCTTTTAACCGTGTGGTCGTGGGTTCAAGCCCCATGGTGGGCGTTGAAAATTCATAAAATAAATAAACCATCCATTATTTTAGAGAAATTAACCACATTATTAGGGAATTTAATCTATACTTTGCCTTGACCAATCTTATTTTTAATAAAAAAATTTTATTTAACTAAAATAATTTGCCACCCATCTATCATGGGGAAAACAGACAGATTATAATTTTTAATTAAGCCCGTCTAGCTCAGTTGGTAGAGCGCAAGGCTCTTAACCTTGTGGTCGTGGGTTCGAGCCCCACGGTGGGCGTCGAAATTTAATAAAATAAAATAATAATTGATTTTAATGAAGAAAATTAGCTATATAAGTAGGGAATTTTGGATAATTAATTCTGTTATATATACAGGTAAATTTGTTAAAATTTTAGTTTGGGTCAAGATCATTTTTGTGGCAGGTTCCAAAATACCCACACCCCCATGTAAAAATTTGTAAGTGCAGACCTCAGTTGAGTGATTTTTCAGGGACCCCCTATGATTTTGCATAGTGATCTCAAAGTAGGAAAACCCATATCTCGCTCCTTTTCGCACTCCCTACCATCGCTCTCGCACGATAAAAAACAACCTGCATCGGCCCATCGAGAGTACAAGCGAAGCGGATGGTCCACGGCGGAGTGCCGCCAAAATCCCATCCCCGTCCTTTGATTTTCATTTCGCTAACTTTCTCTCTCCTACCTACAAGGGATCCCCCCCCCCACCCCTTTGTAGACGACTTCTTCTGCAAGGGGCAACTCCTCCTGCTCCACATCTCCCCCCGTATCTCTGTGGACACCACCCTCATCCTCTGCTACACCGACATCACCATCGCCATATTTCATGACTCCAATTGTAGCTCATCCTCCTCTGCCTTCTCTGCGGGCGCCCTCACCATTTCAGATGCAACTCCTTATACCCTAACATCTTACCATGCAGGACCTCTGTCGTGTCTTTGCATTTGAGTACCCTTTCTTTGGATCCAAGTACCCCTCCTCTGTCACCACCCAATTCTCATCTATTGCGGGAATCGCACAAACTCCTAGAGATTGTCGAAGCCATCGTCGTTAGCAACAATCTCGACAATCATCTCACAGATCTCGTTATGAGAAGGATTAGAATTGTGGTCGCTGAGGACAATGCGATGCTTGGAGGCGGAGATCCTACCACTATCGTCGATGTAGAGATGACAAAGACCTTCTTGAGCTCATCCATCATGTGCAAGCTGAGGGAAGTTGAGCGCGAGGGTGACGGGAACGACGACTTCGATTCGACACTGAGAGTGCATAGATCGAGGGGAGGGGGGAGTGAGTGTGGGTGAGGCCTTTAGATTTTTATGGGTTTTTTTTTGGGTTTTGAGATTAGTTAAAAAGATCATATGGATCCCTACTGTAATCAATTCAACGGTGTCCCTGCTTAAAAAAACACACACCCACTCACTCATAATGGATCTTTACTGCGCCATGTCCTAACTTACTTTTAACAAAAAAATTAATTTAACTAAAACGTGTTAGCCACCAATAAATGGCCATCTTTTTTTACAATGAAGCCCATCTAGCTCAGTTGGTAGAGCGCAAGGCTTTTAACCCTGTGGTTGTGGGTTCGGCCCCCATGCAGAATAAAAAAATTTATTTAACTAAAATAATTTGCCACCCATTCATCATGGGGAAAATGGACACATTATTTTTTTAATTAATCCCGTCTTGCTCAGTTGGTAGAGCGCAAGGCTCTTAACCTTGTGGTCGTGGGTTCGAGCCCCACGGTGGGCGTCGAAATTTAATAAAATAAAATAATAATTGATTTTAATGAAGAAAATTAGCTATATAAGTAGGGAATTTTGAATAATTAATTCTGTTATATAAACGGGTAAATTTGTTAAAATTTTAGTTTCGGTCAAGATCATTTTTGCGGCAGGTTCCAAAATACCCACACCCCCATGTAAAAATTTGTAAGTGGAGACCTCGGTTGAGTGATTTTTCAGGGACCCCCTATAATTTTGCATAGTTATCTCAAAGTAGGAAAACCCATATCTCGCTCCTTTTCGCACTCCCTACCATCGCTCTCGCACGATCAAAAACAACCCGCATCGGCCCATCGAGAGTACAAGCGAAGCGGATGGTCCACGGCGGAGTGCCGCCAAAATCCCATCCCGTCCTTTGTTTTTCATTTCACTAACTTTCTCTCTCCTACCTACAAGGGATCCCCCCCCACCCCTTTGACGACGACTTCTTCTGCAAGGGGCAACTCCTCCTACTCCACATCTCCCCCCGTATCTCTGTGGACACCACCATCATCCTCTCCTACACCGACATCACCATCGCCATATTTCATGACTTCAACTGTAGCTCATCCTCCTCTACCTTCTCTGCGGGCACCCTCACCATTTCAGATGCAACTCCTTATACCCTAACATCTTACCATGCAGGACCTCTGTCGTGTCTTTGCATCTGAGTACCCTTTCTTTGGATCCAAGTACCCCTCCTCTATCACCCCCCAATTCTCATCTATTGCGGGAATCGCACAAACTCCTAGAGATTGTCGAAGCCATCGTCGTTAGCAACAGTCTCGACAATCATCTCACAGATCTCGTTATGAGAAGAATTTGAATTTAGGTCGCTATGGACAATGCAAAGCTTCGAGGCGGAGATCCTACCATTGTCGTCGATGTAGAGATGGCAAAGACCTTCTCGAGTTCATCCATCATGTGCAAGCTGAGGGAAATTTAGCGCGAGGGTGACGGGAACGACATCTTGATTCGACACTGAGAGTGCATAGATCAAGGGGAGGGGGGAGTGAGTGTGGGTGAGGCCTTTAGATTTTTATGGGTTTTTTTTTGGGTTTTGAGATTAGTTAAAAAGATCCTATGGGTCCCTACTGAAATCACTTCAACAGTGTCCCCACTTAAAAAAACACACACCCACCCACTCGTAATGGATCTTTACTTCGCCGTGTCCTAACTTACTTTTAGCAAAAAAATTAATTTAACTAAAACGTGTTAGCCACCCATCCATGGCTATCTTTTTTTTTAATGATGCCTATCTAGCTCAGTTGGTAGAGCGCAAGGCTTTTAACCTTGTGGTCGTGGGTTCGAGCCCCATGGTGGGCGTTGAAAATTCATAAAATCAATAACCCATCCATTATTTTAGAGAAATTAGCCACATTATTATGGAATTTAATCTATACTTTGCCTTGTCCAATCTTATTTTTAATAAAAAAATTTTACTTAACTAAAATAATTTGCCACCCATCCATCATGGGGAAATCAGACACATTATTTTTTTAGTTAAGCCCGTCTAGCTCAGTTGGTAGGGCGCAAGGCTCTTAAGTTGTGGTCATGGGTTCGAGCCCCACGGTGGGTGTTGAAATTTAATAAAATAAAATAATAATTGATTTTAATGAAGAAATTAGTTATATAAGTAGAGAATTTTGGACAATTAATTCTCTTATATATACGGGTAAATTTGTTAAAATTTTAGTTTGGGTCAAGATCATTTTTGCGGCAGGTTCCAAAATACCCACACCCCCATGTAAAAACTTGTAGCGGAGACCTCGGGTGAGTGATTTTTTCAGGGACCCCCTATGATTTTGCATAGTGATCTCAAAGCAGGAAAACCCATATCTCGCTCCTTTTCGCACTCCCTACCATCGCTCTCGCATGATAAAAAACAACCCGCATCGGCCCATGGAGAGTACAAGCGAAACGGATGGTCCATGGCGGAGTGCCGCCATAATCCCATCCCCGTCCTTTGATTTTCATTTCATCATCTTTCTCTCTCCTACCTACAAGGGATCCCCCCACCCCTTTGCCAATGACTTCTTCTGCAAGGGGCAACACCTCCTGCTCCACATCTCCACCCCGTATATCCGTGGGCACCACCCTCATCCTCTCCTCCACCGACATCACCATCAGCATATTTCATGACTCCGACTGTAGCTCATCCTCCTCTGCCTTCTCTGTAGGCGCCCTCACCATTTCAGATGCAACTCCTTATACCCTAACATCTCACCATGCAGAACCTCTGTCGTGTCTTTGCATCTGAGTACCCTTTCTTTGGATCCAAGTACCCATCCTCCGCCACCACCCAATTCTCATCTATTGCGGGAATTGCGCAAACCCCTAGAGATTGTCGAAGCCATCGTCGTTAGCAACAATCTCGACAATCATCTCACATATCTCGTTATGAGAAGGATTAGAATTGAGGTCGCTGAGGACAATGCGAAGCTTGGAGGCAGAGATCCTACCATTGTCGTCGATGTAGAGATGACAAAGACCTTCTTGAGCTCATCCATCATGTGCAAGCTGAGGGAAGTTGAGCGCGAGGGTGACGGGAACGACGACTTGGAATCGACACTGAGAGTGCATAGATCGAGGGGAGGGGGGAGTGAGTGTGGGTGAGGCCTTTAGATTTTTATGGGTTTTTTTTTTTTGGGTTTTGAGATTAGTTAAAAAGATCACATGGATCCCTACTGTAATCAATTCAATAGTGACCCCACTTAAAAAAACACACACCCACCCACTCATAATGGATCTTTACTTCACCATGTCCTAACTTACTTTTAACAAAAAAATTAATTTAACTAAAACGTGTTAGCCACCAATACATGGCCATCTTTTTATCCAATGAAGCCCATCTAGCTCAGTTGGTAGAGCGCAAGGCTTTTAACCTTGTGGTCGTGGGTTCAAGCCCCATGGTGGGTGTTGACAATTCATAAAATCAATAAACCATCTATTATTTTAGAGAAATTAACCACCTTATTAGGGAATTTAATCTATACTTTGCCTTGACCAATCTTATTTTTAATAAAAAAATTTTATTTAACTAAAATAATTTGCCACCCATCTATCATGGGGAAAACAGACATTATAATTTTTAATTAAGCCCGTCTAGCTCAGTTGGTAGAGCACAAGGCTCTTAACCTTGTGGTCGTGGGTTCGAGCCCCACGGTGGGCGTCGAAATTTAATAAAAAAAAATAATAATTGATTTTAATGAAGAAAATTAGCTATATAAGTAGGGAATTTTAGTTTGGGTCAAGATCATTTTTGCGGCAGGTTCCAAAATACCCACACCCCGATGTAAAAATTTGTAACCATGTAAAAATTTGTAAGTGCAGACCTCAGTTGAGTGATTTTTCAGGGACCCCCTATGATTTTGCATAGTGATCTCAAAGTAGGAAAACCCATATCTCGCTCCTTTTCGCACTCCCTACCATCGCTCTCGCACGATCAAAAACAACCCGCATCGGCCCATCGAGAGTACAAGCGAAGCGGATGGTCCACGGCGGAGTGCCGCAAAAATCCCATCCCCGTCCTTTGATTTTCATTTCGCTAACTTTCTCTCTCCTACCTACAAGGGATCCCCCCCCCCCCCCCCCCGCCCACCCCTTTGCAGATGACTTCTTCTGCAAGGGGCAACTCCTCCTGCTCCACATCTCCCCCCGTATCTATGTGGACACCACCCTCATCCTCTGCTACACCGACATCACCATCGCCATATTTCATGACTCCAATTGTAGCTCATCCTCCTCTGCCTTCTCTGCGGGCGCCCTCACCATTTCAGATGCAACTCCTTATACCCTAACATCTTACCATGCAGGACCTCTGTCGTGTCTTTGCATTTGAGTACCCTTTCTGTGGATCCAAGTACCCCTCCTCTGTCACCACCCAATTCTCATCTATTGCGGGAATCGCACAAACTCCTAGAGATTGTCGAAGCCATCGTCGTTAGCAACAGTCTCGACAATCATCTCACAGATCTCGTTATGAGAAGGATTAGAATTGTGGTCGCTGAGGACAATGCGATGCTTGGAGGCGGAGATCCTACCATTGTCGTCGATGTAGAGATGACAAAGACCTTCTTGAGCTCATCCATCATGTGCAAGCTGAGGGAAGTTGAGCGCGAGGGTGATGGGAACGACGACTTCAATTTGACACTGAGAGTGCAGAGATCGAGGGGAGGGGGGAGTGAGTGTGGGTGAGGCCTTTAGATTTTTATGGGTTTTTTTTTGGGTTTTGAGATTAGTTAAAAAGATCATATGGATCCCTACTGTAATCAATTCAACGGTGTCCCTGCTTAAAAAAACACACACCCACCCACTCATAATGGATCTTTACTTCGCCATGTCCTAACTTACTTTTAACAAAAAAATTAATTTAACTAAAACGTGTTAGCCACCAATACATGGCCATTTTTTTTTACAATGAAGCCCATCTAGCTCAGTTGGTAGAGCGCAAGGCTTTTAACCCTGTGGTCGTGGGTTCGACCCCAATGGAGAATAAAAAAATTTATTTAACTAAAATAATTTGCCACCCATTCATCATGGGGAAAATGGACACATTATTTTTTTAATTAAGCCCGTCTAGCTCAGTTGGTAGAGCGCAAGGCTCTTAACCTTGTGGTCGTGGGTTCGAGCCCCACGGTGGGCGTCGAAATTTAATAAAATAAAATAATAATTGATTTAAATGAAGAAAATTAGCTATATAAGTAGGGAATTTTGAATAATTAATTCTGTTATATAAACGAGTAAATTTGTTAAAATTTTAGTTTGGGTCAAGATCATTTTTGCGGCAGGTTCCAAAATACCCACACCCCCATGTAAAAATTTGTAAGTGGAGACCTCGGTTGAGTGATTTTTCAGGGACCCCCTATGATTTTGCATAGTGATCTCAAAGTAGGAAAACCCATATCTCGCTCCTTTTCGCACTCCCTACCATCGCTCTCGCACGATCCAAAACAACCCGCATCGGCCCATCGAGAGTACAAGCGAAGCGGATAGTCCACGGCGGAGTGCCGCCAAAATCCCATCCCCGTCCTTTGTTTTTCATTTCACTAACTTTCTCTCTCCTACCTACAAGGGATCCCCCCCCCCACCCCTTTGCAGACGACTTCTTCTGCAAGGGGCAACTCCTCCTACTCCACATCTCCCCCCGTATCTCTGTGGACACCACCCTCATTGTAACGCCCTTGATTTTCTGAATTATGATTTAAGGTTAGAAATTCAGTTTCTGTATTTTTATCGGTTAAAATTTTGGGATTTTTGCCTAATTGTAGGACTTTTTCCTACAGGGCAAAAATAATTATTTTCGTTGGGGCTTCGAACCCTCAACCTTGACTATTTGCTCCTGGAATTCTTCCACCATGGTGGCGCATATTTCTGTGTTATTGGAGTGGCGCATGGTGGTTAAGCCCAGGTAAGCCCATTAAAGCCGATTTCCACTTAAGTTAATTGGGTTATTGGATCTTGGATCCGTTTGGGGTGGAAAAAAAATAAAAAAAGGGGGAAAATTCGTGAGAGCTCCTCTCCCTCACGATTTTTGGTTTGTTTCTTGCCCTAGCCGCCTGTGTTGTCGCCCCTCACTGTGCTTGGCGCTCCTGCAAAATTTCTGACGCTGGTGGTGGCAGACTGGTGGTGGACGAACTTTCTGGAGACCCCTGATCCCCTGTTTTGGCGTTTTCTCTGTGGGCGATTTTTCTGGTGAGTAATTCGATCCTAAGGAGTCTAATCCGAATTAAAATTCGTTATTTGCCATGATTATTCGTATGGGGTTGAATTCAAATAATTATAGGGTTTTAAAATCCTGTTCTGCTGAAATCTGCATTCGTTAATCTGACCTTTGTGTACTATAACCCCAATATCTCATGGTCTATAGATCCAAATCGCACGAAATAAATTTTGTATGAAACTAGATACATTCGGCTTTAATTTTAATCTGATATCGACCATATCCGAGCTGTATTCGTATTTCAATCTGTATTGCAATCTAGCTGTACAAAATCAGTTTTCTGGAAATCTGGATTTCGACCTTTATGTGTTCGAACCATCATATCTCCCTAGGTATAGCTCGAAATCTTGTCAAATCAGTTTTATTAGACCGTAGGCTCGAAGAGCTTTATTTTGACTCCCATAACGCCTATTTTCGATTAGTTATTGGATCTGAAATAAATGTCGCAAGTCTGATATATGAATCTGTTTTCTTGAAATCTGAAATTCTGACCTTCCTATGTTCGAACCCTTATATCTTCCTGCCTAAAATTCGAAATCTTGTGAAACCAGTTTTATTGGAAACTAGATTCAGAGAGCTTCATTTTGAATACAATATTGACTAGCTTTGGTTTGAAATTGGACCAAAAATATATTTTGCAAATTGACAATATAAATCTGCTATGTTTTGGTTAAACGAATATTCCTTTGTGAGAAAAATTTACATTGTATGGTTTAACCTCTTAAATTGTGGTCTGTAGTTCTTCTAAAATTTATTTGCTTGATGAGAAATTTTAGAGAAAACAAAATTGGGGATTTAACTAAGAACTTAGGAATTTTCGAAAATATAGTTCGAGCCAATTTTGGGGCTTTTGTCAATTTTCTTCACGAACATGTAATTAAAATTATCTGTAGTGGGGGACTGAAATTATTTACATGAAATTTGTACGTTCTGTTAAGGTTCTGAAAGTGGCGCCCTTACAGTAATTTTATAGCTCACGGTTTTAGGAATTTTGAGGAGATTATTTCATGAATAATTTCTGTTCTGTATTTAAATGTTTGTTATATGAATAATTTCTGTTCTGTATTTAATTGTTTGTTATGTGGATATTTCCTGTTCTGTTTATATGTTGTGAAGTTTCTGAAAACCTTGAATGTGTTAAAACATTTGTGAGAACATAGAATGGTTTGACATGAATTAAGGTTAGTTGTAAGGAATTCACTCATATAATTTCTGTTCTGTGTTTAAGGACTGGATATTGGGGTGTGTCATTTTCTGGTTTGTTAGACTTTGGGCATAATGTAAGAATTAAGTAGTGGTTGATCCTACTTCTCTGTTTCAGTATAATCTGTTCTGTAAAATTATGCCCTAGTGTAGCACTCTTCCGTGTCCTTACCCTCCTTCTGTGGCGCTGTAATGGTGCTGATAGTCTACTACGACCCTTGAGACACTATTTCTGTTCTGGGTATTGGAGGCCAGAGTGCCACGTCCTAACAAGACGGGGGCCACCCACTGATACCTCCTCTACCATTCAGTTCTGGGTTTTGGAGGCCAGAGTGCCACGTCCTAACAAGACGGGGGCCACCCACTGATACCTCCTCTACCATTCAGTTCTGGGTTTTGGAGGCCAGAGTGCCACGTCCTAACAAGACGGGGGCCACCCACTGATACCTCCTCTACCATACAGTTCTGGGTTTTGGAGGCCAGAGTGCCACGTCCTAACAGGATGGGGGCCACCCACTGATACCTCCTCTACCATTCAGTTCTGGGTTTTGGAGGCCAGAGTGCCACGTCCTAACAAGACGGGGGCCACCCACTGATACCTCCTCTACCATTCAGTTCTGGGTTTTGGAGGCCAGAGTGCCACGTCCTAACAAGACGGGGGCCACCCACTGATACCTCCTCTACCATTCTGTTCTGGGTATTGGAGACCAGAGTGCCACGTCCTGACAAGACGGGGGCCACCCACTGATATCTCCTTTACCATTCTGTTTCTGATATGCATGCATTGTCTCGTCCTCGGCAGAGGTGGGGTCAGACCTTCTGTGGTCATCAGGCCTTCTGTGGCCTTTCTGTTTCCGATGTAGACTATCCGTTTGGACTCTGAAAATTCTGATTTTCTGTCTGTCAGTTCTGATTTCTGTAGTTCTGTTTCGATCTGTATTTAGATGTATTAGGCGGTGTGGTTAGTTGGTATGGGTTGGTATATTCATATCCTACCTGTTTGATGCCTATTGTTACAAGTATCTGTATTTGATTGTGTTTGTTTCTGATATGAGCATGCATGTTAAGTTGATTTATCTTATCTGTTAAATAAAAAGAATTTCAACTTAAGTATGATATTTTTGATGTGTACTATGGATGACTTTTAGTGTCTTTTACTCACTGAGCTTTTTAGCTCACCTCCGTTGTTTAAATGTTTTCAGGTGAGACATCAAGACAGTAATTGCTACAGCTAATATGACGCTAATGTTTGATGTCATTTCTAAGAATAGTCTTCTAAAGATTTATCAGGCCTGCGTGCCTAATTTATTATGACCTATATGACATGTTTTATCTCCTGAGGGCTTATGCCTGTTTTCAGGATATTATATTATAGTTGTTTCGTTTAAATTATTGGATACAAGTCTTGGATTCTTTTATTGAATTGGTTCTTATTTTGAAATGTCCGATTTGAGATGTGTAACCGAATTTGTGTTGTTTATTTTAGTATCTGAATAATCAGTTCTGTATATTTCTGAAATTCCACATATGTGTAGTGTGGACGTTTGTTGTTGTTACAAGATATGTGTGTCTGTGCAGCAGTAGTTTAGAATACTTGCTGCCGGATTTTTTCTGGATTTCCGGATTTCTATTTCCTAGTAATCGATCCTATTTAGTTCTGTGCGGTTTTCTGTTCCGTAGTAATGTCCTTCGATGCCGCTTTCTTCTTGTGTTTTAATGGAAGAGTAAAAAATTTTTGAAACCCCGTATTTTACTTGTATGCGTGTGGGGTGTGATTCTGAGGGATGTTACAGATGGTATCAGAGCAATTTTACTAGCAATTAGAAACTCCGGGGAAGGAAAACTTTGTTTGTGTATTGCTAGAAACCAAGTTAGGATCTGATTTGTGATTGAATATTGGTTGTTATTCTACTGTGTTATGTGATGCAGGTAAAAATGGTGCGACCAAGAGCTAGCAGTAGCAACGGTGATCAACAGCCTGATCTGAGGCAGACCATGGAGGCTATGACTGCTATGATGCAACAACAGAACGCATTCATTCAGCAGCAAACTCAGATGATGCAGCAGCAGCAGGCGCAGCACATGGAGGTTCAGCAACAGTTATTGCAGCGGCTGTCGCAGACACAGTCTCAGTCACAGTCACAACTGGCTGGACACTGTGTGGGTGGCGCTGGTTCTCCTCTGGGTGATGGCGCACATCAACGATATGCTCGGTTGGTTCGAGAGTTTCAGCACCTGAACCCGACTGCATTTTATGGTAGTCCGGGGCCCAGAGCGGCTGAGGATTGGCTTTTGACACTGGAAAAGATTTTCCAGGTTCTGCGCTGTGATGATGCAGACAAGCTATGTTTGTCTGTCTTCATGTTGCGTGGAGATGCCGAAGACTGGTGGAAGGGAGTCGTCAGACTGGCGGCAACTGAATCCGGAGTTGTTGATTGGCAGTACTTCATGATGAAGTTCAATGCCAAGTTTTTCCCCTCTAGCTTATCTGAGGAGCACGAGGTGGAGTTTATTCATCTTGATCAGGGTGACCTGACGGTGGATCAGTATGAGGCCGTATCTACAGATATAGCATATCCTGACTGTGTGATTAAGGTTGAAGGATATGATTTACCTATTGATTTGATTAGTCTTCCTATGAAAGACTATGACATCATTCTGGGCATGGATTGGCTGTCTGCCTATCATGCTACTTTAGATTGTTTTGAAAAGTTAATTACTCTGCATCTAAGTGATGGACAGCAACTGGTTATCCAAGGCTGGATTTCAGAACAGGAGCCTTTGGTGATATCTCATCTGCAGGCCAGGAAGCTTTTAGCCCAGGGCTGCAAGGGGTATCTGGCGCATGTCAAGGTGCAGACTAAGTATGATTTGGATCTGACTAAAATTCCTGTGGTAAGAGAGTTTGCTGACGTCTTCTCTGATGATTTATCTGGGTTACCACCCAGCAGAGAAGTTGAGTTTGGTATCGAGTTGTTGCCAGGCACGGCACCGATATCTAAAGCTCCTTACAGGATGGCAACTTCAGAACTGACAGAGCTGAAGAAGCAACTGGAAGAACTATTAGAGAAGGGGTATATTCGGCCCAGTGTTTCTCCATGGGGAGCACCTGTGTTATTTGTGAAGAAGAAGGATGGTACTTTGCGCATGTGCATCGATTACCGTCAACTCAATCAAGTGACTGCTAAGAATAAGTACCCATTACCCCGTATTGATGATCTCTTTGATCAGTTGCAGGGTGCTACTGTATTCTCTAAAATTGACCTGAGGTCTGGCTATTATCAGATGAGTGTTCGGGAGGAGGATGTACCTAAAACTGCATTCAGGACCAGGTATGGGCACTATGAATTTCTTGTTATGCCCTTTGGACTGACAAATGCTCCTGCGGTGTTTATGGATCTGATGAACAGGTTATTTCATGAGCTCCTGGACAAATGTGTGGTCGTCTTCATTGATGATATTCTGATCTACTCCAAGAATGCGCAAGACCACTCTCAGGATTTGCGCAAGGTGCTGGAGATTCTGCGGCTGAAGCGGCTATATGCTAAGGCCAGCAAATGTGAGTTCTGGCTAGATCAGATTGGTTTTCTGGGGCACATTATTTCTAGCCAGGGTGTGTCTGTGGATCCAGTGAAGGTGGAGGCCATTCTTCACTGGGGAAGACCAACTACAGCGACTGAGGTCAGAAGTTTTCTGGGCTTAGCTGGATACTACCGCCGTTTTGTGGAAGGTTTTTCCAAGTTGGCTGGTCCTCTGACTAAGCTAACTAGAAAGAATTTAAAGTTTGAGTGGTCTGATGATTGTGAGTCTAGTTTTCAGGAACTGAAAAAGAGACTGACCAGTGCTCCTATCCTCATCATTCCCTGTGATGGAGAGAAGTTCACTGTTTACACTGATGCCTCTGGTAAGGGTCTGGGTGCTGTACTGATGCAGCAAGGAAAAGTAGTCGCTTATGCTTCAAGGCAACTCAAAGACTATGAGGTAAACTACCCCACTCATGATCTGGAGTTGGCAGCTGTAGTTTTTGCCTTGAAAATCTGGAGGCACTATCTGTTTGGACAGACATTTGAATTGTTTACAGATCACCAGAGCTTGAAGTATATCTTCACTCAGAAAGAGCTGAATATGAGACAGAGGCGATGGCTTGAATTGATAAAGGATTATGACTTCACCATCCAATATCAGTCTGGTAAAGCCAATGTGGTGGCTGATGCTCTTAGTCGGTATCCTGTGACTCAGATAGCTGCATTGCGAGTCCAGGAGTGGCGACTATTGCAGGAGTTCAGTGACATGCATCTGAGTGTGACTCCGGGTGAGAGAGGCGGTCTTCTGGCTTCTCTCAGGGTTCAGTCAGACTTACTGCAGAGACTGAGATCAGGGCAGCAGTCAGATCAGGATATTCTACGGTGGAAAGAGAGGTCTGAGCAAGACTGGGATGAGAATTTCAGTATGTCGGATGATGGTCTCCTCAGATTTCGTGGAAGGGTCTGTGTCCCTAAGGACCCTGAGTTGAGAAATGAAATTCTTAAGGAAAGTCATTGCACTAAGTATACCGTTCATCCTGGTAGTACCAAGATGTATCAGGATCTGAAAAAGACTTTCTGGTGGCACGGTATGAAGAAGGATGTGCATTTGTTTGTGTCCAGATGTTTGACTTGCCAAACCGTGAAGGCTGAGCATCAGAGGCCGGGCGGTTTGATGCAGTCTCTCCCTATTCCACAGTGGAAGTGGGAGCATATCAGTATGGACTTTGTGTGTGGACTGCCCAATACCAGAAGGAATCATGATGCCGTATGGGTGATTGTGGACAGACTCACGAAGTCAGCTCACTTCTTACCGATCAAAATGACTTACAGTTTGGATCGGTTAGCAAAACTGTACATCGATGAGATTGTCAGATTACATGGAGTTCCCTTGGACATTGTCTCTGATCGTGATCCTCGATTTCTATCCAGGTTTTGGAAGAAATTACAGGAAGATTTGGGAACTAATCTGAGTTTCAGCACTGCATATCATCCTTAATCTGATGGTCAGACAGAGAGAACTATTCAGACACTTGAGGATCTTCTGAGATCTTATGTGATTGACTGGTCTGTTGAGTGGGATCTGGACTTATCACTGATAGAGTTCACCTACAACAATAGCTTCCACTCTAGCATACAGATGGCTCCGTATGAGGCCCTATATGGGAGGAAATGCAGAACACCTATATGCTGGGAGGAAACTGGGGACAGAACAGTGCTAAAGTCTGATGCTGTTCAGGAAGCCACTGAGAAGATCAGAGAAATTCAGAAAAAGATGAAGATTGCTCAGGATAGACAGAAGAGTTATGCTGATGTGAGGCGGCGTCCTCTTGAGTTTTTGGTGGGAGAGCATGTTTTCCTAAAGGTCTCGCCTATGAAAGGGGTGATGAGATTTGGGAAGAGAGGAAAATTGAGTCCCAGGTACATTGGTCCCTTTGATATCAATGAGAGGATTGGACTTGTGGCATACCGACTTGCTCTGCCCCCATCACTGGAACACCTCCATAATGTGTTCCATGTTTCTGCACTCAGAAAATATTGTTCTGATCCTTCTCATGTTCTGGAGTTAGAACCTCTTCAGCTTGAAGAGAACATAACTTTTGTGGTGAAACCTCTCAGAGTTGAAGATAGAAAAGAGAAAGTGCTGAGGAATAAGGTTATTCCACTTGTGAAAGTCATCTGGGGAAATCAGTCTGTTGAAGAAGCCTCTTGGGAGGTTGAAGCAGAGATGAGAAAGGAGCATCCTCACCTGTTCAGTGACGGGCTTGGTCAGCTTTAGAGGACTAAAGCTCTATAAGGGGGGGAGGATGTAACGCCCTTGATTTTCTGAATTATGATTTAAGGTTAGAAATTCAGTTTCTGTATTTTTATCGGTTAAAATTTTGGGATTTTTGCCTAATTGTAGGACTTTTTCCTACAGGGCAAAAATAATTATTTTCGTTGGGGCTTCGAACCCTCAACCTTGACTATTTGCTCCTGGAATTCTTCCACCATGGTGGCGCATATTTCTGTGTTATTGGAGTGGCGCATGGTGGTTAAGCCCAGGTAAGCCCATTAAAGCCGATTTCCACTTAAGTTAATTGGGTTATTGGATCTTGGATCCGTTTGGGGTGGAAAAAAAATAAAAAAAGGGGGAAAATTCGTGAGAGCTCCTCTCCCTCACGATTTTTGGTTTGTTTCTTGCCCTAGCCGCCTGTGTTGTCGCCCCTCACTGTGCTTGGCGCTCCTGCAAAATTTCTGACGCTGGTGGTGGCAGACTGGTGGTGGACGAACTTTCTGGAGACCCCTGATCCCCTGTTTTGGCGTTTTCTCTGTGGGCGATTTTTCTGGTGAGTAATTCGATCCTAAGGAGTCTAATCCGAATTAAAATTCGTTATTTGCCATGATTATTCGTATGGGGTTGAATTCAAATAATTATAGGGTTTTAAAATCCTGTTCTGCTGAAATCTGCATTCGTTAATCTGACCTTTGTGTACTATAACCCCAATATCTCATGGTCTATAGATCCAAATCGCACGAAATAAATTTTGTATGAAACTAGATACATTCGGCTTTAATTTTAATCTGATATCGACCATATCCGAGCTGTATTCGTATTTCAATCTGTATTGCAATCTAGCTGTACAAAATCAGTTTTCTGGAAATCTGGATTTCGACCTTTATGTGTTCGAACCATCATATCTCCCTAGGTATAGCTCGAAATCTTGTCAAATCAGTTTTATTAGACCGTAGGCTCGAAGAGCTTTATTTTGACTCCCATAACGCCTATTTTCTATTAGTTATTGGATCTGAAATAAATGTCGCAAGTCTGATATATGAATCTGTTTTCTTGAAATCTGAAATTCTGACCTTCCTATGTTCGAACCCATATATCTTCCTGCCTAAAATTCGAAATCTTGTGAAACCAGTTTTATTGGAAACTAGATTCAGAGAGCTTCATTTTGAATACAATATTGACTAGCTTTGGTTTGAAATTGGACCAAAAATATATTTTGCAAATTGACAATATAAATCTGCTATGTTTTGGTTAAACGAATATTCCTTTGTGAGAAAAATTTACATTGTATGGTTTAACCTCTTAAATTGTGGTCTGTAGTTCTTCTAAAATTTATTTGCTTGATGAGAAATTTTAGAGAAAACAAAATTGGGGATTTAACTAAGAACTTAGGAATTTTCGAAAATATAGTTCGAGCCAATTTTGGGGCTTTTGTCAATTTTCTTCACGAACGTGTAATTAAAATTATCTGTAGTGGGGGACTGAAATTATTTACATGAAATTTGTACGTTCTGTTAAGGTTCTGAAAGTGGCGCCCTTACAGTAATTTTATAGCTCACGGTTTTAGGAATTTTGAGGAGATTATTTCATGAATAATTTCTGTTCTGTATTTAAATGTTTGTTATATGAATAATTTCTGTTCTGTATTTAATTGTTTGTTATGTGGATATTTCCTGTTCTGTTTATATGTTGTGAAGTTTCTGAAAACCTTGAATGTGTTAAAACATTTGTGAGAACATAGAATGGTTTGACATGAATTAAGGTTAGTTGTAAGGAATTCACTCATATAATTTCTGTTCTGTGTTTAAGGACTGGATATTGGGGTGTGTCATTTTCTGGTTTGTTAGACTTTGGGCATAATGTAAGAATTAAGTAGTGGTTGATCCTACTTCTCTGTTTCAGTATAATCTGTTCTGTAAAATTATGCCCTAGTGTAGCACTCTTCCGTGTCCTTACCCTCCTTCTGTGGCGCTGTAATGGTGCTGATAGTCTACTACGACCCTTGAGACACTATTTCTGTTCTGGGTATTGGAGGCCAGAGTGCCACGTCCTAACAAGACGGGGGCCACCCACTGATACCTCCTCTACCATTCAGTTCTGGGTTTTGGAGGCCAGAGTGCCACGTCCTAACAAGACGGGGGCCACCCACTGATACCTCCTCTACCATTCAGTTCTGGGTTTTGGAGGCCAGAGTGCCACGTCCTAACAAGACGGGGGCCACCCACTGATACCTCCTCTACCATTCAGTTCTGGGTTTTGGAGGCCAGAGTGCCACGTCCTAACAAGACGGGGGCCACCCACTGATACCTCCTCTACCATTCAGTTCTGGGTTTTGGAGGCCAGAGTGCCACGTCCTAACAAGACGGGGGCCACCCACTGATACCTCCTCTACCATTCTGTTCTGGGTATTGGAGACCAGAGTGCCACGTCCTGACAAGACGGGGGCCACCCACTGATATCTCCTTTACCATTCTGTTTCTGATATGCATGCATTGTCTCGTCCTCGGCAGAGGTGGGGTCAGACCTTCTGTGGTCATCAGGCCTTCTGTGGCCTTTCTGTTTCCGATGTAGACTATCCGTTTGGACTCTGAAAATTCTGATTTTCTGTCTGTCAGTTCTGATTTCTGTAGTTCTGTTTCGATCTGTATTTAGATGTATTAGGCGGTGTGGTTAGTTGGTATGGGTTGGTATATTCATATCCTACCTGTTTGATGCCTATTGTTACAAGTATCTGTATTTGATTGTGTTTGTTTCTGATATGAGCATGCATG
The DNA here is from genome assembly GCA_027563935.2 of Costus lasius. NCBI lineage: Eukaryota > Viridiplantae > Streptophyta > Magnoliopsida > Zingiberales > Costaceae > Costus > Costus lasius. The sequence continues at coordinate 127,094,623 of CM050446.2, forward strand.
TTAAGTTGATTTATCTTATCTGTTAAATAAAAAGAATTTCAACTTAAGTATGATATTTTTGATGTGTACTATGGATGACTTTTAGTGTCTTTTACTCACTGAGCTTTTTAGCTCACCTCCGTTGTTTAAATGTTTTCAGGTGAGACATCAAGACAGTAATTGCTACAGCTAATATGACGCTAATGTTTGATGTCATTTCTAAGAATAGTCTTCTAAAGATTTATCAGGCCTGCGTGCCTAATTTATTATGACCTATATGACATGTTTTATCTCCTGAGGGCTTATGCCTGTTTTCAGGATATTATATTATAGTTGTTTCGTTTAAATTATTGGATACAAGTCTTGGATTCTTTTATTGAATTGGTTCTTATTTTGAAATGTCCGATTTGAGATGTGTAACCGAATTTGTGTTGTTTATTTTAGTATCTGAATAATCAGTTCTGTATATTTCTGAAATTCCACATATGTGTAGTGTGGACGTTTGTTGTTGTTACAAGATATGTGTGTCTGTGCAGCAGTAGTTTAGAATACTTGCTGCCGGATTTTTTCTGGATTTCCGGATTTCTATTTCCTAGTAATCGATCCTATTTAGTTCTGTGCGGTTTTCTGTTCCGTAGTAATGTCCTTCGATGCCGCTTTCTTCTTGTGTTTTAATGGAAGAGTAAAAAATTTTTGAAACCCCGTATTTTACTTGTATGCGTGTGGGGTGTGATTCTGAGGGATGTTACACTCATCCTCTGCTACACCGACATCACCATCGCCATATTTCATGACTTCAACTGTAGCTCATCCTCCTCTACCTTCTCTGCGGGCACCCTCACCATTTCAGATGCAACTCCTTATACCCTAACATCTTACCATGCAGAACCTCTGTCGTGTCTTTGCATCTGAGTACCCTTTCTTTGGATCCAAGTACCCCTCCTCTGTCACCACCCAATTCTCATCCATTGCGGGAATCGCACAAACTCCTAGAGATTATCGAAGCCATCGTCGTTAGCAACAGTCTCGACAATCATCTCACAGATCTCGTTATGAGAAGAATTTGAATTTAGGTCGCTAAGGACAATGCAAAGCTTCGAGGCGGAGATCCTACCATTGTCGTCGATGTAGAGATGGCAAAGACCTTCTCGAGTTCATCCATCATGTGCAAGCTGAGGGAAATTGAGCGCGAGGGTGACGGGAACGACATCTTGATTCGACACTGAGAGTGCATAGATCGAGGGGAGGGGGGAGTGAGTGTGGGTGAGGCCTTTAGATTTTTATGGGTTTTTTTTTTGGGTTTTGAGATTATTTAAAAAGATCCTATGGGTCCCTACTGAAATCACTTCAACAGTGTCTCGACTTAAAAAAACACACACCCACCCACTCATAATGGATCTTTACTTCGCCGTGTCCTAACTTACTTTTAGCAAAAAAATTAATTTAACTAAAACGTGTTAGCCACCCATCCATGGCCATCTTTTTTTTTAATTATGCCCATCTAGCTCAGTTGGTAGAGCGCAAGGCTTTTAACCTTGTGGTCGTGGGTTCGAGCCCCATGGTGGGCATTGAAAATTCATAAAATCAATAACCCATCCATTATTTTAGAGAAATTAGCCACATTATTAGGGAATTTAATCTATACTTTGCCTTGTCCAATCTTATTTTTAATAAAAAAATTTTACTTAACTAAAATAATTTGCCACCCATCCATCATGGGGAAATCAGACACATTATTTTTTTAGTTAAGCTCGTCTAGCTCAGTTGGTAGGGCGCAAGGCTCTTAAGTTATGGTCATGGGTTCGAGCCCCACGGTGGGTGTTGAAATTTAATAAAATAATAATTGATTTTAATGAAGAAATTAGTTATATAAGTAGAGAATTTTGGACAATTAATTCTCTTATATATACGGGTAAATTTGTTAAAATTTTAGTTTGGGTCAAGATCATTTTTGCGGCAGGTTCCAAAATACCCCCACCCCCATGTAAAAACTTGTAGCGGAGACCTCGGGTGAGTGATTTTTTCAGGGACCCCCTATGATTTTGCATAGTGATCTCAAAGCAGGAAAACCAATATCTCGCTCCTTTTCGCACTCCCTACCATCGCTCTCGCATGATAAAAAACAACCCGCATCGGCCCATGGAGAGTACAAGCGAAACGGATGGTCCATGGCGGAGTGCCGCCATAATCCCATCCCCGTCCTTTGATTTTCATTTCATCATCTTTCTCTCTCCTACCTACAAGGGATCCCCCCACCCCTTTGCCGATGACTTCTTCTGCAAGGGGCAACACCTCCTGCTCCACATCTCCCCCCCCCCCCCCCCCCGTATCTCCGTGGGCACCACCCTCATCCTCTCCTCCACCGACATCACCATCAGCATATTTCATGACTCCGACTGTAGCTCATCCTCCTCTGCCTTGTCTGCAGGCTCCCTCACCATTTCAGATGCAACTCCTTATACCCTAACATCTCACCATGCAGAACCTCTGTCGTGTCTTTGCATCTGAGTACCCTTTCTTTGGATCCAAGTACTCATCCTCCGCCACCACCCAATTCTCATCTATTGCGGGAATTGCGCAAACCCCTAGAGATTGTCGAAGCCATCATCGTTAGCAACAATCTCGACAATCATCTCACATATCTCGTTATGAGAAGGATTAGAATTGAGGTCGCTGAGGACAATGCGAAGCTTGGAGGCAGAGATCCTACCATTGTCGTCGATGTAGAGATGACAAAGACCTTCTTGAGCTCATCCATCATGTGCAAGATGAGGGAAGTTGAGCGCGAGGGTGACGGGAACGACGACTTGGATTCGACACTGAGAGTGCATAGATCGAGGGGAGGGGGGAGTGAGTGTGGGTGAGGCCTTTAGATTTTTATGGGTTTTTTTTTTGGGTTTTGAGATTAGTTAAAAAGATCACATGGATCCCTACTGTAATCAATTCAACAGTGACCCCGCTTAAAAAAACACACACCCACCCACTCATAATGGATCTTTACTTCGCCATGTCCTAAACTTACTTTTAACAAAAAAAAGTAATTTAACTAAAACGTGTTAGCCACCAATACATGGCCATCTTTTTTTCCAATGAAGCCCATCTAGCTCAGTTGGTAGAGCGCAAGGCTTTTAACCTTGTGGTCGTGGGTTCAAGCCCCATGGTGGGCGTTGAAAATTCATAAAATCAATAAACCATTCATTATTTTAGAGAAATTAACCACCTTATTAGGGAATTTAATCTATACTTTGCCTTACGAATCTTATTTTTAATAAAAAAATTTTATTTGACTAAAATAATTTGCCACCCATCTATCATGGGGAAAATAGACACATTATTTTTTTAATTAAGCCCGTCTAGCTCAGTTGGTAGAGCGCAAGGCTCTTAACCTTGTGGTCGTGGGTTCGAGCCCCACGGTGTGCGTCGAAATTTAATAAAAAAAAATAATAATTGATTTTAATGAAGAAAATTAGCTATATAAGTAGGGAATTTTGGATAATTAATTCTGTTATATATATGGGTAAATTTGTTAAAATTTTAGTTTGGGTCAAGATCATTTTTGCGGCAGGTTCCAAAATACCCACACCCCCATGTAAAAATTTGTAAGTGGAGACCTCGGTTGAGTGATTTTTCAGGGACCCCCTATGATTTTGCATAGTGATCTCAAAGTAGGAAAACCCATATCTCGCTCCTTTTCGCACTCCCTACCATCGCTCTCGCACGATAAAAAACAACCCGCATCGGCCCATCGAGAGTACAAGCGAAGCGGATGGTCCACGGCGGAGTGCCGCCAAAATCCCATCCCCGTCCTTTGATTTTCATTTCGCCAACTTTCTCTCTCCTACCTACAAGGGATCCCCCCCACCCCTTTGCAGACGACTTCTTCTGCAAGGGGCAACTCCTCCTACTCCACATCTCCCCCCGTATCTCTGTGGACACCACCCTCATCCTCTGCTACACCGACATCACCATCGCCATATTTCATGACTTCAACTGTAGCTCATCCTCCTCTACCTTCTCTGCGGACGCCCTCACCATTTCAAATGCAACTCCTTATACCCTAACATCTTACCATGCAGGACCTCTGTCGTGCCTTTGCATCTGAGTACCCATTCTTTGGATCCAAGTACCCCTCCTCTGTCACCACCCAATTCTCATCCATTGCGGGAATCGCACAAACTCCTAGAGATTGTCGAAGCCATCGTCGTTAGCAACAGTCTCGACAATCATCTCACAGATCTCGTTATGAGAAGAATTTGAATTTAGGTCGCTAAGGACAATGCAAAGCATGGAGGCGGAGATCCTACCATTGTCGTCGATGTAGAGATGGCAAAGACCTTCTCGAGTTGATCCATCATGTGCAAGCTGAGGGAAGTTGAGCTTGAGGCTGACGGGAACGACATCTTGATTCGACACTGAGAGTGCATAGATCGAGGGGAGGGGGGAGAGAGTGTGGGTGAGGCCTTTAGATTTTTTTTGGGTTTTTTTTTTGGGTTTTGAGATTAGTTAAAAAGATCCTATGGGTCCCTACTGAAATCACTTCAACAGTGTCCCCACTTAAAAAAACACACACCCACCCACTCATAATGGATCTTTACTTCGCCGTGTCCTAACTTACTTTTAGCAAAAAAATTAATTTAACTAAAACGTGTTAGCCGCCCATCCATGGCCATCTTTTTTTTCCAATGATGCCCATCTAGCTCAGTTGGTAGAGCGCAAGGCTTTTAACCTTGTGGTCGTGGGTTCGAGCCCCACGGTGGGCGTTGAAAATTCATAAAATCAATAACCCATCCATTATTTTAGAGAAATTAGCCACATTATTAGGGAATTTAATCTACACTTTGCCTTGTCCAATCTTATTTTTAATAAAAAATTTTTACTTAACTAAAATAATTTGCCACCCATCCATCATGGGGAAATCAGACACATAATTTTTTTAGTTAAGCCCGTCTAGCTCAGTTGGTAGGGCGCAAGGCTCTTAAGTTATGGTCATGGGTTCGAGCCCCACGGTGGGTGTTGAAATTTAATAAAATAATAATTGATTTTAATGAAGAAATTAGTTATATAAGTAGAGAATTTTGGACAATTAATTCTCTTATATATACGGGTAAATTTGTTAAAATTTTAGTTTGGGTCAAGATCATTTTTGCGGCAGGTTCCAAAATACCCCCACCCCCATGTAAAAACTTGTAGCGGAGACCTCGGGTGAGTGATTTCTTCAGGGACCCCCTATGATTTTGCATAGTGATCTCAAAGCAGGAAAACCAATATCTCGCTCCTTTTCGCACTCCCTACCATCGCTCTCGCATGATAAAAAACAACCCGCATCGGCCCATGGAGAGTACAAGCGAAACGGATGGTCCATTGCGGAGTGCCGCCATAATCCCATCCCCGTCCTTTGATTTTCATTTCATCATCTTTCTCTCTCCTACCTACAAGGGATCCCCCCACCCCTTTGCCGATGACTTCTTCTGCAAGGGGCAACACCTCCTGCTCCACATCTCCCCCCCCCCCCCCCCCCCCCCGTATCTCCGTGGGCACCACCATCATCCTCTCCTCCACCGACATCACCATCAGCATATTTCATGACTCCGACTGTAGCTCATCCTCCTCTGCCTTGTCTGCAGGCTCCCTCACCATTTCAGATGCAACTCCTTATACCCTAACATCTCACCATGCAGAACCTCTGTCGTGTCTTTGCATCTGAGTACCCTTTCTTTGGATCCAAGTACTCATCCTCCGCCACCACCCAATTCTCATCTATTGCGGGAATTGCGCAAACCCCTAGAGATTGTCGAAGCCATCGTCGTTAGCAACAATCTCGACAATCATCTCACATATCTCGTTATGAGAAGGATTAGAATTGAGGTCGCTAAGGACAATGCGAAGCTTGGAGGCAGAGATCCTACCATTGTCGTCGATGTAGAGATGACAAAGACCTTCTTGAGCTCATCCATCATGTGCAAGATGAGGGAAGTTGAGCGCGAGGGTGATGGGAACGACGACTTGGATTCGACACTGAGAGTGCATAGATCGAGGGGAGGGGGGAGTGAGTGTGGGTGAGGCCTTTAGATTTTTATGGGTTTTTTTTTTTGGGTTTTGAGATTAGTTAAAAAGATCACATGGATCCCTACTGTAATCAATTCAACAGTGACCCCGCTTAAAAAAACACACACCCACCCACTCATAATGGATCTTTACTTCGCCATGTCCTAAACTTACTTTTAACAAAAAAAGTAATTTAACTAAAACGTGTTAGCCACCAATACATGGCCATCTTTTTTTCCAATGAAGCCCATCTAGCTCAGTTGGTAGAGCGCAAGGCTTTTAACCTTGTGGTCGTGGGTTCAAGCCCCATGGTGGGCGTTGAAAATTCATAAAATCAATAAACCATTCATTATTTTAGAGAAATTAACCACCTTATTAGGGAATTTAATATATACTTTGCCTTACGAATCTTATTTTTAATAAAAAAATTTTATTTGACTAAAATAATTTGCCACCCATCTATCATGGGGAAAATAGACACATTATTTTTTTTAATTAAGCCCGTCTAGCTCAGTTGGTAGAGCGCAAGGCTCTTAACCTTGTGGTCGTGGGTTCGAGCCCCACGGTGGGCGTCGAAATTTAATAAAATAAAATAATAATTGATTTTAATGAAGAAAATTAGCTATATAAGTAGGGAATTTTGGATAATTAATTCTGTTATATATATGGGTAAATTTGTTAAAATTTTAGTTTGGGTCAAGATCATTTTTGCGGCAGGTTCCAAAATACCCACACCCCCATGTAAAAATTTGTAAGTGCAGACCTCGGTTGAGTGATTTTTCAGGGACCCCCTATGATTTTGCATAGTGATCTCAAAGTAGGCAAACCCATATCTCGCTCCTTTTCGCACTCCCTACCATCGCTCTCGCATGATCAAAAACAACCCGCATCGGCCCATCGAGAGTACAAGCGAAGCGGATGGTCCACGGCGGAGTGCCGCCAAAATCCCATCCCCGTCCTTTGATTTTCATTTCGCTAACTTTCTCTCTCCTACCTACAAGGGATCCCCCCCCCCACCCCTTTGCAGACGACTTCTTCTGCAAGGGGCAACTCCTCCTACTCCACATCTCCCCCCGTATCTCTGTGGACACCACCCTCATCCTCTGCTACACCGACATCACCATCGCCATATTTCATGACTTCAACTGTAGCTCATCCTCCTCTACCTTCTCTACGGACGCCCTCACCATTTCAAATGCAACTCCTTATACCCTAACATCTTACCATGCAGGACCTCTGTCGTGTCTTTGCATCTGAGTACCCATTCTTTGGATCCAAGTACCCCTCCTCTGTCACCACCCAATTCTCATCCATTGCGGGAATCGCACAAACTCCTAGAGATTGTCGAAGCCATCGTCGTTAGCAACAGACTCGACAATCATCTCACAGATCTCGTTATGAGAAGAATTTGAATTTAGGTCGCTAAGGACAATGCAAAGCATGGAGGCGGAGATCCTACCATTGTCGTCGATGTAGAGATGGCAAAGACCTTCTCGAGTTGATCCATCATGTGCAAGCTGAGGGAAGTTGAGGTTGAGGGTGACGGGAACGACATCTTGATTCGACACTGAGAGTGCATAGATCGAGGGGAGGGGGGAGAGAGTGTGGGTGAGGCCTTTAGATTTTTATGGGTTTTTTTTTTGGGTTTTGAGATTAGTTAAAAAGATCCCATGGGTCCCTACTGAAATCACTTCAACAGTGTCCCCACTTAAAAAAACACACACCCACCCACTCATAATGGATCTTTACTTCGCCGTGTCCTAACTTACTTTTAGCAAAAAAATTAATTTAACTAAAACGTGTTAGCCGCCCATCCATGGCCATCTTTTTTTTTCCAATGATGCCCATCTAGCTCAATTGGTAGAGCGCAAGGCTTTTACCCTTGTGGTCGTGGGTTCGAGCCCCACGGTGGGCGTTGAAAATTCATAAAATCAATAACCCATCCATTATTTTAGAGAAATTAGCCACATTATTAGGGAATTTAATCTACACTTTGCCTTGTCCAATCTTATTTTTAATAAAAAATTTTTACTTAACTAAAATAATTTGCCACCCATCCATCATGGGGAAATCAGACACATTATTTTTTTAGTTAAGCCTGTCTAGCTCAGTTGGTAGGGTGCAAGGCTCTTAAGTTGTGGTCATGGGTTTGAGCCCCACGGTGGGTGTTGAAATTTAATAAAATAAAATAATAATTGATTTTAATGAAGAAATAAGTTATATAAGTAGAGAATTTTGGACAATTAATTCTCTTATATATACGGGTAAATTTGTTAAAATTTTAGTTTGGGTCAAGATCATTTTTGCGGCAGGTTCCAAAATACCCACACCCCCATGTAAAAACTTGTAGAGGAGACCTCGGGTGAGTGATTTTTTTCAGGGACCCCCTATGCTTTTGCATAGTGATCTCAAAGCAGGAAAACCCATATCTCGCTCCTTTTCGCACTCCCAACCATCGCTCTCGCATGATAAAAAACAACCCGCATCGGCCCATGGAGAGTACAAGCGAAATGGATGGTCCATGGCGGAGTGCCGCCATAATCCCATCCCCGTCCTTTGATTTTCATTTCATCATCTTTCTCTCTCCTACCTACAAAGGATCCCCCCACCCCTTTGCCGACGACTTCTTCTGCAAGGGGCAACTCCTCCTGCTCCACATCTCCCCCCCCCCCCCTCCCCCCCCCCCCCCCCCCCCCCCCCCGCCGTATCTCCGTGGGCACCACCCTCATCCTCTCCTCCACCGACATCACCATCAGCATATTTCATGACTCCAACTGTAGCTCATCCTCCTCTGCCTTCTCTGCAGGCGCCCTCACCGTTTCAGATGCAACTCCTTATACCCTAACATCTCACCATGCAGGACCTCTGTCGTGTCTTTGCATCTGAGTACCCTTTCTTTGGATCCAAGTACCCATCCTCCGTCACCACCCAATTCTCATCTATTGCGGGAATTGTGCAAACTCCTAGAGATTGTCGAAGCCATCGTCGTTAGCAACAATCTCGACAATCATCTCACATATCTCGTTATGAGAAGGATTAGAATTGAGGTCGCTGAGGACAATGCGAAGCTTGGAGGCGGAGATCCTACCATTGTCGTCGATGTAGAGATGACAAAGACCTTCTTGAGCTCATCCATCATGTGCAAGCTGAGGGAAGTTGAGCGCGAGGGTGACGGGAACGACGACTTGAATTTCGACACTGAGAGTGCATAGATCGAGGGGAGGGGGGAGTGAGTGTGGGTGAGGCCTTTAGATTTTTATGGGTTTTTTTTTTTGGGTTTTGAGATTAGTTAAAAAGATCACATGGATCCCTACTGTAATCAATTCAACAGTGACCCCGCTTAAAAAAACACACACCCACCCACTCATAATGGATCTTTACTTCGCCATGTCCTAAACTTACTTTTAACAAAAAAAGTAATTTAACTAAAACGTGTTAGCCACCAATACATGGCCATCTTTTTTTCCAATGAAGCCCATCTAGCTCAGTTGGTAGAGCGCAAGGCTTTTAACCTTGTGGTCGTGGGTTCAAGCCCCATGGTGGGCGTGAAAATTCATAAAATCAATAAACAATTCATTATTTTAGAGAAATTAACCACCTTATTAGGGAATTTAATCTATACTTTGCCTTACGAATCTTATTTTTAATAAAAAAATTTTATTTGACTAAAATAATTTGCCACCCATCTATCATGGGGAAAATAGACACATTATTTTTTTTAATTAAGCCCGTCTAGCTCAGTTGGTAGAGCGCAAGGCTCTTAACCTTGTGGTCGTGGGTTCGAGCCCCACGGTGGGCGTCGAAATTTAATAAAATAAAATAATAATTGATTTTAATGAAGAAAATTAGCTATATAAGTAGGGAATTTTGGATAATTAATTCTGTTATATATATGGGTAAATTTGTTAAAATTTTAGTTTGGGTCAAGATCATTTTTGCGGCAGGTTCCAAAATACCCACACCCCCATGTAAAAATTTGTAAGTGCAGACCTCGGTTGAGTGATTTTTCAGGGACCCCCTATGATTTTGCATAGTGATCTCAAAGTAGGAAAACCCATATCTCGCTCCTTTTCGCACTCCCTACCATCGCTCTCGCACGATCAAAAACAACCCGCATCGGCCCATCGAGAGTACAAGCGAAGCGGATGGTCCACGGCTGAGTGCCGCCAAAATCCCATCCTCGTCCTTTGATTTTCATTTCGCTAACTTTCTCTCTCCTACCTACAAGGGATCCCCCCCCCCACCCCTTTGCAGACGACTTCTTCTGCAAGGGGCAACTCCTCCTACTCCACATCTCCCCCCGTATCTCTATGGACACCACCCTCATCCTCTGCTACACCGACATCACCATCGCCATATTTCATGACTTCAACTGTAGCTCATCCTCCTCTACCTTCTCTGCGGGCGCCCTCACCATTTCAAATGCAACTCCTTATACCCTAACATCTTGCCATGCAGGACCTCTGTCGTGTCTTTGCATCTGAGTACCCATTCTTTGGATCCAAGTACCCCTCCTCTGTCACCACCCAATTCTCATCCATTGCGGGAATCGCACAAACTCCTAGAGATTGTCGAAGCCATCGTCGTTAGCAACAGTCTCGACAATCATCTCACAGATCTCGTTATGAGAAGAATTTGAATTTAGGTCGCTAAGGACAATGCAAAGCATGGAGGCGGAGATCCTACCATTGCCATCGATGTAGAGATGGCAAAGACCTTCTCGAGTTGATCCATCATGTGCAAGCTGCGGGAAGTTGAGCTTGAGGGTGACGGGAACGACATCTTGATTCGACACTGAGAGTGCATAGATCGAGGGGAGGGGGGAGAGCGTGTGGGTGAGGCCTTTAGATTTTTATGGGTTTTTTTTTTTGGGTTTTGAGATTAGTTAAAAAGATCCTATGGGTCCCTACTGAAATCACTTCAACAGTGTCCCCACTTAAAAAAACACACACCCACCCACTCATAATGGATCTTTACTTCGCCGTGTCCTAACTTACTTTTAGCAAAAAAATTAATTTAACTAAAACGTGTTAGCCACCCATCCAAGGCCATCTTTTTTTTCCAATGATGCCCATCTAGCTCAGTTGGTAGAGCGCAAGGCTTTTTACCTTGTGGTCGTGGGTTCGAGCCCCACGGTGGGCGTTGAAAATTCATAAAATCAATAACCCATCCATTATTTTAGAGAAATTAGCCACATTCTTAGGGAATTTAATCTACACTTTGCCTTGTCCAATCTTATTTTTAATAAAAAATTTTTACTTAACTAAAATAATTTGCCACCCATCCATCATGGGGAAATCAGACACATTATTTTTTTAGTTAAGCCTGTCTAGCTCAGTTGGTAGGGTGCAAGGCTCTTAAGTTGTGGTCATGGGTTTGAGCCCCACGGTGGGTGTTGAAATTTAATAAAATAAAATAATAATTGATTTTAATGAAGAAATAAGTTATATAAGTAGAGAATTTTGGACAATTAATTCTCTTATATATACGGGTAAATTTGTTAAAATTTTAGTTTGGGTCAAGATCATTTTTGCGGCAGGTTCCAAAATACCCACACCCCCATGTAAAAACTTGTAGAGGAGACCTCGGGTGAGTGATTTTTTCAGGGACCCCCTATGCTTTTGCATAGTGATCTCAAAGCAGGAAAACCCATATCTCGCTCCTTTTCGCACTCCCTACCATCGCTCTCGCATGATAAAAAACAACCCGCATCGGCCCATGGAGAGTACAAGCGAAACGGATGGTCCATGGCGGAGTGCCGCCATAATCCCATCCCCATCCTTTGATTTTCATTTCATCATCTTTCTCTCTCCTACCTATAAGGGATCCTTTTCTCTCATCCTCTCCTCCACCGACATCACCATCGGCATATTTCATGACTCCGACTGTAGCTCATCCTCCTCTGCCTTCTCTGCAGGCGCCCTCACCGTTTCAGATGCAACTCCTTATACCCTAACATCTCACCATGCAGGACCTCTGTCGTGTCTTTGCATCTGAGTACCCTTTCTTTGGATCCAAGTACCCATCCTCCGTCACCACCCAATTCTCATCTATTGCGGGAATTGTGCAAACTCCTAGAGATTGTCGAAGCCATCGTCGTTAGCAACAATCTCGACAATCATCTCACATATCTCGTTATGAGAAGGATTAGAATTGAGGTCGCTGAGGACAATGCGAAGCTTGGAGGTGGAGATCCTACCATTGTCGTCGATGTAGAGATGACAAAGACCTTCTTGAGCTCATCCATCATGTGCAAGCTGAGGGAAGTTGAGCGCGAGGGTAACGGGAACGACGACTTGGATTCGACACTGAGAGTGCATAGATCGAGGGGAGGGGGAGTGAGTGTGGGTGAGGCCTTTAGATTTTTATGGGGTTTTTTTTTTGGGGGTTTTGAGATTAGTTAAAAAGATCATATGGATCCCTACTGTAATCAATTCAACAGTGACCCCGCTTAAAAAAACACACACCCACCCACTCATAATGGATCTTTACTTCGCCATGTCATAACTTACTTTTAACAAAAAAATTAATTTAACTAAAACGTGTTAGCCACCGATATATGGCCATCTTTTTTTACAATGAAGCCCATCTAGCTCAGTTGGTAGAGCGCAAGGCTTTTAACTTTGTGGTCGTGGGTTCAAGCCCCATTGTGGGCATTGAAATTTCATAAAATCAATAAACCATCCATTATTTTAGAGAAATTAACCACCTTATTAGGGAATTTAATCTATACTTTGCCTTGTCCAATCTTATTCTTAATAAAAAAATTTTATTTAACTAAAATAATTTGCCACCCATCTATCATGGGGAAAACAGACACATTATTTTTTTTAATTAAGCCCGTCTAGATTAGTTGGTAGAGAGCAAGGCTCTTAACCTTGTGGTCGTGGGTTCGAGCCCCACGGTGGGCGTCAAAATTTAATAAAATAAAATAATAATTGATTTTAATGAAGAAAATTAGCTATATAAGTAGGGAATTTTGGATAATTAATTGTGTTATATATACGGGTAAATTTGTTAAAATTTTAGTTTGGGTCAAGATCATTTTTGCGGCAGGTTCCAAAATACCCACACCCCCAAGTAAAAATTTGTAAGTGGAGACCTCGGTTGAGTGATTTTTCAGGGACCCCCTATGATTTTGCATAGTGATCTCAAAGCAGGAAAACCCATATCTCGCTCCTTTTCGCACTCCCTACCATTGCTCTCGCACGATCAAAAACAACCCACATCGGCCCATCGAGAGTACAAGCGAAGCGGATGGTCCACGGCGGAGTGCCGCCAAAATCCCATCCCCGTCCTTTGATTTTCATTTCGCTAACTTTCTCTCTCCTGCCTACAAGGGATCCCCCCCACCCCTTTGCCGACGACTTCTTCTGCAAGGGGCAACTCCTCCTGCTCCACATCTCCCCCTGTATCTCCGTGGACACCACCCTCATTCTCTCCTCCACCGACATCACCATCGCCATATTTCATGACTCCAACTGTAGCTCATCCTCCTCTGCCTTCTCTGCGGGCGCCCTCACCGTTTCAGATGCAACTCCTTATACCCTAACATCTCACCATGCAGGACCTTTGTCGTGTCTTTGCATCTGAGTTCCCTTTCTTTGGATATAAGTACCCCTCCTCTGTCACAACCCAATTCTCATCTATTGTCGGAATCGCACAAACTCCCAGAGATTGTCGAAGCCATCGTCGTTAGCAACAATCTCGATAATCATCTCATAGATCTCATTATGAGAAGGATTTGAATTGAGGTCTCTAAGGACAACGAGAAGCTTGGAGGCGGAGATCCTACCATTGTCATCGATATAGAGATGACAAAGACCTTCTTGAGCTCATCCATCATGTGCAAGCTATGGGAAGTTGAGCGCGAGGGTGACGGGAACAACGACTTGGATTCGACACTGGGAGTGCATAGATTTAGGGGAGGGGGGAGTGAGAGTGGGTGAGGCCTTTAGATTTTTATGGGTTTTTTTTTTAGGTTTTGAGATTAGTTAAAAAAATCAAATGGGTCCCTACTGAAATCACTTCAACGGTGTCCCCCGCCTAAAAAAACACACACCCACCCACTCATAATGGATCTTTACTTCGCCATGTCCTAACTTACTTTTAACAAAAAAAAATAATTTAACTAAAACGTGTTAGCCACCCATCCATGTCCATCTTTTTTTTTCAATGAATCCCATCTAGCTCAGTTGGTAGAGCGCAAGGCTTTTAACGTTGTGGTTGTGGGTTGGATCCCCATGGTGGGTGTTGAAAATTCATAAAATTAGTAAGCCATCGATTATTTTGGGGAAATTAGCCACCTATTAGGGAGTTTAATCTATACTTTGCCTTGTCCAATCTTATTTTTAATAAAAAAATTTTATTTAACTAAAATAATTTGCCACCCATCCATCATGGGGAAATCAGACACATTATTCTTTTAATTAAGCATGTCTAGCTCAGTTGGTAGAGCACAAGGCTCTTAACCTTATGGTTGGGGTTTTGAGCCCCACGGTGGGCGTTGAAATTTAATAAAATAAAATAATAATTATTTGTAATGAAGAAATTAGCTATGTAAGTAGAGAATTTAGAATAATTAATTCTCTTATAAATACGAGTAAATTTGTGAAAATTTTACATTGGGTCTAGATCGTTTTTATGGCGGGTTCTAAAATTCCCACACCCCCAAATAAAAACTTGTAAGTGGGGACCTCGAGTGAGTGATTTTTTCTGGGTCCCCTTATGATTTTGCATAGTGATCTGAAAGCAGGAAAACCCATATCTCGCTCCTTTTCGCACCCCCTACCATCGCTCTCGCATGATCAAAAACCACCCACATCGGCCCATAAAGAGTACAAGCGAAGCGGATAGTCCACGACGGAGTGTCGCCATAATCCCATCCCCGTCCATTGATTGTGATTTCACCATCTTCCTCTCTCCTACCTACAAGTGATGCCCCCCCCCCCCCCCCCCCACCCCTTTGCCGATGACTTCTTCTGCAAAGGGCAACTCCTCCTGCTCCACATCTCCCCCCGTATCTCCGTGGACGCCAACCTCATCCTCTCCTTCACCGACATCACCATCCCCATATTTCATGACTCCAATTGTAGATCATCCTCCTCTGCCTTCTCTATCGACGCCCTCACCATTTCAGACACAACTCCTTATACCCTAACATCTCACCATGGAGGACCTCTGTCATGTCTTTGCATCTGAGTACCCTTTCTTTGGATCCAAGTACCCCTCCTCTGTCACCACCCAATTCTCATCTATTGCGGGAATCACACAAACTCCTAGAGATTGTGATAGCCATCGTTGTTAACAATAATCTCGACCATCATCTCACATATCTCTAGGGATGTTAACGGGTTGGGTACCGGCAACTTTTGGCTAAACCCGAACCCGACCCGACTCGACCCAAACCCGAACCCGACTAAACCCGGGTCAGGTATTTAAACGGGTACCCGTTTAAATTAAAATATTTATTTTAAAATTATTTTTTTATAAAATATAACTATAAAATAATAATAATAATAATAATAATAATAATAATAATAAATATATGTATTAAA
Source organism: Costus lasius (assembly GCA_027563935.2). Lineage (NCBI taxonomy): Eukaryota > Viridiplantae > Streptophyta > Magnoliopsida > Zingiberales > Costaceae > Costus > Costus lasius. Next base: position 127,110,204 of record CM050446.2, read on the forward strand.
AATTATTTTACATATATGAATATAAAAATTTATTTTTTATTATATATTAATCGAGTAATGGGTATCTTAATCGGGTACCCGAACCCGACCCGATTAGCTAATCGGGTACCCAAACCCGCCATAAACGGGTCGGGTACCCGCGAGTTTGGGTACCCATTGACACCCGTTATGAGAAGGATTTGAATTGAGGTCACTAAGTACAATGCGAAGCTTGGAGGCAGAGATCCTACCATTGTCGTCTATGTAGAGATGGCAAAGACCTTCTTGTGCTCATCCATCATGTGCAAGCTGAGGGAAGTTGAGCGTGAGGGTGACGGGAATGACGACTTGGATTCGACATTGAGAGTGCAAAAAATGAGAGGGGGGAGTGAGAGTGGGTGAGACCTTTAGATTTTTATGGGTTTTTTTTGGGGCTTTGAGATTAGTTAAAAAGATCATATGGGGCCCTAATGAAATCACTTCAACGGCATCCCACTTAAAAAAAATACACCCACTCACCCATAATGGATCTTTACTTCTACATGTTCTAACTTATTTTTTAGAAGAAAATTTATTTAACTAAAACGTGTTAGCCACCTATCCATAGCCATCTTTTTTTTCAATTATGCCCATCTAGCTTAGTTGATAGAGCACAAGGTTTTTAACCTTGTGGTCATGGGTTCGAGCCCCATGGTGGGTGTTGAAAATTCATAAAATCAGTAAACCATCCATTATTTTAGATAAATTAGCCACCTTATTAGGGAATTTAATCTATACTCTGCCTTGTCCAATCTTATTTTCAATAAAAAAAATTATTTAACTAAAATAATTTGCCACCCATCCATCATGGAGAAATTAGACACATTATTTTTTTTAATTAAGCCTGTCTAGCTCAGTTGGTAGAGCGCATGGCTCTTAACCTTGTGGTCATGGGTTCGATCCCCATGGTGGGTGTTGAAATTTAATAAAATAAAATAATAATTGATTCTAGTGCAGAAATTAGCTATGTAAGTTGAGAATTTAGGATAATTAATTCTCTTTATATATAAAAATTTTTCCATGGCGGAGTGCCACCATAATCCCATCCTTGTCCTCGGATTTTGATTTCACCATCTCCCTTTCTCATGCCTACAAGTGATTCCCCCCCCCCCCCCCCCCCAACCCCAAGGGGCAACTCCTCCTGCTCCATATCTCCCCCGCGTTATTGATGTGAGATGGATCCGGAAAAAGGGGGGTTCCGGTTATAATTCAGAAACGATTCGTGTATATATTTCACAGAAACGTGACATCACCATCGCCATATTTTGTGATTCCAACTATAGCTTATCCTCCCCCGCCTTCTCTGTCGACGCGCTCACTGTTTCAGACGCAACTCCTTATACCCTAATATCTCACCATGGAGGACCTCTGTCGTGTCTTTGCATCCAAGTACTGTTCAACTATGCATTCGTACCCAAAAATGGCCGCTGGCATCTAAACATAACCAACAAGATCAATGGTTGAAAATAGCAAAACTTTTCAGGGATCGTCCTTGGCCTCATGTGCTCAGAAACTATTATGCTCATACTAGTTATTTCTATATGCAATTAGTTCTAGAAAGCGCTAATCACTATAATTGCAAATTCAAAGGAATGATAACTCCCCAGCACCAAGAAACAAGGAAGTTTGATCTGCTAATGTTCCACCAACCAACTTAATAGCTGCAAGAAGTCCAGCAAGTGCAACCGAAGCTGTTCCCTGCAATGACAAGCGAAAAGATGAAGATGCATTTTAGCAATCTACATAAGTAGTAATAAGCGGCAGTGACAAATGAAATCCTAGTGATAGAAAGGAGTAGATAAAAGGATAAGTGCTTTAAAATCTATAACAATTTGTGGGATAATCATTAGAAGCCCTGTACCCCCATATAGTTCCAGCAGATTATGTATTCAGTGTCAAAGATTTGGAAGAGTAAATGAGCAAATGAGCAAATACCTGAACGTCATCATTGAAAACCAGATGAGTTGTGCCATACTTTGAAAGCAATTCAAATGCATTATGGTTTGCAAAGTCTTCAAACTAGAACCAAATGAGCAAATACCTGAACGTCATCATTGAAAACCAGATGAGTTGTGCCATACTTTGAAAGCAATTCAAATGCATTATGGTTTGCAAAGTCTTCAAACTAGAACCAAATGAAAATGCGATAAAAAAAATCAAGAAAACATGGACAAGCATGCAAATACGTTCAGATGTTTTATAGATCCAACAAGAATGAGGACTTTTGCCCCATAATTCTGCTTAACAGCAGTCGTGAATCCCTGCAACACTCCCCAACCAGCCCACTAGAGCAGTCTAAGGAGACACCATATGTGGCCCACTTGACTAGCCCAATTGCTGTCCAGCAGGGGGGGGGGGGGGGTCAACATGTTGGTCAAGTAGTCTACATTCCAGTCAAAGTTTACGTGAACACAAGGAGATGCCAGCTCACTTCACTACAAAACAAGCTGCCTGCGGAATCAAAAAAGCTCACAATACTAGAACACACCCTGCATTTCTCAACCCACAAGTAAGCTGAGTTGCATGCCCACTTGAGGAAAGTCTCCAGCCAGCAATATAAAAAATAAATAGCCCACGAAGGAGGAAATGATCAGGGCTGATTAAAAAAAAACACAAAAGGTGGTCGGACAGTCGATAGAATGGAAGGGGAGAAGCTGAATAAGACAAGGGGGCTCATGTTTTTCACTGGTGGCCTTATGTCTACATAAGGCGAGTTCAGCCAAAAAAAAGGGTACACAGAGACGGACACCAAAGATATCGCAAGAAGGGAGAACACGGAGGCACAACACAGAAGGTGAAGCACGGAGGAACACCTACAGAGGTAACGAAGGGAAGTTTTCTTTACTTTCTGTTGTTGGAACTTTACACATGCGGCATCAGAGTTCAGAGCATGCGCAGCGGAAAAACAATAAATGCATGTAAGGATCTTGTAACACCGAATTAATCAACCTATACTATATACTGGATTAAAACACGAATAACTTCGCGTACCTTTCTCCATCGCTAATAGTTTCTTCACGGAAATTTTAGGGAATATCTTTTCACCTCTTTCCTTTGCCTTTCAATTCCTCCTCGATGATCAGGAGTAGGAAATCCGGAAGCCTTTTCAGCGGAAGCACTTAATCTCACTTTGGATTAATCTTAATCGCTCTCTCTCGAAAACCGTGCGAGAGAGGTGAGAAAAAAAATCGCCGCCGCTTCAATTTGGAATTGCAAATTGAATTGCACCGTAACCACCACAAGTTACGTGCGTGAGAGAGATGAGATAATGTGTTAGGGTTAATTCCAAAATAAACATGAGAGAAATTCCTTAAATAGAATAAAATAATTATTATTTTATTCTAAACTTTCCATTTATTACGGAAATTTTCTAACATTCTCCCACTTGGCTCATATGTCCTAAACAGGTTTAAACACAACTTAACTTTAATTGATCAATACCATACATCCAATCATCTATAAGTCCTTTCATTGTATTAACTCTTTCGAATCATGGCGGGCACACATCACTCATCATTGATGTGATTCCTTCCATGTAGCACAATAGAATCAACCCAATTAAACTTTTAGATATTGAGAATAAACAGTAATTTCTCAATAAACTTTTCTATGAAGAAACACTTCATTCCTCAAAACACTTGTATTCACATCACTTTAATATGCATAACTTTACATGTGAAACAAGTAATTAACAAAAGCAACAATTTTATTGGAATTCCACAATAAATGTATCAAAAACTTTACATGAGCATTCCTTACATATGCATATAAGATCAACAATAATGTTAACAAGGCTTTTCTATTATGCCCATCTCTACAACATGTCTAGAAAATGTCTTGGGCGACAATCCTTTAGTTAACGGATCCGCTATCATAAGCTCAGTGCTTATATGCTCAATTGACACAGTATGCTTTTGCACTTCTTCCTTTACAGCTAGATACTTCAAGTCCATATGCTTGGCACCCTTGGAGTATCTGTCATTCTTTGCGAAGAAGACTGCTGCGGTGTTGTAACAATACAATCTCAGCGGCTTGGCTATGCTGTCGATTAGTCCAAGTCCTGAGATAAAGTTCCGTAGCCACTTTCCTTGAACTGTGGCCTCAAAGCATGCCACAAATTCGGCTTCCATAGTTGAAGCAGCAATGACTGACTGCTTGCCGCTTTTCCAGGATATAACTCCTCCTGCAAGAAGGAAAACATAACCAAATGTGGATTTTCTGGTATCCACACATCCGGCATAATCTGAATCTGAATAGCCGATCAATTCAAGATCCTCCTGAGATCTCCTATACACGAGCATGTGGTCCTTGGTGCCTTGTAAATACCGAAGGACTTTCTTTGCAGCTTGCCAGTGGCACATTCCTGGATTACTTTGATACCGGCCGAGCATACCAACAGCAAAACTGATATCTGGCTGAGTACATGTCTGAGCATACATCAGACTCCCTACCACTGAAGCATAAGGAATGACATCCATACCTTTCCGTTCTAATTCAGCTTGGGGACATTGCTTTTCACTGAATTTGTCACCCTTCTGAATTGGAACAATCCCTGCAGAGCATTTATCCATACGATATCTCTCTAACACCTTAGATATGTAACTTTTCTGAGACAATCCTAACAGTCCTTGTGATCTATCACGGAATATTTCTATTCCAATCACAAAGGATGCCTCACCCATATCTTTCATTTCAAAGCTGTTAGAGAGAAAATCCTTTACATCATGTAACATACCTTTATTGTTAGTGGCTAGCAGTATATCATCAACATAAAGGACTACTATCATAAACTTACTTCCCTGCACTTTCATGTAGATACACCTATCAACAGGATTCTCTACAAAACCATAGGCAGTAATGATATCATTAAACTTTAGATACCATTGTCTGGAAGCTTGTTTTAGTCCATATATTGACTTCTTTAATTTACAAACTAATCCCTCTTTACCTGTGGTCTCAAACCCTTCAGGCTGGTTCATATACACTTCCTCCTCTAAGTCACCATTCAAGAAGGCGGTCTTTACATCCATTTGGTGAAGCTCAAGATCATAATGAGCCACCAAAGCCATAACAATTCTCAAAGAGTCCTTTCTAGATACTGGAGAGAAAGTCTCTTTGTAATCAATGCCATCTCTCTGAGTAAAACCTTTGGCAACAAGTCTAGCCTTGTACCTTTCGATGTTGCCCTTAGAGTCACGCTTGGTCTTAAAGACCCACTTACAGCCGACACATTTGCAAGCATCAGGTAAATCTACAAGGTCCCAGACTTGATTATCAGCCATAGATTTAAGCTCATCTTTCATAGCATTAATCCAATTCTCTGAATTGTCACTATTCATGGCTTCATGGACTGAAATTGGATCTTTATCAATGCTTATGTCACATTCATTCTCAACTGAATAAACCACATAGTCATCTGAAATAGCGGAGCGTCTTTGCCTTACAGACCTCCTCAATGCTATTTCCTGTGGTTCATTCAAATTGTCATTATTTGTGACCGGTTCATTGGATTCACTTTCATTCAGTGATGTTGGATCAGTAATGTGTTGTTCCTGTGTGTTGTCTGACTGTAATACAACACTTGGAACATCACTTTCATTCGGAATTTCAGATGGAACAGAATCTATCTGAATTTCCTGAATATCCAACCTTTGTGGTTTCCCACTCCCACTGACCTCTCCAATCTCAATGAACCTAGCATTACCATATTCAACTATCCTCGTACTATGGTTAGGACAATAGAACCTATACCCCTTAGATTTTTCAGGATAGCCAATGAAAAACCCACTGACTGTCCTAGAATCTAATTTCTTTTCTTGTGGGTTGTATACCCTTACTTCTGCTGGGCACCCCCAAACATGGAGATGTCTTAAACTGGGTTTCCTTCCTGTCCACAGTTCATAAGGAGTCTTAGGAACTGTCTTACTAGGAACCCTGTTTAAGAGATATACTGCAGTCCTTAATGCATACATCCACAAAGACTGGGGTAAGGAACTATTGATGAACATACTTCTAACCATATCCATCAGAGTACGGTTCCGCCTTTCAGCTACACCATTTTGCTGTGGTGTATAAGGCATTGTGTATTGAGCACAAATGCCTCTACTTTCGAGGAACTTTGCAAATGGACCAGGGATTTGTCCATCTGAACCAACCTTACCATAGAATTCACCACCCCTATCAGATCTCATCACTTAACTTTTCTATCTATCTGTCTCTCCACTTCATCTATGAATGTCTTTACAACATCCACAGACTGAGACTTTTCATGGAGTAGATAGATGTATCCATACCGTGAGAAATCATCTATAAAGGTGATGAAATATCTTTCTCCACCCCATGACGGGATATGGAAAGGACCACATATGTCAGTGTGTATCAACTCTAGGAGTTGATTGCTCCTTGTGGCAGGACCTTTTGCTATCCGTTTTGATTGTTTACCCTTAATACAATCAATACACACTCCTAAGTCACTTAAATCCAATTGAGGTATGATATTACATTTCATCAACCTCATTAACCTTTCCTTGGATATGTGACCTAGTCTCCTATGCCACAAATAAGCAGACCGTTCATCTGTTGCACTACGTTTTATACCACAAATATGTTCAGCATTAAACAAGGATTCAGCATAAGTAACATCAAGATTAAACCGGTATAAATCATCAACCAAAGTACCAGATCCATAAAAGTACTTGTTTTTAAATAATGAAAATACACCATGTCCAATCTCAATATTAAAACCCATTACATCCAGTTTCCCTAAAGATACAAGATTTCTAGCACATGAAGGTACATAGAGACACTTTTCTAGATCTATTTGACAACCAGTGTCCAAGATCATCCTGTAAGTCCCAACTCCTTCAATCAGTGCCTTCATCCTGTTCCCCATGAGCAAATACCGTTCAGCTCCTGGTAGGGGCTGGATTGAAAGGAATCCTTGAGAAATATGAGACACATGAGTAGATGCACCAGAATCTAACCACCAAGTATTCTTAGGGACTTCTACAATGTTGGTTTCGAAACATACAGAAATGTAATAATTACCTTTCTTTTCGAACCAAGCCTTTCTTTTCGGACAGTCCACCTTAAAGTGTCCTTCCTTCCTACAGAAATGACACTTCTGTCCTTTGAAGGTAGGAGCATCTGAAACTATACTGATGCCCTTTCCCTTCTTCTTGCCCTTGAATTTCTTGGTTGTTCTGTTCTTACTGCTACTGCCACTGTCAAACTGAGCATAGTGTATGGAGTGACTTTTAGTTTTCCTCAGTCTTCCTTCTTGTACTAGCATGGCCTTTAATTCTTTCAAGTTCCATTTATCTTTAATGGTATTATAATTTACCTGGAACTGGCCAAACTCAGAAGGAAGAGATATCATTATGAACTGTACTAGAAAACTCTCTGTCACCTCCATACCCAATGCTTTAAGCTTTGCAGCTATGTTTGACATCTCTGTTACATGCTCATTAATGGGCCTAGACCAATCAAACCTCTTAGAGGTCAGCTCATTCATGAGTGAACCCACAATGGACTTATCAGCCAAGTCCGATTATGAATGCTCTTTAATGAATGCCATAAATTCCTGTGCACTATCAGTCTTGGGCATTGAGGGTTTCACATTGTCAGCTATGGTCAACCTCATCAGATTAAGGCATAACCGATTTGATCTTTCTCAGGCTTTGAAACATAGTTTCTCTGCCTCTGAACTCAAATCAGTTAATGCTTGGTCTATATCCATGACACCAAGGTGAAAATGGATCTGTTCGGACCACTCAGCATAATTTAAACCATTAAACTTGACTGATGCAGACCCTAATGCAAACAAGTTTGAAGCTGCAATCAATAAAACATACTCATCAGTAATGCTTTGAGTTACTTAAGTCAGATTCAGATAACTTTAAACATGTATTAAAATGACCTTTGGGCAACACTTTAATACATAACTGTAACTAGCAGAAAATTTGACCTTAACAGATTTTCAATTACATCACACTTAATGTGAATGTTACCTTTGGGTATCCATCACATAAGTGGACATAAAAGACAAATCCCCTTACATGTTTATAATTATAAACAATGGTTCACCTTTGGGCAACCTCCTAGTTTATAATTACAAACCAACTGTTCAAGTCCCTTACTGTCATTGCCTTAATCTTGAACAATTAAATGATTTAGATTTGATGTTTATAAACTTCCAAGCAAGGCCTCTTTGGAGACTAACATGCTCGCTTCTTTAAACATTTTTAATCTAAATTATTCTTTCATTTCTATGTTTAAAATTAATGTTTATTAATTAAAGCAAGGTCTCTTTGGAGACTAACATGCTTTCATTAGAACAAACACTTAACTTTAAACTTAGATGTTATCCAAAAGCGGCGAAGACATGTTTCAATAAACACTAAACACTTAATAATTGGAATACATTTCAATTCCATTTATATTTAATTAGTCTTATCCGAAATTGGAAATTTTTTCCTTACACCATGCATAAGACACCGACGCCAACGCAATCGGGCTGAATCAAGCGGTCCCGAAAATAAGTGCGTACTGAGTGTAGCGCAATTTACTGGGTTCCTTAGCAGGCTATGCCTAGGTTCAGTACATGCATGAGGCTCAACACAGGTATCTTATTTTGGTTTTCATATCACGAATCTTGGTTCGCGCTTTATGGCATTTCTACGAGATTATTCGGACCATATTTCCAAGTATCCTCCCGATGTTCATTGCTATACTATCGATTGCTCTTTTGGTCTAAAAGCCGAAGCCGGAAGGGCGAAGACAAAAGTAAATGCAGGTAAGGATCACATAAATGATTTACTTTTGTCTTGCCTTACAGGCATTTAAAGAATGAAATAATTCCAGTAGACTATGGAAAGTTTAGAATAGGCATTTAAACAATACGCATGCACTTACGCATGCACTCCTAATTTCAACAAATCCAAATTCTTTCAAGGTGATTAATAGGTGTTAATTTAAACCTCGCTCTGATACCACTTGTTGGAACTTTACACATGCGGCATCAGAGTTCAGAGCATGCGCAGCGGAAAAACAATAAATGCATGTAAGGATCTTGTAACACCGAATTAATCAACCTATACTATATACTGGATTAAAACACGAATAACTTCGCGTACCTTTCTCCATCGCTAATAGTTTCTTCACGGAAATTTTAGGGAATATCTTTTCACCTCTTTCCTTTGCCTTTCAATTCCTCCTCGATGATCAGGAGTAGGAAATCCGGAAGCCTTTTCAGCGGAAGCACTTAATCTCACTTTGGATTAATCTTAATCGCTCTCTCTCGAAAACCGTGCGAGAGATGTGAGAAAAAAAATCGCCGCCGCTTCAATTTGGAATTGCAAATTGAATTGCACCGTAACCACCACAAGTTACGTGCGTGAGAGAGATGAGATAATGTGTTAGGGTTAATTCCAAAATAAACATGAGAGAAATTCCTTAAATAGAATAAAATAATTATTATTTTATTCTAAACTTTCCATTTCTTACTCACGTTTAATTAACTCCTTTTAATCTTCATCCACGACTAATCAATTCTAAATAATTATTTTTTCCGATTTCCTTTAAATCAATTAGAGGAAAGGGTGAGGGTTGACTAACCCATTCGCTGACCCACTATCATACCCACTCCATCATCACGAGCTGGTCCGTCCGATCAGCGAATCGAACATGATTGGATCAAGTTGTCCATACTAAACCGTGTACACATGTGAGCCACATTACGGAGAAAATTTCAGCGCATCCATATTACGGAAATTTTCTAACATCTGTAGGCCTAAGGTGCACTAAGCACCCAGTGGCATCACGATGGACACACACGCACCATCTCCTCATTTGTTCTGTAGGCCTAAGGTGCACTAAGCACCTAGTGGCACCTCATTTGTTCTATTGGCCTAAGGTGCACTATGCACCCAGTGGCACCACGGTCAATGCAAAAAGGAGAAGAAGTGATACGAGAGATGAGTAAAAGAAGAAGAGATGTCGGGCGTGAGAGGTTGAAGAATAGAGAAAAAGAGAGGCGCTAGTTCAGGAAAGGAGAAAAAAAACATTCGGAGGCGATGAAAGCATGGGAGAAAATCAAGTGAAAGAGAGAAAGAAGACTAAAGAAATACGTAAAGAAAAAAGAGAAATGCGAAGAAGCTGACAAAATCACACAAAAAAAGAGAAGAAAAAACGGGAGAGCAGGGCAAGACTAAACCAGAACCGGGAGAATCAAAAGGGGAGGCTGAGATAAAACATACAGCACAGGCGAACAAAATCCGAAATAGAGATGGAGTTTACCACCTTATGGAGGAATTTGACCCATTGCTACCACAAGGAAGACGACTGAGATTGATTCTTTGTCAAAATGCTACGGAAGAATATATCAAATTCTCAGTGAAAGTATTGCAAAAGATCAAACATACACAAAAATATGTTCTTGCGGAAAGCTCATGGACGGACTTTGTGACTTGTCGCGATAAAATTTCTTTAATTCTGAAGCACAAATAAAAAAAAGAGAGAAAAAATGAGGAGGGGACTATGTTACCGGAAAATACTTGTTTGGAAATCTTGATTTCTATCATCGGACCCTAATCGAACTACCAAAAAAAAAAACGAATCGGAGTTCCCGATAAGACCCGATAACTTCGGACCCGATCCAATAAGGGCCCAACGCTCCCGTTGAGAACAATCGGCAGATTCTCAAAACCCAGAATTCCACCACAATCGGAATCCCAAATTCCCTTTCATGAACAATCAACAGCGGAAAGCAGAATGCATGTAAGTCGAATCCAGAAATCCGCAAGATAGTGAAGAGACGAGATGCCGAGAACAGACCTACAATCACTTGATTGGGTGGGAGGTTAAATCGAGTTCCCCATTGATCGTCGGGAAACAGGCTTCCGCCGCCACCATTTCCAGCTATGGACGAATGCCTCCTGCCAGTACTTTCCGGCAAACAATAGGGTTCCGCAACCCCGGATTCCTCTATATGACTACCCAGATTGCTACGTCTCTTTCATCTGTACTCGTCCCATTGGCACCTTCGACGAAGTAGGCTCATGGTCACTGATCAGAGGGACCGCATGGGGTCCGGACCTGGCGGTGGAGTCACAGTTTCCGTAGCGGGATCTGCCGATTCCCCTTTCCCTTATCTGATCATTGGTGCCGCCACCCAGTAATCGCCGCCTAAAACCCAAGCCACCGTCACCACTGCTTCCAGAGATGGATGAGTGCCCTCCGCCTCTGCCGCCTTCGGATAATACCGGCAATAAGCCCGCAGGCACCCTCTCATCCAAAGACATTGCCTCCCGAATGAATTGCTCGGTTTCATGCCTATCTTCCGAAAAGTTAAGGTAGAGGACATTACTCTCCCATCAAGTCACGGAGCCAGAGACACGTAATGCCGCCGCCTTCATTCCCCTCAAACTCGGTTTAGCAGCAAAGCTAAATTGATGACGGGATCAAACAACATGTTTAAACTACAAGTGAGCTTTTAAGCTTAAAAATAACTTATTAGTGACGGCTGGTGGTCAAAAGGGAACGCCAAATTTAGTCAAAATGGTCAAAGTAAGCCCTATTCTTTGACCGGGGGCTATGAAACCAAGGAGCCCGAACTTCACTCGGTTACCTCAATAATAAGAAGAAGAGAAGAAATTTTACTTCTCGACAGAAAGTTGCGAACTCTATTTACTCTTCGACCGAAAGTTGCGGAGTCAATATAAGGTTACATGGCACGGTCAAATTCCCCCTTTAAAATTTAATCTGGACAATGTGATCGGGAGTTAATAATAACACGTGTTATCCCTAAATTAAATGATAAGTAAGTCTCGGACCTACGCGACGAATGTTATTTGGGAGGTGCGTATGTCGATGTTTACCATCGGGGCATAACTCCTCAACGTGGCGTTGCGTTCACTAGGACCGAGATAAATTTCCAAATCAAATTATCCAACACGCTGCAAGGTCGGGTAATTTTCAAATTAAATTGTACAACACGCCAAGAGGCCGGATAAATTTCCAAATCAAGTTATCCAATACGCTACAAGGCCGGGTAATTTTCAAATTAAATTATCCAACACGCCGCAAAGCCGGATAATTTTCTAAACCAAATTATCCAACACGCCGCAAGGCCAGATAATTTTCCCAAATTAAATTATCCAACACTCCATAAGGCCGAATAATTTTTTTCCAAATTAAATTATCCAACACGCCGCAAGGCCGAATAAAATTTTCAAATTAAATTACCCATCACACCGTCAAGGTCGGGTAATTTTCCTCAAGATTCGAGTCATCCAATATGCCGTCAAGGCCAGGTGATCTTCCAAATCCGATACCCAACGTGCCCTAATGCATTATGATGGAATATTATTTGGGAGATGCGTACATCGATGTTTACCATCGGGGCGTAGCTCCTCAATATAACATTATATTGCCTGGGCCGGGTATTTCCCAATAAGCCGTCGCAAGACCAAAGTTTGACAAACACCAATTATCCACATTGACGAAAGCTCTTTTTCTTTATCATCTTATGTATCATGTCAAATTACGTTTATGAATGATATCATTTGACAAACACCAATATAACGTTGTTGCGTATTATAGATCTCTTAATCAAATGTTCCCTAATTTTAGGGGTAATTAACAATGAGCGCTTGCGCTCATTGGAAGCCAGGACCCATTAAACAAAAACCTTATTAATTTAAGGTGAATTTCAAAATGGTCATATTACATTTCTAATGTAACACTTTTTGACCTCACAAATTCTGGCACGCCCGGTGGGACCTGGCTTCTCCTTTCATCTCAGAGATCTATATTACGCAACATTGTTTGCACCCTCGTTCTCATGCATGTCTTGTTCCGCACAACAATTTTCTCACATGGCGAGCAAGATCAACATCTTCGTGGAGGGAGTGATGGACAACACCTGGAATATAAAGTTCGGCTGCATTCCCGATGTGGCTGAGTTTATATATGTACCATTCAAGTGCTCGGAGAACATCAATGGGAAGATCACTCCAATTGTTAAGAACAAGACTGTCTTAAGGAAGCGGAGGACCGTTATAAAGAAGGAAAACGAACTCTTGATTATTGTTAAGGGGGACATGCTCAACCAAGAAGAAGAAGAGCCGTCGTTTGTTGTTAACGAAGGCGGGCTTAACCAAGTCGTGTTCTCAAATCCTGAAATGAGAAAGAAGCAAGAACGTCGAGCTTTGAGGAAGAAGAGGGCTTGACTCTTCAAGCAAGGCCGCCTAATCCCTGTAAGGTGTAGTCACTCTACCCCTAAAATAGAAACTTCAGTGAAAAATAGGTTCGCACCACTCCTATCAGTCCAAAAGAACTCCAACTTGGTAGAAAGGCTGCGGTTACGAACCAGCATGCAAAACAAGCCGCGGCCGAAGTCTGGAAACACTGCTTTTCCAAAGTCGATATCACAAAGGACCTATGAGTTCTATAAAAGGGCTCAAAGAGTTATGAAGAGGAAGGAGAAGCGCTTCAGGATCAACCGCGAAGGGGCAAGGGATTATGTAATCCACACAGTACATATGGTAGAGCATACAGGAGGCCGGCTCTAATTCTGAGGAGGATACCCTTCGGACCATGGCAAGGAAAGCCAAGGGTAAAAAGTTAGCCTCTATTGTAATCTAGGAGCCTGTTCAACAATATAAACCAGGGGCGACCTCTTTACATCAAGAAATTTTTGAAGAGGAAGAGGAAGAGGAAGAACTTGTTATGACCACTAACCATGACCATCGGGATGAAGCTATCGCCAACCTCAGGAGGCAGCTCAAAAAGAGAGACAACGATATGAGCATCCTCATGGCAAAATTCGAAGAGGTGACGAATGTTTTGGCAAAAACGCAAGAGATGTTGTTACGCCAAGAGCAGCCGCCGCGAGAGCAGAAAAATGCTCCGACAGTGTCTTCTCTACCAGCTCAGTCGAATGACGATGTTGTCATTTTGACTAGAAGAGAAGTACAAGAACTGGTGATGGACCAGTTGAAACATTTGGAGGAAGCCAAAATTGCTCCGTGAAGGAGGCGAGGGAGGCCCTATCCGGCTGTATATGATGATATCCCCTATCCCAAAGGGTACATCGTACCACGTGGTATAGGCGAGGGAGGCCCTATCCCAAAGGGTACATCGTACCAGTTAAAATGTTCAATGGAATAGGGAACCCTGACCAACATTTAGCCCACTTCATTGCGACTTGTAGGAATACTTGAAGTAACTATGCCCTATTGCTCCGACAGTTTCCACAAAGCCTCTCGGGGGTCGCCTTTGAATGGTATTACTCCTTGGAGAATGAAGTTATCAAAACCTGGGTCGATATGGAGGAGGCCTTTAGGATGAAATTCACCTCAATCAGCGATAAGATTACGATCGCGGACTTAGCAAATACGAAGAGGAAAAAGGATGAGATTGTCTTTAATACATCACGAGGTGGAGAAATTTGAGTATTAAATATGAAAAGTCACTAGAGCAAACCCAAGCTATGGGGTTATTACTTGGCAATATCGACAACTGGATGGCCCCTTTCCTTTGTATTAATAACATTTCTACATTTCAGGAATTAATCACCCAGGTGGCAAAGCTTGAACGAATTAATCATCAAACCTACATAAATACGTAGAAGCCAAAATTCAAAAGGGAAGAGCCAAGGAGGAATGATCCCAAGATCGCCTATACAAATGTTGCCAGTAGGGGTAAAAGGGTGGAGGTTCATAATACGAACATACCTTGAATTGAGAAGGTGCCAACGCTTGGCGAAAACAGTCGAGGCAAGCCGTTGACCCTTGAAGAGAGAAAAAAAAAATAAAATTTATTCTTTCAAAAGGGAGAAGACAATTAAGATTTTTAGAGACGCTCTGAAAAACGGTCTGCAGTTGCCAGAGTCAAAACGCCCTGAAGAAATCAATAAAACTGACGATCCCAACTTTTGCCCTTACCATCGCGTACTAGGGCACATGATAGAGGACTATTACATTTTTAAAGACTAGGTGGAGAAGCAATACAAGTCAGGAAAAATAACCTTATCAAAGCAAGTGTTGAACGAGGCCCCGACGGAAGAAGCCAATGTTATTGAAGCAAAAGATATAGATCTTGTTATGAGAAGGATTTGAATTGAGGTCGCTAAGGACAACGCGAAACTCAGAGGCGGAGATCCTTCCTTGTCGTCGATGTAGAGATGGCAAAGACCTTGTCAAGCTCATCCATCATGTGCAAGATGAGGGAAGTTGAGCGCGAGGGTGACGGGAACGCCGACTTGGATTCGACATTGAGAGTGCACAGACTGAGAGGAGGGAGTAAGAGCGGGTGAGACCATTAGATTTTTATGGGTTTTTTTGGGGCTTTTAGACTAGTTAAAAAGATCATATGGAGCCCTACTGAAATCACTTCAGCGGTGTCCCGCTTAAAAAAACACGCCCACCCACCCATAATGGATCTTTACTTCCCCATGTTCTAACTTATTTTTAACAAAATAATTTATTTAACGAAAACGTGTTTGCCACCCATCCATAGCCATCTTTTTTTTCAATTAAGCCCATTTAGCTCAGTTGGTAGAGCCCCACGGTGGGCATTGACATTTAATAAAATAAAATAAAATAATAGTTGATTCTAATGAAGAAATTAGCCATATAAGTAGAGAATTTAGGCAAATTAATTCTCTTATATATACAGGTAAATTTGTTAAAATTTTACTTAGGGTCAAGATCATTTTTGCAGTGGATTCTAAAATACCCACACCCCCAGGTAAAAACTTGTAAGCGGGGACCTCGGGTGAGTGATTTTTGCAAGGTCCCCCCTATGATTTTGCTTAGTGATCTAAAAGCTGGAATACCCATATCTCACTCCTTTTCACACTCCCTACCATCGCTCGCACACAATGAAAACCCACTCGCATCGGCCCATGGAGAGTACAAACAAAGCGAATGGTCCACAGCGGAGTGGAGCCGTAATCCTATCCCCGTCCTCTGATTTTGATTTCATCATCTTCCTCTCTCCTGCCTACAAGTGATCCCCCCCCCCCACTGCTTTGCCGATGACTTCTTCTGTGAGGGGCAATTCCTCATGCTCCACATCTCCCCCCATATCTCTGTGGACGCCACCCTCATCCTCTCCTCCACCGACATCACCATCGCCATATTTCGTGACTCCTACTGTAGCTCATCCTCCCCCGCCTTCTCTACCAGCACCCTCACCGTTTCAGACACAACACCTTATACCCTAACATCGTACCATGGAGGACCTCTGTCATGTCTTTGCAGCCAAGTACCCTTCCTCCGGATCCAAGTACACCACCTCTGTCACCACCCAATTCTCATCTATTGCGGGTACTGCACAAACTCCTAGAGATTGTCGAAGCCATCGTCTTTAGTGATAATCTCGACAATCATCTCACAGATCTTGTTATGAGAAGAATTCGAATTGAGGTCACTAAGGACAACGCGAAGCTCGGAGGCGGAGATCCTTCCTTGTCGTCGATGTAGAGATGGTAAAGACCTTCTCAAGCTCATCCATCATGTGCAAGCGCGAGGGTGATAGGAACGATGACTTGGATTCGACATTGAGAGTGCACAGACTGAGAGGGGGAGTAAGCGTGGGAGAGACCTTTAGATTTTTATGGATTTTTTTGGGGCTTTTAGATTAGTTCAAAGATCATATGGGGCCCTACTGAAATCACTTCAGTTGCGTCCCGCTTAAAAAAAACACGCCCACTTACCCATAATGGATCTTTACTTCACCATGTTCTAACTTATTTTTAACAAAAAAATTTATTTAACAAAAACTTGTTTGCCATCCATCCATAGCCATCTTTTTTTTTCAATTAAGCCCATCTAGCTTAGTTGGTAGAGCGTAAGACTTATTAACCTTGTGGTCGTGGGTTCGAGCCCCATGGTGGGTGTTGAAATTTCATAAAATGAGTAAAAATCATCCATTATTTTAGAGAAATTAGCTACCGTCTTAGGGAATTTAATCTATACTTTGCCTTGTCCAATCTTATTATTAAAAATTTTTTATTTGAATAAAATAATTTGCCACCCATTCATCATGGGGAAACTAGAGACATTATTTTTTAATTATGCTTGTCTAGCTTAGCTGGTGGAGCGCAAAGCTCTTAACCTTTGGTTCATGGGTTCTCAAGCCCCATGGCGGACGATCAAATTTAATAAAATAAAATAAAAATACCAACACCCCGTACGAAAGAACATGTAAGTGGGGACCCCGGATGAGTGATTTTTTCATGGTCCCCGTATGATTTTGCTTAGTGATCTCAAAGCAGAAAAACCCATATCTCACTCTTTTTCGTACTCCCTACCATCACTCTCGCACGATCAAAACCAACCCGCATCATCCCATGTAGAGTACAAGCGATGCAGATGGTCCACGGCGGAGTGCCGCCATAATCCCATCCCCATCCTCTGATTTTGATTTCACCATCTCCCGCTCTCCTGCCTACAAGTAACCCCCCACCCACCCCTTTGCCGGTGACTTCTTCTGCAAGGGGCAACTCCTCCTACTCCACAACTCCACCCGTATCTTCGTGGACGCCACCCTCATCCTCTCCCCTCCACCGACATCACCATTGCCATATTTCGTGGCTCCAACTGTAGCCCATCCTCCTCTGGCTTCTCTGTCGGCGCCCTCACCGTTTCAGACACAACTCCTTATACCCTAAAATCTCACCATGGAGGACATCTATTGTGTCTTTGCATCCGAGTAACCTTCCTTTGGATCCAAGTTCCCCTCCTCTATCGCCACCCAATTCTCATCTATTGCGGGAATTGCACAAACTCTAGAGATTGTCGAAGCCATCATCTTTAGTAACAATCTCGACAATCATCTCACTGATCTCATTATGGGAAGGATTTTAATTGAGGTCGCTAAGGACAACGCGAAGCTTGGAGGCGGAGATCCTGCCGTTGTCGTCGATGTAGAGATGACAAAGACCTTCTCGAGCTTATCCATCATGTGAAAGCTGTGGGAAGTTGAGTGCGAGGGTGATGGGAACGATGACTTGGATTCAACATTGAGAGTGCACAGATTGAGAGGGGGAGTGAGAGTGGGTGAGACCTTTAGATTTTTATGGGTTTTTTTGGGGCTATGAGATTAGTTAAAATGATCATATGGGGCCCTACTGAAATCACTTCAACGGCATCCCACTTAAGAAAACACGCCCACCCACCCATAATGCATCTTTACTTCGCCATGTTCTAACTTATTTTTAACAAAAAAATTTATTTAACTAAAACTTGTTAGCCACCCATCCATAGCCATCTATTTTTTCAATAACGCCCATCTAGCTTAGTTGATAGAGCGTAACGCTTTTAACCTTGTGGTCATGGGTTCAAGCCCCATGGTGGGTGTTGAAAATTCATAAAATCCGTAAACCATCCATTATTTTAGAGAAATTAGCCACCTTATTAAGGAATTTAATCTATACTTTGCCTTGTCCAATCTTATTTTCAATAAAAAATTTGCATTTAACTAAAATAATTTGCCACCCATCCTTCCATCATGGGGAAATCAGACACATTATTTTTTTAATTAAGCCCGTCTAGCTCAGTTGGTAGAGCGCAAGGCTCTTAACCTTGTGGTCGTGGGTTCGAGCCCCACGGTGGGCGTTGAAATTTAATATAATAAAATAAGTCAAGAATTTAGGATAATTAATTCTCTTATATATACGGGTAAATTTGTAAAAATTTTACTTTTGGTCTAGATCGTTTTTGCGGCGGGTTCTAAAATACCCACACCCCTAGGTAGAAACTTGTAAGCGGGGACCTCGAGTGAGTGATTTTTCCAGGGTCCCCCTATTATTTTGTTTAGTGATCTCAAAGCAGGAAAACCCATATCTCGCTCCTTTTTGCACTCCCTACCATCGCTCTCGCACTATAAAAAACCACCCGCATCGGCCCATGGAGTGTTCAAGCGAAGCGGATGGTCCATGGTGGAGTGCCGCCATATTCCCATCCCCGTCCTCTGATTTTGATTTCACCATCTCCCTCTCTCATGCCTACAAGTGATCCTCCCCCACCCCTTTGCTGACAACTTCTTCTGCAAGGGGCAACTCCTCCTGCTCCACATCTCCCCCCATATCTCCGTGGACGCCACCCTCATCCTCTCCTCCACCGACATCACCATTGCCATATTTCGTGACTCCAATTGTAGCTCATCCTCCCTCGCCTTCTTTGTCAGTGCCCTCACCGTTTCAGACGCAACACCTTATACCCTAACATCTCACCATGGAGGACCTCTGTTGTGTCTTTGCATCCAAGTACGCTTCCTCCGAATCCAAGTACCCTTTCTCCGTCGGCACCCAATTCTCATCTATTGCGGGAACCACACAAACTCTTGGAGATTGTTGAAGCCATCGTCTTTAGTAATAGTCTCGACAATCATCTCACAGATCTGGTTATGAGAAGGATTCGAATTGAGGTCACTAAGGACAACGCGAAGCTCGGAGGTGGAGATCCTGCCATTGTCGTCAATGTAGAGATGGCAAAGACCTTCTCGAGCTCATCCATCATGTGTAAGCTGAGGGAAGTTGAGCGCGCGCGTGACGGGAACGATGACTTGGATTCAACATTGAAAGTGCATAGATTGAGGGGGGGAGTAAGAGTAGGTGAGACCTTTAGATTTTTATGGGTTTTTTTAGGGCTTTTAGATTAGTTAAAAAGATCATATGGGGTCCTACTGAAATGACTTCAGCAGCGTCCTGCTTAAAAAAACACGCCTACCCACCTATAATGAATCTTTACATCGCCATATTCTAACTTGTTTCTAACAAAAAAAATTATTTAACTAAAACGTGTTAGCCACCCATCCTTAGCCATCTTTTTTTCAATGAAGCCCATCTAGCTCAGTTGGTATAGCGCATGGCTTTTAACCTTGTTGTCGTGGGTTCGAACCCCATGGTGGGCTGCGTTGAAAATTCATAAAATGATTAACACATCCATTATTTTAGACAAATTAGCCACCTTATAAAGGAATTTAATTTATACTTTGCCTTGTCCAATCTTATTTTTAATAAAAAAATTTTTATTTAACTAAAATATTTTGCCACCCTTCCATCATGGGGAAATCAGACACAATATTTTTTGATTAAGCTTGTCCAGCTCAGATGGTAGAGCGCAAGGCTCTTAACCTTGTGGTCGTGGATTCGAGCCCCATGGTGGGCGTTGAAATTTAATAAAATAAAATAATAAATGATTCTAATGAAGAACTTAGCCATATAAGTAGAGAATTTAGGATAATTAATTCTCTTCTATATACGGGTAAATTTGTTAAAATTTTACTTGGGTCTAGATCGTTTTTGCGGCGGGTTCTAAAATACCCACACCCCCAGGTAAAAACTTGTAAGCGGGGACCTCTAGTGAGTGATTTTTGAAGGGTCCCCCTATGATTTTGCTTAGTGATCCTAAAGCAGGAAAACCCATATCTCGCTCCTTTTTACACTCCCTACCATCGCTCTCACACGATCAAAACCCACTCACATTGGCCCATGGAGAGTACAAGCGAATCAGATGGTCCACGACAGAGTGCCGCCATAATCCCATCCCTGTCCTCTGATTTTGATTTCACCATCTCCCTCTCTCCTACCAACAAATGATCCCCCCACCCCTTTGCCAATGGCATCTTCTGCAAGGGGCTACTCCTCCTGTTCCACATCTCCCCCCATATCTCCATGGACGCCACCCTCATCCTCTCCTCCACCGACATCACCATCGCCATATTTCGTGACTCCAACTGTAGCTCATCCTCCCCCGCCCTCTCTGCCAATGCCCTCACCGTTTCAGGGGCAACTCCTTATACCCTAACATCTCACCATGGAGGACGTTTGTCATGTCTTTGCATCCAAGTACCCCTCCTCTGTCGCAACCCAATTCTCATCTATTGCGGGAACCACACAAACTCCTAGAGATTTTTGAAGACATTGTCTTTAGTAATAATCTCGACAATCATCTCACATATCTCGTTATGAGAAGGATTCGAATTGAGGTCACTAAGGACCATGCGAAGCTCATTGGTAGAGCACAAGGCTTTTAACCTTGTAGTCATGGGTTCGAGCCCCAAGGTGGGCGTTCAAAATTCATAAAATGAGTAAACCATTCATTATTTTAAAGAAATTAGCAACCTTATTAGGGAATTTAGTCTATACTTTTCCTTGTCCAATCTTATTTTTAATAAAAAAATTTTTATTTAACTAAAATAATTTGCCTCTCATCCAACATGGGTAAATCAGACGCATTATTTTTTAATTAAGCTCGTCTAGCTCATTTGGTAGAGTGCAAGGCTCTTAACATTGTAGTCATGGTTTCGAGCCCCACGATGAGCGTTGAAATTTAATAAAATAAAATAATAATTAATTTTAATCAAGAAATTATCCATATAAGTAGAGAATGTAGGATAATTAATTCTCTTATATATGTGGGTAAATTTTTCAAATTTTACTTTGGGTCTAGATCGTTTTTGCGGCAGGTTCTAAAATACCCACACCCCCAGGTAAAAACTTGTAAGCGGGGACCCGGGTGAGTGATTTTTGCAGGGTCCCCCTTTGATTTTGCTTAGTGATCTCAAAGCAAGAAAACCCATATCTCACTCCTTTTCGCACTCTCCACCATCGCTCTTGCACGATCAAAACCCACCCGCATTGGCCCATGTAGAGTACAAGCGAAGCGGATGGTCCACAACTGAGTGCCGCAATAATCCCATCCCCGTCCTCTAATTTTGATTTCACCATCTCCCTCTCTTCTGTCTATAAGTGATCCCCCCCCCCACCCCTTTGCCGATAATTTCTTCTGCAAGGGGCAACTCCTCCTGCTCCACATCTCCCCATGTATCTCCGTGGATGCCACCCTTATCCTCTCCTCCACCGACATCACCATCGCCATATTTCGTGCCTCCAACTGTAGCTCATCCTCCCTTGCCTACTCTGCCGGTGCCCTCACTCTTTCAGACACAACTCCTTATACCCTAACATCTCACCATGGAGAACCCCTGTCGTGTCTTTGCATCCAAGTACCCCTCCTCTGTCGCCACTAAATTCTCATCTATTGCGGGAACCGCACAAACTCCTAGAGATTGACGAAGCCATCGTCTTCAGTAATAATCTCGACAATCATCTCATAGACCTCGTTAAGAGAAGGATTCGAATTGAGGTCGCTAAGTACAACGCGAAGCTCGTAGGTGGAGATCCTGCCGTTGTCGTCAATGTAAAGATGGCAAAGACCATCTCAAGCTCATCCATCATGTGCAAGATGAGGGAAGTTAAGCGCGAGGGTGAAGGGAACGATAATTTGGATTCGACATTGAGAGTGCACAGATTGAGAGGGGGGAGTAAGAGTGGGTGAGACCTTAAGACTTTTATGGGTTGCTTTGGAGCTTTGAGATTAGTTAAAAAGATCATATGGGACCCTACTGAAATCACTTCAGCGGCGTCCCTCTTAAAAAAAACACGCCCACCCATCCATAATGGATCTTTACTTCGCCATGTTCTAACTTATTTTTAAAAAATAATATTATTAACTAAAACATGTTAGCCACCCATCCATAGCCATCTTTTTTCTCAATTAAGCCCATCTAGCTCAGTTGGTGGAGCGTAAGGCTTTTAACCTTGTGGTCGTGGGTTCGAGCCCCTAATCTATACTTTGCCTTGTCCATCTTATTTTTAATAAAAAGTTTTATTTAACCAAAATAATTTGCCACCCATCCATCATGGGGAAATCAGACACATTTTTTTTAATTAAGCCCATCTAACTCAGTTGGCAGAGTGCAAGGCTCTTAACCTTGTGGTTGTGGGTTCGGGCCCCCATGGTGAGAGTTGAAATTTAATAAAATAAAATAATAATTAATTCTAATGAAGAAATTATCCATATAAGTAGAGAATTTTGCTCCTTTTCGTACTCCCTACCATCGCTCTCGCACGATCAAAACCCACCTACATCGGCCCATGGAGAGTACAAGCGAAGCGGATGGTCCATGACATAATCCCATCCCTGTCCTCTAATTTTGATTTCACCATCTCCCTCCCTCCTACCAACAAGTGATCCCCCCCCCCCACCCCTTTGCCGACGGCTTCTTCTACAAGGGGCAACTCCTCCTGCTCCACATCTCCCCCTATATCTTCGTGGACGTCACCCTCATCCTCTCCTACACCGACATCACCATTGCCATAGTTCGTGACCCCAACTGTAGCTCATCCTCCCTCGCCTTC
Organism: Costus lasius; assembly: GCA_027563935.2. Classification (NCBI taxonomy): domain Eukaryota; kingdom Viridiplantae; phylum Streptophyta; class Magnoliopsida; order Zingiberales; family Costaceae; genus Costus; species Costus lasius. The sequence goes on from CM050446.2 coordinate 127,133,434, forward strand.
TCTACTGGTGCTCTCACCGTTTCAGACGCAAACTCCTTATACCCTAACATCTCTCCATGGAGTTCCTCTATCATGTCTTTCCATCCAACTAACCTTCCTCCGAATCCAAGCACCCCTCCTCCGTCGCCACTCAATTCTCATCTATTGCGGGAACCACACAAACTCCAAGAGATTGTTGAAGCCATTGTCTTCAATAATAATCTTGACATTCATCTCACAGATCTCATTATGAGAAGGATTCAAATTGAGGTCTCTAAGGACAATGCGAAGCTTGGAGGCGGAGATCCTGCCGTTGTCATCGATGTAAAGATGGCAAAGACCTTCTCGAGCTCATCCATCATGTGCAAGTTGAGGGAAGTTGAGCACGAGGGTGACGCGAACGATGACTTGGATTCAACATTGAGAGTGCATAGATTGAGATGGGGGAGTAAGAGTGGGTGAGACCTTTAGATTTTTACAGATTTTTTTGGGGCTTTGAGATTAATTAAAAAGTTCATATGGGGCCCTATTGAAATCACTTTAGCTACGTCCCGCTTAAAAAAAACACGCCCACCCACCCATAATGGATCTTTACTTCGCCATATTCTAACTTAATTTTAACAAAAAAAATTATTTAACTAAAACGTGTTAGCCACCCATCCATAGCCATCTTTTTTTTTTCAATTAAGCCCATCCAGCTCAGTAGGTAGAGTGCAAAGCTTTTAACCTTGTGTTCATGGGTTCGAGCCCCATGGTGGGCGTTGAAAATTCATAAAATGAGTAAAGCATTCATTATTTTAGAGAAATTAGACACCTTATTAGGGAATTTAATCTATACTTTGCCTTTTCCAATCTTATTTTTAATAAAAAAAATTTTATTTAACTAAAATAATTTGCCACCCATCCATCATGGGGAAATTTGACACATTATTTTTTAATTGAGCCTGTCTAGCTCAGTTGGTAGAGTGCAAGGTTTGTGGTCATGGGTTCGAGCCCCACGGTGGGCATTGAAATTTAACAAAATAAAATAATAATTGATTCTAATGAAGAAATTAGCCATATAAGTAGAGAATTTAGGATAATTAATTCTCTTATAATATATACGGGTAAATTTGTTAAAATTTTAAACTTGTAAACTGGGACCCCCGGGTGAGTGATTTTTGTAGCGTCCCCCTATGATTTTTCTTAGTGATCTCAAAGCAAGAAAACCCATATCTCGCTCCTTTTCGCACTCCCTACCATCACTCTCGCACGATCAAAACCCACTTAGATTGGCCCATGGAGAGTACAAGCGAAGCGGATGGTCCACGGCAAAGTGCCGCCATAATCCCATCCCCATCCTCTAATTTTGATTTCACCATCTCCCTCTCTCCTGCCTACAAGTGATCCCCCCCACCCCACCCCCTTTTCCAACGTCTTCTTCTGCAAGGGGCAACTCCTCCTGCTCCACATCTCCCCCCGTATCTCTGTGGACGCCACCCTCATCCTCTCCTCCACCGACATCACCATCGCCATATTTCGTGACTCCAACTATAGCTCACCCTCCCCCGCCTTCTCTGCCAGCGCCCTCACCATTTCAGACGCAACTCCTTATACCCTAACATCTCACCATGGAGGACCTATGTCGTGTCTTTGCATCCAAGTACCCTTCCTCCGGATCCAAGTACCCCTCCTCTATCGCCACCCAATTCTCATCTATTGCGGGAACCACACAAACTCCTAAAGATTGTCGAAGCCATTGTCTTTAGTAATAATCTCGACAATCATCTCACATATCTCATTATGAGAAGGATTTGAATTGAAGGACAACGCGAAGCTCGAAGGCGGAGATCCTGCCATTGTCATCGATGTAGAGATGGCAAAGACCTTCTCAAGCTCATCCATCATGTGCAAGCTGAGGGAAGTTGAGCACGAGGGTGACGGGAACGACAATTTGGATTGGACATTCAGAGTGCACAGATTGAGAAGGGGGAGTTAGAGTGGGTGAGACCCTTAGATTTTTATGGGTTGTTTTGGAGCTTTGAGATTAGTTAAAAAGATCATATGGGGCCCTACTGAAATCACTTCAGCGGCCTCCCTCTTAAAAAAACATGCCAACCCATCCATAATGGATCTTTACTTCCCCATGTTCTAGCTTATTTTTAACAAAAAAAATAATTTATCTAAAATGTGATAGCCACCCATCCATAGCCATCTTTTTTTTTTCAATTAAGCCCATCTAGCTCAGTTGGTAGAGCGCAAGGCTTTTAACCTTGTGGTCATGGGTTCGAGCCCCATGGTGGGCGTTGAAAATGAGTAAACTATCCATTATTTTAATTAGAGAAATTAGCCACCTTTTTAGGGAATTTAATCTATACTTTGCCTTGTTCATTCTTATTTTTAATAAAAAAAAATTTTTTATCTAAAATAATTTGTCATCCATCCATCATTGGGAAATTAGGCACATTATTTTTTAATTAAGCCCGTCTAGCTTAGTTTATAGAGCGCAAGGCTCTTAACCTTGTGGTTGTGGGTTCAAGCCCCATGGTGGGCGTTGAAATTTAATAAAATAAAATAATAATTGATTATAATGAAGAAATTAGTCATATAGGTTGAGAATTTAGGATAATTAATTCTCTTATATATATGGGTAAATTTGTTAAAATTTTACTTTGGATCTAGATCTTTTTTGCGGCAAGTTCTAAAATACGCACACCCCTGGTAAAAACTTGTAAGTTGGGACCCAGGGTGAGTGATTTTTGCAAGGTCCCCCCCTATGATTTTGCTTAGTGATCTCAAAGCTGGAATACTCATATCTGGCTCCTTTTCGCACTCCCTACCATTGCTCTCACATGATCAAAACCCACCAGCATCGGCCCATGGAAAGTACATGCGAAGCGGATGGTCCACGGCAGAGTGCCGCCATAATCCCATCCCCGTCCTCTGATTTTTATTTCACCATCTCCCTCTCTCTTGCCAACAAGTGATCCCCCCACCCATTTGCCGACAGCTTCTTCTGCAGGGGGCAACTCCTCCTACTCCACATCTCCCCCCTATATCTCCACAGACACCACCCTCATTGATGGGGGCAGGAACCACAAGCCACGAAGATACAAGTGGAGCCTAAAGGTGCCCTAGACAAAGACTCGTGAGGTCACAAATAAGCTAGCATGGTCACTTCTATCTAGCTCAAAATAATGGGAATAATTACTCCAATGACTTCAAGACATTTCAGCTCAATAAGTTGACTGCATCCACCGCAAAGGAAACAAATTATGCGATAATGCTCAGCCAGCAGCCAGCCAAGTAGGGATTTCATCAAAGCACATATCAACGCAAATCTTCATCACTTCAAAGAAGGAAGGCTCAACGTCTCTCCCTTCAACAGAGCAAAAAAGGAAGCTCCAACGTTACATTCGCTCAGCCAAGAGAAAAGGGAAACTCCAACGTCACTTGGCTGCCATCTTCACTCAAAGCTCCTCAACGTCTCTTGGTGCCGAATAAGGAATCGTCAACGCCTACATCAGCTCCTCACAAGGAAGCCTCAACGTCTCGCTGCTGCTCAAGAATGGAAGTTACAACGTTCAGCAACAAGTCTCCAAGCTTCTCTATATGTATCTGCATGCATCTTGTAATCAATAGAATTTTTGAATGAATTGATGGAAATAGTTTTCTTCCTCTATCGGATGTCTTCCTCCCCCCTTCTCTAGGTGCTTGTGTCACCAAGTCTTCTTCTCCTTTCCCTCTAATCTCCTCTTCTCCCTCAAACTCTCTACTTCGCTGCAAACACCCGCACACGTCAACCACACCCAGTTTCGAAACTTCGAAAGCTCTCCGCCGACGATCCACCGGCCGGATCTCCACGAGACTTCGGCCACCACTCCTCCTTTCCTTTACGAAGCATCAGCCTCCGGGATCTTCCCATCCACCTCACCGATGGCCGGAATTGACACTCCGACGTCATCCCCTGTTTCCGCCATGCTTACTCCCTAGATTCGCTTTTCGACATCATTCTCTTCCGACCGGCCACCATCCGCCCAGAAACTTCGGCTGCGTCTTCACCTCATCCATAGCAACTTCCAGTTGTAGTAGGTTTAGATTTCGTCCACCATCCGGCGAACGGCGACCGCCCCTGCCACTCACGCACATCCCCTGTTTCCGCCGAGCTCCTGCCCAGCACGACTCTTCCGCGCGATTCTCCTCCGATCAGCCACCATTCACCCGCTAACTCCGGCCACATCTCCGCCACCACCACGTGGATCTCCAATGTAACAGGTCCGGCGATCATGCACCACCGGACGAACGCCGACGAGTCCTCCTCCGCTCCCGCGCAACATCCCCTGTTCCAGATTTCTCCTCTGCAGCCTACTTGAGTCTCTTGTTTGCTCTCCGTATTAATCTGTCTAGCCTTCTTGACGCAGGATTTTAATGCACTCCGACAAGCCTCCACCTCCATTCTTTGGTGCTAATAGCAAGCCCGAATCTTGTTCTACCCGATGGAGTAGTTCGATGAAACCCAGATTCATCAGATCTTCCTAAGACACCTTGGAACTTTTGATATTTGATACATTCCTGCATCTGTTCTAAAATTAATCTGATTAGTGTTTTTCGTGCAGGTGCTTTAAGCAATCGGTGGAGCAAAAGTCCAGAACCTTGACGTGACTACGAAGTACACATTTTGTTCCATCATTTGGAGTAGTCCACGTGAATCCAGACTCAATAGATCAGCCAATGATACATAGCATTATTTGCTAAATAATAATTTTCTGAACTCTTGGAATTCTAGTTGCTTTCATGAATATGCTATTTTCTGAAAATTCAAAAAAAATAAATAACTGAATTTTAATTTAGTAGTTTTTTGTCACACGCTTCCCCCCTACATCACTCATCCTCTCCTCCACTGACATAACCATCGCCGTATTTCGTGACTCCAACTATAGCTCATCCTCCCCCGCCTTCTCTACTAGCGCCCTCACCATTTTAGACACAACTCCTTATACCCTAACATCTCACCATAGAGGACTTCTGTCGTGTCTTTTCATCCGAGTACCCTACCTCCGAATCCAAGTACCCCTCCTCCATCACCACCCAATTCTCATCTATTGCGGGATCCGCACAAACTCCTAGAGATTGACGAAGCCATCGTATTTTGTAACAATCTCGGCAATGATCTCACAGATCTCGTAATAAGAAGGATTTGAATTGAGGTTGCTAAGGACAACGCGAAGCTCGGAGATGGATATCCTACCATTGTCGTCGATGTAGAGATGGCAAATACCTTCTCGAGGTCATCCATCATGTGCAAGCTGAGGGAAGTTGAGCACGAGGGTGACAAGAACGATGACTTGGATTCGACATTGAGAGTGCACAGATTGAGAGGGGGAACTGAGAGTGGGTGATGTGATATCCATGTTTTCATCATACTATTTATGAAGATCATCAAGTAACTCTTATTTTCTTCGATAGCTGATAGAATCACATTATATGGTAAATGACAAACATTTCAGATTATGAATGCATAAAATTCAATGTGAGGAAGCTGTATTGAGTGTATGAGAACAAAAATATAAACATGGTAACTAAGTGTGACGTCAATGTTTCATCTTAGATAGATTGTATGCACCTATAGCTAATACCCACACTAGGAATCATGGGAAATTATGAAAAAAGAAAGGGGCAAAATGGTAAATTTAACCATATAATATAAGACATTATAATTACTAGGGAACTTGAATAAGTTTTGGTGATGTATAAAATAAAGACAAGAAGAAAGAATGCAAGTGAAATGAAAGGAGATAAAAACACCTCATTCTTGCCTTCAAGCCACCTCAAGCTTGCTTGAGTGACAATGTGATGACACCTCATGCTAAAGGATTGCTATTGGTGGAAAAATGAGGTAAATGTGGGAAAAATTTATAATTTTCACAGAATCTTTCATTTGGCTTGGATAAGAGTGGATTGAAGGTGGTAAATTAGAGAAGAAGTGGAGTAAAAGCTAAATAATTACCATAAGGCAAGTTTCTACCGTTTGCCCTATATGTGAGTTTTCAAAAGTATTATAAATTGGTAAGAAAATTGAGTTTGTGATTTATTGACCTAAAGAAGATTCTAATACTGAAATCAAGTGAATTTTTGCTGATCATCATATTGTAGACTACTTGCAATAAATTTATTACTATATTTTGAATTTTATACAAAAATCTGACCTATTCGTAGTTGTTGTTATGTAATTTTGTGCACACCAATGATTTTTAAATGAAAATTACTTTGGGTAAACGCTAACTTGAATAGATTTCCAATACATCATATATTACATAGTGTAAACTCCAATAACAGTACCAAAGAGATATGAAGATTCAGTACATGTTTTTTGGAATATGAAGATTCAGTACATGTTTTTTGGAATATAAGGCTGACCTTATTGTAGTATTTTTCTTGTAGCCTTTGATCTGCAGATTGGTTTTGAATGATATTTGTTCTGACCAAAAGAAGACTCGAATATCTTTCCAATGAGTCATACATTGCATATATTTGAGACTATCTATATCATTAAACATACAGCAACTTTCAGCTCATTAATTCTATCAATCTAGAATTGGGCAGTCTGACCTTTCGTCACTTGATCTGCTATAACTTTCTATATACTTTGCCAAATTGCACAAAATCAGATTTTCTAGAAATAGATTCAATTATCATTCCAATGATACCTATTTTGTATGCTTACCCATAGTATTTCCCATTGATTAAATTGAATGAATTAACTAGTCATGTTTGATATGTTCTACTCTTTGTGTTATGACTAATATAGTACAAAGTGTCTTGATCCTTGTGTTACACTCCATGTTAATGATCATAATAAATTGTTCAGTACTCATCTATGTATTTGAGTTTATTATTTGATTCATGCCACTACCATTGTACTTGACATTTGAGCAAATGATCCTATAGACTTTGATATGCACCTTTAATATTTTGTACCCATGATCATGTTGTAAGGGCAATTGTATGAAGGCAACAATGCCATTGTGTTACTTTGATTTTGTTACGATACCATTGTTCTTTGGCCCTTACATCTTATAGTGGGAAAATGATTTGAACTCATTTATGGGAATTGTGGCTATGGATGTGGAAATAAGTACTACATGGAAATGCCACATTAGAAATAATGGGGGCCACCTCTTGAGTCCATGGGAGCCACCTCTAGAATCCCTCCATATTTGGTTGGGCCATGGCTAGCCCTTTTCCAGCTTATGTGTGTGTGGGCTTACTTAGACGTGGGTAGGTCATGCTTACAAACGTGGAAGACTGTGATGTGATGTGTTCCCACTAATCTATTTATGATACATTTATACTCATGAGGTTGTGATATCTCCTTTTGTTTATGTGATACTTTGATACTCATGAGGTTGTGATATTATCCTGAGTTTCTATGATACTTTTAACACCCTTGAGTAATGATATTATCATTTGTTGCAATACCTTATAGACACATGAGTTAATGATATTGTGATTTGTTCCTATGATGCTTTTGATATTCATATGTCATTGATATCATCCTTGTGATAATATATTTAGGATGTTATTATCGCTTTGTATGATACTTTCTTTGCCCATTATGAAATTTATCTTCAAATGAGTAATAAAAAAATGTATTCTTGTGTATGGGCAATGTAGTTCTTGCTGAGTTTCATAACTCACTCTTTTGACATTATATATAATACAAGTTAATCTATGGTTGCTTTCCTTGGGGCAAAGAAGGAGGTGTTAATAGAAATGTTTGTGTATTAAGCTTGTTTTAGTGTGATGCCAAGTTGATATGCTCATGTAAATATGTTTTGTGTTGTATATAGTGAGTGTGAGCAATTTTGCTAAGGTATCACTCTGTGACATTGTAAACTAGATGTATAATGAAAGTTGAAATTTCATACATCTTTGTTGGTTGGATGAGGTTAGTTGAGTTTGTTACGTGATGTTGTTACTCCTCTAGAAATGTATTAAAATTGTCACTAGGTGGTACAAGAGTTTACTCATTCTGATTTGATTGTTTTGATTTTTGGAAATTGTATTGTGTTACACCGAGACATTATTATTATTCACATGATTATTTCCAGGGGTGTGACAAGTGAGACCTTTAGATTTTTATGGGTTTTTTTTTTGTCTTTGAGATTAGTTAAAAAGATCATATGGGTCCTTACTGAAATCACTTCAATGGCGACCCGCTTAAAAAACCACGCCCACCCACCCATAATGGATCTTTACTTCGCCATGTTCTAACTTTTTTTTAACAAAAAAAAATTATTTAACCCCCCCCCCCCCCCCCCCCACCCCTTTGCCAACAACTTCTTCTGCAAGGGGCAACTCCTCCTCCTCCACATCTCCCTCCGTATCTCTGTGGACGTCATCCTCATCCTCTCCTCCACTAACATCACCACTGCCATATTTCGTGACTCCAACTGCAGCTCATCCTCCTCCGCCTTTCCTATCGGTGACCTCACCATTTCATACGCAACTCCTTCTACACTAACATCTCACCATGGAGGACCTTTTTCGTGTCTCTGCATCCGAGTACCCTTCCTCAGGATCCAAGTACCTCTCCTCTGTCACCACCCAATTCTGATCTATTGCAAGAACCGCACGGACTCGTGGAGATTGATGAAACCATCGTCTTCAGTAACAAGCTCGAGAATCATCTCACGGATATCGTTAGGGGGAGGATTTGAATTGAGGTTGCTAAGGACAACGCGAAGCTCGAAGGCAAAGATCCTACAGTTGTCGTTGATGTAGAGATGCCAAAGACTTTCTCGAGCTTATCCATCATGTGCAAGCTGAGGGAAGTTGAGCGTGAGGGTGATGGGAACGACGACTTGGATTCGACATTGAGAGTACACAGATTGAGAGGGGGGAGTGAGAGTGGGCGAGACCTTTAGATCTTTATACATTTTTTGGGGCTTTGAGATTAGTTAAAAAGATCATATGGGTCGCCACTGAAATCACTTCAGCAGCGTCCCACTTAAAAAAACACGCCCACCCACCCATCCATAGCCATCTTTTTTTTTCAATTAAGCCCATCTAGCTCAGTTGGAAGAGTGCAAGGCTTTTAACCTTGTCGTCGTGGGTTTGAGCCCCATGGTGGGAATTGAAAATTCATAAAATGAGTAAACCATCCATTATTTTAGAGAAATTAGCCACCTTATTAGGGAATTTAATCAATAGTTTGCCTTGTCCAATCTTATTTTTAATAAAAACTTTTTATTTAACTAAAATAATTTTCCACCCATCCATCATGGGGAAATCATACATATTGTTTTTTTAATTAAGCCTATCTAGCTCAGTTGGTAAAGCGCAAGGCTCTTAACCTTGTGGTCGTGGGTTTGAGCCCCATGGTGGGCATAGAAATTTAGTAAAATAAAATAATAATTGATTCTAATGAAGAAATTAGCCATATATGTGGGGAATTTAGGATAATTAATTCTCTTTATATATACGGGTAAATTTGTTAAAATTTTACTGTGGGTCTAGATAGTTTTTGCGGCAGGTTCTAAAATACCCACACCCACCAGGTAAAAACTTATAAGCGGGGACCCCGGGTGTCACGCCCCGGTCGGATCAACCCTAAACTAGCCCTAAACTGGTGTCTTAGGATTGTCCGATGGAACACCAGAGCGTGAACTCCCTAGGGTTTTCGGATGGAATTTCCTACCCAAATCGAAAACCCTAATTCCCCTGCTCAACTTTTATCCCCAAAATACAAATCACACGAAAAGGATCGGAAAACCCTAACCCTAATTTAGAATTACCTCTGTAGTCAAACCCTAAATTAAAATCCCTCACTGGTCAACCCTAATTGACCAAGTCAACTGGATTCACACATCAACGCCACGTCGCGCCGCTAGTGAAATTTACCTTGCCGATGACGTCACGCTGACGTTGACGCCAAATTGATTCACGCTGAAATCAATTCCCTCTGTGCTGACATCACGCTGACGTCAGCCTCTCTAATTCGTCCGCCGAATTGTTTTTGCACCTCGGTTCTGATTTTGACTTGGTCAAAATCGGAACGCTTTCTTCGTCCTCACATAGCAACGCCGCCTGCGTTGTCCGCCTGATGCCGAGTGCCCACAAACTCGCCGGAGAAACTTGTGCCGACGGAGGAAGGCCGCCTACCTATCCTCCTAAGCCTTCGTCGCCGTCCGGCGGTCACCAGCGACCGGGGACTGTCGCCGACCACAAGAACGAACCGTAAACAAGGGAAGGCACGATTGGAACTAGAAAGAGTAATCGGAAGGGGAAAACTCGCTTTATTCCTCTCCAAGGAAACAAGTACAAAAACCCCTCTCCTGCTCTCTCGCTCTTCCTCTTCCCGGCAGCATCGCCGCCATTTACAATGTTCCCTCTGCTCACCGGATTCGCTCGTCTGAGCTCTCTACAGCTCTGCTCCCTCGGAATCTCGATGATGCTTCCTCGATCTCGCTTCGAGCTTTAAAGGAAAGAACCGCCTCAACGCCTCCTCTCGCACCGAAGACCTTGGCGGTCCGAGAATCTTGCAGTCGACTGCGTCTTCTACTCCGGAAGAATCGGTCGCCACCTCCTCTTCATTCCATCTAATGAGGGCAACTCCCGCGTCCACTTTGCTCGGTGATGACGCTGTCGTCGCGCTTGCAGAGCTCATAGACGAAGCCGCTTCCGAAGACCTCGCGTTCTTCGCGCGAGCTGCCGCGTCCGCTGGAGACGCTGCGGACGGAGCTCGCAGGGACGATGCTGCGTTCACGCACATCTCCCCCGATTTAGGGTCAACACCCACCTTTGACCGAGCTTCTCCCCTATTTGGGCTGGGGTTTGGGTCTAGATCTAGCCCACTTGGCTTTGGGCTGAACCGGGCTGGGCCTAACAATTCTCCCCTGCCCAATTTGGACATCGGCCTCGATGTCTATCACGGGCGGATCTTTCGCAACTATAGATGCGATGTAGAGACCTCCTATGCACGCCTCTACTTGTTCGTCGTCAATTACCTGTTTCTCAGCCAACTCTCGTTGAACGATCGTTGTAATTGCCGTGACCCGCTGTTGGTCCGGACAATCGCATATCCAATGTGGACCTTTGCATAAAAAGCAACTCATCGATCTCGGTCGATCCTGCACTCTCTCTGCAAGTCGGTTCTGCTCCCGTTGTGCCGGCTAACCTCCGTTTCACCGGGGAGAGAGCCTCTCTCTCTCTCTCTGGCGCTCTCATTCAGGGTGGGGAACGTCGCTTCAGAGGTGACCTCGACGCTTTCGGGAAGGTCGCACCTGAAGCTCTCTATTTTATGAGAGACTCGGCTATTGCTGCGGCCGCCCTCCAGTCTTGTGGCGCATGTCATCGTACTTCAGCCGCCGCCCATGGTTGGAGACTCCGGAGGAAAAAGTACCTCCTGTCTCCCTCCGCCATGTCTGGTAGCTCCAACATCAGTGTGGAGAATGTCCTGACATACTCCTGGATCATCTCCGTATGCTTTAGCCGATCCACTGCCTCTCGTGCCTGGTCCACCGAGTTTCCGGGGAGGAACTGCTGTCGCAGCTCCTCTCGGAACACCTCCCATGTCCAACCAGCTACCTCTGATGTCGAATCAACTTTGGTCCTTCACCAAAGTTTTGCATCATCTGAGAGGTATGTTGTGCACACCCTCACCTTCTCCTAGTCTGAAACATGGTTAGCATCAAAGTATTGTTCTATATCCCAAAGAAAGTTACCCAACACTTTGACTGATCTGGCCCCCTTGAATACTGCAGGTTCTGGGCTGTGAACCTTCCCTCTGGGAGCTCCATACTACACCATGGTTGCTGTAGGGGCACCGCCTTGTGCCTATGCTAATGCCATGTGCATCACCGCAAGGTCTGCCAATATCTGCTGCTGGGCTACCGTGGTGTTGGTTACTTATACTGTCAAGGTTGCTACTTGTCCCTGCAAGTGATAGGGCCTGAACGGCTGCTACCACAAGTGCATGGTCTATCAGGTAATACAATAAGTATCGATCCCACGAGGACTAGGGGTCAAGTACTAACAAATTAGATAATCAATAGCTAGGTTAATGATTAATGGAAAATTGACTAATATCCTAATGCAGATAATTAAACTAAAGCAAACGAAATTAAGTAGAGTAGAGAGCAAAGCAATCAGGGTTCTAAATCTATGAAAGAGAATCGAGGTATTGGGTTTCACCACACTGAAGCATGAAGAGATATTAGGGCCTGATATTCTAACTATGGTTTTACCTATGTTCTCACGGTAATCCTCCCTAGGGTACAGACTCGCTCCCTCTCAGGACACGATCTGGTATCCGACTTAACCCAAGTCTCTTACTCTCGTGGCTTATCGGGTTAAGTGGATCCAATGGGTTCTATGAAGGATTAGGGTTCCTCGGGTGATTTCGAGTGCTCTCGCAAAACAAAATCACTAGTCCAGCCTAAGAGATTCCAATGATTGTGGTTCACCTCTCAGTCCATCCCACAACATCTAAAGCATGCATACATATGACCAGTACATAAACATGAGCGAAAATATCCTAGACATGAATAAGGACAAAGATAAATAAAGAAATATATAGATCAAGTCATAATATTCAACATTCATATAATGGGCTATGCCCAAACCCCGAAAAGAGAGTTTACGCTATCATATACATCGTGAAATACATCAAATCTCTCATGCAAGTGAATTCAAACCAAAGGGAAGGGTAGATCCTTGATAGAAGAAGGTCCAGCACGAAGATCCACATTGGAACGAAGGAAGAATCGTGCCGGAACAGTGTTGTCGCCTAGAAAATCGCCCCAAAACCCTAGGTTGTCGCCGTTTCACTTTTTTCTCCTCAACTGATTGATCAAATCTGATAATTCTGGTCCCAAAACGTTCGTATGTGAGTTATGAAGGTCTCCCTAAAATTTCATTCAATTCCGCTTCCAGAATAGAAAGTTATGGGCGAAAAACCGGGCGCCTGTCGTGCAGGACACGGGACGATACACGGTCGTGCATACACCCATGCCCGTGTACGGCAAGGTGAAGCCTGGAATGGACAACTCATGCATGGTCGTGCATGGATACACACCCATGGCCGTGAAGAACATAGATGACTCCGATTGGGCTTGAATTTCACGTGTAGCTTCGTCTCATCATGAGAAATTGTCTCATATCTTCAGATCTTCCAAATTCCACCAATTTTTGAGGAAAAATACCTACATTTCAATAAAACAGAGGAGAAGTGAAGGTTCTAAAGAATATGAAGCATTTAAGTGCATAAATGTGACAAAGCATGCAATTTAGTCCAAAATAACAATAAAATTAAGCCACGATATATCATATATTTGCATGTCATCAGCAAGGCAGCTTCCTGCTCTTGTAGCGCTGCCATCCCTTCAACGTTCTGCTGTGCCTCAACTACTACAACCAAAGTTTGTTGAAGGGCAAGGATTTGCAACCTCTGTTGCTCTACTGTATGTTGCAAGTCCTCCACCTGAGGAACAACTGCGTCATTACTGTTCCCTGTCAGGCCGAGCACCTACTCTATCTGTACTATGCGATCTCCTTAATTCACCATCCTGACTGAATCTTTAGGCTCTGATACCAGTTTATCACGCCCCGGTCAGATCAACCATAAACTAGCCCTAAACTGGTGTCTTAGGGTTGTCCGGCGGAACACCAGAGCGTGAACTCCCTAGGGTTTCCGGATGGAATTTCCTACCCAAATCGAAAACCCTAATTCCCCCGCTCAACTTTTATCCCCAAACTACAAATCACACGAAAAGGATTAGAAAACCCTAACCCTAATTTAGAATTACCTCTGTGGTCAAACCCTAAATTAAAATCCCTCACCAGTCAACCCTAATTGACCAGGTCAATCGGATTCACACGTCAACGCCATGTCGTGCCGCTGCCGAAATTTAGCTTGCCGATGATGTCACGCTGACGTCAACGCCGAATTGATTCATGCCGAAATCAATTCCCTCTGTGCTAACATCACGCTGGCATCAGCCACTCTAATTCGTCCGCCAAATTGTTTTTGCACCTCGGTTCTGATTTTGACCAAGTCAAAATCAGAACGCTTTCTTCATCCTCGCGTAGCAACGCCGCCTAATGCCGAGTGCCCACAAACTCGCCGGAGAAACTTGTGCCAGCGGAGGAAGGCCGCCTGCCTATCCTCCTAAGCCTTCGTCGCCGTCCGGCGGTCACCAGCCACCGAGGATCATCGCCGACCACAAGAACGAACCGTAAACAGGGGAAGGCACATCAGAACTAGAAAGAGTAATCAGAAGGGGAAAACTCGCTTTATTCCTCTCCAAGGAAACAAGTACAAAAACCCCTCTCCTGCTCTCTCACTCTTCCTCTTCCTGGCGGCGTCGCCGCCGTTTACAATGTTCCCTCTGCTCACCGGATTCGCTCGTCTGAGCTCTCTACCGCTCTGCTCCCTCGGAATCTCGATGATGCTTCCTCGATCTCGCTTCGAGCTTTAAAGGGAAAGAACCACCTCAACGCCTCCTCTCATACCGATGACCTCGACGGTCCGAGAATCTTGCAGTCGACTGCGTCTTCTACTCCGGAAGAATCGGTCGCCACCTCCTCTTCATTCTGTCCGCTGAGTGCTGCTCCCACGTCCTCTTCGCTCGGTGACGACGCCGTCGTCGTGCCTGCAGAGCTCGTGGACGAAGCCGCTGCCGAAGACCTCGCGTTCTTCACGCGAGCTGCTGCGTCCGCTGGAGACGCTGCGGACAGAGCTCGCAAGCACGATGCTGCATTAACGCACGTCTCCCCTAATTTAGGGTCAACACCCACCTTTGACCAAGCTTCTCCCCTATTTGGGCTAGGGTTTGGGTCTAGATCAGGCCCACTGGGCTTTGGGCTGAACCAGGCCTGACACCAGGTGAGTTATTTTTGTAGGGTCCCCCTATGATTTTGCTTAGTGATATCAAAGTAGGAAAACCCATATCTCGTTCCATTTCACACTCGCTACCATCGCTCTCACATGATGAAAACCCACCTGCATCGGCCCATGTAGAGTACAAGTGAAGCGGATGGTCCACAGTAAAGTGCCACCATAATCCCATCCCCGTCCTTTGATTTTGATTTAACCATCTCTCTCTCTCTCTCCTCCCTCCAAGTGATTCCCCCCCCCCCCCCACCCCCCCCAATCCCTTGGCTGACGACTTCTTCTATGAGGTGTAGGGGTGTACATTTGGTATTTACCGATACCGAATATACCGAACTGAATTTATCGATTTAAAATTTACCGAAAATTTTAATACCGATACCGAACCGAATAAGAAATTTACCGATTATCTACCGAACCGAATTTACCGAATAATTTTTGGTAAATTCGGTAAATTACCGATTTACCTATTTAAATTATTTAATTCCTATAAATATAATAATATTTTTATTTTTACCAATTAAACTACCAAACCGAATTATTTTATTGAACCAAATATACCGAATTTACCGAATTTACTGATTAACCGAGTAAATGGGTAATGTGTAAATAGGTAAACGGGTAAAATTGAGTATATAAAGCTTAATTGGTAAAATCGGTTATTTACCGAACTGAAAAAAAATTAACCGATACCGATACCGATAACCGATTTATAAAAAAATTTATTACCGATACCGATTGGTAAATACCGAATTTACCAATCCGAATGTACAGCCCTAATAAGGTGCAACTCCACCTGCTCCACATCTCCCCTCGTATCTCCGTGGATGCCACCCTCATCCTCTCCTCCACTGACATCACCACCACAATATTTCGTGATTCCAACTGTAGCTCATCCTCCTCTGCCTTCTCTGCCGGCGACCTCACCGTTTTAGATGCAAATCATTATAGCCTAACATCTCAGCATGGAGGACCTTTGTCGTGTCTTTGCATCCAATTACCCTTCCTCCAGATCCAAGTACCCCCTCCTCCGTCGCCATGCAATTCTCATCTATTGCGGGAATGGCACAAACTCTTAGAGATTGACGAAGCCATTATCTTTAGGAACAATCTCGACAATCATCTCATAGATCTCGTTATGAGAGGGATTTTAATTGAGGTCACTAAGGACAATGCGAAGCTCGAAGGCAGAGATCCTACCATTGTCATTGATGTAGAGATGGCAAGACCTTCTCGAGCGCATCCATCATGTTCAAGCTGAGGGAAGTTGAGCGCGAGGATGATGGGAACGATGACTTGGATTCGACATTCAGAGTGCACAGATTGAGAGGGGAGAGTGAGAGTTGGTGAGACCTTTAGATTTTTATGGGTTTTTTTGGGGCTTTGAGATTAGTTAAAAAGATCCTATGGGGCCTACTGAAAACACTTTAGCGACGCCCCGCTTAAAAAAACATGCCCACTGACCCATAATGGATCTTTACTTCGCCATGTTCTAACTTATTTTTATCAAAAAAAATTATTTAACTAAAACGTGTTAGCCACCCATCCATAGCCATCTTTTTTTTTCAATTAAGCCCATCTAGCTCAGTTGGAAGAGCACAAGGCTTTTAACCTTGTGGTCATGGTTTTAAACCCCATGGTGGGAATTGAAAATTCATAAAATGAGTAAACCATCCATTATTTTAGAGAAATTAGCTACCTTATTAGGGAATTTAATCAATACTTTGCCTTGTCCAATCTTATTTTTAATAAAAAAAATTTTATTTAACTAAAATTATTTGCCACCCATCCATCATGGGGAAATCAGACACATTATTTTTTTTTTTAATTAAGCCCATTTAGCTCATTGGTAGGGTGCAAGGCTCTTAACCTTGGGGTCGTGGGTTCAAGCCCCATGGTGGGTGTTGAAATTTAATAAAATAAAATAATAATTGATTCTAATAAAGAAATTAGCCATATAAGTAGAGAGTTTAGGATAATTAATTCTCTTATATATAAGGGTAAATTTGTTAAAAGAGTGATTTTTGCAGTGTCCCCCTATGATTTTGCTCAGCGATCTCAAAGTAGAAAAACCCGTATCTCGCTCCTTTTTGCACTCCCTACCATCGCTCTCGCACGATCAAAACCCACCCGCATCATCCCATGGAGAGTACAAGTGAAGCGGATGGTCCACGGCGGAGTGCCACCATAATCCCATTCCCGTCCTCTAATTTTGGTTTCACCATCTCCCACTCTCCTGCCTCCAAGAGATCCCCCCCCCCCCCCACCCCTTTGCCGACGACTTCTTCTGCTATGGGCAACTCCTCCTGCTCCACATCTCCCCTCGTATCTCCGTGGACGTCACCATGGAGGACCTCTGTCGTGTCTTTGTATCTGAGTACCCTTCCTCCGGATCCAAGTACCCCCTCCTCCCACCCAATTCTCATCTATTGCGGGAACCACACAAACTCCTGGAGATTGACAAAGCCATCGTCTTCAGTAACAATCTTGATTATCATCTCACGGATCTCGTTAGGAGAATGAGTTGAATTGAGGTCGCAAAGGACATCGCCAAGCTCGAAGGCGAAGATCCTATCGTTGTCGTCGATGTAGAGATGGCAAAGACCTTCTTGAGCTCATCCATCATGTGCAAGCTAAGGGTAGTTGAGTGCGGGGGTGACGGGAACGACGAGTTGGATTCAACATTGAGAGTGCACAGATTGAGTGGGGGGAGTGAGAGTGGGTGAGGCCTTTAGATTTTTATGGGTTTTTTCGGGTTTTGAGATTATTTAAAAAGATCATATGGGTCCCTACTGAAATCATTTCAATGGTGTCCCCGCTTATAAAAACACACCAACCCACCCATAATGGATTTTTACTTCGCCATGTCCTAACTTACTTTTAACAAAAAAAAAAAATTACGTGACTAAAACATGTTAGCCACCCATCCATGGTCATCCTTTTTCCAATTAAGCCCATTTAGCTCAGTTGGTAGAGCGAAAGGCTTTTAAGGTTGTGGTCGTGGGTTCGAGCCCCATGTTGGGCATTGAAAATTTATAAAATGAGTAAACATCCATATTTTTAGAGAAATTAGCCACCTTATTAGGGAACTAAATCTATACTTTGCCTTGTGCAATCTTATTTTTAATAAAAAAATTTTATTTAACTAAAATAATTTGCCACCCATCCATCATGGGGAAACCAAACACATTATTTTTTTAATTAAGCCCATCTAGATCAGTTAGTAGAGTGCAAGGCTCTTAGCCTTGTGGTCCTTGGTTTGAGCCCCCATGGTGGGCATTGAAATTTAATAAAATAAAATAATTATTATTGATTCTAGTGAAGAAATTAGCCATATAAGCAGAGAATTTAGCCCCACGGTGAGTGATTTTTGCAAAGTCCCCCTTGGATTTTGTTCAGTTATCTCAAAGCATAAAAACCCATATCTCACTTCTTTTATCACTCACTACCATCGCTCTCGCATGATCTAAACCCACCAGCACTGGGCCATGGATAGTACAGGTGAAGCGGATGGTCCACGGTGGAGTGCTGCCATAGTCACGTTCCCATCCTCTGATTTTGAGTTCACCATCTCCCTCTCTCCTGCCTCCATGCGCTCCCCCCACCAACGAGCTCTTTTGCAAGGGGCAACTCCTCCTACTCCACATCTCCCCCTGTCTCTCTGTGGACATCACCCTCCTCCTCTCCTCCACCGACACCACCACCGCTACCTTCCGTGACTCCAACTACAGCTCATCCTCCTCCGCCTTCTCTATCAGCGACCTCGCCATTCCAAACTGCAACTCCTTCTACCCTAACATTGTCATTGAGGAGGACCTCTATCGCATCTCCGCATCTCAGCACCCCTCCTCTAGATCAAAGTACCTCTCCTCCGTCGCCACCCAATTTTCATCTATTGCGGAAACCGCACAAACTCTTGGAGATCGATGAGCCATTGTATTCAGTAAAAATCTCGACAATCATGTCACGGATCTCATCAGGAGAAGGATCTGAATTGAGGTCGCTAACGACAACACCAAGCTCAGAGGCGGAGATCTTGCCGTTGTCGTCAATGTAGAGATGGCAAAGACCTTCTCAAGCTCAACCATCATGTGCAAGCTAACGGAAGTTGAGCGCGAGGGTGACGGGAACAACAATTTGGATTTGACATTGAGAGTGCACAGATTGAGAGAGCGGGAGGGAGAGTGGGTGAAACCTTTAGATTTTTTTTTTTAGTTTTTTGTTCTTTGATATTAGAGAAAAATATCATATGGTCCCCTATTGAAATCACTTCAGCGGCATCCCCACTTAAAAAAATGCATCCACCCACCCATAATGGATCTTTATTTTGCCATGTCCTAACTTATTTTTAACAAAAAAATATTATTTAACTAAAAAGCTAGCCACCCATCCATAGCTACTTTATTTTCCAATTAAGCCCATCTAGCTCAGTCCGTAGAGTGCAAGGCTTTTAACCTTGTGGTTGTGGGTTTGAGCCCCATGGTGGGAATTGAAAATTCATAAAAATGAGTTAACCATCTAGTCATCTAGAGAAATTAAACCTTATTAGGGAGTTTAATCCATACTCTGCCTTTTCCAATCTTATTTTTAATAAAAAAACATTTATTTAACTAAAATAATTTGTCACCCATCCATCATGGGAAACTAGACACATTATTTTTTTTAATTAAGCCTGTCTAGCTCACTTGTTAGAGTGCAAGGCTCTTAACCTTGTTGTCCTGGGTTTGATCCCCATGTTGAAATTTGATAAAATAAGTTAATAAACACTCATCTATAATGGAGAAGTCAATTATCTTATTAGAGAATTTGATTCATATTTTGCCTTATTCAAACTTATTTTTAATAAAAAAAATAACTATTCAACTAAAACGAGTTAGCCACCCGTCCATCATGGAGAAATAATCCACCTTATTTTTTATTCAAGCCCGTCTAGCTCAGCTAGTAGAGCGCAAGGCTCTTAATCTTGTGGTCATGGTTTTGAGCCCCAAGGTGGGCATTGAAATTTAATAAAATAAAATAATAGTCATTCATTTTAATGAAGAAATTAGCCATCTTAGTAGAGAATTTAGGATAATTAATTTTGTTATATATATATATATATATATATATATATATATATATATATATATATATATATATATATATATGGGTAGTTTGGTAAAATTATACTTCGGGGGGTGGGGGGAGGATTCTAAAATACCCACACCCTGTACCGCGTCCCTCATAATGAGGACTTGTGTTTTACCTGAATCCGCCGTGAAACCTGATCAATTCGGGATTTACCCATCAACATCAAGTCGGGTCAAGGCGGTTAGGGTTTTCTTGCTAACCCTAGTGCATGTTGAAATTTGATTAAATAAGTAAGCCGCCCACTTAAGAAAAAACTTACAAGCGGGGACCCTAGTTGAGTGATTTTAGTAGAAACTGTCCTCAAGCAAATGAATAGAATAAAGAACAATGCTAAGTATGGAAAATATACTCTTTTATAAAAAAATAAATTTCTAAAATATAATCACTCATGAAATATTCCATCAACTGTTACACAAAGTTTCAGATAAATACATCATCCTTTGAAATTAATCTTTAAGATTCACAACTTTAATCAAATAAAATTTTGCAACTCGTATAATAAAAAGAATCTCAGTCTCATGAATTCACTCAAGTTTTAGTTTAAATCTATCATACCTTTGTTTACAAGAATAAGATATCCAAAATCTTTTTCCACTCAAAATCTTTCTTTTTCTTTTTATTCCTTTTTTGGATAGCATGTACCCACATAGATACACACTTTTTATTGGGACTTCAACTCTTATCTTAAGTACCACTGTCAATTTTACACAGTGCCAAGTAGAGGAGTCATTTTCTTTTTTTCTTTCTCTCAATTTTTTTTCTTTTCAGACTTCAACCTATATCTTGGGTACCACTGCCAATTTTACGTAGTGCCAAGTAGGGGAGTCTCTCTCTCTTTTTGAATCTTGGATGCTTTCTTACCAACAAAAAGTAAGATAAACTAAACATCAACTAGGTTAATCAATTGACATCAATTCAAAAATTGCACTCATATGCTTATTTCATTCAAGAAAGATTGTTTCACTCTTAGATTGCATTCATCAAACAACATACCTACCCAAAAACTTTATGCATCAATCAATGAAGGATTTCAACAAGTAGATATATATTGAAGAAATAAATTTGGCATAAGAGGTATATCTCCATTCATAGACAGTGACATGCATAATCATAGAAAAATCTACACACCTCTCATCACATAGATTCAAGTAAAAAAAACCTTTAAGCATCAAAAATGTTAAAATTAATGCAAAAGGTGTGAGGCATCAAACTAATAATCTAAAGTGTAAAATGACAGATTCAAGCAACCACATTGAATAGAAATCTCAATAAGTGATACATCCAAAGTAAATAACAAATCAAATAGCAACACCATACAATCATACCGAATAAGATCACTAGAAAGTGCAAACAATACTCACAAAACTATACAGCAAGCTCAATCGTTGTCAGGCCAGATGCAGCTGGGTCCAAAGATGTGCCTTCTGAAAATTTTCCTACACAATTTTCAAATACATAAGGCTCAGCTCAAAAACAATATCTTACTTTAACTAAAATAGAAATCAGAGATATCGTCAATGGTCCAAAGAGGGTGCCGGTAGAAAGAGCTGATGCAGTCAAGAAGCATAGGTGGAACAAATGCTAGCTGAAGAGCTGCTAGCAATGATGGTAGTGGTGCCGACAATAGAGTGATGATGAGTAGTCTCCAGTGGCCAGTTGGAGATTACAGTCTTGAAGGCAAAGTTGTCAGCTGGTGGGCGGCGAGAGATATCACTACACATAAAAAATCAGAGTCACTAATGAAGATTCTACTGCAAAAATAAATAAAATCAATGGAAATAGAGGCAGCAGAAGTAAGAGGCTGCTGGCAGCCGAAAGCAGAAGGTGCTAGCTGGATGAAATCAGAGTGCTAGTAGCAGAGGCTGGTAATCTGAGGCACTGCAAATCTGGAGAAAAAGCTGCAGGTGTCCAAGGATAGCAGAGCAGCATACTGATTCAGTTATGAAAAGTAGTTATACCCAAGAATAAGATTTAATGATCCATAAAGAAAATAGACATAACCATGAAGTAGAATAAAACTTGTTCTTTCCGGGTGTATGAAAATTAAAGGATCAAAATCTGTCAGGAATTTATGGTATCAGCAGAAAGAAGGCAAATCAGATTACTAAATTAAAAATTGCTGTAGAAGTTAATCAGGTACCAAAAGTTGTCATGCTTCCTAGAATTGTCAAAAAATATTTTAATGAAAACAACTAATTCACGAGATAGAACGAAACATGTACTTCCAATTTCAAGTGAAAGATCAGGGTTCCAACTCATCAAAGCATCTTAAAAATCTGCAGCAAAAACGCTAATCAGATCAGTCAAACAAAACTGTTGTAGAAATTAATCAAGTACCAAAAGATGCTATGTGTTATAGGATGATCTATGGACTTTAAAATTCAATAAAAATATCCAAATAATAGAAAAAGATGAGTACTTCATGTTCCTGCCAAAGATCAAAAATTTTACAACCCCAGTTTCTTAAAATTACTGCGAGAAAACACCCAATCAAATAAGCAGAATGCAAGTTTCAAATTACAGGCATGAAATTCCTTACGGCAGTGCCGTAATATGAACAAAATTCTCGGGTCAGAAATATGATGGAATTACAGCACCGTAAAAATGGTTACGGCACTGCCGTAAAAGTCATAGAACTTTCGGGTCAAAAATTAGCCAAAATTATGGTACCGTGAAAAAGAATACGGTACCGCCGTATTTTTCACAAAACTTCAAAAACATTTCGGGTAAGAAATCGGCCGAAATTACGGCACCGTTGAAAAGATTACGGCAGTGCCGTATTTTGCTCAAAGTTTGATTTTCCCCGCAAAAAGTGAAGAAAAATTAATTCTAAAAATAAACTAAAAATAAAAGAAACTAAGCAAAGTAAGAGTGCTTGGGTTGCCTCCCAAGAAGCGCTAATTTTTAGGTCCATAGCTTGACCAAAACCCAAATATCATGGCGAAGCAGGAGGATTAGTACCATAGTAAATAAAATACAATTTTCTGCATTTCCGTTGGCCTAAAAGTTTAGCCACTAATCCAAACATCCAAAATTTCATATAAATCAAGATCGACATGGATTTCTCAAATATGCAGAAATCAAAATCAAAATTTTTAATTCTACTCAAAGGATATTCATCCTATATTTATCAGAAAGCAAAATCAATAGTCCTTCCTTCAAAATTATATCTTCAATTGCAATAGGACTTTGATCAAAAGATTCAAGTATTGGATCATCAAAATAATTTTTCTGTCTCACATTAGGTTCTTCAATAAAGCATAATTTTTCAAATAAATCAGGAGACATGGGCAAAGTATTAGAGTGAGATTCATCAATATTCATAATTTTTAAATCCTTTTCAAGTTCTTCATGCTCATCATCAAATAATTTATCAATTTCAAAATTACCAACAAAATCAGAATAAGATTTTTCTAAATTAGTCCCCTCATATCCTTCATCAGATTTAACCACAAATAATATATCATCAAAAGAATCAATTTCATAATTATCACAAAAATTAAAAGGAGATTTAACAAAATCAATTTCCTCAAACTTTTCCACAAATAATTTATTAGAAGAATCAATTTTACAATTATCAAAATCAGAGTGAGATTCATTAATGTTCACATAAGGCTCAATCTCAAAACAATCATAATCAGAGGGGGATTTTCTAAATCAATTTTCTCAGTTTCTAAATCAAACTCAAACAAACAAGCTTGTTGTGCTAACTGGGTTTCTAAAATTTTCTTATGAGTTGTTAAACATCCTACTTGAGAAGCAAGCTGACTAATTATCCCTTTAAGATCTTCAATTTCCTTACTTTGATTTGTCATGATTTGAATTTGATTCATCATGAATTTTTCAAGCATGGGTTTTAACCTAGATTTTTCAGTATCCTCAAAATATGGTTCAGAAATATGATTTGGAGGAGTTAAAATTTGGCAATCAGAAGTATAATGATCAAAACATCCATAAATATCACATCTAATAGAAGAACAAGATGTCCTAGAAGGATGCATATAAGACTGTAATTTCAATTTATCTGCAAGTGTGCACAATGAATCATCTCCATACTTACTCTATGGTATGTATACCTCACCTCTTTCAATTTCCCATGAGTTGTGATTAAAAGTCAAATCTTCAAATCTATCAAGAACAGAAAGATTATCCAACACCAATCAATCAAAAAAAAATTTATTTTTTATTATTTTTTTATTTTCTCAGAATATATAAAAATATAGAAACACAAGCAAATTCATAAATTTCAGAAATCACAGTTCTGTCACAACTTGTGAAAATCCAAAATCTGCAAAAATAGAAAACAAAGTTAAATCTAAAACAAATAAAACTTAGTCTAGCAATACTAACAAGTATTTTGATATTAACAAAACTAAGGTCCCCCGGCAACGGCGCCAAAAACTTGTTGTAGTCTGCAAGTGCACGGATACTCGAAGTAATAAAAAGATATCGAACCACGGAGACTTTATTGTTAAGTACCAAATAATTATTTTCTCACTAGCTAAGCAAATCGAATATGATGTAAATAAATGATCAAATAGCGTGCAGATAATCAGAAAAGAAAACTGGGACTAGGGTTTCATCCACTTTAATTTTCATGACTAGATATGAATAGATGTTCGTCAGTCTAATTTCAATATGATAACGACATAATTCACCTAATAAGGAAATCATCTCGCTTTCGCGCAGACAATTTACAAGAACCAATCCTCACTTTCGTGTAGAATCTATTCGATTGTTAAATAAAAGTGAATCATCAACAAAGAACTCAAGGATCACTTTCATGCATCTGAATTCTAAGTTAATAATCTCAAGTGGAAACTCAAGGATCACTTTCGTGCATCCGAATCTCAACATAAGTTCTACTTAAGGTTCTCCAACGTTTCGGTACTCAATTTCTTGCAATACCTCCTACGTTTATCACAGTAACTCAATCCTAGATTCAGATTATCAACATGGCAATTATATTTCTAAAATCAAGAAATAAGAACAGACCTAACTTCTTACGGTAAGTTCCTAGCATTCAATTTTAGGGTTTCAAGTTCTCAAGCAAATCACCTTTCGGTCTATATTGCAAAAACTCTAAAACATGATGATAATATGAAACTATGGAGAATTAAAGACAATCGTCACAAAAGTAGAATTATCATATCAAAATTATACTAACGAAATAAAGATTATCTAATCATTATGAAATTAAGGGGAATACACCCTTATGTCCCAAGGAGAAGTTTACACTACCATGGAATTAAAAATACAATAAAAGTTCAGGATAAATTAGAATTCCAAAAAGGAAAAAAAAACACCACCATAATTTTGGGAATTTTTAGGTGCTACATTACTGCTACAGTACTGTGAACAGTAGTACTACTACAGTAAAATCACAAAACACTATTCACACCCAAATCTTCTTTCTTCGATTTCTCTCTCGATCGAACTCCTTTCGATCTAAAATTTTCGGTGTATCCTCTCCTCCCTTGGGCGAAACTTTTCTATAAATTTGGTGGTCTACGCCTCTCGGCGAGAGGTCGTGCCCTAGAAACGGCCTTTCTGATTTCTCCCTCGATTGGTGATGAAATTCGATTCTTTTTGTCCTCAAATCTTCTCCTCGATTTATAGAAGAGACCCCTTTTTACGGTTTTTCAATTGGTGCACTGGATCTCCAGATATTGTATTGCAAAAATTGGGCTTCTGAGTGTCCGCGGAAGACTCAGCCAAAAACATAATTACGGCCGTAATTTTGATTACAACAGTGCCGTATTTTGGTTCTGTGTGTTTTTGGGTCAAAATTATAGCCCATGAAAAATATTACGGCAGTGCCGTATTTTCTTCTGTAAATTTCTGAACCAAAATTACGGCTTGTGGAATTCCTTACGGCAGTACCGTAATTTCTTCTGTGGATTTCTGGGCCAAAATTACGGCCCGTAAAAATCATTACGGCAGTGGTGTATTTCTGGGCAAAAAATTATGCCTGTAATTTCCATTACGGCAGGGGTGTATTTTTTAAACTTGTTCCGTTTTGCATGAAAATTGATGGACGGCTTCGTCTCGATGTCTGGAATCCATTGGTGTGCTCAAATCTTCCAAAATCCATCAAAATATGGCACTTTTTACCTAAAACTCATTTAAAAAAAATAAGAAATGGTATAGATTCCGCAATATTTGACAAATAAGGTTTAAAAACAAGCAAAAGAGCATAAATATGACACAAAAAGACCAATGAAATGACACAAAATATACTATGAATTTTGGTATCATCAGAAACCCACCCACATTGGCCCATAGTGACGGGGATGGCCCCGTCCACATCCTCTAATTTTGAGTTCACTATCTCCTTCTCTCTCGCCTCCAAGCACCCCCCCCCCCCCCCACTAGGTGTGCCCCGCTGACGAGCTCTTCTATATGAGGCAACTCCTCTTGCTCCACCTCCCACCCCCCCCCCCCACCACACAGTAGGACATGTCAGATGTACCAATTGTGGCAGATGTGGTTCCATCCTACACCATGTAGCTCAGATGGTTAAAGGGACTTGGCTTGTGAAGGCCAAGTCAAGGATTCGAATCCCGCTGTAGATGAAATTTGTGCAATTGTAGTTGTGCCAGGATTCAAAACCCTAGACCTTGCGGGTTTGGCCTAAGGGGCTTAATTCGAGGGGGTCAATGGAGCTCCGTTGATCCTTAGTATTGTAGGGTGGCCAGGACATGTCAGATGCACCGATTGAGGTAGACATGGTTTCAAGACATGTCAGAGCATCGATTGAGGCAGACGTGGTTCCATCTTGCATCATCTACCTTCTTTGCCGGTGACCTTGCCATTCTCGACTACAACTCCTTTTGCCCAAACATCGTCGCTGAGGAGGACCTTTGTTGCATCCTCGCATCCGAGCACCCCTCCTCCTGATCCAAGTACCTCTGCTCCCACACTACATAATTCTCATCTATTGCGGGAACCGTGCGAATCAACAAAGCCATCTTCTTCGGTAACAATCTCAATAATCATGTCATGGATCTCATCAGGAGAAGGATCTGAATCGAAGTCGCTAAGGACAACACCATTCTCAGAGGCAGAGATCCTGATGTTGTTGTTGATGTAGAGCTAGCAAAGACCTTCTCAAGCTCATCCATCTAGTGCAAGCTGAGGGAGGTTGAGTGCTAGGGTGACGCGGATGACGACTTGGATTCGACATTTATAGTCTGTTTCCCTGTGGGGACTAAAAAGTTAGAGGGCTGGAAATTAGGAGGTGGTGGAAGAATGAAAGGGAGGAAACTAGGTCACGTGAGTTTCGCGTGTGACCAAATATTTCTTCCAGTGACCCCTTCATTGTCATATGACCCAGCAACGGAACTTGAGATGTATCAAGAGTAGATGGCGATGAGCGCGGTGGCGACAAGCCCAGCGCCGGAGTCCCAGATCTCCTTGCCAAAGAAGTACGCCACAAGGGTGGTGTTAGCGGCGAAGAAGAGCGCGGTGAGGACGCAGACCTCACGGATGTGGATAGCGAAGGTGAGAAAACGGATGATACAGTAGATGATCACAGCTATGACCATGAGGTCGGGGTAGAGAGTGCCGCCGACAATGCGTCCGAGTGGGTACCAGCTCTCTCATAGTCGAACCAGTTCCAGAACCCGTAGAATCCATTGCAGGTGAGGAAGAGGGTGGTGCAGTAGTTGAAGTAGGGATCTAACTTGTGGATCATAGACTCATAGCGGAGGACGCTGAAAAGGTGGATGGCGAAGGCGAGCACGAAGACGAGGGCGAGCGTGGCAACGCGGATCAGGAGCTCTTGCTGCTTGGTCTTGAGCACGGACAGGAGGGAGTGGGCTGAGCTCGGCTGGAGGGCGAGTGGCCGGCGACTACAAAGCAGGGCGAGCAGCTTTGCACGTACGCGAGGAGGAGAGCGGCTGAAGCATACGTTCTCTTTTCCTCTCAATTTTGGGGGACGACCAAACAAGGGATGAAATTACTTTTTGGCACCTCCAATTATCCCCACCTCTACTTATTCTTTAATGGAAACAAAGGATAAAATACTAATCCTATCCATCCCTCCATCCAACCTTCCAAGGAAACAGTATATAAGAGTGCACAAATTGAGAGAGGGGGAGTGGGAGTGGGTGAGGCCTTTAGATTTTTTTTAGGATTTTTTGGGGCTTTGAGATTAGTGAGAAAGATCATATGGGCCTCTGCTGAAATCACTTAAGCTGCATCCCCGCTTAAATGAATATGTCCACCCACCCATAATGGATCTTTACTTTCCCATGTCCTAACTTATTTTTAACAAAAAAAAATTATTTAACTAAAATGAGCTAGCCACCCATCCATAACTACCTTATTTTTTGTTTAAGTCCATCTAGCTCAATTAGTAGAGTGCAAGGCTTTTAAGCTTATGGTCATGGGTTTGAGGCCTATGGTGGGTGTTGAAATTTTATGAAATAAGTTAGTCATCCATTAGTATAGAGAAATTAGACACACAGAATTTAATCCATATTTCACAATAGGCCACTTTATTTTTAAATCAAGCTCGTCTAGCTCAATTTGTAGAGCGCAAGGCTCTAAACCTTGTGGTCGTGACTTCAAGCCCCAAGGTAGGTGTTGAAATTTAATAAAATGAGTTTGTAAGCACTGATCCATAATGGACAACTCAATTATTTTATTAGAGAATTTGATCCATATTTCACCATAGGCCACTTTGTTTTTAAATCAAGCCTGTCTAGCTCAGTTTGTAAAGTGCAAGGTGTTAGAATGAGGGTAGATTAAACTATTTCTATATTATCAACAAAATAATAAAATAAATAACAAGAACGAAGAACCTGGAGGTGCGGAGAAACCTGCTGTCCTTAGGTGAATTTCTGGGCCCTCGTGTGAGCAAATCCAGAGAGATCACCCAGGATACAACCAAGATACTTCTCCTGCGGATCACGACCGTGGAGAAGTTGATCGACCACCTTTGAACCTTGAGCAGCAAAAGAAAGAAAGAGAGCTGGGGGAATTATGCAAAAGCTATTAGCCGTGCAAATTCTGATGTGTCTATACCCTGGGGTCAGATGCCAATTTATAGGCTAAACCCCCATGGTTAGAACCATTGGATTAAATCTGACAGCTATCACTGAAGTGCTACTAATAGCCTTGCTAAAACTAAAATAGCAAATGAAATAAATAAAATAAAACTAATTAAAAAATAGAAAACAAAAAAGGAAAGTTTTAAATTTTTTTTAAATTCCAACAATCCCCCACAAAATAAAAACTTTTCTTAAGTATAAATGAAAAAAGAGAAAAGATTAAAATTAAATTTCTACTCATAGTTTATATTGTGCAGTCAGTAAAGTGCACTTAAAGGCATATCCTTTACTTAGTAAAAATGTCTCCATCTGAAGGAAAGATAGTGAACTAGTCTTGAACTACTTCCTTTTGACCCAGACTTTAACATTTCCACACATAATACAAGGTGGACCGATCGCGGGTTTGCGCATTTTTGGTCGTGCGCATGTATCTTCATGAGAGCTTCTGAGGGTTGTCTATGTCCTCAGCTGCGGCCGTACACAGACTCTCTCATATAGGAAGTTCCCTGCAAGGGATGAGTGTAGAGGCTCATCTCATGGTAATTAACCACTTTGGGAAATTTTTCTTACCTCTACAATATAAACACAAATCTATCCTCAGGAATGGGAGTGTAGAGCATCAACTCTATCACATAAAATTTTATACACCATAGTGTTTTATCATTTTATTTTTCAAAGTGCTTATTGGCCAGTCAATCAGCTTGTTATTACCACATTGAACCTCCTTCAAGGGATCTCCTATCACAGAGGTTGGGTTCCCAACGCTGAAAGACCTATTTATAGACTAATTCTCATTCCTCTCGATACTTCTAGGATCTTGGTCCTAGTCAAGCCATCGGCTAGGTTGTGCTCAGTCTTTACAAAAGAAAGAGCTACAACTCCATGCGAGTCCAGCCATCTAATAGACCTTTGTCCAATTTTAATGTGGCGACTCATTTTCACATTTATTAGTTTCTTCTTACAAAACGCTATTGTGGCATGAGAGTCGCAATGAATAGAAATAGGAGCTAAAGGAGCAAAAGAAAATGGAAGTGAAGAAACTAACTCTTTAAGCCATTCAGCTTCAATACACGTGGCATCTAAAGCCACTAATTCTGCTTCCATTGTGCTCCTAGCTATTATGGATTGTTTGGAAGATTGCCATGCAATAACACTACCTCCTAATAGAAAAACATAGCCAGAGGTAGATTTAATGTCATTGGAATCAGATATCCAATTAGCGTCACTGAATCCTTCTAAAACAGAAGGATAACCAGAAAAGCTCAAACCATATGAGCTAGTACCTTTAAGGTATTTGAATACTCTATTCAAAGCATTCCAATGAGTATGATCAGGATTACAAGTGTATCTACTTAATCTAGAGACAGCATAAGCTATGTCTGGTCTAGTTCTATTTGAAAGGTATAGAAGTGATCCTATATACTGAGCATATTTTTCTTGGTCTACAGGTTTGTCATTATTCTTTTCCAATATGACATTAGGATCATAAGGACTAGAAAGAGAGGAACAATTACTAAAACCAAACTTTTCTAGGAGTTTATTAGTGTAATGTGATTGAGATAAGGACAAGGAATTTGAAGATTTAATTATCTTCATACCTAAAATAACATCTACTTCTCATAAATCTTTCATGCTAAAGTTATCTGAAAGATAGGATTTGATTTCAGTTATTAATTCTAAAGTAGGTGCTAATATGAGGATATCATCTACATAAAAGCATAGGATTATGAATTTGTTCTCATCTTTCCTTTTAGTGTGTAGGCAATTATCTGATTCATTGATTTGAAATCCAAATGAAACTATAACTTTGTCAAATTTTTCATGCCATTGTTTTGGAGATTGTTTAAGTCCATACAATGACCGAACTAGTCGACAGACTTTAGTTTCAGAACCAGGAGAGATAAACCCTTCAAGTTGATTCATATAGATTTCTTCTTCTAGATCACCATGTAGAAAAGCAGTCTTAACATTCATTTGGTGTATCAACAAGTTATGGATGGATGCGAAGGCAAGCATAACTCTAATGGTAGTTATTCTTGCTACAGGTGCGTAAGTGTCAAAATAGTCAATGCCAGCCTTTTGAGCAAAGTCTTGAACCACTAAACGCGTCTTATACTTTTCTAGTGATCCATCAGGTCTTAATTTCTTTTTAAACAACCACATACATCCAAAAGGTTTATTACTAGGAGGTAAATCAGTGAGAACCCAAATATGATTACTTAGAATTGAATCCATCTCACTATGAATTGCCTCCTTCCAGAAAGGAGCATCAGGAGAGTTAAGAGTCTCTCGATAAGAATTAGGTGTGTCTTCAATTAAATAAGATATGATGTCATCACCAAAACTCTTTTCAACTCTAACTCTCTGACTCCTTCTAGGTTCAGCTAGTTGGAAAGGATTTGTAACTATAGGAGTGAAAGATGTTTCCGATTGATTTGAGGTTGATTGAATACTAGAAGAGATTTTATTTTTGAAAGGAAATATATGTTTAAAGAAGGAAGCATCTTTAGAGTAAATTAATGTGTTATTAGATATTTCTGGTATTTCTGAATTAATTACTAGGAATCTATAGGTGTTACTATCTAAGGAATAACCAACTAAGATAGCATTTATAGTCTTAGGACCTAGTTTTCTCATTTTAGGTTCAGGAATGTTGACTTTTGCAAGGCACCCCCACATTCGAAGGAAATTAAGCCTTGGCTTATGACCCTTCCATAAATCATAAGGGGTGACATCCTTATCTTTTAAAGGGATTCTATTAAGAATGAAGCATGAAGATAGCAATGCTTCTCCCCAAAGATTTTGAGGAACACCAGAACTCAACATCATGGAGTTAACCATATCAAGAAGAGTTCTATTTTTTCTTTTAGCCACACCATTAGATTGTGGTGAATAAGAAGGTGTTATTTGATGGATTATTCCATGTTCTTGACAAAAGGATGTAAAATTATTAGACATGTATTCTCCTCCTCTATCAGATCTAATTATTTTTATCTTTTTATCTTGTTGGTTTTCAACTTCAACTTTGAAGATTTTAAACTTATTTAAAACTTCATCTTTGGTTTTAAGCAGATAGGTATAACAATATCTTGAACAATCATCAATGAATGTTACAAAATATTTATTACCCCCTCTTGTTAAGGTTGAAGTTGAATCACAAACATCACTATGAATTAATTCTAGGACTTGTGAGTTTCGAGATTCAACCATTTTGAAAGGCTTTCTAGGTTGTTTAGCTTGAGCACAGACTTCACATTTAGGGTTTACTTTAGAATTTATTTTAGGAATTAATTCTAGATTTACCATTTTGTTGAGGGATTTAAAATTAACATGACCAAGTCTGCCATGCCAATAATCATTTATTTCTGAATTTAATGCAAGAGAGGATGAAGAGAAAGAATCATTATTAATTAGACAAGGAACAACATTTATTTTAAAGAGTCCTCCTGAGACGAACCCTTTGCAAATAAAATTGTCCTTTTTAGTAATGACAACTTTATTTGCTTCTAGTACAATTTTATATCCTAATTGAACTAGAAGAGATCCACTGATTAGATTTTTTTCTCACATCTGGAACTAGTAGGACATCTTTGATAATTATTGACTTCCCAGAAGTAAACTTCAGGTTGACATTCCCATGTCCTAGCACATTCACAGATGTTCCATTTCCCATTACAACACTTCCCCCACTTGAGGTTTGAAAGGAAGTGAAATATTTTTTATTAGTACAAATGTGTACATTAGCTCCAGAGTCTAGCCACCACTCAGAATCCTGGTGGACTAAATTGACAGAAGGAGCAAAGGAAACTAACTTAATTGTATTTATGGAAGGTTCACCCTCAACTATATTTACTTGAGGTTTAGGATTGAATCCTTTTTTCTTGATTTGAGCCTTATTAAATAGTTTCCTTAATATAAGAATTATTGTTAAAGTGAACCGATTACATGTTATGGTAAAAGAGTTCAACATATCTAGAATCATAAGAAATGCTGTAAATAAAGATTTACACATGCTGTTCTACTTTCAACAAGGTAGTAGGAACTATAATAAATATGATACTAGCAGATGTTCAATTTTAAAGAAGCAATTGGAAATTATAACAGAGTACAATGCTAATAGTTCAAAAATTTAGAAAAGCACGTATTTAAGATTTATAACGTGCAATTCTAAAAATAATATAATTTGTAGATGACACGCTTCGCAAGTGCACGGATATGTCGAAGTAATATAAAAGATGTCGAATCCCACAGGGAACAAGGTTGAGTACTAGAAAGTCCGAATCCTAATAGCTAGGCGAATCGAAACGTGGGTTTTTGAAGACGGAAATCGAAAACAAACAAGTGTAACTACTTCGGTAGAGAAAAGATATAAGAGAGAATTCAGGGCTACGGCTTCCACCACGATGATAATCTTAATCGCACAAGAAAGATATTAGTTATTTGGTTTATTGGTTTTGCACAAGGAGTCTAACCCTAGGGTACAAGGTTCCCTCTCTCGAGTGATACAAGCCGGTGTTCGTTTTAGACCGACTTCCTACTCTCGCGGTGGATCGTTCTAAGACGAACCCAATGAGTTCTATGGCAGACTATGAAATCCTCGAGCAAAGACCAAGCACTCTCGTGTCGAGGTCTCGCAAGTTTTACTCAGAGGTTCGACCCTTACGATCCTTCTCTCGATATGAATCGTAACGGCTAACACGCGATATTACTCGGCCAAGGTAAAACCACGAAATGAATACGTCAAAGTAAAATATGCTCACAATTCATACAAAATAACATAAATAGATACAAAGTTTGCAATTAAAATCATCAAAGGGTTTCCACCAAGCCCCGAAATAGGGTTTACGCTACAATCGTCATTGAAACGCTCAAAATCTCTCTTTTAATGAAATAAAAAGTATAAGAAAATGAAGCTAAGGTGAAGGAGACGATGAACCAAAGGAATCCTGAAGAAATCGTGATGATCGTGTGTCTCAATCTCCGAAAATCTCCAAAAGTTGCCTCTGTCGCCGTGTTCTTCCACCCGCACCGCTTCTTCGCGTGAATGCTCGATAATTAGGGTGAGAAAATTAGGGCTTTTATATCCTCTCTCTTCACCTTGAAGTAAGCTTTCCAAAAAGTCCTCACTTGCTAAATTTGGACTTGAATCGGGTTCAAAATCGCCAAAATACTGAATGGGTGTTGGTCAACTCGCCCTAACTCGCCTTTTCCTCGATTGCTCCCCAAATATGGCATGAGAATTAGGGCTTTTATGTTCCTTGCCCTCTCCTTCGAATCAGCTTTCCATAGAATCCTCACTTGCTAAATTTGGACTCCAAACGAGTGAGAAATCAAGGAAAAATCGAGTAAGACTCGGACACGCGCGTGAGTGGGTTAGAATCACGGGTGAACCCCGCCGGGTTCACCTGCCTGTTGTTCTTCTTGTAAATTTCGGCGAATAGAAGCGCGGTGCACCCCGTGGGGTTCACCCGGCCGTGCTTTTCTCTGGAGTGATTCTGGTTGAAGTTTTCAAGAAATCCGGTGAACCCGGTGGGGTTCACCTGGCTGTGAAGCTTTTTGTGAATTCTGCTGGCTGGCGACCGGGATGGTGAACCCCATGGGGTTCACCCGGCCGTGATTCTCTCTGTAAGTTTCCTGCAGCCTGGTGAAGAATCTAGTGAACCCCATGGGGTTCACCTGGCCGTATTTTTGAGACTAACTCCGTTTAATCCCAAATTTGACGTGTGACTTCGTTTTCACACAAGAAATCGTCTCATGGCCTCAGAATCGTCAAAATATGTCAAAAAATGGGTGTTTTTACCTAAAATTCCATAAAATTGCCAAAAAGTAAAGATTCCGAAGATATGAAGGAAATAAGACTATAATGAGTATAAAAGCATTAAAATAAGTCTAGATTTGGCATGAAATGCAACGGAAAAACACTATCAAAATGCGATGCATCAAAATACTCCAGACTTAAATCTTTGCTTGTCCTCAAGCAATAAAATAAGATGAAATACATGTTTGGTATAAGAGTAATCTTTCGTGTCAAGATATACATCTAAGTTAGAAAAACATTTAATAGCAATCCAATATCTAATCAGGAAAAATTAAGTAAATGTTTGCCTTAAGTGTTCAACAGTTTGATCCCACAATACTAGATGTCAAACAACCTAGTAAGCACCAAACATAGGATTCAATCAAGCTTACATAAAACACTCATGCGATTCCAATCCTTCCTAGTCAAATCGTTGGGGTTAACTCAAATGTTTCATCAGGGTATGATACACTGATTATTGCAATAGACTTCAACTCATAACCTTAGGTACCATTGCCAATTTTTCGCAATGCCAAGTAGAGGAGTCATTTTATTGTTTTCAACTTCATATCCCTTAGATTTCAACTCATGTCCTTCGGTACCACTGCCAATTTTTTGCAGTGCCAAGTAGAGGAATCTAAGGTTGAGAAATATATATTTTTTTTATACCAGTAGTTGATAACACATCCTTTTTGAACACATGTAGTGTCTCCCCAACAATAGAAGGGAAATCAAGGAATAACTAAGCGAATATATAACTCAATATGATTCTCATGTAAGTTGCAAGCTCGAGTTGATTAAACAATCATAGAAATGTTTGACCCATTAATGAACTACTCAAAATCAATCCAAATCACAAAATTTCTAAATCATAGAACATACAGATATGATCAAACAGTATTTCTAACAAGGAGGTATACTCCAAACTTAATTCTTTGATCATTCCTAACCAATCATGCACTCAACTCAAAATTTTGAAATAGCTTTCATAGGACAAGTCTCATGATAGACACATGAATTCATGAATAATAAGCATCATAACATCATTCAAGATTTTCACAACATGAAATCACAATCATCATAGCAAAGTACTGATATAAGCATGAAAGTAAAGTGCAAAGTGTCATACATAACTGTCATAGAGTGGGGCCTGAGGATGTGGACTAGGCCCACGAATATAATGGCAGACCCACGAATATAATGGCATATAAGATACAATGCCACATAATATCTAACCATCTCAAAATGAAAGTATTAATCCCCAACATCACAAGGTCAAGAGATCACAGTCAAGTAGCCACATGAAGAAAGAAAAGTAGATACCGGAGTAAAGAAACCTCACCCACTCTAAAAGTTTGCATAGTCCTCTATGCAATTCCATGGTGTGAGAGGAGTGGAAGATGACGCTGATGGTCTGGGAAGCTACCTCCGCTTGCGCGAGTGAGAGGCAGAAGCCCTGGAGCTCTTGCTCTTCCCGCGTGCACTGTAGTCGGGCTCGGCCTCCTCGTTAGAAGAAATGTTCATGCGAGCTGTTGTGTCCTCGGAGAGTGCGGATAGCCGGTCGTCCATGATCGATATCTTCTCCCAGATGGATCCCATCATTTTGTGTTGTCTCTACATGTGTGCTTCCATGGACTCCCAATGCGAAGATTGGTTCTGCTAGATGTGGGTAACGGCGGTGTCCAGGTTATCAATCATCTCCCGTTGATGGAGTTGCTCCTCCCTGATTTCCTGCAACACAGACATCATAGAACCGTGAGAGGAGGTGCCACCAAAGGAAAATGCTCCCGGTGCTGGTGGTGCAGTGTCGACTGGATCGGGCTGTGCGTTCTCAACTGGCTAGATGCGCCAGTTTCCACAGACTCTGATTGATGTGCGCTCTGGGTTCGGTAGTGGAAGGCAGAATGGGCTCCCTTTGAATGTCATACAATAGGAATCTCCCTTGTGAACAATTAGCTTCATGGCAACGCAAGACTCGATGTCGAGCCTGTGGCTGCCAGTGGCTTCCAGTGTGCCGTATGGGATGATGCCCAAGGAAACTGCCAATGGTGTAATCAGGCCGCCGATCACAATCGCTCCTTTCAATGAACGGGCGGCACGGCTAAATTGCTTTACCAAATAATACCCAGAGTCCACCCTAAAATTGTGCAACATACACCAGAGATAAAAGAGCTCGGTCTGCCGAACCATACCATCACTCTCACCGCGGCCAAATAAGGTGTGGGCTAACACACGGTGGACATACTTGAGCACAAGGTTGCATAAACTAGATGCACGAGCCACGCGAGTGGAATAGATGTGCTCGTTAGTAATTGCGCCCCAAAAACCCTGCGAACACAAGGCTCCGGAAAACCAAAAATACTACGCAATTGTGAGAGAGTGAGGGTGTGTTCGATGTTACCCAACCGAAATGTCAAACGTCATGGATCGTCCTCGAGAATAGGATCGGCCTTCACTTCCAAAGAACTCAGAAATTCTAAAGTCACACCAACATAGGTGGGAGAAAATAGTCGCTGGAACTGCTCCAAACCCACTGCAGCATACATCATGTCGACGTCATCAAGCACCCCAAGCATCTGCAGTGTACCTCTGTCAAGATACCTCGTGTTGAGGACCCGGCGTTGGTGCAATATCTGATAGCGTTATTCTTGGTCAGCGTCATGAAAGATAATCCCGAACTCGTTCGGGGGAGAGGCATATGGCTATGATCGGCTGGAAGGAGTGCGCCTATGGAGAGAGGAAGAAGAGCCTGGAGTCGCCGTCGAAGATGGTCGGCGAGATGGAGGTGTAGACGTAGGCTCATACTCCTCATCGTCGGTGGCGGACGAATCAGATAGCGCCTGTTGAGGGCGTGAGATCCGCTTGGCAGCCATAACTTTAGTCCTTGGAGGCATGGTGGTTGACAGCGATCAGAAGAGGTTGGCGAGTTCTAGTGAGAAGGTCCGGTAGGAGTCGCAGAGAAAACACAGGCGGCGGACCAACTGAAAAAGAAACTCGGAGAAACTAGCGGAAAGGAAATCTGGAACCGATTGGAGAAGTAACCCGACTGGATGAAGGGAAAAGCTGGATCAAACCTCTGGAGATCTTCTTCGAGTGCTAAGAGGGAGAAGAGGCGGCGCGATCTGGTCGACTCCGTCGGAATCGGGAGGCGGCGGCGAATCGGGTCGGTAAAAGTCGAAGAACAGCGGATGCACGGGACTGAGATCCGGAGTTGCTTAGAGAGAATAGCTGAAAGGGAAATCCAGATCGAAGCCTTGAAGATGTTCTTCGTGTGTTGAGAAGATCAGAGGGAGGCGCAATCGAGTGGCGGCGGCGGTAAGGTCGTGCGCTGGGTGCCCTAGCTTCGGGTGAACACAGGATTAGAAAACCAGTGAACCCGCCCGGGTTCACCAACCCATGATGATCACTGTGGTCGGGCTGAAGCAACAGAAGCACGGGTGAATCCGCTGGGGTTCACTGATCCGTGAAGCTTACTGGACATTTTTTGGAGTTCGGAAAGATGGTGAACCCCGTGGGGTTCACCTGCCTGTGAAGCTCACTGGTGCGTCCCTGCGCGTGTAGAAATTCTGGTGAACCCTGTGGGGTTCACCAAGCCATGAAACTCACTGGTCATAAAGTATGGGCGCCTATGTACAGTGCACTTCACGGGTGAACCCCATGGGGTTCACCAGGCCGTGATTTGCATTGTTTACTTCAAAAATTCTGGGAAAATTCTGGAAAAATTCTCATGCACCCAATCTTCATCCTACATCATAAAGAGACATTAATTTAGTAGCAATCCCCTCTAGAAATCTAAAGAAATGAAAAAGAAACCAATAGTCTAAAACACTAACTAATAACAAAAAGAAACTATGCATAAAAATTAAAGTTAAGCAAAAACTTGGGTTGCCTCCCAAGAGCGTTAGTTTAAGGTCGGTAGCTCGACCATAGAAGTGTTATTCATAAATCAGAATGAAGATGAAATTACCAAGTGGTTCGTACCTTGAAGGGTCAGAAAATGATTTCAAGCTTATTTTACCTTCATCAATTACCTTAGTTGTTTCCTTATGCAAATTTTCAAATTGTACCATCCTCAAGTTGACTATTTCAGTTGAATCAAAGAGTTTCACAAAAGCTTCAGCTTCCTCATTATCCTTCACCTCATCTTCAGCTGCAAAATAGATTTTTATAGGATCCACAAACAATTCACTAATCACTTCTTGGTTAACCACTTCCTCAACAACATCAACCTTATGACAAGACCCTACAAAATAAGATATATCCTCAGGTGGTTTCTCATGTTCTATCTCCTCTTTTGATTTTTCTAGTTGAAGTATCTCAGGAGATTTAATCTCAGTGTCATGTGCAGGCATCCTAGGCTCCTCAAGTTGTTTCCTGTTACAAGTTATAATTGCATCACAATATTCTCTTGGGTCTGTTTCAGATTGGGATGAGAGTTTACCAGAGGCTATTGTAGAGGTGCTAGCTTGATTAGCCAATTGGGTTTCCAACATCTTATTATGGGCCTCAAGAGCATCTACTTTAGATGTTAGTTGTCTAATGACTTCACAAACACTCTCATTTTCCTTGGTTTGTGCTGCCACAATAGTCTCTAGTAGTGACTCAAGGTTAGACTTTTGAGGTGACACAAACTGCCTCGATTGAAATTCAGGAGGTTGCCTATAGTTAGGTTGGGGAATTGTGTTGGGATTGTTCTCATAGGAAAAATTTTCATGGTCCCACCTACTTGGATTGTACGTATTGGAATATGGGTTTAACTGTGGTCTAGGGTTGAGATTCCAAAAGGTATTGGTTTGCTTTCTAAAAGGTTCAAGTTGTGAGATTCCTAATTTGCATTCGGTGAAGCTGTGTCCTGACCATTGACTGTGATTGAAGGCCATATCCTCCAATAGGCTCATAGCATCATCCACAGTCTTGTTCATCAAAGCCCCGCCAGCAGCTGCATCAACAATACGCCTCGTGTTAAAATTTAGACCATTATAAAAGGTGTGAACAATTACCCATTTTTGAAGTCCATGATGTGGGCATATTCTCTGAAGTTCTTTAAATCTATCTCAAGCTTCATAGAGTGATTCTCTATCTTTCTGAGTAAAGCTTATAATTTGGTTACGAAACCACACAGTCTTGCTTTGAGGGAAGTATTTGGACAAAAAAGTTTGTGAAAGCTCTCCCCATGTTCTGATTGAAGCAGAAGGTATAGTATGCAACCACGCTCTAGCTTGATCCCTGAGAGAGAAAGGAAATAATCTTAGTTTAATTGCATCAAAAGAAACACCATTAATCTTAAAAGTATCACAATATTCCAAAAATACGGCTAAGTGCATATAAGGGTCTTCAGGTGGAAAGCCTCCAAACTGGCTTGTTGAACCATTGATAGTAGAGCAGGATTGATCTCAAAACTGTCGGCTTCCACATTTGGACGAGCAATGCCTGATTGTAAGTGTTGTATAGATGGAGCAGCATAATCTCTCAAAGTCTTGTTGTTCATATTTTCAACAGCCAAAGGTACTCAAGCATTCTCCAAATTCAAATATCACCTGTTCTTAAGCTCCTTAGCAAAAACTATTGATCAGACACAATGATAAAGCTTAAGAAAAGAAATAGCTAAAATAAAAATAAAAAGGAAGAAAATAAGAAAAAAAATGCTTAGTCTACTAATCCTCAGAAATATACTAATATCAACTGTTGTTCTCAGGCAACGGCGCCAAAAACTTGACACGCTCCGCAAGTGCATGGATATGTCGAAGTAATATAAAAAATGTCGAATCCCACAGGGAACAAGGTTGAGTACTAGAAAGTCCGAGTCCTAATAGCTAGGCGAATCGAAACGTGGGTTTTTGAAGACGGAAATCGAAAACAAACAAGTGTAACTACTTCGGTAGAGAAAAGATATAAGAGAGAATTCAGGGCTACGGCTTCCACCACGATGATAATCTTAATCGCACAAGAAAGATATTAGTTATTTGGTTTATTGGTTTTGCACAAGAAGTTTAACCCTAGGGTACAAGGTGCCCTCTCTCGAGTGATACACCCCGGTGTTCATTTTAGACCGACCTCCTACTCTCGCAGTGGATCGTTCTAAGACGAACCCAATGAGTTCTATGGCAGACTATGAAATCCTCGAGCGAAGACCAAGCACTCTCGTATCGAGGTCTCGCAAGTTTTACTCAGAGGTTCGACCCTTACGATCCTTCTCTCGATATGAATCGTAACAGCTAACACGCGATATTACTCGGCCAAGGTAAAACCATGAAATGAATACGTCAAAGTAAAATATGCTCACAATTCATACAAAATAACATAAATAGATACAAAGTTTGCAATTAAAATCATCAAAGGGTTTCCACCAAGCCCCGAAATAGGGTTTACGCTACAATCGTCATTGAAACGCTCAAAATCTCTCTTTTAATGAAATGAAAAGTATAAGAAAACGAAGCTAAGGGGAAGGATATGATGAACTGAAGGAATCTTGAAGAAATCGTGATGATCGTGTGTCTCAATCTCCGAAATTCTCCAAAAGTTGCCTCTGTCGCCGTGTTCTTCCGCCCGCGCCGCTTCTTCACGTGAATGCTTGATAATTAGAGCAAGAAAATTGGGGCTTTTGTATCCTCTCTCTTCGTCTCAAAGTAATCTTTCCAAAAAGTCCTCACTTGCTAAATTTGGACTTGAATCGGGTTCAAAATCGCCAAAATACTGAATGGGTGTTGGTCAACTCGCCCTAACTCGCCTTTTCCTCGATTGCTCCCCAAATATGGCACGAGAATTAGTGCTTTTATGTTCCTTGCCCTCTCCTTCTAATCAGCTTTCCATAGAATCCTCACTTGCTAAATTTGGACTCCAAACGAGTGAGAAATCAAGGAAAAATCGAGTAAGACTCGGACACGTGCGTGAGTGGGTTAGAATCATAGGTGAACCCAGCGGGGTTCACCTGCCCGTGATTCTTCCTGTAAATTTCGGCGAATAGAAGCGCGGTGCACCCCGTGGGGTTCACCCGGCCGTGCTTTTCTCTGGAGTGATTCTGGTTGAAGTTTTCAAGAAATCCGGTGAACCCGGTGGGGTTCACCTGGCTGTGAAGCTTTCTGCGAATTCTGCTGGCTGGCGACCGGGATGGTGAACCCCATGGGGTTCACCCGGCCGTGATTCTCTCTGTAAGTTTTCTGCAGCCTGGCGAAGAATCTGGTGAACCCCATGGGGTTCACCTGGTCGTATTTTTTAGGCTAACTCCGTTTAAGCCCAAATTTGACGTGTGACTTCGTTTTCACACAAGAAATCGTCCCATGGCCTCAGAATCGTCAAAATATGTCAAAAAATGGGTGTTTTTACCTGAAATTCCATAAAAGTACCAAAAAGTGAAGATTCCGAAGATATGAAGGAAACAAAGCTATAATGAGTATAAAAGTATTAAAATAAGCCTAGATTTGGCATGAAATACAACGGAAGAACACTAAAAATGCGATGCATCAGTAGACAAAATAATCCAAAATATAGTGCAGAAATAGAATTTTCTAGCGTTCTAAAAGATTTAATTTTCAGAAAATATAAACTTTTTTTAATAAAAAAAAAAAAAGCAAAACTAAGCCGCTTCGCTGCGTTGACACGTATGCGCTGCATGATGTCAGCCAAGCTAAGCGTGTTTGGGTGGACGCGTTGACGTCACCTATGCGAAACGCGTCTTGCGGACGTCGCCACGTCACCCACGTGCCGGGCGGAAGTGGGAAACGGATCCGAGTGGTTGCGATGCAGATCCGGGTGTGTTAACTGCGGATCCGATCGAATCGACAGACGCGCTGCTCACATCGTGCGACCGAACTCGCCGCGGCGAAAACCTAACGCCGCCTTTGCGAACTTTGTCGCCGCCTGTCGCTACCGCTTCAAATCCCTGTCGCCGTCGCTACACTACTCGAGTCGAGGGTTCGACGGCATCCAGATGTCGGCGAAGGTGAGCCGGGCTGAGAGATAACGTAGCCGAGGAGTCACAAGCGGCGCAGTCGAAGCTTCGAGAAGGAGAAGGAAATCCTTCGTCTGCTTTAGCCTGCGACGGCGAACTCTCCAGCGATCTCTGTAGCCAAGGCTCTCCGATTAACACCGGCGACGAGGGAGGGAGCGACGATCGGTGATGGAAGGAGTGACAGGCGACGGCGGAAATCGGGGTTCTTTAAAAAATTAATTTCTCTGTCGCCGATGGAGACGACGACAGCAAAACGAATGTTTTTTTTTTCCTCTTTCTGAAACAGTAATCAAGATTAAACAGTAAGAGAGAAATTTCGTAAACAATACAAATTTGGCGAGAACTTGGGTTTTAAGAAAAACCCTAGTTTCACAATCGTCGACCGAGGCGACAAAATGAAACTGATTTTGATTTTTTTTTTTCCGACAGTAACAAAGGAAATTTGTAGACGTTGACGGCAAAAACTAGGATTAAGATAAAATCTGATTTCTCAGTCGCCGACGGAGGTGACGACAGCGAAACAGATTTAAATAGGAAGAAAATTCGTAATGCAATATAAAAACAAAAGAAATAAATTGATACGTTGATACAAGAAATAATTTAAACTAAATTATCAGAAATTCACCTAAGATTGTTAGAATGAGGGTAGATTAAACTATTTCTATATTATCAACAAAATAATAAAATAAATAACAAGAACGAAGAACCTAGAGGCGCGGAGAAACCTGCTGTCCTTAGGTGAATTTCTGGGCCATCGTGTGAGCAAATCCAGAGAGATCACCTAGGATACAACCAAGATGCTTCTCCTGCGGATCACGACTGTGGAGAAGTTGATCGACCACCTTTGAACCTTGAGTAGCAAAAGAAAGAAAGAGAGCTGGGGGAATTATGCAAAGCTATTAGCCGTGCAAATTCTTATGTGTATAGCCCTGGGTCAGATGCCAATTTATAGGCTAAACCCCCATGGTTAGAACCGTTGGATTAAATCCGACGGCTATCACTGAAGTGCTACTAATAGCCTTGCTAAAACTAAAATAGCAAATGAAATAAATAAAATAAAACTAATTAAAAAATAGAAAACAAAAAAGGAAAGTTTTAATTTTTTTTTTAATTCCAACACAAGGCTCTAACCTTGTGGTCGTGGCTTCAAGCCCCATAGTAGGTGTTGAAATTTAATAAAATGAGATAATAGTTATTTGTTCATTATGAAGAAATTAACCTCTTATCAAGGAATTTAGAATATTTAATTTTTCTTGTATATACGGGTAATTTGGTAAAATTATACTTTAGATCGAGTTTCTATTCGGGGGCGTGTTCTAAACTACCCACTCCCCGACCCTACCCCTCTTAATGAAGACTCGTGTTTTACCTAAACCCGTCCTGAAACCAGATCAATTCGGGATTTTGCCATCAACGGCGGGTCAGGACTAGGTGATTATGGTTTTCTTGCTAACCCTAGTGGGTGTTGAAATTCGATAAAAATAAGTTAGCCACCCACCCAAGAAAAAAACTTTTAAGTGGGACCCTGGGCTCTAAACCTTGAAGTCATGGCTTCGAGGCCCATGGTAGGTGTTGAAATTTGATAAAATGATCCATAATGGAGAACTTAATTATTTTATTATAGAATTTGATCCATATTTCACCATAGGCCACTTTGTGTTTAAATCAAGCCCGTCTAGCTCATTTTCCCATGGTAGGAATTGAAATTTAATAAAATCAGATAATAGGTATTTATTCATTATGAAGAAATTAACTTCTTAGTAGGAAATTTAGGATATTTATTTTTTCTTATATATACAAGTAATTTGCTAAAATTATACATCAGGTCAAGTTTTTATTTGGTGCGTGTTCTAAAATACCCACAACCTAACCCTACCCCTCTTAATGAAGACTCATGTTTTACCTAAACCCGCCTCGAAACTCGATCAATTCAGGATTTTGCTGTCAACGGTGGGTCAAGTCTAGGTGGTTAGGGTTTTCTTGCTAAC
This sequence comes from Costus lasius, assembly GCA_027563935.2. Lineage (NCBI taxonomy): Eukaryota > Viridiplantae > Streptophyta > Magnoliopsida > Zingiberales > Costaceae > Costus > Costus lasius. The sequence continues at coordinate 127,178,204 of CM050446.2, forward strand.
CCTAGTGTACATTGGAATTTGATAAAATAAGTTAACTGCCCAACCAAGAAAAAAAAACTTGCAAGCTTAACTTTTGAACACACTCATCCAAAATGGAGAAAAGTTAGTTTTTTTTTTTTTTTTTATAGAAAAAGGGGGGGAAAGGAAGATCCTTAGGTTACATCAGTAAGGAGGAGAGTTGCCAAGTCAGGAGGCAGGCTCCCCTCAAATGAAAGACAAAGTTTGTGTACACGTGCATAATTGGCTAACCAGTTAGCTGGCTCATTCCCCGACCTTGGGGTAAAATTAAACTGGAAGACAGACCCTTGAGCTAAGTGGCGAATCTCAAGGAGAATGCTAGCATAGCTCAGGGAAGCAGGTGGCAGAGTCCCAGTGACCAGGGAAAACGCTTCCAACGAGTCGGTTTCAATAATGCAGGGGGGGAGGTGGAAACTGTCCTTGGCGAGAAAATAACACATGCCAGCATGAATAGCGAGGAGCTCCGCCTGGAGGGGAGAGTCACAGGAGCTATGGAAGGCAGCCGCATAGAGCGTCCGACCGGTGGAGTCGCGGATGAGGAAGCTCATACCAGCGTCGGAGGAGTCGACGGCCCAGGAGCCATCAGTGTTGATCTTGAGAGAGTCAGAGGGGGGGGGGACCAGGTGGTCTTGAGAAGAAGGGGGCGGCCAGCAGAGCTCTGGTGTCTAGCGAAGGCCTCCTGACAAAGACGCAAGTCCACTGCAACTAATTGAGCGATCAAAACCGAGGAGGCCCGGGCACCCTGGAAAATCACTGCATTCCGCATAATCCAAATATGCCAAATAGTAAGAAGAAAGATCTCCGGCCAAACATCACCAAGGAGAGAGCCAGCGCGGAACCAATGCCCCTCAAAAAGAAGAGTACGTGCGCGAGACTCCACCAGAACACCTTGAAGTATCCTGCTCCAGACCGCTAAAGCAAAAGGACAGTGAAAGGCCAAGTGGTTAATGGTCTCACTCTCAGTGCCACACAGCACACAAGTAGAGTCAGGAATCAGAGCCCATCTTCATAATCGGTCACGCGTAGGCAGTTTAAAATGCAGCAGCTTCCAGCCAAAAGATTTAACCTTGGAGGGGAGGTGTAGGCGCCATAATTGCTTCCAAGGCTGCAGGATAGGGACCGGGGGACAGCGCTCGAGGAGGAGCGTGCGGTAAATGGCCTTAGCAACGGGAAGGCCCGGCGCACTGCAATCCCAGATCCAACGATCCTCCTCATGACTAAGACAGATGTTGTGCTTGAGAATGGTGCTATGAAGACCAGGCCCAGCCCACCTCAAAATAAGATCCCAGTTCCAATCACCATCGAGGGTAAGAGAATCCACAGTAACCCCAATAGGAAGAGAAGGGTCGAAGTGTGAAGGCATGTGACTCAAAGGTATGGAAGAGCACCATGGATCCATAAGGACGGACGTGCACTTCCCATTACCGATAATCTTGGAGAGGTGTGACCGAAGAAGCCCCAGGTCACGGATAAGAAGGCGCCAAGGAGCACTCGCCGTGGGGAACCGCCGGGGATGCCAAGGAGATAAGAGGCCATATTTGGCAGTGCAAAGCCGAGCCCAAACCGTATTCTCCTGATTAAGAAGGGCCAGGATCCGAGGTCCGTTCAAAGCAGCACGGATCAGAGTGAAGTCCCGAATATGAAGACCCCCTAAGTTCTTGGGTAGCCTGACAGTCTCCCAATTGATGAGATGGAGGCCGTGAGCGGCAGCGGAATTCTCCCAAATGAAGTGGCGAATGAGTTTATTTAGTTGCTCCAGATGGGTGCGCCCGATGCCACCAGCAATCAAGTGATGAATAGGGATGGAAGAAAGGACAGACTTGGCAAGCGTGACCCGGCCGGCCTGAGAAAGGTAGCAGTTCTGCCAAGTAGCAAGCCGCTGAAGTAGTAAATCCCGGCAGTGATTAAAGTTGGAGCGGCAGTGGCTGGAGATACCAACGTGTACCCCCAAGTACCTGAAAGGAAAAGAACCCTTTCTCATGCCAAGCGAAGAGGCAATACGCTCCTTGGTCACGGGAGAACAAGCACCGAGAAAATATATGTAAGACTTGGCGAAATTAACCTGCAGACCGGAGAAGTGTTGAAATTGAGCCAGGAGCAGGGGAATCTGCCTACAGGTCCGAGGGGTAGCCCGCAAACACAGAATGAGGTCGTCAGCATAAAGTAGGTGGGAGATCTGGTGGCCTCGAATTGTAAATGGATCAATAGAACCAGTGTGAACCGCATGGTTGAGAATCGCCGAGAGTAAGTTAGCGCACATAACAAAAAGATACGGGGAGAGGGGGTCGCCCTGTCTAATACCACGGTGTCCAGCAAAGGCCTGGGATAGGTGTCCGTTGATGCTGCAGGAGAAGGACGGAGAGTGGATACACGCCTCAATCCAGCTGATAAACTGTCCCGGGAGGTGGAGAAGATGCATGGCGTGGATGATCGCCTCACGGCTGACCGTGTCGAAAGCCTTAACCAGGTCAATTTTTAGGAGGACCAGAGGATGTTTACCCTTACGCCTGGACATGCTATGAACCACTTCCTGGACCGTGAGAATGTTGTCGTGGATATTGCGCCCTCGGATAAAGGCAGACTGCTCAGGGGAGATGAGTGAATTCATAAAAGGTTGCAACCGATTGGCAAGGGACTTGGCCAGGATTTTGTAGAGAACGTTGCACATGGCAAGGGGACGAAAATCAGTCACCTCCATGGGATGGCGACACTTCGGAATGAAGATCATAGTAGTATCACCCCAGCCAGAAGGCATCTCAGAAGATTGTTGGAAGCGGGTGAGGGCGTGCAGAATGTCCTGGGAAATCGTAGGCCACGAGTATTTGTAGAATTCAGCCGTGAAACCATCCGGCCCTGGGCTCCTGCCTGAACCGAAGTCATGAACAACAGCAGCAATTTCGTCTAAGGAGAATCCTGCAGTAAGGCGGGCGTGATCAGACTGGTCCATTTGAGGGATATAAGGTAGTAGAGAGGGGGGAAACGCAGCCGAGAGATGGGTAGTAGCCGACTGCGAAGACCACAGATGCTGGTAGAACTGTTGGAAGTGGGCACATATAGCATTGGCGTCATAGATAAGGTCGCCAGGAGACACCCGCAGATGAGCGATGAAGTTAGCACGCCGGAGAAGAGTGCAGTGACTATGGAAAAACTTGTTATTAGCATCACCATATCTGAGCCAATGGCATTTAGAGAGGGTCTGCCATTTGATACTAAGTTGAGTGGAGAGAGCCGCCGCAAGGTGGACCAAGCTCCGCAGGGAACGCTCCTCGTCGCGCCTGAGGGGACGCCGGGCCTCAGTGATCTCAATAGACCGGATAGCAGAGTTGGCAGCCCGAAGTTTCGCGTCAAGATTACCAAGAAATCCTTGGTTCCACTGTCTAAGCTCCTTACGAAGAGACGAAAGCCGGTCCTGGAGGGAGAGATCGGTGCCATCGGGACGAGGCCAATGAGCAGCTATAAGACGACCCGCAGCAGGGTAATGAGTCCAAATCTCACGAAAGCGAAAAGGAGGGCGGGGGTTGCGATTAGTCGGACGAATTTGAATAAGGAGCAGGCTGTGATCAGAAGTCCCCCGAGGAAGGTGTTGAACCATAGAGTTGCCAAAGTGCCAGAGCCACAGGTTGTTAGCTACGACCCGGTCAAGCCGACTGAGAATTCGCCTGGAGCCCGTCTGGTTGTTGCACCAAGTATAAGGAGAGCCAGAGAATCCCAGATCAGAAAGACCTTGGGACTGTAAGAACTGCCGAAAATATTTGGTAGAGCTGTTAGCGCGAAAGGGAAGACCACCGCGCTTTTCGGACGGGTCAAGGATACAATTGAAGTCTCCACAAGCCAACCACGGAGTGTCTTGGAAATCCACAAGGCTGAAATCTCGAAACATTCGGTTGCGGGCGGAGTAGTGATGACTGGCATAAAAACCAGTCAGCATCCAGGCGATGGAACCCTCCTTCACAATCACACTGAGGTATTGGGCAGCAGAAGCTAAAGGAGCAATAGTGCAAACTTGAGAGTCCCAAAGTAGAAGGAGCCCGCCAGAGCTGTAAAGAGCAGGCACATGGAAGGAAAGCCAGCTGCGACCCATAGTTTTCATGAAGGAGCGAACACCATTATCGTCCAGATGAGTTTCCTGAAGAATGATGAGAGAAAGGTGATGTTGGCGACGCCAAACACGAAGCATAGTCATGGTGGGTTTTTTAGCAGCCCCCCTGCAGTTCCAACTGAGGTAGTTCATGAAGAAACAACAAAAGAAGGACAGCAAATAACCAGGGGCGAGGACTAATCTCCCGTAGGCTGGGGATAGAAATCTCGAGCTCTCTTGGAGCCTGAAACCTGTGAGTCCATAAAAGCATCAGGGCAGTGTATATCAGGATCAAGATCCTCTTTCCGGCCACCGAAGATGTGTTCAAACTTGTTGGCAATAGTGCGTATCCTCCGCTCCGAGACAGCAGGCGGAGTATGGTCCTCCCCCGAGGGATCGGGAGGGGGAAGAGTAGCCAAATGGGATGTCGGATTGGAGGGAGAGGGCACATCAAATAAGGACATAGGAGGCCGAGAGGAGCCCGCCACCAAAGGAAGCTTAGCGCGAGATTTAGACGCCCGACGAACCCAGAGGGCAAGGGGGGCATCCTCCTTCAATTCATTGGTAGGGGAGGGCTCTGTAGACTGAGTGCATCGGCGTGAAGGAGCGTCATCCGGGGAGGGGGTAGGAGAGCAAGGGGCAGGGCCAACATCCGGGCGGTCGCTCGTGTGGTTTGCAGCCACAAGCGAAACACGAAAGGAGTCCGGGTGGCCTTTGTCATCAGCAGGCTTGCATTTTCTGAGGTTGCGGCGGCGGCGTTCCACCCTTATCCATGGGCACGGGTCAGACCCTAAAGCACGCGGAACCGGCAGATCCTCAGAAACTGCATCAGCAGGAGAGCCAGCAACCGGAGGCTGCTCGGGACCAGAGTGGGGAGGGGGAACAGCAACATCCAGACAATCCTTACGGTGGTGGCCGAGGCGTCCACAGCCTTCACAGAACGCCGGCAAGTTCTCGTAAGAGCAGACTTGGAAGAAGTCAGCTCCTTCCGGCCCTATCCAAAGACCTTCCATGAGAGGATGCTCAAGATCAACTTCCACACAGAGGCGAATGTACTGCCCCCGGTTCTCGGTAAAGGCTTTCTCATCTATTTTGAGGGGTCGACCAATCTTGGATGCAATAGCAGTGAGGGAATCAGCCTGCCAGTATTCAAAAGGCAAGCCGGGGAGACGAACCCAGATAGGTGATTTGCGGATGCGGTGCAAAAGAGGCTGGAAATTTGGTTCCCAGGGGAAGAGGTGGAAGAGCTCGCCGAGGACAGACCAAGGACCGCCCACCAGAGTTTCGAGAGCTATTGCTTGCGAGGGGAACCTGAGCAGATAATAGCCATTGAGCATATCCAGAACAGCAGTAGGAGAGTTGGGTCCCCAGACACGGTGCACCGCCGACCGAAGGATCGGCAACGGAGGGGATTTGGTGAGAAATCTGCCAATGAGGCAAGACTCCCACTGAGAGCGCCAGGAGGTAAGATGGTCGTCAGAGAAGACCACTCTATTCTTGTAACGACTGGAGGTGGCATGTAGCGATTCTTCAAATTGTTGTGAGAGTTTGGAGTGGCCTCCAATGTTGTTGTTGAAGAGGTCGCGCCACGCACGACCTGCGTGAGAGCGGCCTGTAGACGCCGAAGAAGAAGAGGGAACCACGGGAGGGGGTTCCCGCAAGACGGGGGCTACGGAGTCGGCTGGCGGCTTCGAACGGTGAGGAGGAGGGCGACGGGCAGGCGGAGCGGACATTAGGGCTATGAGAAAAAAAAAAAAAAAAGTTAGTTATCTTATTAGAGAATTTGAGGAGAAATAAGTCGATGTATTCTTTAATCAAAGTTATCTAGCTAAATTGGTAGACCACAAGGCTCTTATCCTTGTGGTTGTGGGTTTGAGCCCGATTAGTGGGTGTCAAAATTTGATAAAATGAGATAGTAGCCACACATCCAATATGGAGAAATTAACTACCTTAGTGGGGAATTGGATCCTTAGGCACCCATCCATTATCATCGAGAAATTAGCCACCTCACTCTCTAATTGAGCCACGATGGTTGTTAGGGATGGCAACATGGTGGGTCTAGGGCGGGTTTTACTAAACCCGACCCGACCTCGCTACTCTTAAACTCATCTCTAACCTTCACCCTGACCCTAAACCCAGCGGGCTTAAAATACTAATATATAAAATACCAACTAAGGAGTGTGAAATTTTGGATTTTTAATTTTCTTATATACAAGGGTAATTTGGTAAAACTATACTTTGGGTCAGGGTCGGGTTCGTGTTTGAGGTGGGTTCTAAGGTACACAAACCCGTGACTCTCAAACCCATCCTCGACCCCGATCCTAAACTTGGTGGGGTTAAAAAATCATATTTATACTAGACCACATCAGGGATTCAGGTCCTCACGGGGAAATCCGACCTTGAAAAAGAATGAACTAAAATGTTATTCTCATGTAATCCTAATATATATAATACAAACTAAGGAATGAGTTAAGTGACGAATTTAGAATTTTTAATTTTCTTATTTATAAAGGTAATTTGGTTAAAGAAAACCTATAGTCGGGTTTGTGTTTGGCGCAGGTTCATGTTGGGGCGGTTTCTAAAATACACAGACCCCACCCCGCCCTGCTTGATGAAGACTTGTGTTTAACCTGAACCCACCCCGAAACCCAATTAATTCGCGATTTCCCTATCAATAGTCGGTTGGGTCAAGGTGGATTAGGGTTTTCTTGCTAACCCTAGTGGATTTTGAAATTTGATAAAATGAGTTTGCCACTCATCCATCATGGATCTTTATTTTGCCATGATCTAACTTATTTTTAGCAAATTTTTTTTAACCAAAATGAGTTAGCCACCCATTCATAACCATCTTATTTTCCACCCATCTAGCTTTGTTGTTAGAGCGTAAATCTTTTAACTTTGTGGTTGTGCGTTCGAACCTAATGATGGGCATTGGAATTTCATAAAATGAATTAGTCATCCATCAGTATAGAGAAATTAGCCAACTTATTAGGGAATTCAAACCATACTTTGCCTTGTCTAATCTTATTTTTAATTAAAAAAATATTTATTTATCTAAAATAAGTTTCACCCCCATCCATTATAGGGAAACTAGTCACCTTTTTTTATTAAGCTTGTTTAGCTCAATTGGTAGAACGCAAGTTTTTTAAACTTATGGTCGTGAGTTTGAGTCCTTAACCCCGACTTCTCCAAACCAATTTCCGACTCTGAACCCGACGGGTTTAGAAAACCCAACCCCACACCCGGCCTAAAAAATACGTATATATTATAAATAATATTTTAAAATTATTTTTCATTCCGTATTCATAATATATAAATAAAAAATATTTTACATAAACTACATAATCATTTTTACATTAAACTACTATAAATTTAATACCTAAATTATAACTTAGAAAGAGTAAATTTATCATTTTAATGATCGGGACAGGTACCTAAATTCCCATACCCAACTTTATCTCATCGGGTTTTCCTCGAACCCGACCCAAGACCCAGTCGACTCGGGTTTTCCCCGTTGACTTCGGGTCGGGTCGGGTCGGATCGAGGCGAGGCAAAGATGGATTTTCTTGCCATCCCTACTTATTAGAAAATTGGATCCATATTGTGCTTTATCCAATCCTATTTTTACTAAAAAAAATATTTATTTAACTAAAAAGAGTTAGCCCTGAGTTAGCCACCCATCCAACATGAAGAAATAAGATATTTTATTCAATAATTAAGCTTATCTAGCTCAATTAATAGAGCGCGGCTCTTAATTTTGTGGTTGTAGGTTTGAACCCCCATGGTGGGCGTCGAAATAGCCACCCATTCATTATAGAGAAATTAGATGTCTTATTAGGGAATTTAATTCATTGACTCGACCCGTATGGTGGGCACTGAAATTTGATAAACCTAAGTGAATAGTCACCCATCCATAATGGAGAAATTAGCCACCTTATTAGAGAATTTGATCAATACTTCCCCTTATGTAGTTTATTTTTAATAAAAAAAATTTATTTAACTAAAATGAGTTTGCCACCCATCTATAATGGAGAAATCAACCACCTTAATCATTAAACAAACTTGTCTAGCTTAGTTGGACGAGTGCAATACTTTTAATTTTGTGGTGTGGGTTCAAGCCTTACGGTGACTATCAAAATTTGATAAAATAAGATAGTAGCAACCCCACCTTATTAGAGAATTTGATCAATATCAAGCTTATCTAGCTTAGTTGGTAAAGTACAAGGCTTTTAACTTTGTGATCGTGGGTTTGAGCCCAACGGTGGGTACTCGATGAGGAGAGTCGAGTCTATTCGGGATTTCCTCATCAACGACGAGTCGAGTCTGCGTTTTCTTTTTAACTCTAATGGATGTTGAAATTTGATAAAATTGAGTTAGCCACCCATCCATCATAGATCTTGTATTTGCCATGTCCTAACTTATTTTTAATAAAAAATAATTATTTAACTATAATGTGTTAACCACCCATCTATAGCTATGTATTCTTTAATTAAGCTTGTTTAGCATAGTTGTTTGAGTATATTATTTTTAATCGTGTGGTCTTGGGTTCAAGCCCGATGATGTGTGTTGAAATTTGCCACAATAAAATATTTAATTAATAAATTAAATTATAATATATAATATAATTAGCAAAATATATTAAAATTAATTAATTGTATATCAATTATATATTATAATTAAATAAATTTTGTTTTTAAAATTTAAAATAATTATTTTTAAAAAATTATTAATTTTTATAAGATTAATAATTAATTATAATTTAAATTTTATTAACTGTTTTTAAACTAATTAATTTAAGATTATTATATTATATTATATATAGATATATATATAGCGCACGCGAACCTCACAGCTACAGTAGCTAAAAGCAGTAAAAACCAGCTTTGTGAATAGTGCCAGATTTTCATTATTCTCCAGCAAAGAAATCAGCTACCTTATTATTTAAATAACCTATCTAGCTTAGTTGGTCGAGTGCAAGACTCTTAATTTTGCGGTTGTGTGTTCAAGTATTATAGCATATCTCATATATAAGGAAATCCGACCTTAATAAAGACTTTATATGATATTATATGAAAATATGTATATGCTATACGATATTTTAGCTATTATACGATATTGGGTATTATAAGAAAACTCTTAGTGTTATATGAGAATACATACAAATTTTCATAAAATATAATATAACACTTATATCATATATCATTAACGAGTTATCGTATAATTCTTAAAATATCGTATAACGAGTATGCAAGTACTCTATTGCGATTGTTGCAGCAGGCTATCCTGCCCCAAAAATTTTTTCTTTTAATTTTCCCATCATCATTTTTATTAAAGTAGTGAAAATCAAATTTAGGTTATCAAATAGACTACCTAATCATATCTTGACAAGGTAACGAATCAAGTCATTGGGTCACAAAATGTTTTTTAAGTCTAATTAGAACCTAAGCCTTTTAAACATCCATTAATAATTTAAATAAAATCGGTATTTATAAACGGATATAGAAAAAACAATCCGACCTGCCGGATTCAAACCAGCGACCTAAGGATGAACTGTTTATACTACAGTCCTCCGCTCTACCATCTGAGCTAACTGTGGCAATTTGTTTAACTGTGGCAATTTGCCAATAAATTAAATTACGTAAAAATACCTTCTAAATCAATTAAGTTAGATCTTTCTTATCATTTAGAAATATTAAATTTTAAAATAAAATTTAAAAAATCATTAACGTGGGTAAGTCAAAATTTTTTTGCTTGACGTTGACTTATTATTATGCTCATAAAATAGATATATTTTTATGGGTGCAGATACAATATATATAATCCTTTTAGATCAAAATAGGTAGGACAGTGTGGATCAAATTTTAAAGACTTATCCAACTATTAGGGTCTCCTTACAATTTTTTATAGAGACTGTATTTAGACTTAACAATTTGGGTCAATAAATCATAAACACATCGTGTCAGTTGTGACCCATGCTCTAATTAAATCAACTCAAACACGATTCGTTTAATTAATTGGGTCAAACTGTCTAACTCGAACACAACTGAATATAAATTAGGGCAACCTGACACGATATCCATAACCCATTTATTAAATGAGTCATTTATTATCCTAATCTGCTTGATATTTATTATTCATATTTTAAATATAAATAATAAATTGATAAATTTTTTTATTAAAATTAATAAAAATTTAGGCTTATAACTGGGCCGAAATCTAGATTAGAAGATATTTTGGCTTATGAGTGTGCCAAAATCTATGTCAAAAAATAATTATAAGATATTTGGACTTATGGGCTAACAATAGGAGTTGGGCAGGCTTTTGCGAGTCAACCCGATTCGGATCATAAATGGGTTAATCTGTTTATGACCCGAATATGATTTATTGCTGATCTGAACCCGTCTAATTTCGTATTGAGTCAGCAGGTCAGGTTAAGTTTTGCCAGGTCTGATTGTATTCCTATAAATTATTTTTTCAAAATTTTAATATAATGTGATGAAAAAACAAATTTTAGTACAATATCAAGAAAAAAAAGTTATTATAACGTGAAAAACTCATATAGCTTCAAAAGCAGAAATTCAGTGGCAAACAACATGATCCAAGAAATGAATCACAACTGAAAGCAGAGTCACTCGTTGCAGTCCTAGCCATCCCCAACGACGGCTGTGGTGGCGGCGGCGGCGGCGGCAGATGGTGTTGGGCTTCAGTCATCGGAGTAGCAGTTCTTGTCTAATCCCTGATGGCCGCTGACGGTGCAGCCAGTTTCGCAGGCCTTGCTGCATTCGGAAGCGTCGCCTTCGGTCGTGCATTGGCTGAGGCACTTGCAGTAGCATTCGTCGCCTCTCGCGGAGGCGGTGGAGGCGGCGGAGAAGACCAGCAGGGAGATGAAGACGATAGCGAAGGCCTTGCTGCAAGCCATTGTGTCCTCCTCTTTATTCTTTTCTTCTGACTTACTCGTCTCTTGCGCTCGGAAAATCAATTAACTACGTCGTCGCAGTCGATGATCCCTGGTGGCGGATTCATTTATAGCGGCCGGAAATTGAATCTAGAGGTTGCGGAGACTTGGAGCTAAATTTAGCTAATTTTACGAGGACGGAAGCTGTGTGAGGTAGGCAGCGGCTTTTGTGTTGGCGACCTCCTACATTGTTGGAGAACCTTTGACTTTGCTCCATCCGTGGAGCCGGTCAATGGAAATTAATTTGAACTTTCATTAACTCGTAAATCATAAAAGAAAAACAAGCCTCTCTATCTCTCCAGAAGCTTTGGTGAGTCGTTGACTCTGAAATAATGAACATTAGCTCACAAGTCAACTCAGAAGGAAGCTCTTGCTTGTCTAACAAAAGAAGAAACAGATATGAACTGATTCGAATGTTAGTCAACTAAGCTTCGAAAGGACACATTACTTTTATAAGATAATTAGTTAAGAGCAAAGATCTACAAATCAATCAACGGTTCAACTCTAATTTGACCTTGCAGTTCGCCTTCAGACTTTACAACTTCATCTGCGATCTTGAGGTATCAATGCGAAGACTTTTGTGAAAGCATTAACGACAGATTCAGGTTGACCATACAAAGGTTTATGTTCCTCTCGAAGACCTCCAGGAAACCAAAGAAAGATCACAGAGGACAGAGAGGAAAAGATCATACAAAGGTTTACTTGCGTCTACGTGGATGCGTCTACGTGGATAGAAACAATTAAATAATATTCACCTCTGTCTAACACAGGGTTGGACTAATAATCTAACATGAACTGATTCATCTTCAATCTCTTCAGCGCTTCTTCACCAAGTGATCAACGGTTTACAAAAGTCCTTCGCTTCCAGGGCATGTAATTCTTGTTCGACATCAGCCACCAAAACCTCTTCCTGTTTTTTGCTTTCAATCGCCACTAGCTTCTTCTAGTTCCATAAAGCTTTCATGGTTTGTGAGGGCTTCCAAACTTTTCCAACCGTGAGCTCGCTATCAGAGCCTGCAAATTGAAGCAGAATGTTTTGAATCAACGTGCATGAAATTAATGAAGCAGAGAATTTATGTTGATTGATTGATTCTTTCTCACCTCCTTTTCCCAATCGCATCTGATTGTTATGAAGGCCAAGATTACCGTCTGAACTGCTGTTCCAGCGATCATTCCAGCCCAAATGCCCTGCGGAATGAAGCATTTCGATAGAATCATTGCTGCTACTGAACTGTGTTCTTACTGAGCGAATCAAGTAGCTGAAGCATACCAGAACTCCCAGGTTCAAGGTCCAACCCAGGAGAACTCCAAGAGGCACTCCGATCAAGTAGTAAGTGCCGATGTTAACGTAGGCGACGAGAGCTTGCCAGCCCGAGCCAACAGCGACGCCTGCACAGATCGACGAAATCGATCTCATGAATGGATCAGTTCAGAGCTAGAAGTTGAGCTTGCTGATGATCACCTGAAAGAACTGGCTGGATGCTGTTGAGCAGAATGGTGAAGGCCAAAAGAAGGGACAGCTTCTCCACCGCCTCAAGCACAGGGGCGCTCGAGGTGAAGATGAGGGCGAACTTGTCGTGGAGGGCCATGACGACGACCCAGAAGCAGAGGCCGATCGCTGACGAGGTCACCACCGACACGATGGTCGCAAACCTCGCGCCTCTGCCGTTGCCTGCGCCGAGCTCGTTTGCCACTCTCACTCTGTTGTGTTTATCATCAGAAACATGGATTAGCCATTTAGTTTTACCAGATTTATCACCATAAGCAACAGTAGTGCAGTACAGAATGCAGATAGATTTGTCTTTTTCAATTCACTGTTTGAAATGCATTGCCTTTCTACTTGCTTTTACTCAAATCCCTGATTGAATTAAGCTAGGCCGAGAGAAATGTCTGCCATGGGAATCAAGCTTTTGACTGCAGGACAGAAGAAAGCTTGTGTTCTCCATGGAAACTTTTACCAGCTCGCCGACGGTGGTGTTTGGCCTGTGAATCTTTTAAAAACCACTTTATATTTTGGTACGAACTTTTCAGGCTACATTAAAAGAACTAGAGAAGAACAGCTATTTTTTTCTAGTTATCTACACAGAAGATCTTTCATACCCTGTTCCAGCAAAAAATGCCAAAGGAATCATCAGCTCCCATCCATTTATACTCATGCTGCCGCCCCCATGAAGATCAAATACAAAGCTATCAGTAAAAAAAAATAGATGTAGTTGAATTACTCGAATGAAGAACTTGCTCACCAGATGGAGATTGCGTCGACAGCGACCTTTGCGTTCTTAAGATTCCCGGTCAGTAGGATGAGGATTCTGTAGTACCAATTCTCCAAGCTGCGATCGGAAAAGAATGAATATTTAAGCATGAGGGGAGGACGAAAACTTGTATTGGGAGGAACGTATGGACGAACCAGAGCATGACACCGGAAGCAGCGGAGAGCTTCAAGAAGTCCCACAGGCCGGCGAAGGCCTCCATTGAGAAACCTTTCCACGTGTCGGGGCAGCCACCGCAGACGACGTAGCCAAACTGGAGGACGACGAGCGCCCACCAAGAGAAGTTGAGTGTGAGGGTGGTGCCGACCAGGCCGAACTGGAGCACGGAGACGAAGAGCCACGTCACGAAAATGTGCACCACGAGGGCGATGGCGGAGACGTAGGCGTTGATGGCGTTCTTGAGCTGGCACTGCAGGAAGCGCTGCAGGGGGAAGAGGAAGGCAAAGGAGAAGTGGAGGGGGATGAACCAGAGCGACACCTCGCCCGCCTGCTTAGCGAGGTCCGGCGGCTGCCCGGTGAGGATCAGGATCGGGGTGGCGAAGAAGTAGACGGGGAGGAGGAGGATGGCGCAGAGGAAGAGCACGATCCACGACCGCTGCATGTACACCCCCAGCATGTGGTACTTCTTCGCCCCGAACGCCTGCCCGCACAGCGTCTCCAGCGCGCTCGCCATGCCCAGCTGCAATCAAATTGATTGAGGTCTGAACTGACAAAAAGTTGCTCAGCGGAGATTATTATTATTACCATGAGGCCGAAGTTGAAGCCGACGAGGACGGTGTTGGCGATGGAGATGGAGGCGAGCTCGAGGTCGCCGAGGTGGCCGGCGAAGGCCTGGGTGATGACGTTCATGCTGTAGGTGACCACCCTGCTGAAGATCGCGGGGCCGACGATCCTCCAAAGCTTCTTGGACTCGATCCAGATCCTCTTCCCCAATCCAAGCTCCTCCGTTTCTCCGTCTCCATTCAGGAGCGCAACTCTCTCTTCTCCGCCCTCCATCTCGTCTGCAATTTCCTTCCCCTCTTTCTTCTCTCTTGTCTTCTTGCGCCCTCTTCTCGTCTGTTGTTCTCGTTTAAGATCATAAATAATATTGTCGTCGAAGCAAGGAACGTATGTCTTAACTTGGCTGTATCAGCCGTATGCGATTTGAACTTCTCCATCGAACAAGTCAAAATGAATGTGGGACCATTGCCAATTAAAAATAGTATCCATTTATTCGATAAAACAGAACATTGTAATTTAAAGAGAATAAGCCCTGAGAGATCATACATACGCTGACAAATCCAGAGAAGTTGACATTATTCGGGGTTGGTAAAATTGGTTTTTATCATTATTAAAAAATTTGATAAATTTGGTTCGGTTAAAAATGTTTTAGTTTTGGTAACAGTAATTAGTTTAGTAAAAATTAATTTTCGGTATTCGGTTCGGTTTTTAAAATTCGATTCGATAAAAAATTGAATTTACCGGTACTAAGTATTAAATTAATAAGTTCGGTAAATTCGATTTGATAAATTATCAAATTTATCGATATAAATATAAAATTATTAAATTTTATTTGATAAATATATAAAAATAAAAATATTATTATATTTATATAGATAAAATAATTTAAATTGGTAAATCGATAATTTATCATTTTTTCAGTAAATTCAGTTCGGTAAAAGATCGATTTTTTTAAAATTTGATTCGGTTTCAGTTTTAAAAATTTCAGTAAAATAGAATTTAGTAAATTCGATTTTGGTAAATTCCGTTCAGTAAAAACCGAATGCTCACCCCTAGTTGACAACCTCATTATGTGGATTTGTCAACTCTTGGAAATTAATTAATTGAAGGGTCAAAGAGGTAAAAGCATGAAGCAATCTTACGATCGGAAAGAAGTCAAAATGACTATTGTCTCTTATCCTTAATTTCGGGCAGTTGGTTCTTAGTAATCATTTGTCAGCCGTTGGAAGATTTTTTTCATGTAGGAAAAATGCCAAAAATGCAGTTATCTAATTAAGTTCGATCCCTAATAATTATTAAAATCCAAGTTATAGTCTCAATCTATGGACATGGCCATGACATTTACTTGCGTATGTCCCAGATGTTAGGCAATTATGATGAAGTCCCACATACATGCATACATGATTAGAGGACCGGATTCAAGAGCCACATGACGTCAGCAGTGACGAAATTATTTGTATTTAAATAAAAATATATAATTACATAGTTATTATGCACCTCTCTTAGCCACGTAGCTGTTTGGAATCAACTTTTCTTCTTAATATATCGACCACAGGCGATCAGTCAATTTATGACATGGATGCGCCACCATGTGCTTGTATCATCAACGTCATCGCCGTTCTCATCTTACTCTCATGTAAACCTCACAAAAATAGAGCCTCCGTCTCGAAAACTGTAACTAAAAAGAAAAAATAAGGTTGAAACTAAAAACGAATGGAAAGAAAAAGACTTTTTATTCTCTGTTTCGGGAAGAAACAAAATATGAAAATAATTTTTAAAAAATTATAATTAAATTAAAAGTGTGTTTAACAATTGGTGGAATTTGCTTAAACAAGTAAATAACTCGGCTCGATAATGTTCATTGAAGCTTAAGGGCCTGTTTTATTAGGGAGAAAATGAGGAAGACAAGAAACAAAAGTATTATTTCTCTTGATTTATTGGGAGGACTGATTTGGAGGGGAAGAAAAGTAAATTACTTTTCTCTCCTTTTTGGTTCTCTCCAAATTGGAGAGAAAACAAAAATCACTCGTGACGTCCTCCCCGCCTCCTCGTAGGGGTGTGCACGGTTCGGTTAACCGAACCGTGTGTCAAAAAATCGAACCGAACCGGTGGGATCGGTTCGGAGAAATTCTGAACCGATCCCGAACCGTTTGTACCGGTTAACCGATGTTCGGTTAACCGGTTTTTCGGTACGGTTAACCGAAAACCGACGGTTAACCGTATTATTTATATATTTAAAAAATATTTAAAATTATAAAATAATTTAAAATTAGTAAATAAAAATATTCTCGGTTAACCGTTAGTTTTTTGTAGTTAACCGTTGGTTTTCGGCGGTTAACCGTTGGTTTTGACGGTTAACCGGTTCGATTTTATATAAAATATTTATTTTTATATATAAATAAATATTATATATATAAATATTATATAAACGGTTCGGTTCGGTTAACCGCGGTTCGGCCAAGTTCCGAACCGTAACCGAACCGATAACCGGTCACAAGTAAAAAACCGAACTGATTAAGAACCGTTCGGTTCGGTTAACCGGAAAATCGGTTCGGTTCGATTCGGTTAACCGCGGTTCGACGGTTCGATGGTTTTTTTGCACACCCCTACCTCCTCGTGGCATCCTCCTCGCCTCCTTCCCTGCCTCCCTCTCACCTCCTTCCCCGCCTCTTGCCTCACCTCCTCCTCGCCTTCGCAAGTGCGAGCGCTGAGTGCCGTTGTGAGCACCGTCGCCCACCACCGTCACGAGCGCCGACCACCGACCCCTTCGAGAGCGCAAGCGCCGTCGCAAGCGCAAACGCATATGTCCCCATTTTTTTGCACGTGCAACGCACGTGAGTATATTTCTTCTCCTCCTTTTTTTCTTTCCTTCTCTATGTTTTTTTCTCCCTAATTTTCTATCTCTCCAAAAAAATAGACCCTAAGTCTTCTTCCTGGCATTGCTGTAGCTCATAGGCAGGGCAGGAGAGGCGGCGGCTCATCAGCGATAATCCAGCGAATATGTTGTAGTTGGGAACCAATTCCTGCAAAGGACATGTTGGTTGAGTTTACATCACAAAGGCAATCGGTCGGCGCCAGATGGGGTGAGACAAGGATCAGCGGACGAAATGGGGACTAGAACAGGGGAGGCACAGTGATGGCTCGACGGTGGACGCCTAGTGAGCCTGCTATGGTTGAGAGTTGTGAAGGTACCAAGGGAATCATTGCAAATGTCCGGAGGTCAAAGGTGGTGGCCCAGCGTAGAACGGAGCGAAAATAGTGGATCAGTGGCAAACAAGGGGAGGTGAAGATTTTCATTCAATCTAGCAAATCTGGTATGTGATGATCAGATCCTTCCTAGTGGAGATGCAAGCTTGGGAGGAGAGTGTGTGGCTAGAGTTTAGGATGATCTGATAGCTAGGATCGTCGTTGGTGTCTAAACCGTTGGTGTCTAAACGAAGATAGGATTGGAGTTGGACTTGGGTTTCTGCAGATAAAAAAACTTAGGAAATTGCGAAGCAAACGGAGGACTAGTTGACCCTTTTTCATGTTTGTAAAAAAAATCTATCAAAAGAAAATCTTGACAAAATAAATCAAGTGAAAATATGACAAAATAAGGATGACAGCAAATAGGATATCCGTATTTTTCATATAACCCATATTTTAATTCAGATAATTTTTCTACTATTCGTAGGGGTGTGCAATTCGGTATTTACTGATCAGTTTGATAATTTTGGTTTGATTAAATCGGTATCGGTATCGATATCAGTAGTAATTTTTTTATAAATCGGTTATCAATATCGGTATCGATAATTTTTTTTTCAGTTAGGTAAATAACTGATTTTACCGATTAAGCTTTATGTACTCGATTTTACTCGTTACCCATTTACTCGATATCTGTATCGGTAAATTTTTGTTCGATTTGGTAAATTCTACGTTACCTGTTTGCTCGGTTAATTGGCAATTGAGTTTTTTATTCGGTAAATTCAGTTCGGTAGATAATCAGTAATTTCCTTATTCGATTCAGTATCAGTTTTTAAATTTTTAGTAAATTTTAAATCGGTTCGGAATATTCGGTCGGTAAATACCGATTGCACACCTTACGAATAACTACCTATTTATTTTTTAGAATCTCTACCCTATTAAAATTTAATTATCTGAACCCTATAAATACCTGACTAAAATATCTAATTTCAACTTATATATATGGTTACTTGAATAAAATTGAAATACCCGACCCTATAAAAACCATAATAATAATTAAATTTTGAATAAGATAAAATAGATATCTATCAACCTGACTAATATATTAAAAAAATATTTATTTATTTATTTATTTATATAATTGAATTCGAATAGTAGGTATTCCTTTATACTACTCGAACTCATACAGTAGCATATATCCTACTTAATATAGGAGCATCTGACTAACAAATGCCCAATTAACTATAAATAGGATGAGAGATGGAACGAATAACCGCTAAAATACTAGCCTGCCATTACTTATCCAAATGTGAAGGAATCTTTGGATAGAGGAATCAGCTGGCAGCGCTTTTTATAGGGAAGACACAAATCTGCAAACTTTAATGGCTAGGTGCATAACCCATGTGATGACTGATGAGCTGGCAGCGCTTTTTATAGGGAAGACACAAATCTGCAAACTTTAATGGCTTGGTGCATAACACATGTGATGACTGATGAGCCAAGTTAAAGTCATGTTGGAATTAACTGACAAGGACATTTGTGGTTGATAACAAAATCTAAATCATGTTGGAATTAACTGACAAGGACTTTGTGGTTGATAACAAAATCTTGAGATCAAATCCTGCTTATTACTTGTTTATATCAAAAAAAAAAAATTATATATATATATATATATATATATATATATATATATATATGCATTAAGTTTAAAATATATTTTTACAGTTTGGCTCACCATTTATTTGTTATTATTTTCACAAGAGACATATCTATTTTATTTATTTCTGTTTTGTTCATTTTTAAAATATTTTAATCTTGATATAAACCTAAACAGTTGTGATCAAAAGTTATCTCACCAGTATAAATGAAGGTTCACCCTCCAGAAATTATATCTCAAAATAAAAGTTCAAAAGAAATTGCATAAAAATAATTATGATCTTTACTAAAATTATTATTTATAAATAATAAATATAATTAAATTTAATAAAACTTATTATATATAAATAATAAATATACTTAGATTATTATTATAAACAAATAGATAAAATTAAAAACTCACAAAGTTTTTAATTAAAAATAATATAAAAAT
Source organism: Costus lasius (assembly GCA_027563935.2). NCBI lineage: Eukaryota > Viridiplantae > Streptophyta > Magnoliopsida > Zingiberales > Costaceae > Costus > Costus lasius. The sequence goes on from CM050446.2 coordinate 127,197,517, forward strand.
TAGAAAAATCAAATAATTTATTTATTTTTATTGATGATAAAATTGATAAATTACGGATCGATAAATTTTTATTCCATAACGATAATAAAAAAATAATTTGATAAAATTGGTAACATAGTAAGTCGATGAGTAAATCAGAAGTAGTTCAAACGCATGCATTGTTGCATTTAATGACTTTAAATAAATGGTAGCTGTGATTGGTAAAAAGGACCACCTTTGTTTATGTACTGCAATAATTTAAAGAAAAATGTCTTTATAAGGGCTAGGATTAGGGATGGCAACGGGGCGGGTCGGGGTCGGGTTTTGCCATCCCCGACCCGACCCCGACTTCCCCAAACCCGTCCCCGAACCCGACCCCGAACCCGACGGGTTTAGAAAACCCTGCCCCACACCCGACCCCGCGGGGAAACCCGAACCCGCGGGGAAACCCGACCCCGCCAGACTTAAAAAATAAATATATATTATAAATAATATTTTAAAATTAATTTGCATTCTTTATTCATAATATATAAATAAAAAAATATTTTACATAAACTATATCATCATTTCTACATAAATTATTAAAATTTAGTAACTAGGTTATAACTTATAAGGGGTAAATTTGTTATTTTAATAGTCGGGGCGGGTTCGGGGTCGGGTTCGGGGCGGGTACCTAAATTCCCATACCCGACCCCGACCCGACTATACCCCCGTCGGGTTTTCCCCGAACCCGACCCGACCCCCAGTCAACTCGGGTTTTCCCCGTTGACTTCGGGTCGGGTCGGGTCGGGTCGGGTCGGGGATGGGGTTTTTTGCCATCCCTAGCTAGGATGATCAATAATGAGTTTCTCCTTACAGCGACGTGCCTGCATTGCCCCTGGCTGCGTTTTTTAAGCGGAGGGGCCGCTTATGGCTTCGTTTGGTTTAGCTTCTGTTTCTAGCTTTTGCTGGTTGAAGAAATTTGAGAGTGTTTGGATGCACAGCTTATGACTAGGTTATTCTATTTATAATAAATAAGTTTTTATTAAAAAAATTACTAAGATAAAAATTATATGATTAAATTTATTATTAACTATAATTAAAATATTTATTAAAAATATTATAAGTTATACTATTAAAAAAATATTATTACAATTGACGATAAGCAGGTGGGGGGCCAGAAAAGTAGCTTCACTCTTGCTTTTTAGAGAAGCAGCTATTTGTGGTTTGGAACAGAGAAGCTGCAGGACCAAACACCTCAGCTTCTTGATTTCTATTGACCGCAACCCCATAAGCAGCTCCAAAAGCTAGGCCAAACGGGGCCTATATCATTTAAGCGAGATTGCTTGCGATAAAGACACGTAAAAAGGTCTGTGCACATCTTACAGCACGTTTTTTTTTCTTCCATGTTTTGTTTTTTTTTTCTCTCCACTTCCTTGCCGCCACCATCCTCACCGCCGACCTACCTCCTCTTCTCACCACTCCTCCCTTCTCTTCTCCTCTTAGCCGCCCAAGTTTTGGTTCTCACCTCTCCTCCCTTCTCTTCTCCTCTCAGCTGCCGAAGTTTTCGTTCTCTCCTGCTCTCGGCTGCCAAGCATATTCCCCTGCTCCTCCCACTTATCAGATCGTCGACGAATCTGGCTTTAGCGACACAAGCGGCGGTGGAGGAGATGAAGAAGAATATGCCAACTGTGAAGGACGCATAGATCTCCGACGTGAGAAGGCGATTGCGGCGGCACAGAGCTATAGCGAAGAAAAGTAAAAGTACACACAAGCTTTGAGATTCGTGTTATATGTGCTTTGAGATTTGAAAAACAAATCACAGGGGTCCCCCGCTTAACCCGATTAACTAGTTATAATTTATAAGAAGTTGAAGATAAAATTTCACATCAACAAACTAGCTAGAGCAATTTCTAAGAAGCACGAGCTGTTTCTAAATGAAGTCAATAGCATCTACAGTTACTGAAGTATATCAATCCTAACTAGCTAGAGCAATTTCTAAGAAGCACGAGCTGTTTCTAAATGAAGTCAATAGCATCTACAGTTACTGAAGTATATCAATCCTACTATGTTAAATTAATTACCAAAGAGCCAGTTAAAAAATAGCATACATATAAATATGTATTAATACTTCATGAAAGCCTTGCAGTTTCATACATATTTAAAGAGATGGGAACCAATTATGTATGTAGAACTCAGCTGTGAACCCGTCAGGTCCAAGGCTTTTCCCATGCTTGAGCTCCTTAATGACCTCAGTAATCTCCTGAAGAGTGAAAGGGGTGCATATTTCCGTGCCTTTATTTTCATCAAGCTTGGGTTTGTAGTTTAAAATGGTTCTCTCGGTATTATTGTTAAGAAGAGGCATAGAATTCATCTCCTCCCACAGCTGGGTATAGTGTTTTTTAAAGGCATCTTTGATAAGAGCAATGTCATTGGTAGTTTTATCATTAGTGAGTTTGATTTGTCTGATATAGTTGATTCTTTGTCTCATTGTAACCTAATTGTGATAAAATTTGTTATTAGCCTCTCCTAGCCTAATCCAATTGCATTTAGCTAAAGTGTGCCATTTTAAGTTTATGTGTCTAGCAAGAGCATTGGCTTTATTAGAAAGACAGAGCAATTTCTACTCTTCAATTTCAGTAAGAGTTCTTTTTCCTTCCAAATTATGTAATTGCTTTAGCTCATTCTGGGTTTCTTGAAGGATGGATTCAGGTTTAGACAGGTTTTCCTTGTTCCATTCAAGCAGTTTAGATTTAATATTTTGGAGCCGAATTTTAAAAGAAGGGTCAGAATCCTTGAGTTTTATCCATTCTTGATTAATAATATCAATTGTTTCACTCTGGTGGTTCCAGAAGTCTCTATATCTACATAATTGGGACACCATTAAAAGAGATTTTATGATGGCTATAAGCAACTTTCAGAATTCTAATCAGATTCTTGAAAATTGGACTCATACTCAACTTATTTTCATCCCTAAGAGGCCTAATCCTCAAACCATTAATGACTACAGGCCTTTAGCTCTTTGTAATGTGAACTACAAAATTATTGCTAAGGCCTTAGCTCATAGACTCAAGCCTCACCTTCCTAATTTAATAAGTTATGAACAATCTGCTTTTATTAAGGATAGAAACATTCATGAAAATATTCGTATTGTTCAAGAGCTTGCTCATAGTATTCATCATTCCAAAGCTCACAACCCTATCATCTTAATCAAAATTGACTTGAGAAAAGCCTTTGACACCATAAAAAGAAAGGCTATCTCTTTTGCTTTAAATGCTCTAAATTTCCCTAGAAAATTCATAAATTGGATTGAAAGTTATCTCAACTCCCCCATTTTCACCTGCAACATTAATGGGAGTTCTACCACTTCCTTTAGGGGAAGTAAAGGATTCGACAGGGAGATCCCTTGTCCCCTTACTTATATGTCATTACTACTAAGATCCTGAGCATTCTTATTAATGATGCTATTGAAAATAAGAGAATTACCCCTTATAATATCAAAGGCAAATGTAAAATTTCACACCTTATGTATGCTGATGACATTATCATCTGTGTGCGTGCTAACAAAAAAACTTGCTCTAACTTGAAGAAAATTTTTAATATCTATGCTGAAATCACTTGGCAAGAGGTGAGTGAGGACAAACCTTGTATCTACTTCCCTAGACATTGCCATGAGTACTCCAAAAGGAACATTGAAAACACACTTGGCTTTGCTAGGGGCAATTTCCCCTTCAAATACCTTGGTACTCAAATCAGCCCGGGGTCCTCCTCTAGCCACATCTTTAATGAATGCCTCTCTAAATTCCAAGAAAGAATCCATAACTGGCAAGGCCATTATCTTTCCCAAGCTGGTCGTGTTACTTTGGCTAAGAGTGTTCTATCCTCTATTCTCATTCATAACATGATCACAAATGGTCTCAACAACACTCATCTTGATAAGCTCAATGCCCAAATTAGGAAATTCTTATGGGATAGTAATAGCGGCAAGAAGGGTTTACATTTGATAAATTGGAACACTATTGTAAAACCTAGAACCATGGGTTGCCTTTATATAAAAGATTTCACTATTCTTAGACCTGCCATAAACAGCAAAAGAATTCTGGATTACTTAAATAACACTAACAAGCTTTGGGAGAATGTTTGTAGAGCCAAGTATGGTAGCCTTGAATCCAATGTTCCTCGGAAATACATAAGAGCTAGTCGTAGTTGGAAAGGGCTTAAACATGACTTGGATAAAATCAGGACTCATATAACCATAGAAATTAATAGCGCCCAAGGTAGGCATGGGCTTGGAAGTAATGAAGAGGATACTGGTAAATGGATATGGAAAAAGGGCACTAATGGCCTTCCCCTAAATAAGGCTATATACAATACTTTGTTGCTACCTTGTTTTGAGCAGATTGAGAAGGATCAAAGCTGGAAAACCTTATGGCGTTTGCAAACCCTGCCGAAAATTAAAGTGTTTGGTTGGAAAGTTTTGCACAAGAAGCTGCCTACTCTGGAAAGACTCAACAAGATGGGCTTACGAGATTCAACTACTTGTATTTTATGTAACAAGGCTGATGAAAGCATAGTTCATCTTTTCCAATAATGTGAATATGCAGAGGAAGTATGGAAATAGCACACACTCCATCTAAGAGAGCACAACATAAAGCTTTAACTTTGGCGACAGGAGCACTGGATCGACAAAGGTAAGGATGAATCTTTAAAATCTCAAACTCTAATACTTACCACCTTTTGGCAGATTTGGAAGTCAAGGAATGCAAAGTTATATAATAGAGAGAGCTTAAGCCCGAAAAGGACAAGCAGAGAGGCGCTGGCCGAATACAAGTTAACTTCAGAGGAGCTTGCTAGGAACTCAAGCTGGAATAGTCATGAAAGCAAAGAAAAAAGATGGGAACGGCCCATAGGAGACCAGCTCCAAATTAACACTGACGGAGCTTGGAAGATTACTTCAAAGGATGCTGGCATAGGATATGTAGTAAGAGATCATGCTGGAACAACACTAAAAGCGATTGCTGTTTACCATCAAAGTTCTTCAGCATTATATTCAGAGATTTTGGCAATTAGAACAGCTACCATGCATATACATCTCCAGACTGGAATGGAAAAAGGTTTTTAATTAAGGCAGATAGTGCTGAAGCGATAAAATTTATTACTGGAGAATTTAACTACCCGCCAAAAGAGATAAAGAATCTGTTAGCTGAAATACAATTCCTTACTGCAAGTAAACGGTTTGAATTTAAATACGTAAACAGGAATTGTAACAAGGTTGCCAATTGGTTGGCAATTTTTGCAAGATCACATGTACAGTCTAATGTTTGGATTGATCACTGGCCAAATAAACTGGCTACTTTTGGATGTAGTTGATTAGAATAAATAAATTTATGTCTTAAAAAAAAAAAGAGATGGGAACAAGTTCCCAGTCTTCTAGAAAAATTCCTAGAGAAGTCATATCTTAAGTAATAAGTAGATTATATCTTAGCAGTTTATATTTTTGAAATTATAAATAGACAGCTAAAAGGAGAGCAAAATTAGCAATGCTTTTGAGACACCACGGTGTGAACTGCTACTGACATTGCACTGCAAATGGGCACATTAAACAAGTCAGATTAGGGGTCAGCTTTCGAGAAACAAGGTTTAGATTCTCCAGTACTACAGAAAAACTCTCACCAACGTAGCAACAAAATAAATCAGGGATAGAGTGGAGCTGGAACCTAATTCTCTGTTGTTGCCCACGCAAACTAATGCTTGCATATGGCCTTTCTTTTGCTTTTCAACTTTAGGAGGATTTGGGCCACGGATAGAAAGGGAACAATACACAGGAAATAAAAAAATGAGAACACGTGCTTTCTCGTCAAATGTCAATCACCCTCAGTTTGCTCTGTTCCTGCCTGAGCTTTTCTACGAGTCATGTGCTGTGTAAGAGGCAAGAAAGAAAATTCGTTATTCTTTTGGAAATTATCCAATTACATAGGCATTCTGCAAAGTTTATGATACAAGTTTTGTTGATCAGGAAGAGTAATATCCCATTAACCCAAAGGAACAAGTGCAAGTTTTATAAATCTAAATGACCTGCATCACAATAAATGGGGAGGGACTAGGCAGCTTTTGTTTTGCTGGCAATGACGCAGCTGAGGACAGAGGTCCTGACTGCTGAGTTGATCGATCTACCAATATCCAAGCATCTGATAAGCATGTGGAATAGTACTTGCAAGTGGTGGTAGAGACGTGAAGTGGTGAAGCACAGTTTTTAACACCAGTCCGTGTCAGTATGTCAGCTATGATTTTGACTAGTATGTATCGATCATGTTGGCGTTCAAAGTTTTACCGAGATTAAAATCCTCATGATAGAAGGACCTTATACAGAGACATCTTTATGCAAGTGAGATAATAAGAATATACTTGCTAAAAAGGTGAAGAAATGTCCATAAAAGAAGCCCAAGGTCAAATGCTTGAATGTAAAAGCTACAAGCATAGTGAAGCCTTAATGTAAATGGGCTTTCGGCCTGCTCAACTTTCTATCCAATTGAATTTGTTACCATTTTGTTTGATTTTTAAAGTTTGCTCACATATCTTCAACTCTATCTACACTAAAATTTTTATCAAAACAATGCAGTACTAGATTCTCAATTTTACTGAAAGTCCCAAAATAACATTATAAATAGAGATGTCTTTGGAATACAATACACACTTCATTAATTAAAGTTTCACATAACAAAACAATTTTCTGGCTACATGCATTCTCTCTCTCTCTCTCATGTTTTTGAAAACAAATCATACAAATGGTAGAAACTTAAATATAAGATAGTTCTATTTGTGTGCACATAAATTTTTTTCGAAAAAAAAATATTTTCTCTATAATGGTAAAATTCATAAATGGTTGAAACTGCAAAAGTTGTTTTGCAATTACCAGGTGAGATATGAAATCCTTCTGAAACTGGACTTCGCTTTCAATCTCCCGGGCTACCTGAAATTCGTGTGGAAAAGGTTTTATGAAACAGAAATTTTATTTAGAAAACGAATTAATAGAATACTAGCAAACACATGCAACTTTTAAGATACATGCAAGACACGTTAAAATGGAAATTCTAAATGCAATGATAATAAGTTTTTGGAGATGTCAGTTAAACAATAATAACCGTAGTTGTTGATAAAGCTTTGCTTTTATTACTTTACTTGCCTCCTATAAAAAAAATGACTTATTTCATTAGTTAGTGACACCAAAATCCTTTGTCAAGAATCTCCATTCCAACAAACTATAATTGAAGGAAGAAGAACATGCTTCAGTAGTTACTGCCATAGAAATTAGACATATTTCAGTAAGGAAGCTTCTACCAGATAAACCTTAGGCTCAAGCCAAATGGAAGGACAGTTACTGTTTGGAGAGTTTTCACATATTTTCTACTTCCACAGTTTTGAAATTGTGTTTACAACAGCAAAATCTAACATCCACTAAAATAATTAATTTGAGATGATTAAACATAAAAATGTTAAACACTAAATACCTTTATTAGAATATTATCGATTATCTTATTTGAGATTTATTTTCTTATTTTTTTCAATTATGTCTGCCCTATATATATATATCAGTCATTTCTCTTCTAAAGAGTTTGTTCTCCCTCCATGAAATTTGTTCCATCTTTTGATCAATTTTCATTAGTTGTTTTCGCACTTCTATTAAATCTTTGTTTGGTGATTGTGCCGATAAAAAAAGGAGCACACAAAAAGTGATATGGTTCATCCACACTCAAATTTCAATGATGCGACTGGAGCATTCCAAAGGACACTATTCATCAGAACTCAGATAGATGAGATAGAGATATCCATTGACATATTTCATTCACTAACAAAACCCAAAGCGGTTGACTTTGAATTAGAAGATGATATATCTTCTGTATTAATAGAACACATGCGTTACTTTTAAGGGAATAATAAGGTAATCTGTCGTTAATCTATTAATAGCACATTTTTTGGTTTTACATGCTAAATTATTTTGGAACGATATATATGCAATATTTTTTTTTCTCGATCCCAAGACTTGTGATCAATCAGTTCAATATTGTTCTTTTTCTAGGAAACAAAGCCTCAGGAAGAATGCATATAATTCCACGGAGTAGTCATCTTTACAAAGAAAAGTTAGGTATTTGCTGGCTTACCTCCATTTTTGTGTATCAACATAAAAGCTCGCACCAAAATGCAAAGGGAAGCACCCGCGGTGTTGAAATCGAAGGTTCAAGCGCAGATCAAATGGAGGAGATAACACACGCCTTTCAACTTCCGGACCTTTCCACGGAGGCTGGTGATGTGGTCGTCCAAGTTCGCGTGCATCGGGTCGATCTGCAAAAGGATGTCGCCGAGGAGGCGGCCCGCCTCGAATTGATCCAAAGAAGCCGAACTTAGGTCATTTTTGGCTTCAAACAATATGGAAAAATCGCAATTTTTTGTAAAAAAAATGAAAATTCGAAGAAATTCCACGAGAACAGACTGGATAAGCAGAAGAGAATGAATACAAATATTATATTATTAAATTTAAGTTAATTTAGACTGAGAAAAGAAAATTAGAAGCAAAGGTTTGGAGCTCTTTTACTATTTACACCTGGTATTTAAGCTAATTTACCAAAAGTGTGTCACTAAAATATCTTAGTTATCAAACATTCATGGTTTTAGAAAAAAAATTAAATAATAAAAGAGAATTTTTATCGTATTTGTAAGCTAAAAGAATTAGGTCCGATTTGAATAATTTGCAATGAGGGAGTCTGATTTAGATAGTTCGAATTATCAGGGGCTGTTTAAGGAAATTACCGAATAGAAAATCATCCACAAATCACACATCCCTTCAATCTCTCTCATCTTCCACTCCCCACGCTCTGTTCATCTGTTCTTTTATTCTCTCTCCTGTTTCTGCTCATTCTTTGCTGCAATATGTAGATTTCTTCCTCAGCATTCTTTCTCTGATCGCGGTCTTTGTCTTAAAGATGAGATTTTTTATCCACCAGTAGGTTCTTGTAAGTGCTTTCAGATGATGGAAGACGGCGATGAAGAGGAGTACAAGGACGAAGGGAAGAGGAGATGGTCTCCGGGCCTGGATAGTGGCGGCGGAGAAGGGGGCGGAGGTCAGGAGGACCAGCCGCCGCCGTTCTCCGACCAGGTGCTGGAGAACGTTCTTGAGAACGTGCTCATGTTCCTGGCGAGCCGCCAGGACCGGAACGCGGCGTCACTGGTGTGCCGGTCGTGGTACCGGGCCGAGGCCCAGACGCGGTACGAGGTCTTCATCGGGAACTGCTATGCGGTGTCCCCGGCCCGTACCATCGGGCGGTTCCGCTCCGCCCGAGCGCTTGTCCTCAAGGGCCGCCCTCGATTCGCCGACTTCAACCTCGTCCCCGCCGGCTGGGGAGCGCGCTTCTCCCCATGGGTAGCCGCCATGTCCGCCGCGTACCCCTGGCTCGAGCGGGTTTGCCTCAAGCGCATGACCGTCTGCGACGCTGATCTTGCCCTCCTTGCCCGTTCCTTTCCTGCCTTCCGCGATCTCACTCTCATCAGTTGCGACGGCTTTGGCACCCCCGGTCTTGCAGCTGTTGCTGGGCTTTGCAGGTTCTCTTTTCCCCCCCATTCTTGAGACGTTTTACTGGTTACATCGATCTGGAAGACAAAACCCTACTTTGAAACATTGGGGATTTGAAATTTCTTTTTAATTTAGCGTCTATGTGTAGGAATCTGCGAGTGTTGGATCTAATAGAGAACGATGTAGAAGACGTGGACGAGCAGTTGGCCGATTGGATTTCGAGCTTCCCGGACACGGCCACCTGTTTAGAGTCGCTCTCATTCGAATGCGTGGATTGTCCGGTGAATTTTGTGGCATTGGAGGCACTCGTCGCTCGTTCGCCCTCCCTCAGAAGACTTCGGGTGAACCAGCACATCTCCATTAGGCAGCTCCGCCGCCTCATGGAGCGGGCGCCTCAGCTCACCCACCTTGGCACCGGCGCCTTCCACTCAGTGCCTGCTGCCGAAGACGCAGGTGGCCTTGACGTTGCCGCTCTAGCGCCAGCCTTCGCTGCTTCCAAGTCGCTGTTTTGTCTGTCAGGATTCCATTTGTTAGAGCCGGAGGTCCTTCCGGCCATCTATCCCATCTGCGCGAACCTCGTTTCCCTCAACTTGAGCTATGCCATTATTACTGCCGAGGAGCTCAACCCTGTCATACTCCAGTGTCACAATCTCCAAACCTTCTGGGTACCCTCATGATTTCCTTTGAGCTGCTAATTTGGCTGAATTCAGCTGTATGATCTGTTAATTTCAGTTTGAAATTTGCTTAGGTTCTTGACACGGTTGGCGACGAGGGCCTCCAAGCAGTGGCAAAGGCTTGTAAGAGTCTCAGCGAGCTCAGAGTGTTCCCTTTCGACGCCTCTGAGGATTCAGAGGGCTCTGTATCTGATGTTGGCTTTGTAGCGATCTCGGAGGGCTGTCGGAAGCTTCAATCTATACTGTACTTCTGCCAGAAAATGACGAATGCTGCTGTTGTGAGCATGTCGAAGAATTGCCAGGATTTGGTTGTGTTCCGCCTTTGCATCATGGGACGGCACCGCCCGGATCACATCACTGGGGAGCCTATGGATGAGGGATTTGGAGCTATTGTCATGAATTGCAAGAAGTTGACTAGACTCGCAGTTTCTGGCCTTCTAACTGATAGGGTTTTTGAGCAGATTGCTAAGTATGGGGATTCAGTTCGCACACTCTCGGTGGCATTTGCCGGGAACAGCGACCTGAGTTTGAGATATGTGCTCGAAGGGTGTAAGAGATTACAGAAACTCGAGATCAGGGACAGTCCTTTCACTGATGCCGGGCTACTTTCTGGAATCCACCATTACTACAACATGAGGTTCTTATGGATGTCTTCATGCAGGCTGTCTCTGAAGGGATGCAACGAAGTGGCTCGGGGGCTGCCTCACTTAGTCGTTGAATTGATTGGGGACTGGCCTCCGGATCATGATAGTGATGCTGTGGAGAAGTTGTATTTGTACCGATCTCTTGATGGACCAAGGGATGATGCACCACCCTTCGTTAGGATCTTGTAAGTTTTCACTTTTGGTAGAGACAGTAGAGGAGTGGATTAGCGATTTTTATTCTTAGGCTTGGCTTAGTAGCTTATTTGCAGCAGGAGGAAACCTGGATGTAAGCTGAGTATGGTTTGGTGGGTGGCTTTCATAGCTCACTGGAATCTACTCATGCATCATTTGAGGAGATGGTTCCATTTTTTTTTTCCAATTACTTCTTTTCTTTTGCGTCTGTGCTTGTAGGACTATAGGATAGCAAATGCAATTAAGGAATCTTGCCAATCACATTCTCTTCTGGTGCAACTCTTTATTTTGCTAGTGATGAATAGAAGCAGAACAAAAAGATTGCTTCTGATGATGAAGGAAAAAAACCTGCTTTTTTGTATCACTATAACATTTTTATGAACCTAACTCTTCCTGCAGCATGTGATCTTCTTTAGAGAGTTACAGTATGCTCCTTGGGTTTCAGATACGATGCTTCAATTGATCTCCGTGTTGTTCAGATAATGTGTGTTCATGCGAAAGTGAAACTATCATATCTGGATTTCATTCCCTTCCATTGCCAAAGCATTGAGGTAAAAGAATTTGAAATCCTGAAGATTTCTTTTTATCTTTCAAGGTTTTCAATGTATTGATGGAAGAATTGTTGTTTCTCCAGAAGTTGTTTTTGTACCATTCGGCCTTACAATTATTTGATTGGTATTAAATGCTGAAAAAAAAAAGATTCCTTTTTTTGGAGTGAAAGAGCACTCTATTCCTCTGCTCTTTGGTTTGGCTGAGGAATGGTTATTAATGTAGGATCTTCAATAGTGGTAGTGACTTTTTGAATACTTGGATTCTTCGATTGGTGATTGATGCGAGCCTTAAATTCTAATGATTGATCATTGTGACTCTCGTGCGACATTACAGTATTGCAAGAAAGATACAGCCTACTGCTTTCTGTGGGAGGACCCGTAGAACTTAGGATTTGGTCAACGACTTTTGTGGTTTCTAAATTTTATTTCTTTTACATATGAAATATATATTCTGGAGGATGAGGGTTCGCGTTGACCAAGATGTACTTACCTGCATTTTAGATTCTCTTGACTATAGGTGCAATGAGCTCTCTGAGTATTGCCTCAATGGCTCCATTTCTCTGTTTTCTTTGGTTGACCAATGGCTTAGACTGTGTACGAATTGTTGAAATTCCTTGTCTTCTTAAAATTTTGTTGTATGATGTGGCAAACCTTGCTAGACCTCATGATTTTTGTATTTAAATGCAATCCAGCTCTCGTGTGTTACTGAGATCATGTTGCAATTGATTCCTTCTTGAGTTAAAGCACGGAGGCATACTTCACATCAGCCGTGTCTATTATTGGTTGACTTGTACCTGTTGCCAATCTCTTCACTCCTTATTCCAAAACAGTTCCTTGAATGACTGGGGAGATCAGCTGCCATAGCTTTTCTTCCCTTGTGGTCCTCCAAGAGCTTTGTATCAAATAGCCTCTTAAGCAAGGAAAATGATCTCTCCGACGTTATCAATCATAGAGTGCGAGGCATCGAAGTAACAAGGTCAAGATTAAATCATTAAAGCAGTCAGTTGATTATGACCAGCAAAACACCCTCCTACATGAGTGCCTCGTTGCCTGAAGCAGCTGTTAATTGATTTGGCTGGTGGAGCAGGTGCAGGAGAGGGATGAGAATGTCTCCAGAAAATTTACTTTCTCCCTATCCAATCTTATCCTTTGGCTGACTCAATCAAGCATCCTCAGTGGGTGGCCCATAGCACTTTTCTACTGCAGCTGGTTATCTAATAGTAAAAAGGGTGAAAAGAATGGCAGGGGACATACATGCTTTTGGTTCTTTCTAATAGGCAATGGCTATACTTTTAGTGGAAAGAGGAGAGCCAACTCTTCTTTCTAGAGATGTTACTCCGTTGCATTAGTTCTGTAGAATTGTGATTATTCAGGATGATTAATAGAAGACTTGATGGCTGATGAATCAGAAACAACAATATCTAGGACTTTTTCTTTTCATTTCTAATGATGCCCAATTGTACTTCTAACTTCTGTATGTTTATGATTGTTGGTTTTACTCAAGGTCCCTGCATCTTCATGATTAATTTGTCGGTGTAGCTCGGAGTTGCATTCAGGTTAGCTCACAGAAGCCCTCATGTTAAAGAAAATGACTTCTGGATATAGTATGCGACTGTTTACTTTTGTATTACAAGGTTTAAAGTCTTGATTTATACGGTATTATGTCAATGAAAAATCAGAAGACATAATTATCACTTCAAAATTTCAACTTATGTTTATATTATACATTATCAGGTACAAACTGATATGAAAGGCCATGTGATTGAACATACGCTGAGAAGCCTACATGAAATTGGATTTTTCCTTGTGGTGCCATTGTTTGCCCACGCAAATTGCACTAGGGACACTTGAATTTTTTTTTGGTTTGCTGGTCAAAGTGTGGTTGGTCAAGACTGGCATTTAAATTTGTTGGTGCTCTGTCTGTAGGGTACTGGGATCTCCAATCTCACAATTAAAGCCCAGCAGCATGGAGAATTTAGGCTGCTACAAAATAACCAATTGTGATTTCTTGATTTGTGTTAGCTGCGCCACTCCTTTTCCTTCAGCAGGTGAGGCTTGCCTCTCATGATTGATGAGCAGCAGTAACAGAAGGTGGGCATAGGCTAAGCTATCTGATGAGGACAGTGACCTGATACCATGATGGCTTTGCTCCGTATTTTGGATTGCAGGATGGCGACAGGCATTCTTTCTTTACGGCTTGGTGGTACCAGTGCATGCATCCAGGATAAAAGAAATCTTTTCCAGAGCTGAAAAAGTTGTGAGCACAAAAATTATTGGTTAGTTTCTACAGGGACACACTCGCTATATATCAGAATTAATTTGTTCATCAACAACGAAGGCGAAGGATTTTAGTTGGGGCAGAAGATTCAATGCCATTGCATTTTTTTTTATCACATGACAGAGCTAAACTGCCACCCTTTCCATTTCCATCTGCTGCCTCAGAACCATATGCATCAAGAAGAAGATGCTAGTTGTCCAGAAGAAATCTCTAATAGTAAGGCTAAATTGCTGAGAAATCTTTGTGGTATTTTGCTCATTGTCTGATGGTAATTTTGGAGCATATCTACTACCGCCCCTAGATAGCAGCACAGGCGTGGAGGCAGCACATGCGGTTAGTAATTTTTTTCCCCTCAAACTAGTTTAAACAGATCAAACTTTGCCAAGCTGCAGGGTTTCTTAGTCAACCTTTTGTTTTTTTTTTGTTCTTTTTGCAATCCTGACATAGGATTTCAGCTTGATTAACACAATGAAGAACAAGGAATCAACGACTCAATATGGAATAAAAATTAGATGCATTGTGTCGCATCAATTCCCTGATGAGAGGGTTATGGTCAGCGAGTTGAAAATTTGGTCGTTGACTTTGATTGGCAGGAAGAATAAAAATATATGAGCACTGAGAAGCTTTCCAGTGGTAAAGCAAATCCATTCCAATTGCAACTTTCCTTTCCTTTCCTTCAACAAACTTGGGCTACAGTCACGCAAAAACAACCGAAGAAAGATATTCTTGAGGCTGAAATGACCCAACCTGACCAATGACCTTTGAATCAGGCTAGCGGTCAACCCCAGTGCAGGAGTTGACAATCTGCAAGCATCCCGTTCCGTTATGTCCCCACACTGTAGTAGGATACTTGTGTGCACTTATAATGGAATGAACCAAACCACTTTATTATTATTTTTTTCGGAAACAACATCAACACTAACTGGATTCTGTTTAAAAACTAACCAATAACTTAATTTTAATTATGAAATATTTAAAAAATGCATACACTGAAATTTTAAAATAATCAAAGACACATTCATTGCCATAATTTATTTTTTTTATTCATGAACTTGAATCAAATTTAGTATATCAAGATACAACCAGGATTGCACAAACTAAACTAAGAGAGTATTAAATACATCAATGCTCAAGTACGACAATAGTACAAAGAAATAAAGGCGAAAATATAGATTTATGGAAGATAGGAACAGAGGATGATAAGCCAGTGAATGATTTGACAAGGAGAAGGCACAAAGCATCAGATTAGATCCCACCATAAGACAGAATGGCAGCAGCAAGGATGATGCCTTCACTAGCACAGTGTTCATTATCTGAACCTATACACTTGTTTTCTCAAGTTCGCAAGTTCCCTAATAATTGCATCTCAAGACTCGATTGAACTGACACCAAAGGCAAAGCGGCAACATGTAATTGTTCGCAGCAGTCCTGCATTCACACAACACTTTTCCCATACTAAAAGCTGGAAAAGAAGTACTTACAAGGTTCAAACATCAAACTCATTTAACTGCAAATCGTTTCAAGCAATCCTTGTGTTCAGGATTAAACAGCGCCAAGTCGGGAGCAAATAGAAACATCAGCACATCAGCACAGCTGCCAATGCAGAATGGCAGATGGAGAGTGGGAGAGCATAGAATTATCCACTGAAATTCAGTGTTCCCGGAGTTGAAAAAAGTAAACAGAATAAAGATAAAAAAAAATATAAAGACAACAATGAAAAAAAATAAAGACAACAATAAAAAAAATTAAAATATTATGTAAAAATTTATTTTCAGAGAAAAAAACTAATATGGATAGAATTTTAAATATCAGCTTGCATCAATCAGTAGAACCATTATGTACCAAGCCATTACTCATTAGTACTAATAGAGGATATATGTACATACACATGTATATGTATATATACATATGAATATTAAAAAAATACTATGTGCCCTATACATATGAATATTAAAAAAAATACTATGTGCCCGTATACACCAAATTGTATCAATCCAAACGAATATTGATACATTAGTGGTGCAAATAAATATTTTACACCTTGAGTATGATAAAAATTTAAAGAAAGCGAATGTGAGCACATGTGTTAGGCAAAAGACAAAATATTTCCCTTAAATTTGAGTCACAAGATTTACATGCTAAAAACATAGAGTTGGGTAGGATAATTTTATATATTTCGATGTGATCTTTTAAGGCTGTATATTTTCTACTCTTTCTTCTCATTTTTTCGTCCAAAGAAATATAGAATTAGAATCCCTGCTCGAGGATTTTTGTCAATCCAACAAGCTTACACTTGCAGCATATTTGCTAAAGAAAAAATAGCTACATACAACTTTTTATGTCTCATTAGTGCCAATTATACGATATTATACTGTGCACCTCTTCATCCCTGCACAACTTTAGTACATGGGGGCAAGTGTGAGTGTAACAACCTCTTTGATTTTTGTTTAATTAAAAAAAAATAAATTGAAAAAAAAACTTGAGGTTTTCATCTATTTTCCTGTCCCCTCATCGTATCCATCTAAGAAAATTAAAAAAAAAAAGGAGAATATTCCTACTTCTCTTTTAGTTTTCCATTCTTAGAAACACAGTGTCTTAACTCTCGGGATCTCAGGCTGAATTCCAAGAGTTGCGGGACCTCTACTGACAATTTAATAATTGTCTGCCAGATGATTGATGCCATTTGTATCACTAGACCTTTGCATAGATAGTTATGCAGCAACATGATCTTTATGACACGAGATACAATAAGACAGAATAGCAAGCTTGTGTATCAGTTTTTACAACTTTCTTCCAGTTAGAGCTTGGAATAGGCAAAACATGACAATGATGTGTGAGAGGCCAATCATTAGGATCTCTTTAATCAACAATCCAAGTTTAGATTTGGGAAGCCTTAGGAACTTTTAAGTAGGAGGAAATTCAGTAATTGTAGACTAAAAAGAAAGATAAATTCTATCTAAGCACTCAACCTCCACTAATTTGCCCACCTGCCAATTCTGCATTAGTCTTAAGAAAATCTTAAATAGGAGGTGGCTGTTGTTTTCAGTTTATGACCTCTAGTTGACAAAGAAAACATTCGAAATGATGATACAACCAAAAAGAATTCAGTCCTATCAGTTTGATTTGAAGCTAAACTATAAGCCAGATGCAACTTTTCTCATCTTACTTGCATGCAAAAGTGGCAAACTTCCTTGGAGCTGCTAATTGTGAATTTAAATACAGCACCTGCTGCATCAGCCGGCTATCCATGAATTGTCCATCTCTTTGCAACTGGGCTTTATACAACCCCAAAAGGACTCAAACTGACATAGGAGTCAAAACCAAATCAGACATAATTTTTCATGATGGAATTATGGCATAGTTTGAAAAAAATTGTCATAACTTCAAGAACAATGAAAGAATAGAGTTGGAAATATTTATAGTAGTCTTGCTTGGTCAAAATTTTTTTAACTCTATTGATGTGGAAAACCTAACTTTAGGGTAGATTTGTTATCTGAACAAGCGAGTCTTTTTTTCCTCCATTATTTTCTTTCCTTCACAAGATGCAGTTGGTTGGATCTTTGACAAAAAAAAACAAGTGGTTTAAAAGGCACTAGCAAAGAGCTACTTTGTTCAGCCATAAACACTAGCAATCAACTTTTCATGCCACAAATGTTTAAAAAAGTTAGCAAGATTGTTACCTCTTCCATCTCAGGTATTATTCTTTGTAAGAATGCCGTCCTTTGGATTCAGAGGATGGGGATTCTCCTATATGTAGGACTTTTGCATAGGAGCTTCTGGCTGCCTGGCCACTATGAGTGGCTCCACCATGCACACTCATGGCTCACCTAATCAAGGGATTTGCATATGCATGGAGGTGTTGATCCAAGAGGTAGTTAGTTGTTCCATATCCTTATCTGAATAAGATGAGTATACCTAATTGAATACTTCTTATTGGATTAATAAGTAAATCCTCCAAACATTGGTATGAGTTGACTCTTAATCCTTTTTCATGATCCATTCAATTAACTAGAAGCACATCCTTATCTTAAAGTTAAGTATTCCTCCAATTCAGAGACAACTAGATCCACTGCCAAGTGATTCACCTCACAAAGAAAGGAGAAACTGGAAGCTGGAGCATTTTGATAGACTTCAGAGACTGAAAAGAAATATCCAACTGCAGGAACAACGGTTCTCCACAAAGGCAATCAAGGAGCTCCAAGTTAAGCTAAAGACCCTTACCAAATTGTTGTTTTTTCATGTCACAGGTATAAGACATTGCGACTTTGCTTTTGTTTGTCCTTTGCAACACTCACCTCCATGACCTTCTGAATAAACAGCGGGCAAAAGTTGCTGACTTTTCCTGATGATTCTTCCACACTCAATCATTCATCAAGTGGGCCGTGTAGGTTAATTTGTTTTTAGGGTGGGAAGGGTTGTTGGCAGTGACCTCTCTGGAACGCCAGGTTATCAGGTCCAAGATGAAAATCTTAGGCAGGGTTTCGTAGAAGTCAGAGTTTGTAAGATGCTGTAGATGCCATATGATTGACCACTAGGAAACTTAGGTTGTCCAATCAAAGATAAAAAAAAATCAACTCTGGACTCACGATTTTTTTTTGGTCTTTTAATAATTCTTATCAAACAACTCCAGTTCCTAAGCACTCAGTTTAATGGCTCAGAAGAAACTCTGCATCGGATCACATGCAGGCTACATCTTGCATAGGATTTTTATTGGTTTGGTCCTCTCCTCTTCACAACTCACATCCTAGCTCTGTCTCACATCCTAGCTCTGTCAGAAGTTGTTGGACTTAGGCGTTTAGAAAGAGAGCTCACCTGAGTTGGTAGTAGTTGTACAAAGCTCAGAGCAGACATAGTAGGAAAGGAACAAGCCATTAGCATACCACCAACTGGTTGGGTGCTCATAAAGATGGGCTTCTGACAATGAAGATAGGAAAATATTATATTCTAAAGGCTAATCCTTTCTATTAGGATCTGATTAGATCCCATGCAACAATTCTTTTTTTGTGTGTACACTTTTCTCTTTTCTTGTTGTTTGATTTGGCAGATGACAGCAGAGGAGTGGAGCATGAATGCATGGAGGAGTTAAAATATTAGGAAGATGATGTGCATTAAAAATTTTCATATTTATGCTTTCTCTATATAATTAAAACACGAAGGAAACAATGCTTTCTTCTCTTCTTTTCATTATTTGTGTGGGTGGAAAGTATAATAGGTGGAACAATTTAAGCTACATGTGATAATAACGTTTTCACAAATTCTATTAGGAGAATTGTCTCTACTGAATCACTCAAATCATCTTACCCATTGATTTATTCAACCTAGCAAGGCTTTTTGGTTCTCTTCCATATTTTTATTTGGTCATGAGACACATGTGTTGTTAGATTCTATTATTTGGTCTAACAAATTGATACATCTAGAAAACCCACTCAAACTGTTCTTGGCTATTCTCTCCTACTTTCAGTGTTTTATTTATGTCCTTTATTTGGTGGAAGTAGAAGCTAAAAGACTTATGCAAGTACATGGTTCTTCTATTATGTCCAAGCAGTTTCCTAAGCAAGAAAATATGGGAAAACAAGATTTAAGTGAGAACTATGTATGGATTATGTAGTAGTTCCTCTGACAACAGAGTTCATGATATTGAATTATTGATTAAAAGTATATATGGAAGATATGACTTGTTCAGGCTAATTAATAAACAGATACTTGAGAAGAAGAAAAAAACCCACTAACTACTGGGCAACTTCATGTTGGGCACTCTCACAGTTGGTTGGATCATCTTCCTTCTGATCCATCTTTTGTTTCCAGGCTTTTAATCATTAGTGACCACATTAATTGTGCTGGCAGACGAAAAAAGATCTCCTAGATTTAAGCTCTGATATGCAGCAATGTTACTCAAATGATCTCAAATGCAAAGCATTGCCATTTATTATGTCTTGCATTGCCACCTAAATCCGCAGCAAGAATGAGATACCATGATTAGCCACTGCCAAACATGCTCCTTAGCTCAAGCTTCCTCCATGTTAAGCACTCATGAGCTGTGCATCATGTCCTAAAGCTAGGACATCACCCTTAATTAACTTGTGACATACAAACAAACTAAGCATCAATGACCATGCTCAATACGAATCAGCTTAAGTAGAACTACAGATATATTTGATAAATATGCAAGCAGAAGAAACTTTTACATTATTAATTGAAATATTGATACAAGTAATTTGTAAATCTAATTAAAATGAAAACAATATAGTGAAACAAATGATGATGGCAATTTAGCTTGGGCAGTTGACTTCCTTGGCTCTGTTGGGATTGCTTTCACTGCACTCATTCAATGACTTCATGAGTTATTATCCTCGGCACATTTTATGGATCAGACGTTTGTGTGAGGTTGACTGCCCTGTACGGGTATGGGAAAAGGCTTGCAAAAGCTGAGTTTGTGATAGCAAATCACAGACACATTAAAGAGCTTCCTCAAAAGCATTTATTTCAAAAAAAATGAGCCACTTCATGTCACATCCTTGAGCCAGATCCATGTCGTCTTAACTCTTAACCCAATCTGTATTAGTGTCACGTCAACCCACTGACTTCTAGATAAGGTCTACTCTTTTCTCTTATCTGTCCAAGATATGATTTATGGAGACTACTTATTTTTGCATGAAAGACAAGGAGACTACTTACCTTTGCATAGTGTTTATTACTATAAGATAAAAGATGGAAGACAAGTCACATTGATTAGATCAGAAGCTTACAAGAGAGAAAATGGAGATTCTCATACACGCTTATGAATGCATCTCAATTCTCAAGTTCACAGACATAACAAATAAACAACTAGGGGAGGATCCATGAATCAAGCAAAGACAGATTTAAAAATTGAAACAACAAATGAAAAAGAAAAGAAGCGGTCAGAAACAGCAAGGAAAAAAAAATCTCTTACTCGGTCATACATGCCTTGGATTCATTCCCCCACGCTGCATCCACTGCTCTTTGTTATGCTGTGATCAAGCATAAGTTTCAGATTAAACAAGAGCGAGCCATGCACTAGCTGAATTGTTAGCTTTAACAAATCCTAGGAGAAGCCAAATAACAAGTGCTGTTGTTTTGGTCAGTCTGCAGATTAACAAATCCAAGGCAGGGAGACAGCCGACGCCTGTGAATCCAAGCCTGCTTCAGTAATAAAAACAGACACCCCCTCCCCTTCACATGAAGAGAGAGAGAGAGAGAGAGAGAGAGAGAGAGAGAGTCAGCAGCTTCAGCGCCTCTTTTTTCTGTTTACCCCGCGCTTCCTGCTTGAGTAGATTTCTCGCTGTACCGTAAAAATGGGATTTTTTTCCACTGTTCTTATAAAGATAGGTTTTTTATCCATCATTGCAGTTCTGTGAGGGTGTTTGGATGATGGAGGACGGTGATGGAGAGGAGAATAACCACAAAGAGAAGACGATGTGGTCTGCGAGCCGCAGCTGCGGCGGCGGCGGCGAATGCTCTTCCTCTTCCTCCTCAACCACTAAGACTCGGAGCTTACGAAGCGGTGGCGTTGGAGGGCGGGCGGACCGGCCGCCGCCGTTCTCCGACCAGGTGCTGGAGAACGTCCTGGAGAGCGTGCTCGAGTTCCTGACGTGCCGCCGTGATCGGAACGCGGCGTCGCTGGTGTGCCGGTCGTGGTACCGCGCCGAGGCCCAGACGCGGCGCGAGGTCTTCGTCGGCAACTGCTACGCTGTGTCCCCGGCGCGCGTTGTCGGGCGGTTCCGCTCCGCCCAAGCGCTCGTCCTCAAGGGTCGCCCCCGCTTCGCGGACTTCAACCTGGTCCCTCCTGGCTGGGGAGCGCGCTTCTCCCCTTGGGTCACCGCCATGGCCACTGCCTACCCCTGTCTCGGGCGCGTCTGTCTCAAGCGCATGACAGTCTCCGACGCTGATCTCAAACTCCTCGCCCAGTTGTTCCCTTCCTTTCGCGACCTCACCCTTATCTGCTGCGACGGCTTCGGCACCCCAGGCCTCTCCGACGTCGCCAAGCTCTGCAGGTTAACTTTCTGCCCCCTACAATATTTTACCGATTGCCCTAATCTAAAACGTCAAACCCTAAATTTGAAACATTAGGGGCGCGGAAACTCTTCAAAGTTAGCCGCGAGAGATTAATTTTTTTATCAGTTATATATAGGAATCTGCGAGTGCTGGATCTGATCGAGAACGATGTAGAGGACGAGGATGAACAGGTGGTGGATTGGGTTTCTAGTTTCCCTGAGACGACGACCTGCTTGGAATCTCTCTCGTTCGAATGGGTGAATTGCCCGGTCAACTTCGCCTCCTTGGAGGCGCTTGTCGCACGCTCGCCATTCCTCCGGAGGCTGCGGGTGAACCAACACGTCTCAGTGGAACAGCTCCGCCGCCTCATGGAGCAAGCGCCGCAGCTCACCCACCTCGGCACCGGCTCCTTCCACTCAGTGCCTACTGCTAGTGGCGTAGGAGAGCTCGACGTCGCCGACCTCGAGTCGGCCTTCGCCACTTCCAAGTCGCTTATTTGCCTCTCGGGATTCCGGGTGTTGGAGCCGGAGTACCTCCCAGCCATCTACCCAGTCTGCAAGAATCTCGTCTCTCTTAATTTGAGCTATGCTATGATCACCGCTGAGCAGCTGAAGCCAGCCATACTCCAATGCCACAACCTTCAAACCTTCTGGGTATCCCATTCCTTCCTTTGAGTTGCCGCCCCATTGCTTGATTCAAGTAATCGTTGATGGGCTGAATGTGTTTTTTTGTTTCTAACATTCGCAGGTTCTTGACACGGTTGGCGACGACGGTCTAAGAGCAGTGGCCAGCACTTGCAAGAATCTCTCTGAGCTCAGAGTATTCCCTTTCGATGCCTCTGAGGATTCAGAAGGTTCTGTGTCTGATACTGGTCTTGTAGCAATTTCAGAGGGCTGTCGGAAGCTTTGCTCCATTTTGTACTTCTGTCAGCGCATGGCAAACGCTGCTGTTGTGACCATGTCCAAGAATTGCAAGGATCTGGTTGTGTTCCGCCTTTGCATCATGGGTCGGCACCGTCCAGATCGCATCACTGGGGAGCCCATGGATGAAGGCTTTGGAGCAATTGTCATGAACTGCAAGAAGTTGACTAGGCTTGCTGTTTCTGGCCTCCTAACAGATAGGGTGTTTGAGTACATTGCCAAGTATGGGAATTTAGTTCGCACCCTATCGGTTGCATTTGCTGGGAACACTGACTTAAGTTTGAGACACATTCTTGAAGGGTGTCACAAATTGCAAAAACTCGAGATCAGGGATAGTCCTTTCGGGGATGAAGGTTTGCTCTCTGGGTTCCACCATTACTACAACATGAGGTTCTTGTGGATGTCCTCTTGTAATCTGTCTTTGAGGGGCTGCAAGGAAGTGGCTCAGAGGCTGCCTCTCTTAGTGGTGGAAGTGATTGGAGACTCACCTGAGGACCTTGATAGTGATGCTGTGGAGAAGTTATACATGTATCGATCTCTTGATGGACCAAGGGACGATGCACCACCCTTTGTTAGGATCTTGTAAGTTCACTTTTGGTAGAGGTGCTAAGATATGGAATTTGCCATTTGTCAGAGACTCAGAGAAACCATGGATGCAGTGAGGTAGAATGTGATTGCAGTGGGTGGCTTTCACAGCTCACTGGATGGTACTCATGCGCCATACGACTAAGAGATAGCCCCCTTTTTTGTTCAATTACTTATTTTCTTTTGCGTCTGGTCTTGTAGGATAGCTTCTTCAATTGAGGATTCTTGCAAATTGAGCTCCATTCCAATTCATCTATTAATTTTGTTAGCATTTCTCCTGTGAGGTTGATAAATTCACAGTACTTCTGATGCCGGAAGAAAAAGCAATGTGCAATCTTGTGAAAACGATACTGCCAGCAATCATGTGATCATCATTTGATAAAGAGGATTTCAGATGCAGATGCACACTTCAATTCTGCAGGTTGTTCATATTTTCTGTATCCATGGAAATGTAACTTTGTAATCTTTGGATTTCATTGCCTTTCATTGTCATCTCATTGAGGTTGAAACATGAAAGCCTGAACAATTCAAACTCATTTTTTTAGGATTTCCAAGTTACGAATGGAAAATTTGTTGTTCTAGGAAAGTTTCTTAGTGTACCTTCTTTTGATTATTATTTGATTGGTCCTGAATGCTCAAAAGAACCTTTTTGTTTGAACTGAAAAGAATAATACTATTCCTTTGCTTTTTGGTTTCGCTGTTGAATGCAGATGCACACATCAACTCTGCAGGTTGTTCATATTTTCTGTACTCTTGGAAATTGGAACGTCGTGATCTTTACATTTAGTTGCCTTGCATTATCATCTCATTGCGGTTGAAGAAGTTGAAACCATGAACATTTCGAACTCTTTTTTTTTTCAGGATTTCTAAGTTACTACTGGAAGATTTATTGTTCCTCGGAAAGTTTGTTGGTGTACCTTCTTTTGGTTGTTTGACCTGAAGAACAATACTATTCCTTTGCTATTTGGGTTGACCGTTAAATGGTTAGCAATGGAAGGATCTTCAATAATGGTACTGATCTTTTGAATACTTGGATTCTTCCGGTGGTGATTGATGTGAGCCTCAAATCTACTAATGAATTTGATCATTGTGCTCTGATGTGTCGTTACGATATTGCATGAAAGCTACTGCACATTGCTTTGACCCAGAAGATTGGCAGAAGTTAGGCTTTGGTCCATAATCCATCAATCAGAAGCTTTATTACATTTCACCTACTACATGCAGCTTTGGACGTTGAGAGGGATTGCTGTTTTCTTACTCTTAAGAATGATATGGGATCAAGCTGCATCTGTCATCCATTCACCCACTTACGACTTATTAGACCTAACTCTTTTTGACTTGCGGCTAATTCACTCTTATCAGCTTCCATTTCTTTAGTTAGTGCATCCAGCTCTTTTAGTTGAATGCATCCATCTCTACTGCATTAAAATTTATTTGTTCTTGAACCAAAACGTGGATGTCTGTGCATCAATCATGTCTATGATTGCGTGAGGTACCTTGATTGACTTGGGGGAGATAAAGCTCTTTTCCGTGATGGTCCTTCCAAGTGTTCTCCTTGCAAAAGAAAGCAGAAAATGACATCTCCGTCGCTTTCAATCACATACGGAGAACGCATCCAACTCAGAGGGTCAAGAAGAAAACAGACAGTCTGATGAAGACCCAGCAGCACTGCATCTTAAATGAGCGCTTCCATTCTTGAATGCTCAAGCTGTTAAAGCTGGCAGATGGAGCAAGTGTAAGCGAGGGGAAGGTTGTCTTCATGCAACTACATACTTGTTTATTCATCGTAATCTAATCTTCTACCGGTTGGCCCAAATCAAGCATCGTTGCTAGGTGGACCAGAGTACCTTTTACGATATGTTAACCATGGTAAAAGAACAAGGAGGCTAAGGCTACAGTCACATAACTGCTGCTTGGATCTTTCTTTAAGGAATTGACTCGGCTTTCAGTGCAATGAGCCAAAGGGTGGAACCAACCAAGTTGCTCCAAATGAATACTGGTTGTCCTGGTGGCTCTCCAATCAATTAAAGAGTTAACTCATGAAACAGAAAACACTATCTGCAATTTATCATAAGTTTTGATGCTGTAGATTAGTAGTTTAAGTACAATGTTCATTCTTGATGTTATATTTCATATTTTTACTACTTGAATTTTATAGGAAAACGCTAACATCCTATGATTGATGAGACAGAGGAACACCACAGACGGTGGGCATGAGATTTCTGATGGAGACATTGAACTGGAGCCACGATGGTCTTGCATTTTGTTCAGATCATAAGACTGTGAGGCCATGATGCTTTGTAGAAAGTTGAGGTCTCAGTAGATCCATGGATCAAGGTCAAAACTATCAATAACATTTGCAGTTACAAATTATGCTGTAGAGGGTCAGAGTCTACACTTGGAGAATAAGTTCACTAATCAATGATGTAGAAAATAGAATGAAGTTTCAGAAGGTGCAAGTTTGAAAGAAAACATACATAAAAATCCCCTTTTCTGGATTCCTGATTGATGTCTGACTAGCCCTTTTCAATTCGAACCCCAATGAAAAAAATGACTCAAATTGAGTATGCAAAGTCGGAGATAGTGATGGAGATTAACGGCGTTGTACAGCGGCATCAAATTCCCTTCTGAAAAGCCATTACAAGCCAAGTGATGATGACGAGGAACCAAATGTGCTGCACACTGAAGGGTTCCAAGGAAACAAACCAAGCTATGTGGAATATTTCCTCTTGATTAACTAGTAGGTACAGGTAAATAATCAGTCTAGTTCTTAGAGCAGGAGTTGACCAATTTCGTGCAGCTATTTCTCTTCTCTTGTTCCCACACAGTTGCAGGAAGCAATGCATGCATCAAGACATTACATTGAAGATAAGGCCAAACAACCAAATTAGCTACTGCTTTGAAGTATGGCTTCCCCTGGTCAGCTCATGTAAGCATCTGAGGTTCTTTCTGAACTAAGAAATAAGTTTGCCATTTACCATGTGTAGAGCAGTTGATGATATCTCTATGTATGTACCTGCAACATTTAAGTTTCTAGAATGATTTGACCAATGCTGCAACCTAATTTATTTAGGTCTGAAGATGCTGGAGCAGAACATGTAGGTACCCTTGTCATCTTACTGCAGCCCTCTATTTCATCTTTCAGATGCTACGCACTTGCATCTGCCGTGTGGAGGTTTGGACAAGCTCATGATTGATGACCAGAGAAGAATCAAGCTTTGCAGTGAATGGCAGCAGAGCTCATGAGGTCTCAACTACATGGTTCATATCCTTGCACCTATCTCATTGTCTTTTTGCTTTCAAAACTAGTCTTTGTTCCTTGCATTCTTTTTCCTCTGACAAATAGTTAGATATGATCAGGCTTTTGATTGAATCTAAAAAAGATATCAATCTCCTGTTATGGTAAAGACAAATTACTCACTGAAGCAAATTTACAAACACAAGTCCTCCAAAGCATGCACTCCTGTGATCATCTGTGGATAAATGTATTCGATGCAAGTAGAAGATTCAAGAAAAATGATATATGCGTACAGAATATGTAGATGTCCTTATGAAGAAAAGCTTATTCAGAAATAAAGCACTCCGTAGCCTTTCCTTGTGAACAATATTAACCAGCATAAATGCTCCTGGCTAAGATTCAATGAGCAAGAACCACTGAAAAGATAGACCGAAATCCATCATATCAACCAGCATGTCAATTCTAATCTCTTACCAAACAAGGGAGGGCTTAGATGATTCAATGACACTAATCTATTTACATCAACTCTTGGATCTCATATCAAATGCCTAGATCATCCCATAGATCATTTTTTTGTCTAGTATTTTCCTCTAGATTCAAATCTAATGGCCATAATTCGTTTTGTTGCATCAACATTTTTATTTATTTATTTTTTTATTATGCAAAGTACAATATAAAATATGAAAAACTATAATTGACACTCTTTGAATACTCAAAACAACAAGTAGAAAGTATAATTTATTTTATATTTACTGAAGGTGATTAGAGCTAAGTGAGAATGCAAGTATAATCATATTGAGGTGAGCTTAATTCTGCCTAGAATGTGGACAAATACTAACAAGTAAGGAATCTAACTATACTAACTTTAGATATTAGAACAAAAGGGGGGCTTTTGTATATTTTACAATTGAATGATTTTGCCATTATCTAGCATCCTGTGAATTAGCACAAAAATTTCTCACCAAAAAATCTTCAAATTCTAGGGGCTATTCATAAAGGATAGAAATCTTCGGGTGGCTACCTTAATTTTTGTTTAAAATTTTTTTTTTTTTAAAAAAAAATGATCTACATACTCTAAGCTATCCAGTGGTACCAATATTGGGGTAGTTTAGATTATATACAATAAGAAATTACCCTAAATATTATTACATAAAAAACCAAAAAAAAATTATTATATAGAAATGTTTAAGGTAATTTCTTATTGTGTATAATTTAAACTATCCCAATATTGGTACCATTGGATAGTTTAAGGTATGTAGATCATTTCTTAAAAAAAATTAAAATAAAAAAATTTTTTAAACAAAAATTAAGGTAGCCAGCGGAAAACTTTTTCCGGCTGGTAGCCCGCCGAAGATTTCTGTCCATTCATAAAAGTTGGCTACATTTTTTAAATATTTATAAGTGACGATAATTGAGAGTACAAGTATAGACATTATGATGTCTCATAAACTAAAAAAAAAAATTAGTTTTCATTCATATAACCTTTTATTTTTTATGATGACACATGAAAAGTTGACTCGATTCCTTGTAGGTGATGGTAGTCAAATGAGAATATGATTATTATAATAGTCAAGTTGACCTAGACATATTATAATTTGGCTTATAAGTTTATTGCCTCAACAATTTTAAATTAGACATATTCTAATACCAAAGCTTACAAATGATGGGTTAATAGATATGAAAAGTAATTGGACTTTGTAAATGTTCTTATACTTGGCAAAGTAAATTAAACAAATGAGAATATGATTATAATCACATTCAATTAGTTCATTGCCTCTCTTCAATTTTATAAAAAAAGAATTTGGTTTCAAAATATGATTTCATTGTAATACACTTGAAAAGGGGTTTTATTATATTAACAAAAGGATCTCATAATCTAGTGATTATATATTTTATACATATATACACCATATAATATAATCTTATAATACTATATAATAGAATAGTTTACTTTACCATAATCATTGTTTGTGTGTATTGCACATGCAATTAAAAGGTTTGACGGGTGAAACATATTAGACCAATTTTATATATATATATATTCATTTAAGCTTATCACTTCTCAAACATTTCATAAATGGCCTAATAGGAATGTATATATATAATTGGCATAATATTCTTTCACCCTTCAAACCTTATAATTGTAAGTGCTAATACACACAAACAATGATAATGGTAAAGTAAAATATTCTATTATATTATATGATGCATATAAGTATAATATATAGTGTACTTGGCATATAATATGTAGTATCTAACATATAATGGATACAATACAATGTATTTTATATACTATATATAATGGCACATTTAGCACCTAGAGATATATGGGATTAATATAAGAAAGTATAATTACATAAATACACAATCCTGTAATTAAGGCAAATCAATGATTGCGAGGATTTTACTATAATATCTAGCTATTGGTATTTGATATCTTGCGTGCTAGAGTTTGATGAAAAGGAACAAAATAATGCAATATCGAATGAGAAATTAAGAAAGCTAAAACTAGATAGAGATGATAGGGAACTTACTAGGTGTCACGCCTAATTCAACCCGGTCCAGGCCCAAGCCCAATGGGCCTGGTCCAAGCCCAATAACACGCCAAAAGCCCACCATACAGGCGGGCAAAAGCTGGTCAACCCAGAGCGTTGACCCGAAGATCGAGCGCGGAAGCTCGTCTCCCCCCGCAACGCTCGGACGCGAGCAATGCAGTCTACGGCTGCGGTCACACGCAGGGAGCGGAGACACGTCCGACGACGGCTTCTTCCCCGGACGGATCGGACGGAGGCCATGACGAGCGACATGGAGAAGCGGACGAGCGGAGTTCTCGGACGCGCAGTGGAGTCTTCGAATCGCTGAGATCTTCGGCGCGAGAGGAGGCCTTGCGGCGGTTCTTCCCCTTTAAAGCCAGCGACGGGGCAAGGGGAAGGGACACCACGAGATCTTCGACACCTTCACTGAGCTGGGGAGCTTGAGAGAAGGGATTTTCCGGCGACGAGTGTGATTGGTAAGGAACCTGAGAGATTTGTAACCAGCGATTGGGGAATCACCAGTGAGAGTCTGGAGAGTTTGTAAGCTTCCAATCAGGTGAATAAATGGAGCTTTTCTTCTTTCCGGTCCTCTTCCCCTACTTCCCTGTTCCTTGTGCTTCCAGCGACAACAGGGGTTGTCGGGCGACGATCGGTGGTCGAAAGAAGGAAGCGGGTCTTCCCTGGGTACCTTCCCTCTCCGGCGAAGTTCTCAAGCATGGCGGCGCTTGGCGGAGGCGGGCAACGCAGTCGGCATCGCAAGCGTGACGAAGACAAGGAGTTTTCTAATTTTGACCAAGTCAAAATCAGAATGCGGAGCAAAGTCGATTTCGGCAGAAATCGATTTCTGGGCTGACGTTAGCAAGGCGGACGCTGACGTAAGACAATCGGAAATCAGACGCACGGCGGACGCAATTCGGTGGCTGATGTCATCCGACGTCAGCGGGGCAGAATTCGGGGAAGCGGGCGTGGGACGTTGACCGAATTGGGATAATTTTGACCAAGGTAATCGAATTTAAGGTTTGACTTTTAATTTAGGGTTTCGGTTTCTGATTTTAGGGTTAGGGTTTACTGGTCCTTTTTTTGTGCGGATTGTAATTTAGGGAAAAAAATTATACGAGGAAATTAGGGTTTTTTGTTCGGGGCAATTTTGTGTCAGAAACCCTAGGGTCTCACACCCGGTTTGGTACTCCATCAGACCACCTTAGACCGGGGCGTGACAATTGGTATCAGAGGCAGGCTGTGGGCCCATAACCCACAGGTATTGGAGAACACAACACGGCTACTTCACCCGTAAAGGTAAAGATCGGTCGTAAGTACCAGAAGATCACCCACACGG
Organism: Costus lasius; assembly: GCA_027563935.2. Taxonomy (NCBI): domain Eukaryota; kingdom Viridiplantae; phylum Streptophyta; class Magnoliopsida; order Zingiberales; family Costaceae; genus Costus; species Costus lasius. The sequence goes on from CM050446.2 coordinate 127,228,005, forward strand.
CCAGAGGAGCATCAGAGGATGTGTGGCCCAAGCAGGAAAAAGGTAAAGCCAAGGTGGACGCTAAACCTGAAGACATGGCGAACCAGGGTGAGCGGATAGCACAGATCAAGAAGGTGCTCGGTCTGACGGGTGATGGGGACAATGTGATGATGCCCCAGATGGAGTTTCTGTAGAGGATCGTGGAGGATCAGAGATCGCAGATCGAGCAACAGAGGTTGCAACTCGAGACTCAGAGACTGCAGATCGAGTTTCTGCAGCAGACTCTGGAGGGTCTGATTGACCTCCTAGAGCAGATGGCTCGCATGAGGGAGGAGATGTAGGCAAAGGTCACGGTATTGTGTTTGGCCCTAACGCAAGTATCGCGATCGACGGCAGTACTGGCGGAGCAGGAAGCTCCTAAGTCAAAGGTACGAGTACCTGAGCCAGCAATGTTCGGGAGGGCCCGATCGTCCAGAGAAGTGGAGAACTTCATCTGGGACATAGAGCAGTTGTTCTCTGCTAGCTGTGTTCCAAAAGAAGATCGGGTGCGGGTGTGCATCGCATACCTCACAGGCGACGCAAAGCTTTGGTGGTCGACCAAAGTCAGCTCGACATCGGAAGCTACTAGCTGGCCTTGGGAGACCTTCCGTGAGGAACTATAGCGGCAGTTTCTTCCCAGAAACTCGGCGGACCAAACTCGTGGAAAGATAGATCGACTGAGGCACAATGGGTCGATCCAGGAGTATGTCAGGGCGTTCTCTGCATTGATATTGGAGCTACCAGACATGGCGAAAGGTGACAGGAAGTATCTCTTCATCCGGAACCTTCAACCATGGGTGAAAGCGGAGGTCCGACGGCACTCCCCACTTGACTGGAGGGCGGCTGCGGCGGTAGCCGAGTCCTTGGTGGATAATCATAAATTCAGATCAACACCACCAAAGAAACCACGGTCATCACCGAAGCACGGCTCCCCACGGGACCCCACCGAGGGCTAGAGTTCCAGAAAGGGGTAGACCCTTTGTTCCGGCAGTGCAGAGGTTCACCGAGACGACGAGAGCCAAAGCCACAGGGTTGCTTCTTGTGCGGTGGTCCTCACTAGGTGAAGGATTGTCCGTCCAGGCAGAAACTCATAATGATGGTAGTGCAAGAACCAGCTGAGGAACCTGAAGATCACACCGAGGAGGTGAGAATCGGTGCTTTGAGGATCGAGGCAATGTTGGCAAGGGATCTGCCCGTGACGGACATCAAGGGCTATGTCCAAATTGCGCATAGGAGAATTGTCATGCCTAGTTCAGCCCGGTCCAGGCCCGAGCCCAATGGGCCTGGTCCAAGCCCAATAACACGCCAAAAGCCCAGCATACAGGCGGGCAAAAGCTGGTCAACTCGGAGCGTTGACCCAAAGATCGAGCGCGGAAGCTCGTCTTCCCCGCAATGCTCGGATGCGAGCGACGTGGTCAACGGCTGCGGACACGCACATGGAGTAGAGACACGTCCGGCGACGGCTTCCTCCCTGGACGGATTGGACGGAGGCCATGATGAGCGACGCGGAGAAGCGGACGAGCGGAGTTCTCGGACGCGCAGCGGAGTCTTCGGCGCGAGAGGAGGCCTTGCGGCGGTTCTTCCCCTTTAAAGCCAGCGACGGGGCAAGGGGAAGGGACACCATGATATCTTCGACACCTTCACCGAGCTGGGGAGCTTGAGAGAAGCGATTTTTTGGCGACGAGTGTGATTGGTAAAGAACCCGAGAGATTTGTAACCGGCGATTGGGGAATCGCCGGCGAGGGAGGGAAGAGGGACGTTAGGACCAGGGGGTTGCCAGCGAGAGTCTGGAGAGTTTGTAAGCTTCCAATCAGGTGAATAAACGGAGCTTTTCTTCTTTCTAGTCTTCTTCCCCTTCTTCCCCTACTTCCTTGTTCCTTGTGCTTCCGGCGACAACAGGGGTTGTCAGGCGACGATCGGTGGTCGAAAGAAGGAAGCGGGTCTTCCCTGGGCAGCTTCCCTCTCCGGTGAAGTTCTCAAGCGCGGCGGCGCTTGGCGGAGGCGGCGACACAGTTGGCGTCGCGGCGTGACAAAGACGTTGAGTTTTCTAATTTTGACCAAGTCAAAATTGGAACGTGGAGCAAAGTCGATTTCGGCAGAAATCAATTTCTGCGATGACATCAGCAAGGCGGACGCTGACGTAAGACAATCAAAAATCAGACGCGCGGCGGACACAATTCGGCAACTGACGTCATCTGATGTCAGCGGGGAAAAATTCGGGGAAGCAGCATGCAGGACATTGACCGGATCGGGATATTTTGACCAAGGTAATTGAATTTAAGGTGTGACTTTTAATTTAGGGTTTTAGTTTTTGATTTTAGGGTTAGGGTTTCCCGGTCCTTTTTCCGTGCAAATTGTAATTTGGGGATAAAATTTGTACGGGGAAGTTACGATTTTTCGTTCGAGGCAATTTTGTGTCGGAAACCCTAGAGTCTCACGCCCAGTTTGGTGCTCCATCGGACCACCTTAGACCGGGGCATGACACTAGGTTACTATCACGCCCGCCCAAATCAACCCGCCACATCACCGGATTCCCACCTTGTACTGTACGCCGAAAAATGAAATTACGCTCGTCGAAATCAACCCACGTGTTCAATCTGGTGTTGACTCGGTCAATGCCTCATTTCAAACGCATCCAAAGCCTTCGTCTTCATGCGTCTATGCGAATGCCCGTGTTCGCCGTCCTTCGCCGACCATGCTCAGTGCCGGAAGGGAAGGGGAGGGTGCTCAGGGCATGTGGCAGGACTGAGCAACGCCTGCTCAGTCCTCAGCCTTCGCCATCGACGTCCCGCTGAATGTCAAAGATCGCCGGTGAAGATGGAGGAACAGAGAAGCACTCGTCGGAAGGTTTTGCCGGAAAACTTAGAGACACACCGGAGCCGGAGAAGACAACACAGGAATAAGGAAAATTTACGTTGATTACCTCAATCAACCTACATAAACCCTCTTCCTCACCTCTCTCTCTCTCTCTCACGTCGGCGGCCGCTCACGCCACCGACTTATAGTTCTCTCATCCTCGCCGGAGAGAACTTGTCGGTGTCCGCCTGGCACCAGCATCAGAGCGCAGAGCTCTGGGAAGAGACCTCGCCGACCTCTCTTCGTCGCCCTCCCGGCGATGGCATCAGAGCTGTGGCTCTAGAACAGGGGAGGGATGTGGATATCGTCGGGCGTCACTGCTGCTTGGGGGACGCGGAGGAGCACGCCGTCAGGCTCCAGTCCGCCTCCCCCTCTTCCTCTTGGACGGGGCCTGAACTGGGAGAGGGATTCGTTGGTGCCTCCTAGAAAGCAGGGAAGTCACCGCCTGCTTTCTCCTCTACTTCGAAGACAAGCTCCCTTTGTTTTCCTCCTTTTTGTTGATCGCCCGGCCGGATTCTTAAAGGAGAGGCGCGTCTCGCTCATCTGGAAAGGGATCGGCTCGCCAGCCTATCTTTCCAAAGCCGGCGTCCTCGAATCACGCTTATCCAGAGGAGTTGCCATCTTCGTCCACCAGCGCATCTACCAGCCGAGCCCGTCGATCCTGTCTAGAGTTGGCCAACGGGCCGAGCCGGCCCGTGGCCCGCACGGCTTGGGACGGGCACGGCACGGGCCGTTGACCAAGTCAACGGGCTACGGGCGGCCCGTGGCCCAGCTCGGGTCAGGCTGGGCCGAGGTATCACGGCACGTGGGCCGGGCCAGGCACGACACAGACATGCGTTTTTATAGTATAAAATTACCATTTTAGCTCCTTTTAATAATTAAAAATAGGGGATAAATATGTAAATATATACCTAATTCATCCCTATAAATTGACCCCCCCCCCCCCCAACCCTCTCATTTCTTCACACAAGTTTCCAACTAGCTTTGGAATAATTTCTCATTCTCTCTTAATCTCTTTTCTAAGTCTTGAGTTTCAATTAGTTTCTTAATTGAACTCAAACTTAAGCTTCTTTCTAGCCATCAAGAATTCAATGCTCTCTCGGTCTACACTAGCCATTTTTCTCTATGTCTCGTGCTCACCACGTGACTAGACATCGAGAAGATCAAGTAAATATTAAATTAATTTACTTTTATAATATAATTATCACGTGGTGAGCACGAGGCATAGAGAAAAATGGCAGATAATAGAAGAGTGAAGATAATTATCATTCTGCCAAATTCTCATCGTGAAATCTTCCTTACATCTACCTTAAATTTCTTTAATGCTGATCAATGGAGAATCACTATTTTAAGTATTATCAAACGTGTTAGTCAAATCATACGAATTGATGTATTCAGGTTTGAAGAATACTTTATCCACTTATCTGAACATGCAAGACAAGAATTTTTGGCTTCTCCCTCCCCTTCTGGGGTTGAGATTGAGATAGAGGTTGAGGACTTTGAAATAAGTGATAGTGAGGAGGACAGTAATAATATCAATGATGAGTCGGAGCAATATATCGAAACAAATCATGCACAAGAGTCACTTGAGTTTTTTCTTGTTGAAGAAGGAGGTAGAGCTGAAAACATGGAGTGTGCAATATGCATAGAGAAGATGGAGCATGGTGAGCAAGTATGTTTAACATAATGCTCGTACATCTTCCATAGTAGTTGCTTGCATCGCTGGCTACAGGTCAATTGTTTATGCTCATTATGTCGGCACTTGATTTAAGCTTAAATGTATAATTTATGAATATGAAATTTAATCGAGTTGGTTTTAACGGCACGGCTTTGTGTTGTTAGTGTTGTTTATAAATAAATAATTATTACTTTAATAAATATTAAAATTAAAATGTTATATTTTTAAAATAAAATAAAATAATTAATTAAATAATAATTTAATATTTTTAAAAAAATTTGTGCAAAATACATAATTCTCAATTTCTCATTTTTTTTATTTTTTTCTTACTTTATATAATTTAATTAATTAATATTTTATTTATTTTTTAAATTTATTTTAATGAAGCGGGCCAAACTCGGCCCGTTTGCCACATTCGGGCCGGGTCAGGCACGGCCCGTTGGGCCAGATCCGGCACGCGGACCGAATCCGTGCCTAGTAAACACTAGAGCCGTGCCTGGGCCGGCACGGCTAATCGTGCCGTGTGCCGTGCCAGGCCCAGTGATTTGTTTCGCCATGCCGGGCTCGGCACGGCACGACTAGAAACGGGCCGTGCCAGGCACGGCCCGCCAGGAACCAGGCCAAGGCGGGCCCGAGCCGGCCCGAGCACGGCCCATGGCCACCTCTAATCCCGTCGGAGGTAAGGCCGGAGACGTCGCCGTCTTCGACGTCGGAGCAGGCGCCAGGAAAGGACGCTGCTGAAGCCGCTGATGAACGCGCCCAGGGATGAAGCCCTCCGCTCCGTCCGCTTCGCCCAACGATCCCACTGGATTGGGCTGCTGCAGCTTCGGAGCATGGGTTTGGGCCTCCATCCGGCCCAAACTCTTTCGTGGCCTGGCCCATATGGATCTGGCATCACACTTACCATAAATATGTAGAGTAATTTAGTAAAGTTGTCTATTGTAGTTCGCATGTTGCAATATTAGCGAGTAGGAATCAAGATAGGAAGTTATGAATAAACTGAAATCGAACGTGGGGTGTCTATATAAAACAAATGACACAACTTAAAAATAAGAAAGAAATTTTAGATTCATAATATTCAAATTGGAATAGGCCAACAAAAAACAAAGTGTCAAATAAGTCAAGGACATATTTGGAAAGTTTAATATAAAATTTTATTAACTTTCTATACGGCAAATCAGCAGTAGAAATGTCTTGATATCTAACAACTGTTAGAATGGCAGTTGATAAAATATTTTTGTTAAAATCACGTAATGCAATGACCTAAAACAAATATATTTTTAATTTAAACCTATAAAATATGAAGACAAAGGACAAACATATGAAACACAGGGATTAGGATATATTAAGTGGAGCAAATTAAAGTTTTTTTATGTATAATATCATAAATATATACACACATTAATATTAATGATCCATATGAATGGGGATGTTTGCCTCTACTATATTCAACACCACTAGAATCTTAAAGCGATGCTATAATGACTCTTGGTTTAAGATTCACACTTTATGAATAACTCTAATATGCCCCTATTTAAGATTCTTAGGCAAAGACCTTGCCTACAAAATTTTCTTTGAGAAAAATTTCTAGGCAAAATTGCTGCCTAGAATCTTAGGTAGTTGGACATTAAAGCCATTCATCTTATAGGTTGTGTGAATTATAAAGCGATGCTAGCATGACTTTTGCTTTAAGATTCAGACTTTCATAAAGATAGATAGCTCTAATATGCCCCTACTTAAGATTCTTAGACAAAGACCTTACCTAAAAAACTTTCGTTATGTTACAAATGTATTAGTATGCATTGTGAATATAGTTATATAACATATAGTGTGGTATAGCACAGTGCATGCATTATATATAATGTTATATGATAAATAATATCTGTAGTATATAGGCTAGTTACATAGCATAACGTACGTAATGTTATATTGTGTATATAATTATTAAGTGTTATATAGTATGTAATATATTTATTATATATAGCATATAACACATACAATATATATATATATATAGATATAGATATATGGGGGGAGCAAAAGAATAAATAAATAAAGGGGCAATAGATAGAATGGGGCAATATATTTTCTTATCTAACTTTACGTCTAGATATAAATATATATAATCAATATTAAAGTTGAAAGTTAGTGTAGACATTTGCCCACGTGGCTCCGCCACAGTATATACTATAGTGTATATTGTACATGTATACGCATGTATGCAAACACACTCAACCGTGGTACTAGAATCAATGACATCTTAAAACCCTTTTTTTACACCGCCAAAGTTGTGCCACCCGGAACAAGCAAACTTCAGGATGCACTTGGAACTCCAGAATAGTGAGTATTGGATTCATAACAAATATAATATCAAAAAGGAAATAACACAAGAATATTAGTTTGTTTACAGCATTATGTACACAAGTAATCCATGATGAAGCTGTGAGGTTTAGCAGACAATTCCATGAAATCGAGGAGGTCGAAAGAGCATTATTTCTCTAAGCTTTGGGCTATATTCTCCAACAAATAAGCAAATAGCACTTAGAGCCGAAGCATATCTCGCTCCTGAGTAACAGAGTTGAACGCGGAAGAGATTTCCCCGATGCCTTGCATAAGGACAAAAAACAATTCAAGCAAACAGTTTCGGTTTCAATGGCTCTAAATCTCATACAAGCCTTGACTAAATGATATGCAAAGCTGCGTCAAGCATGCCAAGAAGCGAAGTCAATGTTGACCACCTGCCATACCAATGAACCATGCATACGATAAATCGGTGAGTGAAACTAGATCTTATATTAAGACGAAATTCTAAACACTTGATGAACAACTGATGCTACATATGAATTTCTATAATAAGCATGCAGCGTGAAAGAGCTCAATAAAATGAAAGGTCAAGTACCTGAGAAAACGATGAATCAAAAAGTCAACTCTGGGCACACTCAAAAGGATGTAACGTGCCTTCTGCAAAATCATGCATCCTAATGCGCTCCAGAAACTCGAATGGGCTACACAGGAAACAACGAACATTTAGTTGGAACAACCATCGCATATTTATCACAACGTACGAACAATTGGTTGGAACAATTAAAGTGTCAATTGGTCCTCAATTGTTAACTTTTGCAATGTAATTAATAACTTGGACTCGAAACTAATTATGAATCCTATCCACTTAAATAATTATTATCCCAAAACTTACGGACATCAAGCAATTTAATCCGTGATCTCACGCCCAAAGAAAACAGTCCTTACTCATGCAACTAAAAATAATAATTAAGAAACGAAATGACACCAAAGGAGGACTCTTGATGGTTTAGATTGCAAACACTGCAAAATTAGGAATGATGATGGGCAGAGCCAAGGTAGGTTTCGCCAATCCCATCCCAACAATCTCAAGTGCAGTGTGGGGGCAGAACTCGATTGATAAGAAGTTCAAAGCATTCACGTTATTAATGGACAAGAAAAGATCTTACAGAACAACTTCGCGACTACGGCACAATTTTTGTTGGTTCGTTTCTAAAGCACTCAAAACGTCGATATCGGGTCCTGCTATTCCTCCTGCAACAATTGAAGGCACTCGTCCATGTGGTGTCCACATCTACAATCAAAAGCAGTTAGAATACAGTCATAAAACCATGTGTTACCTCCGAGAACCAAGGAGCCATGCGTCTTACCTTGATTGTATTATCAATGCCACTTGTTGCAATTGCGCAATCAAATGGATGGCACTGTATGCAGTTGACAACTAGCAAAAAAAAGAAAGAAGACAGTGAAAAACAAAAAGATTTAAGACCAAATAAACAAACTATTCCAACAACACGAGAGTTGAAGTTTTTACCAGCTTCATCTCCAGAGAGCATCTTAACCAATCTTCCTGATTTTTTCTCCCAAATAAACCACCTTCCATCATCACTTCCACTAGCAACAAATTCTCCTGCATAAGTTCCACCAGGATGTGATATATTCAAGCAGAAAAAGTAACAAACTATTGGAATAATACATGCGAATTCCACAAATCAAAGCTATTCCATCAAGTCGTATTGATAACAAAATCCAGCTATTCCATCTGGTACTTCTTATAACCATAAATTAGGCAGTGTGTACAGGAAGGCGCCTTTCTATTTATAGATATAATGATAAAATGAATTGTAGACAAAGCAATATTGGTGCGGTAAATAGGCTATCTACTGGACACTATGAATTTACAGTTGCAAATAACCGTTATATCCCATCCCAATTTGGGGAATGACTGCTACTTTCGGCCAATGGTCATGATTTCATGGCACACACAATGCTTATGAAAATATTAAGTAGAGATGAATCATTGGCTTGGTAGTAAAATAATTTATGTTATATACAAGTTCACTATTACACCAAGTCGACTAGCATGTTAGGCAAACTCATGGATCCTTCCATATATTGCTATGTGGGTTCAAATGAGTCACCAAACATGAAATTCTCCATCTCTCAATCTCAAAATGCTCTCGTTGCGGTCCACATCCATGCCCAGCTCATTCTAGGTCATCGTTATTTGCCCAGCAAACCTATTCCTGTAGCTCAACCCACCTAGACTCATTGGTGGAGAGTAAGGGCCCACACTAATTCTACTAGTTATAGTAGGGTAAGAGGTCCAACAAGTCTAAGAGACTTGGTGACCTACCATTTGGGCAGGTTCCTCCCATCTTTTGAATTCTTTCCTCAGTGAGGTGGGGCTATTCAAAAAGCACCTAGTCTAGCCTATCACTTCAGGGTGCATACTGCGAGTCATTGTCAGACTAGGCTAAAGATGATAAGTTACTTCTTTTTAATGATTATTTAACAGCAGCAGTATAATAATTTAAGATTTGCTAGAGCACATATTCACAAGCCCAAAAAATATCGTATGAGTAAATCCTTTTAACACTGCAGTACACACACATATATGTTGTATAGTATATGTTTGTTTGTTTGTTTATATACATACATCCATACATATTGGTGACAACAGAAGTAATTAAAGTTTATGCTAAGCAGACCTTGTTGTCCAAGAAAGCTAGCCTGCTTTATATCTGTCCCAATATTGCAGTGACCAATATATCTTCTTTTCATATCAATTGCAACTTCAGGCTGCAAATACGACATAAGAAAATGATAGACATAATAACTTCAGAAGGAAAATTTAGAAGACAGTTAATAAGACAGCAAAGAGTTCCCAGTGAAACAAGTAGCATACTGAATCACAAAAGAAATAACAAGATGCCAATAGAAAGAAATTATAAGAGTGACATTACCAACATTTGTTTTCTAGGGGAAACCATAATGAATCCTAGTTGCAACTTGTGAATCCATTTTTTCTTTCCTCTGATAAATCACAGCTAGAGAATACCCTATATAGCCTAATATGACATACCTAAGTTTAAAGTACCAATTTGGGCAGGTGCATCGATCACAGCTCATTTGAGCTGGTGTGTCGATCACAGCTCAGGTATCCTGTATTATCTTATGAAATATTATATTATAACATTGGTAGCATAGCCTATTATGAAGGAAATCCATGTAGTGAGTACATAGCAAGCTTACCGCCTAGTACAAATTGGAAGTCCAGTACTAAAATCTATGGTAACACCAAATAGTCATGGGACTATTGCAAGGGACTTTCAAAAGAGTTTGAAGCCATATCGCCTTTTAGGTTGTCTCATTGCACAATCATCACAAGGCACTTGACCTCTCTACCATATTTTATTTCTTGCTTCACCATGTCAAAAGATTACCTCTACCGTAAGTATAATACTCCTAAGTGTTCAAGTGGAGTACTTCCTGCACAATCTGCATCTATCTTAAGATGTCCAATTTTTTAATATTTTTTACTAGATGTTTTTTAGATAATGGAGAATCATAAGTACGATTACGCAATGAATCTGGTCAGGAATTTTGCATATACTAATAACCACTTCAACACTATAGGTAATATAAGGATAAGTAACAACTAGATAGATAAGCCTACGTACCAATTTATGACTCTGGTAGGATATACCTCTGGGGAATCATTAGTACTGCAGAGTTTCTAACCTAGTAAAATAGGAGTTTCTACTACTGGTTTGCATTCAAGCAAATAAAAAAATATACAATCTTTAGGGAAAGAATAGTCCTCTAGAACTATATGTGATCTTAATGCTACAATAGTACTTCGGCTTTTCTTTGTCCAAGTACCTATTAACTTAGAGGATGCCCTTTATGCCACTCCATGTAAGAAAAATGTCAACCACATAAACAACTAAAACAAAAATATCATTGACACTTGTGCATTAAAAAAAATGAAGAGGTCAACTTTACTGCATAGAAGACCAATACAGAGGTTAGGCTAGCTGTTTTTAATAGACCTAGTGAAATCACTTTTAAGTCCATAGATGTGCAACATTTTAGGAGTTTACACCCAAGGTTTAAAAACTCAGTCCGAGGCATGTATCGGTGCATGCATGTTCGTATCCAAACAAGAAGAAGGGAAAAAAAAAGAGAGAGAAAGAAGAAGAGAAGAAGAAAAACCCAGTACCAACTTTTCAAACCTTAGCCGCATCAGACCTCCTTCCTAAAATCAATTTACAAAAAAGACATTCTTGACATCCATCTTAAACATTTTAACTCTTTTATTAATAGCACTCGTACATAATTTAACCTAGCCATAAGGGAGGTCTAAGAGTAGTCTACATTATAAGCTTTGGTGAAGGCCTTTCACCATAAGCATGGATTTGTCAGAGCCAAAAGCCTTTCACCATAAGCATGAATTTGTGAGAGCCAAAATTGTATTTTATAGTATACATACGTCGGTAGACAATAGATCAAATGCTACTTAGACAAGGAACACGGCCCTAAGTACACCTAGCTATCACAGTCGTCATCTAATCATACATTGCACTTTTATAGTGAGGACTGAGGATAATCATCCATTGCACTTTTATAGTGAGGACTGATGACTAAATATAGCTAATTGTACATTCTTTAGAATGAAGATAGATGACAAAGACAAAGAAAAGTGCAAAATGTAGGGGATAAATTATCATAATCCAAATAATAGGAGATAGGATGTATTATAGTTGATCATTTACCTTTACAGAGAGTAACAAAAATGTCCAAGTCAGATGATGAAGGTGGAAGATCTGTAAAAGAAGATAGCTTTGGCGGAGGTACTGCAAAATATTGACAAGGATGGCTACTGTACACTACTGGCAGAATAGACTTAACAGTGTGAGATTGCTCAATGGAGGTGGGTGGCTAATCAGTGGCAGAGCCAATCTCTATGGTAGTGATAGAACCAGAACTAGAATGGTTCAATGGTTGTGGTGGGGATAACATGTGAAGTGGTAGTACAAGTGTAATAAGGATCGACTCAAAAAAGGTTACGTTAGTGAAAACATATAATCATCAACAAACTAGATAACAACAATAATAGTCTTCTTGAGTGCGGGTCTACAAGGAAAATACATTATTTTGAGTGAGGGCTAAGCTTGTCATGACACACACCAAGTGAGTGAACAAAACAAAAAGATTCAAACATCCAGAGTGAGAAAAAACGTAGAAAGTGAGAAAAAAACGTAGAAAGACTAATGCCCTGTTTCCTTGGATGGAATCCAAGGGGGAAAGAAAAAAAGCTAGTTTTCCCTTCTTTCCGCTGTGGATTCCGTCCAAGGAAATAGGGCCTAAGGTTTAACATAGAGTAGTAGATCTTGCCATGGATGACAAAATATAGTAATTCAATTCATGAGGTAGGATATAGTAACAACAACATCAATCCAATGAGACTTGGGCACATGCATATGAAAGTATGAAACACCATAGCGCACACTAAATCCAGAATGTGACGATTCTTACTCTATCTTTCACATTTTGTTAGGAAGTATAAGATAAATTGTTTAATAAATGATACCTTGGGCTAATAAAAGACAAGAAAAGAAGATTGCATATATTCTATACCATTACCAGCAGGAATAATTTTAGCAAAGGATTGATATTGAGTCTTTATTTCTCGATAAAAGATGTTGAAAACATTAATGATACATAATTGAATTTTTAGGAGAAATATTCAGGCCAAACAAGTTTCAATCATCAATGATAACAAAATACTTGTAAGCAGAAATAGAGGACAAAAGACTTAAACCCCATATATCAAGGAAAGGAAAATCTACTATTACTACTCGCAAGGAAAGGAAGCACATGATGTTTGATAAGTTGGTAAGCTCCATAAATAAAACTAGGAACATACGTGAGATATATTATTATATATTGGCAGGACAGGAATGTCCTAAGTGACAATGTAACTAAGGGTAGGATGGCAGTGGTGGAAACAATAGATAAAATAGAAGAGACATGATCTACAATTAGGTAGGAAAACAAAACAATGGTGTGCTTTGTCTCTAGATCCTAAAGACATTGTGTGTAGGAAAAAAGATTACAAGACAATCTGAAAATTCTACTAGAAAATCAACAGACGGAAGATTTTGTGAAAAATAAGGTATATATAAGACATCATGTAAAATTATACAAATGTAGTACGCATAGAGCTAGAATTCTGAACAAAGAAACTATACCATTAGCAATCTTAATAGAATGAATAAGATGAGATGTGTAAAATTAAAAAATTGATCTCTTATCATATGACAAGATCCTCCAAAATTAATGATCCATGAGGTCGATAAAGAAGCTAGAGAAGCTATTATCAGGAGTGAAGTGGATCTATCTCTTAAGAGTAACTGGTGAAGAGCCTATAAACCTTCTGAGAAGGAGAAGAGCCTTAGTTACTAGTTGAGAATCTTAATACAGTGGAAGATGAGGGGTTTACATGGTTCTTTGTTGCTGTGGTAGTTGCATGGGTTGCAAAAGGAAGGAACTATAGCAGAGGCTACTATGCACAAAGAAGTCTACTGCAAGAGAAACTACAACAAAAAGGTTATAATGGTGAGACATTCAGGATAAGGCCACACCTCTTGAGCTACAATATCGTATAGGAATTGCAGATGATACCCTTGACACATGAGAAGGTGAAAAAATGCTTGAAGTTTACGTTCCAACCTTATGGGCTGCCACAAGCCAGTCACAGAGGAGACTACAGAGGAAGTAGGCAAAGTTGTAGTGGAGGCCCTCATCATGGGAGATGAACTCATTGGAGAGGGTGGCGGTCTTTAGGGGCAAAAGTTGCTAGCACAGATTGAGAGTTGTATGAGGGAATGAAACTACATTAGAGAAATGCCACAAAGTTTTGCCCATAAGCTAGCGGCAGAGATGTTGCAAAGGTGCCTAGAGACTACACATGTGAGTTGCAATGCACAAGCAACAAGAGGCAAAGAGCTTAACCTACTCTAATACCAAGTGGTAATTTTGGAAACCCTACTTTTCTTCCTCGGATACATTAGAGGCAAGGTTTTAAATACCAATGCATTGGTCAACTATCTGGTGCAAACAGGTCTGTACTCACATATAGTACATATATATATATATATATATATATATATATATATATATATATACACATATATATACATATTGGTAACAGATTAGTCATACCAAATTTTTATACATTGATTAGAGGTAGGACATAAGCCCTATATACCCTAATATAATATACCTACATTTACCTATTCCCAGTGTGAGAATAAAGCCTGTACATTTTAGCGGTCCCCAAAAGACGGTATTAAAAAAAAACTACCACAGCCAAATTATTGCATTCCAAACTAATATGAAAAGCAAAACTAAAAATACATATTCAAATCAATTTGCATATGTATCTGACTTCTGCAACCCTAAGGCCGTGTTTTGATGAAGGGGAAGAAAAATGAAAAGCAAAACTAAAAATACATATTCAAATCAATTTGCATATGTATCGGACTTCTGCAACCCTAAGGCCGTGTTTTGATGAAGGGGAAGAAAAATAGAAGGGAAGAAAAAAAAGAAAGGAAAGAAAAATAAAGGGGAAGAAATAAAGTCACATGAATTGCATCTGTGTTTGTGAGCACTGGAGGGACAGGGGAGAAAGGAGATGGAGAGGAGGGGAGGGATGACTTGGAGGAAGAGAGGCGGGGTGCGGGCGGAGCAGCAAGGCCGCGAAAGGGCTAGCAGGGGCAGGTGGACGAGCTCATGGCGGCAAAGGCAGCGGTGGGGTGAGCCCGTGGTGTTAGCGGCTGCGGAGGCAGCGGCAACAGCAACTAGAGAGGCAGATTCAAAGCTTGGCGGGATAGCGACCAGAGTCGCTACAACGAAGCAAGGAGGGTGGTGAAGAGGGATTGCAACTGGAGGCTGGCTGGCGAGGCGAGGGTGACAAGGAGGGATAGCGACTAGAGGCTGACTAGCAAGGCGAGGATGGCAAGGCAACAGGTGAAAAAAAATCCAACATAGGCCGAAGACTTCAACATGAGAGGGAGCATTTCATGCATTTTCTCCCCAAAATGGAGAGAAAGTAAAACGAGATAAAAGTAGCCTATTTTCCTTCTACTTTTCTTCCCTCCCAAATCTATCTCTCCAACAAAATTTTCCTCATTTCTTTCCCTTCTCCCTACTTTTCTCCTCAAAAAACACAACCTAAGTAACAAACCTAAAACCTCAAAAGTATGCACAAAAGATCAAAAAAAAAGATGCAGCAAACTTTCAAAATCCCGGAATTCAATTTCCTAAAGTAAGAAAAACCTGACGATTATGGCATTCATTTTGAGACGATGGTGAAGATAATCCGGAACCATTAGTACTGCAACTTTCTCTAGCTGAATCATCTTTTCGATGAAATCTTAAGTTCAAACTGCCTCTGAGGATACTTGATTCAGTGTCACGTCCCTCATCACCCGATACAGATGTTTCAAAATCTAGTTCCATCTCTTCCTCGTAATCAGAATCTTCTCTTTCATTACGAGACTCTGAGTAAGGGTTATTTAGCTCTGCCCGAAAGAGCACATCACTTAATGATCTTAACTTTCCATGACGTGTTTCAGTTCTACCAGGTTCTTCATAATCTTTCTTTGCTTTTTCAGCTTCAGCTGCATCAATAAAAATGCAAAGTAATCAAGAAGCAGGATGTTAAGCAAAAGGATACTAGAGCTACTATCTGCATCGCAATCAATCAATTGGATAAATCAATTAACCTCTTTTGCAGAATCTCAAGAAACTTTGCAGCAGACCAGCATGGACAAGAGCCATCATAGTATATACATTCTTAAATTAATGAAAACATTGATTTGCTCCAAAAAATAGCACAATCCCAGAACATGTCATGTATTTGGCACCAAAAGAATGGTGCTTCCTCATAGGTACACTAGTAAAATGGATTAATAAACAGAAAAGCAAACAAAAACTTAAGATTATTATGTGGTAAAGACGCAAAATGTGGAATTCATGTGGTATCAAGGACTTATTTGTGGCATAACAGAAGTTAAATAATGAATGGGACTCATTTAGTATACATGAATGTTCCTAAAGACAGCTGATTGACAAGCTACAGGTTTCTGAGAAACTAACCTGTAGCAAGATGACCTTTTATCCTTGCTATCATATCAGCCGCCTCAGAGTTTGGAGCTAGAGTACTGGCAACTTCTGCAAACTCTAGAGCCTCTTTGAGTTTTCCCAACTGCAAATAATTATCACATGCATTAAAAGTTGATACTTCTCCAAGAATCTTCTTGAAAAGATCTGAACATGATTCAGATAAAACCTGAAATAGGGCTTCGGACATGTAATAGTGTGCCCTGAAAGATGAAGCATTTATTCTCCGAGCGCAGTTGCAATCTCTTATTGCCATGTAAACATCATTCTTCCACTTCCTCTGAAATTAAGACTGCATCATCGGTATGTTTCTTATGAAACTGAACGAGATATAGAATCAAGAGATCAATTTGAACCTTAAGAAGCAATGCAGCTCGAATACACAAGCATTCATGCCTCAGAGAATGACCAATGTCAGCACCTTTTCCATCTAGCACTTCATTACATGCTTCAATACCATAATGAAGATCTGAGTTCTCTTCCAATATTTTTGCAGCTGTTTGAACCAATTTCTTGTGTAGATCAAGCTAAAATGGAAAAATGAGGTCAGTAACTTTGCATTTCAATATTTCCATAATTTCAAAATGCAAACAGTAATTATGAGCAAGTACTTAAATGTTCCCTACTCGGTATCTCATTCCAGATGAACAGTGCATTGATGATGGAGATAGCAACTCTGGTTCTTTAATTGTAGGAGTCAAACGAAAATAATTTGGCACATCAGCAGCAGTATATCTCATGATGCTTTCATTATCTGAAAGTTGTAAGTAGATGTATATTAGCCACAAGCCCACGTCTATCCATAAAGGAAAAAGATACAATGTAACAAAAAATTAAACATTCAAGATTTAGCATACCCTACTACCTTCCATCAAAACAATAGTTCAATAATTCAAGTTTCATCACAGGCCCAATCCCATCTATAGATCCAAATCACACAATTTGTTGTTCTTCATTATTAATGGAACATTCTGTACTAAGTGAACAAGCTTGAAGTGGGCTCGTGTTTTAGTGGGTATTAAATCTCACAATGTATTAAGCCTTTTCATTTTTGTTGGAGAGCTTCAAATAAGAATCTTTACTGTTAAACTCAAATTACAGATATCATAATGATCCAATTTCCTGCATTTCTCCCTTGCTATAAATCTGAAATTTACAGATACATTTCTATCCTTCCAATATGCCATATATATATAAATATATATATACACACACATGCACCGCGTATGCAGAAAAACAAAAGAAAGGTACAGAAACGGACAATTACAATTACCTCCCACTCTGAGCAAGATAAGTACATATCTAATCCAGATTGTAGCTCTAGTTGCACTAACATTCCAGGAAAAAAAGCATTGGCTATCTAAATCAAGCTTCAGAACTTACACTGTCAGAACAAGGTTAAATAGTTCCCCTAACAAAATAATCCATCATAATACTGGAAGTCGGATGTTGCACGGCAGTGGAGAAATCAAAACAAACTCTTCCCCTCTACCGCTCCCTAATCCAATTGTTATGTCCTTACAAATAAATATTTAAATATTTTCTAAGATGTTAACATCTGCATTGGTCAAAAAATGCAACTTTAGATCCCAAATTACTTCGAAAACTAATATGAGCTTGGACGTGTCAAATGTTGAAAGCCCGGAACAGGAAGTTTACAGTAAAAATGATCACATGTACCGATATTTCTTAGCAAATGTTTTAGTAAACTAAAAGCTTGTATGGGCCAAGCAATCAACTAAGTGTTATAATAATGAAAAGATATCCACTTGATTGATAAGAGATGACTGTGATGTCCATGTGATGGAATTAATAAAATAGAAAATTTAATATATTGATGGTGTATAAATAATTAATATATTTTCCTTATTAATTGTAGGATTAGGGGCAAACTAAGTTTAGATTAATTTTTGTAACATTAAAGCCTATACAAAGTGTTATTAAGTGTAATCATAGGTAGATTTTGATTAGTGAATTGATTATTGTTTTGGTATTTTATTATCTCTTCCAATCCCCATGAAAAGCAGGGTTTTCTTCTTTCTCTCCTCTGTTTTTGTTCTGCATCACTACGATTAATAAATATTAGCCTAACATCGAGTTCAAAAACAACTAAATGCTGAAGCCTGTTATTAAATGTTTAACACTGGATTTTGGACATCCGCGTCCATTTTAGACAATAAGATCAACTGCATTAAAAACAGAGAAAACGTGATTAAGTTCAAACCAACACAATAATAAACCAGCATAGTTGGATTTAGATCGACCAACACTGGTATTTCATATTTGAAAGCATACATAGTAAAAGTGGATCCAAATAATTATATAAACCAATGCTACATGACATATATAAAAATCCATACACAGAAGCATATATCAAAAATCCAAATTTCCAAATCGACATAAGCTTACCACATTTAACATCCATTAGATAAACATGCTCCCCGCTATAACTCAAGAGAACTTCTTCACCATTTCGACTAAATGTTACATGTGTTAGATGCAAGTTTGACCTTCTCTGGAAAGAAATAGTAATTCAGAAAGTTAGCATTTTACTAAAAACAATTATAAGAAAAAAAATATAATCACAAACAACACTAGGATTATTTCCAAAATAATGAAAAAAGGGGAAAAAATAAACACAGAAATGAGATATGAAGTGTTTTTATGCACTATGAAAAAAGCATTATAGGATCATCATGTATGTGGTTCGGTTTTCATAGCCTTTTATGAAAAATGAGATGTGGCTTGAAAATAGCCAGCATTATTGGAAAAGAAAGATCAGATTTAACACTTCATAAAACCTACAACTAGGTATTTGTTTGATTCTAAAAATAACACTTAAAAGCTTACTTGGTTTACTTCCTTAAGGAGCAATTCCAGTAAAATAAATTGATTGATCTTACATTAACCACAAAACATCCTTCAGCCCTTTCTCAACAGAGAATCATTTAATACGCAAGTACGCTCCTTTACAATAGACAAAAATCACAGCTAGCCAATCCTGATTTTCGAGAAAATTGAAGAACCACAAAAAAGTCTAGAAGTTATTCAACATGTTGAGTAGGCTGTCCTAAAATAATTAGAACTCATTCTTGATCTTAGGATCTTATATTCCTATGACTCAAATTAGCTCAAACAATTCGTACTTGAATGGGAACATGTTGACAAAAAAATCTATAGAAGTTCTTCAACATATTGAGTAGACTATACCCTAAGGTTATTATAACTCATTCTCGGTCTCAGAATCTTATGTTCCTATGACTCAAATTAGCTCAAACAATCCAAGCCGTGTATGAGAACTTAATGAGTATTAGAAAGGTGGAATTTCTGATCCTACTTATAAGATTGGGTAGGGTCATTAAATTCATCCAATTCTACAAGATAGTAACTAATTGTCAAATTCACTTACCTTAATTCATTAACTTGCTAAATGCTAACCATAGCTCCAAAGTTGTTTAAATAATTATATTACTATGATATGTATATTTTTCATTCGTTTGTCCTATTCACAGGCCTCTATTGACTAATAATACTTTAATGTTATTGCTAGCCATTGCTAGTACATATACCATTAGCCTTAAAAAATATATCTCACCATTAGACTCACCCTATTGCAATTATGTTGTTGTCTCTCCCCCTCATCTTTTTCCTGCTCAATATGTTGCTCAATATGTTGTTGAATTTGTTGTTTGATACCAAAAACCATTGGTAATCCTCTTTAATATTATAATTATTATGCTTCTACTTGATTCTTTCTCTTATTAGTAATATTCTTTAAAAATGGTATACAGTGAACAATAGACACAATGAATTCAAAATAATTGGTGCTATATTGTTGTTAGTGTATTGTGTTCAATTTACTATAATATTTGAACTATTAAAATATAACTTTTAACTATTTGGTATGACCTTTTGATCCTACGATTCAATCCCTTGAAACATTCATCATGCCTAGGTAGTGATTCAAACCAAGGTTTCCAAAACCGTTCCGGTACCGATCGGTTTTGCCAGTTTGGACCGGTTCGAAGCTTCTGCTGCGAGCGAAAGCTTCATGAGAAGTGGAGAAGAGGAGATTAGGAGGAGAGAAGAGGAACGGTACCACCGGTATACTGCCCGGTACCGGTCACCAGACCGGTTTTCCGATCCTTGATTCAAACTTTACAACCTTGGGCTATCCTCCCTATTAAGGAACATAGTATAGAAATCATATCCTAGTATCACCATGAAATACTTAAAAACTTTGGTGTGTTCGAGCTCCAAACCAAAACCTAATACAACACCTTGTTGGTAGTCTCACCTTCCGCTTAGCTTGCAAAGCCATTATTGCCTCAGTGAAGTAAGAGGAAAATGGAGGGCAATGTGAATAGCCACATACAAAATCTTTACTCTTCAATTTACAGGCTTTGACCAAAGACAACCGGATGATGCAGGAAGCTGGTACAAAAGTTCTCGAACTCAATTGGTGACATACTTAGTCAAGGACAAAAATTACTATTCAATTGCACCACCACGACTGTTATGACTATGATAGGAACTCGTGCAAGAGCACGCCAAAGTAGACAAAGCAAATAACCTAGACAAACTCAACTCTAACCCTAGGCCCTTATTTATAGACTTTTACTAGATCGGGTATGACAAACCAACCCGGAATCCCCTTTATTAATAACCTACTAACATTAATAGGCCCGTAACAATTGCCCCCCTCTTGAACTAGCCCTGAAAACTTCCCTTTTGTGTCGTCTCCAGGGTCCCACGCACTCGATCCTCTCCCTCCAGATCTTCATCTTCGGCTAGCAACATCACCCGAAATTGTTTGTTCGCGCATCGGTGCATTGAATGATATGGTTGATCACACTGGAAGCATAGCCCTTTTTTCTCTCTTATTGATGTACTCTTGATGGGACATAGCGTCGGTTCCTTTCTAGAACGATCGTAAGTGCTTGCAGATGTACGTTGACCCCCCACCTCTTTGGAGCCTCATTATGAGATGGTCCACCTCCTTTCCCTTCAACTTGGCAGTTGTTACTGCTAGAATTTACACTAATGCTTCTTCTTGGTTGCTGGACACTATAGGCCGAAACCACTTAGGAAGTTGAATCTGGCGCAGTTGATTAGGAGGAAAACTTCCTCCCTAAGATAGTTTTCTCACTGCCTGGTGGCTTTTTGCATACCACTCATTCTGTCTCTATCCGCCCTTAGAATGTGGATCCCCCAAATCAGCTCCCTCTCAATGACTCGAGCGAGAGTCATGGCACGCATAACATTAGTGGGTAAGAAGGCTCGCACCTTCTCTCTGATAATGTTGTTTAGGCTCTTTAGGAAGAAACCCACGTACTGTTCCTCAGACAGGTCAAGTAGCTCTGAAACAATCTCCTCAAAAACTCCAATGTGCTCGGTCACAGTCAGGAGACTCTGTTCTAAGGCTGCCAAACGCTCATAGGCTGAAGTGGCTAGGATGTAGCATTTCTTCTTTCAGCTTCCCCCATGTCAGATTGGGAGTCATCCACCTCAACCACCGAAACCAGTGTCCTACTGAACCCTCCATGCTCACAAAAACCATCGGGACCTTGTATTCATCTAGCCTCACTTCGTGTAGTCATCCTTCAGATTTTTTTTTTATTTTTTTTTATTTTTTGTTGCAACAGTAACTTAACCTGATTTTTTTTTCCTCTCTGATTTTTTTTCCCTAAATCTAGCTACAGTAGCTCTTCACGTTCATGCAGCAGGCGCGCCTGCTGCACTACTTGCGCCTACTTCCACACGAACTGCCTCCGTCCACGCCCCTCTTTGCCGGCCAACCCTGCTCGTCGCCGGCTAGGGTTTCGGCTAAGGTTCCGGAAAGGGTTCCGGCTAGGGTTCCGGCCAACTGTGCTCCGCCGTTCTCTGATTTCCCACCTCCACGATGAAGGCAAGGATTGCCGCTCGAAGCTAGTTGCTCGCCGAAGACAACGCCGCCCCCACGCAGTCGCCGAAACCTCCGCCTGCTTGCGTCGAAGAAGGAGAAGATGCCTCCACACAGCTGCCGAAACCTCCGCCTGCTCGCGTCGGAGAAGGAGAAGACGCCTCCCTTGGATTTCTGCCGCCGATCCCGTCGCTTGTGACTTCGCACACCGGTAGCCACACGAACGGAATGATTCCCGCCCTAGGTTTTCACGATGTCGAGACCCCACGTTGATTCCTCACACACTGGTGCTCGCCTCCCACCGCCGAACACCTACTCTGAGCCGCCGGAGGACAGAACGATCCTTGATTGTTGCAGCCGCTGCTGCAATGTCCGATTCACCTCCTCCCTAGGGTTTCGATTGCTTCCTCCCTGGGATATCTTTGTCGGTTTGATCAACGATAATAGATCCACCGACTAGATCTACTACCGACAACGGAATTTCTTCCGCCTTTATTCGTCGCCAGACCACCGGTTCCCCGGCGATCGATCCGGCAGGTCGGACCAATTGATAGGAACTTGTGCAAGAGCACGCCAAAGTAGACAAAGCAAATAACCTAGACAAACTCAACTCTAATCCTAGGCTCTTATTTATAGACTTTTATTACTTAACGGACCAGGTATGACAAACCAACCCAGATCCCCTTTATTAATAACCTACTAACACTAATGGGCCTGTAACAGACTAGTCTCACTAAGTAACACCTACCCACCAATACAGAACGACCAAGGAAGAAAGGGTTAACACATCAAGAACAATGGCTGATTATGTAAGAAAATATTGAATGATTGCAAAGGGGCAGCATATTAAGAAAAATGGTTAAGAAGGTAAGAAGAATAATCTAGAATGAGATCTTTAGCATTTAAGTCATATCTTTAGCAAATTGCCTTTTGTGCCATGATTGGTCATTTTTATTTGCTGTTTTAGTTAGCTCTTGTCTAAGTCTTAAGTAAAGTCATGAATAAATAAACTACAAATTTATAAATCAAATTTTTGTTTCCCTTGTGTCACATTAACTCTCTCCGTCATGTTAGTTCAATTATCTAAATTCAAATAACCTGGTAAAGTATATTTCAATTCAAGAACACAGGTAAAGCTAAGACAAGAAATTGCCAATTAAAAGTAATATCTTGCGGGCAAAAAAAATTCAATAAGTTAAACAACATTTAGCAAAGTTCTTAGCATACGTGCTCAGATAGATGTAATGGGCAGAAATAATTAACACAAGGAGGTGGCTTCATTTTCGTTTGAGATGAGCTCAAGGGCTGAAGCATCCTTCGATCGTACAACCGAGCAAACGCATCACTGCATTAGTATTAAAGGTCCACATATTAATAATAGCCAATCATGTAAAACCATAAGTGATAAAAAAGTAACTTTCAGCAAATGTTACCTGCCGCCAACAAGAAGCTGATGGGACCGAGTGGGACTAACATCGCAAGATTTCATTGCCAAGCAATACTTAGGAGGATCAGCTAAAGATTTCTTTGCCCCACGTCGCAGATCAAGCTGTCAGAACATGGAATGTGTTGAAAATAAAGAGAAATTTATTGGACAAGAACATGCTCCATACAAAAGCATAAACTAGAACTAACACTTCATGGACCATGGTTTAAAAATATTGTTCCATACTGCCCAGTAAGTACCGATCCGACTACGAACCAGTATCGGTACATGGTCGGTACCGGCTATATATGTGTGTATATATATATATAATATTATATATATATATATATATATATATATATATATATATATATATATATGTGTGTATATGTATATATATACATACTAGAAGTCTAAAATCAATTGATACAGCTAGTACCGTGTACCATGGATTGAAGTTTCGGTCCAAAACCAACCGGTACGGCCGGTACTAGCCGGTGGAGGACCGGTCGTCAGAGCACGGACAGAGCACAGAGTATGGCGGAAGCTTCCAAAGCTTCTTCCGCCGTTCGATTCTGCCGCTTCTATGCTGCCGCTGTCCTTTCTGCCTGTACGCTGGTACCATACTGATACCGTACCAGTCCGGTGGCTCGCCATATCAGCTTTTTAAACCTTGCCGTGTACACCAATTCAAACCAGTATCTTAAACCTTGACATTTACAATATATTATATTTATAATCAGTTTTCTTCGAAGATCGTCACCTTTGGACATAAACCTAACATGCCTCCTCATAAAAAAAAAGTACAATTACTTATGCAACAAATCCATGTTTCTGCTATTTCTTGAAATATACTTGGCGACAAACTATCACACAGTCTATAGAACTTCTATCCCCATATAGTACCACTTGTCCACTTCTACTACTGAATCCTTCGGCACATTGAAGCATGACATTCAGTTTTCCATTTTCCTTTCTATTGGTTATGCTGGTGAAGTCCTTTCTATTGGTTATGCTGGTGAAGCAGGGGGGAAGGAGCTAATACTAGTGATCCTAGTTTGTCTCTGAGAAACCAGACCAACAGGTAGAAAACAAGTTCAACTTCACAAAGGAAACTAAACTAGCTACTTACGAGCACATTCCGACATTCATGATTCGAAGAACCAGTCGAAGGGCAAGAAGAAACTTCACGCAAATCATGTTGCCTCAAAGTCCCATCCTCACCAGCACTCCATATGACGTTTGGATTCCCATCTTCAACCTAAATAAATGCATCAAAGTTAAATTATAATAAATTCCAACATTACATCACCCCATCTTACTCCAGAATTAAATAAAAAGAACTGTCATGAAACTATGAAAGTTCAACTTGTCAGGTCTTAAAATGATTGCTACAACAGTGAAGAAAATAGAAAGGATAACCAGAAAAGCAATTTATTCAACAGTCTGCCTAAAAGTTAAAGTTCCAGAGTCACTATTTTCATAGAAGATATCATCATTTATTGAGATGGAAAAATAGAATCGTACAGCTAGCTTCTTGACCCTTCTAGTGTGGCACTTGAAAGATGCTACTGGTTCCACAGTGGGTTCCTCAGAATTTTTTTGGCTAAATCGAGACAAATGAAATAGTCGAACCTGGAAGAAGAAGATAATTGTTATTGGTCTCCACTATTAGCCCGTACAAACATATGAAATACTTAGAAAAGAGAATATTTTCATATACCAAGTAGTACCTCGGCATCACCAGCCCCTGATACGACTAGTTCATCAGATGTTTGCGGAACAAACTTTGTGCAAAATATATTCGCAGAGTGACCAGTTCCAATACTATGTAACAGCCTCCTATCACCGTACCTCCATATATTAATCTGCAAGATTAAATATACAACTAAAAATCAATGGAAAGGGATATAAACATATTGGAAGTGCTTACCTACATAAACCATAAAAAATAGTAGGAGAAACTGCAATTATGGTTCATCAGCTATGGCAACTGGTAGAAGTCTTCAAAACAATTCATAGTCTCAGACTACCAAGGTACTACTAGCAGATAGAAGACAAAAAAATCATTTGAAGTTGGTTCAGTTTTTATGCCTCACATAAGCATGATTCTTAAAAGTGTTTACACATGTGCTGAGTCACCATATAACATAGACAGTGAATGTCCTCATCTGATCCCAATTTAAAATTATTTGTGTATCAAATTCATAAAAAAAATATACAAATTTATTACAAGTGACAGGAATTTATTTTTAAAAAAAATCCAAGAACAGATGGTATTATCAGATACATAATCCATCATGATGATAATACTCTATTATGATATCACAATTTATTTTAAATCCAGACAGGACATAGTTTGTAACATTACACATGAATAATCAAATGTCAAAAAACCATCCAGGATCAATAGTGGAAAACATATATATTATTTCCGAGCTTAAATGGTTTAATCCAGATTAATGATTTAATTCAGGTCAAGCCACCAGCTTAATGCTAGTATAGGCATACAGGCCGAAAATAAGTCAGTTGACCACATAAATAGAAGTGTTCCCACATAGGCACATATGCTCATCGAATATAATGTATACAATCCAGCTCAGGCATTTGCATGCATGCAAGGCTTAACGGATGAGTCGATTCATTCATTTGGTGATTGGACCCTATCATCAGTCAAAAGGGTTCATGTCAATGGTCACAAGTCACCAGACCTCATGACAAGAAGAACAGTAATAAAAAGATGCTGCGAAGAATAATCAGTATCATGTCTCAAGAACATTAGCAAACTCGTTCAAGAGTTACTGAAAATAATTAAGACGATAAGTTAAGGTTTTTTAAGCTAAATCAACTCACATTTTGATGAAGAGAAAAATAGTAAAAACAATATTACAAAGAATAATGTGCAGAAATATAGGCCATCTAGGTTTTTTGTTTTTATTAATAGATGATAATCAGTATTTTAAATGCAAGTAAACCTGCAGAAGGAAAAGATACTCTGAGGGAAGTATGTATGCTTTGGATAAGGTCAGAGTCGTACTGTAGTATCATCAGATCCAGATATTAAAAGCGAGCCTTTTGAGTTCCACGCAATGGTGTTCACACAACCATGATGGCCCTGTAACATGATGACGTAATCAACTATCAGAATTAAGAGGAAATTCTAAATGTGATAACATTCACACAATCCTGATGGTTCTCTAAAGCCAGAAATAATGAACTAAGAACTGAGGGAAAAACTTAAGTACTACATAAATACTAACTAAAGCTTCCAAAAAGGACAAATGCTTGATAATGCAACATGATTAACAAGGACAACCAAAGAGCTCTTTCACTTTAACTGTATGCATATATAGTACACCTGTTTTCAAACTTAAAGTGCAAATGTTGATTAATCTAGCTAACGTTAATCATGGTGTTCAATATCTTGGAGTAGAAGACACAAGAATGACAAATTTGAAAACAGTAACTCTTATAAACAAAGGAGTTTCTTTTCTCTGTCACCTACAAAGTGTCAGTCGTGTTCTGTTAGCTAGAATTGCATGCAAAGCATCAACAAGGTTCTCAGTCTGCTAAGGAGGACCAGTACTGGAAAGGATAATAGACTGGTCCTCCTTAGCAGACAGACTCGTTTTGATGCTTTGCATGTAATTCTAGCTAACAAAACACAACTGACACTTTGTAGGTGAGACCCTTGTTAATGCATAGTGTTGTATAAGCTTGGTTGATCAGTATATCATAACACAATCAATCTAATAGTATAGCATATATCAACCTGATAAGAGCCACTAGCTCCTAAATTCATAGGATGACATTTGCACGCATATTTACCTTTACTCTTAAACAGCAGAGTTTGTCCTAGGATGGCTAGATGAGAAAAGCTACAAATTCAGATCAACAAGAAGAAAGAAACTTTCTACTCGAGTCACTATACATATCTTAAAAATTTTAGCATATACAATAAGACAAGCTAAGCAACTTTATAAGCCCAGAATTTATTTTTTGAAATAATTGTCTCAGGACAAATGTATTGTAATCTATAAGCTCAGTTATGCAGGTTTTGTATTTCATGAATTGGCATAACGAAGATAGGCAACCGTATACCCACGTAAGCACGTAAGTGTAGAACACATCAATCAAATAAATGAAAGAAGTTGCAACATAATAAGAGATTTAACTCCCAAAAGCTTCGGTGTGACTTTTTCTAAAGACATTTTATCTTACCTCTTGTAGAGGATCAGCTTTTACATAACCGTAAATGTAGAGAAATGAGGAAGAAAGAAGCTAGGTTTAGATTTAAGATTGATAATATGTCTGCTCAAGCTGATATCATTGTGAAGAAATACAAGGTAGATATTACTGGTCAGAATTCATAGGCAATCTGTACTTCTGCAGACCAATTAGAGCTTTCTTCAAGCGGAAGGCACTATTAAGCTTCTTGAATTAACACTATAAATAATACAAAGTCGTTTGTGGAAAAAACCTCCAGTTCTTTCTCCAAAGCCACCCTCTGTATCAAAGATGAATGTTCTTGTAGCCTTTGTTTCACATCCTAGAAGGAAAAACACAGCATGAAATGAGACTATATATGTGATATACAAATACATATATATAGACACACTCTTCAGAAAGACAGTACTGTAACTACCATTACTTGCCAACTTCCAAGACAAAAGTGATTCAATAGACAAAGCATAAATAAGTTTGATGCTATTTCTGAGTACAGTGATGAGTGAATAAATAACTAAACAAGCACAGGATTTTTTTTATAACAAAACTAGTGCTTCTACTGTTTTTTCACATTGTAGGTGCAGGTGGTTCAGTAGACATTGTCATTAACACTAAATAGACCGCATCTACATAACTAAAAAGTGAAGATAGGAGAGGAGGGAACAACTGAGTGACTAATGAGCATAGTTTTTAAGCTTCTAATTGCATAATCCTAGGATACAATCAATTCACGTTATTTCAATTGTATGAGATTTTATCAATATTTGTGCTATCAATCAGCATTCTTGGGATATCTATCACTCCGTATGCAATGACATTCTACAGTGTGTAGTCAACATATGTTCCTAAATTGATGAATGTTTACTGGAAGAAAATTGTTGTGAAGCTCGTCCATCTCACACAACCCTGTATGCAGTGCAAATGAGATGCGAGCAGGTGACTCAGAGCGGGTGTCAACTTCCGCTAAAGTCCGGTGTACATAGCCCACAAATGGAGCACGTAGGGCCAAGGCCATATCCAATTATGCAGTATGTATCAAGGATTGCAATACCTTGCCGTACCGTCGGAGCACAGCCACGGCGGGCGGCGAGCGGTAGGCGGTAGGCGAACAACAAAGGGAGACAGTGATGTCTCGTATTTTTATAGTCTTTTAGACTAATTTTTATTGGTGAATTGAGACCTATTTTTATTATTTTTACATCTCTTTCCAGCTTATTTCATTGGTTTTTTTTTCAGAAGTTTCACCTCTTGTCATGTTTGATAAATACAGGGTAATTCACTCGTTTCTAGAGCTATTTGGAAGTATATTTACGTCCCCGAGTGAATCAAGAACTTTGACGAGAAGTTTGGCTTCAAACGGGGCTAATTTCTAGAATTACGGCCGAGGTCATATCTGCATTATGGCCATAATTTCCGGTTTGACTTCCCAAGAAGCTCGTTTTTATTCAAGCATAATCATATTCCGAAGACATGCCCTCAATTTTCTCAAAGAAAGTCTTTCGAAAGACGAAAACTTTGGCAGAAGACATTATGGGTATGGCCGTAATTTCACCTTGCCTGTAATCTTCACATCGGCGACCTTTGATATCATACTATGGCCGGAATTCAAGTCAAGTCAAAGGTCAACTCACCCGCAAAATTTCAGGCGAAACAAAGTTCTCCACCAAAATTATGGTCATGCCCATAATCTCATTACACCTGTAATGGCATTAAGAGCATTAAGTACATTCAAGGGGCGCATTAAAATGGCCATAACTTTTCCATTACAAGTCTGTTTCGGATGTTTTTGGTGCTAAAATGGCGAGCATTTAATGCCTCATAATTGTATGAACATTTCGGGAGTTAAAGAGCATCAATGGCAACATTACAGGCATGCTCGTAATGCTAATTACGCCCATAATCTCCTCTGCGCAGCCCAAACTTAAATCAGCCATAACTCTCTCATTATAGCTCCGTTTTAGACTTTTTGGTGTCAAAACGTAGCTAATTAAGAGAGCTATCAATTCATACGTTCAGAAGTTGGATTTGAATCTATAAAATGGGTGAAAAGCCTCTTGTAATGGCGACGAATCTTGACTTGGTGTGGAGTTCTTGGTGAAAATTTGGGAGAAGAAGTTCTCTTGTACATCCATTCCAGAAAGCTTAGAGGAAGAAGATTTCAACACTTCTTGAAGAGTTTGTTCTATTCTTTCTTCAATTCTTTCTTATGTTCCTTTCTTCTTCTAGAGATTTGTACTCAAATGATGCTATGATTGCGTAATTTCTTTGTCGGAACTAATGGTGTAGTCTCGTTGATTGTATCTTATCCGAGTCTCCTATGTGTTTTTTGTTTTACTATTACCATTACCAGCTTCACACACAAACAAAATCCTCCACAATCCCCCCCCCCCCACCCAAAACAAAAATAATAATAATAATTAATTAATTAATTAATCAAATTACAATGTACAAACATTTTTTTCCGACTTAGCTTCGGAAGAAGGCTTTCGTACTCGCCAACATCTATAGTCCGACAGTAGGATAAAGATCACAAGCCAAGGATGGGTCATTATTGATGAATGCTACTTGAACAACCACATGAAGAAAAGCCTCTTACTTTTTTGGGCAAAAAAACAATGATTCCACGAAATTCACGAAACCCTCAGCCAAAAGAAACAAATTTTCACATCGGAAAGAGGCCAAGACCGCGTCGAACCTTTCAAGATCATCCTGAAAGCAGAAATTAAGAGGAAGGAAGAGTACCTGGCGCGACTCAACCTGCCTTCCCTCGACGAGATTGGTAACGCTGCCGTCGGGGAAACTCCAAGTCTCCATCACTGGAAACGAAATTGGGAAGCCGGCCTATGTGACTTTGATTCCCTCCCGATCTTTGCAGCCTCGCCGGTGCAACTATCGTGCGCGTCGGTCGAGGGCGAGGCGAGGCACGCTTCGCGAGCTTTCTCCTCTTCTCTTTTGCATCACCAATATATACCGGTTCGGGTTGTGTCACGAGTCATCCCCTTCTGGCTTCTTCGTTCTTATTTATTTCTTAATTCAGGTATTAAGAAAATATAAATTGATGAAAATTAATCTTATTTATTATTATTATTATTCTCTAAAAAAACAACTATTATTACGCTCTAAATAAATTATTTTTTTCTAGCTTATTTACGAAA
This sequence comes from Costus lasius, assembly GCA_027563935.2. Taxonomy (NCBI): domain Eukaryota; kingdom Viridiplantae; phylum Streptophyta; class Magnoliopsida; order Zingiberales; family Costaceae; genus Costus; species Costus lasius. Next base: position 127,258,760 of record CM050446.2, read on the forward strand.
TATATATATTTCACATTTTCACATGGAGCTCCTTGATTTACAATGATAGTAAAGTCCTTAAATACATTATCCAAGATAATTAGATTGTAGTTCCTTTAATTATTTTGTTGCTTAATAGATAGGAAGAAAAGGTATGCCTAAAGAATTATTGGCTTATGAATATTCTAATTTATTAAAATAATTAAGCCTAATTAATTATAATCTCCCCCTTGCAGAAATTATTCCTTAGTTGGGAGGTGAGTCGATTCTATCATGATAGCTATAATGTTATTTGTTATAATATGCTCAATGAGCAAATTATTTATTAACTTCGTGAGCTAGAATAATAATTTAGCTTAATTTATTAAAATATTTAAGTTTAAATTAACAATAGTAAATTCACTAAGTTTTATATATTATATATTATTTTCTTCTAATTTCAATATAAAACTAAATTGAAATATTACAAAATAAAAAAAAATACTCTGTGTTTAGTATGAAGGAAAGAAAATTAAAAAGAAAAGAAAGTAAGAAAGAAGGGAAAATAAAGAAGAAAAAAATAATAAAATTTTCTATCATTGTGTTTATTTAGAAGGAAAAAAAGTTAGAATGATTGATAAACATACTCTTTTTTTTAATTATTTTTATGCCGATGACAACAATAAGAGGTGATAGTGAAATGGAGGCGACGAGAGATGAGAGACGATGGTGAAGAGGCAACGATGGCGACAATGATAATGACAATGGCAATGGCGATGGCGAGGACAACGATAGCAATGACGACGACGATAACAACGATGATGATGAAGATTGCAAGAAGAGCACGAGAGCGAGAGTGAGCATAAAAAAGAAAAGGGTGAAAATAGGTATGAGAAGGGCAAATCCAACTTTCCATCTGATTTTCCGCCCAATTTGGGTGGAAAGCAAATAGGGCTATTTTCCCTTTCACTTTCCTTCCATTTTTCCTTTCTTATTTCCATCCATCCTACTAAACACGATTTTATAGGTCTCTTTCTAATTTTCCATCCATTCTCTCGTACTTTCCTTCCAACTAAATATGTTATAAGTGATCCTTGATTATTTTCAAATAATTAAGAGGGTAGATGGTGTCACAATTGACTTTAAATATGAAGTCACATGGCGCTAGAAGCTAAAATTTAAGACTAGCTGATTAAGGGCCCGTTTGGTAAGCCAGCTTTTCAGCTGGAGCTGGTGCGCCCAGCGGCTTATGGACAAATCGGCCGTTTGGGGAACAAGCTTCTCAGGTCGAACCTGAGAAGTTGTACTGTTCTCAGCCAGCTGTAAAAACCAGCTTTTGGCAGCTTGTCGCCTCCAGCTTTAACGCTTGCCGCTCCTCCCAGATCACGCGCATGTGTCCTGCCCTTCACGTGCTCCCGGCGTCTCCTCCCGGCGCCTCCTCCCGATGCTCCAGCATCCCTGTTGACTAGCAGCTCGGGGAAGCTACTTGGGGATGAAGGCTCTTCCAGGCTGAGCACCGCCTCGTTGCAGATCGTCCGAGTCTCTGGTGTCTTCCAGGCCGAGCTCCACCTCCCTCTGATTTCTCCTTCCTCAGCGCCGGCAAACCCATGAGCCGCTTCCTCCTTCTCCTCCCTCATACGCCGGGCGAAGCCCAAGCTTCCTTACAGATCGCCGCGAACCCGTGAGCCGAGCTTCCCTTCTCCTCCCTCCTACGCCAGCCGAGCTCCCCTTCTCCTCTCTCCAACGCCGGCGACTCTCCTCCCTCCTATGCTGGCCGATAGTAAATTTCCTCGGCGCCGATGCCAGGCCCACTCTCCCCTTCTCCTCCATTCCTCTTGGTGCTGGCCCATTGCTTCTTGGCATCGTCTCACTTGGACGAAAACAGCAGCGGCATCCTACTTTGATGCAACTCAGCGGCGCTTGCATGAAGCTCCACGTGCATGAGATATTTGAAAAAGAATCTAGGGCAAAGGATGAGGGAGGAAGATAGCTGATCTTACTTTGGAGGAGCGCTTGAGGATGAAGGAAGGATTAATTTTGATCCTCATTGACCAATTTTGATCCTCATTGACTAATTTTGACCAGCTAAAGTTGTTTTAACCAAACGGCATGAAATTTATTTAACCAGCTCTGGTCAAATTAGCTATAGTCAAACCAGCTCCAACTATAAGCTCCAGTTGAACCAAACTGGCCCTAAAAGTCATTGTACTTGTTAAAGTCTAAAACTAGCTGATTAAAAGTCAGTGTACTTGTTAAAGTCTCGTATTTATTTATTTGAGAATTATGATGGAAGAATTAAAAGAACAAGATGCGGTTTCTTTGGTACGAGTGAAGTTTTCTTCCCGTTCGAGTAATGCATTAGCCTTCCATCCTCTTGCGTATATTTATAAATAATTAAATTAGTTTTAGTCATTTAAATTTAATTAAATTCAAAATTGACTTAGGGCCAGTTTAGGACTGATTCTGCTTTTAACTTTTACTGGCTAGAGAATTGCTGATTGAAAGGTAGATGGCTAGGAGAAACAGAAGTTGTTTGGGAAACTACGAATGCTGGTCAGCAAAATAAAAATAATGTGCTATTTGATTAAACAAAAATTTTAACATAATAAAATATTTTAAGAATAATTGTCTCATACAATACAAATAACACTTCTTGCAAAATAGTATTTAAGTCTAATAAAAATAATTTGATACAAGATTAGTCAGCATCAAAATTAGTATACTAATGAAAGAAAAAGTAAAGATAAATTGATGAGTACAAAATACAAATTGCAACATCAATTACTAATTTCTTACAAATGCCGATACGAGATTCGAACCACAATTACTAAATTGCAACATCAATTTACAAATTCTAACCTCAATTACTATTATACTAATGCTGATACAAGATTCAAAGTAGAGAGTTGGTGGGTGATCGAGCGTCGATAGGTGATCTATGTCTGTTGGTAGCAGGCGGGGAGCTGGGAGCTCGAGCGTCGGCAGTTATGAGCGTCGGGAGCTGGGAGCTCGAGTGTCGGCGGGGTTCTACATCAGCTGGAAGCAGGAGCAGGCGGGGAGCTAGGAGCTCGAGCATCAGCGGTGATCTGGATCGGCTGGGAGCAAGAGCAAGGGGGGAGCTGGGAGCTCAAGCGTCGGCGGTGATCTGCGTCAGCTGGGAGCAGGAGCAGGCGGGGAGGTTCTATATCGAGCGTCGGTGGGTGATCTGCGTTGGCTGGGAGCAGGAGTAGGTGGGGATCTATCATGTGGCGAAGCTAGATCGAGAGGGGAGATGGATCTGGATGCTGGGGTGGGGGAGGAGGTCGGTGGAGTTGGATCTGGACGCAGAGGTCGGCGAGGCTTGAGCTCGATGAGGCACTGGAGGTTGGCCAGGCTGAAGCAGGAGGTCGGCCAAAGCTGGAGCAGGTACTGGAGGTAGCTGGCTGGGGATCAAGCTGGATCTGGAGGTTAGAGCAGGGTCGGCAGAAAAAGATCTGGAACTGGAGGTCGGCGGAGCTGCTGATCAAGGTCGGCAAGGCGGCAGAGTTTGGCAAGGTGGCGGAGGTCGGCGGGCACAGTTCCGGTGAGGCGTGGAAGTAGGCAAGGAGTGGAACACGATTTCGAAAGAGAGAAGACTCGTCGAGGTGTGGAAGCTGAACTGGAGAGAGAGCTGAATCCCCACAAAAGTAGGTATTCGGTTGCTTCTCTCGGCCATGGAAAAACGCTGGTGCGCCCAGCAGTAGCTGCCCCAAACATCCGTTTTCAACTAGAATCAGCTGACCGCACCCACAAAAGCGGGCGGCCAGTAGCCCCAAACCAAACCTTTTTTAGGCCTATAAGCCTATTTGCCCCGTCTTAACACAAAAAGTAGAGGCAAAGTATGTGGAAAGATTTTCAACTTGGGTAGCTTTTGGTTATTTTTTTTATCTTGACTTCCGTGTTAAAATGGACCAAACGGACCCTAAGTCTTAGTCAGAGACTTTTTTTTCTCTAATTTGGCTGATCATATCATTTGTCATAAGTTGATGGTCAACCACTTGTATTAATAAGCATCAAGTATGCAATTAATGTCCCATTTGACCCAAAATTAGGATGTAACATTATCATTTAGTTTATTTGATTCCACAAAGGGCATTGCTATTTTTTTTTCTTACGCATCGGTTTAATTGAGTTTACAACCATAACAATGTTTATCGTAGAGGAGAAATAAAGATTAGAAAATTAGGGGATATGCAAAAATAATTACATATTTTTCATCTAATTTAGACAAATAAAATAAACAATAAAAAAAACTTGTTCTATGTTTTTCCTTTTGCCCTAGAAAATAAATTTCTTTTTGTTGCTTCTCTTTATTTTTTTTGAAAATGATCTTGTAATTAATTTGACTAGCTCCTCTAAAAAGGCAAATAATTCTCATTAGACTGACATTTACCCGCATAATAATGCAACCGCTCAAGAAGCCAAATGATAGGAGCAAACAAGTGGAAACACCCAGACACATTACTAATTTATTGGCACAACTAATGCCCAATAACAATTAACAAGATCTAGACCTGTGCAAAGCCAAAAAGAACTTTATACATCAACATTCCAGAAATGTCCATCAGGGCTACTGAGCAACTATTTTTGTTAATTATACAAAATTGAAATATAATTTACAGATTTGAGAAGCCAATATTTCTCGGAAGATCTCTACTTCAGAAGAGATTGTTGTGATAACTCAAGTACAAATTAAATGCATGGATCTGCAAAATTCCAGTCTAGGGTCATTACCAGACAAATTACTGTGAAAGTATACACTGTGTAAAATATCCATTTTACCATTTAGGGGTGTAGGATATTCACAGAAAAACTCTTGTCCTGCGTTCACCAGATGGACAATTCTCGAGTCTGGGAATCAATATATATCAACGTATATACACTGTTCGACGTGAGTTGAAGTTGTCATCTTCATGCACAGCTTTCACTTCTAGGACAAATTTCTCCAAACTTCTTCATTCCGGGGCTAATGTCCTGCGAGGAAAAATCGATTGCAGTGAAGTGATGCCAAAGTCCATGGAGGATATACATCAGCTTATCAAATTTCAAACTGATGATCAAATCCCTCCAGATGCTGAAAAGAGATACATGTCCACCACTGTTGATTCTCTGATACCGAGTCACTGCTGCTTCCAGTTTCATCTTTGCAATGATAGAAATCTACAGGCCAACTCATAGTTATACGAACAGAGCGTATGAACAGCTCAATTTTATGGGCAGTAGACACCTCAAATAAATACCAAGTTTAGAATAAAGGTTCACGGGCTTGTGTGATCCTTGGCAAAGTTAAAAAGTCGTTCCTTGAGATTCTGTGAGCATAAAAATTATGCAGTAAGCTTCATAAAGTTTCAGGGAAGAAACTTCCCAATAATACAATGACTTCTATCAAAGGAATAACTAGGCACTAGCAGATATTTGGTTTCTCATTATTTAAGATATAAGATATGCACATACAACGGAGAACAAAGAGAATGAGATGAGGATATGCTTCAGTCAAAGTTGAAACTGCACCTGCAGCTCATAATGCAGCAAAAGGAAGATCCTTTTCATCTGTTCGTTCCTCTGAAACATCAGGTCCAGAACATTGTTAGTGCTGAAAACATTCGAGACAGAAAACAACACCGATATCTATAGAAAACAAATCCTTTCTTGTAGCCAGGTAGAAAAAAAGACTAATAATCATTACTTCATACAGGAAATAAATGAACTACACAAGGATAGCATTATGCTGCTGTTTTTCCCATTACAGTTGCAAATAAGAAATTTCAAGCAAAAGATCTAGAAATTTTCTCATAAACTGCTCAAGAACAGTCGATCAGCCTATTGCATCTTTGTAGTCACCAACTCAGCCAAATTATATGGATCAGCAATGTAGTGAAGTTATACGAGATCAACATGAGACGATGAACAATCACAAACATGATAAACGTCTGGGTATTCATACTAAACACATGAAGAAATTCCAGGCAAATATAAACCAAAATGGTGAGCTGTGAAATGTTGAGCAAGACAAAAAGGTTTCACTTTAGGTTATGCATCTTTACCAGTCCGAAAATATTTTCATTTCAGTGCAACTGTATCAAGCACTAGCATAAGCAAATTTTCCCTCTACAATGAATTGTTAGCAAATGATGGTTCCATCAGGTAGTATATTATACTAAAAGGAAATACCTCTCTACAATTGCGATACATTTTTTTCATCTTCTCAATAACAGCAACATATTCACTTGTATCTCTTTGTTTAGCAATTTGAAGGTCATTGCCAAGTTCAAGGAAGTCAGTCCTGCATACAAGACAATTAGCATTCAGTGAAACTATCCATATATATTTAAGTTTGCAATTTAGTCCACAACTAAGAGAATCTCAGGATTGCCACGAAAAGCTTTAAACAAAGTAAAAAATTAAAATTTTGAAAAAAATAAGTGTTTATAACCAGGGTTTAAGGACTTGGTTCATACAGGTGGTACATAAGGGCAAATACCACTCCAATGTTGCACTGGTATACTAGTACTCGAAATTGAAACTCGTATACAACATAAACCTACCTAATTTTCTCACAGTTCTCATACAAGTAGCAGTATACTTTGTGTTTCTCGAGGAACTCTTGCAAGTATTGAGTGTACCTGCTTCAAAAAAAAATTTAGAAGAGTTGAAAGCAAAAAATGTAAATATGAAATAATAAAATCGATGTCAGGTGATATTTAAAAATAACACAAATACTAAGCTACTAAAGAGTGAAATTCAATCCTGTTTGGATTATGTGCAGTATAAAATGTGAATGAACTCATTACGATAAGAAACAAAGGTGTTAGTGCTTGAAAGTAACTACTTCATTTTCCATCTTACAAGGTTACAAATCAACTCGACATTTTCATGCCCAAATAGTTCCCACCAACACCAACAAAAGAACCTTTTAAAAAGACACTCCAACTTCATCCATCTATTTACATAACGAGTTTGTGGTAGTCTGTAAAGCTGAAATATTCCTATCCTACTATGAAATCAATGAAATTAAAAAATACATATAAAATCAGGTCAAGATTTAGGTATAAACTATAGGTTTGCAAATAATTTGTGCTACAAAAATGAAAATAATGCTTGTCTTGAACATGCATAACAATTGCTTGCAGACATAAAGCAAATGATATGCTAGTGTTGACAACTTGACATAAATATTAGAGTCATCATATGCATGATCGCTGATGCAATAACTTAAAGTTACTAAAGAGTGATCATACTGCGAAAAGTCCTTAATAGGACCCTTGAGTTCTGGTCCGTCTTTGTCATATTTTGAGTAAAAAGAATTTTCATCATCATCAGAAGACTCTCTTATATTCCTGTCATTACTATTGTTCACCCTCAAAACATTGTTCTTACTTCTCTCTGATACATTTGATTTCTGTGCCAACACTCCATTACTCTGGGCAGTCTGACCACCATTCAAATTACTAAGCTGAGGCAACGTGTTGTCATTGACTTTCTTGTAAGCACTTGAATATTTTTCCTGAACTATTCGCTGGTCCAGTCGTTTTTCATTTCTTTCAGTTGTTTCCGTAGATTTATCCCAATAAGCAACTTCAGAATCAACATACTGTGATCTTGGCAAATCATTTTGGGAGACCATTGCTCTTTGTTGAGGGTTACCAAATTGTGCTGAATCTAAAATGCCCTCGTCTGGTCCTTTCCGAAGAAGTGCATGGTTCCCCTGGTCTGTACCCCTAAGAATGTGTGGTGATTTCTTCCTCAAACCAGAAGAGGCATTCGTGCCAGGTCTTACATTGCTTGTTCCCAAGTCTGGATATGCAACAGATCTTCCCTTGCTTTTTTCTATATCAGCTCCATCATTAGCAGTAGCCTTATTCTCCAATGTCTTGATAGAACCTTTTCTACCTTGTTGTCTCTTAATTTCCCCACACTCCTCACTGTCCTTAGGAGTTTCACGAAACTCACCCAATTCCAGATCTGAAAGCTCTCTTCTGAGCATAGGTCCCTTGCTACCAACTGCAAGAGATTTTTCTGCAGCAGATTTCTGCTTTCCAAATTGCTGCCCGTTAATCTTTGCCGAGCTGAAGTGTTCAGTAGATTTCGTCAGACAAGATTCATGAAAGGCAGAACGTTTGTCCACAATAATTTCCCCAGCACTTTCTGCAAGGTATTCACTACTATATATGTTGTCATTTCTGTTATCATTCAGTAGCACCTTCTCATTTAAATTAGAATTGTCACGTTTATACAAGTTTCTGTCCAAGTTGTCCCGACTGGTTTCCGCATATCTGCTTGCAACTTTTTCACTGGATCTGCTGGGTTTCTCCATTGATTCCAAACCTTTCTTCCTATTGAGATCTCCAGTATTTTGACCAGAATGATCAGTATCCAAACGTGAAGCAAGAACCGGACTTTGATATATTCTGCCTGCGCTTTCTGATGCTGAAGTTCTACCATACATGGGTGGGCTGGATTCCTGTGAATCACTATCTGTATTCTTTTGACCCAAGAAAATATCATCAGACTGCATTACATGGTCTCTGTGCCTATCATGTTTGGGCGCATCAGGAGAGACATGTTGTTTAGTAGCACCTTCAGCTTTTCTCAAAGATAATATCTGGGCAGAGCTAGCAGCTTTTATCCTCTTGGCACCTTCTGGCCGCCCTCCAGAGTACTCTGAATTAGTCCTTTTAGATTTCTGTGGAGTAACTTTTCCACTACTATCTGATAACTCATGCTGAGATCCATTTTTCCTTATAGTTTGTTTCTCATTGTTTCTTGACTTTAACAATTGCCCATTTACATCGTGCAATGAATAATTATCAAATGACATCTGCTGCTTCTCCGATTGATTTACTTGATAAGGTGAGATTGGCAAGTTCTTCTCAGAGATCTGAATGTTTTCAGCTATTTCAGTATCTTCAAAATTTTCATTACTCCTATTAAGCGGAGAGCTTTTACTTGGATCAACCACTTCAATAATTTCAAGATTCTCATCCATCCTTTGAGCATTTAAATCAATATATGGTGATATTGTTTGAGCTTCTTGACCAATTCTAACGCCATCTTTTTCATGGTCATTCTCATACCCAGCTTTCTGGACAATGGCCTCTCTTTCGTTGTCACTGGACATTATATCTACATCAACATCAGATACCTCTTTGCTACTAGAGGAAGCATCACTCTCACTGTCAGAGCTGCTTGCCCTACTTTGACTGTCGCTTTCACTTCCGCTGTCACTGCTTTCACTCTCACTTTCACTATCACTACCACTTTCACTAGAGCTACCTGCACCTTGACTATCATTATTGACCTTCACAGCACTGCCAAACGGCTCTTGAGAACTTTCTACAGTGTCAATATTTGCAAGGACATCTAGTTCTTCTTCTAGATTTAAGTCTGAATGACTTTGCTGTCGCTCGATCTTCTCATTTGAATTTTTTTGAACATTAATAGCTTCTATTGCTGAAGTATGGTCATGTGAACTATGAGGGGAACTGCAAATGAAAGCCATTGTATGTTACGAGAAGTAGCAAAAATAGTTAATAATAATCTTCTGTCGAGGGCATAAAATGTGAAAGGATATTTCCTTGAAACAGCAAAAAAATATCAGCAGAGTAGAATGTGTAAGAAAACTTCAAGGAAACTATGAATTCAATTGATTTGAGTAAAATAAGGGTTTCCTTTATCATATATTTGTGTTTCAGTGAGTGAAGTGTGTCTGCTGACATAGCTCCCAGAAATTTTGATATAGTACCTCTTTCAAATTGCCTTATTTTACACAAAAACCAAGAAAAGTCAAATTTTTTCCTTTAATGTACTACCGTTTTCATAGAATCAACTCTGCTTTGAAACTAAAAAATAAAAAAACAAGACGGGTGAGCTACCTTCTAATTTCAGGTACTAATGGATTGGAAATTTCTAACTCCACTCCAGGTTTCAAGAAGTACCTGCCTGGGGCTTGGAAAGTTGCAATCTGTAAGAAAAGAGATGAATACAGTTAAGTGTATCCTTAAAAATCTTAAGTTAGCTGATCTTAACTTACATATTTTAAGATACTCTCAATCTTCTTAACAGAAGTTGGAAATGTCTCTCCGACTGCTTTCTCCAAGGCCTAGAACATCAATTAACCAACTAAGAAATAACATGAAGGATATTTCAAGAACTTGACTAAAAATGAAACTGAAAATTTCAAAATAGAAAATCAGCGTATACACAATATATAAACATGGTATAAAACTAATGAACAAGTGAGGTACACAAATAAACTATGCACCTTCCAAAGGGTTTCTCTACCAAGAGATACCTTTTCCAATCATCCACGTCTTGGCGTAAAAAGCATAAGATAACACACCAATGTTTTTGGCATAGCTAAAAGACTCAAGTAACAAAAATTGAAGAATATCTGTGAAAGCTAATTAAGACAAAAACAAAAGAGATAAGAGTATAGTTCAATTTCTACCAGGTGACGACCAAATAAAAGGAATGAAGTTCCTGTAGTTGGTTTGGTAGGACTTAAAAATTTCATCTTACCAGTTTAAAGATATATGATGCAAAATTTTGACAAAATTTATTCCATACAAAATGCATCCAGGATTCTAGTAGCAATATTCCAAACCCACCTTGTCATTTGGGATTAAGGAAGGCTAAGATCCAAATTCCCTAGAGATATTAAAAAAAAAATTGAGCAGAAAATAGACTCAAAATGAGACCAATGAATGAAGAAGAGAAAAGAAGCTTCCCCTTGAGGAAAGACAGGAAAAGGCCAACTTGCTGCAGTTTCTTCACTCAAGCTAAACTGCAGTGCGCACATAACATCTCAAAATAATTAGAAATAACTGATCACATGGTAAACAAAGAAGGTCAACTGATTCAAAACATTCGATCAGATGATAATTCACAAAATTCTACTACAATAGTTTATCAGATGTGGATACAAACTAAGGCATTCAATGGGAAACAACTCTAACTCTAAGGTCAGTAAACAATATATGAAATGACACAATTCACTACATCAATCATCCACGACAAGAATTATATTTGCTTGACTTCAAGCAAATTATGTGAAATTCACCCTAACCCCATTAACTTCCTTTCTGACCCATCTTACACTACAAATAGCACTTTTAATCTCCAACATCTGAAATAACATAATTACAATGGAGGGGATAAATAGTTATAAGGAAAAAGAAGGTTATATGAGGGCAAAGGATGAGGTTCAATATGAAGCAACGGATTATCAATTTGGTAGTATGGCTATAGTAATTTACTTCATTTACACACTTGTTGAACCTAAGAAAAATTTTCTCATATATGCATTTTATGCAAGTGTACTAATTTACTCCTATGCTACTTCAAGAGCAATTTTAGCTTGCAAGTGAAACTGATTTAGACCATTTAAAGATGTAGTTATCACCAATCTGAGATTAACAAGGAATCACACGTTTATTTTATAACATTATTAAGGATTTGCAGGTCAATTATAATTTCATGTAAAAAAAAATATATACCTTCAAATGCATCCCCTTGGGATTTTTTGAGAGCGTAGTGATTAGAAAGCGGCGCAAATTCAGTGCTTGGTCACCAGTTTGAACTGGATGCCTATTTGGATCAGATTTAATGTCACTCGGAATCCTTTTGGGGGTTTCCTTCTCAAGACTGTCGAGGACTTCTTTGTTTGGAATTGAGGGACCAGTATTTTCATCGTTATGTGAATCACCTTTTGTGCCAATTCCAAATGTTGATACTGAAGTTCCAGGAACATGTTGCTCAGGAGGTGAAGAAAGTGGTGACACTGAACATTTGCGTTTGGTATTGTTTGATGTTGTTACAGACTTAAACACAGGCCTAGAAGGACCAATACTAGATACTGAAACAACAAAGACAACAACAACAAAAATTTTGGCTCAGTGGTTGAAATTTTTGACATATGCTAAAACAGGTGGCATACATAACTAAGATAAATATAACAATGACATAAAATTAATAACAAATCATAAATTTCACAAGCAAGTGATGCAGTTCACCTTGATTTGAGTCAGCCTTCTTCGTTTTGCTAAAGTCCTTGTGTTTCCAGCCCATCCTTCGCATGCTACCTAGTGGAGAAGAAACCAAATATGGTGCATCAAGAACACTTTAGTGACAAAGACACATTGTAAACTGCAACCAAATATGGTGCATCAAGAACACTTCAGTGACAAAGATACATTGTAAACTGCAGCACTCTTTATCGCATAAACATTAGCACATAACTTTTGCAGGAATTGCAAACAGGATTTCAGGAAAAAGAGATCTGGTTGTTAGGCACAATAACCAATGCTTAGACATGTTGGAGGTTCGGTATACAAGCAATGCATCTGATATTTGGACAAGATATTTGTTCCCTAGCAACTTCATTTGTAAGATGGGAACAATTGGTACAAACAATATAGATTTTGAACTATCATCTTTTCACTATTTTGTAGCAGACCTATCAGATTATATGGATGCTAATCAAGCATCTTCTGTTACAGCATTTAACAATGTATATATAGGGTTAAAATACCGTTCCATACTAGGTGGTAGAACATGACATACCAGTCTAATTATTTACCTATCCAATATAGTTAACAAAACTTGACATATGAGTACTAGTTATCAAAACTCAATATACGAGTACTAGGTGCCTCCATAAAAGTAAAAAAAAAAAATCTATACCACATGACGGATTATCTGTTTTCGTGATACTATGAGAGATGATGTAGTCTCACTTTACTCATATAAATATGTATTATACCAATCAATCTGCTATTTATATTATAACTAATCTTGTAAACATGCAAAAGTTGACTATCACTTTATTTGTGATCAAGTCTTGGCTAAACAAATTTGCACACCTTTCACCAAGTTAAGAGTATCAACTTGTAAATATATTCACTAAAGCTCTCACTTCATTGTCTGCGAGAATATCAAATGGATATTAAAACTCCACCTAGACAGGATCAAGCAAAGAATAATACATTACATAGCTGGAATCAAATGATTTTTAAGTCAAAGATAATTCATAGAACTTTTAAGGAAAAAAAGAAGGGCACGTCATCAGCAGAGTTAAAGGAAAAAAACTGATGACAAGTTCAGAGAACACTGAGTCACTGACCCTCAACTGCAGCAGCAGCCATTGATTTGGCCTGATTTTTTACAGACGGATTTGTAGGGTCTAACACTATGGCTCTGCAAAAAGAAAGGTCAACCAATATTGGTAATTAACATCTCTAAATAAAAAATGACAGGAAACACTCATACAAATTACAAGCATATGTTCAATATTTTATTTTATTTTACTTTTGAAAGGCATCCTGACAAGGACAATGAAAACGAAACATGACTTTCAATGGGCTTTTCTCATGGTTGCAAATTGCCAAATGTTAGAAAACTCAACTGATATAATCAAGATCGAGCAATTATGCCTATTTCTTAAGGAGGATCTCCAGCAAAACAGGTTATTAAATCTCCTAATCACATGTATCATGACATAACAATCCATTGGTAAAGACACACAGAACCAACAGTATCGATCAATATATATATATATGTATATGCCTATTTCTTAAGGAGGAATTATGCCTATTTCTTAAGGAGGATCTCCAGCAAAACAGGTTATTAAATCTCCTAATCACATGTATCATGACATAACAATCCATTGGTAAAGACACACAGAACCAACAGTATCGATCAATATATACATATATACATATATATATATATATATATATATATATATACAAAAATCAACAATACTAGCCTTGTATCGTACTAATAAAAGGTTGGACCGATGCATACTACCTGTACCGACCAATTTTTGATTCCGTGGTTCTACCATATTATTATATTCTATAGCAATATGGGCATACATTAGTGACAAAGTAACAATCTTGAATCAGAAGCCACAAAAAAAAGCTATGAAACTTTCCAGATAGAGTTTGTTTGATTCAGCATAAGAAAGAGCTTAACAATAGAAATGAAATCAAGAAGAAACCAATGAGAATTAGTATTCAAAGGAACAAGTAAAAAGATGAATTCATAGAAATTGCAGATCTTATAGAGCATCATTACCATATAGATTGATCCACAAAATATTTTCTAAAAGTCGAACATAGAAGACAAGTTTGTAATTGACTAAAATTGGATAACAATAAACGTTGATCACATACAAAGATAGATAGTTTTGTTCAAGGTATTGTAGACTTAAATTGAAACTACAGTCCGACCACTTATCACTATGATGTGGCAAGTTATTAGTCATCAAAAGACTAGAATATTATTTATTTTTATCAAGAAGATCAATTATATTTAACAATATAAATCTTATTAATGTTGTTTAGGAACCTCCAAAACTTACTTCCGAGATTTAGACAAACGTTCTGCCTCCTCAGACCGCATTTTGACATGGTTTTTTGTGGATTCATCAAGGATGCGTTGAACAGTAAGCTTGCGCCATGCAGAGCCACTTTCAACTAACAATCCATCTCCATTCTCTCCATTTCGGTTTTCTTTATATATATCACAATCCCCGAGTTCTCTTGACCATGTGAAACTGAATTCTTTACCACCAACATCTATCACCTGATACAAAGAAGCAATATTCAGTAACAATTATTATCTAGATTAGCTAAGTCAAACAATATAAATGGAACATGCTGTTTATTTAGTTGTACATTTCGGTTTCCCACTAGAAACATCCTCCATTAGTCATTTTTAACAATTTATTTCTTTATTATCTCATAAATGCAGAGCAAAACTAACATTATGATTATAATTAACTACTAAAAGTTGTCTAATTGTAAGAGCCAAACTCAGGTTGTGAGAAAAAAGCAAGAAAAGCAACATGTTTTTTAGATGTGCACACACTACAATTCAAGGTATTAAAGATCGGTCCACACCACTTCGTACAAGGTATATTGGTAACATCGGTACCATGTGTTGGTATGGACCAATACCGATCCAATAGTACATATGAACTAGTGTTTAAAATCTTGCTACAATCTAACACTAATGTTGTTTGCTTGCTTGTGGACACTTGGAGTATGTCTCTAAACTCAAGAAAACACAACTCGATTAAGAATTTGCATATAAGGCAACAAACAAAAAGGCGCTACATTATTATGCTCATGTCCTTGAGAACCTAACTGTTTCTTAGCTGCCCAACATCTAAATTGCTATAGGAATCCAACACTCAGTGGTCAATAAATTGGATGCAATGGAAATTTGACAAGAACTCTCCAAGTTTATAGTTCAACTAATATCCAATTTCCAAGGCCAATGCTACCTCAACATCATTTGGCAGGTGCTTATATGATGAAAATGTTAAATCATAAAGTTATGCTAGATGTAGATAACCTACTTATCATGAGGAGCATTCTTTTGAAGAGGCTTAGGAATTGAAAGAGTATAAAAAACTCATAGCAATTACAAGAAAATTGAAAATATGAAAAAGAAGGATTCAAAGATTGATAAGAATACTATAGCTTGGCCTAATACCCATTTACCTATTGTAATTTTAAGTGAAACCAAAATTGATTTGTTAAGTTGTACCAGAGACATACCAAATTAAATGCAATAGAGTTATATACTTAATATCATAATTTTCCATTTAAAATCCTCATTGCACAACTTTGTTTGATGTGCAATAAGTAATTATGGAATGAGGATTTAATGATCAATGTTGATAATAAGCATACAAAAAACTTTATTGCTCTAACTTAGCTTGTCCCTCATATGATCTAACATAACAATTTTTCTTACACTTAACTACGATGGCCAGGACAAAGTCACAGTAGCTTTACCAATTTTTGCATCCCATCTTTCATGCTTTAAATTTATTTCTATTTGATATTAGATTTGAGACTCTTTCTCTATCTCAGACTCCTGAAACTAGAATGTTCCTCATGACATATCGGCAACTGTAATTAACAAGTTTCATCATATAAATGTCTGCCCAATGTTGTGAAGGTAGTGTAACCTTGGAAATTGGATATTGATTAGCCCTAGACATTCTTGCTGGACTTTTATTATATCCCAACTATTGATCAATGTGTATCAAAAACCAATATCAATATAGATGTCAAGCAAATATGAAATCTACAGTTCCCTAACACATGAACATAATAATCTAGTATCTTTTTCCATATTGTCTTGTGCACATTTTTAACTAAAAAATAATTTGTTAAGTTAGACTAACTTTTCTTTCTTTCAAGTTGTTTTCTGATCAATTTCATAAGAAGAATTCAAATTGAAGTAGAATTTTAAATCAATTATTCAAATTCTTGTATTTTAAAAAAGTTACTAAAAGCACCAAGCACTGTAAGGCACCTAGGTTTTATATCTTTGTTTTATCTTAATAGAATATGTGTCTTGGGCTTAATTACTATATATTTCATGTTTTAAAGTTTAATAATCTCAGTACATTTCTATACTATATTTCAAATTGATGTTAATATTTTAGCTTCTTGCTACAGCTGTATCTTACTTTTACAATATTTCATGTTTTAAAGTTTAATAATCTCAGTACATTTCTATACTATATTTCAAATTGATGTTAATATTTTAGCTTCTTGCTACAGCTATATCTTACTTTTACAATTTTAAAATATATGTTCATGTGCAAACTATTTGATAAATGTTGTATATAACTGTAAATAGTTTTAGGATAAAATAAATACCTTTTCCTCTTTGTCAAAACTCTTTTAACCTATATCTTATATTTTAGATAATATGATATATGTAACTGAAACTTTTAACTTAAGTATATAAACTGTAAACATAAAAGTTGTCAGTGGTAGAATAGTCTTGTCTCACCTTAAGACAACTTACAGAAATGCTTAGATTTTGAACTTTCTGCTATAAATACAAAATAGATACCTATCGACAATGTTACTTTAATAATCAAATTAATCAATGAGGCTGAGATTATCCGTATAAATTGCTTCATCTGTGTTGCTGGATAGTGAAGGTTCATGGCTTAGCTGGACGGGAAGGTAAGGTAGGGCAATCCTGCTATTAACTTTATTATCCTCTAACCTAGTACACATCTTTTCCACACCCCCTTTCCCCCCAAAACCAAAGACACACAATTCTTGCTCCAACATCTTACACCCATAGGTGCTTGCCTGTTGCTCAAATGCTTAGAGAACCACTTTAAATACCCTCGCCCAAACAAATTGAAAGCGCTTGAACGGTGCCTCACCCCACCACAGCACCTACGCGCTCACTTTAGTAACATAATGTATAAACAAGATTTGGATTTCCATTTCACTCAGTTTTATTAAACGATAATTGTTTTTTTCACTTTGTCCATGTTAACTAACTAATTAATCGTGGGTATCAAAGTAATTTGGCAAATGAATGAATAGATTTGGAAATCTGGTCACTTTCTGTGGGACACAGAAATCCCATAATAATTTCTAATCAAATTCCATTTCCCCAAGTTTTCTTAATTCCTGAAACGGGAAGTAATGGTAAGAAAGGACTTCCAACCATATATTTTCTGTTACCAACCGAGTCGACTGCAAATAATGCACAAAAATCAAGATAGATACGACAAATTATATCTTTGCAAATATAAGAAATGCAGGTGTGAATTGAATCGTCACAGGCACGCAAACCAAAAATGCCGACTTCATTAGAACATTAAGCTTGCATCAATGGATCAAGGAATCAATAAAACGAAGCGGTTCATCGCAAGGATCAAATCTAATAGGGCTTACGTTTCCCGAAGTATTGTTCGTGTTCGAGTCGAACTTGATTCTGGCAACGCCACCCTCCCCCTCGAGACGCCTGATTTCATCGACCAGGTCAGGTGTGAGCCGAATGATCGCCCCAAAGTCGAGAGGCCCGATTCCGGGTGCGAGGCTGAAGGTCTCCTCGCGGGCGAGCGCGGAGGCGGGGGTCGGGGGCCCGGAGGCGCGGCCCCTCCCTGCGGTTGAGGTGGCACCGATCCGCCCTCGGCCGCTGGAGGCGGCAGCAGCGGGTCGGTGGAGGGACGTCGAGGGCTGAGGCGGAAGGGGCCGCTTCCCGTTCCCCCGCCCAGCTCCGCTGCCCCTCCCGAGCTTGAACATCGCCGTAGCCCTGACCTACTTCTCCCGGGTCGCCGTGAGGGGAGGTGGATGCAGGGTCCTGGCTGGGAGAGTTTTGTGTTCTGTAGTTTTCGCCTCCGTGAGACAAATAACACGAGCCTTCTTTTTTTTCTCTATTATCACGGTAGCGGGTAGCGGATCGCTCTCGTATCCCCGCGCTGCAGTATAACGCAGCAGGACAGGATCCGAGAGCGAAATGCGTCGCTTATTGTGAAATTGTCTAAATGCCCTTCGTTGAACCAACTTTAATCGTACCTGATATCGGCCCGGCCCAACCCAGAATATTTAATTTTGGGTTATACATTTTTTAAAAAATAAATAAACTTTATGTGATTGTTCCTATGATTTTAATGATTTTAATGATTTTGATCGACTTCAAAATACCAAAATAATTTAATGATTTTAAATATATAAAATACATTAATAAAATATGAATAATGCACCTTTTAATAAAAATAATTTTATTTTATGAAAAACGAATATAGTTTATAAAAAATGAAACCGACCGAAAATGTTCAAAATTTTGGAAAAATATTAAAAGCAAATGCTCATTCAAAATGAGATTGCATAATTTTCATTAAAAATTGTATCATAATATCAAAATAAAATTTTATTTGTATTTATTTTTCAGATTAAAGTTGTTTTGTGCATTAAATAATATTTTAAATTGACTAAAGCAAGTCAAAATCAAAGCGTAGAATAAAAGTTATATACGGGGCCATCGCATCGTGCGGTTGCTCCTCCACCGTTAATATATTTTTTCTATGTTTAGAGATTTGTGAAAACACAAATTTCTAGTAGGTGTTGATGGTGGATGGGGCCACCGCACGATACGATGGCCCCGCATATAACTTTTTTTCTGAACTGCATAGCGCGCCGAATTCGTTTCGTCGCCAAAAAACGAAGGGGCAAACTACAAAACGCTCACTTGGGATAAAATTCTTCAGCGGTTCCCCGCTGAGTAGGGCCCTCATGTACCATCTACTTAGCTTTTTTTTTTTTATCATTGGAATTTGGGATTTATGAACCCCAATGATATATCAAGAGTAGATGAGGTTGCCACACTCAGCAGGACCCCACTAAAGAATTTTATTCAGCTCACTTGTGCTCCGACGATGGCCCGGCGAAGGGGAAAAATGTTTGCAAGCGGTGCCGCTGCTTACTCAATTAGGTAGTAAACCGTCTAGATGCTTAGATGTATTTATCAAATCTCGGTACTGTACCATTTGAACCTAAAATTTATTTTTGTTTTCTGCTCGTCTCCACACACACACTCTGTCTCTCTCTCGTCTCCCCATTCCCCGGCTCAGTCTTAGCTCTCTCTCAGCTCCAGCGACCAACTCTCGGCTTTCCCCTCCGCCCTCTGCTCTAGCCATCTCTCGCGGGCTAGGGTTATAAGCTCTTGGCTCTTACTCCTAGCTTTGGCTCCGGCCATGCTTTCAACTCTCAGCTCCTACTCCTACTCTCGGAGCTACTCTTAAACCTAAAATTCATTTTCGTTTTCTGCTCGTCTCCACACACACACTCTGTCTCTCTCTCGTCTCCCCACTCCTCGGCTCAGTCTTAGCTCTCTCTCAGCTCCAGCGACCAACTCTCGGCTTTCCCCTCCGCCCTCTGCCCTAGCCATCTCTCGCGGGCTAGGGTTCTAAGCTCTTGGCTCTTACTCCTAGCTTTGGCTCCGGCCATGCTTCCAACTCTCAGCTCCTACTCCTACTCTCGGAGCTACTCTTGGCTCTAGCTCCAGCTTCCTGGCTTTTGGCTCTCAAGTATTGGCTTTGTCCTCTTCTCCGAACTCTAGCCACAGCTCCAACCTCAGTTCAAATGTGCGGCTCTCATCTCTCATATGTGTTGAGGGTCATATTCATGCTTTTGAGAGTTGATTTTCTTGTTCTTACCATTTTTGATTCAAGGTACTCCTTTGGTGATTTAATTTAAATTATGATTATGTTCTTTAGATCTTTTGGAGATGGAAACTCCTTAATAGAATTCGACTCCTACATGTCTCCAAATGTTTGAGTGATCATCTAAATGAGAATTTTAAGGCTGTGTTTTTTTTGGACGAAAACTAAAAGAAAAGAATGGAAAATACGTTGAATCTAATCACATTTTGTTATTAGATTCAATGTATTTCTCATTCTTTTCTTTCAATTTTCGTCCAAATAAACACAGCTTAAATTATACCTTATGCAAAGATTGTCAACGTTATCTTTTGTAGAATTGGGCCACATATCTAATTCAATTACTCTAACGCCATTCTTCAATGCTTCTTTAATTGGAACTTCACTGCAATCGCTGCTGAGTTGATTTCCAATCAAGTATGAGTTATGGCCAGTATATATGTATAGTAACGGGAGAATGGAAGTTTCATATTTTGGTGAACCTGGAAATTAAAATGCAGATCAAAAGTCAGTGTGAAAAGTGCTAAGTGTTTCAACTCAATGAAAATTACAAACGTATTATATGAGTTACGATCTTAGTTCGCTAATGTAGGACTCTAATGTAGGATCTTATATGACTTAGGATCTCATTTTGCTAATGTAGGACTGACTTCATGTTACTAACATAGGTGTTGAACTATTTTTTCACCCAAAGATGATATGCCACGTACGCAAAACTAATACCAAAAAATGAAGGAAACAAACAAAATGGAAATCATCCAAGAAGAGAAACGTGGAATCATGGCTCACAAGGAAACAAACAAAAAAAGGGATACAAGGATATTGACCATAAAAAAAGAAGACAAAAAAAAATCAATCAATCATGGGTGAAAAGAAAAAAAAAAGGAAAAGGGAATCAATCAATGGCCATTTCCAGCTAAGAAACAATTTATTGTAATTGATTATAATGGCCTTCGACAGCAATCAAGACAAGGAGAAAGGCAATAAAAGAGGCAAGCTAGGCTAGTAAAAGGAGAAAGATTTTTTTTTTGGGGTATTATGCAAGAGAAGGCGAGAAGCGGAACAGCTACAAAGGTAAAAAAAATAGTTGATGAGTGTGCTATTTGTAATCATTTATGCTTTCTAGAAATTTCCTTTAGTTGATGGTACGCACTAATAATCATCTTATGCTTTGAAGAAATTTCTTTTAGTTAATGAGTATGCTCATCAAATTGACATTGGAGAGGATGCTTACATCTAGATCATTTATAGCCATTGAGAGTTTTATTTGTCTTATTCTACGTGAATTTTTTATTCAACTTTATACTTTTGTGAAGAAGAGAATGGATGCGCTATGTGCATCCATACATCTATATTTTATTATGAAAGGATGTGCAACTTGCATCCATGAATTTCTTTACAAGTTTGTGGAAGCTAACTACAAAATTTTGAAGATCCTTTTTTAAAATCTCCTAGAGCAAACAATTTCCTGTTCTTAACATTTCCTGGAGCAAAATCTATTGCCATCTGGAAATAGTTATCTAAAGGCTGAAAGAAGGAAATCATCAGAAGGAAGAAGTGTTACAGCATGCTGTTCCTTGGCCTCTCAAGTTACATGCGCCGATAAAAAGAGGGCCCAGGAAGGGAATTGGGAGCAAGAAAAAACAGAGGAGGGAGATTAAAATTAACAGGAAGTTCATCGAGAAAGAGCAAAGAGAAGAAATAAAAAGAGAGAAGAGGGAGGGGTCTCGGCCAGAATTTTATTGTTGTTTTTAGGGAAGGGGTCTCAGCAATGCATTGAAACTATGTCACATTGGTGTATTTCCCACCACAAACATGCCAATGACATCATAGTGTAATATTGTTTGGGAGATAGGTACGTTAATACTTGTCATCGAGGCGTAGTTCCTTAATATAACACTGTGCATGTAATGCCGTCGTGACAAAATAGGTGTGTTACGTTGCGTGTTAAGTTGTGCGTGCATGACACTGTGCTCCCAGTTCTTAAACTGCTTTGCCTCTATAGTTAAGTTGCGCGTGTATGAATATGATGTTTATACAAGAGGCGTATGTTGATGGTGGTCTATGTAAAATAGCATTAAGACTATGTTCTGTTAGATGGAATCCACCGTGGAAAGGATGAAAAATCTAGATTCATTGCAATTTTTCATCCTTTCCACGATAGATTCTATCCAACAGAACATAGCCTAAATGATTTTTATATAACGTCAAAGCTTACGACTTTGCACATGTTGTTTTGGCTTCTTTATGATATTGGCATTTCTGTAGAGTTTACTTGTATTGTCTCCTAGATGACTAACTTAATTTTGTACCTGCTATTTTGGATTTGAGCTGTTAAGTAAATACAACATCATATAATAACATTGTCAAATTACAACATTCATTCTCCTGTCATTCTCAACAAAATAGCACAGCTGTCGTTCATTCAATAAACAATGGAGTACAAGACGAATCAAATTAAAAACATGTATTGGTGATGTAGATCTAAGACAATTATCATCACATCTCAAAATACACTATTACTATCATCACATCTCAAAATGGGAGATACAATTGTCCTCCAAATTTATAATACAACTGTCATTCATAACCCAAGCTGCAATTATAGTCATTCCAAGTTAAAAGGCGGGCTTCAAAGTTTAGTATTATCCTATAGGATAAAGCTGCAGTCTCTCCCTGTTGCTAGTGAAAAATTACACCCTAATTTAGACTTAGTATGTATATGAATAAACTAATATATGTATTTATAACACGAAGATAATTAAGGTCCTATGTTAGTAGCATGGAGTCCTACGTTAGCACATATGTAGAAGGTCATACTCTTCCTGCGATGAGCCATCGAGAATTCATAGGCCTGGGAGTGCCAAGGAGTGCCGCCGAAGATGAGAGCCGAGTAGCTAAACTGAGGTTGGAGCTGTGCCAAGAGTTCGGAGCAGAGAGCGGAGCCAGGAGCTGAATGCCGGGAGCATGGAGCCGGAAGCCGAGAGTGCAGAACCATATCTCGCAAGATATGGCCGAGAGCTAGGATCGGAGGGCAAAGCCGAGAGATGGCTAGGGCAAAGGGCAAAGGGCAAGAGCAGGGAGACGAGAGAGAGAGAGAGAGAGAGAGAGAGAGAGAGAGAGAGAGAGAGAGAGAGAGAGAGAGAGAGAGAGAGAGAGAGAGAGAGAGCAGGGACGAGCGAAAAATAAAAATAAATTTTAGGATTAAACGAGCATAGCATCGAGATTTGACACTGCCTAATCGAGTAAGCATGACACTGCTTCCAACATTTTTCCTTGCGAAGGGGCAGCGGATTTATATATGTTATTACATATCTCCTGGGTGGCAGCGGTTGTTACAGCGGCTCTCCTAATTGGTCTACTCTTCCTCCGGATGGGTATGTATAGCTCTACTGTTAATAGCTTTATAATTGTACTAAATTGGGTTATATTGTACTGTGGTGCGCTGTTAAAATTTATAAGATATTTAGTTAATAACTTTTAACTAATGTCAAAATTTAAAATAATAAATAAATATATTATTTAAAATAATAATATATTTTATTTTCTTTTAGTGTTAAAATTTTAAAATTTTAAAATAATAATACCTAAAATTTTAAACAAAATTATGTAAATTACTTTTTTGGAGAAGCAGAAGTTGTAAAAGTATCAAATTGCAGTTTTTTCAACTTTTGCTTTTTTTTATTATTGTTTTCTTCTTCTGCTTTTCATTGTCAAATAGTTTCTAACTGTTTTCTACTTAAAAGTTGCTTAAAATCAGCTTCAAAGTAGGCCCAAATAGTCATACTGATTTTGATACTAGAGGCTAGAGGCTACTACGAGCCAGTTTGGGGTGGCTGGAGCTTCTAGCTTTTCACTGGTTTGACCAGAGCTGGTCTGAGTAGAGCTGGTTTGAAAAGCTGAGGCTGTTTAGGTATTTTAGCTGGTCTAATAAGCAATTATGAGCTGTTGTGCTGTGCTGTTCGGTTTTATTAAGAAATTTTTTTTAATTTATTCTTAAAATTTAAAATTACTTTACACAACAATAAATATTTTTTAGACTACATACATAAATTTAATTTTAAAATAAATAAATTCTAAAAAAAAATTATAAGAGTTTCCCCTATATTTTACGTGTGAAACCCTGCATACATAATATATAAAATAATATCCAACCATAATACATCACAACAAAAAAATGTTACACAAATCTAGGTGGTGACACAAGTGTGTTACAAGTCTATTTATTGCCTCATAAACTACTAGATTTGAAATGTCACATAATTGTGTAATGTCAGGTTGCAATTGCATAATGTTCTGGCATTGCATAATTACATCAATACAAGAGTTCTAATCACTTAGATCAAGGCAACAAGAGCTATTGAGCATGCTCAGTCCATTTAGCAACCAATCAATCACTCAAGAAACCAATCAAAGTTAAGGATTTCTTAGGGAAAAATAAATTGGTGTATTGGATCACATAAGTAGACAAGTAAGGATCCAGATGATTCAGGCAAACAACCAAGTGAATGAATCACTTGGGAGACAACAAGGGCACAAACAGTTAATGATCAATCAAGACAAATGTCTAATCAAACAAGTAATTGTTGAGAAGCAGACAAATGGCTTCGATTACTCAGGTGTGATTGAGCTAAACATAGAGTCATTCAATTAGTTAATGATCGAAAAACAAATATATGGCTAGTATTACTCAGGAAGCAATCAAGCTGATCACATGTAAACAAATCAAAGACTAGAAGTTTATACTGAAATTTCAGGATCGGTGGAGCTTGCTCGGACGGCGGTGTCAGCAGCGGCTGGAAGGGCATGGCGTTGGCTAGTGGTGGACACTGAGCTGGCTGGAGGTGCTTGGCGTCGGCTACAGGTGGAGGCGAGGCATTGGCAGCTTTGCTCTTAGCGTCGATGAGGGGCGATCGACGAGAGGCGAAGCATCTGGATCTGGAAGGGCTTCAGGTGTCATCGCTGGCAAGACGTCGAAGACGGGCGATCGGCGAGAGGCAAAGCGGTGAGAAGAGGCGGATTGGCGAAGAGAAGTGTGTTAGCCCTAAATCTCAAAAAACGAAAGCGGAAAATGGGTAAGGGCATATGATGAGTGATGCTAGGCTGCGGCGATGGCCGGAGGTGGCGATGAAAACCGGTGAGGACGAAACTCTCCAGAGGTGAGGATGAACACGAACACAACGGGCGTAAGTTGCAAGCGGCTGTCGTTATTGTGCACAGGCAGCCGCTTATTTTTTGGAAAAGCTTGAGGATGGCAGCTTTCTTTCCACAGTGCAGAAGCTAATCCGCAAACGCGGCAACTTCTGGCTTTTGGCTACCCACAAATGCTCGTAGGCAGCCGCTCCAAACGGGGCCTACATCTTTTTTATTTTTCATTGCCGACTTAGGGTTTGACTACGTCTGTACATTCAAGTCAACCAAAAATTTTCTTTTCACAAAATATGAAAACCAAAACCAACCTGTATATTGCATAACCTAACTCATAATGGAACCAAAAATTTTGATTCAATTTGGGTTACATTAGGTTGCACTGAAATTTGCTAGTCAAAGTCAAAATGCATAGCTGAATAAAGAACAATTTGCAACTCAAGATTAGAAATTCACGCGTATGTCTGTTCAATAAACTTAAGAATTTGAAAATTCTCATCATACAATATATTAATTAGAAATTTATAGATTAAACCAAATTCTAATAGCCTGTTTCTTAGGAGATAAAACAAGAGGGAGAAAATAGGAGGGGAGGGAAAAAGGATTTTCTCTCATTTGAAAAAAATAAGATGAGAGGATAGAAAAGAGGAGAGAAAAAAAATTATCATTTTCTCTCCAAAGTTTTCTCTACAAATTTGTAGAGAAAACCTGATTGACTTGCTCAGGAAACCTCTCATCTCACACTCGCTTGCTCTTGTTCTCCCGAGCTTTCTCTCTCCCGTCTCTCTCTCAGTCGCTTGCTCTTATTCGCCTCCTCCTCTAGCTTTCTCCCGTTCGCTCCCTACGCTCTCATCTCTTCGCCTCCTCGCTCGCGCTAGCCGCCCCTTCGTCTTCTCTAGGAAAAATTATGAATATATTTATATCAAATATATATTACATTTTATTAATATATATTTTTTATCTATATTTGTTTAGTAATAAAATTATCTTTTCCATTTCCATTTCCTCTAAATAAACAGAAATTTGAAAAAGAAAACTTTTTTTTTCTCCTTATTTTTCTCTTCTCTCTACTTTTTTTTTCTTCTTAATTTTCTTCCCTTCCAAAGAAATAGACCATAAAATTCAAGAAACAAACCCAAAGATTTATTTCAATGATAAATCTTAAATCATTCGGTAAAGTATTTTAAGTCAATCTTACAAAATATCAGATAATTCCAAAATAAATCAAAAATTATTTAATATATCATTTTTTGTCCTCGCGGCATAGCCCATCACATTTAACCATCACTAATGTTAGGCCCTTTTGGGATGTTTGGGCCACGTATGCACGCGCGCAGCCCAGGCCCAAGTGGCGGCCCAAATTCTCTACGGCAGCTGAGGCGGATTGGGCGACGCGGTTATCGGATTGGGCAACCCATCTTGGTGGAGCTCAGGTTGGAGCTCGTTTAAGTGAATAGTGCTAGGGCTACAGTGCCCCAGCAGAGTCGTGCGACACAAAAGGTAGCAGTGGCGGCTGCTTCTCACCTCTCTCCCCCGATCTCACTCCACTCCGTCGAGCGAGGCTTCCGGTAGCAGCGGCGGATGGCAACGGCTTCCCGGTGGTGTGGGTGTGGCGGTATGGGAAGCATCGGAGCAAAGGGGCGGCACCCCCTTTTTCCCCTCCTCCTCCTTAGACTTCGGCGACGCTGGTGGTGGAGCCGGTGGACAGACCTCCGCGGAGGTAAGTGATGCGTTGCATTTACACCATGTTTTGCCTATGTTTTATATCATATTTTGGGCTTATCTGCATGATTTTGTACTAATTTTAGTGTTTTTATCTTACTTTGCACGAAATCTTCACTTTTCTGTGTTTTAATGAAAATGTAGGTAAAATGGTGTAAAAATGAAGGATTTCGAGGGATTTGAACCCAAAGCATGATTCCTAAGGAGATCGTGAGCCTACAAGTCAAATTTGGGGCGAAAATGGTGAAGAACGAGACATTTATGGCCTTGACCGTAATTATGGATTCAGCCATAAAAGCGACGTCGAGCGAGAGATGAAAATCGGCTAAGTGTCGGAATGAACAAAAACTTTCACAGGTGAAGCCGTAATTCCATCACGGGCCGTGAAACTTTCTGTGACCGAAAGCATTATACACAAAAACATTTACGGCATCAGTCGTAAATGCATCATGGGCCGTAAAAACTTCCGCCCGACGAGTTTTTCACGCGTTTTTCACCCGATTCAAACCGGATTTGAGCCAAACTTCGCAGAACCGTTCTTTGATGGATTCTAAACCCGTCCAACTATAAAAGGAAAGATTTTTTGAGGGTTGAAAAGGGCTTTTTCGGACGAAGACAAGCGGCGGCGGTGATAGAGGCAACAACTCAATTTCAAAGCATATTCCGGTGAGATTCCGCCTGAAAGCAACGATTGATCGACTATTCCTCATCTACAGATCGAGGAGAAGGCGGTTCTATAGTTCTTTTGGCGATTTCTTGCATATTTTTATGAGTTTTCACTTGTTCATAATAAACTTCATGTATTTCCTTAATATCATGAGCGAGTAGATACCTTTTTCGGGATGATTGGGCATAGCCCACTGACTTTTATGCATCAATCTATATTTTTACTATTTTCATAAGAGTTTGTCATCATGATTTAGTTGAAATTGCATATATCTCGTAATTTACCCTGGCCAAGTAAGTTTACGTCTTAGACATTGCGAGATGGATCGAGAGGCGAATCGCAACGTCTGACCTATTTCAATTGAACCTGTAAATCTGATCACGAGAGTAGTTCGAATTTACTTGAAGGATTTAGCCAACTTTTCATATAACTTAATGGGTTTAATTAGTTTGACTGTCACGAGAGTAGGGAGTTAATCTAATTAAATACCTTATTACGCTCCGAGATGAGGTAATATGTACCTTAGGAAGAGTTCCTTTCATGATAGATAAATCTTTGATTTAGTTATCTTTTCACCGACGCATAACTGTCAGTGTGGCGAACCCATGAAATCCAGATCCTTTAGAAACTGAACCTCTTAAAAGCTGCTTTCAAGTTTGTCCGTGCGTAGAAGTTTAGAAAGACCACCGAAATATTCTGCCTAAATTCGAATGAATCAAGAAGTCAGTACTTAACTACGTAGTCCTCGTTGGGAACGATAATCTTTTTATTACTTCAATAAATCTGTGCACTCGCAGATCGCTATCTATTTTTTGGCGCCGTTGCCGGGGACTACGAATAGTTAATATTGACTAATTGATAAGTTAGGAGATTAGGCAATTTTCTTTTCCTTTATTTACTAATAGTTTTTATTATTCTTTTCTTTTCATTGTTAACTTACACGTTGTATGCCCAGAAATTCTCGTGCAGTTGCTTTGCTTCTAGAAGACCCGAAAATTGAGCGTACATTTCGTCTTCAGAGGAGATTGCAATTTGAGACCAAAAAGATCTCTGAAAAAGGAGAGATGGCGGCGAATGCGAACAATCAATCTTTGAGGGATTTTGCGGCACCAAACATACAAGGGTTCAATTCAAGCATCGTTTGACCCAATGTAGAGGCGAATAACTTTGAGTTAAAGCCAGCGCTGATGACGATGGTCCAGCAAAATCAGTTTGGGGGTTCCCCAAATCAGGACCCAAATCTTCATTTAGCCTTTTTTTCTTAAATATTGCGATACTATTAAAGTAAACAGAGTTTCATCTGATGCGATAAGACTAAGATTATTTCCGTTCTCTCTCAGGGACCGCGCTAGAGCTTGGTTGTATTCAATGCCGGCAGGATCAATCACCACTTGGGAAGAGCTATCTAGAGCATTTTTGAACAAATATTTTCCACCCAGCAAGACTGTTCAACTGCGCAACAGGATTACATCTTTTGCACAGCAAGAGGGAGAGTCACTTTATGACACTTGGGAACGTTTCAAAGAGCTCCAATGCATGTGCCCACACCACGAACTTCAAGAATGAGTTTTAATCCATATCTTTTACAATGGATTGGATTACAGCACTAGACTGATGGTAGACATTGCGGCTGGAGGAATGATCATGAGCAAGAACTTGGAAGAAGCAACTGCTCTACTTGAAGATATGACAATGAACCATAACCACTGGTCAGGTGAGCGGAACACTACTTCCACAGGGTTTGGTAAGTGCCACAATGATCCCTTGACATCACTTGCGGCTAAGGTAGACTCTTTGGTTCAGAAGTTTGATTCTTTATCTTTTCCATCGAGTGCGGTTAATGCAGTTTCTTGTGAGGTGTGTGGTGTAACAGGACATGATTCATCTGAATGCCAATTCATCACAGGAGGAATTGAATCAGGAACAAGCCAATGGTGTAGGAAATTTAAATCAAAGACCCACGAACGACCCATATTCTGCAACTTACAACCCAGGATAGAGGAATCACCCAAACCTGTCCTACAAGAATAATCAAGGGCAAGTTCCTCCTCAGTATTCTCAGCAGAATAGCAGGACACCACCGGGCTTTCAACCAAGACAATACGGGCAGCCCCCGAAGTCAAACTTTGAGTCCATGCTAAAGGTGGTTATGAAACAACAAAAGAGAACTAATGACCTTGCTGACCAGATCAAGCAGCTGACATCCTGTGTGGAAGCTCTGACTACCCACAACAACAAGATGTTGGAGAGTCAGATTGCACAGCAAGCTAGTACAGCTAGTAGACCTACAGTGAGACTACCGGGACAGCCTGAGAGGGAACCCAGAGAGAATTGCGCGCAATAACCATGAGGAGTGGCAAGCAGTTGGACGAACCCCAGATGCCTGAAGAGGAAAGCATGCCTATGGCTAATAAGGAGCAGTCTGAAGGGCCGCAACCTGATAAGGACAAGCCTGCTGAGGAAGAAAAGGAGAAGTATGTAGGCCCACCCGCGTATGTTTCGCCTGTTCCTTTTCCTCAGAGATTGGCCAAGGCAAAGCTGGATAAACAGTTCGGCAAATTTCTGAAGGTATTGAAGAAATTGTACATCAACATTCCTTTCACAGATGCTCTGTCACAGATGCCTACTTATGTGAAGTTTTTAAAAGATATACTCTCTAACAAGAGAAAGATTGAAGAATACGGCACGGTGGCACTTACAGAGGAATGCAGTGCAATAATACAAAACAAGGTCCCTCAAAAGTTGAAAGATCTAGGAAGTTTCTCCATTCCATGCCAGATCGGCAATATATCTTTTGAGGGAGCTTTATGTGACTTGGGCGCGAGTGTCAGTGACACTATCCGCAAGTGCACGAAAATGTCGAAGTAATACAAAAGATATTGAATCCCACAGGGAACAAGGTGAGTACCAGAAAATCAAATTCTTGGAATCTATACTGATCAAATTGTGGTTTTTGGAACTTTAAAAACTAAAACTAAGCGAAATCATAAGCAAGAAATCAAACAACTACGGCAGGGAAAATATATGAGAGAGAATATCAGGGCTTTGGTTTCCACCACTCTGACGATTCTAATTGCGCTGAGATATAAATATCAGTTACATGGATTTACAAATATGCATAAGGAATCTACCCTATGGTATAAAGGCGCCCTCTTTCGAGTGTACACCCTGGTATTTATCTAGAACGTCTCCTACTTTTACGGTAGATCGCTCTAGACAAGCCCAATGGGTTCTGTGGTAGATTATGGACCCTCGAACGAAGAACAAGCACTTTCATGTCGAGCCTTCGCAAGATTCACAAAGAGGTTCCGTTTCAATCCTACTTTCGTTATGAACTGTAATAACTATGACATGATAATACTTGGCCAGAGTAAATATCAAGGAATTAATACTTCAAGTGAAATATGCTGAGAATATGATCCAAATAACCAAGCAAGAATTGCAAATAGAAATCGTCAGAGGGCTTCAACCTAGCCCTGAAATAAAGTTTACGCTACAACCATCATCAAAACATTAAAAGATCTCTCTTTGTACATAGGAAAATCACAGGAAAAAGATTCTAAGAGGGATGAGACGATGAACCAAACGAAATAGCCAAGGATTGCTATGTTCCGACGCTCGAATCTCCGAAAATCACGCCAAAGTCGCCTGTTCGTCGTCGACTTCCACCCTAGTCGCTTCGTCGCAAGATTTCTCCTCCCCTAGGTCACAAAATTTAGGGCTTTTATATTCTATCTGTTCGCCTTCGAGTAAGCTTTCCAAAAAGTCCTCACTTGCTAAATTTGGACTTGAATCGGGCCCGAAATCGACGAAAAACCGAGTGAAAGTCGGGCTGCTGCGATAGTATCACGGGTGAACCCTGCCGAGTTCACCTACCAGTGAAGTGTTCTGTGCAGTTCCATTGCAAAATAATCACAGGTGAACCCCGCCGGGTTCACCTACCAGTGAAGTCCACGGTATATTTCTGCCCAGGTTTTATCAGTCGGAATCACGGGTGAACCCCATGGGGTTCACCTGCCAGTGAAATGCACGGCGACTTTCGGATACCCTAACATCATCGGTGAACCCCGCCGGGTTCACCTACCAGTGAAACGTGCGGTGAGTTTCGTCCTTCGGCAAGATCACCAGTGAACCCCGTGGGGTTCACTTGGTCGTGAAGTCCAGAAAAAGCTCCGATTAAGCCCAAATTTTACGAACAGTTTCGTCTTCTCATAAGGAATCACCCATGCTCTCAGATTCTTCAAAAAGACTTCAGAATTGGGTGATTTTACCTGAAATTCAATAAGACAGACGAAAAGTGAAGATTCTGAAGTTTTTAACTAAATATGCCTTAAAAGAGTGTAAAAATATTCAAATAGGCCCAAATTCATCATGGAATATCAGTAAAAATCACTACTAAAATGTAAGGCATCAGTCAGTCTGATGCCCCTGTCGATCTGTAAGAAACTCGACATAGGTGACCTGAAGCCAACTAATATCACCCTGCAGCTAGTTGACCAATCTGTCCGACGACCTGTAGGAATATTGGAAGATGTCCCCATAAAAGTCAGTAAATTTTTTATACCTGCGGACTTAGTGGTGTTGGAGATGGAGGAAGACCTAAAACTGCCTATTATTCTGGGGAGGCCATTTCTGGCCACTGCAGGCGCCATTATGGTTGTGAAGAGAGGGAGATTAACTTTGAACATTGGTGAAAATAACATTGATTTTGATCTTTCTTCCTCTCTTAAAAAACCTTCCTTTGCAGATTCCTGCCTTAGTATTGGTGCTTCAGGATTGGAAAAAAAAAATAGAAGATTTAAGGAAAGAAGTAGATCCGCTAGAAGTTTGCCTAATCAGAGTGGACGATGAAGGGGATCTGGAGGAAAAGGCTCAGGGTTATGTGAGGACATTGGATTCGAGCCAAACAATAGAACCGCAGAAAGCCAAGGTAGAGAAACTTATCCTGGTGAAGCAAGAACCGGTGAAGACAAATAACATAGAGCTCAAGACGCTTCCACCAAATTTGAGATACGAGTTTTTGGGGGAAAATTCTACATATCCCGTAATAGTGAGTGCTAATTTAGACGAAGAGATTGCTTGATGATCTTCGTAAGTATAGAAAGGTAATGGGATATTCACTGGGGGACATATGTGGAATCAGCCCATCTTTGTGCATGCACAGGATTTATCTTGAAGAAAATTGCAAACCTTCCATTGAGTATCAGCGTCGATTGAATCCTGTTATGAAAGAAGTAGTAAAAAAAAGAGGTTCTCAAGTTATTAGATGCAGGGGTGATCTACCCGATCTCTGATAGTGAATGAGTCAGTCACGTTCATGTGGTTCCAAAGAAAGGGGGTGTCACTGCGGTGAAAAATGAGAACAACGAGTTGATTCCGATGAGAATGGTAACTGGGTGGCGTATGTGTATCGACTATCGAAAGTTAAACAAAGCCACCCGGAAAGATCACTTTCCTCTTCCTTTCATTGACCAGTTGCTCGAACGATTGGCTACGAATTCTTACTTCAGTTTTCTTGATGGCCTTTCAAGAATTTTACAGAAACCAATTCACCCGGATGATCAAGAGAAGACTACCTTCACGTGCTCATACGGGACATTTGCATACAGGCGCATGCCTTTTGGATTATGCAATGCGCCGACCACCTTTCAACGATGCATGATGGCTATTTTTTCTGACCTCATTGAAAACATTATGGATGTGTTTATGGATGACTTTTCAGTGTATAGATCCTCTTTCGATAATTGTTTATCTAATTTGTCGCATGTTTTGTATAGGTGCGAGGAAGCAAACCTGGTTCTTAATTGGGAGAAATGTCATTTTATGGTTCAAGAAGGAATTGTGCTAGGACATCGTATTTCAAAGAGAGGCATCGAAGTAGATAAGGCCGAGATTGAAGTTATTGAGAAGCTACCTCCGCCCACGTTTGTCAGAGGGATTCGGAGTTTTCTGGGACACGCCGGGTTTTATTGTCGATTTATTCGAGATATTTCTAAAATCGTCAGGCCTCTCACAAATTTATTGGCTAAGGATATTGATTTTCATTTTGACAGGGACTGTACTGAAGCTTTTGAGAAGCTGAAGAAGGCTCTTGTCTCTGCGCCCATCATGCAACCACCAGACTGGTCGCTCCCTTATGAGTTGATGTGTGATGCGAGCGATCAAGCAGTGGGAGCGGTGCTGGATCAGCGAAAAGATAACAAACTCCACGCCATCTACTATGCCAGCAAAACTCTAGACGGGGCACAAATAAATTATGCGACTACCGAAAAGGAGCTTCTTGCCATAGTTTTTACTTTTAACAAATTTCGCTCCTATATCATTAATTCTAAAGTTATCGTTTTTACAGATCACTCGGCAATCAAGTATCTTGTGAATAAGAAGGATGCAAAGCCCAGGTTAATTCGATGGATATTGCTCTTACAGGAATTCGATTTCGAGATAAAAGATAAGAAGGGGGCAGAAAACTCGGTAGCAGATCATTTATCCAAACTGACCAAGAAAGAGAACAATGATGATGAATTGGAAATTAATGACTCTTTTCAGGAGGAATATTTATATGTCATCATTAGACAAGAGACACTATGGTATGCAGATATTGTGAACTATCTGGTGTCCAATATCATACCTCCTAATTTGACATTTCAAGGGAAGAAAAAATTCAAAGCAGATGTTAAGCACTTCTACTGGGATGAGCCATATCTGTACCGTCGATGTGCAGTCAGTTTATTTTGAAGATGCTTGCCGGAAGAAGAGATCCATGATGTACTTTCCCATTGTCATTCTTCTCTTTATGGGGGGCACGCTAGTGCACCTAAGACAACATTCAAAATTCTCCAGTCAGGATTCTACTGGCCTATAATTTTTCGTGATGCCCGGAAGTTTATCCAATCTTGTGATAAGTGCCAGCGAATTGGTAACATAACTAAAAGGGATGAACTTCCTCAGCAGGGGATTTTGGAGGTGGAAATCTTTGATGTCTGGGGAATTGATTTTATGGGGTCTTTCCCTATTTCTTGTGGTAAAAAGTATATCCTTCTTTGTGTTGATTATGTCTCCAAATGGGTTGAAGCTACAGCTGAGGCCACTAATGATTCACGTGTTGTAGCTAGATTATTAAAGAAAGTGATTTTTCCAAGATTTGGTGTCCCCAGGATTCTGATCAGTGACGGAGGTTCTCATTTTATTGAAAATAGGATTGAATCATTGTTGAAAAAAATATGGAGTGCATCATAAAGTAGCTACACCATATCATCCACAAACTAGTGGTCAAGCTGAAGTTTCAAATTGAGAAATCAAGAAGATACTTGAAAAAACTGTATCAGGAGCAAGAAAAGATTGGGTGTTGAAGCTGGATGATGCTCTTTGGGCTTATAGGATAGCTTTCAAAACTCTCTTGGGTATGTCTCCGTTCCAAATTGTTTATGACAAATCTTGTCATTTACCTATGGAACTTGAGCAAAAGGCCTACTGGGCGGTTAAGAAGCTGAATTATAACATAAAGAGTGCTGGAGAGAGGGGAAAATTTCAATTGAATGAATTGGATGAAATTAGGAATTCGGCATATGAAAGCTCCCGCATATATAAAGAACACGCCAAAAGGTGGCACGATCAGCGAATTTCTAAGAAAGAATTTTTTGAAGGGGATAAGGTTTTGTTATATGACTCGCGTCTCAAGCTATTTCCAGGAAAATTAAGGAGTCGCTGATTGAGGCCTTACGTTGTTCGAAAGGCATTCCCTTATGGCACAGTGGAAATATCAAGCGAATGACAAGAAAACTTCAAGGTGAACGGACAACGATTGAAACACTACTTCGAGGATGAACAAATTGAAGATGATGTGTATTTAATCCTCTCCAATCCATATGAAGAACTCTAAACATGGTTGTGGTCAAGCTAATGACATTAAACAAGCGCTGTATGGGAGGCAACCCATAGTTCTGATCTTCCTTTGCTTATTCTTTTGTTTATCTCGATCTAGTCTTGCTTTAGAATATTTTGTAGTAGAAGATTTTAATCATAAGCAGCTTGATTATAGGGAATTTTGAAGAGTTTTTATGAAAAATGGAGGTAATGAACATGAGAATCATGGATGATGCAGTGGATTGCTCAAGAATTGTAGATCTTGATACAAAGCTTTTGTGAGTATGGTAAACTATGTTTTAATTGATAAAACTAGACGGTATTTGAACTCTGAAGGTTGATTACCATGTAAAACTTGACTATCTTCGATTTGGTATATTTTCTGGATTTTTTTGAGCTATATTTGATGCTTTTGATATAACTGAATAGGGTTTCGCCAACAAATACAAAGGGGACTCTTGCAAAAATTTTTCTGAAATTCATCATGACTTGGTTGAATATTTAAGTATATACAACAATTTAAGTCTATGGTGTCCTTTATATATTGCTTTTTCTTCAAAGCTTTATAAATATGAATTTTGAATGTTTATGATTGTTAAGGAATAATCAAATTTGTTTTGCCCTTGGTTTTGAACTTAGAAAGCCTTTCAGGTATTTCAATTTCGATGACTTGGAAAATTTTTGAGAATTCATGTGGACTTATGTTGAGTAAAATCGATTCTAGCATTGATAAAGTTTGTACACGAATTGTTATGTGTTTAAACAACATGTGCATAGTGAATTTATACTTTAAGTCTATCTTCCTTTGATTAAATAGATTTTGCTTTTATGGATAGAAATTTGGTGATTCATCTATTTAACTTGATATTTGTTCCAACTCCTCTGGTGTATATTATGAGATTATGATTTGACACTAGCCGGCTTTTGATTTGATTGAAAAAAAGAAGAGAGAGAGAATCATCTACTTGGCACTACGAAAAATTGACAGTGGTACCGAAGACATGAGTTGAAGTCAATAAAAATAAGAAAAAGAAAGCTGTAGGCTATGTGGAAAATTCCTCTGATTTAAGATTGAGACCATGAGTTACATTATACTGTTATCTGGTATACTTTAAACAATGTTATGGTTCATAACGATTTAAAGACCAAATTGCACAAAAAATCTCCTGTCTATAGTTTCACCAAATGACTTGAAATAAACCTTTATCTATTGATTAGGGCAGATTTATTAGACCTGAAAGTATTTGATTGCTTAATATGTGTTGAATGAACATTATAACATGACTTGCAAATTTTATCTTTCTTGGATTGTAAACTCTTGATGATCTATTTTTACTGTGATATCTCTTAAGTGATTTGAGTTTTGAAGAATTGTTTGCCTGAAACGTAGACTAATGACTTTATTGACGGCAAAAACAAATGAGAATTTCATATCTTTATATTCTTTATACATATCGATCTAGAGGACAAGCAAAATTTTAAGTTTAGGGTATTTTGATGCATTACATTTACACCATATTTTTGCCTATATTTTATATCATATTTTGGGCTTATCTGCATGATTTTGTGCTAATTTTAGTGTTTTTATCTTACTTTGCACGGAATTTTCACTTTTATGTGTTTTAAGGAAAATGTAGGAAAAATGGTGTAAAAATGAAGGATTTCGAGGGATTTGAACCTAAAGCATGATTCCCAAGGAGATCGCGAGCCTACACGTTAAATTTGGGGCAAAAATGGTGAAGAACGAGACATTTACGGCCTTGGCCATAATTATGGATTTAGCCGTAAAAGCGACATCGAGCGAGAGATGAAAATCGGCTAAGTGTCGGAATGAACAGAAACTTTCACGGGTGAAGCCCTAATTCCATCACGGGCCGTGAAACTTTCTGTGACCGAAAGCATTATACACAGAAACATTTACGGCCTCAGCCGTAAACGCATCACAGGCCGTAAAAACTTCCGCCTGACGAGTTTTTCATGTGTTTTTCACCCGATTCAAACCGGATTTGAGCCAAACTTCGCAGAACCGTTCTTTGATGGATTCTAAACCGGTCCAACTATAAAAGGAAATATTTTTTGAGGGTTGAAAAGGGCTTTTTCGGACGAAGACAAGCGGCGGCGGTGATAGAGGCAACAACTCAATTTCAAAGCATATTCCGGTGAGATTCCGCCTGAAAGCAACGATTGATCGACTATTCCTCATCTACAGATCGAGGAGAAGGCGGTTCTATAGTTCTTTTGGCGATTTCTTGCATATTTTTATGAGTTTTCACTTGTTCATAATAAACTTCATGTATTTCCTTAATATCATGAGCGAGTAGATACCTTTTTCGGGATGATTGGGCATAGCCCACTGACTTTTATGCATCAATCTATATTTTTACTATTTTCATAAGAGTTTGTCATCATGATTTAGTTGAAATTGCATATATCTCGTAATTTACCCTGGCCAAGTAAGTTTACGTCTTAGACATTGCGAGATGGATCGAGAGGCGAATCGCAACGTCTGACCTATTTCAATTGAACCTGTAAATCTGATCACGAGAGTAGTTCGAATTTACTTGAAGGATTTAGCCAACTTTTCATAGAACTTAATGGGTTTAATTAGTTTGACTATCACGAGAGTAGGGAGTTAATCTAATTAAATATCTTATTACGCTCCGAGAGGAGGTAATATGTACCTTAGGAAGAGTTCCTTTCATGATAGATAAATCTTTGATTTAGTTATCTTTTCACCGACGCATAACTGTCAGTGTAGCGAACCCATGAAATCCAGATCCTTTAGAAACTGAACCTCTTAAAAGATGCTTTCAAGTTTGTCCGTGCGTAGAAGTTTAGAAAGACCACCGAAATATTCTGCCTAAATTCGAATGAATCAAGAAGTCAGTACTTAACTACGTAGTCCTCGTTGGGAATGATAATCTTTTTATTACTTCGATAAATCCGTGCACTTGCGGATCGCTATCAGTAAGCTTCTTCCACCTCCCGTTCCGGCCTGGTCCGGCGGGTGGATTTATGGTTGGCGAGCGTCGCCAACCCTGTTCCTCTCCCCTCGCCGCGTTTTCTTCCGGATCTCGTCGCGTCCGACGAGATCGTGGTAGGCCGGCGAGGTTGGGCTCATCCAGTGTCGGTGGGGGCTCCGATCCTCCTCTTGGTGGCGTCCGGCGAGTGTGGGGGGTTCTGTCCCCCTAGTTTGGTGGTGTCCGACGACCCTGGTAGGTTTGCCCGCGCCGCCTGTGGTTCTAGCGAGGCTAGGCTCGGCCAGCCAAATGCTTCCGGCCACCGGCCACGTGCCTCGTTTTCCATGTGCACGCCTCCAACGGGTTCCGGACGCGGTTCCCGTTCCCGACCGATCAGTTGCCCTCGTCCGGCGTCTTCCTCTCTCCGGCTCCCTAAGCTTCTCACTCGCGGCCGAGTTGTCTTTCTCAGTCGGCGACTCCTCGCCCCTGTCCGCGCTCCGGTCATGTGCGCCGGCTAGGGGTGGGCAATCGATTTTTACCGAAATCGATTATACCGAATAAAATTTACCGATTTTGTAAAAACCGATACCGAACCGATTAAAGAATTTACCGAACTTATACCGAACCAAATTTACCGATTAATTTTCGGTAAATTCGGTAAATTACCGAATATTAAAAATATATTTTTTTTAAGATTAGTTATTATAGAAATACTTTTTATAGTTTATGCTCCAATATTATTTTTTGAGAAAGCATTTACATGCCAATGGTCTTACGGATTCTGTGCGCATATATGCAGGTTTGTCTTGTTCTTTGTTTTGATCTGTCAGCACCTGCCGATCAAATTGCTGTTGATGTAATGGAGAAGTTTCGGGCTGCCAAGCAAAAGGCTCAAAACTGTGATAAAGTCATAAAGGCTCGTGGATTCATCATTTGCTAGACTCCAAGCAAAACTGTGATAAAGGCTCGTGGATTCATCATTTGAGCGCACGATTATTAGATTATAATTATCTTAACATGACACAAGCTTCTAGTGAAATTAAGAAAACATTACTATTAATAGGTTATGAAGAAAACTAGGCTAAGTTTACAGCCATGGAATGCATGCTATAAAACAACAAGATAAACAAAATAAACCAAAGTCAGTGATTAATATAGAGATCCTTTAGAATGTATATGTTCACTACAAAGTACCATATTGCTGCCATTTGCGATGATGCACATTCGAGCAATAGTGCAATAAACCAAAATAGGTCCCAATGAGACAGTCAAAGCAATATTCTACAGTCAAAATAGGTCCCGCAGACGAAAACAGTATTCTACATTTCCACTCCTAATCACAGAAACTGCAAGCAACAAAAAATAAATCGCAAGATAGTAGAGTTCAATTTCACGGGCTCACGGCCTCACGGGCTCACGGCCTCACGGAGTCACGGTAACAGGTCACGGGTGGGTGGGGGCCGTGGGGCTTTCGGAGTTTGTAACAGGTCACGGTCTCACGGACACTAAGTGTCACGCCCCGATCGGAACGGTCTAAAAATAGTGCTTATCTGCTTCCTAGAGCCGTCCGG
Source organism: Costus lasius (assembly GCA_027563935.2). Taxonomy (NCBI): domain Eukaryota; kingdom Viridiplantae; phylum Streptophyta; class Magnoliopsida; order Zingiberales; family Costaceae; genus Costus; species Costus lasius. Next base: position 127,298,660 of record CM050446.2, read on the forward strand.
CGGAACACCAGAACGTGATCGCGCTAGGGTTTCCGGACCGAATCTTGTCCCCAAACTCGAAACCCTAGTTCCCCGCTCAACTTTTGCCCCCAAATTACAATTCGCACGAAAAGGATTGGAAAACCCTAACCCTAATTCGAGAATCCGGAAAGAAACGGAAAACTCTAAACCAAAATACCTCACTGGTCAAAATCAACTTTGACCAAGTCAACAGTCAACGCAATCGCCGCTCGTTCAATTTTGATTTTGCTCGGCTGACGTCACGCTGACGTCAGCCCTTTTCGATTTCGTCCGCCGCGCCGAAATTCCCTTGCTGACGTCCTTGCTTGCGTCAGCGACGAATTTGATTTCGATTTCGAAATCGAAATCCGAAATGCGTCGTTGACCGTTGACTCGTCCTCGATTCGAACGCCCGACCTTCGTCTCCACTTCGACGCCGCCCGCGTCGTCTTCACAGCGCGAACGCACGCCTACGTTCGCTCGCGGCTCGCCAGAGAAGATGTCCGAATCAGTAGGGTGGGGACGTCCCCGTCTCACCCTCCTCTACTTACAACCGGGGTGGCAGCCGTCTGCTACCTCTGAGTTCGTCACCGCCACGAGAACAGAGGAGATCACCGTAGCCGGGATCTCGCCGGAAGACACTGAAACACGTCGGAGAAGAAGCACAGGGAGAAGGGAAAAGCTTCACTCTATTTCTTCGCAAATCAGAGTTACAAAACCCCTCCTCTTTCTCTTCTCTCTCGTCCTCACGTCGCTCGCTCTCTGTTTCCAGTTTCCGCTCGCCGATTCCTCTCTCTCTCTCTGGATCACTCTGTTTTTATCTGCCGAGACTCCTAATTCGGGCAGCCGTGCCCGTTTCTTCCGCACGCATCGAACCTTCGCAGCCTGTGTCGCCAAGCTCCGCGCCGCAGACTCCGTCTGTATCTGAGGAATCCGCGCCGCCTCTTGAAGCTCTACGCGATCCGCCCGAATATTGCGCCGAGCCATCCGCCTCCGATCTTCTCGTGTCCGCATCGCTCGCAGAGACGCCGCGTCCAAGACTAGTGCCGAAGACCCCGTCGCCTGCTCTGCTCCGCACGCGTCTTCCGAGATCCTTGCCGCACCGCGAGTTTTGTCAACGCCTCGCGTCGACCGATTCGTCCACTTCGAATCCGTCGTTTGCTTCGTCCGAAGATGTTGCCTCCCTCCGAGATCCTCGCTTGTCGCCGTGTCCGCCGAACTCGGACACAGCCTTTGTCATCGACTGCGTCCAGCAGCCTTCTTCCCTTTTCGCGGGCGTGCGCGAGTCTCGCGAAGACGCCGTCCGTTTCGCACGCGAAGACGCTGTCGCGCGTTTCGTGCGTTTGGGGTCAACGCCCCACTTTTGACCCTACTTCCTCTTTGTGGACTTGGGCCTGGGTCTGGGCCACCCCCTGGGCTGAACTGGAAGCCCCAGGGCCTGACACTAAGCATCGGTTTTACCTATTAATTATTATCCAAATTTTTTTATATATTGGTAAATTCGGTTATTTACCGAACCGAAATTTTTTTACCGATACCGATACCGATAACCGATTATACAAAATATATAAACCGATACCGATACCGATACCGTTTAAACCAAACCAAATTTACTGAAATAATCGGTAAACCGAATTAACCGAATTAACCGAATCCGATTGCCCACCCCGCTGGCCTTGTGTGTTGTTGTCGAGCAATTGCCGGATTATTGTGTCGGACGTCTGCGAGACGTCCCTTTCTGGGTGAGTATGTGAGTCTGGCCATTTGCATGTGGTTTAGTCGGAGTTAGGGTGTGTGCCCGGCGTCCTGCGTGACGTCGTCTCTTGCGCGAGTGTGCGCCACCGTCTGCGTGCAGTTTGGTTTATTTTCCGGTGTACGGACTCGTACGCGCGCTGCGCCAGCGTTGAGTCTCGTGTTATGTACATTGGTGGACTTTGGAGCTGGTTCGTGCAGCAGTTCTTGGGGAGACGCGTGACGGTCTCCATCTCGTTGAGATGAGTAGACAGGTGGTCATTCGGGATAGGTTGAGGAGTGCGTTGAGGACGGACTCCTGCCGGTCACATCCAGATTGATGGTTCAACCATTAGCCCTTGCGTGGGCGTGCTTGGGTGCAAGTCAAGCGTTGACTCACTTGTAAATTATTAAAATTTTTATTACCCAAATTCTGAGCGTGACAACTAATATAAATAAACTATATTAGTCAATTTATTATGCTAAAACAATTAACAAATACTTATTACTTACAACTTAAGTTATATTTGCATACTAATAATGTTTGGTAATGATTGAATAGTTGAAATCACTATCAATTAGTAAATAATAGAAAGGCATACATTAATAAAAAAATATAAAATAATATAACTAATTTTAAACTTGTAAAATTTATCTTTCTCTAATGTTTCAATATTTCTATGTCCTCTCCCACTTTAAGATTGTAAGCTCGAATCTAATCTTGAAAACAAATTGGAGCTTCCAACATTAAAGAATATAATAAACCTTTAAATAGATCAAGCACATATTCATAGCACTAAAAGTTGATTCTGAAGCTAGGGTTGAGATTAGAATTGCCAAAAATATCATGAACCATCAAAGATAGAGTAAAAAATCTCATATAATTCATCATCTACTGATAACAAATATCAAAATAGAGATTTAGATTTTCAGCTTCTTCGATCTAATATTTATCCAATTTAGATTTTCTTGGATTGCAAGATGTTTGTTGTGTCAAAGGACACACTCACATTATAGCTACAGTAGAATTTGATTTTTTTTTTAGAAACATCTAAAGTGTCATAGATTCCCATCATGCTCTTCTACTGAACGAACATCTTATAAAGAATCAATTGTACTCTACTAGATATAGATGAAACTTTATCTTCACCTTACATTTTTTACAATCCAAATTTTAAATAATACATCTTATATCTTGGATAAAATTTTTTTATAATAAATAGAAGCAAGTTCACTTTATCTAAATTCCATCAATACTTGTCCTCTTTTCTTGAAATTTGGGATTATTCTTAATATTCTGCCTATTCATTCAAAGTTGGTGTTATTTGGCCGCTTCATTCACATAGAAATTGCAAGTGCTCGAAAAAGTGGCAAACACATTAAATATAAATTGAGAAAAAAAAGATTCAACATTAAAAATCAAAACTCGCACATTTTTTCAGTCAAGGTCTACCATGTCCAACAATAGCTATGAGTTCTAATTCAAAATAATGATGTTCTTCATGAAAATTTTCAAAAGCACTATCCTATCATTACGCTACATCTAATATAATATATATTGAATTCCATCTTATACAAATATATAAAGATACATGAGTTTTACTTTTTTTTTTCTTGTGCAACACAAGAGTTAAATATTTGCAACCTTCGTTTAGATTGCTTAACATATTTTACTATTTCACGAACTCGATCCAATAAAGATTGAGAAATTTTTAAACAATCTTGCATAACTAAATTCATGACATTTGTATTATGTCTTACATGTAAAAAATCTTCATTAAATATGCTTTCTCTATCCCAATTGCTAATTCCTTTCTTAAGAAATGAATAATTGTTATTGTCATAACCCTTAAAATACCCCAATTATATAAGCATTTCTCATTAGCTTTTCCAATTAGTTTACTTTTACAATTGGTTATTGGAAAAAAAAATTTCAGAATCCTTTTTGTAAATTCTAATTCAAATCAATAAAATATCCTATAATACACATATAATTGATTCACTAGATTAATGTCCAAGTGTAGTAATAAGATAAATTTGTCCACAATTATCTTGCACAAACTTTTCTAACTTCAATCTTTGTTAGTTCATAGTAGTCTCCAAAGATTTTGTGTTAAAAAGAATATGAAAACTTGGTATGACAACATGACAAAAGTTTCTAAAACCTTTACTTTTTAATAAATTTAAAAGGTACTTTATCTATAATTATCATTAGTGCTAAAGCTTTTTGAGTAAAGTTTTCATCAAATTTCCATGTTGATAATATATTCTTTCTAGTTTCACCACTACTTCTCGTAATTGTTTAATATGAGAGAATGAAGATTATCTTACTTTGTGTTTGTGCTCCAGATTCCAAACTGTGTAAAGGTTAACCCGGCCGGCCGGTTCGGTTTAGTTTATAGTAAAATCGAGTAATGGACAGACGTAAGGACCGATATTCTGCAAGTCTGATTAATTACTTTCACTTTAATCACCGATTCTTTTGAGTCGGTAAAACTCGTTACATTTAACCTGGTGGAGCTAGCCGGTCGGAGGCGACAACCCCGGAGCCTCCTTGCGGAGGAGAGGAACGAAGCGGAGCCGGAGATCGAACATCGAACATCGAAGCGACCTTATGGCACCCGCTCTGGTTGGTGCCGATGCGCTGGCCATATGTGCCGTGTGCGAGGCTCCCTCGACTTTGAGGTGCAGCCGCTGTAAGGCCGTCAGATATTGGTAGCAGGACCAACTTCCTTGCGGTTATCATTTCTTTCCATGTTAGAGTAAAAATCATGTGTTATCTTCGAATTTGTTGCCGCCTTTCTCTGGTTGGTTTCAATGATTCCTAAGATTCTTGGGATTAGGTTAGTTCACTTTTATTTTCCACTTGTCAAGTTGGTGCCTTTCTACTAGAAATAGAATTAATCAAGGTAATTGTTGAAGATGATTCCAGGAGAAGTTGTGATTTATTTCATATTTACGTAGTGTGGAATTTGCAGATAAGAACGCGGACTTTTATCAGACAGGCAAGCTTTATGAAGTTGGAAATATGTTCTTTCTTTTCTAGATTTTCTGGAATTCTAAGAGAGAGGAGCTGTAGAATATACTTTGGCTCCGTTTTCTGAACTTTCCTAGAAAATAGTTATGCATCTTAAACTGCAATGTTGATTTGCGAAATAGGACTAATTAAGCAGAAGCACAATCTTCGGTAACACAAGATGCTAGATTAACAAAATGGGTTAATGAGCGACTTAACCGATATCTGTTGTCAAATTAACCTGCACGCTATTGGTAAACAATTGATGATCTGAGTTATCGAATGTTTTTCGAGTTTGTAGCTTGCCATGGTTAGCAAAATCACCTCCATGTATGACTTTAGGTAGAGGTCTGCTGCTTCTTTGAATTTAAGAGGTTGAAAATTTGCATCCTGTTGTTTGTGGAACCTATATCTGCCTAGTAGCAGTCTCACCTTGATGCCCTCAAGAAGCATCAATTGTTAATCTATTGAAGCGTTATGTACATATATACATGATTGATATAAGTTTGTGTAGGAAAATGCAAGCAGCACTTATTCAAGAGAGATTTTCAGTAAACAAAAGGTTTGCTTGCAAGCATATTCATGAATCACACCTTATGGATGTAGTTCTATTTTAGGTTTTACTGGAAAAAAAATATCATCTATCGTCAACACACATCATAATTAGTAACTTATGATTGCTCTTCTTCTTTTTTCTTTACTGAAAACTATCATCTTCTGCACTGTTTTTTGCAGCATAATATAAAGTTTCCTTAAAATTGCAGCTCTGAAAAATGCCAATTTATTGACTGGAGATCAGGCCATAAGATGTTGTGTCATGCTCCGGGAGTCAACCATCATGCTCTGGTAAGACAACATACGGGGATCTTTTATGTTTCTATTTTCTATGAACTTTGATGTTAAGAAGTCACCACATAGTTGAGGAATTATAGTCTAGTGCTGCAAGAAATTGAGAAAGAATTGGTGCCTTTCTGTTGTTCTAAGTGTTGGAATAGGCTATAAGTTTTCTGCAGGAAATCTAGAGAGACCTTGTTTATTTATCTACAGTAATACGTTATACTTAGTGATCTATGGCAATTCCAGAAAGAAATTGCATTTCATTTCATTTCATTGTGCTAACACCAAATGTGCTGTGCTTTTGCATCTTCAAGTTACTATTTGTTAATTGTACTTACTTTTGACCACTTGTACATATCAGGACCGTGAAGAAGTTAAGCCCTTCGATGGCTCTGCATTCACAAGCAAGGCAGAAAGACTTCATGAGATTTTGCAAGAGATGGAAGCTTCTTTGTCCTCCCGTAGAGATCTGGTTTGGAACTTATTCCTAATGTACCAATCAGTGTTCACTCCCAACTCACCTTTCACCGTCCCCTCAGTGTGTTTCTTTGAACTTTGACTTCGTTTCTTGTCTTACCATTGTATGCAGCCCTCGATTCACAGCTCGCCAGTTGCTTCTCGTCCTGGGCCATCCAAGGACGCAGTTGATGCAGCAAATGACCTGAGACTGGCGGAAGGTTCGCAGTCTGGGGAGCTGCAGGCACTTCGGGCAAAGCTGGAACAAGTAACAGCTGAGAGGGATGCGCTTAATTCCAAGGTACCTTTTCCTTTTCGATTGACATTTCGGGAGGTCTCAAGCATTCCATTTGTTTAGTTAATGATCATCTAGTTTTTGTTTTGTAGGTTGAGCTCTTAAGGTCAGAAATCAAAGTGTTGAAACGGGAACTGAATGCTCGCCCAAGAATTAAAATGTATGAAGGATTCTGAGCTTTGAAACTGAAACTGATGATCAATGCATCCCTTAGTGAGGTCGTTATCTCATATATTTATCTAGGTGTTAAAAGCCATGAGCATCTCTGCATCTGCCCTCGTGCTTTGGGAGACTTTGCTCGAGTTCTTCGAGTCTGCAATACTGCCTTCAAACGGAAACTTCACTAGTGCACAAACAAATGGCTGATTGATTTTAGTCTTTAGTAGACTAATGGATTCTAATGATCTTACATTGTTAATCTTCTAAATATATGTGGCCACTGATGTGCCTGATGTATATTAGAAAAATTTATCATAAATGCAGTTCTCTTTTTAATTCTTTTGTAGAGTTTTTTTGCTGCACCAGTCTCTGCCCTCCTTCCTTCGATGGTGATGTCAATGTTTTCTTCAGAGTTATGTAATTCTTGGAAAATATTGACATACTCAAACAGCCTTGAAATAATTTAAAAGAAATCTAACGAACTGGAGACCACGGAATGAGAGATGTGAGGCATATTTTTACTATCAGTGAATTTATTGTGCTGTGTGATGCTCCCGGGATTTAGCACAAATTCCAAAGCACACCGAGATAGAGCAATGGCGGGACCCCTCGTCATCAGCCGTGTTGGACGACTCGGGTGTGCGATCGTGTCACTGAGGCTGACATAAGTCCATAGGGCGAGGGTCGAGTCAAACCACGGAGTGTGGATTTACACGTGGATGTGGGCTTTTGACTCGACCCATGGACCCCGGACCCTCTCGCACGAGCTTGCGAGCATGTGCATCGAAGAGGGTCAACCGTGGGGCGATTCTGAGGTCTAATCAGCCCCGAACTAGCCTGAACCAACCTTCCAAGCTGAACCGAACCGGTTCAGCCGGTTCACCCGGTTCAATCGCGCGTACGCGCGTTTGGGGAAATTTCCCCTGTTCAAGCTTCGTTACCACGAAGCTTGCCGTCCGCCGTCGATTCAGCCAACCAGAGGGACGCTTGCCGGATTTGGAAGGTGCACGGAGGTGCGGGCTGGCGTGGCGACGAGGGCGACGGCGATTGAAGGCTAGAACTCCTACGTGGACGAGCCTAGGGTGGATTTTCGGATCCGCCCCGGTGGAAGCGAGATCTCCGGCCAATCACCGGCGGAGATCGCGGTTGCGTGGCGACGAAGATGAAAATCCCATCCTCGTCGAGGGGCGGTTGCAATCAAGCGGAATCAAGCGCTTGTGCATGGTCTGGCGACAACAAATTTGAGATCTGGGAACATAGGACATTGTTTGGCGTCGGCGACGAGGCTCCGGCCGTGGACTCGTCGGCGTACGCTCTCAGATCGACTCACCGGTGCCCTGAGGTAACGAGGAGACCATCTCCTCCGGCGCCGGCAGCCAGACGCGAGAGTGCGATCAGATTTTCCGATCGTCGGTTCCACGCAGCCACAGCTTCCATTGGGGTGGATTTCTCGTTGGCAGCGGCTTCTCCGGCGACAATACTCCGGCAGCGACTTCGCCTATCGTCGGCGACCAGTTCCAGACCCTCCGGTGCAGCTCCGGTGGCCGGACGGTGACGGACGGGAGAGGGGATAAATCCCCTGTTTCAGCCGAGGTTTCGGCGTGGTTTCGGACGCGAGCGGGAAGAGGGAGAAGGGGCTTCTGCACGCGTGTTCGTACGCGCGTCTCACTTCGACTCTGACCGGACTTTCCGACGCAGCTTCTCGGAGGATTTCGGTGGGCTCGGCTCGTGGAGTGGTGGCACGCTACAAGGGTAAACCCTCCCCGGATCTATCGTGTGTAGTGGTAGTAGGACGGTTTTCTCGTGTGTAGTGGATAGAGACTTTACCGCCGTCCGGACTTCGTGTGGCTTTTCGTCCGGACGGTTCTTTGCGTTATCTGCGCCCGCATATGTGTAGTGCGGGTTGTGCTTATTTGTAGGTACTGCTGCTTGCCTGCAAAGTCTTGGACGTGTGTGCCGGCACCCTTGAAGGTGTTCGCCACCATCCCCTTGTGATTGATTGAGGCCGCGCCGGTGCCTATCTCGGCTGTGTAGAGAAAGGAGTGCGGGCTGAGGATATTTCTGTGAGTGCAAAGTGTTTGGAGAGTATCCATCACTTTGACACAGTTGAGAGATCTGTATTCGTGTCCGAGGGGCGGTATTCATACCGAACCCTTCGCGCACGTGGTGTGAGGACTTGTAGAGTGCTGGGGCCAGCTTCCGCAAACGCGATCCTAACCGGTCGCGGGGCCACTCTAGTGTAGGGCTAAGATCTCCGCGAGGGGATCTACCAGTTGTGGTTAAGTTTATTATTAAAAAAATAAATTTGCCCCATAATAAACCGGTATCAGAACTTAAGTTTGTGTAAGTCTATCGTCAGGGATATCGACGTTGGTGTACGCTGTTTGGAGGGTGCGTACGTCGATGCCTAGCGCCGGGGCGTGGTCTCTCAGTCTCTTCACTGATTGCTCAGTTCCGACACAAACCGAGCACTGCTTAGCTCTTTTCAGTGCACCCAGAGGTCAGACCATAAGATCTCATTCCACCAGCAGAACTTCAGAGTTACTTCTCACAATCACAATGGTTACAGCTGCAGAGCACCATCTCCCACTTGGAGTCTGCGATAGGGAACTTCGATGGAGACGCTACGATCATGGAGCATCTCGAGGCACTTCAGTCAGCGGTCCGAGTCCGTTGGGACCCGCCTGGATACTGAGTTGGCACGTCTCTCCAGTGTCCTTGCTGAACTTGCATTGGAGGTGGCTGGTTTGAAGGGGCAGGCTTCTGCCCGTGCTTCTACGTCAGCCCCAGCCGCAGACCACTAGAGTGCGTGTTCCCGAGCCCTCTACTTTTAGTGGGGTACGCAGTGCAAAGGAACTTGAGAATTTCCTTTGGGATATGGAGCAGTATTTTAGGACTGCTCAGGTGCCTGATTATGAGAGCGCGCAGTTGTGTCCGGCATATCTGACAGGTGACGCCAAGCTCTGGTGGCGTACCTTAGTGACCCCTCTGGGAGAAGAGGTGCCACGTGACATCTCATGGGATGAGTTGAAAGCTGAACTGAAGAACCAGTTCCTGCCGACACACACGTCTAAGACTGCTAGAGACTCTTTGCATAAGATCAGAACACACGGGGATAGTTCATGAGTATGTTCGAGCTTACTCTGCCCGCCATGCTCGAATACCACGAATGGAAGAAGAGGATCGCTTGTACTTCTTCTTAGAGAGGATGCAGACATGGGCACAGTTGGAAGTTAGGAGACATAGCCCATTAACTCTCAAGGAGGCTATGGCCGTAGCTGATTCCTTAGTGGATTTGAGGGATAGGAAGCAATCTGCCCCTATCTCCTCTGGTCCATCTAAGTCCCGTTCCCCTCAGAGGAATAAGGGGAAGCGTCCAGCTCCAGGACCCAAGGGTGGGTATAAGAAGAAGCAGGGAAAGGAAGGAGCTACCTCTTTAGGAACCGGCCAGAAGAAAGCCACACCAGCCGGTTCTCCTCCTAGGGGCGCTCCCAAACAGCAGCTGAAGTGTTTTCTTTGCCGAGGTCCTCATTACATACGTGATTGTCCTCGGGGAGATACACTTGCAGCTATTGTTTAGCGGAAGGCTGCCCAATCTGAGGATCCTCTGATCACTGTGAATCCTTTGGTGATCAGCGCCATTGCCACTTCCACCACAATGAAGACCAAGTTGATGTACGTGGAGATGAGGGTGAACTCACATCGAGTTCATGCCATGATCGATAGTGGTGCATCTCATGTTTTTGTGGCTCATGGCATGGCGACGCGGCTAGGGCTGAGCATGTCCCCTGCTCAGGACCGCTTCAAGACGATCAACGCTGAGGAGCGGCAGATCGCAGGAATATCCTATGATGTTCCTCTTGTCTTCGGGGAGTGGAAGGGTAAGAACCATGTACGCGTGGTTCAGATGGACGATTATGATGTCATCGTCAGCTTGGAGTTGATACAGAAGATGAAGGCTGCTATAGTCCCTCATCTAAGGGGTGTCCAGGTGATGGATGAGAGATACCCTTGCTTTGTTCGTTGCCTACAGTTGGCTGGGTCGGATAAGTCAGTGCAACCAGGGAAGGCTCAGAGTACATACATATCTGCTGCTACTCTTGAGACAGGCTTACGTCGGGGCGAGCGGACCTTTCTGGCTACATGGGTGACGGCCCCTGTAGAAGGTCCAGACGATGTACCAGCGGAAGTGAAGAATTTACTTGAGGAGTTCCAGGATCTTCTTCCGCCTGAGCTACCTAAGGAGCTTCCTCCCATACGTGCGATTGATCACCGCATTGAGTTGGTTCCTGGGGCAGCTCCTTCTTTCCGACCCCCATACCGCATGCCTCCTGTAGAGCTCGTTGAACTGAGGAAGCAGTTGGATGAGCTCTTAGCAGCTGGGTTCATCCAACCCTCCAAGTCTCCATTTGGTGCTCCTGTGCTTTTCCAAAAGAAAAAGGACGGTAGTCTTCGCTTCTGTGTTGACTACCATGCCTTAAATAAGATCACCATTAGGAACAGATACCCAATTCCACATATCCAGGACCTCATTGACAGACTGGCGGGCGCTACTGTCTTCACCAAGCTTGATTTGAGATCAGGCTATTGGCAGGTCCGCATAGCTGAGGGAGATGAGGCGAAGACAGCATGTGTCACCCGGTACGGCACCTTCGAGTTCTTGGTTATGCCATTCGGCTTAACCAATGCGCCGGCTACCTTCTCCCACCTGATGAACAATGTTCTGACACAGTTGCTAGACGATTTTGTAGTCGTCTACCTTGATGATATCGTGGTGTACTCGACCACGATGGAGGAGCATTTGCAGCATCTGAGATTGGTGTTTCAGAGACTGAGGGAACACCAGCTGTATGTGAAGAGGGAGAAATGCTCCTTTGCTGCTTCTGAGATCCAGTTTCTGGGCCATGTGGTAGGCCATGACACTGTCCAGATGGATCCTGAGAAGGTGCGTGCCATCGTCGAGTGGACTGCACCTACTTCCCCTACTGAGCTCCGATCTTTCCTGGGAGTGGCGAATTTCTACAGGAAATTTATCTAGGATTACTCCAAGATCGCAGCTCCTCTTTCTGACCTCCTGAGGAAGGAGACTCCTTGGCTATGGCAAGAACGGCATCAAACTGCGTTTGCAGAGTTAAAACGCAGGATCGCCAGTGAGCCGGTTCTTCGTATGCCGGACTTCAGTCGGCCCTTTGAGGTCCATACCGATGCCTCTGATAGAGCGATCGGTGGGGTGCTCTTACAGGAGGGGCACCCAGTGGCATTTGAGAGCCGGAAGTTAAGTCCGGTGGAGCAGCGTTACTCAGCTCACGAGAAGGAGATGGTCGCCGTGATCCATTGCCTTCGAGTTTGGCGCATCTATCTTCTCGGTAGCGCTTTCGTAGTGAAGACGGATAATGTCGCCAACACATACTTCGCTACGCAGAAAAAGCTTTCACCTAAACAAGCGAGATGGCAGGAGTTCCTCGCTGAATTTGACTTCACCTGGGAGCACAGACCGGGGCGCACCAATGTGGTTCCAGATGCTCTCAGCAGGATGTGCACTGTGGTGCTTGCTTCTATATCGAGGATTGAGGGAGATCTCCTCGAGCGCATTCGGCAAACTGCTGTTCTCGACGCTAAATATCAGCAGTTGATCGCCGACGTGCGAGAAGGCAAGGTTCGTCGTTACTATCTTCAGGGCGACAACCTTCTGATGGCCGAGGGCGGTCGGCCACTTGTTCCGGCGACTAGCGGACTTCGACGCGAGTTATTGCGAGAGCTTCACGACACGGCATGGAGTGGACATCCGGGACAGCGCAGGATGCTGATTCTATTATCCCGATCCTGTTATTGGCCCTCCATGCGAGCTGATGTCGATCACTATGTCCGCACCTACTTGATTTGCCAGCAGGACAAAGTCGATAGGAGGCGCGAAGCTGGATTGTTACAGCCTCTTCCCATTCCGGAACGACCATGGACTTCAGTTTCCATGGATTTTATTACTGGGTTACCGAAGGTCGAAGGGAAGGCTTCTATCTTTGTTGTGGTGGACAGGTTCTCTAAGTACTCTGTGTTCATCGCAGCACCTGAGCCTTGTTCAGCCAAGGAGACGGCTGACCTATTCTTCAAGCATGTGGTGAAGCTTTTTGGGCTTCCTCTGGACATTGTTTCTGACAGAGATATCAGGTTCACTGATAACTTCTGGACGTCCTTGTTCAAGACTCTTGGTTCCGAGCTAAAGTTTTCTACAGCGAACCATCCTCAGACCGATGGCCAGACGGAGAGGATAAATGCACTACTTGAAGAATACCTTCGTCACTTTGTGTCGGCAAGCCAGCGCAACTGGGTGTCTCTCCTCGACACGGCGCAGTTTGTCTACAACTTGCAGCAGTCTTCAGCGACCGGCAAGACACCATTTGAGTTGGTGTTAGGACGACAGCCTCTCACCCCCGCTGATGTTGTGCAGCACACCGATGGTGAGTGCCCAGCAGCTTATCGGGTTGCGAGAGATCACGCCGAGGTGCTCTAGGAGGCTCGTGATAGCTTAGAGCACGCTGCAAGAAGGATGCAGCATTATGCCAATCAGAGTAGACGCGATGAACAGTTCGAAGTTGGGGATCTTGTGCTTTTAAAGTTGACACCTCAGATGTGGAGAAAGATCTCAGCCAAGACTGCGCATCACAGCCTTATTCAGAGATATGAGGGACCTTTCGAGGTCTTGAGGGGTTGGTGTTGTAGCCTATAGGCTGAAACTTCCCGACAGATTAAAGCTTCATCCGACCTTTCATGTAAGCTTTTTGAAAAAGTTTCATACCGACGAGACCGACCCTAGTCGCTCTCAGGGGCGTCGGGCTCCTCCTAGTGTTCGGGCAGAGTTGGCGACGAGGGTGACGGCGATTGAAGGCTAGGACTCCTACGTGGACGAGCCTAGGGCGGATTTTCGGATCCGCCCCGGTGGAAGCGAGATCTCCGGCCAATCACCGGCGGAGATCGCGGTTGCGTGGCGACGAAGATGGAAATCCCATCCTCGTCGAGGGGCGGTTGCAATCAAGCAGAATCAAGCGCTTGTGCAAGGTCTGGCGATGGCGAATTTGAGATCTGGGAACATAAGACATTGTTTGGCGTCGGCGACGAGGCTCCGGCCGTGGACTCGTCGACGTACGCTCTCAGATCGACTCACTGGTGCCTTGAGGTAACGAGGAGACCATCTCCTCCGGCGCCGGCAGCTAGACGCGGGAGTGCGATCGGATTTTTCGATCGTCGGTTCCACGCAGCCACAGCTTCCATTGGGGTGGATTTCTCGTCGGCAGCGGCTTCTCCGGTGACAATACTCCGGCAGCGACTTTGCCTATTGTCGGCGACCAGTTCCCGACCCTCCGGTGCAGCTCCGGTGGCCGGACGGTGACGGACGGGAGAGGGGATAAATCCCTTGTTTCAGCCGAGGTTTCGGCGTGGTTTCGGACGCGAGAGGGAAGAGGGAGAAGGGGCTTCTGCACGCGTGTTCGTACGCGCGTCTCACTTCGACTCTGACCGGACTTTCCTACGCAGCTTCTCGGAGGATCTCGGTGGGCTCGGCTCGTGGAGTGGTGGCACGCTACAAGGGTAAACCCTCCCCGGATCTATCGTGTGTAGTGGTAGTAGGATGGTTTTCTCGTGTGTAGTGGATAGAGACTTTACCACCGTCCGGACTTCGTGTGGCTTTTCGTCCGGACGGTTCTTTGCGTTATCTGCGCCCGCATATGTGTAGTGCGGGTTGTGCTTATTTGTAGGTACTGCTGCTTGCCTGCAAAGTCTTGGACGTGTGTGCCGGCACCCTTGAAGGTGTTCGCCACCGTCCCCTTGTGATTGATTGAGGCAGCGCCGGTGCCTATCTCGGCTGTGTAGAGAAAGGAGTGCGGGCTGAGGATATTTCTGTGAGTGCAAAGTGTTTGGAGAGTCTCTATCACTTTGACACAGTTGAGAGATCTGTATTCGTGTCCGAGGGGCGGTATTCATACCGAACCCTTCGCGCACGTGGTGTGAGGACTTGTAGAGTGCTGGGCCAGCTTCCGCAACGCGATCCTAACCGGTCGCGGGTCACTCTAGTGTAGGGCTGAGATCTCCGCGAGGGGATCTGCCGGTTGTGGTTAAGTTTATTATTAAAAAAATAAATTTGCCCATAACACCATGTAATATGCTTGGCACAAAAGTGACGTCCAAGATTTGATTGCTAATTAATATATTACTCAATGTCTCGATCACTTGAACGAGAAGCAAAAAGACAAGATTACATGAAATTAATCAAACATGCAAAAAATAATGATCATCTTTGTTTTTTTTATTGAGAGGGAAGCCACCTCAACACATACTATTGCAGAATTTAAGAACATCAAGGAATACTTAATTTTTACCATTTAAATTAGTTGAAAATAACGATTCTTGCTAAGACCATTCAACATGAGTAAATTGTTTAATGATTCCTCTGTTAGGCTTTCTTGATGAGTCATGATTCAAAAATATCTAAGTTATTCATTGCTTAGTTTTTTATGATATCTTGTTTCTTAATTAATCTTCCAATTAACTATTGCTAAATTGATCAACATCTCCTTTGCATTTATTTTTTTTTTTAAAAAAATCTCACTCCTCCAATTTTAAATTAGGCTAACTTGTCCAACTAAAATTAAGAAACTTTTGAGAAAAATTATAGAGTTTGTTAGTATATAATCAACATAAGAGTTCATCAATTTTGATTGGGCATAATGTATTTTTTTTCACATAAGTAAACAATTAATGAAGATGGGATTTAACTCTAACTCTACGCTGTGTTTAGTTGATGGATGAAAAGGATAAAACTTTTATGCGCTCGGGGGCGCTTAAGTGGGAAAAACGGGGTCTCTCATTTTTTTCGCTAAAATATATTTTTTATTTTTTTAGAAATGATGTACACCTTGTAAGCTATCTAATGGTACCAATATTAAGGTATTTTAGATTACGTATACATATAGAATACCCTAACCAATATTAGGTTGTTTTATAAAGTAAATAATTTTTTTTATCTTATATGTGATATTGGTTAGGGTATTCTATATGTATACGTAATCTAAAATACCCCAATATTAGTACCATTGGATAGTTTACAAGATATACATCATTTCTAAAAAAAAATAAAAAAAATATTTTTTGGAGAAAAACAAGGGCCCGGGGGCGCTTAAAAGGTTTACTCGGATGAAAAGTACAAAAAAAAGAAAAAAAAGAAAAAAAAAAGATAAATAGAATGTATTATAGGTTTTCTATCTTTGTGTTTACCTGAAAGGAAAGAAAGTTTGAAGGATTGATATATATATTCTAATTTTTATTTTTTTCAGTCGTATCACATAAATACTATTAATATTAAAATTATTACGAGCAGCAGTGATGAGGATAAGTGACAGTGAGAATGAGTAGTGGCGGCGAACTAAAGCAATAATGACAAGGATGAGTAATAGAGGAAAGCTCATAGCGAGCAAGAACGAGCAGCGGTGTGGTAAAAAGTGATAGGTGAAGTTAGTGAAGTTAAAATATAATTTCAACTTTCCGCTTGATTTGGGCGGAAAGCAAATGGAGGATTTAATGCCTAAATTTTTCTTTTAATTTTCTTCTTAAACTATCCATCCGTCCAAGTAAACAAGTCTATACTCTTTTTACTTCCTTTTTTTTCTTTTCTTCTAACTTTCCACCAAGTAAATGAGCCCTAACACTCCTACATATTGAATCAACTCAACACCTTCTTGAATATAATATATGGGCAACAGTCAATTGTAATTTTATAGTGCAGGAGGTTAGAATAAAAAAATATAGGTAGGTGGTGTATGAGTACATGAGACTCCACAATCTTTTTCATGCCAATAATTCTAGCACTCAAACTACATAAATAATTGAAAAAAATTAAAAATTTGCGTTCAAGTGGTCAAAGAATGAATGCCACAAGTTATGTGCATTAATTTATAAAATTTCTCCTCCACCTCACCATGCCATCCATTTTACTACATCATAGTCAACGCCAAATGTTATTTTACAATTTGGAAGAATGAAAGACTCCAACTTCAATTATATGCATATGTATATATTATATATAGTTTGAGCATGTCTTGTTTTACTCATTTGCTCTTGCAACTTATCAAATTTTGAGTAAGTCTTCTTGCAACTCAAAAACATAAAATGAATTTGTGCATTCGAACTATGTGAGTTGATCAATTAGAATTTATAACCAAGGAGTATTTTTACCGTTTGCCCCGTATATATTACCTTATTTGAATGTCCATGAATGAAAATGAATGCGAAAAACTAATATACTATACCTAACATTGAAAAGAGGTATGATCAAAGAAAGTCATCAATGTGTGAGGATAACTCTTTTCATCCTTTAGAGATGAATAAAACTTTACATAATTCTTACATTAGAGACCCTATGTAGGGAGGTATGGTACTATTTAATATATGCATTGAAGCCCTATATTCATGAAAGAGAAAGCTAAAAGTGTTATGGGATTCATAGAATGCTTTTATTTGCAATTCTTGTGGTGAATTTCATACGATAGTGGTGACACATTGAATACATGGGTCATTTTTTTCATATAAGACCTTATGTAGAGAGATAATAATACCATTTTAATGCAAGCATCGAAGCTAAGTCTCACATCATTCTAGTATGCTCATACCTAAATTCAATTGGTATGAACCTTTTATTCTAACACCATATGATAATAGTGACATTTTGCATTTGACTCATTCTTACATATAGGACCCTATGCTACCAAATTGTTCAATATAAGCTAAGCACTATACTCCCTAGATATAAAGCTAAAAACCTCACATGATTCGTAGTATATTCTCCCGTACAATGCTCATGCTTGAACCATAGTTAGAAACTTTGATGCCAACATTATACGATCAATGAGAGAAGTCAAGGAACTAAGCAACAAAGGGCCATTTTGGAAATTAACATACTACAGGGAAAGTTTCCAACCCACTGGAAACTGGAAAGTACTCTCACCGGCATACACTTTGACTTAGCCTCCGGTTCTTCCTACTCGGGCATTAATTAGATCGCGTTTGAAGAAAGTTATAAACAAGTTCCAGCGTGAGTCAACCAAATTAACTCTGAATTAGACATGACTTGATCGCATCAAATCCTTAAAGATCACTCAAAAGATTAGTCCATACTTCATGGAACGATCGAGGACTGTTTCTGCAAGTGTATGTATTGATATCTAGAACATGAAGGAGAAGCAGCTTCCTGCCTGCTGCCTTGTGTCAGCTACAATATTCATCAGTCTAGCTTGCCTGTCTCTATATATATCGCTTGAAACAAACCATAGATCTGAGCACAAGATCCAGACAGTGATTCCTTAATTTATATCTGATTTCTTAATCATCCTCCTCTACAGCTCTTCGATCTCTTTAATCTTTCTTGTTAAGATATGTCGAAACTAATCACCTCCTCCAATGATCTTAGAGGAAATAGCTTAAAGTTAAATCCTCCGCCTGCTCTTGGGAAGCTGGTGACGGTTCTGAGCATAGATGGAGGCGGCGTGCGAGGCCTCATCCCTGCAACCATCCTCGCCTTCCTCGAATCCAAGCTCCAAGTAATTATTATTGAAGAAGAGCTTTGACATGGATCTTCTTCTTCTTCTTTATCTTCTTCTAATACATATTAATCAACAGCGTTGTTGAATATTTTGTGCAGGAACTGGATGGACCGGACGCGAGAATAGCAGATTACTTCGACGTGATTGCTGGAACGAGCACTGGAGGGCTCGTCACCGCCATGCTCACAGCACCCAACAAGGACGATCGACCGATGTTTTCTGCAAAAGAGATCGTTCAGTTCTACCTGGATGAATGCCCCAAAATTTTCCCTCAGAAGAAGTAAGCTTAGTTCTAATGCATATTTATATAATATTTAAATGAAAAATTAAGTTGATTATTGATGCAATATATGCAGGGCTGGCATCCTCACTCCGTTGCTGAACTTGATTCAGGCGGTCGTCGGCCCTAAGTACGACGGCAAGTATCTGCACTCCCTCATAAAGCGGCTGCTGGGCGACACAATGCTCAGTGAAAGCTTGACAAATGTGGTTATCCCTACGTTCGATATCAAGTTTCTTCAGCCCATCATCTTCTCCACCTTTGAGGTACAATTAAGCACAAAAAATTACTCTATCTCCGCAGTAAATTGATTAATTAATTGACTCTGTTGCATGCACGCGTGCATGCAGACGAAGACGAAAGCGTTGATGGACGCTCGCCTGTCGGACATTTGCATCGCCACATCCGCAGCGCCGACGTTTCTCCCCGGTCACTACTTCACCACCGAAGACGGCGAAGGCAACTCCCGGGAGTTCAACCTAGTGGACGGCGGCGTGGCGGCAAACAATCCGGTAACTTAGTCTCTCCTTCTGATATTCCATGAAGAGAGTTCAGGTTAATTTTAATATTTGATTAATTTGATTTGGTCTAATGAGTGCAGACTTTGGCTGCGCTGAGCCAAGTGTCGAAGGAGATCATCTTGGAGAACGCGGACTTCTTTCCGATCAAGCCGACGGACTACGGCCGGTTCCTCGTCATCTCCCTGGGGACGGGGTACAACAAGCAAGAGGAAAAGTATACTGCGCAGGAGAGTTCCAAGTGGGGCGTGCTGGGGTGGCTGTACAACAAGGGGGCGACGCCGCTCATCGATAGCTTCTCTCAGGCGAGCGCCGACATGGTGGACATCCACTTGTCTGTTCTTTTCCAAGCTCTGCACTCCGAGCAGAATTACCTACGCATACAGGTAGGTTTGTGCAACGAATTACATTAGGAAAAAGAATAACCTAAATTTTAATGACTAATAGCTTGGCGGATTGACTGATTAGGACGATACTTTGACTGGAGACACTGCGTCAGTGGATGTGTCAACGAGGGAGAACCTGGAAAAGCTGGTGGAAATTGGAAACAAGCTCCTTGAGAAGCCTGTGTCGAGGGTGAACTTGGAGAAAGGAACATTTGAGCCGTGCGGTGGCGGGGGCACAAACCAGGAAGCACTCAGCAGGTTCGCGCAGATGCTTTCCACTGAAAGAAAACTGAGGAGTTCATCAAAGTCATTGCTCTGATTTCGAATTGTATGTATTTGTTGTGTGTGCTGGAGTCTAATTCATGATGTGATGTCAACTAATCATTCATTCTTTGTTTTATTGCTTGTTGCCTAATGTAATCAATTAGAAATGAAAGAATAAACTCAATTATTTGCATATGCGAAAAAAATCATAAATCTAATCGTTTCTATTGCTTTAAATGTCGTACAGTACTGTGCAGATTCATCAACTGTTGCACAATTCCAAAGTAATAATAATGATTAAGATTAATCCTTCCTTAACCTTTCTAGGCGACATCCCTGCCTAGGAAATTTGCTAGCTCGGAGGGGCGGAACCTCATCTACCCAACCTATTTATTAGATAATTAGTGTTAGGCCCAATGGCCCATTGGACTTGACTTGGTCAACTAGGCTGTTGACTAGGTCAAAATCATCCCAAATAACCCAATCGAAATAGGATGCCGATTTGGGTGGAAATCAGGCGGCGAAGGCATTTTTCGTCCGCTCGATCGGAGCCATCTTCGGCGGCATCTCCGACGGCCGGAGGCCTTGGTCGGCCCAATGGGAAGGGTCGCTGGTCAAAGTCGCGCCACCAGGTGGTAGTCTCCCGGCCGGCAAAGGCGGCGGTGCATGCTCAGTCAGGGAGGCAGACGCGACTGTACGCTGAAGGGAAAACTCTCAGGCGGAGACGGTGGCGACGTCGACTTGACGGGAACAGCTCGTACGCAGCAGCATGGCCTCAGCAAGCGTCAGGCGACAAAGGTCGTCGCCCGGACGTGACCGGGTTTGGCAAACACAAGGCCGCATCCCTCGATCCAATAGGCTGTAGTGGCGGCAACGCTTGGACCAGTAAATCATCGCGCGGCGGCACATCTACCGACGGACCGAAGGGAGTAGTCGGGCAACGAGGGGCGTGCGGCATAAGCCGGCATGGGCAGAGTTCTGGCGCGGCATGCTCCGCCTACCGATGTGTCGACATCGCATGACGAAGGCGTCTCCAACGGCAACAGAAGGAAACAAGGCCGAGCGCCTATAAGAAGCCGGCGAAGCTTGAGAGAGGGGGATCAGCTGGTAGAGGTAATACCCCATTGTTCGAGTGAGGAAAGATAGATCCGAGGGAGGCGGACGGCTTAACCAAAGGTATCGGCTGTGGGAATAAGGTAAAGTCGGGTCATCCAGGTTGAGATCGAACCTGGACTCACCCTCCCATCCACTCCTCCCTTCCGACGACGGCTCGGCGACTCCGGCGAAGGCAAGTGGCGGTCTTCGGCCGGCTGCTCCGGTAGTGAGGGTGGGAGGTTTCGGAGAAAACCCTTCACCGAGCCCGGCGTCTTCTTCCTCCACCCTCCATCGCCCCTATTCCCCTGCCTCGTCTCCGTCCCGCTCGACCTCGACGTAAGTGAGGCGGCCGCTTCGGTTGCCCTGCGAGCTCGGTCTGAACGACGTGGTAGACGACGAGGCTCCCTCATCTCCACGACGACAGGGCGTCGTCGAAAGAACCCAGTGATCCCCTTTCTTCCCCGACGTGATGAGCGGCATCGTCGCGTGCTTCGCGTCGACGGAGCAAACGAACGGAGGCTTCAAAATCGGCTGCTGACTTGGACATCAACATTGACGCGTTGACCAAAATCAGGCGGAGGCGAAATCCAAATTCGAGGGAAAAATTCGGCACCGAAGCAAATTTCGGACACCAAATTCGGGTTTCGGTCGCGGCTGCAGTTTGGATTGGATTCAGGCGTGGATCCGAACCCGATAAAGTATACTTTCCTATTTTCTATCCATATTTTAAATACTGATACGGTTTTTCTCCATCCTCTCTCTCTCTTGGATCTGGACGAAAGTCAGAACCCTTCGTGGAGGCTGAGGGGCGCGCGTGGGTGTACCCTTGCCGGTCGCGCTGAACTTGAACGAATCAAACATTTAGCCCTGTGTGGCATTTGAACCTTGTAATAATTAATTAAAATTTGATTCATGTAATTCATATAATACAGGCGTGACAATTAGTTACCAATTAAACATGTTCAATTTGAATATCAAAAAATATATATATATATATAGCATATATTAAATAATAATAACAAATTTATAAAAAATACTTTATATTTATAAATTAAAATCCTATCTTACCTAAATCCCTAATCTTGTAGCTAACCCATCCTTATTCTTGTCGCTATCTACTTGTAGTCATCGCGGGAGATAGGGGTGTTGTTAAAATAGTGAGGCGACCAAGGGTAGTGAAGGGTAAGAGGGCAGCGTAAGAGCAACAAGGCTAAAGAGGAGTCAGGAGAAGAGGGTGTTGCTGGAGCAGGCAAGGAGGGGTGCGGGTGAGTGCCATTAGAGGTGGGGTAGGGCAGGAAGATTAGGGTTAGGCTGGGCAGATAAGATAATTATCGAGTTGGGGTAAATATTTAAAGAAATATTTTAATAGATAATCAAGTATGAACAATATACTTGTTACTCAGATTCAGATATGCGTAAAGCAAAAGTAGAAAGTAATTTATCTATCTTTGAATGCCAACCCTCTTACGAATTGAGTATTCAGTAAATCTTTGGTGTCATTGCACTTATAATTAAGAACGAGTATATCCTAGAAAAAAATTGCAAATGAGGTGATAACATTTGCATTAAGAAAAAATAAGTGGTACAGAACCGATTAAACAATCTTTTGGCTAATGCAGCATCCTTGACTGCAAAAGGATCTAAAAAACTAAAACTCTGCCTTCTTAAGGCTAGCAGAAAAATTAGTTCAAATCTCCTTGATAAAGAAATTAGGCATTGAAGGACAAGTTATGGGCTGCAAAGATTCTTTAGATCCTCTTCCTTGGCAAAGAATGTAGGGATAATCCTGGAGGCGTACGGGTATAGATCTTTGTACGAGTTCTTTATAGTGCCTTCTGCCACCCCAGTTGTCAGTGATATATCTGCGAGTCAATATTTGGGCTAAGATAAGAAATGCGTGCAAATGCAAATGGAAAAAAAAAGTCTGTCGGACCTTTCAGGGGCTTCTTGTCTTCAGATAACTGAGTTATCATGTAAATAACAGCTGCAGCAATCGATATGGGACTCCTCCTGCGTGATTAAAGGAGATGAGTTTTAAAAGTGAAAAAATCAAATAAAACTCATGAAGTTCTCGAATTAGCCAGCAATTAATAACACAGTGAATATAGAACTGAAACTGCTCGTTTAATGAAGTACAGCTTTTTTAGCAGTGAAGAGTTTCAAGACAGGTGTATGCTCCATCAAGTGTGAAATTAGTATGCTCAAGCTTTATGAAGAAAAATGAGACTGTTGCAACCAGCAGCATCGGCATAATAAATCTAAATATTCAGCGATATAAAATTAGTTGAGCTCAATCGAGCCATCACTGAAGTACCTTATGTCAAGTTCCTCTGATTTTTGAACTGCTTCTTGAGCTGCTTTCACTGCTTGATTTGTCATGCCAAGATGGGAACAGAACCGTCTCTGGAAGTGGCAGGATAAAACCTTGATAAAACAGGTATATATACAATGCGAACTAAAACATTCAAGTAACAGATATAAAAGAATATGCCAGACAAGGATCGCAAACAACATAAACAGAAAGAAGTGTCAAATAGTTTGATATAAAAAGGTCAAGGTAACTGCCTCACTGGAACTTATAAGAATACAGCCAAACTAACCAGGAAATCTCCTGCATGAATTGTGCCCATCTCCATAGATTGTCCCATCTCAACTTCAAGCTGTTTCACGATGAACTCTTTAGCCCGCCCTATCTCCTTCTTTGTGGCTCCATTGGCAACAGAGCAAATCTCTAATTGAATGGGATATATATGGTTTAGCCAATGTGTATAAAACTAGAATCTACAAGAAACTAGGAAAAAGACTTGTACCTTTAACAGTTCGAGGCTTGTCCTCTTGCCGACAAGCAATATATAGACAAGCAGCTAAAATTGCATCCTGATTCCGTCCTCTAACAGATTTGAGATCTTCAACTTTCTTATATATTTCATTGGCTCGGTCCTTAAAAGGATAGAAAATTGTGTGAGAAACAAGAGCTATTCGCATATTCGCATATTATTACAATCTGGAATCATAATGCTAAAAATGCTACGATGCTATTAACAGATAATACACAGAGATACCTAATATAAAATAAAATTACACAATAATGGAATTTTGTTTCCTGGCTGAGTGGTGATATCAAAAGGGACCTGCAAAGGCAAAAGGTGTACACCACGCTAGAAATGGTGAAATCATGATAAATGATCACATGACTATGAAGAAAATCATGGCTTTCCTGTATGATAATACTACTCCACAAATAATGGTTTAACAATTATAATACTCATGCACTTATTATAGTACAAAGATCGAAGGAGTCAGCTTAAAAACAAGATTTTGACATAAAGAACATGGAAAACCAATTTGGTTAGATCAAGGTTTCACATACTAGTCCAAGCGTGGATCGTTATTAACTGGTTCATACTAGATTGAATGAAACCGGCCAGAGTGGGGTAAGAGAGAAGGAGAAGGCATCATTAATGGTCTCGGTGGAAGTGCGCACTTCCACAAGCTTTGTCGCCTCGTTCCTCATTTCTCCTTCTCCTCCTCCTTCTACTCCTTTCAGTTTGCTATGAGCCATGGAGGCGAGATGCCCCCTTCCTTCTTCCTCTTTTTTCCTCCTTCCTCCTTCCTCTTCTTCTTACTTCTTTGTTCGAAACAAAAGGTTCCGATCCCTACTTGGATCGGTATAAACTGGGTTAACTGCCCGTTACAGACCGGTTTTTAGAACCTAGAGTTAGATTGCTTCAGAATAATGACTTCTAACAAAAATGACATCTTTGTGTTGAATGGAATTAGAACACACTTTTTTCAAGGAATGACTCACACAAATGAGTAATAGAAACAACTTCTTTGACAAATTATGAAGCCTAAAAGTTATGATTAAGATATTGATAAAAGAAGCACAAAAAATAAACATACCCAAATATCAAATGTGGACAGTGTGATATATCAATTTTGATATAATATAAACTCCAAACTTGATTGCTATAAGTTCAAAACTACAGCAAGGCCTCAAACCAAAATTAATGAACTGATATATGCACTAACATCCAATCAAGTCCACGTCAACAATTGCTTGGAACTTAAATTCAATTTTTTGACCAAAGAATGTCAAACTATCATCAGAATAATCAACTAGGCTTTAAACCTTCAGCACATTGAACCTGTTTATGAAATGGCCAATCGTACCAGCCTTGACCAGCTGTGATAAGGAAAACCCTTGCTGGCTATGATATATTGCATGGTTGGTCATCGTGTTAGTGCTTTTATGTTTCTTTCTATCTGAATGATGATCTAAGAGAAATGAGGTGCAAACGACACTTAATGAGATGACCAAAAAAGAAGATAGAGGTACTCAGCAGACTTGACCATCTCACCCACATCCATTCCTAACAAGGCAAAATATAGTCAATAAAAGCCTTTCAATTTAACTTTATTCTTTTGTTGTGATTCACAATATTAAACACTAGGGTATTATTGTTTGAAGGAAAACAAATAGGAGAAAAAACAAGAAACAAACTTCAAAATGGTGTCAGGAGAAATTTTGTACCTTGATAGTGGCTACGAGACCCAACCTGGAAAGAAACATCAGATCATCAGATCTTGCTTCAAAAATCATTATAACTTTGTAACTAATGGCCGAGAAATGTTAAATCAGCTGCAAGCTAAATTGCTACCACCTCAAAATCAGAAGTTTCTAGTAGAATGAAATGTCATACAAATTTAAACCAAGCAAAAGAACATATGCACAAACCAATTTTCCTATATTCTAGATAATTAGTTTTCAACTGTATGTAACCGGCGTTGTCCACTTGTCCTTATCTTTACACTTCAAATCTTTATTCACTTGTTACTACTGAGAGATACCCGGGGCCATAACTTCCAGAATTACCGGATAATGGTCGTTCACCATCTATCCTCTATGCTCTTTGCAGAAGTTATACGTCACAGGTTACTATATATGCAAAATAATGACCTACCTTTCAAGGATTAAATCCTTATGCAATAACCACCCAATCCACAAATTTCTGTCTAATTATCACAAATCAGTGAATCAAAAGAGACCATTCCAGAAAAGAAAAAAACTACTAAGCAGATTAGTGAATGATCAGATTAAAAAAAGATAAAAGTTATAATCAGATAATTTGTTTTGACAGAAAGGATTGAGAGATCTAATCAATTTTGTACTATGAATTATAGTTCATACATCAGAAAATAGGTTAGAGCAATCTCTAAAGATTTCATGTGCGCGCAAAATAACGCGAGTCCATCACCAAAGGTGTGTCTTTGCACAAGAGCAAATTTAGTTCGTGAGCAAGGTTGGGTCTTTATCAAATTAGGGCATCCATACAGTTGTGGACGGAGAAAATACCTGTCGGCCATGGTGGCGATGGTCTTGAACGCTAGGATGAGGGACCGGTCAGGGTTGGATCCGCGGTTTTGCCAGCGGCCGAGGGAGGAGGAGAGGAAATCCCCCTGGGCGCCGTTGGGCTTGGAGATGACGGTGGACAGACCACCGTCGGCGAGGAGGGGGTTGGTGGGCCCGCCGACACGGACGGGATCGTTGTCCCCGGACTCGTTGGCGAAGGTCCTCCACTCGGAGGTCTCGTCGATGGAGTGGGCCTCAAGAACCAGCCCGCACTCGGAGCAGACCGTGTCGCCCGCCGAGTGGTCGAACACCACCTCCGTCTTCCGCTTGCAGTCCGGGCAGTAGGCGTCCCCCATTTCCTCTCCCCGATCGCGATCGTCTCCTTCCCCGCTCTCCTTGGATCGAGATCGCGATCTCGCTCTCCTATTCTCCGCGGGATCGGCTCAATGGAAGAATTGGGAGCGAGAGACAGAGAGGAGGGGAGGGAAGAGGGAAACAAAACATAAGGCCAGGCAGCGAGGAAGGAAAAGGCCGAAAGGGGGCAGAGGGAATTAGGGGTTGAGGTTCGGTGAAGGGCAGCGCTTGCCTGCGCGCACGTATATATAGAGAGGCGGAGGGGTTGAGAGGCGCGAGCCACACAGTTGGGACTTGACATGGCATTGATTAAGATTTCATTAAAATGTATGTAACAGTCTGAAACAGATGCAGCTGTACTGGTGATAACTGGTAACATACGACATTTGACATTGAATTTAGAGGATTTGTGAAACTGGTTCTCTTTAATCCTAAATATCCTATGCCATCTATCACAATAAAACTTCTATTTGCATAGGATTAATGACGAAATGTAGAGTTCTTTCAAACTATTTGGTCAAAACAATCAGATACTAAGAGCTCTAAGCAAGTTTTTTAAAATTTTTTTAATCAGACTACCTGAACTAATGATCTTCGGATTAAATAGTTCCAAAAGCGTCCTACATACTCTAAGCTCTTGAGAGATGATGCCTAAATTTCTACTCCATCTAACACCATGGCTTAGCATGAATTGTACTTATCTTTCTTGCGTGCGGCCTACGGTTGATAATAATGTCTTTTTTGAGAGAGGAAAGTTTGTGATAAATCTTGTAATTTGACGAGTTGTGCTGGACCAACCATGAACCTCCGGGGCAATTGATCTGATTTGCCCTGAACTAATGAAGCAGTGTTATGGATGACTTACTCAATATTTGAATTTGGTGAGATATCGGCAAAAATATACACACGGGAGTAGGGGAGTATTGAGGGGGAATGGAGAATATAACAAACAATAGGGAAACACAGCAGGCCATGCAACAGTGCTTCAAGTGTAGAACCTAGGGTTCTACCCTAGTAAAGAATTTTCAGCATCCATGACTCGCCAGGTTACAGTTGTTCGATCAGATGCTACCTTTCCTGTTCATAATCGGTCCTCATATATGCACATCAAAATGTATCTCAAATGTCACAAGTTCAATGCCCCAGTAGGTGTGCATCTTTCATTTGACAACAAGAAAAAGAAATACAAATTCATGAATTGAATGGATCTGTCATTTCCATGCAAATGACATGATACCCAACATGTACTATTCCTGTGTACAAATATTTCTGATCTCTGGTGTTGAACTTCTTTTTTCACTATGTATTCATTCTTCAATGCACCCACGAATTTATCTACAGACGGGTGAACCTTTTCGCAAAATCTTTCCCTGAAATTTACAGCACGAGGTTTCTGCGCTGCAGGTGTTTGACAATATTGAATTCCAGCGTGAGGCACATATGCAGCAGCTATTCCAATCAAGTCCGGTTAATCCAATTCTGGCCTAGATATAAATTAGTTATGTGATGGGAAATGATACAAGCAGATTTCACTCAAAGCAATTATCTTGTGGTTGAGAGTATGCAGATTTCTTTTATTCCCTTCAGAACTTAATCCGCAGAATTGATACACAAGACAATAATTATTCATGCAACACGTCCTTCCAATTTATTCAAGAACTCCAATGTCTTCGCATAAGAGGGATCTGTTTTGCTAACTGGTTTGCAAGAATTTACATGATCAGTGGCATCCAATACCTGCGGTACACACAAAAAGTGAAAAAGTCATCCATTAGAACAAGGAGGTCGTCAAGTATGCCATGTCATCGTTGATTTTGAAAATTCAATGTCTTCAGATGGCGGTAACTATAGCAAATGCACTACTTCATGGAGTGAATACAAACAAAGGATTTTTTTTTTCTCAAACAACTCATACAGACAAACTTGCCGAACAAATTAAATTTCTAAAGATCATATCACTAACAATAATTATTTTAGGAAGAATAATGTTAAACATATGCTTTATAAACAAACTAATTAATGAAAATGGATTGTTAAACCAATTCGAGCATCCAAGCATAATTGTCTCTAGGATTCCTAAGATTAAACCCATAGCGTAATGGATTCTACTACGAGAAGAATCCATTAGCAAAAATGCATTAACTAGCCAGCTAAGCTGCAAAAAGACTGTTGTATTTTGTTTATTTAGCCCCAGTTCCATTACTGTAACAACAATCTTGTTAAAAATAATAGCACATCTTTGTTGCTTCTATTTCATTTAAAATTGAATATAAAAAGGAACAATCTAATAGTAGGAGCTCGTTCTACAAAATCTTTTCACAACAGCTGCAAATTCACGACTGCATTCCACTACTTCGTACTTGTACAGTAAAAATGGATATCTTTGTTCAAAGCATTTCGGTTAGAGAAATAACTAGAATTTTGAAAACAGCAAGGTTAAAATGAATTGCTACATAATCAACAATTGAACATCCTTTTTTACAATTAATTTACCATTAACATCAATTAAAATCATATTTCTTTAGATGAGTGAACATAGTATACAAAGAAAAAAATGTTGACAGTGTAACCTTAAAAAATTGATTAAATAAGCATTTGTAATTGATCTTACAACAAGTTCACCGAAGCCGGGGTATGCAGATTCAATCGATACTATCTCCATGCGCAATGCCCAGCCACCGTAGCCTTCAACAATTGGTGTAACTTGTGTCTGTAACAATGCATATTAGTCTCGACAATTCAGGAATATTTGAGACCATAAAAATATTACTTTACCTCACTGAAACTGAGAACATCGAGGAGCCCCTTCTTATGAAGATGACGAGCAAAGTCATTCAACTCTATCAGTCTTGGGGATCCACTTCTTAATTCACCTATCTAAAACAACTAAGGATTAATAAAAAGTCCTAAACTTACCAAATAAACAGACCCTTTGTCAGAGATAAGATGACGAGTTTAAAGAATCCAAACCGTGGGGGCTGGCCGGAGAACTAAACCCATACGCCAAGGCACATCAGCAAGCTTGCTGCCAAAATGAGGACAACTATAGAACACCTGCATTTTAAGCTTACAACTATTATCATTCTGGAATTACATGAATCATTTTTGAGAAAGTGGGATACAGTACCACTCCAATGGTATTTTTCACGAAGTCATTTAGATCATTCCTTTGTGCCTCAAATAGCATTTGCTTGACAACAAGCCCTCCCATACTGCAAACAACAAACAGCAATGAAATATAAGTTTCTGAGAAATTACATCATTTAAATAGTTTCTTGTGGTTTATCCTCGTAAGCCAGCACAAGTGACTTTCATTGCTCAAAAAAGCATTAACTCATCAACTATCAAAATCAACAGAAAATTAGTAACTATACAAGTACGTTTTTGTATCAAACATGTCGCAAATTCAGAGCAAAAACACGCCAAATAATGTTGGACATAATTATGTAAGTAATCAAGATATATAATCCCTATGCTATTGGTCAATACATCACATTCTGTAACTGATAAGCTAGAAATGCTAAAGAAAAGAATGTTATGACATTATCAGTTCTAATGCTAGAACAGTGCACTTTATTCCCTCACAGTAAAACGCTTCTATGCAACTCTTCATTCAGCTATACGAAACTCCTAAATTATATATATTTTTAATGTATAATCAGCATTATCAGATTTTCTAAGTGGAAACATGGATATCAAAGTGTAGAACAAAGTGGAGAAGCATACACAAAGCTGTAGCACAAACCTTGTTTTCCAAAGTACGAATCATAAAGGATATAGTGTACTCAAGATTTTGTATAGAATAAATCAATATAGTATGATGTTCGTTATTTTGTATGTATCGGTACAGAAGTAGATTTCCCCAATATCATATTTCTAATTGCAGCCCAATTCCTACCTGTGAGTCACAAACACAACGGGTCTACTGCCAATCCCAGCTCTGATTAGCTTTGCCAGTAGCATCGAGCTAACCTCCTGCACGGAACAATGTAAAACTGCAACATTAAATAATCAAATACTAACATGACAAAACACTATCGAACAAACTTTATAATTCATAAGAGAGTAATGATAATTGAAAAATGAATAGAAATGAAGCAAGCAAATATATAGATATTACCAGAATTATTGACCTCGAAAAAGCAAGATAGAGCTTGATTATGATCATTACACATCAGTCAATCCCTCTCCCAAAAAATGGGAAGGAAGAGGACGGTTTAAATACCAATCAGGGCAGGGTACCAGTTTTTGGCTTGGATCAGTAGATGTGTACAAACACATAGTTATTAGTATGCTCTAATATTTTATGAATCATATAATTCAAAACATTCCTTGATCTATGTACACTACTAGTTTGTTGTCAAACTAGTAATTTCCAAACTTACCACTGGATTAGACTACGACGTCAAACATTAATAAGAAAATAGCATAATCTCGGTACATAAGGTACTTAGAATTTTATAAGTTTGCTGTTGAACCGTCCGTAACGATTTGTAGTAATATACTAGTCTACTATTAGACTCATATGTAATTTCTACACACAAGTGAAACCAAGGTTTGTAAAATCTATCTGGTGACTCGGTCCAGTGAGCTGCCGGACCCGGACCGGTAACCATACCGTATATACTGGACGGCAGTAGGCGAGTAGCGGTAGCAGTGGGCGAGCAGCCACGACAGCGGAAAGCTTTAATTGAAGCTTCCAACGGCACCAGAAGCTTTAATCGAAGCTTCCGCTGCCGCCCACTGCCTCCCTCCGTAGTCCGCTTCGGAGCCGTGCTCCGATGACCGTTTCGGGTCCGGTTGCCATCCAAACTCGTACCATACTATATGGTACGGTACAGTTTTAAAATCCTTGAGTGAAACTAGTATTTTTCAAACTTTGCACCCATTTTAAACCAACATTTTAAAAATCATTCTATACCGGGTGGTACAGACAATTTGTGCTAGTCCGAGCAAGGTTCGGTATGTGGAGTTGGAGCAATGAAAGAGGAAAGAAGAAGAAAAAGGAGGAAGAAAAGAAGAAAGGAGAAGAAGAAAAAGAAGAGAAGAAAGAGAAGAAAGAGAAGAAGGAGAAAGGAGAAGAAGAAGGAAAAGAGAAGATGGCTGCAAGCATGAGTGGAAGCAGTGTGCACCACATGCTCCACAAGCACCAGTAGAAGCTACCTCTTCTTCTTCCTTCTACTGCTCCTAGCTCCCACCACAGGCAGCATCAATACGAGATTTTAATCCTTGGTTTAGAGTAACACATCAAACATTAAAAAGGTACCACTAAAAATTCTAAGGATAATCCATAGCAAGGTTCTAATTACTTATGTGTATTGATATATTAGTTCGTTGTGAACCAGATCCATACTAATATACTAGTCTATTATTAGATTGATATGTAGAGGTCTATGATACTAACCAAGGTTTTGAATTTTAGTCCAGTGTAGTGTACTAGTTCAGTCTTGGACCAATACATATTGGACATACAAAGTTTTGGTACAAGTAATGATATAGTATGGTACCAAACTAGATTCTTCTCAAACTGATATGTACAAAAAAAAACTAACTAATTCGGACCAGTTTTTAAAATATTGGTACTAACTATATATATTATAATATCTATTTAGTCTCATGTTGGAAGTGGAAGAAAAGATAATAAAAATATAGTATAATATATAAGGCTTAATAGACTTACTACCATTAACTTGGGCTTAATTATTTTTAATAAATTAGAACATGCTGTTAAGTATTTAAGAAAAGATAGTTAATTGGTCAGTTTGCTCATTAAATGAGTCATTATATATATATATATATATATATATATAGTCCCAACCTTAAAATGGCGTACCTTTCAAACCTTCTCAATTAAAAAATTTTAAAGACCATTTGGGTATAGAATAAAGCAAAAATGTTCAAAACCTATGTTCCATAACTAGTCCTATCAATTAGTAAGTCTCCAATATGTAACTACAAAGACAAACAAAACATCACCGAGCCTAACAAAATATGGATGAATATTTCAGAAAAGTCCACGTTCAGGATCATAACCATTAGCAAAACTTCTGAACAACCAGTAAAAATCCGCTTTTAAGTGCTGTATGGGTCATATATCTCTTCGCTCCATGGCTCATTGACAACAACTATATTATATATATATATGTCAATGCTCTTTGAAAATTGAAAATGATTTCTAAAGATTTCAACCAATTTACAAACATGTACGTTTTTGAAATCACAGCACATTTTTCACCATAACATGTTGCAGTTAGCCTTTTGAAACACTTACCATAAAATGATTGCAATTCACATTTTAACTTTATGCATTAGAATATCGTGTAAATATAGTTGCAGAGGTTTAGAAGTAACTGGAAAGCATAGTATCTTTTCAAGTCAAGAAAAAATTAATGTAATTACACAGATGTAAAATGACAAATTCATAGTTTCATACTTCTATAGCTTCCAACAAAAGGTAACTTCTACAAGTCACTCTGACCAAGTGAGTTTCATCAATGATTAAGTGACCAGCAACATTAGACGAGAGCTAATTTCTTGGACATATTTGCACACACAACAAAAAATGGCATATTGGTACAGATTTCATGTTAGAATACCAAATAGGGGTGGTGCAATTAACAAAATACATCATTGCTAATTTCATTACAATGATAGAAACAAGGTATTATTTACCTAAAACACCTACGGCTGGCATGGGATACAAACACATGTTTCAACAGAATAAGACTACACACAGGATGTAGAGGTCACGCATAAATCCAGTCCACATCCTCTATACAACAGGAGAATTCCACAGGCTATTGACACGCAAGAAGCTTAGCATTCAAACATAGATCAATGTGAATACATGTGGAGACTCCATACAGTTAACTTGCCAAGTATATAATCAAGATGCATCCCTGCTAAATTGCATGGATGTGACATCAATCATCAAGTTAACAATAGGATTATCTTAATATTTTCTACAACTAGAATAAGCCAATCCCATAATAGGTAGGGCATGATGACAAAATCACTACTTAGTCTTTTTTAGATGCTTGCAGTCCCACCTTCCGACTGATAAAGAAAGGCCAAAAGCTTTGCATACCCAATCATACATTATTAAAAAGTAGAGTAATCTTCATATAAACAAAAGGATTCCCCTGAAAATCAAGAAACTCCAGCAGAAAATAGATAGCAATTATCACAATAAGCAAGTATTTCACCAAAAAAATGCTCTACAAAAGTCAAATAGTAGATAGAAGCTGATAGAGGTGTTTTATAATCTAATGCCATATTGCTTTAGCTGAAAAACAATCCAACCCACACTGTCTATTATAATTGCATGTTAAAATATTGCTTTTGCACAAGATCAAACTAAAGCAAACTTTTTTTGTTCTTCATAACTCAATTACCCATCCTGGTTTTTGTTGCTAGTTGCCACTTTCCTAATCAGAAGCGTTTCCTTCTAACCAGAAAATTTTCCACGGTTCAAACTTGCAACAAAAGGAGTTTTTGAAATGAAACAAGAAACTTGATCACTAAGTAAAGACTGAAATACCACTACCACTGGAGCACTGTGCACATACATTGAACATTTCAAATCTTCGCCTACTCAGGTAAAGTATGATAATACAGTGAACAAACAAGAAAATTTCAATAATCTGAAAAATGAGGAGGTAGGCCTTTTACCCTCAATAATTCCATCATTAACTTTAATAATTTTCTCAATACTCATGATTTATTGAACTAACAACCAAATGGGGACTAGGAAAATCTTAAGCAGTTGGATAGGGCTGTTGCCAACTCCAGTTAGATTAAAATGTATGGTAAGACCAAGGTCAGACACGTCCCTAAAGGGTGCTCTGACTATAGCCCTCTTCTTATTACCATTTCATCCTCAAAGAAACTTAAGCCCAGACCCTTTAGATACAATGAGATATGGAACTATCATGAGGAACCTCTAAACATTATAAGGAAGAGTGGACTAATTATCAGGGTTTGGATTCTACTTTTTATAATAGACGGAGTGCTATCAAGTCCAAACTTTTAAGGTTGAACAAATGCAACCTTAGTAAACCTAAAATAATTCTTGAAAAAACTCAGATGAAATAAATGAGTTATACCCCCTTGAGGCTAGTCGGATGCTCACTAGAGAGGAGGAGATGAATCTACATTGTCTCACTAACAAAGCTAAAGTCTTGGCTAGACACATCAACATAAAATGGCACACTCTTGCTAAATGTAATCGAATAAATAGAGAAGATGCTAACAACAAATTTTACCACATATGGGTCACTATTAGACAAAGAGTCAACAAATTAGATATATTAGACTCCCTAATGCGTCTATTATCACGGATCCTAATCTCATAAGAGAGGCCTTTAGGGAATATTATTTTAATATGTTGACTGATGATAACTTTGAGCCTGTCATTCTAGGCACAAAAGAGCTATCTTGTTCAAATACATATGTAAGGTTGAGAAATAACCTGTGTGCTCCATTCTCAGGATCAAGAAATTAGGGAGGTGGTCAAAAGTCCTAAGCATGGAAGAGCCCTGAACCTGATGGTTTCACGGCTGAGTTTTATAGATCATTAATAAAGATTTCTTGCTTTTTTATATCTCATTTTCATGAGCATCACATTATACCGATCTCTTGTGCTCGCACCCAACTCATATTTATTTCGAAGAAATCTAACCCCCAAATCATAAATGATCCAATTGCTCTTTGTAATGCCAATTAAAAAATCATTGCTAAATCCTTAGCTAACCGATTAAAAGTGCATCTCCCTAATATTGTTGGTCTTGAACAAACTGCCTTAAGGACAAATCTATTCATGAAAATATTCGTATTGTCCAAGAGTTGATTCATAGTCTTCATAACTCAAGAACCAAAAATCCTATCATTCTTATCAAGATTGATCTTAGGAAGGCTTTTGACACTATCAAGAGGGGGACTATAAGCTTGCCATGGAGCTTCTAAACTTGCCAAATACCTTCATTAAATGGATTGAAGCTTGTGTGCACTCGCCTATTTATAACTGCTATATTGAGGGAGTCAATTCTACTAACTTTAAGGGGAATAAGGGTATCCGCCAAGGGGATCCCTTGTCCCCATATCTATATGTCATCACTATGAACATTTTGAGCTACCTCATTGACGCAGAGGATAATGGGATAGAGATCTTTAGTTCCGACTCTAGGCTTTAGGTGAAATGCAGTGATAAAGACCATGAAATGGTTTAGGAGAGAGAAGTGAAAATGTGCACAAAGGAAAAATCAAAGCTCCATCGAGATGCATATCCAAGCATCACCGTATAACAATAAAATCAACGGCACCCAACTATTGAAGTTAATGTACTAATATCATGCGAGCAAGCCAATCTTCGCTCCAGCACAAACGTTAGGGCAGCCACACAGTCCAGCGAGCGGCTCGGTGCCTTAGCCCTGAACACAAGAGAACAAGAACACCTTCCCTTGTTTCCAGTGCCCACACTAGCAAGGGGTTACACTGCCAGAAGAAAGAATGCAAATTGAGATGTAAAGTGTAAAGAAATAAGAGTTACGTGCGCAAGACACAATTTAATTCCTTCAACTATAAAAGACGCGAAGTTACAAGACTAGACCTCAGAGGTTATTCACACGCCCCTAGCTACAACTCTCGCAACTCTTTAATATGAGCTTCCTCTCCAAGCAAGATGGTTTCTATATCTTTATAGCCTCTCTTTTATAAGCTAAAAGGGCTGGAAGTCAAAATCAACACATGACAAGGTAGTTAGAATACTCTAACCACCTTAACAACTTAAAGCTGAAAAGCTAAAAACAAGATCAAATACTAATAACTAATGTGGACTACGAAAGCTTTGACTGGGCTGGCACTTGGGCTAGGCTTCGTTGGGCCGGATAGGTTATCTATATCATCTTCAAGCACACCACGATGAAACAACAAAACCAGTTGATGATCGGTTGATTCATGATGGTACTGGCAGAATCTTGCATTGAGTTTGATAGTAGGTTGTTGTACCGAGCATGGTGTGGTTCTTCAATCTGTCGTGGGAGCAATTCTATGGGTTGGATGGGCTCCATATGAGCCGAAGAATGGCTGATAACTCTCATGTAATGCTCTGGAGGTATGTTGGGACATTGGGATCGTCGAAGGGCCTTCAAAATCTACTGTTCTGGCTTTCCTTGGGATTGTTATGGCTTGACCATGATCCTAGTCATGGCCGTGATAGGCTCGGCATGGTTTGTTTGTGGACTTCGAAGACGTCAAGGCTTGACCGTGATCTTGGTTATTGTCGTGATGTGGTTCGACTCGTCTTCGCCCATTTGGTTCGAGGGCTAGGGCTTCACAGACTAATCGTGATCATGGTTACAGTCATAATCTTCTTCTGGGGTCATCTAGGGTCATCACGAACAGACCATGATGAGATTCATAGCCATGATGGAGAGTTGTCAAATCCACATAACACTTTACAGGTTGGCCGTGATCAGGATTATGGTTGTCATGACTTTTAGATTTTTCTCCAAACTCCACAAAATGTTTTATGGCCGTGATCAAGCCGTGATCTTGGCTGTGACAAGCAAAATTTTTTTTGGGGAAGGGTCTTCTGCTACGAATGCTGTTTAGAAAAACAAAATCACCCCCTTAAATATAAGAGGTAAATGCATGATCTCACATCTCATGTATTCAAATGAGATCATTATAAGTGTTTATGCTAATAAGAAAACCTACACTAATCTTGCTAAAATCTTTCATACTTATGAGCTCATTACTGGTCAGCAAGTCACTAAACAGAAAACTAAAATTTATTCTCCCAAGCTTTGTTCGAAGAGTACTGAAAGGAGAATTGTCAATCTCCTAGGTTTTGAGCAAGGTTCTTATCACTTTATACTGACCCCAAGACTAGCTTGAAACAAACCTATCGTGTGTGTGAGAAGGAAATTTATGATAGACTTCAGTCTTGGCAAGGAAGGTTTCTCTCACAAGTGGGTAGAATTATGCTTGCTAAAAGTGTTGCCATTCCTATCCATAACATAATTACTAATGGACTTACCAATACACACCTAGAAAAACTTAATGCTAAGATGAGAGGCTTCATCTAGTCTAAAGGGAACAAGGGCAGCGGTATGCATCTACTGAATTGAAAAACCCATATAAGGCCATGTAATCAAAGGGGAATTCATATTAAAGATCTAGCCACCCTTAGACCAGCTATTAAAAGAATTCTGGAATATCTCAACTCTAATGATAAACTTTGGATGAAGATGTGTAAAGATAAAATATGGAAACCTAGATCCTTGGGTTCCTAAGAAGTACAAGAATTCTAGCCAAGCTTGGAAGAGCCTCCTGCTGGATCTGAATCATATAAGACCTCAAATTATGAAGGAAATTGGAAATGGTGAGCATACCAAAATTATTAACCACATGGTGCATGGAACTTCCCATTGATTACAAACCTACCTTCATTGATAATTCTAAAAACATTGGCACAAGGATAGCATTAATGCTTGTTTGTGCAAGTGAAAATATATGCAATTCCATTTACAGATCAAGTATTGACAAGGAAAAAAATGATTCTTGCATCTGGGCAGATGGCTCTAAAGGGCTACCTTTAAATAAATCCATATATAATTCTATTTTAAGGAACACTTGGGATGAAAGGGTTGAAGAAGAGAAATGGAAAACTCTTTGGAAGCTTCCGGTGTCTAATGGAATCAAAGTTTTTGGTTGGAAGCTCTTGCACAAGAGATTACCCACTTTTCACAAATTAAGGAAAATGGGGCTAAGGAATGATACCACTTGTCTGCTATGTAAGGAGGACGAGACAGTGGACCATTTGTTCCACAATTGCTCATTTTCTATGCAGGTCTGGAAACATCACTTGGAGCAGCTCAAAACACGAAACTTAAGTATGGATGCTTGGCAACACGAGAACTCGATAGCTAAAGGTATAAATGAAACCCTTCAAACTCAGTCATTAACTCTTCCTACATTTTGGCAGGTTTGGAAAATGAGGAATGAAATAGCTTTCAAGGGGGCTATGACAACTTCAACTAGAACAAGTAGAGAGCTCTCTCAGAATGGAAGTTAATGTTTCAATAATTAGTAAAGAAAAGGAAATGTGCAAAAGATCAACACTTGAGGATCATGAAGGGGGGAAAAGGCCGGAAGCTAGTCAATTGAAAGTTAATACGGATAGTTCTTGGATAACCGGACTAGAGAAGTTGGTATGGGATACATTATAAGAGATGAAAATGGAAGGGCTTTGATGGGCGGCAGCCGCACCCCTCATAAGCCTCTCACCATTGTACAAGGAACTTATGGCCATTAAATCTGCACTTAGATAGCTCCATTCTAATCCTCTTGGGCACGGAAAGAAATAATAATTGAATCATACTATTTAGAGGCAACAAAGGCTCGTGCTCTTCTAGATGAAATTAAGTTGCCGTGTAAAGGAGAAGATATCCTATCCTATGCATTCATGTTAGCAGGAGTTATAATTCTGTAGCAAACTGGCTAGCACCATATGCCAGGAACAAATTGGTTTCAAATATCTGGGTAGATAGCTGGCCAGATGAGCTCAAACAGTGATGTAAACTGTTGATTACTAATACAGTTGTTTTATAAAATAATAATAATAATCAACCAGAAGGTAGAGAAAATAGTTACCTGCAACGGCAGGCTAGCTCCAGACCATTGTGTCAGATTTGTCTGCATGAATGATTTCAGTTAATTGCTAGATGTTCATCAGAGGGTACAACCTGGAGAGAACCCAGGAGAATTAAAACAGACAGAGGTTCTCCTGGCAAGTAAATAACAATTTACAATGTACAAACACATTGTTGAAGGATAACAGAGCAACAGAGTGAGATAAGCTAACCTTGTATTTGACACTAAACAAGCGAGCATCAGGAAAATCAGTAGCTAGCCACTCACTGGGCCAACATGTACCAAGTTTGCCAGCTTCCTGATCAATATTCTCCACGAGACCAGCTTTGCTGGTTGTTGAAGATTTGTTATCTGCTATGCGCCATGATTTGAATGGTCCACCGCGTAGCCCATGGACAAAGACAACATCGAACAAAGGATACATAGATTCTGACACTTGCTCTGATTCAGCAATAGAGCTAGAAGTATCACAGCTCTTACCTTCAACACACTGAACCACACTAGAAGATGGAGAATCAACAGCATCAACTGATTTCTCAGCATATGAATCATGTGAAGAGCTCCCATTTTTCTTCCTAGTGAGTTTCCAGTGAGGTAATTCTGGATTTAGCAAGAATATCATGTCTTCATAAACAGGGCAGTTTGTTTTTGGATCATTTCCATCTATGTCAAGAGAGTTATGATTTAAGATCTTAACCTCAGAGGGCAAGAAACAAGATATATTTAAGAGGCTTGCCCTAGCATAACTTTGGATTTTTGGGTCATTGCAACCAGGAATAATCCCATTTGCACAATCTTCAAGCCATTTACACCAAATTTTATCTTCAGAAATTACTTTCTTAGCATTTGGTAAAAGTGAAAGAATTGCAAGCAATCGAGCTGCATGCCTCCGGATATGTGCTGTAGGAGGAACTCTAATACTAGAAGGATCATCATTAGTTGAATCATTGGAAACAGACACATCTAGTTTTTGAGCCTCTAAAACTCTTGATGCAGCATATGCTTCATTCGCAGCTAGTTTTTCAAAATCATCAGATAAAAGGTAACGTCGAAGTAAGAAAAGGACACCAAGATCAACTATTTTACTTTGGCAGATAGTATCTTCTGAACAAAGCTCTGTCAGTGCTTTTACACCCTTTAGTGTAGCAAAAGCTGAATCAGCAGCATCAAACTTGGGCAAACTACTCTTCTTCATATTCTTAATCAATGTAGCAAATGGTTCAAGTGAAAGAAAATCAGAAAATGGGTTCTCATCAGAAGAATCAAGTTCAGTATCCAGCTGCTGTCCAGCTAGTTTAACCACTGAAGTTCCCAATTGATTTGCAACTTGTGATGCAGACAGAGCATTAGACTGATCAATTTGACTCTGCAAAGCAGATGGTTACACAGGAATGCAAATCAGATATTTACATTACTTCATCATTATCCGCAATAATCATTATCTCAAAACTGTTGCAAAAAATAGTGGATCCAACAAGTTGGTGGGTAAATTAAATGCAGGAAAATTGATGTGTTTCGAAAACTCTGCAGGAAGATTGATGTCTCAATCATTCAAAATCATTCATGGTTTTAAGATTTCCCACCATTTTAGTTCAGTTGACAACAAATTTTCATTTAGATTTTTCATCTTAATCAAGGTTGCTTGCATGGAAACCTTTGGTTTACAACTACAAAACAATTTCAGCATACCGTCAATTTCACAATTATCACAGATCAAACTTTCAGCGAAGTAGACATCTTGAACAACTCTACGGTGATCTTTCTTTAAGATCACAAGTCTAGTTGATATATGATATTATGATTATAGGTCAATTCTTGCTGAGAACTATTTTATTTAACTCATTTAGTTACACAAATTAAAATGAGCTGGTCACGTTTCAGTTCTGACACTCACAATAAAGGAAACTGATTAGGGT
Source organism: Costus lasius (assembly GCA_027563935.2). Taxonomy (NCBI): domain Eukaryota; kingdom Viridiplantae; phylum Streptophyta; class Magnoliopsida; order Zingiberales; family Costaceae; genus Costus; species Costus lasius. Next base: position 127,339,559 of record CM050446.2, read on the forward strand.
TAGGAAATTTTAATTTCTCCTATTCAATATCCTTCCGTTGTTGATAGAAGCTAACACAAGAGCCAAAACAAACTTCATGAGGTACTTGCATTCCAATTGTTTTGATAAAATAATAATAGATTTCCACAAAAAAAAATATGTGCTTTTTATAAAATATAGCATAATACATCAAGACAAACAAAATAAAGCACAAGCACTATCCAACTAAAAGCAATAAGCTCTAAACTTATGTTCTAAATGTGAGCCCATAAGGACAGTAGATCCAATACATACCAATTCGACCATACACCGATACATGGAATAGGGTTAGTATTCATTCGACATACATAGGTTACCAGTCTAGTTACTACCATGTCTTCATATGTAACTGGACCATACTGATCTAAGTAAATACTGGTACATAAGGATAGGTATTCTAAGCCTTGCTCAAAAGCAACAAAACATAAGTCAAAGGATACAGTAGAAGATTCAAACCTTAGTTTTGTCTGTTTTAGGTGGATTGCTTCCCTTCATGTTTGATTTTGTGTTCGATCCAATAACCTCACTAAGCAATACAGCTAACCAACCTTGTGAAATTGGTAGTGAACTTGGTCCATAGTCTTCAATGATGAAAGAAAGGATTTCCATTGCAGAAAGACGTGTAACTAGGGTAGAAGATTGATCAAATATCCAACGAAGAAGAATGCCATACCATCTTTGACTTTCCTCAAGTGAAAAGTGCATGTCCCCTTTGTAAAGCAACTGTAAGACTCTTGCTATTGCTTCACGTAAATATCTATGTTTTTCAGATTGCTTAGCAATTCCTCTTATAAGATGAAGCCCTTTTTCCATTATTACCATCTTTGCATCAGTACTCCGTTTAATAGAGACATGAAAAGCTGACAAAGCTACTTGTGCCAATGTTAGATCCTCATTGTTACCAGCATGAAATGCTGTAGAAAGAAGGCTGAAGCTCCAATCAGGAACAGATAAAGTCAAAGGCAGATTCTGGTCCTCTAAAAGAGCCTGAGCAACCAAACTACCATGCCATTTCACTGATCTCTCTGGTGCCTTTAAAGCAGTCATGATAGCTTCCCCATCTCTATCAAGTTCTTGAATATGACTTCGGTTAAGCTCTGATGCTAGAGCCCAATTTGCTAAAGCCCATGCAGCAAAAGGAACAGCAACATGTTCCCTCTGCAAATCATCCCACAGACCTGGGGTGGTAAAAGAAGATGGCTTCTCAAGTTTTGAACTACCAATATTTTCCACTCCCTTATATCTGTCTGTATCTGTAGCTTTGACTAACTGACAATTAAGAGGATGGCTCGACTTCAAGATACCTTCTGCTCCAGAAAATCCCAAAATAGTTGTACCACCAATAACTTTGATTCCAATTCCCTGAATTCCTTTGTCACCATCATCATCATCATCATTATCATCAATGCCATCAAGGTGTAATCCACCTTGCTCAACTACTTCAAGAGCTGTTGCAATGTCTCTAATATCTGCATCACCTGGCAACAATGGCTGAAATGACTGATTAACACTCTCACAGTTTGAAGTGATTATGTCCATGATGGCAGCAACAAGCATACTCCTTCCTTTACAAACATCAGAACCGTGCATTGAAGAATGTTTCAAGGACTGCCCTGGCCCATAATACCGTTAATCAAATAGGAATATTTCAGCACAATTTTACCATGAAGTATGCAAATTCACACGTCTACACAATTTTTTGTCAAATCCCTGGGAGCCTAAACAGCTCATTATTCAAAGTACTACAGAGTAACAGTGGCTGATATATGTAGGAGTAGAAAAAAACATTTAGAAAAGCATTTATTTCTATTAAGAGTATGCTGTGTTAGTTAACGGGTTAGGTCATGTTAATGGGTTTGATACCCGATTACATACTTACCCTATCCTCTTATATGCTTGTAACCCTAATTCCAGAATCAATCCCTTTTTTCTCTTTTTCCTTAACTCTAACTTGGTATCAGAGCTACAGTCGCCGCCCTCCTCCTTTCGCTCCGACAACCGCCCTCCTCCGTTCGCTCCGACAACCAGGCACTTCTCGCGTCTCTTCCGCCCGGCACTCCCTTCCGCCTTCCGCTTGCCCTTTACATCCGCCCGGCGGCTGGAGCTGCTTACCGCTTGACCGGCGATTCTCCAGGCGAGTCTCCAGCGATTCTCCAGGCGATCATTCTTCCAGCGATCTTCCACACGCGATTCTTCCGGTGGGTTTCCTCCAGGCGCTCGATCTCAGCAGCCGCACTATCTGGTGATCGCCGCCTCCCCCTTCGCTGCCTCATCGCTCGCCATCTCCTCTTCGGTCAAGCTCTCTTGCTCCAGCCAGCCGCTCTCTCAAGCTCTCTTGCAGTACGATCGCTCGCGGTTCGCCGCCTCCCCCTTGAGCGTGGACGATCGCTCTCTCCAGTCAGCCACAGGTTTCACGCGGTTCGCACGTACGATTGCTCTCTCCAGCCAGCCGCAGGTTTCACGTTTTCTCCTATTGGATCCTTACGGTATTATAGCCCAACTTCACTACGTTAACTGCAGAAATCAAATCTGATCTAGATACTTCTCTATATGGATTTCTCCACTATGCATGAATTTAAGCCTGCTTCTAGTGTTGCAACCACTGTTAAATTTGATAGTAGTAACTACTTACTTTGGGCTAGATCTATACGTTTTTATCTTGGTTCACATGGGAAAGAACTGCATCTTACTAGCATACCTCCAAGCCCCTCAGATGCTTCTTATGAGTCCTGGAAACGTTCGGACATGGCTGTTGTCACGTCTCTTCTGGCCAACATTGAGACAAGTATAGCATCAACTGTCATGTGCTTGGACACAGCTAAAGAAATTTGGGACGCACTGATATCTATTTATGCTCCTCAGGAGACTATCGGTCAAGTTCATCAACTGTACGAGGATCTCTTCAATCTTAAACAAGCAGGAATGTCTATACCAGACCTTTATCGGGTTCTTAAGGGCAAATGGGATCAATTGCAAATGTTACAACCGCCGACTGTTGATGTTTCGGTGACTATTCAACAACGACAAGAATTGTTTGTTTCCCGGTTTCTTACTGCCCTCGATGACTCTTATGCGGCTGCTAAAGCTCAACTACTGGCTGATCCTTCTGTCTCAACAATTCAGAGTGTTTATTCTCGCCTTCTGCGCGTCTCCATGGGCACTCCTACCGCCCCGGTTAGTAGTGCACTTATTGCTCCCTATGGTGGTCGACGTGGTGCTGGTGGCTCTAGTCGAGGGAGAGGACGTGGCCGATCCACTATTCCCTGTGAACACTGTGGCCGTACTAATCACTCCTCAGACCGGTGTTGGAAAAAGTTTGGTAAACCTACATATGCCAAGTTGGCTGCTGATTCTGGTTCCTCTACCTCTGCACCGGCTGCTATACCTCCTTCATCTGACTCGACGATCACCGTATCTTCAGCCGAGTATGATCGCCTCGTTAGATTGGCAGCCCAGGCCGAATCCTCCTCATCCTTGGTGGCTACTACTCCTGCTGTTTCTGGTATTGCCTCCCTTGCTGCATCTCCTAATACCTGGATCTTAGATTCTGGGGCTACTTCTCATGTTTCAGGTAATCGTTCATTGTTTGATTCACTGCAACTTGATACCAACCATAGCCCAGTATCTATTGCTGATGGCTCTCTTATCCCTGTTCATGGCATAGGAACCGTTCGCTTAAGCTCCACAATTACCTTAAATAATGTTCTTTATGTCCCACAGTTTCCAGTTAATCTTCTTTCTGTGTATGCCCTCACAACTAACCTGAGCTGTTCAATCACCTTTTTTTCTTCCTCTTGTGTTTTTCAGGACCTCAGGACGAAGGCGAAGATTGGTGGGGGGCTTAAAGTTGGCGGTGTCTATGTGTTGACTGAACCTGCATCTATCCTCACTCGTGTTTTGACGGCTGCTTCTTCACCCTACACGTGGCATTGTCGCTTGGGTCACATCTCCTCAGCAAAAGTGCAGCAATTTTTGTCTCTTAAATCTTGTCCTAACTTTGAGTGTGATGCATGTCAGGTTGGAAAGCATCATCGCACCTCCTTTCCTAAAAGTGTTAGTCCCCCTACAGTTGTTCCCTTTCATGTTGTTCATTCAGACATTTGGGGTCCGAGTCCTGTTTCCACCAGAGATGGTTTTAAATACTTTGTGACATTTATAGATGACTATTCTCGCATGTGTTGGATTTATTTATTGAAAAATCGCTCTGATGTGCTCCATGTTTTCCAATTGTTCTACCTTGAGATTAAAAATCAATTTGGTTTACCGTTGAAAATTTTGCGCACTGATAATGCACTTGAGTACACCAGTTTAAGTTTTACCAGGTTTTGTGAATCTCAAGGAATTCATCACCAAACTACTTGTCCTTATACCTCTCAACAGAATGGTGTTGCTGAACGCAAGAACCGTCACCTTCTTGATGTCACTCGTGCTCTTATGTTTCACATGCGTGTCCCTAAGCACTTTTGGGGTGATGCTGTTCTGACTGCCAACTACTTAATCAACAGGATTCCTACCTCCACACTTCAGGGTAAATCTCCTATTTCCATTCTTTCACCGGACTGCCCTACATTCTCCATTCCCCCCAAGACATTTGGCTGTCTTTGCTATGTTCACAATCTTTCTCCAGGAAATGATAAGTTGAGTCCACGTCTGTTAAATGTGTATTTCTTGGCTACTCTCGCACTCAGAAGGGATACAGATGTTTTGATCCCAAGATGGGACGGTATTTTGTGAGTATGGATGTATCATTCTTTGAATCTACACCATACTTCTCCAATTCGGTCACTACTGATCTTCGTATTCCATTACCTTCTCCATGCCCCTTAGATGTGCCCTCTGTGCCATTGTTGGCTCCTGGTACCTCTTCTGTTCCTTTACAGGTGTATCATCGCAGGGCACCAGCCGCTCCAGCTCCGGCTACCCCACCTGCCTCGACTTTGCCTGAGGCTCCTTGTCCCGCTCCGGATGATATGCCCATTGCTCTACGCAAAGGGCGTCGCTCGACCGCTAAGTATCTCATTTCTCATTATGTTTCGTACGCCCGTATTTCCATATTTCATAATGTCTTTATTACTACATTATCCTTGAGCACTGTTCCTACCAGCCATTCTACTGCCCTTTCTCTTCCACACTGGAAGACTGCCATGGATGAGGAAATGGATGCTCTTACAGCGCGCCGCACCTGGAGTCTTGTTCCTCTTCTTTCTGGTGCTCGCCCGGTTATGTGTCGGTGGGTGTACACTGTCAAACATAACCCTGATGGTTCTGTTCATCGCTATAAGGCCCGCTTGGTAGCCAAAGGCTTTACACAGATATATGGTGTTGACTACTTGGATACGTTCTCTCCGGTTGCCCGGTTGAATTCTGTTCGCATTATCCTTTCGCTTGCCATTAACCTTGGATGGTCCCTTCATCAGCTGGATATTAAGAACGCATTTCTCTATGGTGATCTTACTGAAGATGTTTACATGCATCAACCTCCTGGTTATGTCAAGCCGGGGGGGATGGTCTGCAAGTTACACAAGGCTATATATGGTCTCAAACAAAGCCCGCGAGCGTGGTTCCAGAAGTTCTCTACTATCATCTCTCAGATTGGCTTTCTTCACTGTAAATCTGATCACTCAATCTTTATCAAGAAATCATCTTCTGGTATTATCATCTTGGCTATTTATGTTGATGACATCCTTTTATCTGGCAATGACTCCAAAGGCATCCATGAGACCAAGACTTTTCTTCATTCGCAATTCTCCCTTCGCGATATGGGTAAACCTCGTTATTTTCTTGGCATTGAAATTGCCTATAAAGGTTCAAATGTTCACTTATCTCAAAGAAAGTATGTACTTGACCTTCTGTCTGACACTGGGATGTTAGAGTGCAAACCCCATGATGTGCCAATGGTCCCAAATGAACGACATAGCTTGTGGGAAACATCTGACGATACTGATCCTCTCTTGTACCGACAGGTTGTAGGCAAACTCATTTATCTTACTGTTACTCGTCCAGATATTTCATTTGCAGTTGGTGTAGTCAGTCAGTTCATGCAGTCCCCCAAAGAGTGTCACTGGAAAGCTGTGCTACGCATTCTCCAATATCTCAAGAAATGCCCAGGGAAAGGTCTCCTGTACAAACAAAATGGACACCTCACTGTTGAGTCCTACTCTGATGCTGATTATGCAGGGAACGTGGATGACCGTAAATCTATATCAGGTTTTTGTGTATACGTTGGGGGAAATCTGGTCACTTGGAAGAGCAAGAAACAAAATGTGGTGTCTAGATCTAGTTGTGAAGCTGAGTACCGGGCTATGGCCCATACCACATGTGAACTATTATGGATCAAAGGTTTAATTATGGAATTTGGCTTAGTTGTGGAAAGTCCCATGATTATGCATTGTGATAACCAGTCAGCTATTTTTATTGCAAATAATCCATCCTTTCATGAGCGCACTAAACATGTTGAAGTTGATTGTCACTTTATCAGAGATGCTATTTCAACTCGTCAAATCACCACTCCATACACCAAATCTGAAGAGCAAGTCGCAGATATCTTTACTAAAGCTCTCAACACAGCCAAAGTGGGTGAATTCTGTAACAAGCTGGGCATGATTGATATATTTGCTCCAGCTTGAGGGGGTGTGTTAAGAGTATGATGTGTTAGTTAACGGGTTAGGTCATGTTAATGGGTTTGATACCCGATTACATACTTACCCTGTCCTCTTATATGCTTGTAACCCTAATTCCAGAATCAATCCCTTTTTTCTCTTTTTCCTTAACTCTAACTATTTCTAATCTAACTTAAGTTTGTAATTGTACAAAATAAAGCAAAACATGTCAACAGTTACTTCAGCAAGATGCTGTTATGACACATCATCTTATATCAACTAACAAGAAGGAAGACTGCAATATAATTTAATCATTTAACAAATGTCCTAGCCCAGTTGCCAAGAGTATTATCAAGAAGAATTCACTTAAAAATGAAAAGAACAGAAACAAGCTTGCGAAAGATGGGGTATCTCCTAAGTTAGCTGAATAATAATTACACTCAAACTGAGAACACAATATAAACCCGATCTCAGATATCCTTCCTGTTAAAGTTATGCAAAGCCACAAAACTGGTGCAAAATGCAGATCCTTAAAGTTTGTCCAGAAGAAACTTACCTTAGATTTTTTGGGCTGAAAAGAGAAGATGAACCTCAGTAGGTTAGGGATCGCATGTGGCCGCCCTAAGACAATTTGGGAAACGTTTGGGTCAGCAATCAAATGAGCGAGAGCCCTTGCCGATTCCGCTTGTGTCCCACTACGATCCCCGCCGTGTCCCGAGCTGACCACGCTGTCCAAAAGCCAATCCACCACTGCTCCACCCCCAGCCCCCACAATGGCGGCCCTACGAGCCTCATTAGCTGCCGATATATCAGCGAGGAGCGCCGCAACACGGAGCTCGAACCCCGACCGAACCTCATGGTTAGCGGACGATAGCACGGAAGCCAGCGACTTCCAGAGCACAGTGGCAGCCGCGCCTGTGTGACTCATCCGCTCAAACACTCTACGGACGGAGATCTTGGTTCTTTCTAGGGTTCCCTCGAGGTCGGCATATATTCGATCGGACCGTGACGAAGGGCGGTCGGGGGAGGGGGAGGGGGAGGCGACATAGGCGGCGAGTGCTGCGGCGGAGACAATGGTTCCGACGAGGACGTACGAGGGAAGGGAACGGAGGGGTGCGGCGGGGAGAGAAGGAGGAGGAGGAGGAGAAAGGACGGAGGAGGGATGGATGCTGGGAGGGGACAGAGAAGGGTCTCTGACGGGAGTGTAACAGTGCTGGGATGGATCGAGAGGAGCCTGGGAGGAGAAAAGCCGCCGCCGATTGCCGGGTAGAGGACAGCGTCGCCGGAGGAGAAGACGGAGCATTGCGACTCGTGTTTCCCTTCGGTGTCTGGTTCGGCCTGGACTCAGGAGGCGAAGGCGAAGAAAGGGTGCACGGCCCTCGCGGTAGGATATATACAAACTTGAAACGATGATGTGGAGAGAATATCCATCTATTTTTCGAATGCGTTTAGGACATGTGTGTAGAATGCGGTTAAGTAACTATCTGATGAAAGTGTATCGCACCTCTGGATGGGCGAATTAGTGGGCAGCAAATGCGGCATTCGAGCATATTCGATGGAATGGAGTCAGGTTAACATAACCATTTATTACGTTGTAAAAAAAAATATCTACTGCTATTTTTTTTTTAAGTTTAGACACCGACTTAGGTTTTGTGTGGGTTAACATGCTGATGCTGTTTTTGTTTGTTTAAAAGTGCTATTTCCTTAAAATACCGTGTGAAAAAGCTAAGTTATTTGGCTGAGACACTATATGTCAGGGGGCATGAGCTTGGGAGTGGACGAGGCACACAGGGATCGGTGTATTTTTACTTAATTAGCTAAATGAGATGAGTTTATATATAAGATAGATTATTTTTTTTCTTTTAATTAAGTTCAGGTTTTTAGGAATAGGTGCTAATAGACTAGGATCATATGATAAAACCTGACCCGATTCGTTGACATAATCTAACTCGACATGAAATTAGGCAGATTCGAATCAGCATTAATCGTGTTCGATCATAAACAAGTTAACTCGTTTATGATCTAAAAATAATCAAATCGTATCGGGTTGTAAACAGATTGATCCACTTAACCTGATTACATTATATATTTATATATATAAATTTTAAATATAAGTCCACATAACTCCTATTGCTAGTCCATAAGTCTAAATCTCTTCTAATCATCTTTTAACCCATATTTCTGCCTATTTATAAACTAAAATTTTATTAATTTTAATAGAATTTTTATTAATTTATTATTTATATTTAAATATAAATGATAAATTTATAATCAAGTTGTGTCAAATTAAGCAAATCAGGTTAATAAATAACTCATTTAAAAAATAGATTATTTGGATTGCATCGGATTGATCTGATTATATTTGAATTATGTTCGAGTTAAACAGTTTGACCCAATTAATTAAATAGATTATATTTAAATTAATTTAATTGAGTCATGAGTCATCACTGACATGACCCAGACCACCCAAATTGTCAAAAGTCTAGTGCCAATAGCCTGATTTAAAAATATCGAATAGTAACGCTGCTACAAAATGTTCAGATGTGCCTAAGCTTTTGAGTTGAATGCTCGTATTCCTTCATCTTGAGTTTCTATGCTTTGGATGTCTCGAGGTGATTTGGTATTGGCACCTCACAGTGGATCTGAATCAAACAAAATCTTATACATAGAATGGTCTGTGTTATCTTATACATTATAAAAAATTAATAATAAAATAAATCAATTTTTGAATAATGAAGTTTATTTACTTTTCTAAAGTATAGTACAAATGTGTGTTCCTCACAATTACAACGAGTTTTGTAGCAGCTTTATTCTAGTTCAATAGTTTTAGTTAGGATCCTTGAACTTCTTAAATGTAGCCACAAATAACGAAATTGGATTGAAGTAAGAAACATTGAGAATTTATATGTTGCAAGAAAAAGAACGATATCATTATAAATACATAGATGTTAATATATTGGCAGCCATATGAGAGTCAATAGCCCAATAATGTATGTGCTTGATCATCAAAGCATGAAAACCCAATGAACAAAACTTCTAGGATGCATAGATAATAATAAAAAAAAATGTTTACCAATGCTTAAAAAATATGCTCTAATATTGACAACACTATAATCATGAAAAACTAACCTACGACATGTTTTCTCAATATTGTCATGATGGAAGTAGTGCCAATGTGAAAGTGACGACAATAGCATTTCTATTAAGCTAGCAAATCAAATATTACTTGAACTATATGTTTAATGTACACTATATTGTAGCATGTAACCCATTTCCTTTTATCTTTTACATTTTCTTCCTCCATTCATGTTGTTAGAGTAGAACTTAAGCTCAGTCCAATCTGGGTACAATGTAAAATAATTTAGAAATTATTTATCTTATCATCTCCATGAGAAAGTAATTGGATGGCACGGGAAGTCTGAGCAGAAACAGGCCACACCTTTGTCTTATTGGGCCACAGACATGGCTGGTGTTTGGATCGGCCTGAGAAAACCATGATGCGTCAGGAGGATCTAGAAAACTTGCAGTTAAACGGAGAAGCGCTTAACCAGTGGCTAGAGAGGGGCGAGCAGATGGTTTTGAACTGGATTGTTCCAAGTACCGAGAAGAGCAGACACCGGTATTTTCTTTGTACTCAAAAAGTGTTGGATCAGCTATTTTATGTTTCATCTACACCTCAAGCCTCAATACTCTTCAGGTGATAAATCTGAAGGACTAGTTCCATGCCAAGTGAACGCACTTCATTATCGATTAGCAAGGAAAAGGGTAGAGAAGTTTCTTACCTGATCTCCAAGAACAATTAACATTCACCAACCCCTCCTGCTGACCATTAGTTTAGCACAAGTGCCAAATCCTTCTTCTCCTATGATGAAAGTGAACTGATGAGAACGCGTTAAAATGTGACATAACAAAATGTTTAGCCATCACTCACTGTAGATCGAAGTGGGGGAAGGTCCAACGGATCCTGTCAGCTTTTAAGAACACAATCCGATGCTGACGCTGGTCCCCTAGGAGCTATGTCCAAGTTCTCAGTATCCGGCAATTTATGTACTGGTTGGACTGATGAGCGTCCAGCTTCTACAATTATTGAGCCAAGCATTTCTTTTTCTCCTCTCTTCTCTTCATTTGCAGATCCAAAGTATGCATTAGTTTGAACAGTTCATCTCACTCAATCAGACACTGTCGCAATTAATAATTTCTCATTTAAGAGAAATGGAAAAAGAGGATCGCGTTAATTGTTTAATTTTTGAAGTAAAAGGTATGACAATCTTGCTACACTGCACTTACAAATAATCAGCATTTAAAGTTTAAACTCACTTTTCTTTTGTTTCTGTTGAGAAAATGGAGTAGAAGCTCGGTGAAAGCCCATTATACTCTTTTAACAAAGAAACTAGTGATTGGGACTGGATTGATACAGACTTTAGAAATCCATGACTATATAATTAAGGGGCAGAGAGAGATACATGCCATTGTAATTTTTGTTTCTTATATTGATTCATCTGCCACACTGGAATACCAAGTAACCAAAATACCAACAAATGATTCGACTCTAGATAGAATTTTCAACACTAACACAGTATTTTCCAGAAGAAAAGGACTATAAAGAAAGAAAAATTGTCTTTTTCTTTTAAAGGCTATGTTCTGTTGGATGGAATCCACAGTAGAAATGATGGAAAATACAATGAATCCATGAATCCATGCAAGGATGGATTCATTGCATTTTCCATCCTTTCCACTGGGGATCATCTAGATTCATTACATTTTCCATCCTTTCCACTGTGGATCATTTAGATTCATTGCATTTTCCATCTTTTCTACTGTGGATTCCATCCAACAAAACATAGTTTTAATGATATAGAGAAAAGGAAAGCATAGAAAAATAAATAGAAAATAAAGCTATTTTTCTCAGTTTGCTGAATAAACAAACACACATCCACATTGCATAAGTTATATTACTGATATATTAATTTCTTCATGCATCTACTACTTCCCAACTAATAAAAAATATAGAGAAGAATATGAATATCTCACCAAAATGAAAGATTATATAATCTTTTTTCCCAAAAATACAACTAAGAAAATTTTAGTACTTTTCTATGGCACAACCATATCCTTTGTTTTACTTTTCTATCCTCTACACATAGAGTAAGCGCCTAAATGCATATAAAGAACGATTTGTACAAGAAAGTGGAGAACTGAATAGGCAGAAACCCTTCTTTATAAGTGAAGATAACATATATATAAAACATGATTACATAAACTATTCATGCGACATTCCCAATCCCCAGATGTGATTAGCATTAGGTGAAGAGGTCAAATCGAGACTTTAACAGTTGTTTGGATACTGATTTCTTTGATCATCTGATACAAGCAGAATTCAATTAAACAATAATTTTAGTTCAAGATCCGCATTGGGTACTTGAGAAAGATCTTGTAACATATAAACTTCATATCAGTTTAATTCTGAGTTACTGCTGCTAACTTTTGTTGTTCTTTTTTTTCAGATGCATTTGTTCTGTTCACACTTTCTAGATCAACTAAAATATATTTCAAAATTCAAAGTAGAAATAAATATATATGCATATGTTCATAATAGTGACATTATCTATTTAAGGATCAGAAGGTGAAGCAGGATATGGGAAGATCACCTGTGGGACATGTAGAAAAGATACATGACACGTGTGGCCTCCTCAATGTAAAGCCTCTGATGACTTTAGACTTCTGTGCCTCTCCATGTGATCTTGGCTTCCTGGTTCATGAATCAGCTGCTCAGGCCAGCAAAGTATTAAAACACTTAAATATTCATGATGAACTGTCAAATTAAACATATACAAAAAACTACAGCATGAATGCTCTCCAGATTTTTGTTTCCAAATGATGCCTTCAATCGTGTCTCAGATTTTGAGGCGAAGATGGAGAATAGAACATTAGAAATAGTCTGTGGGAGGTTGAGCAGCAACCTTGTAGCGTATATACGCCGATATTACTATTATACTACAAGTTGACAACCATTTATTACTATACAAATGATAAAGAAATAAACCTAAGGGCATACTTAGAGAAAGAGAACACAAGTATGCATATATAGGAAAGAACAGAGAAGCTCTCCATGTGAGATAAGATGCAGGTCTACTTTATGACAGAGAAAGAGAGTAATATGCCATAGATTAATAAATTCTACTATTTTGTTGATAAATGTGGACAAATGCAGTATATAACGCCTTGCCACTGCAATGGTAGTGAGCAGCAAAAGGCAGGCTTGAAAAACCATCAGATATATTCCCCAATTCTATTTATACATCTCCTCGGACTCCTCTCCTGCAAGTTCCTGGTATAACTCCGAGTGCAATCCCTCTTCTCCTCGCCTCGCCATCCCTCTCCAATTCAGTAATCTTTGTTGCTGTTCCAGATTACAAGAGAAGGGACCAATGGACATGAACTATTTTAATTGCTCCCCAACCAAAACTCAGATGGATCTGATGAGTACAGTGATGATGGAGATGGATAAGCAAAGTGAGTTGCCTCAACACCGAACACCACTTGAGGCGCCGCCGGCAGTCTACTCCGGCGGAGTTTCGCAGGAGTTCTGCAATGCGGCCGCAGCCTCCTCAGCGACGTCGGCGGGCGCGATGAGGGAGATGATATTTCGGATGGCGGCGATGCAGCCGATCCGGATCGACCCGGAGTGGGTCAAGCCGCCAAAGCGGAGGAACGTGCGGATATCCAAGGACCCGCAGAGCGTGGCGGCGCGGCACCGACGGGAGCGGATAAGCGAGAGGATACGGATATTGCAGCAGCTCGTGCCCGGGGGAACGAAGATGGACACAGCGTCAATGCTCGACGAGGCTATCCATTACATGAAGTTTCTTAAGAGCCAGGTGCAGTCGCTGGAGCGAGCGGCTGCCGTGGACCAGAGCGCCGCCGGATTCTCCGCCATGGCCGGCGCAGGGTTGCTGCATGGAAGTGAAAGCTACTCGTGCTTTGACAGGGGGCACGAATGGCACGATAACGGGTTCGTCGTGAACAGTTTCTCGGATATATGTTGAGTTAAAAGTAAGTGATAACATGATGTTAATTGAGGTTAGAGGAAAAAAATAAATTGTGCAGGCTTCGAGCTTCGAGGCCCCCCTAGTCTCCCTATATCTTTCTACCCACTTTTATCATCTTTGTGAAAATTATTCCTGTGATTAAGCTCATTAATTACTATGGCATGAAAATAAGCTAAGTATTAACTATCTTCCTAGCTTTTTTTTCTTCATGAGCCGCATTGAATTGTATGTTTACCTAAACTTTGGGTATTTCATTCTTTTTTTGACATAACTAAGGAAGACAAGACTTGACCCCAGGACATTATTAACAATTAAATTCATTACCAACTATATTAATTGACACATTTGGGCATTTCATTCTCATAGGCACTTGGTGGCCTCACCAATTCTTTTTGGTCATGGCTGACTAATCTTGGTTGGATGTAGGCTCTTCTTATAATACTGCAATATATAACCAATAGGTACTAATATTATCAATAAAAGATTTCCCATAAAGTTACAGAAAGATTACAAAAAACATTGCAATTATATATACACAGAGAATTAAATCAAAACACCATATATTAGAGGAAGTGCATCCATAAAATTCTCTGTAGAGTCTCGATCCATATTACAAGTTCGAAGTTCGAAGGGCATGTAAATATCACAAAAATGTGAGATGGCATACTTGTGAAAATGATGTACGTATGAACCCAAGATGATATCTGCCTCTATTAAGAGTAAGAAGCATAGGTTGATTGCCACTTCTGTGAGGTTCTACTGTGCCGTACGATATGCATACTGCACAATAGATATCATTAAATGTTCACCTGCACCTGCACATGCAGGTATGGAGATCATGGCACATCGGTGAACTGTTTTAATACTCCTAAGAAGCATCACTATCCATGTTAACTAAGTGGTTAACTATTAAGAGTATATTTATAGTGCTATAAGTTAATAAATTATTCCTAAATAAATTCAATACTCTGTTCATGTTTTGTTTAATTATTAAGCTAATAAATAAAATTTAAAATATCGATTCGTGCACCAATCTATTCTCAAATCAGTTGCTACAATGAAATCAATACTATACTATAGTAAAATCATGTGCCGACATATTACTATAATAAAATCGAGTACAAATAAAAAATTTCAATCAGCTTGTACCGAAATTTTAAATCTTACTAATAAATATATAAAAAAAAATAAACTAGATAAAGGGGCAAGCATGAACATGGAAAGTTAGATGTTAAAAACTCCTTGTGAATAATTATTTTGAACAATTTTATCGTACATGTATTTAGATAGTAAATAAGTTCATTTTAGCATTAGTACATAAATCAAATAAAACATAAGCTTACAAATTTTAGCATTAGTACATAAATCAAATAAAAAAATAAGCTTACAAATATTAAATTTATCGTTCATATATAGTAAAGCTCGAGCTAGCCAAGATTTTTATCAAGTTCTAAACAAAATTTGAACACAATTGGGCATGATAAAAAAATGCTCAAGCCAGATGCATTTTTTTGATAAAAAAGCTTAACCTTAATATAAACACAACTAAGCTCAACTTGTCCACTGTCCTACACACTTCTAGGTTAAGAGTTAATTTTAAACCAGATGGAAAATCCAGTTGAAAACATATATCCTAATTTAATTTTGAAGGAAATACAAAGCAAAGATATCCACTAACCAAGCCAGTAACCGAAATCAAGCTAGTGATTAAAAAAAATTAGGTATGTCTTTTGCATTAGTTGTTTCGGTTGAAGGCTTAGATTGTGGAGAATAAAATGAAACAAGAGATTCAATATCGAGAAAATCATGAAGGAAATAAGTTACTCAAGCATTCAAGAAAATGCTGACAGTATAATGCCTAGGGCTAAAGTATTAAAAAAAATCAAGAATTTGAGAACTAGGGAAAGTGCAAAAGACATGAGCACTTGAGAAACATTTAGAGCTTGAGTAGTAGGGGTATTGAGTAACCCTACAACTCTACCAAAATCTGAGATTATTCTTGTTACAATCCTCTCTAATGGGATTAGATAACCACAAAGTCAGAATATCCTCACGTAAAAAGTGACTTTCCACGAAGGACATGAACCTCATTCAGATGAAATACAATGATGTGGCTAAGCAGCCACCGTATTATTTTTTAACACAAGTATAAAACACTTTCCCATGGTGAGCGACAAGAAAAGTGCTCTTATGCAACCCTAAACATGCTAATTACTCTCAAAATATTCTCATTCAGCAGTTGTTGATTTTAGCATATAATATATCAGACATTCTTCTTCTCCATAAGAGAGCAAGAGTGTCAATCCATTCATGAAGGTTGATTGGTCTAGGCTAAAGGGATCAAAGCCACATCGAAAAACTCTCGATTTGAATAATAAAACTGATCCTCATCAAAAGGTATCATAGATTCCCCATTAAGCTCCAATCAAGAATACCAATTATAACTATATGGCCTCACCAGTAACAAAACTTAGCGTAGCAGCAGCTTAAACCATAAGTAAAACATTGGGAATACAAATGAGACACACTAATCGTGCTCCTTTTGCATTGTTAAGAAAAGAAATGAACTTGTCACAAGCTACCCCAACCACAGACACCAATAATGCTCATAACCAGCTGTAGTGGCTTGCTATATTGACCCTTTGGTTGGGAAGTGATATGCACGTATACTTTTTCAACATTCATCATTGTATCTGGAAAATTTTCCAATTATTACTATAGAAGCATGAACTAACCTTGGATAAGCATGAACTAGTAAATCACAGAACAAATGTTGCATAAACAGGTATCTGCAAAGATCACTAATGAAACAAAGCACGAGAAAGATCAATTTCTCTCAACATGACCTCTTAGTTTATTGAGCTAAATTAGTAGCACACACAATGGGAACCTAATTACCTGCTTCATTTTTCTTGAAGGACCAAAGTTTATTAGTTTTTAGTTAAAAAGATATTCAACAATGTCCTAGGTATTGAACTGACCATTAGTCCCTGTAACCTACAATGCTTGAAAGAAAAAGTAGACACAAAAACAACATTTCTATGACATCAATCCTACAAAGTTGGATCACCAGGGAGGAATCTCACCATGAAACCAAGTCTCCACAAGGTCATATTGCACACAAACAAATTGAATGAGACTGAATTCATTTGTCTTCCAAAGTCTCACTATAATCATGATAGTGTCTCCAAAATCATGGGCAACTGTGAATGGATTCTGATGAGAATCCTATAAATATAGAAGTAATTACAAATGAAAGAAAGATAAATTCCAAAACGAAATAACTTGTGCTCAAAATACAGTATGTGAATTATCTATATGTCCTGTGAAAGTTCAAATTTGACCCATTTAATTCTTGTGTCTAAAGCATCACCAACCCAAACCCAGCCTATTTATAAATAGGCCAACCTAACTGAAAAGCATAACCCATTTAATATAAAAATATGAATATGAATATAATATATATGTACTAAAATAAATCATATATTTTAAATACATGCACTTGCAATATTATGGAAGTATAATATATGATATTATATTAATATACCTATATATCATAAATGTGTAAGTTAATCCATTTATGAGCAGTTATGAGCTAATTTATTTTGAGATAAATGGATGGGCCCAGTTATAATTTAAACATGTTTGCATTTAACACAAACTACAAATTTCATGTAATTTCTTGTTGTGTAAACAGATCAAATCAAATTTTGCCAACACAAGACCAGATCAGTAATAATAGTCAAAGGAAAATGAATGAGGATTTGTAAACAATGACTAAAATCCATGCTATTAACATCTGTCAACAGGGAGTACCATTAACATGAAGAATAACCACTTGTCATGAAGAAAGCCACAAACAATTTTGCTTTCTCACTGAAAACAAAGAATCATCAATGAACTATCTCATTAACTTATGGACCTAGAGACAATATGATTCAAAATAGTCATCTAAATTAACAATAGTCCACCCTATATACTATTCACATGCTTATGATTTTTTTTATATATAGGACTAGACTGCGCATCCCACTTCCATATGGAATGCCAAACTCTTCTGCACTTAAAGAGTCTTGAAGCCCTTATCAAGGCTCAAATCTAGCTCGTAGTCCAGAATTGATCTTATTTGCTAATAAGTGGGACACAATCAAATGTGGTTCGATCATTTTTGATAGCCAAGGTGGAGGGAATATAGAAGTAACTTATTATTTCTAGTGTAGCATTTTGGTTTATGTAAAACTTAACCATATCCACTACCATAACCCACATAATGTTTAAAACAAAGTTTGCGCTGAAAAAAATATGCAAATAGAGTTTTGGTTAATCAAGAATATTGACAAATGAGATCAAATGCAAGGAACAGTCCTCAACAGATACAATCAGCAGAAGGGGGAAATGAATGGGAAATGAAAATCAAAAGAAGTCCGATGATCAAGAACGGTGGTATTTATATAAGAAGCATCATACAACCGCACAACTAAGAGAAAAAGGATACAGCAGAGAAAGTTAGACATCCAAAAAGTTTGTACCACCCGGGTATTTTATTAATTAAGTAACTATAAGTTAAATCATATTAAGAAAAGTTAGTTACAAGAGAATGGTTGCTAAACTTGGGTAGTAGTTCATGTAAAACAATACAAGAAATTCTAATGAAATTGCAATGAACGTAAACAAATGACAACTCATTATGATTTTTTACGGCTATCGACCCAAAATAATTAACTAAACAAATTTGAATAACCTGATCTAATGCAGATGTAGACCAGTTTAATTTACATCCGTGAGATAGACCGTTGCCACTACATACATTAATCTAATTACAAACTAATGCATGCAGCAAAGGACGTCCCGAGACATCAGATCATAATATACTCCCCATAATTTCTCTAGAAACGGAAAATACTTAATGCTATTTCAAGGCATGAACATGAGAAACGATCCAGAGAACAGAAAAGGTATCTCGAAAGAAATAAAGGCCGCAGACCTAACGTGATTCAGAAAACTGCATCATTCACACTAATTTTACATTATTCTATAGGTTCTGGTATAATTAAATGAGAAAACCAAGAAAAAGTACAAAAAATACAAACTAATTCATCCACAAA
The DNA here is from genome assembly GCA_027563935.2 of Costus lasius. Classification (NCBI taxonomy): domain Eukaryota; kingdom Viridiplantae; phylum Streptophyta; class Magnoliopsida; order Zingiberales; family Costaceae; genus Costus; species Costus lasius. The sequence continues at coordinate 127,358,330 of CM050446.2, forward strand.
CATACCTGGATAGTACAGAAACCAAGAAAAACTAATTCATCCACTAGTATTATTAGAAAGGAACCCTAGCGCCACGCGTGCCACAAAATTCAAGAATCTCACCTGGATAGTGCTCATGAAGAGGTCGAGCGGAATGGCGGCCAGATGGGTGAGGCCGCAATCGGAGATAACGCCCGCGGGCAACGTAGCAGAGCGGTGCGTGCATCTCAATCTTCCCCGACTCCCTCGGAGACTTGGCCTGCACGTCTGGGGAGGGAGGGCTCCAACTCAGAAGCCTCTCGGCAGCAACCAACAAAGCGGAGAGACAGGGGAAGGGAGAGTTGAAAGTCGCCGGCGTTCTCAATGGTCGGAGTCTGCTGGGGCTAGGAACAGGAAAGGAGATCGGATCGGCCGAGCGAAGACAGCAGCGGAGACGGCGATTGCGGAAATCGAGTTGTCACTTTTTATTTTTAGAGTGTAAAAGCGGAGACAGACAGGTGAAACTGCAAAATTATTACGGAAATGCCACTGTGTGAAGTAGTTAAGTGGGCAAAGTGGTGATTAAGATAAAAACAGAAGGGCAGAGGGGTACACGAAGGATATATAATTGCGGCTCCGCCGGCGAATGAGGTTTAAAGTTGGCACTTATTTGAGGATAGATGCGGCGACAGTGCAATAGTATTACGGAAATGCCATTGTGTGAAGCGGCGAGGTGGGCAAGTCTGTGATTAAAAATAAAACGAGGGGGCAGGTTGAGAAATCGAAGGGTACATTCGAGCATTTGACTGAGGGGTCAGGAGGGGCGATCGGTTTTAATTAAGTTGGGGCCACAGAAACGAGCGGGAAAGGTAGATTAAGATTATAAATAGTCCACGTGTGAGTAGGCGATTGGATGGAGGGAGCTTATGTTGCTCCGCTTATGGGTGGATAACATCTTGAACAGGAAAAGTAAAACAGTTGCAGGGGCTTTTTCATAAATCTTAATAGTATATTTTCTTAGAAAAAAATTAAAAAAAATAAAAAATAAAAAACACATTAAATTTAGATACAAAATACTATTAGATTTAATGTTCTACATTTTCTACGTTATTTGAGCAAAATTCTATGTTATCTAAGCAAAGTTCTAAATGAATTCTAAAGTGCCTTTATCTGAGCAAAATGGTACATTATCTAAGCAAGATTGAACATTATCTAAATGAGAATCTATGTTAAATTCTACTGAATGAGGATTGATTATTTACACTTTAAGATTCATGTGCCCAACATGCTTTAGGATTTATGAAAATTATGAAAATAATTACAAGAGAACCCGCTTAACTCAGTTAAGTACCCTAGAAATCCAACTCTCAAAATAGACTGCCCCATTCATCCACTTAAATAGACTTAAAACCAATTTCAAAATTCATCCACTGAAATATAATTTTAAAAATCGCACCATTCAGTAGTTTATTGAAGTAGAATAAACACGAAAAATAGGCTGAATATGGTCCTCATTCATTGGAATATTTATGTACAACCCCATAGAACAGGATGTCCATAAACAAACCATGATGATTACCAATATTGATACTGGAGCCAATAACTTAGATTCAACATAAAATACACTATCAAATTTGCTGCTCCGGCTTATGCTTCGACTTCTGAATGTTTTCTCTTTCCATCAGGCGTTGCATTAGGATCATTAGTGCCCTGACTGAAATCAGACCTGCGTCGTAACACAAGAAAACATTAGCAAGTTGATCAATACCTGATTAGCTATACAGAGAGGACGCTCATTACATGAAACTAATCCAGAGAGAGACTCAATGTCATATACATGAAACTAATCCAGAGCGAGACTCAATGTCATATACCAGTAAGATAACTAGCAAGTGTATCCAGAGCAACCTTGGAACATCCATATTGATGAGTATGACACATCATAACATGCCTAATAAAAAAACTAACTCCTCATCTTGATGAGTCTGAACAATATAGACCAATTTAAAATGTTTAACCCAAATTATTGATAGAACACCCATTAAGCCTTATATACTATAATAGTTATCTCATTTAGTACTGAAATCCCAATTAAGCAATTAGCTTACAACCATTAATACTCTAGTATAATTCATACAAAAGAATAAAGCTCATCATCTGCTCCATCAACCCAATCATACCAGTCTGGTAATTGAAACCTGAGTAATAACTATTTTGTGAAAAAGGAACGCATCTACAACTGAAGTAAGAATGACAATCTCAAAATTCATGACGAAATTGGAGCGAAGAAAAAAGAAGTGAATACAATAAATAATTCATGGCATAATTAAACTACTAATACTATAAATGTAATTTAACAAAAGAACGCTACATTTCTTCAAGATTTACTGTTTGCTAGCGAAATTTACAGGTACAAGTTAATACTAACCCACAGGTGGAACATTTCTTGTGGTACTTGCAAAATATTGATAAACAAACTGAGCAAACGTAGCCCATGTCGATTGTCTTTTTGTGGCAGAAGCATCTACATCAATAACAAAATTCACAGAGATTATCTACTTCTTAAAGTAAATAGGACTAAGATAGCATCTGAGGGTATGAAAAATGCACATAGCATGACTTAAGAACACGGGTGCATAATGGGATCAAAATAATTTATGTAAATGCTATTCAAAGTGATATAAACAACTTTGGACTCTACCTAACAACATTGGATTACTAGACTTATTAATATAAATAGTTAACACGAATATTGCAGTACTTTGTAATTATGAGAAACTTAATTCTCTAGAGTTTATAGATAACCCATTTAATACTCATGCTTCAAGAAAGTGGTCGGTTATTGGTATCATTTAACATTCATTTGCAAAAATTACAATAGCAACAATTTAGAAAGGTTATTTGTCTTCAATTATTTATGATTAGAATTCTTTTATGTTATATACAAAATAAATATGCATACACCTTTGCTTAGATGGACAGTGCATTTTGGGCTAATTGACTTGGGTCACATGTCCAGGTCCTGCTTGCAGCATCTTTAACGCAATATGGTCTGGTAAGTTGTAACCTTTAGGATTTTGAAAAAATTATCAAACAAACAATCATATATATCTGCTTAACACCCCGAAATCTACTGGTTTGATATTTAGCAATAAATAATTAACTTGGCAACGACTAAATTTTTGGTCTAATCCAGCAATGGACCTGCATAAGAAAACAAATACTCTGAAGCAACAAATGCATCACTCGATGATAATTTATTCCCAAGATACTTAATAGATTAGCAGCAGCTGAAGATAAAAATTGATGGAAAAAAAATCGAGCAGATTATGATCTATACAGATGAATAAGTGGAGAGGCACATACGAAGCTCGAAAATCAACTCCTGCAGGTTTAGGAAGTTGTAAAAAGCTGCGCGACTGCAAATCAGTTGCAAAAACTGCCTGCATGTGCATAATTATTTATAGTCAAATTAAAATATTAAAACAAGAATATAAAAAGATAAAAATTCAATAACCTTATGCTCTTGCCCTCTCCATAAGATAAAAAAAGTCATAGCAAGTGAAAGCATCTAAGATGACAACTAAAGATAAAATTTCTCATTGCAAGAAGAGTGAACAAATTACATCTATATATGCATGCGTAGGAACTTAAGTATGTGTTTGTCTCAGGGACCTTAGGAGGGAAATGGGGACTGGATGATGCAGAGGTCAAAGCACAAAGAGATAACTGGTCCAGGTTGAATTGAGAGGTTTGGATTAAGCCAACTCAAAATGCAACAAAAATCATCAGTATTACAATTCTGAGCTTTAAAGAGTAGCAAATAAATTGTGTTTACAGCTTAAGCTTATATTAGTATGATAAAAGTTAAACCATAAAAACATAAACTAAGCCTTTCCTTGCATTGAAGTTTTAGTGATAAGTGATCAATCAATAAATCACAGTACAGTTTCCGAACACAAGTCAATAGTTCAAATCTCCTCTCACCTCCTATTTAATTATTATTCAGTCTGATCAGCTAGTATGTCGTACTCATGTTTTGAAATTGATGGCTTGATCACCAGGAAGTATTAAACTATACAAATATAAATCAGACACTTTGCATTGGGATATGTTTTTGAGATGAGGACACAAAATCAATTTGAACAATAAACTATGTTCAAGCAGCTAAAAGGTGGCAGCAACTAACTTGTTTAAATCATTAAATCATATTATTGTTTGTGAATAAGACTCAGATCATCACGTCACTTTGTATTCTTGCATGTGATAGCTACTTTTCCGGTATCATTACTACAAAATTGTTCCTAAAAAGAGACATGGAAATAACTACGATGACTTACTGAGAGGTATTGGAATAGCCCATCTAAATGTTGTGGCTTCAAATAAACCCCACCAGTGATATAAGAAGCCTGCGAGTAACTTGCACTGTGAACATAGGTGGAATATAATTTTAAAAAAATGATACAAAAATTACGTGGTTGCTGCTTGCCTGCTGCAAAAAAGCAGAGTGTTGAACCCCCATGACGCAGGAATCAATTGGAACCTGCAACGTAAATGATATTGCATTACCATGAACAGAATAATCAGTAATCACATTCAAGAGTATAAAGTGACTTCATAATCTGAGTCCTATTCATGAATAATAACATTGTTTAGAAAATTTCAAGGTCATCGTTATATGCATAACAGAATATAAACCATACAAGTAAAATTAAAATTGACTGATCAAACAAAATTAAGAAACCAAGACATCAGACACCATTTACAAGCTCTTATGAAAAGTGGCATCAACTATGAAAAGATGGTATCACTCATGTAGCTTTAGGATCTTAGTAAATAAATATTAATACTGTTCAATCATTACAAAAGATCATTTCAGTTAACTTGTGTTACCCAGTCGCCGAGTCCAAACATTATTTATGGAGTAATAAACTAATAATGATATGCATTACACTTTCATATGAAAGGTATTTTGGTACAACGGTGATAACAATTCTGAATTCTGATTTTTTTCACAGCATACCAGGGAGCGCTGTGCTGAGAATATTGCATTCATTACTGCAACATATCTGCCAAAAAATCCTCTTTAGAGATCAAACAGAAGTGTACAAATATCGAAATTTGGACATAATTTCTGTTGCATATAAAACGTACTGTTCAGGTCCATCTGGAGAACCCTGCAGGCATAAAATCTGTCTATTATGTTAGTTAATTTACAAGAACATAAAAGTGATTGTTCATATGCATCAAAATAATCATTCATAAAATAAAAATAATTGAAATTTTGGAACTTGCAAAGGTGGAAAAGAAGTTTAAGCATGCATGGGCACAAAAGATAGCACATTCTTTATCTTCTGATTAGACCAAGTTTAGGGAAGCAAATTTCTTGAACTCAAGAGTATCTTCATTAGCAGATAGATTTACGGATCAGAATGGTGTAATTTCAGATGTTTTCCAGCATAAGCTGAAATTTGAAAGACCTTGGAAACTCCTCATGAAAGAGACAAAATATTTCAGAATGTAATCACAAGTCCATTTTGATTACTAAAGCATAACAATATTTTTCTTTCCACTTTCATAACTCTAGAACTCCCCCAGCTGAAATAAAGTTACCCTTATTTTCTTCATAAAGGAAACAAAAACAACCAACTGCCAACTTTTCTCAGATGTTGCTCATCTGAATCAGGGGCATGCTGAGAAAATTGCGCATCTGAAAAACTATACCAAATTGTTTCACAAGGACTATAAAGTTTGTCGTTTCATCTCCGTCAAAAATTATTTCCTTGAAATTAATTCAAGCGTCTCCATTATGAATACATAATAATGCTCTCTGCTATATTATGTTTGCCTATGTCATCTCAGTTAATTTCGTAACGTACAGTTAGAAATTTGCCTACACTTCTGGAAGCTGAGAAAAGTCGTCAAATATTAATTAAAATAGAATAGAACTTACCCTAGGCTGTGGATGTCGAGTTCTAGATCTGAAGACCCTCTGAATATCTATTCCAAGATTAAGGACCAAGTAGTCAATAGCACCCACATGAATAAGAATCAAACTTCAAGGTATAGAGCATCAAAGGATACAGCATAATGCTAGAGAAAGCGATCCAGAGAGTAGCGAGGACACACCAGCCGCGACCACCTTATCAGTACCATTCCCCAGGAGCTGATCCTTAGCTATAAATTCCTCCGAACGACGAAGAATTTCCGAACAGACTGCAGGCACATTGCCACTCGCCGAGCCAACTCCATTATCCCCAGAATCGTAGATGTAGCTGCAAGAGTTGACACCAGTGGCAATAAGGACGACCTGATTGAGCTGGTTCAGGAGGAGGAGTGAGTTGAGAAATGGAATAACCTGAAAAAAATCGCGACTTGGGTTAGGTATCAGAAATTTATGGGATTCACATAACTCATGCGAGTATTTGAGAGGGCTTACGTGATTAAGAAGCTTGGAGAAGGATAGGGTGGTGGTTGGGTGATTGAGTGAGGCGGAGTCACCTCCGGCAGCGGCTGATGACGCCCAGAAGAAGGGGTTGACATCGAGGAGGACGACGACAAGGCTGACATCGTCTTAAGGGTCATAGGATGATGAAGTCCATTATAATAAGGTACAAAAGAGAGGAATGGAGAGGTAGATGGGGATAGAACTGGAGTGTTACCAGAGTAAAGCTTCGAAGGGGCTGAAGCAGGGTTCATTTGCAGGTGGAAGTGAGGAGCCTCTTTGTTTTCTACTGAACAATCACAAAATTTTCAAAGCAGATCGTTCTGATAATTTGGAAAGGAGATACTTGCGGCTCCACCGGCTATCGATTAATACGCAGAGGTTTGCTTGACAACAATAATATACCCTTACACAGTAATTTTAGCAAACACCTGGTGATCAAAATACTGGTTTTCCTGTTACCTACTAGAACCTTCACCACAAAACACCACTTTCAGTGAAAGAAATCCGGAAACCTAATGGATTTGCAATGGTGGCAATAGCAGCGGTGTCGATCGCGAGGATGACCAAATGTGAGACTGGCCGGTGGTGACGCTGTGTTGACGTCGGAGGCGAAGGGTGCGAGGGCGGGGAACGCGGTGGAGAAGTCAGAGTCTCACAGAGGCGGCGTTCGGGCTGGAGAGGTGCCCCGACGCATATGCGGATGATTTCACAGGTGTAAATGGATTTGGGCCGGCCTGCTATATTAGGGCATCCCGCTTCGGCCACTTCTCATGTATTGCGCTACCAAATCCATTTAGGATATGAAATTTAGCTCACTTCGCTTTTAATTATAAAATTTTAAATAAAAAATAAAAATGATGACAACAAATAATTATTATTTCTTAAATATAAATTTTTATAGTAAAACACAGTATAATATAATATAGTTTAGGGTCTGTTTGAAAGTTTTTTAACTGTTTTTAAGAAAAAAAGGTTAAAAAACTATTTGATAATAAAAAATAATAAAAAAATAAAGTTGAGAAAGTTATAATTTAATATTTTTATAATTTCGATTCTCCAAAAAAAGTAATTTATATAATATTATTTAAAATTTTAAGTATTATTATTTTAAATAATTTAAAATTTTATTTAAAAAATAAAATAATACAATATATTTATTTATTACTTTTAATTTTAACATCAGTTAAAAAGTTATTAACTAAATATTTTATAAATCTTTTATAAATTTTGATACTGCAACATAGTACAATACAGTTTAACATAATTACAAAGCTATTAATAGCGGGGCTAAATAGGCAAAATAATTAATATTAAGGATTTTAAAAACCTTGTTTGGTTCAATTTTATCTAAACCAATTTAGTTTGGTTGGATTTGGAAACTGTTATTAAAGCATTTGTAGGGTTCATAGTGCAATAGTAGAATTTAAGTTGAACTAAATAAAATATTTTTTTATAATTATTTATTAATTATATATATATATATAATAGTATTTTTACTTAAAAATAATTTAAAATAATAAAAGTATAAAAAATTAGTTTAACTTAAATGAATCAAACCAAAGTCAACTTTTTTTGTATTTTTTTTTTAAAAATAGATTTGATTTTGATTTTTTTTAAAAAAAATAAAACAATAAAAACCCAGTTCAAATTGAATTAGTTCTGGCCAATTTAAGGCCCCATTTGGCTCAACTTTTTTTTCTAGCTTTTGCTGGTTGAAGAAGTACTGATTGAAAAGATGCTGGCTGAAGAAGTTTGATGGTGTTTGAATGCACAGCTTATGGTTAGGTTATTCTATTTATAATAAATATTTTTTTATTGAAAAATAGCAAAGATAAAATTATATGATTAAATTTATAGTTAATTATAATTAAAATATTTATTAAAAATATTATGAGTTATACTATTAAAAAATTATTATTACATATAAGGATTATTGAGCATAATCAGGTGGGGGCTAAAGAAGTAGCTTCATCTCTGCTTCTCAGAGAAGTAGCTAATTTGTGGGTTGAAATAGAGAAGCTGAATGTTATAGCCCGACCCCCCCTAGGTCTGCCACCTTGGGCTGCCTCAGTCGGCGAATCTGCCCCCTGAGACTGCCTCAGTCGGCGGATCTGCCCCCTTGGGCCGACCATAACACGTCACACCTAGGGCCTCGAATCCCGGCATGGTTCCCCTCGTGCATATTTCGTCTACAGCGGGATTCGACCCCTAGATATGACCCTCACGGATCATGACCCTTTAACCATTATATCCTTAAATTATTTTTATTACCTTGTATTTGAATTTTAGGATTTTTTTTGATTTTTTTGGTATTTTTCTGAAATTTATACGGTATTTTTTAGTATTTTTATTAATATTCTGTATTTTTGAATTTTCGTTAAAAAAATTCGTTTTTGTTAACGCCGAAATCGGCGGGCGCGCGCAGAATCGAACGCGCGACGCGCCGTTCGACCGTAAGAGCCGCAACCGCCGCGCCAGCAAGCGGGTTGCTAAAATAGCCGGGTTCAATATTGATAACCCGATATTTGGATGCGCTTAGGGCAAAAAAATCTGTTCGCCTCCGCTTTTTCCGGCGGCGTTCGAGTCGTCAGCTTGGAATCGGTTTTTGAGGGGTAAATATTCGGTTTTTATAGCGTAGGACGTTATGCCTCTTCCCCCTCGTCTCTTCGGTACTTCCAGATCTAGATTTAGTCGTCTCTAGCGCTGTTGGAGACCTTGGATGCGATCGCCGGAGAAGTAGACGTCATCGCCAGCGTTTTCGTCGTCGACTGAAGCCGGCGAAGCTTCGATTCTTCGCCCGCGGCGTCTGCCCAACGCTGCTCTAGGTATTTCTATATCTCCGCTGTTTCCGATAGGTTATTTCGAGTTTTGAGTTCAGGCGGTGGTGGCGCCGCCGCGCGATTTCTTCGTGACTCACTGGAAGACTTTTGGGCCGTGACCAAAGTTCGCTGCGAGTGGCTGGGAAGCTTCGATCTCCTCTGAATGTCTGATCTGGATGTTTTGGAGAAGATCTGAGGTCCGGTGGGCGCGGAATTCCTCGCCGAAGACGTCGCGAGTTTCGGCTCCGGCGGCTGCGGGCGGCGGAATTATCAGTGTCGCCGTTAAACTGCATTCGATCGATTTAATTGAAATTAAACCGAGCGAATTCAGCAGTCTGGGTTGATTTCAAAATTGAGCCGGGTCAACAGTTTGACCGGTCTAATTTTGGGTTCGACTCAGAATTGGTATTTCGGCCGGTTTAGGGGGTTTCCGATGGAATCTCGGTCGGTTGAGGTGGGCATTAGAAAGCTCTTACAATTGTCTATCCAATGGTATAGGTTTTAGGTGATTTTGATTTGTATGTTAGGAGTAATCTAGGGTCAAAACATTCGGTTCAGTCAAAATCCGATGGTTCAGGCTTAAATTGAATCGGTTTGGTCGAATTCTGGTTGGTTCAGTAGGTTTATAGCATGGATCTTTGAACCAAAGTATAATTAGAGGTTTTTAGTGGTTAACTAGAGGTTAGAATAATCTCTTTGAACATGGGATTAGTATTTATTTAGTGTTTACATGTTGAATCATAGACTTTCTGATTTCTCTGCAACTGGAATTGTGAGGACTTTAGCTTTAACATTCTCAATTTTGTAAGTGCTCAAACCAAGTTTATTTATGTATATTTTTCCTTCAGTTAATCCTAAGTAAGCAACATGATCATGAGCCTTTGTTAGTATACAGTATTGAAGTATTTTCTTTTAAGACATGTTATCTTGTTATCATGACTATGTGCATATCAGTTTATATGCGGGGTTCAATTTATTGAACTCGTGGCACACTGTGGCGGGTGTGTTCACCACCTGCGGGTGCGATTTTAGGGTGATGACCCACAGGCTAAATCAGTAAATCAGTAATCAGTAATTCAGTTATATGCCTACATGTTGTGATATGTGTCTCATTCAGTTTTATAGTTTATTGTTATTCTACTTTCTCAGTTATTCATACAACTCACATGTTAATGTTTACAACTTTTGAAATTGATCATGCTTATGTATATGTCATTCCTTATTCTTTGCAATTCCCTGTGTATCATGCTAGTATTTCATAACCCCTCGTTTGTTTAAGGGATTTTCCCTTTCACTTGGAGAGAGACTTGCTCAGCTTATGCTGACCCGCGAGGGATTTCTGTTGCAGATACTTCTCAAGATAGCTCAAGATCGGCAACTCAATTTCAGAAGCGTTCATACGTCTGAAGCGAGGTGGTCCAGCTCCATGCTCGTAGTCTGTAGTGAGATAGTTTAATTATTTCAAAAAGGCATGTAATAAGAGATCTGAACTGATAATAAAAGAGTGTGTTTAATTCTGTAATAAATTCATTGATTTAATGATATAGATTCATTTTCAGTCTATCTTTTGAGTATGCTCATATGTGATTAAGTTATAATTCAGTCTTTTTCTGCATTTGTAAAACTGGGTTGTAACACTGAAGGACCAAACACCTCAACTTCTTGATTTCTGCTGATCGTAAAGCCATAAACAGACCCAAAAGCTAGACCAAACGGACTCTGGTTGAACTGATTGCTAATATAGAAATGTGGATTAGGCATAATTACGGCGATGGCAGGTTTCATTTTGTGTCAAATTGCATTTTAATTTTAAGAACATAAACTGAATCGTTCGTCGTTCTAATTATTAAAAAAACATTTATTAAATTTAGATAATTTATTAGATATTGCGGCTTCATGCATATCTATATAGTCTAAATTTAATTCATTATCATAATTTATTAAATTTAATTTATTAGAATATTTAGATAATGTATGTATACTTTTAATATGCAGTTGGTGTGCTGCACATTTTCAAAAATATGGAAGCAAGATTCGAACCTTGCGCTTTAATTTTGTAAGCGTTACACTTTGACGAGTACGAATTCGGCTGCACCTTTTTATTTTCTATTAAAAAATATTTTTTTAATTTTTTTTTTAAAATAATCTACATATCATAAGTTATCCAATGATATTAATATTAAGGTAATTTAGATTATACATAATAAAAAATTATTCTAAATATTTTTATAAAATAAATTTTTTTATCTTTTATGTAATAATATATAGGGTAATTTTTTATTATGTATAATCTAAACTATCATAATATTAATACCACTAGAGAGCTCCAATGTGTAGATTATTTTTTAAAAAAAAATTAAAAAATATATATTTTTTTTAGTGAAAAATTAAGGGGAGCAGCCGAGAAATCCTAGGCTACCCGGCAGCTTAGGATTTTTTTCCCACTTTGACCCGCACTCCGTGTGACGGGCCAGCAGTTTAAATGGCGCGGGCTCGAGTTGAAGACTTCAACGCAGTCAACGCCGCAAAGCTCCAAGCAACATGCATTAGGCTGTGTGCAGTGTGCTGGGCTGTGCGTTCCACCCCTGCCTCCGCGGCCCACAGGTGGCGGAACACTCCCAAATGGGGCCAATGTCTATTATATGAGCAAAAGCATTAGCAAGGGGCTATTCGGTTCTATTTTTAAGCAGTTTAGAGTAAAAATAGAGAAAATAATGTTGGATAATGAAAAGCAACTAAAAATAATAATAAAAAAATAGAAATTTAGTAAGCTAAAATTTAATGCTTTTCTTCTCTAAAAAAGTAATCTTATTCAAGATTCTTATTACATTCACCCAATCACCCGCTCTCAACCTTCATTTTATTATTTTAAATAATTTAAAATTATAATATATATATATATACTAAAATATAAAATATTTATCAAACTATAAACCAAACTACTCCAACCCGAACAAGTTAGTTAGGGCTAGTTTACAATTATAGGTTGGTTTCAATTCAAATTCTTTTTTTTTCAGAAAAATCAATTTGATTTTGGTCTTTGGATTAACAATATCATATAACCCGAACAAACTAATATATAGGTTTATATTTTATAAATTTAAATTTAAATAGGATTTTAGGTTAAATTTATCAGTCTCATGACTCGAGTAGTGACTTCTCGACTTGAGACCACTGTTACGGTACTTAGCAATTTGTGCTGCGCAATGAGATTTGGTGCCGGAGAATGCGAGAGAAGAACAGAGAAAATTGCATGGTCTCTAAAGAATCACTATCTCTGGAAGAATCATTGATTGAGGTGCTGAAGATCAAGATCAACAGCTAAAAAAAATTAGGATTATACACGAAACTCCCCGCCCTTATCCCTCCTCCCTTCTTGACTTCTCCCATGTTCCTGCTCTCTAATCCACTTTCCCTCCTCTCTCTCTCTCTCTCTCTCTCTCTTCAGCCGCCCAACCTCTCCCTCCTCTCTCTCTCTCCTCTCTTTTTGCCCTCATCTCCCACTCCCATCTTTGCATCTGAGGCAATGGTGAAGCTTCCCCGTCCCCATCTCTCCAGCTATGGCGACGACATCAAAGAAGTGGTGACAACAAAACTAAGTGGAAGCTGAGGCAACATATGGCCCATGTGCCTAGAGGTGGCCATGGGCTGTGCCCGAGCCCGCCTCGGCCCGACTTCTGGCGGGCCGTGCCGGCCCAATTATAACCGTGCCGTGCCCAGCCCGGCACGACAGAAAAATACCTGAGCCCGGCACGGCCCGCGGCACGTTTAGGCGTGCCGGCCCAGGCACGGTTCAACTTCTGGCCGGGCCCGGATCCGGCACGCGGGCTGAAATTGGCCCGCGGGCAATGGTCGGCCCAGCGGGCCGTGCCAGGCACGGCCCGAATGTGGCCCACGGGCCGACTTTGGCCCGCTTCATTAAATTAAATAAAATATTAATAAAATAAGAAATTAAGAATTATGTATTTTGCATAATTTTTTTAAAAAAATATTTAATTATTATTTAATTAATTATTTTATTTTAAATATATATAATTTTAATTTTAATATATTTTATTAAATTAATATTAATTTATTTATTAATAATACTAACAACACATGACTAAAGTTAAAACCAACTCGATTAAATTTCATATTCATAAATTATACATTTAAGCTTAAATCAATTGCCGACATAATGCGCATACACAATTGACTCGTAGCCAACTACGCAAGCAGCTACTATGGAAGATATGCGAGCATTGTGTTAAGCATACTTGCGCTCCGTGCTCCATCTTCTCTATGCATATTGCGCACTCCATGTTTTCAGCTCTACCTCCTTCTTCAATAATAAAAAACTCAAGTGACTCTTGTGCTTGGTTTGTTTCGATATATTGCTCCGACTCATCATTGATATTATCACTATCCTCCTCACTATCACTTATTTCAAAGTCATCAACCTCTATCTCAATCTCAACCCCAGAAGGAGAGGGAGAAGCCAAAAATTCTTGTCTTGCATGATCAGATAAATGGATAAAGTGTTCTTCAAACCTGAATACATCAATTCGTATAAGTTGACTAACACGTTCAATAATACTTAAAATAGTGATTCTCCATTGATCAGCATTGAAGAAATTTAAGGTAGATGTAAGGAAGATTGAACGTTGAGAATTTGGCATAATGATAATTATCTTTACTCTTCTATTATCTGTCATTTTTCTCTATGTCTCGTGCTCGTGCTCAGTGCTCACCAGTCACCACGTGATAATTATATTATAAAAGTAAATTAATTTAATACTTACTTGATCTTCTCCACGTCTAGTCACGTGGTGAGCACGAGGCATAGAAAAAAATGACTAATCTAGACCGAGAGAGCATTGAATTCTTGATGGCTAAAAAGAAGCTTAAGTTTGAGTTCAATTAAGAAACTAATTGTAACTCAAGACTTAGAAAAGAGATTAAGAGAGTATTAAGAGAAAATGAGAAATTATTCCAAAGATAGTTGGAAACTTGTGTGAAGAAATGAGAGGGTTGGGGGGTCAATTTATAGGGATGAATTGGGTGTATAATTACATATTTATATCCTATTTTTAATTATTAAAAGGGGCTAAAATGGTAATTTTATACCATAAAGACAATTATATCCCTAACTTTTAAAATTTTTATAACTATTATGAGGGCATTTAGGTAAAAAATGCATATTCATGTCGTGCCGTGCCTGGCCCGGGTCCGTGCGGCCCACGGGCCGCGAACCCTCGGCCCAGCACGACCCGAGCCGGGCCACAGGCCGCCCGCGGCCTGTTGAGGCCGTGCCGTGCCCGGCCCGTGCCGGCCCGGCCCGGCCCGGCCACCTCTACATGTGCCTAGTTTTTTTCCTTTTAACTTCTCATTTGGCTCTCGTTATTGATTCAGTTTTTTTCATCGATTTTAACCTAACCGAACCAGTATGCTCAAAAATCAATTTTGTGTCTACCACCAGCTAGAACCATATAGTTTTATCCAATACATGGCACACAGGAAGATCGTAAATACAACTATCTAAAAGATATTTTGAGGCGAAACCAAAAAAAAGGAATACTTGGATCCATAATGAACATTGAAGCAATTAGACAAATAAAATAAAAGGGACTAAGCGTGCTCGTGCTCCACTTAAATTTCCAAGGCAGCATTCAGGAATTCATTCATCGAAAATGAAAAACTGAGGGAAAGAGAGAATTTTCGTTTTTGTTTCTGTACAATGTACTTGCATTTAAACTTTGTAGTCTCGTTTACTTACATATACACCTGTAGTATTGTAGGAAAACAAAAAAAAGAAGATTTTGGTTGTTCATTATTATTATCTGAAAACATTTATTTGAGGTAGTGGGGGTAAAGGAACTTACATTTGGTAGGCACCTTGAAATGGAGGTGCATATCCATTATCCAACCGATTAATTTCTTATTAAATATCAGTGTACTCTAGTATAGCACCAGTATGATTAAATCCGCAGGATACATGCAAAGCCTTCACTCGCTTATCAAATTTCACCATCTTGGGAACAATGCAGTCGATGTCATCACCATGGCCCTGTACATTCAAGTATTCAACATCCTTAGCTTCAGGAAATTAATCCTAATTATAATATAAGTATATAACACTCAGGCTCAAACAACCGTCACTTTCTGGCTTAGTTCTTTGGTATCGAAAGAAAGGACACTAATTCTAGCTAACTTATTGCATTCATAATCTTATGTAGACTAATACAAAGAAAAGAAACATATCTACATTAGAAGAGCTCGTAAAGCTGGAAGGAATGCATAGCGTTTGAACATGAATATTGAATGCATCGAGACGTAGTTTTATCTCTCCTCATCCACATTGTCATTATTAGTAGAGATAGTGAATGATGTAGGCATTTATGTTTCTTCTATGCCCGCAAATAACCAACAAATATAAATACAAAATATATAATAATAGATGCACTAAAAACTTTGACATCGGCCCTTCAACTACTTTCCAATCACGAGTAAGGGAGCTTCCTATCAGTTGATTTCAACAACTACCATTCTAGATCAAGAATGTAAAATGGCTAAGTTTATCGACAGATGTTGGTTGAGAAAATGAAATATGTTAGC
Organism: Costus lasius; assembly: GCA_027563935.2. NCBI lineage: Eukaryota > Viridiplantae > Streptophyta > Magnoliopsida > Zingiberales > Costaceae > Costus > Costus lasius. Next base: position 127,374,149 of record CM050446.2, read on the forward strand.
TGACTAAGAAGAGCAATTAATCATGAACATTTAAAAGCTGCATGCATGGCTGAGAATTCCAAATATAAACAACATATAAATTGGAACTCACGAGTTGTCCTCCAGAGGAGTGGCCATCCACAAAAAATGTTCCATTAGCACCTGACCAGCCCCAGGTAAAAATATTGCCACCTAAATGTTGAAATTAGTCAAAAAAATCAATTTCTAGCTAGACAAGATTAAGATTGACCATTAAAGACATCTATATGCATATAAATTAACATACGAAGTGGCTAAAAGCATGTATCTTACCAGAAATAACAGCTGTATGTTTCCAACCACAAGCTACCTGCGATATGTCAAGGGAACTTAGGAAAGAAAGAAGCTCTAGAAACAGTAAGAACCAGAAGACTGAGACCTTAGTTACGGGAAACACGAGTGAAGAGCTTTTGACAATTTCTGGATTTCGGACCATCTCTGTGCATCTGAGTTAGAATAAATTCTATCAGCAAATGATAAAACCAGGAATGTCGAACTAGAAGAAAAAAACTACAAGCCAAGGGCAATGATAAGTTAATAGATACCCAAGGCCAAGGCAGCCATTCTCGTTTGAACCCCACGTATACAACTGACCTCCGCCTACATAAAATAATGATTAATCAGCATCAGCAAGTTACATATGCCTAAAACAAAACACCACAATCTCATTTGCATATTAGCACCATTTAGAGATTAAATGAGATATTCCGTAAGAATCCTAAGGCAAAATATCTGCAGGTTAAGAATTATATTAAATGAATATTTGAAAAAGAAAGTAAAAATTCATCCATGTTAGGGAACGGTAGTAATTATAAAGTTTTCTGAACCTAAAGCCATGTCTCCCAAAACATTCAGTGACTTCCCCAACCATGGGTACATGGAAGGAACAAAAAACAGAGGAACAATGGACAATCATCCAATACTAATGCCAAAGCTTTTTGGGCAAAAAACCATGCCTCCCAAAACGTTGAGCAACATCCCCGGCTAAAATAGCATGACACAGTAAAACATAAAAAGCTACGAAGCCTAATTTTCAGTGCAATGAATCACAGTGACACTGTCTGGATAACCCACTAATCATATTTTAATAAAAGATAGGATTGGGTGCAACAAGATATAGCAAAAAACATAAAAAATTATGCGCCAAAAACCATAATATTTATCTGGAAGAAAACATAGAGTACATATAGAACATAATAAATAAAAGTAGTAAATAAGCATCACTAACCATTTCATCAAGAAGTTAGTAACAATACTCAATTGAATCAAGCTTGAAATAGTATGTGATGTGGATTAGACTTATTTGTCTAAGTGATGATCAATCGAAATGATTTGATTCTTTGATCAACATGGATCTGAGGCTTGAACTATATGCCTTTGGCTAAGTTATTGTGCCTTCTATTATGTTATGATAAAGCATGAGATAATGTGTGTGGAGTGTGTGGAATTTCGAGAACTTTATCTCATGGAGAGATCTTAGTCTTGTAGAGAGTGCATTCCCCCCTAATGAGAGGGTATTTATATCTTTTGTACGTGTGCATGCTGAAGGGGAGCTTCCGACCATCTTGAGTGTAGGCACGACTAGTGCAGGTAGTCTTGAATGAGCATTGAGGTCTATCTTTGCAATAGTTAATTCATGACCATAGATTGTGCATTTTTGTACAGCCCACCTGGAAAAGGCATAGGAATCTGAAGCCACGAGTATTCAATCACTCAAAGTAGTACTAAAGTGATCTAAGTGTGTGCGAATTGAAGTTTAATCGCTTACGCATCTCATAAGCAATCCAAGCTTGTGGGGCTAACCGCTCAGGGTTGGTCACTTAGGCAACTCTCAAATGTGATCCATACGTGTGGGAGTGAATGACTCAAGGTTTAATCACTCAAGCAACTACCGAATGATTCAAGCACATTGGAGCGAATGAATTGGGATTTGCTAAACCAAGTGGGGACTGATGGCTCCTCAGTGATCCTAGCCAGTGATTTGCTCCTGAACAAATAGTTGCCTAATGATTTGGAGAATTAAGACTTGTTGAGTGGTCACATGAGCCAACTTGCTAAGTGCATTAAGTTCTCAAGTGAATTTCTACAGTTAACCCAAACTTGTTCTTATCAATTGGCAACAGGAAATCAAAGAACTATTTCCACTTCAAAAATTAAAATGTCATGTTCAATGTAACAATATTTTTTCCAATATGTTATTAGAACATTTATGCCATTGAATGTTGTATCATGGTCTAGCAAGCATCTGAACGATAGAAATCAACATGCCCATCCGATGTCTACGATGTAACTTAAATAAAGAGTACTACACATATTAAACTGTTGACTCTCCAAGCAAAGTAAAAAAAATGACTCAAAGTATATTCAGTAATCAGCACCAAGATGAAGATTGTACTAGTAACAACGCATGTATGGTAGCCACCACAAGCAACTTCTAAAGAAATTGGGAGCTCCTGAACAATAGTTGGTGTTCGCACATTCTTTCCTCCAAATCCCTGATTTTCCAAAGAAATATATTCCTTAGCTACTTGAACCATAATAGTCATGAATGAACTTATTGGGAACATAAGATACCAGGGTATTTGTGGTCCTCTCGCCAAATATGAAAACAGAACCTTGTTCTGCACATTAGCAATGGGAAAATAAGAAATAATTACAAATGAGTGAAGCTACAGATCTCTAAAGCTAATCATACAAGTAAAATTTTCAAGAATACCATCAACACAAGCTGAATGCAACATTCCTGCAGCAATTGCCTTGACCTATAGTGTGTAGATTACTATAGTAAAGAAATCACCAAAGACCAACTATCACTTGCAGGCAATGACAAACAGAAGTACCTTGATTCCTTCCAAGTCTTTTATTAGCCTTGGAGTATATTCACTGCACAAATGGATTTTTAAGTACCATTCTGTATGATAAAAAAGAATGTTATCCATATTGAGAAATATAAAATGTTTCAGAAAGATGAAACAAAATGCCATGTATATTGTTATGACTTACCATAACATACCTGTAAATTAGACAGGAAACACATTGAAACAAAAACATGTCTAGAGCTTAAACCAAAAAAAAGCATGTATCTCAAGCACCAAGAAAGCAGCAATTTGTAGAATCTTCACTATGGTCACTAGAAAATTATCACGTGACACAACCAACCATATCTGACACAAGATCTGGAGTTTAGATACTGCATCCAGTTTATACACGCATATACATATACACAAATGAAATTGCTCTATAAGATACAGAAATATACTCAGGAAGCCCTACAATCTTCATAAATCCTAACTGTATAGCTCGTTCAGAAGACACAGATGGCTTGCTTTGAAGATTTATGTCAAATGAATACTAATACACTTAAAACCCTGAAATCTCGATAATGATGAAACGCTGAGGTTATGTAGCCAACTTTGCGTATTGTTTACAGCATATAAGCCCAAGCCATAAAAGCAAATCCAACTCATTTTCTTCAAATCATGTGTAAATATGTATGAAAATGTTGATCAATCTCAAACCTGGAATTCAATGACAAGCCAAATATGCTTGACTTGAGACCATGACCCAGTCTACCTGAGGCACCTGCTCCCCAAGTTAGGGCATCACCAGAATCTGAAAATGAGAACATAGAACAATTTGAAAATCTACATTGATCATTAGTAGCTTTGACAAAAAGAAGTGGGATGCTTGCTTTCTCATTAGTCACCTGTGATGGCAATCGTGTGCTCTGAGCCCAATGCAACTATCTTAATGTTGATCCCAACCAAGCAATCAACTCTTGTAGGGGAAGAAACTATTTTCTTTGCACCTATAACCAATACTAGCTTCAATTACTCCAACTATAGTACAATTTTCAAACAATAAAAAACTTTTCCATAAAGCTATAGTATTTAGCACAGGCCATCTTTCATTTTTGAGTTCAATGGCATAAGATGCATGAATCATACTGTGAGTTTTTTTTTTTAATCAGAAAAAAAAAATTCACTGGACATGTTTCAGTGGATTCTAAGGTCAGAGATGCAATCAGTAAAAGGCAAGTACTAGTTGTGCAAAATCTACATAATCACTGAGGTTGAACTCTCAGAGAGAGAAAAATAAAAAGCGAGAAAAACATACAATTCGAGAATTCAATTACATAAATTGAGCTTACAAGATGCCTTAGACAGAACACAGACAACCCTTGGACAATATAGAACCTATTATGATGAGAGAAGTGAACTGGAGGTGCATTTTTCTGCTAATAGTGATAGTTGTTCAATTTTATGAAGAAAAATATAGAGAATATATGTTTATACAGAGAAAACCAAAGATCCCCTTGCAAAGAGATTAAATAATTTGTTATTGAGCTCAAGATGACAAACAACACGGAAAAGATATACATGTGCCAAATGAAATCAAAACGGATAAAAACCCAAAAGATAGAACTCTCAATTAACCACAGTGAATGCAAATAATAAGGAAAAGAAATGCTACTTTTTCCAAGACCCAGCTGCCCACTTGAGTTGCCACCCCATATAAATAGTTCTCCATCAGCTAACAGAAAATGCAAAAAAGGGTAAAGTACCACTAGAAGCCATGTAAAGCATAACTAAGAGCATTAAGGAACTTGATCGATCAATGAGAACAACAAAAGCTACAAAAAAATTTAGTAAAATGCAATTTACGTATAACAAAGCAACAAGAAAGATAAAAGTACTTCATTGATGGCATGACACTTTATGCAGTGTTGTTCTGTGCTAATAAATTTATGCCATTCAATATTGCAGAAATATACAAGATAGAGTTTCTTAGTATCATCTCAGAAGTAAAATCATCACATTTCCGCAAATGGTGATATGGTGTAGTCAGTGGTAGTATTAGGTAGTTTAAATATTTGAATAGTTAGTGGTGTTAGTGGGTAGGTCTAAATATTTGTGGTCATCATTGACTGAATGTATTTTAACGATGGCATGACTCTCTCTCCGTCCCCCTCCCTCCCTCTCAAACCTCACATTGTTCAAATGGTTATCCCACTCATCCATCCTCATTGCACTGCCATAGATATCAAGACTACTCTAGTAACTCATTCCCATCACCTAAAAACCACATCTCCATGTGCCATTGCCCAAATTCTCTCTCCTCTAGCAGGCCATCCTCGAAAGTTCAACAACCACCTAGACCAGCATCCACCAAGGCCACTCCACAAGCGCCACTGATTTACCCATCTCCATCACCAATGCCTCCTACTCACATAAGGTGACCTACTCTAGCCAAAAGGCTGCCCAAAGCCAACGCTAGAACTCGTGGATTCACCACTCCAAGCTTCCCTCTAGAAGTCATTGCCACCCCCTCGTCTTTTCTCTTATCCTCTTTTATCTTCTCTTTTTTCTCCTGCAGGAAACAGTCCATCAAACATAATTCAACTTTCAAAATAGTCCAGAAAACTTGCAAGACATGCCCCTTACCAGTAAGGGCAGATGAATGATTGTAGCCAGCTGAAATATGCCTACTATTTGCAGGTAATCCAGAAACTTCAATTGGCTCCTGCATAATGATTTTTAAGGAAAAAAAATCATAGTATTATCTTCTTTTGAAGTCAAGAAATTTCTCACGTCATGTGGAAAAAAATAGTACTGGAAGTATCAATACAAAGCAATTTACTGGTAGCTTTTTCATACTTCTTTTCCAACAAAAACTATAGGCACAACATCCAATCTAGCCCATCCAAATGAATTAAAAGGACATAAACAATAAACACAATCTAAACCAATCAGCGTCGTAACATTTTTATGCAGGTCATTGACACAAAATAATTGAGTGGTCAACATAAATAAAAGAAGCCAAAAAAAGAGACGGACTAACTAAGAACCGGATTGTACCATATTGAAACTTGAAATTCTAAGTCTCTCCGTAACTATTACTACAAAGTTATCAAATTTTTTTCTTCCTTGCTTGGTTTTTATCAGATCAACATAGTCACCTTACTATCCTAAATCTCTCTGATATTAGAAAAATATAATTGTTAGGTGTAGCATGAATCATGCTAAATATATTCAAAAACATCATCCAGTGGCATCTAGCTGTACAGTTTTAGTAACCAGTCCGCACCACCAAGTAACCTTTTTGATAATGCAAACCTGAAATTATCAGGTTATTCACTGTTTTTTGGAAACTTAAAAGAGATGCCTCAGATACAGTTTGTTGCTTCATTAATAGTAAGTTAAGAGTTAATTAGGAAGCTTAAGGGGCACTTATCACCCCTATAAATATTGAATTTACCTTTACTTCAATAGAACGAGTTATATTTGCTTCTAAACTCATTCCTTCCACTTGTTCCCAGCAGCACACCGTTATCAACAAAGTGGTATCAAAGCGAGGGGGGGCATGACAAAGGAGTGGTGGTACTTCCGTGAGAGAAAAGGTGTGAGAGTGATCTAGTTTCTAATAAACTAGAATTAAGGTGTGGGCAACAAGCTAATCTCGTCATGCTAGAAGAGCCAACACGGTCCAAGGACGCTGCAGTGTGCCAAGAGGAAGAGTCGGGTCAAAAGAGACCTCAACTACTAGGAAGAGAAGACAAACTAATCTCATCCCTAGAACACCACCACACCACTCCAAAGAAATCTTCTGCGGACATTCCACTATCCATTGTTGCAGTGTCCTCGCCGAAGATCGAAGATCTTGTGTTGCCACCATCCACCGTTGTGCTGCCGAGAACCATCAAAGAAGTTTCCACCGCCGCAACCTTCTCATCAAAGATCACAAGTGCCTCAATCGCTCACTAAAAGCTCTACACTGAATCCACTACAAAGGAAGCAACAAAACAAGAAGAAGGAAATTTTGGAAAATCTAGAATGGTGCATTCTCGTTGCCCAAGGGTAAGTTGTGTTTGTGACTTACATGTGTAACCTTGAAACTTGAAAGAGAGAATCAACAAAAAGAAAAAAACAGTTGAAGAAGCAACACCGGAAAAAAAAAAACCGGCAAAAGAAAGAGAAAAAGAGAAAAAGGAGAGAGAATGAGAAAAGGAATAAACACCTAGCAAAGAAAGAGAAAATCAAAAGAAAAAAAAAGTGAGAATTTAAAATTTGGAAGATGGCGCTTTAAAAGGTCAAAATTGAAATGGCCAAAGTCAAAGTCAAAGTTAAAATGAATGTTCTATCAAAGAAGAAAAAATAGAGTAACCTTGTTAAAAATACAATTTATTAAAACGATCTTATAAGCATCACATAAAAAGAGAGAGTTGAAGCATGTAATCAAAAATGATTTTATAACTCTCCAATGTTGGGAAAAAATTGAAAAATATAACCAGAAGAAATTAGCATTCTTAAAAGAAGAGGCCAAAAGTGGTAAACTAAATTATCAAAAATCTGGAAAGAAGAAAAAAGACTAGAACAAGAGAGTATGCCAGGAATTAATAAAAGTCAAAAAGGAAGCAGAAATCGAGGACTACTCTCAAGTCATGGTAAAGCTGGAAGAATTCAAAGAAGCTTATGAAGGAAAAGTATTTGCCAACAGGACTCGATTAAAAGGTTACAAACATAAAGGAAGCAATCCACTGGCGCAGCTAGCACTGTTTTTGAAGAAGGAAGAAGACTAATATGATTGGCAGTATTTTTGATCAAAAATTTCAGGTTTAAGGGGATGATAGAATGTAAACCTGAAACTATGAAGTTATTTACTGTTTTTTGGGAACATAAGTGAGGGATGCTTCGGATACAGTTTGTTGCTTTGTTAATAATAAGTTAAGAGTTAATTAGGAAGCTTTAGGGACGTTTATCACCCCTATAAAGATTTGTATTCACCTTTGATTCAATAGAACAAGTTGTATTTGCCTCTAAACTCATTCCTTCCTCTCGTTCTTGTCAGTATGCTGTTCCCAACACTTTTATTGTCATCCATCTCCCAAAGAATATACACATCAGTGAAATAACTATGCATAAAAAACCATTCTTGTGTATTCCTATTTATATTCACAACATAAGTGATACTTTTTAAATTATACCATGTTTACAATAAGCTCAGACGATTAAAAAATGACAATTCACAACAATAATTTGAACTTGGAAGTAATCAGGTGTAACTGCATACTAATGCATAAGCTGTTGTGGTTGATCTGCCCAATTGCCCAAATTTGTTCAGTCCCGAAGCAAAAACACGGCCACTTTCTGTTCAAGAGAAAAGAAGGTACTCATACATGTAATATGCACAGACACATTCTACAAGCTAAGCACTCTGTTATTTGCGAGTCATATCAGTTAATCAAAGTGATAATATTTATAAGAAAGTTGATAGAGAGTAAGAGACACTTCGGAAAGACCAAATTAACAAAGAACTGCAGCATTGCACTCAATTATAATAGAGAATTAACACATCTCCTGTATTTAAATATAGTATTATAACATTTTGATACACCACCGATTATTTTACAACTAGTTTGTCATCTTCTAAAGTGAAACTGTAGCAAAGACAGGAAGCTAGTCATTCGCTTTTTTTTTACTTAGTTTTGACTCATTTCTCTGATCAATATAAAGCATCATCTGAGAAATAACTTTGATTATTTATGTTTATTCGTTATCACTGAGAACTAAGACCAATTGAAATCAAACGGCCATTGGATTTCAAGGAATAAGATATACTTGATCGTTCGAATTACGGTCATTCTATCTGAATCTATCTAAAAGGGGAGAAGCTCCATAGAGAAACACGGCCACATTTCGTTGCCGACAGAAGCAAAGGGATAAAAAGATTAGCGCAAACAACAGATTTTGCCAGCACCGGTCAAGAAGAGCGTGTGGGCGCCGCCGCAGGCGATGGACACTGGAGGATCCTCGTCGAAAAAGGGACAAACCGTGGGCTTCCACTGAGACTCCAACCCGCCAAGCCCTAATCTCCCGTAGTCCCCGTTGCCCCAGAGAGCAGCGAACCTCCGCGGCGCCTCGCCGGAAAACCCCCTAGATGAGCCCAAAAACGGAGGCGGCCTAACTGCACGAGCTCGCAGGAGAGCCCTCAGCCATAGAGTAGTCGCCATTCCGAGCAACGCTCGACGATTGCCGGCCGGACCGGAAATTTCGAGAAAAATTCGTAGGAAAGACTTGCCTAAATCTTACGCAAGGTGTTATATAAGCGCTTTGCTCATACTTTCAAATTACAAATCTTAAAAGCCGGATGAATGGCTCATGGCACGACACAAGTCAGGCCCAGCTTAGCACAACATGGCTCAGGTTTGATCTAGCATATTGTCAGTTTTAAGATGGTATATAAATTTTACTTAATTAATTATTACAAAAATTAAATAGCCACGGAGGGGCTCAAATTCATTTTAAAAATCCCACGCAGGGACAATTTAAGTGGTTCTAGCAGGTTTAGCGCGACCGGAAGGGGCACACCCACACATGCATCCGTCAATCTCTACGAAGGGTTCCGACCTTTATCCAACCCAGGAAAGAGAGAGGAGGGAAAAAGTGTCAGATTTTTAACCCTCCTTGGATCCAAACCCGAATCCGAATCTGAATCCTATGCGTCGCCCGAGTCCGAAACCCGAGCGCCCATTCGTGTCCACACACTCCCCAAGGCGGAAGTCAATGCTGCGCTCTCATCCGAATCGCAATCGCATTTGCATCGAAACGAAGGGGAGGCGTTGCGTTTTTCGGTGGGTGAGCTGCTATCGTCTCGGTCCATCATGCGGTCGGCAACCCGGCGCATCTCATCAGCCGATCTCGTTGTCCACCTGAGATCGTCAATCTAGACTTGCTAGAGCCGCACGGAAGAGAAGAGACGGTGGGACTGAATAAGGATGGAAAAAAGCTCATCCCCGACTCGACCCAACCCGACCTGAAGTCAATAGAAAAACCCGAGTTGACTGGATCTCCGGTCAGGTTCGGGGAAAACCCGACTATGTAAAGTCAAGTCGAGGTCGGGCATGGGAATTCAGGTACCTGTCCCGAACCCGACCCTAAACCCGTCCCAATTATTAAAATAATAAATATACCCTTTCTAAGTTATAACCTAGTTACTAAATTTATAATAGTTTGATGCTTTGTTAATTATTTTTATATAAATAATTATATAATTTATATAAAATATTTTTTATTTATATATTATGAATATATAATGAAAATTAATTTTAAAATATTATTTATAATATATACTTATTTTTTAAGTGGGTCGGGGTCGGGTTTCCCCGTAGGGTTAGGTTTTCTAAACCCGTCAGGTTTGGGGTCGGGGTCGGGGTCGGGGATTGGTTTAAGGAAGTCAGGGTTAGGTCAGGGATGGCAAAACCCGACCCGACTTGCCCAGTTGGCATCCCTATGAGTGAAGGAAGTTCACAGAGGGGACACTCAGCGGCAATGAAGCTCCGAACCTCGCCACCCACATCACCGGAGCACCGACGAGGGATGTCGCAAGTCCTCGCCAGATGTTCACACGTCGAGTTCCAAAGGAGAGGGGAGAGCAACGAGCCCATTCTCAAGAGTTCAGTTCCTCAGTCGACGTTCGTTCCCCGTCGATTCTCTCCTCTCGACGCCGATTTCTATTCTTCTCAATCGAGCCCATCCTCTTATCTCGAGCTCACCGGGCCACCCCTCTTATAGGCAGCTCGACCTCTCCCACTGCTCGTCCAGCCGCATGCAAACGCCACCTCCACGCGACAGTGACCAAACAGCAGGTAGAGCCCATACTGAGCTAGGTCTCTTGCCGTCTCCTTGCGTTGCATCTAGACGTAGCGAATGTCTGCTTCCAGGGATGCTTGCCCATCCCTTCCCATGCCGCTCGGTACGGCTACTGCCCAGTTCATGCTTTGGCCCGCTAGATCGAGCATCACCACCTGACGCCTGATGTGATGACACCAGAACGCTGCTTGGGACGAAGTTGTACCCGTTCAATCGCGTTTGCTACTTCGTCAACTAAGCACACGCTGTCGCCCCCCGTCGGGCGAGAATTGCCACCTAGCGATGAGCCGACGTCGCCTCCATTGGTTCATCTCAAGCCTTCGACCGCCGGCGGGCGTCATCGATGTCACCCATAATCGACGCGTGGTGCATTGATTCCGCTAGGGTAAATAATTCCCCCAAATCGAATTCTAATTTCGATTGTGGGTTCGGGCTAATTTTGACCTAGTCAATAGCCCAGTTAACCGGGTCAGGTCCAGTGGGCCTTTAAGGCTAACACATAGCATATTAACCAAGTTAATGGTCACAAGCAGCATAAAAGCACAAGTTCTACTCGACCAACAGGTTCAGGAATGCAGATCGTGCCAATCACGACACCAGGGTTGGGCTAGACATGATAAGAGAGAACCGAGCAGAACACAGCCCACTTATTTAATATTTTAAGTATAAAAATTTTAAATTTAATCACTCAATTTTAAATTTAAATTTTTTTTACCTATTTGTTAGAAAATATCTTAAAAATTTTAAAATAAAGATATAAATATCATTTAATTATAAATTCACTATTGTATCATGTTAAATAATAAAAAAATAATGATACATTTATAAATTTAATTCGATTCACCCTGTAAATTCCTACAATAACCTCTTATTTTTTCTTATAAATTTTTAATTCCAATTAGTTTTACTTTAATTCTTTTTTCATAACTTAATTTTTAATTATTTTTGTAATTGTATTGCTAGTGCAGTGGGAGACGGAGAGAAAAATAATAAATAATATAAAATTAAAGAATATTATCGTTTTATCAAAATTCACAACTCTTAATCTTACACAGAACTATCTTGACTTTCCTTAATACCGAACAATAGCGAATCATAATTTTAAATATTAGTAAACATGATCATTGAATCATATGTATTCATGTATTTAGGTTTAAAGAATATATTTCTATTTATCTAAGATCTCAAAATGTTAATTTTTAGCTATCCTATCCCTCTCATATGTGGATCAAAATAGAGGTTGAAGGCTTTCAACTTGATGACAATAATGATAGTGGCACTTTTAACAATAAGATAGAATAGCATTCAAAACCAGTCTAAAAGCCAAATGTAAGGCTTTAATGGTGTGCCAACGTCGAGTGAGTTTTTCACTATCGAAAAAGGAGATAAAGCTCTTGGTGTGATGTGCGCCATATGTTTGGAGAAAACAAAACACAGAGACTAGGGCTTGGTTTGGGGCTGCTGGCCGCTTGCTTTTGCCGGTGCGGCCAGCTGATTTTAGTCAAAAGAGGATGTTTGGGATTGGTTCTGCTGGGCGCACCAGTGAATTTCAGCTACCCCACAGAATGAGTTCTACACTTGCTTCCAGCGCCCCGCAGCTCTCTCGACGCCTTCTTCCAGTGCCCTGCTAGCTCCTCGATGCCCTTCTAGCACCTCGCCGAACTGTGCTCGCCGACCTCCTGCTCCTCGTCGACCTCCAGCACCTCGCTGACCGTCGACCTTCGCCGCCTCGCCGACCTCAAGCTTCTCGTCAACATCTAGCGCCTTGCCTTCGTCCAGCTCCTGCGCTAGGTAGCAATATCTTTGCCTCTTTCTTCAGCCTTGGCCGCCTGCGGGAGAGAGGCGATGCTGCTGGAGAGAAGGAGGAGGAGGGGAAGCGTAAGCGGAAGGGGTTTTGATGCTCCTTCAATGGAGGCGCCGATGCTAAGGAGGAGGGGGAGAGGGAGTACGCGAGCTTGATGGAGGCGCCGATGCTCCTCTTCAAAAGGGAGAGGGAGAAGCGCAGCGGCGACCGAGGGTTGGTGCAAGGGAAGGGGTAGTTCCGATGGAGGAGCTACAGATCGCGATCCAGGCAGCCATCGCGCACTGCAAGAAATCCATCGCCACGAAGTAGAGAGGGGAAACATAAATATGTTTAATTGTTAATTATAGGAAAAAAAAAGTTGATAGATGGAAATGGAATTCCATGGAAATTGAGGTGCGCATGTAATTGAATTATATTATTTCCAAATTTCCTTTCAAGTGGCAATTAATTTAATCTAAACTAAACTTTAATTATTCTCTCCAAATTTGATCTTACTGAAATGAATTTAATTATAATTTATATATTGCTCAATGAACTGATTTCAACTTAAAGTTTGACTCTTACCTCTTAAATAGTTTTTTTTACATATATATTTTTGGTCCTAAAAAAAATTATGTTTTGTCACTTAACCAGCACTGATAGTTTTCCAAACAGCTTTTGCTTTCCCCAGTCAGCTACCTTTCAACTAGCAATTCTCCAGCCAGCAAAAGCTAGAAACAGAATCAGCCCCAAACTGACCCTAAATGTATTCATATCATGCTTGCATATCTTCCATGGTGGTCGCATGTATCACTACGTACAAATCAACCACTTTTACTGTTGTGCTCGTAGCTGGTTTAAGCTATATTATATAATTTATAAATTTATGATTTAATTAAATTGGTTTAGAATTTAGTAACATAATCAAATTTAAAATTTGGGTTTAAAGTTGCATCTCTCTATAATAAATATATTATTTTATCTAATTTCATGTTATTTTAGAATAAATATGTTCAAGCCTTAGAGGCTCTTAATTTTTTTTATTTCTAATATTAATAATAAAAAATATTATTTAATACTTATGCATTATTATTGCAATATTATTTCATATAATTTAATTTTTATTTTCTATTTTCTCTTTTATTTTTTGAATTGTTTCCTTCTTTTTTTTTTATTTCACTTTTTCTTATTTTTTTCCTAAATTTCCCAATTTTCAATTTTTTGAATTATTTTGATTTTTAATGTTTTCATAGATTTTAGATTTTTTAAATTATATTTTTCTAATTTTTAGAGTTTTTAAATATTTCTTTCCTCATCACATGCTTGCCAGCCTGGTCAAACTATGTTGGGTTGAGCCAAAAAAAATATCATCTTGTGCATACCCCAATTGTTAGGCTTGGGTCAGGCCGGTTCGGCCCAAGCCCAAGCCCATATGAGAAGAGTGGAAACAAAGCCCAAATCGAGGGTCAACATATGGGCGTTGACCCCAAATTGAGAGGCGACAGGGCAACTTCGTCACGCGCGCGGCTTTCATCCGCGTCGCCGAGCGAAGCGGACGCGGCGGCGTCGTCTTCAGCCGCGAGAAGCTCGAGCGCAAGCTCGTACGATGCGTTGCGGGCGAAGCCTTCGTCAAGGACGCGGAAGACTCGGACCAAGAGGGGACATAGCTTCATCAAGGCGGCTTCCTATAAATCCAGGGGACGGAGATCGAGTAAGAGGTGCGCAGGGGCGACACCACAGGAAGATAGACGCTGGGGAGCGACTCCACCGGCGACGGCGAGCGCCGTCTCCTTGCCATAGCAGGGGCTCTGATGCCAACGCCGGCGGGCGTTGATGCTGGTGCCAGGGGGCACCGATGCAGGCGCTAGGGAGCGTCGAAGGAGTGATCATCGAGAGAGCGCTTGTAACCGGCGATGACCGGCAAGGGATGGTTGGGGGCACCGGCGACGGGTGTCGTCGGCGTAGATGAGAGTGCTGTAATTTCTAAGAGGTGAATAAAGTTCCTCTTCTCCACCTTCCCCTGTTCTCTGCATCTCTGCCGCGGTGGCGGCATTTCTAGGTGATTACGGCCACTTGGGGGCTGACGGCAGGTGGCTGTCGGGCAGCTTCTGGTCGGCGACAACGAGTGGCCGGGGACGAGTTCTCGAGCACAGGCGGTGCTCGGCCAAGGCAGCAACGCAGGTGGCGTTGCTACGCGAAGACGAAGGGAAAACTTCGATTTTGACCGAGTCAAAATCGAAGCCGAAATCGTGAGGCTGACGCAAGCCGACATCAGCGAAGGAGTAATTTTGCGCGGGCGGACGAAATCAAAGGGCTGACGTCAGCGTGAAGTCAGCCAAACGGGATTAATTCGGCGACGGTGATAATTTTGACTGTGGTCAAAATTCTATTTGGGGGTATTTGGAATTAGGGTTTTCCGGACTTTCCTGATTTGGGGAAAGAAATTAGCCGGAAACCCTAGGAAGTTGCGTTCCGGTGTTCCGCCGGATAGCCCTAAGACAGCGTTTAAGGGCTGTTTTCAGGCTGATCGGTCATGCAAATTTTACGTGTCGTGCTTTACATGGGCTATGTAGAGTCAAGACAAAGCAAGCCCATGACTAGGCCCGCTCCGTACAATCCATTGACCACCTATATTGCCAATGGTCTTGCGTATAAATTTTTCCAGAAAGGATTTCTACAACACTATGGTGTTGGGAGTGCTAACTACAAAGCAATTTTTTATTGCCATGTTCAAGCTTACACCACAAAGCACAATCATGAGGTATAC
Source organism: Costus lasius (assembly GCA_027563935.2). Classification (NCBI taxonomy): domain Eukaryota; kingdom Viridiplantae; phylum Streptophyta; class Magnoliopsida; order Zingiberales; family Costaceae; genus Costus; species Costus lasius. Next base: position 127,389,366 of record CM050446.2, read on the forward strand.
TTAGATGCATATCGTCATCATCAAGAAAGAAAACTCATCAATATCAGTTTGATTAAACTTATTCAGTTTGATTAACTATAAGTTCAGTCAATTAATCATAGGTAAACTTATTCAGTTAGACCTCAAGGTCAATTAATCATAGATAAACGGACACGAATTGCTAACATCCGCCTAGGGCTGGCAAAATTATTCGTTGGGGTCGGGTACCTAACTCGACCCGTTTATCTAAATAGGACAGATTCGGATTTGATGAGTCAGAAAATTCGAATCGGGTTCAGATTTAGTGGTGCAGGTACCCAGTACCCGATATTCGATTTTAATAATAAATAAATAAATATAATTTAATTAAAATATAAATAATAATAAAATAACTATTATATAAATATTTATTATTAATAAAAATATAAAAATAATAATAAGTTAGTATATAAATATATTTATTATTATTTTAATTTTTAAATTATATTTTATAAAATATAAAATAATAAATAATTTTTATTTTATTTAATCAGATATTTGCGAGGTACCCGATTAAATACCTGACTTGGATTTGGATTACATAATAAGATATTTAACCTGAGTTTGGGTCAAGTTCGGATATTAAATTTTAAATTCCGATAAATTTAGATTTTAGGTGACAATACGGGTATCCGATGAATTGCCACCCCTACATCCACGACAGGTAAACCACCGTCGTTGAGTTTGATTAGTTAACCATTAGTTAGTTTTTTAGTTGAACACCGATAATCACGCTGCGTGGTTGGCACCCACTAAACGGTTTTATTGTCATGTTTGATATTACGCCACGAAACACGATCAGGAGGTTTTAGGATGTTTCGGGTAGATTCCGTAAGTTTTAACGTTACTCCAAACACCATTAATTAATGATTAAACTTAGTAATTTCATTTTAATATAACTCGGTAATTTTCAATTTTACCTGTGATTTTAATTTAATATATTTTCTTTAATTAAGTCGATACATTGCAATGCATCGTCATCAAAAACTCACAATTCTTGCTCGTCTACAATCCCTTCTCGGAATCTCAATCTTCTCCTCGTACGATGCGATCTCGCCTCCTTCCATGAAGAGCGCGAGCTCCTTCGCTCGATCCCCACCATTGTTTCTGCAGATCCCGTCCCCTTTCGGTCGTCCTCTCCATGGCGCCGCCGCTCAGGATCGTGACCGGCTCCCGCGACGAGGAGAGCGGCGTCGCCGAAGCTTCTCTTACGCCTAAGAAGATTCCTAGGGCCGAGTCCAGGATTCCGCTGACGCGGTGGGAGGCAGCGGCGGCGGCGGCCATCTTCCTGGTCTTCTGCGTCGGGCTGTTCTGCATCTTCCTAACCATGCCCGAGGCGGAGTACGATAAGATCCTAAAGTTGCCGCGGAACCTGTCAGATCTTCGCGTCCTCAAGTAAGCTCTCCATAGCTGCTTTCATTGGTTTGCGTGAAATCAATAGCACGTTGTGCAAAGGGTAAAAACGCTTTTGTGTTATCTTCCTCGTGCACTACGTTATGCGGTGTTGTGTGGTTCCTTATGTTTACCATGATTTAACTAGCAATGCCAAATGTATCGGTAAGACCTCATTTAATTAGGATCAGGAAACAAATTTGAACCAATCTTCTCCACTTATGAAGATTTCAATTAACATGTGGCCAATTGTTTTAATGGTTTTGATATGGTATTTTAGAACTCCGTAACTATCTAAGATTTGCTAATGGTACTGAAATCAGGTTATTCAAAGTTAACCCTCGTAGATTCGTAGTGTAGGGATCCAGGAATTCCTCTAATTTAATTCAATTATTTATGGTCAGCTTACTTTTATTATTGCTCTAAAATCCATTTAAAAATAAATAAAAGTACCTTTCGAAGCACAGGAAATCTTTTATGTCTATGCTCGGGTTAGAGTTAGCATCACAGGATACGTGACATAACGGTGAAACATGAGCTTAATATCATAACAACCACATAATAAAAACATAGGAAGAGAGAGGGGAGCAACTAGATTACTCCATTGCCATTAACTTTGTGTCAACATGCTCGTTCATAGCTGTGGCACTCCTAGGCATAATTCTCATCTTGAGTACCTTTAGCGCTTCTAAGCACACATAATTCTCATATAAGACATGCTTGTAATCTTGTAACCTTGTAACCTTAACTTTGATGTTGAGCGAAGTTCCTATCTTTGAAACCCCTTTGAAAGTCAGAAGCATAAGGCAACCCCATATGGTGAAGCTATTTTGGTAGATCAACTAGACCAATGCTAACCTCTGTACTTTCAACTGATGTAAGGTATTCTTAATTCTCTACTTTGAGATTTGAGAATGGGCTCACAAAAGCTTGCCCAACAAAAGACATCTGAGATAGAGAAGAGAAAACCTAAAACCTTTTGTATCTTGACTAACAACTTTTCTTAATGTATAGCTTGGTCGTTGCCCCTTTAGCAATGTAAGACTTGAAACAAGTCAAGAGCATCCACATACTAATGCAATTTAGATTTGTGGTCGATCAAACCTAGGTCCAAAGGTGATCCTGCCAACCTTAAAGGATTCAAACTTCACTGCAAGGAGGGAGAGTGGGAACTGTCTGCTCTGCTCTAACACCTAAGGAAGAGGAAGGATCGAAAGTTATACCAAGCTTCCTCCCTTTGATGATTAAGTCTATTGGGGATCTCTGGACAATGATTGAAGAAAGGTAGATATAAGAGAATGAAGAAAAATGTGTGACTTGAACCAAAGAAGAAAGAGTGGAAGAAGCCCCTTCTTTTTATCTGTTCCCCACAGGTGGGTTTATACCAATACATGCAGGAGATAGTGCCATGTGGGCAATTGACAAGTTGCCTTCATTAAATGTCGATATGTGCTTTCTTGTGCTTCATTTTGTTTGATAAATTTCTTGTGCTATTTTTGAAAAATTGGAGAACAACTCTATCTACATGATCTCACCTTTGCTGCCTCTTGTGCGGCCCACTTATTGGTTATCCTTCCCAAATTGATTAGCACCAGTCACCCAGTCTAATTATTCAGTATATATATATATATATATATATATATATATATATATATATCCATTATCTCTACTGAGTTTGAGATCAAGAGGTTGGCTTACTGCTCAAAATGGAAAGTAGCTTGCTTTGCCAAATCGTTATCTTCTTCTTTATTTGTGCTATCTCCTTACACTTAGATTTATGTGCTATCCACTTTAGCGTGCCAAGGTGCATGTTACAAATAGTTTCGCTTCATTACCTAACAAACAAAGATACTTTAGTTTTCATCCCCTTCAACTTGTTCTCTTAATTAATTCAGTTTTGTTTTTCTCCTTGTTTATTTTGTTTTACAGAGAAAATCTGGCAGTATATGCAAGAGATTACGAAGCCAAATTTATACTAGGATATTGTTCTATCTACATCTTTATGCAGACATTCATGATACCTGGCACAATATTCTTGTCATTGCTTGCTGGTGCTCTTTTTGGGGTCATTAAAGGTGTTATGCTGATTGTATTTTCTGCAACATCCGGTGCCTCTTCCTGCTATTTTCTTTCCAAGTTAATTGGCAGGCCTTTGGTCAGCTGGATGTGGCCTGAAAGGTTGAGATTTTTCCAAGCAGAGGTAGAAGTGATTTCTTATGTATGATTCTTTGTATTTCAGTTCCTGAGTGGTAACTACTTGCATCTTGGTTCCTGAATGGCATTTACTTGTACTTCTAACATGTTAAGTTCTATAAACTCCTACAGTAATTGGTAAGCAATTTGTTCATTGTAGATCTGTTTCTTGTTTGTGGATGCAGATAGTAAAACGCAGAGAAAAGCTGCTAAACTACATGCTATTTTTGAGGATAACTCCATCTTTGCCCAACACATTTATAAATTTGGCATCTCCAATTGTTGACGTACCTTTCCGTATTTTCTTCCTGGCAACATTGGTTGGCCTTATTCCAGCATCTTATGTTACTGCCAAAGTAAGTTTCTCTTTGATGTACTAGAATTTAGCCATTTTGTGATAGTGTTTGTTTACACATTTCACTATCCTCTTTATCTTATTTAGCTTATGTAGCCAATAGGCTTCTCTTGTCTGTGACGGGTGGTATGGGATTGGAATCCTAGGTAGAGTCTCCACAAATCAAGATTTTGAAAACTGATCTCTCTTGCCTTGTACGGGCAATATGTATTGGTATGAAATCAGGACGTCGGTACATTGGGTATGTACTTTGTTGCATACCAACATTTATATAGGGCCCTGCCGCTGCCATCCAGTGCTCGCACTGGCATCCAAAACCATTTGATATAGGTGTGTCTGCATCCACATACCTAAGTCTTGTATTGGATTGTCATGGATGCATAGTATGCCCATCAAACGATAAGGGCAGGGGACTACATATGGGGTGGTATACAAGGACCATGCATAGAATTCCTATACGTGTGTGTTAGTAACTACTGTTGAGGCTTAACTCAGATTCTATAGCCTATTAGTGTGTGAAATTTGACTTCTTATGCACATAAAATGTAGAGTTATGGAAGGTGGCACTACATACGGGGTGGTATACAAGGACCATGCATAGAATTCCTTCATTGTAAGTTGCAGGCAGCTTACAGTGAAGGAGAGTGGAGAGAGGGGGGAGGGTTGTTAGTGGGTGGGCTGAGTTAGTGAAGTGGGAAGCAGGAGGAGAGCACATGAAAGCAAACAGGGCGGGAGTTGACAACTAGGATCGGATTAAATTGCATTATTGCTAGGTTAAATAGATGTAGTTATATTTCATTCGTTCAAAGAGATATAGCATATTAACTCTTTGCAATTATGAACATAAGGTGTTAACATATTCTAACTTAACATGAGGTAACGAGTCATTTTTGTTCTAACATGTGGTAGCAACATATTTTATTATTTGAATTCTAACATGTTAATTTACCTCACTATCACATAGTGTGATGCCCCCGATACTAGGATATTTATCCTTATGTTTTTTTATATATGTGATCACGTCTCAACGTGCGTCACTTGGACGATAGAGTCCATGACCTGGCACAAGTTTCGATTGCAGCTAGACTCAGATTATTTATATATAGGGATCTTCTCCTTACGCATGAGACCCCCGATGGACTGTGGGTGTACTCATATCATTAGGGAGACACTGATGGATTAGTATTCTCATTGTGCCAGGGTAACCACACTGATGGACTAGTGTGTGCATCTGCTCGATGGATTGAGTAGATGGACTTACGCTCGATGGACTGAGCGGACTGACGCAGTAAGCCGCCTGGCGACGAAACTATGTAGTGTGCCAGTTGGGTGTGTCCTTCCGAGTAGGCTCTGAACCATCGTGTTCCGACGGCAAGACTGTGGCCGAGACCACGAACTGATGTGCGAGGGTGAGCGACCACAAGTCTTGGAGCGCGAAAGCATACTGACTTGTGGGAGCGAGCCTGGCGCGCGGAAGCGTGACACGACATAGGTCTAGCTTGGATATGGGGTTTGGACCGAAAGAGTTAGGCACACTACGAGGCGTTGATACTGATCTCGGCGGTAGGACGCCAGTGCCCGATAGACGGGTGCGGGGGAGACTGAGGACAGGGAGACGATGGACGCATCATAGTACTTGGATATGTCAAACTATGTCGGCTTATTGACCCAGGTTGGGTAGCTGCTGGTTGATCCAGTAGCTTGTTTGGTCGAGGATTGGGGCGACATATGTCGCTGTGGGCAATCGAATCAGGGCGGCCCTGCTCTCCGACTTGGTCTAGATTGGTGAGGGTGAGACAGGGGTGGTACCCTGGCTCAAGGGCTAGCCGGTTTGGACACTGGCGTAAGCTGACTCCCTCCCCCGCAAGATATTGTTATGCTGGCCCAGGACGGACGCCACAAAGAGAGGATTGAGGAGGCGACTAGTACCTATGTGGAGTTGAGATTGACTTAAGTGGATTGTAACTTAGAGGAGTGAGTTGTTGGACTTAGCAAGTCCGCATTTATTTTAACTTGGGATTTGAAGTTGCTGAAACTTGATTTAGAGGACTTTGAAGATTGTGATGTGATTGGAGTCTCTCCTTTGTGCGTTGGCAGCTTCTTCTTGTTGGCGGACCGCGTACATGTGTACTGGCAGCTCTATTCTCAGGGGTTGCAATCCTCCATGCTGGTTCTACACAAGTGATTTTTGAGAAGGATTTTGCTAGAGATTTCTCAGGTGATGAGTGACACGGTTTTCCTTGTTGCCGATGATCCTCTTTCTCTGGTCAATGTCGCAGCTCTCCTCTTTCCAAGCTAGACTCCAGGTTTCGGCCTGGAGGTGCTGAGTGTCCATCCGCAAGGCTTGCTCGTCCAGCTTTCCTTAGCTGCTGACGAGTGCTCCAGTTGCCACACGCTTTGGCGTGGCTGGAGAGCTGGGTTTTGGGAACCCCAAGGGGCGGCGATGCCTGCACTTTCTACCTCCTGGGGTTGTTTTTGTTGGCTGGTCTTCTTGGATGCTGATAATGGCTGGTTCTCTTCTTACCTGAGTTATGGTGGAGCAGCCCACTAAGGGCTAGGTAACACTTCTTTCCTACTCTTTGCTTACTGGGTTTCTGGCATTGGAGTCTTGGTTCTTGTATGCTAGGTTTTCCCATTGATTCACGTATATCGGATCTCATGTCTTGCGAGTGTGCTCTTTCTTTTATGCCATTGTTGGGCCAGGTCGTGTCCCTATATCTATATGCTGTTGATGTGGTTTTAAAGGCCAGGTCGTGCCTTATTTTACTCCTCGGTTTTGCTGGTTTTCTTCCCTGACTTCCGTTGGTTTTGTGGCTAGACATATATATGCTGAATGTTGCTAGCTTCTTTGTGTATGTTTGAGCTAGTATGCTATTTGCTGCTGTCCCAATTGGGTAGATGAGTGAGGGTACTTGAATACCCTACTACTCCACTCTCCGGCTACCTTCTAGGTTTGCTTGTAATGGGAAGAGGAGTGAGGTTTGTATCTATGTGAGGGGGTGTGATCTTGTAAGAGAAATAATGGGCTGATAAAACATAAAAGAGTACCGAAAAGAGAGATTTGAACAAGGGATGGTTTGGGTTGAGTGTCATTGTGAAATCTACTCGTTTGGCTGGGTTATAGAGAGTGAGTGAGGTTTTGGTTTCTTCTCTAAGGTAGCCTTACCCATTCTCGTCCGCTTGCTGGTAGGTGATTCTGGCTCCCTTAAAAAAAAAATATAGGGAGTATCTTTGTCTGTAACAGCTGGTATCAGAGCAGACTATCAGCGAGTTCACAGCCGTGGCACAGAGTAATGGAGACTAGAAAGGATGAGAGAGGAAAGACAATGGATGGTCAGCCTTCCTCATCTTCCAAGGCTACGGCCAAGAGTCGGTTGGATCGAATTGATGTCATTATAAGAGATGAGGAAGAGTTAGAAGGAAATACACTAGCCCAATGCATTCTTGACTTGAGGAGGATATAGCTCTTCACTTGGATGAGGAAGTGGACAGACTCACTTCCATCATTGGCGAGACTAGTTCGGCTCTTGATGTTGCAAATGCTAGGATTGCAACTTTAGAAGAAGTTGTAGCTCAATCCTCTCGGATAGTTACCCCTGTGGCGGCCACACCCTGCCTGCTCTTTCTAGGCGGAAGATTCTAGAGCCATCTAAATTCAATGGTGATTGAGAAGCTAAAGGGGTAGAGAATTTTCTATGGGACATGGAGCTTTATTTTGATGCAGCTTGTATACCACTGGATGAGCAAGTCTCCACATGTGCTGCATACCTTACTGACGACGCCAAGGTATGGTGGAGGACTGAGGTTGCTCCAATCATTGGTGAGGGCCGCAGTAGTACTATGACTTGGAATGAGCTCAAGTCAGAAATCAAGCGGATATTTATTCCTAAAATCTCTGCTAGGGTAGCTCGAGATAGATTACTCCAGTTGAGATATACTACTTCTGTGAGAGATTATGTTAAGGCTTATGGTTGCCTTATGATGGAAATCCCCGTGCTGGAGGAGGACAGCAGAATTTATCATTTCATATATGGCCTTCAGCCATGGGCTCAGTTGGAGCTAAAGAGACAAAAGCTCCAAGACCTACAGTCAGCCTATGCTGCATGACTCACTTACTGATTTGAAAGGGGCAAGGTCCCAAGGACTCAAACCACAACATAGTTCCTTTGTTGGGAAGCCAAAACCCCAGGGATCTATGTGGATTAAGAAGGGGATGACCCCTAGACGAGATTGTCCGGCTGGATCTTTTAAGCCGAGACCAGTTGTTATAGAAGGGAAGTGGCCAGAAAATCATAAGCTGCATTTTGATTCTACATCTTCACCTATTGTTAGGTGCTTTATTTGTGGGGGTCTTCACTATGCCTATGCTTGTCCGAAGAAACAAACGGCGAATGCAATGGTTGTGGAGAAGAAAAAAGAACTTGAAGAGCCTGTGTATCTAAGTCCTATGGTGCTAGAGGTAGCACCAAAGAAGGGGAAATAGGTTATGAGACTATTTGCCTCCTATTTTGTGATATCATGAGATCTCTTTGACATGATTTTTGCATGATGTATGTAGTGGGCTGCCTTTATTGGCGTTTTGGCGATTTGTATATATTGATGTTTTTATGATGGATATGGCTTATTGGATGGATTTGGTTTTCATTCATGGGCTATGTTAATATCTTATGAGAGATGGACTTCTCAAGGATTTTCTCTTATTGGTGTTATTTATCCCTCCAGTCGCCGTTTGAGCGAGGGAGAATGTGACACCCCCGATACTTGGATATTTATCCTTATGATTTTTCATATATGTGATCACGTCTCGCCCTTAGACGTGCGTCACTTAGACGATAGAGTCCAGGACCTGGCACGAGTTTCGGTTATAGTCGGACTCAGATTATTTATATATGGGGATCCCCTCCTTACTCATGAGACCCTCGATGGATTGTGGGTGTACTCATATCATTAGTGAGACACTGATGGACTAGTGTGGGCATTTGCTCAATGGACTGAGTAGATGGACTTACGCTCGATGGACTGAGCGGACTGACGCGGTAAGCCGCTTGGGGATGAGACTATGTAGTGCGCCAGTCGGGTGTGTCCTTTCGAGTAGGTCCCGGACCGTCGTGTTCCGACGGCAAGACTGTGGCCGAGACCACGAACTGATGTGCGAGGGTGAGCGACCACAAGTCTTGGAGCGCGAAAGCGTACCGACTTGTGGAAGCGAGCATGGCGTGCGGAAGCGTGGCATGACACAGGTCTAGCCTGGATATGGGGTTCGGGCGGAAAGAGTCAGGCACACTACGAGACATTGATACTGGTCTCGGCGGTAGGACGCTAGGGCCCGATAGACGGGTGCAGGAGAGACTGAGGACAGGGAGACGATGGACGCATCGTAGTATCTGGATACATCGAACCATGTCGGCTTATTGGCCTAGGTTGGATAGCTGCCGGTTGATCTAGTAGCTCGTTTGGTCGAGGACCGGGGCGACATACGTTGCTATGGGGAGTCGGATCAGGGTGGCCCTGCTCTCCGACTCGGTCCAGATTGGTGAGAGTGAGACAGGGGTGGCACCCTGGCTCAAGGGCTAGCCGGTTTGGACATTGGCGTAAGCTGACTCCCTCCCCTGCAGGATATCGTTATGCTGGCGCAGGATGGACGCCACGGAGAGAGGATTGAGGAGGTGACTAGTACCTATGTGGAGTTGAGATTGCTTAAGTCTTAAGTGGATTGTAACTTAGAGGAGTGAGCTGCTGGATTTAGTAAGTCAACATTTATTTTGATTTGGGATTTGAAGTTGCCGAAACTTGATTTGGAGGACTTTGCACATTATGATGTGATTGGAGTCTCTCCTTTGTGCGTTGGCAGCTTCTCCTTGTTGGCGTACATGTGTGCTGGCAGCTCTATTCTCAGGGGTTGCAATCCTTCTCCATGCTGGTTCTACATAGGTGATTTTTGAGAAGGATTTTGCTAGAGATTTCTCAGGCGACGAGTGACACGGTTTTTCTTGTTGCCGATGATCCTCCTCCTCTTTCCAAGCTAGACTCCAGGTTTCAGCCTGGAGGTGCTGAGTGTCCATCTGCAAGGCTTGCTCGTCTAGCTTTCTTTAGCTGTTGACAAGTGCTCCAGCTGCCACATGCTTTGGCGTGGCTGGAGAGCTGGGTTCTGGGAACCCCAAGGGGCGGCGATGCCTGCACTTCCTACCTCCTGCGGTTGTTTTTGTTAGCTGGTCTTCTTGGATGCTGATATTGGTTGGTTCTCTTCTTAGCTGAGATATGGTGGAGCAGCCCACTAAGGGCTAGGTAACACTTCTTTCCTACTCTTTGCTTATTGGGTTTCTGGCATTGGAGTCTTGGTTCTCATATGCTGGGTTTTCCCATTGATTCACGTATATCGGATCTCATGTCTTGCCGAGTGTGCTCTTTCCTTTATGCCATTGTTGGGCCAGGTCGTGCCCCTATATCTATATGTTGTTGATGTGGTTTTAAAGGGCAGGTTATGCCTCATTTTGCTCCTCGGTTTTATTAGTTTTCTTTCCTGTCTTCCGTTGGTTTTGTGGCTAGACATATATATGCTGAATGTTGCTAGTGTGACGGCCCCGATACTTGGAAGTGATTCTTTATGATTTTCTTATGGTTTCTTCATGTGATCACGTCTCGCCCTTAGGCGTGGATCACTTGGGCAATATTGTCCAGGACTTGGCACGAGTTCGGTTGTAGCTGGACTTAGATTATTTATATATGAGGATCCTCTCCTTATTCTTGAGACCCCCGAAGGACTGTGGGCGTACTCATAATATTATTGAGACACTGAAGGACTAGTGTTCTCATTGTGCCAAGGTAACCACACTGATGGACTAGTGTGAGCATTCGCTCGAAGGACTGAGTGGATGGATTTATGCTCGATGGATTGAGCGGACCGATGCAATAAGTCGCCTAGCGACGAGACTATGTAGTGCACCAGCCGGGTGTGTCGTTCCGAGTAGGCCATGAGCTGTCGTGCTCCAATGGCTAGATTATGGACGACACCATGAACTGATGTGCGAGGGCGAGCGACCACGGGTCTTGGAGCGCGAAAGCGTACCGACTTGTGGGAGCGAGCCTGGCACACGAAAGCGTGGCACGACACAATTCTAGCCTAATCACGAGATCAGGCCGAAAGAGTTAGGCGCATTACGAGGTGTTGATACTAATCTCGGTGGTAGGACGCTAGGGCCCAGGATACGGGTGCGGGGGAGATTGAGGCTAGGGAGACGATGGACGTACCTGGACCATGTCGGCTTATTGACCCATATTGGGTAGTTGCTGGTTGCACTAGTAGCTCGTCTGGTCGTGGACCGGGGCGACATGAGTTGCTAAGGGCAATCGGATCAAGGGTGGCCCTGCTCTCTGATTCGGTCTAAGGTGAGGGTGAGTCAGAGGTGGCAGTCTGGCTCAAGGGCTAGTCGATGTGAGGACCTGGCATAGCTGATTCCCTCCCGCGAGTTTATACATATTGCTAGGCTTTGTTGGTCGACATAGAGAGAGGTGATTGAGGAGGCTGCCAAGATGTTGATGCATATGGATCAAAGGTAAGTTGGGATTTTGACTTATTTTGACCAGCATTCTTACCTATTTGTGGGTTAAGTTTAGCTGGATTGCACAAAAGCAAAATCCCAGCATTTTTAGCCTCTGGGCTGAGACTTGGAGGAGGGAGGCGTGACACCTAGCTCTCTCTTGGCAGCAGCTCTTACTCTCTCTCGTGTGATTGGGTCCAGGAGGCGACTCCTGGGCGATTTTCGGTCGCCAACTCTAGGGCTTCCTCGTTCGGTCCCTTCCAACCACCGACGAGGCTTCTGGAAGTCAGCTTGGGTCCTTGGCTCGAGCCCAGAAGAGCAGAGCTCACTAGTGGGCTCAAAGGGCGGTAACGCTTGATTCTTCCTACCACCCGTGGGTTTTCCTCTGGCTAGAGTTTATTTGGAGTCCTTCTGTTTCTTCTATCTTGGGCTGGGCCTTCTGCAGCTGATTGCCTTCCTTTGTGGAAGTGTGGAGGTTCTGTGCGTGAGCAACATCTCTGAATGGATCAGCCCTAACTTGGGCTAGGTATACTATTTTCACTCTCTTGGATACGTAAATTTTCTTGGAGTTCCTTGTTGGCTTCCTGACTGATTTGGGTGAGGGGGTACCTCTTCCCGTGTCTTGCTTTGCATAAGGCCTTTATTCTGTCTTTCTCGTTGATGTATTTCAAGGCTATGTCGAGCCTTGCTAATGCTGCGGTTTTAGTTTTTCTATACTTGTGGTAGATGAACCGAGCTCTAGTTCTGGGTTGATTTTGTTGTCCGGTTTTCAAGTTGCTTTCCTGGCCATTTTGCATGACTGATTTGTGCATTGTGCATTGTGCCATTCTCGCTGCTTGGATATTATTGTTACTGTGGAGCCGCTGTTATTCTTGCCGAGGTGCTCGAACACCTCAAGTTTCGATATTGTTTTGTCCAGGTTTGTATGGGAAGAGAGGTGTGAGGAAATTATGTAGAGAGAAATGGAATGTGTGTGCTGTAAATTTGTATAAGTGGGCTAAAAGAATGAGGGGTGAGCTGGAAAGAAAAACAAATAAGAGAGAGTAGTGAGGGTTGGGCTGGGGAGGTTTGGGCTGTGAGTTTAGTTGATGTAAGGCCAATTCGTTGGCTGGGTTGAAGTGAGGAAGAGTGTCATTGATGTAAATCTTGGAATCTTTATCCAATTCCCTCACTACCCGCTTGCTTCCAGTTGGTTCTAAACCTGTGGTTTGAAGGAAAAATTTGGTATAAAAGTTCTGCCCGTAACCGCTGGTATCAGAGCCGGGCTGGCAGCAAGTTATACATCAACCACATAATTATAGAGTTTTTCATTTGCTACCTTCTAGAAGTTGATCCGGGGGCTCTTCTCTTGTGTTGATTGATAATGAAGACTAGGAAGGATAAGAAAGGAAAATCAAAAGAAGGTCAGCCTTCCCCATCTTCGAGAGTTACTGCTAAGAGTCGTCTAGATCATATTGATGCTATCATAGGAGATGAGGAAGAGCTAGAAGGGAACACATTGGCCCAGTGTATTTTGGATTTGAGAGGGTTAGCTCTTCACTTGGATGAGGAGGTGGATCGGCTCACTTCCACCCTTGGTGTGACTAATGCTGCACTTGAAATTGCAAATACCAGGATCGCAATCTTAGAGGAGGTTGTGGCTCAGTCCTCTCAGCTAGTTAACGCTGTTGCTGCCCCACCACAGTTTGCTCCTTCCAGGAGGAAGATTCCAGAACCATCAAAATTTAACGGTGATCGTGAAGCAAAAAGGGTGGAGAATTTTTTGTAGGACATGGAGCTTTATTTTAATGCCGCCCGTATACCACTAAAGGAGCAGGTCTCCACATGTGCTGCATACCTTACTGATGATGCCAAGGTATGGTGGAGGATCGAGGTTGCCTCAGTTATTGGCGAGGGCCATAGCAGCACTATGACTTGGGTTGAGCTCAAGTTAGAAATCAAGCAGAGGTTTATTCTTGAAAAGTCTACTTGGGCGGCCAGAGACAGGTTACTCGAGTTGAGACATACCACTTATGTGAGAGATTATGTTAAGGCTTATGCTGGCCTTAGATGGAAATTCCTGTGATGGAAGAGGACAATAGACTTTATGAGATTATGTTAAGGCTTATGCTGGCCTTAGATGGAAATTCCTGTGATGGAAGAGGACAGTAGACTTTATCACTTTATACATGGTCTTCAGCCATAGGCTCAATTGGAGCTAAAGAGACAGAAGCTCCAAGATCTGCAGTCAGCTTATGCTGCAGCTGATTCACTTACAGATTTGAGAGGGGAGAGACGCCAAGGACTTAAGTCAGCCCACTTCTTTTGCTATGAGGCCAAAACCCCAAGGATCTATGTGGCTGAAGAAGGGGATGACCCCTAGGCGAGATGGTCCGGGTGCAACCTTTAAGGCGAGACCGGGTGTTACAGAAGGGAAGCGGCCAGAGAATCACAAGCCGCGTTCTGATTCTACTTTTACACGTACAGTTCGGTGTTTTATTTGTAGTAGTCCTCACTTTGCTAGTGTTTGCCCAAAGAAACAGACGGCTAATGCAATGGTTGTAGAGAATGACAAGGAATTTGAAGAACCTATGATTTTAAATCCTTTGGTGCTAGAGGTAAAACCAAAGAAGAGGAAATAGGTCATGGACTTGGATTTTGGTATGATGTATACGGTGGATCATTTTGTTGGTATTTTTGATGATTGTATATATTGACACTTATAACGTATATGGCTTTTGGGCGGATTTGGGTTTCATTCGTGGATCATATTAGTATCTTGGGAGAACTGGACTTCTCAAAGTTATTCTATTATCCAGCCGCCCCCCGGCGACTTCTTTGGGCGGGGGAGAATGTGACGGCCCCGATGCTTGGACGTGATTCTTTATGATTTTCTTATGGTTTCTTCATGTGATCACGTCTCGCCCTTAGGCGTGGATCACTTGGACAATATTGTCCAGGACTTGGCATGAGTTCGGTTGTAGCTGGACTCAGATTATTTATATATGGGGATCCCCTCCTTATTCTTGAGACCCCCGAAGGACTGTGGGCGTACTCATAATATTATTGAGACACTGAAGGACTAGTGTTCTCATTGTGCCAAGGTAACCACACTGATGGACTAGTGTGGGCGTTCGCTCGAAGGACTGAGTGGATGGATTTATGCTCGATGGACTGAGCGGACCGATGCAATAAGTCGCCTAGCGACGAGACTATGTAGTGCACCAGCCGGGTGTGTCGTTCCGAGTAGGCCATGAGCTGTCGTGCTCCAATGGCTAGATTATGGACGACACCACGAACTGATGTGCGAGGGCGAGCGACCACGGGTCTTGGAGCGCGAAAGCGTACCGACTTGTGGGAGCGAGCCTGACACACGGAAGCGTGGCACGACACAATTCTAGCCTAATCACGAGATCAGGCCGAAAGAGTTAGGCGCATTACGAGGTGTTGATACTAATCTCGGTGGTAGGACGCTAGGGCCCATGATACGGGTGCGGGGGAGATTGAGGCTAGGGAGACGATGGACGCATCGTCATACCTGGGTCAATCGAACCATGTCGGTTTATTGACCCATATTGGGTAGTTGCTGGTTGCACTAGTAGCTCGTCTGGTCGTGGGCCGGGGCGGCATGAGTCGCTAAGGGCAATCGGATTAGGGGTGCCCCTGCTCTCCGATTCGGTCTAAGGTGAGGGTGAGTCAGAGGTGGCAGTTTGGCTCAAGGGCTAGTCGGCGTGAGGACCTGGCATAGCTGATTCCCTCCCGCGGGTTTATACATATTGCTAGGCCTTGTTGGTCGACATAGAGAGAGGTGATTGAGGAGGCTGCCAAGATGTTGATGCATATGGATCAAAGGTAAGTTGGGATTTTGACTTATTTTGACCAGCATTCTTACCTATTTGTGGGTTAAGTTTAGCTGGATTGCACAAAAGCAAAATCCTAGCATTTTTAGCCTCTGGGCTGAGACTTGGAGGAGGGAGGCGTGACACCTAGCTCTCTCTTGGCAGCAGCTCTTACTCTCTCTCGTGTGATTGGGTCCAGGAGGCAACTCCTTGGCGATTTTCGGTCGCCAACTCTAGGGCTTCCTCGTTCGGTCCCTTCCAACCACCGACGAGGCTTCCGGAAGCCAGCTTGGGTCCTTGGCTCGAGCCCGGAAGAGCAGAGCTCACTAGTGGGCTCAAAGGGCGGTAACGCTTGATTCTTCCTACCACCCGTGGGTTTTCCTCTGGCTGGAGTTTATTTGGAGTCCTTCTACTTCTTCTATCTTGGGCTGGGCCTTCTGCAGCTGATTACCTTCCTTTGTGGAAGTGTGGAGGTTCTGTGCGTGAGCAACATCTCTGAATGGATCAGCCCTAACTTGGGCTAGGTATAATACTATTTTCATTCTCTTGGATACGTAGATTTTCTTGGAGTTCCTTGTCGGCTTCCTGACTGATTCGGGTGAGGGGGTACTTCTTCCCGTGTCTTGCTTTGCTTAAGGCCTTTATTCTGTCTTTCTCGTTGATGTATTTCAAGGCCATGTCGAGCCTTGCTAATGCTGCAGTTTTAGTTTTTCTATACTTGTGGTAGATGAACCGAGCTCTAGTTCTGGGTTGATTTTGTTGTCTGGTTTTCAAGTTGCTTTCCTGACCATTTTGCATGACTGATTTGTGCATTGTGCCATTCTCGCTGCTTGGATATTATTGTTACTGTGGAGCCGCTGTTATTCTTGCCGAGGTGCTCGAACACCTCAAGTTTCGATATTGCTTTGTCCAGGTTTGTATGGGAAGAGAGGTGTGAGGAAATTATGTAGAGAGAAATGGAATGTGTGTGCTGTAAATTTGTATAAGTGGGCTAAAAAACATGGGGTGAGCTGGAAAGAAAAACAAATAAGAGAGTAGTGAGGATTGGGCTGTGAGTTTAGTTGATGTAAGGCCAATTCGTTGGCTGGGTTGAAGTGAGGAAGAGTGTCATTGATGTACATCTTGGAATCTTTATCCAATTCCCTCACTACCCGCTTGCTTCCAGTTGGTTCTAAACCTGTGGTTTGAAGGAAAAATTTGGTATAAAAGTTCTGCCCGTAACAGCTAGCTTCTTTGTGTATGCTTGAACTGAGTATGCTGTTTGCTGCTGTCCCAATTGGGTAGATGTGTGAGGGTACTCGAATACCCTTCTACTCCACTCTCCGGCTACCTTCTAGGTTTGCTTGTATTGGGAAGAGGAGTGAGGTTTGTATCTGTGTGAGGGGATGTGATCTTGTAAGAGAACTAGTGGGCTGATAAAACATAAAAGAGAACAGAAAAGAGAGATTTGAATAAGGGATGGTTTGGGTTGAGTGTCATTGTTGTGAAGTCAACTCGTTTGGCTGGGTTATAGCAAGTGAGTGAGGTTTTGGTTTCTTCTCTAAGGTAGCCTTGCCCATTCTCGTTCGTTTGCTGGTAGGCGATTCTGGGCTTCCTTAGAAAAAATATAGGGAGTATCTTTGTCTCTAACACATAACACACTTTAACTTTGGGAATGAACAGTTAGTTTATGAAAAATAATAAACAATGTCATTTAGGCATTATCTTGAGAGTTCATGATGTAAATAGTAATGCAAGCAATGGCCTACTCTAAGATATATCGGTACTGGAAGGCTTGAAGGTAGAATCTTACTCATGCTAATTTTGCTATTTTAGGTGACAAAAGATTTGCTTTTGGTTTTTGCACATATGTTTAGGGAACCTAATTACGTAAAACGATGAGATAAAATATCTTCCCTCTTGAGCGTTAAAGTTGAATATAGTTGGTATACAACCCTTGTTGCTTGTAAAATGATCTAACTTTGTACTTTTTCAAAATGATCTCAGAATTCTCATTATGAGTTGGTGATCATGTACTATGATAATCAGACAATATATTTCTAGTAATCTAGTTTTTTGAGAAAGAATTGGGCTGTCACTTTACTATGGATGTTATGAAAATCTAAAATATCTACTCTTATTAAATCTTCTTAATGTCAACTTATTGATTTTCAACAAACCACTTGCTACTTTCTGTACGATGTGTTATAGGCATTATATGTATTGTATTGGCACTTTACTCTTTGTATGATATGTTTTTAGTTTGTTGCAACGTTATTAAGTTACCTGAAGGGGCGCTTGAGACTAGACTGGTCTTGTTGTTGGTTTGGCAACATGCTCTTTTGAAGCTTGTGGTTGTAGTCTATATAAAAGTGCAGTTTGATGAGGGTGGGATGTGACCTCAAGATTTTATTATCAACAACAAAGGTTCTTATTGGTTAACCTATCTGACACCTTCCTAGTACAACCGTTTGCTATATACTATTTAGGCTATAAACTAGTACGTCACCTGCATGTCTACAAATGCAGTAGTCCGATAAGCAGTCCCATCCTTTTCCAATGTTGGGGGTGATAATTACTTACTAAATGTCATAGTGGATAACATGCTGGCCCCCTACATATATGTACCTCATACTCGGAAGAAAGATCCTTCACTTTGCTGTGCAACTCAAATTTATACTCAACTAGTTACATGTGATTTACCGAAGTTCACGCCATAGATTCTTACAAATATGCTACATCTATGCAAATAAAAACTTTCTCCTTCCGGGCTGACCTTAAACTTTCTATGCTATTAATCATCACAGATTTTAATCTTCTGCAGGCTGGCCTTGCTCTTGGGGACTTGAAATCAGTTAGGGATCTGTATGACTTCAAGACATTGGCAGTTCTGTTCCTTATTGGTTTTATCTCCATACTTCCGACAGTTCTGAAAAGAAAGCGGACATATGAATGAAGGTGCCACGAGTTTTTGCTTTTCTTAATGTCGCTCACAGTGAATGGAGCTTGAGGGGCAGATAGTGAGACTAAGGGTAAAGATGTTCTTTTTGGCAATGGTTACCAAAATCTGGCCATGCCGTAGCATGTAACTAGTTTCTTAAAGTCGCCAATTATTTTGGAGAAAGAGGAAGATATTTTGTAGAAGGGAAATGTAAAATTCTATTTGTGATGCAAAAATTCAACTTTTTCTTGTAGATATTGGCCTGTGCGCAAATGCGTTACAACAGAGCAATACTAATGGTAGCTTTGGTTGGTTCTTGTGCTATTGTATAAGTGTTGGATGATAGTGGATAATGAGATAACGCCAATATTTGTAGGACGGATGAGAGCGGGCTAGTTGGACATGAAGTTGGGTTATACTTGAGCTTTTTGTGTCGGGCTAAACTGCGAAAAAGGTTAACGACGTACTGAGGGATATTTAAAAATGTAACTCCTTTGATCGTGGAGATTCTATAACTAATGCGTTCTTCTTAATTAGATCAACTTCTTAAGTTCTCTGTCATCGTGCTTGGGTTCAATCGAATCATCCTTTAGGTTGATTATCATTTCTGTTTTCTAATGGTAATTCTATGGGTTGTAGGCACATCAGTCAATGAGGTTTCAATGACTATAGTTTGAAGGATTTTTTACGGACATTTTCTGTGGGCTCATCAAAGGGAATACATTTTAGGTGCCTTTCCACCATAACATACTTAATTACCTTCGTGAATTAGCACCATCCAATTGTTGTTATGCAATCTAGAACACCTAAAAAAAGAGAGATTTAAACAAAATTTAGGCATTCATATGGAGGATCCTTTATATTTATTAGGGGAGATAGGCCACATCATCTAGATGGGCAAACATATTCTTCTCCTTAAAAATTGATAGGACATTTATTGTAGTTTGAAAATAAAACAATATTAGCCGTTACGTATTTAAGACATAGAAGTCCAAAAAAATTTCCAGATAAAAATGTTATCTATGATTCTTAGGCAGGAGATATCTACAATATTCATATCCTTAAAATTACAAATCTTAAAATAAAGGACATATCTGCCTTGCATTAAGCTGCACACGTTATGGAAGATAAACGATATAAATATCTCCTAGCCTAAGAATCCTAAACAAAGACCACAGAACCAATTATCAACACTAGAGGATTTGGAAGGCGTCTTCAAGTAATTGCGACGACCGCACCACTCTCAAGTCTCTTAAATACAAATTTTTAGCTATCTTGAATTGCTAGGATGCTTTAGGATAACTTAGCCTTTAGCTCTCTCAATTTAGGTAGATGCCTCCCTTCAAAGTCTCTCATCCTTGCCATCAATCTGTTTATCTGGATATTCAGTTCCGGTCATAGCTTATATAAATCTTGCAGACTACTTAAAGACCACTCCACAGACGTCAGACTCAGTCCAGACTCAAATTTAAAGGAAAAAAAAAGGATTATTTAATTGGCAGCAAGTTTCATTTTTTTTTTTTTTTAAAAAAAATGCTTTTGGGCAGCATGCAGCATCCATACATAGATGTTTAGTAAATTATTCATGTAACTTTTGCTTTGCATCAGGAACTAACTTAAGGTAGCGTTGAGACCTTGTGGGCACTTGATCAAGACAAGTGATTGCTGATGCAAGCAAAAAATGTATTATAATCTTCTTGTTGCCATCCTAATGAATACAGCCATGCATATATACTTTTGTATTATACTTCAAAGCTACCTTTATGCTAAACACATCAGCCATTTATAAAGTAATGTATGATGATGTCTTTCTGACTTTTTCATCTGCTTAGCGCAGCTTCAAAGGTATGAGAACACCGGAGTCAAACTCAGCAAATCCTTTTAGATTTTTTAATAAATAAATTAACTTATTAACTTGATCAGTCGAATCATACGACCAAATTATTACAAAGCCAAAGATTACTATCTTGTTTAGCGGAATTATGCTTCGGTTAAATGATTCAATGGGCTTAAGATTGAATGATTCCCACTTGAAAGCTTTTGTTTTTGAGTGTGTGCACGCATTTAGATCATCGTCAGTCTGAAGTATTCTCCGCAGTCTGTTCTCAGTGGGGAAATTCAGAAGTGGATCCTTCAAAAGTGAGCGAGCAGTGATGGAGAAGGAAAGGCGTGCAAATCAAACGGTATAAAAGAGTGCAAAAGGGCGGTGAGATTACGGGAGCGGAGTGACGGCGGGCCCTGGTCGCCCAAAAGCTCGCCTTTTCCCCCTTGTACAAATACCACCCCACCCCGCTTCATCTTCTCCCATCTACCCACAGCCGAGCCGAGCCACCCTCGTGCCTCCCTTTCTAGTTGTGAGCAGCGGAGGACGAAAGGAGGAAGGCGGCGCCACCACCATTCTAACTCGCCTCTTCGTTCCTCCAAGATGTCGGTTGCTGTGCTGCAAACGCCCACCTTTCATTTGAACGAGTGCCGTCCAGTTGGACATATGGGCTGCCGTCCGGAAGAGCGACGCGAGACTAGAGATGGAAACGGCCAGTTGGACATATGGGCTGCCGTCCAAGGGATGAAAGCGGCCGCGGGTGATGCGCCGCCCCCGACGCCGCGCTATGTCCATCCCATGATGCGGCGGTCGTCGAGCGCGCTGGGCCTGATGAGTCTCCAGATGTGCACGGAGAGCCTCGGCTCGGAGACCGGCTCCAGCGACTTCTCGCTCTTTGACCACGACTTTGACCGCGGGTCCCCGGCCGAGCTCGAGGCTGAGCAAGAGGACGCGAGGCTCGAGTGCTGCGGAGATGACAGAGCGGAGGAGCGCGAGTCGCCGAGACGCAGGGCGGGGAAGCTCACATCGGTCAACTACCATTGTTCCATCGGTCGGAGGTCGCCTCCGAGGGCGTTCCCCCCGCCGCTGCCGTCCATCTCTCGACGCGACGGCCCCTGCCTCCACATGAGGCCTCACCGCCGCGACGGCCGCCTCGTCGTCGAGGCTGTGGTCGTTCCCTCGCGGAACTACCTCCACGCGCAGCGCCAGGACGGGCGCCTCCTCCTCTCCTTCGTCTACGCCGCCGTCAAAGATCCCAGCTCCGGCGATGTTGCCTCTCCCGACTCCGTCGCAGTTGAGCAACCAGAAGAGGTTCGCCAAGAATTGAACCTAGTGGAAGAGAATGAAGCGGTGGACGAAGCGCAAGTGGAAGCGGAAGACAAGAACTTCGATGAGGAAGAGGAGGAAGAGGAAGAAGAAGAAGAAGAAGAGGAAGAGGAGGAAGAAGAAGTGGAAGTGGTGAACAGAGGAACCGTGGTGGAGGTGAAGGTGAGCACACAACCCCAGCAACAGAGCGGCGGCATGAAGGTCCTCCGGTCCTCACTCGTCATCAACAAGTTCGTCGGAGGCACGCCAGCTGACATGGCCGGGAACGCCAGCAGCCAACTCCAAGCCAGTGCCACACCATCCGCTCCCATCCCTCGCCGACCGACCACCGCCACCACCGCGGCAGCCGCGGTGGCGTTGGCAGCCTCTACCCTCGTCCCCGACGGCGACGAATGTCGTCATCCTGCCCTCGACAGCAAGCTGCTCTTCACGGCCAAGCGACGCAATCGCGACGAGATGCTACACAGCATGCGGCGATGCAGCCAGCTGCGCCGGCCATGGTTCATTTGGGAGCCCTGTTGCATAGCTACCTCCACCTAAGCCGACCACATCAACTATGGCTTCCTATAACGCCATATTTTATCCACCAAACCAAGTCGACAATCATGAGCATTTAACATAATAATCGCCAACTTCTGATCACTGATCTCGTCCGGTAAATAAGTAATTAATCAGATGATATTGCAGAGAGCCTCTCACTGTTGCGCTACTGTAGTTATCTACTACCACCACCATTACTACTACTACTACCACCTAGCACCAGTGTCTCTGTTCTTGTCACTCTCATGTGGTCGCTTCCACATTGACACCATGAAGATAAATTAATGGACGATTTGATCTCTTTGCTTGTTCATGAGTGAAGTGTTCTCTGCTTGCTTGTGTTCCTCTTGATTCTGCAACTTGAATAGAATAATGCAGGCAATCCATCCAGCCGAAAGGTCATGCTTTGCTGTTTGCCAAAAGGATTTGACAGCAACGTTTGTTTGTTCTTTTCCTTCGCTGTGGAGCGTGGAGTAAAGCAATAACACAGCGCACAGATGTGGAGTTGCATAAAGCAATGGAAAACAGAGGACTGAACTGAACTTAAATCACAAGTACATCACACACAATGCATGAAATAATTTCTATTTGCATTGTGGAGACAAAAACACAAAAACCAGAACATTTTCCTTAATTAAGCAACAGATCATTCTGATAAAATATGAGTTCTTCATGTTGAAGCATCCGATCAAGTCCAAGAGAAATAAAGCAGCCAGCATTTGTGCTCACAGATGGATATCATGACATAAACAGAGGCTCAACTGAGATTAATTATATAATATTATTTCAAAGAATCCATGATCTGAACTCTAGCACTACTAAATTCAACATATTGTTTGTCAACTGATACCTATTCTTCTATTAAGTATCAGAAAAGGAAAAAAAAGACAAAAGAGAAGAGTAGCTAATGTTGGAGCATCTACCTCAATAGGCACCTACATTTAAAGATAGTAAAGTAGGCTTTTTGAAGCAATTCTTTCAGCTATCCACCTCATTAGGGTTGACACAAGAAGACAAAGGGTTTGACTTTTGCATATCAATGCACTGCTTAAAGCTGCATTCAAAAGTGTAGCTAGTTTACTCTTGGAATGTTGTAGCCAACCCAAATGCAGTGGCATTTACCAAACTTGAATGCCATGCATATAAGTAACGTTTTATGGAACCATTAGTTTGACTCATCCGTGTCCATTACCACTAAGTAGGAGTTAATTATCAATGTTCTCAAGGAGTAGCAATCGATAGGCTTCTTCCATGTCACATCTAATTGCTAGTTTATTCCTGGAATGTTCTGTCTCACTCAAACATTATTACTTAACTGATGATGCACGCACATATCATATGGAATAAAGGGCCACCTGAATTGTGTGAATTAAACAGCAGTGGAAGAGAGAGCAAAACACTATAAACATCTCTGTTATCTCACTACTTTTGAGCAAAAGACAAAAGAAGAGAACTGAACAAACTTGTCAAAGACAAATTTATGAGACCAACCAAAGTGTTCATTTCAACAAACATCTCGCGAGCATAAAACATGTTTGAATCAAAATGTTCAGGTCGAATGGTAACTTGTGAAAATTAGCTGAAAAATCAGAAATAAAAGCTGAATAGAGGAGCACTCGCAAGCTGAGGAGTGTGCTTGGCATCCATTTCAGAAAAAGTTAGCATAAAGCAAGCGAGGGGTAAAGCAACGGGCACCAACGCGCATTGGGAATCCCTTCCCACTTTGGCTCCCTTGTTTGCTTTGTTCCAAAAGGGCACCATAATGGCCCAGGATCTTGCAGCTGTGCCTTGTCTGAACTGGGGACATAGGCCCCGTTTGGATGCCGCGTTTGGGCGGCTTCCACGTTTGCGGGCAGCCAAAAGTTGGAAGTGGAGGCGTTTGGGACGCAAGCTGAGAAGCTGCACTGTTGACAGAAAGATGCTCGGTAGGAGCTTTCCCGAAATGCGGAAGCGGCTTTTTCTACACAGTGTTCGCCGCTTCGCTCGTACGCGTCTCGCCCGTCGTCGCCTCCAGCCATCGCTGCCTCTGCCCGTCGTCGTCTCCGCCATCGTCGTCTCAGCCGTCGCCGTCTCCGCCCGTCGCTCGTACGCGTCTCGCCGTCTCCGCCTGTCGCTGCACCTTGCCGTCGCCCGTCGCCAAGCCGTCGGCAAGGCGCCGAACGCAGCGGGGAGAGATCCCAAATCCCTTCTCGCGTGGAGACGACGAAGGGATTTGGGATTTTTAATTTATATATTTTTTAATTTTTTTTACTAAATATTAATAAATACCAAATTTTAAAATTAAAATAATAAAAAATAAAAAGAATAATAAATATGAATTTTTAAATTTTATATATCATCTATGTATAGTTTGCACTTAGGGAATTTTTTTTAAAAAATTAAAAATTCTTAAAAAAATTAAATTTATATTTGTATGATTCTTTTTTAAAATTTTAAAAAAATAAAAAATTAGAGAATTCTTAAAAAAAATTATCTATTTTAAGTTTAAATTCTAGTTAAAAAATATTTAGTATTGTGTTAAAAAATTTTTAGTGTTGTGTTGTGGTACGGTTAGACATATAGATAATTATTGTAAAAAAAATTATTTAAGATTAGTCATCTAAAATTCATATATATACATATATAAATATAAATATAATAATTTTAAAAAATATTTATTATTGTATTAAATAGTTGTGTAAAGTGACAACAGGTGTCTTAACAAATTAAATTTATTGTTGTGTAAAGTAATTTTATATTTTAAAAATAAATTAAAAAAAAATTAATAAAACTGAACAGCACAGCACAACAGCTCACAGTTACTTATCAGACCAGCTAATACATCTAAATAGCCTCAGCTTTTCAGATCAGCTCTACTCAGATTAGCCACCAGCCAAAAGCTCCGGCCACTCCAAACTGGCCCATAATGGCGTAGGAGGAGGTCTCTTTCAAAAGGGTGCCATAATGGCTTAGGATCTTGCGTCACAGAAAAAGAGAGAGAGATGAGGACCGTGGAGTACTTTCACCAAATTTGTAACAGTGCCCGTGACAAAAATGGCAAAGCAAAGGGCAGCAAAGGGGAGCACAAGATTTTGATTTTGATTGCGTCTCGCAGCGACAGTGCATGATTACTGCAGACTTTTGCTTTTATGCTGCAGCTTTGAGAGGTGGCAGATTGAGTTTGGATAGAGCCTTCTTTCCTCCCTGAATAAGTTAGCTGGCTTTTCTCAACAACAATATTTTATGAAATAATTAGCCTTGTTTGTAGTGACCATATTTTATAAATTAATTAGTGAAAAAAGAATACAATTTTTTTAAAAAAAATTCAAAAGAGAAAAAAAAAGAAAAAAAATGCAAAGAAAATAGAGTGAAGACAAAAAAGAGAACAGTAATCGGGCATCCGACAGCTATTTGCTAACGGCGGCTTAACTCGCACTCTTCTCTTCTTCCTCATTGCTGCGGTAGGCACCATTTGTTCTTTTGTGTAGATTAAGGCCGACAAGATATTCTTGTCCCTTTCTTGTTATTTTAAGCAACACTTGGGCAATATTTACTAGGAGAGGGGAAAAATTGTTTCCAATGTTGACTTTCTAGAGAATAATTTTGTAAAAAAAATTATTAAACCATTAAAATGATTAAAATGATGATTAAAACTAGGATTAATTAAATTGAACTGTTCTTCAAACAATCAGTTTTTTTTTATGTATTAATCGGTTTATAATCGGATTCCTAAAAATTATGTGAAAATTAATGATTAACCAACCTCTCCTTGATGGAATTAAATGAGAACGAACCGCTTTCCATTTATAGTTTTAAGTCCCAGGAAAAAGAAAAGGTACTTGTGATTAATCATAATGAAAAAAAACAAGTCGCCTGTCTATGTGAACAAATTAATCAATTGATGACGGTCTTCTATATGTTTGTTATGGCTTGTGAAGGATTTTGCCGGCTACCAGGGCGGCCTCGATGACCACGGTGACGACGTTCACCACCTCCTCCACCGTGCAGTTATTCCCCTTGAACGTACTCCTCATCTTCGACTCCTTCACCGCCGCCATGCAGTTCAATAATTTCTGACTGCACTCCTGGCTCAAGTAGTCGTCTGCAAGGATTTCAACGTCACTTGCTCGTTAACGAGTAATCAATTTTAATGATGTGATCAAAGTGAAGGGCAAGTAATCACGTACGATTGTTCTGGATGCAGTCGTCGTGCAGCTTGCAGCAGGCGTCGAGAGCATCGCATGGCTCCTCCCCCGGGCAACCGCTGTACAGAATGCCGCAGTACTTGCCGTACCTCAAGAAGGGCGGCACTTCAATTGCAGACGAGTGAGATCATTAAGAAACTAAAGGAAGTAATTACAACGATAATGGTGATAAATACGTGATAAATACGTCTTCCTCGAATTATCGATTAAAAAGGTTTTACCAGTGCAATGAGCAGACTCGCACTTTCTACTGCATTCCTTCTTGCTCTGTTCTCGCAGTATCCGCGAATGATTCAAATGCGATGATATTTAGCCGTTGAACAGAGTTGGAGTAAAATATCTAATAATAGATCATAAATTATTAATTCTGACCGCGAGGATGCCACCGGAGTTGACGTGCTGGACGCCGATGTTGAGGCCGTGGACGACGCAGATCGGCGCGGCTGACCAGAGCAGAGCGAGCAGAAGGAAGAAGGGATTCAAGAGCAGACTGCGAATGCTTGAATGGTGTGTTCTTCTTCCTTCCATGTGGTCGGACGATCTGAGAAGAAGATGCAGTTAATAAAGGGGGAGAATGAGAATATCTCGAGATTGTGTTCCCTGGGACATGTTTTTAGTATAAAAAGAACTGCGTTCTGTTCGTGGAGTAAATTTACAAGAAAAAGTATGGCATGAATTACCTCAAGATGCAACCCCAATAATCTGGAGTTGCTTTTCGAGAGATTTAAAGCCTTTCTTCTACAATTTAGGTTGACCTGAAAAGATCTTACAAAAAGAAATATTAATGAACAATTTCACGTTTGTCAAATTTGTTCCCCGACGAAACTGGGGGGTCTTGTTTAAGATTTATACAACTCGGACGTCTAAAGAAAGCACGAGTCCACCTTCATTACGCTTATGAACGTTTCAGCATCCGAACTACATGGTATAAATAGATAGAAGTTGTAACAGTTAACTGTGAAAAATAAAATAAATGAAACACCAGCCTTACAATAAACAACGCACAAACGCACAAATTTTGAGATTTTATGCTTGTGAAATCCTAAATGCTACATTAATATTGGCCTCTATTACACATTGTAAACCTGCCCGTTTTCGTTTAAGCCTGGGGAAGACAAATGTAAACACATAAATGAACAGCGCAAACTATTGTCGAATGTCATGACAAGATCTGGACTACTTACATGAGTACCAATCCCTTGATTTCTGCGTAACAACGAACTCAATGTCGAGATTACAAGGCAAGAAACTATGCGAATGGTACAATACCCTCGATCACCATTTGATTATGATCATCAACTTGATCTCGTCTTACGTGGGTTTGCTTTGATTGTAGAGAGGGAACTCAAAAAGGAACGCTGCCTTGAACCATGCTGGAAGTCTTCCATACACAGAAGGTGGCAGTGGCACAAGTGGGCTGGAGGACCAAATAATAAAGTGGATTTTAGCTTCTACTAATAGGCCTTTGAATAGAGATGTCAAAACTGGAAAGGAGTGTTCAAGTCAGATGATACAGAAATGAGAGCTGACCTTGTTGTTTTCTTGTAGATCTGATACCCTGCGAGATTACCGTATCGCTTGTCCGCAGATTTCTGCTTCAACAAACGTGAATCAGAATCTAACCGGCGCCAGAGTCAAGTAAAGTCTCAAGAAAGCAAAATTCCAAGTTCATGTTCACTACTGCAAACCTCGAGAATAGGAATGCCACTGATAAAAAGAAGTAGGAGAGTCAGGAAGGTGGGGCCAATCACCACAAGCCATTCTGCACCCTTTAGAACAGGAGTAGAAGCAACAAATATTCCCCACCAAAGGAAAATCTGCGTTAAAGCAGAGATGATAAAATGATATGGTAAATGGTTAAGGCAGCAAAACTTGACCAGAATGACGAACACAAGATAGCACACGATGTTAGTTGGCAAACGCAACAAGGCAGAAACTAGTGAACTAAAACTAAAGTGTAACTGGATGTCAAAATCATATATAGATAATAGACTAAAGAAACAATATTCAAATTCAAATTTCACAATTTCTGGATCCTCATGTACTCTATGACGGTGCTTCTGACTATCCACTTACCAGCCTAAGTGAGATCAGAAGATACCACTTCTTTCTGAACGCAGACACACAAGACAACTAAGAGAGACATTCAGAATCAAGTGCCAAACAACTGTAATTTTGTGCTGGATTTAACTAACCTCGCCAAAGTAATTTGGATGACGGGAATATTTCCAAAGTCCGGCATTACACCACTTCCCCTTGTTTGCAGGATCATTCTTGAATAGTAGCTTCTGCTGATCAGCGGTAGCTTCGACAAATGTGCCAACAAACCACATTATCCAACCAATGATATCTTGAGGCTGGATAGATGGGTTCCTATCGCTTGCGTTCACAACAGTAAGCGGCAAACTAACAGTCCAGACCCAGAGAGCCTAATAAAACACACTGCCACGTGACTCCTTGTAAAAAATCATAACATTTAGTTGTATGAAAATCTTGTTGCACGAAACCTGAAATATCCAGAAGACAGCCAACTTTCCCAAGTTACTGCGTATTTTATCAAACCGCCGATCCTCCCCCCAATTCAGGATCCTAATTGACATAAAAAAGTAGAGAATGATTTATCTCAGAACGATATGAATCACTAGTGCGACAACTTGTTATAAAATATGCGATCCTCTCCCCAATTCAGGATCTTAATTGATATAAAAAATAGAGAATAATTTATCTCAGAACGATATGAATCACTAGAGCGACAACTTGTTATAAAATATAAACATTAAATCACAAATTATCTCTTGAAGAGACAGACAAGACTTCCCTCGTGAAAGAAAAGATCAACTTTAATTCAGAGATGAAACAACTTCCTTTTCTACTAAGAACTTTATTTCTCTCATCATTTATTTCTATGTTGTTGTTATTATTATTATTCAAGAAATAACTTAATCAAAATCTAGGCTGTTAGATCATATACCTAGTTTGAGAGATCAGAGATATATAAATTAAATCCATTCCCACTGTTGTGAGGGAGGGGTCAATATAGTATTAGAGCTATAGGTACATTTAGGATATTTAGACAAGTTAATTGCACACCGACTCCCATAATTTGTTAAAATATATAGATTAGTTCTTGTATATTAACAAATTGGAAATTAGTCAATATAGTTTCTAAACTCTTTGCAAAATCTATTGGGACCGAAGAAGTAAGGGCAGAAGGATTGAAAACAAGAAGGAAAATCTGTAATTTTTCAAACTACAAGCCAGCTTGCAAGGAATATATAGGGTATACGATTAATTTGCAACCATTTGAACTATAGGGTTTAATGTGCAATGTAAAAGCGTCATGGTCAATTTTCAACTAACCCTAATTGGTCAACTTAATCAAATTCAACATGACGTTAAACCCCGTTTGGTACCCTTGATCAACTTCTTTTCCTGTAATTTATTTGGTCGTCCTTTTGCTTTCTCATATTACTATTCCAGATCCATTTATATAGTTGGATGAAAATGAACAGGCATTGTGGTTCCCTAATATTAAGAGTAAAAGTACGAATATAAATTCCCACCATCATAAGGTTCAGAGAAAAAATTAATGTGAGATTAAGCATGGGGTACTAATTCACTCTAACATGCACTTCAATTAAGGTAGCGAAGTTGATACAAGTTCAATATTCCCTTATAATGCAAATGAAAGAATGTGTCTATTGTATGTAGAAGATTCATTTATTTATGCATGTGAGAATGAAGCATATAAGTAGAAGTGTCATCTACATATAAGGTCTGAGTCATGCAAGTAGCTAGCGTGTAGTTTGTTCATGCTACGCAAGCAGCTAAGTGTTACTCATCCATGCATGTGTAATTTGAGACTCTGAGTCATGAAAGAGCATTACGTGTTCATAAGATGCATATGCAAGTAGTTAAGCACCTCCAATCCATGCATACACTAAGACATGTGAACAGGTAAAGCAGCACTTATGCATTCACAGATGCATGTATATGGGGACAATCTTGCTTGGTCCGTCAAAGTATTTGTAAAAAAGTAAGAGAAGTTGTTGGTAGGAGGGATGAACATACTAGAGTTGGAGAGGGAATCTTCAGATAATGGTCCCAACTCCAAACACATTTCTACTACAATGTTTGAAAAACCGATCTGCACACCTGTTATTACTAGTCCAAGCAGGGACCAATACACGAAACAGCTCTGATACAACAAAGCGGAGCAAGAGGAGCAAGAGGAGAAGAAGGAGAAGAAGAGGAGGAGGAGCTCGTGTCTGCCACTCCGCTTGATCTGCTTATGGTATTGAAACCCAAAAGGCAAAAGTTTGAAATCAAGTAGTGACTTATCTTCCTATTTCATTAGACCGATGTGGATAAGGAGGCTAAATGCGGGAAGTCTAGCTGCTGTATTTTCATAACAAAGGACTACATAGCAATGTCAAGGTGTAAAGCATAAGAAAAGTCTAAGCACATGGTTGGAGCCTACGTTTGACAAGAAGGTAAGGGTGACTAGGTTTGACAAGAAGATAAGGGGGACAATGCTACCCTTTCTGGGACAAAGAAATATCCAAATAGAAATATAGATAAAAAGTTGGGGTTATATGCTTCCTCTTATAAAATTGTCAATGATAACAATGATGATGCCACTTGGGATGCTACAAAGAAGAGGGTCATTTTTATGACCCTAACTTGATGACCTTGAACAACTTGGTTTGAATAAAAATACTTAAAAGGCCAAGTTAATGAAAATAAGGTTATTAAAGCTAATATACCATGACATTGTATCTTTCTGCTCATGTGGGATTAAATCATGGTAACATAGTTTCCCCTATTTAAGACTTAGGCTGCATTTGGTGAAACTAAAAAGACAAGTGTTGTATGCCTGATTGGATATGTTCTGTTGTGGATTGTAAAAGTTGTCCTGGTAGATTGTTGTATTGTATTGTTGAAAAAATACTATAAAATACTTTTGCAATAATACCGTAAAATACTCAAGTAGAATACTATACAAATATCCTTCATTAAATATTTAAATTTACATTACACAAAAATTTTAACATGATAATTGCTCCCATATAATTTTAAATAGTTAAATATACAATTTTGTTACCAAAAAAAATTAATGTGTAAATATAATCAAATATGTATTAAATCTAAATAATTATTTATTAAATTAAAATATTAAATTATTAAAATAATTAAGTTTACATCTCACACATTTAAAATTAAAGTCGTGATAAACCTTAAAATAGTTAAATATATATTTTTTTCATAACATATAAAAAATAGTCACTACCTTTTCGAATTATAAATATAGTAATATATAATATTCATAAATTTTAAGTTTTGATTTAATAAAATTTTGATTTTATAAACTTTATATTATATAGTTATATTATAAAGATTTTATTTTATAAAGATTTTATTAATAACGATTTTATTTTATAAAGATTTTATTTATAATGATTTTATTTTATAAAGATTTTATTTAGAAAGATTTTAATTATAATGATTTTAAAATTTTTGTTTGATTTTATTTACTAAAGAATTTGTTTTATAAAATTAAATATATAAGAGGTGATAGTAGAGTGGTGGACTTATGTGAATGAAAAAGAAAAGGCTGGGTTCAAACCCCCGCCGTGTTGCCTAAATTTGGCCAGTTGCTGGATGAGGTGGAAAATTTGTTTTTTTTCAGCTTTCAACTTCCAATGAAATGGATGGTCAAGCCTAAACCATAACACATAACCAAGAACTTTTTCCTGTTGGCAACTTGTAATTCCTAGGACAAGGCTTACTTTAATAACATTTATTTCATCTCACATAATGAGAAAACTAACCTGTTGACTTGAGAAACTTGAACAATATGGTCTAAATTAAAAAAAAAATTATGCCCAAGTTAAAAGTAGAGAGATCATTAAGCATTATATACTATATTCTTACCTCACTTCTCATAAGAGATTAAACTAAACTAAAGTATAATAGGTACCTGCTTAGATACCAAGTTATATAGAAAATAATAGCATTTTATGGTTTATTAATATTAAGAGGTAGAGTATATATAGATTCTTACCCACATGAGCCTTAGAGAAATAAGAAGCGTGAGACTAAATACATGGTACTAACTCACTCTAACATAAAATAATTATAACATACATGAAGGACTAGAAAACTTGTGAATTATACCCCCTTGTAAATATATTAGTGTTTTTCTAATAGCTCTAGCCTTTAGGATAAGTGGTCCCCAAGCAAGGTTTGAGGATCTAGTCCGGCGACTCGGTCCGGCGAGCCATCAAACTAGTATGATACTGGCAACTCGTGGGAGAATCGGCGGAAGCGGAAGACGGTGGCAGAGGAAGAGCGACGGTGGAAGCTTCCGCCGCTTCCACCGCCACTGGTCCGGCGTCGCCACTGGAAGCTTCGTTCCGCCCATTGCAGCTGCCACCTGCTCCGCCTGTTGTCGCCTCGCCGCCGTCCGTGCTCCGAGGCCAGATCCGGTGCCGGTCCCTCGCCGGACCGGTATAAACCGACCGTACCGGCTACTTTCGAACCAGCTTTTCAAACGTTGTCCCCAAGCAAATTTTAACATAGTTAAATAGAAGAATTGATACACTTCTTGGTGCAATTAGGGCTAATAATAATTATTCATTAGTGGATATAAATTCCTCGTACTAGTAGGTAGTTAACTAGATCCTGCATTACCAATAATATTTTATGTGCGTCCGATATATTTTTGTGTAGTGTTTAAATGCCTAACTATAGGTAGAGAAAATTGACTTACTAAAGTGATTATCATTTTATCTATCATCCCTCTTCAGGGGGTTCTGTGTCACTTATGGACTAAATTTCCATGGAAGTCACAAAAAAGTACTAGTTTATTGTAATTTATTTAATTTAATAAAAAGTAACCATATCCTAATCAACAGTTCTGATATTATTCTTCGTATCAAGTCATACTGTAATTTAACAAGTAATGTAGAATGTTTCAATGTTACTGTCTAAAGGAAAAACATCCATGTATCAGGGGCACGAAGCTCTCAATAAAGAACACTACTTACTGTAAATATAACCATCATTTGAAGTAAAAAAGATTTAATGGTTTTCTTATATCAAACCAATACTTTTGGACAAAATTCATTTACTGAGGTGCATGCTAGTGCACACTAATGCAGAGTCGGAGTTGCATCATCTCAAGATTTCATGCCGCATGACCAGCATCAATACATGGTCATGATCATCATGCAGATAGGTTTTCAAATTATGTAAGCAAACCCTACCCAAAAAGTATGCCTATGAAATTGTAATCCTTCATATGGCATTTTGTAACCATAAAATCAAGGCACTTACAAGCATCCTCTATGCAACATTGGATTAATTCCTTATCATAACCATTGTAAACATTTAAAAGTTGGAACCCAAAAATTATGTAATATCCAACAAAATAAATGAGTAAAATTATGACTATTAAAAGCCTTCCGCGGAATTAGGATAATGGCTTTACAAGGTAGAGTTCGCTAGTAAGCTATGGGAATTTTTTCATGCACATATTGGTCAATGAAGTGCAGACTTGTATAATTATAAGTTCTGATCACTTAATATATTTGAAAATGTTTGATAAAACTGCAAGATTTTGATCTTCAGATAAGTATACCTCATAAATAAGAACAACCCTAAGCGAAGACCCCAAACAACCACAAGACCGGTTAATACAATCTGGAAGATAAACACAATATATCAGAAAATAGAATATTTCTTTCTACAAGATATTGACAGAAGTACTGAGCCAATAAAAATGATGAGGAAACAAACCTGTCTGAAATACCATGATCCTTTTACCACTAGCGTTGATATTGCAAGTATAATGAAATTTGTGCAACCTGCACATGAAGAATATGATAATAGGAAGAATAGTGCCAAGCAATAGATACTCTTAACAGTTTGCAAAAAAAAATATTTAACAGAATCACTATCCAGAAAAAGTTTAGGGTATGAATCAAATCATGCAGAATGAATGACTCTTTTAGAGGGGGCACACCAACTCTGGAGAGTGATCTAGAAAGCCTTAATTGATTTCCATGATTAATTCTTCCTTCCAAATCTGAGGGAAGTTATGCACTTCAATCAAAGAACCAGAAATGAATCAGGATCAACATCAACTCGGATGGGGCATGGTTCACCATTTTGGGAGAGGGTGGAATTGCATATGTGATACAGGATTACACTTGGAACTCTCTAAAAGTCCTATGAATTATCTGCAACCAAAAATGCTTTACAACATCATTACTCCCAGGGCAAAGTGGAGGATAAGAGGATTCAATTTGAATCATATAGCCATGCTGCTACTAACTTCCTGCTTTGACAAAGGTGGCAATCCAGCATTCTTGCAAAGGACACAAGGACTGAAACAAGGATGCCCCCTCCCTATCTTTTTTATACTAGTTATGCAGCATCTCTTGAATCTCTTAACAATAGTGGTGGAACCAGTAGATTCACACCTCACTTGTTTTGCAAGATCTCATTATTTATTCATTTGACTGTAAGAGGACTTTGTCGTATTTCTTTTATGTGCCCAGTTTCATGTAAGCTTAGATAAATCCCAGTTATATACGTTGGCTTGTTCATGCCAAACTAAGGAC
This sequence comes from Costus lasius, assembly GCA_027563935.2. Classification (NCBI taxonomy): domain Eukaryota; kingdom Viridiplantae; phylum Streptophyta; class Magnoliopsida; order Zingiberales; family Costaceae; genus Costus; species Costus lasius. The sequence goes on from CM050446.2 coordinate 127,424,099, forward strand.
AACTTTTGGGGTTGGATTGGATCATTATCTATCATAAATATGGGCATTCCTCTTAATTCTACTCATCTTCATAACCTCAACACCATGCCCTTTGTTGAATCGGTGGTTAAATTCCCTCACCTTTAAAGGTAGTTTTATCTACCATGTTTTCTATGGAAAAATCCGATTTGGTGTTCCTTTGATCTCTTGTAGTTCACTATCCGATTGATTATTGGAGTGGCTATTCTCCTGCTTCCTTTGGTTAGCTCACAACACGCGAGGCTTTCATAAGGTGGCCTAATGTGGTCTGAGTCTTAAATACCTCGACCTCTTAAACAAGGTTTGTCTAGTGTGGTACTTTGGCACATAGCTTCTAGGGACTCCTTCACACCAAACCCTTGTCGAATTTGGGCGACAAGAAAAAAATGACCAATGAGAAAATTTTACGAACAAAACCGTGTTTACTATACATCAAATAACAACAACAAAGAACTTAAAAAAAATATTTACCCGCAAAATCTGTAACTTTATCGAATTTGAAAAGTGCCGTGATGACAAAGAACATAGACTGATAGGCTGCCTGTCAATAGTATCAATATAAGTTACAATCAGAAGGGAGCAAAAAATCAAGATACACCTAAAATCCGAACCCTCAAGAAGAGAAGAAGGGTTTAGACTTACAGTGACGATCCCGGTGAGCGCCAGAAAACGGGAACCGAGGACGTTGCCCATAGTGGCGCTGACAAAGACGGCGCCGTAACCGTCTTGCCACCGCTGCAGAAGATTGTTGAAGGACTGGGGCAAGTAGCGACGCATCACCATTCGCAGCTTTGAAGCCCTCGCCCCTTTAAGTCCTCTCTGCTTACTTGTGGATCCATTGCGTGCGGCTGGAACCCGCACACCGTGGCCGTGGGCCCGCCTTGTGATCAGGAGCTGGGAAGACGGCGGTCCTGCTGATGCATTAAGCAAAGCACAGGCGGCTTTCATCGCCTACCGAGCACAGAAATTTGTTCAAATCTGCCGCTTTTTGTTTCAAATCTGACAACGCTGCTTGAGATTGGCGAGAGGATGGCGCGATCGATGCATAAATATGAGATCGATGAGATCGACACTGGAGCGTAAACCTGTTTGCTTGAGAGGAAAAGGGAAGGAAAGAAAAACATATTGAATTTAGTTATTGTTTTTTTTTCTTTTCCCAATGGGTATCCGAACTCGAGGGTATCCGATTCGACCCGACCCGTTTATGATAGATTCGGGTACCCGATTAGCTACCCGACCTGTTTATGATAGGTTCGGATACCCGATTAGCTACCCGACCTATTTAGCTAATCGGGTTGGGTTCAGATTTATTCTCACGAGTTCGGATACCTGATTAAGATACTCAATATCCGATTAATATATAATAAATATATATATATATATATATATATAGTAAAATAATTTTTAATAAATATATTTATTATTATTATTATTATTATAGTTATATTTTATAAAAAATAATTTAAAAAATAAATATTTTAATTTAAACGGGTACCCGCGGGTACCTGTTTAAATACCCGACTCAGGTTTAGTCGGGTTTGGGTTTGGGTCGGCTCAGGTTCGGGTTCGGCCAAAAGTCGCGGGTACCCGACCCGTTGACATCCCTACCCGTGGATTCTTTTCAAAGAAACAGAGCTGAGAGAGAGGCAAGAAAGAACACGACTCCGAAGTAGCCCATCTCATATAATGAGGCCGGTTGCAAAGAATGTGGGAGTTTATAGGCCCAAATAAATTCGCCCAATCGGAATATCGAGCTTATAGAAGACCCAATCTACCAATCATAATATTTTTCTCTCCTCAAAACGATTGCACCAGCAGGTAACAAGGGAAATTTTTTTGGGAAAAGAGGGTACCCACATATGCCTAGCACTCATTTTAAAGTATGCTACCAGTGTTGTACGATATCAGTGTTGTACGATATCGTAAGCATTATACGATATCAGTGTTGTAGGATAATACATTTGTGTTTACGATATCGATGTTATATGATAATACATTAGTGTTATAAGCGTTATACGAAAATACATGTGTTATACAATATTTTTTTTTAGGAAAGGAGGGTACTTGCATCTGCTTGGCACGCATTTTAAAGCATACTATTATACTATATCGTAAGCGTTATATGATATCAGTGTTATACAATAATACATTTGTGTTATATGATATCGGTGTTATACGATAATATACTAGTGTTATACGATATAAGCATTATACGAAAATGCATATGTGTTATACGATATTTTTAGCTGGACATATTATACCATAATTCAAATATGTTATACGATATAAAAATATAAAATACGTATGCATTATATGATAATATCGTATAACATGTTTATATTATGGTATACTAATAACTTATAATGTCTCTATAGAAAGGCACATGTGCTCTTGCTCTTCAGCATGCTGTTCTGCCTCTTCAGCATGAGCCAAAAACACATTTGAATCAACCCTATGCGCTTGTACTAAATGATAAGTCATCATCTCATGTGCATCGAGAACCATATCAAAAATGATATGTGCATATTAACACCATGATTAAATAACAAATTAACCAATGATCTCAAACAATTAACAAACATATTGTGTATATTTTCATTTGCTGAGTATGTTTCTTGTATAGTAGCCCTTGGCCCATTTTAACTTTGGGCCATCGGAATAGGTGAGGGTATACATCCTCAAACCCATCCACCCTATACTCATTGTATAATATACATTGCTCATACAATCAAACCCGCAAGGGAGACATTATGTTAAATATTATTGTAAATTTAAAGTTATCACAAAATCTACATAAGCAAGTGTAGAGGACTTACACATAGCACAATAGCACACCCAGAGAATTCATTGGGCTTTCCCTTTGTTATACACCTTGTTATGTCCTTGGTCATATAACGGTAGATTGCTTTAGCCCAATCATATTGTGCTACCTTGGATAGGTCTTGATTATAATCGACCAGCGTGTCATCTAAGCTATAACTTATTCTACTAAATAGAACTGTACAACAGATATACAACAGACTGAGGCGGGTTGCTCTCTCTTCAAGATAACTTTTATTTGCTTCAACCTCCTCTTCAAAGACCCTCCTCAGCTTATTTTTAAATAATAAACATTTTATTGGTTTCCCTTTAAATTCCTCAACGTGGAAGGGGAACTTACTAAACTCATCAAATCTATCAATTCCCCTCTTCTTAGCAGTCCTAGGATGACTACAACATCTGATACTATGAATTTGACAAAATTATCATTCACATTAAAGCTCTTCCTGTCCCTATCCCAATTGGATAATAAATATTCAACTACAATAAAATCTAGCTGAATGGCTTACCCTTGAACCAAATGGCCAAAGGGAGTTCTAAAGAGTAAATCCTTAATACTACTCCTTTGTGGTGATCTGGACAAAAAATCATTCATTCGGTGCATTAAGCACCTACTCAAGTGCCGTCGAGGTGCTTCCTTCTTTCTTGCTGGCCCTCTAACACATTTCTTATATTTCACAATGTATCTACTTATGTCAGGGCTTATGCTACCACTGTCAGCACTTGAATTTCCATTGGAACTCATGTTTGGACTGCTCATATTATTGAAAATATTTAAAAACTATGAAAAATATAATGTATTAAGTAGAATCAGGGCTAATTTGCATGTATCCACAATCATGGATAATTTATCCACGATGGCGATACCAAGTGTGAACCCTAATTTCAAAAGAGTCAGGGCTAATTTGTAAGTATCCACGATCATGGACAGTCTATCCATGATCGGGATACCAAGTGTGAACCCTAATTTCAGAAGAATCAGAGCTAATTTGCAGGTATCCACGATTATGGACAATCTATCCATGATAGGATACCAAGTATAAGCCCTAATTTTAGAAGAATCAGGGCTAATTTATAGATATCCATGATCATGGACAATCTATCCACGATGGGGATACCATGTATGAACCCTAATTTCAAAAGAATTATGACTAATTTATAGGCATCCATGATTATGGACAGTCTATCCACGATGGAGATACCATGTGTGAACCCTAATTTTAAAAGAATCAGGGCTAAATTGTACGTATCTACGATCATGGACAATCTATCCATGATAGAGATACCATGTGTGAACCCTAATTTCAAAAAAATCAGGGCTAATTTGCAGCTATCCACGATCATGGATAGTCTATACACGATGGGGATACCATGCGTGAACCCTAATTTCATAATAATCAGGGCTAATTTGTAGATATCCACGATCATAGATAGTCTATCCATGATCGTGGATACTAAATGTGAACTCTAATTTTAGAAGAATCATGACTAATTTATAGGTATTCGCAATCATGGACAGTCTATCCACGATAGGGATACCATGCTTAACAGTGTGCATTCACGATAGTTTCATTTTGAATCCACAATAATTTTAAATAGTTATACACGATAATTTAAATTTATATCCACAATAATTTCAAATGACTTCACTTACCAAGAAATTTGCAGAGGACGTTATGAACTAAGCTTGAGTGTCCTTATCAGCTTACTGCTAATTACTTGCGCAATACCTCATCGGAGAAAAAAATGCAGCAATCATTAATAAGTAAGGTTCGACAACTAGGAAATATCAAATGTGCTAAAATATTAAATAAAAAAATATATCACCTAATTCAACGGGACGGATATGGTTAGAGCTATGGTTTGCTTGGAGACAGGACATCAATAGCTCATAACATATAGGAATTGTTGAACTATGAAAATTTATAATATGTACACGTCATTTATAAATGAGCCTGGTATGGATCGCAACGCTGACAACCATCACCATCTAGCATACGGGGAATTAAAATATTACACCACTCAAGCTAACAAAAGTCCCCACTAGTTCAAAGCTGACAAAAGTCCTATAAAGGACCTTACATTGAACATGAATGCGTGCAACCGTTCGATCGACACATGCCAGCCTATGCTTACGTAGAGAAATTAACAGCACATAAAATTCTTAGTTAAGGCTTCAGTTATAAAGCCTATGCTTACTGATAAGTTTGGAATCAGAAACCCGGAGGCATCATTGCACTTTTGGATGAAGCTTGTATGTTTCTCGAGTCAACACATGAGACATTTACACAAAAGTTGTATCAGACTTTTTTTTAAAAAAAAACAACAAGAGGTTTGCCAAGCCGAAGCTTTCTTGTACAGATTTTATTGTTTGCCATTATGGAGGACAGGTAACATATCAAGCCAATCACTTCTTGGACAAAAAAAACAAAGATTATGCAGTAGTAGAGCACCAGGATTTACTTCATGCTTCTAAATGCCCTTTTGTTACTGGCTTATTTCCTTCACTTCCTGAAGAGACATCGAAGATTTCCAAATTCTCTTCCATCGGGTCACGCTTTAAGCTACAACTTCAAGTTCTAGTGGAAACCTTGAGCCACACACAACTACATTACATTAGATGTGTGAAGCCAAATAATCTCCTCAAACCTGCTTTCTTTGAGAACTTAAATGTCATCCAACAGTTGCGTTGTGGCGGCGTCCTTGAAGCAATTAGGATAAGTTGTGCTGGATATCTAACTCGAAGAACATTTAATGAATTTCTTCTCCGGTTTGGTCTCCTTGAACCGGAAGTTTTGGAAGGAAACTGTGATGACAAGGTGGCCTGCCAAATGGTTTTGGATAAAATTGGATTGAAAGGTTACCAACTATCAGTCCATCTAGTCCACTTCCTTTTTGTTTGGCCCGAAAGTCCACGGGCCTGACACTAAGCCTTTGAAGGAAGTCCTCACTGAGAAAGGGAAGTAGCAAAAGGAGATATGTCAAAAAATATACACTAAAAAAAAGAAGAAAAAAAAACGTAAAGAAAAAAGGACGAAGCAGAACTATCCAGATGAAATGTTGCAGCCTTATGAATGCTTGCCTGTTAAAATTTCGTTCTGTTTGCTATAGAAAGTGCGCTGTAAGAAGGAGGTGGTAGAGCCTTGCTTCCCTGTGTTACTATGAGGAGTAGATGGTAAAAGAACGGCATTAAAGAAAGAAAAGCGAAAATTGTCTGGACAGAATTCAGTTTCTCTTTACCTTTGTTGAAGCCGCCGATCGCCACCGTGCATCAGAGGCTTCCGAATAGTTCTACGGTTCTACCAGAGCCAAAAGAGCCATTGAAGCAAATAAAAAAAAGGGAAAAGAGGAGAACAAAATGGACCAATAGGGTAAGGGGGATGTGCTGGCCCTCAAGTAAACCCGAGCCAAGTCTAATTTTTTACCGGACTAGGGTCCGAAAGCAAATCCAACCCGCCCCGTTTCTGAAGGGAGGAAAAATGGCCTCTCGAACATGGCGAAGCTAATTTCGGCTCCCGAGTTCTTCCGGTCGCCGGACCTGTCATCAGTCAAATAATAAAATCAATTTTTAATAGGAAGGGAAATCATAAAATGTCCCGAAGACGATGACCACCTTGATCCAGACCCATGACGAGAGGAGAGGATTCCGGGCTATCCCCGGATAATGGACCCTCGTCGCCAACACTGAAGAGATTGAGCTTCGCATGCCAAACTATGGTCCCAACCCAAATTTTGGTTCCAAACCTTCCCCCCATTGAAATTGCGGCAGCGATAGACTTGACACGGAGAGTCCTATGCTGACGGGTTCATCTGCTCCCCTCTCATTCATGCCTCAGCACCTCAAGGATGTGACCCTTTAATCTGATTATCGCTGCGTCCAGCTTACTCCTCGTGGACCTCGCGACCGTCATACCTTCCTATTTCGCAGCTGGAAGTGTCACCAGCTACCCCCTTTATACACCACGGAGAACACCGAGATCAAATCTGGCGGCTCTGGCTACAGATTCTGCTACCGTTGACCATCTCCCTGTCACCGCTTCTGCCAGCCCTATTCCCACCTGCCTTGTCGGAGGTCACCGCCGCCGTCAAATGACAGAGCTCCGCCCCGCTGCTCCTCTTCGCCGAGACGCGAACGGTTCACCAATCTCCCAAGCCGCCGTCGCCCAGGAGGATCACTCAAGCCTCACTCGTCGGCTGAGTGAGAAGGGAACTTTACCCTTTGACAGAAAATTACGGAGTCATAAGAAGAAGGCTTACTTGGCATTACTAATTTCACCCCTTCGAATTTCGGTTTAACAACGAGATCAATCAAATGATGGGATATCATAGCCTCAAAGGCAACGTGATGATATACTGGAAGGATCTACTTACTCTTTTGCAATAAAAGCAAGATAAAAGAATGTATGCTAATAGACATAAATAAAAGGGGTAGGATAAAAATATATATAGTAATAATAATAATAATAATAATAATAATAATAATAATAATAATAATAATGATAATAATAATAATAATAATAATAATAATAATAATAATAATAATAATAACACAACCACGGTTGGTCTAATCAGCTCGCTAAATGACTCAAACTTAGCCCAAGTTGTATTTGACCAAATAATGACGCCAAAAGAAAATTATTGAAGCACCCTCAAGTTGGATATTCATTAATACTTAGAGCCTTCGGCTAATGCGATGAAGTATTGTTTGGGAGGTGCGTACGTCGACGTTCATCGTCGGGGCGTAACTCCTCGATATAATGTTACATTCACTAAGGCCGGCGTATTAATCAAATTACCTAACACGCCGTATGGCTGGGTAACTTTCCGAATCAAATTATCCGACATGCCGCAAGGCCGGATAATTTTCCAAATCAAATTACCAATACGCCACAAGGCCGAGTAATTTTTAAATTAAATTATCCAACTGTTGACACAGATTTATATAGAGTTTTACATGTCAATTTACTTATAGAATCATGCCTATTTCACGACTTTAAGCCTTACAATTGCCTTTATTTGGATACATCTATGAAATCTACACCTGTTTCGGTATTTTCGCGTTTTCAGGTCAAAACGACCACAAAGAGAGTAGATTCTGGCACTTTTGTGGCAGAGGGCCTCGTCTTAACCCAAGATGATCCAAACTGGAAGATTTCAGAGTCATCAGTCCTCTGTTGGAAATCACGACCGGCCCGATCAGAATCATGCCCGTGATCGTCGTTATGCCTGAAGCTGAAACCGACAAATCACGACCGGGTCATGACCAAATTCTCGCCCGAGATCGCAGACCTGCCTGTTACGAAATCACTGTTTTCTTCTGTATTTCTTTGATCTAACCTAAGGGGAGGCTCAGGGGCATTGAGGACCATTCCCCCCCGTTGACAAAGAAGGCGAGGAGCAGCTTTTGGCAACGGATTTGGTCACGAGATGATGATTTCAGGCAAAACAGTGGCTGGCGGCGCTACAGGGCATGGAGGCTGGCGGAAAGCTTCTTTCGGCTGAGCAGAGACAGCGGCTGCAGCCCTTTTTACAGGGTATGGGAAGGAGAAAAAGAGGCAGAGAAGAGAGGAATAAAAGGAGGGGGGAAGGCATCGTTCAAAGGAGCTCTCGCGCATAAGGAAAAATCAATAGGAGGAGAGTTCGGCAGAAGAGGGATCACGAGAGGAGGAGCTGTTCTTGCGGAGAGGAGAAGGAAGCTGCGCACCTGCAACCTTTTGAAGACCTTCTGTTGCGTAAGTTTCTTAGAAACATACCTGTAATACCTAGCATCATATTTGAGTTGCCACATCTATTGTAAGATCTTAAATGAATATTGCATGATCCATTTAACCTTTGCAACTCTTGCGCAAAACTTGTTATCACGCATGATGTTTATGGCTAAATACATTGTCTATGTTGTTAGCGTGAACATGGTAGGCTAAATACTAAATCAGGATGTGGGGTAGCCGCCCTTGACGATTTACTAGTTGTGATAGTTAAGTTTATTAGCCAAAGTCCTTGCTTGGCCTTGTGTATGTGCATTACCTGCTTACCCGGAAGGATATGCTCGTACCTCTAATCCCTCGGATGAGGTTTGTAAATCAGCTTTTCTAGGAGTTTACTCGCTTGCATAGTTGTACTTACCCGTAGGATTAAAGGAAAGCATCATCCGGAAAGGTATGCTTGAGCCTTAAGTCGCAAAGGTGAGGTTCATTAATCAGATCTAGAAGAGAAAACTTGCCTGCGGGTCTGTACTCACCTAGGAAAACACCAAGGTGAGGTTTGTAAATCAGATCTTAGGGAGAAAAACTCGCTCGCAGATCTGTACTTTCTCGCGAGATTTAGGGAGCCTCAGACATTGCGGAGAGCCTCTTGTCCGATCGCGCGTCAGACCCATTAGGCTAAGAGTTTATCTATTTCGTTGGTGTGCTATGCCTACACTTTCCGAAAGGGAGTGTTTGAGCCTTTAATCACCTTAAGTGAGGTTTGTTAATCAGCATCTCGGATTGATAATCAATAGAATAATTATTACAACATCCATAATCCTTATAAAAAATTGAACTCATTCTTGCATGACTGAATCAAGCTTCTATAGAATCCTGTACAAAACCAAGTGAGATTAAAGCAGAGATAACACAAAATTTTTAATTAATATCAAAGAAATAAAAACCTAGAAAAAGAAAAATCACAAAGAAAAGAAAACAAAAATACAGTAAAATATCTAGTCTAACAATCCTTCGATTGAGTCAATATTAGCGAAATTGGTCCCCGGCAACGGCGCCAAAAACTTGATGTGTCCGCAAGGCACGGATACGTCAAAGTAATAAAAATATCAATCCCACAGGGACCAATGACCAAGTATTGACTTATCTTAGGATCGTTAGCTAGATAGTTTGAAAGAGAGTTTAATTTTTGTAAAAGAGAAAATGAAAATACGAGTGAGTTGCAATTAAATTATGGATAATCAGGACTTCGAGTTCACCACACTATGTTTCATGACTTGTTATAATTAAAATATCTTAAGAAGGATTTATTGTGTTGAAGAGGATTTATCCGCATGTACAGATTGCCCCCACTCAGCAGTACAATCCGGTGTTTATCTAAATTAACCCCCTACTCTCGTGGTTGTTAACTCAAGATAAACCCAATGTGTTCTTGATAAATCTAAGAAATCCTTCAAGCCAATTCGAACTACTCTCGTGTTCGAATCAACTTGTCCAAAAACTGTAGATCCGACGTCGCAATTCACTTCTCAGTACTTTTTGCGACGTCTCTAAGCATGCAAATTATAGCCAGTAATCAACATGTAATAAGCACAACAATAATTGAATCTAACACAAGTAAATTATTTCATAAGAAAGAGATCAATGATTAAGTCATGAAAACAAAGAGGGCTACACCCTAGTCCTGAAGAAAAAGTTACACTAGCATGGTGTTCGTGTTCATGTTCATGTTGTAAGAATCCATATTTTGATTACAAAATTAGCAAATAAAAATATAAATCAACAAGGAGGATATAGTATGATGCTCCCTCATGAAGGTCGACGCCAATCGGCCAAAAAAACGGAGTTTTTCCGATGAAGAAATGCCTCCCGCTGCCGTTCGCCCTAGACTTTGCCCCTTTGTCAATTTCGCATTAAATCCTTGTCAAAAGCCCCCAATAATCACTTCTTTCATAGCTTATATAGTTCTCCATGACTTAATTAGGGTTTCCCTAAAATTTAGCTCGAAAACGAGCCAAATCGGGTAAGAAACGAGGTCAAAACTGAAACTGGCGGACAGAATTACGGCTGTGAAATATTTCATGGCCGGCCGTAAAACATTCTGTTCATTTCTGGAGATTTGCCCGATAGAATTACGGCCGTGAAATATTTCACATCTGGCCGTGAAACTTTCTGTGGATTTTTAAAATTTTTGCCTGATATAATCACGGCTGTGAAATATTTCACACCCGACTGTGAAATATTTCACACCCAACTGTGAAACTTGCTGTGGATTTCTGATATGGCTTTGATGAAAATTATGGGTAGGGCTGTAATTTCTTTTGTATGTTCAGAAAATACGGCCATAAAAATTTTAATGGGAGGGCCGTATTTTCCAAACATGTTCTGATTTGTATGAAATTTTATGGGCAGCTTCGTCTCGACTTGTAGAATTCATCTGTGCACTCAGATTCTTCAAAATCTACCAAATTTTGGTCGTTTTTACCTGAAATATGTCAAAAGTGAAGAGAGGTGAAGATTCTGAACAAACAAAAGAATTTAAGCCAAAATGAGTAAAATCATGATAGAAAAGAGAGATAATTGATGGTAAAAGTATACTAAAAATACTATATAAATGCATGTCATCACGAACACTGCTGCCGCAGTTCGTTCGTGTGCGTACACCGCCGGAGCCGCCGAGTGTTCCCGTAGGGTAAGGAACCTCCTCCTCGTCCTCAACCTCCGGTCTTCTCCGAAAACAACCGTCGTTGCCGGGAGCAACAAGGAATGCTGCCGTGAAGAACAGAAAACAGGGGAAGATCGGAAGATGGGAAAAACTCATTTATTCCTCTCCTGTGGATACAAGCTTCCGTCGATGACCCCCTGGTCGACGACTCCCTCTTCGCCTCCCTCACCGGCGATTCCCCAATCGCCATTTACAAGTCTCTCGGTGCCTCCTCACACTCTTCTCTCGCCGTCGATCTCCACTCGATGTCCCCTTCACCTTCGTCCCGTCGCGCCTCTTAAAGGAAAGGGCGCCGCCTCAACCTTGCAAGCTCGTTCGAGTCTTCCGCTCTGCCCAGACGCGCTCAAAGATGTCGCCCGCCTTCCCGCGTCATCCGCCGGCGTCCTTGCTTGACACTGTCTCCGCGCTCGCGTCTGAGTGCCTTGAAGCCGCATTGAAGCTGAAAGCTTCATTGCCGCTGTCGTGTACGCGATTGGATTTGGACGTTGACCCAAATTCGATTGTTGACTTGGGTTTTAGGGCTTCGCTGCCCCCTTTGCCGCATGATTTTGGGCCTCCATCTAGTCCACTTCCCTTTTGTTTGGCCCGGAAGTCCACGGGCCTGACACTAAGCCTTTGAAGGAAGTCCTCGCTAAGAAAGGGAAGTATCAAAAGGAGATATGTCAAAAAATATACACTAAAAAAAAGAAGAAAAAAAAAACGTAAAGAAAAAAAGAAGGACGAAGCAGAACTATATCTGAATGTTGCAGCCTTATGAATGCTTGCCTGTTAAAATTTCTCCAAGTTCTGTTTGCTATAGAAAGTGCGCTGAGAAAGGGAAGTATCAAAAGGAGATATGTCAAAAAATATACACTAAAAAAAAGAAGAAAAAAAAAACGTAAAGAAAAAAGAAGGACGAAGCAGAACTATCCAGATGAATGTTGCAGCCTTATGAATGCTTACCTGTTAAAATTTCTCCAAGTTCTGTTTGCTATAGAAAGTGCGCTGTAAGGAGGAGGTGGTAGAGCCTTGCTTCCCTGTGTTACTAAGAAGATGCTAAAAGAACGGCATTAAAGAAAGAAAAGCGAAAATTGTCTTGACAGAATTCAGTTTCTCTTTACCTTGGTAGAAGCCGCCGATCGCCACCGTGCATCAGAGGCTTCCGAATAGTTCTACCAGAGCCAAAAGAGCCATTGAAGCAAATAAAAAAAAGGGAAAAGAGGAGAACAAAATGGACCGATAGGGAAGGGGGATGTGCTGGCCCTCGAGTAAACCCGAGCCAAATCTAATTTTTTACTGGACTAGGGTCCGAAAGCAAATCCAACCCGCCCCGTTTCTGAAGGGAGGAAAAATGGCCTCTCGAACATGGCGAAGCTAATTTCGGCTCCCGAGTTCTTCCGGTCGCCGGACCTGTCATCAGTCAAATAATAAAATCAATTTTTAATAGGAAGGGAAATCATAAAATGTCCCGAAGACGATGACCACCTTGATCCAGACCCATGACGAGAGGAGAGGATTCCGGGCTATCCCCGGATAATGGACCCTCGTCGCCAACACTGAAGAGATTGAGCTTCGCATGCCAAACTATGGTCCCAACCCAAATTTTGGTTCCAAACCTTCCCCCCATTGAAATTGCGGCAGCGATAGACTTGACACGGAGAGTCCTATGCTGACGGGTTCATCTGCTCCCCTCTCATTCATGCCTCAGCACCTCAAGGATGTGACCCTTTAATCTGATTATCGCTGCGTCCAGCTTACTCCTCGTGGACCTCGCGACCGTCATACCTTCCTATTTCGCAGCTGGAAGTGTCACCAGCTACCCCCTTTATACACCACGGAGAACACCGAGATCAAATCTGGCGGCTCTGGCTACAGATTCTGCTACCGTTGACCATCTCCCTGTCACCGCTTCTGCCAGTCCTATTCCCACCTGCCTTGTCGGAGGTCACCGCCGCCGTCAAATGACAGAGCTCCGCCACGCTGCTCCTCTTCGCCGAGACGCGAACGGTTCACCAATCTCCCAAGCCGCCGTCGCGCAGGAGGATCACTCAAGCCTCACTCGTCGGCTGAGTGAGAAGGGAACTTTACCCTTTGACTGAAAATTACGGAGTCATAAGAAGAAGGCTTACTTGGCATTACTAATTTCATCCCTTCGAATTTCGGTTTAACAACGAGATCAATCAAATGATGGGATATCATAGCCTCAAAGGCAACGTGATGATATACTGGAAGGATCTACTTACTCTTTTGCAATAAAAGCAAGATAAAAGAATGTATGCCAATAGACATAAATAAAAGGGGTACGATAAAAATATATAATAATAATAATAATAATAATAATAATAATAATAATAATAATAATAATAATAATACAACCACGGTCTAATCAGCTCGCTAAATGACTCAAACTTAGCCCAAGTTGTGTTTGACCAAATAATGACGCCAAAAGAAAATTATTGAAGCACCCTCAAGTTGGATATTCATTAACACTTAGAGCCTTCGGCTAATGCGACGAAGTATTGTTTGGGAGGTGTGTACGCTGACGTTCATTGTCGGGGCGTAACTCCTCGATATAACGTTACATTCACTAAGGCCGGCGTATTAATCAAATTACCTAACATGTCGTATGGCTGGGTAACTTTCCGAATCAAATTATCCGACATGCCGCAAGGCCGGATAATTTTTCAAATCAAATTACCAATACGCCACAAGGCCGAGTAATTTTTAAATTAAATTATCCAACTGTTGACACAGATTTATATAGAGTTTTACATGTCAATTTACTTATAGAATCATGCCTATTTCACGACTTTAAGCCTTACAATTGCCTTTATTTAGATACATCTATGAAATCTATACCTATTTCGGTATTTTCGCGTTTTCAGGTCAAAACGACCACAAAGAGAGTAGATTCTGGCACTTTTGTGGCAGAGGGCCTCGTCCTAACCCAAGATGATCCAAACTGAAAGATTTCAGAGTCATCAGTCCTCTGTTGGAAATCACGACCGGGTCCCGATCAGAATCATACCCGTGATCGTCGTTATGCCTGAAGCTGAAACCGACAAATCACGACCGGGTCACGACCAAATTCTCGCCCGAGATCGCGGACCCGCCTGTTACGAAATCGTCGTTTTCTTCCGTATTTCTTTGATCTAACCTAAGGAGAGGCTCAGGGGCATTGAGGACCATTCTCCCCCGTTGACAAAGAAGGCGAGGAGCAGCTTTTGGCAGCGGATTTGGTCACGAGATGATGATTTCATGCAAAACAGTGGCTGGCGGCGCTACAGGGCATGGAGGCTGGCGGAAAGCTTCTTTCGGCTGAGCAGAGACAGCGGCTGCAGCCCTTTTTACAGGGTATGGGAAGGAGAAAAAGAGGCAGAGAAGAGAGTAATAAAAGGAGGGGGGGGAAGGCATCGTTCAAAGGAGCTCTCGCGCATAAGGAAAAATCAATAGGAGGAGAGTTCGGCAGAAGAGGGATCACGAGAGGAGGAGCTGTTCTTGCGGAGAGGAGAAGGAAGCTGCGCACCTGCAACCTTTTGAAGACCTTCTGTTGCGTAAGCTTCTTAGAAACATACCTGTAATACCTAGCATCATATTTGAGTTGCTACATCTATTGTAAGATCTTAAATGAATATTGCATGATCCATTTAACCTTTGCAACTCTTGCGCAAAACTTGTTATCACGCATGATGTTTATGGATAAATACATTGTCTATGTTGTTAGCGTGAACATGGTAGGCTAAATACTAAATCAAGATGTGGGGTAGCCCTTGACGATTTACTAGTTGTGATAGTTAAGTTTATTAGCCAAAGTCCTTGCTTGGCCTTATGTGTGTGCATTACCTGCTTACCCGGAAGGATATGCTCGTACCTCTAATCCCTCGGATGAGGTTTGTAAATCAGCTTTTCTAGGAGTTTACTCGCTTGCATAGCTGTACTTACCTGTAGGATTAAAGGAAAGCATCATCCGGAAAGGTATGCTTGAGCCTTAAGTCGCAAAGGTGAGGTTCATTAATCAGATCTAGAGGAGAAAACTTGCTTGCGGGTCTGTACTCACCTAGGAAAACACCAAGGTGAGGTTTGTAAATCAGATCTTAGGGAGAAAAACTCGCTCGCAGATCTGTACTTGCTCGCGAGATTTAGGGAGCCTCAGACGTTGCGGAGAGCCTCTTGTCCGACCGCATGTTAGACCCATTAGGCTGAGAGTTTATCCATTTCGTTGGTGTGTTATGCCTACACTTCCCGAAAGGGAGTGTTTGAGTCTTTAATCACCTTAAGTGAGGTTTGTTAATCATCATCTCTAGGAGTTTTTACTCGCTTGTGGATCTGTGCTTACTTAAGGAGATTATAAGGAGCTTAGATGCGTCGGGGAGCCTCTTGTCCGACCACGCGTCAGAGCCTTACGAATTGGACCGGCAATCTAGTCTGTGGGAGCGGACGAGATTTTCGGAGGGGAGCTACCTACGTGACAAGAAAGCTGTGCCCCCTTGAACTAGACAAAACATTGGCAATAGAGTTTAACTATTCAACTGTAAGGAGTCAAAGTGGTGAACCCATATCCTGATGCATCTCCTCATTAGAATCCTCTCGTGTGATTTCCTCTGTTTACATTCCTGCACTTTTAATTATTTAGTTATCTTAAACTTCACCAATTTCAACATCGTCTAGCTAGTCATTTCGAGATCTGTCGATATTTGCCCATTAGTCCCTGTGGGATCGATATTTTATTACTTCGATAGACCCGTGCACTTGCGTGAGACGCCTACTATATCTGTGGGCGCTATCAAGTTTTTGTTGCCGTTGCCGGGGAAGATGGTTTTGGCAATATTGACTAGATTAAGAAGTTATTAGACTAGACATTTTTAGTTTGTTAATATACTTTCTTTTACTTCATTTTACACTTTTCTTGATTTAACGAAACATCTATTTGTTAGAATTTTAGTTTATGCATAGAACTCCGCGACCGGAACCTGCAATACCATTTGATTCGAAAATTGAAAGAACGTTCCAGCGTCATAGAAATCTTCAAAAATATCAACCGAAGAAGAATTCGCAAACATCACACATGGACGGTAACAAATCACTTCGTGACTTCGCTGCACCGAATGTTCAAGGACTGCATTCTAGTATTGCACGTCCACCAATAGAAGCGAATAATTTTGAGATAAAACCGTTACTTCCGTCAATGTTACAAGAAAACCAATTCGGTGGATCACCGACTGAAGATCCAAACATGCATTTATCTATTTTTCTTGAATACTGTGACACTCTTAAAATGAATGGTGTAACCACTGACGCTCTGCAGCTACGACTTTTTCCTTTTTCACTTAGAGACAGGGCGCGTGCTTGGTTACATTCATTACCATCTGGATCCATTACCACATGGGAACAACTCTCACATGCTTTCCTTGCAAAATACTTTCCTCCGAGCAAAACCGCGCAATTAAGGAACCGGATTACCAATTTCTCTCAAAAAGAAGGCGAATCATTATATGAAGCGTGGGATCGCTTCAAGGAATTGCAGCAGATGTGTCCTCACCACGGCCTCGAGAAATGGGTATTGGTACATACATTTTATAATGGACTGCTTTATAATACTCGTCTTACTGTTGATGCAGCCGCTGGAGGAGCCTTGATGAACAAGGCAGTCGATGAAGCCTACAATTTGATCGAAGAAATGACACTCAACCACTACCAATGGTCGGGCAAAAGAGGTACTTCATCTCGACAAGCTGGTAAGTATGAACTTGACGCTCTTAGTTCTCTTGCTGCAAAAGTGGATTCGTTATCTTATAAGCTTGACTCTATGAACATGCGTCATAATGTTTCTAATTCTGCTATGTGTGAAATTTGTGAAGTGGAAGGTCATCTTTCTGACACTTGTCAATTAGGAAATATGGTATCACAAGACCCACCACCTACTTTGGTAAACGCTGTAGGGAACTTTAACTCGAGGGTCCAAAACAACCCTTATTCCAACACCTACAACCCTGGGTGGAAGAATCATCCCAATTTTTCCTATAGAAACAACAATGCAGCTCAACCATCAAACTTTAGGCAGCCCCCTGGATTTCATTCATCCAATACCGGGTATCAGCCTAAACAATTTGACCAGCCACCACAACCAAGCACCAACACAATACCACAGGAATAAACTTTCGAATCGCGCTTTGATACCTTCGTGTCAGCACAAACAAAAGCAATGGACTGCGTGTTGGAAGCAATCAAAAACTTAACAACAAACCAGAAGATAATGGAAAACCAAATTGCCCAACAAGCTAGTACATCTACTAGACCACCGAGCAGATTGCCTGGACAGCCCGAGACGAACCCTAAAGAACATTGTAATGCCATTACCACGCATAGTGGCAAGCAACTTGAGAAACCAAAAATGCCCAAGGATGACCATTATGAGAATGAGACCAGAACACCTGAATCTGAAGAACCAAATGAACCTGTTGAGAGTGAACCACAAACGAAAGAAACCGAACCTGTTTATGTGCCTCCACCACCCTACAAACCACCAATTCCATTTCCCCAGAGGTTGGCAAAAGCAAAACTCGATCATCAATTCGGTAAATTTTTAGAAATTTTGAAGAAACTGTATATTAACATACCATTTACCGATGCTTTGTCACAAATGCCATCCTATGCTAAATTTTTGAAGGAGATCTTGTCAAACAAAAGAAAAATGGAAGAACATGGCACAGTGGCGTTAACTGAGGAATGCAGCGCAATCATCCAAAATAAGTTACCGCCAAAGTTAAAAGATTCAGGCAGCTTTACCATTCAATGCCTGATCGGAGACACTCCTTTTGACCACGCTTTGTGCGATCTTAGTGCCAGTGTAAGCCTGATGCCACTATCTCTTTACAAGAAATTGGATATCAGAGACTTGAAGCCGACAAACATCTCTTTGCAATTGGCCGACCGTTCTGTATGACATCCGGTAGGAATTCTTGAGGACGTGCCAATAAAGGTCGGTAAAATTTTTATTCCAGCTGATTTCATTGTACTTGAAGTGGAGGAAGACTCCAAACTTCCTATCATACTGGGCAGACCATTTTTGGCCACTGCCGGTGCTCTAATCGACGTTAAAAATGGGAAGTTAACATTGCGCGTAGGTGAGGATAAGGTTGAATTTGATATTGCAAATAGCCTGAAGAAAACTATTCTTGCAGATTCCTGCTATAGCATCGGAGTCATCGACGATGAGCTTAATTCGTCCTACATTCTTCAGAAAAATGCCGATCCTCTCGAATTATGCCTACTAGGCGACTATGATGAAGAACAAGAAGAAGAAGTTCGTGCTTATGCCGATATTCTCGACTCGAGCACAACTATTGAGCCAAAAGAAGAAAAACTTGAGGAACCATCTGCGCCGACATCTGAGGTCTGTAAACAACTTAACTTAGAACTCAAATCCTTATCGAGCAACCTCATGTATGAATTTTTGGGTGAGAATTCTACTTATCCTGTCATCATAGCAAACCATCTTGATTCAGAGCAAACGAGCCTTCTCCTAGATAAGCTTCGACAATATAAGAAGGTAATTGGCTACACTTTGGAAGACATAAAAGGTATTAACCCTTCTTTATGCATGCATAGGATACATCTCAAAGAGGACAGCAAACCATCTATCGAATACCAGAGACGTTTGAACCCAAATTTGAAAGAGGTGGTTAAGAAAGAAATTTTGAAGCTATTAGATGCTGGGGTCATCTACCCCATTTCGAATAGCCAATGGGTAAGTCTGGTACATGTGGTACCAAAGAAAGGAGGAGTAACAGTGGTAAAAAATGAAAACAACGAATTAATTCCACAAAGAACCGTTACCGGGTGGCGCATGTGTATCGATTATCAAAAACTGAACAAGGCCACTCGCCAGGACCATTTTCCTCTCCCCTTCATTGATCAAATGCTTGAAAGATTAGCCACTAACTCTTATTTTTGTTTCTTGGATGGATACTCAGGATTTTTCCAAATACCGATACATCCAGACGACCAAGAGAAAACCACGTTTACATGTCCCTTCGGTACTTTCGCTTACCGGCGTATGCCGTTCGACTTATGTAATGCACCAGCTACATTCCAGCGATGCATGACGACTATCTTCTCCGATTTCATTGAAAACATCATGGACGTTTTCATAGATGACTTTTCGGTATATGGGTCCAATTTTGACTCTTGTCTATCTAATTTGACCCGTGTTTTGCAGCGTTGTGAAGAGACGAGCCTGGTGTTAAATTGGGAGAAATGTCACTTTATGGTAAAGGAAGGGATCGTTCTTGGTCATTTGATATCGGAGCACGATATCGAAGTCGATAAAGCAAAAATCAGTGTGATAGAGAAAATGCCACCTTCAAACTCCGTCAGAGGAATAAGAAGCTTCTTAGGCCATGCAGGCTTTTATAGACATTTCATTGAAAACTTTTCTAAAATTTCTAGACCTTTAACATCTTTACTCGCTAAGGATGTTTCATTTGTTTTTGACCAGAACTGCATGGATGCATTTCAACAATTGAAGAGGGCATTCATTTTCGCCCCAATAATACAACCTCCGGATTGGTCGCTACCCTTCGAAATTATGTGCGACGCTAGTGACTATGCGGTAGGAGCTGTATTAGGGCAGTGGAAGAACAACCGAACTCATGTCATCTATTACGCCAGCCGAACACTGGATGGAGCACAGAGCAACTATGCCACAACCGAAAAAGAACTTCTGGTTGTAGTTTTCGCTTTTGATAAGTTTCGATCGTATTTAGTTAACTCGCATGTCATTGTTTATACAGATCATGCGGCAATCCGATATCTCATGAAAAAGAAAGACGCTAAACCACGGCTAATTAGGTGGATACTGTTATTACAAGAATTTGATGTTGAGATCAAAGATAAGAAGGGAGCCGATAATTTGGTAGCATATCATCTCTCCCGTCTAACATTTACTCCCGAGAACAGTTTGGAAGAAGAAATTGACGATGCATTCCCGGACGAAAAATTACTAGCGGTCACCGCTGTGAAAGCACCATGGTATGCTGATTTGGTAAATTACTTGGCAGCCGGTATTATGCCTCCAAAACTCACGTACCAACAGCGAAGGAAGTTTATGGCTATGGCGAAACACTATTATTGGGACGAACCACTCTTGTTTAAGCGTTGTGCTGATTGTATCATTCGAAGATGCTTACCGGATGAAGAGATTCCAGATGTCCTATTCCAATGCCATTCTTCTTCTTATGGAGGGCACTTCAGTGGCAAGAAAATAGCACATAAGATTCTCCAATGTGGTTTCTTTTGGCCAACTTTATTCAGAGACGCAAGGGACTATGTACAGTCTTGCGATCGTTGCTAACGGATGGGTGGAATATCACGAAGGAATGAGATGCCTCTGAATACCATCCTGGAAATCGAGATCTTTGATGTATGGGGAATCGACTTTATGGGTCCATTCCCACCTTCTTGTGGTAACAAATTCATCTTAGTCGGAGTTGATTACGTCTCCAAATGGGTAGAAGCTTTGGCCGCACCAACAAATGACTCGAAGGTGGTCACTAAATTTTTTAAGAAGTTAATACTCCCACGATTTGGAACGTCTCGCGTGGTAATCAGCGATGGCGGATCTCATTTTATTGAGCGAGAATTTGAATCACTTCTGAAAAGATATGAGGTATTACACAAAGTTGCCACTGCTTACCATCCTCAGACCAGCGGCCAAGTGGAAATATCAAACCGTGAAATTAAGCACATACTTGAGAAGATTGTGTCGCGTAATCGCACCGATTGGTCACTTAAACTTGACGATGCATTATGGGCATACCGTACAACATTCAAGACTCCAATTGGTATGTCCCCATTTCAGTTAGTATATGGTAAATCATGCCATTTACCAGTTGAAATCAAACACAAAGCATATTGGGCGATACAGCGACTGAATTTCGATGAGAACCAAGCTGGCAAGGCCAGAAAGCTCAGCTGAATGAGCTTGATGAATTTAGACAGGAAGCCTATGAGAACGCCATGATTTATAAAGAACGTACCAAAAGATGGCACGATCGAAGGATTGTGAGGAGAGAATTTTGCGAAGGTGAATTGGTATTATTGTTTAACTCCAGGATCAAACTTTGTCCTGGTAAGCTTCGGACCAAATGGACCGGACCATATGTAGTACAAAAAGTTTACCCTCACGGTGCTGTAGACATCTTCCGAGAGTCAACTGGTACATTCAAAGTTAACAGACAGAGACTTAAGCACTACATCTCCCATGAACCGATACTGGAGGACACTGCGTTGTTCTCCTTCGCTAGAATGACACAAACCGTGGTCAAGCTGACAGACCATTAAATCAACGCTTCTTGGGAGGCAACCCAAGCATCTTACTTTAGTTAAATTCATTTTCAGCATCTTACTTTTTCGTTTTCATGTTTTTGTTAAAGCTTCGGTTAGTTTGCATATTCTTAGGAACTCTTTTGATAATTAGTGTTAAAACCTTAGTGATCGCATGCTAGGACACACCAATCCAGCCTTAGAATGTTTTAAACCTTCTCTACTATGAGTTTGGATTTCATTTCTTAGTCGTAGTCATTTTGTTCCAACACATGGTTTTGACGTTTAACAATGATGATACTCTTGCAGGAAATGCGCATGAACTATGACATTGATGACTACCAATTCCGAATGTCAAAGCTACCACCATTTAACAAGTTTCATCTGATTCGTTGGAAAACCAAATGCATTGCATTTTCACTAATTGATTTCTAATGATCTTTAAATTTGAGAGCTTAATGTACATCCGTGAATCGGTCTTATTTATCTTTAGCATTGCCAATTGATTTTACCGAAAGTTGAAAATAACATTTGGGCCTAGTTGTGCCCTTTCTCTACTTGCATTAGTTGTTATGTTCCTGCCTATTTTGCTATGAACGCTGATGCCTTTACTTGGTTAAAAATGACACAGGGATATTGCAAACTGATGCAGTAAGGAGAGGAGCTTTCTGCCAATTTTTCCAAAATCTCGGGCGGGTCCCGACAAAAATCTCGATCGTGATTCTCACACAGCTCAAATAGGAGAAAATTCGCCGAGAGCATTACGGCAAGAAAGACACTGAAGCCACGGCCGTAATCAGTAACAAAGAATTTCACGAGAAAATCCTGACTGGGGAATGCTGAAAATCGTGACCGAGATTTTTCTGAAGAAGCAAAACGAGACTTATCTGCTGAAAGGTTCACGGCAGACCCGTAACTAGAGGCACAGCCGTGAGATTCGCGCACGATCATACAGAAGACAATCACGGGTGGGTAATGATGAAAATCACTGGCAGGATTTCCTCAGAAAGAACAATGGACAAAAATTTGATGAGAACGTCACGGCTGCCCCGTAATTAAAGACACCACCGTGAAGATTTGCATTAAAAGAACTGCGGAAGGAAATCACGACCGGGTCCTGATGAAAATCCTGGGCGTGATCACTAAAACTCAGTAGCTTAGCGGATCCGCCTGGCCAGCCCGACCCGTTAAGCAACCTGTTAAGGGTTTCACTTAAGCAGCTCGCCCGAGCTTTCCATCTAGGGTTCCCGATTTCCTTTTTCCTAGCCGCGTCCGTGCCTTGCGCGACCCCACTGTGAGCCCCACCAGTCGCCGCCGTCTACTTCACCGCCGACCACCAGCTCTCCGGTGACACTTCCGGCGACATCAGGAACTTCCGGCGAGCTCTCATTCCAAGTTCCCAATCCTTATTCCGCCGCAAGCTCCTCTTCAATCAGCTGCCGATATTTCGATATTCTCTTTTCGCCGCTCAAGCAATCATGCCGCCAAGGAGGAAGAACACTGGCAAGCGTCCAGCTGAAGCAACGAGCCCTCGACCAGCAGCACCACCTCAGCAAGCTGCACCGCCGAAAATCCAAATGCACGACAACCATCAAGCGGCGAGGTATCAAGTCCTATCTAACCGACGGATAATCAACACAAGGTACATAGACCCACCGGCATTAGCTGCTCTCGGAATTTTTGATGATCTGCTTTGGGTTTTTTGCCAATTTGGATGGGGACGATTTCTACAGTATGCTCATCCCACGTATATCTCTTTCACACTTGAATTTCTGAGCTCGGTTGAATTAAAAGTCTTTGCTCTAGACACAAATCCTGGACTGCTGTCTTTCAGATTGGCGAACACAAAGTATCGCATTACCATTGCTGATCTTAACGACATCTTTGGGTTTCCTGCGTACGCTTCTAGGGTCGGACCACCGAACTTCAATGAAGACATTTTCTGGAGGTGCATCTCCTCCATGTCCACTTACTCACCCCGGAATGCCAGAGCTTCAACGCTCTCCAACCCTTGCATCCGCTATGCACACAGGTTACTCGCGCATTCGATTTTCGCGAGGGAATGAGACGGAATTGTACGCCAGCCCGAGCTACTATGGGGGCTCTTGCACCATTTCCAGATTAATGTCGGTTATTATCTCGCCCGGCAATTTATGCGGGTAGCCCATGCGCAGAAAGGAGTCATCTGCATCGGCGGGATGATCACGATGATAGCTCTCTCCCTTGGACATAACCCCTACGGTCAACCTGAAGCAGTTGGAAGCCGCCGACTGGACTTGGAACATTTGCTTTCGATGAAGATGATTGTGAGGAGAGGAGATATCTACCATCTGACCCTTTCCGATACCGCTACCACCATGGCTTTACCCAACACAGCTCGCACAGACATCAGGGACAGCGCCAACTGGCGCTTATATCCAGAGCCAACGGTGCCCGAGGATCAGGCAGTGCCACTAGATGTTGACCCCAGCTTTTCCATCGGTGGGCAACCTCGGACTGCCGCGCGCCCTTCTACCGACGATATGCTTCATCTTCTCCGGTAGGAGCAACTGAACCAAGGAAAGCAACTAGTAGCCTTGATGGACACAGTCAAATGCGTTGAGATCTTCCTCCATAGTAACATGGCACCACCACCGCCGAGAGATGAAGACGAGGATGCTGATGATACCATCCATGTTTCTGATTCCTCCGAGCCAGCTGACGACGACGACGATGACGACCCGGCTAAGTGCAGTGAGTAGGGCTGCACTCTAGTAAGTCTTCCCTCACCCCTTTTTGATATATGTCTATACTATATGCATCTGGGATGATGCATCTTTTGCTTTGGGTGAGGGTATTTACACATTTTGATAGGTCGTCGTGACTTTTATGAGCTTTATGATGAGACGTTGTATTGGTTATTTGACTTTATGATGTTGCATGTGCTGTTGGTACTGATGAACTATTACTGCTTTATGAGATGCTGCTGATGTGCTGATGTACCAAACTTGTCAATATTTTAACCCTATTTCACTGCTGAACGTTAATATGCTCCATTTTCATATGATTTTACTGAAAGTTACTTTGATAATGTTTCAGCTTGGCATGGATATTTTCATGATTGTACTTCTATGACATGCTATACCTTCCTGCTATGCTTTTATCATGATTTTATTGATAAGCTTTGAACCTTTTTGATAAATATTTCTTGAACACGTAAGGACCTAAGTCGTAGGTCCCAGCCAAGATTTCTTATTTTCATTAACTGATATTTTCCTCATTTACCTCATTTAAGATTGATCCTTATTCATGGACCTGATTTATGATTGATTTAGATCCCCACGCTACACTTAGATCACATTCATGATTAAGCAACTAGCCAGGAAACTTGAGGATTGAACTTTGATAAGCTTTGAGTCTAGGAAACGTCTATATGTCAACATGAGCACTATTTATTTGGAAGATTATAGACCAAACCAATTGACACATATACCTAACACCCTTGGTAGCTCTTGGTATTAGTTCTGGTTCGAACCCCTCTGACTTGGCATCGTACAAAAGATAGAAAGAAAGAAAAGAATGGAAAACAAGAAACAGTGGTACCGAAGTTACAACTTGGCACTACCCAATACATTCAGAAAAGAAGGAAAAAGAGCAGTGGTACCGAAGTCTCAACTTGGCACTGCCATCAAAAGAAAAGAAGATGAAAGAAAGAAGAGCAGTGGTACCGAAGTTGCAACTTGGCACTGAAATTCAAAAGAAAAGAAGGCAGTGGTACCGAAGCCTCGGCTTGGCACTGCAGAAACAGAAAGAAAAAGTGCGGTGGTACCGAAGTCATGAGTAAGGCCTTTACTACCACTTTAGAGTTTACCCTTTTGGTGCTTTGAGTGTAATGGTGTCATATGTGGTAAGAAACTATTTTCTATCCGATATTATCGTACAACTGTTGTCTATAGATTTAATCTAGATACTCTGCTTTTCATCTTGACATCTTTAAAGTCTACAGTGGTTTGTGCATCCTGTGACTAGCTGTGATTATTTCGCATTTATCGATCGTTGGGGAGTATAACTTGAGTTGAACAACCCTCATGGAACTTCATTTCTCTCTTTTTGCATGAGGACAAACAAAGTTTTAAGTCGTAGGTATTCTGTTGACATAGATTTATATAGAGTTTTACATGTCAATTTACTTATAGAATCATGCCTATTTCATGACTTTAAGCCTTATAATTGCCTTTATTTGGATACATCTATGGAATCTACACCTGTTTCGGTATTTTCGCGTTTTCAGGTCAAAACGACCACAAAGAGAATAGATTCTGGCACTTTTGTGGCAGAGGGCCTCATCCTAACCCAAGATGATCCAAACAGGAAGATTTCAGAGTCATCAGTCCTCTATTGGAAATCACGACCGGGTCCCGATCAGAATCATGCCCGTGATCGTCGTTATGCCTGAAGCTGAAACCGACAAATCACGACCGGGTCACAACCAAATTCTCGCCCAAGATCGCGGACCTGCCTGTTACGAAATCGCCATTTTCTTTCATATTTCTTTGATCTAACCTAAGGGGAGGCTCAGGGGTATTGAGGACCATTCTCCCCCATTGACAAAGAAGGCGAGGAGCAGCTTTTGGCAGCGGATTTGGTCACGAGATGATGATTTCATGCAAAACAGTGGCTGGCGGCACTACAGGGCATGGAGGCTGGCAGAAAACTTCTTTCGACTGAGCAGAGACAGTGGCTGCAGCCCTTTTTACAGGGTATGGGAAGGAGAAAAAGAGGCAGAGAAGAGAGGAATAAAAGGAGGGGGGAAGGCATCGTTCAAAGGAGCTCTCGCGCATAAGGAAAAATCAATAGGAGGAGAGTTTGGCAGAAGAGGGATCACGAGAGGAGGAGCTGTTCTTGTGGAGAGGAGAAGGAAGCTGCACACCTGCAACCTTTTGAAGACCTTCTGTTGCGTAAGCTTCTTAGAAACATACCTGTAATACCTAGCATCATATTTGAGTTGCCACATATATTGTAAGATCTTAAATGAATATTGCATGATCCATTTAACCTTTGCAACTCTTGCGCAAAACTTGTTATCATGCATGATGTTTATGGCTAAATACATTGTCTATGTTGTTAGCGTGAACATGGTAGGCTAAATACTAAATTAGGATGTGGGGTAGCCCTTGACGATTTACTAGTTGTGATAGTTAAGTTTATTAGCCAAAGTCCTTGCTTGGCCTTGTGTGTGTTCATTGTCTGCTTACCCGGAAGGATATGCTCGTACCTCTAATCCCTCAGATGAGGTTTGTAAATCAGCTTTTCTAGGAGTTTACTCGCTTGCATAGCTGTACTTACCCGTAGGATTAAAGGAAAGCATCATCCGGAAAGGTATGCTTGAGCCTTAAGTTGCAAAGGTGAGGTTCGTTAATCAGATCTAGAGGAGAAAACTTGCCTACGGATCTGTACTCACCTAGGAAAACACCAAGGTGAGGTTTGTAAATCAGATCTTAGGGAGAAAAACTCGCTCGCAGATCTGTGCTTGCTCGCGAGATTTAGGGAGCCTCAGACGATGCGGAGAGCCTCTTGTCCGACCGCGTGTCAGACCCATTAGGCTTAGGCTGAGAGTTTATCCATTTCGTTGGTGTGCTACGCCTACACTTCCCGAAAGGGAGTGTTTGAGCCTTTAATCACCTTAAGTGAGGTTTGTTAATCAGCATATCTAGGAGTTTTTACTCGCTTGTGGATCTGTGCTTACTTAAGGAGATTATAAGGAGCTTAGACGCGTCGGAGAGCCTCTTGTCCGACCGCGCATCAGAGCCTTACGAATTGGACCGACAATCTAGTCTGTGGGAGCAGACGAGATTCTCGGAGGGGAGCTACCTACGTGACAAGGAAGCTGTGCCCCCTGAACTAGACAAAACATTGGCAATAGAGTTTAACTATTCAACTGTAAGGAGTCAAAGTGGTGAACCCATATCCTGATGCATCTCCTCATTAGAATCCTCTCATGTGATTTCCTCTGTTTACATTCCTGCACTTTTAATTATTTAGTTATCTTAAACTTCACCAATTTCGATATCGTCTAGCTAGCCATTTCGAGATCTGTCGGTATTTGCCCATTAGTCCCTGTGGGATCGATATTTTATTACTTCGATAGACCCGTGCACTTGCGGGAAACGCCTACTATATCTGTGGGCGCTATCACCAACACACCGCATGGCCGGATAATTTTTTAAAATTAAATTATCCAACACGCCGCAAGGCCAGATAAATTCTCAAATTAAATTATCCAACACACCGCAAGGCCGGATAATTTTCTAAAATTAAATTATCCAACACGCCGCGAGGCCGGATAATTTTCTAAATTGAATTATCCAATGCACCGCAAGACCGGATAGTTTTCCAAATCAAATTATCTAATATGCCGAAAGGCCGGGTAGTTTTCTGAATTGAATTATCCAACACGCCGAGAGGTCGAATAATTTTCCAAATCAAATATCCAACGTGTCTGAATACGATTACAGTAGAATATAATTTGGGAGGTGCGTATGTCTATGTTTACCATCGGAGCATAGTTCCTCAATATGACATTGTATCGATTAGGCCGGATATCACCGAATGAACTGTCGCAAACCCAGACGTTTGGCGCACACAAGTTGCCCAAGTTGATGAAAGCTCCTTTGTTTTATCGTTTATTTATCATGTCAAATTATGTATCCTCACCATGTCTATGAATGATATTATTTGACCCACCTATTTTATTTTATTTTGTGTCTTAGATCTCTTAATCAAAGGTTCCCTAATTTTCGGGGTAATTAACAGTGAGCGCTTGCGCTCATTGAAAACCAGAACTCATTAAATAAAAAGTCTTATTAATTTAAAGTGAATTTGAAAATGGTCATATTACATTTTAATGTAACACTTTGGACCCCACAGGAATCAGGTTTTAGGCAAGCGAGAGAAAGAGGGAGAATGAGAGATTTGAATGACTGATTCTGGCTACGGTTAGGATTTTCTATGAGAATGAGGATTTCGCCCGGGAGGGAGGGAGGTGCGATGGGTGGTTTCCAGGGAGTAGAGCTTGTGGTATCTAAGCACAAGGGAGGCCAAGATGGATTAGAAGAAATAGCTAGGGTTTAGAGCGTCCGACGAGAGGTCGGCATCGGCGAGAAAGCTTTTTCACATATCTGGTGAGAGGTGAGAGATCAAATCATGCTCGAGAGTCATGTGGGAGAGAAAGAGAGAGAGAGAGAGCGAGGGTTAATGGCATTCCAAAAAGTAACCAGGGTTAGCTACAGCACCGAGTAACAAAACGTTAACGGGAGCTGAGAGAGCTTTGAGATTCACGCAATTTGGGGAGCTTCACGATTGAGTTCTCGAATCCAATGATCACTTTCTACAGAACAATTTTGCAAAAAAAAAATTATTGAACCGTTAACCTGATGATTAATAATCTTGGTATGATAAAATTTGATGGTACCAAAAACATTATGTGAAAATTAATGGTTAATTAAAAATTGATGGTTTGCTATGAAAAAATAATTAATTAACTTCTTAACAGTTAACCATAATAATGGTTTAGAAATGGGTATAAGATTTTTTCAAACCAATAGCTATGTTTAAAAATTGGTTATTGGAACATTGAACATCACTATATGCTCGCGCTTAGTTATTTTGAGAAAGAACCGTTTTCCATTTATAGTTTTAAGTCCCATGAAAAAGAAAAGGTACTTGTGATTAATTACAATGAAAAAAATGTGAACAAATTAGTCAATTAACGGTCTTCTATATGTTTGCTACGGCTTGTGAAGGATTTTGCCGGCAACCAGGGCGGCCTCGATGACCACGGTGATGACGTTCACCACCTCTTCCACCGTGCAGTTATTCCCCTTGAACGTACTCCTCATCTTCGACTCCTCCACCGAAGTCTCAACTTGGCACTGCCATCAAAAGAAAAGAAGATGAAAGAAAGAAGAGCAGTGGTACCGAAGTTGCAACTTGACACTGAAATTCAAAAGAAAAGAAGGCAGTGGTACCGAAGCCTCGGCTTAGCACTGCAGAAACAGAAAAAAAAAGTGCGGTGGTACCGAAGTCATGAGTAAGGCCTTTACTACCACTTTAGAGTTTACCCTTTTGGTGCTTTGAGTGTAATGGTGTCTTATGTGGTAAGGAACTATTTTCTATCCGATATTATCGTACAACTGTTGTCTATAGATTTAATCTAGATACTCTGCTTTTCATCTTGACATCTTCAAAGTCTACAGTGGTTTGTGCATCCTGTGACTAGCTGTGATTATTTCGCATTTATCGATCGTTGGGGAGTATAACTTGAGTTGAACAACCCTCATGGAACTTCATTTCTCTCTTTTTGCTTGAGGACAAACAAAGGTTTAAGTCGTAGATATTCTGTTGACACGGATTTATAGAGAGTTTTACATGTCAATTTACTTATAGAATCATGCCTATTTCACGACTTTAAGCCTTACAATTGCCTTTATTTGGATACATCTATGGAATCTACACCTGTTTCGGTATTTTCGCGTTTTCAGGTCAAAACGACCACAAAGAGAGTAGATTCTGGTACTTTTGTGGCAGAGGGCCTCGTCCTAACCCAAGATGATCCAAACTGGAAGATTTCAGAGTCATCAGTCCTCTGTTGGAAATCACGACCGGGTCCCGATCAAAATCATGCCCGTGATCGTCATTATGCCTGAAGCTGAAACCGACAAATCACGACCGGGTCACGACCAAATTCTCGCCCGAGATCGCGGACCTGCCTGTTACGAAATCGCCATTTTCTTTCGTATTTCTTTGATCTAACCTAAGGGGAGGCTCAGGGGTATTGAGGACCATTCTCCCCCATTGACAAAGAAGGCGAGGAGCAGCTTTTGGCAGCGGATTTGGTCACGAGATGATGATTTCATGCAAAACAGTGGCTGGCAGCGCTGCAGGGCATGGAGGCTGGTGGAAAGCTTCTTTCGGCTGAGCAGAGACAGTGGCTGCAGCCCTTTTTACAGGGTATGGGAAGGAGAAAAAGAGGCAGAGAAGAGAGGAATAAAAGGAGGGGGGGGGGGGAAGGCATCGTTCAAAGGAGCTCTCGCGCATAAGGAAAAATCAATAGGAAGAGAGTTCGGCAGAAGAGGGATCACGAGAGGAGGAGCTGCTCTTGCGGAGAGGAGAAGGAAGCTGCACACCTGCAACCTTTTGAAGACCTTTTGTTGCGTAAGCTTCTTAGAAACATACCTGTAATACCTAGCATCATATTTGAGTTGCCGCATCTATTGTAAGATCTTAAATGAATATTGCATGATCCATTTAACCTTTGCGACTCTTGTGCAAAACTTGTTATCACGCATGATGTTTATGGCTAAATACATTGTCTATGTTGTTAGCGTGAACATGGTAGGCTAAATACTAAATCAGGATGTGGGGTAGCCCTTGACGATTTACTAGTTGTGATAGTTAAGTTTATTAGCCAAAGTCCTTGCTTGGCCTTGTGTGTGTTCATTGTCTGCTTCCCCGGAAGGATATGCTCGTACCTCTAATCCCTCGGATGAGGTTTGTAAATCAGCTTTTCTAGGAGTTTACTCGCTTGCATAGCTGTACTTACCCATAGGATTAAAGGAAAGCATCATCCGGAAAGGTATGCTTGAGCCTTAAGTCGCAAAGGTGAGGTTCGTTAATCAAATCTAGAGGAGAAAACTTGCCTACGGGTCTGTACTCACATAGGAAAACACCAAGGTGAGGTTTGTAAATCAGATCTTAGGGAGAAAAACTCGCTCGCAGATATGTACTTGCTCGCGAGATTTAGGGAGCCTCAGACGATGCGGAGAGCCTCTTGTCCGACCGCGCGTCAGACCCATTAGGCTGAGAGTTTATCCATTTCGTTGGTGTGCTATGCCTACACTTCCCGAAAGGGAGTGTTTGAGCCTTTAATCACCTTAAGTGAGGTTTGTTAATCAGCATCTCTAGGAGTTTTTACTCGCTTGTGAATCTGTGCTTACTTAAGGAGATTATAAGGAGCTTAGACGCGTCGGAGAGCCTCTTGTCCGACCGCGCATCAGAGCCTTATGAATTGGACCGACAATCTAGTCTGTGGGAGCAGACGAGATTCTCGGAGGGGAGCTACCTACGTGACAAGGAAGTTGTGCCCCCTGAACTAGACAAAACATTGGCAATAGAGTTTAACTATTCAACTGTAAGGAGTCAAAGTGGTGAACTCATATCCTGATGCATCTCCTCATTAGAATCTTCTCGTGTGATTTCCTCTGTTTACATTACTGCACTTTTAATTATTTAGTTATCTTAAACTTCACCAATTTCGATATCGTCTAGCTAGCCATTTCGAGATCTGTCGGTATTTGCCCATTAGTCCCTGTGGGATCGATATTTTATTACTTCGATAGACCCGTGCACTTGCGAAAAACGCTTACTTTATCTGTGGGCGCTATCACCAACACACCGCATGGCCGGATAATTTTTTAAAATTAAATTATCCAACACGCCGCAAAGCCGGATAAATTCTCAAATTAAATTATCCAACACACCGCAAGGCCGGATAATTTTCCAAAATTAGATTATCCAACACGCCACAAGGCCGAATAATTTTCTAAGTCAAAATTATCTAACACGCTGCATGGTCGGATAATTTTCAAAATTAAATTATCCAACACGCTGCAAGGCCGGATAATTTTTCAAATTAAATTATCCAACACGCCGAGAGGCCGGGTAATTTTCCAAATTAAATTATCTAACACACCGAAAAGTCGGATAATTTTCTAAATTGAATTATCCAACAAGCCGCAAGGCCGGATAATTTTCCAAATCAAATTATCCAATATGATGAAAGGCCAGGTAATTTTCCAAATTAAATTATCCAACACGCCGCGAGGCCGGATAATTTTCTAAATTGAATTATCCAATGCACCGCAAGACCGGATAGTTTTCCAAATCAAATTATCTAATATGCCGAAAGGCCGTGTAGTTTTCTGAATTGAATTATCCAACACGCCGAGAGGTCGAATAATTTTCCAAATCAAATATCCAACGTGTCTGAATACGATTACGGTAGAATATAATTTGGGAGGTGCGTATGTCGATGTTTACCATCAGAGCATAGCTCCTCAATATGACATTGTATCGATTAGGCCGGATATCACCGAATGAACTGTCGCAAACCCAGACGTTTGGCGCACACAAGTTGCCCAAGTTGATGAAAGCTCCTTTCTTTAATTTTTATTTATCATGTCAAATTATGTATCCTCACCATGTCTATGAATGATATTATTTGACCCACCTCTTTTATTTTATTTTGTGTCTTAGATCTCTTAATCAAAGGTTCCTAATTTTATGGGTAATTAACAATGAGCGCTTGCGCTCATTGGAAACCAGAACTCATTAAATAAAAAGCCTTATTAATTTAAAGTGAATTTGAAAATGGTCATATTACATTTTAATGTAACACTTTGAACCCCACAGGAATCAGGTTTTAGGCAAGCAAGAGAAAGAGGGAGAATGAGAGATTTGAATGACTGATTCTGGCTACGGTTAGGGTTTTCTATGAGAATGAGGATTTCGCCCGGGAGGGAGGGAGGTGCGATGGGTGGTTTCCAAGGAGTAGAGCTTGTGGTATCTAAGCACAAGGGAGGCCAAGATGGATTAGAAAAAAATAGCTAGGGTTGCGTCCGACGAGAGGTCGGCATCGGCGAGAAAGCTTTTTCACATATCTGGTGAGAGGTGAGAGATCAAATCATGCTCGAGAGTCATGTGGGAGAGAAAGAGAGAGAGAGAGAGCGAGGGTTAATGGCATTCTAAAAATTAACCAGGGTTAGCTATAACACTGAGTAACAAAACGTTAACGGGAGCTGAGAGAGCTTTGAGATTCACGCAATTTGGGGAGCTTCAAGATTGAGTTCTCGAATCCAATGATCACTTTCTAGAGAACAATTTTGCAAAAAAAAAAATTATTGAACCGTTAACCTGATGATTAATAATCTTGGTATGATAAAATTTGATGGTACCAAAAACATTATGTGAAAATTAATGGTTAATTAAAAATTGATGGTTTGCTATGAAAAAATAATTAATTAACTTCTTAACAGTTAACCATAATAATGGTTTAGAAATGGGTATAAGATTTTTTCAAACCAATAGCTATGTTTAAAAATTGGTTATTGGAACATTGAACATCAGTATATGCTCGCGCTTAGTTATTTTGAGAAAGAACCGTTTTCCATTTATAATTTTAAGTCCCATGAAAAAGAAAAGGTACTTGTGATTAATTACAATGAAAAAAATGTGAACAAATTAGTCAATTAACGGTCTTCTATATGTTTGCTACGGCTTGTGAAGGATTTTGCCGGCAACCAGGGCGGCCTCGATGACCACGGTGACGACGTTCACCACCTCTTCCACCGTGCAGTTATTCCCCTTGAACGTACTCCTCATCTTCGACTTCTTCACCGCCGCCATGCAGTTCAATAATTTCTGACTGCACTCCTGGCTCAAGTAGTCGCCTGCAAGGATGTCAACGTCACTTGCTCGTTAACTGGTAATCAATTAATGATGTAATCAAAGTGAAGGACAAGTAATCACGTACGATTGTTCTGGATGCAGTCGTCGTGAAGCTTGCAGCAGGCGTCGAGAGCATCGCATGGCTCCTCCGCCGGGCAACCGCTGTACAGAATGCCACAGTACTTGCCGTACCTCAAGAAGGGCGGCACTTCAATTGCAGACGAGTGAGATTATTAAGAAACTAAAGAATTACAACGATAATGATGATAATAAGGTTTTACCTGTGCAATGAGCAGACTCACACTTTCTACTGCATTCCTTCTTGCTCTGTTCTCGCAGTATCCGCGAATGATTCAAATGCGATGATATTTAGCCGTTGAACAGAGTTGGAGTAAAATATCTAATAATAGATCATAAATTATTAATTCTGACCGCGAGGATGCCACCGGAGTTGACGTGCTGGAGGCCGATGTTGAGGCCCTGGACGACGCAGATCGGCGCGGCTGACCAGAGCAGAGCGAGCAGAAGGAAGAAGGGATTCAAGAGCAGACTGCGAATGCTTGAATGGTGTGTTCTTCTTCCTTCCATGTGGTCGGACGATCTGAGAAGAAGATGCAGTTAGTAAAGGATCGAGAATGGTTAGGGAAGGGGGAGAATGAGAATATCTCGAGCTCGTGTCCCCTGGGGCATGTTTTTAGTATAAAAAGAACTGCGTTTTGTTCGTGGAGTAAATTTACAAGAAAAAGTATGGCATGAATTACCTCAAGATGCAACCCCAATAATCTGGAGTTGCTTTTCAAGAGAACAGAGAAGAAAGCCTTTCTGCTACACTTTAGGTTGACGTGAAAAGATCTTACAAAAAGAAATGTTAATGTTTGTCAAATTTGTTCCCCGACGAAACTGGGGGTCTTGTTCAAGATTTATATACAACTCGGACGTCTAAAGAAAGCACGAGTCCACCTTCATTACGCTCATGAACGTTTCAGCATCCAGCCTACATTGTATAAAT
This sequence comes from Costus lasius, assembly GCA_027563935.2. Lineage (NCBI taxonomy): Eukaryota > Viridiplantae > Streptophyta > Magnoliopsida > Zingiberales > Costaceae > Costus > Costus lasius. The sequence goes on from CM050446.2 coordinate 127,459,158, forward strand.
AGATAAAAGTTGCAACAGTTAACCTTGAAAAATAAACAACGCACAAACGTACAAATTTTGAGATTTTATTGTTGTGAAATCCTAAATGCTACATTAATATTGGCCACTATTACACATTGTAAACCTGTCTGTTTTCGTTTAAGCCTGGGGAAGACATGTAAAAACATAAATGAACAGCGCAAGCTATTGCCGAATGTCATTCAAGATCTGGACAACTTACATTGAGTTCCAATCCCTTGATTTCTACATGACAATGAACTCTGTCGAGATTACATGGCAAGAAGCTATGCGAATGGTACAATACCCTTACTCACCATTTGAATATGATAGTCAACTCGATCTCATCTCACGTGGATTTGCTTTGATTGTAGAGAGGAAACTCAAAAAGGAACGCTACCTTGAACCATTCTGGCAGTCTTCCATACACAGAAGGTGGCAGTGGAACAAGTGGGCTGGAGGGCCAAATAATAAAGTAGATTTTAGCTTGTGCTAATCAGCCCTTGAATATAGATGTCAAAACCGAAAAGGAGTGTTCAAATCAGATGCTACAGAAATGAGAGCTGACATTGTTGTTTTCTTGTAGGTCTGATACTCTGCGAGATTACCGTATCGCTTGGCCGCAGATTTCTGCTTCAACAAATGTGAATCAGAATATAACCGGCGCCAGAGTCCAGTGTCAAGAAAACAAAATTCCAAGATCATGTTACTGCAAACCTCGAGAATAGGAATGCCACTGACAAAAAGTAGGAGAGTCAGAAAAGTGGGGCCAAACACCACAAGCCATTCTGCACCCTTTAGAACAAGAGTAGAAGCAACAAATATTCCCCACCAAAGGAAAATCTGCGTTAAAGCAGAGAAGGTAAATGATATGGTAAATGGTTAAGGCAGCCAAACTTGACAAGAATGACGAACACAAGATAGCACACAATGTTCGTTGGCAAAAGCCACAAAGCAGAAACTAGTGAACTAAAAGTGAAGTGTAACTGGATGTCAAAATCATATATAAACTAAAGAAACAATATTCAAATTCAAATTTCACAATTTCTGGATCGTGTACTCTATGACGGTGCTTCTAACTGCCTATTTACCAGCCAAGTGAGATCAGAAGATACCACTTCTTTCTGAACACAGAAACACACAAGACAACTAAGAGAGAAACATTCAGAATCAAGTGCCAAACAACTGTAATTTTGTGCTGGATTTAACTAACCTCGCCAAAGTAATTTGGATGGCGGGAATACTTCCAAAGTACGGCATTACACCACTTCCCGTTGTTTGCAAGATCATTCTTGAATAGTAGCTTTTGCTGATTAGCGGTAGCTTCGACAAATGTGCCTATAAACCACATTATCCAACCAATGATATCTTGAGGCTGGATAGATGGGTTCCTATCGCTTGCGTTCACAATAGTAAGCAGCAAACTAACAGTCCAGACCCAGAGAGCCTAATAAAACACAATGCCACGTGACTCATAAAAATCACAACATTTGGTTGTAGGAATATCTTGTTGCACGAAACCTGAAATATCCAGAAGTCCCAAGTTACTGTGTATTTTATCAAACCGCCGATCCTCCCCACAATTCAGGATCCTAATTGACATAAAAAATAGAGAATGATTTATCCCATAACAATATGAATCACTAGAGCGACAACTTGTTATAAAATATACGATCCTCTCCCGAATTCAGGATCCTAATTGACATAAAAAAAATAGAGAATAATTTATCTCAGAACGATATGAATCACTAGAGCGACAACTTGTGGAAGAAAAGATCAACTTTAATTTAGAGATGAAGCAACTTCCTTTTCTACTGAGAACTTTATTTCTCTAAACATTTATTTGTATGTTATTATTATTATTAATTGTAATTCAAGAAATAACTTAATCAAAATCTAGGCTGTTGGATCATATACTTAGTTTGAGAGCTCAGAGATATATAAATTATATCCATTCCTACTGTTGTGAGGGAGGGGGACAATATAGTATTAGAGCTATAGGTACATTTAGGATATTTAAACAAGTTAATTGCACGACTTCCATAATTTGTTAAAATATATAAATTAGTTCTTGTATATTAACAAATTGTAAATTAGTCAATATAGTTTTTAAACTCTTTGCAAAATCTATTGGGAGTGAAGAAATACGGGCAGAAGGATTGAAAACAACATGGAACATCTGTAGTTTTTCAAACTACAAGCCAGCTTGCAAGGAATATACAGGGTATACGATTAATTTGCAACCATTTGAAGTTTTGAACTGTAGGGTTTAATGTGCAATGTAAAAACGTCATGGTCAATTTTCAACTAACCCTAATTGGTCACTTAATCAATCTCAACATGACATTAAAACCCGTTTGAAACCCTTGATCCACTTCTTTTCCTGTTATTTATTTGGTTGTCCTTTTGCTTTCTCATATTACTATTCCAGATCCATTTCTATAGTTGGATAAAAATGAACAGGCTTTGTGGTTCACTAATATCAAGAGAGAAAGTACAAATATAAATTCCCACCATCAAAGGTTTAGAGAAAAAAGTAATGTGAGATTAAGCATGGGGTACTAATTCACTCTAACATGCACTTCACTTACAGGTAGCAAAGTTGATACAAGTCCAAGTTCAATACTCCCTTATAATGCAATGAAAGAATGTGTCCATTGTATGTAGAAGATTCATTTATTTATGCATGCGAGAATGTAGCATATAAGTAGGAAGTGTCATCTACATATAAGTAGTTTGAGTCATGCAAGTAGCTAGCGTGTAGTTTGTTCATGCTACGCAAGCAGCTAAGTGTTATTCATCCATGCATGTGTAGTTTGAGTCATGGAGAAGTAAGAGCATTACGTGTTCATAAGATAACATATGCAAGTAGTTAAGCACCTCCAACCCATGCATACACTAAGTTACGTTAGTCTACATGTGAACAGGTAAAGCAAGATTGTATATGGGGACAATCTTGCTTGGTCCGTGAAAGTATTTGTAAAAAAGTCAGAGAAATTGTTGGTAGGAGGGAGGAACACACTAAAGTTGGAGAGGGAAGCTTCCGGTAATGGTCCCAACACATTTCCACTATAATATTTGAAAAACCGATCTGTATTAGACGATATGACCGGTTTGTACTGGACCAAGCAGAGACTAGTACACAAAATAGCTTCGATACAATAGAGCGGAGCAAGCGGAGAAGAAGAGAAGAGGAGGATGAGAAGAGTTGCATCGGCGAGAGTGGGCACTCCGCCAAGCGCAAGAAGGAGGAGAAGAAAGGAGGAGGAGGAGGAGGTGCTCGTGTCCGCCACTCCGCTTGCCTCTACATCGTTGGTACCACCTAATACTAGGACATACTAGTTGGAGCATGGACCAATACCATGTCTTGAACTAGTTTTTTAAACCTTGTTCCACTATGTGACCTGCTTATGATACTGAAGCAAAAGGCAAAAGTTTGAAATTGAGCAGACTGACGTGGATAAGGAGGCTAAATGCAGGAAGTCTAGCTGCTGTATTTTCATAACAAAGGACTATATAGCAATGTCAAGGTGTAAAACATAAGAAAAGTCTAACCACATGGTTGGAGCCTAGGTTTGACAAGAAGATAAGGGTGAGACTAGGTTGATAAGGGTGACAATGCTACCCTTTTTGGGACAAAGAAATATCCCAATAGAAATATAGATAAATCGTTGGGGTTATATGCTTCCTCTTACAAAATTGTCAATGATAACAACAATGATGCCGCTTAGGATGTTGCAAAGAAGAGGGTTGTTTTTATGACCCTAACTTAATGAGCTTGAACAACTTGGCTTGAATAAAAATGCTTAAGGCCAAGTTAATGATAGTAAGGTTATTAAAGCTTATGTACTATGAAAATTGTATCTTTTGCTCATGTTGGATTAAATCATGGTACCATAGTTTCCCCTATGTAAGACTTAATGTCTTTGTCAAGCCTAAGCCATAGCCTATATGCATAACCATGAACTATTCCTAGTTGCTAGCAAGAAAGCTCAATCCAATGGCAACTCTATCATCCATAATAGCTCTTTCCTATTGTCAACTCACAATACCTAGGACTAGGTTTGCTTTAATAACATTTATTTCATCCCACATAATGTGAAAACTAACGTATTGACTCGATAAGCCTGAATAATGGTCTAAATTAAAAGAAAAATTAAGCCCAAGTTAAAGGTAGAGAGAACATTAAGCATTATATACTATATTCTTACCTCATTCTCACAAGAGATTAAACTAAACTAAAGTATCATATGTTACGCCTCGAGAGCCTTGCATGCCCACACCGGGAATCCCGGCCTCGGGACGCGACAATTAGTAGTATCGGAGCAATAAGATAGAGCCTAGGATTGAGCCTAAGTTTGAACGTAGGGTTGGACTTAGGGGCTTAGGATGAAACTTTAGGATTTAAGATATGTGTTAGTGTTAATGATATTCATTTCTGATAACTGATGATTTTCTAACCAATATGATAGTTTGTTATTGTGTTACAAGAATGGCGCCTAAACAAAAGGGTTCTCGCTTGGGACGGATGGTTGGTCTAGCTTGAGAGGCAATGAGTTTGCCTCTTAGCTAGATGCGGAGGGGTTCTCGATCTGGTGGGGATAGAAGGGAAGACCCTTTCGTGGCAGCTCGACGTGATCAGGAGGATGAATTGAGTGAAGTTGGGAGTAGATAGCATGCTCCCGAACCCCCTGTCCAAGAACCAACACGGCATAGAGCTCGTGAAAGGACTGGTTCAACTATAGTGGAATGAAGATTCTGGGTCTTTCTGGACAATTGGACCCTTGAGAAGGAACATGCTGGTTACAGAGTGTGACAGATACTCTGAATTTATTGCAATGCCCTAATGAACAAAGAGTTACGCTAGCAATGTATTTCATTGCAGATGATGCAAAGGACTAGTTCAACGGGTTAGAATAGACTCTAGGCGAGGCCTGATATGACTAGGATATTTTTCGTGAGGCATTACACATGGAGTACTTTTCGTAGACTTTTTGTGAGATGCTACAACATGAATTAGGGCTGTTAACTGATCGTGACCCCAAATCCTGTCCTGAACCGATTAAAACAGTTCGGCTATATTACAAACCGTTCTCGAACCAAAAAAATCGGTTAACCAATTAACCGGTTAACCGGTTTTTTGGTTCAATTAACCACCGGTTTATAGTTAACTGATTAAGAAAAATCTTTCTCTAATAATATTAAATATTAAATATATAAAATACAACCTGTATATTGTTGGTGTATATGCCCTAGGACCTAGTTTTGGTCCATCTCTGTACTACTTGACTCTGATATTCATATATATCTTTCTGGCATTGTCGTTATCATTGTTTGTCTACACCTGCAATTGTGTACTTACATGATAATGTCCCTGGAGACAGATTGGATCTGTGCTCGAACTATAATCCCCAGTCGATGTACCTTAGTGGATATGGGATAGCTATGGTACTTGTGAGACTGGTATGTGGGCTGGTTAGGCACGTGGTGCTAACGCAGACACATGGGTATATCATTGGAGGATATACTGGATAGACCCGCTGTGAGGCTATGACTTGGTGTCATGAGTTATCCTCACAAGTGACAGGAGATGCATTGATCCCTTGACTTGAGGTCATTGACCATTCTATATGGTTAGGGACTTGCTTTGATGCAACCTAACACCTCGCCGTAGTTGGGAGGTCATAACGGTTGTCATTGAGCATGTCACGACCCATATGAGAAGGTCAATGGATAGACATAGGATTTGCCCCTTCCTTAGGGAAGCATGATATCCATGGAGCTCCTCTATGGTTCTATGACTGAAAGTGTATGGCCATACCCAGGTGAGAACCTGATTTAGTCATAACCATGTGATTGGGTGAAAACAAGTGGTGACACACTTGTCCAATCGGATATCAGTTCGGCAAAGAGACTGTAATGCATCTATACCTTGTTGCAATGATGGGGATGTCGATGTCGATATCCATTCCGATGACTTGGGTAGCAGCGATGCACTGCTAGGTGTCACTCACTGCTTGTGGTGACATTTGGTCAGCACTGCCAACGTCAGAGGGACCTACAGGGTCGCACACCTTGATACTCGAGTTATTGGATAACTTAGATCTAATTGGGAGATTTCATCAGCGCCAATAGGCCTGATGAGATGGAAGGATGTTATTGGAGCCAAACTCCATTTATGGCAGGTTGACCCAAAATTGACCATGGTTGGCCACATTTGGATTAGGGTTGCATTGGATTGGATCCAAGTGCTTAATCAAGCCATGTAATGAAGTTTGGGCTAGCTCATTATCCAATGAGGCCTAATAATAAGTTGTCATGAAGAGGCAATAGGCTAAAAGGGTATAATGGGGAGGAAGCCAAGCCCATTGGCGCCTAAGGGGCATAATGGGGTTTGGATGGCAAATTTGCTTCATTAAGGAAGCTTTATGCGCCTAGCCCTCTCCCATTGATAGTGTGAATGCATTAAAGCATTTCTTGGGGTGCAAGGCTAGGCCTTGGCGCACAAGGCAAGGCTTGGTAGCTTATGGAAAGGTTGAATGAGGTTTATGGTAAAGTCTTGCAGACTTTCCTTACCTCAAACCTTCTCATCCGAGCCATACACTTGTCATGATCTCAACCCTTGCCCTAACCGCCTCTAGCTCTTTATAAGTGACCCTAGTCGCCCCCCTCTTGACGGGTTACAATCCTTAGAGGTGTGACAACAAGAGGAGGGGCGAAAGCAAGGGCTTGAAGGGCGATAACACCAAGAAGTGGCGCATCTTCTTCTTCCTTCCAAACCCTACCCGCAAGCTTCTTCATTCTCTCTTGACACAAGGAACTTGATGCTTGGCGGTTTCCCTCTCCCTCATCCTTCTTCATCTTTGGCGCATCTACCTTGGAGGTGGCGCATACTTTGAATAAGGAGCACAAGGCTTGGATCTTCTTCCCGAGGCTAGCACTGGGCGTGGAAGAAGAGGACTCGAGGGATCCGTGTGTGTGAGACTGCAGAGGGCACACGCTTGGGCGCCTATCACGACATCGACCTCATCTTGCTCTAAGGTATTTCCTAACTCATCGTGTCGACTCTCTTGCTTGCGATCTTCACTGGGTTTTTGGGACCGGCCTATTTCGGGGATATTGCTTCCGCTGTGCAATGTATTTTGTAATCTTTATCTCTGAAAAATTGTAAAATATCCTCGGGGTTTCCCAATAGTGGTATCAGAGGGACTTGCAAGACTCGAACGATGTTTTATGCTTTTCTTTCATGCTCACATGCCATATCTCTATTTTCGTAAATAGCATGATGCATGGCAAACAATTTTTCTAAGTAGGAAAAATTAGGGTTTCTTGTTTCTATCATCCTCTCAATCTCTTTTGGATTTTTGGACTATTTTTCTTGTTTGATTTAAAGATCAAAGGCGCACGTAATTTTGTCAAGTAGGACGGGCATTGTGTCTTCGGACTGGCCAACTCTCTTGATCTGACAAAATTGCCAGCCGAAAGGATCTCTGAAATCATCATGAAAAATAAATCGCAATAAACCAAAAGATTTGTGAGAAGAAGATGAGAAAAAGAGACTAGTTTTATGAAAAAGTAAAATTTCAGATTTTATGTTTTTCATAAGCATGTAGAATTGCATGAGTAAATGCCTTGACTGTGCATAATGTTGTGATCATTAGTCAAGCCCCCTTTAGCATGCCTGCGATGTATCCTCGTGAGGCCTGCGTGCCGCTTTTCTTTTTGCTTTTAACTAAGAAGAAGATTAGGGTGGCGCATGTACTTGGACCTTGATGCTCGCATCTTGCTTGATGGCGCAAGCATGCAAGGTGGCGCATGCAAGTTGGTGCTTGGTTGCTTGGAGACGCAAGAAAGCTTGGCCAAACCTCTTTTGGTTTAAAAGCTAGCCATCTTGGCCCCTTGCATAGTGGCGCACCTTCCTTGGAGGAAGACCATGGCATTGGCCGAACCTATAGGGAACTTTTAAAGTGTACCTCTAGGCTTTGAGAGCTAAACCATGAGAGAAGAACCTTGGAGCCAACCTTGAAGTTCAAGTTAGAGGTCGGCTAGGCTAGGTCTAGTTTTTGGGGCTTGAGTTCTAGGACAAGAGTTGAACCTCTTTCATGGCATGGATTGGTTCAATGTCTTGAATAAGATATGATCACATCATTCTTTACTGCTTTTATTATTATCTGCAGAAGCATGCCTGAAATGTTTTATCGTTATGTTATCACCATAGGATTGCATGCCTGTAATGATAGACATAAGATAAAACTGAGATGATGAGACCTTAAACAAAAACCCTCAATTAAAATTTCAAGTCTAGTAGCCTTCTAACGCGTAGCCCTCACTAAGCTATCGATCAGTGGAGTTGTGAATTGTTTCCCACCCTCGTGGGACACACCCACTTATCTTTAGAAAGTGCGTGGTGACAATGGTTTCCCCAGTCCAGTTTTAACCTGGGCGTGCCTTCGCAAGGAAACTCGTTGGCCCTGGGCATAACAGTTAGGAATGGACTTGACTAGATTTTCATGTGTGCTAGGCACATGATGAAACTCTAGAGGCATCGTTGAGAGGTTAGGGTTTCATACTGTATCCAGCCCTCGCTGGACATAAAATGCCTGGACTGTCTCAATAAGGAGAATTGCTTGGAGCAATCGGCCGGCGCGCCCACCTTAGGAAACATGGGTTACTTTGTGCATCTCATCCCACCCTCGTGGGACGCGAAGCCCTGTGTGGAATGAGGATCTCATCTCACTAGGAAATCTTGGATTTCTCAATTGACTTTGTGGATTGTCAATTCGATTAAAAATAGTGGGAGCCATGGTCATTTAAAACAAGTCCAGTTTAAATGACTCGAAGTAGTACTAATCTGCTGTTTCTTGGTTGTTGTAGAACAAAGGCTATGAACAAATGCATTTGGTCACTGTAATCTACCCTGGAAAGGGATAAGTTGGTTGGATCCAACTTACTGGATTGGTATATGAACTTGAGAATCGTGCTCAAGCTCGAAAGGAAGCTTCATGTCCTTGAGCGTCCTTTTCCTGAGCCACTTCCATGCTCGGCCTCAGCGGCTGAGAGGGATGCTTATGATAAGCATCAGGTTGATACTTTGGAGGTTGCTAACCAACATGTCACCTGAATTTAGAGGGTGATATGAATCAAAGAGTGCCTCTGAAAATATTTTTTAATCTAAGGCAGCTCTTTGATGAATTGGTTGAGCTCAATCCTCCTAAAGTTGATATTCAGTGTATTGAGCCGAAAGGCTTAACCAAGGAACTGGAATTAAAGATGAATATGATCAGGAATAATAGGTGCTATTCATGTGGAGGGCCACCTCACATGTTGAAGGACATCTTGCAACTTCAGAATTAGGAGAAGAAAGGCAAGGCCTTGTCTTCATGCTCAGGTATTTATGTTACCGAAGTCAACCTTTCTACTCCTATGACATGGGTATTGGATACCGCATGTGGAGCTCATATTTGTACAAATATGCAAAGGCTCAGAAAGGGTAGATCGGTAAGGCCTAGAGAGATTGACCTACGGATAGGTAACAGGGCACAAGTTGCTGTAGGAGTTTCTCTCCCTGCCTTTAGGACTTCAGTTAAAGCTAGACAATTGCTATTATGTACCTTCCCTTACCAAAAACATTGTATCCACTCCTTGCTTAGCAAAGAAAGGATTTAAGTTTGAAATAAAAGAGAACTTATGTTCTTTTTCTTTTGCAAACATGTTTTAGAGGAAGAGTACTTTATGCAATGGTCCGCATGTCCTGGACATGGATAGTTCTATTTGTAATATAAATAATAAAAGGACCAAACTGAGTGGTTCAGTTGGTACTTTCCTACGGCATTGTCGATTAGCCCATATAAACAAGAATCGCATTCAACAACTCCATGGGTTGTTAGATTCGAGTTCCTTGGAGGAACTTGATACATGTGAGACTTGTTTATTAGGGAAAATGACAAAGGCAACCTTCACCAAGACTGGTGAGAGGGCAGGAGGTTTATTAGATCTCATACATAATGATGGGTGTGGGCCTTTCAATAAACAAGCCAGAGGAGGGTACAACTACTTCATCGCGTTTACTGATGACTTCAGTAGATATGGTTATGTCTATCTGATGAGACATAAGTCTGAATCCTTTGAGAAATTTAAGGAGTTTAGACATGAAGTAGAGAACCAGCTTGGTAGATCCATTAAGGCTCTTCGATCAGATCGTGGTGGAGAGTACTTGAGCGGTGAGTTCTTTGACTATCTGAGAGAGTGTGGGATCATATCCCAACTCGCTCCTCCTGAAACACCTCAATGGAATGGTGTGTCTGAAAGAAGAAATCGAACCTTGTTGGACATAGTTCAATCTATGATGAGTTATGCAAACTCTACCTCCCTCATTCTGGGGACATGCACTTAAGACAGCTTCTCTAATACTGAATAATGTTCCATCTAAGAGTGTCTCAAAGATTTCATACGAGGTATGGAGTGGGAGACGCCCTAATCTCACTTTTATCAGGATCTGGGGATGTAAGGCTTATGTCAAACGTCAGGATTCTAGCAAGGTAGAACCTAGATCTGATAAGTGTATGTTTGTGGGGTACCCTAAGGAGACTAAGGGTTACTACTTCTATGTTTCCACCGAGAACAAAGTTTTTGTTTCTCGGGGTGCTGTCTTTCTAGAGAAAGAATTTCTCATGAAAGAAGTTAGTGGGAGGAAGTTTGACTTGGATGAGGACCAAGTGCAACCACAAGACAAAGAGATGGAATCTGAGCCACCTGCACCGGTTGCTGTACAACCTGAGGCTCAGACACAGGTCCCACGTAGGTTTGGGAGGATTCGTCGTGCACCTGAGAGGTATGGGTCGCTGCCGACCCAACACGACGAGATCTTCATCATTAAGGATGAACCCAGAACCTATGATGAGGCGGTCAGTGGACCGGACTCCGAGAGATGGCTTGACGCCATGCGATCCGAGATGGATTCCATGTCGGCTAACCAAGTCTGGGATTTGGTTGAGCTGCCTGATGGGGTAAAAACCATAGGGTGTAAATGGGTCTTCAAGAGGAAGACAGACATGGATGGCAATATAGTTACCTATAAGGGTAGACTAGTGGCTAAAGGATTTAAACAAGTCCACGGGGTGGACTATGATGAAACCTTCTCGCCAGTTGCCATGATTAAATCCATTCGGATTCTGCTTGCTATAGCTGCATATCATGACTATGAGATATGGCAGATGGATGTGAAGACAGCGTTCCTTAACGGGAAGCTGACTGAGGATGTGTATATGTCACAACCTGATGGCTTCATCCATCCTGCAGAGGCTAATAAGGTCTGCAGGCTGAAGAGATCCATTTATGGATTAAAACAAGCATCTCGAAGTTGGAATCTTCGATTTGATGAAGCCGTGAGAGATTATGGCTTTATCAAAAGCGAAGATGACGCCTGTGTATACAGAAAATTCAGTGGGAGCTTGGTGATTTTTCTGGTCATGTATGTCGATGACATACTGCTCATCGGAAACGACATCCCTAGTCTTCAAGCTATGAAGACATGGTTAGGGAAGTGTTTCGAGATGAAGGACTTAGGGAAGGCCGCCTACATTCTGGGCGTGGGGATCTACCGGAATAGATCCAAGAGGCTCTTGGCCCTTAGTCAGAGTACCCACATTGATAAGGTCCTGGAGAGGTTCAACTTGGAGCAATCCAAGAAAGGATACCTTTCAGTGAGAGATGGCCTTACTCTCTCAAAGAGCCAGTGTCCTACAACACAGGCTGAGAGGGATAACATGAGTCGAATTCCCTATGCTTCGGCAGTGGGATCAATCATGTATGCAATGCTGTGTACTAGACCAGATGTGGCTTATGCTGTAAGCATAACCAACCGATACCAATCCAATCTAGGTCTGCAGCACTGGGTGGCTGTAAAGAATATCCTTGAGTATCCTGAAAAGGACTAAGGATTTATTCTATATGGTCTACGGGGACTGGAAGAACTCAGTGTGCAGGGCTTCACTGATGAGTCGTTCCAGTCTGATCCTGACGACTTCAGATCGCAGACCAACTATTTGTTTAAGATGGTTGGAGGTGCTGTATGCTGGAAGAGCTTTAAGCAATCCACCATAGCTAATTCTACAACCGAAGCTGAGTATGTGGTTGCTTCTGAGGCAGCCAATGAAGCCGTTTGGATCAGGAAGTTATTTTCTGAACTTCAGGTGGTTCCAAGTGCAATGGATCCCATTGAGCTCTACTATGACAACAATGGGAACTGCACATACTAAGGAACCACGGTCTCATCAAAGGTCCAAACACATACTCAGGAGATTTCACCTGATCAGAGAGATCATTGACAGAGGTGATGTCAAGATTAGCAGAGTTGACACAGAGAGCAATCTAGCAGACCCACTGACCAAGGCTTTGGCGCAGCAGAAGCATGATGGTCGTACTAGAGATATGGGTTTGAGGTTGCTCAACCTCTAGGTCTTAGTGCAAGTGGGAGATTGTTGGTGTATATGCCCTAGGACCTAGTTTTGGTCCATCTTTGTACTACTTGACTCAGATATTCATATATATCTTTCTGGCATTGTCGTTATCATTGTTTGTCTACACCTGCGATTGTGTACTTACATGATAATGTCCCTGGAGACAGATTGGATCTGTGCTCGAACTATAATCCCCAGTCGATGTACCTTAGTGGATATGGGACAGCTATGGTACTTGTGAGACTGGTATGTGGGCTGGTTAGGCACGTGGTGCTAACGCAGACACATGGGTATATCATTGGAGGATATACTGGATAGACCCGCTGTGAGGCTATGACTTGGTGTCATGAATTATCCTCACAAGTGACAGGAGATGCATTGATCCCTTGACTTGAGGTCATTGACCATTCTATATGGTTAGGGACTTGCTTTGATGCAACCTAACACCTCGCCGTAGTTGGGAGGTCATAACGGTTGTCATTGAGCATGTCACGACCCATATGAGAAGGTCAATGGACAGACATAGGATTTGCCCCTTCCTTAGGGAAGCATGATATCCATGGAGCTCCTCTATGGTTCTATGACTGAAAGTGTATGGTCATACCCAGGTGAGAACCTGATTTAGTCATAACCATGTGATTGGGTGAAAACAAGTGGTGACACACTTGTCCAATCGGATATCAGTTCGGCAAAGAGACTGTAATGCATCTATACCTTGTTGCAATGATGGGGATATCGATGTCGATATCCATTCCGATGACTTGGGTAGCAGCGATGCACTACTAGGTGCCACTCACTGCTTGTGGTGACATTTGGTCAGCACTGCCAACGTCAGAGGGACCTACAGGGTCGCACACCTTAATACTCGAGTTCTCGTATTGATCGGGAAGCCTTATGATCGAGTTATTGGATAACTTGGATCTAATTGGGAGATTTCATCAGCGCCAATAGGCCTGATGAGATGGGAGGATGTTATTGGAGCCAAACTCCATTTATGGCAGGTTGACCCAAAATTGACCATGGTTGGCCACATTTGGATTAGGGTTGCATTGGATTGGATCAAAGTGCTTAATCAAGCCATGTAATGAAGTTTGGGCTAGCTCATTATCCAATGAGGCCCAATAATAAGTTGTCATGAAGAGGCAATAGGCTAAAAGGGTATAATGGGGAGGAAGCCAAGCCCATTGGCGCCTAAGGGGCATAATGGGGTTTGGATGGCAAATTTGCTTCATTAAGGAAGCTTTATGCGCCTAGCCCTCTCCCATTGATAGTGTGAATGCATTAAGGCATTGCTTGGGGCACAAGGCTAGGCCTTGGCGCACAAGGCAAGGCTTGGTAGCTTATGGAAAGGTTGAATGAGGTTTATGGTAAAGTCTTGGAGACTTTCCTTACCTCAAACCTTCTCATCCGAGCCATACACTTGTCATGATCTCAACCCTTGCCCTAACCACCTCTAGCTCTTTATAAGTGACCCTAGCCGCCCCCTCTTGACGGGTTACAATCCTTAGAGGTGTGACAACAAGAGGAGGGGCGAAAGCAAGGGCTTGAAGGGCGATAACACCAAGAAGTGGCGCATCTTCTTCTTCCTTCCAAACCCTACCCGCAAGCTTCTTCATTCTCTCTTGACGCAAGGAACTTGATGCTTGGCGGTTTTCCTCTCCCTCATCCTTCTTCATCTTTGGCGCATCTACCTTGGAGGTGGCGTATACTTTGAAGAAGGAGCACAAGGCTTGGATCTTCTTCCCGAGGCTAGCACCGGGCGTGGAAGAAGAGGACTCGAGGGATCCGTGTGTGTGAGACTGCAGAGGGCGCACGCTTGGGCGCCTATCACGACATCGACCTCATCTTGCTCTAAGGTATTTCCTAACTCATCGTGTCGACTCTCTTGCTTGCTATCTTCACTGGGTTTTTGGGACCGGCCTGTTTCGGGGATATTGCTTCCGCTGTGCAATGTATTTTGTAATCTTTATCTCTGAAAAATTGTAAAATATCCCCGGGGTTTCCCAACATATATAATATTAAATATTAATATTTGATAATTAAATATGTAAAATAATGAAATTTTAAATTATAGTCAATAGTTTTCAAACCCATGACTTATAATCTTACAGTGTAATGCCTAACCATTGCACTAGATGAATAATCAATTTATAAATTTAGGCTATATATATATATATATATATATATATATATATATATATATATTCGGTTGGTTCGGTTAATCGGTGAAAAAATTTTCTCAACATAAATTTATAAGGTAAAAACTGACCGTGAACCGAACCGATCCATTCAGTTAACTGCTCGTTCGGTTAACTGCCCTAACATGAATTCATGACATTGGAGGAAAATGGTCACTCAGTGGACTAAGTACTCGGCAGATTTTTAGCGCTTAGCTAAGATGTTTCCGAACATGGTGCATATAGTGGTTTCTTGATCAGAGCATTTTATTCATGGGCTGGATCCCCATATTCAGCAGGGAACCAACCCAGCACCTCCCGAGGATTTCCAAGCGGTAGTTTATATGGCCCGGCGATCCAAAAAGTATGAGACGGCGATTGATTAGAAGCACCGTAAAGGCAAGGCACCAGCTCTAAGTCATCCTAGAGAGTATGGGTTTTTTGCCAGTAGGAGCCCTCCTATGCAGAGGATTGGATCCCAATCGATTCAAGAAAGTCGAAAGTCTTGGGCCCCAGGGTCCATTTCTATGAGGACTGTTAAGTCGCCACCTCCAAGTGTTGGGTCGTCACCTAACCCTAGAGCGTGCTATTAGTGTGGGGAGATTGGTCATATTTTCCAAGACTGTCTACTCTAGTATGTTCAGTGCCATTATTGCCATGAGATGAGACATTATAGGAAGAACTATGCCATTATTGCCATGAGATGAGACATTATAGGAAGAACTATCCACGCAGGGGAAAATAACCTCAAATTATCTCTGGTTCACAGAGGTCTGCACAACATGCTAGACGAGGACAGCCTCGACCTCCTCACCATGGATATATATTATTGCCTCCACATGGCAAGCAAGCGCAGGTTCCCACGAGTGGTCAAACGTGTGCCTTATCTGAGCAGGACGAACAACATGGGACGGGCTCCGTTCTGTGAGGTATCATTTTAGTTTATGATGTTCCTACTTGTTTATTTATTAATTAATACTAGTAGCTTGCACTCGTTTATTTCGTATTCATTCATAAAGAAATTGGGATTAAAACCTACTTTATCCCCATATGATATGATGGTTTATGTACCATTCGATGGTATGTTACGATCGTACTTGGAGATACAACAATACCCTTTGAACTTTGGTGATCTGGTTATCTACTCAAATATGATGTACTAGATTTCTCATATTTTGAGATTATACTCAGTATAAACTGGCTTTCTATTAACCATGTAGTAGTTGACTGTTATCACTACATAGTGGTGTTCAGACTTCATGGGTCGACCATGTATACATTTACTAGAGTATCCAGTCAGATTGCCCCTATGATCTCTGCACTCCAAGCAAGAAGGCTAATCAACAGTGGATGTCAAGGGTATCTGATATCGATTATTGGCGTAGGGATCAATCTCTAATCGCTATTGAACGCGTGCCGATTGTCAGGAAATTCCCTAACGTGTTTCCTGAATAATTACTTGGACTACCACCAGGAAAAGCTATTGACTTTACAATTGAACTCCAACCCGGCACAACACCTATCTCTAAAGCCCCATATAGAATGGTGCCTCATTAACTAGAGGAATTAAAAGGACAATTACAGGAGCTTCTTGATAAAAGATTTATCAGACCTAGTGCATCTCCCTGGGGTGCTCCTATCCTTTTTGTGAACAAGAAGGATAGCTCATTTCGGCTATATGTAGATTACAGAAAGTTGAATGTTGTGACCATAAAAATTAAGTACCCATTGCCGAGGATTGATGACCTATTCGATCAACTCAAGTGTACTTGTGTATATTAAAAGATTGATATAAGATCTAGTTATCACCAACTGAGGATCCAGGGAGAAGACGTGTCGAAGACTGCCTTTCGGACATGTTATAGACACTATGAGCTGATGATGCCCTTTGGTCTGACAAATGCACTAGCAACCTCTATGGACATGATAAACCGGGTATTCATTAATTATTTAAACTGGTTTATGGTGGTCTTCATTGATGATATCTTAATCTACTCTCGCAGTACTGGGTCTTTGGGAAAAAGTATACGTGTCTTAAGATTTCTGGGCATACAATGAGTTAATCCAAAAGAAAGTAATAGAAGAAAATCGTGATTATAAAGATAAAGCTAAAGCAGAGAAAAATATATGTTAGAATAAAAATATGAAAATAAAAAAAATATATCTAGTCTATAAATTTTATGATTAAATCAATATTGTTTAGCCTCATCCCTAGAAACGGCACTAAAAACTTGATGATGTCGCAAGTGCACGGCTTTATTAAAGTAATAAAATAAGATCATTCCCACGAGAATCTAATAGTCAACTACCAATTTCACATTCAGTCTAGCATTTCACGTTTAATATATAGCTAGACGATCTGGAAGATGTTTTAATCAAAAACTTCAAGAAGAATTAAGAATAAAAGCGAGTGTTTTAAGTAGAAAACTAAATGAAGAAATTTAGGACTAGGGTTTCACCACATTGACGATCTAGAATTTATATAAAAATAAATCTAAGCGAAAAAAATCATTGCATAGAAAGGGATTTATCCGCGTATACAAATTGTCTCCTCTTAGAGCGCAATCCTGTGCTTAATCACAATAATTCCCTACTCTCGTGGCAATTATTGTAATTAAGCCCCTTAAGTTCTATAATAAATCATAAAAAATCCTTCAAGTGAATTCAATCTACTATCGTGATTGAAAACACAAGTTTGAAAAGAATTGTTTCAATATCACAATTCACCTCTCAGTTCATCTCGTTAAGTCTACAGGTATAAGAACTTGGCTAGAGTAAATATACGATTTAAAACACAATTTCAATTAAATCAACACAAAAGATTTCTCAATCAAAGATAATAATTATAAATCAATTCATCAAAACATAAATGAGCTATTTCTAAGTCCCAAAATAAGAGTTAAGCTAGCATGTTTGTGAAGAATGCATGTAATCTCTCGATTTTGACATGAAAAACAAAAATAAATTAAAAGGAAATACTAGAAGATTAAGAATCATTCTTCTCTTTGATTAGGTGATGAAGGTCGAATGAATTCTTCCCTTTTCTCATGATCCCTGCTATAGAAATCACCTAGAACTTTGTTTTCCACCCTAGCCGCTGCCTCTGCAAAATTCATCCCAAAAGTCCCCCTAATTCGGTCCAAAACCTTTCTTTTCATAGTCTAATCCCTTTGGAACCCTTTTAGGAAGGTTCTCTTGAGATATCACTAAATTTTAACTTAATTTCAGGCAGAATCCGGTGAAAACTCAAGTTTAGCAGCAATATTCATGACCTGTGAGTGGACTCACAGCCACGTCTGTGAACGTTTCAGCATATAATTCTAAGTTAGGAGAGGCCTCTTATATATTGGGCGTGAGGATCTACAGGGATAGATCCATGAAGCTCCTAGTTTTGAGTTATAGTACTTACATCAATAAGGTACTAGAGAGGTTTCACTTGGAAAATTCTAAGAAATGTTACCTTCCAATACGGGATGGCATAACTCTCTCTAAGAGCCAGTGTCCTTTAACACACACTGAGAGAGAGGACACAAGTTTAGTCCCTTATGATTTGGCAGTATGTTCGATCATGTATATGATGTTGTGTACTAGACTAGATATGACTTATGTTGTGAGCATAAATACTGAATAGCTAAGAAGAACATCCTAAAGTATCTAAGAAAGACTAAGGATCTGTTCTTCGTCTATGGTGAACAAGAAGAGTTGAGTGTATCCCACTGATGCTTTATTCCAATCTAAGCCAGATGACTTTAGAGCACAGTCTGACTATGTGTTTTTATTGAATAGAGGTGTTATATGCTAGAAAAGCTTCAAGCAATTCACCATAGCTGATTTTATAATCGAGGCAGAGTATGTTGTAGCTTCTGAGGCAGTCAAAAAAGCGGTTTGGATAAGGAAGTTAATCACTGAACTTCAAGTGATTCCAAGTACTGTGGATCCCATTAAACTCTATTATGATAACAATGGAGCGATCGCACGGGCCAAGAAACCAAGGTCTCACTAGAAATCTAAACACATACTTAGGTGCTTCCACCTAATCCAGGATATTATTAAAAGAGGTGATGTCAAGATATACGGAGTCAACACAGAGAATAATCTAGCAGATCTATTGACCAAGACTTTGGCCTAGCAAAAGTATGATGGGCATGGTATAGATATAGGGTTGAGCTTTCTCAACAACTAGGTCTTAGTATAAGTGGAAAATTATTAGTGTTTATGCCCTAGGACTATTTGTTGGTCCGAATTTTGTATTACATTCACATTGATATTTTTATATATCATGGCATTGTCCTTGTTATGCTTTTGATATGTTTGCGATTGAGTATATCTACATAATAATATCCCTAGAGTTTGATTTTATCTAGTCTCAAAGTTTGTCCCCGGTCGAGTGCTATAGTGGATAAGGGACAGCTATGGTGTACGTGAGACTGGTATATGTGTTGGTTGAGCATGGGGTGCTAACATAGGCATATGGGTATATCAGGGTGGATATACTAAACCGACTTTCTGTGAGGATTAACTTAGTGTCACAAGTTAATCTCACGGTACCAGAGGTATATTTTTCCTTTAACTTGAGATAGTTGACATCTCTATATGGTAAATGGTATATTTTAATACAACCTAATGCTTTGTCATAGAAGGGGTAAAAACGGTTATTATTGGGTGTATCATAAGTCATATGGGAGGTTCAACTAACCAAGATAAGGGATTTGCCCCTTAAATGGAAGCTTGATATTCATAGGCCCCATATGGATCCATGGCTAAAAGTATATGGTTATACCCAGGTGAAAGCCTGATTTAGTCATGACCATTAGATTGGGTTAAATAAGTATGACACACTTGTTCAATCAAGATATCAATTTGGCAAAGAGACTATAGTGCATAGATACTTTATTACAGCATAGGGGATGTCGATGAAGTCAGTCATTTCGATGACTTGGATAGTAGTGATGTATTGCTATATGCCACTCACTGCTTATGATGATCGTCAGATATCACTGCCAATGTCTAAAAAACCTACAAGGTCGCACATCTAGATACTCGAGATCTCATATTGATCAGGTAGCCTATGAATTAAATCATGTTGTAATTTGAGTCCATTTGGGAGTGGTGTCAGCTATGATGAGAGAGAGAGATTTTATTTATGTCATGGTTGACCACTAGTGGACCACAGTTGACCTAGGTGATCAACATGTGTCAAACAAAGGTCTAAGCACGAGTAAAATTGGCACCTATGGCTACTTAGGCAAATGAAGTTGATTTTGGGCAAGATAATTCTTCTCTTTGCTCTAAAAGGCTAAGCGCAATTTCTTAATTGAGTAAATTAATATTTACTTTCATTTACTTAAATAATAATCCCAAAATAACTCTATAATTTATTATTATATATAGAGAGTTATTTTGGGCGATAGAGGTTGATTTTTACACCCTTGCTCTTGCCCTAGCCCAAACTTCCTTGTTGCCGCCCCTCCTCTCTTGGTGGCGTCAAAGCTTGGAGTTGGCAAGACAAGGCCCTTGTGTTAACGAGAACTCAAAGACAAATGTCAAGTTGGCACAAGTGGTAGAATTAATTTTTCCTTGGTGCTTCTTCTCTTTATCTTGGCGCTTCTTCCCATCATCTTAGTGTAACTATTGTTGGCACAAGCAAGAGTGAAGGTTTCTCCCTTAGCGTGGATCTCTGCTCCTGAGGCTAGCACTAGGCATAGAGGCAGAGGGATCTCAAGGAGCCCATGTGCATGCGATTGCAAAGGACAACGCTCTTTTACACATCTCAGAGTCATCATTGACATCTCTAAGCACGCTAAAAAGGATTAAGGATGAAAGAATAAGGAACAAAAATGAGATGAAGGATTAGTGATCAAAGATCAAGAATCGTTGATAAATAATTAAGGATAAAGAATTGAGACACAAATATCAAGGATTTATGTTATTTGATCAAGGATTATAAATCAAAGTGATGTCAGAAGACCCCATCCTAGCCAAAGAAATTTTTGCTCATCACGGCCATGATCAAGATCACGGCCTACCTGTGAAGTGTTTTGTGGAGTTCGATAAATGTGCGAAAAGACATCACGGCTGTAACCAAAATCACGGTCTACCCGTGAAGTGTTCTATGGAGTTCAAGAAATGCATAGAAAGACATCACGGCTGTAACCAAGATCACGACCTATCTGTGAAGTCTTATATGGATTATATAAGACTTGGAGACTTTTCATCACAGACGTGATGAACATCATGGCCTGCCTATGATGACCCCTGAAGAAGATTAAGGTCGTAATCGTAATTATGATCATGGCTAGACTATAAAGTCCTCCCACCAGAGCACTAGAGATGAGTCCTTCGGATGCAAACCGCATCATAGCCATAACCTAGATCACGGCCTGATTGTGATGCCATCGAAAGTGCAAAAATCAGTATGTCGAGCCGATCACGGCCATAACCAAGATCATGGCCAGGCCATGACGCACCTAGAAGAGTCCAAATAACTAGATTCGAAGGCCCTTCGATCCTCCCAACGTCCTAGCTTGCCTCCAAAGTGATATATGAGAGTTATCAGCCCTTCTTCCACCCATTCAGCCTAAGTGCTTACTCCCACCAAGGGTTGAAAAACCACACCCTAACTGGTACGACAACTAGCTATCAAACTCGACTCAAGAGTCCGCTCACACCAGTATGAATGAGTCCACCATCAGTAGATTTTACTGCTTCGTCGCAGCCTGCTCGGAGATGGTCCAAGCGGCCCATCGAGCCCAAAGAAGCATAGTCCAAGCGTAGTCCATTCAAGGCTTGGACCAGCACTTTAATTCTCTACTATACTTTTTTTTAGCTTTTTAGTTGTTAGGGTGGTTAGAATGTTCTAACTACCTCGTCATATAGTTGTTGTGATCCCTAACCCCCTTAGCTTATAGAAGAAGTGATGTAAGCTACGGGGTGGGAAGATCTCCTAGACCGACTCTAGGAGGACGTACAAATGATTTGAAAACTCGCGATCAAACACGCAGACTTAACACAATCGGATGCGTATATGAGCAACGAATGTTAAAATAGATGTACCAATGCATACAACTATGGAATTTCACTCAAATCAAACTACTAACGGTCGATGTGGAACTACAACTGAAGAAGGCGAGGCAGCGAGACTAGGCCAAGGATCACAACACCTTGCCCGTCACTCTAGCATCGCCACACAATGGAGTCGAGGCACCCACCTCCCTCCACTTTTACACACTTGAGTTACAAGACTCCTCGCAGCTACAGCCTATAGGCCGTGAACGCAGCATGGGCGTGCATTTCTCGTCAAATTCCAGTGAGCAGAGTCACGACTGTGCGCCAAAGCATGAGCAAGTCGTGAATGCCTCGGCAAAATCCAACACACAAAATCACGGCCGTGAACATGATCACGAGCAGGCCATGATCTCCTCGGCAAAAATCGAGAAAACTAGTGATTCCGGACATGAACGCGGTCACGATCGTGAACACCATCATGGTCAAGCTGTGAACTCCTCGGCAAAAAACCAAAATATCGCAGATCCCAGATGTGGACAAAAGCACGGGCATGAACATAATCACGGCCCAGTTGTGAACACCTCGGCACGGGCATGAACGCCATCACAGCCAGGCCGTGAACACCCCTAAAGATGTAAAATTGGCCCAAGACCCATTTCGACATACATCATCCTCCGTACCATATTTCTCCATTATAAGAAGACCCAAAGGAGCCCAACAAGGTAATAATCCAGCACTCCCAACGCTCGAGTCAACCGTCGGACCGATACATGGGAGTGATTAACCCACTCTCGATTCACACCGAGATCCTCCAGCCCATGGGCCTCACAAATCATCCAACCGAAGTTCCAACCCAAGACATGACACGAAAATGACCTTGAAAACGAAAGCGTGCCCTCTCAGCCGCCCTCTATTCCCTTATATCCTCCAAGGAACTTGAATCTAACAACCCATTTGTATGGAGTTGTTGGATGCGATTCTTGTTTATATGGGCTAATCGACAATGCCATAGGAAAGTACCAACTGAACCACTCAGTTTGATCTTTTTATTATTTATGTTACAAATAGAACTATCCATATCCAAGACATATAACCCATTGCACAGAGTACCCTTCCCATAAAACACGTTTGCAAATGAGAAAGAACAAGAGTTCTCTTTTATTTCAAACTTAAATCCTTTCTTTGCCAAGCAAGGAATGGATACAATGTTTTTAGTAAGTGAAGGTACATAATAGCAATGATCTAGTTCTAATAGAAGTCCAGAAGGCAGGGAGAGAGTCAAAACTCCTACAGCAACAGCAGCAACTTGTGCCCTGTTTCCAACCCGTAGGTCAATCTCTCCAGGCTGCACCGATCTACTTTTCTTGAGCCCCTGTATATTTGTACAAATATGAGCTCTACATGCGGTATCCAATACCCATGACATAGAAGTAGAAAAGTTGACTTCAGTAACATAAATATATGAGCTAGAAGCTAAAGAAAGAGCTGCAAATCTCAAGTGCAACTTGCATTTGAGACTTACCCTTACGTCTGTTAGCTTCGGTCTACTACTTCTTTCTTATGCTTGATGAATAGCAACAATTAAACATATATGACACAAAGAGCTAAAATAAACAAACTCGCTTCTTACTAACTTCAAACAGAAGCACACTTAAAAACTAGAGTCCCAAGAGTTGAAACCTGGGCTCTGATACCAATTTTACACCATAATGAAGAGGACTTGAGAACCTGCCTTCAATACAAGCTATTATAGTCTATTTATAAAAAAGAAACATAAACTATACCTTCTTTTCGACAAGAAGCTTTGGCATGGCTTCCACAACCAATTTCTGACTCTATTTATGAAATGGCCACTGAACAGACCCTTAATAAACTCATATCTCTTCAAGAAAAGTTGCATTATCAGGCTGAACAGCTTCTAGGAATTTTTATTATGCAAGAAAGGTATTCGTTATTATACACAATAGTAGTGTATATGGATGAGGTACATCCTCAGGATTATGCATTTATCGAAGAACTCTTCAACCACGGCATGATACAGCAACTTTGAATTGGAATTCAATATGCCTCGATTTTTCCCTCAACGATTAAGTGAAGTTGTTTCTCAAGACAATTTTCGTTGTCTAACTATCCATGCCTCATTACCTCGAATGGTTAATAATCAGTTCCAACCGATTACCAGATACGTCGTCATTCATTTTGACCAGATATGGGCACAGGATTTGATAGCTCCCTTTTATACAATGATTTATGACAAAGAGGCATACAATATCAACGTTCATGATAAATCACAATATTATTTTAATATTAGTGATGATCTTTTTGATATGGTCTTAGACACTCCATTTACTAAAGTTTGGTTCAGAAATGACTATGATTATGGAGATCAGTATCTTGACCGTTTTGGCTACTATGTCTCAGACGAAGATGTTTTTGCTGATTATTAAAGTGGTTCTTGCCAGGTTGACAACTGTCTATTCTGTCGTAAAAGGGGATATGAATATCTTTTCATATAACTCCACTACAAAAAAGAAAGATTCTCCACTACGAAAAAGAAATTCGTACGAAAAGATGTTTCAGCACGATGAAAAAGAAGATTAGGATGTCACGAGTTATGTAATTTAGTTTATGTTTCTTTGTTATAAATAGACTAGAATAGCTTGTATTGAAGGTAGGTCCTGAAGTCCTCTTCATTGTGGTTTAAAATAGGTCATTCGTCTAGAGAAATCATGAAAGCTTCTCGAATCCTGCAAAACACACACATGATTAGTAGCAATAATCTGCGACAACTTATCGGCACCAACATTGTTGGTGCCTTTAATGTGTTCTATGTGAACGTTTACGCCTGTAGTTGTCACATAATCGATGAAATTTACCCATCGATTCCTGGCTAACTTGCTACTTAAAATGGTTTGGAAAAAGGAAGCTATGGCGTGACAGTCAGTTCGAAGAGTGAACTCAGTTTTATCCAGAATAAAAATTCTGAATTTGTCCAATGTATATATACACGCCATGATTTCTGCGTCAATTGCTGAAATAGCCGTCTTATATTTCCCATAGCAATATCTGGCAATTTTCTCGGTAGCTTAGGGGGCAAACTTAGATGCTTTCCATTTGAGTATGCCACCCCCAACCTGTTAAGCTGTCATCTGTCTCAATAATCAAATACGCGGTTGGAGGAGGCAGATCCAACGGGGGCAAACTTCTCACGATTTGTTTAATTTTTTCGATAGAAGCCCAATCTTGCTTGTTAAAGTGCCTTTCACCAGTCTTAGAGCATTTGTTGTAGAGTGGATTGGTATATTGCCCAAATTTGGAATATATTATTTGGCATAATTAAGAATTCTGAGAAAGCGCTGTAATCCTTTAAGAGTTTCGAGTGCTTCACCAGTTATGTCCATAAGCGATTTGACAATATGGGGTTGTAGCTGAATTTTGCCATTGCCAATTTCAAGACCTAGAAACTCAATCTGAGTTACACCAATTTTCATTTTGCTTTTTGATAGAATCAAACCTTTTTCCTCGACCTTGGCAAAGAAGAGCTTGAGGTGTCGAATATGCTCTTTGATATCCTGAGAAAAAAATTAGAATATCATCAATATAGCAGCAAAGAAATGAGTCAAATTCTCGAAAAATTTCATCCATTTTTGTTTGGAAAATAGACGGTGCGTTTTTTAATCCAAAAGGCATCACCATCCATTCAAAATGTCCTTGCGGACAAATGAATGCTGTCCACGCAATACTGTCAGCGTCCATTAAAACTTGGTGAAAGTCAGACTTGAGATCAAATTTACTAAAGATATGTTTATCTTTAATCTTCATTAGTAGGACCTCAATATTAGGAAGACAGTACTGGTCTTTGTAGGTATTATCATTCAACCTTTTATAGTTGCAGACCATCCGTGACTTTCCACGCACAATTTTCGAGTGCTTGTTGACTATGAAAGCCGTTGTCCTGTGCTTGCTGCGAGACAGCCTGATCAATTTCAGTTCCAGAAGCTCAGTGATATGCCATTTGAATTCGGCATTCATTTCAATAGTTGGCACAATAGGTTTTTCTTGAATTATAAAATCCGGATTAATGATATCTAAGTGGCAGCGTACCAAATCCTTTTTCCAGTGGGACTTTGGATCTATGCCAATATATTGGGCCTTTTCTAGATGGGCCAGCAAAGGGGCGATTTCTGCTTCATGATCTGTTAGATTCCCGAGATTATAAGCACACTAATTCTGAATTTCCAAAGCATTAGCATAATCCAATTCCTCTTCCTCTTGCAAAATATTAATTTGAACTTTTGAACTAATTGGCGTGGTTTGAATTACTTCTACTTTTTTTGTAAAAAGTAAGAGTACCTTGTTCTATCCGGACTCCACCACGGAGTCCATAGATGAAGTTCATGCTGATTATGAGTTGCGTCTTGTCTCCAATGGATAATGGCAGGGCATATGTAAAAGGCATCGGATATTTCTCCTTGTTTAGTATAAGAAATCTATTTTTTAGATGCTTTGTTGTTGTTTGCACACTATTTACCCTGTAAATAGTATATTTTCCTGTTTTTTCATAACAGTGACTTGGAAGTGTTGTAGGGGTTATGCAGCATTTGGATGCTCCTGTGTCCAAAATGGCTTGCAGATTGTATTGTACCCCTTCAATTTCTAAAGTAGCGGTTAGATTTAATAAATTATTGCTTACGCTGGCGTAACGTACTGTCTTTTCTTCTGCCTTGAAGATTACTTCTTCTGTGGTTTCTTCATCAAACTTTATCCCTTTTCCTTTATTTTTGGTTTGTTTGAGCATCCGGATCTCACCTTCTAGATTCACAATATGTTGTGCTTGTTCTTCTGTTAATTTCCGGAAGTCAACCTTCACATGCCTTGGTGGCATCTCTCCAATAGGGATTTCTAGTTTGAACTTAAGCTGACTGCAAAATGAGCAAACAATTATTTTACAGTTAAGACATCTTGCTTGAGCCCATCTTACGGTTTTAATGGGACAAAAATGCATTTGTTGGTATGGGGGAGGAGTTCTGGATGTAACTCCCATTGGTGAGAACAGGCTTCGATTTCCGGGGGAAGCTTGAAATTAGCACGATCAGAGTTCCAATCTAACTCTGTCATCATAAAAACAAACTGAGTTCTTTCTTTGTCATCAGTTTCATCGTCCAAGAAAGAACAAAGGTCCGATGACACATCTTACTATTTTTAATGGTTAAGGCTTCAAGGTCTAGAACCGCCTGATTCTGCATTTGGGTATAGCCTCTGTATTCGTCATAACCCAGTAAAATTTGTCTAACTTGCGTTGTGATATTTGATGTGTCATCGGCTGTCATTGTGAGTTGTTGGTACTCTTGAGGAAATGCAGTCCTCTAATTTTGAAAATAAAGTTTAGCTGTCTCACCAAGTAAATTTTCAACATATACAACCTTGTTAGTATTGTCGCTGAACGTTTTGTGGGCGCAATGGGTTATAGTATTTGATTCCCATCGCCGTATGAGATCTTCCCATAATCCAATATCAGTTACGAGCTGTAAAATAGAACCGGCATGAGTATTAGCATAAGGTAACATGGGAAGTGTATCCACCTTAGGAGGTCTTGGATATCTTGGTTGGGAGGTCCCAGCCTTTAGAAAAAGTTCAGCGACACGCTGTCAGAGCGACGTGTCGGGAGCAGAGACTGGCCCAAAGCTAGGATGAGAGGTAACTCGAGATTGGGGAGTGACGACACTGCTGCCTTCATCATCGGCCGTGGCAACCCTTTCAACAGGTAGTTCAAAATCCTGTGGCTCATATAAAGCATTTTCAATAAAATCTAGGTAAGAGGGATGCTGAGTAAGTTCAATAAGCTCCTCATCATATACAACAGCAGGTAAAGAAAAATCACTTTCATCATACCACCCTGATTCTATCAGCTCCTGATAACCTGGATGTTCCTCCAATGGAACTGCCGTATCAAGAAAGTCATGCTCAGTGCCCCAAGGGTTTACGAATGAATCTTCAGATGCATAACCATCAGTTGAACCAAAACAACATTTCGGTTCTCTTCTTCTTCTTCTCCTTCAAGTTTCGATGTATAATTATGGAAAGTAGCGAGAACTGAATCTGAAGTTGATTTCCAAAACGAAATGCGAGAAGGAACTCGAGTATAAGTCTCTGGCAAGGATATTTTCCACTCGTCTTCTTCTAAGTCTATTGTAGGAATTTTTTTACCTTTCATGGCTAAGATGCCATGAGTGCTTAGGTGCTCTAGTACGTCATTTATCTGCAACCGAAAATTACAGTTTGCCTGGTTGCTAATCCTTGCGACTAGCCCTTTTGTGATAAGCAGATTATGACCCGAGGTAAAATGTTCATATCCTTTAGACTGAACTAATAGGTTGATATGCTTGGTAAAATCTTGAATAAACATAAAAAAATCGGGAATAAAATAAATCAGTTCGTGATTGTTGGCCATTTCTACTTCCATGGTCCCGATTATAGCTTTTTCTAGGTCATTAAACCTGGTATCAACCAAGGTAATCAAACATTTACATCCAAGTTGGGTTTTGTGTAACCCATGGATTCCAATTAAGCATAATCCCAGATGTATAGTACTGTAGTCTTGAGAAAGTAATTTTCTCTTTGACTCTTCCATAATAAATGCAAGTTGCACTTGAGATTTACCAATGCAAGTGACCATAGACTCGGAATAATGTTGATAGACCTTCTGTTTGGTTTCTAATAACTGATGCTCGTATAATACCTCAGCAGGTACAAGTTCAGCCTTTTTAAATCTACTTATTTATAGTTAGTGTTCAGGATTTACTAGACGCTCTAGCTCAACTATAGGTTTTTGCCTGAATTTTTGTAGAAGAGATGTGAGAGCACTATACCTCCTTATTACATCTGTGGAGGTTGAAACATCAGTCTGCGAACCACTTGTTGAAGTCATTTTTGTGTCTTGCGATACTCCTCAATTAAGTGTTGAGGGTCTGTTTTTACCACGAACTGTCTTGCTGGGATCTTTGGTTTTGGTGTAGAACCTACCTACAAATTTGTCAACTTCTGTTCTAGCACTTCTAATACTGAAGTAGAAGTAGTAGCAGTCTGGCTAAAAGACAACTTCTTGGTTAAGTTAATAAGCAGTTCAATTATCAAATTGTTCTATACAATAATTGCTTTATCCGTAGATGTGCCGTTGACAGAGTTTGGATTTATAAATCCAACAGAGGGGGGATAGGTATTGCCGATTGTATCCAAAGCCTTTGTATATTCAATGTTTGTGTCAGTCATAACAACTTGGACAAATTTTCTTTTATCTCAGCCATAAGTTTTTCAAGTTGACCCAGACGTTGATCAAAATTATGGAAAAGAAGTTCAGATGAATGTTCAAACTTGCGGAGTATCTTTGAATCCTTATATTCTTTCAAATAATCAAGTTTTTCACCTATCTTGTGCAAGTGTTTGGTACTTATGTGTTTTTGGCTAAACAATTCTCGATCAAGAGATTGATTATGAAGAAGAGTAAGCAAAAGATCACAGATGAGATTTAATTGTGGTTGAGCATCAGAATGCCCTAAATGATGTGCTGCAGTTTGAAAGAAGCAAGGAAATCGAACTTGTTCTTTGCACAAACGAACAGAGACAGGTCTGACCTCTAAGTTCAAATAGTCTAATCGTTTATAAGCATCAACCATAAAGAAACATATAGTAACCCAAAACCTCACCTTATCAGTGCTCGTTTCCGCTTTCTTGCGTACTTAGTGAGACTTACCCTTACGTCTGTTGGCTTCGGTCTACTACTTGTTTCCTATGCTTGATGATTAGCAACAATTAAACATATATGACACAAAGAGCTGCATCCATGCATGGTCGTGCATGCACGGCCATGCCCGTGAAGAGTTCGGCGAGATTTGTTTTTTGGAAAAATAACTCTTCACTGCCGTGTATGCATTCATGGGTGTGCTCATATCTTCAAATCATGAGGAGTCGACCCATATCTTTAAATCTTCCAAATTCCACCGATTTTAGAGTGAAATCATAACATTTCAATAAAATTAAAGAAAAGTGAATATTCTAAAGAATATGAAGCATTTAAGCAAATAAATGAGTCAAAGCATGTATTTTACTCTAAAATAATAGTAGAATTAAGTCACAATTTATCATATATATACATGATATCAAAATACATCGTACTTAAAATTTTGCTTGTCCTCAAGCAATTGAATTGTTTAGAACACAGTGATAAAATGAAATAAGGAATCTCAATCAACTTAAATAAGTCTAGCAAGATTATAATTTAGTCACAACAAGCCTCAAGTTATAATGCAGTATCGAAAGCAAATTAAATTAAATATTACTAATACAATCCATTGAAGTATGCAAAGTTGACAATACCAAAAACCTTTATTGTGCATCTCACATAAATGATATCTTTGATCAAGCATTTATAAATCAAGCGGTTGTACATCAAGTCATGATAAAATAGCATCGGTGCCACATAGTACCTATGTGGTGCCCTTTTTTTTAAACTTAGCACAGTGCCAAGCTAGATGAATGATGAGATAGCTTCGGTACCACTAATATTCTTATTGTACAGGAGACAGTGCCAAGCTAGATAAACTTGATCGCTTAGGTGCCACTGTTATATTTTGTATTTTTGTTAAGAATAGTGCCAAGTGAAAGTACAATGAACAATGTACAATTATGCTTCGGTACCACTGTTATTATTTCTGATTCTTATGAGAAAATGTACAGATAAGGATGAAATTATGAAGTCAAGATACAAGAAATCATTACACGTGTGATGTATGTCAAGGTCAAAATGAAGACAATAGGCATACTCTCTAGGACCATAAAAATAACGAATTGAGTTAATTAAATCATTCAACTGCATTAAACACAGAGCCATATGTGTAAACTATAACCAGTATAGACTTCTAAAAACAGTCAAGATTCTCATCTCAATCATTCAAGTACTCATAGAATAATGCAATTTCAAAGACAAAGCAAATATCATAAACAAGGGGTGGGCAAGACACCTAAGTGTTGAAACAACTAAAAAAGTAAAGTCATACAAAAATGAAAAGGACAAACTAACTAGGTAAAACTAAGAACAGAAATGAAACTACTGGAAACATAAAAGCTGACCAAGTGATGGTACAACTAATGTTGCTCATCCCAGCGCCGACGCAGTCGCTGTTGAAGCTACTGTACGAACTCCAAGATAGAAGACTGGATGCGTCCTTGGCGCTCAACCTCAGCCTCAACATTTTGAAGTCATGCAAAACCATGCCCCACATCAATGTGTCTCCTGTTGCACATCCCAGACAAATTGGAGCATCATCTCCATTCGGTCCAACTGGGTAGTGGGTCGCTGAGAAGGGGGCGGTGGAGGAACCTCAAGGGGAATGTCATGATCCTTAACTGCCTCTACTCTCCAGTTCTGCTGCTCGCGGACTGTGATGCAGGCAGGATTTGGTAGTGACAGCTTGACATCGCTCCCGGGGAAGAGCAAACTGTAGAGCTCTCCTTCCTTGACAATCATCCGCATCGAGATGCAGGAATCAAAGTCAAGCCGGGAGTTCCCTCGGGCTTGCTCCATCTGATAGGGCTGAATCTCTACCACAAGAGCAAGTGGGGTAAGAAGTCCCCCAAGAGCAATGGCACCCTTCGGCGCCTAAGAGACTTTATAGAGTTGCCTGGCAAAATAGAAGGCTGTGTTGAGGCGGACTCCATGCAGCATGGCCTAGAGGCATAATAACTCGGAGGCTCGCACTAGACCATCGGACTCCCTGATGCCTTGCATTTTAACAGTGATTTCTAGTATTATTTTATCTCAAATTTAGGCCTATTTTAATGTTTTTATATTCTGTTTAGACTTTTTAGCTTGATTGCTTCGGAATCTTCACTTTTTCTTGTTTTTGTGAAATTTAGGCCCATGGGGTTCACCCGTGAAGCCTACTATATTCGTACACAACTAGGTTCACCCGTGATTCTGAGTATGCTAAAAACATCCAGAGGACTTCACGGGTAAGTGCACCCCATGGGGTTCACCCGTATTTCTGACAAAGCCAAAATCTTCTAGAGAACTTCACGGGCGAGTGAACCCAGCGGGTTTCACTGGTGCTTTCGATTTTATCTCCGCCGTATTTATGGAAAGTCACAGGTAGGGTTTCGCCCAACCCCGCACGCCACCAACCCCTTTCGACCAGATCCTCCTTCGAGTGATTTTTCTTCTCTTCGACACTTGTAGACGATTTCTTCCTCCCCGATCTGCATTTCCCCCTAGGTTTGCACCCTCTAGATCAGCGATTTGCAACGGATTTCTCGTTTTTCTCCCAACTTGAGGTTTTTTCACTACCGCTTACTTCTCTCGCCACCGACATCTGCTGTTGCTTCCAATTGGCTCCTTTCTCCTCCACCACTCTGTTGGTGTATATGCCCTAGGACCTAGTTTTGGTCCATCTTTGTACTACTTGACTCTGATATTCATATATCTTTTTGGCATTGTCGTTATCATTGTTTGTCTACACCTGCGATTGTGTACTTACATGATAATGTCCCTGGAGACAGATTGGATCTGTGCTCAAATGATTGTCCCCAGTCGATGTACCTGAGTGGATATGGGACAGCTCTGGTACTTGTGAGACTGGTATGTGGGCTGGTTAGGCACGTGGTGCTAACGCAGACACATGGGTATATCATTGGAGGATATACTGGACCGACCCGCTGTGAGGCTATGACTTGGTGTCATGAGTTATCCTCACAAGTGACAGGAGATGCATTGATCCCTTAACTTGAGGTCATTGACCATTCTATATATTTAGGGACTTGCTTTGATGCAACCTAACACCTCACCGTAGTTGGGAGGTCATAACGGTTGTCATTGAGCATGTCACGACCCATGTGAGAAGGTCAATGGACAGACAAAGGATTTGCCCCTTCCTAAGGGAAGTATGATATCCATGGAGCTCCTCTATGGTTCTATGACTGAAAGTGTATGGCCATACCCAGGTAAGAACCTGATTTAGTCATAACCATGTGATTGGGTGAAAACAAGTGGTGACACACTTGTCCAATCGGATATCAGTTCGGCAAAGAGACTGTAATGCATCTGTACCTTGTTGCAATGATGGGGATGTCGATGTCGATATCCATTCCGATGACTTGGGTAGCAGCGATGCACTGCTAGGTGCCACTCACTGCTTGTGGTGACATTTGGTCATCACTGCCAACGTCAGAGGGACCTACAGGGTCACACACCTTGATAATCGAGTTCTCATATTGATCGGGAAGCCTTATGATCGAGTTATTGGATAACTCGGATCTAATTGGGAGATTTCATCAGCGCCAATGGGCCTAATGAGATGGAAGAATGTTATTGAAGCCAAACTTCATTTTTGGCAGGTCGACCCGTATTTGACCATGATTGGTCACATTTAGATTAGGGTTGCATTGGATTGGATCCAAGTACTTAATCAACCCATGTAATGAAGTTTGGGCTAGCTCATTATCCAATGAGGCCCAATAACAAGTTCTCATGAAGTGAGAAAAGACTAAAAGGGTATAATGGGGACAAAACTTCTCCCTTAGGCGCCTATGGGCATAATGGGGAGAAGTAGCGCAATTTGCTTCATTAGGAAGCTTTAGGTGCCTTGCCCCTCTACCTTGGATGGTATGCTTGCTTCTATGGCAAGTCTTGGGGCTAATATGGCTTGGTAGACTTCTTTGGAAGGTCTCATGCCCATATGGATAATTAGGAGAGGTTTATGGTAAAGTCTTGGAGACTTTCCTTACCTCAAACCCTAATTACTCCCTCCCCTTTACCCTAGCCGCCTCCTCCTTTGAGAATTGCGCCCACACCCTATTATTGCTGCCCCCTCTTGCCTCTCTATATATACATGGGTATATGCGAGAGCAAAGGATTGATTTTGGCATGAGCAAGAATTAGAAGGGCAAAGAGGGAGGCTTTGGCGAAAGTCTTCTCTTCCATCTTCATCCTAACCGCAAGTCTCTTCTATCCTTCTTCTCTTGGAGCAAGGAGGGATAGGACTTGATGTCTTCACCCTCTTGCCTCTTATCTTGGCGCATCTTCTCTAGGAGTTGGCGCAAGTAAGGATGAGGAGTTGAAGACATGGCGGCAACATCTCCATCTTTCTTCTTCATTGGCGCTTCTACCTTGGAAGTGGCGCAAGGGTTGAAGAAAGTGCACTAAGGCTTGGATCTTCTTCCCGAGGCTAGCACCGGACGTGGAAGAAGAGGACTCGAGGCATCCGTGTGTGTGAGACTGCAGAGGGCGCACGCTTGGGCGCCTATCACGACATCGACCTCATCTTGCTCTAAGGTATTTCCTAACTCATCGTGTCGACTCTCTTGCTTGCGATCTTCACTGGGTTTTTGGGACTGGCCTGTTTTGGGGATATTCTTCCGCTGTGCAATGTATTTTGTAATCTCTATCTCTGAAAATTATAAAATATCCCTGGGGTTTCCCAACACACTCTACTAAGGGACCTGCAAGAGCTCTCTTGATCTACCATGGCGCCCAGGCGGAAAACATTGGTCTCTCGGCGCCACACTTCACGACCAGTCTCTAAGTCATCGACTGAAGATGAGTATACTCCCACACCTTCTTCGTATCCTCCTCAACAGCGACCTCACAATCATCAATCCACGCCTCCTGCTTCATGCCAGCAAACTTCCTCTACCTGTCAGCTGCTGGCCTTTGCTCCTACACTGAATGAGTTCGGCATCATATTCCGCAATGCTGAGCAGGAAGACCGTTACAACCTGTTCATCCAACGCAAGGTCATCAATACTCGTTACCTTGACCAAGGAACGTTGGGGATGCTTGGGTTACTTGACGATGTGGTGTATACGGCTTCCCAGAACCTTGTACGCACAAGGTACCGATAGACTACTCCGAGAAAGGCTTTTGGGGGGCGATCATGAACGAGCATATCTACTCTACACGTGTTGCTCGAGCATCCAGCATCTGCAACCCGGCCATTCGCTATGTTCATCGAGTTTTGGCCCATACTGTCTTCGGCCACGGGAAAAGTGATGGTATGATCCGTCAATTAGAATTATTTTACTTATGGTGTATGCTGCATGCTTTTAGGGTCGACTCGGGCTACTATTTGGCGAAGTAATTCAGCCACATGGCGCATTCATGCAAGGGGGCAATCGTTATGGGTGGTCTGATCACCCCACTGACTATTTCTCTAGGGGTCATCCCCTATGGTACCGCAGAGGCTAGTGGCAACAACCGGCTCGATATCAAGTCATGTGTTGTCATGAAGCTTATTATTCTCCGGGGTGACTCCTACTGGCTTACGTTCAAAGGAAGCCAGTTCTCCCTCCCACTGCCAAACACTGAGCGCACCACGGTGCGCGTGAGACAAAACTGGCACATCCAACCCGTCGTCGACCCTTAGCCCGACCTAGTTGACACGACACCCCTAGCCCCTGACGCGGTTCATTTTGGTGGCTCCTCCTCTACCGGGTCTATGATGGCCCTCTTACAGGAGATGCATGAGGAGCAGCTCCGCCAAGGAGGGGAGCTATTTCGCCAGGGGGAGGCACTCGATCAAATGGACACCACTCTCAGCTATTTTCGCTAGGAGCAGACCTCAAATTGGCAGACTATGGAGGCGGGGATGCAGCGATAGCACAAGATGATGAGCTTAGTTTGGGAGAAGTTGTCTTCAATGGACGAGCGGCTGTCCTTTCTGTCTGAAGAAAACATGGCACATGTGGCCACCATCTCTTCCGACGAGGAGGACAAGCCTGATCAGTCGTTTCGCGGTAAGGGCAAGAGCTCCAAGGCTCAAGGCTCTCGACCGCGGAGGAAGAAGTAGACCTCCCAGCGCTCGCCCTCCCACCTGCTCCTCTCACGTACACGGCTTCGCATAGTAGCACTATGCGATATTTAGAGTGGGTGAGTTGTCTCCTTTCTGGTCTCTTATCTCATGCTGCTATTTGCCTTACTATTTATGTTGGTTTGTGTTTTTGCTACTTGACTTTGACTGGATGGTTGTTTATTTGGCATTGTTCTTATATGCCACTATTCGAGGGTCTGGTCCCATCTTCAGGCCCCTTGACTTTGATGTATAATATTTGGATTTACTTCCATGCACTATCCTAGTATTCTGTGATGTTCTCTATTATCATCGTGTTAATATGTGAATGAGTTATGCATGCTATCATCTTGATATATTTACATTTTGATGTTGTAGTTCAAGGTTTAGTCATGTGTTCACCATGCTTTAGTGAAATAATTTTGTTTCTATGATAGCTAGATCTATTCGTTGAGTTTGAATTCATGCTTGGTTTGGAATAATCATAATCCATTGAATGCACCATCTGATTAGAAATACTCTATAATTATATCCGTTTGCTCTACGATTTTGAAATCTCTTGATTTGGATTGCTTTAGATTGTTCATTAGTGGGTCAAATATTTCTGAGAATGTTCAATGGACCTATGCTGATAGTATATGTGTGATTTCATATTAAGATACGCATTTACTTATTCGTTCCTTTAGTCCTTTCTCTTGTTGAGAGAAAACTACATTTGTGATATGATGAAAAGCTTTATCAACACCATATATTGTTATTTCAAAAAAAAAAAGTCTATTAAATTCCTCTACTGGCACTGCGAAAAATTGGCAGTGGTACCTAAGAACATAAGTTGAAATCTAAGAGAGACTCCTCTACTTAGCACTGCGAAAAATTGGTAGTGGTACCTAAGGACATGAGTTAAAGTCTGATATTATTATTAGCTATTGGAGTTTTGCATCCTAAATTATACATTTGAGTTAATCCCAACAAGCAGATTTGGATAGATTGGATTAGCATGAGTAATGTGTGTGCTTGATTGAGTTCTTTGTTTACAGCTGGCTGAGTTCCTTGACTTTTAGAAATTGTGGGATCAAACTGCTGAATGTTCTAAAACACCTTATTACTTGATTTCTTCTTATTAAATCCAAGATAAATAGTAGATGTTTTTTTTTGATTTGGATGTATGTTTTCAACCAGAATGATTACTCTCATACCTTTCATGCAATTCACTTTATTTTATTACTTGAGGATAAAGAAAAATTTAAGTCTGAGAGTATTTGATGTCTTGCATTTTAACAGTGATTTTTAATATTATTTCATCTCAAATTTAGGCCTATTTTAATGTTTTTATATTCCGTTTAGACTTTTTAGCTTGATTGCTTCAGAATCTTCACTTTTTCTTGTTTTTGTAAAATTTCAGGATAGATCACCTAATTTTGAAGTCTTTCGAACATTCTAAAGTCATTGAGTGATTTCTTACGAGAAGACGAAGCCGCGCATCAAATTTGGGCCTAGTCCAAGCTTCTTTGAAAAATACGGCCAGGTGAACCCGGCGGGGTTCACCGGTGCTTTCGCCGGATGTCCGAAAGTCCACAGAACACTTCACGGCCTGCCCGTGCTTTCAGTGTTCACCCGTGATTCTCTAGGAGGAAGCTTGTGCAGAAACGTACAGAAGACTTCACTAGTGGGTGGGGTTCACCGGTGATTCTTACCTGACAGATCTACACAGTAGACTTCACAGCCGAGTGGGTTTCACCCGTAATCGTGATTTCGCAGACCGACCTCCACTCGGTTTTTCTTCGATTTCGAGCCCTAGAAAAATTCAAAAAAAGGCAAGAAAATATGTTTTGGAAAGCTAAGAGGGAAGCGAATCCAAAAGAGTATAAAAGCCCTCTCTATTGTTGCCAAATTATCAAGCAATCGGCCCACGAAGTGGCTAGAGCGAACGGGTGACACAGCATTTCGAGAGTGATTTCGAGAGATTGGAGCGTCAGATCTTCACGAATTTTGGAGATCTTGTTCGGTTCATCCTCTCCTTCCTCTCAAAAATATTTCGTAGTAATTTTCTTAATATTTTATAGAGATTTATGTGAGCTTTCATGACTATTGTAACGTAAAATCCTTTTTCGGGACTTGGTTGAAGCCCACTGATGAATTCTTTCATGCAATCTTAATTTGTTCTATTATTTCAAAGTTTGTATGAACATGTTTTACCTTAGTGCAGTTATTTCATGATATTGCTTTGGCCGCGTAGAATTGTGTGGTAGTCGATGTTATCCTAACCGAGAGGAGGATTGCGTTGACAGATTCCATAGGTAAAACTTGCGAATTCTTGACACAAGAGTGCTTAGATTTCGCTCAAGGGGAACATAATCGTCCATCGAACTCATTGGGTTTATCTGGAACGATCCATTGCGAGAGTAGGAGATGATTCTAGATAAGCACCAGGGTGTATCGACCGAGAGGGGGCATCCTGTACTTTTGGAAGGATTCCTTATGGAATATTACGAACTACTATAATAGATAACCTTTAATGTAGTTAGATTCATCAGTGTGGTGGATACCGAAGTCCCAATCTCTCTCATATAGATACCCTCCGCATCGTTGTGATTGATTTTTCGTTCTTGCTTACCGCTTGCAAAAACCTCATTTTGAATCACTTAGCTATTGAGACTTAGACTTTCTGGTACTTAACCTTGCTCCCTGTGGGTTCGACAACTTTTTATATTACTTTGACATTACCGTGCACTTGCGGGACATGTCACTCCCCTCAGCCGAAGATAGTATGTGCAAGAACTCGATGCACATATTTGAGAACTGGGTTGCCGAGGGACGTAGCTCTAGCAGTCCTGGTATCAAAAGACTAGGTATTGGTGAGAAGCCCTTAGAAGGTATTGGCGTTGAATTCGCTTAGGATCAACCGTGTCCCGTCCGTAGGAAATCCATAAATCTGACTAAGCTTGGAAAGAGAAAGTACAAACTCGGTGTTGTTGAGCTGGAAGGAGAGACTGCCATCATCGTCATCTGTATGGATGTTGGTGTGAAACTCCATAGATGATAAGAACTCCAACACTAGAGGGATGTATGTCGAATAGGAGATGGTGAAGAACTGATCCCACCCCACACGCTGGAAAAGCCACTGGACGTTATCGTGAAAACTAAGAGTGTTGAGCGTCCGGTGATCAAGATAGCGTGTGGTGATGATCTGCTTACATATGAGTAGGTTGAGCTTGGCCATCTGTTCGGGATCACGGCAGAGAATACCGTATGGCATAGGTGGCGCAGCAAGTGCTGGTTGCTCGACTACAGTGTTAGAAGAGGAGGCTCGGTGCTTGGAGGTCACCTTCTTGCATCGAGACATCTTGGCGGTTGCATTGTTAATGGGAGATGAGGTGTGTGTGTCGTCGGAGACATCGGCGGCAAAAAGGAGAGGTCGGTGGCGACAGATTTGCAGGCGACGACTGGAATCGTGGAAGTGGTGGCGCAGAGACAAGAGGCCCTAATTGGTGCTGGAAATCGGTGGGGAAGGGTCGTCGGAGTCTGACAGAGATGATGGAGGTTGGCTGGAAGTCGATCGAGCACCGGAGGTGGCTGATCGGAGAGGCCGCGGCGCAGAGGGTTTCTTGCACGGGCGTGTAAGAGGGCGGGTATGCGGCCAACTTTTATAACTTGAGGGTGCACGACCTTGTAGCACACATGGTCACACCCGTGTAAGGCTTGTCGAAAAAGTATTCTAGGTTTTCACTTACTCGTCACGGCCGTGTACCGATGTGCCCGTGCATGCCTCGGCAGAAAATGCAAATATCCTTCACGGCCATGTATAGCTTCACACCTCTGCCCATGAATGTCTCGGCGCACTTCGCAGAAAAGTATGACAAGCCATTCACCGCCGTGCATGGATGAACAGGTGCGACCGTGAATGTCTCGCAAGTACCTAAAAAATTCAGAAAAATTACCATCAGCTGGGTACTATCTAAAAAGAATAAATATGAAAGAAAATTTAAAAACTACAAAGGCTAAGTAGCAAAGATAAATAAGAAACTATAAAAAGTCTAAACAAGAGATTGAGTTGCCTCCCAATAAGCGCTTCTTTAAGGTCACTAGATTGACTATTGTAGAGTATCATGGTGTTTCAGCAAATGGCGGATCAAAGATCCTCAGAGAGACGTCTTTCTCAATGATGTCACTTTTAAAATAGAGTTTAAACCTTTGACCATTCACTTTAAAATTTCCTGTTCGTTGGCTCCAGATTTCAACAACTCCATAAGGGAAAACTCTCTTCACAGTGAACGGCCCAAACCATCGCGTGCTTAATTTTCCTGGAAAGAGTTTCAAGCGAGAATTAAATAAAAGA
The DNA here is from genome assembly GCA_027563935.2 of Costus lasius. Taxonomy (NCBI): domain Eukaryota; kingdom Viridiplantae; phylum Streptophyta; class Magnoliopsida; order Zingiberales; family Costaceae; genus Costus; species Costus lasius. Next base: position 127,498,966 of record CM050446.2, read on the forward strand.
ACTTGGTCTCCCTCTTGAAAACTCTTATGAACAATATGTTTATCATGCCATCTCTTCGTGTGTTCCTTGTAGATCCTTGCATTTTTATAGGCTGAGAGGCAGATCTTATCAAACTCATTTAGTTGCAATCTTCGGGTCTCCCCGGCACTTTGGAGGTCATAGTTCAGCTTTTTAACTGCCCAATAAGCTCTATGCTCAAACCTCAATAGGGAGATGGCAAGACTTGCCATACACAAGTGTTGGGAAACCCCGGGGATATTTTTATAATTTTTCAGAGATAGACATCATAGATTACATTGCACAGCGGAAGAATATCCCCGAAATAGGCCAGTCCCAAAAACCTAGTGAAGATCGTCAAGCGAGGGAGTCGACACGATGTGATAGAAAATACCTTAAGCAAGCGTGGATGATGATGTCGAAGTAGGCGCCCAAGTGTTCGCCCTCTGCAGTCTCACACACACGGACTCCTCGAGCTCTCTTCTTCCTCGCTTGGTGTTAGCCTCGGGAAGAAGATCTAAGCCTTAGAGTCACCTTCTTCAACCTTACGCCACCTCCAAGGTATATGCGCCAAAGATGAAGAAGGGAAGGAGAAGAAGCCGCCAAGAGGAGGAAGACTTGTGGCTAGGGTTTAATGGAAGAGGAGACCACCACTTGAACCCTTGCTCTCGCCCTCTTCTTGCTCACGCCTCCAAGACAAATCATATCATAAGAGGGGTGGCTAGAGGTCTTATTTATGGCAAGGAGAGGCGGTTTATGGATGGCAAGGATGAAGCCAAGTGGGCGGCTTGGAGAAGAAGTAGGAGCTAGATTAGGAATTAATTAATCAAGTCCTAATCCAATTAGGACTCTGATTAATTACTTAAATAATTAGCCCTTTACGCCCCATCAAGTATCAATTAATATCTCAAGTGATTTGATCAAATCCTAATAAAATTAAATCACTTGAAGATGTCAACTATACCATAAGCGCAACTCCTAATCCAATTAGGAATCTTTATGCGCCAACTTGATGTTCTTCTCCCCATTATGCCCTTTTGGTCTCCTATCTCTTCATGACAACTTATTTGCAAGCCTAACTAAGCAATGGGCCTAGCCCAAGGTCCATTATGCATGTTAACCAAGCCATTGGATCCAATCCAAGTTAACCCAAGGTCAAATGAGGCTAACCATGGTTAATTTGGTCAATATGCCGTAAATGGAAGTTGGCCCAAATAGGTTTCTTCCATCTCATCAGACCCATTGCCGCTGATGAAATCTCATAAATAGATCCGAGTTATCCAATAACTCGATCATAAGGCTTCCCAATCAATACGAGAACTCAAGTACCTTGGTGTGTGACCCTGTAGGTCCCTTTGATGTTGGCAGTGCTGACCTAATGTCTCCACAAGCAGTGAGTGGCACCTATCAGAGCATCGCTGTTACCCAAGTCATCAGAATGGATATCGACATCGACATCCCCATCATCGTGACTAGGTACAGATACATTACGGTCCCTTTGTCGAACTGATATCCGATTGGACAAGTGTGTCATCACTTATTTTTACCCAATCACATGGTCATGACTAAATCAGGTTCTCACCTGGGTATAGCCATACACTTTAGTCATAAACCATAGAGGAGCTCCATGGATATCATGCTTCCCTAAGGAAGGGGCAAATCCTTTGTTTGTACATTGATCTTCTAATATGGGTCGTGACATACTCAATGACAACCGTTATGACCTCCCATTTACGGTGAGGCGTTAGGTTGCATCAAAGCATGTCCCTAACCATATAGAAGAGTCAATGACCTCAAGTCCAAGGATCAATGTATCTCCTATCACTTATGAGGTTAACTCATGATACAAAGTCATTGCCTCACAGCGGGTCGGTCCAGTATATCCACCACTGATATACCCATGTGTCTGCGTTAGCACCGCGTACCTAACCAGCCCACATACCAGTCTCACAAGTACCATAGCTGTCCCATATCCACTAAGGTGCATCGACTGGGGACAATAGTTTGAGCATAGATCCAATCTGTCTCCAGGGACATTATCATGTAAGTACATAAACGCAGATTTAGCCAAACATAGATAATGACAATGCCAGAATGATATATATAAATATCTGAGTGAAGCAGTACAAAAGAGGACCAATACTAGGTCTCAGGGCATATACCCCAACAATCTCCCACTTGCACTAAGACCTAGAGGTTGAGGAACCTCAACCCCATATCTCTAGTATGACCATCATGATTCTGCTGCGCCAAAGCCTTGGTCAGTGGATCTGCTAGATTATTCTCAGTATCAACTCTACTAATCTTGACATCACCCCGATCAATGATCTCTCTGATCAGGTGAAATCTCCGGAGTATGTGTTTGAACCTTTGATGAGACTGTGGTTCCTTTGCCTGTGCAATGGCTCCATTGTTATCACAATAGAGCTCAATGGGATCCACAGCAGCTGGAACCACTTGAAGATCAGATATGAACTTCTTCATCCAAACAGCTTCTTTAGCTGCCTCAGAAGCAGCAACATACTCGGCCTCTGTTGTAGAATCAGCTATGGTGGACTGTTTGAAACTTTTCCAGCAAACAACGCCTCCATTTAATTTGAACACATAGCCGACCTGCGATCTAAAGTCGTCAGGGTCAGACTGGAATGATGCATCAGTGTAGCCCTGAACACTGAGCTCTTCCTGTCCCCCATAAACCAAGAACAAATCCTTAGTTCTTCTCAGATTCTTGAGGATGTTCTTTACAGCCACCCAGTGCTGCAGACCTGGATTGGATTGGTATCGGCTGGTTATGCTCACAGCATAAGCCACATCTGGTCTAATACACAACATTGCATATATGATCGATCCTACTGTCGAAGCATAGGGAACTCGACTCATTTCATCCCTCTCAGCCTGTGTAGTAGGACATTGACTCTTTGAGAGAGTAAGACCACGTCTTATTGGAAGGTATCCTCTTTTGGATTGCTCCATATTGAACCTTTCCAAGACCTTATCAATGTAGGTACTTTGACTAAGGGCGATGATCCTCTTAGATCTATCCCGGTAGATCTTCACGCCTAGAATATAGGCGGCCTCCCCTAAGTCTTTCATCTCAAAACACTTTCCTAACCATATCTTCACAGACTGGAGAATAGGAATGTCGTTTCCGATGAGTAGTATGTCATCGATATACAAGATCAGTAAAGTCACCAAGCTCCCACTGAATTTTCTGTATACACAGGCGTCATCTTCACTTCTGATAAAGCCATAATCTCTCACGGCTTCATCAAACCGAAGATTCCAACTTCGAGATGCTTGCTTTAATCCATAAATGGATTTTTTTAGCTTGCAGACCTTACTTGTATCTGCAGGATGGATGAATCCATCAGGCTGTGTCATGTACACATCCTCAGTCAACTTTCCATTAAGGAATGCTGTCTTAATATCCATCTGTCATATCTCATAATCATGATATGCAGCTATAGCAAGCAGAATCCGAATGGATTTGATCATGGCAACTAGCAAAAAGGTTTCATCATAGTCCACCCCATGGAATCCTTTAGCCACTAGTCTACCTTTGTAGGTAGCTATGTTGTCATCCATGTCAGTCTTTCTTTTGAAGACCCATTTACACCCTATGGGTTTTACCCCATCAGGTAGATCAACCAAATCCCATACTTGGTTAGCTGACATGGAATCTATTTCAGATCTTATGGCCTCAAGCCATCTCTCGGAGTCCAGTCCACTGACCGCCTCATCGTAGGTCCTGGGTTCATCCTCAATGGTCCTGGGTTCATCCTCAATGATGAAGATCCCGTCGTGTTGGGTCGGCAGCGACCCATACCTCTCAGGTGCACGACGAATCCTTACAGACCTACGTGGGACCTGTGTCTGAGCCTCAGGTTGCTCAGCAACCGTTACAGGTGGCTCAGGTTCCATATCTCTCTCTTGTGGTTGCACTTGGATCTCGTCCAAGTCAAACTTGCTCCCACTAACTTTTTTCATGAGAAATTCTTTCTCTAGAAAGACAGCAACCCGAGCAACAAAAACCTTATTCTCTTTGGGAACATAGAAGTAGTATCCTTTAGTTTCCTTAGGATACCCCACAAAGATGCATTTATCAGATCTAGGTTCTAACTTGCTAGAATCCTGACAGTTGACATAAGCCTCACATCCCCAGATTTTGATAAAAGAGAGATTAGGGCGTCTCCCACTCCATACCTCGTATGGAATCTTTGAGACACTCTTAGATGGAACGTTATTCAGTATAAGAGAAGCTGTCTCAAGTGCATAACCCCAGAATGAGGGTGGTAGAGTTGCATGACTCATCATGGACCGAACCATGTCCGACAAAGTTCGATTCCTCCTCTCAGACACACCATTCTATTGAGGTGTTCCAGGAGGAGTGAGTTGGGATATGATCCCACACTCCCTAAGATAGTCAAAGAACTCACCGCTCAGGTACTCTCCACCTCGATCAGATCGAAGAGCTTTAATGGATCTTCCAAGCTGGTTCTCTACTTCATTTTTGAACTCCTTGAATTTCTCAAAGGATTCAGATTTATGTCTCATCAGGTAGACATAACCATATCTACTGAAGTCATCAGTAAAAGTAATGAAGTAGTTGTGTCATCCTCTGGTTTGTTTATTGAATGGCCCACACACATCAGTATGTATGAGATTCAACAAATCTTGTGCCCTCTCACCAGTTGGTGAAGGGTGCCTTTGTCATTTTCCCTAATAAACAAGGCTCACATGTGTCAAATGAATCTATCAATCCATTTGCATGGAGTTGATGAATGTGATTCTTGTTTATGTGGCCCAATCGACAATGCCATAGGAAGGCACCAATTGAACTACTCAGTTTGGTCCTTTTACTATTTACGTTACAGATAGAACTATTCATGTCCAAGACATATAAACCATTGCACAATGTACCTTTCCCATAAAACATATTTGCAAATGAGAAAGAATAAGAGTTCTCCTTTATTTCAAATATAAATCTTTTTCTTGCTAAGCAAGGGATAGATATAATGTTTTTGGTTAACGAAGGTACATAATAGCAATTGTCTAGTTCTAATTGAAGTCCTGAAGGTAGGGAGAGAGTCAAAATTCCTACAGCAACAGCAGCAACTTGTGCCCCGTTTCCAACTCGTAGGTCAATCTCTCCAGGCCGCACCGATCTACTCTTTTTGAGCCCCTCCATATTTATACAAATATGAGCACCACATGCGGTATCCAATACCCATGATATAGAAGTAGAAAGGTTGACTTCAGTAACATAAATACTTGAGCTAGAAGTAAAGGTCAAGTCTTTCTTCTCCTCATTTTGCAGTTGCATGCAGTACCTTCTCCAATGGCCCTGCTAGCCACAATGGAAGCACCGCTGATCCTTTGACTTCTTTGCCTTTTTCTTCAATGCCCTGGTAGGACACTTGGCACTGCCCTTAGCACGTGTCTTTCCCTTTTTCTTTATCTTCTTGGTCGTAGGGACCAAAAGAACAGAATTGGGTTTGGTCTTACCCATTTCACGCTCGGCTGTTTGGAGCATATTCAGTAGTTCCTCCCTTGTGCATTCAATCCAGTTCATATTGAAGTTTATAATAAACGGACTAAAGCTAGGGGGCAGGGACTGCAGAATAAGATCCACAACCAGCTCGTTATCTATAGTGTGTCCCAGTCTCCTAAGAGGATCCACATTCCCAATCAACTTGAGAACATGGGGTTTCACTGGTACACTTTCAAATAACTTGCACCGAAAGACTGCTTTGGCAATGTCATATCTCTCAGTTCTAGCCTAAGCCTCGAACATCAGTTTCAAATAAGTAATCATCTGAAAAGCGTTCTGCTCCTCATATTGCACCTGTAGTTCAGGTGTCATAGTGGCTAGCATGAGACATGCTACCTCCAAAGAGTCATCCTGATGCTTTCTAAAAGCATCCCTATCTGCCGCTCGGGCATTAGGCACAGGAGTTGCAGGAAGAGGCTGCTCAAGGACATACAATTTTTTCTCGAGCTTGAGGGCTATCCTCAAGTTCCGATGCCAGTCCATAAAGTTGGATCCAACCAACATATCCTTGTCTAAAAGGGATTGCAGTGTTAATCCGCCAGTGTTCGTAGCCATTGTTCTACAACAACCAAGAAACAGCATATTAGTACTACTTCAAGTCATTTAAACTGGACTTGTTTTAAATGACTATGGCTCCCACTATTTTAATCGAATTGACAACCCACAAAGTCAATCGAGAAATTTGAGATTTCCTAGTGAGATGGGATCCTCATTTCACATGGGGCTTCGCATCCCACGAGGGTGGAATGAGATGCACAAAGTGACCTATGCTTCTTGAGGTGGGCTCGCCGGCCGATTGCTCCAAGTAATTCCCCTTATTGAGACAGTCTAGGCATTTCATGTCCAGCGAGGGCTGGATACAACATGAAACCCTAACCTCTCAATGATGCCTCTAGAGTTTCATCATGTGCCCAGCACATATGAAAATTTAGTCAAGTATATTCCTAATCGTTATGCCCAGGGCCAACAGTTTCCTTGCGAAGGCGCGCTCGGTTAAAATGGACCGGAGAAACCATTGTCACCACACACCTTCTAAAGATAAGTGGGTGTGTCCCACGAGGGTGGGAAACAGCTCACAACACCACTGATCGATAGCTTGATGAGGGCTACGCATTAGAAGGCTACTAGACTTGATATTTTGTTTGAGGGTTTTTGAGGTCTCATCAACTTAGTTTTATCTTATGTCTAACATTACAGGCATGTAAACCTATAGTGATAACATAAAGATAAAACATCACAGGCATGCTTTAGTAGTTATAGAAAGCAGTAAAGGATGATGTGATCATAGCCTATTCAAGACATTGAACCAACCCATGCCAAAGGAGGTTCAACTCTTGACCTAGGACTCAAGCCCCAAAACCTAACCTAGCCGACCTCTAAGTAGATTTTCAAGCTCGGCTCCAAGGTCCTTCAAGGGCAAGCCGCTACCTTGCAGAGATCAAGAAAGCTAGCTCACAAGCCCTAAGGCTCGACCATGCTTTCTTCTTCCGCCAAGCAAGCTTGTGCCACCTTTGATGCTTATTGCGCCATCAAGCAAGGATGCGCCACCAAGCATGTGCCATGTAGGATGCGTCCCCTAATCTTCATCTTAAATTTTACAAAATAAAAATAAAAGATGGCACGCAAGCCACACAAAGATACATCACAGGCATGCAAAGGGGCTTGACTCATGATCACAACATCATGCACAAACAAGGTACTTACTCATGCAATTCTACATACTCATGAAAAACATAAAATCTGAAATTTTATTTTTTTCATAAAACAAGTCTCTTTTTCTCATCTTCTTATCACAAATCTTTCGGTTATTTGCGATTAATTTTTCATGACGATTTCATAGATCCTATCGGCTGACAATTATTGTCAGATCAAGAGACTCGGCCAGTCTGAAGACACAATGTCCGTGACAAAATTACGTACGCTTTTGATCTTAAATCAATCAAGAAAAATAATCCAAAAATCCAAAAGAGATTGAATAGAGGATAGGAACAAGAAACCCTAATTTTTCTATTTTAGAAAAACCATGCGCCATATGATCATGCTATTTGCGAAAATAGAAATATGGCATGTGAGCATGAAAATCATGAGAAACATCGTTCGATGCTCGCAAGTCGCTCTGATACCACCGTTGGGAAACCCCGGGGATATATTTACAATTTTTCAGAGATAGACATCATAGATTACATTCCACAACAGAAGAATATCCCCGAAACAGGCCAGTCCCAAAAACCTAATGAAGATCGTCAAGCGAGGGAGTCGACACGATGTGATAGAAAATACCTTAAGCAAGCGTGGATGATGATGTTGAAGTAGGCGCCCAAGTGTTCGCCCTCTGCAGTCTCACACACACGGACTCCTCGAGCTCTCTTCTTCCTCGCTTGGTGCTAGCCTCAGGAAGAAGATCCAAGCCTTAGAGTCACCTTCTTCAACCTTACGCCACCTCCAAGGTATATGCGCTAAAGATGAAGAAGGGAAGGAGAAGAAGCTGCCAAGAGGAGGAAGACCTGTGGCTAGGGTTTAATGGAAGAGGAGACCGCCACTTGAACCCTTGCTCTCGCCCTCTTCTTGCTCACGCCTCCAAGACAAATCATATCATAAGAGGGGCGGCTAGAGGTCTTATTTATAGCAAGGAGAGGCGGTTTATGGATGGCAAGGATTAAGCCATGTGGGCGACTTGGAGAAGAAGTAGGAGAGCTAGATTAGGAATTAATTAATCAAGTCCTAATCCAATTAGGACTCTAATTAATTACTTAAATAATCAGCCCTTTACGCCCCATCAAGTATCAATTAATATCTCAAGTGATTTGATCAAATCCTAATAAAATTAAATCACTTGAAGATGTCAACTATACCATAAGAGCAACTCCTAATCCAATTAGGAGTCTTTATGCGCGAGCTTGATGTTTTTCTCCCCATTATGCCCTTTTGGTTTCCTATCTCTTCATGACAACTTATTTGCAAGCCTAACTAAGCAATGGGCCTAGCCCAAGGTCCATTATGCATGTTAACCAAGCCATTGGATCCAATCCAAGTTAACCCAAGGTCAAATGAGGCTAACCATAGTTAATTTGGTCAATATGCCGTAAATGGAAGTTGGCCCAAATAGGTTTCTTCCATCTCATCAGGCTCATTGCCGCTGATGAAATCTCATAAATAGATCCGAGTTATCCAATAACTCGATCATAAGGCTTCCCAATCAATACGAGAACTCAAATATCTTGGTGTGTGGCCCTATAGGTCCCTTTGACGTTGGCAGTGCTGACCTAATGTCACCACAAGCAGTGAGTGGCACCTAGCAGTGCATCGCTGCTACCCAAGTCATCGGAATGGATATCGACATCCACATCCCCATCATCGCGACTAGGTACAGATACATTACGGTCCCTTTGCCGAACTGATATCCGATTGGACAAGTGTGTCATCACTTGTTTTTACCCAATCACATGGTCATGACTAAATCAAGTTCTCACCTGGGTATGGTCATACACTTTCAGTCATAAACCATAGAGGAGCTCTATGGATATCATGCTTCCCTAAGGAAGGGGCAAATCCTTTGTCTGTACATTGATCTTCTAATATGGGTCGTGACATACTCAATGACAACCGTTATGACCTCCCATTTACGGTGAGACATTAGGTTGCATCAAAGCATGTCCCTAACCATATAGAAGAGTCAATGACCTCAAGTCCAAGGATCAATGTATCTCCTATCACTTGTGAGGTTAACTCATGACACAAAGTAATTGTCTCACAGCGAGTCGGTCCAGTATATCCACCACTGATATACCCATGTGTATGCGTTAGCACTGCGTTCCTAACCAGCCCACATATCAGTCTCACAAGTACCATAGCTGTCCCATATCCACTAAGGTACATCGACTAGGGATAATAGTTTGAGCATAGATTCAATCTGTCTCCAGGGACATTATCATATAAGTACATAAACGCATAAGTAGCCAAACATAGATAATGACAATGCCAGAATGATATATAGATATCTGAGTTAAGCAGTACAAAAGAGGACTAATACTAGGTCTTAGGGCATATACCCCAACAACAAGTTGATAGGGAGACATGCCAAGTGGGGTTTTGAAGGCTGTTATTTAATGGAAGCTCATCTCATTTTGAGATATTCCCTGACTGCTGGCACTGATCACAATTGATAATAATCGCCAAGCATCTCAGAAAATAGTAAGCCAATAAAGTCCGGACTGTAGTACTTTGAAGGTTGTCTTCGAAGCACTAGCATGACCTACATAAGGTGACGAGTGGCAATGATGTAGAACATCCTAGATCTCCTCTTCAGGTATGCAGTGTCTAAATAGACCATCGGCACATCATCGAAATAACAGAGGATCGTCCTAGTAGTAGTGTTTAATGTCATGCAAGAATCTTTTCTTTTGCTACCACGAAAGATCAAAGGGTAGGATGTCAGATACTAAATAATCGACAAAGTCAGCGTACCAGGGCATTTCAATTCCTGTCAGAGCTAAAAGTTGTTCATCTGAAAATAGCCATTAATGTCGAGGTGGCGGTCTTTTTCTTCTTTTTCGTCATGCGGCAAGCATGACAAGTGATCTGCCACTAAATTTTCTGAACTTTCTTGTCGCGGATCTCTAAGTCGAATTCCTGGAGCAAAAGGATCCAATGAATTAAACGTGGCTTTGTGTCTTTCTTGGATAGAAGGTAGCTGATAGCAGCATGATCTGTGTAAACAATTACTTTTGAATTAATGACGTAGAATCTAAATTTATCAAAAGCAAAGATAATAGTTAGAAGCTCTTTTTCAGTGGTGGCGTAGTTAATCTGAGCTCCGTTCAGGTTTCGACTAGTATAGTAAATAGCATGTAGTTTGTTGTCCTTCCATTGTCCAAGAACTGCCCGGACTGCAAAATCACTCGCATCGCACATAAGTTCGAATGGAAGGGACTAATCTGGTGGCTACATGATAGGAGCTGAAATCAAGGCCCTCTTCAATTTTTCGAAAGCTGCCATGCAATCGTGATCAAAAGAAAACAAAACATATTTAGCAAGTAGATTAGTCAGAGAAGTTTTTTATGAAATGGCGGTAAAATCCAGCATATCCAAGGAAGCTTCGAACTCCCTTTTTAGAAGAAGGGGGAGGCATTTTTTCAATGACGTCAACTTTAGATTTGTCAACCTCGATGCCATGCTCAGAGATCAAGTGGCCTAGCACTATCCCTTCGTGCACCATGAAATGACATTTTTCCTAGTTTAAGAAGGCGAGGTTGACTTCCTCGCATCTCTGCAACACCTTAGAGAGATTTGCAAGACAGATATCAAATGAAGTGTCATAGACCGAAAAATCATCCATGAAAATATCCATTATATTCTCAATAAAATCAGAAAAAATTTAAACCATGCATCTCTAAAAAATAGCAAGGGTGTTACAAAGCTCAAATGGAATTCGGCGATAGGCAAATGTCCCGTAGGGACAGGTGAAAGTAGTCTTTTCCTGATCCTCTGGGTGAATAGGAATCTAGAAAAATCCTGAAAAATCATCAAGGAAACAGAGGTGGGAGTTCTTAGCTAGCCTCTCTAGCATTTGGTTGATGAAGGGAAGTGGGTAGTGTTCCTTGCGCGTGGCCTTGTTTGGCTTCCTGTAGTCTATGCACATGCGCCATCCTGATATTGGGTAAATGACCCCGTGTCAAGTAATTTCAGTACCTCTTTCTTGACCACATCTTTCATGTTCGGATTCAAGCGGCGCTGGAACTCCACTGAAGCTTTACTTTCATTTTTAAAAAAAATCCTGTGCATACAGAATGAAGGATTAATTCCCTTAATATCTTCTAATGAATACCCAATTACCTTCTTATGAAGCCGTAGTTCATTCAGTAGCTTCTCAGTCTCTTCTTCACTTAAATCAGTGTTAATTATCACAGAACGAGTAGAGTTAGCATCAAAAAAATCATATTTAAGATTAATGGGAAGGGGTTTGAACTCCAGCTCCTTCTTCTCAGACAAGCCAGACTTAACCTCACCAAGACTCTCAAACTTTAATTTTCTGAACCCTACATTTGGAGTGGCATCTAGAATTTTTACATAGTCTTGTGTTTCATCAGCGCATTTCTCGTTCCCATTTTAGTTGCCAGCTGTCGGTAGACAAGTTCAATTTTATCCTCCACTGTGTCTATGCTGCAACAGGATCCTGCAGAAAATGGTTTTCTAAGAGTGGAGGATAGGTCAAATTCTAATTGGATTCCACTCCGCATTGTGATCGTATTACAGTGCTCATTGGGGTTGGCTTCTTATTGAGCTGAAAAGTTGACCTAGAAGAGGAATTGGCCTGCTGAGTAAGCTGGGTGATTTGATTTTCTAGGGTATTTGAATGTGTAGACATGGATTCCACCTTCAGGTTCAGCTCGTGGATAGACTCATTGACATCGTCATTTTGCTTAATCTGTATAGCAAGAAACTTTTCCAGCATCAACTCTAGACTTGACTTGTGAGGTGGGCCTGGCTGTCTTTGATTGATAGTTAGAGGTTGCATTCTGGGAGGAGGCCTAAAATTAGAAGAAGAGTTTGGATTAGCAAAGTTTGCAGGAGAGACTTGCCCTTGGACAAACCTATAGGAGAAATTCGAGTGATTTCTCCATCCTCGATTATACGTGCTCGAGTAGAGATCGTTCTGATTTCTGAAATTCCTGATAGCATTGACTTGTTCAGATGGAGCGCTCAAAATGTGGCAGTCATCAGCAGCATATCCTGGCACTCCACAAACATCATAAGTCACAGAGTTAGAAGTAGAAACATTTGCAGAATCAATTTTTGATGAAAGTGAATCTACTTTTGCTACTAAGGAATTAATTATGTGTAGATAATACTTCCCTGAATTTCACACTGTCTCGCTCCTCTCTCCTGACCATTGGTAATGGTTAAGGGCCGTGTCCTCGATTAAATCCATAGCTTCATCATAGTTTGTGTTCATGAGTGCCCTACCAGCAGCTGCATCTACAGAAAGTCTTGTTTGATATAATATACCACTATAAAAAGTATATATGTTTACCCATTTCTATAGACCATGATATGGGCACATCTGCAGTAGCTCCTTAAATCGGTCTCATACTTCATAGAGGGACTCTCCATCATGCTAAGCAAAGTTTGTAATCTGATTCCTCAGCTGGGCTATTTTGCTCGGTGGGAAGTATTTTGACAGAAAAGTTTGTGATAGTTGATCCCACGTCGTGATGGAGCCCTAGGGTAGAGATTGTAGCCATGCTTTGGCTCGATCCCTGAGAGAAAAAGAAAAGAGTCTTAGTTTTATAGCATTAGGGAGAGCACCATTAATCTATAAAGTGTCACAGCATTCTAAAAAGATAGAAAGATGAAGGTTCGGGTCTTCTGTAGCTGCTCCACTGAATTGGTTTTGTTGCACCACCTATACTAAGGATGGCTTGATCTCGAAGTTATTAGCTTTGATAGCCGGTCGTGATATGCTCGAGTGCACGCCAGAGATGGTGGGTGCTGCAAAGTCCTTAAGAGAGCGATTCGCTTCCATCATCAGACTATTTATAAATTCTCCTAAAAGCTTTAGTCTCTTTAAGTTTCTGCGAATTAGCCGAAAAGTTCACTCTATCTTTGGGTCTACAGGTACAAGTTTCCCTGTTCGAAGAGTGTTCCTCGGCATAAACAAGATACCTTGACAAAAGAGATTAGCAGCAACAACACCAAATAAAGATTACTAACTAAAATAAAAAGTAACTAGACAATAAATTAACAAAATAAAAATAAATAAAAACCTAATTGAACCTTGTCTATCAATTTCCTGACTGTATTAATATTGACAAACCTAGTCTCCGGTAACGGCGCCAAAAACTTGATAGTGTGTGCGTAAGTGCACGGTTCTATTGCGTAATAAATAAGTATCGATCCCACAAGGACTAGGGGTCAAGTACTAACTAATCAGTCAATCAATAGCTAGGTGATTAAATAATGTAGATGGTTACTAATATCTTAATGCAAATAAGTAAACCAAGCAAATTAAGAACAAATAAAGATGCAAACGGGGTGTGAATATCTCGAGAGAAGATCAGGGTTTTAGGTCTCACCACACTGAAGAATGACAGAAAGATGACACAAGTGTTTAAATTTATTTAATCTAAGTTTTTAAGGTAATTCTTTCTAAGGTATAGATCGTTCCCTCTCAGGCCACGATCTTGTATTTAACTTGACTCAAGTCTCCTACTCTCATGGCTTACTAGGTTAAGCAGATCCAATGGGTTCTGTGAAGAATTATTAACTTCTCGAGTAATTTTGACCCACTTTCATGGTCGAAATTACCAGTTCAATCTAAAGGGATCCGACAATGTAGTTCACCTCTCACTCCTTCCCACTGTTGGGAATCCCTGGACCTCATAAAAAACTTTAAAGACAGTGGAAGTGAAGGTCCAAAACAGAATTCTCAGAAACACCAGGATCACTTTCGAGAGAAAATCGAAGGATGTGAAGAGTAGTACCTTATCGAGCAATTTCAGGAGCAGTCGATGATGAAAACGCATAGGTGTCCATCCTCTACAATCGTGCACATACTGACTGTCTCGAGATTCCTCCGCTCCACTCACGTACTAGCTTCGGGAGAAGAGATCCACGCCTCTAGCTTTTTCTTAACTTGCGCCAATCACCAGGATCTAGCGCCAAGGAGAAATGGGAGTGTTGGCGACAAGGAGTGGGCAGCACTACCACTTGTCCCAACCTTGATGCAAAAACTTTTCTTTTGCTATTACCGTCAAGACCCTTACTCCAAAGAGGAGAGGGGAGGCAACAACAAGAGATAAGAGAAAGAACTGGTGCAAAAATCTCCTAAGAGAGCCTCTCTATTTATAACAGAAGAGCCAACTACTTTTAGAGATTTTTATCCATGTGGGATATTGATTAGGCGCCTATCCAGCGGTTGAGCTGTGCATGAAGCACGGACGCGTCGCGGGTTCGAGCCCCCGCGTGCGCGATATGAGACGCCTATGCGTCTAACCTAATTAATTAGCCAAAAGAAAAATTCTCCTGCCAATTAATAAATTTTATTTATTCAAGTGACTTAAGTGCCGAGTCCCAAACTTGCACTAAGACCCTTGTTTGACTCATTTTGACTATACAGGTCAACAAAGGTCAAACGTGGTCCACTAGAGGTCAACTAGTGGTCAAACATGAACTAAATAAAATATCATCTCCTCAGAAGAAATCTCAAAGCATCAGTGTCCCAAAACGATCCGAATCACACAATGATTTGATCTGAGGCTAACCAATCAATACGGAATCTCTGACGTCTAGGTGTGCGATCCTATAGGTTCTTCAGATGTTGACAGTGATGACTAAATCATCAGAAGCAATGAGTGATACCTAGCAGTACATCATTGCTACCCAAGTCATCAGAATAAATGTTACCATCGACAACCTCTAAAACTGCAACAAAGTATAAATACAAAATTGTCCTTTTGCCAGACTGATGTCCAGATTGGGCAAGCGTGTCACACTTGTGAATCCCAATATTATGGCATGACTAAATCAGGTTTTCGCTTGGGTATGGCCATACATTTTCAGTCATCCATAGAAGGGCGCCATGGACAATCAAGCTTCCCCGCAGGGAATGGGCAAATCCTCTCTTGGCACATTGAATCTCTCATATGGCTCATGATACACCCAATGACAATTGTTATGATTTCCCTTTTACGACGAAGCGTTAGGTTGTATCAAAGTGGCTCATTCACCATATAGAAATGTCAATGCCCTCAAGTCTAGGACAATCGTGACTCTGTCACTGTGATCTTCATCTTGTGACACCAAGATGAATCCTCACGGCGGGTCGATCTAGTATATCTCCCTTGATATACCTATATGCCTACATTAGCAACCCGTGCTCAACCAGCCTATATACTAGTCTCAAGTAAATCATAGCTATCTCATATCCACCATAATTCTTGACCAAGAACAAAACTGAGATAAGACAAACATTTTATCTCTTTAGGGACATCGTACATGCAACTGTACATATGCGCAGATATACATGTTTGCATAACAACGACCATGCCAGGATATCTCATCTATCAACTAGATGTGATACACATATTCCTTTGGACCATCAAAAGGTCCTAGGGCATAAACACCAACACCCACAACGTCTAAAACATATATATGCATGGCCAGTACACAAATATGAATTCAAATATCTTAGAATTGAATAAGAACAAAGACAAACTTAAGCAATATATTAATCAAGCATTGTCAATCAACATTCTTACAGTGGGCTACGCCCAAACCCCGAAAATAGATTACACTACAACTCTCATCGTAGAATACATGAAATTACTCAAGAGAAATTCAACCAAACTAGAGGGAAGGCAAGATCTATGTCGTGAGAGGCTAGAGCATAATCTTCAGCATCGAAACGGGGAAGAAATCACGCCGGAATAGCCTTTCGTCGCCAAAATCGTTGCCAAACTATAGTTGTCACTGTTCCTCTTCGTTCTCCTCAACCTCTCCACGAAATCGCGTCATTCTTGTCCCAAAATGTTCGTGGGTAAGTTAGGAAGGTTTCCACGAAATTTTGGTGAATTTTACTTCAAAAATAGTAAGAAACGGGTGAAAAACCAAACGAGTGTCGAACAGGCTGAATTATGCATGACCATGCATGGATGCACGGGCACGCCTGTGAAGAGCTCGGCGCAGTCTGGGAAAGCAGTGTCATGCACAACCATCACGTGAAGAGTGTGGAGAGCTTTGTTTGATCTAAAATTTGTCATATAGCTTCGTCTCACCACGAGAAGTCGACCCATATATTTAAATCTTCCTAATTTCATCGATTTTATGGCGAAATCCCTATATTTCAATAAAACCAAGGAAAAGGAAAGATTCTGAAGAATATAAAGCATTTAAGCAAATAAATGAGTCAAAACATGCATTTTACTCCAAAATAATAGTAGAATTAAGCCACAATATATCATATATATGCATGATATCATGCACCTTCCTCACGCTTAAGGATGTTTTAACCTTAGCCCCTATCCTTTGTCTACCCGACTTTTCAAAAAAAATTTAGGTTGCTTGCGATGTCTTCGGCACGGGAATCGAAAGCACTCTTAGTCAAGAGGGGCAACCCTGTGGCCTTCTTTAGTGAGAAACTCAATGTGGTTGGGCAACGTTACTCCATGTACGACAAGAAGTTCTTTGCCATAATTCGGTTCTTTAGGAAGTGGAGGTACTATCTCCTCCACCGTGAGTTTGTGTTGTTTAGTGACCACCAGGCCCTCTTTTTCTTGAATGCCCAAAAGAATATGAGTTCCCGACACGCTAATGGGTTGAGTACCTACAACAATACTCTTTTGTCATTACCTATAAGGCCGGAAAGGAGAATGTGGTTACCGACACCTTGAGCTGCATCCGCACCTTGCTATGCATCTTGTCCCCCCAAGTCATCGCCTTTGACCATGTCAAGGATGAGTATGAGAACTGCCCTGATTTTGTCCCCGCTTATGCCAAGCTAGATGCATCCGAGCCGGCAGACTAGCCCTATCGCCTCCATGATGGTTTTCATGTCCTTGGAAATCATTTGTGTATCCCTCGGTTATCTCTTAGGGAATACTTGTTGCAAGAGTTGCACGCCGGTGGTGTTGCGGGACACCATGGGCGAGATAAGACCTTTGAATTGGCCGAGGAGAGATTCTTTTGGCCATCATTGCGTAAAAATGTGGAGCGTGTCGTACGCCATTACAGCACATGTCAGAAGCCCTACCCTTCCAACATAGTTTTGTACACCCCATTGCCTGTCCCATAAGGTCCATAGTGTGACCTTAGCATGGACTTTGTCCTTGGATTGCCCAAAACTACGTCTCGGCTCAACTCCATCTTTGTAGTGGAAGAGATGAACAGTAAAAACCACGTATATCTCTTAGGGTTCAAACTATTAGGTTAAAATACATTAGGAGAGAAAGGATTAGATATAAGACCTGAATCCGATAAGAAGAATCCAAACCTAGCTTGTACACCCCATTGCCTGTCCCACAAGGTCCATAGTGTGACCTTAGCATGATTGCCCAAAACTACATCTCAGCTCAACTCTATCTTTATAGTGGAAGAGATGAACAGTAAAAACCATGTATATCTCTTAGGGTTCAAACTATTAGGTTAAAATACATTAGGAAAGAAAGGATTAGGTATAAGACACAAATCCGATAAGAAGGATCCAAACTCGGTAAGAGTAAACACATGTATAGCTCTCTCTTAACACACTCCCTGAAGCTGAAGCAAATATATCAATTATGCCCTATTGTTATAGAAATCATGAACCTTAATTGAGCTGAGAGCCTTAGTGAAGATATCAGCAACTTGATCCTCAGATTTGGTATATGGAGTAGAGATCTGGTGGTTTGAGATGACATCTCTGACAAAGTGACAATCAATTTCCACATGTTTAGTATGTTTATGGAATGAGAGGTTGTTTGCAATAAATATAACTGACTGGTTATCACAGTGCATAATCATGGGAGTATCAACCACCAAGCTGAACTCTTGTAATAAACTTTTGATCCACAATAACTCACAAGTGGTATGAGCCATGGCACGATATTCGGCTTCACAGCTTGACCTAGAAATAATATTTTGTTTCTTGCTTTTCCAAGTAACCAAATTTCCCCCAATATATGTGCAGAAGCCAGATATGGATATGCGGTCATCAATATACCCAACATAGTCAGCGTCAGAGTAAAATTCAATAGTAAATTGCCTATTTTTCTCATAGAGTAGACCTTTGCCTAGAGATTTCTTTAAATATTATAAAATCCTCGGTACAGCTTTCCAGTGGCATTTCTTGGGGAATTGCATAAACTGACTGACAACATCCACTACGAATGAAATATCTAGGTGAGCAATAGTGAGATAGATGAGTTTTCCCACAACCTGTCTGTATAAGGTGGGATCAGTATCTTCATATTTCTCCTACATACAATGTCGTTCATTTGGAACCATCAGTACATCAGATGGTTTGCAATCAAGCATGCCTGTGTCAAATAAAATATCAAAGACATACTTGTGTTGATACAGGTGAATATTGGAGCCCTTTTAAGCAATTTCAATTCCCAGAAAGTATCTGGGTTTACCATATCTTTAAGATAAAATTGTGACAGTAGAAATTTTCTGATCTCATGAATGCCTTCATAATCATTTCCAGAGAGAAGAAGGTCATCAACATATATGGCCAAGACAACAATACCAGTAGTTGATTTGTGAACGAATATTGAGTGATCAGATTTGCAATGAAGAAATCATATCTGAGATATGATTGTAGAAAACTTTTGAAATCATGCCATTAGGTTTTGTTTGAGGCCATATATAGTTTTATATAATTTGCAGACCAACTTCCCCGGCTTGACATAACCTGGAGGTTGATGCATATAAACTGCCTCAATTAGATCACCATATAAGAAGACATTTTTGACATCCAATTGATGAAGAGGCCACTCTAGGTTAATGACAAGCGACAAAATGATCTGAGCAGAGTTCAACTGGGCGACTGGAGAGAATGTGTTCAAGTAGTCAATACCGTAAATTTGAATAAATCCTTGGCCATGAGATGAGCTTTATAGTGATTGACCGACCCGTTGGGGTTGTATTTGATAGTGCAGACTCACCTACGCTGAATGGGGCAAGCCCCAGGAGAAAAGGGAATAAGACTCCACGTGTGCCTCGAAGTAAGAGTATCCATTTCCTCATCCATGGCGGCTTTCCAATGTGATTTAGAAATAGCATGAGAAAGGCTGGTTGGAGTAATGCCGATCAAATGCATGTCTTTACAATTGAGGAGAGATGTCACAATAGCCATATCCGAGAGTCTCCACGCTTCATGAGCAGGAGGATCCAAGGGGTCTGGAGCAATGCCGGTCAAATGCACGTCTTTACCATGAGATCCAAGATAAAATCACATAGACTGAGACCAAAGAAGGTAATTACTACCATCAAACTTCACTGTGATAGCAATAGTGGTGGCAGGCTTCAAATTAGTATTGGTAGTGATATCCATCAATAGCAGTAGCAAGGGAGCAACCGGAATAGAGTAGCACTCGACTAGAGAAGGAGAGCAGCACATGAAGAACTAGCGAGAGCTCGATTTCAGCAAGGGCAGCACGACGAGATGAAGTGGTCTGATACTGCTGTCGACGCCTAGGAATCGTTGAGTGAAGAGTGGCTTAAACCGTGCATAGAAGACCTAGAAGGATGCTCAACTAGGACGAGAAGGCACCCAAGGTGGAAGATCGTCCGAGGCTGGAGAAGGTCGAGCACCTGAGGCTAGATGAAGGAAGCTCAACCAGGATGAGAAGGCGCCCAAGATGGAAGATCATCCAAGGCTGGAGAAGGTCGAGCACCTAAGGCTGGAGAAGGTCGAGCGCCTACAAAGGCTCCAGTTGCCCCTGCTGAGAAGAGCGAACGCGGAAGGGGCGCTGAGCGCTAGAGTGGTAGGTTAGAGGTGAGCAGGAAGACGGACAGAAAGTGAAGACAGCAATAGAAGCGGGAGGCGACGGAAGGTGAAGGCGGCGAACTGCTCTGATACCAAGTGGAAGAGATGAACAGTAAAAACCACGTATATCTCTTAGGGTTCAAACTATTAGGTTAAAATACATTAGGAGGAGAGAAAGGATTAGGTATAAGACTCGAATCCGATAAGAAGGATCCAAACCCGATAAGAGTAAACACATGTATAGCTCTCTCTTAACATGGTGGTCAACCGCTTCTCTAAGATAAACATACTTCATTCCATGTCCCAAGACTTATGATGCCTCGCACGTGGCGAGCTTGTTTGTCTGGGAGGTACCTCCATGGTCTACCCTTGTCGATCATCTCCGATCGCGACTCGCGCGAGTCACTTTGTCAACCACTTTTGGCGATTTTTATGGTCTCTCTTAGGTACTACCCTTAAGTTTTCCACGGTCTACCACCCATAAACGGATGGACAAACCGAGGTGGTCAACCAGAATTTAGGGAATCTACTGAGATGTTTAGTGGGCAATTACCCACGTAGCTGGGACATGACGCTCCCAATTGCTGAATTTGCATACAACGGTGCTGTCAATCGGTCTACCGGTCTCAATGCCTTCCAAGTGGTACTAGGGCAGCCACCTCTCAAACCTATTGACCTTCATGGAATTTCTCTTGAGCCCCACATATGCGAGTCTGTATACACATTTGCACATCATTTAGTGGGTTTGCATGAGGAAATTCAGCATCAGATCTATTTAAGCAACACCGAGTATAAACTGACGGCCAACGAGCATCGTAGGCCATATCATTTTGAGATAGGTGACATGATAAGGGTGCAAATCCACCCGGAGAGACAAGCGAGTCAAGCCAATTTGAAGCTCTAGGCGCATTACATGGGGCCATACATGGTACTGCGATGGATTGGTTATAACGCCTATGTCCTAGACTTGTCGGAGGACATGTTGATCAGCCCCGTTTTCAATATTGCCAACCTACTTACTTATCACATGCCACCGTCATCACCAGAGGAAGACCCAGACTTTGATTCATCTGAGACCATACAAGTGGTTTATTCTCCGAAGGAGAACTTTTTTTTGACCCGGGGAGGGTTGATGCACCAGAAGACCCCATCTCAGCCAAAGAAATTTTTACTCATCACAGCCGTGGCCAAGATCATGGCTGCCAGTGAAGTGTTATGTGGAGTTCAAGAAATGCGCAAAAAGATATCATGATCGTAACCAAGATCACGGTCTGCCCGTCAAGTGTTCTATGGAGTTTGAGAATATGCACAGAAAGACATCATAACCGTAACCAAGATCACAACCTGTCTGTGAAGTTTTCTATGGATTTGGAGACTTTTCATCATGGACATGACAAACATCATGGCCTCCTTGTGATGACCACTAAAGAAGATTACGACCATAACCATGATCACGGTCAGCCCATGAAGTCCTCACACTAGAGCATTGAAGACGAGTCCTTCGGACACGAACGGCATCACGGCTGTAACCCAGATCACGGCCGGGCTGTGACGCCATCCGAAGTGCAAAAATCACTATGCCAAGCCGATCATGGCCATGACCAGGATCATGGCCAAGCCGTGACACACCCAAAAGAGTCCAAACAACTAGATTCGAAGGCTCTTCAATGCTCCCAACGTCCCAGCATGCCTCCATAGCGATATATGAGAGTTATCAGCCCTTCTTCCACCCATACATAGCCTATTCAGCCGATGTGCTTTCACCAACAAAGGGTTGAAGAACCATACCTTAGCCGGTACAATAATCAGCTATCAAACTTGGCTCAGGAGTCTGCCTATACCACTAACTAGCCCACCATCAGCCGATTTTGCTGCTTCGTCGCAGCTTGCTCGGAGATAGTCTAGGAGGCCCATCCGGCCCAAAGAAGCACAGTCCATTCAAGGCTTGGACAAGCACTTTAGTTGCTAGGATTTTATTCTCTATTGTATTTTTTTAGCTTTTGAGTTATTAGGGTGGTTAGAATGGTCTAACCACCTCGTCATGTAGATATTGTGACCCCCAACCCCCTTAGCTTATAAAAGGAGAGCTAGGGAGTAGTAGAAATTAGCTTGCTGGGAGAGGAAGCTCACTTATGGAGAGTTGCGAGAGTCTGTAGTTGGAGGTGTTGATAGTCTCCGAGTTTTAGCCTTATAACATCTCCGAGGTCAAGGATAAAGGATCAAATATCCAAATCAATACCCAAGGATTAAGGATAAAGGATAAAGAATGAAAGATCATGAATGATGAAAGAGGAAGGATACAAGATCATGGTTCAAAGATCAAGGGTTAATGTTCAAGGATATTGGATGAAGATTCAAGGAGCAAGGGTTGATGTTCAAGGATATTGGATGAAAAATTAAGGATGAAGGATAAAAGAAGACTTGACGTCCTCGTTAAGCCCACCATCCCTTAGTCGGCAGCATGTGAGGTCATCCCAATGGCGGCTCCACCATCCTCGGTAACCCTTTTCTATTGGGATATCACCATGCTTAGGACTAAGTTTTTCCTCTGATACCATTTATTATGACCTGCTTAGTCAGCAAACTATTCATTAACTTGGTGAGCTGATTTGCAACGTGGCCCAATTTATTAAAATGCTTAAGCCCAAGTTAGGACTAAACTCAGGGTATTACAATATATCCTTCCTCTTTCATCCTTTATCCTTAATTCTTCATCTAATATCCTTGAACATTAACCCTTGATCCTTGAACTTTCATCCAATATCCTTCTTCTATCATTCTAATCCCTAATACTTTATCTAATATCCTTGAACATTGACCCTTGATCCTTGAATCTTGATCTTAAATCCTTTCTCTTTTATCCTTTATGATCTTTTTCTCTGAATCTTTTATCTTTGTGCCTTGATTTGAATACTTTATCTTTGATCCTTGATCCATAATGCTTGATTCTT
This sequence comes from Costus lasius, assembly GCA_027563935.2. Lineage (NCBI taxonomy): Eukaryota > Viridiplantae > Streptophyta > Magnoliopsida > Zingiberales > Costaceae > Costus > Costus lasius. The sequence continues at coordinate 127,521,929 of CM050446.2, forward strand.
GAATCTTGTGCCTTGTGCATTGATCCTTTATCATTGATCCTTAAGACTTTTCTTTGATATAGATAGAGTTCAGCAGGATCGAAAAATTGTTACTATTGGATTAGGACAACTAAACAAAAAGGCCATACAAGTAACAGTTAAGGCAATGGTTAATAGATACCATTAACCCAAACCGTTAACCCATTTACATAAACTTTCCCAACACTCCCCCTCAAGCTGGAGCAGAAATATTAATTAGACCCAGCTTGTTACACAGTTGATTGAGTCTACCCGATCCTAGAGATTTTGTGAAGATATATGCAATTTAATCTTTCGATCTCAGATACCAGGTACTAATAAGTTTGTTGTTGATAGTTTTTTTGATGAAATGACAATCAACCTCATTATGCTTGGTCCGTTCATGAAACACTGGATTATTAGCAATGAAGATGGCAACTTGATTATCACAAAACATGTTCATTGGACTGGTGCAGTTTATCCCACATTCTTGTAAAAAATTCCTTAACCATAGCATCCCACAAACCGTATGAGTCATGGCTCTATATTCAGCTTCACAGCTTAATCTTGCCACAAAGTTGCCACCGAGGTATATACAAAAACCAGAAACCGATTTCCTATCATTAACATTTCCAGCGTAGTCAGCATCCGAATATGCCTCAATGCGAGTGTGCTCATTTTTGTAATATTTTAACCCTTGACCAGGGGCACCTTTGATATACTAGATGATTCGGATAGTTGCATCCCAGTGGCACTGTTTGAATTTCTACATAAACTGGCACACAATACCCACAGCGTGTGATATATCTAGTCTTGTGACAGTGAGGTAATTAAATTTGCCTACTAGGCGACGGTATTGTGTTGCATCAACATACTTAAGAGTCCACATTCTCACTATATTTTTGATTTGGAACCAACGGGGAGTCAACGGGCTTGCAATCACTCATACAGTCTCCTCTAGAAGATCCATAGCGTATTTTCTTTGTGACAAGAATATACAATTTCATTTATAAGCTATCTCAATTCCCAAGAAGTACCTCGATGTCCCCAAATTTTTAATAGAGAAATGAAACTGTAAGTGTAGCTTAGTTTTCTCAATACCATGTATGTCATCACCGGTGAGTAGTATGTCGTCAACATAAACTGCCAAAATGATGATGTCACTCTCATAGCGATGAATGAATATAGAGTGATCGGCCTGACTGTGGTGAAAACTAGTCGATGTCATTATCTGGGAGAGCTTATGGAACCATGCGCGTGGACTTTGTTTAAGACCATAAATAGACTTATGTAATTTGCACACCATCTCCCCCTGAGCAACATATCCAGGAGATTGCTCCATATAGACTTCCTCAGAAAGATCACCATAAGAAAGACATTAGTGATGTTATAACCTTGATTTTTTTATATAAAATTAAAATTTTAATTTTGGAAATTCAGAAAATATATTTTAGAATTTTTATGATTTTTCTGGAATTTTTTTGTCAATTTTTTTAAAGGTAAAAAAAATTAAAGGTGTTAAATTACGTCGCTGGGATTCGAACCCACGTCGCTTGTGAGTTGTGGACTCAGCCTAACCACCAGGCTGAGTCGAGTTTTGTAAATTAAATCCGCACTTGTTTTTATTATTTTGATTTTTACGTTAATTGCGGACGACGAGTTGAAACTCGTCTTCCCCGATTTTTGCGGCGATCGAGTCGCCGTCGCGTTCTTGCCGACCTTGGACGCGTTTTACCTCTATATTAGAGGGCTTCTGCTCGATTCGAGGAGTATCAGAACCCTAGCCTCCCTTCAAGCCTAGATGCGCCGCCTGGAAGGAGAAATCGAAGCAAGAAGAGTTCTCCAGAGCTTCACGTCGTCTTCACCTTCTGTGCAACCGGCGACAGCGATTTATCTGTTCTGGGCTACGATACATCGTCGTAGTAAGGTATTCCTTCTATCCTAAAGTTTTAGTAAAGTTCTATTGAGTATCTGAGTTGTTTGATGTATCGACGGCGGCGGCCCCACCGTTGATACTTTCGTCTGTTTCGAGAGCTTCGACCGGGTGTCGAAATCTCGCCGCAGTTCATCGAGGAGCTTCGTTTCGTTGTTATAAGTCTTCAGGAGAAATTTGAAGTCGATCCGACGTTCGACGCGCCCTCGGGAGCTTGCCGGCGCAAGCAGCGGACGCGAGTTCGGCAGCCTTGCACGGTGGCGATCGGGTGGCGCGGTTCGAATGGCTGGACCAGGTTCAATTTTAGGGTTTGGCAGTTTATTTGGAAATAAACCGTCGGCTGTGTTGAAATTGAGTTGAACCGAATCAAAGCGGTTCAATTTCACTTTCGGTCCAGCGCTTGAATTTGGACCGATTCGACCCTAATTCGGTCGAATCCGGGCCGGTTCAGGTAGCCGTTGGAAAGATAATGAAATTTCCTATCCAATGGTACTCTGTGTTGCTTTAGATGATTTGTATATTTTGTGTAATTTAAGTTATAAGTCTCGGTTTAACTTGGTTCCGGGTAAATCTAGTTGGTTCACTACAATTCTGTTCGGTTCAGTGGGCTTTAGGTCAAGTTCGTATGATCTAAGAGTGGTTCTCTAGGTTTAGGGTTATGTTCTACATGTTGGTAGTCTTAGTTTTCAAGTTGGAATAATTATTGATAGAGTTTATATACAAATTTATGTTTTAGAGTGATTGATCCAATAATCGGCTTGCATCGTTTGATAAACAATTATTGACTTTTCAAGAGGATTCAGAATAATAGCGATTGAGGTAGGAATCTTATCCTACTCCTTTCTTATAGTGTCAAGAATTATAGGATTTGCTGCTTAACCCTTTGGTTTGATATATGATGCATATGATAGAATTGATTGACACTGATGTCTAATTGCTTCGTTTGTTTGGTTTGTTTCTGAAATTCCTGTTGATCTTAATTATCTTATTTATTTGGTCATATTCTGTTTCTGTATGAATGGTTAATAAACCTGTTTTGAGATATCTGATATATTGGCTTATGAGCATGGTTGAATAATTGTGTATCTGTGATATTGACACATGAGTATGTGGAATCGTTGTAAATCTGTGATGATAAAGTCGTGATATATATTGACCTCTGACTTAGATGATTTATTCTCCCGTGGCCTATTTATCTGAGTTATAGTTCCGACGCATATCGGACTATCTGAGATGCTGGTACGGCACCGCCAGTTGTCTTGAGGATAATACTACGGATGTCAGTGTTGGACGCAACACTCCGGGCTGTTTAGGACAGTAGTTCCATTGCATGAGCAACAGTGGAAACACTCTGAAAATGAGTGCGACTCTTAAGTAAGATCTGTTGGCCAGCTTGATGATTTGGACGACATTCTTATATTATTTGTATATTGTTATTTCAGTTATTGTATTATCTTGTTATTTGATTCTCTCACCATGTTTGTTGATTCCTACTTAGCATTTCTGCTAACTCCCTTTGTTTCTCTTCCAGGTACAGAGTTAGTTTCTGGGAGGGCTAGAGTAGATAGCAGATACCAGCCCGAGTTGAGATAGTTTATCTTTTGTATTTTTATTCAGTTGATGATTTGGATAGTTGTATTCAGATATTGTATTATAAAACTATTGATGTTAAGATTGGATTAATTATTTAATAAATGATATTGAATTATTGTAGTTCTCTGGTTCCTATCAATATTGTTACTCCCTGGGGAACCCTATACTAGAAATAACTGGCTTCCCGCCGAGGTGTGACAAGTGACATCCATTTGGTGAAGAGATCACTGGCAATTGATAGCCAAGGAGAACAAAGTACGAACAGAGTTAAGATGGGCCATCGGATAAAAGGTATCATGATAATTAAGCCCATAAATATGAGAATACCCTCTGGCGACCAAGCGAGCCTTGTAACGAGCAATGGGCCCATCAGAGTGACATTTAATCATGAAGACCCATCAACAAGAAACAACATGAGCCCCGGGAGGAGAAACTAAGGTCCATGTCCGGCGAGACTGTAAGATGGTCATCTCAACGTCCATAGCTTGCTTCCATTCGAGTACTAGCACAGCCTACGACAGAGATGTAGGCAAAGGAGATGAGGACAAGGCAACAAAAAAAGAATGGTCGAGAGGTGATAACTGACCAAAGGAAACATAACGAAAAAGAGAAAAACGAGAAATGATACGCTTGCCTTTGAGCAGGGCGATGGGCAGGTCCCTGTCAAGAATCGCCGATGAATGAGGCAAGGCAGGAGGAGGCCGAGGGCATCTACGATAAACCTATAAAGGAATAGCAGAGGGAACCGACTCATCGGGAAGAGTGATGGGAACGTGAAGAGGAGCCGAAGGAGAGGAGGAAGTCCGGACAGACAGAAAAAAAGACTAAGACTCATCAAAGGTAACATCGACACTGATAAATGTCTGACCACTACAATGATCAAAGTAGCAATAACCCTTTTGAGTCCGAGAATACCCAATGAATACGCACCGAGTAGCATGAGGACTTAACTTATCAGTGCCCGGGCCTAAGACATGAACATAACAAAGACACCCAAACACACGAGGAGTAATAGAAAAGGGGACCTTGGACGGAAACAAAAGAGAAAAGGGAGAACGACCTCCCAAAATAGGAGTGGAAATCCGATTAATAAGAAATGAGGCAATAAGAACTGCATCAGGCCAGAACAAGCGAGGAACGTGCAAGTGGAACAATAAGGTGCAGGCCATATCAAGAAGGTGGCGATTCTTGTGCTCAGCCACCCCATTTTGTGAGGATGTATAGCTACAAGTAGTCTGATGTAGAATGACACGAGATATGCAGAAAGAATTGAAAGAGGGGCTAGTATATTCCAAAGCATTGTCAGAACACAAAATTTTTATAGAAACACCAAATTAATTTTTGATTTCAGCATAAAAGTTACAAAATAAATTAAAAAGTTCGGTCCGCTTAGTCAAAATATAGCACCTAACATATACGAGAGAAATCATCAATAAAGGTTATAAAATTCTTGTGACCATCACGACCAAGAGTAGGAATGGGACCCAGACATCGGAGTGGACGAGGTGAAAAGGGTGAAGGCTCCGAGTAGTGGACGCCAAGGGCAGGGAAGCACGATGGTGTTTGCCCAGTTGACAAGCATCACAAGTGAAGGAAGGCCACGATAACAGAGACAAAAACTGTTAGAGACGAGCCGAAGAAGGATGACCAAGACTATAGTGCCACTGAAGAGGAGAAACTGCAGTAGAAGTCAAGGCCCGAGATAGCAATGAAGGAGTGAGTGTGTAGACACCGCCACGCCTAGGCCCCCCACCAATCGTCTTCTTCGTCCGGAGGTCCTGAAAGAGATAATGAGAAGACAGAAAGATGACACTACAGTTGCATTGAGCAGTACATGCACAAATAGAAGATAGATTAACTAGAAAGGATGTATATACAAAACATGAGAGAGCATAAGAGTAGGAGATAGAGAAATAAGCATAAGAGTAAGAGATAGAGAAACGGTTCCAACACCCATGACTAGAACAAGAGAGCCATCGGCAATAGACACAAGGGGGTAGACACCCCAAGTGGGCAAGGATACAAATAGGACGTGGTTACCTGTCATGTGAGATGAGACACCGGAATCAACAATCCAAGAAGAGCTAGAGGAGGCAAGAGTGGCTATACCCGAAGCAGGATTGGAAGAAGTTACAAACGTGGATGGCCCCGTAGTAGACATAGATGCGAACTGGAGTAAGCGATCTATTTTGCAGCCGAAATTATAACCGTGTCAGTCACAGCTGGAGTTTGATGCAGGCTAGACATAGGAGCTTTGGTGGCCGCAGCAGCCTTGGCAAGTGGATGCCCAAATTTCTGCCAACGCTTATCCGGGGTATGGTTGGTGAGGCCATAATGAGAGCATGGAGGAAAACCACGGCCACGCCCCCGACCTCGTCCATGCGGGCGACCACGACCTGAAGAAAAGGGAACAGGGGGAGTGGCAAGAGCACTGGGAGTATCCCTGGACTAAGAGGGGGCAGAAACCCGTAATAGCCGAGAGAAGGCAGCTTAAAGTGTGGTGACAGTACAGTCCACCATCAGTTGGGAATCCAAGGCAGAATATTGAGAATTAAGGCAAGATAAAAATTTAGCCACCAAGAATTCTTATTGTTGTTGAAGAGTGACTTCTATATTAGATGAAGTAGGGTCATACTGACATAATTCATCCCATTTGCCTTGCAATAAAGTATAGGTCTCCTGGACGGTGCGATCCTCTTGTTGTAAAGTAATGATCTCTTCGTAAAGGCGAAGTACATGACTGAGATTCTGTCTAGAGGCATAAGTATTGTTGAGAAAGTCCCAAGCCGATTTAGTAGACTTGTGATGCATGATTGTAGAAGCTATTTTATTATCCATACTATGAAGATGTAAATTTTGCACAGCCATATCAGAACGAGGATCAGTACTAAGGGGAGCAGATTGTGTTAGATGATGTTCTTTGCCATGAGAGCCCAAAAATAGTCGAACCGATTGAGACCATAACTGGAAATTAGTACCATCAAATTTAACGATATGTGTCCCAAAGGTGTTACCAAGTTTAATGTCCGAAGTAGAGGAGAAAGTATCCATAAGAAATCACTGATGCTGATAAAGGAAGAATTCAGCAATAACAATGATCTGCAGTTAGCCTAGTCCACAGCACAGCGAAAAATGGAGGACGCCGCTGATAAAGAAAGAACTAGCCGAAGAGAAGGTGCGTAGCGTCAGTAGCAAAGGGGCTCTACAGGTGAATCAACCGCAAAAGAATCAGCATCAAGGAGCTCATGGTAGAAGAATGAGCCGTGGAAGAATTAGCGGCGGAAGTGGAACTACAAAACAACGTCACGTAGTGGACCTTCATGGCGCACGAGGGAGAATCAGCAGTGGACCTTTATGGCGAAAGAGGGAGCAAGGGACTTTCACGACGGCGGCAGTAGTGGAACTCCAATCAGCATCACGCAGCGGACGCGGTAGAGGATAGCGAACGAGGGGTTCAACGACCTGGTGGGCAACGATGACCCTTCACATGGCCATGCCGAGCTCACGAGGTGCCTCGCCTGAACCCCTCTATCCTTGTGCGGGCAGTGGCGGTGAACGGGGACGGAACTCCTTGCTCTGATACCAAGATAGAGTTCAGTAGGATTGAAAAATTGTTACTATTGGATTAGGGCAACTAGACAAAAAGGCCATACATGTAACGGTTAAGGCAATGGTTAATGGATACCATTAACCCAAACCGGTTAACCCGTTTACATAAACTTTCCAATAGAGACATAATCCTTGATCCTAAAACCTAAATTCTTAATCTTTGTGTCTTGATCCTTTATCCTTAATCCTTCATCAATGATTCTTAATCACTAATCCTTGATCTTTCATCATTCATCTTTGATTCTTATTCGTTCATCCTTAATCCTTTATGCCTGATCCTACATCCTTAATTCTTGGGTCTTAATTTGGATACTTAATTTTTTATACTCGAACCTTCATACTTGATTCTTGATCACTAATCTTTCATCCTTGAATGTAGACCATTGATCCATAATCCTTAATGCTTTATCCAGTATGCTCGAACCTTGAGTCTTGAACCTTGATCTTGGATCCTTCCTCTTTCATCCTTCATCCTTCATCCTTAATCTTTCATCCAATATCCTTGAACATTAACCCTTGATCCTTGAACTTTCATCCAATATCATTCCTCTTTATCTTAATCCCTAATCCTTCATCCAATATCCTTGAAAATTGACCCTTGATCCTTGAACCATGATTGTGGATCCAATATCCTTGAAAATTGACCCTTGATCCTTGAACCATGATTGTGGATCCTCCCTCTTTCATCATTCATGATCTTTCATTCTTAATCTTTTATCTTTGATCCTTGGGCCTTGATTTGGATAATTGATCCTTTATCCTTTATTCTTGATTCCAGAACCTTGAACCTTGATCCTTCATTATTGATCCTTACAACTTGTCTTTGATACATAATCTTTGATCCTAGAAACTAAATCCTTGATCTCTATGACTTGATCCTTTATCCTTAATTCTTTATCAATGATTCTTGATCCTTGATCATTAATTCTTGATCTTTTATCCTTCATGCCTTATTCTACGTCCTTGATCCTTTAGCCTTAATTTGGATACTTGATTCTTTATCCTTGATCTTTAATTCTCAAACCTTTGTCCTTGATGCTTCATTATTGATCTTTCATCCTTGAACCTTGACCATTGATCCCTAATACTTGTTCCTTCATCCAATATCCTTGAACCTTAACACTTGATCCTTGAACCTTGATCTTGAATCTTTCCTCTTTCATACTTCATCCTTAATTCTTTATCTAATATCGTTAAACATTGATCCTTGATCCTTAAACTTTCAACTAATATTTTTCATCTTTCATCCTAATCCTTAATCCTTCATTCAATATCCTTGAACATTGACCCTTGATCTCAGATCCTTGCGCTTTCGTTCTTAATCTATTATCCTTGGGCCTTGATTTGGATACTTGATCCTTAATTCTTAATCATTGATTCTAGAACCTTAAGCCTTGATCCTTCATCATTGATACATAATCCTTATCCTAGAACCAAAATTCATGATCATTGTCTTAATCCTTTATCCTTAATCCTTCATTAATAATTCTTGATCCTTGATCACTAATCCTTGATCTTTCATTATTTATTTTTGTTTCTTGTTCCTTCATCTTTAATTCTTCATGTCTGATCTTACATCCTTGATCCTTGAGCCTTAATTTGGATATTTGATTTTTTGTCCTTGATCTTTGATACTCAAACCTTTATCCTTGATGCTTGATCATTGCTCTTTCATCCTTGATCCTTAACCATCGATCAATAATTCTTAACTTTTTATCCAATATCCTTGAGCCTTGATCTTAGATTTTCCTCTTTTGTCCTTCATCCATTATCCTTGAACATTGACCCTTCATCCTTGAACCTTCATCCAATATTCTTTCTCTTTCATCCTAATCCCTTATACTTCATCCACTATCTTTGAACATTGACCCTTGATCCTTGAACCATGATCTTGGATCCTATGGCCTTGATCATTCATAATCCTTTATCCTTGATCCTAGGGCCTTGATTTGGATACTTGAACCTTAATCCTTGATTCTTGAACATTGAACCTTGATGCTTTATCATTGATCTTTACAACTTGTCTTTGATACATAATCCTTGATCCTATAATCTAAATCCTTGATCTTTGTGTCTTGATCATTTATCTTTAATTCTTTATCAAGGATTCTTGAACCTTGACTACTAATCCTTAATCTTTCACCATTCATCTTTGTTACTTGTTCTTTTATCCTTAATCCTTCATGCGTGATTTTGCGTGACCTTGATCCTAAATTTGGATAATTGATTTTTTATTCTTAATCTTTGATTCTCGAACCTTCATCCTTAATGCTTGATGATTGATTTTTCATCCTTGATCCTTCATCCAGTATCCTTGAACCTTGACCCTTGATCTTGGATCCTACCTCTTCCATCCTTCATCCTTAATCTTTCATCCAATATCCTTGAACATTAACTCTTGATCCTTGAACCTTTATCTAATATCATTCCTATTTAACCCTAATCCTTAATCCTTTATCAAATATCTTTGAACATTGACATTGATCCTTGAACCATGATGTTAGAGCCTTCCTCTTTTATTCTTTTTGATCTTTCATTCTTCATCTTTTATCCTTGATCCTTGGGCCTTGATTTGGATACTTGATCCTTTATTCTTAATCCTTGATCTTTAATCCTTAATTCTTGAACTTTGAGCCTTGATTCTTCATCATTGATCCTTAAAATTTGGCATTGATATAATCCTTGATCCTAAAACATAAATCCTTGATCTTTATGTCTTGATCAATGATACTTGATCTTTTATCGTTTATGTTTGTTCATTGTTCCTTCTTCCTTAATCCATTACTGATTCGACATCCTTGATCCTTAAGCCTTAATTTGAATACTTAATTCTTTATTCTTAATCTTTGATACTTGAACCTTATACTTGATCATTTATCTTTCATCCTCGATCTTTGACCATTGATCCCTATCTTTAATCCTTCATCAAATATCATTGTACCTTGATCTTGAATCATTCCTCTTTCATCCTTTGTCCTTAATCTTTAATCCAATATCCTTAAAAATTAATCCTTGGTCCTTAAACGTTCATCCAATATCCTTCCTCTTTCATCCTAATCCTTATTCCTTCATCCAATAATTTTGAACATTGACCTTTGATCCTTGAACCTTGGTCTTGGATCCTTCCTCTTTCATTACTCATAATCTTTTATTCTAAATCCTTTATCTTTGATTTTTGGGGACTTCATTTGGATACTTTATCCTTTATCTTTGATCCATAATCCTTAATTCTTGAACCCTTAGACTTGATCCTTCATCATTGATCCTTAAGACTTGTCTTTGATACATAATCGTTGATCATAGAAACCTTGGTCCTTCATCACTAATCCTTGATCTTTCATTATTCATCTTTGATACTTGTTCTTTCATTCTTAATCCTTCATGTCTGATCTTACATCCTTGATACTTGAGCCTTAATTTAAATACTTGATACTTTATCTTTGATCTTTGTTACTTGAACCTTTATCCTTAATGCTTGATCATTAATCTTTCATCCTTGATCCTTGACCATTGATCCCTAATCCTTAATCCTTCATCTAATATCCTTGAACCTTATTCTTGGATCCTTCCTCATTCATTCTTTATCATTAATCTTCCATCCAATATCTTTAAACATGGACCCTTGATCTTTAAACTTTCAACCAATATCCTTCCTCTTTGATCCCAATCCTTAATCCTTGAAGCTTGATCTTAGATCCTTCCTCTTTCATCCTTCATGATCTTTCATTCTTAAATCCATTATCCTTGATCCTTAGGCCTTGATTTGGATACTTGATCCATTATCTTTGACCCTTAATTCTTAATCCTTGTGTCTTCAACCTTAATCCCGGATCCTTTATTATTGATCCTTTAAACTTGTCTTTGATACATGATCCTTTATCCTAGAACTAAAATTCTTGATCTATGTGTCATGATCTTTTATCCTTAATTCTTCATCAATGATTCTTAATCCTTGATCACTAATCCTTAATCTTTCATCATTTCTTTTTTCTCCTTGTTTTTTCATCCTTAATCCTTCGTTCCTTATCCTTGAGCCTTAATTTGGATACTTGATTCTTTATCCTTGACCTTTGATACTTAATCTTCATCCTTGATCCTTGATCATTGCTCTTTCATCCTTGATACTTGACCATTGATCCCTAATCTTTAATCTTTCATCTAATATCCTTGAATCTTGACCCTTGACCCTTGATCCATGAACCTTGACCTTGGATCCTTCTTTTTTCATCCTTCATCCTTTATCTTTCATCCAGTACCCTTGAAAATTGACCATTTATCCTTGAACCTTTATCCAATATCCTTCCTCTTTCATCTAATATCCTTGAACATTAACCGGATTCTTGAACCTTGATCTTTCATCCTTCATGATCTTTCATTCTTTATCCTTTATCCTTGATCCTTGGATTCTGATTTGGATACTTGATCCTTAATCCTTAATCATTGATTATTAAACCTTGAGCATTGATCTTTCATCATTTATCCTTAAGACTTTTCTTTCATACTCGAACCATCATCGTTGATGTTTGATCATTGATCTTTCATCCATGATCCTTAACTACTAATCCCTATCTTTAATCCTTCTTCTAATCCCTATCTTTAATCCTTCTTCTAATATCTTTGTGTTGGAACATTTGTGTTAACAGGTTATTGGGTCTGGGTTAATGGTCCAGTAACCATTACCTTACCCATCACTTGTAATCCTTTTATACCTTGTTACCCTAAGGAATGATAGGTTTTTGATTCTACTAATCTTCAACTTGGTATCATAGCAAGTTCCCGCCGCTACCGTTGTTCCGCCACCTTCTCTTCCACCTCCGCCACCTTCTTCTGCCACCTTCCCTTGCACTTGTACCGGGGCTGAGGGGTTCAGGCCGTCCCTTGCAAGTCTCGGTATGGCCCCGTGAACAGCCGCCTATGCCCGCAGGACGCTGAACCCCTCTTGTGAGTGCCTCTTCCGCAAAGTTTAAAAACCGTTTGGCGACTCGGTCTAGTGAGCCATCGGACCGATATGGTACCGGTATGGTACCGGCGTACCATACGGGTCGTGGGCGGCAATGGTGGCAACGAATGACTCCACGACGAGCAGCGGCAGAGGCAGAAGCTTCTGCCCCCACTGGAAGCTTCAAACGAAGCTTCCGATGGCAGCGGAAGCGTCGTTCGAAACTTCCAGCTACGACAGAAGCTTCCAACGAAGCTTCTTACGCCACCTGCTGCCGTCCGCCATCTACCGTGCTCCAAGCGTGGTTCCGGTGCTGGTCCCTCGCCGGACCGGTACGAACCGGAGGAACCAGCCGATACCGGACCGGTTCCTCGATCACTGCTCTTTCGTTCCTACTGCCCGCCGTGGCCATAATGGTCTACTGATGGACCTTCCGCTGCCGCCGTGAACGTCGCCATCCAGTGGCTCTCTTTGTGCATTACTCGCGCCGCTCTCCCCACGCTTCCGCTTAGCGTCGCTCGCAAGCTACATACGCTGCTAGATATGTCGCTCGTTTTGTGGCCCACGGTTGGCGTCGCCCGAGCCTCTCGCTGCTTTGGTGTCGCCTAGCATCTTGCAGCTGATGTTTTTATTTGCAGCTCGCTTCCTTTTCTTCTTCATCACCGGCGCCTTCCGTCTTCCTCTTGTGGTTCGCTGATCGGCTATGGCTACTTCTGCCGTCCATTTCCTTGTTGCGGCTGCTATCTTCTTTGCTCAGCATCAGTCGGCCACTTATGGATCCCTTCTCCTCTTCTTTGGAGCTTAAGCCTAGTAATACTTTTGGGGCGCATATCGTTAAATTTGATGGCACTAACTTTCCGCTATGGTCTCAATCAGTTCACCTCTTTTTAGGGTCTCATGGCAAGGAGCATCATCTAACATAGTATGCTCCTCCTCTTACAGACCCTGCCTATGAGGCCTAGCATCGTTCTGATATGGCTGTGCTAAATTTATTACTCCACAGTATGGATTTCAAAGTCGCTTCTACAATCATATAACATAAGTCTACTAAATCTGCTTGGGAATTTCTCAATGATATTTATGCCTCTAGACAGAACCTCAGTCATGTGCTTTGTCTTTACGAAGAGATCATTAATTTACAACAAGAGGATCGCACCGTCCAAGAGACCTATACTTTATTGGTAGCTAGATTTTTGTCAGTATCACCCTGCCTCATCTAATATAGAGGTCACTCTGCAACAGATGCAAGAATTCTTGGTAGCTAAATTTTTGTCTTGCCTTAATTCTCAATACTCAGCCTTGGGTTCCCAATTGCTAGTGGACTCCACTATCACCACTCTTCAAGCCGCCTTCTCACGACTATTGTGGGTTTCTACCCCATCTCAGTCTAAGGATACTCTCAATGCTCATGTTGTTCCCCCTGCCCCCTTTACTTCAGGTCGTGGACGCGTACATGGATGGGGTCGGGGCCGTGGCCGTGGTTTCCCCTCCGTGCTTTCATTGTGGTCGCGCCAACCACACCCCAGAAAGATGTTGGCAGAAATTTGGGCATCACCCTGCCAAGGCCACTATGGCTACTGATACTGCCTTATCGGGCCTGACTCCGACTACAGCTGTGACTAACACAGTTACCATTTCGGGTGCTAAATAGGATCACTTACTCCAGTCTACGTCTATGTTTACTGCGGGGTCTTCTACGTTTGTATCTTCTTTCACTCCTACTTCGGGTATAGCCACTCTTGCTTCTTCTGGATCTACTTGGATTATTGATTCCGGTACCTCATCTCACATGTCAGGTAACTGAGCCTTATTTGTATCATTGTCCACTAGGGGTGTCTATCCCCCGTGTCTATTGTTGACGGTTCTCTCGTCCCTATCATGGGCGTTGGCATTGTTCCTGTCTCTCCTACTCTTATTGTTTCTCATATTCTGTATATACCTTCCTTTCCTGTTAATCTTTTTTCTGTACATGCTTTTACTACTCAATGCCACTGTAGTGTCACTTTTCTGTCTTCTCACTGTCTCTTTCAGGACCTCCAGACGAAGAAGACGATTGATGGGGGGCCTAGACGTGGCGGCGTCTACACACTCTCCACCTCCTTGCTCCCTCGGGCTTTATCTTCCATTGCAGTTTCTCCATTCAGTGGCACTAACATCTTGGTCATCCTTCGTCGGCTCGTCTCCAACAATTTTTATCTGTCATCGTGACCCTCCTTCACTTGTGATGCTTGTCAACTGGGCAAACACCATCGTGCTTCCTTGCCCTCTGCGGCCACTACTACGAGCCTACACCCCTTTCACCTCGTCCACTCCGACGTCTAGGCTCCCAGTCCTATTCTTAGTCGTGATGGTCATAAGTATTTTATAACCTTTATCGATGTTTTCTCTCGTATGTGTTAGTGCTACATTTTGACTAAGCGGTCTGAACTTTTTGATGTATTTTGCAACTACTTTACTAAAATCAAAACTCAATTTGGTGTTTCTATACAAATTTTGCGTTCTGAAAATGCTTTGGAGTATACTAGCACCTCTTTCACTTCTTTCTACACTTCTCGTGGTATTCTACATCAAACCACTTGTAGCTACACCTCCTCTCAAAATGGGGTGGCTGAGTGCAAGAATCGTCACCTTCTTGATGTGGCCCGTACCTTATTGTTTCACATGCAGGTTCCTCGTTCGTTTTGGCCTGATGCGGTTCTTACGGCCTCATTCCTTATTAATTGTGTTCCCATCCTGTCTTGGGAGGTCATCTCCCTTTTCTCTCTTGTTTCGATCTAAAGTACCCTTCTCTCTTATTCCTCGTGTGTTTGGGTGCCTTTGTTATGTTCATGTCTTAGGCCCGGGTACTGATAAGTTGAGTCCGCGTGCTACTCGGTGTGTGTTTATTGGGTATTCTCGGACCCAAAAGGGCTATCACTGTTTTGATCCGTGTAGTTGTCGGACATTTACTAGTGTTGATGTTACCTTTGATGAGTCTCAGTCTTTTTTTCCATATGTTCAGGCTTCCCCCTCCCCTACGGATCTTCTTCCTGTTCCTATCACACTTCTAGATGAGTCAGTCCACACTACCTCCTCTCCGGATGAGTCGGTTCCCCCCGTTGTTCCTTTACAGGTTTATAGCAGACACCCTCGGCCTCCTTCCACTGCGTCTTCTTCATCAGCAGCTCCTGACAAGGACCTACCCATCACCCTGCGCAAAGGCAAGCGTATCGTCTCTCGTTTCCCTATTTCTCAGTATGTTTTCTTTAGTCACTTATCGCCTCTATACCGTGCTTTTTCGGTTGTCTAGTCTTCGTTTCCCTTGCCTACATCTCCTTCACAGGCTATGCTGGTACCTGAATGGAAGCAAGCTATGGACGCCGAGATGGCAATCTTACAGTCTCGCCGAACATAGTGATGGGGGACCGGGACCAGCTTCGAGGAGGTCCACTAGGGTCCGAAGGAAACCTCTCAGGTATGGGTTTTCTTCCTAGATCCTACTTTCCTTTTTGCATTGCATTGCATCATGATAGGTTAGATCCACCCCCAGTCTAACATGTAGTTACATGTAGGTTTACTTTCTTGTTTGAATAAAATGTTGCATCATGATAGGATAGAAGTATAGCACGTGTAATTGCATCTACAATACATAGGCAAATTCAGCTCACCACTCACTCACCTAGTGAGCTCCAAAGATGGAAATTCAGCTTCATCTCAATTCAACTATTACCACTTGAAGACTTCAGTTAAAGGGGCTTCATAAATCCTCAACTCCCTTACCAAATCAAGCCTTGGGCACCCACATCAACAAGGAATTCAGCCATAGAGACAAGATCAAAAAATCTCTCCTAAAATCAAGGAATCATGACTTGGCGCTCAACATTAAAGGAAGGAATTTGAATTCCTCTCCACAAATGGAAGCCTCATCAAGAGCCAACCGCCCCACTCTTATCCTCAGCATTTGCGCCAGCCTTTGGAGCCAAACAATTCGAAAACTTACCTTGATAGAGCCGGCCAAAGAAGGAAAGCCAACCAATTGCTTGTGCGCCCATTCCATGTAGCCCTTTGTGTTTAATTGCTGAAATTTCTTGCTTAACTTTGCTTATGCGCCTAGGGAAAAATGACTTATGTAACCCCTAGTTGCTTTGCCTATATATTGTAGCCTTCATGGCATCATATGCATCTTTGATGTAATAAAATTCTATCGAGTAGTTTCTAGCAAAATTCTAGGTGCTTGTGTCACCAAGTCTTCCTTTATTCCCCTTCTCGCATCCATTTTCTTCTCCCCACATCCATACCTAGCCGAGGCCTTTCATCCCTCCAAGTTGCAAGCCGAGAGTCCCCTCTCAACCAACAATTGATGGAGAACCTCCTTGATGCCGAGATTCAACTTGAAGGAATCCTGGATGCCGAGACCTCTCTTTGAAGAAGTTTTCCCTAAGATAAGTGTCCTCACCCTCTTGCGACTCTTTCTTCCTTCTTTACAAGTTTAGAGATCTACACCTTGTTCGGTTCTTGTAGGAAGGAAGGCCCTCTTGCGACTCTTTCTTCCTTCTTTACAAGTTTAGAGATCTACACCTTGTTCGGTTCTTGTAGGAAGGAAGGCGCTTGGACTTTGAAGGCCCTTTGGGGGCGCAAGCCCTCTTTTCTCCACCCCTCCCTCATATTAGTTTAGTCTTGCTTATTGTCTAGGCAAGGGAACTTGGAGGCTTAACCTCCTTCTTGCACTTTGCTTGTAAAGTTTTAATATTCTTAAACAACTCCCCCACGCCTGTGTGGGTTGCTGAAATGCATGTATGTAACCGACACCTTCCATCAGAGTAGGACCGATGAAAAACAGGAAGGTGACCCCTTCTATTCTCAAGGGGTCCACTGTAAGTCTTCTTTATAATTTCAGCAATGTACTTTCTGCAATTTTCTATTCTGCAAGTAGATTACTTTGGTTTTACCTATCTAAAAAAAATACAAAAACATTTTATTTTCAAAAATCATTAGCTTAACCTCGGGTTTCTTATTATCTATCTACTACAAAACCTTTCAAAGCACGTTGTTTGCATGGTTTGTGTCTTGTGGCCACATCAGTTTGGTATCAGAGCTTAGGCTATAGAGTAGATTTTTAAGCCCAAAACTTATTTTTCTACTACTAGGACGATTCTTGTGGTTTAGGTTATTTGAAACAATTGATTTCATAAAACACTAGGATTCATACTTTCTAAAAGTTATATTTATTTCAAAAACTGCATCATGCAAACTAGATCTAGAACCCAACAAGAGAATAATCAACCTATGGATCTTGTTGAGACCATTAGACAACTTACACAACAAATGCTGAAATGCAAACTGGGTTTACCCAACAAATGACTGCGATGAGAAATGACTTCTAAGTCCTCAATAATAGGTTTGACACCCTTGAAACCCAACAACGGACCCCAAGTCAACCTCCTAGTGAGGCAAACTTGGAACCCTTAAAACCTATAACCCAACAGCATACTCTCAATCCTATGGTTACTCCTAACATCGAGTGGAATGGGCGTCATGCTCAAACCCAATTCAACCAAAGGCCTAGGAACTTTGATGTGCACCGTGCTGTCCCTCCTACTTTTAGTGGAACTCTATACCTTAGGGAATTCTTAGACTGGATCACCAAGTTAGAGCAATATTTTGAGTGGGGCCAAATCCAAGAACAAGACAAAGTGAGTTTAGCCAAATGTCTTTTAGAGGGATCAGCTAGGTTGTATTGGACCCATGTAAAAAAGAAACCTTCAATATCCTATTGAGAGATGGGAAAACATGCGCTTTCGGTTGAAAGATAAGTATGTCCCTCCATACTATCAAAACAAGCTTCTCGACCAGCTTAGCAGCCACACCCAAGGTAGCCTATCTGTAGCCGAGTACATGATCAAATTAGAAGAACGTCTCCTTAGATGTGAGATCACTGAGGACCCAAACCTTACCCTGAGTAGATTTACGAATGACCTTAGACTAGATATCAAGAGAGGGCTGACCTATTACCAAATAGATAGCTTAGAAGTTGCTTATCAAAGAGCTATAGAAGTTGAACAAGAGATCAAATCTAGGAGAGAGTTCACACCTACTAGACCCTTTCTTAGAACTCCATCAACCAATTCCCCTAGTTCTAGCCAACCTCGGCCTAGGCCAACTCAGACCTTTCCCAGACCTCTGAACCAAGAACTCCAACCCAGGCTATAAACTCAAATAGATTTCTCTGCCATAACTGTAACCAGCCTGGACACTTAGCTAGAAACTGTACCAAGAAGGTCCTCTTTTTAGAAGAAGACTCCTTAGAACCCGAGGCCACCCCAGAAGCCGAGTTAGACCAAGATCCCAACTTAGAGAACATAGAGTTTGAAGACTTTGACACTGATGATTTTGCCCAAAACACATTAGGGGTAGTAAGATGCAATCTAGTCAAACCTATTCCTACTGAGGACTGGAGAAGGACAAGCATCATCCATACTTACACCAAATGCCATGGTCACATGTGCAAGGTTGTAATTGATGGAGGAAGTAGTCTTAATGTTGTCTCTCATGTAGCTGTGGTCAAACTTAAGTTAAAGCTAGAACCACATCCAAACCCCTATAGCATCTCATGGGTCAATCAAACTAGTGTACCCTCGTCACCCATAGATGCCTTGTGCCCCTTTAATTCAGCACCTATCAAGGACAAATCTAGTGCGATGTCATCACCATGGATGTCGCACAAGTCCTTCTAGGTCGCCCTTGAACATTGACCCTTGATCCATTAACTTATATCTTGGATCCTTCCTCTTTTATCCTTCATTTTCTTTCATTCTTAATCCTTGATCTTGGTTCTTGATTTGGATACTTGATCCTTTATCCTTTATCCCCGATCATTAATCCTTATTTCTTAAACCTTGAGCCTTGAACCTATATCATTGATCCTTCAGACTTGTCTTTGAAGCATAATCTTTAATCCTAGAACCAAATTCCTTGATTTTTTATATATTGGTACTCTATCCTTAATCCTTCATCAATGATTCTTAATCCTTGAGCACTAATTCTTCATATTTCATCCTTTCTCTTTATTCCTTGTTAATTCATCCTTAATCGTTCATGCCTAATCGATCCTACATCCTTGATCCTTGAGCCTTAATTTGGATACTTGATTATATATCCTTCTTCTTTGATACTCAAACCATTATCCTTTATGCTCGATCAATGATCTTTCATCCTTAATCCTTGACTATTGATTCCTAATCCTTCATCTTTCTTCCAATATCCTTGAACCTTAACCCTTGATCCTTGAATCTTGATCTTGGATCCTTTCTCTTTCATTTTCATCCTTAATCCTTCATCCAATATCCTTGAACATTGACTCATGATCCTTGAACCTTAATCCAATATTCTTTGTCTTTCATCCTAATCCTTAATCTTTCATCCAATATCCTTGCACATTGACCCTTGATCCTTAAAGCTTGATCTTGGATCCTTCCTCTTTCATCCTTATCTTTAATGCTTCATCCAATATCCTAGAACATTGGCCCTTGATCTATAAACCTTCATCCAATATCCTTCCTCTTTCATCCTAATCCTTAATCTTTCATCCAATATTCTTGAACAATGACCTTTATCCTTGAACTTTGATCTTGGATCCTTCCTCTTTCATCCTTCGTGATTTTTCGTTCTTAATCCTTGATCTTTGATCCTTGGGACTTAATTTGGATACTTGATCCTTTATCCTTACTCCTTGACTCTTGAACATTAAGCCTTGATTTTTTTATCATTGATCCTTAAGACTCGTCTTTGATACATAATCCTTGATTCTATAACTAAAATTCTTAATTTTTGTATCTTGATCCTTTATCCTTAATCCTTCATCCATGATTCTTGATCCTTGATCACTAATCTTAAATCTTTTGTCATTTATCTTTGTTTCTTGTTCCATCATCCTTAATCCTTTATGCCCAATCCTGCATCCTTGATCTTTGAGCCATAACTTTGACACTTGATTCTTTATCCTTGATATTTGATACTTGAACCTTCATTCTTGATGTTTGATCATTGATCTTTCATCCTTGATCCTTGACCATTGATCCCTATCCTTAATCCCTTCATCCAAAATCCTTAAACCTTGACCCTTGGTCCTTGAACCTTGATCTTGGATCCTTCCTCTTTCATCCTTCATCTTTAATCTTTCATCTAATATGCTTAAACATTAACCCGCGACCCTTGAACCTTAATCCAATATCCTTCCTCTTTCATCATAATCCTTAATCCTTCAACATTGACCCTTTATCCTTGAACCTTGATCTTGGATCCTTCCTCTTTCATCCTTCACAATATTTCATTCTTGATTATTTGTCTTTGATCCTTAGGCCTTGATTTGGATATTTGATCCTTTATCCTTGATTCTTTAACCTAGAACCTTGAGCCTTGATCTTTCGTCATTGATCCTTAATACTTATCTTTTATATAATATCCTTGAACCTAAATCTTTAATCCCTATGTCTTGATCCTTTATCCTTAATTCTTTATCAATGATTCTTGATCCTTGATCACTAATCCTTGATCTTTCATCATTCATCTTTGTTCATTTTTCTCTCATTCTAAATCCTTGAGCCTTAATTTGGATACTTGATTATTTATCCTTAATCTTTGATACTCAAACATTCATCTTTGATGTTTGATTATTGATCTTTCATCCTTGATCCTTCACCATTGATCCCTAATTCTTAATCCTTTATCTAATATTTTTGAATCTTAACCCTTAATCCTTAAACCTTATCTTTGATCCTTCCTCTTTCATCCTAATTCTTAATACTTATACAGTATTCTTGAACATTGACCCTTGATCTATGAACCTTGATCTTGGATCTTTCCTCTTTCATTCTTGATGATTTTTCATTCTTAATCCTTTATCCTTGATCCTTGGGCTTTGATTTGAATACTTGATCCTTTATCCATAATCCATGATCCTTAATCCTTGATTCTTGGACCTTGAGCCTTAATCCTTCATCATTGATCCATAAGACTTGTCTTTAATACATAATCTTTGATCCTAGAATCTAAATCTTTAATCTTTGTGTCTTGATCCTTTATCCTAAATCCTTTATCAATGATTCTTGATCCTTGATCACTAATTATTGTTTCATCATTTAGTTTTGTTCCTTGTTCCTTCATCCTTAATCATTAATGTATAATCCTACATCCTTTATCCTTGAGCATTAATATGGATACTTGATTCTTTATCCATGATCTTTGATACTCGAACCTTCATCCTTGATGCTTGATCGTTAATCTTTTATCCTTGATCCTTGACCATTGATCTCTATCTTTAATCTTTTATCCAATATCCATGAATTTTGATCCTTAATCCTTGAACCTTAATCTTGTATCCTCCTCTTTTATCCGTCATCCAATATCCTTGAACATTAAACCTTAATGCTTGAACCATCATCCAACATCTTTCCTCTTTTATCCTAATTCTTAATCTTTCATCTAATATCCTTGAGCATTGACCCTTGATCCTTGAACCTTGATCGTGAATTCTTCCCCTTTCATCTTTCATGATCTTTCATTTTTTAATTTTTTATCCTTGATCTTTGGGCCTTGATTTGAATACTTTTTGATCTTTTATCCTTTATCCAATATCTTTACTCTTTCATAATAATTATTAATCCTTCATCCCATATCCTTGGACCATGATACTTAATTTTTGATTCTTGAAACTTGAGCCTTGATCCTTCATCATTGATGCCTTTGATAAATAATCTTTGATTCTAAAATCTAAATCCTTCATCAATGGTTCTTGATCCTTGATCACTAATCCTTGATCTTTTATTGTACATCTCTGTTCCTTACTCCATCATAATCCTACATCCTTGATTAATTTGGATACTTAGATTTTTTTTTTTCCTGATCTTTGATGCTCGAACCTTCATCCTTAATGCTCTTACATCCTCAATCTTTAACCATTGATCCCTAATTCTTAATCCTTTATCAAATATACTTAAACTTTGACCATTGATCCTTGAACTTTGATCTTAGATCCTTCATCTTTATTTTGGATCCTTCCTCTTTCATCCTTCGTTATCTTTCATTCTTAATCTGTTACCCTTGATCCTTGGGCCTTGATTTGAATACTTGATCTTTTATCCTTTACCTTTGATCCTTCATCCTTGATTTTTCATCCTGGATCATTTGTTATAACCCGCTTAGTAAGTAAACTATTTATTAACTTAGTGAGCCGATTTGCAGTATGACCCAATCTATTAAAATGTTTAAGCCCAAGTTAACAATAACAAGCTCACTAATCCTTATATACCATATAATGGTTTCTCCCACTTGCAATGTGGGACTATACTCGGGGTATTACAATCTCCCCCACTTAACACCTGACGTTCTCATCAAGCCCGCCATCCTTTAGTCAGCAGCATGTGAGATCAGCCCAATAGCGGCTCCACTATCCTTGGTAACCCTTTCCTATTGGAATCTCACCATGCTTAGGACTAAGTTTTTGCTTTGATACCATTTATTATGACCCGCTTAGTGAGCAAATTATTCATTAACTTGGTGAGCTGATTTGCAATGTGACCCAATTTATTAAAATGCTTAAACCTAAGTTAACAATAACAAGCCCACTAAGCTTTATATACCGTATAATGGTTTCTCCCACTTGCAATGTGGGACTATACTCGGGGTATTACATCTAGGATCAAAATTCAAGGATAAGGGTTGAGATGCAAGTATATTAGATGAAGGATTAAAGCTTAAGGATCAATGGTTAATGATCAAGCATGAAAGATCAGTGATCAAGCATCAAAGATAAAGGTTTAAGCATCAAGGATGAAGGTTTAAGCATCAAAGATGAGGAATAAAAAATAAAGTATCCAAATAAAAGATCAAGGATGTAGGAATAAGGGAGTGAGATTAATGATGAAAGATCAAAACTTTGTAATCAAGGATGAAGAATCATTGATATATGATCAAAATAAAGGATCAAGTCACAAAGATTATGGATTTAGGTTATAGGATCAAGGATTATGTGTCAAAGATAAGTCTCAAGAATTAATGATAAAGGATCAAGGCTCAAGGTTTGAGAATCAAGGATTAAAGATCAAGGATCAAGGATATTGGATGAGTGATTAAGGATTAGGATGAAAGAGGAAGGATATTGGATAAAAGATGAAAGAGGAAGGATCCAATATCAAGGTTTAGGGATCAGGGTCAAGGTTCAATGATATTCAACGAAGGACTAAGGATTAAGGATCAATAGTCAAGGATCAAGGATAAAAAATCAATGATCAATGATCAAGACTGAAGGATATGATCAATGAAGTATATGAGAACAAGACTGAAGGATCAAGGATAAAGGATCGTTGATCAAGACTCAAGTATTAAGCATGAAATGATCAAGAATAAGAGTTCAAGTATCTAGATTAAGGCACACAGATTAAGGATATAAAAGGATCAAGGATCAAGGATCAAGGACAAAGGATCTAAGATGAAAGCCCATGGATTAGTGGTCAATATTCAAGGATGAACAATGAATGATGTATGATCAATGATTAGTGATCTAGGATGAAAGATCAATGATCAAGACTTCACGCTCAAGAATCAAGGATAAAGGATCCAAGATCATGACTCAAGGATTAAAGCTCAAGGTTCAAGGATGAATGATCAAGCATAAGGGTGCATACTAGAGGGTATGGGATTTTAGGGTGGAAGGGATTTTAGGAAGGAGGGGATTGTTGGCTACGTGAAAGTCACGTGTCCAATGATGTGAACCGGCATCGTCTACAACTGGCATCTACGAGCAACAGTGTCATCTCCGGTGGCTGCGAGCGGCGGCTAGGGCTAGCGTTGAGGAAGGGGAGTGGAGATAGAGCAGCATCGGCTGCTGCGTGTGGCGGCGTTGGGGGAGGGGAGGCTGAGTGGTGGCTGCTGCGAGCGGCAGCATCGAGGGAGGGGAGGCCGAGCGTCGATGGAGGTGGGGAGGGGAGGACAAGCAACTGCGAGGGAGCTTCAGTGGTGGAAGCGAGGCAGAAGCTCACCTGGACGATGGAAGAGGGCTTCAGTTCGGTGGCCGAGGAATCCATGCAAAGAGCAGCGAAAGGGGGATGCTGGTTCGCCGATGCAAAGTAAAGGGAGATGGGGTGTCTGGCTGGAAAGAGGTAAGAAGAGAGCCGCTACAATTGCTGCGGGGAGAGCAAAGACATTGGAAGGATGAGCGACTGAGAGGGAGCTTCAGCAGTGGAAGCTTCACCTGTTTCTCCAATCCGCCTGATTTGGACGGATTGTAAACGAGGTATTTTTCCCTCATATATTCATCCAATTTTCCTTTCCGTTGATCTATCCGTCCTGATATACGACAGATTTTTCTGATCCACATCCCTTCCCTCCTAAAAACCTTCATAGTAAACATACTGTAAAGAATTAAAGATTAAGGAACTGGGATCAAGGCTGAAGAGAAAGGATGAATGATAAAAGATGAAGGATTAGTGATTAAGCATCAAGGATTATTGTTGAAGGATTAAGGATAAAGGATCAAGACAAAAGGATCAATGATTTTGTAGCAAAGAAAAAGTCTTATGAATCAAGGATGAAAGATCAAGAATAAAGTATCAAAGATGAAGGATTAAACATCAAGGATCAAGGATTAAGCATTAAGGATCAAGTATGAAGGATTGAGAATCAAGCATGGAAAAATAAAGGATCAAGGCTAAAGCATCAAGAGGTCAATGTTCAAGACACAAGGATAAAGGATCAAAGATTTTAGGATCAAGACACAAGGATCAAAGATGTTATAGCAAAGACTAAGTCTTATAGATCAAGGATGAAAGATCAAGAACAAAGGATCAAAGATCAAGGATTAAGCATTAAGGATCAAGTATGAAGGATTAAGAATCAAGCATGGAGAATCCAAGATCAAGGCTCAAGCATCAAGAGGTCAATGTTCAAGAATGAAGGATGAATTATTAAGGATGAAGATTTGAGGATCCAGGATCAAGGATAAAGAATCAAGTAGCAAAGATGAAAGGATAAGATCTAAGATTAAAACTCAAGGATCAAAGGATCAATATTCAAGGATGAAGGATTCAAGATTAAGACTTAAGGATCATGAATGAAGGATAAAAGATCAAGGATCTAGGATTAAGAATCAATGAATAAGATAAAGGATAAGGGATAAAAAACCAAGAATTAAAAATGAAGAATAAAGGACTAAAAGATTAAAGAACAAAGATTATAGATCTAAGATTAAGGTTCAAGGATCAAGAAGGAAAAGTCTAATTAGGCTTTTCCTCACATAATTATGCTGTTATAATTGGGTATCACAATCTCCCCACATAAGACATAATATCCTCATCAAGCTTAAGTCCTAACACATCCCTTAGTCGAGATGGAAATGGGTCGCAACTAAGGATAGCAATGGGTCAGGGCGGGCACGAGGAGTGCCAAACCCGACCTCAACCCCGACTTGCAAACCCTATACCTGACCCCGAACCTGTTGGGTTTCCAAAACTTTGCCCCACACCAAACCCGACCATATGAGTAGTAAGGCGAGTGAAGCAAGTATGGAGAGGCGAGGGAGGAGGGCGAGGGGAAGAAAGGAGAGGGGAGGGGAGGGAGTGGCTAGAAGGAGAGGAGAGCAAGGAAGGAGGGAGTGGCGATGCTAGGAGAAAGAGGGGAAAGAAGGAAGAGGAGAGAGAGGAAGGGAGAAAAAGGAGGCAACAACGTTAGGTAGGAAGGAGAGGAAGAAGGAAGGAGCATCATGGGAGGGAAGAAGGCTAGGGTAAACTTAGAATACTAAATAGGCCGGGGTGGGTTCGGGGTCAGGTATGGGGCGGTTAGTAAAAATCTCACACCTAACCTCAGACCCAACTTATAGAAGTCAGGTTTTACCCAAACCCGACCCGACACCCAATCAACTTAAGTTTTCCTTGGTTAAATTAAGGCGGGCCAGGCATGGGTTATTTTGTCAAGTCTAGTAGAGACGGAGTCAGGTAGTGCCAACTAACCCAACCCTGACTCCTAAACCCTATACCTGGCCCAAAACCTGACCCCATCGGGTTTCAAAAACTCTATCCTACACTTGACCTTGGTGGGGCTTGAGTCGCCATGAGGAAACCCGACCCTGCAATGCCGGTGCAAGTGCAAGCACTAGCACAAAGGGTGGCAAGGGGAGGGGAAGGAGAGGGGAGTGGGGATAGAGAGGGAGTAGCGAGGAGAATAGGGACAAAGAGGAGAGAGAGGGGAAGTGCTAGGGTTAATTTAGGGCTAGTTTAGTAATTTTTTCTAAACTAGACGGGTATCTAAAATTCCATATTTAACCCTAACCCGACTTATAATAGTTGGGTTTTACCAAAACCTAACCCTAGACCTGGTCAACTTGGGTTTTCCCATCAAAATCAGGTAGAATAAGCACATGTGAGGTCAACCTAATGGTGACTCCAAATTCTCAATAATCAGTTTCCTCCTATTGGCCTTTCACCATGCTTAAGACTAAGTTTGTTATGGTGTCATTTGTTACAATTCGCTTAATAAGCAAACTACTCTATTCACTCGGTGAGTTAGATGACAATGTGATCCAATTTTAAAATATTTAATCCTAAGTTAGTAGTAATAAACTCAATAAGTCTCATATATCATATCATCCTCCCACCCATATGGTACTAAACCTAACATGTCAAAGTTCATAAACCTAATATATATATATATATATATATATATATATCTAAAAGAGAATTTGGCACACATCATATTTGATCTAAATCAAAATAAAAAAAACAACATGTATAGAATAACACTGAGTTATGAAGGAGTACTGAGTTCAGCTCAAATAGAATTATTGATCCATATTCAACATATAATTAAAAAATGCAGTTATAAATCAATACAGTGTAGTATCACAAAGTTCACAAACCTATATATATTATATATATATATACACACACATAGGATTTTACATGTCATAATTGATCTAAATCAAAATAAAAGCAACAGCATAATACTGAGTTACGAGGGATTTTGAACTCTCATCATAATTGATCTAAATCTAAATAAAACTAAGAACATGCAGAATAATACTGAGTTATGCTCAATAAGATTTATTGATCCATATTCAACATATAATTAAAAAATGCAGTTATAAATAAATGCAGCTTAGTAGCATATACGCTTGAATCTTATATTCCAACTGAAAATAGGAATCTGGTTACCATGACTACCTTGCCCATCCTCTTATCTTATCTTTGTCTCTAACAACCCCCCCCCCCCCCCAACTTGTTGTTCCTTCATTTTTACTTTTTTCTTGTGTCATACAAAAAAACCTTTGTTGTCCTGGTTAGCCTTCCATAGGTTTTTGCTATGCCGGTTTTCCTACTTTTGTTGAGTTCATTTGGTGCTATCTTATTTTATATTAAAATTGTAGAAGAAGGCACATTACAACCATTTTCGTTTTTAACCGGTAGGTTTCTCTTTTTTTTCCTTTTGATCTCATGAAGAGCGGAGGTACATGTGATCAGAGGCTTGCTTACAGAGTTTGAATTCCCTATAATCTATGGGTCATTCTCACTTGTTGATTCAGCACTTGAAAATGATTTTCCTACTATTGGTGTTCTTGTTCTTGATCTATCTGCTAAATGTAATACTAACATGAACTCTAGTTCTTTTTCTTTAACATGAGAGAATTAATAAATGTAAAACTAACGGGTTTTGAAATTTAGTAAAGCCAAAAAATTAATCACATTGCTGTGAGTTCTCTTACTTAATGTTCAAGAACCAACTGAATTTGAAATCTTTCCTTGAGCTCGCATTCTAGTTCCTTAACCTATATAACCTAAGATGCAAAAGTATTGTGAATGAGTATATTAAGAATCAGAAAAATGTACTTAATGTGGTTGCATACCTTATGAAGAACTGCATATTCTGAGTGCACTTGCTCTTTACGTTGGCATTCATGTTCTTTAACCTGTAGGTAACATATACTGTAGAAAGTAAAGAAGTTGAATAATAATATCATTTCTTGCACTAATCCAATTAAATTAAGAGTCTTGCATGCACTTACCTTCTGCAGAAGAACGTTGTTGCTCTTTCAATTTTTGTACCATCTCTTTAACCTAGTAGATTTGAAGTATTAATGCTCTTTAATGAAATTACAAATTCAGTTTTCTGATTGATTTATGATATTCTAGCATAAAAGAGATGACATTGTAGAAAGTAGAGAAGTTGAATCATAATACAATTTCTTGCACTAATCCTATTAAATAATATTCTTGGATACACTTACCTTATGCTGAAGAACAACTGATACATGGTGTTGTTGATCTTTCAATTTCTATTCCATCTTTTTAACTTAGCATATTTGAAGTATTAATGCTCTTTAATGAAATTACAGGTTCAATTATGTGATTGATTTATGATATTCTAGCATAAAAGAACTCACATTATAAGGGATAATCTAAATCTTACTTTTTTCTTGAAGGATGTCACTTGCTTCTTCCTTCCCGTTCAATTTTTCCATGAGTTGCCACTGACAATTTGTAATTCTGCAATAGAGTCCAGTTGGCTTGAAAGTTCTTTAATCTAAAAGAGAAACATTGCAATAATGTTAAAAACTTCCATGACTCTAAAAAAATATTGATTGAATATTTTGTACCTTCTCTTGTAGTGTCATGCAAAATTGTTCTTTCTCTATGATTTTGTTGTCTAGGTTTTGCCAATTCTCCCCTCAAGCTTCCTCAAGCACTCATCCTGGTTCTAGATTCATGTCTTACTTATCAACCTTCAAGAAATGAAGTGCAAGACGAAGGGATAAATCAAAATCTACTTAGTATAAAAGAAATATAAATTATATCAACCATGGATCACTTACCATTTGTTTCATCTTTTGCAGTTCAACTGTGTCAATCTCCTTTTTTTTTTCAGGACCTAGTTCTACTCATATGCAGCATGCAAAGTTTTACTTTGTTTTTTTTCCAATGGCAAGAAAGATAATTAATGAAAGATTTTCAATATTGTTTTTACAACTATATCATCCCTCTACCCCACCAATGGGAGAGCACACTCAAATATCATGCTATCAGCATACAAACTCTATATTAATGGACAAAGATAATTTACATTTCATTATAGCAAACAAATCTTTATATTAATGTACTCTTTGTCAATGCTTCTGCGTTAGCAGCTCCTCCATCCAAGTCCATGTTCTCATCCTACAACATCTCCATTAAGCACTCTTGTATCCATCATTTCTTTCCACCACTTCATAGTGTGTATGTGTGTTTTTTTAAGCTCCACCTGGTTTGAGTTGCCTCCTATTTTTAAACAAGTAACACGAGAATAAGCATGACAGCCATGAACTTTCTAAAAAGAAAACAATCACTCGAGAATAAGCATAACAAGCCTTTGGCTAATGAACTTTCTAAAACAAAAACAATGGGAGAAAGTTTCTCTTTTACATTTTTGTAGATGGGTATGCTGCTAAGTCCCTGATTTGCTCATTGAACAACTCTAACATGCTCATAGAAATGCTATAGGAAAATGTCTCTTTCCTTTCTACAACTATTTTAAACAGTTCTTCCAATGTTATGTAATTCACTCCATTTTGCATGATACCTTCCATTGTGAATGTGTTCCCTGCCCATAAGCAAATATGCAGACATTGTGAATGTAACCAAAGGTGAAGAATCCTCAAGGGTTGAAATTTTGGTCTAAATCGACCAAAACTTTTGATTTGTACCCGTCTAAGATCGGACAGGTTATTACTATAGTGCTATTCAATTTAACTGGAGCATAATGTTGGTTTCACTATAGCAAATCAGTTTGAGACTACAGTGGTATATCGGTTTGAACTGATTTTTCAAACCTTACATCTGCCTATCATGAGTGTTTGTTTCATAAAGTTCATTCTACTCACAATACTGAGTGAAGTTTATTTTTTAATTTTTTCAATAGTAAATCATTGATTTATAATGATACCTTGATTATCTTTTGGAGTATAAACTCGATCAAACTTAAAAGCTTTTCTTTGTTGCTCCACCATTATTGATTCCAATTTCACAATCCTTAGCTGCTTCAAAATCCACAATGGCCCTGTAACAAGATGAAATCTCCTCCTTATTCAAAAGGAGGCACCTACAAAAGACCCTAATGTTCCCTAAAATAATGCAAGGCAAAAGAACTAAGGCAAACAATTTTATGAGGATGCCAGTAAATAAAGAGATCTGCAAACCTTTTGTCTCATTTAGTTGGATATATTTGCTTTCTTCTCTTGGCAATCTCCTCTGGTTATTTTAGTTTACTATCTTCACTTTGTGCAACTACATTATTGATCAGAACTTCCTTTGAAGTGATTGTTAGGTACTTCTTTGGTTGAGTGGATAAAATGTACCTAAGCTCAATTGCAGTTGTCATCTTATTCAGATTAGGAATTGAATTGGCACAGTCATGAGCATCATGAGAAATTTGATTGTGCTCCTCTCTTGTAGCCTGAAGGAAGAAGTAGAGTTGTACTCAGATTCAAAGACACTACATCATTTACTCTATATTTATTAGATAAAAAAACTCAGTGTATATCAAATTCACGTTTATTGAAGTAGTTATTGAAGCATACTACAACTTACCATTATGGTATTTTTCAGAAAATTCTCTAAATTTATCCATTTCCCTTTCAATAGGATGTTCTAGGAGAAAGAAAACATTAGATCAATTATTTAATAGAAAAACCCCCAAGAGTAGTTAATTTATTTACCAAGTTCATTCTGAATTATCTTATTGTCAAGTTCCATAGTCAGCTTATGTGTCCTCTGATTTGCATCTGTTAGTGACATCCAAGTTTCATAAAATTCATCAGGTTTCATTTTACATTCACTAGTTAGCTCCATTATTTTCTTCTCATATTGGGCAATGTTTCTGCTTTGAAATTGTTCTGCAATTGTAAAATGAATGAAAAACTAACTTTGTTTTGAAATTATAACTACAAATACACTCTTAGATTTCCTTACCCAAACTGGAGAAACCTCTATCCCATTAACACATTTGGCACATAAATGCTCTAGTTTTACCAAGGCTGTTAACTTCCAAATAAGTTAACAGACACGAGAAGTAAAGAAAATATATTCGAACATATAACTTACTGTACCTGATATGACTGGAGCCTTCATGATGCAAATTCCGCATACTGTTTAGGGTCTCATATAATCCATCAAATCTTATCATGATAACACCATTATCCACCACAGATACTCTGAGGTCAATTAGTTGCAGAGGCTTATTAGCTCCAACAACTGCATATATACCAAGCTTAGACAGTATCTGCAATTCGAACACAGAAAATGGTCTATCATTCTGCATATAATATGACCAGAGTTACAAGGACAAGCTCTTGCCTTTTTTTCTTGCACAAACACATTGAATACCCTAATTCCTTTTGGGCCACTTGTATTGACAATCTCCACAAAGTGCAAATCCACAAAATAGTCTCCAGCTGCAAGACTTTCAATCTTGTAGCAGAAATTACCATACCAAGCCGATTGATAAAGAGATGAGTAGTCACCGCCTTTTCCAATTACATCCCCACCTTGGAAACGAGAATCTCCCTCAAATATCACACGCGAGTCTTGTGGAGAACTTGGATCATCTGATATAAAAGAGACACCGACAACAAGGAAAAACTTTCAGCAGCTGTACCTAGCATTGGATCAAAGTGGAACTTATTGTGGCCTAATAGCAGATAATCAAACACTATCTCATGGGGGGTGGGGCCCTAAAGGGGTAAATTAGTTTTTTTTTATCAAGGCATAATGAGATTTCATAGCAAAAAATTACAAGAGGAGACACCGTTCAACACACAGCATTTTTTAAAAAACAAATTTTCGTACGATAAAATCCCCTCCCTTTTCCTTTCAAATTTCTCAAAGAAAGATGAGAAAACCCTAATTTTCTTACAATTATAACACAAAGAAAGAAAAATCATACCATTAAAGTTCGTCTCCCTGAAGCCTGATCGAACAAACCTCGGCCCCGAGATCAAGACCATCGATTCGAACGAATCCTATGCAGAAGCCTCCATCACCAGAATCTTCATCTTCTTCACCGAATCTTAGATCCACAAACGAGTGAGATGTCGAGGAAGAATGAGTAGCTAGGGTTCATGCTTCCCGACAATCTTGGTAGGGAGAGAAGAGTGGTGAGGTGAAATTTGTACATTTCTTACACAAATAACTAGATGAGACACAGTTCAACCCAAGCATTTTTTAAAAAACAAATTTTCATACGGAAAAATCCCTCTCCTCTTGCCCTCAAAATTTATCAAAGAAAGATGAGGAAACCTAATCTTCTTGCAGTTAGAACACAACACCTTTAAAGTTCATCTTCCCGAAGCCTGATCGAACAAAGTTCGGTCCGAAGATCAAGACCCATCGAGTTGAACGAATACTCTGCAGAAGCCTCACCAGAATCTTCCTCACCGAATGGGGAGTGGAGATGGTTCTGCTGAAGACGAGGAGACGACCGTTGGGAGCAGTTGGCCGTAATTAAATCTCCTCTATTATATTAAGCTATAACTACTTGTCTAAGCTGAGGATAAAATTGATCTAGCCGTCCGTTATATTGGGCTCCTAAATCGGTAGGAAGTGGGTTGTGGGCCGAAATTATGCTTAACCTCTAAAATAAAAAAAAATTATGCACAATCTCAAGCCGATATTGGCACAATATTTTAGCGTTGTGGTTTGAGTAATCGATCACTATTGTTGAATTTATCCCTTAGTATTAATTCATGAACTAATAACATAAAAAGCTTGGGTGAGCAAGTAACTCAGAGTCATCAATGAAACTTGTGTTGAGTCTTTCCATGCACCAAGAATGTACTTGAAGGTTTTAACCACGCAAGGGCTCATGATGAAGCTTGGATATTGTAATGACTCTATAGTCCTACATAGTTGAGTGAAATAACAACCAACAAAACTAGGACTCCAATTCTAGTCATGAGCCTTGTGCATCTATTTTAGTACTAAGAGTAATGGATAAATTGATCATATTGCGTTGCCACCTCATGTCCAAACACACAACTAGTCGTTACCGCACTTATGTATAGTTAGTAGTATGAAGAGATATTATGTGTTATGAATTTAGATTAAGTGTCATTTGACTAACACAACAAAAAACTATTTTTGTTTCATAAAAGAATTTATAAAAGTCTGAATCTTAATTACAATTTTCTATTATATAAATGTTACATAGAACCTTAGTAGTATGTCTTAGATTGTTGAATGTGGCATTTTTTTGAAGTTGGAATGATACTTTTCATTTAATATAGCATAACTTCACCATCTTGAGGTCAAGTCTTTGTTTTTTTTCCTTTATCTTAACACCTTGTTTATTGCAAAGAAAAAAAAAGTGAGAAGGAAAAAAAATAATCAAGGAAAAAAAATAGATGAATAGAAAATGTTATAAGTTTTTCTTTCTTGTATTTATTTAAAAAGAAAAAAAGTTTAAGGATAGATTTTATTTGATATGCACATGCTCATCATTCTTTTTTTAAAAGTAATAAGGTGGCAGCAATAGTAGTGAGCAAAGAAAGAATCAACAGCGGCTATAAGCAAGGAAGGAGATAACAGTAATAACAAGCAAGGAAAGCTGCCAAGGAAGGAGATAGCAGTAATGACAAGCAAGGAAAGAATTGGCAGCTGTGGTGAGCAAGGAAGGAGTAGCAACATGGAGAAAGGAGGCACCGTGTGGGTAGATTTAGGGCTTGTTTGGCTCTGCTGTTAATAGCTTTTATAACTGTGCTGTACTATCAAAATTTATAAGATGTTTGGTTAATAGCTTTTTAACTGTTGTCAAAATTTAAAATTAAAAATAAATATATTATTTTAAATTATTTAAAATAATAATATATTTTATTTTTTTAGTATTAAAATTTTAAATTATTTAAAATAATAATACTTAAAATTTTAAACGAAATAATATAAATTATTTTTTGAAGAAACAGAAGTTGCAAAAGCTGCAAAAGTATCAAGTTGTAGCTTTTTAACTTTTGTTTTTTTGCTGCTTTTTTCTGCTTCTGATTTTTATTACCAAACAGTTTTTTTTCTGCTTTCTGCTTAAAAGCTGATTAAAAGCAGCTTAAAAGCAGAGCCAAACAGACCCTTAGCAAAAGAAAACTTTCTGTTTGATTTGGGTTGATTCCAAAACAAGAGATTTTGCTTCTCTTTTCCTTCCTATTTTTCCTCCTATAGTTTTCATCCAAGTACACAAGGGAAAATGACACTTTTTGCCTTTTTACTCTCTTTTCCTTTGTAGTAAACAAGGTGTAAATGATGAATGGGAGCAATTGACTAGTTTCATTTCTTCATCGTTCTTTTTTCAAGTAAATCTTTTGTTTGTTTCCTATAATAATAATTTTAAAAAAAATTAAAAATGTGTTGATGGACCTTTAAATTTATCTTGAATAGTTAGTAGTGTTTAAACTTCAATTTTGCCACTTTCCATGTTTGTTGTAAGTAAGCTAGTCATAAGCTTCTTGCCTTATAATCCAATTTCTTTTTTATAAAACAAAACTAGTTAATATAAAGCCCAATGTATGCCCTAGATAATCCAATTTCTTTTTTATAAAACAAACCTATTAATATAAACCCTAATGTATGTCTGACTAGCACATTATGATTCTACCTATACTTCAGTGCTTACTATGCTTGGTAAAGGCAAGATGATCTCTAGTGATATATCAAAATACTATAACAACACATCATTGAATACTCAATAAGATAATAAATACTTGGAAGATTTTTTTTAACATATTATTCTTTTCCATATAAACTAATGCTCTATTACAATGATATGACTATTCAGAAGGGATACTTTTCTATGCTATCTTTCATAATAGCAGATATAAACAACACAGTACTAAACTGATGGCTCTATTAAGTATGAAATATATGAAAAGGTACATTATCCATAAAGCAGAGTCTCATTTTAGGTGTTTTATGTTTACTATTGGAGAAGATTTTGATTTGGTTCAGAGTGTTTGCATTATCTTTAATTTGGGACCTATAGTTGTATTTTTTTTTTCTTAAATTTGTCTATAATTTCTCACATGTGGTCCTTAATTTTGTTCAATCTGATCCAGAAAATTTAATTTTTCCAATTTTTTCCACTCAAAACTTTTTTGAGTTTCTTGCATTGTTTGATTTAATATTATAGTAAAGCAAAAATTTAAAATTTTAAGGTCTCAATTAATTTAACTAGTAAGAGCTTTTATTATTAAAAATAAAATTATAGAATTCAGTCTCGCATTTATCAATTTCTTATAAAAAAAAGTCTAAAATTCCATTGATTTAGACTGATGTATTTTATTATAACACTGATTCATGATACCATTTGAAGATTGGGAAAAAAATTTTAAGCGCCCGGGGCGCTTAACTTGTAAAAAAAGGAATCCTTCGTTTTTGCCTAAAAATATATATATATTTTTTATTTTTTTATTTTTAGAAATGATGTACATTTTATAAACTATCCAATAATATCAATATTATGATATTTTAGATTACGTATACGTATGAAATACGTTAATCAATATTATATATAAATAGTATATTTTGTCTTATATGTGATATTGATTAAGGTATTTTATATGTATATGTAATCTAAAGTACCACAATATTGATACCATTGGATAGCTTACAAAGTGTACATTATTTCTAAAAAAATTAAAAAAAAAATATTTTTAAGCCAAAAACGAAGGATCCCTTTTTTTGACAAGTTAAGCGCCCCGGGGCGCTTAGAAAACGCGCTCTGAAGATTGGGTGCGTTTTCTAGGCGCATGCTGCGCCTAAAACCATCCAAACGGGTGTATGTAATATTATGACACATGTACGATTATTGATCAAATGGTTGATATTTTCTGCCTTCGATCGCTCAACTCCCATGCCCGATTTACCGCCGCCTCCATCTCCGCCTCGGCCTCCTCCTCCGCCTTAGCCATCCTAGCTGTCAGACCCAATTTTTGCAGGCCTGGGCTAGAAGCAACTGGGCTGGGCGATGGCCCAAGCCCACTTGACGAATCCAAAGATGGCGGCCTGATTTGGAGTCAGCAATTTGGGTCAAAACCCAAATTACATCGCAACACGTGCGGCGTCGACATCCGCGGCTCCAGCAAAGGAACCGGACGCGGACGGCGAGCTGAGATCTAGGGAGGCGACGTGGACACGAGACGGGCAGCTCGGCCGGACGCGGAGAAGGCGGCGAGCAGGTCTTCTGGAGATGACGACGAGGCAGCTAAAGCTGACGTGGACGCAGATGCCGTCGTCGGACGCAAGTGGCGCGAAGGACATGGAGCGGTGTAGGGGTGGCAATTCCACCCGACGGGTTCGGGTACCCGACCTGACCCGACCCGTTTAGCACGGGTTCGGGTACCCGTTTAGCTAAACGGGTCGGGTTCGGGTTTAGGGGTATGGGTACCCGCAGGTACCCGATATCCGATTTCAAATAAATATAAATATACTTTTTATATTATTAGGATATAAATAATAATAAAATAACTATTATATAAATATTTATTACTATTAAAAATATAATAATAATAAAAATAGATATTATATAAATATTTTTATTTTTATTTTAATTTTTTAACTATGTTTTATTAAAATAATATAATAAATAATTTATTTTTTATTTAATCGGGTACCCGCGGGTACCCGTTTAAATACCCGACCCGGGTTTGGGTCAGGTTCGGGTTTAGGGTAAAACCGTGGGTACCCAACCCGTTGCCACCCCTAGAGCGGCGTCATCTCCGTCGGATGCGGCGGTTGCTCGAGCAGATGAAGTGGACATCCGAGTCTGGCGCTGAGGAGAGAGCTTCGAGAGGGGCATCCAACCTGGAAGAGAGAAGCCCCAGAGTGAGAGAACTCGTGAGTAGAGATTTGGAGGCGAGATCCAAAGTGGAGGAGCCTGCGAGCGTGAGAAGAGAGACTCAGCGAGCTTTGAGAGCCGAGAGCCTTGTAAACGGTGGCGAGAGTCACCGCCGCTGAGAGAAAGAATCCGACGAGTGGATTCACGGTGAGGGAGGGGTTTTAGGTGTTTTGTTTACGAGTTTAACAAAAGGAATTTTCCCCTTCCACTGTGTGTCTTCCTCTCCTTCTCCAGCTCCGACGAGCCTTTTCCTGTTGTCCGGCGAGAGTCCCCTGTTTCCAGTCACCTTCGGCAACAACAGCGCAGGCGGCGCTTCCGGCGACAAGCGAGGCTGAGGGTGGAGACGGCGAGGCCTCTCCCTGCCATCACGCCCAGATTCCAGGTTTCCTTCTCCAGCGTCGAGGACTGACGGCGAGAACGGACGTAGGCGGCGGCGTTCTCGCGAAGAAGAAGAAGCTCGAACGCGTCGAGCATTCTTTTCGAGGTGGTACTGTAGTGATTTTGACTTGGTCAAAATCGTGATCACGAATTTGGAATCGGCAGCGAAAAATTCAGCGGCAAACGTAGGGTGACATCACGAGAACAAAATTCGAGCGACGAATTTTGTTTGCATGGTCAAAATTAATTTGGGTGTGGATTTGGGGCTGAATTTAAGAATTTGGCATACAGTACTAGGTTCCCGGAGAACGATTCGCCCGGGCGTGACACTAGCCATCCTAACCGCCCCCACCTCCGCCACCTCCATCTTAGCTGTTCTAGCCGACATCCAATGTCCTCCCGAGTTTGAAATTGAACCAGAGTCTATGCACAATTTCGCCACCGCCGAAGCAATCTGGAACACTATAGACACCTGGAGGTTATTGAGCGAAGCGAGGTAGAGGCCAATCGAGGCGGAGTTGGACAGCGTCAAGGTTGCTGTCGAGGAGTTAATGCGGACGCTAAGTTTGTTTGTATGTCCAGCGCTGATATCTGCATTCTTGGGAATGTTGGATCTGGCGGAAGAGGAAATGGACATGTGGACCATCCAGGCCATCGACGACTCGGTAGAGGAAGCGAATCGCCTAATTGCATTTTACAATGCGGGGAGGGAGATTCAGTGGACCAGATTGGCTAACCCTCAGCAGAGTGGCGGCGCCAATGCCGTCCGTTCCGGCCGCGAAATCTTCGAGCTCAGTCGCGGCGCAATCCAGAATACCTTGGACTACGCCAGATTCTTGCGCGAAGATGAACTGAGGCAAAGGCCGCCCCAGGGGAGGGACGACATCGAGGTTGATGTCGAGGTGGAGGTGGAGGCGGAGACGGAGGCAGCGGTAAATCGGGGAAAAAACTTATATACGGTGCCACCGCATGTGCGGTGACACCATCCACCGGTCAATAGCATTTGGGATTTGTGTTGGATGGTACCACTGCACAGTAAGGTGGCATCGCATATAAGTTTTTTTCGTAAATCGAGCATGGGAGTAGAGCGATCGAAGGTGGAAAATATCAATCGTTTAATCAAAAAAATATACACGTGTCATAATATTTCGTACACCCGTTTGGATGGTTTTAGGCGCATGCATGCGAATAGAAAAAGCACCCCCATTTGAGAGCGCATTTTTTAAGCGATCCGGGTCGCTTAAAAAACTTAAGCGGAGGGGCTTAATTTTTGTCCCTCTCTTATTTTTTTAAAATTTTTTTTAAAAAATAATGTATTCCTTTTAAGCTTTCCAACGGTATCAAATTTTGGATATTTTACATCACGTATACATATAAAATACCATAATCAATATCACATATAAAACAAAAAACTATTTACTATTATAAAATACCCTAATCTTATATAAGGTATTATATACATATACGTGATGTAAAATACCCAAAATAATTTGGTACCATTAGAAAGCTTAGAAAGAGTACATTATTTCTTTAAAGAAAAATTAAAAAAAATATGGAAGGAGCAAAAATTAAGCCCCTCCGCTTAAAAAGTTTTAAGCGACCCGGGTCGCTTAAGAATTTTCGTCCCCATTTGAACCAGTATCACGGAGATATTATACAAGGCTCTTATTCTATACTAGACTTAGACGGTTTCTTAAACTTGGAGTAATACTCTAGGAATCAAAATAAACAAAAGTTATAAACGTCAAATAATAAAATTGTAACTTCCTTTTCGCTATCTAGTAATTTATTTTGTATAAATTGCTGCCTTAAGAGGCCAACCGACATGAAGAATTTTTGGATAACTTTGATGAAACACTGAAATGGTAGCCCTCATCAGAATTCTCTTGATTTGCAATAGCAATATCTGTTCTTTCATTTCAACGGAAGCACACAGGAAATTTCTTTGCAAGGGAATTTTTTTCCCTTGTCATTCTCTCCAATTGGGTGGAAAATTTTTCCTAAGCAGAGATTCTTCAGTGGAAGGGATTCTCATCATTAATCTTGTTTTTAAATTTATGTATTATCAATTCATCTTATATTATGCAGGTATACATAGATTATAAAACAAGATCAACATAGAAAATTTTCAGCGGAGATCCCGCTTAAGAAATTTTGCAATCAAATAACTCAGCAATTATTCTCATATAAACGGGAAATTTGTTGAGAACGGAGCCATTGTTAGAGATGTGTGCCATAACACATCTCAAAAAACTAGTGAGTGGTGGATGGGGCCACCGTTCCTAACGATGGCCCCGCTTCCAACACTTGTCCATATAAGCGCTTCTTAAATTAGAAAAAAATCATATGTGGGGTCATCGCACATGCGGTGGCCCCATCCACCATTAATTGAGCAGATGCATGTCGATGGTTGAAAAACTCTTTTGCATTAATTGGAGCTTGTTTCGAATATTCTTTTAAGTGATACCGGACGCCTCTATACGGTGTTAAAAGATAACTTTTAATCCCGAACCCAGCATCACCTAGATAGAATTTTCCTATGACAATAATATGTAATTTAAGTTATTAGTAAGAAATTGAAAGAATAATATGTACATGTATAAATTCATAAAAGATAAATTTACCTTCTGGAGTGTTTAAGTTATCAGATCTATTGAGAGTATCTTTTAATATTCGTGAATCAGAAGCTGTTCCCTCCTATCCAGGCAGGACATAAATAAATTTCATGTCGAATGAACATGATGCCAATACATTTGTTGTTGGCCAATCTTTTCTCTCTCTAAATCTAGCTGCATCCTTGCTAGGGACTCTTACACGAATATGTGTCCCATCTATAGCTCCTAAACAGTCATGCAATGTTATATATATGATTTAGCATTTTTGATTGTAATTATACATTACAATGTGCTGACAATGTTTTATTAAATAACATACCTTAAAAATAAGGATAGAATCTAGTCGTATTGTATATCTTAGGAGCATCTTCTGTCCCATCGGGTTGTTTGATAAAGCAATCATGCAAGCTAATAACAGCTCTCAACACCTCGTGAAAATGTTTACTAATACTCCTAGGGGAACAATGAAAGAAGAAACAAAGTGCTCTGTTCTTCACATTATGTGAAATCAAATATAAGAACTTTACAATTTTTTCTTCTGCACTAGAGTTTCTAGTATCTTTGACAGATTTGATTCACGTAGAAGCTCACACAAATTACTAAAAGCAGTCTTATTCAATCTCAATATCCTATGACATATTTGATTAGAGCTAGTTAACTTTCTTAAAAGATCTCTTTGCTTGTATTCTCTAGATTCATTACAGTATAGCAATGGCTTATCAATGTATGATAAGTGTGAGAGCACAACTAGAATTGAGTCTAATTGTGTCACATAAGAACCAGCTAGAGCTGCAAGATGAGATTGTCTAATGAGGAGGTTGAGAAGTATAATAGACCTTTTGTCTTTGATATTTGTATGAGTCATTCTAATAAAACCTATAAATGAAAACAAGATAAACACAATTAAAGATCGAACTTGAATTAACAAATTGATTGGAAATTAACTATATCTTACCATGAACAATGTAGTTATATCAAACATGTAAATAACACAGTTGAAAGATTATAACACAGCACAATATAATTCAATTCAATTCTCATTATTAACAATGTAGTTATATCAAACATGTAAATAACACAGTTATATCAAACATGTATTTAAATTCAATTCTCATTTTCGGTCCTAATTATTAATAGAATTCCTTTGATATTATCCAATGTAATTGTCATGTGCATTGGACAACTAAGTCAGAGCAAGAATCTAATGTTTTCACCATTGTAAGATTATATATGGAAAATAAAAGAACGATAAAAATGATCTCTACTAACTTCTTTTGTTTGTACAAGAATGTAAGTTTAAAAGCTAAGATGATAAGTTGTTATACTATATATCAACCTTGTCATAGATCTCAACTCAGCAATTGACTAGAATGAGGAGAAAAGAGAGTTACAATGTCAACCAAATAAGAATGAGATATTGAGTCTCTAGTGAATATTTGATTTTCGGCCAAATAAAGCAATAAACAAAACAAATCAAGGTGAGGTGGGAAATACAAAAAAAGACAAAGGGGATAGAAATGGCAAATACATTAGAGAGAAAAAAAAATTAAACATGAGGAGTGGTAAGAAGAAATGACAAATACATTAGAAATGACAAACACATTAGAAATGACAAATACATTAGAAATGGCAAATAAAGATTGCAGAGCAAGTAAAGATCACAGAGCAAGTTTAAAATCGCAGAGCAAGTAAAGATCGCAGATACATTAGAAATGGAAAATACATTAGAAATGGCAAACACGCCCTAAGGAAGATACCAATCAGCTGGTGGAGTGGCAGGAAGAAATGGCAAATACATTAGAAATGGCAAACACAAGTAAAGATCGCAGAGCAGGAAGATACCAATCAGCTCCTAAAGCTAAGCAATATGGGGTTATACAGTTGTAATGGTAAAGGTAGAGAAATGCATGATCGTACAAAACAAGTAAAAACAATAAAAAGGGCAAAATGAAAGCCTCTACTTTTCTATTAGCTAATCAGGCTTCTTCTATTCACTACGATTAGAAATGACGAGGAAGATTCACCTTACCTTGTATGGCGACGAAGAAGGATGACAAGGAAGGGTCGCGAGGCGATGAAGAAGGGCGACGAAGCAAGGTGATGGCGAAGCTTTTCCGCGGAGATGGCGAGGCTTTCCGGCGACGAGGAACGGCGAGCGTCAGTGGCGACTGGGGAGGCTGTGTTTCGAGCGTACGCGTTTCGACTAGGGTAAGTTTAACAGCTCGCGTGAAAGATTGAAAATCCGCCCGAGTTGGGCGGATCATGAATCAACGGAAAACTTAATAGTTTTCCTTTCCATTATCCGTAAATCAATTTACGTCCGCCCAAGTAAACGGCGAAAAAATGACTAATCTGTTCGCCCTTTTCTATTTTTATTCCAAGTAAACACGCCCTAAGTGTTGAGCCATGTGTTGATGGTGGATGGGCCACCCCGCATACAACATTTACTCCCTTAAATTCATATGGATGAGCTTTCCTCGGTTAGTGGAAAAGATGAAAAAATAAAAAAATCCTGCTTTACCAGGAAGTAGAGAAAATTTGGAGAGGAAAACACGAAGGAAAACGTTAGCGTTTTCCGCTCTTACATTATTTCCTCTCTTCTCGCTCGTTGCTTCTACTCAATCGCCGCTGTCGCCAGTTGCCGCTGCCATTCGATTACTGCTGTCGCTAGGTTGCTGCTACTCTCGTCGAACGACGGCCGACGCTGCTGCCATTCTACAAAGGTATTTCTTTCGCGCAGCCTCTTCCGCCTCCCCCTTCTGCCGCCCTCCTCCATTCTCCTCCGCCCTCTTCCACCTCCCCTTCCCCTCCTCTTCTGCCACCCTCCGCCTCCCCTTCTGCCGTTCTTCTCCGGCCTCCGCCCTCTTCTGCCTCGCTGTCAC
This sequence comes from Costus lasius, assembly GCA_027563935.2. Taxonomy (NCBI): domain Eukaryota; kingdom Viridiplantae; phylum Streptophyta; class Magnoliopsida; order Zingiberales; family Costaceae; genus Costus; species Costus lasius. Next base: position 127,564,745 of record CM050446.2, read on the forward strand.
CTCCCCTTCTGCCGCGCTTCTGGTCCAGCCGAGCCAAAACCCTAGCCTGGTGTCGATTTTTTGTTTTTTTTAATTGATATGATAATTTTTGTAGTGTGCTGCGATCGTATGATTTCCTTTGTGAAAACAACTACATTTTAGCAAACAAATATTTTGATGTGTAGCTTTGAGCAAATTCAAGTTCATGATATCTATTATGTTCAGTGTTAAGCACAAGATTTCATCCCTAGCAATTTGGTATTAGTTTCATAGATCATTTCCTGCCATTGGACTTAGTCGAAGGTTATATCTAATTGACTTATTTAAATATTTTTCTGTTGATTCATACTAACTTCTGGGAATTTTAATTTTCAAGTACATCTCGTTGAATTAGGTTCTTGATTTTTTGGCTTGACAAAATGGAACATCTTTGTCTATCACTTACTCAAAGCTAAGATTTAAGTAATATCCGGTACCACTTTCAACAACCCATGGCACTGATACTACATAAAATACTCTAGCAGAATTATAACTTCTACTACTAAGAAAACTAGTAACCGTGCTTGATATAAATCATGCTGTATCTTCTGTTACTTCTTCTTATTTGAACTTGGAAATTCTGGACAGCGCATACTGGCCCAACTTTCATTTTCCATGCCAGTAATTATGTTTCTCTGCTAGTGCATGATTCCTTTTTGATTTCTTGTTGAGTTTAAGAGTATTTGAAAAGCTTGACTTGTTACATGCATGAGTTATTTCACTTTTCTAGTTGTTTCTGTCTATTCAAATTAAGCTTTTAATTAGCTGAACTTTGCTTTGCAGCCTGTATGTTCACTTAAACACTTACATTTACATTTCCAACATTATTACATATTTACATTTACAACTTAAGTTATGAGCACAAAACTCACAATCCTAAGCACTTAATCCTAACCTCTTCCTACGGTTTTAAAGACCGTTCAATAAGTACATACTGGTCTACATATAGTGTTGATTTGTCCAGTACTAGTACCATTTAGTTACATCTTCTAATATTTCTCTAAAATAATAACACAAGAGACAAGTGGGCAAACTTAAACTAAAAAAATTTCTAAAATTTTTCCTCTCTCATTTCTACTAGTTGCACTCATAAGTGGGTTTTTTTTTGAGTTCCTTAGAAGATTCTTATAAAACAAAGATTCATGCAATATGATTTAGGTCATTCTCAATATTCATTTTTTAAAAAAGGATTCAAGGGCATAGATCAACATCTTAATGTGTAACATGGTTTGCCCCTTTATATGATTTAAGTTCTAAGGGTGCAATATGGCTTGTTCAGAACAACTAATGTAGCATGTAGGCTCAAGCAAGATAAATGTTCCCACTTCCAACTCATTACCCTGTGAATGGGATAAAGTATCAGTTCCACCCCTCTTATTGGCTTGGACAGTGTTAAATAACTTGAGCCATTGATTGAGGATTCGATCTGGTACCGGCCGGTTCCTCCAGTTGGTACCGGTCTGTCGAGGCACTGGCACTGGAATAACGGGCGGCTTCAAACTAAGCTTCCGCTGCCATCAGAAGCTTTGAACGGGGCTTCTCGAACCTTGGCTTGAGCAGGCGTCGCCTCAGACATGATGAGCTCAACTTTGCATTTAGGGCAACCTCATTTAGGATTTCATGAGTTGGGCAGCATGTGCCAGTGATTACATAGAAGGGCAATAGTCACGTAGTATTTTATAGTCCATAGATAGTATTTTAAAAAGGATGATGCATTGCCTTACTGTCTTCTCCCTCTTAATTCTCCTTTATTAGCCATGTCCTCTTCATTTCTTGGATTTCAGTGTAAATATTTGAGAATGGTTTGTTGTAAAATTTTGATTTTAGTAATATATGATACTTCATTTTTTAATGATCATTGTTGTTAACGTGGAGGTTGCTTCCTTATTATTTCCTAGATATTGTGGCAAAGTTTGGTTCTCCCAGAGGGATTTGGAAAAGAAACTTTTATTGTCTGTTCCATCTTATCAATTTTGACTTGAAATATTATTTACTGATTTCATTTAAAATCTCTGTTATGCAGGGATGCCTTGCTTTCCTAGTACTTCCACTGAGAAGCAGGAAGATCCTCTTGGCAATGGTTATTGTAAAAATCAACTTCTAGTTAGGTTAGCAAATTTCACATTTTTGTCAAGTGTTTTGTAGAGCCTCTTGTGCTACTTTTAATTCTCTTTCCGTATGGAACTTCAGGAGGCAGTTGATTTTACAGCACAAAAGGTCATTACCTATTGCATCAGGTTTGTCCTCTGTACTTTTTGGTTGATGATCTTATTGGTATTTGGTTGTGACTTGCTGAGAGAACAAATTCTTTTGATTGTGGTTTCAGTTGAGAAGAGACTTGTAGAAGAAGTGAGGAAAAGTGATACTCTGATAATTGTTGGGGAGACAGGAAGTGGGAAGACTACTCGTGAGTTTTTACCTTTTCTATATGTTTCTCAAACTAGAGAATTGTTATTGTTAGCACTTCCTTTTCTGTTAATAATACTTGACATGCTTCAAGCATTGAGAGTTTTTTCCTTGTTGATGTCGGAATTATTAATCTCCACTTATTGATCAATTGAAGAACATGACCAGTAAATGTACTGACTAATCTCATACAGGATTATTATCACCTTCTCATTTTTTATGGTTATAAACAGTAGAAAGTATCTTACCCAAGGAATTAAAAATTGTTAATATTTAATCATATATATATATATATATATATATATATATATATATATATATATATATTATGTATATAAGTGGGTACTAATGCCCGATTTCGACCAGTATGTCCTAGTCTGAACATGGACGGGTACACTGGTATGGTATTTTAAACCTTGATCAAAACATGGAAAAAAAGAGAAAAATAAAATAAAAGATGTCTTGACTTTTGAAATAAAAGTATGATCTTCTCCCTTGTATGACCTTTTAACCCTTTTCGGACAACACTCATATTGCTCCTTTGACTTCTCTTCTCCCCTCTTTCCATCCTTCTCTGCCCATCCCTTTGAACATCACAAATAATAGTTTAAGCATGAATTGTTAATCGAAGCATATCTGAAGGGCACAAACTGCTTGTGTCTAATACCTGATGAACTGACATGTATACTAAATTTAGTAAGACAAATGAATGTTTAGCAGAAGTAAAGTTAGTGCCTTATGTGGTTAACCTTTTTGTACATTACAATCCATGCACTAGGTTATATTGCATAAATATGTATCAGAATATATACCCTTAGAGCACTTGGACTTGCCTATCCTTTTAGTTTAATCAAATTTGCCTATTTGGAAAGGTGAACATAATAAGCAACAGGAAGCGTGAATTGTTCATGGACACACTAAACAAAAATATATCCAAGGGATATTTACTGAATGCGTCTAGTACATGTTGAAATCAGCGTTTTATATACCGGCCGTACCAGCCCGGTGGAGGATCAGTCGTAGGAGCACTGATGGAGGGCGGACGGCGGGCGGAAGCAGTAGCGGCGTGGAACGGAAGTAGCAGGCGGTGGAAGCTTCAATCCGCTTGTGCTGCCGTCTGTCGCCAGCGCTGCTACCGCTGTCCGCTGCCGTTGTCGGCCCGTACTGTACTGTACCAGTCCGGTGCTTTTTGAATCTTGGTTGAAACTCACATGCATACTGAATTTAGCAAGCTACATGGATATTTATCAAAATTGGAGTTAGTATTTTCTGTATTTTGTTTAAAAAGTATGAGACATATATCAGCATTTGACAAGTAAGAAATACACAAACCATGAAAGTATTTGGCTCTCTGTTTGATGCACTATTTTTCTTTTTTTTCCTTTCATTTGTGGCTTCATTCTTTTTTAGCATGCAATGTGAATGTGAAGGATAAGCACCGACCGCTGTTCATCAGTTATTTCCTGATTGATGCTCACTTCTTACCTTCTTTAGCTCTTCTTGATCAGTTCGTAAGTCTTGCAGAGATACCTCAGTTTTTGTACAATGCTGGATTTTGCCGCGAGGAGAAAGTTATTGGCATTACTCAGCCTCGACGAGTTGCTGCTGTTACTGTTGCAAAACGTGTAGCTGAAGAATGTAATGTTGAGTTAGGCCAAAAGGTCGGGTATTCCATTAGATTTGAGGATGTTACATCCAGCTCCACAAGGATTAAGTACATGACAGATGGTTTGCTTCTTAGGTTAGTGTATTGTTATAATTGAGGATTGTACCGATCTCCATATTTCTACTTAACATTGATTCATGCAATACTATTTATGGACAAATTCTATTGCTGGATGCAACCATCATAAAGGATTCTTTGTAGCTTTAAGAGAAACTCATATGTTGGTCACAGTAAGCATCGTGATTTTTACCATTAATAAAATTTCTTGAAGCATTATGGTTTGCCCAATAGCATGCATGCAGTTCCTCATTCTTGATTTAAGGGTGAGAACTCTCAGGATTATCATATCTTATTTCCTTTGAAATGAAAATTCTCGGATGGGAATGCTACAATTAAAAGCAGACTGTGAAATATCTAAAATACCCTTCAATTATTTGTAATTGATAATTTGATATAAGTTTGCTCTTTATTCCATGATGTCTTTTGAAAGTTGACTTGATTGCTTATTTTGAACAATATCTTGGTTATACATGTTGCAATGAACTCTTTAAAAATAATCACAAAAGTTCATGATCATGCAATTATTTGATTCTGATTCTGCATTTTTTTAAGAGTTTGAGCTTAATTTCTGTGGACAAATAATGTTTATAATGTATATACAGGGAAGCATTGTTGGATCCCTTATTGTCGAGATATAGTATTATCATTGTTGATGAAGCTCATGAAAGAACAGTTCACACCGATGTGCTACTTGGGTTGTTGAAAAAAGTGCAACTCGCAAGGTCTCATCCTCCTATGCAGCATAGTTCTATTAAGGAAAATGATGATGACAAAGGAGAGAAAGCTCACAGCTTGACTTCACTTAAGGCATGCCAAAGCACAAAATTTACTTCTTTGAAATTGATCATTATGTCTGCCAGCTTGGACGCAAAGTGTTTCTCTGAGTACTTTGATGGTGCAAGAGCTGTTCATATTCATGGGCGCCAATACCCTGTAGAAGTCCTTTATACTTACCAACCTGAGCCAGATTACTTGGATGCTACCTTGATTACCATTTTTCAGGTAGAAATTATGTTTTTTCTTAGCATTATTTGCGTTCTTTGATGCTTCTTACATCATGCAGTAATTTCCTTTGACCTAAATAGGGAAGGTCTAGGATATTCATGTGCAAATTCAATTTTTGGAGCACAAGCTCTGGAATCTCCTGTTTCACTGCATACAGTTATTTGGTTCTGTTACTTTCCATTTTTGTTAATGAAAAATACTATTCTGAAATGTAATATGGATCTCAGAAATCCTCTACATTTGTTAGATACATTTGGAGGAAGCATTTGGAGATATTCTTGCATTTTTAACTGGTCAAGAAGAGATCGAATCTGTTGAAAGACTCGTTCTTGAACGCATTAAACAACTACCTGAAAGCAACCAAAATCTTCTAATTGTCCCTATTTATGCGTCACTTCCTTCAGAGCAGCAAATGTATGCCTTCAAGCCAGCACCATCTGGTTTTCGCAAGGTAACTCTGGCAATCTCCTTTTGTTGGCGTATGTGCCTTAACATTGTAAATAATCACTGTCTTAATATATATATATATATATATATTCTAGCTGAAAGAACATTGTTATGTACAATTTAACATCATGAAAATAATGCCAATCTTATAATATGTGCATTTTTCTTAAATCTTCGTTCCTAATTCTCCCTTTGTCTTTTTTCTTCTTTCTTATTGTCATTCTTCCTTGATTTCTCTGCTGAATAGGAAAAGTGCTATGAGTTTTTTCATTTACCTTTTCTTAGTGACTTGCATGTGAGAACACATTTTCAACGAAAATTTCAAATTAAAAGTGATTTAAAAGAATTGTCTCTTATCAAATTAAGGCTCCCTTATTGTCACCTTCAGTTTGCAAATTGTTTGCACTTGCATCCTATAATTTAAGAAATATTACTTTTTCCCTTATTATTTTATTGAATGGTTTCACTTTTGCCTTACATTATTTTAGTCTTTGATAAAAGTAGTCATAGTAATTGGGCTAATAGGGACATATTGAAATGGTTAAATTAGCTATGGAGGGCAAAGTGATAGTTTTTATCCCTACCGGTAAATTGGAGAACCTTGCAAACTACATGACGACGAGTGAAATTACCCTAGATTTTCCCCCAAATTATGTGACATGAAATAAAGGTATTACTAATTGGTAGCATCAAATCACAATATTAGTCTTTATTACAGGAGGTGTAAAGTAGTGTGTTGTACTCAGACTTACGCATATGGGTTAGCAAAAGAACCTAGAAGCTCAAGCCTAATTCAAAATTCACTCAAACATTCACTTTTTTTTGGTGTGGGTGGGATTTTGAGTTTTCAGTATTTCTTTATTTTGAATTTAGCCAAATGTTGAGTTTTGTGTTTAAAGCCTCAAAACTAAAAAATTTAAAAAATTTCTTTAACAATTCAAACCTTTTTTAACAACTTATAAATCTCGGAAAACCCTAAGCTCCAAGACCTAACCTTTCAAAACCTTACAATCCAACTTAAAAATTCAATCATGTTTAAATGGTGAATAATATAATAAATATGAAGAACCACGAAATTGAACTTGAAGGTTTTAGAGTCTAGGTTCTATTTGGATTTTTTTATATTGGTCAAATATAGGAGTAGACCATAAAAGCCTTGTCACCTGTCCCTGCCCATATTGTACATTGACATAAAACCGTTTGTTTTGTATTGATCGGCACCAGTCGTCATGTGACGATCAAACAAAGGTATCAACAGACACTGGAAGCAAGATATTTGCTGCTTCCTTTATTTTCCCTGAAGCTATGGTGAAAGCTATCATGCTGCTCGCTCTGTCTCCTGACATTATTATGAAAGTTAATTTCAACATGCAATGCATCTATAACTAGTCAATGTATCAAGTTAAGTTGTGCACTTATTGACCTTTCCCCTAATGGTTTATGCTTATGAACTGTAGGATCATAATTCAGTGGTCACTACTGTGATACTTAGCTATGTTCCCGGTCTTTATTGGTCATATTATTTACAGACATGAAGGCCCAGCTTTTGATCTGCAGTTATTAGTCTTTAACATTGAAATTTATGCTGATAATTTGGATCATTTTAACCATCAATTGATGTCATACTAACATTTTTCTTCATGGATTGCGTAGGTAATTCTTGCCACAAATATTGCCGAAACATCTGTAACAATTCCTGGTATCAAGTATGTTATAGATCCTGGATTGGTGAAGGCTCGTTCCTACAATCCAGTGACAGGTATGGAGTCATTGATTATCGTTCCAACCTCCAAAGCACAGGCTCTTCAAAGGAGGTAAGATGTGTCAGTTTTATTATTGTTGTGTTGTTAAGCCCCAAATTATTAGAGTAAGACTACTTTTGAGGCTTGGATTTTTCAACATTTATGTTTCAGATATAGGACTATTTTTTTCGTATTAAGTAATAACACCAGTTGTCTCTCAAACCCCAGTAGAATTTTAGAACTTAATTTTACAAAGGGATACTTTGTTCTTTGATAGAGTCAGATTCACTGAAATATTGTTATCCTTTCTTTCTTGATGATTACTCAAGAAATAATTTGAAAATATATTCTTATTGAAACTAAGAATGAATTTTCAGTTATAGTGAAAAGGCTTGGATGGAGCGTTAGACATGCTGATAATGCTAATATTTCATACTGCTTGATGAAACATGATGGAATCCATGTCTTATGCAGTGGCCGTGCAGGACGGGAGGGGCCTGGAAAATGCTTTAGATTGTATCCAGAGACTGAGTTCAATAAACTCGTAGATTCCACAGTTCCTGAAATCAAAAGATGTAACCTGTCAAATGTTGTTCTGCAGCTCAAAGCCCTTGGTGTTGATGATATCATTGGTTTTGATTTTATGGAAAAACCTTCAAGGTGAACTTCATAGTTGTGGTAATGTTGACAAGGCACGATACATTGCATAACAAGAGTTTTGTTATTTATATCTATAGTCTCCTCATTTGATTTTATTGTGAAGTCTAGAGTGATTGGTTTGTTTGACGAATAATATATGAAATTCGACTAATTTTCTCTAAATGGTTGGTAATAGTATTCATGTTCATTTATTTCTTTCATCTTCATATTAATTTTTCTGATAGTTATATGTTTTTTTGTGATCTTTTTGAGTTTGATCAAATTAATTATCCAAAACATAAGAAACATTATGATACAATTGTAATGCAAGATTTGTAATGCAAGATATATCAAGTAGTTTACTGTATCCTTTTCTTTTTCATGCTATGATGAATGTTGGCAGGATTTCTGGAAGTTTCCTTTCATTTTATATTTTGTGATGGATAATTGAAAATATAACAAATTGTCATAAAAGTTACCTTTTGTTGATGTATAATTACAACTTGTGTCAGGATGGCTATAGTGAAATCTTTGGAGCAGCTATTTCTACTTGGGGCTTTGAATGATGATTACAAGCTCTCAAGTCCAGTTGGGCATCAGATGTCACGGCTACCTTTGGATCCTATGTATTCAAAGTCACTTATCTTGGCTGCAGAGTTCAAATGCTTGGAAGAAATGCTGATAGTTGTTGCTATGCTCTCGGTAGAATCTATATTTTACTTTCCTCGTGAAAAATTGGAAGAGGTAATCCTTCCCGCATTCGTTAACAAATTGATCAAGCCTCCTTTTCTTGCTGTTTGAGTCCTAACACCACCTTTTCTCTTTAAAGTGCTACAACACACCCGTTACTATCAATTATTTTGATATATTTAACTAACTACCTATCTGTGTGCCAATGAGAATTCTTCATTTATTCTCTCTTACATTCAATAAAGGTATGATTTCTTTTCGATTCAAAGAAACAGGTTAAATAATGATCAAGGAAACATGTGCTAGAATTTTGTGGATTGTTCATAATTCATATCACATCTTTGTAAGGGCCTATGATATTTAAAATTTTGGTGTCAGATTAATATGACTGTTGACGAGTAATTTTTTTCAATGGTACTCTGAATATTGATTATTTTGTATAGCTAGCTCATTTTCATTTTCATTCATAAATGGTTAGGGTTAGATTTCATGGTTGTTTTGCGAGGTCACAGTGCTGTAATAATATTCAATGTTGGATCGGTGGGATGGTAGAGTAGACAGGCAAGGCAGCATGCCAGTATGATCTCCCTTGGTGTTGTATAGAAAAGTAGCTGATATTGTTTTGGTAATTCAAACTTTGACATCTGAAGCATAAAGTAGCTCTTTCCTCTCTCTTGCCAAGCATCCCGTGTGATTCAATGGTGTCTTGTTTTTTTTTTTTTAACGTTTCTGCACTATTTTGCTCCTTGAATAGTCCTCCACTGTGCATAGGAGTAGGTTTATCAGTTTATGCATATAATATGATGATTGACATTTATTCCCCATTGTTAAATTACTTTGAATAATGCTCTTATTACATAAGCATCTTTCTTTTTGCCTTTACAATTCCATAACAATTCTACACTTATTATATCAATTTTCTTCTTTGGTATATATAATTTTGAATATTTTTTTAATAAATACATTCCTATATGATACTTGCTTAGTCTTTATGATGTAAAGTGAACTGTGCATTTCATTGTCTTTTTGCATAATGCTTAGGCAAGAGCTGCTAGAAAAAGTTTTTCAAGCCCTGAAGGGGACCATATAACCTTGGTCAATGTATATCGCGCATCAGCAGAATTCTTGAAGAAAATTAAAGTCACAAATGCTAGAGTGAAAGCAGTGGAGAAAAAGTTGAATAAATGGTGCAGGGAGAACTTTATCAATTACAGATCTCTAAAACATGCACGAGACATTCATAGGTTGGTTACTCATTAGTAATGTTAAAGATGCTACAGTTGCCTTTTAATGCATTATAGATACTAATATATTTTTTAAAATTTTTAGGTTTTAGTCAAATTACACAACTGATGCATAAATTTCTCTTGGTTTTTAGTTTTTTAATATTAAAATAGGATTTTTATTTTTTAAAAGAACAATATTGTTTGTTAATTATTATTATATAGTAAATTTTTTAAATAATTTTATTGATGTAGAGAGAGGAGGGACTATAAAAAATCTTTTTATTTTTTGAACAAATAATACCAACACATTATTTTATATTTGAGACGGCAGAATATTAATTTTGAAATAAAATGATAAATTTTTTTTTTGTTAGTCAAAACTAATACAATTGTATTGAACCATCTAATCAACAAATAAGCGAAAGTTTGTGTAGTTTGAAATAGAAAAATGGACAACAAGTTAAAATGAGAGTAAAACTTGGCCATCATTTAACAACTTACAATTATATTTTTATACACTGCGGATATCCATGAATCTATGTTCTAAGTTAATTGCACTAAGTTCAAGTTTATGCTACTAGATTATCTGATTCCTAGGTCAAGTAGATCACTTGCTAGAAACTTTTTAGTTCTAAATCCTGGTGGATGACTGTTTTCATATTTTGTTATTGCAGTCAAGTTGAGGGTCACGTCCAGCAGATGGGCTTCACTCTATCATCTTGTGGAGATGATATGCTTCAGTTTCGCAGATGCCTTGCTGCCTCATTTTTCCTTAATGCTGCCGTGAAACAGCTAGACCAATCATATAGGTCAGGAGCCGTACCCTTACGAGTTTTTGAGTCTCAACATTAAAAATTAAATATTTTGGTAACTAAGTGAACAAAAAATATAGGATACACTTACTGTTTCCAAACAATATCCTCAATCATATTAGAAGGTTATTTATACGCTGAAACATTAGGAGCTTGATTTGATTAGTTTTTCGAGGTGGATACTAGCATTGGTCTTCCATGCAGTAAAGCTAATTACCTAATCTTTTATTTGATGTGGAACTAGCTGTATATGTTGATATTCTTCTCATAGAAAGTATATTGATCATAGCATGACTGTTAAAAGATATCTTGAGAATAAGTTTGCCGTTAATGGTTTTAGAAAAGCCATGTTACCTTTTAGGGATTGAAATTGTAGCAACTTTTAACTGACTTATTTTTGTCTAAAACGGAAGTATGCCATAGACTTCCTAAATGCCTAGATTTCTTAGGTATAATATTAATGCTCTCATCCTCCCTCTTAATGAGTTATACTCTTGTTGCATCTCATGTAGAACCACCTCTATTGTTGTACTATGTTGGGATCAATAAATGTGCAGAAACAACATAGCGACAGATACACATTTCATGTCATATAAGGTCCCAACTTTTTACGAGGTTTGGTTTTAGATGCACTGAGCTTATGGCTATATTTTGTGTTTATTTGGTTGCAATTTAACAGCTATTAGCTTAGTATTTTATGAGAGATCTAAGTATATTGAAGTTTACTGTGACTTTGTTAGATGCCAAATAAATAATGATGTAAAAAAAAAAGTTTGCACATCTTTAACAACTTTAGAAGATTAACTTTGCAAATATTTTCACTACATACACTTGCCTTGGGTCTGTCTATTAGTCTTCATATCAAGTTAGACATATCAAGTATTTTAGTCTCACATTACTTGGATTACTATATGTGTCACATTACTTTAGACCCTATGTAGAATATGTAGTTGGTTATATATGTCGTTTTTTAATGGTAACAGTTATCACAAAATCTAACATTCTAAATTGATTAAAAATTGGCTTTATGTTGACAGCTTCGCCTTTGTTTATGTTTTAAGCCGACTTTGTTGTACGCTGTGTTGTTGCAGAGCTTTAGCTAGTGGTCAGACCGTACAGGTGCATCCTTCCTCAGTATTGCACCGCACAAAGGCAGACTGCATCATCTTTAATGAGCTGGTCCGAACAAATCACAACTATGTGCGCAATATCACTAGAGTGGACCCATTGTGGCTGCCGGAACTTGCGCCACAGTACTATGCAGCTGGTAGTTAGCCTTACAATAATTAATTTACTGATCATCGATCGTACTGCTGCTGCTGATAATTATGCAGGTTTCTTAACATAATGGATTTAGGTTTCTTAACATAATGGATTTGACCATGCGTTCAAGCCTCTTTGCCTGTAAAGTCTTATGTTGCAGTGTTGTGGCTTGGAAATGGTGAGCATCCATCTACTTATATTTTTTTGCGCACAGCTAGATCAAGAGAATTCAATTTATTGTCTCTTGGAACTCACGTTCCAATTGTGTATAAAAGCAAGCTGGTTTTTTTTTTCCAGAAAAAAGGATTTGTAACTTACAATTGTAATTTGTATATTTAATGAAAATTGTTTGTAGTTTTTTTTCTCACTAAGTTCGCACCAGAACTGGTGGTTTAATTTTGATGAATTAATTAGAACTCTCAACCAATTGCTAGAATGCTCTTAGTCGTTAAGATTTTGACCGTATTGTGCTAGTATTACCAATGTCTGTGTCGAATGCACATGGAAAAAAACAGTTGTCTCATCCCTATTACTTCTGCTTCAATTTTGTTCGTATTGATTCTGATTTCGCCACTGAAAATGTTGAAGCGGTTTGCACTTCTCTTTTCTCATCACCTTGCAAAATGAACTATAAATATAAACATCTATCATCTTCTGCTTCAAACGTTCATAAACTTACTATGACGGCACCCTACATCACTTATAAAATTGTTTGAATTACTCTATGAATCAACCGATGGGAACTGACACGTGAGAAGCAAATCTTCTCAAATGGGAAAAGAGCACTCATTAAAATTATCTTTTACTTATTCGAGGGACTTGTGAGCATAATTAAGCGCCTCTATCTCTTCCTACGGTACATTCTGCTTGTTAGGACATTGTAATGCACAGAGGGTGTGAAACTATTAACATGCAACTACAACTAAAAACACAGACAAGATAAAAATACGCATCTAATAATAGAACATTATATGTTTTCCTTAAACGATCCTAGGCACCGGCTGGAACAAACTTAAATATCAGAGAAACTTGTTGTCTCCTTACTTTAATTAAACATGTCAAGGGCTATTCAGTCTAGCGGTCCAGGCAAATATTCAAAACCAAAAAAAAAAAAGAAAAAAAAAAAAAAACTTTGAAGCTCTTTAAATTCCTGCTCTGCCACTCTCTCAGCCTCGAAAAAAATTTCGCAAATGAAAGCAGGTGAGCCGAAAGGTGGCCAACGGGCCGGCCCGCGGCCCGCACGGCCCAGCATGACACGGGCCGGGCCGTGCCCGGCCCGTGGCCCGGCTCGGGTCGTGCTGGGCCGAGGGTTCGCGGCCCGTGGGCCGGGCCGGGCACGGCACGCGGGCCGGCACAGGCACGACACGGATCGTTTGGGCGGCAACGTTCAAAAATTTGAATTTAGCATGCGTTTTTACCCAAATAGCCCTATAACGGTTTGAAAAAATTTAAAAGTTAGGGATATAATTGTCTTTATGTTATAAAATTACCATTTTAGCCCATTTTAATAATTAAAAATAGGGGATAAATATGTAAATTTATACCCAATTCATCCATATAAATTGACCCCCCAACCCTCTCATTTCTTCACACAAGTTTTCAATTAACTTTGGATTAATTTCTCATTCTCTCTTAATACTCTCTTAATCTCTTTTCTAAGTCCTGAGTTTCAATTAGCCATCAAGATTTCAAAGCTCCCTCGGTCTAGTCACGTGGAGAAGATCAAGTAAGTAGTAAATTAATTTATTTTTAGTCTTTTATAATGTAATTATACTTAAATTTAAATTATTCTAATATAATTTTTTTTTCATAATTATGTTTAAGTTAAGGTTGTTGAAGGCTGAAACCTCAACTTCTTAGTTCTTACTAAGCGATCTTCAAACACATGATAAGGTAATTTTTTAATGTATAATTTATTATTAGTAAGTATTTAATCTTATTTTATAAATTTTTTTGGCCAACTTTTAATATTATATGTAAAATTAATGGCGGGATTTAACAATACATGAGATCTTTTGCCATGAGAGCTTGAGGCATTAGAGCAGGAGCTAATGAGGACAACTAACTCCGTTATGCCACCCGATCAAGATCAAGATGCCAACCCTCCACCTTACGACCCAAATTAACAACAGCAAGATCATGTTGAATTTGAGCCTACTAACACTATGCAGGGAGAGGAGGGATACAGTGCAAACCCTCACGAGTCTACTATGTCGGGCTCAAGAAAACACACGAGCGACGTTTGGAAGAGCTTCGATGTGGTGATGATTAACGGCGAAGAAAAAGCCAGCTGCAAGAAGTGCAAAAAAGTCATGACTTGCAAATCATCGGGTGGAACTGGTCATTTGACTCACCACATCAAAAGCCATCAAACTCAAATCGATCGTGCACAGGCTACTCTCAATCTTTCCTCTAGTTCTTTTGAAGTTTTTAATTATTCTACTGAAGTTCTTAGAAAAGAATTAGCTAAATTTATTGTTTGGGATGAACAACCATTTTCTTTAGCAGAAAATTATAAATTTGAAAAATTTATACATAAATCACTACAACCTAAATATAAAAAAGTAAGTAGACAAACCATGCGTAGAGATGCTATAAAAATTTTTTCTGAATATAAAAATAATCTTTTACAAGCTTTAATTACATTAACTTCTTGTATTTCTTTAACATCTGATATTTGGACCAGTAATCATTCTGATCAGTCATACATGTGTATTACGACACATTGGATAAATAGTGAATTTTTTATACAAAAAAAAATTATTGCATTTAAAATTTTTGAATATCCTCATACTGCAAATGCTATAGTTAGACAATTTCATAGCATTTTACATTCATATAATATAATTAATAAAAATTTTTCAAGTAGTTTTGATAATGCAAGTAATAATGATAGTGCAATTGATAAATTAAAAAGATTGTTAAATCCAATATTTAATGGTGCTTTTTTTCATATACGATGTGCATGCCATATTCTAAACTTATGTGTTCAAGATGGAATAAGAGAAGTAGATGAACATGTAACTAAATTAAGAAATGCTGTTAGATTTGTTACTTCTTCTACTTCTAGAAATCAAGATTTTAGACAAATATGTAAATCTTATGGTTTGTCATATAAAAAATTTAAACTTGATATTAAAACACGATGGAATTCTACTTATGATATGCTAATATGTTTTCCATTTAAGGATCCTCTTACATTATTTTATAATGAAAGAATGCCTAATGAAAATATTGAAGAAAATGATTGGGATAAAGCAAAGTTATTACATAATATTTTAGAAATTTTTTATAATGCTAGTACTCATTTATCTGGTGTTTATTATCCTACATCATGTTTAATTTTAGAACATTTAGTTTTAATTAGTGAAATTTTTTCTCAATATAGACATGATGAAAATGTTTTTCAAGTAATTTTTAAAATAGAAACAAAATTTAAAAAATATATCTCCTTTATATTGTTTAGCTTCAATTATGGATCCTAGATTAAAATTAGAAGTTGTTCATATTTTATTAGATGAATATTATAAAAATATGGAACTTGAAGGAGTAGATGAGAAAAAAAATAAAGTTTCTACCTTATTAGATGAAATGTATAATGTTTATAATTTAAAATTTGGAAATACAATGAATCCAATATCCTCTCAAACTAATGTATCTACTAGTAGTAAAAATATTACAAGAAGAATACACACAATTTTAAATAGAAAAGAAACATCAACAAGTCAATCTAGTAATTTTAATGAATTAACATTTTTTTTAGAAAATAATCATACATCTTTACTCACAGAAGAACAAATAGATAATTTTGATATTTTATCATGGTGGAGATCACAAGGAAAATCATATCCTGTGGTTTCTGCCATAGCACGTGATCTACTAACTCCTCCGGTGTCTACTGTAGTATCGGAGTCTTGTTTTAGTGCAGGCGGCAGGGTGCTGGACGAGAAGCGAAGCCGAATGAACGAAGAAAGCGTGGAAATGTGTATTTGTCTTAAAGATTGGCTAGATGCTGAAGATCGTCTTCAAGATAAAGGTGGTCATTCAACTTCATCGGGTGATGATGAACAAAGTCCTGGAAGTGCAAGCGGAAGCAACAATAGATAAACGTTGTAATAAATAATTATAAAAAAAGTTATAAAAGAGTTGTAGAAAAAGTTGTAAAAAGAGTTGTAAAAAGAGAACTACGTAAACCTGATTCCTCCTTTGAGTGGGGTACGTAGGCAGTCTGTAATGGGTCCGGTCTAAAATATATAAAATTTTAATATTTTTTTAAAAATTTGTGCAATATACGTTCTCAATTTCTCAATTTTTTTTTATTTTTTCATATTTTATATATTTTAATTAAGTAATAATTTACTTATTAAATTAATTTATTTTTTTAAATTTGGCACGCAGGCGTGGGTCAACTTTGGCCCATGGGCCACAATCGGGACGGGCCAAACACGGCCCGCGTTTCTCATTTGGCCCGTTGGGCCGTATTTGGCCCGCATGCCGAAGTCAGCCCGCATGCCGGATCTAGCCCGCGTGCCGGATCCGTGCTCACTCTCCGACAGAACCGTGCTTGTGCCGGCACGCCTAATCGGACTGCGGGCCGTGCCGGGCCCAACAAATTTTCCATCGTGCCATGCCCGGCAGGGCACGATTTGAAACATGGGCCACCTCAGGCCCACCTACTTTCCACCGACCTCATTTATAATGAAGAATGCATGTCATCAATATTTGAATCCTTTTTTGCATGCAATCTCTTTTTTTTTTTTGTTCTCAAATGCAATCTCCTTCTAGGTATCCTGCTTATCCCACTCATCAAAACCTGACAATCCACACCAGCAGGGACACACAGAGAGAGAGAGAGATGGGATTGATCGCAGAGGAGGTGAGGGCCAAGGCCGAGGTGTACTACGGCGACGAGATGGGGCAGGAGAAGACGAAGCTCCTGCTGCAGGAAGTGTGCCTGCCATCCGGCCTCCTCCCCCTGCGTGATATCATCGAGTGCGGCTACGTGAAGGAGACCGGCTTCGTCTGGCTCAAGCAGAGGAACAAGATCGAGCACCTCTTCCACCAGATCGGGCGGAAGGTCTCCTACGCATCGGAGATCACCGCCTACGTGGAGAAGTCCCGAATCAAGAAACTCACCGGCGTGAAGGCCAAGGAGCTGCTGCTCTGGCTCTCGCTCGAGGACATCGTCGCCGACGAGTCGCCCGCCGGTAAGGTCACCTTCAAGACTGCGTCCGGGCTCTTCAAGACCTTCCCCAGGTCGGCCTTCGAGAAAGATCAGTAAAAAGAGAAGAAGAAAGTGGAGGCGCCGCCGGCAGACACTAAACTGAGCTGATTTCCTCGTGTTAAGGATGTAGTAGAAGAATAAGATTTGTCAAGCATTCCCACCACTTTTAATTACTCATTTTCACTCTCCATTTTCGAGTTCTAAGAAATTTCTTTTTCTTCCTCTTGCTCAGATGCTTTTTTGTGAACCAGTGCCTTTTCTTTTATTAAAGCAATGCTTTCGCGCTGTCTCCAACCTACATATACACAAATGATACAGCAACTTAATTCGTAAAAGAAACATTTTTTCAGATATTACACTTTGAAACTATATATATATACAAACACAAGCATATATGCACTCTTTATTGCTGCAGTACCATTATCTATTTAAATTTGTTCGATAGAGCTAAGATTTTCTTCAACTTTACAAGAAATTTTTAGTTACACCGAAATTTTTTTTATAAAGAATCAAGTGAAGAGAAAGGGCTTTAACCTTTTGCTAGCCTCTCAAGGGCAGCAGGTTGGAGAACTATGTCTTCCGCTTCTGCTTGCAATTTTTTAGATGAAAACGGTCTGATGATAAATCTCCAAGAGCTAGACAAAGGGTCATGTAAACCATTCATTTCATAATGGCCAAATCGCCAGTCCCTTTGGATGTATGGACGCTGAATAGGTTGATCTAGACCTCATGTTGTATGATGCAATATTAATTAGGGTAGATCAAGTGAAATTGTGCATGAACATCATGATCTATAAAGGACATTGGAAGTCTAAAATTATCATACTAGCTACTCAAAGTCTCGAATCAACAACAATGATTGCAGCGGAAAATGGTAAGGATAGTGCAGCTCTAGCTATAGCAGCAATCCGATTAAAAAGAATGAGAAGCCGTATAAGTAAGAGGAGACTTAGGTTTTCAATTTGCATCCTGATATTATTTGAGTGACATGCAAGGGGGGATATTAAGACTATGTTCAGTTGGATGAATTTCACGATGGAAAGGATAGAAAGTGCAATAAATCTAAATGGAAAGCCATCTAGGTTCATTGCACTTTCCATCCTTTCCATCATGGAATCTATCCAACTGAACATGGCCTAAGAGACACTAATATCATCCAATAAAGAAGCCATGATTTGAGTTTTTAATCATACAGTATCAATAAAATCTCCAGTTTCATTTCCCTTTTCCAAACCCAATTTCATCAGCTAAACTTTAGCAAGTATATGATCTTTTGCATCTTTAGTTCATATCATACCAAAAGCAACTCCTTGTCATGGATTTAAAACTCAGGTTCGAAACCGACCGTACCGGCAGATTTGTACCGATCCGGTGGTCCTTGTCATGGAGCATCGAGCGGAAGGGGGCAGCAGGCGTGGAAGGCGGCAACAGGCGACGGATGCTTCAATCCTGCCATCGGAAGCTTCGATTGAACAGCAGAAGCTTCCGTTGGCCTTCCGCCGCCTGCTGTCGTCCACGCTGCCTTCCTTTAATGCTTGCGCTGCCGTTGTCCACTACCGTTGGTACGCCGGGTACTGTACCGGTTCGGTGGTTCGCCGGACCGGCTTTTTGAACCATACTCTTTGTTAGTATTCAATCATACCTACGACTTCTCTAGAATTCTTATTTGTTACCATATATCTCAAATATTCTCTTAATGTTTCTAGTTCTATTAGCGTTGGCTACAGCCAATTCCATTTTATGTCAGATGGAGAAACTGGTCTAGAGGTTTAAACATGTACCAACTCAAATCTAGCTATTATACTTCCCCCGATTGAATTTAAACAAATTTTGAAATGAAGGAAGATGATATCTTCTATTGACTGTGCCCTCTAGGGGCTATCTGTTTTGACCGAGCCACTTAAGGAGCATGCATGACGCATAAATGAACAATTCATATCTTGTAGTCCAACTACCTAAACTATCATCACAAAACTTATAGATTGCTAGTCAAGTCCACCTATGGCCTAAACTTCATTTGATTGGCTCACTTTTAAACTAGAACGAAATAGGAAAAGTCCTTTACAACTTTAACCAAATGAATTCTGTAACCCTGTAACCAACATACAACACTAACTTTAGAGGAATCATGGTGGTTGAAAGCCAATAATCAAATTGTCCACAGCTCTGGTTCAAAATGCATTGTCTAGGGGAACCACAAAGATTGTGAGTTTGATTGCATAGGTTGTGTTCCGGGATCCCATTACTGAACAAGTGAAACTCCTAAGGTAAATAATCATCTCTGCATCTGTTTGTACATGTTATTGATTTACAAACTCTAAACTTACTGTCAAATAGAAGTTGGAACTGAATGCAATGACAGAAAACATTAAGATAACTAAGCAAAATTTCATTTACTTACCAGCATACATAAGTCCATGCTTGTTAACTGCTCGGTAAAATGGTCGTGTTCTCTTTTGTTGGGCAGCTGTCTGGAGTTCCTTCCAGGCATGCGTTCTATCCACATTTGTCACTTGGCTTGTTTTCACCACCTGAATTGAACACATCCTAACAAAGTGAAGTTTGAAAGAGAAACAAAGGAGAAAAGGCGCGTGGAAGAGAAGGGGATCTAAGTTATGAGATAAAATCTACCGATTACAGGTTAATTCCAGTAAAAGAATAGGGATTTCTCAGTTACTCAATAGCTAATACATGGCACAAGCATATACAAATTGTAATTATAAAGGAAAATAGTATTGAAACACTTTCAACAAAGCAGAATGTGAAGTCCAGATTTTGTTCATTTCGTCGGAATAGTGAGAAGCAATTGAACATAAATATAGAAAAGTTGATACTCATTATAGATATAAAAGACTTCTCATGAGAACAAGTTTGATTAAAAAAAATTATACTTCCACAACTTATGTGGTCGAATTTATACTTGGCACCAGCATTGTAGTAAAACAAGGACCAGAAGAAAATAGAAACAAAGTTACAAAAACAGAAGTGTAGAAATTATGAAGAAGATTCAATCCCAATATCTTTCACCTGTGTAAACAGATTATATGATGGACGAGGATTACGTGCAAGGTTATTTTCACGGTCAACTGCAACAAGCCCAAATTTGGGACCATATCCATCAGCCCACTCCCAATTATCTGAAGTTGTCCAGAACAAATAACCAAGCACACGTACACCCTATAAAAGTATACTTATATCTGTAAGACAAATAATAATTTATTCATCAGTAAAGTAAATTAAAAGCATGATATGTGTTAGGCCATTGGGCCTGAATTTGGGCGCAGCCCAAATAGCACCCAGCCCATCTTACTATAGCCAACCGGGTTGCGAATTAGCGGATCGGACCGGGCGCCGCCCGGATCCGGATCCCAAAAGTCACCCAACGGGCGACTCATGCGTTGCGTAGCGTGCACGCGAATGCTGAGGCGGCATGGGTCGATGCGACGGGGCTGCCTCGGCTGCTGTGCGAAGGTGGGTGGGCTGCGCAGCGAAGAAAAGAGGACGTCGTCCTCATTACGGCTGGAGGAGAAAAAAATCGAACTCGAATGCTGTTTCTTCTTCGTCTCCTCCGGCGACCCTCGTCTCTCGTCGGACGTTCGTTGGCGAACTGTCCTTGGTGTTCCGGTGGTGTGGGAGGGTGGTGGAACGCCGCGGCCAGCTTCATCCCTCTTCGCGTCTTCTCCGACTTTGTTGCCGTCGCCGCCTTCGTCTCCTTCGCCGGCGTTGCTCAAACCGCCTTGGAAGGCGCTACTGCTACCTCTTCACTGACTGGAAGGAGCCGGCAGCCATGTGATCGCCGAGGTATGCTCTCGCCGTCACCGGCGTCTTCCTCGGTCTTCGTCCCGACCTTTCGTTCTGGTCCGGCGACGCCGCCCCTCCTTTTTGCTCTTCTACGCTGCATGCATGGTTTGGCCATGGTTCCGTGCTCCTCTGGCGAGCCCTCCCCTTTCCATCCGACTGTCGGCCCGCCTGCGTGCGGGAACTTCCGGAGCCGGCGCTCGCCCGTGTGCGGACGAGTTCTCCAGCTTGCGTCTCGCCTCCTGCACGCGGTATCTTCTCCTCCCCCCTCTGGTGAAGTAGCGAGCAGGCAAGATCTGGTCGGCGTGCAGCTTGGGAGCAACGTCAGCCTCCCCTTTGCTCCGACATCGGCTGAACGTCTTGGTGTAGGCAGCAACCTCATTCATTGTCACGGGATCGGAGCTGCTTCCCGTTCGTCATCTCTCCGTCTTCTTCCAGTGAAGCCGCAGCGGGTGGGTTGGGCCGCCCTCTCCTTCTGGCGGAGTGGCAGTAGGGTGGCCAATGCCACCCCCTTCCTCAGCTTTGCTTGCCATTTGAGCTCGCCTTAGTGCGAGCGTTGCTTCATCAGGCCGGTATGACCGGCCTGCTTGGTTGCCTACGGGCGACCCTCCTCTCCGGCCGTTCTCGCATACGCACGAGAGGGACGAGGCCGTAAGCCTTCGTTACCTACAAGTGACGTTGCTTATAGAGCGTCGTCCGGCCTCTTCGCCGGCGTGCAAGTGGGGAGCCGGCTGGGTTCTTTCCGTCACCGGCGTGCGACGCCGTATAAACGACTGTCCATGATCGCCGGGTGTCGGCTTGATCCACGGACAACTGAGTACTACTATTGTGGACCCCGTTCGACGTGGTCGGTTATGGGTGCATCTCTTGAGGGTTCGGGTGAACCCGGTTCGACTCAGCGATACTGGTTCTCGGTAAATCACGAGCGTTGTTCCGGTTGCGTTGGAATGACAGCGATCCGTGTTGAGTCCATAGTCGGGCTAGAAGTCGGTTCGAGGAATCGACTCCGCCAGTCACGCCCAATCCAGCGGTTTCGACCGTTGTGATATATTTGGACTCGAGTCAAGCGTTGACTCACGAGTAAAATAATTAAAAAAATATTACCGTAAACAAGGGCGTGACAATATATGGAAAACCATAAGAATGGCTTCGTATATAGCCAAAAGATGCTCTAGTATATATGGCCGTCTGATCAGATCAGTTTCATCTAAAACTCCATTTTCAGTAATAATGAAAAGCACAATAAGGTGTTTGTATCTCTCATGGAATTGGAGGAGAATTCGGTATAAGCCGTTAGGATAAACTCCACGGCCAGTATTCATCATCGTCCACCAACTTTAAACTAGGTCCTGAAATTACTTCCTGGAAAAGTGAAAATTTTAATTGTCCATGACCTTCTTTTGGCAGCACGAAAGTAATGATGGGGCAAACCTGTGCATAATAATTTATCCCTATAAATCCGAGCTTATCACAATTGTTATCAACATAGGGAAACAAAGTGAGAGAATTAGCAAGTGCAACTGCAGCAACATCAAATAGGCCGTACGGTCGAGTAAAAGAGACATGATGTGCAATCCCAACGATGGGTTTCGTGGCATTCCTGTCGGTAAAAAAAAAGATATATTTAAACTTGTAGAGTAGAAGATTTGATGTCACAGTAATTTATATATCAGGATGAACACAAAAAATAAATTGCAAAATTAAGTCTATGCAACTTCAGTTTTGTACAACCTTTTTCCGTGGATATCATCGTAGGCCTTTAAATGTGCAACAGTCATCCAATTCATTGCTTGATTGAAAACACCAGTAGGTAAAGTAGATGTTGCTACCACGACCATGTCTAGATTTCCACCAGGCCAGGCACCAGCACAGTATGTTAACAGTGCAAATACATGAGGCTCATTAAATGTTACCCAATAGTCCACTAAATCTGATACTCGATCAACAACCAGCCTGGATAGTAGAAATTATTAGTCATTATATAATGAATTCCTGAATTTCACCAAAACAACAGGGCATCATGTCCGTGGGAGCAACACTATTTTCTACGATATGATAAATGATATTAAAGATTGTACATCTTAGTTATAAGATTGATTAGATGAGTGAAGATACATATACAAGAATTGCAACTGAAACAAAATACTGAAAAATCCATAGCAAAACATAACAAGCATAAAACTATAAAATGTGATCCTATAAAAAAAAGTAACTTCAATGCAAGAGGATTCACGGATTTACCTTGTAAAATCCATGAAATAATCAACGGTTTTCTCCACTTTCCATCCTCCATATGCTCCAGCCCACGGAGGAAGAGAGTGATGAAAGAGAGTCAGCATTACTTTCATTCCATAAGCGAACTCTTTCAATTATCCATCTATATCGCTCCAATGCTGCAAAGTTGACATAGACAAAATCTACTTACTCATGACAAAAGTGTGTAAACACTGTAAATATACTTGAATTTCAGCATGGATAGCTCCTCCTTTGCAACAACAAAGTTATTTGATTATGAAAACCCTCAAACAAGCATATATAGCCAATATAATGACACCGACAACCAGAAAGACATTGCTGGACAACTGTGGACAACTCTGACGTACCCATAATAATTTTCACTTGCTTGATGACCAATAATGGGAGTTAGCTAATTGCCTGACCATGACAAAAAGTACAAGTCTAACACAACTTACAGAGTCTTTAAGCCCCTTTGTTGGTTCTATTGGCATTATCCTTGTCCAATTTATTCCCATTTGAAAGACGCTTATACCAGTATTTTTGGCAAGCTTCAACTCAACGTCCGGATCTGACCAGAATCGCAGCCTCTCTTGCCTACAACCATGTTAATTTGTTTGATCAATCATAACTGCAATTGCCTATTCATACAGCACATCAACGAAAATAGCTGATAAGGAATTCCTTTAAGCTCTGAACAGACTATGGTCAAAATAGGTGCATTGCACTAATGTTAGTTCCACTTTGTCCTCCATTAACTTTAAGATAGTTGAACTTCATCTAATAGTTTTTTTTTAAAAAAAAAAAATCACTTTTCACCTGTTTCGTAAGTTCAAATAACGATGCATCACATGGTAATTAGGCTAATAGTTCCAGTGAACTGGTTTAGTAAAATATGTAGGAAAATGACATTATCTAATGGGGGAAAAGGGGTCCAATGTATATTTATACACAACATTCCACATTCGCAAGCATTGCACAGGAAGAGTAAACTAATCAAATTGTAGCAGAGAAGAGAGCTATGACTTGAACTCACCTAGTCAAATTGCATGATAGAAAATTGATTGGATATTTACCATTCCCGAAAGTCTAAGTGAATAGAAAGGCACAATATTTAGTTCAGCCAGTTGCCTGCAGTAAATTTTCCAGCTCGGAAGCTAATCCTAGCTATCCATCTCCTACAAGGATAGTCACTTCTAGACATGCTCTCAGGAAAATTGAACCAGCAAGATGTATCAGTCAAAATGATTATAGCAATAAGCTACTATGCAATTGAAACAAATAGTCTATGCAAGATTGCAACCGTTTTCAATTTGCATACGATACACTGATTAGATGGCAGAACAAAAACAATTTTTTGTGCAAAATGTTGTTAGACAACTAGTATGCAACTGATGTATATTTTATGAGTATACTGTTTTATAGGGAAATTCCTCCTATCAAATAGGACAGCTAGTATAAACGAACTCAAATATTTGCACTAGGTTGAAATTTCTGTAACGATGACAAGGCAAAGTATACGAACGGGTGAGGCACATTATGCCATGAAGCAACAGAGTGGTGGCATTCTGTGCTAGCAGTTGGATCTTCATCATCTGAGAACTTTTCAAAGCCTCTGATCATGGCTTCCATAGCAATCTTAAGTGGTCTTTTAGCTTCGTCTTTTAGCTTCTTCGATACCTCTCTGTTGATTTTCACCCTTAACTAAGGAACCGTGTTGAGATCCACCATCACCAGAAGCAGAAGCCAGCAAAGGATCCACAGGCTGTCGCTGAGTATCCACATTCGGACAAGGTTGTTCCTCTCCAAACTGAAGCCAAGCATCTTTAAGCCTGTCCTCAACATGAGCTGGTGCTGTAGCCAGCCCAAAGAAGAACTGGTCTATTTCCACTGAACAAACAGAGACAATCGTCAAGTTGGTGATTGGGATAAGAATTGAGGAATTAAGAAAAGAGTATTTGAACGTGTAATACAATACACTTGATTCATTTTTTTTTTTTCTCCACAAGGCTTATTGATTCCCTCATGAACCATGACTATTCATCATGGTTATTTATCGACTTGGAATAACTCCATCTTATCGTATGGGGTTATTTAGTTTCATATTTTCAGGATACCTACAAATGTCTTTCAACGTTTCGACTATGTTGGATTCCCACTTGTATTCCTATTTATATCCCTTAAATGATTCAAAAGCCACTGATTAGGGCACGTACATCTAATAAAATATTCCACCAAATCTTGGATTCAGTCGAACATAGCCCCATGGATGGGAATCAGAGTCAGATCCGACAATCGAAAAGGACTCCTCACTCCATCACCAATCCATGTTCTTCAAATGGAATTTAGGGTTACCATAACCAGATTCCATTCGCGGAACTCCGCCACAGATCAATATGCCCGGGCCGACTCAGGTAAAAAAAATAAACTAAACAACAACGAGGAAACAAATTCACCGAACCAAGCGCATGGACGAAGAGTTTTTTGAACTAGGGTATGGGACCAGAGTTATGGTTTGGGGTTACCTTCTTGAGGGAGGACGTTGAAGTCAGCGAGGACGTCGGACGACTCGTCAACAGGGGAGCGAATGGGGCGGAGGTACCTCCTGCGATAGCGAGAGAAGAAGAGGGCGTTGGCGGCGACGGCGGTGACCACCAGGACTCCGGCGAGCTTCGTGGCCGACACAATGAGCGCCGCGGGCGCCATTCCCCGGGCAGAGGCGACGAGCGGGAACGAGGCGATCAGAGAGTGGGACTACCATTGGCGGTGGATTTATCAATCTGTCCCACTAGGTAAACTTTTGGGGAGCCTCGGCAGAGAGCACGATGTGATTAGATTTCCGTGGGCCGTTCAGATGAGGAGATGTTCGGTACATCCAACGGTCAAACGAAACTCAAAACAATCAAACGCGCACCAACTGTGGAGACTCACAACGGTACCACCAACGACGAATCCCCAAGCATGTGGGACCCACAAAATTGAACGTAATCGAGCCACACTGGGGTTGAGTGGCCCACAAGTGAGCCGTGTGCCAGCGTCCAACAGCTGCTTTTGTTTTTAGGGCTAAGCATAAAATCGGTAATTTACCGAATTTATCGAAGGTAGAGATAAAATTGATTCGATAAATTTAGTAACGATAACGGTAACAATAATAAAATTAAGGATATTCGGTAAATTGGTTCGGTAATCGGTAATCGGTTTGGTAAATTTACTAATTTACCGAATATATAAGGTTTTTATTATTTTTTTGAATTATTTTTGAGCTGAGTAGTGGAGGGCCGTTGATTTTGTTTGATCGTGGAAACTTATGACTCGTGAGCAACTGAGCATCGTCCGATAACCCTAAACCCTAACGTGAACACTGAACAGTCTGAAGTCTGGAGTCTGGACGAGTGGACGACTTACTCAGTTACTCTCGTCTCTTAGTCTCTCGCAAAATCGCAGCCTCGCAGGTCGCAGCCTCCCTTCGGCTAGCCCTTTGCGCTTTCCGCCCCTTCCGCTCTTCGTGAATCGTGTCTTCGGCAACTCGTGCAGACACAGTGGTGCAGCTGGTGCTCGTCTTGTCGAGCCTTCGACACTTCGTGACCTTCGTCCCGTCCGGCCATCCGTCAAATCCGTCATCGGCTCATCGCCTTGATTTCCACGGCTTGTTGCTCCAAAGAGGTGGAAGACCTAAGCAGCTAAGCCAAGGTTCTTTTAACTGCTTTCCCATTTCGATTTCGTGATTTAGGTATTTCCTTTCCTATTTTTTTCCACTTTCGGTCTCTGGCTCTCGGTATTTCCCATTTTGATTCAAATCATTCAATTTTCTCATGCTTTTGATAAAACAGCTTGAAGCTCTTCCTTGAATTCAATCCATATTACTTATTAGGGTTTTCTCACGGCCCTTCATCTTATTCATCTAATGTAAGTTGTTTATTTCTATTTAGTACTTTAATTGTTTAGTGTTTACATAATTATATGAATATTTATATATTGTATATATAATTTAGATGCCGGAAGAAGCAAACGGAGATATACAAATGTCTCAAGGAACTCAAGTTCCTACTCCTGCACAAACTACAGCAGCTGTTTCAAAAACGAAAATCAAGTGCAAAGTCAGAAGTATGAGATCATTTTACAAGGCTTGTTGCTGAGCAAGGTAGTATTACTAGTAAATGCAAATATTGTAATGGAGAAATTCGAGCAGATCCTAAAACAAATGGCACATCTGGGTTAAGATATCACATGAAAATATGTAAGAAGCACCCATATAGCCAACAGATAGAACTTAATTTCAAGGCAGAGACCGAAAATGATAAATCATGTGGTAGTAGTATTTGGAAGTTTGATCAGGAAGCAACAAGGAGTGCATTGGCTCGAATGGTTATTCTAGATGAGTTACCATTTAGATTTGTTCACAGTGAAGGTTTTAAACATTTTGTTTATGTTGCATGCCCTAGGTTTAAAATTTCATCACGGTGGACACTTTCGCGTGATTGTTTATAATTATATATGGATGAGAAGTTAAAACTTCAAAAGCATTTTGAGAAATCATCTCAAAGAATTTCTTTAACAACAGATACATGGACATCTTTACAAAGAGTTAACTATATGTGTCTTCATAGCCCATTATATTGATGAGGAGTGGAGACTACACAAAAAAATATTGAACTTTTGCCCTATTGATGATCATAGTGGACGGGGTTTAGGAATGACTATTGAGATGTGTCTTCTTGACTAGGGTATTAACAAGGTCTTTTGAATAATAGTTGATAACGCTTCTAGTAACAATGTTGCCATTAACTATCTGAGAGAGAAAAGTATCAATTGGGGTTCTTCCATTGCAAATGGAAAATATATTCACATGAGGTGCATTGCACATATAATTAATCTTATTGTCAATGATGGTTTGAAGGAGATAGGTGCATCAATCACAAAAATTAGACAAGCTGTTCGTTATATTAGACAGTCACCATCTCGGCTAAATAAATTCAAAGAATGTATTGAAATTGAAAAAATACAATCTAAGAGTTTGTTGTGCTTAGATGTTAGAACTAGATGGAATTCCACTTATCTTATGCTTGATGCAGCTCAGAAATTTCAAAGAGCATTTGAAAGATATAAATGGTAGACTCTAATTTTTACTATGATCTAATGATGGATTAATGATGGATGATGGGACAGATGGATCTCCTAGTGTCAGAGATTGGGATGATGCTAGGAGGGTAATTAAATTTTTGAAGAATTTTTATGACATTACAGTTAAAGTTTCTGGCAATTTATATGTGACTTCAAATATTTTTTTTTGATGAGATTACTATGCTCGAGAAATTGTTGACAAAGTTACAAAGAAGTGAAGATTTTGATTTGCAAATGATGGCTCATGCAATGCGACAGAAATTTGATAAGTACTGGGGCGATACATCAAAGACAAATAAATTAATTTATATTGCCGCTATACTTGATCCTTGCCTTAGATTTACATATGTTGAAACTGAGCTTTGCAATCTCTATAAGCATGACAAGGGTTTAGCTGTGGCTAATGAAGTTAACAATGGGAATGGAGCTGTGGAGTGGAGCTGTGGAGGCCTAGAGCTGAGTGCTATGAACTTGTGAATTGTCAATTGTGTCGTGGAGCTATTGAAATTTGAAGATTTGAACATAGTGAATTCTGTACTGAAATTATGTACTCTGTAGTGAAGTCAAATTCTGGAGGCTGGAATTATGTGAACTTATGAATTGTGATATTTTGGATGTACTGATGTAGTTCTGTACTTTCATTAAACTATTTTGTATGTGTTGATGAGATTTGAACTTTGTAAGTATTTGTTGTTGTGAACTTGTGAAGTTGTGATTTGTGAATTGTGATTAATTACGTGAAGTTGTGATATTTTTGTAAGTATTTGTTGTTGTGAACTTGTGATTTGTGAATTGTGATTGATTACGTGAAGTTGTGATTTTTTTGTAAGTATTTGTTGTTGTGAACTTGTGATTTGTGAATTGTGATTAATTATGTGAAGTTGTGATAGCATTTCAAGTTTCAACTGGCTACAATCGCATTGTCTTTTTTTTTTCTAATTTCATATCGTGCTTGTTCCTCTAGTCTTGCTGCAACATCTACGATTTAACAATTTATTATTGTTTTATCAAGGAGAAATGTCTAGGTTTGCTGCCTGAGGTGAAACGACATAATGTTTTGGCCGGAAATGTGTCTAACCATTGCAATATGCTGTTTGGCTGGAAATGTGTCTAACCATTGCCATTTTTATTCAGAAGAAGTTCAAATGACTTCGGTGTCTGATTTATCCAGTGGGTCTATTTGATTCCTCTGTACACACATCTGTTCTTCATAAAAAGGAAATCTGATGCATTTGTAGGTATCTCTATGCATAATGACAGTTCTGTCTAACTTCATGGTTTGCACACAACAATTGACTTCATGGTTTGCACTTTGCACACAACAATGCAGAGCAGGGTCATATGTGGAATTGAATTCCTGTAAACAGAAAGGAAACAAGGAGTCAAGGACAGCACTCAGCAGCAAAGAATGTATAGAAGGAAAGGAAGCTATTTTGACTAACAGAGTAAGAAGCAAACTCTCAATGGTAAAACTAATTGCAAATTGCATGCCGGAATATGTAACAAATAACATATTTTGATTAAGTATATTAAAAGATATACAACATAATAACAATTGAAAAATTCGTATTTTACCGATTGGTAAATTGGTAAAATCGGTAAATACGTAATCATCGGTAACGGTAACGGTAAAGAAAAAAAAACATTTGGTAAAATCGGTAAATCGGTAATCGATTTTTACCGAATGCTCAGCCCTACTTGTTTTGTTTTTGCGCGAATGCGATAAATTTTAATTCCAAATATTTTAATATACATCTTGTAATTTGAAATTCATGGAAAGATTTATCTTATCCAAAAAATTCATGGAGAGATTGAAATAGGACTGCAAATAGCTTACTTCAGATCACAAAGGTCAGATTGATAATAGATTTAAAATCACCAAAAAAAGCGACATGATACACCAAAGAAAAGCAAAAAATAATGGTGCATCTAACCATGATAATTTTAAGATGGCCATTTTTGCAATAAAAAAGATGCATAGAAAGATTGCTCCAAACACAAGATTTGGTTTTAAAAAGAAAGATAATTTTCTTTCATTTATGTATTTTTAAATTAGTTTATTGATATTTCTTCTAATCATAGTTTCCAAATGGTTGTTAGTATACTTATGGAACCTTAGTGATATTAGCACTGGTGATGATAAAAAAATGTTTTTGCAAACTATAACAATAGCAAATTTGATAAATGACTAGATCCTATGAAAGATGAAATTGCAGATATGAAAGCTAATAAAGTACGAGAATTGGTCCAAGTATCTAAGGGGTCTACACTATTCAATGTAAATAAGTGTTTAAAACTAAAAGAGACTCTAAAGGTAATGTTGACTGATATAAAACTCGATAGTGGCTAAAGGATTCACTCAAGAAGAATGAATTAACTATAATAGGGTTTTCTCGCCTATATACAAGAAAAACTCATTCTGAATTCTTATGGTTTTAATAGCTCGTTTTGATTTAGAGCTACACTAAATGAATGTAAAAAATAGTCTTCTTGAATATATGTGTGTGCACATGCTCAAGAAAGCTTTATGCCAATGGTATATTAAGTTTTATAATACTTTAATATTTTTTAGATTTTAAGAAAATAAACTTGATAAATGTATATATCTGAAGGTTAGTGAGAGCAAGTTTATATTTTTAATCTTGTATGTTGATATTATTTTCTTTAGTACTAATAATTTAAGTCTATTACATAAAATTAAAGAACTCCTTTCTAAGAGCTTTAAAATGAATTATATGAATAATGCATCATTTGTACTTTGTATTGAGATTCATAAGGATGGATCTATGAAAATCCTTATTTTATCTCAACAAATTTTATAAATGAAGTTCTTACAAGGTTTCACATGCAAAATTGTTCAACAACTCCATCTCTAGTTGCCAAAGGTGATAAATTTAGTTAAAGCTATAAGAGATGACAAATGCAAAAATATTTCATATGCCTATACTATTAAAGCTTAATGTATGTTTAAACTTGGACAAGACCTAATATTAGTTTTGCAATTGGATGCTCAATATATGTTTATGTAATTATCATTGACATTGTGTTTCCTTGGATGGATGGGAGAAAAGAAAAATAAAATAAAATTTTGCTCCACATTGTTGGAGGGAAAGGAAAATAAGAAATGAAAACTAATTGGTTCAATATTTGGGCAGAAATGAAAGGAAATAACGAAATGTCATGCTCCCTACTGTGTGCAACTACTCCCAACGCCTCCTGTCAGCTCCCTGAAGAAGCCCTTCACCCCTACTCTTTCTCCACCACCTCGATGCTTCCTGCCACCGCGTGCAGTGACCAAGGATAGGGAAAAAGCTCCCACTCCCCCCTCCCTACTGCATGTAGTGATTGGGGACGGGGAAGAAGCCCTCGTCGGCATTCCCTATAAATGCTCCCCGCCCCCTCCTTCCCACTACCACCGACACCCCCCCTCCTTATGTGAATTTCACATGATTTTTTTATCCTTTCGATTTTCCTTTCATAGCTAATTTTCAATCTCCCCAATTTTCCTTTCATAACTTAACAGTATGCTAAAAAGATAATGTGATACCTTCAATGTACCAAATAATATATGCTCACCTGTAAGAATAGTGATCCTCTTATAGTTGGGTACTCATATTCAAATTTTACGGCCTACATTAATAGCATGAAATTTGCTTATGCCTATTTTTTTTATGCTAGCTAGGGGAGCTATATCATGGACGAGCGTGAAATAGTTCAATACTTTTTCATCCACAATGAAAAATGAATTTGTAGCATGAGGCCATTTCTCAAGCAATTTGGTCCCAAAATTTTATTCTTAAGGGATTAAAATTGTGGATTCTATCTCTAAACCTTGAACAATTTGTTATGATAATTACGTTGTTGTTTTCTTTTCAAACAACAGCACGTGCCTAGTAAAGCTAAGCATATTGAGTTGAAGTATCTTGGTTTTGAGAAAAAAAAAAAACTTAGCAACAAAAAGTATCCATTAAGCATATCAAGACGATTATGAATAAAAAATATTCGAGAAGATTATGAACATACCAGAGTTTATGAGTCACAGCGGAGGACAACGACAGAAATGAACTAACACAGTCTAGCAAGTAATCAATTAGGGACCATACATATTTATAAATAAATACAATATGTAAAATTACTGATTAGCTCATCACAAATAAGATAATTAGTGTCCTAAAATTCTACAATTATTAAAAATCGTGCACTATGCTTATTTAAATAACATGGACATATAAATAAATTATAGATCAAATGTATACAATTAATTACTATAACACAAGTATATCTGTACACACGCTATTAATTATGCGTGACATACTAAATCCTAACATAACATCTTTCCCATTCAACTTATTTTCTAACATCACCATCACTTGGAAAGGTAGAAAAGTGGGGAGAAAGAAACACAGCGGAGAAAAGAAAAAAGAGAGGTAAGAAATTTATTCAATTGTAACACACGTGATCACATGGCAGAAGGAAGAAATGGGGAGCAGAGGCGGCTGATCAGAAGAAGAAATGGCAGCAGAGTAGGGTCGGCTAGCAGCAGGCAGCAGCGAAAGAAATGTCAGCCGATACCGTGCGAGAGGCGGTGAAAGTGGGCGACAGGGAAGCTAGGGGATCGGTGCGAGAGGCGAGATACCGTGCGGGATCTTCTGCGATGACGTCGACACCATTGACTCCTCCGACGACGAAGTGGGCGCCAGCTAGCAAGTGTATCGTGAGCGAGGAGGAAAGAGGCACAGAGCGATTCTGCGGCATGCGGCAGTGGCTGTGGGGGAAGTTCGCAGTAGAGATCTGCAACTCCTAGCAACGTGTGAGGCCGTGCGCATGTGGCTTGGCATGTTCGACACTACCAAGGAGGCGTCCATGAGGCAGCGATAGGGAGCAGGGTGAGCAACAGGGAGCGAGTGAGCCTTCGAGCAATAGGGAGTGGGTGAGAGGTAGCGGAGATGGTGGAGGTAATGAGCGGGGCAAGCGGGCTAGCAAGGGAGTGAGGGGAACGAGGTGAGGGGAGAAAAAGTCCTACGAAGGTCCTTTCTTCATAGCTTATAAAGAAGGATCCCAATTTGGCATCAAAATGAGTTTAAAAAAATAAACAAAAATATCACGGTGATCTATTCATTGTGATCTATCCAATGCTACTAAAATCGTCTCAATTCAAGTCTTACATGCTGAGAAAAAAAATTAAAGAAAATAAACTTAAATTCTACTATATATTCTTTAATTTTTTTTTTACGTACAAGACTTGGATTGTGATGATTTTGATACGATTGGATAGATCTTAATAAGTAGATCACCATAATATTATTTTTTATTTTTTTTAGACTCATTTTAATGGCCAAATTAGAATCCTTCTCTATAAGCTATGGAGAAAGAACCTTTTGCAGGACTTTTTCTCAGGTGAGGGGTGGCCGATAGCAGTGGAGTAGGGGCGGCTGGCAGCAAAAGGAAGCAACGGAGAGAACAGTGAAAAATAAAAATAATAAAAAAATTCCTATTCTTCTCTAGGAGTTTTTTTCCTCCTAAATCAGTTTTCACAAAATTATGTCTTTCTTTTTTTTCTCTCCACATTTTTCCCAAACAAAAAAACACAGCCTTGCACTTTTGCCTCTTTTTTTTTCTCTATTTCGTTTAGTCTGTGATTTGTCAAACATTTGCCACTGAGATTGAAGAAAAACTCATCTTCCAATATCCAGCAAAATTAAAGGATTGAAGATTAATAGTCCAAATCACGGTCAACAAAGATACAGCTGGAAGTAGGGAGCTAGCTTGTACATTTTGTCACTGTTAAATTAATCTTTTAATTTACCACAAATTAAAAGCTATTACTGCATTCACCTGTTGTACTTGTCCTCCGTGCTCCAGATATCTCCGCCGACCAGCAATTCATCCACCGCCCACGATCCTTCCAGCTCGTCGTCGTGGCCAATCGGAAAGTTGACCGACTCAAAAGTCAACCCGTCCCCGCCCCTGCCGTGGATGATCTCCCCAGCTTGGCCTTGCGTGAGAGCGGCACTCGGGCTGCAGTCGGCGAAGGGCAAGCAGAACTCGCTCGCCGGAGCGCCCGAGTCTTCTGCGCCGAGGCGGGGAGCCGCCAGCGGCGGCGGCGGAGCAGAGGCCTGAGCGCGGTGGCCGGAAGCGGCGGCGCGGACGCGCTCGAGGAGGCGGGGGATCCACACGTAGCGCATCGAGTCCCGGAACACCGCGCTGTCGACGTCGCAGTGCAGCTGCTTCGCGTGCTTTTGCACTCTGGTCCTCCAGTAGTTCTTTATTTCGTTGTCGGTCCTGCCCGGCAGGAACTGCGCTATCTTGGACCACCTGAGTTTGGGGGGAGAAAAGAAAAGTCAAAGGTCAGGAAACGGCAAACGCTCACGGAACCAAACGGAGGTGCATAGGGTGACCGGCCGACCGGTTTCCCCAGCGGGAGTGGAGCTCGAGGATGAGGAGCTGCTCCTCCGGTGTGATATTTCCGAGCCGCACGTCCGGGCGGAGGTAGTTCAGCCATCGCAGCCGGCAGCTCTTCCCCGTTCGCTTCAGACCTGTTACATAAGAGGCGAAGAAAATAGTGAATAAAAAATAATAAAAGCAATGAAAAAGAAGAGAGAATTTTCTTTCTATCCAAAGAGAAAATTCTTTCCTTCATTTCCTTTCAAGAATGCACACCTTCAGCCAAGCATACATAGCCTGAGAATCCGAGTCGTGAGATATAAGAGACAGAGAGAGTGGTCAACGCACCTGCGCGGCGAGCGAGAGCATTCCATCGTCCCTCGCCGTGCTCGGCGACGAAGTTGGCGAGAAGAAGGTCTTCCTCCACCGTCCACGGCCCTCTTCTGAGCTCCTCCGCCATCGCCGGAGGTTGTCTGGCAGAGAGAGGAAGGGGAAGACAGAGAGGGAGGGCCGAGGGGAGGAGGGAGCTGCATTTTCTATGCCGCAGCTCTCGTGGTATATATTTTGCAACTGGATGCGACTTTCTTCGCGTATCTTTCTGCTTTGACTGATTCATGGGAGGAAAAAGTTTGACGGCTTTTGGAGACATGATGGACGAAGCTTCCCAGTTCATTTCACTTCATGGAGGAGATAGTGAATGTGTGTGTGGAAATCGAGACAGTGTGATGGAAATCTAACAGGAATCCAGTGCAAAAGAAAAGGAAATCTATGATTAAACAAGTGTAGGTGCAGTCCACAAGTGAGGCTGCTATTGAATTCAGCTTAGATCCTTCCGTGTCTCCATTGTTCCCTTTCTCATCAGCTGCATCATCATTCTTGGCATTTCTTGCATAGGAAAAGGGGAACCATGAAGCCCTGAAAAAAATCCTAATTTTTATTTAACAATATCTTGTACAAGGTTATACGAGTTTAAGAATATAAATTGTGGACACCAAGTAAGTTCTATCAAGAGAAACAAACCAAAAGAAATACTGACATAACTAGCAATATAAGACCCATAGTGGGGGCAAAATTATATTTATACATATTTTCTTATATTAGTGAGGGAAAGGGTGCATTTACTATGCTTTGGGATAATGTAGACATGTCATGCTCGATTGTTCAACATATATTGATCTTAAGGGCCTACAACATGCAAAAATTGACACAATCTATCGACACGATATAATATTGAATTACATGAGTTTGATTTAGAGCTAAACTTATTTAGCTCATAAATGGACTAGGGTATTTATGACCCGCCAATAAAAGGGTCATTGTGTTGGGTCAAAAATTAGCAAACTCATATGTGACTCATGTGACCTAATTATATAATATTTACCTCATGCTTATAAATTATGTTTAGGTTAAATTAAAACAAAATTATCTTAAAATCTATGCATATTCAAATCGTAAATGAATTAGTTACATTGTGTCTTGTCACATGTTTAATAAATAGATCAAGTTCATATTTCTAATATTTATCCATTTATATAAAGGTTTTGTATTCATAGCATATGTAATAGTGTCTTATGTTAAATATAACGTGACTTATTTTGATTTATGAACACGGTTGCCCTAATCAACACTAGACGATGTCCATATGCAAATTTTTTTAAAAATTTTAGTTCTAATACATAATACGCATATATGATAAATTTATTGTTATAAATTTAAATTTAAGTATTTTAAATCGAGTCATATTACCTTAAACTTATGAAAGTTAATAAGTCAATTTTTTTATTTAGTGGGTTACAACAAATTTAACATATGCTATTTATTTTTATATTATTATAGTTTTATATTAAATAAGTTGTGTGAGTCATATATAAGTACGTTGACTTCAAGTTAGATATTTTGACACAATTGTTAAATGGTGTTAGAGTTTTGAGTTATGTACGTTAGGAGTTGTTAGGCCCAACCCTTTTTATTCAGCCCAACCCAATTGGGCCGTTGACCGCTAGTCAAAATCAGCCCATGACCGATTGAAATCCCAAATCGACAAGAGAAATTAGTGTTGATTCACGCGGCAGAATCGATAGCTCGTGCATCAACGAGCGGCGACATTAGCGGTCGGCGATCTCGAGTGTGCCAACGAAAATAAACGCCGGCTAGCGATATTCGGCTAGATGGCGATCCCGGCAGACTAAGTGATAGCACGAGCAATGTCGACAAAGCAGGAAGCGGCGAATGGACGTGGTTGAAAACGCGAGCCGATTTGGTGTCAGGCGACGAGATCCTGACTATCGGCGACTAGTCCCATCACCCTCAGCCGCGTCTGGACGATTGGAGCCGGTGCACTGGAGATCTCAGATCGTCACAGCCGCGTGGAGTAGCGGCAGCGGATGAAGACAACTACTACACGCGAGCTTAGGGAAAAGAGTGAGGAGATGGCTACTGAGTCTGTAGCTTGGTGCAGCAACAATGCCGCGTGGCGCTCGACGAGTCGGGAAGAGGGCTTCCGAGGCAGATCTGACGTGAGGAAAAGCACGAAATCGGCTGGCCGAATCTGGGCGACGGATCCGGATCAGAGGACGAGGCGCTGGCGGATCACGGGGAGATCTTGCGTAGCGTAGCCATCTGAACGAGCTGCTGCCTATAAGAAGAGGAAGCAGCAATAAAATAAGATGAGATACATGATTGATAAAAGAGCAATCTTTCATGTCAAGATATACATCCAAGTTAGAAAAATATTTAATACCAATCCAAGATCTAATCAGGAGAAATTAAGTAAATGGTTGTCTCAAGTATTCAATAGCTTGATCCCACAATAACTAGATGCCAAACAACTTAGTAAACAGCGAACATAGGATTCAATTAAGCTTACATAAAACACTCATGCAATTCCAATCCTTCCTAGTCAAATCGTTGGGGTTAACTCAAATGTTTTATTCAGGATACGATATACTGATTATTGCACTGGAATTCAACTCATAACCTTAGGTACCATTGCCAATTTTTTGCAATGCCAAGTAGAGGAGTCATTTTATTGTTTTCAACTTCACATCCTTTAGATTTCAACACATGTCCTTCGGTACCACTGCCAATTTTGCGTAGTGCCAAGTAGAGGAATCTAAGGGTGAGTAAATTTTTTATAAACATGTTCCGCAGTTGATCACATATCCTTTTTGACAAATGCAGTGTTTCCCCAACAAAAGAAAGGAATTCAAAGAGTAACTAAGCGAATATATAACTCAATATCAATCTCATGTAAGATGCAAGCTTGAGTTGATTTAACAATCATATCAATGTTTGACCCACTAATGAATAACTCAATATCAATCCAATCACAAAATCTCTAAATTATAGAACATATGGATATGATCAAACAATATTTCTAACAAGGAGGTATACTCCAGACTTATTTCTTTGATCATTCCTAACCAATCATGCACTCAACTCAAATTTTTGAAATAGCTTTCATAGGACAAGTCTCATAATAGACACACGAATCATGAATAATAAGCATCAAAACATTTCAAAATTTTTAATCATCACAGCAAAGCATTAATATAAGCATGAAAGTAAAATGCAATGTGTCATACATAACTGTCACAGAATGGGGCCTGAAGATGTGGACCAGGCCCACGAATAGAATGACATATAAGATACAATGCCACATAATATCCAACCGTCACAGAATAAAAACATCCATCCAAACATAGCAAGGTCAAGAGAACACAATCAAATAGACACATGAAGCAAGAAAATAGAAATCGGAATATAGAAAGCTCACCCACTGTAAAATTTTGCATAGTCCTCTATGCAATACCATGATGTGAGAGGAGTGGATGCTGAAACAGATATCCGGGGAAGCTACTTCTTTTTGTGCGAGCGGGAGCCAGAAGCTCTCGAGCTCGAGCTCTTCTTCTTCCCATGCGCACTATAATCCGGCTCAACCTCCTCATCTGAAGGAAAAACGCTGTCGGAGGAGATGTCCATCTGAGCCCTGTGCTCCTCGGATGCGAAAGTGAGGCGTTCATCTATCGCAGATAGCTTCCCCCAAATAGAGCTCAACATTTTGTGCTGGCGTTGCATACCAGCTTCATTTGATTCCCATCGAGCGGCGTAGTCCTGCTGCATGTTGGAGATAGTGGTGTCCATGTGATCAATCAACTCTCGCTGATGAAGCTGCTCCTCTTTGATTTCCTGCAATGCAAACATCATAGAATCGTGAGAGGAGGTACCACCAAAAGAGAATGCTCCCGATGCTGGTGGTGCTGTGTCTACTGGATCGGGTTGTGCGTCCTCAACTGCCTGGATGTGCCAGTTTCCACGAACGCGGATAGATGTGCGCTCCGGGTTTGGCAAAGGCAAGCAGAAGGGGCTCCCCTTGAATATCATACAATATGAATCTCCCTTATGCATAATCAGCTTCATGGCAATGCAGGACTCGATGTCGAGCCTGTTGTTGCCGGTAGCCTCCAATGTGCCATAGGGAATGATGCCGAGGGAAACAGCCAGAGGTGTGATCAAGCCGCCAATAACTATCGCCCCCCTCAAAGAACGGGCGACGCGGCTGAAATGCTTTGCCAAATAATATCCTGAATCGACTCTAAAACTATGGAGCATGCACCAGATATAAAATAATTCAGTCTGTCGAACCATACCGTCACTTTCACCGCGGCCGAAGAGAGTGTGGGCCAATACTCGGTGAACGTACTTGATCACTGGGTTGCACAGACTGGAAGCACGAGCTATGCGAGCGGAGTAGATGTGCTCGTTAGTGACAGCGCCCCAGAAGTTTTGCTCATTATACTCAGTGGGGACTCTGCGTGCGCTAGGCTCTGGAAAATCGTAAATACCGCGAAACTGTGAAAGAGTGAGGATGTGTTCGATATTACCCAGGCGGAAGGATAGACGGCCTGGATCATCCTCAAGTATAGGATCAGCTTTAACTTCCAATGAACTCAGAAACTCCAGTGTGGTACCGATGTAGGTGGGTGAGAATAACTGCTGAAATTGCTCCCACGCTATGGATGCATACATCAAGTCAAAGTCTCCAAGCATCCCTAGCATCTGTAAGGTGGTTCGATCAAGATACCGCGTATTGAGCACACGGCGTTGTCGCAGAATCTGATATCGTGCCTCTTGCGCAGCGTTCCGGAAGATAATCCCGAACTCGTTCGGGGGAGACACGTATGGCTGTGGTCGGCTGGCAGGTGTGCGACTGCTACGAGATGAAGAACCTGGCGTAGCCGAAGAAGGCCGGTAAGAAGGAGGAGTAGGCGTCGGCTCATACTCTTCATCGTCCGTGGCGGACAAATCTGAAAGCGCCTGCTGCGGCCGTGAGGTTCTCTTGCTGGCCATAGCTTTTGTTCGTGGAGGCATGGTGCAGAAATAGATCAAGATCAGTTGGGAAGAAGATCTGGCCGGTGGCGTGAGGAAACGTGAGTTTGTGGCGGATCGGCGAAAACCGAAATCCTTAATCGCTCGAAGCAAAGATCCGTCAGAAAAAGAGAAAAACTGGATCAAACCCTTAGAGGTCTTCTTCAAGTGCTAGGAAGTAGAGAAAGCGGCTTGATCAGGTCGGCGGCGTCGAAATCGGAAAGGCGGCGGCGATCGACTGAAAAACTCGAAGAATAGCGGATGCGTAAAAACTGAGATCGCGACT
Source organism: Costus lasius (assembly GCA_027563935.2). Classification (NCBI taxonomy): domain Eukaryota; kingdom Viridiplantae; phylum Streptophyta; class Magnoliopsida; order Zingiberales; family Costaceae; genus Costus; species Costus lasius. The sequence goes on from CM050446.2 coordinate 127,605,134, forward strand.
TGCTTAGAGAAGATACCAGAAAAGGGAAGTCCGGATCGAAGCCCCGAGGATCTTCTTTGTGTTTTGAGCAGATCAGAGAGATGCGCAATCGACGGGATTTCACCGAGATTGGAGGGCGGCGGAAACCTTACTCGTGCGATGCCCTAACTCGGTTGAACACGACTTGAAATTCTGGTGAACCCGCCCGGGTTCACCAGCCCGTGAAGTTTACTGAGTTCGGGTGGATGCAACAGAAGCACGGGTGAACCCGCTGGGGTTCACCGACCCGTGAAGCATTCTGGAAAATTTCTGGTCTTCGGAATCGTGGTGAACCCCGTGGGGTTCACCTGCTTGTGAAGCTTACTGGATAGTTTCTGCGCATATAGAATACCGGTGAACCCCCTGGGGTTCACCTGCCCGTGAAGTCCTCTGGTTACAAAGCCTGGGCGGACTGTACAGTACACGTCACGGTGAACCCCATGGGGTTCACCAAGCCGTGATGTTCACTGGATGCTCGGAAAAATCTGGAAAAATTCTGGAAAAATTCCCATGTGCTCCCTCTTCTTCCTACAACATATAGAGATATCAAATTAGTAGCAATCCCTTCTAGAAAATCAAAAATAAAAGAAAAACAAAACTATGATCTAAAACACTAATTCATGACAAAGAAAAATTATGCATAAGAATTAAAATCATCCAAAAACTTGGGTTGCCTCCCAAGAGCGCTAGGTTTAGGTCGGTAGCTCGACCATAAGAGTTTTCAAAGTTTCAAATCCGGGGGATCTGAGAGAGCTAAAACTTCCTCTCTCTCTCTATTCGCTCATCTACAAAGTAACGCTTGAGGCGGTGCCCGTTAACTGTGAAGCTTCCAGTTCGTTCTGTCCAAATTGTGATAGCACCATATGGTTGAACTTTCTGAACTGTGAAAGGTCCGGACCACCTTGTGCGAAGCTTTCCTCGGAACAGTCGAAGTCGTGAATTGAACAGTAGTACTTTGTCTCTCTCATGAAATTCCTTCTTTGCTATGCGCTTATCGTGCCAAAATTTGGTGCGTGCTTTGTAGCTCTTGGCGTTCTTGGTCGGGGTAAGTTCCAATGGTTCCATGTCTCTTCTAGGCGGCTCAACATCCTGCGCGGATTTCTCCACAATGTCCACGCTGCAGCATATACCTGCAAGAGAAGGTTTTTTCAAAGCATGAGTAAGATCAAATTGAATGACATTGCCACAGATGTTCAAGGTCAGTTTCCCATTCTTGACATCTATGACAGCGCCCGCAGTGGCTAGAAAAGGTCTCCCCAAAATGATCGGGATCCTATCATCCTCATCAATTTCCAAAATAATAAAGTCGGCAGGAATAAAGTAATCTCCTACTTTAACAGGTACGTCCTCTAAAATACTAACTGAGTAACGCACAGATCGGTCTGCGAGCTGTATAGAAATGTTAGTTGGATGCAAATCTCCTAGATCTAGCTTTTTACAGAGTGAATGTGGCATGAGGCTAACGCTTGTTCCTAAGTTGCACAGAGCCCTCTGAAAAGACATCTCCCCAATCTGGCAAGATATAGAAAAACTGCCGGGGTCTTTAGGCTTTTGAGGTAACTTGTTCTGAATGATGGCGCTGCACTCCTCGGTAAGTGCAACGGTCCCTTGATCTTCTAGCTTCCTCTTGTTTGATAAAATGTCTTTCAGAAATTTCGCATAAGTCGGCATCTGTGAAAGAGCATCAACAAAAGGGATGTTAATATAAAGTTTCTTTAAAACCTCTAAAAACTTACCAAACTGCTTGTCCAATTTAGTCTTGACAAGCCTCTGTGGAAAGGGAATCAGTGGCTTATATGCAGGCGGTCCCACATAGGGCCGCTCCTCTTCAGCTGGTTCAGATGCCACCGGTGTCACATCAGTATGCGGTTCCACAGGTTCTGGTATTGACTCTTCTATTTTGTCATCTGTCGGCATCTTCGGGTCTTCTAATTGCTTGCCGCTCCGAGTGGAGATTGCATTGCACTGCTCCCTCGGGTTTACCTCAGGTTGGGATGGTAACTTCCCTGGTGCTCTGGAAGATGAGCTAGCCTGCTGGGCTAGCTGGCTCTCTAGCATCTTATTGTGTGTCTCTAGGGAATCCATCCTGGTCATCATCATCTTCATCATGTCTGTAAGTCCTTCAAGTTGCTTGCCCAGATTTGAATCATTGTTCGGTCTTGGCTGTTGCTGCGGTGGTGGCGGTGCATTATAGTTCCTAGTTTGGAATCCTGGTGGTCTGAAGTTGTTCTGTTGGGGTTGCCTAAAGTTTCCTTGTGGAGGCTGTGTTTGCTGTGGTGGTACTTGTCTGGGTTGTATTGGCTGAGTTATCCGATAAGAGAAATTTGGATGGTTGCGCCATCCTGGATTGTAGTAGTTGGAATAAGGGTTGTTGTTCTGGTTGAAATTTCCAACTGCATTCAACTGCTCAGGATACGCAGCAGTCATCTGTCCGTCTCCCACCTGGCAATCTGCTCCTGCATGACCTACAACTCCACAGACCTCACAAGAAATAACATTAATATCCATAGCATTACCAGACCAAGAATCAAGTTTTCTAGTCAAATTATCCACCTTAGCCGTAAGTGCGGTAAGAGAGTCTAGGTCATACTTACCTGATTTCTTGGTAGAAGTACCTCTCTCAGATGTCCATTGGTGATGGTTAATCACCATGTCCTTGAGAAGGTGCATTGCATCCTCAACTCTCCTATTCATCAAAGCGCCTCCTACTGCAGCGTCCACTGTAAGCCTTGTGTTGTAATCCAAACCGCTGTAGAATGTTTGAATTAAAACCCAAGTCTCAACTCCATGATGTGGACACATCCTTTGGAGCTCCTTAAACCTCTCCCAAGCTTCATATAGAGACTCCCCATCCTTTTGCATGATGCTTGTTATCTGATTTCGCAATTGGATTATTTTTGATGGAGGGAAGTACTTGGAGAGAAAGGCTTGAGAAAGTTCTGTCCATGTTCTTATCGAAACAGCAGGTAGTGTGTGCAGCCAAGCTCTCGCCTTATCCCTCAGAGAGAAGGGAAATAGTCGCAACCTGATAGCATCAGCAGACACTCCATTAATTTTTAACATATCGCAATATTCCGAAAAAATAGAAAGGTGCATGTTGGGGTCCTCAAGAAGAGAACCACCAAACTGATTCTGTTGCACCATAGAAAGAAGAGCAGGTTTTATTTCAAAATTGTTGGCCTCAACGGCGGGCCTAGCAATTCCTGATTGAAAACCATAAGTGTAGGGAGTAGAATAATCCTTCAATGTCCTGTTGTTGTTATAGTTGTTGCCGATTGGTTGTTGTGCTCGTTCATTGTTCACTTCAATATGAATGTGTTCCATCTGACTTTCTCTTCCAGGATGGTTTATGATTTCTTTCTTCAGAATTTGATTTTGTTTTCTTCTCAACCTGAAGGTGCGCTCGATCTCAGGGTCAATATCAATGAGCGCTTCTGCCCTATAACTTCTTTGCATAAAATGGTCAGTCAAAATTATAAAGTTCTAAGACAGCAAGTAAGCAAAGAGAATAAGTAAATAGCAGTACAATAAAGAAAAACTAACCTAAAGCCCAGTCTACCAATTCTTAAAAATATACTAATATCAAACGTTGCTCCCCGGCAACGGCGCCAAAAACTTGACACGCTCCGCAAGTGCACGGATATGTCGCAGTAATACAAAAGATGTCGAATCCCACAGGGAGCAAGGTTGAGTACTAGAAAGTCCGAGTCCTAATAGCTAGGCGAATCGAAACGTGAGTTTGAGAACAGAAATCGTAAATAAGCAATCACAAATACGTAGGTAGAGAATCGACTTAAGAGAGAATTCAGGGCTACGGCTTCCACCACAATGATAATCTTAACCACACAAGAAAGATATTAGTTAATTAGTTTATTGTTTTTGCAAAAGGAGTCTAACCTTAGGGTACAAAGTGCCCTCTCTCGAGTGAAACACCCCGGTGTTCGTCTTAGACCGACCTCCTACTCTCACGGTGGGTCGTTCTAAGGCGAACCCAATGAGTTCTATGACAGACTATGAAATCCTCGAGCGAAGACCAAGCACTCTCGTGTCGAGGTCTTGCAAGTTTTACTCGGAGGTTCGATCCTTACGATCCTTCTCTCGATATGAATCGTAACGGCTAACACGTGAAAATATTCGGCCAAGATAAAATCACGAAATAAGTACGTCGAAGTAAAATATGCTCACAAGTTTATACCAAATAAGAAAATAGATACAAGTTTGCAGTTAAAATAATCAAAGGGTTTTCACCAAGCCCCGAAATAGGGTTTACGCTATAATTGTCATTGAAACGCTCAAAATCTCTCTTTTAATGATAAGAAAAGTATAAGAAAACGAAGCTAAGGGGAAGGAGACGATGAACCGAAGGAATCCTGAAGAAATCGTGATGATTGTGTGACACAATCGCCGAAAATCTCTAAAAATTGCCTCTGTCGCCGTGTTCTTCTGCCTGCCTCCGTTCTTCACGTGAATGCTCAATGATTAGGTCATAAAATTGGGGCTTTTATGTCCTCTGCGTTCGCCTCTGAAAGAGCTTTCCATAGACACCTTACTTGCCTAATTTGGCCTCCGAACGGGTGAGAAATCGAGGAAAAACCGAGTGTGGGTCAGGTCGCTCGCGAGCCTGGTTTAGAATCGCGGTGAACCCCGCCGGGTTCACCTGGCTGTGATGTCTTCTGAGAGTTCGGCTGAAAGAAGCGCGGTGAACCCCGCCGGGTTCACCTGGCCGTGATGTCTTCTGGACAGATTTTGGCCAAATGGAATTCTGGTGAACCCCGCTGGGGTTCACCCGACCGTGATGCTCTCTGTGAGTTTCGCAGGCTGGCGACTGGAATGGTGAACCCCGTGGGGTTCACCTGGCCGTGATTGTCAGGTAAAACTCCAAATGACTCCAAATTTGACGGGCTGCTTCGTTTTCGCATAAGGAATCGTCCTGTGGCCTCATAATCTTCAAAATATGTCAAAAAAGGGTGTTTTTACCTGAAATTCCATAAAAGTGCCAAAAGTGAAGATTCCGAAGATATGAAGGAAATAAGCCCGTAATGAGTATAAAAATGCCGAAATAAGCCTAGATTTGACATGAAATAACTATGAAAATCACTACCAAAATGCAATGCATCATAGCCATCTGAACGAGCTGCTGCCTATAAGAAGAGGAAGCAGCAAGCTCAACGGGGAGAGAGGGACAGTCAGAGACGAAAGGCTGCGAGACTGATACTAGGGGAAGGACTGAAGGGGCGATCGGCTGGACGAACGGAACCAAGGAGGAACCGAACGAAAGCGAACGCAGCTCTGCCCCTTTCTTTCGCATCGCCTCCCTTATCTTCTTCCTCCGACGTCGAACTGTCCGACGAGGGCGAGGTTTGACCTTCGTCCGACGTGCTCCAGGTGGTGTGGGTGGTGTGGTTGGAGCACCTTCGATGCCGAGTTTCCTCTGCTATTTCCTTCCCTCTTCCGTGCGAAACCAGAACTCCATCGACGATCTCGCCAGAGGAAACACGCGCCGCTCCTCTATTCCGATCCGAGCGCGATCATCGGCTGCAAACTCGAGCGAGGCGGCGGGCTTCGTTCACAAGTGCGACGCCGAGGATAAGTGTCATTTTCGGAAGCAGCATTTCGGGAGTCACGTGAGCGGAACTCACGTGCGAACGCAGGTAGCGGGTTGAGTGGATTCGAATCCGAGGATTGGATCCGATTCTAAACATTCGGCTGAGATATATTTATTACTCTTAATTTCCCATTTTGTTTCAATCTAACGTGACTGGTCTTATCTTTCTCTTTACTTGGCGATCCTGGAATGGACTGGATGAGGCTGAGGGATGCATGTGCTGATGTGTCCTTGCCGATCACGCTGGACCTGAACCCAACAATAGCTAAATTGATCCCCTGCGTGGGATCCAAATTGATTTGGCCCTGTGTGGCAATTGAGTAAATTGTTGTAATAATTATTTTTAGCTAATTTGTTGTATTTGCTTAAATCAGGGCGCGACAGATTGATATCAGAGCCGGTCCAAGCTGCTAAGCTGCTAAAATTGCAAAAAGAAAAGAAAGAAAATGGTGCAGACTAATATAGAAAAGATTGCACAGCTTGAGGAAGCTGTAGGCGGTCTGGCTGCTCTCCCTAAGGAAACCTTGGTGGAGATGCTGAAGAGCCTCATGTCTTCCACTACGGAGCTGAACACTCAAGTGGACAAAATTCTGTGGGACATGGAAGTCTGTAAAATGTAGCTGGCTGAGATGAAGCAAGAGAGCACTTATCAACGCCGGGCGGTTGAAGCAAACACGAGGGTTGCGCCGTGCCGGAAAGTCCCGGAGCCCGGATCCTTTCCAGGGGTCCGAAACGCTAAAGAGGTAGAAGATTTCCTCTGGGATATGGAAATGTATTTCCAATCGGCCCAGATCCCCGCGGAGGATCAAGCTCTAGTCTGTGCAGCGTACCTATCCGGCGACGTAAAACTGTGGTGGCGCATGCAAGTAGCACCGAATCTTCTCGAGGAACAGCAGACTCCACAACTGTTATGGGAAGAATTCAAAGCTGAACTGAAGAAACAGTTCATACCAAGAAACTCTTCGTGGGCGGCACGGGAGACTCTGTTTGAGCTAAAGCATACAGGGAGTATCCGCGAGTATGTCAAGAAACACACGGCCCTGATGCTTGAAATAGATAATATGGCTGAAAAGGACAGACTATACCATTTCCTGGCAGGACTGCAACATTGGGCATAGACTGAGCTTCGCCGACAAAAAGTTATGACTTTGGAGGAAGCTATCCTAGTTGCGGATGGACTAGTAGATCTCTAGGCACCAGATGATATGGTTTCCACAGTTTCGAAACTTCTGTGATTGGGGTTTTGTGGAAATATTGTAACGGACGTGGTCCGATATTTTGAACAATATTTTGTCAGTGTTTTGTAAAACCCCTGCTGTGGGCATAACATTTTGTGGTGAATGCACTGTGGCATCACCAAAAAGTTATCTAGTTATGCAATTCCCCTTTTGATTATATTTTGACTTGATAGAAATTTCTTGCATAAATACAACAGACTTTAAAACTGCTATTCGAGGAAGAATTAGCAGACTCTAAAACTGCTATTCGAGGAAAAGTTAGCAGACTTCAAAACTGCTATTTGAGGAAAAGTTAGCAGATTTTGAAACTACTATAAAATGTGGACAAGTTAGCAGACCTTAAAAAACTGCTAATCTAAAAATAAAACGTGGAGAGTTAGCAGACTCTAAAACTGCTATTCGTGGATTAATTGGTGATAGGTCAAAGAGGACGAGTTAGCAGACTCTAAAACTGCTATTCGTGGATTAATTGGTGATAGGTCAAAGAGGACGAGTTAGCAGACTCTAAAACTGCTATCTGGGCAAGAAGAGAGGACGATGTCCTACTAAAACAAAAGAGATCCCTCTTCTTGGTTCGACTGAGCCAACTTCGCATAAGGGGACGCCTTTATGTGAGGGAAGCTTGGGAGGACAACAAGGAAAATCCTTGTAATCAGTAAAAGCTGAGTTTCTCGTCATAAGGGGATGCCTTTATGAGAGGAGGACTTAGGGGACAAATCATAAATTGGAGCGAGCTAAGTTACTCTCTGATGGGGTGGTATGAGACACTTTCAGAGGAGACGAGACTTAGGCACGACCAAGTTGGACGAGTAGGAGTGAGAATCAATTAAAAGACGAATGACCACGTCTAAAAAAATATATTCGGAGATACATGGGCCCGTGCAATGCAGAAGTCAATTGACTCAAAAGTGGTATCGACCGAACTCTCCAAGACAGGATACAAATAATGGAGACGATTCTCATTGGGATTCAAGGGATCGGGTTCGAAACCTCTGCTACGATATGAGTGGAAATTATGAGTTCAAGTTAAATCTCACTATGAAATTCGTCGAGGACGACGAATGACTTAGGAGGGGGAGAATGTTAGGCCCAACCCTTTTTATTCAGCCCAACCCAATTGGGCCATTGACCGCTAGTCAAAATCAGCCCATGACTGATTGAAATCCCAAATCGACAAGAGAAATCGGTGTTGATTCACGCGGCAAAATCGACAGCTCGTGCATCGACGAGCGGTGACATCAGCGGTCGTTGATCTCGAGTGTGCTAACGAAAATAAACGCCGGCCAGCGATATCCGGCCAGATGGCGATCCTGGCAGACTAAGCGACAGCACGAGCAATGTCGACAAAGCAGGAAGCGGCGAATGGACGTGGTTGAAAACGTGAGCCGATTTGGTGTCAGACGACGAGATCCTGACTATCGGCGACTAGTCCCGTCGCCCTGAGCCGCGTCTGGACGATTGGAGCCGGTGCACTGGAGATCTCAGATCATCACAGGCGCGTGGAGTAGCGGTAGCGGATGAAGACAACTACTACACGCGAGCTTAGGGAAAAGAGTGAGGAGACGACTGCTGAGTCTGTAGCTTGGTGCGGCAACAATGCCGCGTGGCGCTCGACGAGTCGGGAAGAGGGCTTCCGAGGCAGATCTGATGTGAGGAAAAGCACGAAATCGGTTGGCCGAATCTGGGCGACGGATCCGGATCAGAGGACGAGGCGCTAGCAGATCACGGGGAGATCTTGCGTAGCGTAGCCATCTGAACGAGCTGCTGCCTATAAGAAGAGGAAGCAGCAAGCTCAACGGGGAGAGAGGGACAGTCGGAGACGAAAGGCTGCGAGACTGATACTAAGGGAAGGACTGAAGGGGCGATCGGCTGGACGAACGAAACCAAGGAGGAACCGAACGAAAGCGAACGCAGCTCTGCCCCTTTCTCCCGCATTGCCTCCCTTATCTTCTTCCTCCGACGTCGAACTGTCCGACGAGGGCGAGGTTTGACCTTCGTCCGACGTGCTCCAGGTGGTGTGGGTGGTGTGGTTGGAGCACCTTCGACGCCGAGTTTCCTCTGCTACTTCCTTCCCTCTTCCGTGCGAAACCGAAACTCCGTCGACGATCTTGCCGGAGGAACACACGCCGCTCCTCTGTTCCGATCCAAGCGCGATCATCAGCTGCAAACTCGAGCGAGGCGGCGGGCTTCGTTCATAGGTGTGACGCTGTAACATCCCACATTCTTAACCCCAAACAAAGAACACAATCACAAAGGGAATAGGATGTTTCATATAAGATCGATCAAATGCTAGGTAAAACCGAGTTCAAGAAAACACGATCTGAAAATTTTCAAAACTCCAAACACATAAAATCTTCGAATCACAAATCATAAATCTCATAAAGGTACCTGCCACCACGCAATACGTGCACTAGACATATGCACGTTACAGTTGTATCAAAACCGATTGCAAAAATACACATCAACTCCAATTTCAAAACAAATCCACAAAATCGATTTTATAAACTAATACCAAACACCGAAACCAGGCTGAAGCCCGCGGTGACACAAGAATCAACATCATTTAACTGCCACAGTCTGGCAACACAATTTTTCATAGTTCACATGGTTCACATCACATGGTTCACATAAATCATAAAATTCATATTCGGCCACAGCCAGCCTCAAATTAATTAAGCATAAACATGGGGCCACAACCGACATCATAAGCATAAATCACAACATCAATATCATGCTAACTGCGCTCCTGCTCTATACCTGAAAATAGTGAGGGGTGAGCTACACAGCCCAGTGAGTGGATAGTCTAATTGACCATCCATAACATACACTCAAAAATATAGGCAGATTGTTTTAAAAATCTTTAACAGGAACATAATGTCAACATATCACCAGATTAAATATACAGAAGTCACATAAACAGTCAGATGTACACACTAACATAATCAACTCAGGTTCTAAACAAACTCAGGTTCTAGAGTTATACTCTAAACCAACTAAACACACATATTCTAAACCAACTAAACACACCAACACATTTTTTTTTTACCTAGTTGTCCAGCATATCATAAGTGACCAATATGGTCTAACCCGGCTTGGCCAAAGCACTGGGAGCTGCAAAATCTCGTGCAACACATAAACATGGACAGTGAATAGAATCAGGAGGTGGCCCCCGTCAGGTCACGACGTGGCACGCTGGTCTATCACGCCATAACATAAAACGAGAATAGAATCAGGAGGTGGCCCCCGTCAGGTCACGACGTGGCACGCTGGTCTATCCCGCCATAACATAAAACGAGAATAGAATCAGGAGGTGGCCCCCGTCAGGTCACGACGTGGCACGCTGGTCTATCCCGCCATAACATAAAACGAGAATGATGACATCAAGAGGTGGCCCCTGTCTGACCAAGACATGGCACTTTGGGTCTTATATCATTCCCAACACATAAAAGAGTAATGACATCAAGAGGTGGCCCCTGTCTGACCAAGACATGGCACTTTGGGTCAAAACCCATTCTCCCAAAAGGTTACTACTGGACAACACACATATCTTATTTCATAATTTCACATAGGTGGACATATTTCACAAAGGTGGACTCCTAAGTGTCAACTTGACTCTAGGATAGCCATCACAAAAATCACATCGGGCAGGCTGAACTTCAACCCCCATCACAATAATCATAATAGGCAGGCTGAACATCAACCCCCACACATATCACAATACAGGGCTGAAATTCAAACCCTTAACATATCACACAACAGGGCTATCCCCTTGAGTTCATAGTTACACCTAGCCTTAGTCCTAACCATCACATAATCACAACACATAATATTCGAACCTCATAACCACATAATTTTCGAATTTCACATAACCACATAATATTCACATATTCAAAGATCACTTAACATGCCAAAAATCACAAATCACAATATTTAAAAATCACATAACATAGTGTAGTCCTTAAATTTCAGGCTGGTCAGTTCAGTGTAATTTTGCTAAGTTATCAACCAATGTTCTCTATCAATATTTCATGTCATTACTTTCTACATACACCATTCAATTAAAAATACATAATAATACAGAAAATTCACCAAATTTCGTTCACAATTAACATAAATGTAGAATATCACAACTTCATAGTTTTCTACTAGTTCTGATAACAAAAGACTGAAATACCCCTAGTTCAAAGTTTAAGTCATGCAGGAAAAGTTATCCAAAAATTTCGTAAAAATATTCATTACATCCCTCATGATCCCTAGATTCGAAATTTCAAGTTTTCCCCAATTTTAACTAGAAAATTTACCGAATTACCCCTAGGTCAATGTCAGTCAACAGAAACTTTTATTTCTAAAAATTCTCAAAAAATTACAGTAGAGTCCTCATATACCTAATTTCATGAATATCAAGTTTTCCCCAAATTTTACCCATGCATTTGGGCGTAACTTCATGAAGAAGGGTCGAAATTCTCATTCAAGCCCTAAACTTCATGCAATTGAAAAACTAAAGCTACATACATGCTTAAACAAGGTCTAATTGATGATTAGAAGCCTTAAAAATGAAAAGCCCTAATTCTCATACAATCTAGGGTTTTCGAAATTTTAGGGAAAACATAGAAACATGTACAAAAATTGAAATTAAGGGTTCATGCCATGTTTCTAAGCAATAATCTCAAGCATACATGGATTAAGTGGAAGAGAAAATCCACTCACCTCTTAAACCGAAAATTTTCCACAAAAGAAATCGTTCAAAGCCTTTGATGTCACCACCAAACACCAAGGAAATTTCTTCACTTCAAGGAAAAATCGCCAAGGGGAAGAAGATGAAGAAAATCACCTCAACAACTCCAAGAATCGCCTTCTTCTTTGCCCTAGCCGCCCCAAGATTTCCTCAAGCCAAAAAAAAACGCCCACAATCTCACCCTAGTCGATATTACCACTTAAACTTTGGGTTTTTAAATTTTAAACCCATTAACCAATTAATTCCAATAGGGTTTAACCCATTTAACTCATAATTTCGAATTTTTCAAACCCAATAACCCATAGTTAACCAATTAATTTAATTAACTTAACCATTAACCATTCACTTAACCGAAATCCAATAAGGACTTAATTAATATCCAATAAGGATTTAATTAACCAATAAGGTCTAATTAATTAACTTACAATTTACAACCCATAAATCCTAATTAATTTATCATGGACAACCAATAATAATTTATCATAAATTAACAGCCAATAATCAAATCAAAAATCTCTAATTAATTTACAATAAATTAACAACCAAATAAACTCAAATCCATTAATTACAAATTAACAATCAATAAATCAGTTAATTAACAACAAAATCTCTAGTTAATTTATCATAAATTAACAATCAATACTCAGGAATAATAACTCAGTCAATAATTTTATTTACATCAATAATTTATCATAATTTATCATAGAAAATAATGCTTACCAGAACTTAAGATCCTTGGATCTTACAGACGCCGAGGATAAGCGTCATTTTCGGAAGCAGCATTTCGGGAGTTGCGTGAGCGGAACTCGCGTGCGAACGCAGGTAGCGGGTTGAGTGGATTCGGATCCGAGGATTGGATCCGGTTCTAAACATTCGGCTGAGGTATATTTATTACTCTTAATTTCCCATTTTGTTTCAATCTGACGTGGTTGGTCTTATCTTTCTCTTTACTTGGCGATCCTGGAATGGACTGGATGAGGCTGAGGGATGCATGTGTTGATGTGTCTCTGCCGATCACGCTGGACCTGAACCCAACAATAGCTAAATTGATCCCCTGCGTGAGATCCAAATTGATTTGGCCCTGTGTGGCAATTGAGTAAATTGTTGTAATAATTACTTTTAGCTAATTTGTTGTGTTTGCTTAAATCAGGGCGCTGACAGGAGTCAAATATGCATAATCTATTAATCAATTTTAAATATTATTATTTTCTTTATTTTTTTAATTTTCAATTGAAAACAATAAATAACCCCATGACGATTGTGTGCAAGATATAATATAAAAATTCTACAATTGTTTAAAAATATAGTAAATAATTTTATTTATATATACTTTTTCCTCTTTGCCCCCATTTACTCCACATCAGAAAGAAAAAAAAATAAAATATTTTCTTTTATATTCTCAGGAAAAATTGAAGGATTTTTGTGTTTTTGGTTCATTTTAAATTAGCCAAAACTACATGACTTCTTTTTTCCTTAGGAATTAGGTGATTTTTTTTTAAAAAAAAACACTCCGCTTGCAAGAAAAAACAAGTGATAATATAAAGGTTATTTGACTTCAGACCAGTAACTATGAGAAAAATTCGTAAGTAAAGTCTTTGTCTTCGAATTTTAGATAAATTATATAAGTCATCCATATTTTTAAAATTATGAATCTTAAAAGAATATTGTCTTAAAATTTACACATTTTATAAAATGAACCACTAAAATATAATCTGCCTAAGATTTCTTGCTCTTGCGTTGGAATTTTTTTCAATAACTGCTAATTAAAATCTAAGAGCGGATTACATTATAAAATAGTAATACCTCTAAGTACTCTAAAATAGCGGGAAAACTGGCGTCCGAGAATGGCTAGATCCTGTCAAATCCAACCTAAATGGGACTTGACATTTCGGGTAAAATAGTGACGTCGACGCGCCATGGACCATGAGCGCGCGCCGCTAGGGCTCGAGGCTTTCACAAAGAGGCACGAGCGCCAAGCTGACGCGGCAACCAACAACGCCCGCAATGGCCTCCACTAATCGTGACAAAATCTAGTTGCTGGATGCTACTCAATCTAGCACCTCAAATTTGGCGCCTTCCTAACAGCCTACTCTATCTAGGAAATTTCACACAGAGGGGGCTGAAATAAAAAATAGACAGGGGGGGCTGATGAGCTAACTTGATGTCTTCTTTTACTATTTTCTCCCATATTTTTTGTTCTCTTCTGATTAACAGAGACATGGATGACATCAATGTATTAATTGTTCTCACTATTTTGGTGTAGCTGAAAATAAATAATTAAAAAAAAAAATTTATAGGCCTTAAATTTCAAATGTGATGAGAAGTCAGATCAAACATAGACAAAATGCTGATGGTGACTATAATGTGCATGATTTTTTTTCTAGCATTTCTAGTACGTAGAAAGCAAGAACAAGGACTAAATTGTTTAAGCTATCATTTTCAAGCAATGAAACAAGGATATTAGTATGCGCAAAACTTTGAAGTTATACCTTCATGAGTTAGGATATTGTCTGCTTGTCTTGATATATAAAAATATATATTTTCATATATTTATCGATATAAAACTTTTACCTAGAATTTATTTCTTAAAATTTTAGATAGCCTATATGAAGACGGATAAAAATAAGTTTCCCATTCCACGAACACGTAATTCTAAAATGTATATAATGGCATTGAAGATTTTAGATCAAATGTTTGTCAGACTAAGTCAAATTCGTCTTTTACTTCATGCTCAAACTTAGTCAATAGACATTGATGAGAGGTCTATCCGTCCTTGTTTTAGGCCACACGTATTCTATAGTTGTCCAAACCTATATTAATTTCTAATAGCCTCATTTGAACACTATAAACTAACATGAACCAGTAGCCTTACTTCCTTTTGACCAATTATGATCTAATTTTGAAATAAAATTTATTACTTAACCAATAAATGAAAGAACCTCATTATAACTTACAAGGCTAACATGATTTAGTTGAGATAAACAACATTGTTTTTATCTCATGAACATGAGGTTTTTCCTACTTATCAACCTTTCTTGTGGCTATTGATCATTAAAGTTTATAAGATCTCATGTGTCGATACGTGTCGATACACTATAATCGTAGACTTGCTCCTAAGAAGAAAGTGATTGGTCAAAAAGAGCTTATACGGAAAAGGCTCTTTGTCGCTTTATACTATATTGTTTGCCTCAAGTGTGCAATTTGAATGCTCAACTTCTTTGATCATGCTTTTTGATTCTCTTAGCAACCTAAATAAACTTGGAGGATGTTGCACCCAAGGCAACTTTGGGTTAGTTTGACAATATTTTTGGAATGATTAATCTATTAATGATATTTTGAATAGTGAATTTTTTTTCAACTTTTTTTTTCTCATTTTTCTTTCCCTCTATAAAAATAAAAGAAGAGAAAGGGAAGATGAAACATGGTTCAATTCTTTATCAACAAATAAAGATAATAGTTCAAGATAATTTATTTATTTGTTAGATAATAATAACTTTTTTTTATGTCAAAATCGATAGCAACCCATGGAGGATGACTTTTAGAACAATAGTCAGGTGACTTTAAGCCTCCATTTCCTCATGAACCCTAACCACTTCACAAGACTTTTTTTAGCCATGAAGAATTCCTCATCAGGCGTTGGTCTTAATCTAATCCTTATCAATAACATATTAAGTTTAATCAGCCCATCAATCGTTATCTATGCATCTTTCCAACTGATGCTTGTTGACTTCTTTAACTCAATGATTAATCCCATTTAATTTTGTTCTTAGTTCAGGTTTAGAAAAAGCTTGGTGGTCATAGTCCAATGCATGTGGGTCAAAGGGAAGTTTCAAAGTAGAATTATGATCGATAGGGGTAACTTTCTCTTGAGAGTTAATTAGTCAAACCTAGCTTTTCTAGAAAGAGATACGATGTGTACTAGTAGGAAGAAAGAAGGATAGTCATTAGTTTCTTCCTTGGATGGAAGGATAGATGATCCTTGTAAATCTAGATCAATGAAAGTAATTCGATAACAAGAAAAATCCACGGGAACGCTAAAAATTCACTACATTGTAAATACAATCGATCACATAAGGTTTACTCGATGTTTTTCGATTATCATTGTAGCCAGAAAATTGATCAGTGTTTGATCTTTCCTGACTACCAAAGCAACCGGAGCAGGTGTGATGCTTTTGAAGTGGGAATAGCTAGGCCGGTTTAATCCACAAGCTTCTTCTTTTTGAGTCAGCTTATTGTTCTAAGACGATGCTGCTTTGACCCAAGCATTGATTTCCGCTCCTACTGCATCTTTCTTTTTGTTCTTCCTCACCATCTTTTGACCTCGAAGCTAAAGCTAAAGAACATGAGGGGTTTGACTTTTGGCACTGAAACGATGACTGTGTGTGATCTACAAGGACTGCGTGTCACAAAGACAAGTTGCCTGGTTCTTGCAGATAAGTGGCAGGAAAATGAAAGCCTGGTAAAGTTGAGCAGGAGAGAGAGAGAGAGTTCTCTTCTCTTGTGTAATTCCTTTTTGGATCAGCAGTTTATTGTGCAGGAGTGGGCACCGGCAGAGCAAAGGTAGGTTAATCAGAAGACCACTTGTACAGTTGTATTCATACACAGCATGATGTGTCCTGCAACTAGGGGATTGTAAGTCAACGTCTCCTTCCTTGGTGGAGAAGAAGGTGGAGATTGAGATGTAAAGGATTGGACTTGAAGAAGGCAACTGATGAGGTGTCAAGTTTGATCAAAGCTTACGAGTATGTAGTAGTGGAAAAATGTGCTAGACAAAATGTCCACCATTTTAATGCCGCTCATGGAGTTTGTTCGTTCTAAACTTCTCTTAGATTTTAAAAATTCAATAATAGATATAAAATTCGACAATAAACAAGTTCGATAATAGGTAACAAAATTTGATAATATATCGTTGAATTTTATTATATATTGTTGAACTTGTTTAAAATTTATAATTTTATCATCGAACTTTATTATATATCATCGAACTTTTTCTGAAACTTATAATTTTATTGTTGAACTTTGTCATATATCATTGAACTTATTTAAAACATATAATTTTATCGTTGAACTTTGTCATATATCGTAGATTTTTTTAAAAAATTTATAATTTTATTATCGAACTTTGTCATATATTATCAAATTTTTTCTAAAATTTATGATTTTATCGTCAAACTTTATCATATATTGTTGAACTTTTTTGAAACTTATGATTTTATTGTTAAACTTTGTCATATATCGTCGAACTTTTTCTAAAACTTACTATTTTAGTGTCGAACTTGTCTTAAACTTATGATTTTATCATCGAATTTTGTTATATATCGTCGAGCTTATCCAAAACTTGACCCAAACTTGCATAAATCAATGAAAATAGTGTATAATATTTTGATGTGAATTTTAGTAAATTTATTAAATTTTTTTCCTTTATTATTTTTATTAATTTTTGTATTTATGCTTATTGTTAACCTTTGGCATCGATTATTGAATTTTTTTGAAACTTAACATAAGTTTGCATACAACAAATAAGATGTGCGCTCATTAAACGATGGATTAATTTTGTGCTTAGGACATTTTAGGCACGGCCTGTGCCTAGAACATTTTTCCTCTGTAGTGTGGCAACCACTGATGTATTCAGGAGCAACCATCCTGATGTAGACTTATGCTCCAAATTTGAATTATTTGGTCTTTAAGGTATGCTAACTAAACTTATGTGGATTACAAGGTTATTAAAACTGATTTGATATCGGACAAAGTATATATATGGTGACGTATAAACCTAATCAATACGTTGGTGTGATTGGTACTGGTGCATCGGTTTGGCCTTATATTAATACTATGATATAGATTGATTTTAAGAATCTTAGGTGTATTAGCAAATGATTAAATTATTATGTATTTAACTTGTTTATAGCATTAGTTTGTTGAGAGTGTAAAGCATCAAATTGTGTTTTATCATAAAATGACTAGAAGTTATGATTAAAATTTATAGATCTCACCCTCCATGGTTGTGCCTAGAGGCAGTTTTTTTGACTTTTAAATGTCTTTAATGAGTCCTTTGAACAACTAGAGAATTTTTTCTAGGGTTGTTTAGAGGAGCTATGTCGATGTTAATGAAGATGAAGCAGAAAAGGACGATGAGTGAAAGATTTTATCAAGTCGATTCTTGTTCATGCCTTCATCGATAGATTCGGTGAAGGAGGCTATCCTAGTCTTTGGAAAAAATAAAATAGTAACACTAATTTTATCGAGAAAGTTAGGTGCTATATTTAAATGGAGATCTCGATAAAAAGAAAAAAAATAAGAAGAATAAGAAAAGAATAATGAAAGCCAATAAGAATGCATCGACTTACCAAGATCAAGAGAAACAATCAAGTCTCAAAGTCAAGAACCCGGTACAAACTATCATATGTGATGGTCCAAATCAAAGACTCAAGAGATCTGGCATTTTTCATTAAGCCTGTCCAATTGGTTCAACTCAAACCAAATTGACTCAAATTGGTTTTACTTGAATTAAAAATTAATATCGAGTACATTTGTAGGCGGGTAGAACCCTACAATTATGTGTCATTTACCACCGCATCACATGAAGATCAAAAGTAACTCCAGTTCCAAGGGAGGATGCGCGTTAGGCGAGCCTGAACGTCAACCATGCACTACTAATGTACAAGCTGTAATCCACTGCTTATCAAATCATCAATTTTGTTGTCCAGAGAAATTTGAGGCTCCTCTACAAGTCAACCAGGTGAAATCAACAACGTCGACACAATCCGCGGAAGGTGAAGTTGTCCTTAGATTGACGTTATATGCTCCTGATCAATAGATACTTCTTAGATATGTGTTAGACTTGGGCTTAGTAAGCATATTAAATCTTAACGCCCTATAGTAACTAGTAAAGATGGAAAAGTAGAGTGACAAAAAAAAAAAAAGGAAAAATTAGGGTCACATGATTTTTGTGTGTGACTAGATGGAGAGGAAGAAGAGGGAAGGTGATGACAGTGGATGAGCGGCCATGAACTGGCGAGAATCGAGGCAAGGTCGAGGTCGCCTTAAACACAAGTGGAGAGGAGGTGCGGCAGGTTGGCGGAGAGGAGGGAGGAGAGGGACAAGGCAAGCGTAGAGGAGATGTGTAGTGATGAGGAAGCATTGAGTAGGATATGTTTTCGCCCAATTTGGGTGGATTAAAAAAACGAAGGAAAGTAGGATATTTTCCTTTATCTTTTTTGTCCGTCCTTTTTCATCCTTCCTAGTAAACGATAAAAATAAATTTATTTTTCATTCTTTTCACTTTATTTTCTCTCCAAGTAAATAAGGTGTAAGTGAAAGAGATTATAATGCCTTATATGAGAAATGAGGAAAAAATGATATGATATATAAAGCTTAATGAGCTTCTTACCATTGACTTAAACTAAAGCATTTTAAATTAGATTACGTTTAGATATCATTATAAACACACCTTCAATATATACATATGTGGAATTTGTCATCTACCATAGTCTTCAAACTTGATCTCCGTTTAATCTGCCTACCTTATCATAAAAACCATGAAATACTAAACAATGTGACATATCAAGTGATGTTTTGACAGTGAACAATCTTTCTAAGTAGACAGAGTTTCAAAGGGGCTGCCACAAAGGAATGAAGAACATGAAATAATAAAAAGGGCAGACAAGGTTTGAGGCGCAGCTCTATCTACCTTAGCAAGTTAGGACTATGGATCTGCTGCTGCCCTACTTTGAAGGGAAATCTAGGGGCATTTCCTCCTAGTTTTGACAGCCCAACGTCCCCAGTTCTTGGACTAATTGGTCCTCTCCCTCTCATGTGCTACTGCCTCAGCTCATTCAATCTAGGACTGTAAACTCTCTCTGCTAGCCAGGGGCTACTTCTGCCCCTTGCATCAGTCACTGGAGTCCCACTTGAGCTGCTGACTTTTGGCTGTTCAGATGCTTAATTTCTCCGCGGCTTCTGGTGACCATCTCATCCAGGACCTCCCCACTCTCTGCAAAGGAGCAGCCTTTGCCAATCTCAACCTCCTGCTTGAAGCAATAGAACAATCAAATGAACGCATAATTTACGACACCGAAATCGTTTTGCGGCTGTATAATGAGTTCTCGTACTTACCGTCGCAGGGTTAAATGCTAATGGTGGCGATTCTTCGTACTCGGCGGCATCTAAATCAGTAAGGTGTGCTCCTTTGAAGAGCTTGGGGAGAATGTACTGCTTTACAGAACTAGAAGCATGATCATTAGAGGAAAGAAACTCCAATAATGCCTTTTTTCACAACCATATTCGTGCTAGAAGCCGCATAAATACCATCATGAATATCCAGATATCCCAGTCTCTCATCCTCTCAAACAATTGTGATATTGTTACTGCTTTCCAAAATCACTACAAAAATCTTTGGAAGGAAGATAGCTCCCCTGAGCATGTTTGCTTTAAACCTTACCAGAGAGATTTCTTTAATTCCCTCCCTACCCTCCCTTCTGAGTCTAGGGATATTCTAACCTCCCCTTTCTCCCCTAAGGAATTATTGGAAGTCATTAAGTCCTTAGGGAGAGGAAAAAGCTCTGGACCTGATGGTTTCACTACTGAATTCTTTCAGTTCTTTTGGAATGTAATTAGTCAAGATTTTCTCACTTTTATGAATAATTTTCATTCCATAGCTTACATCCCAAATTCTTGGAACCATACCCATCTCATATTCATACCTAAGACCCCTAATCCGAATCTCATTCACGACTATAGGCCTATCTCCTTATGCAATGTTTCCTACCGCATCCTCACCAAGGTGCTTGCTAATAGAATCAAGCCTTACTTGCCTGACATTATCAATCCTGCTCAATCCGCTTTCATCAAAGGCAGAAGCATCCATGACAATATTCTTATTGCAAATGAGCTTGTTATTTTCAAGATTGACCTTGCTAAGACCTTTGATAGCATCAAATGGGATGTGATCTTCTATTCCCTCAGGAAACTCCTTTTTCCTGATACTTTTATCAATTGGATCAAAGCTTGTGTCGAGGGCCCATCCTTTGCCTGCCTAATTAACAACACTTAATCCTCTTTTTTCAAAAACCATAGAGTTATAAGGCAAGGAGACCCTCTCTCCCCATATCTCTACATCATTGTTGCCAATCTCCTGAGCAATCTGATTCTTGCTGATGTGCACCATGGCACCCTCACCCCCTTCAAAGTCCATAGTTGTACTATTTCTCACCTTATGTATGCTGATGATCTTCTCATATGTTTCAGGGCCAACAAAGTCTCATGCACCTCCATCAAAAACATTCTTCAACAGTATTATGTCCTTACTGGTCAAAGGATTAACATTGATAAATCTAGGATTTTCTTCCCTAAGAGATGCCCCCACTTCACCAAAGTTAACATTCTTACTAAGTTGGGGGTTACTCAAGGTTTCTTTCCTTTTAAATACCTAGGTGTTTACATCAATCCTAACAAGGACTCTAGGAACTGTATTCGACATTCTCTCAGTTTGGTTACCAATAGGATTCATAATTGGCAAGCTAAATTTCTCTCCCAAGCTGGCAAAATCACTCTTATTAATTCTGTGCTTACCTCCATTCCCCTTCATTCCTTAATTGTCCTTAATCTTTCCAAAGCCCAGCATGACAAGTTAAACTCTCCTATTCGTAACTTCTTATGGAGAGGCTATGATATGAAAATTGGTATTCACCATATAAATTGGAACACTGTTACTCTTCCTAGATCCCATGGGGGTCTTTATATCAAGGACCTTTGTCTTATGTGACAGGCCCTTAATTGCAAGCGTATCCTTAATGTTCTCAACCACAAAATTACTCTTTGGGTCAAACTTGTCACAGCCAAATATGGTACTCCTGACCCTTGGGCTACCCAAAAACCTTCCAAACTTGTTAGTGCCCCCTGGCGTAACCTCCTTTTCGACCTCTCCACCTTGAGAACTGGCATATCTCGCATCATTGGCAATGGTGAAACTACCAATATGGCTTTGCACTCATGGTGTTCTGAAATACCTATAAACTACTGGCCTATTTTCATCAATGTTGAATATTTTGATGTGCACTCGGTCTCTTCTCTTATGCAGGGCCAATAATGGAATGTCTCCGCTGTTACCAATCTAGGAGCGCACTTAGCAAAGGAAATCATGAAAATTCAGATACCTACCTACCCTGATGAGGATCAATGGGTGTGGAAAGTGGGCTCCAACAGGCTTCCTTTAACCAAACTGGTTTATAAATGATTAATTACTTCTCGTTGAGGGTTGGCAGTGCCTTTGGTGCTTGCAAGTTACCCCAAAGATCAAAATCTTTGGTTGGAAGTTGCTCCACCAAAAACTTCCAACTGCTGATAGGCTTCGGAAGAGAGGAATTATGGTTTCGGAATTTTGCCCGCTTTGCGGAAAAGGGTTTGATTCAATAATGCATATCTTTTTTCAATGTGATTTTATGATTGCTTCTCGTCATTACTTACAATAATATTTTCGATTAGATTTTAATTTTGTGGATTCCTGGGATTCTGGAAACTGAATTTTTGAAGGAAATGGTTCTCTTTATGTCTCCTCACTGATTTTATGTCTCTTTTGGGTCATTTGGAAAGCTAAGAACAATAAGCTATTTAGGGATTTATCTTGTTGTCCTTTTCAGGTTGGCATCGAAGTGATGCGCAAACTCTATAATTATATCCATGCTCACTTTGAGGAGGACAAAGCTGGACAAAACTCTACCCAACCCCATAAATGGAAAAAACCTCGTCAAGGCGAACTCAAGATCAATACTGATGGGGCTTGGAGCTCCTACAATGGCCATGCAGGATTGGGGTACATCATTAGAGATCACCAAGGAAACACCCACATTGCCGCCGCTGCTGATACCTGTTGTGTGTCTTCCCTTCAGGCGGAGCTTTTAGCTATCAAGGAGGCTCTTTATGTTCACAAATTGGATCATATGCATAACTACACTTGGATTCTTGAATCTGATTCCCAGGAAGCTTTAGATTACATCACAGAAGACAATAGCAACCTTCCCTCCGAATCTTTCTTCATTATTTAGGAGATAAAATGTTTAGCACTCAGTTGTAAGACTACCTTTTGTCATATTAATAGATACTGTAATGAAGCAGCCATGCTTGCAAGTTTTGGAAAAAGCCATCATATGCCACATCTCTAGCACAAAGATTGGCCGCCAGACTTGGCCAAAATTTTGTATGATGACCTCTCTTGATCTATAATATATATTTTTTTTCTGGAAAAAAAAAAAGAAACTCCAGCTATAGGAATCCATGAGATGCCAAAGCAGACAAGCAAGTAGCCCGTCTGGAAGAGAGTGAAGAGAGTGATCGTCTTGAATGGCACGGTCTCCACGAAGGTGGCATGTTGCTCTTCAAGCACTCTGGTGATTAGAATTTCGTTGAATTAGGCCAGACACAGCTGCATTAGTATGCTGCTTAGATCAGAAATATAAGAAAGGATAGTGAGAGACTCACTTGAATCTTCTTGTTCAACCATAAATTTTCATCTAAATATGTGTACAAAAGGGATAGAGTCTATATTGATTTTGACTACAAATTAAATCAACAAGCACATTGAAAGAAAATTAAGGAAAAGGATCGCAGTGGCTGGCCAGATTTTTTTAGTCACGATGGACACAAAACAAGCAGAATTTATGAATGGCTCTAAGGGAAATAAAGAAGTGGAAGAGTATGAAAGACATTCTACTAAGTTAAAAAAAAAAAGCATCAAATGCCAAATACAAATGCAAAAGCAAAATGGTACTGAATG
Source organism: Costus lasius (assembly GCA_027563935.2). NCBI lineage: Eukaryota > Viridiplantae > Streptophyta > Magnoliopsida > Zingiberales > Costaceae > Costus > Costus lasius. Next base: position 127,628,500 of record CM050446.2, read on the forward strand.
CCAAATGATGCCGTTGGGACCAAATGGCTTGATTAGTTTCATCTATCCATCTTCTCGGTGAAGACGAGACAGAGCCCTTTTGAGTGTTCATGATGCTTTTCTTCCTCAAATCTGGTTCATAAGGATTGTTTATTCAAATATCAGATTTAATTGGTCTGTCTTATTTGGAGCTAAACAATTTGTATGGAAAAGAAACTAACCTCCCTGCACGTAAAGTCCATGCACATGCACTTCTGCAGAAGAAGGATGCTTGAAGCCAAGAACTCGGAACTGCTTAAGTCTCTTGAACCAGCTATGAAAAAAAAAGCTTAAATAGAGCTTGCAGCAACCTTAGCAGGGAACATAAGAAAGAGATCAATACAAGGGATGCAGCTCTTGTTGATGCTGAGCACCAAATAAAAAAAAGTTTAACTATGAAGTCGCTATCGTTCAATACATTTCAGAAAAAATACGTGGTAGAGAAACCTGGAGAATATAAAAGAAAAAAATGGAAATATAATCCACCTTATATCCATAGCTCCCCCGTGTAATTTAAGATCATGTGTGTGAACCATGAAACTTCATAACATAGAAAGAAAATTCTACAAACAAGGGAATCACTGAAAGGGAGGACGGTGGGTCATGCTTACAAGGAGGCCACCAGCAGAAATTGTTGGAGAAAGCTAAAGTACCTACCTGCAAAAGAAATAACATAGTGTGAGCACCTGGAAGGGCATATATCAAATAGTTTTGAAACTCCAAATAAAGGAGGCAAAAGCCACAGTTGGGATTTATTAGACAAAGATTCAAAAAGGCACAAGCCACTGCAAAACATACGCAACCAAAATAAAAAATATAGAGACAACGATCCAAGAAGAGACTGTATTAAAGGTACCAAACAATTTCCAATTAATCCGGTTTCATATAGAATAGAGGGACTTGCTGCAGACCAAATCATCAAGTCAAAATTAACATTGAGTCTAGACCAAGCCGAGAAAGTGTTCAGGACACAACCGAAATCTGGCAGGTGTCAGTGTTCCAAAGATAAGGAAACGTATAATAAGAAGAAGTCTAGCACGCATGAATAGGGTAGATGGAACGCAGGCAGCTAAGCAGATGGGACAAGTCCTCATAAATCAGAAAAGCCAAGGGAAGGGGTGAGCATGGGAAGTAAGGACCGAAGAAAAGCACCCATGCCAGTCTGCCAAAAATAAGAAAAGAAATAGCGCGAAGGGAAAAAGATGAGGGAAAATTGCTGTAAGGTTTGGTCGGCTCATGGGGCTGGTTGCCTATATAAGGAGGGGTTCGGCAGAGAAAGAGGAAAGGAGGGGAAGAGAAAAAAAATCTGAGTACAACAAGAAGAAGGAGACCAACGCAGGCGACATGACCAACAGAGAAGCCAATAAAAAAAACACACCGAAGACACAGAGAGACGAACACGCATCGCAACAGAAACGAACATCACAAGAAGAAGAAGGAGGTAAACGAAGGAGGCTTCTTTTCGATCGGTTTTTTTTAGGCTTCATGGACGCACTAAGCGTCCTGGCATCACAAGAAACACACACACACTTTCTCTCAACTCTCGATTTTCTTAGGCTTCAGCTTCATGGACGCACTAAGCGTCCTGGCAACACGACGGATCACACACGCACACTTTTTTTTATTTATTTTCTCTTAAGATCTCACGGATGTGTTAAGCCCCTGGCGAAGGAGAAGGCGTGAGAGGTTGAAAAGGAGAAGAAGACAAAAAAAAAAACAAACAAAGAGAGTCGTGTTTAAACAAAAGCCGGCTGAAAAAGGAAAAAGCCCCAAAGATGCATGAAGAAGGGAGGATGCGATCGGGCAGAAGAAGAGAATAAAAGCCCAAAAGATGCAAAGAAGATGACAAAAAGGATGCGAAAGGAGCCGACCAAATCAAAAATAGACAAAGAAAAGAGAAGATGAGGGAAGGCCAGCTAGATCATAAAATAAAAGGAGAGAAAGAAAATCAAGAAAATAAAAAAAAGAGGAGAGACAACGGAACCTGCTTCCAAACAAAAAAGAAGAAAAAGAAAGAACCTGCCTCCTAGATTTTCCCCCTTGATTCTCGGTCTTGGAAGTCACAGTAAATTGCTGAAGCTTGAAAAATGGCTGGTAGAGATTTACTCCTTCCGGCTCCAAAAAAATGTCTGTGGTATAAGCGACGAGGGAGTTCAGCCCAAAAATGCAAGAAGCTTCGAAAAATCGACATAAGTTGATAAGAACCTGGAAAGGGAACTGGGGAAGATCTACTGGTCTCTCCCACCTGATCACCCCCTTCTGATTAAAGAGGAGGTCGCGGCAAGTTATACAACGAAAACCAGTCGAGAAGCTCAATCAAAGAGATCAGATCCACTTTTCGACCCTGAACAGGTAGATTCGGACCATTTGAACGAAAGACACTGGCTCCATAAATAATAGTAACGATATAAAATCGGAAATTACTAAATTGATCCTCACCATTCCAACAAAAAAGAACTCCACGAGCTGTGTGGTCACGACCGGAAGGCCCAGCTTTTGGGTTTTGCTGCTATGGACCTTGACGTTCCCATCGTCGACTCCCCCTCGCTATCGGATGCTTCCACGACCTTAATCTGGCTCACAGCAAGATTTCGACGTCCTACCCTTTGCCTCTCCTAGGGCTCGAATCTGGTTGTGAGGTCGTGATCTTCACAACAGATTCTGCTGATTGACCCCCTTTTTTCCTTTGCCTGGCTGTCGACGCCATCGTCGTCTGAAACGATGCTGCAGCAAGCCGAGGTTGCCGCTGCTCCCAAATGCGGGCGTATGTCCTTCGCCTTTGTCACCGGTAAAACCTCACCAACGAGTTCGCCGACGCCACCTCGCCCGAAGTCGTCAATACCACCTACAGCACGACGCCGGTGGAGGTTCAGCATCACCAAAGACGGGGTAGCACCGAGTCGCGCTTGAAAGAAGAGTAACTTTACTCTTCTGAGAACGTGCAGGAATAATGGAAATCAATAATGAAATAACATAACTCCAGCGCCACGTCCCTGGCAATTGCCGCCTAAAGCAACAAATTAATGTCGCCTCTGCCTCTGCCTCTGCCGTGGATGGGAGCCTCATCAAGGAACCATCAACACCGTCCACAGCAAGCCGTACTGCCAGCGAAGATCCAGTATCCGTTCACGGCACGCCGCCGAGTTTCATCCAAAGAGAGAGTAACTTTACTCTTCCAAAAATGCTTAGTCACGCTAGTTTTATTCTCCCACGACCAAAAATAACGGTGAAAAAGAGAGTAGACTATGGTGCCCAATGAAATAAAATGAAATTGATTAAACGACAAATCTGATAAAAGAAAGAAGACAATAAATAAACAATTAAAACCCATCTTTGATTCAGCCACTCGGCTAACGATTCAAGTTGTGTCTAAATGCTGACGTCAAAAGAAATATAAAAATACCTAGAAGCCTCGACGCACCGCAATAAAGTACTGTTTGGGAGGTGCGTACGTCGACGTTTATCGTCGGGGTGTAGCTCCTCAGTATGACGTTGCACCCGCCACGGATATAATTCCATATCAAATTATCCAACACGCCACAAGGCCGGATATATAAAATTCCAAATCAAATTATCCATCACGCCGCAAGGCCGGATAAAATTCCAAATCAAATTATCCACCACGCCGCAAGGCCGGATAAAATTCCAAATCAAATTATCCATCACGCCGCAAGGCCGGATAAAATTCCAAATCAAATTATCCACCACGCCGCAAGGCCGGATAAAATTCCAAATCAAATTATCCACCACGCCGCAAGGCCGGATAAAATTCCAAATCAAATTATCCACCACGCCGCAAGGCCGGATAAAATTCCAAATCAAATTATCCACCACGCCGCAAGGCCGGATAAAATTCCAAATCAAATTATCCATCACGCCGTAAGGCCGGATGAATTCCAAATCAAATTTTCCGACACGCCGTCAAGGCCGGATAAATTTCCAAATCAAACTATCCAACACGCCGCCAGGCCAGATAATTCCCAAATCCAAGTTACTCAACACGCCATGAGGCCGAGTAATTCCATTCAAATTCGAGCTATCCAACACGCCGTCAAGGCAGAATAGATTCCCAAAATCTGATATCCAACGTGCCTTAATGCATTACGATGGAATATCGTTTGGGAGGTGCGTACGTCGATGTTTACCATCGGGGCGCAGCTCCTCGATATAACGTTGTACTGCCTGGATCGGATATTACCCAGTACGCCATCACAAGACCAAAGTTTGACGAACACAAATCGTCTATGTTGAATGAAAGCTCTTTTCCTTTATCATCTTATGTATCACGTCAAATAAATTAATGAATGATATCATTTGACTCTATCTCTCTCATTTTGTTGCGTATTATAGATCTCTTAATCAAAGGTTCCCTAATTTTAGGGGTAATTAACAATGAGCGCTTGCGCTCATTGGAAGCCAGAACCCATTAAACAAAAAACCTTATTAATTTAAAGTGGATTTGAAAACGGTCACATTACATTCCTAATGTAACGATATTGACCCCACACTTCTACTTGGAGAGGTGAACAGGAGGAGAATCCTTTCCCAAAATTGGTTTCCTGGTAAACTTTCTATGGCCATGAATGCAAAGTATCCCCAGAACAGACGTTGTAATTGCTTAGTCGTTGCTCCTTAACCCCGACAGGAAGAAGGTCGTCGATTTCCTTTTCAATGTCAAAGACTGACTCATCGGCCGGTGCGTCGATATTTCCCAAACTCGAAGCCAATTGGATTGCCGAGTCTTTTAGTTCCTTCAATCCCTGCATAATAAGTTCATAGAAACCGGTTGATAAGAGTTCCCGTATGACAGCCAACAGAAGCAACAGAATATGATCTCTCATACTCGAGAAGATGGTTCATGGTAAATCAATGGAGTCTGCATTGACGATAAGCTTCTTGCATGCTTCCATACAATTGGCTCAAGCTTGAGTTTTGGCCCATGCTCTGACGTGCAGTGGCGATGAGTCAAGCTGCGGATAGATTATTTAAATGAAAATTATTTTTTAAAGAAAGTACGTCGAGTTACAATATTGTCATTCTGATAAGTTAACTGGATCATACATTACCAACAATATTTTATATGTCCCCGATATATTTTGTGTTGTGTTTAAATTCCTAACTATAGGTACAGAAAATTGATTTACGAAAGTAATTATCATTTTATGTATCATCCTTCTCCAGAAGTTTCTATGTCACTTATGGACTAAATTTTCCCTGTAAGAGTCACAAAAATAGTACTAGATTATTGTAAATTTTTAATTTAATAAAAAGTAGCCAGATCCTAATCAACATTTCTGATATCATTCTTCGTATCAAGTCATACTGTAACTTAACAAGTAATGTACAATGTTTCAATGTTATTGTCTAAAGGAAAAACATCCATGTATCAGGGGCACAAAGCTCTCAATAAATAACACTACTTACTGTAAATATAACCATCATTTGAAGCCAAAAAGATTTGATGATTTTCTTAAATCAAACCAATACTTTTGGGCAAAATTCATTTACTGAGGTGCATGCTAGTGCACACTAATGCAAAGTCGGAGTTACATCTTCTCATGATTTCAAGCCACAGGATCAGCATCAATACATGGTCATGATCATCATGCAGATATGTTTTCAAATGATGTAAGCAAAACCCTACCCAAAAAGTATGCCTATGAAATTGTAATCCTTCATATTGCATTTTGTAACCATAAAATCAAGGCACCTAGAAGCATCCTCTATGTAACATTAGACTAATTCCTTATCATAACCACTGTAAACATTTAAAAGTTGGAAGCCAAAAATTATGTAATATCCAACAAGATAAATGAGTAATCATGACTATTAAAAGCCTTCCAAGGAATTAGGATAATTGCTTTACAAGGTAGAGTTTGCTAGTAAACTGTAGGAATTTTTTCATGCACATATTAGTCAATGAAGTGCAGACTTGTAGAATTATAACTTCTGATCACTTAATATATTTGATAATGTTTGATAAAACTGCAAAATTTTGATCTTCAGAGAAGTATATCTCATAAATAAGAACAACCTAAGCGAATACCCCAAACAACCACAAGACTGGTTAATACAATCTGGAAGATAAACATAATATATCAGAAAATAGAATATTTCTTTCTACAAGATATTGAAAGAAGTACTGAGCCAATAAAAATGATGAGGAAACAAACCTGCCTGAAATACCATGATCCTTTTACCACTAGCATTGATATTGCAAGTATAATGAAATTTGTGCAACCTGCACATGAGAAAAATATGATAATAGGAAGAATAGTGCCAAGCAATAGATACGCTTAACAGAATCACTATACAAAAAAAGTTCAGGGTATGAATCAAATCATGCAGAATGAATGACTCTTTTAGAGGGGGAACACCAACTCTGGAGAGTGATCTACAAAGCCTTAATTGATTTCTATAATTAATTCCTCCTTACCAAATCTGAGGGAAGTGATGCACATCAATCAAAGAACCAGAAATAGATCAGGATCAACTTCAACTCGGATGGGGCATGGTTCACCATTTTGGGAGAGGGTGGAATTGCATATGTGATACAGGATTACACTTGGAACTCTCTAAAAGTTGCCTACATCCTATGCATTATCTGCAACCAAAAATGCTTTACAACATGATTACTCCCAGGGCAAACTGGGGGATAAGAGGATTCAATTTGAATCATATTGCCATGCTGCTACTGACTTCCCGTTTTGGCAAAGGCGGCAATCCAGGTTTCTTGCAAAGAACACAAGGGCTGAAACGAGGATGCCCCCTCCCTATCATTTTATACTAGTTATGCAGCATCTCTTGAATCTCTTAACCATAGTGGTGGAACCAGTAGAATCACCCCGCACTTGCATTGCAAGATCTCACTATTTATTTATTTGACTGTAAGAGGACTTTGTCTTATTTCTTTTATGTGCCCAGTTTCATGTAAAGTTAGATAAATCCCAGTTATATATTTTGGCTTGTTTATGCCAAACTAAGGACAACCTTTGGGGTTGGATTGGATCATTATCTATCAATCACCCCGCACTTGTTTTGCCAGATCTCACTATTTATTCATTTGACTCACTATTTATTCATTTGACTGTAAGAGGACTTTGTCTTATTTCTTTCATGTGCCCAGTTTCATGTAAAGTTAGATAAATCCCAGTTATATATTTTGGCTTGTTCATGCCAAACTAAGGGCAACCTTTGGGGTTGGATTGGATCATTATCTATCATAAATATGGGCATTCCTCTTAATTCTAGACATCTTCATAACCTCAACAACATGCCCTTTGTTGAATCGGTGGTTAAATTCCTCACCTTTAAAGGTAGTCTTATCTACCTGTTTTCTATGGCAAACTCCGATTTGGTTTTCCACCTTTGACCTCTTGAAGTTCACTATCCGATTTTTGGAGTGGCTATTCTCCTGCTTCCTTTGGTTAGCACACAACATACGAGGCAAATACCTGGACCTCTTAAACAAGGTTTGTCTAGTGTGGTACTTTGGCACAGCTATTTGCGATTGGCAAGAGAAGAGGTTGGCGCGATCGATGCATGAAGATGAGATCGACACGGGGCGGCAGAGAGAGGGAAGAAAGAATACCACTCCGAAGTAAGGTGGGACGGCCCAATCAAACTATGGGGCTCACAGAATGCCCAATCATAATATTTTTCTCTCCTCAAAAAGATTGTAGCAGCGGGTGACAAGAGGGTGTATCAGGGACCGGGCAAGTGGAGCCCGTCATCTATGTGGGTGTAATGATTGACTCATGTGCATGGCAATGACTGGGCCACTTCACCGGCGAAATGAAATTGACGGTAGATGATGCGGGCTGTTTTGAGGTGGACGGCCCACCGCTTCTTTCTATTTTTGTAAACAATCATCCTGGGCAAGTGCAACCGCATCGAAAGAGAGTGGCAAGTTTAAAACCCTAATCTAGATTTTTAATTACGATTCACCCTCCTGAAATCACCTTATAAAAGAGGCCAAAACACGTTTTTGCGGAGGAGTGGGCTGAGATGTGAAGCATCAATCTTGAAGCACCCAGCGCGCGAATCTCCAAGCAACCCATACTTCAGTGCGGATAGCGCCGATACAAACAAAGCGTTATACGAAATCATGATATAACGCCGCCCGTTACGCCTCTCCCCGTTACTCCCCGTTACATCCGAACTAACTAGGGTTAACTCTTGAATGCTTACTACCCGCTCGAATTTTCACTACCCGCCCGACCCACTATTACTCTCTAACCCTAATATTTTTTCTAACCCTAACTCTGTTGGGACGAAAGTTCTATGTTACCTAAACTTTGCTGTGACGAAAGTTCTGTCGCACGATCCTGTCCGACGGCCTCCGACGACCTCTGACGACCTCCGACTACCTCCGACGACCTCCGACGGCCATCGACGACCTCCGACGGCCTCCGATACATTGTTGTATATAGCTCTCTTTATACAACTTATTATAGGTCTCCCTGGTCTTCAAAAGTTAAGGTAAGGTCTCCCTATATTTGCTCACCTGTATTACGTGTCATTTAGGGTGGTATAATGTCATCATTTTTGTATTCTTAATACGTACATTGTTATATTAATGACATAATTTGTTGTATACAGCATCCCATTTTGGTATAACCCCCTTAACATAGTATAACAGCATCCCATTTTTCCTATAACATGCCTCAAACATAGTATAGCAGCGTCCCATTGTGGTATAACATGTCGTAAACTTGTTATAACAGCATCTCATTATTTTGGTATAACATTTATCTAATTTGGTATAACAGCATTCCATCGGTATTACATGTATCTAATTTGGTATAACAGCATTCCATTTTGGTCTAACATGTATCTAATTTCGTATAACAGCTTCCCATTTTGGTATAACATGTATCTAATTTGGTAGAACAGTATCCCATTTTGATATAATATGCCTCTAACATAGTATAACACAGGCCATTTTGGTATAACATGTCTCTAATTTGGTATAACAACGTCCCATTTTGGTATAACATGTCTCTAATTTGGTATAACAGTGTCCTATTTTGGTATAATATGCCTTTAACATAGTACAACACAACCCATTTTAGTATAACATGTCTCTAATTTGGTATAACAGCGTCCCATTTTGGTATAACATGCCTCAAACTTGGTATAACAGCATCCCATTTTGGTATAAAATGTCTCTAATTTAGTATAACAGCTGTAAATTTTGGTATAACATGTATCTAATTTGGTATAACAGCATCCCAATTATGTATAACATGTATCTAATTTGGTATAACAACATTTCATTTTAGTATAACATGTATCTAATTTGGTATAACAGCATCCCATTTTGGTATAACATGCCTCTAACATAGTATAACAGCATCACTACAGCGTATAACTTGTCAAACTTTCCGATACATTATTGAATCCTAGAGTTTGAGATGGAGAAAGATCAAATGAAGGCGACTTGTTCTGAGATGTTGGAGTGGTCATCGTCAGATGACGAAGAGTATTTATTAGCAAATAGCGAAGGTGATGAAGATATAATAGGAATATCTGGAAAGACAGATGAAATGCCATGTATGGACATGACAAATCAGAAGCTGCATCCCAAATCCCTATAGTTGGTATGACATTTATTAGTGATGATGCAGCATACAAGTTTTATAATGACTATGCTAGAGTAATGGGGTTCAGTATAAAGAAATCTCATCTTGAACGTCGAAAGGATGATAGCTTGAAACAACGTACATATTGTTGTAGCAAACAAGGGATGAGAGAAGTTGACCGTAGACGTACTGCTAAAAAAATCACATCCAGAGACCCGCACAAACTGCATGGCTCGGTTAGAGTTTAAGATTGGCAAGAATGAATTATTCACATTGTCGAAAGCTGAATTAAACCATAATCATCCCATGACAAGTCCAAATAAGGTGCACATGCTTAGATCTCATAGAAAGATATTGCCATTTGAACGTGCACTTATAGACAAGATGACAGAGTTGGGTATAAAGGCCCATAATATATATAATTATTTTGAGTCTGGTGTAAGCAATAATAATGTTGGCTTCATAAGAGAAGATAATAGCAACTATATTCAAAGAAGTAGAAGAAAAGCTTTGGATGACAAGGAAAGCAAGGGTATTCCTAGGTACCTAAAGGAAAGTTTGGCTAACGATCCTTCATTTTTTTATGCTATTGAAGCTTGTGAGGAATCAGGGGAGATGAAGAACTTTTTTTGGGTTGATGGCCAATCTATAATAGACTATGCATACTTTGGAGATGTAGTATGCTTCGATACAACCTTCCAAACAAATGAATATAATATGCCATTTGCACCAATAGTGGGCGTGAATCACCACAAACAAACTATTATATTAGGAGCTGCATTACTCTATGATGAGTCTGCTGAATCATTCATTTGGTTATTTGAGACTTTTTTGGAAGCCATGCAAGGTAAGCATCTAGTTACTATTTTCACGGATCAATCAGCTGCAATAGCTAGAGCAATACAAACGGTGCTGCCAAATACAGCACACGTCTATGTTTATGGCATATATTTCAAAATGCAGCATTACATCTTTCACACGTGATTCATAATAACAATACATTTGCCAAAGATTTTAAACATTGCATATACGAGCGGTGTACAGTTGATACTTTTGAGAAGCTATGACAGGATCTATTACTGAAGTATAATCTGGTTGAACATCCATGGATGGTAAATATGTGGAAACTAAAGTCAAAGTGGGCTGCATGCTTTCGAACAGAGACTTTTTCGGCTGATATGACCACAACCCAACGCAGTGAAAGTATGAACCACCATTTTAAAAGGTTCTTTAGAAAGAAATTGAGTTTATTTAAATTTTTAGCACAGTATGACAAGGCACTTAGCTTCTTTCGAGAAAAGAAAATAAAGGCTGATTTCAAGTCTCGAAATAGTACATTAGCCAATGTAGTTGGGAACATGTGTAAACAAGCAGCCTCGATCTACACCAGGGTCATGTATAACGAGTTTGAGGCATGCTATCAAAGTAGTGTAGATTGCCTTATGTTTTTCATTGGGGCCGAACCACAAGGTATTTCATATAAGGTAACCAACGCAGCCTGTGGTAGAGATGAAATGGTCATTTTCAGCCATTCTCCTGTACAAGTTACTTGCTCATGTAAAATGTTTGAGACCAATGGGATATTGTGTATGCATGCAATGAAGGTTTTCACAGCGAACAATGTGATTTCTATACCGAAGCAGTACATAATGAAAAGATGGACAAAGTACGCTAGAGAAGGTGATGTATCCATTGTCAGTCCGCACAGCTTAGATTCTTCCGGGCAAGAAAGTTTGAGGTCGATTTATAACCGAGTTTGTCAAAACCATTACTGTATAGCAACTATGAGTTTGAAGTCCAGGAGGGCACTAGAATACATAGAAAAGACAATGAAGGATTTACGTGTAAATGTTGAGGACATCTTGCGCACTGACAATAAAGATATTGATGTCAATGATGAGAGAAGTGGATCTGAACCAAATATACAGGTAAAAGCACCTCCAGTGAAAAAGGGGCGGAAAGAGAAATGTAAGAAAGGAGTGCTGGAGCGAAGACATAACAAGAGCACTACTACATCCAAAGGATCCAATTCTAATCCACCTACTGATATCCAAATGCCGCGCATGACAGGGCTACCTATGGGTGAATACACAAGCACACAGGTATATCTAACAAGGCAAGCCATATTTTTAATTCTTATGTTACATACTTAACCTAAAAGTTAAATTTATAGCAGGTGTCTATGTTCCACCAACCAGTGCCAACAGCCCCATTCTACTCCTACACAGCTTTAATGGTGAGAGCATCCTCTTTTCATGTAAGTTGCGTAGTTATGCGTTTTCTGCACTTGCTACATTTACATTGACTATGTTACCTGATTAATTGCACTATATCATGACAGTACTCAGATGAGGCTTCCCAAGCAATGCCATCGCAGCATGGTTCTCAGGAAGAAGCTGCATATTTTTCTGAGCCAACAAATGAAAAATAAATTTTTTTAATTATGACCAATTTGTACCAATTTGTGACAACTGATGTATTAACCATTCTTTTTTATGTACAATAAATTATGAGTTCGTGTAACACTCTGACTTATTTCGTATAGCAATGTCTTAAATTCGTATAACACTTCACAGGGTTGGTATAACAAGGCCTGAAATTCGTATAACTGGCACGGACATCGTATAATACAGGACAAAACATGGTATAACAAGGCCTGAAATTCGTAAAACATGGCACATACATCGTATAACACGGGACAAACATGGTACCGTGTTATACGATGTCTGTGCCATGTTAAACGAATGACAAGTCTTGTTATACCATGTTACACGAATGAGATAAAGTCAATCTTATCCTATTACATAGCTATGCAATAGGATAAGATCAGCTGACATGCCTACAAACATAGCTATGCATTGTATGTTTCCTGTACGCTCACGGGTTGGGATGATATTTGACCAGACGACCATCTATCAAGATTCACGGGTGATGATATAAACAAGACGAACACCTATACGACCCAGATGACATGCCTATAAATTCAATGTGACCATTTAACGCAGCCAGCGTGTCTACAATTGGAGATTTTATGGTGAAGCTTCACTATAAAATCTCATCAACATAATCTTCTCATTCGTAGTGAAGTGAGTGGAGTTCCGAAATGTTACTCCAATGCTCTTCTCATATGGTTGGTTTTACAGGCAGATGTGTGGGTTCTACTCGGACGTGTTATGGCAAGATTATAAATTATCCATGGCCGAAAATCCCTTCCAGTTCTACCGGAGTCCTAGGCCATTGGATGAACACCAAAATCAAGGGATGGACCCGATTTGTCTACCACGAGTTTGGGCAAGCCAGACGGGTTTACAAAATTGATGTGCTACGGCAAGCTTATAAGCATCGAGAGCATGACCAATGAGAAAGTTGGAGGGCAGGATACAATAGTATCAGGAGATGCCCTCCAACCGACTATGGTAAGTGCAGTCTCACGGTATAATTTTTTGAGGAAATGGACAGACTATGGTAAGTTTATGATTTAAATATTGCCTGACCACACTGGGATATGACACGATCTGAAATTCGTACTGTTGTATCACGACCTGAAATTCGTATTGTTATTCGCACTGGGACGAACATGGTATAACACGATCTGAAATTCGTATAACATGACACAGACATCGTATAACACGGGACGAACTTGGTATAACAAGACCTGAAATTCATATAACATGGCATAGACATCGTATAACACGGACGAACATGGTATAACACAACGTGAAATTCGTATAACATGGCACAGACATCGTATACTGTGGGACGAACATGGTATAACACGATCTGAAATTTGTATAACATGACACAGACATCGTATAACACAGACGAACATGGTATAACACGATCTGAAATTCGTATAACATGGCACAGACATCGTATAACACGGACGAACATGGTATAACAAGATCTGAAATAAAAAATAACATGGCACAGACATCGTATAACATAGCCCTCCAACTTTCTCATCGGGCACGATCTCGATGCTTATATGCTTGCCATAGCACATCAATTGGGCAAACCTATGTGGCTTGCCCAAACTCATAATAGACAAGCCGGGTCCATTCCTTGAAATTGGTGTTCATCCAATGGCCTAGGACTCCGGGAGAACTGGAATGCAGTTTGGGGCATGGACAATTTATAATCTTGTCATAACACGTCCGAGTAGAACCCACGCATCTGCCTATGAAACCAACCATATGAGAAGATCATTGGAGTAACATTTCGGAACTCCACTCACTTCACTACGAATGAGAAGATTATGTTGATGGGATTTTATAGTGAAGCTTCACCATCAAATCTCCAGTTGTAGACACGCTTGCTGCGTTAAATGGTTATATTGAATTTATAGACATGTCAGCCGGGTCGTATAGGTGGTCGTCTTGTTTATATCACCACCCGTGAATCTTGATAGATGGTCGTCTGGTCAAATTTCATCCCAACCCATGAGCGTACAGGAGACATACAATGCATATCTATGTTTGTAGGCATGTCAGCCGATCTTATCCTATTGTATAGCTATGTAATAGGATAAGATTGACTTTATCTCATTCGTGTAACATGGTATAACAAGACTTGTCATTCGTGTAACATGACACAGACATCGTATAACACGGGACCATGTAACTTTTTACTGGACAAACATGGTATAACATGGTCTTTTTATTCCATGTTTGTCCCATGTTATATGAATTTCAAGTCGTGTTATACCATGTTCGTCCCGTGTTATACGATGTCTGTGCCATGTTACACGAATGACAAGTCTTGTTATACCATGTTCAGAAGGCTGTTATACGATGTCTGTGCCATGTTATAACACTATAGCCTACAATGGTATAACACTGCACATACATGGTATAACACTGCACATACATGGTATAACACTTCACATACATGGTATAACAAGACACAGAACAATGCACAACATTGCATATTCAAATATATAGATGTATGTAAATACAGATATTGAATATACATGCGTATGTATGTACATGTGTTTTAATTACAATGTCTTTTAATTCCCTGCCTGTAACTTTCCTTCAAATAGTTCTAAACTAACCAGAGCCCTCAATCTTGGCATGTCTTGAAGTGTGAAATCAAACGGTACCCCTCTAGATAGGTAGTCCATAAATTTCATGACAAATATCCCACAATCTACACTTTCGCCATCTTGCTGCGGGCAGACCTCCCATGTCAATGGCCAACAAGAACATTCCTTGGGATTGCCAGATTGGAAGGAGAAATGAAAGTGCAGTATTTCAAGCTGTCCAACAGAACAATGCACAAGATAATGTTACAAGAAATGAAAAATAACAATAGAAATGATACGGTATGAAGCCATATCAGATGATAGATACTCACATATCTTTTAACATAGCCCTCAGCTACCTTGGAAGGGGACAATGAATTATAGCACTGTACGCGTTTCCTATGTAGATCCACTACCATCAGAAACCAGTGCAGCTTGTGGCATACTGGGGCGAATATTGTGCGAATATATCTTATTGTCCGATTATTCAAATGCTCTAAGCCTTTGAAGGCCGCCCCACCTAGGCCACCCATATAAAACTGTAGGACATGTGGGGGGTTGTAAGCAAAAGCCTTAAATTTTTTCCTATTAGCCATTACTCTACGGATGATGAGTGATGCATACAAATCTATAGCATACAATGGTATAACAAGTCCATTAGCAAAAAGGAACCAAATATACATAGATAGTGTATTCCATACATGCTTACCTCATCAACAACTAAGCCTCCGAAGAGAATGCTACAGATATTGGCTTTCGCAATGTTCTGAATAATGGAATGATCTTGCAAGGAGATATAAAATTCCAGTTGTGATTTAATATTGTCCAGTAGTACATCCCGACCACAATAGTCCTGTTTATTTAGATACTAAAGATGCAAGAAAAATTTATCAGAATACTCACATATGTCAATGGTGCCAGATATATACAATTGTGGTAAATACTATTTATGCCACCATACCATATCAACCTGGGGTGCAGATTCCGCATTTTCATCTAACTCCACTGGCTGAAAGAAAATTAGAAACACATACATGTTAAACTTAAGGCTCAAGCCTATGTTTACAATGATGTATGATACTTTTGTGTTAATGGTCTTACCTCTGATTCCTTAGCCTTCTTCTTCTTTTTTTGTTGTGTGTAAGGGGTGAGAAGAAAACATGAAGCCTTTTTTACTCTTTTCTTTTTGAGTACCTCACTCATCGGGACAGACGTCTCAGCTTCCTCACCCCCCGAGGCCGACATGTCATCTTCCTCACTCCAGCTCAACTCTGCCCCATTCTTATTTTGTAGCATCTCAATGTCTGCTCTCAGTTTTTTATTTTCCTCCACTAGCTCCTCAATTTTTTTTTGCAATTCGGCCACCTCTAAGCTAAAACCGGCCTTGATGCTGCAAATCTCAGCATCCTTCTCAGCAGCTTCATCTTTAAGCAAGTATTTATCATTCTCCAATTGAATGATTTCATTCTTCAATTTATTATTTTCCTCTATAACTATACACAATTCCGAATTCAAGTTCAAAACTTCTTCATGGCTCTACGCACAAAATTAACACAAAACCATCAGTATCGTACAACACATGATCTAACAACAGTATGAATATAATGAGATACTGTTATACCGGCAATTGATACATGTTATACCAAGTTTCGGCCATGTTATACCAAATTCAGAAGACTGTTATACTAAGTTTGAGCCATATTACACCAAGTTCAGAAGACTGTTATACTAAGTTTGAGCCATGTTATACCATGTTTCGGCCATGTTGTACCAAGTTCAATAGGCCGTTATACTAAGTTTCAGTCATGTTATACCAAGTTCAGAAGGTTGTTATACTAAGTTTGAGCCATATTACACCAATTTTAGAAGGCTGTTATACTAAGTTTGAGCCATGTTATACCATGTTTCGGCCATGTTATACCAAGTTCAATAGGCCGTTATACTAAGTTTCAGTCATGTTATACCAAGTTCAGAAGGCTGTTATACTAAGTTTGAGCCATATTACACCAATTTCAGAAGGCTGTTATACTAAGTTTAAGCCATGTTATACCATGTTTCGGCCATGTTATACCAAGTTCAATAGGCTGTTATACTAAGTTTCAGTCATGTTATACCAAGTTCAGAAGGCTGTTATATTAAGTTTGAGCCATATTACACCAATTTCAGAAGGCTGTTATACTAAGTTTGAGTCATGTTATACCATGTTTCGGCCATGTTATACCAAGTTCAATAGGTTGTTATACTAAGTTTCAGTCATGTTATACCAAGTTCAGAAGACTATTATACTAAGTTTGAGCCATATTACACCAAGTTCAGATGGCTGTTATATTAAGTTCCACCAAGGATAAGGCATGTTATCATATTACATACTTACAGGGCCAAGAATAAAGGGAATGTCTGTTTGATTATGGGATGAGCCCACAACACCAGCATCCTCAGGGGCTGCATCTAATGCAAGGAGACTATGTACAACCTCACGCTCCACTTCACCTCCTTCCTCAAGTTCAAAAATAATCTGCAATTGTAATCATTATTAGAAACTCTAACTTCAACTGACTTAGTACACTTACACATAAATATCTTACTGCATCTTCATTTAATTTGGCACAATTTTTAAAATATGTTGTTCGTCGAGGTAATTTGCAATTGGGCCAACGGAACAACCGAGGGTGTACTCCCTCCACCTTACTATCTATATACAAGTTGGTATGCTCATAAAACCAAATATATAAAAAATAAGAAATAAATCAATAACTTATCATAAAATTAACTATGTTTAAAATGCAGGTTCAGATATTGAGAATACTTACACCAAGGACTATGGCACAACCAGCAAATCCACGTCCCTTCTTCTTTGAGCTGGAGGTCAATTCGATGCAAAGAAAATTATGTACAGCCTCTGCCCAATTGTAATTAGCCAATGTTGAGAGGTCTTCTACAAAATATATAAGTCCCGCATCCAGGTTGTATGTCAGTCGGTTGAATAAAAAACAACAAAAGATATACAAAATGGCCAATCTTGTGAGCCTCTCCTCATTTCCCGCCAGGCCTTGTGAGCAGATAACTTTCAATTTTTCTTTAATGGCTTTGGTGTTTGGTAACTTCCCATCAAATTATTCCTTGTAATATTTGGTAGATGGTTGGTCAGTGTCCCATCTAACTAGCTCCTCTACCCGTGGGAGACCAAGGATGATTGATACATCCTTTACTGAGAAGGGCACAAAATTACCATTAATGTTGAATCCTCTTCTGTTACCATCCCATATAGACTGCAAATATTCCACAGCAATCATATCCAGGGAAATGGCTGGCCTTTGTAGCAAATGCCCAAAGGGGGTATGTAGGAGCACTCGTTTAATATCCTCACCCCCTTCCACTGTGTTGACAAACTTGTGAATCTGGCTCAAGGAGCATCTACTCAGTACCCGACGAGGTTTGGCCCCCTTGCAGTGATACTCCTTTTCGTCTGAAGACCTATCAGATGGGCTTTCATGTGGGTGGCTTTCATGAGTAGCCCTCATTGTACACATGAACCTACTGTTAAAAAAGTTAGAACTATATTAACATGACGAACTCAAAAGGTGAAGCTATTAAACGAAAATGAGATGTTGTTATACCATGTCTGTGCAGTGTTATACCATGTCTGTGCAGTGTTATACCATGTGTGTGTAATGATATACTATGTCTGTGTAGTGTTATACCATGTCTGTGCAGTGTTATACCATGTGTGTGTAGTGTTATACCATGTATGTGCAGTGTTATACCATGTCTGTGTAGTGTTATACCATCTCTGTGAAGTGTTATACCATGTCTGTGTAGTGTTATACCATCTCTATGAAGTGTTATACCATGTCTGTGCAGTGTTATACCATGTCTGAGTAGTGTTATACCATGTCTGTGCAGTGTTATACCATGTCTATGCAGTCTTATATCATGTCTGTCAAGTGTTATACCATGTCTGTGTAGTGTTATACCATGTCTGTGTAGTGTTATACCATGTTTGTGCAGTGTTATACCATGTCTGGGTAGTGTTATATCATGTCTGTGCAGTGTTATACCATGTCTATGCAGTCTTATATCATGTATGTCAAGTGTTATACCATGTCTGTGCAGTGTTATACCATGTTTGTGTAGTGTTATACCATGTTTGTGCAGTGTTATACCATGTCTGTGTAGTGTTATACTATGTCTGTGCAGTGTTATACCATGTTTGGGTAGTGTTATACCATGTCTGTGCAGTGTTATACCATGTCTATGCAGTCTTATATCATGTCTGTCAAGTGTTATACCAAGTTTGGGGCATGTTATACTAAGTTTGGAGCATGTTATACGTGATGCAAGACTTCTTTATACTAAGTTTGGGGCATGTTATACGCATGTTATACGAAATTTAGGTTTCTCTATTCACTTCCAACGGACTGAATTCCAAAGGAAGTAGGAATGGTTTTCTAAAATGCAAGCTTCAAATGACACACTTGCGGCAATTGATACTATTAGCAGATTTAGCAACTAACAGGTTCCTTTTAAGACTATTTCCCAAACAGCTTCAAGGACAATACAAATTATGCAAATATCATGAAAGTGAGTATACCAATTTTCCAAGCATGTTATACCAAAAATAGGTCATTAATACATCAATGTACGTATTCATAAGATAAATTACGACATTATACCTTAAAGGAACATTGGAGTCGGAGGAGGAGCTCGCCATGAGATCCTGCAAAAAAAAAAACAAGATTAGGAAACCCTAGCCCAAACAAGAACAAGTCTTTATACCGTAGCAGGTCGTCAAGCAACAATGGGACGTTTGCGGAGGTCGTCGCACTTCGCCGGAGGTCGTCGGAGGTATACGCAGTTCAAAGGAGGTCGTCGGAGGCCGTCGGAGGTATACGCAATTCAAAGGAGGTCGTCGGAGGCCGTCGGAGGTCGTGCGCGACAATCGGGCGACAATTTCGGCAGAGCAAAGTTAGGGTTTAGAGGTTACAGAGTGAGGGTGGAGCGGGTAGGAAAATTTCGAGCGTTAACCAGGGTTAGCTCTGCGCCTGGTTAGTTCGTAACGGACTACTATAACGGGCGGGTGTTATATTGGAGAGGAGATGGTATAACACAGGGAGGAGATGCTATAACGGGCTTAAGTATGTGTTGCTTGGAGATTCGCGCGCTGGGTGCTTCAAGATTAATGTTTCACATCTCAGCCCACTCCTCCGCAAAATTTGCGGAGGGGTGCCCCTCCGCAAAAACGCAGCCATTTCCTTTCCACCCGTCCGCGGTCCGCCCCCTCACTGCCCACTACCGGCGCACACGCTCTAATGGCGCTTCACAATGGCAATGCTTACTGTGACACCCGGTTTACCAGGCCAGGCCAAAAGGGAGCAGGCCTGGACCCACAACCCAAGCCCACTCGAAGATCAAGTTCACGAAGCCCAAATCCCAGTCAACGTTTGGGTCAATGCCCAAATCGGAAGCGGGAGAGCGTCTTCTTTGGCTGATCCAGCGGGCGTCGTCCTCGTCCCCGAGTTCAGCGGAGACGAGGGGCGGTGATACTCGTCGGCGAGGCGACTTCTTCCCACGCGTCCGGGTCGGCGTCTCCGGCAAGATCTTGGACGGCGACGAACCCGGAGGAAGAGAACGGAGCTGGCGGGACTTCGGCCGCGAGTGTCTTCCCCCTTCGGCGTGCTGTCTGGACGCGGACGGCGGCGTTGAAGGAGGGCGGACAATTGCGGGTCGAAGGCGCTTTCTCCGGCGGGCTCAGTGGCGTGGGAGAAGCACGCAGGCGGCGCGGAGTTGACGAGCTGGCGAGCTCGAGCTGGGCGAAGAATGCGGACGTGCGCGTGGAGGCGTGCATGGGATGGCTTCGACGGTTCGGGCGATGAGGGACGGCTTCGACGGTTCGGACGGTTCCTGCAGAGGCTGCGACGTGCGCAGGCGAGAGGTTCGGCGACATGGGCGAAGGCTGGAAGGTGCGCGAGTGGTTCCGGGCAGTTGCGTCATGGAGGATGTGGTCCACGCATGCGACAGTTCTCCCCTTCCCTTAAATCACCAGCGGGGTGATTTACAGAGTGTGTGCGGCGTTGTTGGAGCGTCCCCACCGGGAGGGCTGAGGAGAGCCCCTCTTTATGGTGTGCGTAGAAGGTGTTACCATGGTGTGAACACTGTTATAGTATCATTATGAGAGAGAAGGAGCGTTGTTGTAGCGTTATCTTAGAGGAGTGGTTGTTGTAGCCACATTATGAGGGTTGAGCGAAATTTGGAGAGAGATATGTGAGAGAAAGAGGGAGGGTTTTTGTAACTTATTATTATGAGAATAAGAAGTGAAATTTCCCTTATCCCTTGTTTCCAGCAACGTGTTCTTGTATCGTTCTGACAGGCTAACAAACGACGATGACGAGGCTGAGGGTGAGGAGGAGATCGTCTTCACCTTGCCGGCACATCTAGGTTCTTTGGCGGAGTACGTGTGTACGCATGAAGATGATGACGCGGTTGAAGGTGACTCAACCGAGTTTGAGAGGAGCACGAGGCGAGAGAGCACCGGGTCAAAGTTCAACATGAGGTCAAAATTGAGGGAGTAAATTTTGACTACGGCACACAAACTCATGTTCGCCAGAGTAACGGTTCGCGGGATGTGACACTTACCACCTCTTTCTTCTCGCACTGCTCGTGCTCTCCACTCTCGCTCAAGCCCTCCGCGCTCTCTCCTAGTCCCCTCCGCCTCCCACCCCTCTACTGACATCTCCGCCGCCGCCGCCATCTCCCTCCCTCTTCATTCCCGTGACTTCTTCCCTTCCTCCGGTGGCTCCGCCGCCCACCGCCACCCCAATTACAAGGCCCTCACGCTCGCTCGCCTCCGCCACGACGCCGCCCGCGTCCATGCCATCAACGCTCGCGCGGCCCTCGCCGTCGGCGGCTTCACCGCAGCCGATCTGAAGCCGCTTGCGGAAGAGAAGGCCCTCGACACCGCCGCCTCGGACTCGATCGAGGGCCCCATTGTGTCCGGAACCAGCCTGGGGAGCGGCGAGTACTTTTCTAGGGTTGGAATAGGCAGCCCCGCCAAGCCGCTCTACATGGTGCTCGACACCGGAAGCGACGTCGGTTGGGTCCAGTGCGTCCCGTGCGCCGACTGCTATCAGCAAACTGACCCACTGTTCGACCCCTCGACCTCTTCTTCCTACGCCCCTCTTCCGTGCGACTCGTCGCAATGCCACTCCCTCGATGTCTCCGCCTGCCGGAACTCGTCGTCATCCACGGTCGAAGCCGACGGAGGCAGCGGTGAGGGCAGCTATCTCTACCAGGTCTCTTACGGCGACGGATCATACACTGTCGGGGAGTTCGCTACCGAGACATTAACCCTCGGCGGTTCAGATCCGGTCTCCGGCGTCGCCATCGGGTGCGGCCATGACAACGAGGGTTTGTTCATTGGTGCCGCCGGACTGATCGCCCTAGGCGGCGGGCCGCTCTCCTTCCCCTCGCAGATCTCTGCCCGCTCCTTCTCCTACGGCCTTGTGGACCGCGACTCCCCGGCTTCCTCCACCCTCGACCTCAGCGCCTCCGCGGCCTCCTCCAGCGCTGCCCCTGCGGTCACAGCGCCTCTCCTCCGTAACCGTCGCCTGGCGACGTTTTACTACGTTGGCTTGACCGGAATCAGCGTGGGCGGAACGATGCCGACAATCCCGCCATCCGCCTGTGCGGTGGACGATAGCGGAACCAAATATATAAGTAAAATCACCTCCAACGAAGAAAGGGTGAAAAAGAGAAATGTAAGAAATGAGTGGTGTAGCGAAGATATAAAAAGAGCACTACTATATCTAAAGGATCCAATTCTAATCTAGCTACTGATGTTCGAATGCCCCACATGATAGGTTTACTAATGGGTGAATATATAAGCACACAGGTATGACTAACAAGACCATATTTCGTATAACAAATTTATACTTACCTAAAGGTTAAATTTATAGCAGGTGCCTTTATTCCACCAACCCGTGCTAACCGCCCAATTCTACTCTTACACTGCTCTAATGGTAGGAGCATCCTCGTTCCATGTAAGTTGATATTGGAACATGTTTTCTTTTATTGCTTTATTTACTCAATTTCATATATTAATTGGATTATATTATTACAGTGCTCAGATGAGGCATCTCAAGTATTGCCCACACAGACTAGTTCTCAAGAGAAATGCAATGATGGGTTTCAGCCTACTTATGAAAAGTAATTTAATCAATTGTAATGTTTAGGGTAATGTTGTACTATACCGAAGCATTATAATGTTGTATAGTTATGACAAGTAGTTATGGGTAATGTTATTTTATGAACAGACATATAATAGTGCCTGAATTATGAATTAACGTGGGAATAAATTTCATATAACAGAACCTGAAATTCGTATAACAGGAACTGAATTTCGTATAAGAGGAACTGAATTGTGTATAACAAGGCACAAATTTCGTATAACAGGGAAGAAATTCGTATAATAGGACTTGAATTTCGTATAACAGAAAGTAAACTTCGTATAACAGGAACAAAATTTCCTATAACAGGACTTGAATTTCGTATAACAGGGTAGAAATTTGTATAACAGGAACTGAATTTCGTATAACAGAAAGTGAACTTCGTATAACAGGACCTGATTTTCGTATAATAGGGAAGAAATTCATATAACAGGAACTGAATTTCGTATAACAGAAAGTGAACTTCGTATAACAGGACCTGAATTTCGTATAACAGGAAAGAAATTCGGATAATAGGAACTGAATTTCGTATACCAGAAAGTGAACTTCGTATAGCAGGACCTGAATATTGTATAACAAAGCACAAATTTTGTATAACAGGGCACAATATCACATAACAAAATAATGTATTTTGTATAATAGGAACCGAACTTCGTATAACAGAACCTTAATGACCTGAATTGTGTATAACAGGACCTGAACAATTTGAATACAATTCCAGTGAATACATAAGAATTGTCTTTTAGGAATATGACATTAACTCTCCTTTAAATAGTTCCAAACTGACTATTGCTCTCAATCTTGGCATGTCCTAGAGTGTGAAGTCGAACTGTACATTTCGGGAAAGACACTCCATAAATTTCATGACAAATACACCACAATCTACACTCTCACCCTGTTACTGCGGGCATACTTCCCATGTAAATGGCCAGGAAGCAACATTCTTTCTTCCACCAGTTTGGAAACCAATATGAAACTGCAGTATCTGAATCTGTTTAATATGTACAAACAATAAAATTATTCAATAAAAAAAAATAGCAAATCAAAACACATGCTGTTACATGATATGATAGATACTCATATATTGTTTTACTGTGCCCTCATCTGCTGTAGTGGGGGACAGTGAATTGTATCCTAGTATGTGTTTTTTTATCAAAATCTAGGAAAATAAAAAACCAATGGTTTAAATGGCATACGGGGGCCATTAATCTATGTACATATCTCATTATTTTATTATTCAAATGTTCTAATCCATAGAAGGATGCACCGAAGACGCCACTTATATAATAATGCAGAACATGTGGTGGAATGTATGCAAAGACCTTGAATTTTTTTTATTTGTCAGATATCTTTGGATGAGGAGTGATGCATATAAATTTATACTCTACAATTGAATTATACAATTCATTAGAGTCAACTAATCCATATACAAAGATTATGTCATATAGAAACTAAGTATTTGCTTAATATATGTTTACCTCTTCACCAATTAGGTCTCCGAAGAGAATGTCACCTATATGGAGCTTCTCTATGTTCTCAAAAAGAGAATCATCTTCTAATGATAGGTAAAAATCTAGTTGTGTTTTTGCATCTTCCGGTATGACATCCCCGCCACAATAGTCTGTCCTATTTAGAAACTAAAGGTACAACTCAATTCTATTAGAACTATGTATATATCAACACATGCTTCACTAGAAATAAAAGTTATGCTACCACTACCTTATCCACCAGGGGCCGAGCTTCTTTAGTATCATCTACCTCCACTAGCTGATACAAAAGAATATATTCTCATGTTCAAAACTATGTATAGATATATGTTTACAATAGCTTAATAAAAATAACACAATTGCCTTACCTGTGATACTATAGCCTTCTTCTTCTTCTTACCTTGTGTGTAAGGGCTGACTAATGCCCATGAAGCCTTTCTTAATCTTTTAATTTTCACTGGCTGCACATAATCTTTCGGCTCATCTTCCTCACTCCAATTTAATTCTTCCTCATCCTCATTTTACAGAGCCTCAATCTCTACTTTTAATTTTTTATTTTCCTCCATCGGATCATCAATTCTTTTTTGTAATTCAACTGCCTCCAAGTTGAACCCTGTCTTGATGCTAGTAATCTCAATATCCTTTTTAATACTTTCATCTTTCAGCAAATATTTTTCATTTTCCAATTGAATGATTTCATTCTTCAACTTATTATTTTCCTCTAAAACAATTGACAACTCTCTCTTCAAGTTATTCACTTCTTCATGGCTCTACACACAAAAATAACACAATGTCATTAGTATAATATGTTTCATTTACCGTATAACACCTACAAATTTCGTATAAAACCTGTATATTTTAGTATAACACAAAAAAAAATTTGCATAACAAGGCCCAAATTTAGTATAACACTTATATATATTTCGTATAACATGTTTCATTTACCGTATAACACCTACAAATTTCGTATAACAAAGCACAAATTTCGTATAACACCTGTATATTTTAGTATAACATGTTTCATTTACCGTATATAACACCTACAAATTTCGTATAACACCTATGTATTTTTGCATAACAACTTAATATTTTTAACATACTTACAACGTCAAGGTCAACTGATAGGGTCCCAAGCATAGGGTCTGGTCTATTGTGTGACGGGCTAACATCAGGATCTTCCTCGGAAGCTGCCTCTAATACAACTGGAGTATTTACAACGTCACGCTCCAGTTCATCAGCTTTAAGTTGTAAAATAATCTATAATGTTAAATAGTATTAGAAACCCCAAAAATATCACATATTGTATAACTACTCTTACAATAAGTATCTTACCGCAGATTCATTTAATTTTGCACAATTTTTAAAATATATTGTCCATCGAGGTGGACTCACTTTGGCTCAACAAAACAACCGAGGGTATACACCCTTCATCTTATTATTTATATACAATTTGGTATGCTCATAAAACCAAATCTGCAAAAAAGAACAAAAATTTTTATGATTAACTATAATGCATTGAAAGACAATTTCATATATTAAAGAATACTTACAGAAAGAATTATGGCACAACCGGTAAATCCACATCCCTTTTTCTTTGAGCTAGTGGTCAATTCTGAGCACAAAAAATAATGGACAGCTTCTGGCCAATTGTAATCAACCAATTTTTGGAGGTCTTCTACAAATAATACAAGTCCCTCGTCCAAGTTAAATGTCAGGCGGCTGAACAAAAAACAACAAAAGAAATACAGTATAGCCAATCTTCTGATCCTCTCCTCATTTCCCTCTAGGCCTTGTGAGCAGAGGTCCGTCAATTTTTCATCAATTACTTTTCTATTAATTGCCTTCTTCTCAAATTCCTTAGTGAAATATGGAGTAGTTGGTCGCTTATTGTCCCATCTAACCAACTCTCCAACCCGTGGGAGACCAAGTATAATCGATACATCCTTGACCAAGAAAGGTACAAAATTGCCATTAATGTTGAATCCCCTTCTCTCCGGTTCCCATATAGATTACAAATATTCCACTGCAAGTGTATCCAGGGCAACCGATGCCCCTTGCAGCAAATGTCCAAAGGGGGTATGAAGGAGTTCTTCTTTAATAGCATCACCCCCTTGCACCTTGTTCACAAAAGTATGAATCCGGCTCAATGAGCATCTACTGAGTACTCGACGACGTTTATAAATGCGATAACGATAATCCCTTTCATCTGAAGATCCACTGGAATTGCTTTCTGAAGTAGATGTGGATGACTGTCTAGAACTCATTCTATATAACCTAATGTTCAACATGTTAGAACTAGATTAAACTATGAAAATAATATGCTGTTATATGATGCATTGCATTTTGGTAGTGATTTTAATAGTTATTTCATATCAAATCTAGGTTTATTTCGGCATTTTTATACTCATTATAGGCTTATTTCCTTCATATCTTCGGAATCTTCACTTTTTGGCACTTTTATGGAATTTCAGGTAAAAACACCCTTTTTTTTTCAACATATTTTGAAGATTCTGAAGCCATGGGATGATTTCTCATGTGAAAACGAAGTCGCCTGTCAAATTTGGGCTTGTTTGGAGTTAGCCTGACAATCACGGCCAGGTGAACCCCACGGGGTTCACCATCCCAGTCGCCAGCCTGCGAAACTCACAGAGAACATCACGGCTGGGTGAACCCCATCGGGGTTCACCAAAATTTCGTTTGGCCGAAAACTGTCTAGAACACATCACATCCAGGTGAACCCGGCGGGGTTCACCGCGCTTCTTTCTGCCAAAATCACAGAATGAATCACGGCCAGGTGAACCCGGCGGGGTTCACCGTGATTCTAACCCAGGTTCGTGAGCAGCCCGACCCACACTCGGTTTTCCTTCAATTTCTCACCCGTTCGAAGGCCAAATTCGGCAAGTAAGGTGTCTATGGAAAGCTCTTTCAGAGGCGAACACAGAGGACATAAAAGCCCCAATTTTCTTGCCCTAATCATTGAGCATTCACGCGAAGAAGCGGCGCGGGCGGAAGAACACGGCGACAGAGGTGACTTTTGGAGATTTTCGGAGATTGGGACACACAATCATCACGATTTCTTCAGGATTCCTTCGGTTCATCATCTCCTTTCCCTTAGCTTCATGTTCTTATACTTTTTATTTCATTAAAAGAGAGATTTTGAGCGTTTCAATGACGATTGTAGCGTAAACCCTATTTCGGGGCTTGGTGGAAACCCTTTGATGATTTTAATTGCAAACTTGATTTTAATTGCAAAACCTAACACGCGATATTACTTGGTATGAATTGTGAGCATATTTTACTTTGACGTATTTATTTCGTGGTTTTACCTTGGCCGAGTAATATCGCGTGTTAGCCGTTACGATTCATATCGAGAGAAGGATCGTAAGGGTCGAACCTCTGAGTAAAACTTGCGAGACCTCGACACGAGAGTGCTTGGTCTTCGCTCGAGGATTTCATAGTCTGCCATAGAACTCATTGGGTTCGCCTTAGAACGATCCACCGTGAGAGTAGGAGGTCGGTCTAAGACGAACACCTAGGTGTATCACTCGAGAGAGGGCACCTTGTACCCTAGGGTTAGATTCCTTGTGCAAAACCAATAAACCAAATAACTAATATCTTTCTTGTGTGATTAAGATTATCATCGTGGTGGAAGCCGTAGCCCTGAATTCTCTCTTATATCTTTTCTCTACCGAATTAGTTGCACTTGTTTGTTTTCGATTTCCGTCTTCAAAAACCCACGTTTGATACTCGCCTAGCTATTAGGACTCGGACTTTCTAGTACTCAACCTTGCTCCCTGTGGGATTCGACATCTTTTATATTACTTCGACATAACGTGCACTTGCAGTCGTGTCAAGTTTTTGGCGCCGTTGCCGGGGAGCAACGTTTGATATTAGTATATTTCCGAGAATTGGTAGACTAGGCCTTAGGTTAGATTTTTCTTACTGCACTGTTATTTTTTGTTTCTTTTTATTCACTTCCTGTCTTAGAACTTTATAATTGTGACTGACCGTTTTATGTGAAGAAGTTCTAGGGCAGGTATAGTCTTTGACATTGATCCAGAGATCGAGTGCACCTTCAGGACAAGAAGAAAGCAAAATCAGATCCAGAAGAGAAAAATCATGAACCATCATGGAGGAGAAAGTCAGATGGAACACATTCAGATCGAAGTGAACAATGATAGAGTACAACAACCAATGGGCAACAACTGTAACAATAACAGGACATTGAAGGATTATTCTGCACCCTACACTTATAGTTTCCAATCAGGGATTGCTAGGCCTGCTGTTGAGGCCAACAATTTTGAAATAAAACCTGCTCTTCTTTCTATGGTGCAACAGAATCAGTTTGGTGGTTCTCCTCTTGAGGACCCCAACATGCACCTTTCTATTTTTCTAGAATATTGGGATATGTTAAAAATTAATGGAGTGTCTGCTGATGCTATCAGGTTGTGACTATTCCCCTTCTCTCTGAGGGATAGGGCGAGAGCTTGGCTGCACACACTACCTGCTGCTTCGATAAGAATATGGGGAGAGCTTTCTCAAGCCTTTCTCTCCAAGTACTTCCCTCCATAAAAAATAATCCAATTGCGAAATCAGATAACGAGCTACATGCAAAAAGATGGAGAATCCCTATATGAAGCTTGGGAGAGGTTTAAGGAGCTCCAAAGGATGTGTCCACATCATGGTGTTGAGACTTGGGTTTTGATCCAAACGTTCTACAGCGGTCTGGATTACAACACGAGGCTTACAGTGGACGCTGCAGCAGGAGGTGCTTTGATGAATAGGAGAGTTGAGGATGCAATGAACCTTCTCGAGGACATGATGATTAACCATCACCAATGGACATCCGAGAGAGGTACTTCTACCAAGAAGTCAGGTAAGTATGACCTGGATTCTTTGACTGCACTTACTGCTAAGGTTGATAATTTGACTAGGAAGCTTGACTCTTGGTCTGTTAATTCTATGGAAGTTAACGCTATTACTTGTGAGGTCTGTGGAGTTGTAGGTCATGCAGGGGCAGATTATCAGGCGGGAGATGGACAAATGGCTGCGGCTCATCCTGAGCAATTGAATACAGTTGGAAATTTCAACCAGAACAATAACCCTTATTCCAACTACTACAATCCTAGATGGCACAACCATCCAAATTTCTCTTACCGGACAACTCAGCCGATTTAGCCTGGACAAGTTCCACCACAGCAGACTCAGCTCCCACAAGAAAACTTTAGGCAACCCCAACAAAACAATTTCAGACCACTAGGATTCTTTGCCAGAAATTACAATGCACCGCCACCACAACCACCACAGCCAAGGCCGAACAATGATTCAAATCTGGGCAAGCAACTTGAAGGACTCACAGATATGATGAAGATGATGATGACCAGGATGGACTCCCTGGAGACACACAATAAGATGCTAGAGATTCAGCTAGCCCAGCAAGCTAGCTCATCTTCTAGAGCACCGGGGAAGCTACCATCCCAACTAGAAGTAAACCCGAGGGAGCAGTGCAATGCAATCTCCACTCGGGGCGGCAAGCAATTGGAAGACCCAAAGATGCCGACAGATGACAGGATAGAAGAGACAATACCAGAACCTGTGGAACCACATTAGAATGCAACACCGGTGGCACCTGAACCAGTTGAGGAGGAGCGGCCCTATGTGGGACCGCCAGCATATAAGCCACCGATTCCCTTTCCACAGAGGCTTGTCAAGGCTAAATTGGACAAGCAGTTTGGTAAGTTTTTAGAGGTTTTAAAGAAACTTTATATTAACATCCCTTTCGTTGATGCTCTCTCACAGATGCCGACTTATGCGAAATTCTTGAGAGATATCTTATCAAACAAGAGGAAGCTAGAAGATCAAGGAACCATTGCACTTACTAAAGAGTGCAGCGCCATCATTCAGAATAAGCTCCCTCAGAAGCTTAAGGACCCAGGCAGTTTCTCCTTACCCTGCCAGATTGGGGAGATGTCTTTTCAGAGGGCTCTGTGCGACTTAGGAGCGAGCGTTAGCCTCATGCCACTTTCACTTTGTAAAAGGCTAGACTTAGGGGATTTGCAGCCCACTAACATTTCTATACAGCTTGCAGACCGATCTATGCGTTACCCAGTTGGTATTTTAGAGGACGTACCTGTTAAAGTAGGAGATTACTTTATTCCTGCCGACTTTATTGTTTTAGAAATTGATGAGGATGATAGGCTCCCTATCATTTTGGGGAGACCTTTTCTTGCCACTGCTGGCGCTGTCATGGATGTCAAGAATGAGAAACTGACCTTGAACATCTGTGGCAATGCCATTCAATTTGATCTTACTGATACTCTGAAAAAACCTTCTCTTGCAGGTACGTGCTGCAGTGTAGACATTGTGGAGAGAGCCACGCAGGATGTTGAGCCGCCTAGAAGAGAAGTGGATCCATTGGAACTTACCTTGACAATCCCCACCAAGAATGCCAAGAGCTACAAAGCACGCACCAAATTTTGGCACCACAAGCGCATAACAAAGAAAGAATTTCATAAGGGGGACAAAATACTTCTGTTTAATTTAAGACTTCGATTGTTTCCAGGAAAGCTTCGCACGAGGTGGTCTGGTCCTTTCACAGTTCAGAAAGTTCAACCATATGGTGCCATCACAATTTGGACAGAACAAACTGGGAGCTTCACAGTAAATGGGCACCGCGTCAAGCATTACTTTGAAGATGAGCGGGTTGAGAGAGAGGAAGTTTTAGCTCTCTCAGACCCCCCGGATTTGAAACTTTGAAAACTATCATGGTCGAGCTACCGACCTAAACCTAGCGCTCTTGGGAGGCAACCCAAGTTTTTGCTTAATTTTAGTTTTTATGCATAGTTTCTCCATGTCGATTAGTTAGTGTTTTGATCATTGTTTTGTTTTTCTTTTATTTTCGCTTTTCTAGAGGGGATTGCTACTAATTTGATGTCTCTATATGATGTAGGAAGAAGTTAGAGCACATGAGAATTTTTACAGAATTTTTCCAGATTTTTTCGAGCATACAGTGAACATCACGGCCTGGTGAACCCCATGGGGTTCACCGTGATGTGTACTGTACAGTACGCCAGGCTTTGTAACCAGAGGACTTCACGGGCAGGTGAACCCCGCGGGGTTCACCACGATTCCGAAGACCAGAAAATTTTTCAGAATGCTTCACGGGTCGGTGAACCCCAGCGGGTTCACCCGTGTTTCTGTTGCTTCAGCCTAACCACAGTAAACATCACGGGCGAGTGAATCCGGGCGGGTTCACTGGAATTTCAAGTTTTGAACGCCCGAAACTAGGGCACACGCTCGAAAGCTTCCGCCGCCGCTTTCCTCTTTCGCCAAGATCCCATTGATTTCAGAATTCTTCCTCCTTTCCAAACACGAAGAAGATCTCTCCAGGTCGGATCCGAGTTCCCTTGCAAATGGATCAAGTTCTATCTCAACTTCAACCCTGATTTTTAGCGTCGCAAGATTTTGTGTACTTCCGCCGCCGCCACCCGATTTTGACGAAATCGACCGGATCGCACCACTTTCCTTCCATCTTCGCACTCAAAGAAGATATACGAAGGTTTGATCTAGCTTTACATTGCATCCAGACGGATTTCTGGTTCGTTCAATTTCAGATCGAGGGTTTTTGTTCCGCCTGTTCCTCTGCCCCTTGTTTTTGACGATCAGCGCTGCTCTAGTTTTCTCTGCATCTTCAACCAAAGTCCGCCGCCACTTCCAACCTTCTCCAGCCACTATGCCTCCAAGGACGAAGGCCATGGCCAGCAAGAGAACTTCACGCCCTCAACAGGCGCTGTTAGATTCGTCCGCCACGGACGATGAGGAGTATGAGCCGATGCTTACTCCTCCTTCCTATCGGCCTTCTTCAGCTACGCAAGGCTCATCTCCGTCTCGTCACCGCCGCACACCTGCCAGCCAACCACAGCCTTACGTGACTCCCCCGAACGAGTTCGGGATTATCTTCCGGAACGCTGCACAAGAGGCACAGTATCAGGTTCTGCGACAACGCCGCGTGCTCAATTCGAGGTATCTTGACCGAACCACCTTACAGATGCTAGGGATGCTTGGAGACTTTGACTTGATGTATGCATCTATCGGGTGGGAGCAATTTCAGCAGCTATTCTCACCCACCTACATCGGTACCACGCTGGAATTTCTGAGTTCATTGGAAGTTAAAGCTGATCCTATGCTTGAGGATGATCCAGGCCGTCTGTCCTTCTGCCTGGGTAACATCGAACACATCCTATCTCTTTCACAGTTCCGTGGTATTTACGGTTTTCCAGAGCCTAGCACACGCAGAGTCCCTACTGAGTATAGTGAGCAGAGCTTCTGGGGCGCTGTCACTAACGAGCACATCTACTCCGCTCGCACAGCTCGCGCATCCAGTCTGTGCAACCCAGTGATCAAGTACGTTCACCGCGTATTGGCCCACACTCTCTTTGGCCGCGGTGAAAGTGACAGTACGGTTTGACAGACTGAATTATTTTATATCTGGTGCATGCTCCACAGTTTTAGAGTCGATTCAGGATATTATTTGGCAAAGCATTTCAGCCGCGTTGCCCGTTCTTTGAGGGGGGCGATAGTGATTGGCGGCTTGATCACACCTCTGGCTATTTCCCTCGGCATCATTCCCTATGGCACATTGGAGGCTACCGGCAACAATAGGCTCGACATCGAGTCTTGTGTTGCTATGAAACTGATTATACGCAAGAGAGATTCTTACTGTATGACATTCAAGGGAAACCCCTTCTGCTTACCTTTGCCAAACCCGGAGCGCACATCTATCAGAGTTCGTGGAAACTGGCGCATCCAGCCAGTTAGGACGCATAGCCTGATCCAGTCGACACAGCACCATCAGCACCCGGAGCATTTTCTTTTGGTGACACCTCCTCTCACGATTCTATGATGTCTGTATTGTAGGAAATCAAGGAGGAACAGCTCCATCAACGAGAGTTGATCGATCACATGGACACCACCGTCTTTCACATGCAGCAGGACTACGCTGCTCAATGGGAATCAAATGAAGCTGGTATGCAACGCCAGCACAAAATGCTGAGCTCTATTTGGGGAAAGCTATCCGCGATGGATGAGCGCCTCGCCTTTGCCTCTGAGGAGCATAGGGCTCAGATGGACATCTCCTCCGACAGCGTTTTTCCTTCAGATGAGGAGGTTGAGCCGGATTATAGTGCGCGTGGGAAGAAGAAGAGCTCGAGCTCGAGAGCTTCTGGCTCCCGCTCGCGCAAAAAGAAGTAGCTGCCCAGGATATCTATTTCAGCACTCACTTCTCTCACATCATGGTATTGCATAGAGGACTATACAAAAATTTAGAGGGGGTGAGCTTTCTTTACTCCGATCTCTGCTTTATTTCTACACGTGGCTGCGATGTGATTTAATGTGATGTTTTGATGTTTCTTTTTGGAGATTGATACTGTTATCCCATGACGATTGGATATTATGTGGCATTGTATCTTATATGCCATTATATTCGTGGGCTTGGTCCACTTCTTCAGGCCCCACCTCGTGATTGTATGACATATCTTTTATATTTGCGTCTGCACTGTATTATGATGATTTTACTTTTCATACTTGATGTGTGAATCTTTTCCATGAAAGTTATGTGAATGAATTGTCCTATGAAAGCTATTTCATAAATTTTAAAGTTGAATACTTGATTGGTTATGAATGATCAAAGAATTAAGTCTAGAGTATACCTCCTTGTTAGAAATACTGTTTGATCATATCTGTATGTTCTATGATTTAGAAATTTTGTGATTTGGATTGATTTTGAGTAGTTCATTAGTGGGTCAAACATAACTATGATTGTTAAATCAACTAAAGCTTGCAACTTTCATGAGAATCGTATTGAGATACATATTCTCTTAGTTATTCTTTGAATTCCTTTCTTTTGTTGGGGAAACACTACATTTGTCAAAAAGGATATGTGATCAACTGCGGAGCTTATTTATAAAAAATTTTTACTCACCCTTAGATTCCTCTACTTGGCACTACGCAAAATTGGCAGTGGTACCGAAGGACATGAGTTGAAATCTAAAGGATGTGAAATTGAAAACAATAAAATGACTCCTCTACTTGGCATTGCAAAAAATTGGCAATGGTACCTAAGGTTATGAGTTGAAGTCCAGTGCAATAATCAGTATATCGTATCCTGAATAAAAGATTTGAGTTAACCCCAACGATTTGACTAGGAAGGATTGGAATTGCATGAGTGTTTTATGTAAGCTTAATTGAATCCTATGTTCGCTGTTTACTAAGTTGTTTGGCATCTAGTTATTGTGGGATCAAACTGTTGAACACTTGAGACAACCATTTACTTAATTTCTCCTAATTAGATCTTAGATTTGTATTAAATATTTTTCTAACTTGGATGTATATCTTAACATGAAAGATTGCTCTTTTACCAATCATGTATCTCATCTTATTTTATTGCTTGAGGACAAGCAAAGATTTAAGTCTGGAGTATTTTGATGCATTACATTTTGGTAGTGATTTTCATAGTTATTTCATGTCAAATCTAGGCTTATTTCGGTATTTTTATACTCATTATAGGCTTATTTCATTCATATCTTCGGAATCTTCACTTTTTGGCACTTTTATGGAATTTCAGGTTAAAACACCCTTTTTCAACATATTTTGAAGATTCTGAGGCCATGGGACGATTTCTCATGCGAAAACGAAGCCGCCTGTCAAATTTGGGCTTGTTTGGAGTTAGCCTGATAATCACGGCCAGGGGTTCACCATCCCAGTCGCCAGCCTGCGAAACTCACAGAGAACATCACGGCTGGGTGAACCCCAGCGGGGTTCACCAGAATTTCGTTTGGCCGAAAACTGTCTAGAACACATCACGGCCAGGTGAACCCGGCGGGGTTCACGGCGCTTCTTTCTGCCGAAATCACAGAATGAATCACAGCCAGGTGAACCCGGCGGGGTTCACCGTGATTCTAACCCAGGTTCGCGAGCGGCCCAACCCACACTTGGTTTTCCTTCGATTTCTCACCCGTTCGGAGGCCAAATTCGGCAAGTAAGGTGTCTATGGAAAGCTCTTTCAGAGGCGAATGCAGAGGACATAAAAGCCCCAATTTTATTGCCCTAATCATCGAGCATTCACGTGAAGAAGTGGCGCGGGAGGAAGAACACGGCGACAGAGGCGACTTTTGGAGATTTTCGGAGATTAAGACACACGATCATCACGATTTCTTCTGGATTCCTTCGGTTCATCATCTCCTTTCCCTTAGCTTCGTTTTCTTATACTTTTCATTTCATTAAAAGAGAGATTTTGAACGTTTCAATGACGATTGTAGCGTAAACCCTATTTCGGGGCTTGGTGGAAACCCTTTGATGATTTTAATTGCAAACTTGGTATCTATTCATGTTATTTGGTATGAATTATGAGCATATTTTACTTTGACGTATTTATTTCGTGGTTTTACCTTGACCGAGTAATATCGCGTGTTAGCCGTTACGATTCATATCGAGAGAAGGATCGTAAGGGTCGAACCTCTGAGTAAAACTTGCGAGATCTCGACACGAGAGTGCTTGGTCTTCGCTCGAGGATTTCATAGTCTGCCATAGAACTCATTGGGTACGCCTTAGAACGATCCACCGCGAGAGTAGGAGGTCAGTCTAAGATGAACACCTAGGTGTATCACTCGAGAGAGGGCACCTTGTACCCTAGGGTTAGATTCCTTCTGCAAAACCAATAAACCAAATAACTAATATCTTTCTTGTGCGATTAAGATTATCATCGTGGTGGAAGCCGTAGCCCTGAATTCTCTCTTATATCTTTTCTCTACCGAATTAGTTGCACTTGTTTGTTTTCGATTTCCGTCTTCAAAAACCCACGTTTGATACTCGCCTAGCTATTAGGACTCTGACTTTCTAGTACTCAACCTTGCTCCCTGTGGGATTCGACATCTTTTATATTACTTCGACATAACCGTGCACTTGCGGTCGTGTCATTATACTATGTCACGGGGCTGTTATACCAAATTGTGATGCTGTTATACTATGTTAAGGGGCTATTCTATGAAAATGTCATGTTGGTATACTATGTTAAGGGGCTGTTGTATAAAAATGTGATGCTGTTATACTATATTAAGAGGCTGTTATACCAAATTGTGATGCTATTATACTATGTTAAGGGGCTGTATACCAAATTGTGATGCTATTATACTATGTTAAGAGGCTGTTATACCAAATTGTGATGCTGTTATACTATGTTAAGGGGCTATTATACCAAATTGTGATGTTGTTATACTATGTTAAAGGGCTGTTATACTTAAAAAAACGTAAGCAAATATGCTGAAATTTGAACTAGATTAGCATGAAAAACTCAAATGTTTATGTATATTTACAATGTACATGAAAATAATATGCTGTTATACTATGTCACGGGGATGTTATACCAAATTGTGATGCTGTTATACTATGTTAAGGGGCTGTTATAGAAAATGTCATGCTGGTATACTATATTAAGGGGCTGTTATATGAAAATGTGATGCTGTTATACTATGTTAAGAGACTATTATACCAAATTGTGATGTTGTTATACTATGTTAAGGGCTATTCTACGAAAACGCCATGCTGCAACAATGTACATATTAAGAACACCAGAGAGACCTTACCTTCACTTTTAGAAAATTTCGATATAATTAAAGGATGCTTGGAGTCGTCAAAGGAACTCGGCCTACCAATGCTAGTGGTTGGAACCTTATATCCTGCAAAGAAGAAAACAAAATTAGGATTCCTGCCAACCAAGAACAAGTCGTATAAAGAGAGGAACTCGGAGGCCGTCGTAGGGCGTCATCACAGAATGGGAGGTCGTCGCAAGTCAACTGCACAAAAAATACAAAATTAGGTGTCGACCCAATTACGAACTCGGAGGCCGTCGGAAGTCGTAAACACAGAATAGAAGGTCGTCGGTGGTCGTTGGAGTTTGTCGGAGGTCATCGGTGGTCGTCGGAGGTCGGAGGAGAGGATCGGGCGATAAAACTTTCGTCGGAGAGCAAGGGTTTCGTACTCATCGTTTTTTTAATTTGAATACCTTAATGTTTTCCAAGTATTACGTGAAAATCCCCCAATCCCTATAGGATGATTTTCAATAGGAAGGTAGATATGAAGTGGGAATTAGTTTGGAGTTTGGACCAGATCAACTGTGGCCTGATCTTCTGTAAGATGGATGTTCTTCCTGTGGCCTGATCTTCTGTAAGATGGATGTTCTTCCAAGCAATGGCAGAAAGTCATTCGTTCTCATGCCAAGGAAGCAAAATGGCAGACAAACTAAGGTTAGGTTTATATGTAACAGATCGGTGTGTTGTAACAGCTGCGGTTATATCAAATAAGGTTACGTATAACACGGATTGGATATCGTATAACGAGGCACTTAAGTAAAAGCTGCGTAGAGATTTATGCGCCCATTGCATCAAGATTTGTGCTATGCTGATCAGGGCATTCCGCTGCAAAAACGCAGCCTCTCCCCCAAAAATACCTTTCCCTTCACTTTTCCCTTCTTCGTGGAGGCAGCTGGAGTCAACGGCGACGGCGGCGGCGACGAAGAAGAAGAAGGAGGAGAGACAAAGCTACGCCTCCGCTGCCTCCTCGTCGTCTCCGTTATGCCATTTATTGTGAGGGATCTCCGCGGCATTGCTATCGCCAGCTTAATCCCCTGAGAGTTCACGGCCTTCATCTGCTGATCGCCCTCGGCCGCCTTTTCTTCTCGTTCATTGTCTTCCTTCACCTTCCTCCTGGAAATTAATAAAGCTGCTCTCTTTGGCTTTGAGGCTGTGTCCTTTCTGCCTCCTTCAACTGGCACAAGCGTCCACTTCTCCCTCTTCTCCGCTTCCAGCGCCTCCCTCCACGCTCGCGCCGCCGACACTTTCTTGTCGGCCACCAGTTGCGTCGCCTTGGCTTGTTTCACCAAGTAGTAGTACTCCAACTTGGAGATCGTTATGGTGGAGCTCCACAGCGCCGAGATCGCCCTATCCTTCATGGTCCTCTCCGTGATCTCCTTCAGGTCCTCCAGCGCCTTCGCTTCCGACGCTTTCGCCGCCTTGAGCTCTGCCATCGCTTCGTGAAATCTCCCCTGGAGTTCTTTCGCGTGCAATTTGGTCGCCTCCGCCTCATGCCTCACCGATTTGGCTTCCTCTTTGGCCATCTCTTCTTCTCTCCTGGCGGCCTCCTCGTCGGCCCTGAGCTGACTCACCGCGGCCGAGAGCGTGGAGAGGATGAATTCAGCTCTGCTCGCACCTGATGCGGCGGATTCCGTTTTGGACATGGTTTGGTGGAGCTCGGCACTGAGGCTCTGCAATCTGGAATCCAGCTCCTGCTTCCTCTTGCTCGACTGCTGCTTTCTCTCAGCAATTTGAACGACTTCTCTCCTAGCGGCGTCCATCTCATCCATCAGCGCGAACGCCTCCGCTTTGAGGCGTGACAAACCATTCTTAGCCGCCTCCAATTCGGTCGCCGTGTCTCGCAGCGCCAAACTGCTGATCTCTTGGTCTTGTAGCGCCTTGCGATTCATCGACCGAATGGTCTCCATCTCGTTCTCCAAGACTTGGGCATCCGAAGTAGTGGTCAGTAGCTTGGCCTCTAGCTTTTTAGCAGAGCAAATTTGTCGGCGGAGCTCTGCGATTCTAGATGTCAGCTTTCTTATTCTTGCGGCGAAACGAGCAGCCCCTACTTCTCTTTCTTCTTGTATGCTCCTTAATTCTCTCTCGATTCCGGTTCGACACAAGTCAGTGAGCACTTGCTCTACATTGACCTCTTCCACCTCGCTCCTCAGCTGCTCCACGAGCCTCGAGTACGACTCCCTCGACGAGTTCAACGATTCCACCTCCGCCTCTGCTCTAACTTTGTCTCGTAAGGTTGCAGCCATGTCCAGTTTGAGCTGGTAGATCTGCTGCTTAACTCGATCTAATTCCCGTAGAGCATGATCTTCACAATGGAGCGGATCGCCATCTTTGGCCGTGCAGCTACAAGTACTAGAAGAAGCCCTGGTCAGCGATTGTAGCTCGAGTGCGCAGGCCATTGCGTCACAGTTAGCCTCCTCGATCCTCAGAGCGATGTCTTTTGCCTCGTCGTTGGCGACGCAGAGTTGGGACATCAGTTGGATCTTTTCTGTCTCGGCGTCTCTCATGCTGCTGATCAATTTGCTCAGCTTCATCCTGGCAAAGGCGAGCTCCGGTGGCGAGTCCTTGAAGAACAGCAGAACACATGCAGTAATTCAATTGGAGCAAAAGAAAGACTGGATCCAAGAATCGGGAGGAGGTTGAGGAATTAATAATTACCATTGCGATGTGCAAATCCATTGATCTATGAATCTTTCGTGCAGTGTGAAAAGCATTAATCGATCTCCGGGAAGTTAAATAGAGCTGCCCTGCATGCTTTGGCGGAGGAACTACGACTCTGGAAGAAACCAAATACAAGAATACGCGCACGTTAGTCCCAAAAGAAAGGAGCTACGATAAAGCAAAAAATGAAAGTCTCTCTCTCTCTCTGAATTGCCACCTGCTTAATTAATAATCAGAATGTGACGAGTTGCTATTTGCCCCCCACGTACTGCTGCTTCGGTGGTGAATGAATTCACCGTAATGGAGGAGACACGTACGATCTGTACTCTTCTAAAATGAGAAAAAAAACAAGAAACTCGGTGTACTCAATGTAAAAAAATATATTTTTTAAAACAAAAATAGCAACTTGGGCTCATTTAGCCGAGCAACAACGAGATGTTTTTCGCACAGCGTGAGCATTGTTTGCTCATGCTTCATGCGTCCCCACGTAGATGGATCACGAGCCCGCCTCGCCGGCTGTTGGCGAGTTCTACCGCATTGGTGCGAACTCAATTTCATAGCTCATAGTTTGGACGTATAGTGACATTGAGTTCCTGGCTTGAAACCAATATTACAGTATTTAGATAGCAGGGACCACACAATTATTTACTAAACATCATTAAAACAATAGTTATAGTCATTGTACAAGTGCAATTGCATAGTAACAATTATACAACTTACCAAAAGGACCAAACGGAGCTTTGAACTAGGCCTAGTAAAAAATTATACGACCCGCCAACACGACACGACACGACATGGGTTTTCGCGGGTTTGGGTTTAACATAATCGTGTTTCGTGTCATTATCGTGTCAACACGTTTATGACACGCTAAAATTCGTGTCGTGTCGTGTCGTGTCGCGGGTTGACCCGTCTAACCCATATATAATATATATTATATAAAATTAATATTTTATAAATAATTTTAATATAGTGAGTTACACAGGTTATTCGTGTCGTGTCGTGTCAACCGTGTCGTGTTGTGTCATCTAATAACTTTATATTATAAATCGTGTCAATCGTGCCGTGTCGTGTCATGTTATGTGACACGACCTATTTATTAAACGTGTTAATCGTGTCGTGTCGTGTCACCTGTGAAATAAGCGGGTCGTGTCTGTGTTTCGTATATTGACACGTATACATAAACGGGTCGTGTTCATGTCAAGCACAATTGTGTCACGTGTCAAGTATGACACGACACGTTATGACACGTGAAACACGAATTGCCACCCCTACTTTGAACTATGAGATCATGCGCAATATCTTACAGATAAAGTTGTATAAAAAATTACTAGAGAAGACATACTAGATTCCATAACACAATCGAAAAAGATCTTCTAATTGATGATAATATCTATTACAGAGAGTTGGGGCGGGTGATAGAAAATTAAGATTGAAAGTACTTTCTGAAGACTCGTCACCTCAATCAGGGACCACACCCGTATATATATATAATAAAAACCTAATGACATATTTACATATAAGTCCATCAATAATAATATAATTATGCAAATTCTACACAATTAGCCTCTCCATACTTTAATTATTTAGATGATAAAAGAAAAATAAGAGATTAAATTATATATGTACGATTAATTTTTTTTTGATAAGTCAAAATATATATATTAAGAGACCATAAGGATAATGGCCGAAAGTAACAAAGATACAATACAAGTAAATTAATTATACCACATCAACAGTACTTGAGGCGATCGTAGAAGATCTAGACCGGAGTAAGTAAAAGAAGACATTCTAGCCCTTACCAAGTCACTCAAAGTAATCAAAGATAGTTAAAACATGAATTCTCAGTCTGTTTCCTTATTCTCAAATATTCTCCTATTCCTTACTTTCCAAATCAACTATATCAAAATGAAGAAAAGTAAGTTCCATATCTGTTTTTGTTTCTTCTTTGAGAGTAGTGAATCCCAACTGTAAAGTGCTTCACTGATTGTCGAAGGGCATATCCATTGTTGACCAATCCAATTTACTGCCTTACTCCACAATTGCCAAGAAAATCTACAATGTAATAAAAGGTGTTCAATTGTTTCATTGTAATTTCCACAAAGTGAACAAAGAATGTTAGAATTTGAGAGAATGCCTCTTCTCACTAAAAATTACTAGAAAAGACATACTAGATTCCATAACACAATCGAAAAAGATCTTCTAATTGATGATAATATTTATTACAGAGAGTTGGGGCGGGTGATAGAAAATTAAGACTGAAAGCACTCTCTGAAGACTCATCACCTCAACCAAGGACCACACCCGTATATATATATATATATATATATATATATATATATATATATATATATATATATAATAAAAACATAATGACACATTTACATATCAGTCTATCAATAACAATATAATTATGCAAATTCTACACAATTAGCCCCTCCATACTTTAATTATTTAGATGATAAAAAATAAATAAGAGATTAAATTATATATATGCGATTAATTACTGTAACGCATGTACATGGTGCATAATCCATAGATCATAACAATCTCCCACTTGGACGAGACAACTATATATTTACGTAATAAAACCTTCAATCGCGTATAATTCTCTATAACAATCTTTATGTGCACATAACTATATAAATGTCATCTAAATCAATCTCGTACATCAGTCTCATTAATACAAGGACCAAAGAGGCGATTATTGAAGTTATTCATCAATTAGACCCACAGTGATCACATGCATGACTCGACTGAATGACATAAATCTAGTATGGATGTGTAGCATAGAAATAACATGTGATAAAGTCACGTTTTATTTCCAACTGGTCCAACTTTAACCAAATGAGATATAAGAGACAGAGAGAGTGGTCAACGCACCTGCGCGGCGAGCGAGAGCATTCCATTGTCCCTCGCCGTGCTCGGCGACGAAGTTGGCGAGAAGAAGGTCATCCTCCACCGTCCACGGCCCTCTTCTGAGCTCCTCTGCCATCGCCGAAGGTTGTCTGGCAAAGAGAGGAAGGGGAAGACAAAGTGGGAGGGGAGGAGGGAGCTGCATTTTCTATTCTGCAGCTCTCGTGGTATATATTTTGCAACTGGATGCGACTTTCTTCGCGTATCTTTCTGCTTTGACTGATTTGTGGGAGGAAAAAGTTCGACGGCTTTTGGAGACATGATGGATGAAGCTTCCCAGCTCATTTCACTTCATGGGGGAGATAGTGAATATGGGAAAAAAGGTACCCACTGCAAATTTTGTAGTAGAGTACCCATATCGTATAATAAGATTAAATTATCGTATAACATTATACGATAATTTAATCTTGTTATACGAAATCTGATTTCGTATATCACTAATATTTTTTTTATAATATGTCTAGATTTTATATAAAAATATATAAATATTATATAAAATATAAAAAACTATATTTTATATAATATTAATATATTTTCATATATCTTTATATAAAATCTAATCATATTATATAAAAAAAATTAATGTTATATGAAAAAAATTAATGTTATACGAAATTTGATTTCGTATAACAAGATTAAATTATCGTATAACGTTATACGATAATATCACCTTGTTATATGAAATGGGTACCCTACTGCAAAATTTGCAGCGGGATAGCACCGCTGTAAATTTTTACAGCAAGGTACCCATATCGTATAACAAGAATATATTATTGTATAACATTATACGATAATTTAATCTTGTTATACAAAATATATAAAATAATGTTTACAGCAGGGTACCCATATCGTATAACAAGAATATATTATAAAGGTTAAATTAAAACAAAGTTATCTTAAAGTCTATGCATATTCAAATAGTAAATGAATTAGTTACATTGTGTCTTGTCACATGTTTAAGAAATAGATCAAGTTCATATTTCTAATATTTATCCATTTATATAAAGGTTTTGTATTCATATCATATGTAATAGTGTCTTATGTTAAATATAACATGACTTATTTTGATTTATGAACACGTTTGCCCTAATCAACACTAGACGATGCCCATATACAATTTTTTTTTTAAAAAAAAAAAATTAGTTCTAATACAGAATGCGCATATATGATAAATTTATCGTTATAAATTTAGATTTAAGTATTTTAAATTTAGTTATATTACGTTAAACTTACGAAGTTAATAAGTCAATTTTTTTTATTAAGTGGGTTACAATAAATTTAACATATGCTATTTATTTTTATATTATTATAGTTATATATTAAATAAGTTGTGTGAGTCATATACAAGGAAGTTGACTTCAAGTTAGATATTTTGACACAATTGTTAAATGGTGTTAGAGTTTTGAGTTATGTACGTTAGGAGTCAAATATGCATAATCTATTAATCAATTTAAAAGAGGCACGAGCGCCAAGCTGACGCGGCAACCAACTACGCCCACAATTACGAGCATTTGTAATGCGAAGGGGAAGGATCTCAATTTAGTCATCAAAATGGGTCTAAAAAAAATAAAAAAATATCATAATAATTTATTCATCGAGAACTATTTAATGGTATCAAAATTGTCTCAATCCAAATTTTATACAGAAAAAAATTAGAGAAGATATAGTAGAATTTAAGAGATATAGATTCTACTATATATTCTCTATTTTTTTTCTCAGTGTATAAGATTTGGATTGCGACGATTTTGATACCATTGGATAGATCTCAATGAGTAGATTACCGTGGTATTTTTATTAATTTTTTTTAGACCTAATTTGATGGCCAAATTGGGATCCTTCTCCACAAGCTGTAGAGACCCTTGT
Source organism: Costus lasius (assembly GCA_027563935.2). Taxonomy (NCBI): domain Eukaryota; kingdom Viridiplantae; phylum Streptophyta; class Magnoliopsida; order Zingiberales; family Costaceae; genus Costus; species Costus lasius. The sequence continues at coordinate 127,672,912 of CM050446.2, forward strand.
GGAGAAGGGTCCCTTCGTAGGAACTTTTTGCCACAATTACAGGTGCATTTTCTAGGAAGCCGTGGCTTCCTAGAATTTTCGGAAGCCTAGATCCTCACCGTTGTTCAATATGATTGCAAATCTCAAGACAGAAAAGAATTTAATACTAATACTAATCTTAAAATTAATACTAATACTAATCTTAATACTAATCCTAAAATTAATACTAATCCTAATATTAATACTAATACTAATACTAATGCTAATATTAATTTTAATACTAATTCTAACACTAATACTAATATTAGTATTAATACTAATACTAATCTTAATCTTAATACTAATATTAATACTAACAAGGTGCTTTGGGATTAGAGCACAAGCGGGCAGATCAACGGCAAAAATCTGAGCTTCTTAAAAAATTAGGAAGCCACGGCTTTCTATAAATTTTTTCCCACATTACGGGCGCATTTTCTAGAAATCCGTGGATTCCTAGAATTTTCAAAAGCCATAGAGATAACCATTGATCAGTGGTGTAGATCTCGAGGCTTGGTAAGCAGAAAAATAACCTGTACCGATCAAGTTAATGCTAATGCTAATATTAACATTAACGCTAATATTAATACTAATTTGAATGCTAATACTAATCCTAATATTAATGTTAATATTAATATTAATATTAATACTAATATTAATACTAATACTAATACTAATCCTAATCCTAATACTAATCCTAATACTAATCTTAATACTAATCCTAATCCTAATACTAATAATAATGCTAATCCTAATACCAATCTTAATACTAATATTAATGCTAACGAAAGTCCTATAGGTGGAAAGAATTTGCCGTCATCTGCCTAGGGATTTGTGTGCAGATGAACGCAACAGCTGCAGCTTCCTAAACAATTAGGAATCCAGGGATTCCTATAAAATTTTTCCCACAATTACCTATTTTGGCATGCTATCTAAAATTTTAAGAAATAAATTCGAGGTAAAAGTTTTATATCGATAAACATATGAAAAAAATATATTTCTATATATCAAGACAAGTAGACAATATCCTAACCTATGAAGTTATACCTTCTTAGTTTTGCACATACTAATATCCTTGTTTCATTGCTTGAAAATGAAAGCTTAAACAATTTAGTCCTTGCTCTTGCTTTCTATGTGCTAGAAAAAAAAAATCATGCACATTATAGTCACCATCAGCATTTTGTTTGTGTTTGATCTGACTTCTCATCACATTTGAAATTTAAGGCCTATAATTTTTTTTTTCTAATTATTTATGTTCACCTACACCAAAATAGTGAGAACAATTAATACATTGATGTCATCTAATGTTTGTTAGACTAATTTTAAAATGTATATAATGGCATTGAAGATTTTAGCTCAAATGTTTGTTAGACTAATTCAAATTGGTCTTTTACTTCATTATCAAACTTAGTCAATAGACATAGATGAGAGATCTATTCATCCTTGTTGTAGGCCACACATATTCTATAATGGTCCGAACCTATATTAATTTCTAATAGCCTCATTTGAACACTATAAACTAACATGAACCATTAGCCTTACTTCCTTTTGACCAATTATGATCTAATTTTGAAATAAAATTTATTACATAACCAATAAATGAAAGGACCTCATTATAACTTACAAGGCTAACATGATTTAGTTGAGATAAACAACATTGTTTTTATCTCATGAACATGAGGTTTCTCCTACTTATCAACCTTTCTTGTGGCTATTGACCATTAAAGTTTATAAGATCTCATGTGTTGCGATACACTATAATCGTAGACTTGCTCCTAAGATAGGTGAATCAGAAGGTTATTGTGCAGGAGTGGGCACTGGCAGAGCAAAGGTAGGTGAATCAGAAGACCACTTGTACAGTTGTATTCATATACAGTGTGACTCCTCCGATACTTAGATATCTATTTTTATAGTTTTTCATATACGTGATCACGTCTCGCCCTTAGATGTGCGTCACTTGAACGATAGGGTCCAGGACCTAGCACGAGTTTCGGTAGTGGCCGAACTCTATTACTTGTATTTGGGGATCCCCTCCTTATCCATGAGACTCCCGATGGACTGTGGGTGTACTCATATCATTAGTGAGACATTGATGAACTAGTGTTCTCATTGTGCTAGGGTAACCACACTGATGGACTAGTGTGGGCATCTGCTCGATGGACTGAGCAGACTGACGCAGTAAGCCGCCTAGCGATGAGACTATGTAGTATGCCAGCCGGGTGTATCCTTCCGAGTAGGCAGCGGGCCGCTGTGTTCTGATGGCAAGACTGTAGACAAGACCACGAACTGATGTGCAAGGGCAAGCGACCACAAGTCTTGGAGCGCGAAAGCGTACCGACTTGGGGGAGCGAACCTGGCGTGTGGAAGCGTGGCACGACACAAGTCTAGCCTAGACACAGGGTTTGGGCCGAAAGAATTAGGCACACTACTAGGCGTGAATACTGATCTTGGCGGTAGGACGCCAGGGCCCGATAAACGGGTGCGGGGTGTTGGGAAACCCCGGGGATTTTAAAATTTTAAAACAAGCACAGTGGAAGCAATCCCCGAAACAGGCCAGTCCCAAAAACCCAGAAGATCGAGTCATGCGAAGAAATCGACACGGTGAGTAGGAGATGATACCTTGCAGCGAAGAAGAAGGATGCGATGCAGGCGTCCAAATGTTCGCCCTCTGCAGTCTCACACACAGCCGACGCTCGAGTTCTCTTCTTCCACGCCCAGTGCTAGCCTCGGGAAGAAGATCCACGCCTCTGGGAGTCTTCCTCAAGAACTTGTGCCACCCACACACACAGTGAATGCGCCAAGAGGAGTAGATGGTAGAAACTCGCCAAGGTCCAACCTTGCGAATACCAAGAGGAGGGGAACAAGGAGAAATCGCCAAGCTTCAGGCTTGTGAATCAAGTCTTCAAGCGAGAATCTCAAAGGGGAAATCGCCAAGCTCCAAGCTTGCGAATGAAGTCTCCCCGCGCGAGTCTCTCAAAGACTTTTCCTCATCCAGAAGCATTCCTCTCAACCCTCCTAACCCTTATATAGAAATCATGATGACCTCTGGTATTTTGAAATAAATTCAGAATTAATCTCTGTAATAAATTCATCATTAATTGTAGAATTAAATTCAGAATTAATTATAGAATTAAACTCTGAATTAAAGTCTCATAATGACTCATTAAAACCTTGAAATAAAGTCTCATAATGATCATTAATAGCATGATTCTTCAAATTCAGAATTAAATTCGGAATTAAACTTAGAATTAATTACAAAATTAAATACAGAATTAATTCCCAGAATTAAATACAGTATTTAATTCTCATGATTTCATTCACCATGATGTCTATTGGGCCCAGACAACTTATTGTCATGACCCATTAGGCCCGACGGCCCATTGGGCCTCAAGGCCCATTGGTCCATGCTCCAAGCTTAGACTTCATTTAGTCCATTTGGCCCAAATGACCTATTGAGCCTATTTGGCCCATTTGGCCCAAAAATGAAGTTAGCTCCAATAAGTTCCTTCCATCTCATCAGGCACAATGGCGCTGATAGATTCTCCCAAAAAGATCCGAGTTATCTAATAACTCGATCATTAGGCTGCTCGATCAATACGAGAACCCGATTTTCAAGTTGTGCGACCCTGTAGGTTCCTCTGACATTGGCAGTGATGAACTTAGGTCATCACAAGCAGCGAGTGGCACCTAGCAGTGCATCGCTGCTACCCAAGTCTTCGGAATGGATATCAGCATCGACATCCCCATCATCGCAACAAGATACCGATGCATTATAGTCCCTTTGCCAGACTGATATCCGATTGGACAAAGTGTGTCACCACTTTGTTTTCACCCAATCCCATGGTGATGACTAAATGAGGCTTTCACCTGGTTATGGCAATACACTTTCAGTCATGCAACCATAGGGGGGCCCCATGGACATCAAGCTTCCCGCAGGAAGGGGCAAATCCTATGTCTGTCCATTGATCTTCTCATATGGGTCGTGACATACCCAATGACAACCTTTATGACCTCCCTGCTACGGCGAGGCGTTAGGTTGTATCAAAGTATATCCCTAACCATATAGAAGAGTCAATGACCTCAAGTTAAGGGATCAATGCATCTCCTATCACTTGTGAGTTTAACTCATGACACCAAGTTAGAGCCTCACAGCGGGTCGGTCCAGTATATCCACCACTGATATATCCATATGCCTGTGTTATCACCCGTGCCTAACCAGCCCATATATCAGTCTCACAAGTACCAGAGTTGTCCCTTATCCACTCAGGTACTCGACTGGGGACACACCGTTTGAGCACAGATACAATCTGTCTCCAGGAACATTATTATCCATGTACATAATCGCAGATGTAAACATAGCATAATAACGACAATACCAGAATGATATATAAATATCAATATCAAGTAGTACAATCTTGACCAACAATGGGTCCAAGGGCATATACACCAACACGGGGGAGACTGAGGACAGGAAGACGATGGACGCATTGTAGTACCTAGATACGTCAAACCATGTCAGCTTATTGACCCATATTGGGTAGCTGCTGGTTGACCAGTAGCTCGTTTGGTCAAGGATCGGGGTGACATACGTCGCTAAGGGCAGTCGGATCAGGGTGGCTCTACTCTCCGACTCAGTCTAGAGGAGGGGTGAGATAGGGGTGGCTCCCTGGCTCAAGGGCTAGCCGGCTTGAATGCTGGTGTAAGCTGATTCCCTCCCTCATAGGATTACCTTGACGCTGGCTTAGGATAGACGACATAGAAAGAGGATTGAGGAGGCGACGGGTTTACATGGGGAGTTGAGTTTGCTTAAGTCTTAACCCCAAATTAAGACTTAAGTGGGATTTGCCTTACCCGAATGAGCTGTTTTTGGAGATTGAAATTGGCAAGTCAAAATTGGATTAAATGTTGTTCCCGATTCTTCCTGTGGTGGAATTTGGCTAAGTGCCCAAGGCTCACCTTATTGGAGAATCTCTTGATGTGATGGGAGTCTCCAAAATTGAGCTGGCAGCTCCTCATCACTCCACGGTTCCATTGCTACAGCATTCACTCTCAGCTGGGTTTCTCTTCCATGGCGATTCCTTTGGTGATTTGGCGTGTGAAGCTTTCTCTGGGAGATCATTGATGGTAATGGGTTGAGATTGAGTTCTCCTCATTTGCTGGTATCTTCTCCTCCTCCACACCCATCGCAGCTCTCCTCTTGATTACACTGAGTCCAGGTTCCGACCTGGAAGTTGCGGCAATCCATCTGCAAGGTTTACCTGTCCAGCCAGGGTCTTCTCCTTGCTGTTGATAGGAGATCCAGCAGCCACACGCATCCATGCGTGGCTGGAGAAGCTGAGTTCCGGGAACTCAAGGGGCGGCAACGCTCTTATTTCCTACCTCATGCGGGCATTTCTTCCTCTGGTGTTCACACATGCGTATAAGGCTGGTTCTGGTTTACTGAAGACTCGTTTGTGGTGGAGCAACCCTCTTGAGGGTTAGGTATTGCTTCTTCACTCCTCTTATATTGCTGGACTTTGATGTGCGCTTGATTCCTAGATTTTTTGGACTTAGGTTGGCTGGATTTCTATGGTTGACGTGAGCTGTTTTCCCTTTATCTGCTGTTGGTTATCTCATCTCCCTATATCGCTCGTTTGCGCCAAGTTGTGCCCTTTATTGTTGGGTTTTCACTGATACTTTAAGGCCAGGTCGCGCCTCGTTCATATACCTTCTTGTGGCCAAGTCGTGCTTCGAATTCTCCTTGGATTTCTTGGATTTCTCCCTGATATGTTTCGCTTCTTGGTAAGCTGCATGCGCTGATGTTATGTTATGCCTGCATTGAATGCTTGTGTTGAATGTTATTGTTGGTTGCTGGCCAAAATGGCCAATGCGTGAGGGTACTGGAATACCATTCTACTTCACTGTCCTGCTACCTTCTAGGTTTGGTTTGCTTGTAATGGAAAGAGTGGTGATGTTTGTATCTGTGTGAGAGGATGTGATATTGTAAGAGAAATAGTGGGCTGATAAAACAGAAAAGAAAATAAAAAAGAGAGATTTGAAAAGGGATGGTTTGGTTGAGTGTCATTGTTGTGAAGTCAACTCGTTTGGCTGGGTTATAGCGAGTGGGTGAGATTTTGGTTTCTTCTCTAAGGTAGCCTTGCCCATTTTCGTTGGGATTTTCTTGAAGAATGGCACGGCTGCATAATAGTTCCTTCAATCCCTGCATAATAAGTTCATAGAAACTGGTTGATAAGAGTTCCTGTATGACAGCCAACAGAAGCAACAGAATATGCTCTCTCATACTCGAGAGGATGGTTCATGGTAAATCAATGGAGTCTGCATTTAACGATAACCTTCTTGCATGCTTCCATACAATTGGCTCAAGCTTGAGTTTTGGCCCATGCTCTGACGTGCAGTGGCGATGAGTCAAGCTGCGGATAGATTATTTAAATGAAAATTATTTTTTAAAGAAAGTACGTCGAGTTACAATACTGTCATTCTGATAAGTTAACTGGATCATACATTACCAACAATATTTTATGTGTCCCCGATATATTTTGTGTTGTGTTTAAATTCCTAACTATAGGTAGAGAAAATTGACTTACTAAAGTAATTATCATTTTATATATCATCCTTCTCCAGAAGTTTGTGTGTCACTTATGGACTAAAATTTCCCTGTAAGAGTCACCAAAAAATACTAGATTATTGTAATTTTTTAATTTAATAAAAAGTAACCAGATCCTAATCAACATTTCTGATATCATTCTTCGTATCAAGTCATACTGTAATTTAACAAGTAATGTACAATGTTTCAATGTTATTGTCTAATGGAAAAACATCCATGTATCAGGGGCACGAAGCTCTGAAAAGAACACTACTTACTGTAAAATATAACCATCTTACACACCAAAAGCACAAGGGAATAAAATCCTAACTAGAATAAATTAGGGGCTACCAACTAAAGTGGCTGGAATCTTTAGGGGGCTGGCGCATGGGGTGAGGACCTTGGGCCATTGAGCATACCATTGTGCTGTTCTACACCATCTCCAAGCAGGCCACGATGAAGCAACAAAACCTACTGATGGTGGGTTGATTCTGCACGGTACTGGCTGACTCCCGGGCTGTGTTGAGTAGGCGGCTATTGTAGCGGTCGTTGCTCGCATCTTAAGGGGGCCGTGTTGGAAAACTTGTGAAATTCATTAGACGGATCGGCTCCGTTGAGGCGGAGGACGGGCTAACAACCCCCACTATTGGGTCAGGGGCATGGGAGCTAGGTTGGGAACACTTCCCCATGAACAATACCCGTGTTTTCCAGACTTCTACGAGATTCACGGCCGTGGCTGTGAGTCCATCATGGCCCGTGAATGCTAGCTGGGCTGAGTTCGGTGAAGTTTAGCTGGGCACCGAGTGATTCACGGTTGGGTCACAGCCCGTGAGTTTCGGCTGGGCTAGAGACGCAGTCTTCTGTTTGGTGGCCGTGAGTCCATCACGGCTTGTGAATGCTAGCTGGGCTGAATTTGCTGAAATCTAGCTGAGCACCAGACTTTCACGGCTAGGTCACGGCCCATGAGTTTTGTCTAGGCTGGAGATACAGTCTTCTATTTGGTAGCCGAGAGATTCAGGGCCGTGGGAATTTTGCGAAGGAGTGAAGTTGAGCTCTTTTGGGGCCGAAAATTTAGGGTACCTTCCTTAGATCCGGGGGAATCTTTCCAGGTGTCTTCTAAGAATACATAGGAGTGCGTATCCTCGTCAATGACTCCATCAGCCACTTGCATCTAGTTTGGGCCTCTAGCACCTCTAGAACATCCTTTACAAGCTGGCGGATTGCAAATTTGCACGGCAAGCCAAAGCATGCAAATCTATCACTCTTTGGAGGTTGATTGCATTGCCTGGTTCCCTCAAGCCTCCCCAACAACAGAATAAAGTCACTCATAACCAATTAAACTGGCTAATATTTAGTGCTCTGACTTGCAGGCCCTTTTGCTTGAATAATATTTACATTTTGGATAAATAAAAAGTAAGGAAGTAGTAGCAGATACACTACTCGCAATCTCGCACAAAAAGAAACATCAACAATAAATAACCAGCAGAAGCTTTCCAAGCCGTCCGATCTAACGCTGCACGACTCTTGACGCGGCTTAAGGATTAAAACTCTAAACCAAGCGGCAGCCGTCCGATCAGTGCGGCACGAATCCTGACGCCACTAAAGGTAAACGAAGCGTCCGCCTTATGCAACGGCTCTCGTTTCTTTCTTCCCCTTCACGATTTTAACCTGGCAACGGCTCTTTCTTCCATTCCCCTTTCCGATTTCGCTTCCAACGTTCCTTCGGCTCGATTTCTTCACTGAACGCTGCTTCCCTGAACTTCGCCGGCGCGATTTCTTTGCTGAACACTGCTTCCCTGAACTTCGCTGGCGCTCCCCCTTCACTGTCGTCTCCGGCTGCTAGCGGCGCAATTTCTGTGTGATTTCTTCCTTGAACCTGCCATTGTCGGCGGCACGATTTCTTCACTGAACTTCTGTGCGTCAGTGGACTTCTCTAAGCACTTATGGTTTGATTTTTCCACCTGGATTGCCATAACATAGTAAGTTCCATATACTTGTTGCAGTAACAATTTTCTCATGTTGTTTGATCGTTTAGCAAGACTACTCCTCATTAGCCTTAATTCGTGTCTAAAACTACTCCTCATTACTCTACGACAAAATGAATTGGCCTGCTATTTATTTGCATATATGTACGTATAGAGATATGTAATGGTTAACCTTTCCATGAGCGTTGACATTTTGATAGCGCTGCATTCTCAATCTGGGTAAATGAATGGTATTGGAACAGAGACTAGGGCATAGAATATGATTTCGAGGTGATCTATAAGTCATATTCTTGCATGAGCATGATGCAGTTGAAGTTAAAGAAATCTTTCAACTTATTGAAGCTCAGTGGAGCAACTTGCCACGTTGAGCTCTCAATTAATAAAATTGCATACATAACTTCAACTGATTTACAAGTCATATTCTCTTTTTGGTGTGGTTGACACCAATGATTCTGATATTAATTTAAGTAGCTGACTAAATAATGTGATTGTTTTTTTAGGTGATTAATATTTAAAAATGAGTAATGAAAGTAAAAAAAAAAGATTAAGTAGGGTAATACCTAGTAGGTGTAGTTTAAGTAGAATGAAAAGTTTTTTCAAAGAACTTAGTAATATAAGTAGAATAGAAGAAAACTTTTTGGACAACACACCGTTTGTCCATTTTTGGGATTGTCCTGAAATTAAGTTGGATGCAATTAATTTAGGGTATTTAATTAAAAATTGGGATAGAGAAACCAATAGTTTCCTTATTAACCAAAATTTAATAAAATTCTCTTTAAATGATGTAGCACTCATCCTTGGATTAAAAATCCAAGGTGAGATTATTAATTTAGAAAATGGTTTAGGCCAATCTATTTTTTTTAATGAAGAATTCCAAGGTAAGCATATAAAACGTTTAATGCTTGAAAAAAAAATTAAAACAGACTTGTAGTTTACATGAAAACTTTGAGCATGATAGGGTAAAGAAATTAGTAGTATTGTATGTATTTTGTACATTTCTATTTTGCCAAAAAGTTATAGTGTACCTAGTAGTCTAGTTAGTTATATAGATGATATTAATGAAATAAATAAATATAATTGGGCCGAAGCTATATATAGAGTTATAATAACTGAATTGAACAAGTCAAGAAAGGATGACTCAAGCAGTATCGGGGGATGCACAATTATACTGAATGTAAGTTCTATTTATGAATTATTATATTTAATTTTGTAAGTTGTATTACATTTGTATATTGATGTGATATACTTGTTGATGTTTTAGATTTGGTTTTATGAGCATACATCTAGTACAGATGTTGTTCAAAAGGATGTGTACCCTCGGCTCTTTAGATGGGCCAATGTGAAGTTTACTAAAAATTCTACATTGAGCAAAACAATGGAAAAAGTAGTTGAACATATGGTACGAACTAGTTATGTACTAAGGTAGAAATTTTATTTACATATATTTTTGACCTAAGTTACTCCATTACAGATATTGAACGAATTGGTCCCAAGGTCCCAATTGCTGAAGAGGAGCATTTATTTCTTACATATAGCATGTCTAGCTCCCCAGAACATTTCTCAACACCAGATGCTCTACCGCATATTTCCCCAGGTGAAAAGGTGAGTATTCAGTTATATATTTGAAAAATACAAGAAATTATTAACCCCTATAATGAAAACCAAGGCTTCTTATTTTTGTGTATAATAGGATGAAAAAGAAATCATTGATAAATTGATAGAAAAGATCGTCGCTCTTGAAGCGGAAAATATATTCTTAATAGAAGATATTAAGTTGCTCCAAGAGGAGAAGGTAAACTTTTAATATTGTCAATCTGTATATAGCTTTGTTTCTTTTTCAAATATTATAATTGAAGATGCTCAATTTTTTCTCTTTTAATAGACAGTAGAAAAAAAAGCAGTTGATGGAAAAGATAGATGTCCTTGAAGTAGAAAATATTTTGTTAAAAGATAGATGTCCTTCTATAGGTTATAAATGGTTTATTCACTTGTCACAATTTGTTTTGTAGCTGTCACTAATTGGAGGTTTATTAAGTGTACGAGCCCACATGGATATCACTTCATGGGAAATCAGTTGGAACGCTTATTGTCCCAAACAATATGCGAGGTAAGAGGCTCGAAAATAAGTTAGACTGTTATTGTTTATCATACATTGACTAATAAGAGATCATTCTATCCTTTTTTTTGTTTCAGCGTCGATTGTGGGATTTTTTGTGCAAAGTATATAGGTTATTTATCAAGAAATGTAGAGTTTACATTTTCTCAAGTTGATATGCCTAGAATTAGAGCACTTATGTCTCTTGAGCTTATCAAGGGGAGATTGAATACGTAAGAGTATCATTTTACCATTGCTATAAGACCCAAGTGACAATATCATTTTTTGCTGCTTCTTATCAAGGGGAGCTTATGATTTTCTTCCTTTCTCTGTTATCACTAAGACTGAAAAGTTTGTTGCATGTTAGTAAGATTGAAAAGTTTGTTGCATGTATAGGGGTTTGGCAAGCAAATTGTCAGCACAAAAACCAATGTCTACCATCGCTGTACAGGAAGTCATGAATCAGGCTTACCATTTTATTATGTCTATTTCATATAATGTATATTTTCACTCTTTCATTCCTTACCATTTTACCATTTTACCATTTTACCATTTTACCATTTTACCATGAATCAGCAGCTGCTTCCGGTAAGAGTATTATTTTACCATTTTAGGTTTTGTATTGGTTGATTAACGCCTCTTGGGTACATGAAAATAACAGTTGATTAGAAAATTGTTCAGCAAATTTTGTTTATATAACCCTTGTGTAAAGTGCAGCAGCTTCCTCTAACATTATCATATCACTCATTCGCAAAACTGGACTGCTATTTCTGGACTAAAAACCTCATATATTTTTTCTCATGCAAATATGCAATAGCTCTATCATACTGTTCTAAGAATTCAAACATTGATAATTTTTTCTTAAAAAATTTTTTGAACTTAGAATTCATGCTTTCGCTCCATTGGGTGGTAGTCAAGTCAGCATAGAATGAATCCACACGGTACACAGAAGCCCATTTCTCTCAAATTTTATAAAAATTTTGAATTCAACTATTCTCATGTAAATTGTACTTGTTCATCAACTCTTCCCACAACAACTCAAACTTCTGTACCACAAGCTTTTAAGTCTGACAATAAAGTAGGTAAACCATGAATCAAATTGCTCAAATTGGTTCTGGCATTCATAAAAAGATGTCACAAACATAATCTATGACTAGTGGTAGGAAAAACTTGTTTTATTGCTTTGGAAATAGCAGCAGATTGATCAGTAAACATTGTCACTGGTTCTTTTCTAGAGATTACTAATAAAAAAAGTGTTAAACAACCAAATAAATGAATCTGCACTTTCATCAAAAAGTAATGCAGCCCCAAATAAAATGGTCTGCTTGTGATGATTAATTCCAAGAATAGGGGCAAATGACATTTCGCGGCTATTGGTTTGAAATGTCGTGTCAAACGATACAACGTCCCCAAAATAAGCATAATCAATAATGGCTTTACCATCTGCCCAAAATAGATTAGCTACTTCTCATGTCTCATGCAATTGAATAGCATAAACAAAAGTAGGATATGATATTTATCTATTTCTTAAATATTCAAGAAGACCCTGTGCTTCTTTCACTTGTAACTGTTCCCTTTTTTTTTTCTAACAATCAAATTGCTGCTGTCTTGTCTAATAAATCCAGTATCATGAGAAGTATTAGGTGCAAACTAAAAATAATTAAATATCTGTGTTGCCTTCATTCCAAACATACTCATTGCTCTATCATGGCACGTTGATACGGTAGAATCTTTCTATGTGACCTCAGCAAATGAACTTTATTAGGACTTGTCACTTCATGGTTGTGCTTCAACTCTAAATGACTTAATTTTCATACATCATTCACATCTATTTTGAATTCAACATGAGCCAAGCAGTTAGTTCTATAATTAGATTGAGGGTTCTTAGTAACATGTCTATTATCTATTTGTTTAGTGCCCTGGTTATTGCAAACAAAACTTCGAAACTTTAAAGATCTATCCTTCCGACGCTCAATGTGATATTTCTTAATGCTAAACCCCATTCTTCTTGCATATTCATTATAAAATGCATAAGCTTCCTCTTCATTCAAAAACTCCATACGTATTCTTGGCTCATTTGACGGGTTCTCAAATTTTGCCTATTGCAAATAATCTAAATTAAGCATTCAACATATACACAAAAACCATATAATATTATGTAAGCATACTTGTTCGGGTTCAGGTATTTTCTCTATTGTTGAAGATCCACTTGATGATGCCATAATGTTATTTAAATCCATTATTGACCTAAATATATGTTAGTAGAAAAAATGGATTAACAACTAATTAATATTTATGTCAAATATAAATGTATATGTACCACACACTGATGTTGGTTGATGTATATCTAGAAGTTCTTCACGTCGATCGTCGGATATGGAGCTGATCTCGCCCAAATAGATGCTTTGGTACCACTGGCTGGAGACAATAGTAATTCAATAGGTTCCGGCCGGATACGATCGTCGACGATGCCGTTCCTGAGAGATGGGCGTTGCTCGTCGGATGCCAAACGTTGAGTTGAGTGGCGACGTCAAGGGCCGAACTCAACAATGCCAGCCGGACGTAGGACGTTGAGAGGCGTCGTCAAGGTGTTCAGCGAAGGAAGAAATCGCGCTGTTGGAAGCTTTCGGGAGAGAAATCGGGGGAAGAAACGAAGCAAGAGCCATGCTCTCCCGTTGCATAAGGCAGAAGCTTCGTTTCCCTTAAGTGGCGTCAGGATTCATGCCGCAATGATCGGACGGCTGCCGCTTGGTTTAGAGTTTTAATCCTTAAGCTGCATCAAGATTCGTGCAGCGTTAGATCGGACTGCTTGGAAAGCTTCTGTTGAAGTCGAGGACGTTGGCCATAGTGGCACTGACAAAGGAGGCGCCGTAACCGTCTTGCCACCGCAGCAGAAGATTGTTCAAGGACTGGGGCAGGTAGCGACGTATCACCATTCACAGCTTTGAAGCCCTCGCCCCTTTGAGTCCTCTGTGCTTACTTGTGGATCCATTGCGTGCGGCTGGAACCCGCACACCGTGGCCGTGGTGTCAGGATTCGGAGTACATCCGGCACTTAGGCCCGTCTTGTGATTAGGAGCTGGAAAGACGGCGGTTCTGGTGCTGCATTAAGCAAAGCAGAGGCGACTTTCATCGCCCACCGCGCACAGAATTTTGTTCAAATCTGCAACTTTTTGTTTCAAATCTGATGACGCTGTTTGCGATTGGCAAGAGGATGGCGCGATCGATGCATGAAGATGAGATCGACAATGGAGCGGCAGAGAGGGGCAAGAAAGAAGACAACTCCGAAGTAATGTGCGACTCTACGGGGGCACACATAGATTCGGCCCAATCAAAATATCAGGCTTACAGAAGGCCCAATCATAATATTTCTCTCCTCAAAAAGATTGGAGCCGCAGGTGACAACTGACAAGAGGATGAATCAGGGACCGGGCGAGTGGAGCTCGTCATCTCTGTGGGTGTAATGATTGACTCATGTGCACATGGCAATGACTGGGTCAATTCACCGGCGAAATGAAATTAACGGTCGATGATGCGGGCTGTCTGATTGAGGTGGACGGCCCTCGTTTCTTTTTATTTTTGGTAAAAAATCATCCTGGGAAAGTGCAACCGCATCGAAAGAGAGTGGCAAGTTTAAAACCCTAATCTATATTTTTAATTACGATTCACCCTCCTGAAATCACCATATAAAAGAGGCCAAAACAAATGCCGGTGACGTGACCCCATTTCCCTTCCTCCCGACCGCGGTCCGCCCCCTCACTGCCCACTACCGGCGCACACGCTCTTATGGCGCATCACAATAGCAATGCTTACCGCCTCCTCTTCCTTCTCGCACTGCTCGTGCTCTCCACTGACCCAGTCGTCTGCCGTCACCGCCCCAAGCGGAGCACCAGATCCCCCACCACCGCCACACTCGACGTCTCCGCCACTCTCGCTCAAGCCCTCCGCGCTCTCTCCTTCGTCCCCTCCGCCTCCCACCCCTCTACTGACATCTCCGCCGCCGCCGCCATCTCCCTCCCTCTTCATTCCCGTGACTTCTTCCCTTCCTCCGGTGGCTCCGCCGCCCACCGCCACCCCGATTACAAGGCCCTCACACTCGCTCGCCTCCGCCGCGACGCCGCCCGCGTCCGTGCCATCAACGCTCGCGCGGCCCTCGCCGTCGGCGGCGTCACCGCAGCCGATCTGAAGCCGCTTGCGGAAGAGAAGGCCCTCGACACCGCCGCCTCGGACGCGATCGAGGGCCCCATTGTGTCCGGAACCAGCCTGGGGAGCGGCGAGTACTTTTCTAGGGTTGGAATAGGCAGCCCCGCCAAGCCGCTCTACATGGTGCTCGACACCGGAAGCGACGTCAGTTGGGTCCAGTGCGTTCCGTGCGCCGACTGCTATCAGCAAACTGACCCACTGTTCGACCCCTCGACCTCTTCTTCCTACGCCCGTCTTCCGTGCGACTCGTCGCAATGCCGCTCCCTCGATGTCTCCGCCTGCCGGAACTCGTCGTCATCCACGGTCGAAGCCGACGGAGGCAGCGGTGAGGGCAGCTGTCTCTACCAGGTCTCTTACGGCGACGGATCATACACTGTCGGGGAGTTCGCTACCGAGACATTAACCCTCGGCGGTTCAGATCCGGTCTCCGGCGTCGCCATCGGGTGCGGCCATGACAACGAGGGTTTGTTCATTGGTGCCGCCGGACTGCTCGCCCTAGGCGGCGGGCCGCTCTCCTTCCCCTCGCAGATCTCTGCCCGCTCCTTCTCCTACTGCCTTGTGGACCGCGACTCCCCGGCTTCCTCCACCCTCGACCTCAGCGCCTCCGCGGCCTCCTCCAGCGCTGCCCCTGCGGTCACAGCGCCTCTCCTCCGTAACCGTCGCCTGGCGACATTCTACTACGTTGGCTTGACCGGAATCAGCGTGGGCGGAACGATGCTGACAATCCCGCCATCCGCCTTCGCTGTGGACGATAGCGGGGCGGGGGGCGTGATCGTGGACTCCGGCACAGCGGTGACGCGACTACAAAGTCCCGTCTATGAGACGCTGCGGGACGCCTTCCGCTCCGGGACGGCCTCGCTACCGTCGGCGTCCGGAGTGTCGCTGTTTGACACGTGCTACGATCTGTCCTCGCGGACGAGCGTACAAGTGCCGACGGTGGGATTCCACTTCTCCGAAGGCCGGAAGCTGAGGCTTCCGGCGAAGAACTACCTCATCCCAGTAGACGGCGCCGGCACGTACTGCCTGGCGTTCTCACCGACGTCATCGCCGCTGTCCATCATCGGCAACGTGCAGCAGCAGGGGACGCGTGTCAGTTTCGATATGGACAACAACCTGGTGGGCTTCACCCCCAACAAGTGCTGAGAACCATTAGCTAAAGCCGAGCAAGAAAGCATTAGTTAGCAGTAGTAATGATGATGTTCTTGCTGGTGGGGAGTCTGAAAGTGTGTGAGTGATAGGACTTACGAGGAAGAAACAAAGAAGGAAACAGGGAGAGATGGCGACAAAATGCCAGCCTGTGAAGTTGTTTTTAAATCTTCTTTTCTTCCTTTTGTTTTTCTTTTGCCTTCTCTTCTAAGTTTACTCGTTCCCTCTTCTGCCACTCTTTATGTAGAGGAGGTTACAATTTGACTGTGACAGTTCTAAATAAATTAATTAATGTAAGTCCAACTTTGACTGAAAATAGTGAACGTAGGATGCAAGACTATTATTATATTTTGACTGAATTTAATATTTGATTCACAAATTCTTCTCTAATAAGTCATTTTTTTTGTCTATGATATGTGAACTCAATTTTGTGTTCATTTAATTAGTTCATGCATTAAACTAATAGAAGGAAGGATATAAAATAATAAATATTGATTATTCAAAACTTAATATTTACTAATACATAATTAAATTTGCTATGCTACAAATTAAACTTCTTCTGATATCCACGCCTCTTAAAAAATTGGACAAACCTCTCCCCCAAAATTAACTTTCCCTTCACTTTTCCCTTCTTCGTGGAGGCAGCTGAAGTCAACGGCGACGGCGGCGGCGAAGAAGAAGAAGAAGAAGGAGGAGAGACAAAGCTACGCCTCCGCTGCCTCCTCGTCGTCTCCGTTATGCCATTTATTGTGAGGGATCTCCGCGGCATTGCTATCGCCAGCTTAATCCCCTGAGACTTCACGGCCTTCATCTGCTGATCGCCGTCGGCCGCCTTTTCTTCTCGTTGATTGTCTTCCTTCACCTTCCTCCTGGAAATTAATAAAGCTGCTCTCTTTGGCTTTGAGGCCGTGTCCTTTCTGCCTCCTTCAACTGGCACGAGCGCCCACTTCTCCCTCTTCTCCGCTTCCAGCGCCTCCCTCCACGCTCGCGCCGCCGACACTTTCTTGTCGGCCACCAGTTGCGTCGCCTTGGCTTGTTTCACCAAGTAGTAGTACTCGAACTTGGAGATCGTTATGGTGGAGCTCCACAGCGCCGAGATCGACCTATCCTTCATCGTCCTCTCCGTGATCTCCTTCAGGTCCTCCAGCGCCTTCGCTTCCGACGCTTTCGCCGCCTTGAGCTCTGCCATCGCTTCGTGAAATCTCCCCTGGAGTTCTTTCGCATGCAATTTGGTCGTCTCCGCCTCATGCCTCACCGATTCGGCTTCCTCTTTGGCCGTCTCTTCTTCTCTCCTGGCGGCCTCCTCGTCGGCCCTGAGCTGACTCACCGCGGCCGAGAGCGTGGAGAGGATGGATTCAGCTCTGCTCGCGCCTGATGCGGCGGATTCCGTTTTGGACATGGTTTGGTGGAGCTCGGCACTGAGGCTCTGCAATCTGGAATCCAGCTCCTGCTTCTTCTTGCTCGACTGCTGCTTTCTCTCAGCAATTTGAACGACTTCTCTCCTAGCGGCGTCCATCTCATCCATCAGCGCGAACGCCTCCGCTTTGAGGCGTGACAACCCATTCTTAGCCGCCTCCAATTCGATCGCCGTGACTCGCAGCGCCGAACTGCTGATCTCTTGGTTTTGTAGCGCCTTGCGATTCATCGACCGAATCGTCTCCATCTCGTTCTGCAAGACTTGGGCATCCGAAGTAGTGATCAGTAGCTTGGCCTGCAGCTTTTTGGCAGAGCAAATTTGTCGGCGGAGCTCTGCGATTCTAGACGTCAGCTTTCTTATTCTTGCGGCGAAACAAGCAGCCCCTGCTTCTCTGTCTTCTTGTATGCTCCTGAATTCTCTCTCGATTTCGGTTCGACCCAAGTCAGTGAGCACTTGCTCTACATTGACCTCTTCCACCTCGCTCCTCAGCTGCTCCACGAGCCTCGAGTACGACTCCCTCGACGCATTCAACGATTCCACCTCCGCCTCTGCTCTAGTTTTGTCTCGTAAGGCTGCAACCATGTCCATTTTGAGCTGGTATATCTGCTGCTTAACTCGATCTAATTCCCGCAGAGCGTGATCTCCACAATTGAGCGGATCGCCATCTTTGGTCGTGCAGCTACAAGTACTAGAAGAAGCCCTGGTCAGCGATTGTAGCTCGAGTGCGCTGGCCATTGCGTCACAGTTAGCCTCCTCGATCCTCAGAGCGATGTCTTTTGCCTCGTCGTTGGCGACGCAGAGTTGGGACATCAGTTGGATCTTTTCTGTCTCGGCGTCTCTCATGCTGCTGATCAATTTGCTCAGCTTCATCCTGGCAAAGGCGAGCTCCGGTGGCGAGTCCTTGAAGAACAGCAGAACACATGCAGCAATTCAATTGGAGCAAAAGAAAGACTGGATCCAAGAATCGGGAGGAGGTTGAGGAATTAATAATTACCTTTGCGATGTGCAAATCCATTGATCTATGAATCTTTCGTGCTGTGTGAAAGGCATTAATCGACCTCCGGGAAGTTAAATAGAGCTGCCCTGCATTCTTTCTCGGAATAAACCAAATACCAGAATACGTGGACGTTAGTTAGGGCGCGTTTGGCACGAACCCTGCTCGCTGGCCAGCTAAGCGGATAAATTCAGAACTCTCTCCAGGTTTTCGCCCAAAGCAGCGAAAAAATTTCCTGAGCAAGGGGGCTGCTCAAGAAATCCTAAGCATAGTCCCCTAAAGAGCAAGGGGGCTGCTCAAGAAATCCTAAGCATAGTCCCCTAAAAAAAATCTACAATTCTAAAAATTGTGAAAAAAATATCCATTACGTAGTACACGATGAGAACTATCCACGAACATGAAGATCGTGGATTTTGAATGTATCCACAATGAGATATCGTGGATACAACAACGTGGATTTTGGATACGTTGTGAACAGTATTTTGTCCACGATATTTGTATCCACGATATCTCATCATGGATACATCCAAAATCAACGATCTTAGTGTCCATGGATAGCTCTCATTGTGGACTACATGATGGATATTTTTCCATGATTTTTAAGATTGTGGATTTTTTTTAGGAGCTATGCTTAGGATTTCTTGAGCAGCCCTTTTTTCAAAGCAGCGCTGCTAGCTTTTATGAGTGATTGAGTGAAACGACAAATGTTCGAACCTTAATTAAAATTAAAATCGTGCAAAATTAAAATCTTAGAAAATCAAAACCTTAATTAAAATCTTGAAAAAACTCAAAACCTAGCAAAATTAAAACTTTACAAAATCAAAAATAAAACTTTATAAAATCAAAAATTCATAAAATAAAAAAAATTCATAAAATCAAAATTTTATAAATAATCTAATAATAATATTTATAAATAAAGTCTTTATAAATAATAATATTTATAAAATAAAATATTTACAACATAAATTATTATAATAAGATTAATAATGTTTCTGATCAAAGTGTAATTAGTTTGATATATTTTTATATATTTAATTATTTATATATTATACATTTATGTAAATAAGGTACTTGTTATATTAAAATTTTATAATATTAAAATTTTTATATAATATTATATCTAGTTTGCTGTAATAGCAATGATACAGAAATAAAAAGTATTGTTAACTTTAGATAGCCATTTTAGTTAAAAAAAAAATTATGGCTGCATTTTGGGATAGTTAGAATTTTTAATTTTTGCTGATTGAAAAAGTGTTAGTTAAAAAGTAGTTAATTAGATAAGTTAAAAGATATTTGATTAAATCGTTCTGCTAGTCAATTTTTTTCAAAAAAATATTAAAAATAATTTTAAATTTAATATTTTTTATTAAAATAATAATTTTATTATTGTAAAGATATATGAATATAGATGCAGATATGAGATGCAAGAAAAAAAATAGTTAGAAAGTAGCCAAAAGCAGCTACTCCCAGCTTTTTGAAACCCATATTGTTTTTAGATTCTAAACTTACAAATAACTTGTCAAACACTATGACTTTTTAAAATCAATTATTTTAATTAGTAAAAATAGTTGATCAGCTATATCAAACAAGGCACCTTGTCAACGGAGCAAAGCAGGTACGATAAAGCAAAAATGAAACTCTCGCTCTTTGGATTGCCAGTGCTTAATGAATAATCAGAATGTGATGAGTTGCTATTTGCCCCCCACGTACTGCTGCTTCGATGGTGAATGAATTCACCGTAATGGAGGAGACACGTACGATCTGTGCTCTTCTAAAATGAGAAAAAAACAAGAAACTCGGTGTACTCAATGTAAAAAAATATATTTTTTAAAACAAAAATAGCAACTTGGGCTCGTTTAGCCGAGCAACGAGTTGTTTTTCGCACAGCGTGAGCATTGTTTGCTCATGCTTCATGCGTCCCCACGCAGATGGATCACGAGCCCGCCTCGCCGGCTGTTGGCGAGTTCTACCGCATTGGTGCGAACTCAATTTCATAGCTCATAGTTTGGACGTATAGTGACATTGAGTTCGTGCCAAGCTAAACTAGACCCAAGCATAGTTCGAATTGACATTGACTTAAGCTCGATTCAAGCTCGAAATCAATGGTACAGTATTTAGATAGCAGGAACCACACAATTATTTACTAAAACATTTTTAAAACAATTGTTATAGTCATTGTACAACTACAATTGCATAGTACCAATTATTGAACTTACCAAAAGGATCAAACGGAGCTTTGAACATCATGTAATGCTCATTTAAAGACCATCAGTCTCAGAGAACTGTGCTTTTATGAATTCGATGTTTCATGGCAGGGTCCTGGGGGCCTTGTATTTTTTTTTATTAATTTCTATTGTAGTTAAGAGGCATCGTTTTCTCTAGCAGGGGGAGAGTGATAAATACAAACATTGTGTGGGCGTCAGGGCACTCACTTGTGCCTACGGCCACGTAGTAATTTATGAGCCATTAGACTACACATTGTCCTTACTTGATGTTCACAACAAAGATAGATTAGTCGCTCTTTAAATTCCTTTTTTTTCTTTCCAAGGAACAGTTCGAGAAATGTACAAGTGAGGATGGGTTGGCGAGTCACAATTAAACTGATCCAGGAAAGATGCTGTATTAATTATGACTTGAGAGTTGAGACGGAGGGGAGAAGGGGGAATAGTGTAACAGGGAATACGAAAGCTCCACCTGTAGCTCAACTCAAACCGTGGCAACCTTTGACCCGCTGGTAATCCAATTCCCACTCCACCTGATTTGCACGATGAGTTAGCTCCGCTTGTTGATCTAACAGACCGCTGTCCAACGATGGTGACAGAACACTGGCGGATAATTTCGGGACAATAATGTGGGAAGATGGAGGCAGCCGATAGGTGAAATTTGTGGAGGATCTAGAAAGATCTTAAGTGAACTGCGCGGTCTGAAGTGAAGACATCAATTCATCGTAGGCCAGTGTAATGCCCAGTCCACTAGTGGAGGTTGTTGAACATGATTGAGGCAAAAACATGATTGAAGCAGCTGTTTGAGTGAGGCACAACTGTAGCAGTTTGGGCAGAGTCCAAGTATGTCACTTTTGGCGCAATGTGAAGGCAAAATGGAACCAGCCTGTGGCTCAAATCAAAAGAACAAAGCGCATTATCCATTCAAATTATGCCTGGCAGCTAAGCAACATGTTCGTAATCTATCCATGTAGTCATTGCAGCCTATACACAGTTAAAGAGGACAGATACTAAGAGGAGCTTCATCGAATATGCATGAATACACAGATTAGGCATATCCTACACAACACAAAAACTTCGACGTCCAACCCCGATCAGAGATATCCTTGCAAATCTGAGCGCACAAAACCTTTAACAGGCTTTCCTAATCTACTAGCTACTGTCTACTGATCAATACAACTTACGGTGCAGAGCACCTTTATTCGGCTTTAGGTCTTCACTTTCCCTGCCACTTCGAAGCTTCCGGTAGAGGTATTTAGACATTTGATCTCTTTTTTTTCCATTTCTTCGACACATCATTGTTCTTTTATCTTTTTCTTTTCAACCTTGGCCGCCCCAAATCATGCAGAGGGCCAACTTGGGAAAGGGATTGCAAGATGTATTAATCCATCCCTTCAGTCATCTGTTCCATAGCAATTGGGGAAAGTAATCAAAAGGAACGTAGGGACTAAAAGCTACGTCCTATCTTTTGAACGCGCCACGTGAAACAAAAAACTGGAAATCTGGGTGATCAACATGGCGGAGCCGCAACCAATTATCAGCAGCTAGTAGCAGGGCCTTTGCCAGCGGCAGCTCAGTCTCTCCATTTGGAGTCCAAAATGAACTTTTGAACTTGTAGGATGCCAATCCAAAAATAGGAAGATGCATCATATGCACATCAACCTCTTGTGCATGGGGGATGCCAGGACAAGCACTACCAGCATCTGCATGAAAAATTCACGGTGCGTAAGTAAGAACAGCAAAAGTAAAAATTCTTTTCAGTCATTGTTACCCGGAACTGCCATTCATACTAAATAATAGGTAACTTAGAGAAGTTTCGGATGAAACAAAAGAGATCGTCTCCTACTTCTCCAAGTTAAAACAGAGAACGTACAATCAAAATGCAAAAGAATTTTTTCATTCCAAGGTACGGGATAAGTAAAATGCAATCTCAACCATACAACTTGCTAGAGAGCCCAATTCGGTTATTAAAATCGCTGTTTCCCAGTAGATAGGGTAGTGGGGAACATTGACGTTACACTGAGGTCCATCTCAACTCAAACCATGGAAATAGATGGGACAGCCTACTTGGAAGATATACGCTATCAACAAAACCTAATAATAACGCGTTCAATGGATGATAAAATTCGGATATTATTGGCGAAAGTTTATTTAAAAGAGAGTTGCCATGGAAAAAATGATCAACCATATAAAGATGTCATGCTACACTGAAATTAGGCGTGTAGGAAAATTCCAAATAAATTGCACGAACAAGATAAAAGGTGACCTCCTGCTGCTGATGTCGAAAGCGAATGGAAGGTCAGGAAGCAAGCATCCAGATCCTTCAAAGTTGGACCAGTTGGTATCCGGTATATCGGGTACCTGAACAGATTCCAATTTTAAAATGGAAAAACAAATAACATCAGCGACACACAAAAATATTTCGCGGTGAATCTCACCATGCAACAGAAAACCAACTGGCTGGCAAAAGGTCACAACTTCTAAGTGACTTTAGCGCAGGAAAGTGCCGAGCAAGATCAGAAATCTGCAAGCGAACAGCAAAAGTCATCATTATAAACATGTTCAAAACCCAAAAACCTTACACATATGCATACAAACATATATTAAAGTTCAGAAACATGCCTTGTCAGCCAAAGGTTCACGTATGAATGGAGGATCCTGCTCAAGGAACTCAAAGAGCAGGTGACCTTTTAAATTTAACAAATCATCATCATCGCTTGAGGAGCCATCTTGCTTGGGTAATTGTTGCTCATTCACATGAAGTCGATTCATCTTTGTATTCAAGCCGCAAGTCATATGGTTCGAAATCCACGAATTGGAATAGTTTAGGCCCTTTTCACTCTCATATTCACTACTTCCATCACTACTAGAATCATGGGAATCTACATCACTTTCGTTGTTCAATTCCCTGTTGCACAAAGTCAATAAGAAAACAATATTGTTGTGGCAAACGTAAAACAATTGTAAGAAAGAACCACTCATAAACGAGAAGAACAGCCATCTACACACAAAATCAACAATCTTAACAAAACAAAGATGCATATATACACAGACATGTATAAAAGATATCAGAAGCCAAGTTTTTAATATATTTTTTCTAAAAAAAACATAAAGAATAACTCTCAATGTTCATCTAAGAAAGGTGAAATTCACAATCATCTCTGCATAAAAAGTTTTAAGAGTTAGCGAAATTTGTATGCGTCAAGCGATACTGTTGTGTTGAAAGAGGAAACGAAGGTTCTCCTTTCAAAAGAAAGATATTATTATTATTACTAATAGTACTAAAAATGTTATTACTACTCACTATGGCTTCAAGAGTGTTCTAACGGAGAAAACAATCATAAAGTTTTTTCCCAACAAAAAAAAATATACAAGCTAAACAAAACTAGTTAGAGTCAAACGCTATTTTCATGAAACGAGAATTTGACGGAGTCTTTTCATGGCTCTGTTATTTATAACCAATAAATAAATGATTCAACGATAAAACAATTTTAGAAATGATAGTTAGAAGGCAAAAGGGGAGATATTAACATGAAGATATATCTCACAAGCTAAACCTAGGGAAAGAAATCTAATACGAAAAAAACATATCCAGAAAATACCTAGCATCAAGTGCCGGCCTACTTGATCGACCATATAACTGAATCCCTGACAAGAAGGGCACGTAATATTGAACGACCTTATCTCTGCCACTAAGAAGAAAAGGAACACCGATGCCGTAAGCACTCCATTCCTTAAAAGCCTCCCATAGATCAGCCAAATTAAAGAAAGGCCTGAACTCCTCATGGCTCCGCCTGCACGCCCTCATCTTCCTCTGCAAACCAAGAG
The DNA here is from genome assembly GCA_027563935.2 of Costus lasius. Taxonomy (NCBI): domain Eukaryota; kingdom Viridiplantae; phylum Streptophyta; class Magnoliopsida; order Zingiberales; family Costaceae; genus Costus; species Costus lasius. The sequence goes on from CM050446.2 coordinate 127,697,399, forward strand.
AAAGTCTAAACTAAAGCAGTTGGACAAGATGGAGGAGGATAAGAAGCAAACTTTGCGAACCTTGGGCGGGTAATGAGCTGGAACCGAAGGGGTGGTAGACTCCAAGAATCTACTCAAGTTACAACTTGGATCAGTCTTTGCTGGCAAAGAAGAAGCAGGCCCATCAAGGGGCTTCGGAGCCGGCTCCACAAATCCAGAACGTTTCTCCGGTACCAGAGGCGGAGCGGCGGACGCCGCCTTGGCGGCGTCTGCGGCGGAGCCGATGATCCGGTACCTTTGCGGGATCGTCTGGTGACGCCTGGGGTGGTTCTTCCATTGTTTGACGGCGGTGTAGTCGGAGCCATTCTCGTGCGCGCGCCTCCAAGCCAAGCTCGTACCCACCATCTTCGCAAACCTTTAGAACGCGATCAAAATTAAAGAAGGCGTAACCTTCACCCCCGACTCTGAGGTCTGAAACCTCAAAGTCTCCAATCCAATTGAGCCCCCAATTAATCGGCGAGAGACGGATCCAGATCGCAGAGAAGGAACAAGGGAGAGGAATCTTGATCAATCTTCCTCGGGAGGGAAGGGATTGGAGATGGGGGGTGATTGAGTGCGACCGCGAACCGAGGTCGTGAAATGGAAAGGAATGCAGCGATGAAGATGGGTAGCAGAAGAGGGAGGGAAAGGGACGACGTATTAATAAGGGGCAAGAGATTCATCAATAAGAAGGATTAAAATGATAATTTTTTAAAAAATAGACCTTATTTTTCTTTAATTGAAGATTAAAGCCTCTATTAATTCAAAAACAGTACTCTATATAATAAAGAGTCTGAATATAAAAACGGAAGGGGCCTTTTTATAAATTGGGCGGTGCCAGCAACGGCGCGGAGCCTCTCGGCACCAAAAGGACGCGGTGGCTGCTCTAGTCTAATCATCGGATGGACGGAAAGGTTCGACAGGTTGTGAGTGGACACGTATGCGGATGAGATTGAATGGGCAGGGGAGTGGGGTGCGGGAAATGGGCGGCCGGGTGTCGTGGCGTGGCAATTCGGAGCACGAGGATAACAACCACACGTACGCGGTGCAGGAATTTTTTTAAGTTCCTTACATCATCGTCATCATCAGTGTTTGACTATTGGTCGTGACCTCTGACAAAATCTGCACTCACGGCGAATTAATTTTCGATATTTTTGAAGATTGCAGTGATTTATTGAAAAGTATGGCAAAACTCTTATCGCCACCTGCTTTCGCCATGTATCAGTTTCTTTGATTCTCGAGTTGTATGTACTCTGTGCACGTGACTCTGTCGTCTGAATAACATGTGATGTGTTCCGGCTCTGAAAAACAAGGACCATTAATTAATTTGAGGGCAGTAGTGCAAGCTGCAGTATTGGGTAGCTAGCTTGATTAATTAAAAAGCAATGTTGAATGGGTACAATTGAGTATTGTGTATCTGATTTAGGTGAGTAGTCTCTAACTCTCACATTAATTGTGTTGATTAGTACTGCACTCCTCCTGCGCTGCTGGTTCATGGCTACGAATCGAGTGGATAGGAAGCTTCTCAACAATTAATGTGGATAATAAATTATCAATGCTCCCGACCTAATTTAGCGCCTACCGACTCTGCATATATTGCTCCGATCACTTTGTTTGGATAATAATGAGGATAATAAATTTATGTTTTAGGATTTAGGGTTTTGAGTTCGGATTTAGAATTTAAGATTTAATTTTTTTTATATAAATTTTATTGTCAATGCTTTCTATCTCTCTCCTTCTCTAAGTATATATATGATAGTCTATTCGGAGACATCCAATAAAATTGGAAAAAATTGGAACAATACAGAAGTATATATAATATTGCAATTTCTTTGAAATTTTTAATCGGCATCAAATACTCTCAAACTATACACACTATATATTTTTCTGCTGTTCTTTCATCTAGGCCTCGCTATGCAATATTGTATGTTATCAATGTTTTGAAAGTCATGCACTTTGGGAGCTGTTGGCATGAAATAAGAAAATTATATGTAAAATGGAACACACAAATCTTTGAGGCAGCAAGTTAGATGCGAACTGTAAGTGCCGCCTCAAGCAAAAGAAAGAACAAGATATATATATATATATAACCACGGAACATATGTTGTTTTTACTGTCTCCTGTTTAACCAGTTCGGAGTTTGGGAGTTGAATCAAATGCGTGCAGATAGTTTGGGAAATTAATTATACAACGCAACAGATTTCATGTTTCATGAAGCAAATTTACCCTGAAAGGCGAAGGCAATGGCTAAACTTGCAGCCCCACAAACAGCAATTGCCTTGAGGATTCTTCTGCTCTTCAAATATGTCCACAGCCATTGGAACAGAAAGTGCACTCCACATGAAGCTAGAAACTTTTGCATGGCAAAATCCTGCATAAACCACGCAGCCTGTGAGAGGACTACTCATGATTTTGGTGTATATGATTAAATTTTACAACTTGTGTCTCCGCTCTAATCCAAGATTTAAAACCTTGGTTTGTACTAGTATATCAGGTCTGTCTCCAATCAATAGATACTAAATGTACCAACAATAAATGGTACTATACATGCTGGTATTCGTCTCTTGGACTGATATACATCGCTCGGTTTTTAAATCCTGCCAAAAGCTAAATAATAATAAAATAGGACTGATTTTTTTAACATTAGAAAATACTACATACACGACTTGGAATCAAATAAGATGTCATGACTCATGATATTTTATTCAACAAAAATCAAATGATTGTTTAGCATCACAGAGCAATTCTCTCGTTTTCGAATTCAAAAGGAAGCCCTGCAACGCTTCACTCAGAAATTTATTGACTAGCCAGTTCAAGTTCAATGGAAGCAAAGAGGAAGAATCCAACACTTGACTTCTCATATGTTTTCTTCTTCGATAATCTCAACACCTATTTCTGCAAGGAATGACTTCTGACTGTTGTAGAATTCTTCCATGGGAAAACTCTGTGTTCTCCAATTGAAGAAGAACACTAGTAAGAACTAGTAACAAACTTAACTAAGCATTTCATTGCAGCCACTATAAAACGATGTGGTCATAACTCAAAAACAAGCGGTGGTGGTATGTATTTGAAGGGGGTGACAAGGACATAGGATTTAGATAAAACACACTAAAAAGAAAATATTCACCTATATGGAGTCTCTTACCTCCACGTTCATTCACAAACTCAATACTAGATGACAAGGATAATTTTAAAAGGCAAAACACTTCCTACCTTCGGCAGCTTCTCTTGGTATGCAAGATGATCCACATGAATCCTTACATTTGATGAAGCTGGAAGCCAAAACTTAATATCCACATCAGCATAAGCTTTGGAAACTATATCATAAAGAGTTTCTGCACCATCTTCAATGACCTTCAAAATAGATAATTCCCGGTCTCGGCGATGCCTGTAATTTGTAGTAAAGTCATCTCTTACAGACAATGCTATTAATCTTGCAATTTTGCAGGACTAATTAATTTAGATTATCCTCTTAGTATGGTCTTTTAGCCTAGTTCTGATACTTTCATGCATGAGTTGATCAATAGTCAAACCAAGCGGTCATATCTTTAGACGGTATTTAGTCTGAAATAGCATTTAAGTTTCACAGCTAAATTATTATTCAACAAGAACAAGTATGAATATTCAACTTAACCAATGCCTTACAAAAGGTTCTCTCTCCACGTGATGATAAAAATATTATGTAATAATGTAATTCTTAATTCAACAATTGTCTATGTTCCAATAGCAGAAATACAGCTGTTGACCATTGCATGTATATTATTTAGTAGATACCCTCTGACTAGACGAATAAATGTTCATAAATTATTTCAGAAAGATATCCAATATCATTATAGTAATCGTAATTATAATCATACTTGAGGTATCCACATAGCATCCTTTTCGGCCAAAAGTTGATTCGCCCGTGCATTGGAATTAGAACGTGTGGTGAGAGCTCCAAGAACTTGTAAGTCGTCTGGAAATAATCCTGTAGGTCCAAAACATTTAAAAAGCTATCACTAGACAACATAGCAATCAATTATCAAGTGATTAAGAATGTTACTAAGTTGTATGGGCTTCACTAATAGATTTGGGCCTTGCCCTAATCCTCTCAAAGCCCTTTCTATTAGTTGTTACTGTTTTAGGTTTACTGTACCCTAGTACACATTTGTTTTACTGTTTATCCACGAACTTGGTATCAGAGCCATCGTCGTCGCCGCCGGCTTCTTCCGCTCATCTCGGCTGCTTGCTCCAGCACCGGCGTTGCCCTCCTCCACCTTCCTTCTCTCTTAAATCTTCCTCCACATCTTCCGCTCTTCGCTCGACCCTTAAGCTTCCCTTCCGCTCGTCGCCTTCTGTTCGTTCCTCTAAGAGGTCGACTGGAGGCTTAAGAGGAACCCTTCCTCTTCCTTACTGGCTGCCTTCTTGCGTAAGGGTTGGACCTCCTTACTGCTGTCGCTTACGCTTCCGCTCGTTGCTGCTTAGAGATGCTTCCGCAGACGCTTCCGCTCGTTGCTGCTTAGAGGTCGACTGCTCGCTCTGACTTCTGCGTTCGACGTCCACAGCATAGCTCTGCCTCTTCCTCCGGCTGATCTGTTCGGCGAACTGCTCTATTCGACGTCCATAGCATAGTCGCTGATTACCTCTCTTCCATCAGCAAGGTTGTCGACGTCACCGGTACTTTTTTTTTACGCCTCCTACTGCCAGCATTGTCTTCATAGGGTTCGCTCCCTTATTCTCTAGTCGACTCTTTAATATAATATGGATACCTCTGCCTCTAGCATCGCCACCACTGTCAAGTTTGATGGTACTAATTATCTTCTATGGGCTCGCTCTATGCGTTTTTATCTTGGATCTCATGGCAAAGATATGCATTTAACGAACCTTGTTCCAAACTCTTTAAATCCTACTTATGAAGTTTGGAGACACTCAGACATAGCTGTTACAGCAGCTCTTCTTAGTAGTATAGAAGGTGGCATTGCTTCCACTATTATCTGTTTAGACACTGCCAAAGAAATCTGGGATGTTCTGGGGTCTACCTATGCTCCTCAAGAGACAATTGGTCAAGTTCATCAGCTACATGAGAATCTTTTTAACTTGAAACAGGTCGGCATGCCTTTGCCCGACCTTAATAGAATTCTTAAAGGGAAATGGGACCAGCTACAGATGCTTCAACCTCCTACTACTGACATATCAGTGACTATTCAGCAGAGACAGGAATTTTTCGTCACTCGCTTTCTTACTGCACTGGATGACTCTTATGCGGCTGCTAAAGCCCAGCTTCTTGCTGATCCCTCTGTTTCTATGAATCAGAGTGTTTATTCTAGACTTCTGCGAATCTCTATGGTTACTCCTGCCACTCTTGCCACTCCCTTCAGCAATGCACTCCTTGCCCCTCAAGGGGGCTGATGTGGTGGTAGTTCTGGTCGGGGCAGGGGGCGTGGTCGGGCTACTACACCTTGTGGATACTGTGGCTGGACCAATCATCCATCTGAGCGGTGTTGGAAAAAGTTTGACAAACCCTCCTTTGCCAAGTTGACTATTGATGATGGATCACATACACCTGGAGAGACTGTTGTTGCCTCTTCATCTTCTACAGCTGATTCGACTGTTACTGTCTCCATAGCTGAGTATGATCGCTTGGTTCGGTTGGCTGCCCAAGAAGAGACATCCTCCTCATCCATGATGGCTACCACCCCTGGTGTCTCCGGTACTGCTTCTCTTATTGCCTCTTCTAACACTTGGGTACTTGATTCCGGAGCCACTTCTCATGTTTCAAGTAATAGATCCTTGTTTGCCACCCTTCGCATTGACACCAATCATAGTTCGGTGTCAATCGCCGATGGCTCCCTTATTCTCGTTCATGACATTGGAACTGGCCATTTAACTTCTACACTTACTTTAGTTAATGTTCTTTACGTTCCCAAGTTTCCAGTTAACCTCATTTATGTTTATACCCTCTCTAAAAGTTTGAACTGCTCCATCACCTTTCTTTCTTCTTCTTGCATTTTTCAGGACCTCAGGACGAAGGTGAAGATTGGTGGGGGGCTTAGGGTTGGCGGCGTCTATGTTCTCACTGATCCTGCTCCAAACACTACTGCCGCCCTTTTGACTGCTTCCTCTCCTTACACATAGCACTGTCGGTTAGGCCACATCTTCCCAACAAAAGTGCAAGATATTTTGTCCTTGAAGTCTTGTCCTCATTTTGAGTGTAATGCTTGTCAGCTTGGAAAGCATCATAGGACGTCATTTCCTAGTAGTCATAGGCCTCTAACTACTGTTCCTTTTCATATTGTTTATTCTGATATTTGGGGTCCGAGTCCTGTTTCCACCAGAGATGGTTTCAAATATTTTGTCACTTTTATAGATGATTTTTCTCGTATGTGCTGGGTATTTCTACTTAAAAGTCGTTCTGATGTGTTTCATGCTTTTAAACTATTTTACTTTGAAATAAGAAATCAGTATAACTTACCTCTTAAAATTTTACGTACCGATAATGCTCTTGAATACACTAGCTCTCTCTTTGTGCAGTTTTGTGGCTCTCAGGGTATACTTCATCAAACCACTTGTCCCTATACCTCATAGCAGAATGAGGTTGCAAAACGTAAAAAATCATCACCTTCTTGATGTCACTCGGACTCTCATGTTTCATATGCATGTCCCTAAGTATCCTTGGGGTGATGCTGTTCTCACTGCAACATACTTGGTCAACCATGTTCCTACATCTTCCTTACATGGTAAATCACCCATCTCTATTCTCTCTCTTAATTGTCTCATCTTCCAGGTTCCACCCAAGACCTTCGGCTGTTTATGCTATGTTCACAATCTATACCCTGGTCTTGACAAGTTAAGCCCTCGCTCTATGCGTTGTATTTTTCTTGGCTACTCTCGGACTCAAAAAGGCTACAAGTGTTTTGATCCTCAGCGAGAAAGATACCTTGTTAGCATTGGATGTTACCTTCCTTGAGTCCACTCCGTATTTCCGTCATTCTACGCCACTCCCACCAGGGTTCCGCCACTTCTCTTCCTACTCCATGCCCTCAGGCTGTTCCTTTTGACTCTTCACCGGTTGCCCCTACTGTGTCTCCTGGTACTTCCTCTGTTCCCTTGCAGGTTTATCATCGGCGAGCTTGGACGATACCACCTGCCGCCCCCCTGCCTGGCTTGCTCTTCGCAAGGGACGTCGCTCCACAGCTAAGTATAGTACATCTCATTATGTTTCCTACTCAAGGATTTCTCCTTCTCATCATGCGTTCTTTAATGCTATCTCCTCCAGTACAGTTCCTTCCTACCTCTTTGATGTCATCTCCTCCCCTCACTGGAAGGCCGCTATGGATGAGGAGATGAATGTTCTTACCTCCCGATGCACATGGAGTCTCGTTTCCTTACCTCCTGGAGCGCGACCCGTTCCGTGCCGGTGGGTCTACACTATTAAACACAATCCTGATGGCTCGGTCAATCGCTACAAAGCTCGTCTTATGGCCAAGGGCTTTACACAGATTTATGGTGTTGACTACTTGGACACCTTCTCTCCTGTTGCTCGGTTGAACTCTGTTCGCATTATTTTCTCACTTGCCATTAACCTGGAGTGGCCTCTTTATCAATTGGATATCAAGAATGTCTTCTTGTATGGTGATCTCTCTGAGGCTATTTATATGGATCAGCCTCCTGGTTATGTCAAGCCGGGGGGGTTCGTATGCCAATTACATAAGGCTATCTATGGCCTTAAACAAAGCCCAAGAGCATGGTTTCAAAAGTTTTCCGCCATCATATCCCAGATAGGCTTTCTTCATTGCAAATCGGATCACTCTATATTCATTCGTAAATCCGGCAAGGGAGTGGTTGTACTGGCTATTTATATTGATGATATTCTTCTTCCACGAAGTGACTTTGAAGGTATACATGAAACCAAAATCTTTTTATAATCACAATTCTCTCTTAGAGATATGGGTAAACTTAGATATTTTCTAGGTATTGAAATTGCATACAAGGGTTCTTCGCTTCACCTATCTCAACGCAAGTATGTTCTTGATCTTCTATCTAATACGGGTATGCTTGATTGTAAACCATCTGATGTGCCGATAATCCCAAATGAATATCATAGTATGTGGGAGAAGTCAGAAGATACTGATTCTACTGTTTATAGGCAAGTTGTAGGAAAGCTTATCTATCTTACTGTTACTCGCCTAGATATTTCGTTTGTTGTGGGTGTAGTCAGCCAGTTAATGCAATCCCCAAAACAATGTCATTGGAAAATTGTATTGAGAATCTTATAATATTTAAATAAATCTCCAGGCAAAGGTCTTCTCTATAAGCAAAATAGACATTCTATCATTGAGTCTTACTGTGATACCGACTATGCTGGCAATATTGATGACTGTAAATCCATCTCTAGCTTCTGTACATATGTTGGGGGTAATCTGGTTACCTAGAAAAGCAAAAAGCAAAGTGTTGTTTCGAGATCTAGTTGTGAGGCTGAATATCGTGCCATGGCTCATACCACTTGTAAGCTGTTGTGGATCAAAGGGCTACTACAAGAATTTGGCCTGGTGGTTCGTACCCCTATGACTATGCATTGTGACAACCAGTCAGCAATATTCATCGCTAACAATCCCTCTTTTCATGAACGTACCAAGCATGTGGAGATTGATTGCCACTTCATCAGGGATGTCATCTTAAGCCAGCAAATTTCTACTCCATATACCAAGTTTAAAGATCAAATTGCTGATATTTTCACCAAGGCCCTCAACTCTATGAAGATTCATGATTTCAGTAACAAGCTGAGCATGTGTGATATTTTTGCTCCAGCTTAAGGAGGTGTGTTACTAAGTTTTATGGGCCTTGCCCTAATCCTCTCAAAGCCCTTTCTATTAGTTGTTACTGTTTTAGGTTTACTGTACCCTAATACACATTTGTTTTACTGTTTATCCACGAACTAAGAACATATGCCAAAATTTGTGGCATGACGAGAGGTAGTCTAGGTTGCCACTCACCATTGATATATGGATCATGTCTGCTAATACTAATTTCAAAGCACCTACCATCCCTTTGGATGCTTTGCATGAGAACCTAAAACGTTATGTTCCCAACCAAAACCTTGCAACACCCTAATAGCAATCTGCCAACCTACAACCTAGTCCACTCAGGCTGCAGCCCATTGCTTGACCTATGGCTTCACCGACCAACGGATAACATGTGGAAACAAGAGCTAACTTTTCACACGATAAAAAGACCAATCGAAGTTGATGACCAATTAAAGCAAGGACCCACCTGTCACATGATGAGAGGTGCACTAAGTCACTACAAATGAAACCTAGCTTAGTAAGAGACTGTAGCAAATATTAGTTCTCATAAAAGAATAAACCCCATTGACAATACTATAGTAGTACCTTCATATTTCCACCAGCTCTAAAATCCAGTGAAGCGCTCCCATGCCTAAGAAGAAACAATAAATATGAAAACAATATTAGAGAATAGTGAGTATGCATGGGAGATAAAAGTTTTTGCAAGAAAGAGCAAATATGAAAATGGCAAAGTACTGCATGAGATAAATAAGATGAAAAGTTCATTCAATCTCTTTCATCACTTGTTGACTTTTCTACTTTGGTAATAGCACTCCATTCAATCACACCATTCTTGCCAACAGTTACATATATATTGGACACACAAATGATCCTCTCACTATATAGAATATCTCAGCGCTGTCTTTTTCAATGGAGTGAACAATTAGACATAGACCATGCATGGATTGCTACATATGAGCATCAGATTTAGCACCAAATAAGTATCTTGGAGCTCAACAAAGACAATAATTGGCATAAACATCTTATTCTACACAATATCACTTTGAAGTTGATCGAAACCTTCATACTTAAGTTCATTTTGACGCACAAATCAAACACAAGCTTAACTTGTCATAGTAAAAAAATTTTGTGGTGAATGATGATGCAATTAGGCTTTAGTAATTACCGATTAATTATTAGTTATCATTAGATCTTGCCTTAGTACGATTTACCAAGCCTTGTTTACCAAGCCATAAGTTATTAGATAGTTACCAACTTCTCCTAATATCATATCTCCCTTCCCTATTACTATTCAGTGTCAAGCAGTGTTCAAGGAATACAATGAATGGCAGTGAGCACACGAGTTTGTGTCTAGATCGAGTTTTATGCGTGGACTATTGATTGTTGATTGATGATGAAACGTTGTGAAGGAGAGCTATGTCAATGATCAAGTCTTACGATATGTAAGGGGCAAAAGTGAAGATGGGAGTGATTTTGTTGATGGACTGTGTGTGTCAATCATCAACCGGAAGCACCAACTCGTGCAGATGGGGATAATGGCAAAAGTCATCAAAAGTGATGGTGATGAGATGACTGGATGTTTCTTTGAATGGTTGGTTACTCCAACATAAACATCTGTGAGATTGAAGAATGAAAAAGAAGGATAGGAGAGTAGGAAATGAGGTTGATTTTCTATTTGAATGGCACTGATGCAGAAAAAAAGAGGGAAGAGAGGAAAAAAAGGAGGAGAGATAGAAGGCAATAGATTTTAATAAAACATATCCTATTCTCATAACTCCTAATAATCTAACCTTACATAGTCATTAAGCCTACCAATATAAAAATAAACAACCGCCAAAGCACTAACATAGTAAAACTGTGTAGTAACTAGTAATTACTACATTTACCATCAATACCACTAACATTAACTAATTGGTAATTAAGTACACCACAGCACTTACTATTTCAGAGAGTAATGAGTAATGACATAATCTCAAGTATTTCCTTTGCTATCATCTTGGTTTTAAGTAATTCTAATAAATGTGAAAAATTTTGATGCCACGTAAAGGAAGAAATATTCTTTCTCTTCACGTCATTACTAGATGGGGACATGATTCAATTTTACCAATTACCTCTTTCCTTATAATAAACCTATAACATATATCGATCTCCTATTTAGTGTTAAATTTCTCACCCTACACAGTGATCTCCGACAATGAGTGTGTTTGTGGAAACATGAAGCAAAGCAAGATGCCCATCCGTGTGACCCTGAAATAAAAGTAAAATTATACGGTTGTGCATTAATATTAAAAATTAGTGTAAGCTTATTAAACTGAATGTATATGCCAAAAAAATTAGAATTTCTAAAAAATATATAAGTGCATGATTAAAAAGATCTGTTTGGTAGTATTCTCTTCAATCTCCAACTTTTGAAGTTCAGTTAGTTGCACTAGGATATATAACAAACTGAGTCTTCAAAAAAAAAGACAACGGGGTAAACACACTTGTGCCAATAGCAGAACAATCTGACCTCACAATTAGTAAATTCAAACTCACATAACAGAGAATATGTTCATATCACGATCAATTTGATCAAGATTCAATTGATTTCACCTGGAACAGAGCAACCTATAGCTCCATATAAGGTCACCATTTAGGGAACTCGAATGCGTTGTTGACATATAGACGTGACGAATTAGTACACAAATGTTTTTTTCTTCTTAGTCACAGTTTATTGGGAGTTTTTTCAATAAATTGCTACATATAATCTTTACGTCATTAGACATTTATACTATATATTCAATTTGTCTTTAGACATTTACACCACATATTCAATTATATACGATCGCACAAGGATAAAACACAGATTTGCGTATCTTTAAGGGCTGAAAGATGCTTTATCGTTAAGTACCGGTGCAAAAATAGCTTCGAATTGATTACCACCTATTTGTATCTTCTCATCACCCGATAATAAGATGCGATCAAGATGCCATTCACCTGTCACATATTGCGTAACACTTACTGTATTGTGCATTTATAAAGAACATATTATTAGTTCAGGGGAAAAAAGCAAAATGGTTAGTCTAATCGTCAGCATGTCAACATATATCTTTCATTTATGTGGCAACCGAGGTTTCACAAATACCCATCAACCATGGATAAGAACTTGACAAATATAAAAAAATTATTATTTATGTAAGCTTTCCAGCATGGAGTTTCCCAACAAGAAAAAATTTTGCTTGTATAACGAGAGGACAAGTATTTTGTTTCTTAAAATTTTGCTCTTATTTAAAAATTTTCAGGGTTTGGTTTTATCAAGAGTTCGACAAAATGAAGCAAACTCGTAATTTCATTTTTTTGGTTCCCAGCATTGAATGAAGTTTTCGAAGTTAACTAGATAAAGTATATAGAGAGAAAAATGCCACCTTTTCTTAAAATACTGCTTTCATTCTTTTTTATTAATTTGTGCCAATGACATCTGGTTAAATCAATTAGTGTCTTCTTTTCATTAAATTATGAATACAGAAATCGGTCTTTTCCTCGCATCAATAGCTTTTAGGATAACTGGCTGCGTAAGTAATCTCAACAAGGTATCAAGGCGAGAAATAAGTCCTAGGTCACCCCTATATATTAATTATTCGGTCTGATTTGTTAATATGTCATGTTCACAATTCAAATATGGAACTATTAAATTATAAATGCATAAATTGGCACTTTCCTGATCTTTTAGGATAAATTTTCAAATTAATCTCAACATGTCTAATCATGTCAGTCTATGTCTAATTCAATACAGGAAAGACAATGGTAAATGGAAGCTATATAGGCATATTCATGTACTAGTCGGATCTTCAAAAACTTCAAAGAAAGTTCGAACAATAATTTACCTTTTCCTATGCGGCAACTTGTGTTTCCATGTGCCAACAGAATCGCATCAGGATTGCATTTCTGGATAACTGATAGACCTGAAAGTAATCGTAAATTTGAATTTGAGATCATACACTTACTTGTCGGGTAACTATAAGAATGTTGCCTAGATCGCAATTCAGCCATGCGAACACACATGAGTTTCCATTGTAAGTTTTAGAAGTTTGAAATGGTACATAACATAGCAGAAATATTCAAAAACATTATAAAGACATGAAACTAGTTTACACTAATAGCTTTAAAAGAGTCAAAGGTTCAGTGATTTGTACATAGCAGCAGGTTTGCATCCAATTCTAGCTTCATATACCTTTTGACTGGTTTAAGTTGGCCTTTTTCTTTCCTGAATGAAGTAATGTGTTTTCTTTAGCGGATCAGACTCGGATTAAATCCCGATGGACCTGATCAACAATTAAATTTTGAGAACTATAACCTCACACATTCTTGGACAATATCCTGATGGACCTGATTAAAAGATTGCTACTTCACAATGAGCACGGACTGCAGCGCCCATGTCAACATTAAAAATGAAAGTTCCCCAATGATAAGATAGAGGAGAATTACTTATGATCATGGCAGACAGGCGACATGTGTCTTGAAACCTGTCAGGCAAGGATGGTTCCATGTCTTGTTATTGAGCACACTCTTGTAAACAATCCTTTGATGCTATAGATTGACCTAATAGCATGCCACCACATTTAATAAGGGTTGGGGATGATGCAAGCTAGCAGCCTGCTAATACGGTGCTTGTTGTTTTTTATCGGCCATGCAGATAGACAGCTCTATGGATTGGAGTTGCAGACAGGTAAAACATGTAGACGGAATTGCTATGTGCAATACAACTTCAATCATAGATTTAAAAACCAATCCATACACATATTAGTCCAAACCTGTACTGGTACTTGTACAGTACCGATCCAGTATCATATATATGTAGGTGGTATAAACCGATAGCATACGTCAGTACGAACCTAACACCAAACTGGTACACAAGTATAGATTAAAAATTTTAAAACATTGGCTTCAATCGTATCCAAATAAAAAATTATACCATCCACATGATCACGGTGATGATGAGTAACAAACACTAATAACTTTCTTGGCAGTGCAGCTACTAGATCTGCAAGCTGATAAGATACAAACTTTGATCATAAGAATCAGAAAGTAACAAAGGTCATAATCGTATGTCAAATTAACCAGGCAAATCATTAACAATAACGTGTGGGAGCAAATCATATGTCAGATTATTATCGCATAAACATCTACCAAAATGAATATTTCAAGTTTGGTTGTTTGCGCAACTAATCAAATGGCTTACACTCAAATAAGCAGTTTAAAAGCCCAACTTCTTAGTTTACTGAATAATGCACATGGTCTTGTATTTAATTGTCATGCATAACCACTGAAAATGTTGCATGTCTGCTCCAAGTTGCCCCGTACTAGTTCTATATTACATGCAAGGCACTTCCAAAGGGTACCATATGCAGTCATGCATCCATAGCCAGTAATAGAAATACCAATAAGCTTCAATCAGAATAGAGTCTCCTTCGGCACCTTGAAGGTAACCAAATGTTTACGGATGAGATAAAATGACACCTTCGAGTCTTCAACTCAATAGTCAAACCAAGACTATTATATAATGAGGTCATAATAGATTATAAACAAACAAAGTACAAGCAAGAAGAACAAGATGATTCATGCTTCTTGCAATATTTAATAGAACTATCCACTCCTCACATTCATCCTCTAGTTTCTGGGTATAAAGTTGAAGCCAAAGAAGGAACTAAGAGCAGTAATAATTCCACATTATGTTTTCCAAATTGCAAATAAGGCCAAGTGAAGACTTAAATAAATCGATGCTTAAACATTAGTTTCCAATTGGTGGAATGGGCCTCAGGGTAGGTAAAACATCTTCACTCGTAGCGCACGAGCTCCAATCAGGCCCATAACTAGTAAGCAATCAACCTCGGGGTACCTGCCAATAAATCAATTTTAAAACCATCTTTACTGACAACTAGAATACAGCAGGCTATCTACCAAGTTGTTCCCTAAGGACTCCTTAATCTTTATTATTACGCTTCATTTTCACTGACAATTTTTAATAATCTTCTAATCGTGAGGCAATGAAGCATACAGGATAGTGGTTTAATGAAGTGATGACACTCTGAACACAATGCCCTAAACACTATATCAATACCTAACTGTTTCTCTTCTACTTGTAATTTGACAGACTGAATTGTAGGTCATGTGATCATCAAAAGATTAAACGGCAGGAAAAATTACCTTAAATTGCAAGTCCACGTAAAATAAATTACATGAGTTGACACCAAAATGTAAAATTTTCTTACATCACTATGAAACTGTGAAGAGCATCCAGGATCAACGAGCAGAGCAGCACCATAAGCAACACATTTAGATTCTTTTGGCTCATCAGTTGCATCATTTGCCACCACTACAACCAGATTTGTAGTGTGAAATGGTTTTATTGTTCGACTTTTCATTGGCACAAGGATAATACCTGGAGGGTACTCCTAAAACAAAACAGCAATACCACTTAATTCAGCATTCTATCAAATTTGTACGAGCACATTTTATTCAGAATGTTGACCTTTATCATGAGGTTCATGGACAAATCAATTTTTAAACAAACCAAGAATAACTTAGATTTCTAAAATGATCAATTGCTAGAAATTTGAAAATCATAGGTATTTTAGTGTCCAAAAATAAAAATAGTAATTATCACTATTTTCTAGTTTATGGAATATGAGATAAGTATCGGCAGTTCAGCAAGCATTTTCAAATGTACATCTGCCCAACAATGCCCAATGTTTTGACATTGTTTAGTTCTACGAATGTCCATAATGCTCCAATCCACAAATTTCAAGGTGTGCAGTCCATGCAATAAAAAACTAATCCAAACCATCCAATACGGGTGGTATGTACCAATATAATATTTTAGTAACGGTCTGACAACAGACCAATATTTAAACCTTAGTGCGGTCATAAGCAAATAAATTGAATTTGCAACTTGGACCAGGATCACCAAAGCAAAGAGGGAATACTGACCGCACCTTAGCAACACGATTCACAATATTTGAGTTGATTCTAAATCCTATGTTAATTCAAGTAAATTGCATTATGTCATTGAAATAGACCGCCTGGCAGTCGTTCTTGTTTATGGAGTAATGAGCAATGTCGCAATGATAGTTACATTAGTGTAAATAAATTTGCCTGGAGTAGTATGTGAAAAGTAACTGATAGAAAATTAAGAACAGAGCAACATCACTCCAATGTCAATTACAACAGCATAAATTTTCTATATACTTCCATTTTAATTTTCAGTTCTTCATACAATTACAATTTTGTTACATTATCGATCATCTCATAATTTCAATAAATTCAAGATTTTGGAAAAGATAATGATGCCACACAAGTTATGAAATAGAAACAAGAGAAGAAATTAGAGAATAATAGTAATCAGATTAATATAAGCTTTCCTTTTGCAGAACAGTTAAACCATATATAGGTTAATAGGCTTAACCCTAACAAATTACAAATAACAAAAATAAAAATAAAAATCTAAGATTAATAACCAAAACAATTAATAAATATGCAAATTAATTATACACCATTAATTACTATTTGATTAATTAACTCAAGTATTCTCCTCCATCGACTTTATTGTGTTAGACTTGCTCATCACCAGCAAACAAAAGTTCGAAGGTTGATCAGCTTTAAGGGAACTTGATGAAGCATAAGATGTTCTGAGCTTCAAAAAACCTGTTACATGCTCATTTTCATTGTTCTTCCTTAGTAATCCAAGCAGTCCCAATCAATTTGCCTAGTCCATCGAACAAGATAGCATTCATTAGTGATATGACTATTTGAGTTTTTAGTAGTTATTAAATTGTTGGTAATCATAGTGCTAATGAGAGAAGCGCCAGTGACAAAGCAATAAAAGAAATATGACCAGTTGATGTGTGTTCCCTGCATTGAAAATGATCTGCCATCGTTTCCTTCAAATTTCTAATCTATGCTTGTCGTAAGCTAAGTGAAAAGATGTAGGAGCACCAAGGGGTATGGTGGTGGAATTTGTTGCGAGTGCAAGTAACATAGATAGTGGAAGCTGCAAGGTGAGCGAAAATGCGGTCACTACAACTGCACAGAAGACTCAATCAAGGCCATCCCATCACTCAAGAGGAGAGGACGACGGTGCAAAGGGGAAGCCAAAGGCCATTGTTGGGGGGCAGATGCGAGCAGAAAGGTGCTGTGGGAGATGACACAAGCAGAAGGGTGTGCAAAGGCAGGGCACTGCAATCATCCACAAGGCGTAGTTTCCATGAGAGACACAATTATCATATGAGATGCAATCTTTGTTGAAAACTTTTTCTGCAGTGATAACATAGAGGAAGCATTGTTGTCCTCAGTTCCTCCTTTCTCTAGTTTGTTTGGAGGCAATTGCGGAAATCTCACCATATTGGGACCGGTGACACACAACACTCCATGAAGGCAAGAACACAATCTGGAGATGCAGCAATGGTTATACAGCAATGGTTATACATGCATTTGAAGCGTTGTTAGTGGTCCATGAAGCACGTGCGTCCACTGTGGATCTGGCACTTCTCGAGGAAGATAAATTCTCCTAGAGCAGAAGAAGACATCCACATTGAGGAAAATGGACAAGCAGAACCTAGTGGAATACCATTTTGGTCTTTGCAAAGTGTTCCTCTTGCGTTAAGGTTAAGCCATATATTGTTCCACTAATCTTCTTTTCCTGTTTCTGTTTCATACTGTGCAGCATCAGATAGAGTTTGCTCTTTGCAATCTTTTTCTCACTCAATGCACAAACAAATCATTCACCCGATGAAGATAACAGGAAACCAGAAAAGTACTGAAATTAGAAAATAGAGATGACGTATGCAGAAATAAAGTGATTATTTGCAGTGGATAGAATAATTGATAATATGAAGCCTGAGGACAAAAGAAAAGAACCTGATATTGTAGGGTACAAGCAGCTCTAAAATTGGTAGCTTCTATCACATCAGAAAATAGTACCATGAATGCTAAAGGCCCAACACGAACAGCTTTTGGTTTTACTCCCTGAAGCAACTCCAATGCACTCTCTTTTGCTAACCATTGGCATGAGTCTGCAGATTGCAAAAGATTTGGACAACCCGGTTATAATGTTATAGGCTTATAGCAAAAAAAAGAAGAGCTTTGAATTGTTGGAGTTCACAAAGAAACCCCCAGATAAGAAAGATATAAATTACGCAATGCATTATAAATAACAGAAATGGCTGTGGAAATATAACCGGATCAGCCATATACTAGAAACAATGCAAATATATTCAGCCATCACGGTGGCACTATTAACTTACACTAGCTTTCCATTTTGACAAGGCGATGATCCTCTAGTTTCATGGAGATGTAAATTATCCCCGCAAGTACTTTCACCTCTTCTTCATCCATCCTTCATTTGAAAAAGCAAGTACTATACTGATGGGCACACGAAGCTTCCCATTCAAAGCTTCTGGATGCTTTAAATACTTCATGACAGGTTTCATATATTTCTCGCTACAAAAGCTGAGTTTTCTCTTTAATCCCCTTAAAGTTAGTAGAAGAAAACACTAGGTCAGGTGATCAACAAATTTTCAAATCTTTCTTATTACTAAAAGGGTGCTCAACCCAAGCGAGACGCTTTGATCTAAAGCTATACAGGCCAAATATGGTCTGATGGGCCCCTGGTGGTCCCCACCAATGTTAAATGCAGCTGGACTGTGAAGAAGATTATTGAATCCATGAATGAACTTAGTGATGGATTTAATGTGTTCATCACTAATGGTAATTCAGTTACCATCACGAAGGGGAGGTGTTTTTTGGCATGTCTTTTAACAAATAAACCTACTTCTATCAAATCTGCTATCACTGCTAATGATAGTTTATTTTCTTATTATTCAAAACGATAGCAATGTTCTTGAAGCTGTCTAATTCTAGAGTTCGGATGGCTACAGCCAAGAAGGCTTCTCATTAGTTTAGTATAGATATTTTTCCATTCCCCAAAATCTAGCTGGAAGCTCAAAGTCACTCCTCTTGTTAATGTTTTTAGCTGGAAACTGATTGTAAAATATTTTACCAAGTACCCAGTAAGAAATCAAAAACTAGACTATAATCAAAAACTAGACTATACATACAAAGTTAGTATTGTTTATATTTAAACACACATATACACACACATATACACACACATATATATATATATATATATATATATATATATATATATATATATATATATAATATCAGTCGATATCATCTGGTACACACTTGTATCTTGAACCTTGGTACCCTTTTGGACATTGTCCTGTAAGTCCCTCTCATGGCATCTTTTGTGTAACCTATATGGGACATTAGTGGTCATGATATTTTCACTACCAAAATGTTATTTATATTTGTTTTTAGAAGGGCACTTTTGATATCAACTTTGAGTTTCTCAATGAGTGTTCTAATGGTGCATGAATGAAGAAAGATAGAGGAAAGCAAATCTAGCATTCTGACTTGTGATCTCTTTTGGAAAATTCTCTTTGATAGAGATGGAAGGCTCAAGATGAAATTACTTAAAAAGGGCAATAGGGCTTATTGAAGAAAAATGTTTTCTATGATCTTGCTTTCACAGTAAATATGTTTGGAATGGTCTAACACGATGCTTTGAAGCCTATGACCATGGTTTTCAATGCATTTCACATTTCAGCATAAGCTACCAAAGGATTTTCTGTTAGGAAGTTTGGCGGATCATAAAACAAGGCATCAAAATTTTTGATTAAATGTGTTTTGGGTGTGTTTTGAGACAAGGGTGTCCGATTGGTAGCTATTTTCTTGTCCCCATATTAGGCGCAATCACTTTCTTCATACCATTTTTGCTAGTTTGATTTTACAAAAAAAAAAACAAAATAGAACCATCCAAGTATAGCAATTTGGGATTTAGTAACTCATTACTAATTTCACTAGAATTAACACTTGTTGAGGTTCAGATTTAGTAGAAAAGTTTAAATACCTGTGGTGGCACAAGGCTCAATCTAGAGCCTTTGGCCTGTTACACTTAAATAAAAAGTCTAAGTGCAACTTCACACATCAGAGATCACGCTATAGCTGAAAATTTTCTTGGATGACAAACAAATTTATCAAATAATTTTCATTAAAATTGTTTGAAACAATTTCCAAAATTCAACTTGAGCAATTAGCTCTTATTACAGGCTTTATTACAACCTCTTCAATTTTAAAACTATCTACTACTACTGTAGCATATAATGCTTTGCCACTTTATCCTCCTCTCATTCCTAGGCCGGATTTGAAAATATCAACAAACCCTCATAGGCTAGCAATAATGCTGAGTAAGCTCGTCCCCTAACGTCAAACTTGAGCAAGGAGATAAGGCCAAAGATCCAGATAACAAGTGGAAGACAACAAAATAGGATACAAAATGAAATAAAGTGTAATATTTGTTGTCCGTGGAAAACAAATGCATACAATAAAGTGATAAATCACACACTCTATACAGTGAACACATGTGTCTCCATGTGTCATGAGTTCCAAGTATGCTATGTCAGGGGACTCCAACCAGTCCACAACATGGATAACAAGTACCATGCAGGGCATTAATAGGTCCCAAGCCATACTCATACAAATATTAGGTACACAGATGGCAAGTAAACAAAATATCACAGAAACAACATGTATATAGAATTAGTCACTAACAGGAGAACATAACAGTGTGTCAATAATATAAGCATGTAACAACGATACAATTAAAGCATCTAGACATATAGACACAATCAAATCATGATAAATCAAACAACTCAACATCTACTCATGCTCGTATTACACCAAGAGTTAACGATAATAAAGGTTGAGTATTGCATTCATAATTTAAATGCTTAAGATCCTGATTTACTTTGTTTATCAATATATAGATCCAATTGAGTAAACCAATCGGTCTACATGTTAAAGTTACACATAAGCAAAAATAAGACTACATTTAACAAAAATTCTTAGATAATCTAAAAGAGCACCCTTGAAAACCTAGGGAATCGATCCTAAATGTCAAGAATCGGACCAAATTAGGACTGAACCATTTGATCTTAGGTTGAACCAGCCAAATTTGATAAACCAAACCAATAACTAGCAAAAGTCCTAAGATTCTACTATCAATTCAAGTAAATTAACCCAACCATCTTCTAAAGCAAAGTAAGATTTACCTGAACCTAAAAAAAATCCTATGAACTAGTTCAAAATCAAGTCGAACCAGCCAAACCCAAATCTGAACCGGTTTGGGTAAGGGGTGAAAACTTGGCCACTGTTCATAGATTCAGTCGAATTAAACTAGTTTTTATTGAACCCACCCCAACCGAGTAGGATCCATCATCTTCAACGAATCCCCCTCAAATCCAGGCGGCTCCCTTTGCCCGGTGGCATTCCAACAACGGTGACAGCATCCAGCGATGCTAGCAATGACATCTCTGTTGCCTCCTAAACTCATTGCCGCTCACAGTCAACAGAACCCAACAGCGATGGCGAGGCGTCGCACAACGAAAGCTTCAACGCTCGCAGTGGCACGGCAAAGGCCTGACTGTGGGTGAGAAAAGATGGCGACGGAGTTTTGGCAATAAGAGAAGAAGTGATGATAACATATTCACAACAACATCAGCGGAGACCCATGGAAAAAGGAGGAGGTTAGTGTATGCTTTCAATAGTTACCCCAAACACACCTCCTAAATACCATCAACGCAAACGCAATAACTGCCAAACATTAACGCAAGCGTGTACATCTGGCAAGCTGAATAAACTGAGTCAAGTAGTCAACTATTAGACCTATCTCCTCGACTTAATTGCGGGAGTCAACCGAATGGCCAAGTCATGCATGCTTAGAACAATCACTAGGTTGAACCATGGCATAAGTAGAACTATCAAGTAACATTTATTTCATTAATAAGGAGAAATTCAAGGTATTACATCTCTACTCCTAAAAGAAAATTTTGTCCTCCAAATTAGAAATAAAACAAATCATAAATTTACAAAAATAACAATACACTTATTAGTCACAAAGGTAGTGGTAAAGCTCCCTCATTTCATCTTCATCCTGCCATAATTGTGCATCTCTCTAAAGCAATTCTGCTCCCAGCAATTTCTTCTCCACTAATTCATGCAAATACACCAGAGATATGCACTTCCTTCCATATAAGGCTACTTATGATGCCATTTGAATTGACAAATGATAACTATTATTATAGAAAAATTCGACCAAATGTAAATGTTTATCCCACGATGACTATACATACAAAGCACAAGCTCTAAGCATGTAATCCAAAGTTTGAATAGTTCTTGTCTCTAACTTACCTAGGACTCTAGGAGGATATGATTCAATTTGGGTTAGTTAGAGCAAGAGGAAAAGATAGATTAATTATTCCACCTAGGATAACACCCTATTACACATAAGTTATAGGGTTAACGGGTAAGAAAAGTTTAAACCCTAGACCCGTTAACCTAATAACCATAAAGCACTAACACTCCCCCTCAAGCTGGAGAAAAGATATTAACTAGACCCAGCTTGTTACACAAATTCTTAAGTCTAGTTGATCCCAAGGACTTGGTGAAGATGTCGGCAATCTGGTCTTCAGATTTCAAATATGGAGTAGCAACCAGTTTGTTGTTGATAGCTTCCTTGATGAAATGACAATCCACCTCTATGTGCTTAGTTCGTTCATGGAAAACTGGATTGTTGGTAATAAAAATAGCAGCTTGATTATCACAGAACATGTTCATTGGGCTAGGACAATTTATCCCACATTCTTGTAAGAAGTTTCTTAACCAAAGCATTTCACAAACAGTATGAGCCATGGCTCTATATTCTGCTTCGCAACTTGATCTTGCCACAACACTTTGTTTCTTGCTTCTCCATGTGACCAAGTTACCACCCAAGTAGGTGCAGTAACCAGAAACAGATTTCCTATCATCAATATTGCCAGCATAATCAGCGTCAGAAAAAGCTTCAATTTGAGTGTGCCCATTTTTACAATACTTTAATCCTTGACCAGGAGCACCTTTGATATACTGAACCACACGAGTAGCTGCGTCCCAGTGACATTGCTTGGGTTTTTGCATAAATTGACTAATGATCCCCACAGCATGAGAGATGTCAGGTCTTGTAACAGTGAGATAGTTAAGTTTGCCAACCAGACGGCGATACTGAGTGGCATCAATGTATGCAGACTCCTCGTTATCACTATACTTCTGGTTTGGAATTAGGGGAGAATCAACTGGCTTGCAGTCACTCATACCAATCTCATCCAGAAGGTCTAAGACATATTTCCTTTGTGACAGAAACACACAATCACGCTGATATGCGACTTCAATGCCCAAGAAATATTTTGGTGTCCCTAAATTCTTAATCGAAAAATGAGACTGTAGGTGATTCTTGGTTTCCTCAATTCCCCGTTGATCATCACCTGTAAGAAGCATGTCGTCGACATAAACCGCCAAAATAGTGACACCACTCTTTGAGCGACGAATAAAAATAGAATGATCAGCTTGACTATGACTAAACCCAAATGAGGTCATGATCTGTGAGAGTTTATGAAACCATGCTCTCGGACTTTGTTTGAGACCATAGATTGATTTATGCAGTTTGCACACCATCTCCCCCTGAGCAACATAGCCAGGAGGTTGCTCCATAAAGACTTCTTCAGTTAAATCTCCATAAAGAAAGGCACTGGTTACATCCATTTGATGAAGAGACCATCGACCATTGACAGCAAGAGAGAACAAAGCCCGAACAGAATTGAGACGCGCCACTGGAGAGAAGGTATCATGATAATCAAGGCCATGAATTTGAGAGAAACCCTTGGCAACTAGGCGAGCTTTGTGGCGAGCAATAGAGCCATCAGCGTTGAATTTGACTGCGAAAACCCAGCAGCATGGGACAAGCCGAGCACCAGGAGGAAGAGGAACCAAGGACCAGGTGTTACGAGTCTGTAGGACAGTCATCTCAGCATCCATAGCTTGCTTCCAGTGAGGTAATGACATAGCCTGCGAGGGAGATGTAGGCAACGAGACCGAGGACAAGGCAACAGAAAAAATACGAAAAGAAGGTGACAAATGATGGTAAGAAACATAATGAGAAACAGGGTAATGAGAAGTATTACGCTTGCCTTTACGAAGAGCAATGGGGAGGCTATCATCAGGAACCGCCGACGAAGAGGGCTCGACAGGAGGAGGCCGGGGGCGACGGTGATAAACCTGCAAAGTACCAACAGGAGGCGGCGTAGAAGAGGAAGGAGGAACCGGAGGAGAGGCTGGAAGAATAACAGGGACAGGAAGAAAACCAGAAGAAGAAACAGGAGCCGTAGTAGAAGAGAAAAAAAGGCGTAGACTCATCAAAGGTAACATCGATGCTGGTAAAGAGGCGACCACTGGAGGGATCAAAACAACGATATCCCTTCTGAGTCCGAGAATACCCAAGGAAGACACAACGGGTAGCACGCGGACTTAACTTGTCAACACCCGGGCCAAGGGCATGGACATAACACAAACACCCAAACACCCGAAGTGGAAGAGGAAAAGGAGTGTGTGCAGGAAATAAAAGAGAGAATGGGGAACACCCATTTAAAACCGGAGTAGGAACCCGATTAATCAGAAACGAAGCAGTCAGAACCGCATCAGCCCAATAAGACCGAGGGACCTTCATGTGAAACAATAAGGTACGGGCCACCTCGAGAAGATGGCGGTTTTTACGTTCAGCAACACCATTTTGGGAAGAAGTATAACTACAAGTAGTTTGATGTATAATGCCATGGGAACGACAAAAGGACTGAAAGAAAGTGCTAGTGTATTCCAATGCATTATCAGAACGCAAAATTTGAATAGGGACACCAAACTGAGTTTTAATTTCAGCACAAAAATTGCAAAATAAATCAAAGAGCTCAGACCTCTTAGACAAAACATAACACCAACAAACTCGAGAGAAATCGTCTATAAAAGTAACAAAGTATCTGTGGCCATCACGACCAGGAACAGGACTCGGACCCCAAATGTCGGAGTGAACGAGATGAAACGGGTGGAGACTGCGAGAATTGGAAGTGGACGGCAATGATGTCCGATGATGTTTACCCAGTTCGCAAGCATCACAATGAAAAGACGGCCTGGACGGCAGGGAGAGAACATGTTGAAGGCGCGCAGCAGAAGGGTGTCCAAGACGGTAGTGCCAGAGCAGAGGAGAGACAGCAGTGGAAGAAAGAGCCCGCGGTACAGCAGATGGTATAAGTGTGTAGACACCGCCCCGCCTAGGCCCCCCACCAATCGTCTGCTTCGTTCGGAGGTCCTGAAACAAACAGTGAGAGGGTAAGAATGTGATACTGCAATTGCAATGCGCAGTAAAGGCACTAACAGAAAAGAGATTGACAGGAAAGGAAGGAATGTAAAGCACATGAGTAAGAAGTATCGTGGAAGAAAAAGAAACAGTCCCGATTCCCATGACGGGCACTAAGGAGCCATTGGCAATAGCAACCGGGGAGTAAACTCCCCCTGTGGAAAGAGAAGTGAACAGACTACGATTACCTGTCATGTGAGATGACGCACCAGAATCAACTATCCAAGTAGAATCAAAAGAAGCAAGAGAAGCTATACCGGAAGTGTGGCTGGAAGAAGCTATGAAGGTGGATGGCCCGGCAGGTGACTCAGATGTAGACTGGAGGAAACGAGCATACTCAGCGGCCGAGATAGTAACAGTGTCAGTGGTGGGTGTGGCAGGTGGAGCTGCAGGTACAGAAACCGTATGAGAAGAGGGCGCAACAGACACTGTAGCAGCCCGAGCAGAAGGAAGCCCAAACTTCTGCCAACACCTGTCTGGAGTATGATTTGTGCGACCACAGTGAGTGCAGGGTGGAAGATTACGACCACGGCCTCGTCCTCGTCCCCGTCCATGAACACGACCACGGCCGAAAGAAGAGGGAACAGGAGAGGATGCAAGAGCACTCGGTGTGTCCTGGATCGGTGTAGTAGTCGTCACCCGTAAGAGGCGAGAGAAGGCTCCCTGAAGAGTGGTAATCGTTGAGTCCAATAGCAACTGAGAACCCAAGGCTGAATACTTAGGATTGAGGCACGATAAATATTTGGCCACCAGAAACTCCTGACGCTGTTGAAGAGTAACTTCAATGTCGGAGGAGGCAGGATGATACTGACAGAGCTCATCCCATTTTCCTTGCAATAAGGCATAAGTTTCCTGGAAGGATCGATCTTCCTGTTGTAGATTGATAATTTCTTCATAGAGACGGAGAACATGACTTAGATTCTGTCTGGAGGCATAAGTGCCGGTTAGAAACTCCCAAGCAGATTTGGTGGTTTTCTGATACATAATAGTAGATGCAATCTTGGTGTCCATGCTATGAAGTAATAAATTCAGGGCAGCCATATCTGAACGACGCCAGGAATCATAAGTAGGATCAGTAGAAAGAGGAGCCGACTGAGTGAGATGATGCTCCTTTCCATGAGATCCCAGAAAAAGACGAACTGATTGTGACCATAACTGAAAGTTTGTACCATCAAACTTAATAATATTTGTCCCAAATGTGGTTCCGGGTTTGAAGTCCATGTTAGAGGACAAAGAGTCCATAATAAAACAACAGTAAGAAGGAACCAAATTCCAAACTGATTGTCAAGACAAGAAGAGAGCTTCACCTTGGAGTTATGAGCCAAAGATAAGTACCGGAAGTATCCGTGGAGAAGCGCCGAACATGAAGATAGTAGAGAGCTTCTAAGACACCGCGAAGGTTCACTTCATACGTGAACAAAGGCTCGGTTTGGGTTGGATAAGATGCTGCCCAAGATTGAAAGCAATCCAAGGTGAAGAAGATTGAGCACCTGCGGCTTCTAGAAACTCATCCGCCCGAGGCCAAGCATCAATGGCCTCCAACGCACAAAGAAGGGATCGGCGGATAGAGACCTAGTTCTTCATAGAAGGGATCCTAAGCATCCCTTTTTTTTTATGTGAGGAATAGTCTGGTGGCAAGAGAGCTTGGCGCATCACGAGGCCATGCCACGGCCTGTGAAAAACCGGCGCCAAGCGGCGGCGGCGGCGGCGGCGGTGGAGAACCCTAGCGCCGACAAGAGCTTCTCCTCGCTAGGTTATAAAGAATAGAGGAGAAGAATAGAAGGGCGAGGGCGGCGGGAAGCAGCAGCGGCGTCGATGAAGAAGCGGCGGCGGCGATGAAGAGGCGGCGGCGGAAGCGGCGATAGCAGCGGTGAGGGATCGCTCCTCTGATACCAAGTTAGAGCAAGAGGAAAAGATAGATTAATTATTCCACCTAGGGTAACACCCTATTACACATAAGTTATAGGGTTAACGGGTAAGAAAAGTTTAAACCCTAGACCCGTTAACCTAATAACCATAAAGCACTAACAGGGTTGTAGATAGATTAACCAAATCTACACATTTATCCAAGTAAAGAAGACTTATACTTTGGATAAGTTAGTAGAAGTTTATATAATAGAAGTGGTTAGTCAGCATTCCTGAATGCGTTGCCCCACTTTTTCTCTGGTTGCCGAAACTCCATCACAACCTTTTCTCCCTCTCAGTCAAGTCTTCACTTCGTCATTGAAGCCTTCATTGTGTGAGGCTAATCAAGGGTCGCTCTAGGTACATTTCTTCCTTTTCTCCTTCGTCTCCACCTTGGTTCGTCACCACCGACGATTGGTGCCGCTTTCTATCTCAAAGTCAACCAGATATCAGATTCTATCAACTGTGAGCGGCAATGAGTTTAGACGGCAGCAAAGATGTCGTTGCCAACGTGTTACAGCCTAAAACACCCCAATCAAATTTTTCCTTAAAAGGGGTCTATGATTGTATACCAGAGAGCGGGGAAGGGAGGAGAAGACTGTCCCAGAACAAAGTAAAACCTCGCTCGCTCCCTAAGTCCCGGCCAACGGATTGGCCTCACAACATGCGCACCCCAACCAAACCCTTATGAAGCAAACCCCCTTTTTCTTTTGTTATTCTTTTCAATGCTTCTTTTCTTTTACATTTACATGCCTCACACAAAGTTACAATCCTCATAGCTCACTTCCCTTACAATCAGCTAAGGGATATCTTCAAGAGGAATGGAGCAGGAGCATTCAGGTGCCCACTGGGTTTTGAAGCTAGAGGCAATCACAACAAGGGCTTGGCCCACTAAGCACACAAATATATAGATCACAGCAAACAAGCGCATGCAGCACCATACAACATCACAGCAAGCCACGCATGAAAATCCAAAACCGGAAATCACTATCATCAAAGCATGGAAATATCAGCAAGATAATCACAAGTGCACAACCTGAGCCAAAATCAACTGGAAATCCAATAACCAGTATAGGAGGATCAAAGTGGCACATGCATCAGCATAGTAGAAATCCAAGGAGAAAAACCAAGAATCCAATCGGCATTCACTTTCACGCATCGACCAAGGGGGAAGAAAACTACCTAGCCCAAGGGAATGGGCTAACCAGTTGAGTCGTGTGGCACCATCTACAGAACCACCATAACTTCAAATGAAGTTCATTCAGCAAATATCAACTCACGTCTCCAACTCAAATAAGGGAGAACAACTCAAATAAGGGAGAACAGGGAAATAGCCAGCTGCCTTACGCCATCCAACTCAAGTGGAACTTGGGGGTTGCGTTCGGGAAGAAACCCATGTACAAGAAGAACACCAAGAGAAGAACCAAGAGTAGGAACCAACCCTCCAAAACTAAACCCGCAGGCGGCAGGGAGAAGAGGCATTACCGCCCACTAGGGTTCCAATAGGAACCCCTGCTCATCTAGCTATGTGAAGGCTCATGCTGGCCGCTAGGTGCTCCAAGAGCAGCCCAAGAGAAGCTGCAGTAGAGCCTTATAAATGTCAACATCATATCTAGGTCAAAGACCTAGACCTTGGTAGCAAACATGGAGAAAGGGAGAGCTGCATGCTGGGAAAATCTAGGCGTGTCCAAGGAAAACTCCAGCTGAATAAAATCAAGTGGAACCACTAGGATGGAGGTAGAAGACCAAGCTAAACAATGGCGTAAAGCTCTAGAAGAGAAAACCAGGAAATTGCCCTTCAACCTTTAGCCTTTTAGTCCCAAAATCCAGCCGCCCACAAAAATTGCAAAGCCCTAAAGTTCAGCCTAAGAACTCTACTAAGCTTGCATGTAATGCCACATGGCAACCCCATATGAATCCAGCACACTAATTTGCAGCAAGGTCAAAATCAGCACTCGGTCAACTCCCAATTACAATCGCAAGCTGCATAATAAGTGGGTTAAATTACAAAGCTGCCACTATGGAATAAATCTCATGCTTTAATAACTGTGCAAATACATTTATAACTCATCTCTGCATAAACTGATGGACACGCTGCCTCGATCCCCTCTCCATGTACATTGACCATTCTAGGCTGCGTCTAATAATAACCTATAGGGAGGGAGTCAACTAGCACAGGCGCCACCCCCGTCTAGCCCTTGAGTTGGGATATCACCCCCGGACTCACCCTCACTCTGTCAGGACCAAATCGGAATCAGGGCTCATTGATCTGATGCCCTTAGCGAACTATTCGCCCCCGGTCCCTCGACCAAACGAGTTACTAGACCAACTAGCAACTACCCAATCTGGGTCAATAAGCCGACATGGTTCGACATATCCAGGTACTACGATGCGTTCATCGTCTCCCTGTCCTCAGTCTCCCCCGCACCCGTCTATCGGGCCCTGGCATCCTACCGCCGAGGCCAGTATCAACGCCTCGTAGTGTGCCTAACTCTTTCGGCCCGACCCTGTGTCCGGGCTAGACTTGTGTCATGCCACGCTTCCGCGCGCCAGGTTTGCTCCCACAAGTCGGTACGCTTTCGCGCTCCAGGGCTTGTGGTCATTCCCCCTCGCACATCAGTCTGTGGTTTCGTCCACAGTCTTGCCGTCGGAGCATGCAGCCCACTGCCTACTCAAAAGGACACACCCAATTAGCACACTACATAGTCTCGTCGCCAGGCAGCTTACTGCGTCAGTCCACTCAGTCCATCGAGCATATGCCCACACTAGTCCATCAGTGTAGTTACCCTGGCACAATGAGAACACTAGTCCATTAGTGTCTCAATAATAATATGAGTACACCCACAGTCCATCGGAGGTCTCATGGATAAGTATGAGCACACCCACAGTCCATCGGGGGTCTCATGAGTAAAGAAGGGTATCCCCATATAAAATAATAGAGTTCGACTACAACTGAAACTCGTGCCAGGTCCTGGACTGCATTGTTCAAGTGATCCACGTCTAAGGACGAGACGTGATCATATATATGAACAACCATAAGAAAACCATGGAGATAAATATCTAAGTATAGGGGGCGTCACACTCTCCGCCGCCAAAAGAAGTCACTGCCCTCGGCGACTGGAGGGATAGATAACATGAACAATAAAATATCCTTGAGAAGTCCATCTCTCGCAAGATACCAATAAAACCCACAAATGAAAACTGAATCCATCATAAAAATGCCAATATTTACAAATCACCAAAAAGCCAATAAAGGCAGCCCACTGCATACATCATACAAAAATCATGTCCGAGAGATCTCATGATATCACAAAATAGGAGGCAAATAGTCTCATAACCTATTTCCCCTGCTTTGGCTACCTCTAGCACCATAGGACTCAGATACACAGGCTCTTCAAGTTCCTTTTCCTTCTCCATAACCATGGCATTCGCCGTCTGTTTCTTTGGACAAGCGTGGGCATAGTGAGGACCCCACAAAGAAAGCATCGAACTGCATGTGTAGATGTAGAATCAAAATGCGGTTTATGATTCTCTGGCCGCTTCCCTTCTGTAACACCTGGTCTCGGCTTAAAAGATGACCACCTCGTCGAGGGGTCATCCCCTTCTTAATCCACATAGATCCTTGGTGTTTTGGCTTCCCAACAAAAGAACTATGCTGTGGTTTGGATCATTAGGGCCTTGCCCCTCTCAAATCAGTAAGTGAGTCAGCTGCAACATAGGTTGACTGCAAATCTTGAAGCTTCTGTCTCTTTAGCTCCAACTGAGCCTATGGCTTAAGACCATTTATGAAATGGTAGAGTCTGCTGTCCTCCTCTATCACAGGGATTTTCATCATAATGCCAACATATGCCTTAACATAATCCCTCAAATAGTATGTCTCAACTGGAGTAATCTATCTCGGGCCGCCCAAGCAGAGTTTTCAGGAATAAATCTTCGCTTGATTTCTGACTTGAGCTCATCCCAAGTCATAGTACTATTGCGGCCCTCACCAATGACTGGAGCAACCTCAGTCCTCCACCATACCTTGGCATCGTCAGTAAGGTATGCAGCACATGTGAAGACCTACTCATCAAGTGGTATACAAGCTGCATCGAAATAAAGCTTCATATCTCATAGAAAATTCTCTACCCCTTTAGCTTCTCGATCACCATTGAATTTTGATGGTTCTGGAATCTTCCGCCTAAAAGTAGCAGGCTGGGGTGTGACAGCCATAGGGGTAACTATCTGAGAGGATTGGGCTACAAATTCCTCTAAAGTTGCAATCCTAGCATTTGCAACATCAAGAGGTGCACTAGTCTCGCCAAGGGTGGAAGTGAGTCTGTCCACCTCTCCATCCAAGTAAAGAGCTAGCCCCCTCAAGTCAAAAATACATTGGGCTAGTGTGTTTCCTTCTAATTCCTCATCATCTCCTATTGTCACGCCCCGGTCGGATCAACCCTAAACCGGTGCTTAACCGTTGTCTTAGGGTCGTCCGGCGGAATACCAGATGCGCAACCCGCTAGGGTTTCCAGCTAAACTTCAAACCAAATTCGAAACCCTAACTTCCCCGAACGATTTGAATCCCCAAATTACAATTCTCACATAAAAAACCCTAACCCTAATTTAGAAATCCGGAAAGAATCTGGACCCTAAATTAAAAGTCAAAATTCACCTTCGGTCAACACCCAAATCGCCGTTCGAAAATCGCCTGGCTGACATCACGCCTCCCAATTTATTCCTCTCGCGTAAATCTTTGGATGTTGACGTCAGGCTGACGTCGGCTCTCGATTCAGAATTTCGCCGCTGCGAAATTCCACCGCTTCCCCGATTTTGACCGTGATCAACTCCTCGAGCGTCGTCTTCCTCGCGAGAGAACGCAGCCGCGTTCTCAGTCCGATGTCGCCGCTCGCCTCGCCGAACACCGCCTGCACTTGTGAACTCGCTGGAAAGGTCTGACCGACACCGGAAGCTGTCGTCGTCGCCGGTTGGCCGCTGATCCTGGCGAGACGAAGCCGAGAAATACAGAAATAGAGAAGGAACAGAGGAGGAGGAGAGGGAAACCTTTGCCGACTTTATTCTTCTTCAAAACCGGTTACAAAACCCTCTCGCCTCTCTTCCACTCGTCTCTCCTCTCGTCGGCGGCAGACTCTGCCGTCGGCTCACAAGACCTCTCTGCTCCCTTTCTCAAAAGGCTCTCTATGTGTGGTTGAAGATCGCTCACAGCTCTCCCAAGCTCCCTCTCTGGAAGATCCTCCCCGGCTCTCCTCCCCGTCGCCTTTTATAGGAAAAGCCGCCGCCTCTGCGCCCGAATCCTTCCGATTCCTCCGCTGGGGTCGGCGAACGAACAAAGTCATCCAGTCGCCTCCGAACATCCCGGCGTCCGAGTTGCGTCCGGGAGATCCGCTCAGCATCCGCATCCGAGTTGCTCGCGGAAGACCTCTTCGCCGAGCCATTAGCATCATGCCCGTCCGAATCGCTCGGAGCTGCGGGTGAAGGTTGCGCTGACGTGGTGGTTTGGACGAAGATGTGGAAGAAGTGAGGCGGCGGAAGAAGCTTGGCGACGGTGGCAGATGAGTGAAGGCAAGGATGGATCGGCGGCAAATGTAGGAGAAGTGAGGCGGCGGAAGAGTGAAGAAGAGAAGAGCTGCAACTTTCGGCTAAGGAAAATGAAGGAGAGGGGATAAAAGATCCTGAATATATGCGGCGTCGACCGGCGGAAGTTCTAATGGAATAGAGGCAGCGGCGATGGATCGGCGGCGACAGAGGAGAAATCGCGTCGGCTATTTCGGCAGTGCATCGCGTTGGCTAGGGTGCGAATAACGCGATGCCTGCTTTCCACCTGCTTTTCGCCTTATTCGAAGGGATCAGGTTTCGAAGGAAAAGCGAACGAGTTTTCCTTCGCTTTTCCTTTCTTTCGTTTCTGTCTGTGCTTGTAAACTAAGGAAAATTGAGTTTTCTCTTCTTTCCTTCAGTTTTCTCTTCTTGTATATGCAGCCTTAGGGTCGTCCGGCGGAATACCAGATGCGCAACCCGCTAGGGTTTCCGGCTAAACTTCAACCCAAATTCGAAACCCTAACTTCCCCGAACGATTTGAATCCCCAAATTACAATTCTCACGGAAGAAACTCTAACCCTAATTTAGAAATCCGGAAAGAATCGGACCCTAAATTAAAAGTCAAAATTCACTTTCGGTCAACACCCAAATCATCGTTCGAAAATCGCCTAGCTGACGTCAGCCCTCCCGATTTATTCCTCTCGCGTAAATCTTTGGCTGTTGACGTCAGGCTAACGTCGGCTCTCGATTCAGAATTTCGCCACTGGGAAATTCTGCCGCTTCCCCGATTTTGACCGTGGTCAACTCCTCGAGCGTCGTCTTCCTCGCGAGAGAATGCCGCCGCATTCTCAGTCCGATGTCGCCGTTCGCCTCGCCGAACACCGCCTGCACTCGTGAACTCGCTGGAAAGGTCAGGCCAGCACCGGAAGTTGTTGTCGTCGCCGGTTGGCCGCTGATCCTGGCAAGACAAAGCCGAGAAATACAGAAACAGAGAAGGAACAGAGGAGGAGAGGGAAACCTTCGCCGACTTTATTCTTCTTCAAAACCGGTTACAAAACCCTCTTACCTCTCTTCCACTCGTCTCTCCTCTCGTCGGCGGCAGACTCTGCCGTCGGCTCACAAGACCTCTCTGCTCCCTTTCTCAAAACGCTCTCTGTGTGGTTGAAGATCGCTTGCAGCTCTCCCAAGCTCCCTCTCTGGAGGATCCTCCCCGGCTCTCCTCCCCGTCGCCTTTTATAGGAAAAGCCGCCGCCTCTGCGTCCGAATCCTTCCGATTCCTCCGCTGGGGTCGGCGAACGAACAAAGTCTTCCAGTCGCCTCCGAACATCCCGGTGTCCGAGTTGCATCTGGGAGATCCGCTCGGCGTCCGCATCCGAGTTGCTCGCGGAAGACCTCTTCGCCGAGCCATCAGCATCGTGCCTGTCCGAATCGCTCGGAGCTGCGGGTGAAGGTTGTGCTGACGTGGTGGTTTGGACGAAGTTTCGGGCTTTGTTCCTCTTTTCACCACATGGTTTGGGCTTGGGTTAGGCCCACCCTTCTCTGGGCTGAACCGGGGAGTCCAGGGCCTAACACCTATAATAGCATCAATTTGATTCAGCCGACTCTTGGCCGTACTCTTGGAGGATGGGGAAGGCTGACCATCCATTGACTTTCCTCTCTTTTCCTTTCTAGTCTCCATTATCAACCAGAAACAACCAACAAAGAAAACCAGGATGAAGAAAGCCCCACTATCTAGGAAAGTGTGCTAATGCTGTGAACCCTCTGGCAACCTCTGATACCAAGTTTGTTACAACCTAAAACACCCCTATCAAATTTTTGCTTAAAAGGGTCTAGGATCGTATACTAGAGAGCGGGGAAGGAAGGAGAAGACTGTCCCAGAACAAAGTAAAACCTTGTTCGCTCCCTAAGTCCTGGTCAACGGATTGGCCTCTCAACATGTGCACCCAAACCAAACCCTTATGAAGCAAACCCCCTTTTTCTTTTGTTATTCTTTTCAATGCTTCTTTTCTTTTACATTTACATGCCCCACACAAAGTTACAATCCTCACAACTCTCTTCCCTTACAATTAGCTAAGGGACAACTTCAAGAGGAATGGAACAGGGGCATTTAGGTGCCCACTGGGTTTTGCAGCTAGAGGCAATCACAACATGGGCTTGGCCCACTTAGCACACAAACATATAGATCACAGCAAACAAGCGCATGCAGCACCATACAACATCACAGCAACCATGCATGAAAATCCAAAACCGGAAATCACTATCATCATAGCATGGAAATATTAGTAAGATAATCACAAGGGCACAACCCGGCCCTCGGCATGACCTAGCCCAAAATCAATCGGAAATCCAATAACCAGTATAGGAGGATCAAGGTGGTGCATGCATTAGCATAGTAGAAATCCAAGGAGAAAAACCAAGAGTCCAATCGGCATTCACTTTCACGCATCAATGTTAAGTAGTTTTTATATAGGATTTTATATGCTATTTCCACTGTTATATCTTCACTATTTTAGCATTTACACCTGATTTACATATAATTATTGCATTATCTTTGGAATCTACACTCTTGGGTGTTTTTGCTTCATTTCAGGGGAAAAGCGAGGGAATGCGACTATTTTCAGCTAAATCTATATTTTCGGCAAGAACCACGGTCCACCCAGCAACCGGAATCACACCCCGTGACTTTTGTATCGCCTGATGCCGATTTTTCTAAATTTTGACCCTCGCCTTATCCACGTCAGATAGAGAGCTCCAAATGGGCAAAAGAGAAATTCGACCAAGGGAGGAAGGAAAAAACACAAAAGCCCTATTCACGTAAGAGAAAAAGGGAGGGGGGATTCATTCGGGGGGATATTCACGCACATACGCACGAGAGGCGGCGGCTGAGCAGCGAAGGAGAGAAGAAAACCCTTCAACGCGAGAGCGTGAAGGAGGCGGACGACCGATCAGAGGAAGAAGAAGGCTTCTCAGGCGGCTTCTTCCTTCTTGAGGGAGTCTTGTTTTCTTATTTCCACTTACTTGATCATCTTTGTTAACCATGGATGTATCGATCGGATTGATTTATGCTTTGCTTTGGAACATGGATATTGTAGCTTAAACCTTGTTTCAGGGCTAGGGAAAGCCCCTTGAATGTTCTATGTGTGGATTGTAGCTTTATTTTATGAACCCTAAATTATCTTATCATGTCTAGTTGCACCAAATGAATGAAGTGTTGCATTTTGTTAGCTTCATGCTCTTAGATGTCCGGTAAGGCCGAGAGGCACGTCTGGATGTTAGAAACCCTAGACAAGAGTACCTCAATCTCCATACTAGTTGGTTGAGTACAAGTAGTGTATGCTATTTTGCACCCTTTGGGTTTATTCGGTTATGTGTACTACGATGATAGACATTTAACTGTATAAACACCTATTCGCATCCTCGAGAGGGGATGACTTGTACAAATGATGGGATGGTATGCA
Source organism: Costus lasius (assembly GCA_027563935.2). NCBI lineage: Eukaryota > Viridiplantae > Streptophyta > Magnoliopsida > Zingiberales > Costaceae > Costus > Costus lasius. The sequence continues at coordinate 127,733,413 of CM050446.2, forward strand.
CAATCCAGCGTTCATTGGGTTTATCCCACTAGGCGTACTACAACGGTAGACGTTTGGCAGGGATAAGCACCTTATTGCATCCTTGAGAGAGGACGACTCGTACATTTGGGATTGCCCTAAGACTCAAAAAGGGAATTCTATATTGTTATCAATCCACGTATAGCACGTCAAGGCGGTGAACCCTAGCTCTGATCTTATTCATCCTTAGATCTTGCGTTGTGCAATTACTTTGCTTTCGACTTTATTTACCTTGTTTTATTATTGTTTAGCCTAATTTTAGATCTTAGTAACCTTTTCACAACCATCAAAGGATCGTCTAGCTTGTGATAATCTAATCAGTCGGTACTTGGTCCCTGTGGGATCAATACATTTATATTATTTCGATAGTTCGTATACTTGCGGAACAGCTATCAATCAACTAAGGGGGAAGAAAGTTACCTAGCCCAAGGGAATGGGCTGACCAGTTGAGTCATGTGACACCATCTACAGAACCACCAAAACTTCAAATGAAGTCCATTTAGCAAATATCAACTCACATCTCCAACTCAAATAAGGGAGAACAGGGGAATAGCCAGCTGCCTTACGCCATCCAACCCAAGTGGAACTTGGGGGTTGCGTTCGGGAAGAAACCCACGTACAAGAAGAACACCAAGAGAAGAACCAAGAGTAGGAACCAACCTCCAAAACTAAGCCCGCAGGTGGCAGTAAGAAGAGGCATTACCGCCCACTAGGGTTCCAAGAAGACACCCCCCCCCCCCCCCGCCCCCCCCCCGCGCTCACCTAGCTGTGTGAAGGCTCACGCTAGCCACTAGGTGCTCCAAGAGCAGCTGAAGAGAAGCTGCAGGAGAGCCTTATAAATGTCAACATCATATCTAGGTCAAAGACCTAGACCTTGGCAACAAACATGGAGAAAGGGAGAGCTGCATGCTGGGGAAAATCTGGACGTGTCCAAGGAAAACTCCAGCTGAATAAAATCAAGTGGAACCACCAGGATGGAGGTAGAAGACCAAGCTAAACAATGGCGTAAAGCTCTAGAAGAGAAAACCAGGAAATTGCCCTTCAACCTTTAGCCTTTTAGTCCCAAAATCCAGCCGCCCACAAAAACTGCGAAGCCCTAAAGTTCAGCCTAAGAACTCTACTAAGCTTGCATGTAATGCCACATGGCAGCCTCATATGAATCCAGCACACACTAATTTGCAGCAAGGTCAAAATCAGCACTCGGTCAACTCCCAATTACAATCGCAAGCTGCATAATAAGTGGGTTAAATTACAAAGCTGCCACTATGGAATAAATCTCATGCTTTAATAACTGTGCAAATACATTCATAGCTCATCTCTGCATAAACTGATGGACACGCCGCCTTGACCCCCTCTCCATCTACATTGACCATTCTGGGCTACGTCTAATAATAACCTGCAGAGAGGGAGTCAACTAGAACAGGCGCCACCCCGTCTAGCCCTTGAGCCGGGATACCACCCCAGGACTCACCCTCACTCTGTCAGGACTAAATCGGAATCAGGGCACATTGATCCGATGCCCTTAGCAAACCATTCGCCCTCAGTCCCTCGACCAAACGAGTTACTAGACTAAGTAGCAACTACCCAATCTGGGTCAATAATCCGACATGGTTCAACATATCCAGGTACTACGATGCGTCCATCGTCTCCCTGTCCTCAATCTCCCCCGAACCCGTCTATCGGGCCCTAGCGTCCTATTGTCAAGACTAGTATCAACGCCTCGTGTGTGCCTAACTCTTTCGGCCCGACCCTGTGTCCAGGCTAGACTTGTGTCATGCCACGCTTCTGCGCTCCAGGGTACACTTTCGCGCTCCAGGGCTTGTGGTCATTCCCCCTCGCACATCAGTCCGTGGTTTCATCCACAGTCTTGCCGTCAGAGCACACAGCCCACTACCTACTCGGAAGGACACACCCGGTTAGAACACTACATAGTCTCGTCGTCAGGCAGCTTACTGCGTTAATCCGCTCAGTCCATCGAGCGTATGCCCATACTAGTCCATTAGTGTGGTTACCCTGGCACAATGAGAACACTAGTCCATTAGTGTCTCAATAATAATATGAGTACACCCACAGTCCATCGGGGGGTCTCATGGATAAGTATGAGCACACCCACGGTCCATCGGGGGTCTCATGAGTAAAGGAGGGTATCCCTATATAAAATAATAGAGTTCGGCTACAACCGAAACTCGTGCCAGGTCCTAGACTACATTGTCCAAGTGATCCACGTCTAAGGGCAAGACGTGATCATATATATGAACAACCATAAGAAAACCATGGAGATAAATATCTAAGTATCGGGGGCGTCACACGACATCATTGCTTTGCCCATGCCGAACACAATTGGAACACTGCCTGGCAAAGGGAGTCGCCTAGATTTAAGGAGGATACTCCGAGACTATGAATCTTACTCGATTGGGGTGGGTTTAGTCAAAATTGTTTTAATTCAAATAAACTAGTGAACAATAGCCGGGTTATATCACTGTTCATCCCTTATTCATAACAGTTCAAATTTGGGTCGGCTAGTTTGACTTGATTTTGAATCGGTTCATGGGATATATGTTTAAGTTCGAATAGATTTTACTTTGTTTTAGAAGATCGTTGGGTTAATTTATCTAAATTCATAGTAGAATCTCTGGATTTGAGCTAGTTCACTTTGAGTCAGATTTGGTTTACTAGATTTGGCCGATTCAATTAGAGTGGCAAAATGGAAGGTAGTGGGCCCATAACCCATAGTTCCGAGGATCAAAATTTTGCTCTAATACCAAATTGTTACACTCAGACTTAAATAAAAAGTCAAGTGCAACTTAACACATCAGATATCATGTTATAGCTATTTATAACGTACTCCATTTGTTTTCTACATGCTGTTATGCTACACTTTACTTTATTTTGTATCCTATTTTGTTGCCTTCCACTTGTTATCCAGATCTTTGGCCTCTATCTCCCTTTTTGACCTCTATCTCCCGGAGACTTACTTAGCATTATTACTTACCCGCGAGAGTTTGTTGACATTTTCAGATCTGGCCTAAGAACGAGAGGAAAATAAAGAGGCACTGCACAGTAAAAAGGGTAAAAAATTCAATAATATATGCATGTGATAACAAAATAATTAAAGCATCTAGACATATAGACACAGTCAAATCATGATAAATCAAATAGCTTAACAACTACTCATATTACACCTAATAAAAATTGTGCACTGCTCAGTAAGAAGGGTAAAAAACTTATAATTTAAATGCTTAAGATCCTGATTTACTTGTTTTGAGAAGGGTCAAAAACTTACAATTTAAACACTTAAGATCCTGATTTATTTTGTTTATCAATACATAGATCCAATTGAGTAAACCGATGGTTTGCATGTGAACGTTACACATAGGCACAAATAGGCATAAATAAGACATCTAAAAAAAATTTTAAGATTAGAATTAGAAAGAGCACCCTTGAAAACATAGGGAATCAATACTAGATGTCAAGAATCGGACCAAATTAGGACTGAACCATCCAATCTTAGATTGAACTTGCCAAATCTAATAAACCAGACTTGATCCAAAGTGAATCAGCTCATATCCTAAAATTCTACTATCAATTTAAGTAAATTAAACCAACCATCTTCTAAAACAAAGTAAGATCGACCTGAAAATAAACAAACATCCCATAAACCAAGTTCAAAATGAAGCCGAACATGACCCAAATCTGAACCAGTCCAGGTAAGGAAGAGAGAGTGACCTAACTCGGCTAATATTCATTGGTTCAACCAAATTAAACCAATTTCTGAAACCCACCCCAATCAAGTAGGATTCATCATGAGTCCTCAAATTCAGTCGGCATCCCAACTGCGGCGATAACGTCCAATTAGGGTAGAGCAATGATGCTGACGACAACATCTCTATCACCTCCTAAACTCGTTGCCGCTCATAGTCGATGGAATCTGATGTCCGGCCGACTTTGAGACAAAAAGCAGCACCAACCATCGATTGAAACCCAATGGCAATGACGAACCAAGGTGGAGTCAAAGGAGAAGAGGAAGAAAGGTACCTAGAGCAATGCTTGACACAACGAAGGCTTCAACGGTGGCAATGGAGAAGACCCGATTGAGAGGGAGAAAAGATGGCAATGGAGTTTTGACGTACCCATAGCAACATCAATGCACCCACAACAATGTTAGTGGCGACCCATAGGGAAAGGAGGAGGTTAGCATTTGCTTTTGACAATTACCCTAAACACACCTCCTAAATACTGCCTCCGTAAATGCAATAACCACCGAACCTTAATGCTAGCGTGCATATCTGGCAACAAAGGCACTGCATCTGCAAGCCAAATAAACCAAGTCAACTATAAGACCGATCCCCTTGACTTAATTGTGGAGTGCGAGTCACACGAGCTTCAAACAATCACTGGGTTGAACCCTAACATTAGCACAACTACCAAGTAATATTTTTTTATTAATAAGAAGAAATTCAAGGTATTACATCAGCCACAATAGCAACTTTGTAGAAATAGGATACCCATGAGCATGCTAAATTTCAGAAAATAACATCTAGTCACCCGAATACCTTTTAAACTAGCTTCCTTCGATTTCAAAATTCCAAGTACAAACAATGTATTGATAGGAGGGTCTGGTCCGAATTCAGGCTCTTTAAGATACTTCCTTATTAACCATCTTCCATCGAGGGTGTTCTCCGGTTGCACTGTGGATAATATCTACATAAGTGTGAAAGCACTATCAAATTTCGGAGAGAGGCAATCACATATCCATTTTACACCAAGTATAATTCTTTACCACATGAAATAACTTTGCATACGAAGAAAACCAACACAGGTATCCTAATTTGTCATCCATGATGATTATTTATATTTAACACACCCAACTTTGTTTTCCGTGAACTTTAGTTAGAAAGTTCTTTGTTTGAGAATTACATGTTGAAGGTCTTGCAAACCACTTTAGCAAGAATAGTGTCATTGTTCTAGTCCCTGATTGATTTTTCTCACTATCTACAAAGTATATAGTGCCAAAATCATATTCGCACTTGTAAATTAGCTAAGATTACAAAAATAGAACATAGGATGGGTATATATTATTAGTGAACCATGGAAAGATCTTACCATGAACACTGTTTCGAGTTACAATAAACTACTCATGGATATGATTTCAACTTAGTAGTGATTGATAGATTTTCTAAAATGACTTATTCATCCCATGTAGCAGAATTAGTCATATCTCTCACTTGACTAAATTTATCTTTAGAAAAAATATATATGATTGCATAGACTATACACATCATTGTGTCAAATCAAGATATTAAGTTTGTAAGTTACTTGGGAAGGTTTTTTGGTACACATCTTAAGTTATCATCTGCTTTTGATCACCCAAAGATAATCAAACCAGTACTGTAAACCATAGCCTAGTAATCTACTTAGGTAGATTTAGAATCTACATTTACTAGTTGCTGACTTTTCCTATTAAACTCCATTAATATGTTTGATAGCAAGTGTTCATTTAAGATTATTTATTGTAAATCACCTATTCAACCTCTATATTTGATTCTCTTCTAATCTCATCTCACTCATTTGAACCGAATGAGAGCTTTGCAGAATACATTGAAGATGAAAATTTACTTTATACATTGCATAATGATTTATATTGTTGAGAAAGCGCATAATATATATATATGATTATTCATGCATGTATCGTGGTCAGGAATTGATTCTAAATCTTATGCCTTATGATCGTATGAACCATATTAGCCAAACAACTTGAAACATGCAAGGGAACAGAATGAGAGTAGAAACTTTAGGACAACTAATCCTAGTTGCAGAATTTATAGGATTTGTGATTCATTCCCATCCCAAAAAGAGTAGATAACTAAGTATTGAACTTAATTACTTTCAACTTGTTAACTTATTAATCATCATTTTAAGCTCCTAAGTTGTTTAAATTATTAGAGCCAATGCAATATTTTCTTTTGTTTGCTTGTCATGCTCATGTAGCCTTGTTAAACAATAATGCTTCAATATTACTGGCATTCTCTCATCAACTTTGATAGTTCCAACCTCAAAAACCTATTTACTCACTCATTGTTGGACTCACCAAGTTGCAAGCATCTTGGTTCACTTTTGACAAAGACCAAAGCCCATAACAAACTTTTTTGATGTTGCAATCATTATACTTCTTCTCGATTCTTTCTTTGATTATTGTTGTGTTTATTTTAGTATTTGGAAAATGATAAAAAGTATATAGCATACGCATATACATTAGTGCGTTTAGTTCAGTCCAATTGGTATAAATTGCTTTGTTAAAATGTTTGTGCTCATTAGTGAAGAAACTGTGCTCAAATTATGTTTGTAATTTGCTAACAGATTTAACTAATAACTCAGTTTTTAGTTTTAGGGACTTGTTATCTATTGAGGGACAATTGAGCTCCATTCCTTATTTGCGGACTTTTTTGTACGTTATATGTTTCTGCCACATCGGAGTACTCTCTCTGCAGCATCATTATCACGGTTTCAAGAATAGCGGATACATTCTTGTTCGATGTAGTGGACTTGCATGGTGCATGAATTTTGGAAGAATAGCTACATAATTTAGATTTTAGCACCTAATAAGCATTTTTTTATTCTATAATGACAATAATAATTAGCAATGTCTCATTAAACACCAGACCTGGAATGATCATTTCATTTCAACTTTTATCTGTAGTCAACGTTCAAATCAAGCAAAATTTCAATTCTAAGAATATGAATTATTTTTTGGTAGAGAAGAACACAATTAATATAAACTATTGATTATGACTATTATTGTTTTTACTAAGTCAATTCTGAAGTGTGTTAAGAGTAACGAGTAAGTTATTTATAATTAATATTGTGTTTGAAAGCCTAAGTATAGGTTTAAACATTGCAAATAGGGTATAATTGAATTATATGAAACCCTAGTCATGGTCTTCTCCTCTAGCTCCTGCATCATTATGTTTATATGGCTATTATTCTCTACGTAAGCCCATGAAGACAAGCAGGACTTAGTATTTGCCAAGTTTTTTCCAACATGGACTTGATCGCTTAAGCAAACAAATTACATCGGTTCACCACCTTAATTGACCTCAAAAGAAGCAATTCGTACCTGATCGAGCGCCGAATCAACATCGAACCTCTTCAAATCGATATTACCCGAGAAGGAATCCGAGCCCTCGATGATCGTCTCCGACTGGTGGTCTTCCTCCAGAGGTTTCAGAGGCGCCGAGGGCAAGTCTAAGAGGTCGGAGTCCACGAAACTCCAGTATTCCTCCTCCGGCAGTGGCGGTGGTGGAGCCTGCCGGACGACGAGGAAATCATCGTCGGAGGGGTTCTTGATCACAGCCACGAGTCTGTATGAAGCCATGACGATGGGACCATCGCTTTTCGGGTTCGGCGGCGGAGCGGAACTGCAGCTCTCGGATGCAATTCGCGATAAAACAAATTGCAGCAGTCGATATGAAAGGTAGATGAGTAAGAGGAAAAAAGTTTTATATTGTATTATAATTTTTTTAATTAATAAAATAAAAAAGTATAATTTTTAAATTATTAATTATTACCTATTTTAGCTTAAAAATCTTAACTTTTTCAATCAATTCTAGTTAAGCCAATTTTGATCAAATTAGCGAAAAGTCAAAAGCTTCGTCAAATTAAATATTATTATATATTTAGATTATGAGAATATTATTATATATTTAGATTATGAGAAGATTACTATGATAAAATGTGCAAGTTAAAGAAGTTGGAGTACCATATATATTCAATATATAATAGTACTTATAGAGTTAATCATCTTGAAATGAAATAGTTTATAGTTTCAATAGCAATTCGTACTTTGATTTATGCCAAACTTTGGTGTTGAAGATATGGTACCATAAGATGCAACATCAAACTTGCAAAATAGATACATGATGGAGTTCAATGTGGAAGACTCAATTTTGGCTAAAGAATATTAGATGCATTGCTTAGAGGAAGTTATTGCAACCTTTAGCACACTACTTTTATTCAATAATTTATGAAATGATCTATGTTTTGATGACATCCACTAATACATGATGGAAGCTAATAAACATTGTGCAACTCACATAGTTCCACCTTAGATAAAAGAGAAAAAAGGGGGAATATTAGATGCATTGCTTAGAGGAAGTTATTGTAACCCTTAGCACACTACTTTCATTCAATAATATATGAAATGATCTATGTTTTGATGACATCCACTAATACAGTGATTGAGATCCGATCAAGTAACGAGTTTGCTTTTAAGTGGCTCCAATTGATATTTTTGAAGGGACAAACTTTGATCCTTGTGCTATGGTTTGTGGAAGAATAAGAGAAGTTAGGATGTAAAAGATTTCTAAAAAGTTTCTGTGCAAAAGTAAAAATTCGATCAAATAAAGTGATTATAATAATAAATAGAATAATAAATTGGAGAATCATCTCACTAGATAATAAAAAAAATTAATATTCATGTCAATCAGTAGATATTCAGTTGGAGCGCCATGAGACGAGGGTGTGAGATCCATAACCCATGAAAAGAACCAGTCCAATGCGAGCAATCCTAACATTCAATCAAACAGTAATTCAAAACAAACCAGGAGTGATGGATGGAGCACAATCCAGGCTTCTAAGGAACCATTTATTGAATTTGACAAAACTGCAACAAACTCTGAAAGCATAGAGCTAACTCTAATGAACTACATCAAACTGTCTCTTTTTTCAGAGCTTGATGTGCAATGGGCTTAGATTTATTCGACTCCGTTCTCAAGTTGAAGCTGTAAACCGAAAGTCTAAAGCCTGTGATTGCATTGTAATTGGACAAAGTTTAGTGAGAAGAATGATACAGTCAGTTTTTATGTTAAGCTGCAGAAGAGCTCAGAGCACGCTCAATTTCCTCGAGCGACCGACCCTTTGTCTCCACGACGTTGCTAGTTATGTAAATAACAGCAAGGAGGCACACTGATGCAAATCCCAAATACACCTTACTTATTCCGAACTTGTTCACGACGCTCAGGAAGTACAGACCGATAACGAAATTCGATACCTGCAGAAGAGATCAACGTAAGCCATCATCATATGAGAGATATAAATTAATTTTCATGTACTTTTATGTATTTTTTTCAGGCTATAATGTCATAAATCTAGAAATTTAGTATGATATACAAGATTCTGAGCTTTCTGAGAGAAGGTAGTGTGATTTTTCAGGCAATGATAGAAAGAAAATTCATCAGAAATGACTAGATTCAAGTGACCGAAGGGAGAAAGGATACTAATGTCATATATCTAAAAATTTAGCATGATATACAAGATGCTGAGGTCTCTGAGAGAAAGTAGAGCGGTGGCATGGTTACTAGATTCACAAATGAAGTGGTAAGCAGAAAGCAAAGACAACAAACTTTTGATTCCTACGTTCATTCTAGTGAAGTTTAAATGAGTTTAATAGACGACAGCAAACAAAATCATCCGTTCAGAAACAAACTGCAGACAGAAATGACTTGGTAAAACCATGCACAATTCACTCATTTGTTGTTTCTTGCCCAATATAGAAGTAATCTAATATCTAAAAGAAAGAGTTACAGTGATATAAAGAATTCATTTTTGATAACTTATCACAAAAAACTTACCCAATGCATGCCAAGAGACAACGCTACGGCTTTGGCTCTGATCCTCGAGGCAAATATCTCAGGGAGAAGAAGAGCTGGAACGGGGCCAGCACCCAGCGAGAAAGAAAGCACATATCTGATGGAATGCAAGTACAGCCAAGTTTGTGCAACAGATCCATATAAATGGCAAAACACCAGCTTGAAGTACAAAATAAGGAAAAATGCTAGTCATATGTACTTACAGGACTGTGCCAATCACTGCAAGTGTCCCCGAGTAAGGTGCGAGTACCTTCCATGTGAAGGACAAGGATAGCAGCAACATAGTAGCAGCCTCCAGATATAAAAAATAAAGGGTTAGTAATTTTAAGTTTTCAATATAAACCGAGGAAACAATAGGTTTTAGTGAAAGATAAAGTAAAGGTGTTCTTTCTCGTATGCAGTTCTGAACTTCCTAGTTTCCTTAGAAGATACAGATTATATTGCTGTCCCTCGGTCTCAGAATGAACACATTGAAGTCTAAACTCTCAACCAACTAGATTTTGCAAAATAGATTTGCACAGAAATGGTAGGGTACAGAGATCCTCAATGGAACCGACTTCATGAATCCAGTCCATCAAGAAGTCGCACGCTTTGTTAGGGACAACAGTCAGCAAAAGGCCATCTTATAATCGTAATCCAGGGTACTAACAACAAAACCGCTCAGGATGTCACCGTGATAAAATGAACACAAAATAAGGAAGAAAGTCTTGAGTTGGTAAAACCAAACAGCTGCGAACACTTCAGATAATGCTGGATTCCATGGAATCCGGAAATAATCTTTTTGAAGGAAAATTTCTAATTCATCCCATGAGCACTCCCAAGTCCCAACATGTGAATGTTCAGGCCTCATGCATATTTTTATATGGCATGAGGTCTATAATTGCAGGTAAATCCAACAATAACCTTCTATAGTTCTTGTGCTGAAAATAGATGATTTATGCCAAGTGTTTACATGGCTGATGGCTTTTCAGAACACATCAAATATGTTAACAGCTGACTGACCCAACCTTAGTAAACCATCAGACATGGAAGGGATGAAAAGTATGTATGATTGTCCACATATTTTACTAGATCAAATACTTTAAGAAAAAGAAAATGGTTTACCATTCCAGTAAAACTCAGAATAAGGAGGCTTTTCCTTCCTTGCTTGTCCATCAGAGAAGAAGCAATCATGGTTCCTGCAAAAATGGTATACATTGTAGTTATGACTTTATGGCATGTGAAATAACTTGATTTCACTCTGAATTACATCAAATGTACCAAAAACATTTGATGCCCCAACAAGAGCACTGGCAGCAACATCAGAAGCAATTCCTGCACTGCGGAATACAGATGTGGAATAATACACAATAGCATTTATTCCAGCCAATTGTTGAAACAAGAATAGCGCGGCTCCGACACTCACAACTGCAATTGAGAATGGAAACTTTGTTGAAAATGCACAATATAACCATCAAAATTAACTGTAACTCAAAGTTATGATGCTATAGAAACAAAATAAAGAATGACACGAACTGGTATCCTATGTTGGCACATTTCAGTAGTATATTGATAAACGGATTCAGGAACACAGCTAATTAAGAACATAAGAGATGGGGAATTCAAAAGTTTCAAAGACTAAATTCATGGGGAACTCTCAAGTCTTAAAAATCAAGAATGCAGGCTGAAACTTTACTGCGTTACTAGTGGACTGCAGATTGTGTGCATACTAAAGCCAACCAAAATCAACTGTTCATTGTAGATGCTAAACTACAATAAATGCAGGGAAGAAATGCAAGTACTCTATGGTTTATACACTATAATGCAATTGTCGAGTATTGCAGGTATTATCTAATGTACCTTTCCAATAGCGTTTACTGAAAAGATCAAACCAGCCTGCATCTGGTTCAGTTGAACCTTCACCACCGGCTCTTAAATCTTGCATAAGTTCGGCAACCTTTTCTTTTCCATAGAGCTTCTTGATAGCAGTTTCAGTCTGAGAAGTCTTCCCTTGCTGCAGCGCAGATGGTAACATGGAGGTTCACAAATGATAAAAAGAGTCATTAAGAAGAAGCACAGCACCAAAAACAGTGCATTAGATAATAACCTGAAACAGCCAGCGAGGACTTTCTGGACAAAATATCATCCCAAGTGCCATCAGAACAGCAGGGATTGTTGCAATGCTAAACATTGTCCTCCACCTAATAAACAGATAGGAATAATATGACACAAAACCAACATAGGGATTCTTAACTCTGTTGTTAATCTTTGGCAATAATTTTCTTTCACAAGCATATGCATGTGGATTGTTAATCTATTTAGAGAACACGTAACCACTGAAAAACTCAAAGAAAACCGATACATGTGATGATAAAATACATAAAACCATACATGCAACAGAAGATCTATGTTGAAATAATTTACCATAAAGGATTTCCTGCCAAAGGCAATCCAGCCACCAAAGCTGCAAGAATTCCGATGCAAATAAAAAGTTGGTTGGCTGATCCAAGAGCTCCACGAATTTCAGTTGGTGATATCTGATAATGGCAGATAATTTTCAGCAACATAAGCATTGAAAAATTGATATAATACATATGTATGATCTTTGTATTAATTAATAAAATCAGGAACCTCTGAAATGTATAATGGAACAATAGCAGACGAGATTCCTATTCCAATTCCAACAAGTAACCGACCAATTATCATTGTTCGTATATCTTTGGCCGTTGCGCTATAACAAGAGAATGCACCAAATTAGACAAAAACAACTTCCCGCTACATTAGACAAATTCACTTATACAGCTTAGTGAAGTTATTCTACCTCAGAAATGCACCAATTACAAGAGGAATTGCATCAAGCTGGAATGTTCGAGTTCGGCCAAATGTATCAGCCAATGACCCTCCAGTGAAAGAGCCTACAGTTGCACCTGCGAGGGTTGAACTAACAACCCATCCTGCAAGTAGGCAACGTGGCAAACAATAAAGAGAACTCCTTTTTTTAGTTAAAAAAAGAGTAATGTAGTGAAGAGAAGCTCAAGCATCGAGCAACTTCAAGTAATTGGCAAGATCCAGCAATTTCTCTACCATTTATTACAAACATGAGCGCATAGATGAGAATAACGCTTACCTATATATGCGATCTGAATTGATCATACCAAGAGTGAGAAATATGTATACCTTGTAGTACAGCGTTTTCAGCAATTGCAAGATCCTTTGCAAGATATTCAAGTGATCCATTCACTACACTGCAAATCCAGGTACAATGCAGAAACTTTAGTACAGGTGCCTGAATTATTAAAGATTCTAGGCACTCTAAAGCACTAAGAGTTCATGAGAGCAAAATAAGGTATCTAATTCTAAAAAAATATATATTTCCATATAACTTAGTGACTAAAAAAATGCTGCAATACCAAACTAAAGTAAACTTTAATGCTCAATCCATCGTGACTATACATCACCATGCACAAAAGTACAATACAAGATCATTCTAAAGATCAAGGCTGAATACTTTATTTTTAAAATCAAATAAATGACCACAAAAAAAACTCAAGGCAATGAAGATCTCCTCAGGTCCTCTTAAGCAGCATCTTAAGGGGTGAAACAAGAAAGAAAGGCCGTATATAGAAATTATCATAATAAATTAGTTATGGAAATTCCAAACCTTATCAACACAAATTACTTAATCATATTTAATATTTTTCAAATAGTCAAGAAAATTATAATCAGTAAAATACAATTTTCAAGAAGTCTTTGTTGGTGGTCCAACAAGCATTAAATTGATCTTTGAGCATGAAGGTGACAAATTTGGCCTTCTTTTTTAGAGCACTCAGATAACCTCAAAAGTCTTCTCAACAAGCCAAGTCAATATCTTACACCTGATAGGTCAGTATCCCCACTGAAAATACTACAACCAACATTTGAAATTCAATAAGCTTTGAGTTACCAATAAGATGCCCTTGATGTTCTTGTGCTAGTGAAAGAACAAGACCATTTTTAATTAATGGGGAGGCTACTATTTTTCTAACTCTACTAGGAACAAGATCACGAGGAACAATGTCATATCCACAAACCCATACACCTCTTCCATGCCCAGAACAAGAAGTAGCTCCTTCAGAATCCATTAGCCATATATCCCCTAGGTATAGTCTTGCTTTGTTGCCAAATTGTTATGCACGATTATATGAATTGATGTTAACTTCTAGACATTATATAATAATATAGCCATCGAAAATACATAAAAATAAGAAAATAAATCTACTCAAAATCCCAATAATTTATTTCAATTCCTCTTGTCTCAAATAATATCATGCACTAAGAATAAAGATAAGATTGATTCACGAAACATGAATTAGTATATAATGGAAAAACCCTACATAAAACATCAAGGGCGTGAACCTTGAACCTTTCACCCGCTTATATAATTATAGCAATTCCTAAACTTGTTTATACAGATTAAGTAATCATATCTAGTATCTTTCCGAATATTCAAGAAGATTTTAATCAATAATAGACAACTTACCAATTGATTTCCACGAGTTAGTGATCATAATTATATAAAAGAATCATCAAACAAAATCAAATTAAATCAGGCCTTTAAAAGGAATCAACATAAATAAATAAATAAGGCAGCGCCTAACATGTCTCCTGGGAGCTCACCTAAGGGCCTATTGATAACACTAAAAGGTTCAATACATTTGAGAATGAAAGGAAATCAAGTTAAAAATTGTTATACAGAACATCCTCGACAAAGTTTTGGTTCTTTTTTGGCATTTGATAATACAGTTCTTTACCGAGAAGATTCAAATAACCATATCAATAACAAAGAAAAAAGAATGCTCCACTACTATGCCATCGATATGCAGCCAACAAGAGCGAAATATGCAATTTCTCTAATTTTATTGGATTGCAGAAACGGAAACATACGCAAGATGATATCCAAATAGAATGGCTCCCAAGCAAGCTACGCCGACATATGGAAGAACATTTCCCGATGATTTTGTATGAATTTTATTAGATGACACATCCTCCAGGTCACCTGAAACGTAGTCAGAAAGCACAAAAAGCATAAGCATAGAAAAGATCACGAAGAACAGTTCAAATGCAATGTACAAACTTTATCATCCAAGTCCTACGAAGCCAACATGATGAAACCGTTCAATAAAGAGTTCGCAGATGATGAAATTCCATCGAGTTGCCAAAATGAGCAACAAAATGCAGTCTTTTGTTCGATTAATGGGATCAACAATTGCAGTAACTAATCAAATGGATAAGAACATAAAGTAACTGGAACCATTGGTCAAAAGGCAAACCTGAAGCATGAACCCTGACGTATCGAGCTTTGTCTCTAGACCTGAAAAAGATCCCTTCCATTCCGCACCTCACTCGCGCCATCTCCACTCCGAAGTCGAACGATGATTCAAGCCGCGAACTTACGCGACAGAATCCACGGTCTGGCATCGATAACTTGCTCGATCTGGGCCATCTGGCGCTCCAATTCGCGGCCACCCCAAGCCCAGCCGACACCCTGTTTCCACGACCTGGAAACTCAAGTGCGCCGACGCCTCCGTTGGCAACGATCCCGGCGCTCTGCATCATCTTTGTCTCTTATTGCGCTCCTGTCATAAATATAAACAAACAATTGAAACGGATCTATACTGCCTCGTCAATGGGGACAGTTCCGATCTTGACAGTGACCAACGCAACAAGAAAACACTCAACGACACACGCACCCAACTCTTTTACTAGTAAAAGGTTGATTTCAGAAGAAAAGTTGGCAAATTTGCTTCGACGATCAAAAGGAAATGGATAAGACTAAAGGATCGATCTTTGAGAAACATTTACCGATCGACGCAATCCGAAATGGAAAGAAGACACTTCTAGGAGGCCGTTTCACCTTCTTTATGCGAAAGGGATAATTCGATGGCAATTTACAAAGAGAAAACAAGGCGAAGCAACAAGCTTTCAGTTTTGTTAAATAAACAAGCTTGGTAAACTCCGCCTTTAGATGAGATCGGAAAGGATTTCATCCTATAAATAGCATAAAAACCTAATATTTAGGTTCAGAAAGATAAATAATACACAGAAAACAGGATTCGGCGGGGAGATCAAGAATGGCACATCGGAGCGCGGAGAGTGAGCAGAAGCCTTCAAATGATCAGAGTGAAAGAATTAAACCTACAAGTAAATTGCATTCTATAAATTGCCACAAAAAAAAAAAAAATCTCATCTCTGTGATCATCTGAGTAAGCCTCACGTTTTACAAGGCAGAAAAAAAGTTGATCCAAAAGATGGAATTTGCTTTGGCACAAAGCTGTTCTTGCAAACTTCAGTCGCAAGTTGACGGTGCTGGAGCTGTTCTCATTAATTTGGCCCAAAACATGAGCATCAAATTTTCACGTAACAGGAATTGAGCCATGATGATTATCCAGATGATGTTTGCATAATGATGCTTCCATTGAGAAGTAATTTTCCACATAAAGATAGTATGCTTGAATTCGGTGGGGCACGGAATAACAAGAGACATGGATAGAATTGATTAAGACTTGAATTATGTGAATTGCTCATTTCATGGCAAAGATTGCTACTTCTTGGCATTTAGTACCCGAAGAGATTTGGGTAAATGTGAAGTAGCAGTCGAAGTTCTAAGTATGTTTCTTTCCTTGGCGTTTAGAGGGCCAAACTATGTTTTCTTCTCCTTCTTTCTTTTAGAACATAATTCTAATGACCTGACCTTTAAAGATTATTTAGAAAGCTGGATTTAGCTTTTGGTAGTTCTTCATCCACAAGCGAAAGCTGAACACTTCAAACACACTCATAGGCTTGTAAAAGACAATAATAAACACAAACCAAATTGTATAGACAAATTTTAAAATTTGATAAGTACAATTATTCAAGGCAAACAAGGGAAAGAAATCTTCTACACTCATCATTCAAATATACGATTGAGTGTTGCAGCCAATCTAACTGCAGCTTGGGCAAGCCTCAAATTCACAACTGGCAGCCTACTCAAGAAATAATCATCTGCATGCACCAGTAAAATCACTGTAAATTTTAGTTTTCTGGAACTGAAAAAAAAAATTCATACGATTATGTTTTATTACTAACCTTCCAACACTGCATTGTTCTTAACACCCTTGTATGCCCAGGCACATGCTGCATTGATGCTTTCAGATGCATATCTGTGAAATTTAGAAGAGAAAGACGAACTGTTTAGTTTTGATATTCTTCTTTAACAAATAAAAATATGTTTTCCTGGATAGGTATAGGTAAGAGTTTTTTTATGCTTGGTAAGAAAAGCACAAACAACTTAAAAGAAAATATATAACAAGAAAGGAAAAAATAGATTGTGAAGTCAACTTACATGTCAGGACATGCGACTAAGTTCTTAGTGCATTTCTCCCATTCCACAACTTGATCTGACCAATCCCCCTTGATTCAGATAGAATTTAAGCTATTAGTGCTGCATTTGCATAGAATTGAAGCATGCATTGTAGTTTAAGATAAAACTACTAATGGCTACTAAGAAAATAGATTTTACTTTGGCATCAAAATGGACATAAATGTGGATGTCACAGTACAATAATTGATGTTCTCATCACCTAATTTTAACTGATAGCTAAAAACCTATACGAACTGGAAAATATATGCTTAAAGCAATATGACCAAATAAAAAATTGGTAAGATCAGTCATTAACTTGATGAGCTTAAAACAACACGAGTCAATTCAAAAGACTTACGCTCACACAAACTTGATTTAAACAAAACAACTTAGTTAAAAATGCATATAATCACACATGGGACTAAAGGTATGTTTAGCAATTAATAAACTAAGTCTCCCTGTTAATTATTTTATAATTATAATAAACTGTATTGTACTGAACTATATGATGCGTTAAAATTTATAAAATATTTGATAAATAATTTTTTAACATATGTCAAAATTTAAAATAATAAATATATTATTTAAAATTATTTAAAATAATAATATATTTTATTTATATTTATTATTAAAATTTTAAAAATCATAAAAATTATTTTTTTAGAGAAACAATATTAAATTATAGCTTTCAGAACTTATTTTTTGAATGATTTTTTTATTCTACCTTTAATTACTAAATAACTTTTTAACTAATTTCTACTTAAAAACTAATTAAAAATAGCTTCAAAGGAGAGCCGGCCCTAAATATCACAAGCTCTTTACTCCTACCACCGAAATATGATATTACCGTAATGTTTTGTTTGATCGCATCAACAAACTCTTCCCCATTAGTGTCGTAGAATCTTTCCTCGGCTGTCTCAATAATGCTCGCATCCCATACCTGCGAGGCTAGTTGTATATTAAGGAGGGCAAAGAGAACCCAAAATCTGCGTAAATTGAACAATGCAAACGGTGGCAAGAACGAATTAAATACATGGTGCAGCTCTGTTTTCCTTGTATACCAATGCACATCAATGGTGTTCCCTCCTCTATCCGTAGTAAATCCTACATGTAAAGGCTGCATAAAGAAATATAAAAACCCTAAATTACTTGGTAAGAAAACAAGCGGCTCAGCAGAAAGGGTAAAGCTGAAATGTTACCTGATGGACGTCACCCATAAAGTGAGAAAGGAAGAGGAGCGCTTCTGTAAGATTATCTGCAGCAGAAGCAAACCCTTTAGTGATACACTTTAATGAATGAAGAATGTTAAACAGCAGGGGGATAATAATATTACAATCGGATTTAGAAGAAGAATTTCCAAACGTGAGAAGCTGGTTTGTGTAATTTGTGATGGCTCCAGAGACACATCTGCCTTTCACTCCGTCTTCATCCTTACAGTCCCCTGATGATGAGTACATTAAACATTGTTTCACAGAAACGGGATAAATCATTCATTACATGTGGGCGATCAAAATGAAATGTAGTGCATGCTAAGATTGAAAGACTATAACACACAAAACACAGGGTTGATAGTTTTTCGGACTCACTGTTGAAGTTGTAAGTGCAGAGATCGTCGGGTGTGTCTATGAAGTGCAGTGAAGAGGACCAGTGGTATCTGAATTTGATGCGATCCGCCCAGCCGCAGAGGCTGCTGAGGTTGTTCTCAGCTGAAACAGGGAGCAGTTCCTTCACCGCTGCTGCCGCTGAATCACTTAAACGATCCTGAACAATCAAATGCAGGTTAATAATTTACTCAGTAGTGTAAACTGTAAAGTTATATATCCAAGTATAAAACGCCTCTTGCAAGGTCTTTCTTTTAATATGAATTGTTGGGATCCTTTGGTTCTTTTGATTAAAGAAAAGAGGCAAGCGAAACAAAAAGAACACAAGAAGAGAGAGAAGATGGCTTACTTGCGCTATCTGGCAAATAATTTGGTGGCCTTCGATTCCCCATCCATAAATCAGAGCTGGGAGCGATGAGAGCAGGAACAGGGCAGCAAATATGGTGTGGGTTTTCAGGCCCATCTCTGAATCTGGCAAAAGTGTTTGGGGAAACTGAAAAAGAACTCAGTGCTCGTACGAGCATTCTGAAGACATCACATATATATTTGGAGATGCTTTCACACTGCAAAAAGTAGATTGAAAAGATGAATATGCCCAATAATTTATGTCTAAAGAATATAAGGAAATGTTTGAGAATGGGCTAATTATGGTTTATAATCAAAATATAAGGAAATGGCATTTACTACAAGATGAAGTCTCAGAGAAAAGGATATTATTGAATTGACATACCAGATCACAGCATCACCGTAGTGTGCCGTTTGTGTTACTCTTCTTGGAGCAACTTGCCAATTTAGCTCAATAATTTATGTCTGATCAAATTGCTCATTTACGTCGATATGGACCAATTCAGGAAACGACTGTAAAGGAAACTACCAAAATAGCAAGGAAGCAAAACGTATCTTTGTGTCTTTGTCCCTGCTATTTTAAATTTCTTTCCAGCTCATAGTTTTAAATACTCAAGTAGTATGAATACAGTTACACTGTTCAGGTAGAAAGACAAATGACAGAATCACTAGGGTTTGGTCAGATCCTGTACATGAGATCTAGAGTATTTATATAGCTAGCTGAGATTTGGAAATAAGAGGTGTTAAGATTTGATTGGATGATTAATCATTCTGAAAGAATGTTTATGTGATTATACTCCTTTCCGCATGTGCAAGACAATTTTTTCATTCAATTATGCTGGAAGAAGGAACCTGCTTACAGGACTGCTGCAAGATTAAACGTTTCCACCTGTGCAAATTTTGCTGCTAGTAATGTTTCTAAAGAAAACGAAGAATGGGGCAAATGCATCTGTTTCAGAAAACAAGTACAAGTAGTTGCAATGGTTGAGCCAGAACAATGTCACAGGAGACTAAAGCTAATCTCTCTCAGAAGCACAATAAATTAGGGAAGAAAACAGCACTTGTCCATGCTAATAATCAATGCGATCGAGTTGCCGATTTGATCATCAACTTGGTGACAAAATGAGAAAAAATTCCTACTGGGCAGAATAGGAGGCACAAAGAAATTGAGTGTCGAGTCTCTACTCTGTTCTTTAAACCATCATGGAATACCTGCCTGTGTAACACAACAGCAAAATAGAAAAAAAAAAAACAATTACTATCTCGAACTCAAGGAAAGCACTACATATGAATAAATATAAAGAGAAAAGTGACGCATTAGGAGATCTTTTATATTTGCTAATTCTTTTTCCTAAAACTAGACATAACTAAATCATTCAGAGTCAAAAGTTTAATATTGTGAGACATTCACCAAGTCTTGCGGTTTAACAGACTAATTTGAACAATTTGGAGTAATGGGGTGTCAATCAGCTAAAAGAGAACTACAAGTATTCATGAGATTTCCTGAAAGTTAAAATTAGTATATGTACTGTGTTTATCTTCTTCATATGCTTGGTGACCTATGAGAAATCCATTTGCACACATCAATAATTATATAGAACTGTCCTTCACAGAAATGCATAATGCATATTTTGTACAGAACCTGGGTGTCCTGTAGTTTCTAAGAAGTAAATAATGGTAAGAATAATCACCTTGCTGCAAAAAGGTCTACAGCCAATAAGTGAATCCATGCTGAAGCCACAGTTACTTCATTGGAGAACATTTTTGCTATTCCAGCTAACTGAGGACATAATAATGAGATACATTAGATCATGCAACATCGAAGGAGATGGCAAACCACATAGCTCAGTTAGGAAGGCTGAAAACCTCTGGCAACCAGTATTTACTAGCGAACATTGTCCTCAATGTATCTGGAGTCCATGACAGGTACAGAAGGTATGCATACAAAATTCCAAGTGCAATATAGGGGATGCTGCTCTCCATAGTTTTTCTAGTCTGCATTTATCATAATTGAACATAGGCATCAGATGCAATAATTCATGCACCTCAGCTAAATTGTTGTACTCTACCCAAGTATTGTTCTGCACAATTTCTGCAAATCTTTTTACTTACAAGAGTGGCATTAGGAGCCACAACCATCAAAGTGTAGAACGGAAGAACAGCAATTGTGCCCCAGGTGAACGCATTGCTAGCAATCTGTGTGGTTGTAAGCCCTGGCATGAGGAATCTCATCAGAAAAAAAAACTTGATTTGAAATACAACATTGAAATCTATGGATGTTCAGCCAAATTGGTATATGTATGTGAGTCAGTGATCCAGAAGTTTGATAGAGTAAAAATAACTGTAACTTAGTTAAAGAACATTAATCAATACTCAGAGTAGCCTAAACAGTGATATCTTTGAAAAGATCATCACTTTGAACACTACATTCTGGAACTAATAATGGTGATTGGGCAAGAAGCAGAACCAATAAACAAGGCTAATCTTTGATGAATCATTTAAATCACCTCATGAAATATTCAATCATGAACCAGATGTGCTTAGAGGAATTTAAAGTATACCTCATGATAGACAAGTCCATTATGAATCATCTTCATTTTGTGAGTGACCATGCATATTTACTAATAGTATGCTTTACCAATATTTACTCAAGAGTACATCACTAAGGTACCAAGAAATGAGCAATGTGATATATGTTAAGACCTTGAGGTAGTTCTCATAGTAGTGTTATCGATCGCGGATCGCGGAAAATAGCGGCAAGCCAAAAATCCGCTATGTAATATAGCGGATAGCGTCGCGGGCAAATAGCGGAAATCATATAGCGGTCAAAATATATATTATATACATATAACACAAGCTGTATAAAAATTAAAATATGTTCTATAACAATTAAAACAAGCTGTGTAATAATTAAAATAAGCTGTATAATGATTAAAAGTTTAAAACAAGCTGTATAAAATTTAAAACAAGTTAAAATAAAGAAAGATAACATGTCACTAACACAACAATGCAACATTTAACAAAAGACTTTGATTTAAATTTTCAAACTTCAAAACATAGTAATAGAAACACTACTAAGTACTAAATCAAGACAAAGTTCAATACAAAATATTGAAAATAGTAAAACACAAATAAAAGCCAAAAATTTATTCATCCTCATTTCTCTCTTCTTCAGCATAATCATTATTCTCATTTTCAGATAGCGAGGCATATCCTTCAACTTCTTCTTCTGAATCCCCATAATCTATGTCTTCTAATTCTTTTTCTGATTCTTCCAAAGTTGTATCATCTTCTCCCTCAACCACAATCTCCTTTCCTTTTTTGGTTGAAGAAGTTACACTTATCAAACCTTTGTTTTTCTTTGATGTTGCACCAACAACACTAGGAGGTTCTTTTCTTTTTTTTAAATGTTTGCCTAGATGTTCTGGACTCTCCAACTCCTGAAGCCCTATAAACATCATCCCAATTAAGGGCATTATCATGTTCATCCTCAAATACCCTTTCATTACCAGCATCATCTTCATCACCATCCATCTTCCCAAGTAACCACTCATTGCACTCATCAATATCATTGAGTGAGATTGGGTCAATTTCATCTCTATAATTATATCTTCTGTGCAAGGCTTGATTGTATTTAACATACACTAAATTGTGTAGTCTTTTATGCTCAAGTCTATTCCTTTTCTTGGAATGAATCTGCAACAAGTTAAATAAATAATTAGAAAAATTATATAAGTGACATATCTTAATTACTAGTAAATTATTAATTGCATAATATAATTACTTGCTCAAACACACTCCAGTTGCGTTCACATCCTGAGGCACTACATGTTAAGCTCAAGATTCTTATGGCGAGTTGTTGTAAATTTGGAGTTGACAATCCATACATTCGCCACCATTGTGCTAAAAGGCCAAAAAAAATTATATTATTCAATAATGTATGTAACACAATTTAAAATTTTGAATTTAGAAATTTTTATAAAATTTCTCACCTGGTGCAATTGTATTCCTCTGTGAAACTGCAAATTTGTTTCCAAACATACCACCTGCTGTTTTATAAATGGGCAGCTCCTCAAGAATCTTTTGTTTCAATTCTGAAGTAGGAATCAACCTCTCAATACATGCATACAACCCATTAGTCACCTCAAAATCAAATTCAATTGAGGGATTATTATAGAAAAATTCTGGATTTAGAAAATGACCAGCAGCATGTAATGGGCGATGAAGTTGGCAAGTCCATCTATGATCAATGATTTCAAAAACAGCTTTGTATTTGTTTTCATTGTTCTCAAAAGATTTTATAATAGCTTCCTTAGCCTTCTCCATTGCCTCGTAAATATAACCCATAGCTGGTTTTTTCTCACTATCTACAAGACGAAGCACACGCACTAGAGGAGCCATCACCTTAAGCGTGTATACTATATTATTCCAAAAAATTGGCATTAGTACAATTCTTGTTGCTTCCCTCCCTTTAGCCTCCTTGGATAATTTGTTATTTGTCCAATCATCTGACACAAACATTTTTCTAAGATTTGCTTTTTCCTTGTGAATTCTTTCCAATGTGAGGAAAGATGTAGCAAATCTAGTAATTGCATGTCTCACTAATTCTCTTTTGTTGGTAAAATACCTCAATAAGCTTAAAGTACTTGAATGACTATAAATGAAGCCAACAAGTGATATTGCATTTTGAATTGTCTTCTTTATTGGAGGCAACTTTCCAATATCTTCCAACATCAAATCAATACAATGGGCTGCACAAGGGGTCCAATACAAATGTCGTCTTTTTTCTTCCAATAATTTACCTGCAAGAACATAATTGCTTCCATTGTCTGTAATAACTTGGACAATCTTTTCTTCTCCAATCTCATCCACAATAGAGTCAAGCAACTCAAATATCTTCTGACATGTCTTCACAATATCTGATACATCAATAGATTTAATAAACATTGTGCCAGTTGGACAATTCACTAAGAAGTTAACTATGGATCTTTGTTTTCTATCTGTCCATGCATCAGACATGATGGAGCATCCAAATCTAGTCCAATGCTCCTTCTGGCCCTTTAACAACTCTTCAGTGTACACTAATTCTTTGTTAAGAAGTGGAACTCTTATATCATGATAAGATGGAGGCTTCAAATTTGGTCCAAAGCTTCCAATGGCTGTGAGCATGTCATGAAAGCTTTGCAATTTAATCATGTTGAAGGATAAACCAGCTTGATACCAAAATCGAGCTATATATTGATGAACTCTTGCAGTAGCCTCCTTATCACATGACTCCTTTATGTTTGCTTGCCTTAATTTTTCTTTCTTTTTTTTCTCAATTGCAATTTCAGGTTTGCCAAAATAGAGAGAAATTGGACCCTTAGAAGCACCCTTCTTTTTAAATCCTTCATTACGCACATTTTCTTCATCTTCATTACTGTCACTAATTTCATCAATGTCATTATGTATCCTTTCCATTTGAAATGCTTCACTGTCTTGCTTTTTTTTATCCTTCAAATATCCCCATAATTCTTCTCTTACTTCTTTTGGGCATTTAGTACATGCTGCAACATTACCCTTTTTTTCCATCAAGTGTTCTTTGGCTCTAGTAATTCCACCTTTTGTGATTTTTCCACAAAAATTACAACTACAAATATTTGTGTCATTTCCTTGGGCTGGTTTACAATATTTCCAACCGGGATCACTTCTAGCACTAACTTTTGAATGATTTAACGATTCTTCACGTGTCATACTAAAAAAACATTTTAAAAATAAATTAGGGTATACTTGGAATAGAGAGTATAGAGTATGAAAGATGAATAAACTATACAAGTGAGAAAAAATAGAAAACAAAGATTGAAGGAGTTGTTACCTTAATGGAGACTCGCAAGAAGCTTGGGAGAATACGCAGTGATAAAGAGAAGATGTTACCGGAAGTGAAGAATGTTGCAGCAGATGAAGAATAATTAGAAGATGAAGTTGGCTAGAAGTTGGATGAAAATTTTTAAGGATGGAGAGGAGCAGGCGTAGCGGAAGCAGGAGAAAAACGAAACATCAGCGGGAGCAGGCACAGTGTATTTTCGGAAGCGTATGTTACTTACCTTATTCACCTCAACGCTTCATCTCCCCTCTTATCGGATGCCACGCGTCCGCGATGGCGACGCTCGCGTTCGAATCGGAAGATTTCGACGCTTCGCGATTCATCCCCTCTGTCGACGCCGTCCGCGACTGCTGAAGCCGCCGCCGACGCCTTCCGCGTCTGCTGAAGCCGACGCCGATGTCTTCCGCGTCTGCTGAAGCCGACGCCGACGCCTTCCGCGTCTGCTGAAGCCGACGCCGATGCCTTCCGCGTCTACTGAAGCCGACGCCGACGCCTTCCGCCTCCCCCGATCCCTTCTGTGTCTGCTGAAGCCAACGCCTTCCGCCTCCCCCGATCCCTTCCGTGTCTACTGCAGCTTCCGCCAACGCCTCCTCTCTGCCAACGCCTCCTCTCTGCCAACGCCTTCCGCCAGCACCTCGTCTTCCGCCAACGACAACGACAACGCCAGCTTCCGCCATTGACGCTTCGCCAACACCTTCCGCCATCGCTCATGCGGCCGCGATGGCGGAAATCGCGTTTCCCGCAACGCGACGACCTAGAGATGGCGGACACCTTGATAACACTGTCTCATAGTAATTCAATAGTCAAAGGATAAAATGTCACAAATTGCCTAATGAAATAACTTATCCATTAATTTGGACCCAAAGCAATGTGGCTAAGCTAAAGATACTTAAGCCAAGTTAAAACTTCCATGTAGAACTAAAATTGAAGGTCACAATGCCCCTCACTTAAGATGTGACATTTTCCTTAACTCCAAGACCTTTACACAGCTTATAATCATTTTAGCAATCACTATCCATGAGAACCCTTTCCAATTAGGCTTTCACTACTCATAGGAGTATGTTTTCTCTAATACCAAATGTATAACTCACTTATTGAGAAAAATCACCCAAAGTGTTAGGGCCCGGTCTACCCGGTTCGGCCCAAGCCCATGTGCAGGCCCAAGCCCACACGGGAAATCTAAAGAAAACGAAGCTTTCGCTTCGTTGTCGCCACGCGCACCGAACGCGAACTGTTCGCGCGGAGCGTATTCGCCAGACGCGCGAGCTCCGCGAAGCTCGGTCGACGACGCGCACGGGAGCTCATCTTCAGGCGGAAGAAACGGGCGTTGGAAGCCCTAAAATCAGATGAGGCGGCGGCTGTGGGGTTAAAAGGGAGCTCGGGGAGCTTCGGCGGGGATCATCACCATCACCTGGCAGCGACGACCACCAGCGAGAGGGAACGTGAGAGAGCTGTAATCGGCGATTGGTTCGCCGGTGCGGGAGAAGACGAGAGATAGGAGAGGTTTTGTAGCTTCTATTGGTTGAATCAAAGCTTTCCTCTTCATCCTTGTTCTTCCCTCTGTTTTACGCTTCGCGCGACGTTCGCATCATCTTCGACGGCAACGACGCTACGACAGCAGGCGGCTGTCGAGCGCGGCGGCGAAAACTCAAGGGCTCGGCGGCGGGCGAAACGCAGGCGGCGTTCGACCACCGCTGCGTGCGAACGAAGCTGGCGGACGCTTCGTCGTGAGGACGAAGACGGCAGCAGAACACCGCTTCCGATTTTGACCGGTCAAAATCGGAAGGCGGGCGGCGTCGCGAGGCGAGGAAGGATTTCGAATTGGGGTGACGTTGGCGTGACGTCATCGCAGACGGGATTTCGATTCGAAGAATTGGTGGTCAAAATCAAGTTTGACCGAGAGGTATTTTGGAATTTAGGGTTTCGTTTGGATTTCTCTAAATTAGGGTTAGGGTTTTCCGTGTGAATTGTATTTTGGGGATAAAAATAATTCGGAGAGATTAGGTTTTCGATTTTGGGTCGGAAACCCTAGGGCGAGTTACGTTCTGGTATTCCGCCGGATTGCCCTGAGACAGCGGATAAGTGCTGTTTTCAGGCCGATCCGACCGGGGCGTGACACAAAGAGTCCTGAACCACATAACCCAAATAAAAATACTTAAATGCAAGCTCATTAAGTCTTATAAATTAGTATAGTTCTCTTCTCATTTCCCATGTGAGATTAAACCGAAATGTATAAAAAAAATGAAATAGCAGTTTATCTGGTCAGGAGAAAATTACATAATACATCATGAAAGATGACTCACTATTTTAAAAATGGAGTTTATGTATGATTCATGTATTAAGTAACGACTTTTGATCAAAGTGTTTATTTGAAAGTATCCAACATAAAATATAAAAGACAATTCTATTCTTGCAAGCAAAATATAGGAAAAATATTTCTAACACCGTGTTTAGTTGGGTGGATGGAAACTGGGAAGGATGGGAAAGTAAGAAGGAAAGGAAAATAGAAGGAAAGAAAAATAAGGAATATTACTCTCATTGTGTTTAGCTAGAGGGAAGAAAAATTTGAAGGATTTGATATAAACACTCTTTATTTTTCTCTTTATACTCATATTATATAAATATGTATACAAAATAACTATTTAATATTATAAAATTAATTTAAAAATATTAATAACTATTAAATATTTTAAAATTAGTTAAAAATTATTAAATACCACTAAATATTCTAAAATTATTAAAAATATTAAATAATATTAAATACCATAATCCTAATTATATTAATTAATTACGAGAACCTGCGAAAGATATTCATGAGCATGAGAATATGTGAGCAGTGTAACATGATGCTATTCCGCCCAAATCGGGCAGAGTAATTTTCGAGGGAAAGTGGGATAATTTTTCTTTCAGTTTTCCATCTTTCATTTTCTATCCGTCCTATTAAACACAAAGTTATCTACTTTCCGTCCGTTTCATTTTCCATCCGCCCTACTAACCACAGTCTAAATGTTCTCAAAAATCTTTTTGAATGGTAGAGGTTAGAAAAAAAATTTCCCGAAATATCCTTCCAAGGACAACTGTTGGTGCTGTCGTGCAGATGGTAAAACTCTAACTAATTTTCCAAATTCGATATGCAATCCGAGTTCAAATTCGCTCAGTAAATTTCACAAACATCAAGCGTCACAGCAAAGCCACGCCTAGATAACAAACAAAAAAAAATTCTCCGAAAAATCCAAGCAGAAACCGTAGTGACACAAGCACAAGCACGAGAGGGATTAAAAGGTGAAAAGGTGAAGATAGTTACAAGAAGCCGATGGCCGGAAGCCTGTTCTAGGGTAAGCAGTTCTTGAAACCTTAGGTTGAGCAGCGGTTAGGATTCTGGATCCGCCAGCGAAACTCCAACGAAGTCGATGCCCATCGCGGAGATCTACAGCACCGAGGAGGTCATTTTTCCGCGCGATTAACACAGTGGAATTCTCCCCAATATTCCTTGCACACATCCTCCGCGCCGCAACCTTAAAAAAAACGAGAAATCAAGTTAATCCAATTCCGCCAAAGAGGGACCAAGGTCAATCCTTTGACATTAACAATTCAATTGAAGCAACAGGAAATGAGGAACGAGGAAAAGGTGCGTAGGTACCCGATGGGGAGAAGGCGCACTGAATGAAACAACACTGCTGCTGCAGGAGCAGCAGAGTAGCGGTGGCATTTCCTGTGGAGAAGAGAAGTAGCAGAATGGGGAGCGGCAAGGAGCGGCATTTGGAGTGCCTCCTTAAATAACGCCACAACTAAAACTACAACAAGAGGCTAACGTTGTGACAAGCAACCATTTTTTTGGCTCTTTCTTCTGCTCAACGACAGCTCGAAGGCCACGCATAGAGAGTGGCAGAAGTGGAGGGAGCACTGAACTCTGGAACTGGAAGAAAGACTTCAAATTTTGGGATCGATCGATGCGTTTATTCCACCAAAAGCTGTTCTTTCTCTTTTTCGTGACACGATATCCACATTGCAGTCAAACTAGCAGCCTAGCAGGCATCATTATTGAGCTGTATTGACGGTGGAAAGCCCACGTTGACCGATGAAAGAGACCAGAATCAGTGGCTGATTTGATAACCTACTCAGTTCAATTGAGTGTGGGAAACTGAATTTATTGCTTACAGGATCTGAATTAAAAAATTTCCAGGCAAGTCGGCACTCGACAGCGTCTAGGATTCGAATCTCGAAGGAATTTAGACTTTGTAAATCTCAAAAAATAATTAATCCGATTAACGCTATATTATTTATCACTATAATTATTTATAAAAAATATTTATTTTTATTAAATATTTATTTGTAATAAATATTTATTTATAATATATTTAAAATAAAATTGTGAATATTAAAAATAAGATCATGAATAGAATAATCGTGGATGAAGGCTATATGATCAGGGAGGGAGTTTGTATGATTATAAATATTAAAAAATCATGAATAGAGCTTACATGATTGTGGATGAAACTTGTATAATCGTGGATACAGTCTGTATGATCGTGGATATTGAAAACAAGATCATGGATAGAATGATCATAGATGGAGCTTGCATGATTGTAGATATTAAAAAAAAGATCGTGGATACAGTCTGTATGATCGTAGATATTAAAATCAAGATTGTGGATAGAATGATCATGGATGGAGGCTACATGATTGTGAATAGAATGATCATGGATGAAGCTTGTATGATCGTAGATACAACCTGTATAATCATGGATGAAGCTTACATTATTATGGATATTGAAAACAAGATCGTAGATAGAATAATCATAGATGAAGACTATATTATTATAGATAGAATAATCATGAGGGGAGACTGTATGATCATGGATAAAGGCGGCATGTAATGGGTGTTAAATGAGGCTAGCTATTATTTAAGATTCGCAAAATCTTAGTACTTCAAGATTTGAGTATCGAATCTTAAGTTGCTGCCGCTTTACCTAGAAAATTTTTTCCCATTGGCAGGTGTTCAAACTGTTAGATTCTTTCTTCCTCCTTGCAACAATAGTAGGAAATCAAAAATTGATTCAGGTGATGAACCTTTAGGTCGAGCATTATTGGCTAGCCTATTACCTTTTAAACTCGATAGTTCCATATGATTACAGATATTACAAAAGATAAAGAACAGATAAAGATTGAAGTTAGATATAAAGTTAACAACCATTTACCAAAACATTAGATTCAAATACGAAAAGGTGCGGATTAGATTTTTTTTCCCCTATCCCTAAAAAGATTATGAGAACCTCGACACAACAAACAATATTTACTTCTTCAGGAGTCAACGACGGCTGAAACATCAATTGTTCTCCAATTGTTTTCACATTGGTAAAAGCGACTCACGCTTGGTTAGACACCAAGGACATCGAAAAAAATTTTGCGTGACACAGATTTTACGATAATGATTTGATGATCGTGAAATCATTATCGTGAAATTGTGAAATCTTTAAAAGCGGAAGATTTCACGATATCTATAAGAAAGTTCGTGAAATTCACACGCGGAAGATTTCACGATATCTATAAGAAAGTTCGTGAAATTCACACAAAGCTGGGTACCCAACTGCAGGTCAACTGCAAAAATTTTTTCAAAGGACATCAACCTGAAAAGAGCAGTGCAGGATTACGAAGAGCGAAGAGCAAACGTGGTGGTGCTCCACTTCCCACATTGGCCGGTCAGGGCGGTTTCACTTTCCTGCCGACCATGGGCCGGCCACCACCGACAAGAGTCCAGCCACTGTCATGTACTGTACGCCAACCCACCTAGAATCTAGGTTTCAAATATGACTGCAATTTGAATTAGTGTGTATCGGACAAAACCGATTTGTACCGATTCTTTTGCCCACGGCACATGTTCATCCGCAGCTTCTCCTATGAGCGGAGCTTTATCTGTAGCAAACTCATCGAAGCGCCGACGACGATCCACATGTTGGATCGAAGCCAAACTTAGTGCAAACCTTTTCTACACCGAGGCAACCCTGTGGCTAGAACCATCCGACCATCAGCTTTGCCACCAGGGTTGGAAAAACTTCCAGCGCCCTCGTTTTCCCCCGAACATCCTCTATTCGGGATCATTCAAAGTCGATTTGCCACTGACCAGCACCATACACTAGTGATAACTCCGCTATGACATTGAAGTCCATCAGCCAAAGCAATTCTGCCAGTTGAACACCAGACAACGAGTGGCAGCGGGTTCTTTTCATCTTAGACTCGCGCGTCCTGCTCCATCTACTCCGAACTTCGTCAGTGTATCGGGACTACACTGGTTGATCCAACTGCACTGCCCTAGATGAAATGAGGCTACATTATATCACAGACCAAGGACCTTCACTTCGCAATCTCATGTCCTGCCAATTATCACATCAGCATGTATAGTCAACGGGGCTCTCGACTCGAAAATAGACTTATGATCTTGCCATATGGGATCATGAACAGTTACATACATCTTTGATGGAAGCTTGTTTGCTGACGCTAAATCCCCAGCTAGGGCTTCCTCATACAGACACGAAAACGAAAAGGTCTCAGCAACTTAGCGAGGAGATTTCCGAATCCCGAAAGATAGTATCTACTTCAACAATAGCAAGTCCTCATCCAGTTTAATTCGAAAGTGTTCTTATTTTACTATTGTTTACCTTGGCCCTTAAATGCTCAAGTATCAACCCTAGTAGAGTATCAGAAGATAGTTTATCTGAATAATTCCTCCACTCAATGACCAGTTTACGTAGAACAGCAGCACTTCCATCAACATTCTCCGGATGAAGCTTTTCCTGTTACCTAAATTCCAAATAAAAATATAGCATATGGCAATTAGAAAATGCATCACATATACTTTCCGGATGGTTTGAACTGTAACAGGCAAAAGCTGCTGCGATGCTTGTTTTGTTATTTTGGTTCCTGGAGAACCTGCAAGAGCCAGCTCCTTCATAGTAGGTGTGAGGTGCAGTCTCCACGTGGACCGTGTTAAAATAGTAAACAAAAAAAATAAAAGAAAATAAAATAGCATGTAAGAGTTGTGGAGCACGTCGTAAGAGTTGTGGAGCACGTCTCCACGTTGCCACGTCACACATGTAAATGTATTCATGTTTAGTGTTTTAACATCCCCTTAAATATGAATTTTAGCTAGTCCTAACTTAGCTCGTAGTCTTGCAAAATCTTCAAACTTCAAAGGCTTGGTGAGTATATCTACAATTTGATCTTTAGACTTGACATATTTAAGCTCGACCTCTTTCTTGTTGATGCATTCTCTTATGAAATGGAACCTCGTATCAATGTGTTTACTTCTATCATGAAAGATAGGATTTTTGCCCAATGCAATAGCTGAGGTGTTATCCACATAAACTTCAGTAGCTTCATCTTGTGATATATGCATCATCTTCAGCAAATTCCTTAGCCATATAGCATGACAAAAACAAGCAGTAGCAGCTATATACTCTGCTTCACATGTTGAGAGTGTTACAATGGCTTGCTTTTTCGAGCTCCAAGTGAATGCTGCTACGTTCGGCATAATTTTCGAGCGGCGGCATTAAAGCGGGGATCCCATGGGGCGGCATTAAAGAGGGGAAGCCCAAGGGGCTGCATTAATTTGGTGTTAATGGGACGTTTTCCCATTTATGGTGATGGGAGCCCAAGGGCCCTCCCTCTCCCTATAAGTTCAAAAACTTGATAGCAACCGCAAGCGCACGGTTTTTATCGTGTAGTAAAAATATCGTTCCCTCGAGGACTAGTGTCAAGTACCAACTAATCGTACAATCAATAGCTAAATTATTGAAGGTCTCAGATGGTGTCGCAATTCAAAGTAAAAACGTAATGAAACGAAAGTCGTAACGATGAGAGAGAAATCGGGATATCGGGTTTCACCACGTCTTTGAACTTATAAGCGTAATGAAAAGTACTGCTTAGAAAATCTTTTGGAAACCAAGGATGTGTCCTCTTGAGCCGTGCCCCTCTCGGGTGCGCAATTCAACAACTGAGTTAGTCTCCTACTCTCACGGTGGACAACTCCACAATCTACTTAGTTAGTCTCCTACTCTCGCGGGTGGACTACTCAGAGGTAGATCGTGTGAAAACAGGACACCAAGATTCCCCAAGTGGACTCTACGACTCTCGTAATAGAGCACACAAGATTGATCAAGGAGAATGTGTTGATTGTGATTCACCTCTCAGTTGTTACCACAATCAACTAACGCGCGAAAACCGATCCGGCTGAAAATCGATAAACACGAATGAAATATACCAAGATCAAATGACTTCAAAAAAATATATCAAAAAGCCGTTCTTAACATTAACATTTAGAAATCAAAAAGACGGGCTATGCCCTAATCCTGATTGAGGTTTTACGCTAGTACATACATGATTACAACAAGTACAAGTCTCACGATTAAAGCGTAAAGGAAATTGAACAAAGTAGAGATGAGAAAAGAATTCAAACAAAGTCCTTTCGCTCCTCCTTTGAAGTCGCCTTCCCCTCCTTGGAATGAGCTTGCGTTCTTGTCTTGCAACCAAGCCTTTGGGCTCTCACATAATCCTCCTCTCGCCTCCCTGGAGCCCCGGCTGGTTGCTCCGCCCTGAGCCTCTTGGCGCTTCCGGACCCCCCCTTGGATTCGGTAATCTTGAGTCCTTTATATAGAAAACCTGATGCCTCTTCGTATTTCGCATTAAATTCAGGATCAAATTCTAAATTAAACGCTGAATTAAATCCCCATTATGGCATGTCTCTTCACATTCTACATTAAATCTCATCTATTAATTGCATGACTCTTCAAATTCTCAACTTAATTCTCATCCATTATGAGTCTTGATGGTTAATAAATAAACTCAGCATTTATGATTTGTAATGGAAATGCATTAATTGCAGCCTCATTAAATCTCGTAACCTTCAGACGATTAATGCTCATTTAATCCACGACGACCGGTAATAAATTCTGGCGGCTATGGATAAACTCTTGCGCCGGATGCGAGATTTCCGTCGAGAGGCAAACCACGGCCATGCCCGTAATTTTCTTGTCGAGGGCGTCCTTATCCGAAACGTTATCATCGAAGAATATACGATCGCGTCTGCCTATGCTCGTATAGAAACGGGTCCTTCGTATAGCCTGTCAGAGAATTACGGTCGTGATGTAGATTATGGCCTCAGCCGTAATTCTTGAAGTTACTCCCGTTTGCAACCGAACTTTGAGTCGAGATTCCTGATTCACTCAGATATGTAAATGTATGCCCATGTAGCTCCAAAAGTGAGTGAATTGACCTGCATTTAAGCAAACACGACAAGAAGTGAAGCTTCTGAAGAAAGTTAATGAAATAAGCTGGAAAGAGACATAAAAGCATGAAAATAGGTCTCGTTTCACAGATAAATATAGGTCATAAAGACTATATAAATATGAGACATCAAAATCTCCCAGACTTAAATCATTGCTTGTCCTCAAGCATAGAAAGATAAAAGTAGTAGTCAGAAAAGGTGAAATCAGGTCAAGCTTGTAAAATGTTGTGTCCTAGGGAGATATCATTATGAACAAACCTCAGCAAGTTAGGGGATTCAATGAAATCATTTATCTTCAAGAATAAAGGCGTGAAGATCCAAAAACCAAAGTTAGATAAGGCTTACTTCCATGAGTTGCAATAATCTTCTGTGTGGAGTATGCACTATGTTCAAACCTGATTCAACCAAAGATATAAGTTGGAAAAAAAACCAAGGCACTCTTTATTTTTGTGTTATATTCATCCTCTCTTTTTTTCTCTTTTGTTATTTGACTTCAACTCATGTCTTCGGTACCACTGCCAATTTTTCGCAGTGCCAAGTAGAGGAGTCTTATTATTATTTTTTTTGGTCAGAGGAGATAACAACCATCATATAAGTGCTTTGATCAGAACCAACAAGTAATAAAGTGAATCAAATAGATAGAGGTACATACTTCCACAGATAGATCAAAGCATTACTTTGAAAGTAAGAACCTTAAAAAATCAGACATATTACTCCACAGTCTTTTTCCATCAAATAGATAATCATACGAATTGCCTGACTTTGAACTAAGATTTAGACCATAATAATAATATCCCATGGATTCAATATGAAATAAGAAGCTATCATGATTTCCGTTAAAGATTAAAAATAATATCATCAAAAATAACATCACCACTTATCACAGCATATGAAATGTATCATCAAAGCACAAAGCATAAGTATTGTGGTACTGCATATCATGTTTCGAAAATGAACCCAACCCAAAATCTCTCAGACTTAAATTATGCATAGTCCCTATGCATAGCATGTAAAGAACACAAAATTTGGAGAAATGGGATGCAACACTCACAAGATTAGTTAGAGTCATTGTCGGTGTTCATCTCAGCATCAACCTCGTGAGGGTTGTCCACATGTCGTGTGAATTTAGCAAGACTTCCAGAGAGGTTGAAGAAGCTATTGACATTTGTGGACTTGAATAGCGTTACGTATGGGGAAGCTAAAGACAGAGCGTCTTCAAAATAGCACATGATGAAGAGGTGAAATAGCTGAAGAAGCAAGTCGGCGGAAAGGAGCAGTAGGTATGTGCATGTAGATTGTCGGGCTCCGATCTTTCGTCTAAGGGCCATGACAGCAGCAGCAGTTGAAAGTTGATATGAAGGGAAAGCAGCAATAGGAATCGTACCAAAATTTGTTGTAAGTAGATGACGAGCAGATCAGATTTAAGTCTCGGAATAATTGATGAAGCACGTTGATAGTAGCAGTGGCGTAGATCAACAATAGGAGTCTCGTCAGATGATTTCAGTAGGAGATCAGAAAGTCTTGGAATCCATGAAGAGAAGACAATGCCACTTCCTGAGTCGCATGTGGTCGTGATAATATCAGCGGCAGACACTAGGTGGTCGGCGCTCGTGAAGATAACAATAGTTGTCAGAAAAAGTAGTCCCCGTGGTTGAGCAAGCAGAGTTCTAGTTGTTTCCTTCCATCATCAGCGGCAAAGAAATTGTAGAAGAGCTTAGCAGCAGAGGCTGTGATGGAAGGAGAGATAACTTCAAGAAGAAAAATCAATAGCCAACACCCGCAAGTGATACAAGAAGCACCGAACTGCTGGAGGTGGAGAGGAGTCATCGCCTCCATTAATCCAAGGAAACCGGCGAATAAACGTAAAGTGTAGCAGAGGAATTCCAACAACAGAGTAAAGTAATACCAGATTCTAGTGTCCAATCCCGACGGTAGCAGCAGCAGTTGAGTTCCAGCTACAGGCGTGAGGTAGCAATGTTGAGAGATGCTTCAAAAGATGAAGCTGTTAAATATTTCATAGTGGCAGAGGTTGGAATTGAAGGAGAAGTCACCGCCGACAGCAGAATCTTCAGACGGATGGAAGATGCGAGCGAACGACTGTGTCTCATTGATAAAATCAGAAGAAGCCGCCTCGCGTTCTGCTGGTTCTGAGACTATCGGAGGAAAGGGTCGTCTATACAGGAGAGAGCAGCACAGCGAGGAGCGTCTGGAGTAATGTCAAGAACGGAAGCGTCGCCGACAGGTTGAAGACGGAGAGCGGCCAATTTCCGTTGTAGCTTGAAGAAAAGGGGCAGCTTGATTGAAGATCAGCACAGGAATCACCGTTTTCCGTTGAAGCTGGAGATAATGGCGATGACGCTTTGAAATCGGATGCTGCGGTGAACTTTGAAGGTGGCGGCGGCTATTGATTCCGATTGATGAGGTCGGCGCTGATTCCTGTTGCAGATTGAAGAGGGCAGTGGCAGGATTTGAAGAAGTCAGCGCAAGTTTTGATTGGGTCAGCGTGAAGGAGAACGATGTCGAGACTCAATCCGCCTTAAATCCCAAACCAAAGTCAACATGCGAGGTCAACCCCAAATCGAACGCCAGCCACCATAAGTGTCCAATACTACAAGATTGCCACCAACAAATTAATCCATGCTTTACAATCCGCGCACATGCATAATAAAGCACTTGGCTCCCCTATTTTCGTCAGTTAGTTATGGATGTAATGGATATTAAGGCCGTAGCTGTAAACTGAATTTTTTTTTCTGCAAAGTAAATAACACACATTAGAAAAAAATAAAATAACATAAAGATAAAGATAAAATGAAGCACTTGGGTTGCCTCCCAAGAAGCGCTAATTTAAGGTCATCAGCTTGACCAATGCCAAAGTGTTATGGCATTGCTGGAGGATCAGTGGCGTAATAGATGGCATGTAGACGCCTGCCATTTCTCCGTTGTGTAAGTGTGCCCACCAAAGTATGTATCCAGTGTTGCAGGTGGGTCACTATCTGAATAAAAATCATATGCATATTAAAGAAAAAATTAGTACCCTTAATGTCATCAATGATATATCCAATAATTTTTCTAACATTAAAATATGCATCAATAATTATATAGAAAGTAGAATCAGGGCATAGCAGGTCATACCTTGTATTGTTTTGAAGAGATTTAAATTCAAAAGTCAGATTTGCATTCATCTCAGGGTCTATGTCATCAAGTTTTGCAGGATTCACCTTATGTATGTCAATCATCATATTAGAGTCATGTAGTTGGGAGAATGTGTTAGTATCAATTTCGGTCACCTCATCATCATCATCAATTATGTAAATGTATAATGGATCTTTATCAGTTTGAGTGGTGCCAACTTCCTCAACTACTTTGTCCAAGATCTCCATGTTGTAACACAATGTAAATTGCGTGTCATGATTTTCATTTATCAACCTTTGGGGAAAATAAATCGGTGTTTTATATGGTGACGGTGGGATGTACATTGGTTCCTCTTCTTCAATTTCTTCCTCACTTAGTTTTTCTTCAATAGGATTCTCAATTCTATAACTTTTTGATTCATCCTCATCTAACTCGCTATCCCTTACTTGTGGTTCCTCAAATTCGCCCATAGGTTCAGTTGAAGCAAAGTTATGTTGGGCTTCAGGGAGTAACTGGGTTCCTAACATCACAATATGAGTTGCTAAAGTGTCCAACCTTGAGGTATAGGCCTGCATCTCTTCATTATATTTGCTCAGAGAGACTAAAAAGTTTTCAAATATGGTTTCAAGTTTTGGGTGGCTCTCATAGAAGAAGGTTGGAGGGTTCTCCTAGTCTGGCTCATAGGTACAATGATACTGGTCATAGGTAAAAGAGTATTGGACATCCTCAGGCCATGGGTTAAAGTTACTACTTGAGTGCATATTCTCAAAGTATGACTTTAAGCATGGCGGAAGTTCTACTTGGCATTCAAGAAAAGAATATCCTGCACATCCACAAATCTCACAGAAGATATAATTAAACATTGCAGGATGTGTATTTGATGAATCAAGCATTATGTGCATTAACCAAGTGAACTATAATAGAAAGATTCAAATCAATTTCAAGGAATTTCAGATGATAATAACAAAATTTAATAAAATAAAAAAATACTCAAAACTAAAACTACAAAGAAAAAGGAATTTTTTTGTGTGCACGATTTTTTTTTATTTTTTCTAGTCTACCGATCTTCCAATCGTGTCGATATTGACTAACTAGTCCCCGGCAATGGCGCCAAAAACTTGATAGAAAATAATTGAGGCTCAACCCAAGGATTGGTATTTGCAGTCTATTATTACGAAAGGTAAGAGAGCGGAATTTACCCAGGATGATCAGGGTGTGATCAGATGTCAGAACCGCCTCTGTGTGCCTGAGATAGTTAAAGATGAATTAATGGAAGAAGCACACAAGTCCAGATTTACAGTACATCTTGGTGACACGAAGATGTATAGGGATCTACAAAAATTTTACTGGTGGGAAGGAATGAAAAGGGATGTGGCAGAGTATGTCGGACGATGTCTGGTATGCCAACAAGTGAAAATTGAGCATAAGAAACCTTTTGGGCTTTTACAGTGTATTCCTATTCCAGAATGGAAATGGGAACATATTACTATGGACTTCGTGACAGATCATCCAAGGTCACGCTCTAGCCACGACTCGATTTGGGTGATTGTTGACCGCTTGACCAAGTCAGCCCATTTTTTACCTATAAGAAAGAATTACTCTATGGATAAGCTGGCAAGACTATATTGTCAGGAGATTGTACGACTATATGGGGTTCCTGCCAGCATTATTTCTGACAGAGACCCACGGTTCACGTCTAGGTTTTGGGGCAGCTTACAGAAAGCTCTGGGAACTGAGCTACGATTTAGTACTGCGTATCACCCACAGACGGACGGCCAATCGGAGCGAACTATTTAGACACTAGAGGATATGCTCCGAGCTATTACCTTAGACTTTACGGACGGTTGGGAGTTATACTTGCACTTAGTGGAATTCACTTATAACAATAGTTATCATTCGGCGATCCAGATGGCACCTTTCGAGGCTTTGTATGGTAGGAAGTGTAGATCTCCGGTGCTATGGGACGAAGCTGGTGAGAGTCGTGTGTTGGGACCAACTATGATGGAATTGGATGCTGAAAGGGTCCAAATCATTCGGCAGAGATTGCTAACTGCCCAAAGCCGACAGAAGAGTTACGCGGATAAAAGACGACGTCCTCTCGAGTTTGACGTCTGCGATCACGTGTTTCTTCAGACTTCTCCGAAGAAGGGTACAACTAGATTTGGGTATTCTGGTAAATTGGCTCCACGATATGTTGGCCCTTTCGAGATATTGGAGCGTGTCGGCACTGTCGCGTACCGATTAGCGCTTCCCCCATCGTACTCACATATTCACCCAGTGTTCCACGTGTCAATGTTACGAAAGTATATAGCGGACCCTTCACATGTTTTGACGCATGGTGCTATTCATGTCAGACAAGATACCACACATGTGGAGATGCCTGTTGAAATTTTAGATCGTATAGAGCACCGATTGAGAAATAAGGTTATCAGTCTGATCAAAGTCAAGTGGAAGAATCATCCTGAGAGTGAGGCCACTTGGGAGCGTGAGGATGAGTTTATGGAAAAGCACCCGGATATATTTCCAGAGAACATGTACGTTGATGAGTAATCCATGTACGAGTGTCATGTAATCCTGTTTTGTTCACCGTTAATAAATGTGTTTGAATTTGGTGGACCAAATTCTTTTATAGTGGGGAGAATGTTACGTTCGGCATAATTTCCGAGCGGTGGCATTAAAGTGGGGATCCCATGGGGCGGCATTAAAGAGGGGAAGCCCAAGGGGCTACATTAATTTGGTGTTAATGGGACGTTTTCCCATTTATGGTGATGGGAGCCCAAGGGCCCTTCCTCTCCCTATTTAATTCCTCCCCCCAGCCGCTCATCCGTCTCCTCATCACCGAGCAAACGAACAAGCGCCCCTCTCCTCCTTTCTTCGATCAACGCATCGTCCCTCTCCCTCACACGCCTTCGTCTGTGTCCGGCGACTGCTCCGGCGACGGATGCATCGTGCGCGTACGTCTTCCTCGGCTGCGGCTCTGTCCTTCCTTGCGCCGGCGACAGCTTTCCTCTCCCCTTTCGGCGCCGACCTGCTACTCCGACTCAGCCTGCTGCTTCTCTCGCCTTCACGTTCGGTGAGCTTGGGCTTGGTCGCTGGTGCTTTGAACGAGGACTTCCGGCGACGCTGTCACTCAGGCAAGCTTCTGTGTTGCCTGGCGTGGTTTTTCCCTCTATTTTTTGGTGATTTGCGAACTCCGGTTTCCGTGCCGACGCCTTGTTCCGCGTATTCGGGGCTGGTTCTTATGTATTCCGATTCCTCGTGGTGATTTACGTTTGCACGTGGCTGCGAACTCGGTTAGTGCTCGAACCCGACTCCGTATACGTATATACGAGCGCATGCGGTTAACCCGAACACATGTATTAGATAATTAACTGTAAAACAACTTTGGATCTGATCGGATGGTATAACGAACTCGGATTGGCATGATTATTGATAAATATGATTAAAATGGATTAAATGGAACACTGTAGCTTATACGATACTTTAACCTGTTGGGACCTGTTACCTGGTCTCGTGCTTATCGGGTTGGATCTGTATTGTTCATCTGCTGTTGAGGTAGGGATTCTATCTCCGTCCTTTGTTTCGGTGCCAACCACATGTTTAGTTAGCGGCACCTTCCTTATTGTTGATATTACCGTTGAGTACTATCTGATTCCATTCTGCTCTGAGTTATATTCCTATTGACATAACCTGTTGCATGAAACACGGTATGAGTATTTTGTTGTTGCATGTTTATTGGTAGTTGATAGGTGTTATGATGTCATGTTATACATACATTGAGGGCTGGATATCTAGCGATAGATAGTCCAGTATACCTCGGATACTGCCTATGATATTTCTGTCTGAGATGCTGTGTGATCGTCTCCCTGTGTTTGACCGAGAGAGTCCGATGTAATAGGCTTGAGGTTTTGGATGTTTGTCAGCCCAGTGAGGGGTTGATTGGAGTGTAGGATGCTACACTAGCGGGCTGTCGACGGACAGTCATCTCTACCGTTCGGGGAGCCATCGGTAGGGACTACTCTACTTAGAGTTGTGGGTCGTAGACCACTCTATGTTTATAGAGTTGAGAGTCATGGACCAATGTTGTATCAGCTCCCAGTTTTTCTACCTGTGTATGTTGACACGTATAGCGATACGTATTTGAGATTTGATTATACTCTATATGGGTCATGTAGTGTCTTGGTTGTAGTTCTGGTAAAACTTTATATCTGATCATGCACCATACAACTTGTGATATCCCTACTTAGCCTCCGGCTAACCTCCTTTGATTTACCTTCAGGTTCTGGCACGGCTCCTTCTGGAGCGGATTAAATAGATAGTTTGTGACCACCAGTCTGGGTGGGTTTGTGTTGCATCTTATCAGTGTGTCGGATGTTATGTTATATTATGTAGATGTTAGACTTGTTGACTGCTGCGCTGGCCTTATTATCTGTTGGCCTGTCGACCACTGCGTCGGTCGTATTACATGTTGTACTTATTGACTGCTGCGCCGGTCTCGTTATCTATCTAGTCTGTCGACCGCTGCGCCGGTCGCGTTGTTGGTTCTGTTGACCGCTGTGCCGGTCTTGTATCTGTTTGTGGTTTGACTTATGGATATTTGTGGCCGGGTTGGCCTTTATTATAATATATTATTCTGTCCTGTACCTCTTAGGTTCTGTGCTATCTTATCAGGTACAGTTGTTGTTGCATCCCGAGGGCCGGGATTCCCGACGTGGATCCCGGGTGGCGCTCGGGAGTGTAACAAATGCTGTATCTCTAAAGCTGAATAAATATCCAGTGGTGCTCTTTCGATCATCAATGTCTCCTCCCCAATCACTATCACTATAGCCAACAAGTTTGAACTTCGAGGAGGGTGTGTAGAACAAGCCAAAATCTATAGTGCCTTTAATATAACGCAGAATTCGTTTTGCAGCCTTCAAATGAGTCAAGGTTGGTGACTCCATAAAATGACTTAAGAGTCCAACTCCATAAAGTATATCAGGTCTTGTATTGGTTAAGTATCTCAAATTTTCGACAAGCCTTCGGTACATTGTTGGATCTACTTTTTCAGCATCATCAAACCTTGACAACTTTACTGCATGATCTATAGGTGTAGTGGTGGATTGACAGTTTTTCATATTAAACTCTTCTAAGACCTTCGTTGCATAGGTCTTCTGAGACATGAAGATGCCTTTACTAGATTGATTCACTTCAATTCCAAGACAAACTGGATTAAATGGACCATAAATGTCTGCGTGTACTAGTTGAAGTGGTTGTCTTGCCCTTGAAATTGATTCCTTTGGAAAACTATTTCTGAAATGTTTTCCATAAATGCAACCTTCACACATTTGATCTGGACAGTCAATGTGTGGGAGTCCATAAGCCATCTTCTCCTTAGCTAATTGTTTCAGGCTGTTAAAGTTTAGATGTCCCATTCGGTGATGCCACAACCATGAGGGATCTGATGTACAAACCTTCAAACATTTAGGCAGATCAGTCTTCAGTACAAGTGAGAACATTCTATTCTGTGACATTTTTACTTTTGCCATAAGTTTATTTTCTGAGTTTCTAATTGTCATAGAGCCATCCT
Source organism: Costus lasius (assembly GCA_027563935.2). Classification (NCBI taxonomy): domain Eukaryota; kingdom Viridiplantae; phylum Streptophyta; class Magnoliopsida; order Zingiberales; family Costaceae; genus Costus; species Costus lasius. The sequence continues at coordinate 127,776,222 of CM050446.2, forward strand.
TCAAACGAATATCATAATTTTTTTCTAACAATTGTCCTAAACTCAGAATATTTGATTTTAAGGCAGGTACATAGTACACTTGACTGATGAATTGATGTGAGCCATCATTGGAAACAATCAAAATATTTTCAATTCCAGTGACATCTACCTTTCTCCCATCACCAAAAGAAATACTCCTTCTAAAAGATTCATTTAGAGTAACAAACAAATCTTTCTTGCCAGTCATGTGATTGCTAGCAGCTGTATCTAGAAACCATGCCTCTTGTTCCTTCTCTTCATTACAAGTCAGTAAGAAGGCTGATTCTTCTTCTTCGTTCTCAACTTGTGTGCAGAACGAATTTTCTGTCCTTCTATTGGTTTGCCCAGTTCTTCTATTAGTTTGTCTACATTCTGTGGCATAATGTCCATATCTTTGGCAGTTATAGCATTGTACTTGTCCTCTTCTTCCTCCTCTATTGTGCTGATTTTCTCTACCACGTCTTGTATCAAATTGACCATGGCCTCTTGCCTGTCTCAGGTCTGATGTATTAGTGGAGCTTCTATCTAAGTCTCTTGAATTGGTGAAAGTTCTATCTGATCTTCCTCTTCCTCTTCCTTTTCCATAAGATTGTCCACGGTCTCTTGCCTGTCTTTGGCCTCCCCCTCTTTGGAACTGGGGTTTTCTTTCATTGTCTATTATAGACAACCTGGATAAAAGAACCTCCTCTTGTGGTTCTTCGTTTATTCTTTCTTCATGGGCTTGTAGAGAACCCATGAGCTGATCTACTGTCATTTCATCTAAGTCTCTGGCCTCTTCAATGGCCACAACGATATAGTTGAATTTTCTATCAAGAGAATACAATATCTTCTCAACTACACGTGTATCTTCTAACTACACGTGTATATTTACAATAGCCAGAACTCTAGTATAATAATCAGAAACAGACTCTGAAGCTTTCATCTTAAGTGATTCGAATTGCCCTCTTAAGGATTGAAGACGAACCCTTACCACTTGATCTACTCCTCTAAAAGAGTTATGTAGGATTTCCCATGCTTGTTTAGCAGTTTCTACACTAGATACCTTTACAAACATTGTCTCATCTAAGCACATGTGGATGAGAGTTAAAGCTTGCTGATCTCTTTAACATATTACTAAAAATAACTCATCACTAAATCTCAACCCTCACGACGCACATAATATAGAGTTGTGTTTACTATTTTTTTTAACACAACACACACACGACATTAGTCGTGTTTACTATTTTTAATACTCCCCTTTAAACACAACTCTAAACATTTCCTTGTGATATTAGCGACTTCTAACTCAATGCATAGCTTGTAGCTTGTTGGCTAATTACTTCATTGGCTTTTCTCAGCATGATGTCTTTGACAACAACTCCTCTTAACACACCACAACGGCTCTGGGTTGTGCCGACTTCCCCTAGCGCATGACGACTCTTTTCATCAGCGATGCTGGCGACTCTACTTCTAGCACAGCTTCTGTTACAGCGACACTGGGCTGTAACTAGGGGGATATCTCTCAGACAAGATTTTAACTCATCTCTTCTGCTATAGCGACTCTGGGCTGTAAAAGCAAGATTATCTCTCAGGAGAGGACCTCGACTTGGCTCTGATACCATGTTAGAAATTACGCAGCGTAGCAAGCGACAACTTCCATAAACTATAACATAACAAATCACAAGAACAAAAATAGAGGAGACATAATATAATACTAATTTATTAGCTGGAGCCTTGTAAAAACAAAAAATACATAAGCTTATATAGAAAACAAAATAGTTAACATATTACTAAAAATAACTCATCACTAAATCTCAACCCTCACGACGCACATAATATAGAGTTGTGTTTACTATTTTTTTTTAACATAACACACATACACGACATTAGTCGTGTTTACTATTTTTAACAGACCGGACAAGGGAAAATTCAGCCCAGTCTCGCAGCGCCAAGGCGAGGCCTGGCCCAGGAACAGCGCTCATGCGCTCGTCGCCATTAGCACAGGTCCAGGCGGCTTTGTTCGCGTCGATTGCGGCGAGATCCCCGACGCCGACTGCGGCGTCCACTCCGACGAGATCGACGGGTGGACACGCTTTGAAGGAAAGTCCGGCTGGCGGTGGCGCTCGCAATCAGCTGGATTTGGGAACACGGCTGGTGATGCATTGCATTTATATAGTGTTTTTGCCTATGTTTTAGATCATATTTTGGGCTTATTTGCATGATTTTGTGCTACTTTTAGTGTTTTTATCTTTCTTTGCAGAGAATCTTCACTTTTCTTGGTTTTTATGAACATATAGGTAAAATGGCCTAAAAATGATGGATTTTGAGGGTTTTGAAGCCAAAGCATGATTCCCGAGGAGATCACGAGCTCACACGTCCAATTTGGGGCGAAAACGGTGAAGAACGAGACATTTACGGCCTTGGCCGTAATTGTGGATTCGGCCGTAAACACGACGACGAGCGGGAGATGAAAATCGGCTAAGTCTAAAAGTCCACCGAAACTTTCACGGGTGAAGCCGTAATTCCATCACGGGCCGTAAAAGTTTCTGTGACCAAAAGCATTATACACCGAAATAATTACGGCCGAAGCCGTAAACTCATCATCGACCGTAAAAGTTTCTGCCCCTTCGTGTTTCTCACTCGATTCGACTCCAAACTGAACCAAAATTGAACCAAACTCTCCAAAAACCTTCCTAGACCGGTTCTATACTGATTAGACTATAAAAGGAAAGGCTTTTGAAGGGTTTCAAGGGCTTCTGGGCACGAAAACAAAGGGCTGTAGCGGCGGCGGCGGAAACCAGTTTTAGGGCAAAATTCTGGCGAGAGATCACGCAAAGGAGGGGTTTGATCGCTTCATCTTCATCACCAGATCAAGGGGAAGAGTTCTAATTACTATCCTAGTGTCTCTTTGCACGATTTTTGAGAGTTTACATGTTGAATTCATCGATAAACATGCTGTTTGCTTTGAACATGAACGTGTAACCTTAATTTTGGGATTTGGGGAATAGCCCGTTGACGATTTATGGATTGAATTTGTTGTTTAAATCTTTGACATGATTTTTTATAGATTTGATTTGATTAGAATTGTGTTAATCCGTAATTTACCCTGATCAAGTAAGTTTACGTCTTAGAAGTTGCGATAAGGACCGGGAGGTGAATCGCAACGTCAGATCTATTCTTTTCAAACCTGTGAATCCGATCACGGGAGTAATTCGGATTCACTTGAAGGATTACCATGGTTTTTCACAGAACTTAATGGGTCTATTTATGTTAATTGTCACGGGAGTAGGGAATTAATGTAAATAGATACCGGATTACACTCCGGGAGGAGGTAGTCTGTACCTTAGGAAAAATCTCTTTCAAAACTATAAATTTTCTGATTAAAGATTTATTTTTTTTACTAAATTCATAATCGTCAGCGTGGTGAAACCCTGAGTCCTGATTTTATCCAAATTGATTTTTACCCGAACGCTCGCTTTTGCTTCTTTTCGTACTTTGAAGTGTCCAACCAAAACAAAAACCACAGATTTGATTCGTCTAGACATAGATCGACCGTGTAATCAGTACTTAACCGCCTGATCTTTGTGGGATCAATAACTTTTTATTACTTCGATAAATCCGTGCACTTGCGGATGCTATCAAGTTTTTGGCGCCGTTGCCGGGGATCAGGCTAGTCAATATTGATTTAATCGTGAGATTTATAGACTAGACATTTTATTTATTTATTTATTTATTTTTATTTTTATTCTTTATATTTTTTATTTTTTATTTTTTTATTTTTGTTTTCATTTTTGTTTTGTTTATTTTTTGCATTTTTTTATGTTTCTGAATTTTATATATGTTTCTGAATTTTATAAAAAAAAGGTGTTTAATCAATGTCAATGGTCAGGTCAGACATATGTGCCACCGGCAATGCAAACAAGAGAATATGGCACAGTTGCATTTCAATCACCTGCAGCAAGGGTAAATTCTTTTTCTCAACACATTGAATATATGAGAATGAAATCTTATGTCACTTGTGATATTTATGGAAGTTTTTATCATTATCCTACTGAGTGTCAATTTGGAATTCCTGCCAGACGCCAGTTCTAATTTTTCATGGTACCAAGATGATGAGTATAATTCTAGATGGAAAAATCAGCAAACTTCTTTTTATGAGGATTTCGCAAATAATAATTCAGAACCACACTTTGAGGAATCTGAAGAATCCATGCTTGAGAAAATTATAATAAATCAAAGTAAGAAACTTGAAGATTTTAGTGGGATGATTGCTCAGCTTACTTCTCAAGTAGAATCTATATGTGCTAATACTAAAATGCTAGAAACCCAAATAGCACAGCAAAATTGTATACTTGAGTTTGATTTGGAAAGTGAGGATAATCATAGTATGATTGATGGCACTGATAAAAATGACATAGAAGATGGAATCCCGGATAAATATAAGAATTTTGTAGAGTTGGATCAATCATTAGTCATGACTCCTGATTGTGATTTATCTTCTGCAAATTTTGATGATTCTGCAAAATTTGAGGATTCTGCAAATTTTGATGATTTTAAAAATTTTGATGATTGTGATTTACCTCCTGCAAATTTTGATGATTTTGATGATTTTGATTTACCTTCCTCAACATTTTACCAGCCATCTAGTCCCCTCTCACATAATGAAATGTCCTACATCATAAATATTTGGGACTTATTTGAAAAGAAATTTGAACTTTTGGATTCTTGTGAGAAGAAGAATGATGAATTTAATGATCATCAAGTAAGAAATAGTGAAATAGATGGGGAGGAATTTGATTGTGTTAGGATGAAATGCCTCATTGAAAAGAAAGAAATTGAGGAAAATTATGAGGAAGAGGATCCTGAGCATATTACACCACCACCACCATATGAACCATCAATCCCTTTTCTCTAGGAAAAATCATTAGGGATTTGCATTATAGATGATGAAGAGGATAATGATGATAAAGTAGATGAACTATTGTTTGACTCAAATGCTACCACAGGTACTGAAGAGATGATAACACATGAGATTCTTGATTACATTGGCATTGAGGTAACTAAAAAACCAAAAATAAAATTTGAAAGCTTCTTGATCAATCCAGGGTATGAATTTTTTGATTTTAATTCTAATCTTCTTCCAGTTACTAATGAAAATCTTAAGGAAGAATGCATGATTTTACTCTTGGATAAATATAGGAAAATTATTGATTATTCTTTGCATGATTTTAATTCTTATTTTTCTATGCATGTACTGGTCACTGCAACATGGATCCACCTACTTAACTGGATATATTTGGTTGACATACTCTTGAGACGAAGAAAAAGTAGAAGATTATATGCTCTCTACTATGGCATAAATTCACCAACTCCACCATGACAAGAAGCTATGGTCAAGCTAATGACCTTAAACAAGCGCTTTTGAGAGGTAGCCCGAAGTTTTTGAATTTTATTAATTTTTGCATTCTTAGTTTTTGATTTTCTTTAAATTTTAATAAATTTTTGCAGCATGTATTGATGAACTTTTATCTTTTAATAAGTTGTTTTATGTGCAGGAATTTTTGAAAAAAATTTTATATGAAGAAAAGGTATCCGACGAGACGTTCACAGGCGTGGCCGTGAGTCACTCACGGCCGTAAATTTAACTTTTGCAGATGGATTTACGACATAGAAACTTTTACGGCCGCAACCGTGAATGGCTTACGAACCATGAAAACCCGATTTCTCGTTGATTCTTTCCACCTCAGGCGATAGATCTCTGTTCCTGACCTTCCTTCATCACCGGCGGCCCTTTCTGTTGATTCTCTGACGAGATTTCGGCCGGATTTTTTCAGAAATCGCCGAATGATCTCAGGAACACGACTTCGCCACCAGCGCTAAATTCAAGCCCGATTTCTTTATGATTTTTGACAAATCCTTGCTATGCTTTAGTCATTTTACTTCTCTATCAGATTGTCAAGCTTTTGTTTCAATTTTGAAACTGATTTTCATTGATTTACAGGGATTTCTTCTGACTCTTGGACGAGTTTCTTCCTGCTGCTACTGTTCACTCGAGTTTTTGAGTGAAAATTTTGTAAATTGGTGTATTCTACAAAATTGTGGCTCCGAAAAGAATGATGAGAATTGGACCATATGGAGCCGTTAGAAGATAATTGGAAAATACGGATCTGAGCTACTGCACCAAGATCGATTAATATTCTTTGTGAGTATGGTTAATGTGATTTTGATAGTGAAACATGATGGTGTTTGATGTTTGAAACTTATTTACCATGATTAATGTGATTATCTTTAATGTGATATAGTTTCTAAATCTTTCTAGTTCATGTTTCCATATTTTGATAGGATTGCATAGGGAATCATTATATATTTTAAAGGGAATTCTTGCAAAAAAAAAAAATTTCTGAAATCTATCATTTATTGATTTTAATGCTTATGTATATGCAACAATTTAAGTCTAGGGTGTCCTTCATGACAGTGTTTATTCTTCAAAACTTTATAAATATGTATTTTGAATTTTTATGATTGTTAAGGAATAATCAAATTTATTTTACCCTTGATTTTGAACTTAGGAAACATTTTGAATGATTAATGTGATGACTTAGGGAATTTTTGAGATTTCATGTGGACTTAAATTGTTGAGTAAATTCAATTCTGGTATTGATAAAATACATTTGTGAATTGTTATATGTTCATGCGACACGTGCATATATCTTTATACTTGAAATTTAATTTATCTATTTTTGCTTGATGGAAATTTTTATGAATAGAAAATTGGTGATATATCTTTAAACTGAGATTTGCTCCAACTCCTCTAGTTGAGTGATCTGAAGTCATGAGTTATATTATACCACGATGTAGTATACTTTAAATCTGTTGCGATCAAGTATCAACAACGATTTAAGTACCATGCCACTGACCGGCTTTCTCCAGAAAAAGAAAAAAAAAAGGGAAAAGACTCCTCTACTTGGCACTGTTAAATTTGACAGTGGTATTTAAGACATGAGTTGAAGTCTAATAAAAAAAAAAAGAGAGGATGAAAATGAAGAAAAAGAGAAAGCTGTAGGTTAAGTGGATAACTCCGCTGACTTTAAGATTGAGACTATGAGTTACATTATACTACTTTGTGATATACTTTAAACAATGTTATGACACATAACAGTTTAAAGACCAAATTGCTTTAAAAATCTCTTATCTTTAACATCACCAAGATTCTTGAAATAAATTTTTATCTGTTAAGTGAAATGGATTTATTAAATTGAAAGTATCTGATATTTAGTGTGTGAAGAATGAATATTATGACATGAATTATGAATTTTATCTTTCATGGATTGTAACCTCTTGGGAGTTTATTTCTATTATGACTTTTCTTGAATTAATTGAGTTAGAAAGATTGATTGCTTAAATTGTGAACTGAGGATATTATTAGGGGCAAAAACAATTGAAAAACCCTTATCTTTACATTCTTTATACATATCAAGGTATTGCTTGAGGACAAGCAAAATTATAAGTCTAGGGTATTTTGATGCATTCCATTTATATAGTGTTTTTACCTATGTTTTAGATCATATTTTGGGCTTATTTGCATGGTTTTATGCTACTTTTAGTGTTTTTATCTTACTTTGCACAGAATCTTCACTTTTCTTGTTTTTTGTGAAAATGTAAGTAAAATGGCCTAAAAATGATGGATTTTGAGGGTTTTGAAGCCAAAGCATGATTCCCGAGGAGATCACGAGCTCACATGTCCAATTTGGGGCGAAAACGGTGAAAAACGAGACATTTATGGCCTTGGCCGTAATTGTGGATTCGGCCGTAAACACGACGACGAGCGGGAGATGAAAATCGGCTAAGTCTAAAAGTCCACCGAAACTTTCACAGGTGAAGTCGTAATTCCATCACGGGCCGTAAAAGTTTCTATGACCAAAAGCATTATACACCGAAATAATTACGGCCGAAGCCGTAAACTCATCACCGACCGTAAAAGTTTCCGCGCCTTCGTGTTTCTCACTCGATTCGACTCCAAACTGAACCAAAATTGAACCAAACTCTCCAAAAACCTTCCTAGACCGGTTCTATACTGATTAGACTATAAAAGGAAAGGTTTTTGAAGGGTTTCAAGGGCTTCTGGGCACGAAAACAAAGGGCTGTAGCGGCGGCGGCGGAAATCAGTTTTAGGGCAAAATTCCAGCGAGAGATCACGCAAAGGAGGGGTTTGATCGCTTCATCTTCATCACCAGATCAAGGGGAAGAGTTCTAATTACTATCCTAGTGTCTCTTTGCATGATTTTTGAGAGTTTACATGTTGAATTCATCGATAAACATGCTGTTTGCTTTGAACATGAACGTGTAACCTTAATTTTGGGATTTGGGGAATAGCCCGTTGATGATTTATGGATTGAATTTGTTGTTTAAATCTTTGACATGATTTTTTATAGATTTGATTTGATTAGAATTGTGTTAATCCGTAATTTACCCTGATCAAGTAAGTTTACGTCTTAGACGTTGTGAGAAGGACCGGGAGGTGAATCGCAACGTCAGATCTATTCTTTTCAAACCTGTGAATCCGATCACGGGAGTAGTTCGGATTCACTTGAAGGATTACCATGGTTTTTCACAGAACTTAATGGGTCTATTTATGTTAATTGTCACGGGAGTAGGGAATTAATGTAAATAGATACCAGATTACACTCCGGGAGGAGGTAGTCTGTACCTTAGGAAAAATCCCTTTCAAAACTATAATTTTTTTGATTAAAGATTTATTTATTTTTATTAAATTCATAATCGTCAGCGTGGTGAAACCCTGAGTCCTGATTTTATCCAAATTGATTTTTACTCGAACGCTCGTTTTTGCTTCTTTTCGTACTTTGAAGTGTCCAACCAAAACAAAAACCACATATTTGATTCGTCTAGATATAGATCGACCGTGTAATCAGTACTTGACTGCCTGATCTTCGTGGGATCGATAACTTTTTATTACTTAGAGAAATCCGTGCACTTGCGGATGCTATCAGCTGGCGGACGGGCGGCTTTCCAACTTCGGCATCGTCTCCTCGCGCTTAAAGACGGACGCGAGCGGACGAGGAGGGCAGGATCAGACGGACGAAGAGCAGAGAGGAGAGCTTGGTTAGAACTTCCTCCTTCCGGCGAGTGTGGACACAGTCGAGAGGTGCGACTGTAAGACAACGACGAACATGGCCGTTGACGTGAGCGTGAGAGGAAAGATCTGAGAGGTAGATCTGTGTAGGGTTTTATGTAACTGGTTCGGAGGATTGAATCAGATAAATTTTCCCTATTCCCTTGCCTTCTCCGACGACGGTGTGCTTCTCTAACCTTTCCGGCGTGTCTCTGAGATTTCCGGCTATATCTCCTTGGTTCCATCATCTCCGGCGGCTTTCGGTGAAGCATCGACGAAGGCTGAGGCACAGACACGAGGTCTAAGCCTGCCGCACATCTCTCAGCCCATCCACCTCCTCCGGCAACGGCGGTCGAGTTGCGCGCCTTGCTGAAGGTTGAAGACGAACGCCTCGTTCGGCGTTCGAAACGAGGCTGGTCAACTCCCGGTCAAAATCAACGAATTTGAAGCGCGGTGGAACGAAATCGAATTCGATTTCGATTTCGATTTCGATTTCGGCAAAACGGCAATCGGATTTTGATTTTGAATTCGGCGCACAGTGCAAGGCAATTTTGCCTACGTGGACTGGCTAAACTGGGTGGGCGTGACAATAGGATATATGACCTCGAATCTCTCGTTGCCTGTATTAGGAATAGTTGACATGCCAGAATGAAAATTGGCACGAGGTGTCAACTTGAAAGAGGTGGTTCACTATTTCTATCCACTCTAGTATTTCAAAAGAACTACCCAAAATGAGGAGTCAAACTTTTCTTTTTTCTTTTTTTTTTCAAATCTTGTCTCTTTCATACTTTTAAGAACATGCCCTACTCAAAATTCTAGCTTTCTTATTCATGGATCAGGATAACTTTTCTGTCTTATTTTAAGAAGTCAATAATTATGCTTTACCCCTTATTTACCTAGAGGGAAGGGATAGATCTATCAATTCGGATCAGCGGGTCATAAACGGATCGTGTCAACTGTGACCCCTGACCGGATTAAACTAACCCGAACACGACCCGTTTAATTAATTGGGTCAAACTGTTTAACACGAATACGACCCGAATATAATCGGGTCAACCCGACACGACCCGAATAACCCGTTTATCATTTATATTTTAAACATAAATACTAAATTAATAAAATTTATATTAAAATTAATAAAATTTTGGGCTTATGTGTTGGCCAAAATCTAGGTTAAAAGATAAGTAGAAGATACTTGGGCATATGGGCTAGTAATGAGTGTTAGGTAAGCTTATATTTAAATATTTTATATATAAATATATAATATAATCGAGTTAAGCGAGTCAAACCGTTTACAACCCGACACGACCCGATCATTTTCGGGTCATAAACGGGTTGACCTGTTTATGACCCGAACACGATTATGACTGACTTGACCCCGCCAAATTTCGTGTCGAGTTGAGTCGGGTCAGCAGGTCAGGTCAGGTTTTACCAAGTCTAGGAAGGGAAGAGGAAAAGAATAGATTTTGGCTCTTTTCCTCGTTTACTAGGGTAGATGGAAACGTGAGGAGGGAAACTCGGAAGGAAAATAGCAGCGTTTTCCTTTGTTTCGCAATCTGCCCATTTTGGACCAGATGGATTGCTATAGTAAATCATTCCTTCGACGCTGCTTGCTTGCACATCATCATTGCCGCCTCTCCCGCTTGTCGTTGCCGTCACTGCCTCACCCACTCACTCATCGTTGTCGCTTGTCGCTCGCCGCTGCCTTGCCCGCCTGCTAGCCGCTTCCTCGATGCTCTCTCGCCGCTGCTCAATGTTCGCCTGCTTGCCAGTTCGCAGATGTTGCCACCTAGCTCACTCGCTCAAGGCCGAGAGCTTTTTTCCCTTCCCAGCTGAAGTCACGTGACCCACAATCCCTTCCTCTCTCAAATTATTTTCCTTTTTTATTTCTTTTTCTCTATATTTCTATCTCTCTAAGTAAACAGCATTAATCTTTTTAACTATTTTGGTATCTTGTCAAATCATCTAAGAACCAAATACTTATTTTTCTCATACCTTATCCTATGATTCTAGTGATCTAGCCCTCCTACCACACGGAGCTTTTTGGATCACTATAAGTGATAACTATTATTATATCGGACTGTCTCAAATTTAGGATAAGAGGTTGTATTGAAATGCAATTATATTCCGCAAACTATCTAGCGTGATATGCTTTTATTTCCAAACAAGAATAAGAACATTTTATAGTTGACCTACATATCTCATATATTTAGCTTTCAAACGATGGGATATCAAACATTGTGAAATAAAATTACCAATATCCCTTTTCATTCCCTCCCACCAATGGAACTTCTTAAAATTCTTGTACATTCTAGAACAATCTAGATGCTTAGTAAACATAGATATATATACTTTAATAACATTTCTTTTATGTGTATTTCTTGATATACATAATTTGCCTCAATACCTTTAGATATTTTTTGAGCTCTTGATTTATTAATTATTTTAAATTAATTAATTTAAAAGTATTATATATTATATTAATCAATATATCTTAATATAAAAAATTATATGTATATATATACTACTATTTTTTAAATTAATTATTAATTTTTATAAGATTAATAATTAATAATTAATTTTAATTTATTAACTATTTTAAATTAATTAAATTAAAATTATTATATATTATATTAATCAATATATCTTTATATATATATATATATATATATATATATATATATATATATATATATATTATATATACTACTACTACTACTATAGTACTTCTACCACTATAAGAGTATATAGCGGCGAAAACATGTAATTCATGTGCTAGATTTCTACTATTTCACAGTGCAGTTGATATGTCAAACGCTTGCACAGTATTAGCTTAGGCTGGCCCTCTAGCAATGTTGCCCCAATTGGGGCCTAAATTATTTAACTTCAATTGTTTCTAGGGATTTGGCCAGAATCTAGGAGCTTTGACGACCACGGGTATGGCTCGATCCCATCTCATTGGAAGGGAACATGCAAACAAGACGGATTCATTTTCCACCACTGCAATCTAAAGATCATTGGCGCGAGATGGTACGATAAAGATGCTGACCCTTCGGACCTCGCTGCTGACTTCCGTTCCCCCCGTGATTACAACGACCATGGTACGCACACGGCCTCCATCGCCACAGGCACACATGTGATCAATGCTAGCTTGCGGGGCCTAGGCACCGGTGCGACACAGGGCGGCGCCCCTCATGCCCGAATCGCGGTGTACAAGGCGTGCTAGGGCTTGAATGGGATGTGTGGAACAGCAGGGATGTGTGGAACAGCATCCCTGCTCATGGCATTAGATGACGCCGTGCACAATGGTGTTGACATATTATCGCTTTCGTTGGGTGGGGATCCGAATTTTGCCACGATACACGCGGTGGTGAAAAGGATAACAATAGTCTTTGCAGCGGGCAACGATGGGTCAATTCGTCAAACACTTAGCAATGACCTCCCATGGGTGATCATAGTTGTGGCCAGTAGTATTGATCGATCTTTTCCCACCGTCATTACCCTTGGGAGGAATCAAACTATACTAGTATGAATTGATATATCTATCTTTTTAATAATCTTCATGAAACTATGAAATTAAAATTATATTATTGCAGGTCAATCCTTGTGCTATGCAGCTATAGACGAAGGATTCAATGAGCTACTCTTACCTCCAAAGTACATGTATGATTATACAAGGCATTTTTCTTGGAACTTATTTATTGATGCATTTTGTTCATCGATACACGACAGTTGCTCTAGGGATACTATAAGTTCCACCAACGTGTCCGGAAAGGTAGTACTTTGTGACTATTCACTGTGCTCTCTCGAGGCCACTATTGTAGCTGAACACTTGAAGAAAGCAAAAGCAAGGGGACTAATCCATGTTGTTTTGCCATTGGGTGTGTACCCCACTTGTAATGATTTCATGTGTGTTCTCGTGGATCAAGATGCAGCCCAGCAAATATACGAATATGTGGACACCTTAAGGTTCATTGTCTGAGACTTGAATTTCCACAAACATCTTATGTATACTTTTTTTAAATTTCTTTTATACCTAATACTGGTTGAGATTTGCAGGATGATATCCCCCATTGTGAATGTCAGCCCCGCCTACACTATCGTCGGAAGTGGAGTGGCGGCTCCAAGAGTGGCTTTTTTTCTCCACAAGAGGACCAAGTTTGTTGTATCCAGATCTAATCAAGGTACCAATATGTATTTCCTTTTGTTTTTGATCTCATTTGAATTTTAAAAATTAGGATCATTTGAATTTTAAAATTTAGGAAAATATTTTTTTTACTTATTAATTAATATGCAACACTAACTGATGTAAGTAATTACTAATTGATGATGATTATACATGGCAGCCTAATATCACAGGAGTCACAATCTTAGGTGCAGTAAGATATTTTTATGAGTTTTATTCTGGAACTTCCATGACTTGTCCTCATGTATCAGGAATAGTAGCTCTTCTCAAAGGAGCACATCCTGATTGGTCTCCTTTTGCAATTAGATCTGCACTCATAACCACAGGTGACCAAATCTATCTATAATTTTTTTAATTTTTTTATTTTTATGAATCAAATTAAAATATCACTTATTACTTTTTATTGGTAAAGCTTATAAAGCAATGCATACGACTTCCCCATTCAATCCGATGGAATCCCTCGTAAACTCACTTACCCTTTTGACTTTGGTGGTGGCCACGTCGACCACAACCGAGCAATGGATTAGGACTCATACTGCAAATTCTTCAAATGCACCAACAGTGTGGATTTTAATTGTTCCTTGGCAGGACCACGTCTCTATAACTTCAACCTACCCTCCGTTGCCATCTCCGACCTTAAGACGTTAGTGATAGTGCAGAGAACCGTCACCAACGTGGGTGACGCCAGCTCCACCTACAGGGCAACGGTGGTATCACCACCGGGTGTTAATATGACGGTGGAACCGGTGGTGCTGGACTGGAGTTCAACGCCTCTAAAAGGATGCTTACTTTTGCATTGACCTTCATAGCACTAAAGGTGGCACAAGGAGATTTTACTTTTGGAAGCTTGACATGGGTTGCTAGTGGGAAGCACTCAGTGAGAATTCCCATTGCTACTCGTGTGATCGTTCAAGATCAATACCCTGATGTCTAGTAAAACTTGTACACCACATATATATATAATATCATGAACCACTTGTGCTGTATCGTGACATCAAGTTTCTAGCCTAAGAGCAAATCCACAAGTTTGCTTCAGGAATAAGGGGATTGTTAATACAAGATTGCTCAATATTGTATCGCGCTAGATTATATATTTGTCTTTTCTCAATACTATATTTACGATTATCTATGTGACATTAAAATTACTTTCCTTCCAACCAAACTAACACTGTGTTTTAGTGGAGAGTGATCAGGAGAGAAAGAAAAAAAAAGGATTTTTTCCTTGCTTTCCTTTATTTCGTTTGAGGGCATGGAGGGAAGGGAAAAAAAATAATTTTCTTTTCTTTTAAAACTTTCTCTCCGAATTAGGAGAAAATAATGTTTCCTTACTCGCACTTGCCCGATCTTGTTCTATTATATATTATATAATATAATATTATAATATATAATATAATATATTATAACATATAATATAATATAATAATTATATTATATTTTATTATTAATATAATTATAATATTAAATGAAAGTAAATAAATAATGTGCTAGATAATAAAAATGAAATTTAATAGAAAATTTTAATATTTTATTTAATTAGTACACTATATTATTTATATAATTATTAATTAATTATTTATTAAGCATAATATATATAGTTTTATAAATAAGTCTGTCTTGTTTGTTTTTCTCCAACAAAATATAGGACCTATAAAAAAAAATTATTTTTTCCTTCTTATTTATTTGGAATAGGATAGCTAATTAGCAACAGTATAAAAGCTAGAGCATAGCAGGTGTCATGCCCCGGTCGGATCAGCCCTGAACCGGTCCTTATCCGTTGTCTCAGGGTTATCCGGCGGAACATCAGAGCGCGAACTACTTAGGGTTTCCGACCCAAAATTGAAAACCCTAACTTCCCCGTACAAATTTTATCCCCAAATTACAATCTCTCGGAAGAACCCTAACCCTAATTAAAGTTACCTCCAAAGTCAAAATCGTTGCTGGTAAACCTAATTTTGATTAAAGTCAAAATTAACGTCGCCGCACCGCTCACCGCTTCGCCGTTTTGTTTCCTGACGTCACCCGTTGCCTGGCTGATGTCAATCTCCGAATTTCGCCGCGCGCTTAAATTTTCCGATGTGCTGACGACCGCTTGCGTCAGCCGCTCGAATTCGAAATCCGAATTCGATTTCTTCCCCGTTGACCACTCCGATTGTTGACAGTGCTAGCGCCTCGTTTCGAACGCCCGTGCTTTCGAAACCAACGCTCGCGTCCTCGTTTCGTCGCCCTCGTCGCCGGAGAAGGAAGCTGCACTGGCAGGGAAAGACGTCGCCTGCGTCTCAGCTTCGCCGCCGACCCCTGAGACGTCGTCGATGTCGGGGACGACGAGAAATAGCGCCAGAAAGCCCGATAACAGGAAGGAGAAGAGGTGGAGAAGAGTCTCATTTTATTCCCTGGAAAAACTTACAGAATCCTCTCCCAAATATTGCCAACGACCCCCTGGTCTCGACGCCCCTCTTCCCTCGCTCGCCATTGACCCCTGGTCGATGGTTACAAGTTCTCTATTCCCTCAAGCCTCGCTCATTGGTGCTGTTGGAAGCATGCTGGTGGCGCTTGATCTCTCCCTTCCTTTCTTTCGATGCTGCTCCCGTTGCAGCTTTAAATGGCAGAGAAGTTGCCGCCTTCAGCTTCCGCTTCTCTCGCCAAAGACCGCGTCTTCATCCCTATTTTGGGCGTCCGCCGCCCAAAGATATCGTCTCCTCCCCGCGTCCGAGACCTGTGCCACAAGCTCCGTCGCAGCTCCGCTCCTGATCTTCGTCATCCGCGTCTGGCGGAGAAACTGCGGACAAGGACGAAGACGCCGCTCTGTGTCTCGCGTTCCGCATTTTCTCTAATTCAGAGTCAACATCCGACGTTGACCGGGTTTTGGGCTACTGCCGAGCTTTGGTTTGGCAATTGCAACGTGCGTTTGGGCCTCGATTTGGGCTTGGGTCAGACCGGCCTGAATCAGGCCTGACAGTAGGTGCATAGCAGGCAAGCACGCTCTTTTCAAAAAGCAAAACGAAAAAAAGTTAATTGTATTTTTCCTCTTTCCTCCTTTCCCTCCGTATTGAATAGACAAAGCAAACGAGAGGCTCAACCAAATTCATCCTAAAATACTTCAAAAAGCAAAACGAGAAAAAGTTAATTGTATTTTTCCTCTTTTCTTTCCCTCCGTATTGAATAGACAAAGCAAACGAGAGGCTCAGCCAAATTCACCCTAAAATACTTCAACAAAGTTGGGTAAATGGGACAAGAGCAGTTGAGAAAGAAGAATCATCACGAAACGGATATGCACGCAACAAATAAACGTTGAGACAATTTTGACTTAGGTTAAGGTCTTTGATTTCGATTGATCCTGCTAGACCACACGTGGCCCACTTACAATTGATTCAATGGATTAGTCGGCTTCAGAATTATTAACATCAGTCAACAGGTCTAGAATGCAAAAAACACTTAGGTCAAGAATTTTTTTAGGTAGAAACTTTTTTACAAAATTTTATGAAAAATTTAGAGAAAAACTCTAATTCTTAAATTTTTACTGTATGTTAGCAAGTCGTTATGGTACTATTTGTTTTGATCCAAAGTTTATATCGTATTATGTCTGTTTAGCTCTGCTGATAATAGCTTTATAATTATGCTAAATTATGCTGTTCTGCATTGTTAAGATTTATAATATGTTCGGTATAGCTTTTTAACTAATGTCAAAATTTAAATTAATAAATAAATATATTATTATAAATTATTTAAAATAATAATATATTTTTTATTTTTTAGTATTAAAATTTTGAATTATTTAAAATAATAATACTTAAAATTTTAAACGAAATAACGTATTATTTTTTTAAAGAAGTAGAAACTGCAAAAGCATCAAATTGTAGTTTTCTCAACTTCTATTTTTTATTATTTTTTCTATTTTTACTTTTTATTACCAAATAGTTTTTTACCTATTTTCTACTTAAAAGCTACTTAAAAGCGGGCCAAATAGGCCCTAAACCCATAGTATTAACGTACAATTTCACATGGTTAATTATTTTAAATCAATAAAACTTTCATTCATGATATTATGCTTATATTTTGCGAGATTTCAATAGCTGCATTCTTTATGAGCTATGGGCTAAGCAAAGTGCATGGAGGCATGAGAAGTGCCCAAGTTCACACTGTGCCATCCGGTTGGCACGCTCATTGTTTGAGATGGTGAATTTTGAGTGACTGGCTAGCAGTTATTCTGAAGGCACAATCAACTATCTATCGTTGGGACAGGGACAAGCATACTATCATGTGAAATAACAATACTTGAACTATCACTACTATCTACCTTTACATTAGCTTTTTTTTCTCAAAATAAAAAAAATATATAAATCTTATCGCTTATAATACTTGAAGAAATTAACGATACTTCTTTATCTTTTGAGTTGTTCTACTGAATCTATCGCACAAGATCTTTGGTCTTCACTTTGATTAAAAAAAATTGGATCACTTCTTATGAATTCATTGAGAATGACTAGATCTAATCAATGGCCTATTAAAAGTAGAAGGCACTTTGGTGGAATCCTCACGAACAGAAAAAGACTACAGTCAATTTGATAATAATCGAGTGTACTCTCTATTTTAAGAATTAATTCAAGGATTTTGATCATTAGACAATGGTTTATCTTTGATTGAGGTCAATGGTCAAAGCAGAATTGTGAGGCAAAGTGGTGGTCCAAAAATGAAGGTTCTTAAACTTAAAACAAAATAAAAGAAATAAATTTTTAGGGCTAAAATAAAGCTTAAATAGAGGGAGGAGGCATGTCCGGCCTGCAAGCGCTGCAAATTGCAATGGGTTCCCAAAACATTCTGCACTCCCTATTTCCGCTCCTCTTCTTCCTCTCCTGCTCACTGCAGGCCGGCAATGGAGGTAAACCAGCAAGCAAGGTCAGTGCATGCCCACTCTAGCTACTTTCTCAAACACTTTGCATATGAATTTACCCTTCTCTGCACACATTAATTAAGTACTCACAGTATTTTATTTTATTTTATTGTTTTTTCGAATCAAACCATTCTAATTGGTTCCAGAAAAACCAAAAATTGGTCACGAATCGATTGAACCAGTTAACCAATTTTTCAGTACAATTAATCATCAATTTTCAGTTAACTGTATTTTTTAAATATAAAAAAATATTTAAAATTATAAATTAATTTAAGATAAATTAATATAAATATTTTTAGTCAACTGTCGATTTTCAGTGGTTAATCAGTTCGGTCGATTATATAAATATAATATATATATATATATATATATATTATACCGGTTCGGTCTGTTAACCTGCGGCTTGACTAAGTCTTGAATCGTACTTAAATTGGAAACTGGTTAATGGGTAGAAAAATCAACCGCTTAA
The DNA here is from genome assembly GCA_027563935.2 of Costus lasius. Taxonomy (NCBI): domain Eukaryota; kingdom Viridiplantae; phylum Streptophyta; class Magnoliopsida; order Zingiberales; family Costaceae; genus Costus; species Costus lasius. The sequence continues at coordinate 127,794,892 of CM050446.2, forward strand.
GGAACGCCTAGTTCAATTAACCGGAAAACCATTTGAGTTCAGTTCGATTAACCGAAAAACTAGTTCAGTTCGGTACGATTAACCATGGTTCAACAGTTCTAATAATTTTTCTGCACACCCCTATGTATAATAAACTTGCCTCTTGCCTTTTTAACGATAAATTTTTTTTTAGAAAATCTGTCTTTCTTAAAAATTTTAAGGAGCTTGCTGCCCGGCACTGTTGGGTCGGTGTTTGTTTTAATCCAAGAGCTAACATGTGTTATACAAGTAATCCGGTGTGATTTCCTAAAATTTTTAGGGACTCTGACTCCCTATAAATTGCACTCATATTATTGTCTTCTTCTACTTAAATGTTAGAATTAGCTGGAGTTGTGAGCGTAGAGGATAATCACATGATTCATAATATTAGAATTTACTAAATATAGACTAGGATGATTTTCTCTATGTAGGCACGTAGCCTACAATTCCCTCTTATGTTAACATGGTATCAGAGGCTACTATCGGCTAGGGTTTAGTCTCTTCTTTCCCTGCAGAAATCAGCAGCTTCTCATTCAAAAGTTGTGGATCTACCGAACCAAACTCCATGTCGTCTACACTAGTGTCTTCAATCAGGTTCGTTCAGCACATCACAAAGAGTTGGTGTCACGCCCCGGGAAGCCGGCTATTTCTAGCTCAGGGTTCCCCAGGGAGTAACAATATTGATAGGAACCAGAGAACTATAATAATCACATATCCTTTATTTAATAAACAATCTAAATTTAACATCTACAGTCTTGTAACACAATCTCTAAACATACTATCCAAGATGTACATAAATCAACTAAAATAAAAATACAAAAGACAACTATCTCAACTCGGCTGTTATCTGCTATCTATTATATCCCTCCCATAAGCAAACTCTGTATCTGGAAGAGAAACAAAGGGAGTTAGCAGAATTGCTAAGTAGGAATCAACAAACATGGTGAGGGAATCAAATAACAGGATAATACAATAACTGAAACAACGATATACAAATAATATAAGAATGTCGTGCAAATTATCAAGTTGGCCAACATATCTCACTTAAGAGCCGCACTCATTTTCAGAGTGTTTCCACTGTTGCTCATGCAATGGAACGACTGTCCTAAACAGCCCGGAGTGTTGCGTCCAACACTGACATCCGTAGTATTGTCCTCAAGACAACTGGCGGTGCCGTACCGGCATCTTAGATAGTCCGATACACGTCGGAACTATAACTCAGATAAATAAGCCACTGGAGAATAAATCATCCAGGTCAGAGGTCAATATATATCACGACTTTATCATCACAGATTTACAACGGTTCCACATACTCATGTGTCAATATCACAGATACACAATTGTTCAACCATGCTCATAAGCCAATATATCAGATATCTCAAAATAGGTTTGTTAATCATTCATACAGAAACAGAATATGACCAAATAAACAAGATAATTGAGTTCAATAGGAATTTCAGAAACAAACCAAGCAGACGAAGCAATCAGATATCAGTGTCAATTAATTCTATCATATGCATCATATATCAAGTCAAAGGATTAAGTAGCAAATCCTATTATTGACACTGTAAGAAAGGAGTAGGGTAAGATTCCTACCTCAGACGCAGTTATCCTGAATCCCTCTGAAATCACAGTTATCTTCCTTTCTTCAGTGAATAATTTAAATAAACCTATGTTATTTTCTATCATAAGCATCAATCCATAAAATACTCTCAACCCCTAATCTCTTATTTAAATCAGAATTATCCCAAATTAATTATCATCTAATTCCTCCCAAGAATAACTTAGAATTTTCTATTACTAATTTATTCTCTAAAATGGATTTAAAATAAATAAAAACAAATACATAAATCAAAACCTACCTCATTCGCTGAGATCGACGCGGACGAACGAAAGCAACGAGCGCTTCGTTCGTTTCGTCGCTGGCGCTCGCGGCCGGGAGAAGAACTGCCGGTGCTCACCGGAGAAGGTCAGCCGCCTGAAGGAAGAGGAGCAGCCGGCTCTGGATGAAGCTGCTGCCGGTGCTGGAAGAGGAAATAGCTGCCACTGCTTGAAGAAGGAAGCGGCATCGCATACGGAAATAGGGGCGTCGTCGCACACGTCACTGCAAGGAAAGGAATAGATGCGTCGAAGGAAGAAGACGCCGCCCCACCGGAAGAGGAAGGAGGTGGAGTCGCAGCGAAGAGAGTAAACAGTCACCGCCGCCGCCTGGATTCGCTGCGCGCGTCCGAACAGAGCAAAACTACCGCCGAACCTGCTGCTCAGCCAAACCTGCCGGAAGAAGGACGCTGCACCAAGGGGAGATAGGATGCCGCTGACGCTCCTTCCTAATGCCGCCAGATACACGCGATCGTCGCCGGAGGAGACGTGAGCGAAGCACCTTTACTTCACTAGCAGGGGAGCAAAACAGAGGCGAAGGTTGCGGCGCTAATGAGGAGAGAGAAAATAATTAAGGGTTAATTGATTGGTTAAGGGGAGGGTTTAGGGTTTAATTTATAGGAAGAGTTTAGAGAGAATTTAGGATTAATTACAATAGGATTTGGGGAGAGTTTATAGGATTTTTGAAATTTAAAAATTTAAATTTAAATTAACAATAAAAATATCAAGGTATAACAGTTGGAGTTCAACACCCATTCGCTGCGCTCTTTCGTTCACTGTGTGCAGCACGAGAACACAACAAGCTTCACCCACCGATAGGGATGGCAGCGGGTAGGGTACCCGCATTTTTTGTGCTACCCGTACCCTACCCCGAATAACTATTCTACTACCCGTACCTGAATAACTAATTTATTTTTTAGAACCTCTACCCATACCCTACCCTATTAAAAATTTAACTACCCATTTAATACCCGAACCCTATAAATACCCTCCTTAAAAATCTACCCTATTAAATTTTAACCTATATAAATAATTTTACCCGATTAATATTCGGGTACCCGACCTTATAATACCCTAATAAAGATCAAATTTTGGGTAAGATAAAACGGATATCCGCAAACCCGAATAATATATTAAAAAAATTATAGTAAACAAATAAAATATATATTTTTATATACATATATATAATCGGGTTCGGGTAGTGGGTATCCACCCTATGCTACCCAAACCCTACCCGAACCCGACTCGGGTAGCATATGCACTACCCATACCTACACAAACCCGAATAACAACTATCCGGTACCGCTAAATTGGTACCCAATTACCATCCCTACCCACCGACGTCCTCTACGTGACGACAAACGATGTCGCCTCATGGATTACATTCGCTGTGTCAACATCTTCGCGAGTCGTTGTCGCCCTCGTGTGACGAATTGACTTCTATCTCTAGATCCAATGACGCGTTATCGCTCCACTCATGTCCAATGCTCGAAGGAGAAGGCGATCAGCGCAAGTCTCTATCCAGCGCTCGTCTATCCGCCTTGAAGACATTGCAGCCAGATTCTGTCGACTGTCGACATCTCTCTCCTGATTTGTTCGTCGGATTTGTTCGATCTCGCTCTCATGGCTAGAGGACGGTGACCTTGTTGTCGTCACCGATTCTTATGGAAACATAGTAGTCGAAAGTAGCCGCAACCAGCTCGCGCGATCTTCTCCATCAAGCTGCTCCGCACCTGTCATGCTCCGATCCTACGCCTGCAGAGGGAACTCAACAATTGGGGAGACTGCAAACTCCGCCCGAAGATCCGACGACGAAGATCTCTTCCTTCAAGCCGCCGACCTTTCATCATTTCCTTCAGATCCATCGAAGACGACATCAATAGGTCTCACTGATTGCAGCAGACGAAATCCCTTTCGTCGACGACAACAGCAGGTCTCGCTGATCGTCGTCGCCATTCGAAGATGGAAGACGCTCGCCTAATCGGCTCTTGATGCGCCCTTGTCTGGACCTGCCGATCGCTGCACAAGCAGCACCGCCAGGTTGTGACGCCTTTCCTCCACTGTTGCTCTGTTATCGCAAGAAAGCTAGGGCAGCGTCGCCCATCTCGAATCTGGATTTTTTTGAGTAAGCGACGACGCGGCGGAATAGATCGACGTGGCTGAATTTCTAGGTCCGATTAATCTATTTTATTAACATCACTGTGTGAAGTGGTGTGAAGCATCCTAAGTCCATCGTGGCAGATTTTGCTGCAATGAGCCCAAGAATGAACGTGCAGACAGGGAAGTTTTCATCTGGTATTTGATATCTTCGCTTTGTCCATATAGTTTAACATTATATATTTAAATATTATTCTTTTAAGGCTGGAGTGGATAACGCCGGTAGGCCTTTTACTACTTAAATTAACATATAAAGAAGTAATATAGAGATATATAGTATTTAAAACAAATGGCGACATTGCTGAAGCTGTTCAGAAAATGATTAAACAGGCTCTTATAATTGGTAATTCTTTTAACATAGCTGCTACTTCAACCCACTCAGGTAATACATCTCATATGTCTTAGTTTTTTGATTCTGGAGCGTCAAATCATATGACTTTTAATTCCTCCATGTTTGAAAAGTTATCTTACTTTCAATCACATCCTCAAATTCAAATTGCAAATGGTAGTATAATTACTGCACTTAGCAGAGGTAACATAGACTCCAATAGTCCAGAAATACATATCTCTGATGCTCTATTTGTTCCTAAAATTTCTATGGATCTAATTTCTAATGGGCAACTTGTTGAAAAAGGTTTAACTATCACCTTTTCCTCTTCTGAATGTACTATGCAGGACTGCTCAACGGGGAAGCTCATTGGGATAGGACGTAAGATTAGACGACTATTTACTGTTGATAAACTAATTGAAGATTCCAAATCTCATCATGTTGCATCAGTAATTTGTGATAATTCTCCAATTTTTTTTTGTTGGCATAAACGTTTAGCATATGTTTCATTCTCTCAATTATCCTTCTTTTTCAATAAAGGTTCATTAGTTGTTGTGTCTTCAATAAAAGATTCATGTTGTTTACACTGCAAACTTTCAAAACTAACAGCCTTACCATTTTCTTCAAGTAATACTACATCAGCAGCACCTTTTGATATAATACATTCTGAGATATGGGGTCCTGCACCAATACCTTCAGTGGGTGGTGCAAAATACTATGTAATTTTTATTGATAATTTCACAAGATTTACTTGGATATATTTCCTTCATTTTTTAGCAGATTTTCTTTCAACATATATTGAATTTTACATCATGATCAAAACTCAGTTCAATTCTATGATAAAAATTTTACGTACTGATTCTGGTGGTGAATATATTTCTAATGATCTACATAAGTATCTTGTTTCCCAAGGTACTTTATCTCAATTATTTTGTATTGAAACTCCACAACAAAATGGTGTCTCTAAGTGAAAACATAGGCATATTGTTGAAACTGCTCGAACTATTCTTAATTCTTTATCTGTTCCTAAGAAATTTTGGGAAGAAGCTATGAATACAGCAGTGTACATTATCAATCGTCTTCCATCTCCTACTATTAATCAAATAAATCCTTTTGAACGGTTGTACCATCTTCCACCAAACTATCATCATTTACGTATTTTTGGTAGCACTTATTTTGTTCATTTGAATAAAAGAGAACATGACAAGCTATCTCCAAAAAATGTTATTTGTGTCTTTTTAGGGTATGGTACTAGTCAAAAAGGTTATCGTTGCTATGATCCTCAATCTCAAAAACTTCATATCTCAAGACATGTTACCTTTTGGGAACACATACCATTTTTTACTCTCCCACAAAACCAACACCAAAACGTATCTAGTCCTATAATTGATCCATTTCCTAATAATGATCCAAGTGCACCATCAAATTCCCATGCAACTTCTATTCAGTTTCCTGAAAACCAAAGACTTCATGGATTTGATATTTCCCCAGATATAATGTTAAACTCTCCTGCAGTTCCTGCTCAGCCAGCCGACGTTCCTGATTTCAATGAAGCATCCCCTCAAGGCAGTTCAGTGCATAACATCATTCCACCTCATTATCTTATACGAAATACTAGAGGTAAACTTCATGAATATCTCAATGATTATTAATGTTATTTGTCTACCATTTTATCTTATCATGAACCACAATCATATCGAGAAGCTTCATCCAAACCTGAGTGGCATCAAGCTATGACTGAAGAACTTAATTCTCTTCAAAGAACTAATACATGGGATCTTGTACCTCTTCCTATTGGAAAAACTTCTATTGGTTCCAAATGGGTGTATTTAATCAAAACAAAAGCTGATGGAACTCTTGAAAGGTATAAAGCTCGTCTTGTGGCTAAAGGGTTTACATAAGAATATGTTATTGATTATGAAGAAACATTTACTCATGTTGCTCGAATGACATCTATCAGAACTCTTATTGCTATTGCTTGTTGTCAACAATGGCCTCTTTATCAACTAGATGTGAAAATTGTTTTTCTTCATGGAGATCTTGAGAAAGAAGTTTATATGAAACCACCTCCAGAAGTTATTCATAATTCAAATCAAGTTTGCAAATTAAATAAATCTCTATATGGTCTCAAACAAGCTCCAAGATCATGGTTTGCAAAATACCACACTACCATATGCAAATTTGGATTTTACCCGAGCATACAGATGGAAAGAAAGCTACTAAATGCACCCGGTGGCTATTCTCCAAGCTAAACCTAACATAGTTCAGGAGGATAAACTACTGTATAGTGTAACTAGCTTATTGTACAATAAAGTAGTGTTTTCAATGAAGCAGAAAAAGTACTTGAGTTCCAACAGCTACTCTCGACCCAACCTCTTCAGGTGCTGCTGGTGCTTTACTGCAGCAGCCTTATAAGCAGCTTCTCACTTCATAGCGCGTTTAGCGCGTCTTCCAGTACTATCTTTAGAGACTTCTTTCTTCTTTGGCTCATGAGATGTGCCGACATTTTGATCATCGGAGAATTGTCGATTGACTGGTCATGCTTCCTTCCTGCCTGCCCTCACATATCCATTATCACCCCATCGCCTATTCCCAATAAGTATATTTGATTTACCGCCAAAGTAATTATCATCTAGATCGTCAAGTTCATCTTCGTATTCATTTTGATGAAAATACTCTAATTCATCATAGCCATCATCTTGTGACACAAGCTCTTGTGCAGTAACTTGCAAAGGTACAAACCATTTTGCTCTAAGCAGGAGGCACACACTTTCCTCGAACATGTAATTACAAATACTGCCATCAACTGAACGATGAATGTTTAGTAAATCAAAAGGGGTTTTGCACTGAGGGCAAGAATGTTTTTCATTGTACGTAGCTCAATGCAAGATGCACATTACACAATATGCGTGCTTGCAACCTTTTATAAGAGCCATATCTTGGAGCTCAATCTTGTCCAAACAGATAGCACACAAACTGTTGTCATCGAACAATTCGCTCAAGTCACATATTCCCTTTCCCTTTTCTACCATCACCTCTTCGGTACGCGATACCTCCTCCATGGATATGCCGCCGATCGATTAGATCGGAGAGGTGAGGATAGAGCAAGAGGGAGAGGGAGAGGGAGAGGGATGGGGGAGTGAAAGATTAAGATATGCCGCCAATCTAATCGATTGGAACAGTGAAGAATGAGGAGGGAACAATAAAAGAAAGGGGGATAGAGATATATATGCTGCTAACTGTTCCAATCGATTAGATTGGCGGCATATCTTAATCTTTCACTCCCCCATCCCTCTCCCTCTTGATCTACCCTCACCTCTCCGATCTAATCGATCGGCGGCATATCCATGGAGGAGGTATCGCGTACCGAAGAGGTGATGGTAGAAAAGGGAAAGGGAATATGTGACTTGAGTGAATTGTTCGATGACAACAGTTTGTGTGCTATCTGTTTGGACAAGATTGAGCTCCAAGATATGGCTCTTATAAAAGGTTGCAAGCACGCATATTGTGTAATGTGCATCTTGCATTGAGCTACGTACAATGAAAAACATTCTTGCCCTCAGTGCAAAACCCCTTTTGATTTACTAAACGTTCATCGTTCAGTTGATGGCAGTATTTGTAATTACATGTTCGAGGAAAGTGTGTGCCTCCTGCTTAGAGCAAAATGGTTTGTACCTTTGCAAGTTACTGCACAAGAGCTTGTGTCACAAGATGATGGCTATGATGAATTAGAGTATTTTCATCAAAATGAATACGAAGATGAACTTGACGATCTAGATGACAATTACTTTGGTGGTAAATCAAATATACTTATTGGGAATAGGCGATAGGGTGATAATGGATATGTGAGGGCAGGCAGGAAGGAAGCATGACCTGTCAATCGACAATTCTCCGATGATCAAAATGTCGGCACATCTCATGAGCCAAAGAAGAAAGAAGTCTCTAAAGATAGTACTGGAAGACGCGCTAAACGCGCTATGAAGTGAGAAGCTGCTTATAAGGCTGCTGCAGTAAAGCACCAGCAGCACCTGAAGAGGTTGGGTCGAGAGTAGCTGTTGGAACTCAAGTACTTTTTCTGCTTCATTGAAAACACTACTTTATTGTACAATAAGCTAGTTACACTATACAGTAGTTTATCCTCCTGAACTATGTTAGGTTTAGCTTAGAGAATAGCCACCGGGTGCATTTAGTATCTTTCTTTCCATCTGTATGCTCGGGTAAAATCCAAATTTGCATATGGTAGTGTGGTATTTTGCAAACCATGATCTTGGAGCTTGTTTGAGACCATATAGAGATTTATTTAATTTGCAAACTTGATTTGAATTATGAATAACTTCTGGAGGTGGTTTCATATAAACTTCTTTCTCAAGATCTCCATGAAGAAAAACAATTTTCACATCTAGTTGATAAAGAGGCCATTGTCGACAACAAGCAATAGCAATAAGAGTTCTGATAGATGTCATTCGAGCAACATGAGTAAATGTTTCTTCATAATCAATACCATATTCTTATGTAAACCCTTTAGCCACTAGACGAGCTTTATACATTTCAAGAGTTCCATCAGCTTTTGTTTTGATTAAATACACCCATTTGGAGCCAATAGAAGTTTTTCCAATAGGAAGAGGTACAAGATCCCATGTATTAGTTCTTTGAGGAGAATTAAGTTCTTCAGTCATAGCTTGATGCCACTCAGGTTTGGATGAAGCTTCTCGATATGATTGTGGTTCATGATAAGATAAAATGGTAGACAAATAACATTAATAATCATTGAGATATTCATGAAGTTTACCTCTAGTATTTCGTATAAGATAATGAGGTGGAATGATGTTATGCATTGAACTGCCTTGAGGGGATGCTTCATTGAAATCAGGAACGTCGGCTGGCTGAGCAGGAACTGCAGGAGAGTTTAACATTATATCTGGGGAAATATCAAATCCATGAAGTCTTTGGTTTTCAGGAAACTGAATAGAAGTTGCATGGGAATTTGATGGTGCACTTGGATCATTATTAGGAAATGGATCAATTATAGGACTAGATACGTTTTGGTGTTGGTTTTGTGGGAGAGTAAAAAATGGTATGTGTTCCCAAAAGGTAACATGTCTTGAGATATGAAGTTTTTGAGATTGAGGATCATAGCAACGATAACCTTTTTGACTAGTACCATACCCTAAAAAGACACAAATAACATTTTTTGGAGATAGCTTGTCATGTTCTCTTTTATTCAAATGAACAAAATAAGTGCTACCAAAAATACGTAAATGATGATAGTTTGGTGGAAGATGGTACAACCGTTCAAAAGGATTTATTTGATTAATAGTAGGAGATGGAAGACGATTGATAATGTACACTGCTGTATTCATAGCTTCTTCCCAAAATTTCTTAGGAACAGATAAAGAATTAAGAATAGTTCGAGCAGTTTCAACAATATGCCTATGTTTTCACTTAGAGACACCATTTTGTTGTGGAGTTTCAATACAAAATAATTGAGATAAAGTACCTTGGGAAACAAGATACTTATGTAGATCATTAGAAATATATTCACCACCAGAATCAGTACGTAAAATTTTTATCATAGAATTGAACTGAGTTTTGATCATGATGTAAAATTCAATATATGTTGAAAGAAAATCTGCTAAAAAATGAAGGAAATATATCCAAGTAAATCTTGTGAAATTATCAATAAAAATTACATAGTATTTTGCACCACCCACTGAAGGTATTGGTGCAGGACCCCATATCTCAGAATGTATTATATCAAAAGGTGCTGCTGATGTAGTATTACTTGAAGAAAATGGTAAGGCTGTTAGTTTTGAAAGTTTGCAGTGTAAACAACATGAATCTTTTATTGAAGACACAACAACTAATGAACCTTTATTGAAAAAGAAGGATAATTGAGAGAATGAAACATATGCTAAACGTTTATGCCAACAAAAAAAAATTGGAGAATTATCACAAATTACTGATGCAACATGATGAGATTTGGAATCTTCAATTAGTTTATCAACAGTAAATAGTCGTCTAATCTTACGTCCTATCCCAATGAGCTTCCCCGTTGAGCAGTCCTGCATAGTACATTCAGAAGAGGAAAAGGTGATAGTTAAACCTTTTTCAACAAGTTGCCCATTAGAAATTAGATCCATAGAAATTTTAGGAACAAATAGAGCATCAGAGATATGTATTTCTGGACTATTGGAGTCTATGTTACCTCTGCTAAGTGCAGTAATTATACTACCATTTGCAATTTGAATTTGAGGATGTGATTGAAAGTAAGATAACTTTTCAAACATGGAGGAATTAAAAGTCATATGATTTGACGCTCCAGAATAAAAAAAACCAAGTCATATGAGATGTATTACCTGAGTGGGTTGAAGTAGCAGCTATGTTAGAAGAATTACCAATTGCAAGAGCATGTTTAATTATTTCCTGAACAGCTTTAGCAGTAAGTGTCGCCATTTGTTTTAAATACTATATATCTCTATATTACTCCTTTATAGGTTAACTTAAGTAGTAAGAGACCCACGGGCGTTATCCACTCAAGCCTTAAAAGAGTAATATTTAAATATATAATGTTAAACTATATGGACAAAGGGAAGATATCAAATACCAGATGAAAACTTCCCTGTCTACACGTTGATTCTTGGGCTTATTGTAGCAAAATCTATCATGATGGACTTAGGCTGCATCACACCACTACACACAGTGTCAGGCCCAGAATTTCCGGTTCGACCCAACCCAAGCCCAAGCCCACACAGGAGACCCAATTCTGGGTCAAAATCGGGTCAACGCCCGATTGGGGGAATCAAATCGGAAGAAGCGCGGCGTCGTCTCCTTTCCATGCGGCGGCTATTCGAGCAGGGGACGCGGGCGTCGTCTTCCCCACTGAAAGCGGAGACGTGGGGCGGCGATGTTCGTGGCGGACGCTATCTCCAGCAGCATCAGCGAGCTCTTCGGACCTTGAGGCGGCATCGAGCTCTGATGTTGTCGGAGCAGGCGGATTCGTCCGCACGCGAGGAAATCTCGGACGCGAAGAGGTCGCAGTGCGAGAGACCGGATCTGGTGGACGAAGGCGTAAACGTCGGTGCGAGCGGAAGACTCGGGCGACAAAGAGACACGGCTGCAGACTTCCTAACCGGGAAGGAAGACGCGGGATTCTCGGCATCTGCTCGATAAAAGGAGCAGACGAGGCAGCGATCAGGAGTGCGCGGAGGCGACACCACAGAGGCAGACGCTGGGGAGCGACTCCACTGGCGACGGTGAGCGCCGTCGCCTTGCCAGAGCAGGGGGTCTGATGCCAACGCCGGCGTGCGTTGATGCCGGTGCCAGGGGGCACCGATGCCGGCGCTAGGGAGCGTCGAAGGAGTGATCATCGAGAGAGCGATTGTAGCCGGCGATGACTGGCGAGGGAGGGATGGGGGCGCCGACGGGGGGTTGGTGAAGTTTGTAAGCTTTCTTTGAGGAGAATAAAGCTTCTTCCACAACTCTATTCCCTTCCCTGTTCTGTGTTCTTCAAACACGGCGGTTTCCGGCGAGGTCGCGGGCGCGACGGTGCCCGGCGGCTGAGGCGACGCAGGCGGCGTCGAGAGTTTCGGCCAAGACGAAGCTCAGCGAAGATGACGACGGAGGAACGCGATTTCGCGTTCGTTTCGAGGCAGTGATGTGGATTTTGACCGGGTCAAAATCCATACATCGGAAACGTAGTCGATTTCATCCGAAATCGAATTGAGACGCTGACATCAGGCGTGACGTCAGCGCAGAGATTAAATCTGGCAACGGCGACGGATTGGGCACAGTGAAGTTAATTTTGACTGTCGGTCAAAATTAGAAAAGGGGATTGAATTTAGGGTTTTCCGGACTTTCCTGATTTGGGGAAAGAAATTTGCCGGAAACCCAAGGGAGTTAGCGCTCCGGTGTTCCGCCGGACGGCCCTAAGACAACGGATAAGTGCTATTTTTAGGCCGATCCGACCGGGCGTGACACATAGTGATGTTAATAAAATAGATTAATCGGCCCTAGAAATTTAGCCGCGTCAATCTATTCTGCCGCGTCATCGCTTCCTCAAAAAATCCAGATTCGAGTTGGGCGACGCTGCCCTAGCTTTCTTGCGACAACGGAGCGAGAGTGGAGGAAAGGCGTCACAGCCTAGCGGCGCTGCCTGTGCAGCGATCGGCGGGACCGGACGAGGGCGCGTCAAGAACCGATTAGGCGAGCGTCTTCCAGCTTCGAATGGTGACGGCGATCAGCGAGACCTGCTGATGTCGTCGATGAAAGGGATTTCGTCTGCCGCGATCGGCAAGACCTGTTGATGTCGTCTTCGACGGATCTGAAGGAGATGACAAAAGGTCGGCGGCTTGAACGAAGAGATCTTCGGGCGGAGTTTCCAGTCTCCCCAATTGTTGAGTTCCCTCTGCAGGCGTAGGATCAGAGCACGTCAGGTGCGGAGCAGCTTGATGAAGAAGATCGCGCGTGCTGTTTGCGGCTGCTTTCGACGACGACGTTTTCGTCAGAATCGGTGACGACAACAAGATCACCGTCCTCCAGCCACGAGTGCGAGATCGAACAAATCAGGAGAGAGATGTTGACAGTCGCTAGAATCTGGCGGCAATGTCTTCAGGGCGGATAGACGAGCGCAGGATAGAGACTTGCGCTGATCGACTTCTCCTTCGAGCAATGGACACAAGTGGAGCGATAGCGCGTCGTTGGATCTCAATTCGTCACACGGGAGCGACAACGACTCGTGAAGATGTTGACACGGCGAAAGTAATCCGTGAGGCGACAACGTTCGTCGTCACGCAGAGGACGTTAGTGGGTGAAGCTTTTTGTGTTGTCGTGCTGCACATAGTGAACGAAAGAGCGCAGCGAACGGGTATTGAATTTGAACTCCACTCTTTGTAAAGCGCCGGACGGACCTGATTGAAGACACTGGTGTAGATGATGTGGAGTTTGCTTCAATAGATCCACAACTTTTGAACGAGAAGCGGCTAATTTGTGCAGGGAGAAGAGACTCAATCCTAGCCGATAGTAGCCTCTGATACCATGTTAACATAAGGCTACGAGTCTATTCTCTATTGATTAACTTGATAATTATAATGTTTATATGGTACATATATATAAAAAAATCATCCTAGTCTATATTTAGTAAATACTAATATTAACACTTTACTATTTTCTTCAAGTAATTCTGCCTCAGCAACACCTTTTGATATAATACATTCTGATATATAGGATCCTGCACCAATACCTTTAATGGGTGGTGCAAAATACTATATAATTCTTGTTGATGATTTCACAAAATTTACTTAGATATATTTCATTCATTCTCGAGCAGATTTTCTTTCAACATATATTGAATTTTTCATCATGATCAAAACTGAGTTTAATTCTATGATAAAAATTTTACGTACTAATTCTGATGGTGCATATATTTCTAATGATCTACATAAGTATCTTGTTTCCCAAGGTACTTTATCTCAATTATCTTGAGTTGAAATTCCATAACAAAATGGTGTCTCTGAGTGAAAACATAGGCATATTGCTGAAACTGTTCGAACTATTCTTAATTCTTCATCTGTTCCTAAGAAATTTTGGGGAGAAGCTATGAATACAGCAGTGTATATTATCAATCGTCTTTCATCTCCTACTATTAATCAAATAACTCTTTTTGAACAATTGTACCATCTTCCATCAATAGAGAGTAGGCACGTAGAGGCTAATCGCATGATCCCTCTCTATACCACACGAAGCTGGGACTTCTTGGGCTAGGTTATGACCAAGCACAACCCGATAGATTACTACAAAAGGGTAGATTTGGTGAAGATATTATTATTGGATTCGTGGACAGTGGTAAGCGTTCCCAGCGGTAGTATTAGTTATTCAGTACCAAGTATTAACTAAGAAATTAAATTATTTAACGTACTTCAACTATTTCTAGGGATTTGGCCGGAATCTAAGAGCTTCGACGACCATGGTTATGGCGTGATCCCGTCTCATTGGAAGGGAACGTGCAAACAAGGCGAAGTCACCTTCAACCACTGCAATCTCAAGATCATTGGCGCAAGATGGTACGATAAAGATGTTGACACTGCAGACCTCACTGTTGACTTCGGTTCCCCCCGCAATTACAGTGGCCACGGCACGCACACGGCCTCCATCACCACAGACACACATGTGATCAATGCTAGCTTCCAGGGCCTTGAAACTGGCGTAGTGTAGGGTGGCGCCCCTCGTGCCCGAATAGCGATGTATAAGGTGTGCTGGGGCTTGAATGGGATGTGTGGAACAGCATCCCTGCTCATGGCATTAGATGACGCCGTGCACGATGGTGTTGACGTATTGTCGCTCTCGTTGAGTGAGCTATTGACTCCAATTTTTGCCACGCAACACGCAGTGGTGAAAGGGATAATAGTGGTCTTTGCGGCGGGCAACGATGGGCCAATTCGTAAAACAGTTAGCAATGACCTCCCATGGGTGATCACGGTCGTGGCCAGTAGTATTGATCGATCTTTTCCCACTGTCATCACCCTTGTGTCACGGTCGAACTTTTCCCGAGTCCTGTACTGACCGTGCGGCAGACTACTTGAAGTAATCTCAGCCTTAATCCCGTGTGCACTTACGCACTAAGTCCGGAAGCGTCACTATAAAACCCGAGGCAACACAATAATCCGAGGGCAACACAAGAATTCGAGAGGCACAAGAGATTTTCACAAAGCAGCAAGTAAAATGCTCGGTGAAATGAGTCACCCGAATACCCCGCCAGTATATATTGATAAAGGCAACAATACAAGAGAAAATACAAGACACTAAGCAAATATTGAGTAGACCCTAGACCTAAGACTTGGTGGAGAGGGCAGGTGTGTGGAACTTTACAATTTTATACTTGCATGGGATCACAAGACTGCATTTAACCAAGGCACTACCACCCCTCTCAATACTATCCCAAGTACACAATCTAAGGGGTGTGAGTAGAAGGCTTCGCAAGGGTTGGGTAGGCTAATTTTACACATTTGAGCCCCCCATCCTGGAGTACTTGTGAAAACATAGTCCCCCACTCACGCATACATGCCCCGGGACAGTCCCCCGAGTGCATCACTACCCCCGATGACCAAAACATATGACATACATGTGCCAAAGCCTATTTTTACATAGGTCTACCCATCTACCAAGTCTTACACAAAAAGATAGTGTCAGGGTCGGGTAACAGTGGAATTACACCCAAACTCCTCCGAACCCTGACATACTCCCCCACTTGAATGGTCGATGCCCTCATCGACACAAAACATCCTTGTAGCTGGCCTTCGAGGTTGAAGCTTCATTATCATTGGTAATTCTTCTAACATAGCTGCTACTTCAACCCACTCAGGTAATACATCTCATATGTCTTGGTTTTTTGATTCTGAGCGTCAAATCATATGACTTTTAATTCCTCCATGTTTGAAAAGTTATCTTACTTTCAATCACATCCTCAAATTCAAATTGCAAATGGTAGTATAATTACTGCACTTAGCAGAGGTAACATAGACTCCAATAGTCCAGAAATACATATCTCTGATGCTCTATTTGTTCCTAAAATTTCTATGGATCTAATTTCTAATGGGCAACTTGTTGAAAAATGTTTAACTATCACCTTTTCCTCTTCTGAATGTACTATGCAGGACTGCTCAACGGGGAAGCTCATTGGGATAGGACGTAAGATTAGACGACTATTTACTGTTGATAAACTAATTGAAGATTCCAAATCTCATCATGTTGCATCAGTAATTTGTGATAATTCTCCAATTTTTTTTTGTTGGCATAAACGTTTAGCATATGTTTCATTCTCTCAATTATCCTTCTTTTTCAATAAAGGTTCATTAGTTGTTGTGTCTTCAATAAAAGATTCATGTTGTTTACACTGCAAACTTTCAAAACTAACAGCCTTACCATTTTCTTCAAGTAATACTACATCAGCAGCACCTTTTGATATAATACATTCTGAGATATGGGGTCCTGCACCAATACCTTCAGTGGGTGGTGCAAAATACTATGTAATTTTTATTGATAATTTCACAAGATTTACTTGGATATATTTCCTTCATTTTTTAGCAGATTTTCTTTCAACATATATTGAATTTTACATCATGATCAAAACTCAGTTCAATTCTATGATAAAAATTTTACGTACTGATTCTGGTGGTGAATATATTTCTAATGATCTACATAAGTATCTTGTTTCCCAATGTACTTTATCTCAATTATTTTGTATTGAAACTCCACAACAAAATGGTGTCTCTAAGTGAAAACATAGGCATATTGTTGAAACTGCTCGAACTATTCTTAATTCTTTATCTGTTCCTAAGAAATTTTGGGAAGAAGCTATGAATACAGCAGTGTACATTATCAATCGTCTTCCATCTCCTACTATTAATCAAATAAATCCTTTTGAACGGTTGTACCATCTTCCACCAAACTATCATCATTTACGTATTTTTGGTAGCACTTATTTTGTTCATTTGAATAAAAGAGAACATGACAAGCTATCTCCAAAAAATGTTATTTGTGTCTTTTTAGGGTATGGTACTAGTCAAAAAGGTTATCGTTGCTATGATCCTCAATCTCAAAAACTTCATATCTCAAGACATGTTACCTTTTGGGAACACATACCATTTTTTACTCTCCCACAAAACCAACACCAAAACGTATCTAGTCCTATAATTGATCCATTTCCTAATAATGATCCAAGTGCACCATCAAATTCCCATGCAACTTCTATTCAGTTTCCTGAAAACCAAAGACTTCATGGATTTGATATTTCCCCAGATATAATGTTAAACTCTCCTGCAGTTCCTGCTCAGCCAGCCGACGTTCCTGATTTCAATGAAGCATCCCCTCAAGGCAGTTCAATGCATAACATCATTCCACCTCATTATCTCATACGAAATACTAGAGGTAAACTTCATGAATATCTCAATGATTATTAATGTTATTTGTCTACCATTTTATCTTATCATGAACCACAGTCTTATCGAGAAGCTTCATCCAAACCTGAGTGGCATCAAGCTATGACTGAAGAACTTAATTCTCTTCAAAGAACTAATACATGGGATCTTGTACCTCTTCCTATTGGAAAAACTTCTATTGGCTCCAAATGGGTGTATTTAATCAAAACAAAAGCTGATGGAACTCTTGAAAGGTATAAAGCTCGTCTTGTGGCTAAAGGGTTTACATAAGAATATGTTATTGATTATGAAGAAACATTTACTCATGTTGCTCGAATGACATCTATCAGAACTCTTATTGCTATTGCTTGTTGTCAACAATGGCCTCTTTATCAACTAGATGTGAAAATTGTTTTTCTTCATGGAGATCTTGAGAAAGAAGTTTATATGAAACCACCTCCAGAAGTTATTCATAATTCAAATCAAGTTTGCAAATTAAATAAATCTCTATATGGTCTCAAACAAGCTCCAAGATCATGGTTTGCAAAATACCACACTACCATATGCAAATTTGGATTTTACCCGAGCATACAGATGGAAAGAAAGCTACTAAATGCACCCGGTGGCTATTCTCCAAGCTAAACCTAACATAGTTCAGGAGGATAAACTACTGTATAGTGTAACTAGCTTATTGTACAATAAAGTAGTGTTTTCAATGAAGCAGAAAAAGTACTTGAGTTCCAACAGCTACTCTCGACCCAACCTCTTCAGGTGCTGCTGGTGCTTTACTGCAGCAGCCTTATAAGCAGCTTCTCACTTCATAGCGCGTTTAGCGCGTCTTCCAGTAATATCTTTAGAGACTTCTTTCTTCTTTGGCTCATGAGATGTGCCGACATTTTGATCATCGGAGAATTGTCGATTGACTGGTCATGCTTCCTTCCTGCCTGCCCTCACATATCCATTATCACCCCATCGCCTATTCCCAATAAGTATATTTGATTTACCGCCAAAGTAATTATCATCTAGATCATCAAGTTCATCTTCGTATTCATTTTGATGAAAATACTCTAATTCATCATAGCCATCATCTTGTGACACAAGCTCTTGTGCAGTAACTTGCAAAGGTACAAACCATTTTGCTCTAAGCAGGAGGCACACACTTTCCTCGAACATGTAATTACAAATACTGCCATCAACTGAACGATGAATGTTTAGTAAATCAAAAGGGGTTTTGCACTGAGGGCAAGAATGTTTTTCATTGTACGTAGCTCAATGCAAGATGCACATTACACAATATGCGTGCTTGCAACCTTTTATAAGAGCCATA
The DNA here is from genome assembly GCA_027563935.2 of Costus lasius. Lineage (NCBI taxonomy): Eukaryota > Viridiplantae > Streptophyta > Magnoliopsida > Zingiberales > Costaceae > Costus > Costus lasius. Next base: position 127,813,511 of record CM050446.2, read on the forward strand.
TCTTGGAGCTCAATCTTGTCCAAACAGATAGCCCACAAACTGTTGTCATCGAACAATTCGCTCAAGTCACATATTCCGTTTCCCTTTTCTACCATCACCTCTTCGGTACGCGATACCTCCTCCATGGATATGCCGCCGATCGATTAGATCGGAGAGGTGAGGATAGAGCAAGAGGGAGAGGGATGGGGGAGTGAAAGATTAAGATATGCCGCCAATCTAATCGATTGGAACAGTGAAGAATGAGGAGGGAACAATAAAAGAAAGGGGGATAGAGATATATATGCTGCTAACTGTTCCAATCGATTAGATTGGCGGCATATCTTAATCTTTCACTCCCCCATCCCTCTCCCTCTTGATCTACCCTCACCTCTCCGATCTAATCGATCGGCGGCATATCCATGGAGGAGGTATCGCGTACCGAAGAGGTGATGGTAGAAAAGGGAAAGGGAATATGTGACTTGAGTGAATTGTTCGATGACAACAGTTTGTGTGCTATTTGTTTGGACAAGATTGAGCTCCAAGATATGGCTCTTATAAAAGGTTGCAAGCACGCATATTGTGTAATGTGCATCTTGCATTGAGCTACGTACAATGAAAAACATTCTTGCCCTCAGTGCAAAACCCCTTTTGATTTACTAAACGTTCATCGTTCAGTTGATGGCAGTATTTGTAATTACATGTTCGAGGAAAGTGTGTGCCTCCTGCTTAGAGCAAAATGGTTTGTACCTTTGCAAGTTACTGCACAGGAGCTTGTGTCACAAGATGATGGCTATGATGAATTAGAGTATTTTCATCAAAATGAATACGAAGATGAACTTGACGATCTAGATGACAATTACTTTGGTGGTAAATCAAATATACTTATTGGGAATAGGCGATAGGGTGATAATGGATATGTGAGGGCAGGCAGGAAGGAAGCATGACCAGTCAATCGACAATTCTCCGATGATCAAAATGTCGGCACATCTCATGAGCCAAAGAAGAAAGAAGTCTCTAAAGATATTACTGGAAGACGCGCTAAACGCGCTATGAAGTGAGAAGCTGCTTATAAGGCTGCTGCAGTAAAGCACCAGCAGCACCTGAAGAGGTTGGGTCGAGAGTAGCTGTTGGAACTCAAGTACTTTTTCTGCTTCATTGAAAACACTACTTTATTGTACAATAAGCTAGTTACACTATACAGTAGTTTATCCTCCTGAACTATGTTAGGTTTAGCTTGGAGAATAGCCACCGGGTGCATTTAGTATCTTTCTTTCCATCTGTATGCTCGGGTAAAATCCAAATTTGCATATGGTAGTGTGGTATTTTGCAAACCATGATCTTGGAGCTTGTTTGAGACCATATAGAGATTTATTTAATTTGCAAACTTGATTTGAATTATGAATAACTTCTGGAGGTGGTTTCATATAAACTTCTTTCTCAAGATCTCCATGAAGAAAAACAATTTTCACATCTAGTTGATAAAGAGGCCATTGTCGACAACAAGCAATAGCAATAAGAGTTCTGATAGATGTCATTCGAGCAACATGAGTAAATGTTTCTTCATAATCAATACCATATTCTTATGTAAACCCTTTAGCCACAAGACGAGCTTTATACCTTTCAAGAGTTCCATCAGCTTTTGTTTTGATTAAATACACCCATTTGGAGCCAATAGAAGTTTTTCCAATAGGAAGAGGTACAAGATCCCATGTATTAGTTCTTTGAAGAGAATTAAGTTCTTCAGTCATAGCTTGATGCCACTCAGGTTTGGATGAAGCTTCTCGATATGATTGTGGTTCATGATAAGATAAAATGGTAGACAAATAACATTAATAATCATTGAGATATTCATGAAGTTTACCTCTAATATTTCGTATAAGATAATGAGGTGGAATGATGTTATGCATTGAACTGCCTTGAGGGGATGCTTCATTGAAATCAGGAATGTCGGCTGGCTGAGTAGGAACTGCAGGAGAGTTTAACATTATATCTGGGGAAATATCAAATCCATGAAGTCTTTGGTTTTCAGGAAACTGAATAGAAGTTGCATGGGAATTTGATGGTGCACTTGGAACATTATTAGGAAATGGATCAATTATAGGACTAGATACGTTTTGGTGTTGGTTTTGTGGGAGAGTAAAAAATGGTATGTGTTCCCAAAAGGTAACATGTCTTGAGATATGAAGTTTTTGAGATTGAGGATCATAGCAACGATAACCTTTTTGACTAGTACCATACCCTAAAAAGACACAAATAACATTTTTTGGAGATAGCTTGTCATGTTCTCTTTTATTCAAATGAACAAAATAAGTGCTACCAAAAATACGTAAATGATGATAGTTTGGTGGAAGATGGTACAACCGTTCAAAAGGATTTATTTGATTAATAGTAGGAGATGGAAGACGATTGATAATGTACACTGCTGTATTCATAGCTTCTTCCCAAAATTTCTTAGGAACAGATAAGAATTAAGAATAGTTCGAGCAGTTTCAACAATATGCCTATGTTTTCACTTAGAGACACCATTTTGTTGTGGAGTTTCAATACAAAATAATTGAGATAAAGTACCTTGGGAAACAAGATACTTATGTAGATCATTAGAAATATATTCACCACCAGAATCAGTACGTAAAATTTTTATCATAGAATTGAACTGAGTTTTGATCATGATGTAAAATTCAATATATGTTGAAAGAAAATCTGCTCAAAAATGAAGGAAATATATCCAAGTAAATCTTGTGAAATTATCAATAAAAATTACATAGTATTTTGCACCACCCACTGAAGGTATTGGTGCAGGACCCCATATCTCAGAATGTATTATATCAAAAGGTGCTGCTAATGTAGTATTACTTGAAGAAAATGGTAAGGCTGTTTGTTTTGAAAGTTTGCAGTGTAAACAACATGAATCTTTTATTGAAGACACAACAACTAATGAACCTTTATTGAAAAAGAAGGATAATTGAGAGAATGAAACATATGCTAAACGTTTATGCCAACAAAAAAAAATTGGAGAATTATCACAAATTACTGATGCAACATGATGAGATTTGGAATCTTCAATTAGTTTATCAACAGTAAATAGTTGTCTAATCTTACGTCCTATCCCAATGAGCTTCCCCGTTGAGCAGTCCTGCATAGTACATTCAGAAGAGGAAAAGGTGATAGTTAAACCTTTTTCAACAAGTTGCCCATTAGAAATTAGATCCATAGAAATTTTAGGAACAAATAGAGCATCAGATATATGTATTTCTGGACTATTGGAGTCTATGTTACCTCTGCTAAGTGCAGTAATTATACTACCATTTGCAATTTGAATTTGAGGATGTGATTGAAAGTAAGATAACTTTTCAAACATGGAGGAATTAAAAGTCATATGATTTGACGCTCCAGAATAAAAAAACCAAGTCATATGAGATGTATTACCTGAGTGGGTTGAAGTAGCAGCTATGTTAGAAGAATTACCAATTGCAAGAGCATGTTTAATTATTTCCTGAACAGCTTTAGCAGTAAGTGTCGCCATTTGTTTTAAATACTATATATCTCTATATTACTCCTTTATAGGTTAACTTAAGTAGTAAGAGACCCACGGGCGTTATCCACTCAAGCCTTAAAAGAGTAATATTTAAATATATAATGTTAAACTATATGGACAAAGGGAAGATATCAAATACCAGATGAAAACTTCCCTGTCTACACGTTGATTCTTGGGCTTATTGTAGCAAAATCTGTCATGATGGACTTAGGCTGCATCACACCACTACACACAGTGTCAGGCCCAGAATTTCCGGTTCGACCCAACCCAAGCCCAAGCCCACACAGGAGACCCAATTCTGGGTCAAAATCGGGTCAACGCCCGATTGGGGGAATCAAATCGGAAGAAGCGCGGCGTCGTCTCCTTTCCATGCGGCGGCTATTCGAGCAGGGGACGCGGGCGTCGTCTTCCCCACTGAAAGCGGAGACGTGGGGCGGCGATGTTCGTGGCGGATGCTATCTCCAGCAGCATCAGCGAGCTCTTCGGACCTTGAGGCGGCATCGAGCTCTGATGTTGTCGGAGCAGGCGGATTCGTCCGCACGCGAGGAAATCTCGGACGCGAAGAGGTCGCAGTGCGAGAGACCGGATCTAGTGGACGAAGGCGTAAACGTCGGTGCGAGCGGAAGACTCGGGCGACAAAGAGACACGGCTGCAGACTTCCTAACCGGGAAGGAAGACGCGGGATTCTCGGCAGCTGCTCGATAAAAGGAGCAGATGAGGCAGCGATCAGGAGTGCGCGGAGGCGACACCACAGAGGCAGACGCTGGGGAGCGACTCCACCGGCGACGGCGAGCGCCGTCGCCTTGCCAGAGCAGGGGCTCTGATATTAGCAATAACTAAGGGGTTAACTGAAGCCCCGGTGCATCCTTGGTCGTTCTTGCCCTCTGACATGTCGCCCATGGCTAAGGAAGCTATCCCCTGCTTCCTTGGACAGTCTCTCATCATGTGAGGACCATTGCATATATAACATCCTGGCCTAGCTCTACTCGTAGATGCGCCAGATGTGGAAGCTTTCCCCTGCTATGGCTGGGGTCTGTGCTGCACTGGCCGTGGATTCCTCTGCTGAGTCTGTGGCTTTCTATACTGAGCCTGTGGCTGATGTGCCATGCCCTTTCCTTTTTTCCAATTTGGCACCCACTTCTTTGCCTGACTCTGCCCTGTAGGCCTCCTAGGTGGTGAAGAAGTGGTTTTAGCTGCTGTAGTCCTGGCCCCTGCCATGTCTACTAATGCATCGGCTGCAGCTACAGCCTCTCTATATGTAGAGACTCCCTTCCTCTGGAGCTCTCTATATGCCCAATCTTGCAATCCACCAACAAAGTCATGGAATTTCTCTTCTTCGCTCTTGTTTGGCACCTCTAGCAGTAGAGTGCCAAACTGCTTAACATATTCCCTAATGTTACCAGTGTGCTTCAGATATCTTAGTGCCATCCTCGCACTATGTAAAGTATCAGCTGGTCTGAAATGTGCCCTCATTTCAGCCTTTAGAGCATCCCAATCTGGGATCTCTGGAGCGTCCCCCTCAGTCCGTGGGGCAATGTGTGTCCTCCACCACAACTTTGCGTCGCCTCTCAGATAGGCCGCGCAAACCTCAATCCGCTCCGCTGCAGTGATACCTGCTGCTCTGAAGTAGTGTTCCATGTCAAATAGGAAGTTCTCCACTTCCTTCACCACCCGCGCCCCCGCAAAGGTAGTGGGCTCTGGAACATGGCGTCTGGTAGCCTGGACTGGTGCTGGCGCTGTGGGTGTAGGTGGGTGTGCTGTAACATGCGCCAGACCTAACTTCACCAAGTTCAGGTCTACCATGAGATTCTCCATCCCCTGAGACATCTCGGCCATCTGACTCTCAAAAGCATGAGTCATACTAGCGATCTGAGCCTCGGTCTCCTGCTGTGTCTCATGAATGATACCATGCAGTGCCGCTACACGCTCTCCAAGTGGATCTCCCTGCCACTCATCGTCCTCAAGTCCTATGGACTGACGTATGCTCGCTACTGCTGCCTCCAGCCTCGAGAACCTCTCCTCGAGCTGTGCCTGTGCCGCCATACTCCTCGTAAATGGCGCTATCTCTGGATCTCGGTGTGAACTGTGGAACTGTAGGAAATACTGGGGATAGTCTCAGAATGGTCGGAACTGACCGATTAGCAAGTTACTGAGGAATTACGCCCCGGGCACTAGGCTCCGACGTACGCAACCCCCAAACAGCAACTAAACTAACGTCTATATCCCTGACTCACTCGTCCCAACTCAGAAAATCCCAGTAAACCTTGCTGATCTGTGCTGGAACTTCGCTCTGATACCAGTTGTCACGCCCCAGAATTCTGTGCTAAATTTTTGCCTTAATTCTAGAGCGTGATGGCGCAATTTACACACCCTCTGTGTAAATTGCCAGCCAACACTCTATCTGCGGAAGCTATCCAAGACCGTCTCCCAAGCAAGATCAGTACTCCTCTGGTCCTCTGCGCTCTCAGGGCTGGCTCTGATGGAACTGAGCTCCAAGGCTGTGCTGATGGAACTGAGTCCTAGCCTTCTCCTAGCCCTAGACCTAGGTCAATAAGGGGCGGGTGGCAAGCACATGTTGCTTCTCAACCCCATATGCACCCTTAATGACAATCTTAAACCTAAGCGCCCTGCAAATGATAATCCACACGCTGGCAGTTCACAATAGAAGGGCACTAGACATATGCCCAAACCCTAATACAAGTATCCACAACTACACAGCGATAATCACACCGAACGATAAAAGCAACACCCTATCAACTACTCAAGATAGCATAGAGTTCATACACAAGGTTCTTACACAATGCTAGTGCAATGTAAATAACACAAGGAAGGAATGTATACCACTCCTACGCAATGCTGAATGTGGATGAAGATCAACCTCCAACTCCTCTAAGGTGGCCGGTCTTCCCTCCAAGCTCCAAGAATACTCCTCAAGTGCAAGCACTTGAGGCACCACCCTAGAGTCGCCCCTCTAGGTGGTTTAGATGATGAACAGCGCCCTTGCCTCCCAAAGACGCCAAGCACCTCCAATGGACAGCAGGTAGGCTGCCCCCAAATGGTGGAAGGAAGTGGTGGCCGGTCAGCCCCCTTCTCCTCCAATCAGTCCCCTTTTCCTCCAAAGGGGTAATACCACAAACACTAGGGCTGCACTCGCCCCAAATGCTAATGAGCAGCAAGATAACCTTTGGCTTCAGCTGAAAGGGGCTTGAGCTCACTCTCAAACAGCCCCAAAACAAGCTCCAAGTAGGTAAGACTCTCGGCTGTGGTGGAGGGCTGAGCTCTCCTCACTCAATCCGCCACCAACAAGTGTGAAGAACTCCTCCAACAAGTCGCCACCAAGATAGAATGAAGGGCCGTGAGCTTCCCCAAGCTCACGCCAACAACAATGGAGAACTCCTCTCTCGGCCAAGGCAAGATGTGTGGAAGAACGCTTGAGCTCCTCTCTCAAGCAAGCCGGATGGGAAGGAGGAAGATGGCGTGAGCTCACCTCAAGCCAATCGCCACCAAGATGCAAGGATGAAGAAGAATCGCCCTCTCCAAGCTTCGGTTCCTCTCTCCCAATCCTCCAAAGCCGAATTCTTTTCCAATTGCAATCGAGATCCCCTTTTGCTTTACCTTTTGTCAAAAATACCCTTATGCATTTAGAAGTCTTTAAGAAGAAGGCACTCCTCTTTCTTTCAGCAAATGACCCACGCTTGGGTTGGTTCCCTCATGCAACATAAGACTTTGTTCTCCCATGGGTCTTGGGTTCAAATCCCACCCATGACATATTTTTTTCCTAAGCTTGTACACCTCTATACAAGCTCAAATTATGCACTAAGGTTCATGTATCCTCCTCCAATGAACCTTACCTTTTTGCATGTGTATGCTCCATCAATTTTACCCCCTTAATCCCTATTCATAACCTCTATGAGTCCATGGGAAAGGCGGGGTGGTACCCCATAGTACCCAGGGCATCACAACTCTCCCCCACCTGAGATGGCACTCACCCTCGAGTCCATGTGTGCCTGGTACGCTCTAGCTAGCTCCTCAAAGTGAGCTATATCCTCAGTCTTCTCCCATGTCGCATCCTCCTCAGTTTCAACAGCCCACTGAATAAGAAACTCAGAACGTCGACCTCCAGGTGAACCCGAACCATAGACCCTGTGGTCTAGAATCTTCACGGGTCTCTTTCCATAATCAACTCTGCCCCTCGCAGGTTGTCTTCTCACCTGTCCACGGTCGGGATGCCTATCATCACCATGGTATTTCTTCAGAAGACTGGTGTGGAAAGTAGGATAGAACTGTAGCCATGCTGGTAAATCTAGCCTGTAAGACACTGGACCAACTCTCTTTATAATCTTGAAAGGACCTTCATATCTCCTTACAAGGCCTCTGTGATAAGTTCTGGCTTCAGTCTTCCTCCACATCTGAGGTGTGAGTTTGAGAAGGACCCACTCTCCTACCTCAAACTCAACATGCCTCCTGTCTCTGTCGGCATAGAGCTTCATCCTATCTCTAGCCTCCCTCAGAGAATCCTGAGCTTCCTCCCATAGCTCGGATCTGTCATGCACAAAGTCTATAGCTGCTTGGCATTTTCCCCCTGCGCCCCTATTCAATGTATCCATAGGTGTCAGTGGTTGCCATCCCAACACCAACTCAAAAGGGCTTTTTCCCGTAGCAGATGACTTTTGAATATTATAGGCAAACTGTGCAGTATCCAGTTGCCTAATCCAATTTTTCTGTGTGGCAGAGACATAATGCCTAAGATATTCCTCCAGTAGGGCATTAACTCTCTCTGTCTGTCCATCTGTCTGTGGATGGTATGCTGTACTCATCTTTAGGTCTGTACCCAGCTTCTGAAACAAAGAAGACCAGAATTTTCCAGTAAATCTCGGGTCTCTATCACTGATTATCTCTCTGGGTAAGCCAAAGTGCTTCACCACATGAGTCATAAACAAGCTAGCAGTGGTCTCAGCAGTGCACACCTCTGGTGCTGCAACAAAAGTAGCATACTTTGAGTATCGGTCTACCACCACGAATACCGATCCCATCCCATCCACTCTGGGAAAATGGGTAATGAAGTCCATCGATAACGAGACAAAAGGTCTCTCAGGAACAGGTAAAGGCTGTAGAAGCCCTGCTTCCTTCTTCCTTTCTACCTTATCCTGCTGGCATACAAGACATGTCTTCGTATAGTGCTCTATATCTTCCTTCATTCCCGGCCAGTACCAAGCTCTGGAAATCAGTGCATACATGCGTCTACCACCCGGGTGTCCTGCCCACACCGTATCGTGGTACTCACGCATCAGACCAAATCTAATGTTCCCAGTAGATGGAACATAGGGTCTGTCTCCTCGTGCCATAATTAACCCATCTTCACTGAGATAGTATCTCCTCACTACTCCCATGCGAATCTGAGATACAAGCTTTTCATAGGCACGGTCTGCCATAGCAGAATCTCTAATCAATCCAATTATCTTACTCTCAGAGTAAGACATAGCACAGCAATGAGTGATCTCCACAATCCTACTCAATGCATCAGGGACCTGATGAATCCTCCCTGGTTTGTGCTCCCAAGTAAAATCGAACTCGGCCAGCTGCTCCTGCCATCTGGCCTGTCTAGCAGATAGCTTCTTCTGGGTCTGGAAGAAGGTATTTGCTACATTGTCTGTCTTCACAGTGAACTTGCTCCCCAGCAAGTACACTCTCCATAGCTTAAGACAATGCACAACTGCTAACATTTCTTTTTCATGAGCAGAATAATTCACCTCAGCATTCTTCAGTTTTCTGCTCTCGTAGGCAATCGGCCTACCTTCCTGAATAAGAACCCCACCCAAGGCTCTATCACTAGCATCAGTATGCACCTCAAAAGGTAAAGTGAAATCAGGAAGTCTGAGAATGGGTTCTGAAGTCACCCTATTCTTCAAATCATCAAATGCCATCTGGTGCCTGCCCTCCCAGCACCAGGAAACATCTTTCCTCAGCAAGTCTGTAAGTGGCGCTACTACCCTGGAGTAGCCCTGGATGAACCTTCTATAGAAGTTAGCCAACCCTAGGAAAGACCTCAGGGTGCTAACAGATGTAGGGGCCGGCCAATCCCTGATTGCCTCCACCTTTCTTTCATCCATTCTGACTTGACCTGACCCAACGATATGGCCTAGGAACTCCACTTCTGACTTGGCAAAATCACATTTTTCAAGCTTCAGATATAGCTAGTTCTCCCTCAGAACCATCAAGACCTGCTTCAAGTGCTCTCTGTGCTCCTCTAAGCTGCCAGAGTATATGACAATGTCATCCAAATACACAACAACAAACTTGTCCAGGAATGGATGAAGTATGTTGTTCATTAGATTGCAGAATGTGGCTGGAGCATTGGTTAGCCCAAATGGCATAACCAAAAATTCATATGACCCATAACGTGTAACGCAGGTTGTCTTGGGCTCATCTCCCTCTGCAATTCTCACCTGCCAGTATCCAGATCTCAAATCCAATTTGCTGAACACCTTGGCATGCACAAGGCGATCTATCAGATCTTGAATCAAGGGAATAGGATAAGAATTCTTAACAGTTACTTTGTTAAGAGCTCTATAATCTACACACATCCGCATAGACCCATCTTTCTTCCTCTGGAACAGAACTGGTGCTCCGTACGGTGCCTTCGATGGTTGAATAAACCCAGACTCTATAAGCTCATCTAGCTGTTTCCTCAACTCAGCTAGCTCTGCTGGTGGCATTCTATATGGCGCCTGTGCCGGTGGGACAGCACCTGGGATCAGCTCTATGGCATGATCGATATCCCGCCTAGGTGGTAACACCTTCGGCATCTCTGGGGGTATCACATCACTAAACTCCTGCAATAACTCTGCTATCGGTGCAGGTAACTGCTGAACTCGATCACCTAGAGACATCTCCGCCGCCCTCAAACTCATCTCAACTCCCTCACGGCTAGAACTGGGAAGGGTGATCAAGTCTCCCCTATGTCCTCTCTGCTCGGATGCTGAACTGATCTGAGGAAGATCCTCCACCAACCTAACATGTGCCAGATAGGTGGTCTCTCCACGCCGAAGTCCTCTAGCAACGACTGAGGCCGCCATGACCTCCTTGCCTTTGCTGCTCTTCTCTACCTTCGCCCCAGTGTGGCAAGGTATAAAGTAAGGTGACCGCTCATCAGTAATCTGCATACCATTCAAGTGAGGCATTAGAAATGCTTTAGCACGCCGAAGCAAATCCATGCCCACTATCACATCGAAGTCATCCAGGGCAATAACCATAGCATGTACCCTTCCAGACCAGGTTCCCAACCTCACAGGAACATCGTATGATACGCCAGTAGCCTTCTTCGGGTCTGTGTTGACAGTCTTGACACTGTTGGCACAAGGCATTGTTTTCAACTTCAATCTCTCCTTCACCCTATCTGAGACAAACAGATGGGTGGCCCCTGTGTCAACCATGGCTGCTATCTGAATGTCATTAATCACAATATCCACGTACATGAGAGGACTGGACCTAGCACTGATATTAGCAATAACTAAGGGGTTAACTGAAGCCCCGGTGCATCCTTGGTCGTTCTTGCCCTCTGACATGTCGCCCATGGCTAAGGAAGCTATCCCCTGCTTCCTTGGACAGTCTCTCATCATGTGAGGACCATTGCATATATAACATCCTGGCCTAGCTCTACTCGTAGATGCGCCAGATGTGGAAGCTTTCCCCTGCTATGGCTGGGGTCTGTGCTGCACTGGCCGTGGATTCCTCTGCTGAGTCTGTGGCTTTCTATACTGAGCCTGTGGCTGATGTGCCACGCCCTTTCCTTTTTTCCAATTTGGCACCCACTTCTTTGCCTGACTCTGCCCTGTAGGCCTCCTAGGTGGTGAAGAAGTGGTTTTAGCTGCTGTAGTCCTGGCCCCTGCCATGTCTACTAATGCATCGGCTGCAGCTACAGCCTCTCTATATGTAGAGACTCCCTTCCTCTGGAGCTCTCTATATGCCCAATCTTGCAATCCACCAACAAAGTCATGGAATTTCTCTTCTTCGCTCTTGTTTGGCACCTCTAGCAGTAGAGTGCCAAACTGCTTAACATATTCCCTAATGTTACCAGTGTGCTTCAGATATCTTAGTGCCATCCTCGCACTATGTAAAGTATCAGCTGGTCTGAAATGTGCCCTCATTTCAGCCTTTAGAGCATCCCAATCTGGGATCTCTGGAGCGTCCCCCTCAGTCCGTGGGGCAATGTGTGTCCTCCACCACAACTTTGCGTCGCCTCTCAGATAGGCCGCGCAAACCTCAATCCGCTCCGCTGCAGTGATACCTGCTGCTCTGAAGTAGTGTTCCATGTCAAATAGGAAGTTCTCCACTTCCTTCACCACCCGCGCCCCCGCAAAGGTAGTGGGCTCTGGAACATGGCGTCTGGTAGCCTGGACTGGTGCTGGCGCTGTGGGTGTAGGTGGGTGTGCTGTAACATGCGCCAGACCTAACTTCACCAAGTTCAGGTCTACCATGAGATTCTCCATCCCCTGAGACATCTCGGCCATCTGACTCTCAAAAGCATGAGTCATACTAGCGATCTGAGCCTCGGTCTCCTGCTGTGTCTCATGAATGATACCATGCAGTGCCGCTACACGCTCTCCAAGTGGATCTCCCTGCCACTCATCGTCCTCAAGTCCTATGGACTGACGTATGCTCGCTACTGCTGCCTCCAGCCTCGAGAACCTCTCCTCGAGCTGTGCCTGTGCCGCCATACTCCTCGTAAATGGCGCTATCTCTGGATCTCGGTGTGAACTGTGGAACTGTAGGAAATACTGGGGATAGTCTCAGAATGGTCGGAACTGACCGATTAGCAAGTTACTGAGGAATTACGCCCCGGGCACTAGGCTCCGACGTACGCAACCCCCAAACAGCAACTAAACTAACGTCTATATCCCTGACTCACTCGTCCCAACTCAGAAAATCCCAGTAAACCTTGCTGATCTGTGCTGGAACTTCGCTCTGATACCAGTTGTCACGCCCCAGAATTCTGTGCTAAATTTTTGCCTTAATTCTAGAGCGTGATGGCGCAATTTACACACCCTCTGTGTAAATTGCCAGCCAACACTCTATCTGCGGAAGCTATCCAAGACCGTCTCCCAAGCAAGATCAGTACTCCTCTGGTCCTCTGCGCTCTCAGGGCTGGCTCTGATGGAACTGAGCTCCAAGGCTGTGCTGATGGAACTGAGTCCTAGCCTTCTCCTAGCCCTAGACCTAGGTCAATAAGGGGCGGGTGGCAAGCACATGTTGCTTCTCAACCCCATATGCACCCTTAATGACAATCTTAAACCTAAGCGCCCTGCAAATGATAATCCACACGCTGGCAGTTCACAATAGAAGGGCACTAGACATATGCCCAAACCCTAATACAAGTATCCACAACTACACAGCGATAATCACACCGAACGATAAAAGCAACACCCTATCAACTACTCAAGATAGCATAGAGTTCATACACAAGGTTCTTACACAATGCTAGTGCAATGTAAATAACACAAGGAAGGAATGTATACCACTCCTACGCAATGCTGAATGTGGATGAAGATCAACCTCCAACTCCTCTAAGGTGGCCGGTCTTCCCTCCAAGCTCCAAGAATACTCCTCAAGTGCAAGCACTTGAGGCACCACCCTAGAGTCGCCCCTCTAGGTGGTTTAGATGATGAACAGCGCCCTTGCCTCCCAAAGACGCCAAGCACCTCCAATGGACAGCAGGTAGGCTGCCCCCAAATGGTGGAAGGAAGTGGTGGCCGGTCAGCCCCCTTCTCCTCCAATCAGTCCCCTTTTCCTCCAAAGGGGTAATACCACAAACACTAGGGCTGCACTCGCCCCAAATGCTAATGAGCAGCAAGATAACCTTTGGCTTCAGCTGAAAGGGGCTTGAGCTCACTCTCAAACAGCCCCAAAACAAGCTCCAAGTAGGTAAGACTCTCGGCTGTGGTGGAGGGCTGAGCTCTCCTCACTCAATCCGCCACCAACAAGTGTGAAGAACTCCTCTAACAAGTCGCCACCAAGATAGAATGAAGGGCCGTGAGCTTCCCCAAGCTCACGCCAACAACAATGGAGAACTCCTCTCTCGGCCAAGGCAAGATGTGTGGAAGAACGCTTGAGCTCCTCTCTCAAGCAAGCCGGATGGGAAGGAGGAAGATGGCGTGAGCTCACCTCAAGCCAATCGCCACCAAGATGCAAGGATGAAGAAGAATCGCCCTCTCCAAGCTTCGGTTCCTCTCTCCCAATCCTCCAAAGCCGAATTCTTTTCCAATTGCAATCGAGATCCCCTTTTGCTTTACCTTTTGTCAAAAATACCCTTATGCATTTAGAAGTCTTTAAGAAGAAGGCACTCCTCTTTCTTTTAGCAAATGACCCACGCTTGGGTTGGTTCCCTCATGCAACATAAGGCTTTGTTCTCCCATGGGTCTTGGGTTCAAATCCCACCCATGACATATTTTTTTCCTAAGCTTGTACACTTCTATACAAGCTCAAATTATGCACTAAGGTTCATGTATCCTCCTCCAATGAACCTTACCTTTTTGCATGTGTATGCTCCATCAATTTTACCCCCTTAATCCCTACTCATAACCTCTATGAGTCCATGGGAAAGGCGGGGTAGTACCCCATAGTACCCAGGGCATCACAGCAGGTGTGTGGAACTTTACAATTTTATACTTGCATGGGATCACAAGACTGCATTTAACCAAGGCACTACCACCCCTCTCAATACTATCCCAAGTACACAATCTAAGGGGTGTGAGTAGAAGGCTTCGCAAGGGTTGGGTAGGCTAATTTTACACATTTGAGCCCCCCATCCTGGAGTACTTGTGAAAACATAGTCCCCCACTCACGCATACATGCCCCGGGACAGTCCCCCGAGTGCATCACTACCCCCGATGACCAAAACATATGACATACATGTGCCAAAGCCTATTTTTACATAGGTCTACCCATCTACCAAGTCTTACACAAAAAGATAGTGTCAGGGTCGGGTAACAGTGGAATTACACCCAAACTCCTCCGAACCCTGACATACTCCCCCACTTGAATGGTCGATGCCCTCATCGACACAAAACATCCTTGTAGCTGGCCTTCGAGGTTGAAGCTTCATTATCATTGGGCTACGCTGAAGGAAAACTTCTGCCTTCGTCAGTGTCATAGTTGGAACTCAGAGAGAATGTGACATTCTTCTCTTCCTTTGGCTTCATGGTTGAGGCCTCCTCGGCTACCAGGGCGTGCAATATCTTCTTCTGGGGGCAAGACCAGGGTTGGTGTTTTCCTCCACATATAAAGCAATCCCGGGTCTGTTTGGGATGCCAATGTTGTCGGCTTGGTCATTTCTTCGATCGCTGCTCCCCCACTTGAGCATTGCTCGGGTTGATCACCCGAAGTGCGCCTATCCTCGGCGTCTTGGAAGAACAAGTGAATGCGCCTATCCTCGGCGTCTTTGAAGAGGAAGGCTTGCCCGAAATAACGATGGTGTCATCTGAGCCACTTGAACTGGATGATGGTGCCACCGGGGCTTTCCCTTTCCACTTGTTGTTGGTTGAAGCCTTCTCAACCAACATTGCGTTCAACATCTTCCTCTATTGGCAATCATGTATGTGATGGTTGCCTCCACAAAGATAACATACGTATGGCCAGTTGTGCGGTGGGTTTCTTTGGTTGCCACCGTTGTGGGGTCGCTGGGGTCTGTTCTGATGCTGGGTCCTGTTATCCCGCGAACTGTGCGGTGGACTCCTCCTATTTTGGTTCCCATTATGATGCGGAGGACTCCTAGGATTGTCCCTCTGACTACTCTCATTCCCTTGATGGGGTCGCTGCGGTGGTGAAGGTCGACGCCTTTCCACGAGCTTGAAGTCAGTCAGTTGCTCCGCTACAACTTGTACGGATGCAAAATCTTGAACATTCCTCTTTTGCAACTCTTGCTGTGCCCAAGGTTGCAAGCCATCCATGAAGAAAAATAATTTTTCTTCATCTGTCATCTTGATGTCTAGGGAGATAGATGCAAACTTCCTAACATAATCACGGATGTCATCTGCGTGACGGAGGTTCGACAACTTTTTCCTCACCATCAATCCCATGTTCTCGGGATGGAACTGGGTCTTTAGTACCTGTTTTAGCTCCTCCCAACTCTTCATGGTGTCAGTGCCATCTTGCACTCTGGTGCGCCACCATAGCTTTGTGTCACCAGTTAAGTACCATGTTACCGTGGCAATCTTGATTCCTTCTGAATCAGGTCGAGTGACAAGGAAATACTGATCCATGTCAAACAGAAAATTCTCGAGTTCTTTGGCATCTCGAGTGCCATCATAACTTTTCAGGTTCAGGGACCCTCATTGGTGCACGTTGGGGTTGCATACTTCCCCCTCCTGCGTGTAATGCCATGGTGAGGACGGCTATCTGAGCCTTTAATTCCTCAATTTAAGCCCTCATAAACTTGACGGACTCATGAGTATTCTCTTGGTGTCCCTCCATTTCTATTGCTAAGCCAACATGTTTGGCATTGATCAAATCAAGTTGGCTTTCAATATCAGTGAAACGCGCTTCATGGCATTCACGGTGCCTTCTTCGTCTTTCCTCCCTATCCAGCTCGGGAGGGTTGCCCACTAATGTTTCCACATCAATTCCCTCGTAAATAGACATTTTTGAGACTTGTCACGGATAGAAACAACTCCCTCTGATACCACTTGTCACGGTCGGACTTTTTCCGAGTCTTGTACTGACCGTGCGGCAGATTACTTGAAGTAATCTCAGCCTTAATCCCGTGTGCACTTACGCACTAAGTCCGGAAGCGTCACTATAAAACCCGAGGCAACACAATAATCCGAGGGCAACACAAGAATTCAAGAGGCACAAGAGATTTGCACAAAGCAGCAAGTAAAATGCTCGGTGAAATGAGTCACCCGAACACTCCGCCGGTACATATTGATAAAGGCAACAATACAAGAGAAAAATACAGATATTGAGTAGACCCTAGACCTAAGACTTGGTGGAGAGGGCATCTCTGGTGGGATAACATCTTTGTACTCTTTCAACAACGCTCCAACAGAACGAGGTACGGATGTCAATATGCTCTCTAATGAAGTTTCAGCTGCCCCCACAATGACTTCTTTTCCTTTTCTGCTACGAGAACTGGAGGAAGTGGCCAGTTCCCTCACATCCCTCACAACTGGTCTAGGATCTGAATTCACCTGGGGATGGTCTTCCACTAATCTGATATGAGCTAAGTACGTGGAAGCACCATGCCTCACTCCATTCGCTAGGGAGGAAGGAGTAAGCTCCTTCTCCTTTGCTTTCTTCTTCTCCTCTGTCATTCCAGTAAAGCAAGGAATGAAACAGGGATTCTTTTCATCCAGTACTAACAAACTGTTGAGATGTGGCATTGGGGTGGCCTTAGCTCTTCTCAGAAGGTCCATACCCACAATGACATCGAAGACATCTAGTTGAGTAACTAGCACTGTACACTTCCCACTCCAGGGTCCCATCTTCACTGGGACATCATATGATATTCCCATAGCCTTTCTTGCCTCAGCATTCACTGTTTTCACATGAGTGTTACTGGTCGACGTCCTCAACTTAAGTTGCTCACGCAACCTATCTGCAACAAATAAATGAGTGGCCCCAGTATCCACCATGGCTGCAATCTCTACTCCGTTCAGGCTTATGTTGGTGTACATCAGTGGGGAAGATTTCACTGATACATTTGCTATTACCAAAGGGTTGACAGATGCACAACCCGGTGAATCTTCTTTTCCTGCGTCCTTCTTATCTGCTAGGACCGCAGCTATCGCTCTCTTTGTAGGACAATCCCTCATCACGTGAGGGCCATTGCACACAAAGCATGCCAGCTTCCTCTTGGGACTAGACTCATTTCTCTTCTTCTGCACAACAGGCTTCTGATGAGTCTGAGGAACTGGTGCTTTTCCTTGTGGCTTTTGCTTATACTTGGGGACGTACTTCTTCCTACCCTTGTCTGGCACACGGGTATGGGAAGATGAAGAAGTCACTCCCCCAGCTTGAGGTCTACTACCTCTCATATCTAATAGAGCGTCAGCAACTACTACGGCATCTCTGTAGGTCGTTACTCCCTGTCTCCTGAGCTCTAACAGTGCCCAGTCCTGAAGACCTCCTAAAAATGATATGAATTTCTCCTCTTCACTCATGTTAGGGATCTCCAGAAGCAATGTGGCAAATTGCTTGACATAGTCCCTTACAGTGCCGGTCTGCCTTAAACTTCTGAACTGCATGCGAGCAGTAAACAGGGTGTTCGCGGGTCTAAATTGAGCTCTCATCTCTAACTTTAGATCATCCCACGACACAACCTCGGGATGCTCTCCCTCGGTCCTCGGTGCTACAGAAGTCCTCCACCAGACTTTGGCATCTCCCGTGAGGAACGATGCACAAACCTCAATTCTGTCCTCTTCTGGCACCCGAGCCGCTTTAAAGTAATGCTCCATGTCGAACAGGAAGTTTTCTAGCTCTTTTGCTACCCTGGCTCCTCCAAAGGTAGACGGGTCAGGTATATGGCGCTTCGCTACTGGCTGTGAAGGCCCGACCCCAGCTGTGGGTGTAGGCGGGTTTGAAGCTACCTGGGCTAAGGCTAGCTTCAACATGGCTATCTCAGCAGTTAGAGTCTCTACAGTAGACTCTAATCTCTTGACTCTGGCATCATTAGTCATCTCATAATGCCTTTGGAGCTCCCTGATCGTCTGCATACGCTCAGCTAGTGGATCTCCTTGCCATTCTGCCTCATCTATCCCAACAGCCATCTCTAGTCTGGTGAACCTATCATCCAGATCTAGCAACTCTGGTAACTCTGTAGACTCTGCCATCTGGTGCTGTGATGGTTAAACTGTGCTGACGGTTGAGTGGACCCCGAAACTGATCGATAAGTCGTGTAACTGAGGATTTACGCCCCGGCGCTAAGCACCGACGTACGCAACTCCCAAACAGCACAACGACTCACGTCTATATCTCGGTGTCACAAACAACCACTGCTTGTCAGGTTGAGTTGTTGCAACGGATCTGATATCAATCTGATCTTGCGCTGGCCTCTGATACCACAATTGTCACGCCCCAATTTTTCGCTGTGTAAAATGAGCGTGATGGCACGACTTACACACTGTGTAACCCTGGTATCAAAAGTTACACAATGCGTAACCCGTCAGCCTACTACTCAAATACACGCGCCCTATGCACGTGCGCGCTGCGGAAGTCTAAGAATCGTCTATGCCCCAACTCAAACCCCTCGATCCCCGGATGGGATGTCCGTGCCCTGATCAAATGCCTCTGCGCTCTGTGGATCACTGTGCTCCCGGGCTGATATCTGACGGTCTGGGCCTAATCTTCTCCTAGCCCTAGACCTACGTCAATGAGCGGCGGGTGGGCAGCACACGTTGCTCCTCAACCCAATATGCCTCTCAAAGACCGTCCTTAATACGTAGCGCCCTGTGCAATACACGCACACAAGTCACAGGCAATGCAATAGTCGGGCACTAGACATATGCCCCGATCCTAAGCAGATATATCGACCACTACACAACAAGGAGGGAACGCCCTATAGAGTAGGTGCGCCCGCCCCTAATCACACCGAGGCCTCAGCTGGCCAGGCAGTACACAATGAAATATAAAGTGAGGAAAACCCCTCCACTACCCAATGTGGGCTGAGGGATCAAAAACCTCACACTTACACTACACAGCAGTCTTATACAATGAATTACAATGCCCTAACTACGAAAGCATGTAAATGTACCTCCAAGGATCGCCCGACCCTTGGGAGCCGTTTGTACAAGTTGGCTTTAGTTGCTCCTCGCCGGAAAACCACTTTAGACCGCTGGAAACTCCTTCCCAAAGCTGCCCAAGTTGCTGCCCCCTTGAAGCTCCAACAAGCCGAATGCAAGGGGACTCCTTCCCCTTTGCTGCCGTGAGAGGGGGAAGCCCTTCCCCCTTAGATCCGAGTAGGGTAGAACCCCTACAAGCTGCTGCCTCCTCTCCACACTCGCCCCACCAGCTGGTGGACGCCACCCCTCAACTCAAGCAACCCAAGGTGGCCGGAAATAGGGATGGTGGTGGCCGGAAAAGCTGCTGCCGAGCTGCTGCTCTAGCTGAGCCGAAAGTGGGGATTCTCCTCCCACTTGGTGCTGATCCTCTCCAAGACTCAGCCACCTGAAGGTAGCCGCACCTCTTGAGCTCAAGAGGCCTCCCTCTCGCCGGAGAAGGAAGTGGAAAGGCTGCTGCCGCCGGCTGCTCCACAAGCTGGCCGAGAATGGGGCTGCTCTTCCTCTCGGTCTTCCCCTCCTCCAAGACCCAGCAACCAAGATGGATGCCGCACCCTTTGCTGCCCCAAAGGACCCTCACTCTCGCCGGAGATGATGGTGGAAGATGGCCGGAAAAGCTGTAGAGGAAATCGCCCACAAATCGCCCCCAAATGTGTGCAGCCGCCAAGCTCAAAGTTCGGATCTCCCTTTTTCACGATTAGGGTTCTCCCCCTAATCCAAAATGATTCAATCTTCACTTACTCTCTCAGCCCTTTGATGTGCTTTGAGATTAGTGAAATCCATGAGGAGAATAAGAGAAATGCGACCCTTCCCTTATCAGCGAATGACCCAAGCTCGGGTTGGCCATCCCATGCAACATAAGGTTTAGCACTCTCTTAGGTCATGGGTTCGAGACTCACCCATGCCATATTTTTTTTCTTTGCTTGTACACTCTTGTACAAGTCTATAAATTTTGCTAAGTGTCCCATGCTCCTCCATGGTCCATGCAAAACCTCTCAATCCATTTATTATTGTTTCTGCCCCCTTCTACATCAGGCCTCACCCTAAAATGAGGGTCTCTCCCTGCTCATAACCTCTATGAGTATGTAGAGGGGTCTGGGTGTGTACCCCGCACACCCAGGTCGTCACATTCTCCCCCAGCTGACCTAGACCTCGCCCCCGAGGGCTTCCTCATATCTCTTGAACAACCAATGAAATTGTTCAAGGTCAGCCATCTTTTCCCAAGTAGCATCCTCCTCAGCTTCGCCCTGCCACTGTACTAACATCTCAGCCTTCTGTCCTTTGCCGCTCCAACCATATATTCTATGATTCAGAATCTTCAAAGGCTGCTTAGCATATTCTACAGAGCCACGGGCTGGCTTTCTCCTTACTTGCTGTCGCTCAGGATGCAGATCGTCTGAGTGAAACTTTTTGAGGAAACTAACATGGAATGTTGGATGTAACTTGTAATGCTTTGGCAGGTTCAACTTATAGGCTACTGTACCCACTCTCTTAACAACAGTAAATGGTCCTTCATATTTGGGTACTAGCCCTCTATGAACAGTGCCCGCCACTATTTTTCTCCACATCTGGGGAGTGAGTTTGAGGAGCACCAAATCACCTACCTCAAACTCCACATGACGCCTATGTCTGTTCGCGTACTTAACCATACGGTTGGACGCTTTCCTCAAGCTATCCCGAGCTTCTTCCCAGAGCTCTACGCGGTCCTTGACATATTGATTCGCAGCCTTATTCCGACTGCTTGCTCCACTAGTCAAATTATCAACCGGGGTAGCTGGTTGATATCCTAGAACCATCTCGAATGGACTTTTCCCAGTTGCTGAGGACACTTGTATATTATAAGCAAACTGGGCCGTATCAAGCAGGAACGGCCAGTTTCTCTGAGTCGCAGAAACAAAGTGTCTCAAATATTCTTCTACCATTGCATTGATGCGCTCGGTCTGCCCGTCAGTCTGTGGGTGGAAAGCAGTAGACATCTTCAAGTCTGTCCCCAGCTTCTTAAACAGGGACCCCCAAAATCTACCGGTAAATCTGGTGTCTCTATCGCTGATAATATCTCGTGGTAAGCCAAAGTGCTTCACCACGTGCTGAAAGAACAGATTGGCGGTCACCTCCGCAGAACACTATTCTGGAGCCGCCACAAATATCGCATACTTTGAAAATCTATCCACTACCACCAGAACAGAACCAAGTCCATCAAAGACTGGAAAATGAGTGATAAAGTCCATCGACACTGACATGAATGGTCTAGCAGGTGTGGGCAAAGGCTGGAGAAGACCTGCCTCTAGTCTTCTCTCAATTTTATCCTGTTGGCATACCAAACAGGTCTTCACAAAGTGCTCTATATCTGATTTCATCCCTGGCCAGAACCAACCTCTTCTGAGCAGCGCATACATCCTGTGACCACCTGGATGTCCGGCCCATACAGTATCATGGAACTCCCTCATTAGGCCAAAACGAATGTCTCCCGAGGCGGGAACATAAGTTCTGCCACCCTGAGCCATGATAAGGCCATCCTCATCTACGTAGAATCTGCGCACTATCCCCTCTCGGATCTGTGCTACAAGCTTCTGGTAGGCTTTATCAGTGCTGGCGGTCTGCTTCAGATACTGAAAAATCTTTCCTTCTGCTCTCGATAGGGCGCATACCATAGCGACACTGCTAATTCTACTGAGGGCATCTGGGACCTGATGACACTTGCCCGGTTTGTGCTCCCAACTGAAATCAAACTCTGCTAGAAGCTCTTGCCAACGGGCCTGCCTGGCTGACAGTTTCTTCTGAGTCTGGAAGAAAGTGTTAGCAATGTTATCGGTCTTTACTATGAAGTGACTCCCCAGGAGGTAAATACGCCACAGTCTGAGACAGTGGACAACAGCTAGCATTTCTTTCTCGTGTGCAGAGTAATTTAGCTCAGCTGCTTTCAGCTTTCTGCTCTCATAGGCTACAGGTCTGCCATCTTGAACTAATACTCCACCTAGAGCACGGTCTGAAGCATCAGTGTGTACTTCAAACCCTTGTGAAAAGTCTGGTAATTTTAGCACAGGCTCTGAAGTTACCAGCTTCTTCAGAGTCTCAAAAGCCTCTTGGTGTGTATCCTCCCAACACCAAGTCTTGTCCTTTCTGAGCAAATCTGTCAAAGGTGCCACTACCTTTGAGTATCCCATGATGAACCGTCTGTAGAAGTTTGCTAGACCCAGAAATGATCGCAGTTGAGTCACACTAGATGGACTAGGCCAATCCCAAATAGCCTTGATTTTGTCATTATCCATCCTTACACTGCCTTGGGACACAACATGTCCAAGAAACTGAATTTCAGTCTGGGCAAACTCGCACTTTTCTGCCTTCAGATACAGCTTGTTATCTCGGAGAACTTGCAGAACTTGTTTCAGATGCTTCTCGTGCTCCCTCAAATCAGATGAATATACTACTATATCATCAAGATACACCACCACGAACTTATCCAAAAAGGGATTTAGGATATTGTTCATGAGGTTGCAAAACGTAGCAGGAGCGTTCGTGAGCCCAAAAGGCATCACCCTGAACTCAAACGAGCCGTACCGCGTGACACAAGTAGTCTTCGGCTCATCCCCCTCGGCAATTCGCACCTGCCAATATCCTGATCTCAAGTCCAATTTACTGAAGATCTTTGCATTTGCTAATCTATCCAACAGATCTTGGATCAGCGGGATTGGGTATGCATTGCGCACTGTGACCTTGTTCAGTGCTCTATAGTCCACACACATGCGCAAGCTCCCATCCTTCTTCTTTTGGAACAGGACAGGTGCTCCATACGGTGCCTTCGAGGGCTGGATATACCCTGACTCTAAGAGCTCGTTCAACTGTTTCCTGAGCTCTGCCAATTCTAATGGTGGCATGCGGTAGGGAGGCTGGGCTGGAGGTACTGCTCCAGGGACTAACTCAATCTGATGGTCTATGTCCCTTCTAGGAGGCAGTACTTTGGGCATCTCTGGTGGGATAACATCTTTGTACTCTTTCAACAACGCTCCAACAGAACGAGGTACGGATGTCAATATGCTCTCTAATGAAGTTTCAGCTGCCCCCACAATGACTTCTTTTCCTTTTCTGCTACGAGAACTGGAGGAAGTGGCCAGTTCCCTCACATCCCTCACAACTGGTCTAGGATCTGAATTCACCTGGGGATGGTCTTCCACTAATCTGATATGAGCTAAGTACGTGGAAGCACCATGCCTCACTCCATTCGCTAGGGAGGAAGGAGTAAGCTCCTTCTCCTTTGCTTTCTTCTTCTCCTCTGTCATTCCAGTAAAGCAAGGAATGAAACAGGGATTCTTTTCATCCAGTACTAACAAACTGTTGAGATGTGGCATTGGGGTGGCCTTAGCTCTTCTCAGAAGGTCCATACCCACAATGACATCGAAGACATCTAGTTGAGTAACTAGCACTGTACACTTCCCACTCCAGGGTCCCATCTTCACTGGGACATCATATGATATTCCCATAGCCTTTCTTGCCTCAGCATTCACTGTTTTCACATGAGTGTTACTGGTCGACGTCCTCAACTTAAGTTGCTCACGCAACCTATCTGCAACAAATAAATGAGTGGCCCCAGTATCCACCATGGCTGCAATCTCTACTCCGTTCAGGCTTATGTTGGTGTACATCAGTGGGGAAGATTTCACTGATACATTTGCTATTACCAAAGGGTTGACAGATGCACAACCCGGTGAATCTTCTTTTCCTGCGTCCTTCTTATCTGCTAGGACCGCAGCTATCGCTCTCTTTGTAGGACAATCCCTCATCACGTGAGGGCCATTGCACACAAAGCATGCCAGCTTCCTCTTGGGACTAGACTCATTTCTCTTCTTCTGCACAACAGGCTTCTGATGAGTCTGAGGAACTGGTGCTTTTCCTTGTGGCTTTTGCTTATACTTGGGGACGTACTTCTTCCTACCCTTGTCTGGCACACGGGTATGGGAAGATGAAGAAGTCACTCCCCCAGCTTGAGGTCTACTACCTCTCATATCTAATAGAGCGTCAGCAACTACTACGGCATCTCTGTAGGTCGTTACTCCCTGTCTCCTGAGCTCTAACAGTGCCCAGTCCTGAAGACCTCCTAAAAATGATATGAATTTCTCCTCTTCACTCATGTTAGGGATCTCCAGAAGCAATGTGGCAAATTGCTTGACATAGTCCCTTACAGTGCCGGTCTGCCTTAAACTTCTGAACTGCATGCGAGCAGTAAACAGGGTGTTCGCGGGTCTAAATTGAGCTCTCATCTCTAACTTTAGATCATCCCACGACACAACCTCGGGATGCTCTCCCTCGGTCCTCGGTGCTACAGAAGTCCTCCACCAGACTTTGGCATCTCCCGTGAGGAACGATGCACAAACCTCAATTCTGTCCTCTTCTGGCACCCGAGCCGCTTTAAAGTAATGCTCCATGTCGAACAGGAAGTTTTCTAGCTCTTTTGCTACCCTGGCTCCTCCAAAGGTAGACGGGTCAGGTATATGGCGCTTCGCTACTGGCTGTGAAGGCCCGACCCCAGCTGTGGGTGTAGGCGGGTTTGAAGCTACCTGGGCTAAGGCTAGCTTCAACATGGCTATCTCAGCAGTTAGAGTCTCTACAGTAGACTCTAATCTCTTGACTCTGGCATCATTAGTCATCTCATAATGCCTTTGGAGCTCCCTGATCGTCTGCATACGCTCAGCTAGTGGATCTCCTTGCCATTCTGCCTCATCTATCCCAACAGCCATCTCTAGTCTGGTGAACCTATCATCCAGATCTAGCAACTCTGGTAACTCTGTAGACTCTGCCATCTGGTGCTGTGATGGTTAAACTGTGCTGACGGTTGAGTGGACCCCGAAACTGATCGATAAGTCGTGTAACTGAGGATTTACGCCCCGGCGCTAAGCACCGACGTACGCAACTCCCAAACAGCACAACGACTCACGTCTATATCTCGGTGTCACAAACAACCACTGCTTGTCAGGTTGAGTTGTTGCAACGGATCTGATATCAATCTGATCTTGCGCTGGCCTCTGATACCACAATTGTCACGCCCCAATTTTTCGCTGTGTAAAATGAGCGTGATGGCACGACTTACACACTGTGTAACCCTGGTATCAAAAGTTACACAATGCGTAACCCGTCAGCCTACTACTCAAATACACGCGCCCTATGCACGTGCGCGCTGCGGAAGTCTAAGAATCGTCTATGCCCCAACTCAAACCCCTCGATCCCCGGATGGGATGTCCGTGCCCTGATCAAATGCCTCTGCGCTCTGTGGATCACTGTGCTCCCGGGCTGATATCTGACGGTCTGGGCCTAATCTTCTCCTAGCCCTAGACCTACGTCAATGAGCGGCGGGTGGGCAGCACACGTTGCTCCTCAACCCAATATGCCTCTCAAAGACCGTCCTTAATACGTAGCGCCCTGTGCAATACACGCACACAAGTCACAGGCAATGCAATAGTCGGGCACTAGACATATGCCCCGATCCTAAGCAGATATATCGACCACTACACAACAAGGAGGGAACGCCCTATAGAGTAGGTGCGCCCGCCCCTAATCACACCGAGGCCTCAGCTGGCCAGGCAGTACACAATGAAATATAAAGTGAGGAAAACCCCTCCACTACCCAATGTGGGCTGAGGGATCAAAAACCTCACACTTACACTACACAGCAGTCTTATACAATGAATTACAATGCCCTAACTACGAAAGCATGTAAATGTACCTCCAAGGATCGCCCGACCCTTGGGAGCCGTTTGTACAAGTTGGCTTTAGTTGCTCCTCGCCGGAAAACCACTTTAGACCGCTGGAAACTCCTTCCCAAAGCTGCCCAAGTTGCTGCCCCCTTGAAGCTCCAACAAGCCGAATGCAAGGGGACTCCTTCCCCTTTGCTGCCGTGAGAGGGGGAAGCCCTTCCCCCTTAGATCCGAGTAGGGTAGAACCCCTACAAGCTGCTGCCTCCTCTCCACACTCGCCCCACCAGCTGGTGGACGCCACCCCTCAACTCAAGCAACCCAAGGTGGCCGGAAATAGGGATGGTGGTGGCCGGAAAAGCTGCTGCCGAGCTGCTGCTCTAGCTGAGCCGAAAGTGGGGATTCTCCTCCCACTTGGTGCTGATCCTCTCCAAGACTCAGCCACCTGAAGGTAGCCGCACCTCTTGAGCTCAAGAGGCCTCCCTCTCGCCGGAGAAGGAAGTGGAAAGGCTGCTGCCGCCGGCTGCTCCACAAGCTGGCCGAGAATGGGGCTGCTCTTCCTCTCGGTCTTCCCCTCCTCCAAGACCCAGCAACCAAGATGGATGCCGCACCCTTTGCTGCCCCAAAGGACCCTCACTCTCGCCGGAGATGATGGTGGAAGATGGCCGGAAAAGCTGTAGAGGAAATCGCCCACAAATCGCCCCCAAATGTGTGCAGCCGCCAAGCTCAAAGTTCGGATCTCCCTTTTTCACGATTAGGGTTCTCCCCCTAATCCAAAATGATTCAATCTTCACTTACTCTCTCAGCCCTTTGATGTGCTTTGAGATTAGTGAAATCCATGAGGAGAATAAGAGAAATGCGACCCTTCCCTTATCAGCGAATGACCCAAGCTCGGGTTGGCCATCCCATGCAACATAAGGTTTAGCACTCTCTTAGGTCATGGGTTCGAGACTCACCCATGCCATATTTTTTTTCTTTGCTTGTACACTCTTGTACAAGTCTATAAATTTTGCTAAGTGTCCCATGCTCCTCCATGGTCCATGCAAAACCTCTCAATCCATTTATTATTGTTTCTGCCCCCTTCTACATCAGGCCTCACCCTAAAATGAGGGTCTCTCCCTGCTCATAACCTCTATGAGTATGTAGAGGGGTCTGGGTGTGTACCCCGCACACCCAGGTCGTCACACTAAGGCACTACCACCCCTCTCAATACTATCCCAAGTACACAATCTAAGGGGTGTGAGTAGAAGGCTTCACAAGGGTTGGGTAGGTTAATTTTACACATTTGAGCCCCCCATCCTGGAGTACTTGTGAAAATATAGTCCCCCACTCACGCATACATGCCCCGGGATAGTCCCCCGAGTACATCACTACCCCCGATGACCAAAACATATGACATACATGTGCCAAAGCCTATTTTTACATAGGTCTAACCATCTACCAAGTCTTACACAAAAAGATAGCGTCAGGGTCGGATAACAGTGGAATTACACTCAAACTCTTCCGAACCCTGACACTTGGGGAGGAATCAAACCGTATTAGTATGAATCGTTGTATCTATCTTTTAATAATCTTCATAAAAATGTGAGATTAAAATTGTATTATTGTAGGGACAATCCTTGTACTATGGAGCTATAGAGGAAGGATTCAAAGACCTATCGTTACTTCCAAAGTACGTGTATGATTATACAAGGCTCATTTCTTCGAAATTATTTATTGATGCATTTTGTTGATTGATACAGTACAGTTGCTCTAGGGACACTATAAATTCCACCAACGTGTCTTGGAAAAGTAGTACTTTGTGAATCTTCGCTGTGCTCTCTCAAGGCCACTGTTGTAGCTGAACACTTGAAGAAAGCAAAAGCAAGGGGACTAATCCGTGTTGTTATGCCATTTGGTGTGTTCCCCACCTGTAATGATTTCATGTGTGTTCTGGTGGATCAAGATGCAGCCCAGCAAATATACGAATATGTGGACACTTTAAGGTTCATTGTACTAGAATTTCCACAAACATCTTATGTATTCTTTTTTTAAATTTCTTTTATACCTGATAGTGGTTGAGGTTTGCAGGATGACATCCCCCATTGTGAATGTCAGCCCTGCCTACATTATCGTCGGAAGTGGAGTGGTGGCTCCAAGAGTTGGCTTTTTTCTCCTCAAGAGGACCAACTTTGTTGTATCCAGATCTAATCAAGGTACCAATATGTATTTCCTTTTGTTTTTTTTTTGTATAATTGATCTCATTTTAATTTTAAAAATTAAGAAAATATTTTTTTACTTATTAATTAATATGTAACAACTATGGCCAGTTTGGGGCGGCTTTGGAGAACTTTAGCTAATGCGGGCAGCTAAAATAAGAAAGCTATTCTGTTTGAAAACCAAGTAGCTTCAAACTGGGCCTACACGAGGACTAACTGATAAGTAATTACTAATTGGTGAGGATTATACATGGCAGTTTGATATCATAGCTCCAGGAGTCGAAATCTTGGCTGCAGTAAGAGATTCTTACGAGTTTAAGTCTGGAACTTCTATGTCTTGTCCTCATATATCAGGAATAGTAGCTATTCTCAAGGCAACACATCTTGATTGGTCTCTTACTGCAGCAGTTAAATCTGCATTCATAACTACAGGTGATGAAATTTTTCTATAATTTTTTACCATCATATGCAATATTCATATTGTTGATTTGTTTATAATTTCAACACCTAATTCAGGTATCTGTTTTACTTTGTTTGTGTTATTTTGCATGTGCAACTACGTTTTATCTTACTTAAATGATAATTAATTATACAATCATAATTTATTGATTCTTCATATCATATTCAAATTTTTTTACTAAATAAATATTTTAAACTTTTATTATTTTCAAAAATTTTAAATATTACCCATATAAGTTATGTCTCCATAATTTTAATACAAAGATTATAACCTATTGACTCCAGTACCAAATAATTATTTTCACCCTCTTTAATTTATTAGAAAGCATAAGCTGACATTCTCATGTTACACTAAAACTTCTCACATCTCCTGATTAAAAGTATCTATATAAATTGTATATCTATCATCTCTTAAAGAAATTACTAAGTGCGCTTATCATCTCTCTTCTCACATGAATCAATCCAATAAAATTTTACTCCATTCAAGGCATATATAGATTATATATCCACCATCTCCGTAAGGAATTACTACCTTAGATGCACTTACCAATCTCTTCTAGAATTCTTGAAAACTATTATCAACAAATTCTTATAAATTATTCATCCAGTATTTCTATAAAAACCTCTTTAATTTTCATGGTTGGTATATGAATCATTCAAATGCAAAAGGAAAGAACAAGGGACAGGTGCCACACACTCTGCCAAGATGTTCTCTAAATCCTATATTAAAAAGTTTGAGATCGAAATCAAATACAAATTCCAGGAACAGAACAAGATGAATCCTAATAAAACCAATGACATGATCAAGAGCAGCGTCCTGGTTAACAGAATCAGCTTCTCGATCTCCTTCCTCAATCCGTTGTCTTCACCTTTGCTGCTACTTTTACGGGGGTCTGCAGTAGACAACCTCAACTCAGCATCCCCTATGACCACCTTGCTCCCGAACAGCTCAGAATTGGTCACCCCTTGAACGTTGTTGTTGACGTATATGCCCACACAGCTGCAGTGGGTCGCCAGCGGCTCCGACGGCTGTCGTTGAACCAGCATTGAAGCTCCAGCGTTTGCGCCCCCACCAACAGAGACCCGGCGGTTGTTGCACCTCACCGAGCTGGCCATCATGGCAGGTCTCAGTGAGAGAAAGATGTGATCTCAAATTGCAGAGTTTTGTACATGTTTTTTAGCCTGAGAGATGACTTCCTATAACCGGAAGAAAGGAAGATTCCCAGGAATTGCTTGACCTTTGCACCAACTCCCAAGCAACAACCTCCTACGCAACAAATCATCTGCCTTGTTTTAGTTATAAAGTGAAGGATCTATAATTATAGGTCATGCTCTCTTATTTCTTCCGGGAGAAAAAAGAACACACAAAAAACAGTAATTTACTTGATTCCAAAAAACATAAAAAGATTGCAACCAGAAACAAAAGTCTTACATCATCCAGCTCAAGCGGCTGGTATGCTGTACGAAGTTGAGATCTCTAAGCAAGTCAGAGAATGCCACAATTAGATATGTAGAAACGGTTAGCGAGCAAATCTTATATAATTGCAAGAACACATCGAAGTCCCAAAACCTAGCTTACCATTTTGGGTGATTAGTAGGTAATTCGAGGCACTGAGAGTGATGAACCAGTCCCACTCACGGATCCTGAGTAGAATGGCCATGGCATGGAGGGTGGTGGAGAGCATTGTGGACTAGGGATGACAACAGGTCTGAGTATCGAAGAAATGGCCTAAGCTGAGTATCAAATTTAGAGTATTTTACATCTCGTATACTTATATAATACCCTATACAAGATTATATTATTTTATACAGTAAATACTATTTTGTCTTATATGTAATTTTGTATAGGGTATTATACACATATATGTGATGTAAAATATCCTAAATTTGGTACCATTAAAAAGCTTATAAGAAATACTTTATTTCTAAAAAAAAATAAAAAAAAACTGTTTCCCTCAAAAAATGAGGGACCCAGATTTTCAAGCCTAAGCTGGGTAGGCCATTTCTTCCTGAGTATCCGTCTTTTTATCCTATACTTGAAACTAGTCAGTACCCTATATTTAAACAGTATTCGATTAAATAAAAAATATTTTTTATATTTATGAATTATAAATAATAATAAATA
This sequence comes from Costus lasius, assembly GCA_027563935.2. NCBI lineage: Eukaryota > Viridiplantae > Streptophyta > Magnoliopsida > Zingiberales > Costaceae > Costus > Costus lasius. Next base: position 127,844,260 of record CM050446.2, read on the forward strand.
TGTTTATCAATGATTATTTTATTATTAATTTATATATTTAAAAAAATATATATTTCTTATTATATTATAAATTGGGTATCGGGTATGGGTGCCTATAAATGGACGACCTATTTAGCTAATCAAGTCCTAAGTCAGGTACTCGTATAGAGTGGGTATGGTTGCTGTCACGTCTGATTTTCCTCCCACCTCCACGTCAGCGGCCAGCCCGGACTATGCGCTCGAAATCAGAATTCTCGCCGCCTGATTTCAAAACTCCTCTGCCAATTTTGACTGCGAGACGTTGACTCCGCTGGCCTGCCTCATTTCGAGCGCCGAAGCCCATCTGCTTCGACGTCGCCCGCACGAGTCGAACGTTCTTCCTTCGTCGGAGAAGACCGGAGGGGAGAACTCGGTGTGCGGCAGGGAGAAGCGTCCTCACCTCCTCCCTCAACCCCTGTTGCTGCCGGAAGTTCCCGCCGGACCGTCGTCGACGATAGTGAACAGAAGGAGAAGAGATGCCGAAGAACACAGAGAAGAGAAGTGCTTCGCCGGATTCAGGGGAAAAACCTTTTATTCCTCTCAAAGGTTACAAAAATCCCTAAACATAAATCTACGTTCGTCGTCGCCCTCTGGCGTCGGGAAAACTGTCGAAGCAGGGTTCTCGTTGCTCACGATCTCTCTACAAGCTCTCCACTTTCTGAGCTTTCTCTCGCTAGGTTTCCTCTCCCGGATCCTCCTCACCTGGATCTCGCTTCAAATCTCCCTCTTATAGGGAAGAGGCGAGCGTCGCCTCTTTCGAATCATCCGCGTCTGTCGCCCGAGTCTCCATCGTCCGAAGCCTCCGAAGGGGAACCCGCTCGCGTCCGAATCTTCCGGACCGCTTGCTGAAGAAGGCGAGGTCGGCGACCTCGTCCGCCGCCTCTCGCCCACCTTCCGCGTGCGTCGACGCCGTCCTGCTTCCTCCACCAGATCCGTGCCCGAAGAAGCGAAGCCGTACGCCTCGACGCCGCTGGAATCGGCCACCCAAGAATCCGTCGAGGTCTTCGGAGCTGACGCCGCTCGCGTCTTTCGTTGAAGATTTTGCCCACTCCTCCATAGGAAATGGCCGCCAGCTTCGTCAGCGTCCGCGTCGCCCGCAGCGCCGTCGCCTCTTCACGCGTGGTTCGGCTGCTGCAGGCGCGGAGTCAAAATCGGATGTGGAATTGGGCGTTGACTGGACTCCGCGTGGGCATTCGTGGCTTGGGCTTGGGCCGCCGCCCAGCCCTGTTCCGTTTGGCCCGGTGAAGCGGAACGGAAGAGTCTGAGATGCCGGGAGGGAAGAAGATGGGAGAAGAAAAGAAGAGAGGAGAAGAGAGAACCCTTAGCTTAGCAAGCTAAGGAGGAAGAGAAGGGACTACATGCTCTACCCTAACCTCACAAGGAGGAAGACACATCAACCCAAAGGTTTTCCAAAAATACTTTGATTCTATTGACTATCCATTATATTAGAATAGAAACATATAGACATATATATAGCTGCTTGGAGGGATTAGATTGTGACATATGTTTAAAATCGGATCGTCCAATAATAAGCTATTAACAAAATACTTTAATACGTCATAATGTCAGAAGCAACGAAGAGTCATTGTAACGTATGCCATTATTATCATAATGGTAGCCATCATAAGCCGAAGAGTCATCGTAACGTCTATCATTATTGTAATAATGGTAGCCGTCAGAAACCGAATAGTCATTGTAACATCTGTCATTATTGTAATAATAGATCTTCTTTCTTTACGCCCTTTTCCTCCTCCATCACCCGGTCTGCCTAGACTCGAGCATCACAATTGCCATATTAAGCCCCATTTGACCACAACCAAGTGACCAATACATTGCCGAATTGGGAGAAGATCTTGTGCTCAAAGACAAATCAGAGGGCATGCTCTCGGAGGGAGGTATCAAGGTCAAGGTGGAGGAGGTAGCAATTTTCAGGGTGGTAGATGGCAACGAGGAGAAACTTGCAGCTAACTGAGGTGGGTGAAGGTGACCGGATATGATTGGGGGTAGGACGGCCAGAGAAGGTGGTTGGAGATCCAGAAGGAGGCTTTGGAGTGGGATGGGATGAGGAGGGAGAAGAGGAGGGAAGTGAGGATAAAAGAGATCATGAAGACTGATGCCCATGGCCTTAGCCATGTTGGAGAAGATTAACCAAGCATTGTGTATTTACCTCTTAATAGTAGAAGAAAAGAGAGGGCGTGCATCTTCTCTCCTATCTCCTAGAAGGAAACTGGGGCTTATAAATATTATTAAGTACAAAAAATGAACTTTCCCAAAGGAAGAGGGAAGAGGGAAGAGGGAAGAGAGAAGTTCATGCCACATGAGCCCTCTTGCTAAGCATGAATTACTAGATCAGTCTGAGCCGACATATTTAAAAGTGTGGCACAGGTAAACATACCAGCGCGAGTGGCCTAGAGAGAAAAGCCCTACTCAAAATCTAAAAACTGCTTAGTTATAATTTACAGCATTAGGTAAGGAAAGATTTGATGTTTTTGCGAGAGCAACAAGATTTTTGGGCGGCCTGAAATTGCAGAGTGGCTATTGAAGAAATACTCAAGAGTTGCAAAATGTCTCGAAAAGGATAAAGTTGCATATTATCTTAGTAGATCAGGCAAAGGAATGATGGTTAGCTAAGAAAATTGCTTACGACAGACGTACAAGATCATGGAAGAAATTTAAGGAAGCTTTCTATGAGATTCTTTTCTATAACATTCAGAAACAGTCAAAGGGTTAGGAGGATGATGGATATGTAATTTATTAAGAAGCCTCACTTCAAGGAGATGATGGATAAAAAGAATTATCCAATATATGAATTGAGTTAGCAGTTATAATCTTTGAATTAAAATTATGAAAACATTATTTGTATTGGGTGATATTTGAAATTTTTACAGATAACAAGAGTTTAAAATATTTATTTGGTTAGAAAGAATTGAATATGAGACAAATGGATAAAATTTTTAAAAAATTATGATTGTAGAATAAATTATCACTCAAGTAAGTCTAAGTAAAAAGTCATAAGTATTTTATCTTATTGGAAAAATAGCACAAAAAGTTGTTAAAATATATAACTAAATTGGGTTTTCAAGTTATGAGCCAATCAAGAACAAAATATATTGCATTTATGATGGTAAATGGTGAAGAAAATTAAGGAGTGTCAATTGGAGGATAAGAATTTATTTGTAATATTGGAAAAGGTTGAGAAGGGTTTGAGACGAGAAATTAATAAGGAGTAAAAAAAATATCATAAGGTATAGATGCAAATTAATGTGTCAAGAAATTATCCATTAAATGAAGAGCTACTGAGTGAGGTAGATCCAAGTTTACTATATATCCAAGTAGTTCTAGAATGTACATGTTGGTGGGATAGAATGAAAAGAGAAATTTTGTTTTACGGTGTTTGATATGCAGCTAAACATATAAAACCTGGTAGCTGCAAAATATTCCTATGTCTGGGAGTGAGAGCATATTACAATGGATTTTATTTCAAGACTTTCTCAATCATAAAGGATTTTATTTTATTTCATCTATCTATTTTTCTTTTCCTTTCTCTTTTCTTTTCCTTTGCATAATCCATCCATCCAAGTAAACATAATGTTAAAGATGAAGAGACTATTAGGGCCTATTTTATTGGGGGTAAGAAAAAAAAAGAGAAAAGTAAAAAGGAAAGGAAGAAAAATAAGTGAAAAGAAAAAAAATGAGTTGGCAGCAAGCAAGGAGGAGAGAAAAGTGTTTTCTCCCTCTTTTACGGCCTGTTTCGGAGGAGGGAAACAAGGAGGAAAAGGAAAGAAATAGAATTCTTTCCTTCCATTTTGTTTGTTTCAGAGGAAGGAATGGACAGAAAGGAAAGCAATTATTTCTTTCCTTTCTCTCCAAAACCTTCCCCTCCAAAAAAGACGAAAACGATTTCCGTTCCATCCTCCCCTCTCGCTCGCCGCATCATTCCCTCTTGCTCGCCCTCTTCGACCACGCCCCCTCCCCTCTCGCCGACCACGCCCCCTTCCCTCTCCCTCCGACCTCGCCCCCTCCCCTCTCCCTCCGATGCCGCCCTCCCTCTCCCTCCAACCTCGCCCCCTCCCCCTCTCTCGCCGACCTCGCCCTCTCCCTCCGACCTTGCCCTCTCGCTCAGCCGCCCCCTCCGTCCGAGCTCGTACGCAGCCGCCCCCTCCATCCGAGCTCGCTCGCAACCGCAGCCTTCGAGCTCGCTCGTCGTCCCTCTCCCTCTCGTCCGTGTTGAAGGAGACGAAGATGAAGGGCAGCCTTCGAGCTCGCTCGTCGTCCCTCTCCCTCTCGTCGAGACGAAGATGAAGGGCAGCCTTCGAGCTCGCAGCCTCCCTCTCCCTCTCGTCCGTGCTGAAGGAGACGAAGATGAAGGGCAGCCTTCGAGCTCGCTCGTCGTCCCTCTCCCTCTCGTCCGTGCTGAAGCCTTCGAGCTCGCAGCCTCCCTCTCCCTCTCGTCTGTGCTGAAGGAGACGAAGATGAAGGGCAGCCTTCGAGCTCGCTCGTCGTCGCTCTCCCTCTCGTCCGTGCTGAAGGAGACGAAGATGAAGGGCATCGAGCTCGCTCGCAGAGTCCCTCTCCCTCTTGCTCGCAGCTCGTCGTGTTACTTGCGCAGGCTTCCATCTGCGGCGAAAATCATCAAGGAAGAAAATGCAACACAAAGGGTTTTGACTCGATTTTGACTTAGTCAACAGTGACTAGTCAAAATTAAGGATGAATTTAGGTTTCTTCCTTTTATCGAAAGAAGAGGCTTAAAAGGGAAAAAAATGATTTCCTTTTTTCCTTATTTTCTTTCCCTTGTTGTTTCCTTTCTTTCTGATTTCTTTCTCTTCTTCGATATGCAGCGTTAGAGAGAATGCAAAAGGGGAGAAAAATATTTTTCTCCTATTTTCTTTTCTTCTAAATCGGTCTCTTTAATAAATCACGAGAAAAATAAAATTTCTTTATCTCTGTAATTGTTATAAAAGAAGGATGAAATTTAATCCCAAAAGAATAATGCGAAACCACATCCACAATTTTGCTAGCAGGGGATTTCCTGAACATCTTAACCGAGGGAAATGTCGTGCGCTCACGGAAGAAAATGAGCGAGCAAAGTAATCCGCAAAACGCATGAGCTGAATATTCTATTGTGATTCATAGGAGGCATGAAATGAGAAAATGCAAAATTTCAAAACCAGTAAATTCCCGATATTTGAGACTCAGAAACCTAATAAAGTAAAATTCTCACCGAGAAATCCAAGAGGAAGGGGACTAAGATCCGCTGCATCGATCTTAGCAGCGGCCTCGGCGACAGTAACCTCGGGCTTTTAGGGCTTCTTCTCCTTCACCTTCTTGGCGACCTCCGCCCCGTTCTCGTTGGCCACGAGAGGTGCCACCTCCCCGCTATCGTCGACCCCATCGTCGGTGGCGGCAGAGGACCATCCCCCGTCGAACTCAAATCGGAATGTCAAATAGCTTGTTAAATATTTAACCTAGATCAAATTAAATCAACCAACAACCGCCATCGAGGGGTCCCAAAGGGCCCGAAGCTACATGGTTCGGCTGCACCTTGTTCCCACATCGAACTCAAATCGGCACGAGTTCAATTTAATTAATCAATTAAATTTAGTGTCACGGGTGACGAGGCGCCGCTTTAAGTCAAAGTGTCGTCTTCGTCTACCTGACCATCAAAAACAAAGACAAAAAGAGCTTTTACTTCGCGAGATGGTCGAGGATTAAATTTAATTTTAACGCAGAAATGTAAAGGGCTTCGTGCTCTTGATCGGCATCACCGACGGGAGATCGAGCGAAAAGGAGAGTGAGGCAGCAGGAGATGTCGATGGCGGTGATGATGAGCAAGACAAGAGATCTGATCGAAGATCTGGTCAAGGACTCGTCCTGGGCACTCACACGCCGCACCTCTTTCCACGGCGGCGGTGGCGACGAAGACGACGAGTTCGGCGACTTGTCCCGTTCGCCCTCCGGAAGCCGGACAAACTCCATCGTTGCGCTCTCTCCCGTCGCAAACCTCGTCGTCGCGCGCTGCTCGCTGTAGTGAATTAAACCCTACTCCCTCGCTCTAGCAGCTCTGCGAACTGATTCGTACTGCTTTCTTACTCATTTTCTTCCAAGTTTAAGTTTTAATGCGCAATCTGCAGAATTCTTGGTGCTTCTGTGGAAAACCTTCAGCATAACTTCGATGCTGCTGCGTCTGAGACCATAAAGCGTCCCTCGCATTACGCTAGAAATTTGGTCGAGTACTGTTGTTTCAGAACGATCGCTTTGTCAATTCAAGTTGCAGGGTATCTGTCCGATAAGAGCTTCCGCCGCCTCACCTTCGATATGATGTTGGCCTGGGACGCTCCTTTTGCGGCAACCCAGCCTTCTTCACCTCAGGCTAAGGTACCGAAACGTATGTAGCTTCGGATTTTTCTTTTAAAAAAAAAAAAAAAAAAAAAAGGAGTAACTATGTTAAGTGATTGAGAGTTCATAGTTGGCATACTTGCAGGTGGACAAGGAGAGAACAGTTGGGATGGAGGCATTTTGCCGGATAGCTCCTGCAATTCCCTCCATTGCGGATGTAGTTTGCTGTTCAAATCTTTTCAGTGTGCTTACAGCCTCAACAGGAGGGAGACTTTCATTTGCTAAATATGAGAAATACATAGCTAGCCTGGACAGGTATTTCCATTACATCGTCCGCACTTTATTAGTTTATTATCAATCTAGTTGATTAGACTTTAGGGTACTTACTAGCATTCAATAACTTTTTCTTCTAGATGCTTTCTCTATTTGTCAAGGCTTCCAAGTAAGACTATTACTCATTCACAGCGTGCCCTATGCTTAATGTTTTTTTTTTATTTGTCAATATCCAGAGCAATAAAGAAAATGAAGAATCAGTCAGAATCATCTCTTCTTTCAGATCTTCGATTCCATAGAGGAGAAAGGATCCTTGACGTGGATGGAACACTGACTGCCCAACCAGTACTTGAACATGTAGGAATGTCTGCATGGCCTGGTGGGTTTCTATACTAGAGTACTTTGTTTTAGTTGGTAGAGGAGCAAAATAAGTGATATCTATAGCTAACATTCAGGGTAAATGACTTTATGTTCATTAATTTGATTAAGTATTGTGGTATATTCATATTTGGCTCCTAATGCAGAACCATAATAACTGCAGGGAAATTGATGCTCACAGATCATGCTCTCTACTTTGAAGCTTTAAAAGTTGTTACTTATGATAAGCCAAAGGTATATGATCTTGCAGATGATCTAAAACAATGTGTCAAGCCTGAATTAACTGGGCCATGGGGGTCACGCCTTTTTGACAAGGCAGTCATGTACAAATCAATAGCCTTGTAAGTATTTTAGTGATCAATTTATATTGTGGGCTATGTTGACCCCCGCTAGTGTTTCTCATTCTATTTCTGATGTTGTCTTAATAATGGATTCTGTGGCATGATTACTGTTTGGTGAAGTGTTAATTGGATATCAAAATTTGTAGATCGGAACCAGTATTCATCGAGTTTCCCGAGCTCACGGGTCATTCTCGACGGGATTATTGGCTAGCTGTTACTAGAGAAGTTCTATATGCACATAGGTTTATTAGAAAGCTTCAGATAGACTGTGTTGAGAAAGAAGAAACACTGTCGAAGGCTGTCATGGGCATAATGAGATTGCAAGCTCTACTAGAGTTATTACCTTCACAGCTTATTAAATGTGAGACAATTTTAACATTCAATCTGTGTGATCAGCTTCCTGGAGGTGACTTAATATTGGAAACACTTGCTAGTATGATGACATCAAGGAGGTTGGGACACAATGACACATCTGCTTCCGAAAGTCCAACGTATTCCACATCTGCTTTGGGCATCTTGTCACACTTGGGGGTTATGTCACAGGTCTCAACTGAGAAAAAACTTCTTATTGGAGAGCTAATTGTTGGAGAAATGACAGCATTAGAAAGAGTTGTCGCTGAGTCTATGAGTAATTATAGAAAGGTAGAACAAGCAATGGCGACAGTGGATGTTGTTAAAGTTGATGGGCTTGATACTAATTTAGCTCTAACAAAGGTATTCTTCTACATGACTCCGTTTCTCATGTGTGTCCTTCATCACATGGAGAATACCAGACTATTTAAAATCCTAAAAAGTCTTTATACTAGAAAAATTTGTATAAGATGTCCTAAATAAACTTTGGGAGTGTTTTAAACTTCATTTTTCTGCCTTTCTTCAATTTGTTTTACATATATTCCTTTAAACTTGCAGGAATTGCTGTATCCCTTTATCCAACTCGGAAATTTCCTTTTGTCACTGGCATATTGGGATGACCCTGCGAAGTCATCTATGTTTTGCTGTGCATGCTTTTACATCATTCTAAGGTTTGATTCTTCCATTCTTTTCATATCCAGACATAGTGTTACACCTTATTACATTTCATTTTTGTCACTTCTTATTAATCGCCCCTCGTGATTTCTCTATGATATATTATTTTTGTGAATTTTAACAACATAATGTTTTATTATTATCTTAAATGTATCTTATTTTCTCTGCTTGAAACCTCTATAGATTGTCTTTTTGCATTTATACATATAGTAGCAAGTAAAGAAAAAGAGTTGAATATATCAAAATAATCATAAGACTAGTGCACTTGGTTAACATGAGCACCCATACTTAGGGATGACAATCGGGTTGTTTTTTAGTGGGTACCTAATCTACCTGAAATAATAATCGGGTTCGGTTCGGGTAGCATATGATGGATACCTACTACTCGAACCCGATTATATATATATATATATATATATAAAATAATAATAATAATAAATTTATAATCTTAACACTTACCCTCTCTCCCACTTTACCCTTACCCTAAAATCCCTAGTCATTGTCAACCCCTTCTTGTTGCAAACCTCGTCGTCACCGCCAACCCTTGTCGTTACCACCAGCCTCCTTGTCGCCCTCGTCGCCAGCCTCCTTGTGACCTTGTCGCTTCCAGTCTCATTGCAGCCAGCCTTGTTGGTGCCAACCCTCCTTATTGCTGCCAGCCTCGTTGTCACAAGCCCTCATCATCGTCATCATTGCTGCTAGCTCTCCTCGCCACCAGCTAGCGATGACAACAAGGCCGGTTAGGGACGGGTTTTGCCATCCCCTATCCGACCCCGATTTTTCCAAACTCATCCCCGATCCTAAACCCGAACCCGATGGGTTTAGAATACCCAACCCCACACCCGACCCTATGGGGAAACCCAACCGGCCTAAAAAATAAGTATATGCTGTAAACAATATATTCAAAATTAATTTTCATTGTATATTCACAATATATAAGTAAAAAATATTCTACGTAAATTAGACAATCATTTCTACATAAATAATAATAAAAATAATTAACAAAACATCAAACGATTATAAATTTAGTAACTAGGTTATAACTTAAAATGGGTAAATTTGTCATTTTCATAATTGGGGTGGGTTCAGGTCGGGGCGGGGTACCTGAATTCCCATACCCGACCCTGACCCGACTTTACCTAGTCGGGTTTTACCCGAACCCCACCAGAGACCCAGTCAACTCGGGTTTTTCTGTTAACTTAGGGTCGGGCCGGGATGGGCTTTCTTTCCATCCCTACCACCAACTCTCCTTGTTGAAGCAATAGTCGCATCTAGTCATCGTCTCCTTCCAAAAGAGGTAAGCAGTAAGGGCCAGGTAGAGGTAGCGAAGAAGGGGAGGGGACAGCCGATGGCAAGGGTCAAGGCGAAGAGGGGAGGGGGCAACCAGCGGCAAGGGGCAGATTTGAGCAATTAGGGTGATTGGGAATTAGGGTGAGTAATTGATTCATGTAGTTATCGGGTTCAGGTAATATTCGGGTATTAAAAATATTAGTAAGATCGAGTTCGGGTAGAGAGTTTAGAAAATTAGCAAATAGTTAATCGGGTATGAGTAATAGAAGAAATGGCTGGATGTGGGTAGAGAAAAAATAGTGGGTATAATACAGACGGGCCAACGCAGGCCTAATGGAAGGTCTACACCAGGCGCGCGGCCCAGGCCCAGTAGGGAAAAGAGAGGGGTTTGTAAGGGAGGAGGGAGGCGTGGAGGGGGATCTATCGTGTCTTTTGCTTTTGTTAGGTTAACCCTAATTTCTCATCACAGTGGTGATTTGAGGGACGATTTTCGGATCGTAACATTGGTCCGACCTACCGGATCGTCGGAGAGCGGAGGAGAGGAAGATCGTCGCCATAAGAGATTTCGATCGAGTGACATGGCGACGACGAGGTCTGATTCACGTTTTGATGCCATCGAAAAAACCTTGCAAGACGTGTTGGCAGCAGAGGAGCGACGACGCAAGGCAGAAGCTGCCAACGAGGATCGCCAGTGAGAGGTTGACGAAGAGAGGAGGGCGCTGAAGGAGGATTTGCTAGAAGTGAAACACTTGATGACTGATATGTTAAAAGGGAAGGCGAGCGACGGCAACACGGCAGCGTCCTCTGACCCTCAACGGCGGGAGCGTGAAGCGCCACAGGCGGATGGGGCGGCGGATCGAGGCGACTGGCGTGATAAAGAGGCGCGACTGACTGGTGCAAGCGCTTAGCCACCGGCTCAAGAACCCTATCCGATGGATGGACGACGGCGACCGATGAACCCCCCTGTAGCGGATAGACCACGGCCGGGCAGACGTGAATTTTATCCGACCGAAGGGAGACAGGCGATGGTAGAGGAGTTTGAACCGCATGGAGAGTGGGGGGGTCAGGGCGTGGGAGGGCAGCACGCATGGTGCAAACGCGTAGAGCTGCCGGTGTTTGATGGGTCCGATCCCTTGGGATGGATTACCAGAGCAGAACAATACTTTCACATCCAGGGCACACCTGATGATCAACGAGTCCCACTGGCGTTCGTGAGTATGGAAGGTGCAGCGGTCCACTGGTTCAGTTGGTTGAGGAGGTTGGAGACTGATATCTCTTGGGGGATGCTGAAGGACGAGATGTTGGCGCGTTTTGGTCCCTGCGACGCTGTAAATCCGTTTGAATTGCTGGCATCTCTGGAGTAAGGAGGAAAGATTGTCGGAGCAAGGAGGAAAGACTGTCGGAGAATACGTAGAAACTTTTGAGGGGCTGGTGGCTCGGTTACCCAGGCTTTCCGCTCCTCAATACCTGGGATACTTCCTCAATGGGTTGCGTGAAGACATATGGCGCTGGATAAGAACTTTCGACCCCGCCACAGTACGGAGAGCCATTTTTTTAGCGCGCAATTTTGAAGAGGTTTTGGGAGGCAAAAGCCTTCCCTCCCAACCGAGCAAAAGCTATGGAGGGGGGCATACCGGATTTTCGTATATTCCGCGAACAACTACGTCCCAGAGTTATACAGAAGGCGGGGGAAATAAGCAGGCAGTCGCGAGGTCCGAAGGAGCATCCAACAAGGGCAACGAAGGTGGGGCCTTGGGAACAGCGGCAGGCACTACCGGCTCTAGCCGGGCGTTACCAAGGGAGGAGAATCAGAGATTACCGGGAAGGGGAAATACTGATAGCAGAACACCGGGTAGCCGCTCCCTGTCTTTCTAGGAACTCAAGGAAAAGAGGGAGAAAGGATTATGTTTTCGTTGTGACCAACCGTATTACTCCATGCATCGCTGTGCTAACAAGAATCTGCAAATCATGCTCATGGCAGAAGACGAGGGAGACCCCGAGTCGGAGAGTGACCGACCCGAGGATCAGGAGGAAGGCAATATGGAGGGTGCTTTGAATTCTATGGGGGCGGTTTCTTTAGACTCCATAGGCGGCATATCCGACCCCAGCACTCTCAAGCTGATGGGGCGGTTGCAGGGAGAGGACATAGTGGTGATGGTTGACAGCGGGGCTACGCACAATTTTATTTCGAGCCGTTTGGCGAAGGAAATGCAGCTTAGGGTGGAATCCACCCCTCGCTTTGGAGTCCATTTAGGGGACGGTGGAAGAGTAACAACCCAGGGGAAATGCGCAGGTCTACAAATTACACTCGGTTCAGTAGAGGAAACTCTGGATGCTTACCTCTTTAGCCTCGGTGGCGTGGACCTCATCCTTGGGGTGGCATGGCTCCAATCGCTAGGGGAGGTGAAGGCGGACTGGAGTCGATTGTACATCAAGTTCCAGCGGGGTGGCAAGGAGGTGATGCTATAAGGTAGTCCCACGTTGGTGAGGGCTCAATCGTCTCTAAGAGTCCTGGCGCGACAGATAGAGGTGGAGTGTTGGGCTTTGATTTGGGCAATAGATGGAAGGAAATCACAGATGATAGATGAGTCCTTATCAAATGTTCAAGCAGCTCAACTGATGCAGAGGCTCGCGGAGTTCAAAAGGGTTTTTGCAGAGTCAGGGTCTTTTCCCCGTCTCGAGCCACCGATCATGCCATTGTGCTCAGACCAGAGGAGGGGCCAGTCCGGGTGCGCCCCTATCGCTATGCCCACAGCCAGAAGGATGAAATGACCAAGTTGGTGAAAGAAATGTTGTACGCTGGGATCATACAACCTAGTTCCAGCCCCTACTCCAGCCCGGTTATCTTGGTTCAAAAGAAGGATGGAAGCTGGCGTTTTTGCGTGGATTACCGAGCTCTGAACGACATAACTATCCTAGATAAGTACTCAATACCAGTAATTGAAGAATTATTGGATGAATTGCAAGGAGTACATTACTTCTCCAAGATTGACTTGCGCTCAGGGTACCATCAAATTCGCGTCAAGGAGGACGATGTGCCAAAGACAGCGTTTCGAACCCATGATGGCCACTATGAGTTCCTGGTGATGCCGTTTGGCTTAAAAAACGCGCCAGCGACTTTTCAAGCAGCCATGAATGACACCTTCAGACCTTACCTGCGGCAGTTTGTATTGGTTTTTTTTATGACATTCTTGTCTACAGTGCGACTTAGGAGGAGCATATGGATCATCTTGCTCAGGTTTTGGAAATTCTACAAAAACAACACTGGATCGCAAATCAAAAGAAGTGTCAATTCGGGCGGCAACAAATAGAGTATCTGGGACATATAATTCACCCAGAATTGTAGCAATGGACCCCAGTAAGATAGAGGCGGTTATGAAGTGGCCGATCCCTCGGTCGGTCAAGGAGGTGCGTGGTTTCCTGGGTTTGACCGGCTATTATCGCCGTTTTGTGCGGGATTATGGGAAAATAGCACGTCCACTAACAGATTTATTAAAGAAGAATGCTTTTAACTAGACTGCCGAGGCGCATCAAGCATTTGATAAGCTCAAGGCCGAAATGACTTCTGCCCCGGTTTTAGCTCTGCTAAATTTTCAGTGTATGTTCACGGTGGAGTGTGACGCCTCAGGTCGGGGAATAAGCGCGGTGCTTATGCAAGGAGGTCAACCCGTGGCGTATTATAGTAAGGCCCTGTCTGATCGAAGCCTCGCCAAGTCAACGTATGAGAAGGAGCTTATGGCTCTAGTGTTGGCAGTACAGCATTGGAGACCCTACTTGTTGGGCCGACATTTTCAAGTTTTAACTGATCAAAAGGCTTTGCGGCACCTTCTGCAACAGCGGATCGCTACACCCGATTTGCAATAATGGTTGGTCAAGTTATTGGGTTATGACTATGAGATTAAATACAAGACTGGAATCACAAATCAAGCAGTTGATGCCTTGTCGTGCATGCTCAGGCAAGCTGAGTTATCAGTTTTCTCTTTACCAGTATGGGGGGACCTTCCGCAGGTAATGGAAGCGGTGAGAGAGGATCCAGTTCTACACAAGATAATCCAGGACATAACAGAGGATGCCAGCTCTCACCCTCTCTACCAGTTGGATAGAGGGCGGCTATTGTACTAAGGCCGCCTGGTAATTCCGGCCAACTCACCATGGGTCCAGAAGGTTCTTCACGAGTTTCATAGCACCACTGCGGGGGGACACTCGGGGGCTTATAGAACTTATAGACGTCTGGCGGACAACATATATTGGCGTGGTATGAGAAAGGCGATCAACACATTTGTGGCACAATGCGACATCTGCCAGAGGCAAAAATATCAGGCAACCTCACCAGCGGGTCTCCTCCAACCCTTACCAATACCGGAGGCAATTTGGGAGGATATTGCTATGGATTTTATCACGAGGCTGCCCAAATGCAAAGGGAAGGATGCTATCTTGGTGGTGGTGAACCGTCTCTCCAAATACGCGCATTTTATACTCATCCGCCATCCCTATGTGGCCAGTAAGGTGGCAGAAATATTTATGCAGGAGATCGTGCGCTTACATGGTATACCGCGCACCATAGTGAGTGATCAGGACCCATCTTTATTAGCCACTTTGGGCAGGAACTTTTTAAGCTCATGGGTACTACTCTGACAATGAGCTCTGCATATCATCCAGAGACTGATGGGCAGTCGGAGGTGCTAAACCGATGCCTAGAAACTTACCTGCGTTGTTTTGCTTCTGATCAACCTCGCGGCTGGGCCCGGTGGCTTCCGTGGGCTGAATATTGGTACAACACTAGCTCCATACCGCGACAGGAACCACTCTGTTTGAGGCAGTTTATGGCAGACCCCCCCACCCCCCCCCCTCCGCCCTTGTGCCATTCGACCCGAGGGAATCATCCGTCGAGGCGGTGGGGCAGGAGCTGCGCGACAGAGACGAGGCACTCCGTCAACTAAAGTACAATCTAGAACGGGCCCGTCAACGGATGAGTAAGTATGCTAATGCTAAACGTCGGGATGTATCTTTTCAGGAAGGAGACATGGTGTTCGTCAAGCTGCACCCCTATTGTCAACAAACGGTATCCAGACGAATTAACGCGAAACTGGCGGCGCGCTTTTATGGCCCATTCCAGGTCCTACGCCGTGTGGGTGCTGTGGCGTATAGACTGGCCCTTCCAATGGGCTCACGCGTCCATCAGTCTTCCATGCCTCACAACTGAAGAAGGCGGTAGGGGATTACGTTACCTGCGGACCACTGCCCCCTGAGCTAGAAGAGGAAGTTACGGCCAGTCCGGATCCAGAGATCATCTTAGCCCGGCGCTGCATCACCCGAGACCGCGCTCTCATATCAGAATGGTTGGTCCAATGGCGCAGCGAAGCACCTAAGGAGGCCATTTGGGAGGACGAAACAAGGATTCGCGCACAATTTCCAGCCTTTGCTGCTAGTCTTGAGGACAAGACTTCTTCGGGGGAGGGACGAATTGATACAGACGGGCCAACGCAGGCCCAATGGAAGGTCTACACCAGGCGCGCGGCCCAGACCCATTAGGGAAAAGAGAGGGGTTTGTAAGGGAGGAGGGAGGCGTGGAGGGGGATCTATCGTGTCTTTTGCTTTTGTTAGGTTAACCCTAATTTCTCATCATAGTGGTGATTTGAGGGACGATCTTCGGATCGTAACAAGGTATCCTATCAGATGTCATCTCTACCCATGCTCCCATGGTTATTAGTGTGCCAGACACATTTGACCAAAACATATCCTTTAGAATTTCTTGGCATGACCAAGTATTGGTATTAGATTATAGGTCATTTTACTAGAATATGTCTCCCTATATCTTTATTTGCATGTCAGAACTATTCTCTTAATTGCCGTTTTGGCTCTGAGCTAATTTGAATTTTCTGAATACCTTTGTTCTAACATACTTCACAATTCTAAGAACACCTTTTCCGGATTTGAAAACACTTACATGGTTCTAAAAACACTTTTCACTATATAAACACACCTTTATGATATATGAATTTCTTTTAGAATTTTGTAGTGTTCTAAAAACTATGAAAGGTTTTTTGCATTAGGGGGTTAGTTTGAATTTTCAAAAGGCTAGGGTTCTAATATATAACTTTAGAGAATAGAAATCATAATATGCAAATATAAAAGAAAGGTTCTTTTTTTTTGTAAGTAACCTTACTATGTATGGGTTGGTATAAGTAACATGATAAAATATTAATTTTTGTGCTATTTATTATTTTATTCAATGATATTAGTATTATAGCTTGAAGTGAAACTATGTTCTAAGAAATCAGAAATTTTTACCACATCAGTGTTGAAAATCATGTTTTACATTATGCAGTTATTATGGTTGACAAGTCGGCATTTTCTTCTAGTTATATATTTTCTTTTTGTTCTAGGTATAAATACATCTAGCATGTGATATATTTGCAAGCCTATGTAAATTACGTTGTTTTTTTTTTTTCTCAGTGTTGTATAAGATTGTTTTTCTCTTCTTAGCTATCTTGAGACATTACCATCGATACAACTGCCAGCGATGACAACCAACAAAGATACATTCTTCCTCCCTCCTCTTTGTAGATACCAACAACTTCAAATTAATGACTTTAATCTTCTCCTACCTCTCTCATGTCGAGGCACTAAATGCTCCATTTGCCAGGCTCATTACCTGTGAACATCTAAAGCGCTATCTTCTTCACCGCTTCTTTTATCATGGCGGCTTCACAAACAAACTTTGGAACGTATCACTCGTATGCCTTAGATCTGCTTTTGGTGTGACTAGCATCAGTTCTCACTTCAAACATTTAACATTTTCTTTGTCTTGCATGTGAAAATAGGCAAAAATTTTCTTTGTGCATGTAGATTGATATGGTTAGTGGCATATTTCTTATCTTTCATGCGTGCATGGATAGATGACAGTATGACAGTTCATCTGCATATTACCAACATATTCATTGCAAAAAGCAATGCCTTGTCACTTTTATGTGTGCATTGATGTGGCCTACTGACATATTTCTTTCTCTTTTGCATGCATGGATGGACAATATTTCTCTGTTTGCGTTTTGCAAGCATATTCATTACAAAAACTAATGCAATTCAAGTTGTTATCGCCAACCATGTCGCTGGCAACGGCAGTATTGGAAGTTGGGACTATTTGAATAGAAAGAAAATGTTCTCTCACCAAGTCTGAGATGAACAATATGTTTTCTTGATCAACAATAGAGTACATGATAACATGCAAAAGATGAACAAGTAACTATCCACTTATACTTAATTATGAACTACAAATGATGGCTAATTTGGTAGGTCTATCCACTATCAAGTCAACATTAATATTCTTAAACTTAAGAATGCATCAACCTTGCCAGTCGAGTTAATAGGAATGCTAGTTTTCATGTAGGCACTATCATATTTACCACTGTAACTATTATCATATTAACCACTACATTACTACACAACTATGTCGCTCTATGTTTTCGCATCTCCATCCATTCTTACTGCATCTTATTAGTTATTTCTTTTTCCTCATTTGGTTATAAATAACCACAGCATGTAATAGATTGGCATGCCTATGAAATGCTAGTTGTTAATATTTCTAGATGCAAATGCATTGAAATTTTGGTTTCTGTCGAACTAAAGTGAAAATTTTGGTCTCTAGTTATTTGCTTTAAAAATACTAAATTGGTCTAGTTGCAATTCTTTTTCAAAAAAAGAGTTTTGTTTTACTCGGTTGCATTGAACCATTTGGAGTGCATTTCAGCAACTGGATCGGAGGTAGGTATTTACTGATTAGAACAGAGTACAGAGTAATATTGAGCTGGTATATCTAAAAAGGAAGTATTTGACTTTGAGCTGCTTCATATTTTGTTCATTTGATGAATAGTACTTGTTACAAAAATAATGCAGGGGGTGGCTTGGTTATGCACTTGTTACTCTTCTTCTTTTAGTTGCAACGTTCATACTGCTTACGCGGTTTATCAATCAAGGAAGACCTTTAGATGAGATCAAAGTTATGGTTCCTCCATCTATGAATACTATGGAACAACTCCTGGCGGTTCAGAATGCTATTTCTCAGCTTGAAGAGTTTCTCAAAGATGTGAATGTTGTTCTCCTAAAACTACGAGCGTTGCTACTTGCTGTTCCTTCTCAGGTCTTAATCTTGTTTAACCTTTCATCTGAGGTTTCATGTGTTCCATTATTGGTTGTTCTGTTTAAATATTGTTCGCATGAAAATCTAGTAACCTACACGGAAAATTAACTAGATCATTATTCCTTTCAATTCCTCTTGGTGCTTTTAAGTTTAGATTTTGTTTCTTGTCATCTTGTTTCTTATCTTCAACACTCGCTTTAAACATATGGATTGCGATGCCCTAGCTTGTTATTATACTATTGCTGGAATTGAAACATGTGGTATGACAGTCAATGTTCCACTCATGAAAGTCAAATGCCAAGAACCCACTAGTATAGAGCAAGGTTTGGAAAACCGTACCGTACCGCTCGGTTTTTTGCGGTACGGTACTGGTCCGACAAAGGGGCGGCACCGGAATAGGCGTCGGAGCACGGCTCTAGGCAGAACGGTGGCGGATGGCAGTGGCGGCGGCGGCGGCGGGAGGTTTGACGGCGGTTGGAAAATCGAAGCTTCCGCCCTCGCCTGTGCACTCCACCCGCCATGCTGCCTTCGCCGCTGTTGCCCGCTGTCCGCTCTCGCCTGTGCACGCTGCCCTCTGTACTGGATGGTACACTGGTACCGTACTAGTCCGGCGGCTCGCCAGGCACGCTCTGCCGGTTTTTTTAAACCTTGGTATAAAGTACATGGCGGCAGCCACGGGTATCAATAAGAACAGAAACTTGGGAAGTATTTTGGAAGATAGAAAATAGAAATCGTAGATATAAAAACTGGTTCATACCGTACAGGCAATATATATTGTCCGAAATCTGAACTTATATTAATATTATAAGGGTGGTACCAATATGATATTTTCTATATGTATAATATTTTAGGTGGTATCAACACCTACGATTTATGTATCGATACAATACTGAACTGTAATATTGTATGGCACGGAACAAATTTTAAAACCTGGGAAGCAATTAGTGATTTTTTTTGGGGGGGTGGGGGAGGGGTGTACTTCTTGCTTATTTTCTTTTTAAAGAGCATAAGAGAATGCCTGCAAGCATACATGAATGCTTGAATGAGTGAGCGTGTCTATATTAAGGCTGTATCCTTAACAACCTGCTAAGCTCCCCCAATTTTCCAATAGAGAGTATATTAAGACTTTCTCTTTTACTACCTGCTAAGACTATGTCTTTTTTAAGAAGCATAAGAGAATGCCTGGAAACATGCATAAGATCAGATCTTTGTTGGTTCAACTTTATTAACTGTGGTTGGCATACTTTGCAGGCTATCAATACAGTTGTCCTGGCACTGGTTTTGATGGCAGTAATCTTTGCCTTCTTACCTGGGAAAGTGATACTTGCAATGATTTTCCTGGAGTTGTTTACGATGCATTCCCCACCAAGAAGGGCAAGCACAGAACGGTCGACAAGAAGATTGAGAGAGTGGTGGTTCAGAATACCAGCAGCTCCTGTACTTGTCGAAAGGGAGAAAGAGGAGAAGATGTGAATATGGATATAGTCTGTTTAACTGTTAAAAAGTAAGTTGTTTCTGTCCCGCCATAAGAAAACAGTGGAATGTAATTAGAAATACAATCAGTAAAGCAAGAATTCTTTTCCACTACGCCTAATAATTTTGTATAATCAGTAATAAAATTTGACATGTTTGTGCCAAACTTTTGGACAGGAAGAATGTTCCTAAAATTATCATTCTATCATCTCAAGAAAATGGAATGAGTGGAGTACCAAAGTTCAAAACCAGTGCAAGTTCAAAATCTAATTTTTCATCACATTTCATAAGGAAAACGACATCATTCATGTGCTGTAGGTTCACAAAAAAATTTACAAAATATTGCGTACAGATGGGCATCTCACTTC
Organism: Costus lasius; assembly: GCA_027563935.2. NCBI lineage: Eukaryota > Viridiplantae > Streptophyta > Magnoliopsida > Zingiberales > Costaceae > Costus > Costus lasius. The sequence continues at coordinate 127,863,900 of CM050446.2, forward strand.
CAATTATCTACCATCATCCTCCCCTTCTCCTGGAATCATCAGACTTCAGTCTTAGTCTGGGGTTGTGCTCAGGCTTGTGGGTGAACTCAAAGTCGACATGCACGAAGGCTCGCTCGACGTCAGGCAGCTGCTCCAGCTTCTCCTGCAGGCTCTCCCCGATGTCGTGCGCTTGGCTCAGGGGCATGTCGGCCGGCAGCACGATGTCGACCTCCACGAAGTAGTAAGATCCCAGACTGTAGGCCTTGACGGTGTCGATGTGCCTGATCTCTTTACGGTGGTTCCAGACGAGATAAGTCAGCTTCGATAAGTAGTCGTGGGCGGCAGACCTCCCCACCAATGTCTTCACATTCTCGAGCACTGTCATCGACCACGTCGAGATCGTATACAAAGAAATCTGCATCACCCATCACCCCACATTATAACATATTCGTACATTGAATTAATCTTAATTTTCTTTTTTTTTTTTCACTTACGGTGATAGCTCCTACAGGATCGATCCACCAGTAGAATCTGGCGGCGAGCAGGGAGGAGATTAAACCGATGGAGTTGGTGATGACATCGAAGAAGTGATCCTGCGCGTAAGCCCTCACAATCTTGTTCTGGAAGCTGCGGCAGTAGAGCATGAGGAAGAACTTGATGACAGTGACGGAGGCCATGCTCCCGACCATCCACATCGCCTTCCAGTGATCAAATTCAGAATGCTCCTGCTTGCATGCAAATCTATGTTACTAACTCATTCAATCAATCTCTCTTCAAGGCTTTGTCTTTGATTACCTTGCTAATTAGCTGGCGGCCAGATTCTATGATCACTTGGAAACCTAGAGTGCCCATCACTGACGCAAACACAGTAATGCCCTGTGGGAATTGACCGGACGAGGTAAACAAACAAGAAGAAACAACGAACATATTAAACCCTAAGCCCTAAATCCCTAATTACCACTGGCTGCATCCTCTGCTTTCCAACGGGATAGGCGTACTGATTAGGTTTCTTCATGGCGTGTGCCGTGAACCAGAGAATGAATCCAGAGAGCAGATCCAGAAAAGAGTCCAGTGCGGAAGCAATCACCGCCATGGACAAACTCTCCGCGGAGGCGACCAGTTTTGATGCGAAGAGCAGCAAGTTGACCACGTTCGAGACGTTGATCGCAAGCCTCTCGCTCTTCGCCAATTTCTTTAGCTCATCCTGCAACCAAATAGTCGCATTTGAATCAATCACCAGAATGAAGTACTGACTCCATTGCTATAGAACCGGAAATTAACCTCCGTCGGAGCTCCTTGCACACGGCCTGATTCGGAGATGCTGTCCATCTCGCTAAACCCTCGTACAAGCTCGTTTTGCCGCTCATAGTACTTTGAGATTTTGTTTCGCTTACCTGAACGCAATCAATCAGAATAAGAATTAAAAGAAAGCGAGATCGACGCTTAAAAACTCTGCAAAAAGTTAATCAAAAATCGTCCACGCACCGTACTCTCGTCTCGCGCACACTCGAGAAATAAAGGGTAGTGGTTTTTCTAATTCAGGCGGCAAGGAAAATTCTTGAATGCTTAGCCTCCAGTCGTCGGGCGGCGCCGCCACACGCGGCTCACCTTCGGAGGGCTGCTCGACGTCCATTCCAATGGGGAGGAAATCAAGTAGCCGAACGTTTCGTCCACAATACAACGTTTGCAATCTATTTATAGAGTTAGTCATATTTAAATAATTGACACAAACTCAATTTTACTATAAATTTAAATCACTATCATAGGTTGGTCTGACCGCTGTTACCACACTGCCGGTGCCGAGATCTCGCCGCTCCACCCTGAGTCGTCGTCCCCGCCAGTTCCATCGCTCCGAGATCCTCCAGTCACCGCGCCGTTCTCCCTCCACCGCCTCCTTCGCTCAATCCGTGCAACCGCCTGTTCACCCACTCCCGCCAACGTGTGATGCCGCTCCTCTGCTCGGTTCCGCCTCGCCTCTTCACGTATGCGGCGCCTACGACGAAGATGATGAAGACCAGCTCGGCCGCCAGACCGCGTCGCTGCATCGCCCGAGTTCCTCCCTCCTTGGTCGGCCTCGGCCACGTGGTGCGCTGCCTGAAGCCCGGGTTTCTAAGATCAGCTAACGCACCTTCGCGCCCTCGCTATGTCGCCGGTTAAACCGCCACAGCACTAACTCGCCAAGAGGTCGGATCTGACAATTCGAACCCGAGCCTTGAACCCTCTTCCGTGTGGGCTAAGCCAGGCAGATCCGAGTTCAACTTAAGCCTCTTAATTCTGAATTCAACAGCTTAGGTTAATTCAAGCTTGATAACTTAAACAGGTATAGCCTCTGTTTGACCCAACTTCTATTTCTAATTTTTGTTGGTTGAAAAAGTGCTGGTTAAAAAGAAATTGGCTAAAGAAGTTTGAGAGTTTTTGAATGCACAGTTTATGGTTAGGTTATTTTAATTATAATAAATAATTTCTTATTAAAAATTATTAAGATAAAAATTATATGATTAAATTTATAATTAGCTATAATTAAACTATTTATTAAAAATATTATAAGTTCTACTATTAAAAAATTATTATTACATATAAGGGTTAATGAGCATAAGTAGGTAGGGGACCAGAGAAACAGTTTCACCCTTGCTTCTAAGAGAAGCAACTAATTTGTAGGTTGGAACAGAGAAGTTGAAGAGCCAAACGTATCAACTTTTTAATTTCTACTAGCCGCAAAATCATAAGCTGGCCCAAAAGCTAAGCCAAATGAGACCATAGTCTTTTTACAATCCGAACTTGATAATTTTAGGTTAATTCAAACTTAACACGGGCATATATCATTCTCCATATAACATCATTCCATTGCTGATCTAATCTTAGACTCAAGCAATTCGTGTTATCATTAAACTGTTATCATCTGTTTAATGAGCAAATCATTTATTAATTTGATAAACTAGAATGACAAGGTAATTCAACTTATTAAAATATTTAAACACAAATTAATAATAATAAGTTTACTAAGCTTTATATATGTTATCATTTTTACCACTTTCTTTGTGGACTAAATTGAAATATTTCAATTTGGTTGAAAATAAGTCATTTTGTTATGACCAATCACCTACTTAAGCTAACCTGTATGACTAAATATTAGTTGGGTCAAAAATTTAACCCAAATACAATCTGTATTATTGTCAGACCAGACCCCTGTTTACGATAATCATGCCATGTCAGCAACCATGCCCGATTTCGATCTTCCGCCTCAGCGTTGACTTCGACCTCGTCTCAAAGCGAACGCCGAGAGCGTTCATCTTCCTCGCCGTGTTGCTACCGCCCCCGTAGATGTCACCGGAAACAAGGTCTGCGGCAGGGGAAAGGATCCTCCGACCCCCACCCTTCGGCCGCATTGGCGCTCCACTGAACGCCGGAAAATGTGCCGTGGAACCTCTGCTTGTCGCCCAAGCCTCCGCTCCGAGGGCTGTCCAAGAGAGTTCCCAGAGAGGGAGTCGGCCGCTGCCGCACCCCCTTTTCTTCAGCTGCAGCTACCAACAGCGTTCCCATCCGACGCGACGCTTGCAGGGAAGGACGCCACCCTACGCCGATGCCGTCACATCTACCAGATCTGCGTCGGATCCTCCTTCGAAGGCGTTCCCCGCTACTTGGGCCTCCGCTAGAGTTCGCATCAAATGGCCCGCTGGGCCAGGCCCAGGACCCGCCAGTCCTTGGGCGTAACAATCTCCCCCGGCAGACGTGGACGCCGCCCTCGGCGTCCGGCTTTCCTCGACGACCACCATGGCCAGAGCTGCGTAGCACGCCGGAGTCTTGGGCACCTCTACGCCTTGATTGTGCTAGTCGCTGCAGCCAACACGGAGGGGGAGGCGCGCCCATCTCGCTCATCGCTCGTGAGAAAGACGAGCTCTTTCTCGTCTTCGCGTCCGTCCGCCGATTGGATGGAGAGAGGCGCTCTCGCCTCTTGCCGTCAACCTCGTTGTCAACTGGAGCGGTTGGGGAGAAGGTGGGGAAAGCCTCCGCTCTCCCCATCATCTTCGTCGAGAGGATGCGGCCACGGTCTTGTCACCGCCGTTCTGCCGCATCACTCGGAGAGGAGACGCTCTCGTCTGCCTCTCGTCGGGGAAGCGGCCTCTGCCGCTACCGTCGCAAGGTGCTCGTGGGAGGGGACACCGCCACCGTGGTCGTCCAGACGAGCGTCGCCGCTGCGTCGCTCGCGGGGACAGGCGGTCGCTGCTCAACCCTCATGGGAGCTCGCGTTCGGTGTTGGGGATAGTAGAAGCACCTAAAAAACCTTTGAAACAACATTATGATCAAATTTGTTGTCAAGCTAAGCTAGACGAAAAGCCCTGCCAAACGGTGCTTAAGTCTGACAGTGACATCTAGGAAACAGTAATTAGTCATTTCAGAATGAAAACAAAATTTACACTTGACTTTGTGGAGGAATAATAATTATGACCAGTTAAGTGTATAAAAATTTCACATATTAGATAGATATAAAACTACTTTGAATCTATTATTGTACACTTATGGTAGACCTAAAAGTTAAATAATCACATATTGGGCCTAGTCGACCATTGCCGAGCCATCATCAGACTGGTTCACTCAAGCAGACAAGTTTGGCTTTCTAGCTCGATTTCACTCCATTCGTCGCCAACTGCATCTCTTTTTCTCTTCACTCTCATTGACTCATCCACTCAAGGTGGATAATTGTTACGCCCAAGGACCGGCAGGCCCTGGGCCTGGCCCAGCGGGCCGTTCGACGCGGACTCTGGCAGAGGCCCAAGCAGCGGGGAACGCCTTCGGAGGAGGATCCGGCGCGGATCCAAGAGATGTGACGGCATCGGCGTAGGGTGGCATCCTTCCCTGCAGGCATCACGTCGGATGGGAATGCTGTCAGCGGCTGCAGCTAAAGAAAAGGGGGTGCGGCAACGGCCGGCTCCCTCTAGGGGAACTCTCTTGGACAGCCCTCGGAGCGGAGGCTCGGGCGGCAAGCAGAGGTTCCACGGTGACATTTTTCGGCGCTCAGAGGAGCGCCGATGAGGCTGAAAGGCGGGGGTCGGAGGATCCTTTCCCCTGCCGTAGACCCTGTTTTCGGTGACGTCTACGGCGGCGGTAGCAACGCAGCGAGGAAGACGAATGCTCTCAGCGTTCGCTTTGAGACGAGGTCGAAGTCAACGTTGAGGCGGAAGATCAAAATCGAGCGTGGTTGCTGACGTGGCGTGATTACCGTAAACAGGGGTCTGACAAGGGTATCAGAGCCGGCGATCGGTCGACATGGTTCCGGCGACCCTACCGGCATGAAGGAGGAAGGCAATGAGGAGACGGATCCGACGAAGGACCTGGACCTGATCTCCCGTCATCGTGCACGCTGAGGCGGCCTTCTTCCTGACGAGAGTGGAGCTTCGAGTGAGGAGAAAGCAACTCCTTGCCACTAGCGTCCGAGCTCGGCCTTCTCCACGAGTTGGTGACGGCGAGCAGAGTCGGACGGCTAAGCTCCTCCTTCCCTAGCGGCGGACGCTGGAGCCATTTTCCTTCTCCCGTAGAGGCGGTCGAGAGGCGAGTTGAAGGACGCAGAGGCGTCTTACTCGCCAAGCCAGCAGCGGCGGCGTCGTCTCCTGGGCACCAGCGACGACGCGGGCAAATGCGAGTTCCCACCTTCCCGAGTACCGGATGCCGACGGCTGGAGGACGACGAGAGCGTCGTCTCCCCCACAAGAGCGGCGGCTTTGTGCGGGCGGCGTCTTTTCCCCACGAGTCGGGGACAACGAAGGAAGGTGGCGGTAGCAGGGGAGGCCATCTTCCCAGGACGAAGAAGGCGACGAGCGGCAAAGGTCGTCTCCTCCACACGCGGGACTCCCGTCGACGAGCGATGAGCAGCGAGTGGAGCTTCCCCTCGTCTGCTAAAAAACACACTTGGCAGAAAGTCATAAAACAGCTAGTTTTCTATTTCTAAAAATTGTTGTCTCCCAATTCTAAAATAATAGGGAGGGTTGGGGCTGCGTTTTTGCTGAGGGGCACCCCTCCGCAAAATTTGCGGAGGAGTGGGCTGAGATGTGAAGCACGCATCTTGAGGCGGCCTCGCACGAATTTCCAAGCACCCTTAACTAAAGTCCGTTATAACATCTCCTCCCCGTGTTATACCATCTCCTCTCCGATATAACACTCGCCCGTTATAGTAATCCGTTACAAACTAACCAGGTGCGGAGCTAACCCTGGTTAACGCTCAAAATTTTCCTACCCGCCCAACCCGCTCGACCCTCACTCTGTAACTCTAAACCCTCACTCTGTAACCTCTAAACGCTAAATTTGCTCTGACGATATTTTCGCCCGATTGTCGCCCACGCTCTCCGAGCCTCTCCGACGGCTCTGATGACCTCCGACGACCTCCTTTGAACTGCGTATACCTCCGACGACCTCCACAAACGTCCCATTGTTGCTTAACGACCTACTACTGTATAAAACTTGTTCTTGTTTAGGCTAGGGTATCCTAATCTTGTTTTTTTTTTTTTTGCAAGATCTCATGGCGAGCTCCTCCTTCGACTCCAATGTTCCTTTAAGGTATAATGTCGTAATTTATCTTATGAATACGTACATTGATGTATTAATGACCTATTTTTGGTATAACATGCTTGGAAAATTGGTATACCCACTTTTATGATATTTGCATAATTTGTATTGTCCTTGAAGCTGTTTGGGAAATAGTCTTAAAAGGAACATGTTAGTTGCTAAATCTGCCGATAGTATCAATTGCCGCAAGTGCGTCATTTGAAGCTTGCATTTTAGAAAACCATTCCTACTTCCTGTTGGAAGTGAATAGAGAAACCTAAATTTCGTATAACATGTGTATAACATGCCCCAAACTTAGTATAACATGCCCCAAACTTGATATAACACTTGACAGACATGGTATAACACTTGACAGACATGATATAAGACTACATAGACATGGTATAACACTGCACAGACATGGTATAACACTACACAGACATGGTATAACACTACACAGACATGGTATAACATTGCACAGACATGGTATAACATTACACAGACATGGTATAACACTTCACAAAGATGGTATAACACTACACATACATGGTATAACACTACACACACATGGTATAACACTGCACAAACATAGTATAACACTACACAGACATGGTATAACACTACACAGACATGGTATAACACTGCACAAACATGGTATAACACTACACAGACATGGTATAACACTGCACAGACATGGTATAACACTACACAGACATGGTATAACACTTCACAGACGGACAACATATTTCAAAAATTATGCCAAATTAAATGAAGATGCAGTAAGATATTTATGTGTAAGTGTACTAAGTCAGTTGAAGTAGTCAGAGTTTCTAATAATGATTACAATTGCATATTATTTTTGAACTTGAGGAAGGAGGTGAAGTGGAGCCTATTGAAGTTGTACATAGTCTCCTTGCATTAGATGCAGCCCCTGAGGAAGCTGGTGTTGCGGGCCCATCCCAAAGTCAAACAGACATCCCCTTTATTCTTGGCCCTGTAAGTATGTAATATGATAACATGCCTTATCCTTGGTGGAACTTAGTATAACAGCCTTCTGAACTTGGTGTAATATGGCTCAAACTTAGTATAACAGCCTTCTGAACTTGGTATAACATGACTGAAACTTAGTATAACAGCCTATTGAACTTAGTATAACATGGCCGAAACATGGTATAACATGGCTCAAACTTAATATAACAGCCTTCTGAACTTGGTGTAATATGACTCAAACTTAGTATAACAGCCTTCTGAACTTGGTATAACATGACTGAAACTTAGTATAACAGTTTATTGAACTTGGTATAACATGGCCGAAACATGGTATAACATGGCTCAAACTTAGTATAACAGCCTTCTGAACTTGGTGTAATATGGCTCAAACTTAGTATAACAACTTTCTGAACTTGGTATAACATGACTGAAACTTAGTATAACAGCCTATTGAACTTGGTATAACATGGCTGAAACATGGTATAACATAGCTCAAACTTAGTATAACAGCCTTCTAAACTTGGTGTAATATGGCTCAAACTTAGTAGAACAGCCTTCTAAACTTGGTATAACATGACTGAAACTTAGTATAACAGCCTATTGAACTTGGTATAACATGGCCGAAACATGGTATAACATGGCTCAAACTTAGTATAACAGCCTTCTGAACTTGGTGTAATATGGCTCAAACTTAGTATAACAACCTTCTGAACTTGGTATAACATGACTGAAACTTAGTATAACAGCCTATTGAACTTGGTATAACATGGCTCAAACTTAGTATAACAGCCTTCTGAACTTGGTGTAATATGGCTCAAACTTAGTATAATAGCCTTTTGAACTTGGTATAACATGACCGAAACTTGGTATAACGTGTATCAATTGCCGGTATAACAGTATCCCATTATATTCATACTGCTGTTAGATCATGTGTTGTACGATGCTGACGGTTTTGTGTTAATTTTGTGTGTAGAGCCATGAAGAAGTTTTGAACTTGAATTCGGAATTGTGTATAGTTATAGAGGAAAATAATAAATTGAAGAATGAAATCATTCAATTGGAGAATGATAAATACTTGCTTAAAGATGAAGCTGCTGAGAAGGATGCTGAGATTTGCAGCATCAAGGCTGGTTTTAGCTTAGAGGTGACTGAATTGCAAAAAAAAATTGAGGAGCTAGTGTAGGAAAATAAAAAACTGAGAGCAGACATTGAGATGCTACAAAATAAGAATGGGGCAGAGTTGAGCTGGAGTGAGGAAGATGACAAGTCGGCCTCGGGGGGTGAGGAAGCTGAGATGTCTGCCCAGATGAGTGAGGTACTGAAAAAGAAAAGAGTAAAAAAGGCTTCATGTTTTCTTCTCACCCCTTACACATAACAAAAGAAGAAGAAGAAGAAGAAGGCTATGGAATCAGAGGTAAGACCATTAACACAAAAGTATCATACATCATTGTAAACATAGGCTTGAGCCTTAATTTTAACATGTCTGTGTTTCTAATTTTCTTTCAGCCAATGGATGTGGATGAAAATGCGGAATCTGCACCCCAGGTTGATATGGTATGGTGGCATAAATAGTATTTACCACAATTGTATATATCTGGTAGCATTGACATATGTGAGTATTCTGATAGATTTTTCTTGCATCTTTAGTATCTAAATAGACAGGACTATTGTGGTCGGGATGTACTACCGGACAATATTAAATCACAACTAGAATTTTATATCTCCTTGCAAGATCATTCCATTATTCAGAACATTACGAAAGCCAATGTCTGTAGCATTCTCTTCGGAAAGTTAGTTGTTGATGAGGTAAGCATGTATGGAATACACTATCTATGTATATTTGCCTCCTTTTTGCTAATGGACTTGTTATACCATTGTAGGCTATAGATTTGTATGCATCACTCCTCATCCGTAGAGTAATGGCTAATAGGAAAAAGTTTAAGGCTTTTGCTTACATCCCACCACATGTCCTACAATTTTATATGGGTGGCCAAGGTGGGGCGGCCTTCAAAGGCTTAGAGCATTTGAATAATCAGACCATAAGATATGTTCGCACAATATTTGCCCCCATATGCCACACGCTGCACTGGTTTCTGATGGTAGTGGAACTACGTGGAAAACGTGTACAGTGCTATAACGCGTACAGTGTTACATGGTCCCGTGTTATACGATGTCTGTGCCATGTTACACGAATGACAAGTCTAGTTATACCATGTTACACGAATGAGATAAAGTCGATCTTATCCTATTACATAGCTATGCAAATAGGATAAGATCGGTTGTCATGCCTACAAACATAGCTATGCATTGTATGTCTCCTGTACGCTCACGGGTTGGGATGAAATTTGACCAGACGACCATCTATCAAGATTCACAGATGGTGATATAAACAAGATGACCACCTATACGACCCGGCGGACATGCCTATAAATTCAATATGACCATAGAAGTTAACGCGTCTGACGTGTCTACAACTGGAGATTTTATGGTGAAGCTTCACTATAAAATCCCGACAACATAGGCCCCGTTTGGCCTAGCTTTTGGGGTTGCATATGGTGTTGCGGCCAGCAGAAATCAAGAAGCTGAAGTGTTTGGCCCTTCATCTTCTCTGTTCCAACCCACAAATAGTTGCTTCTCAGAGAAGCAAGGGTGAAGCTGCTTCTCTAGCCCCCCACCTGCTTATGCTCAATAACCCTTATATGTAATAATAATTTTTTAATAGTACAACTTATAATATTTTTAATAAATATTTTAATTATAATTAACTATAAATTTAATCATATAATTTTTATCTTAGTAATTTTTTTAATAAAAATTTATTTATTATAAATAGAATAACCTAGCCATAAGTTGTGCATCCAAACACCCTCAAACTTCTTCAGCTAGCGCTTCTTCAACTAGCAAAAGCTAGAAGCAGAAGCTAGGCCAAACGGAGCCATAATCTTCTCATTCGTAGTGAAGTGAGTGGAGTTCCGAAATGTTACTCCAATGCTCTTCTCATATGGTTGGTTTTACAGGCAGATGCGTGGGTTCTACTCAGACGTATTATGGCAAGATTATAAATTGTCCATGGCCAAAAATCCCTTCCAGTTCTACCGAAGTCCTAGGCCATTGGATGAACACCAAAATCAAGGGATGGACCCGATTTGTCTACCATGAGTTTGGGCAAGCCAGACGGGTTTACAAAATTGATGTGCTATGGCAAGCTTATAAGCATCGAGAGCATGCCCGATGAGAAAGTTGTAGGGCAGGATACAACAGTCTCTGGTGATGCCCTCAAACCGACTATGGTAAGTGCAGTCTCACGGTATAGTTTTTTGATGAAATGAACGGACTATGGTAAGTTTATGATCTAAATATTGCCTGACCGCACTGGGATATGACAATATTTTGATTATAAGCTTGCCATAGTACGTCCATTTTCTCAAAAAACTATACCGTCAGACTGCACGCCGGTTTTCATTTGTTGGCTGAGAAAAATATGCAGCTTCTTCCTGAGAACCATGCTGCGATGGCATTGCTTGGGAAGCCTCATCTGAGTACTGTCATGATATAGTGCAATTAATCAGGTAACATAGTCAATGTAAATGTAGCAAGTGCAGAAAACGCATAACTACGCAACTTACATGAAAAGAGGATGCTCCCACCATTAAAGCTGTGTAGGAGTAGAATGGGGCTGTTGGCACTGGTTGGTGGAACATAGGCACCTACTATAAATTTAACTTTTAGGTTAAGTATGTAACATAAGAATTAAAGATATGGCTTGCCTTGTTAGATATACCTGTGTGCTTGTGTATTCACCCATAGGTAGCCCTATCATGCACGGCATTTGGACATCAGTAGGTGGATTAGAATTGGATCCTTTGGATGTAGTAGTGCTCTTGTTATGTCTTCGCTCCAGCACTCCTTTCTTACGTTTTTCTTTCCGCCCCTTTTTCACTAGAGGTGCTTTTACCTGTATATTTGGTTCAGATCCACTTCTCTCATCATTGACATCAATATCTTTATTGTCAGTGCGCAAGATGTCCTCAACATTTACACGTAAATCCTTCATTGTCTTTTCTATGTATTCTAGTGCTCTCCTGGACTTCAAACTCATAGTTGCTATATAGTAATAGTTTTGACAAACTCGGTTATAAATAGACCTCAAACTTTCTTGCCCGGAAGAATCTAAACTGTGCGGACTGACAATGGATACATCACCTTCTCTAGCGTACTTTGTCCATCTTTTCATTATGTATTGCTTCGGTATAGAAATCACATTGTTCGCTGCGAAAACCTTCATTGCATGCATACATAATATCCCATTGGTCTCAAACATTTTACATGAGCAAGTAACTTATACAGAAGAATGGCTGAAAATGACCATTTCATCTCTACCACAGGCTGCGTTGGTTACCTTATATGAAATACCTTGTGGTTCGGCCCTAATGAAGAACATAAGGCAATCTACACTACTTTGATAGCATGTCTCAAACTCGTTATACATGACCCTGGTGTACATCGAGGCTGCTTGTTTACACATGTTCCCAACTACATTGGCTGGTGTACTATTTCGAGACTTGAAATCGGCCTTTATTTCCTTTTCTCGAAAGAAGCTAAGTGTCTTGTCATATTGTTCTAAAAATTCAAATAAACTCAATTTCTTTCTAAAGAACCCTTTAAAATGGTGGTTCATACTTTCACTACGTTGGGTTGTGGTCATATCAGCCGAAAAAGTCTTTGTTCGAAAGCATGCAGCCCACTTTGACCTTAGTTTCCACATATTTACTATCCATGGATGTTCAACCAGATTATACTTCAGTAATAAATTCTGCCATAGCTTCTCAAAAGTATCAACTGTACACCACTCGTATATGCAATGTTTAAAATCTTTGGCAAATGTATTGTTATTATGAATCACGTGTGAAAGATGTAATGCTGCATTTTGAAATATATACCATAAACATAGACGATGTGTTGTATTTGGCAACACCGTTTGTATTGCTCTAGCTATCGCAGTTGATTGATCCGTGAAAATAGTAACTGGATGCTTACCGTGCATGGCTTCCAAAAAAGTCTCAAATAACCAAATGAATGATTCAGCAGACTCATCATAGAGTAATGCAGCTCCTAATGTAATAATTTATTTGTGGTGATTCACGCCCACTATTGGTGCAAATTACATATTGTATTTATTTGTTTGGAAGGTTGTATCGAAACATACTACATCTCCAAAGTATGCATAGTCTATTATAGATTGGCCATCAACCCAAAAAAAGTTCTTCATCTCCCCTGATTCCTCACAAGCTTCAATAGCATAAAAAAATGAAGGATCGTTAGCCAATCTTTCCTTTAGGTACCTAAGAATACCTTTGCTTTCCTTGCCATCAAAAGCTTTTCTTCTACTTCTTTGAATATAGTCGCTATTATCTTCTCTTATGAAGCCAACATTATTATTGCTTACACCAGACTCAAAGTAATTATATGTATTATGGGCCTTTATACCCGACTCTGTCATCTTGTCTATAAGTGCACGTTCAAATGGCAATATCTTTCTATGAGATCTAAGCATGTGCACCTTATTTGGACTTGTCATGGGATGATTATGATTTAATTCAGCTTTCGACAATGTGAATAATTCATTCTTGCCAATCTTAAACTCTAACCGAGCCATGTAGTTTGTGCGGGTCTCTAGATGTGGTTTTTTAGCAATACGTCTACGGTCAACTTCTCTCATCCCTTGTTTGCTACAACAATATGTACGTTGTTTCAAGCTACCATCCTTTCGACGTTCAAGATGAGATTTCTTTATACTGAACCCCATTACTCTAGCATAGTCATTATAAAACTTGTATGCTGCATTATCACTAATAAATGTCATACCAACTATAGGGATTTGGGATATAGCTTCTGATTTGTCATGTTCCATACATGGCATTTCATCTGCCTTTCCAGATGTTCCTATTATATCTTCATCACCTTCGCTATTTGCTAATAAATACTCTTCGTCATCTGACGATGACCACTCCAACATCTCAGAACAAGTCGCCTTCATCTGATCTTTCTCCATCTCAAACTCTAGGATTCAATAATGTATCGAAAAGTTTGACAAGTTATACGCTGTAGTGATGCTGTTATACTATGTTAGAGGCATGTTATACCAAATTAGATACATGTTATACTAAAATGGAATGTTGTTATACCAAATTAGATACATGTTATACATAATTGGGATGTTGTTATACCAAATTAGATACATGTTATACCAAAATTTACAGCTGTTATACTAAATTAGAGATATTTTATATCAAAATGGGATGCTGTTACACCAAGTTTGAGGCATGTTATACCAAAATGGGACGTTGTTATACCAAATTAGAGACATGTTATACCAAAATGGGCTGTGTTGTACTATGTTAAAGGCATGTTATACCAAAATGGGATGTTGTTATACCAAATTAGAGACATACTATGCCAAAATGGGCTGTGTTGTACTATGTTAGAGGCATGTTATACCAAAATGGGACGCTGTTATACCAAATTAGAGACATGTTATACCAAAATGGCCTGTGTTATACTATGTTAGAGGCATGTTATACCAAAATGGGATGCTGTTCTACCAAATTAGATATATGTTATACCAAAATGGGAAGCTGTTATACGAAATTAGATACATGTTAGACCAAAATGGAATGTTGTTATACTAAATTAGATACATGTAATACCGAAATGGAATGCTGTTATACCAAATTAGATACATGTTATACCAAAATAATGAGATGCTGTTATAACAAGTTTACGGCATGTTATACCACAATGGGACGCTGCTATACTATGTTTGAGGCATGTTATACGAAAAATGGGATGCTGTTATACTATGTTAAGGGGCTGTTATACCAAAATGGGATGCTGTATACAACAAATTATATCATTAATACAACAATGTACGTATTAAGAATACAAAAATGACGACATTATACCACCCTAAATGACACGTAATACAGGTGAGCAAATATAGGGAGACCTTACCTTAACTTTTGAAGACCAGGGAGACCTATAATAAGTTGTATAAAGAGAGCTGTATACAACAATGTATCGGAGGCCGTCGGAGGTCGTCGATGCCCGTCGGAGGTTGTCGATGGCCGTCGGAGGTTGTTAGAGGCAGTCAGAGGTCATCAGAGGTCGTCGGAGGCCGTCGGACAGGATCGTGCGACAGAACTTTCGTCACAGCAAAGTTTGGGTAACACAGAACTTTCGTCCCAACAAAGTTAGGGTTAGGAAAAATATTAGGGTTAGAGAGTAATAGCGGGTCGGGCGGGTAGTGAAAATTCGAGCGGGTAGTGAGCATTCAAGAGTTAACCCTGGTTAGTTCAGATGTAACGGGGAGGGGCATAACGGGCGGCGTTATATTAGGATTTGGTATAACGCTTTGTTTGTATCGGCGCTATCCGTACTTAAGTATGAGTTGCTTGGAGATTCATGCGCTGGGTGCTTCAAGATTGATGCTTCGCATCTCAGCACACTCCTCCGCAAATTTTGCGAAAGGGCACCCCTCCGCAAAAAAGCAGCCGAGGGTTGGGGTTCGAACTAACGATGATAACGAATAGGGTATCTACTTTTTTTTTTACTTTATTCATATTCGAACCCGAATAACTATCATACTATTCATACCTAATTTTTTTCTAAAACTTCTTCCCAAGCTAACCATAATAAAATTTCAACTACCCGAACCCTATGAATATCCGACTTGAGTAATTAACTCTATTAAATTATATATTATATACTCAATTACCCGAATAAAATCTAATACTTAGAGTAAAAAATTAGGATATTATATTATAAATATAAATTATTATTATTATTATCAGGTTTGGGTAGTAAGTACCCAGCCTACACTACTAATATCCTATCCAAACTAGACTAGGGTAGTATTTATACTACTCATACCCCAACCGAACATGATTACCTATAATCCGATTCGAGTAGCTTGGATGTCCGCTTAAAACATACCTGATTACCATCTCTAGTTTGAACCCTACTCCCTTTCTTTATTATCTTTCATATACTTCTCTTTTATTTCCTTTTGCATGTATAATGTTACGAAACAAGATCTTTATAAAACAAATCTTTTACAAAATAAATCTTCATAAAGTAAAATATTTATAAAATAAAATCTTTGTAATATATAATTTATCAAATAATAACTTAAGTTTATGAATAATATATATTATTATACTTATAAGTCAAAAAGTTAATGACTACTTTTTTTTTATACATATATAAAAATATAAATTTAACTTGTATCATGACTTTAATTTTATATATTTATAAGATGTAAACTTAATTACTTTAATATTTTAATTTAATAAAGAATTATTTGGTTTTAATAAATATTTTATTATATTTATAGATTAATTTTGTTTGTATCAAAATTGTGTATTTAACTATTTATGATTACATGGGAGCACTTATCTTTTTAAAAAATTTCTATCTTTAAATTTTTTTCAATATAAATTTAAATATTTAATAATAGATATTGTATAATATTTTGCTTTAGTATTCTACCGCATTATTTCAATAATAATTTGCCATATTTTTCCAACAGCACAAAACAATACTATACCCCAAATCATATAATTTTTTATCTAAAAGAAACTTATCCTTTCAGCTTTAAGCCAGATATCACTTGTACTTTTAGCACCAAACGCACTCTTAAAGCTCTTTGTCGATTTTAAATGATTGGTAAAATAAAAATAAAAAATAAAAAGCAAAGGCGATCTTAAAATAATGGCGGGAATCAAGAGCATGAAGTCAGAACTTCAACTTGAATTTTGCTGTCAATGAAATATTCTGACTAATGGAAACTACAGAAGAAGCTTCCTCCAAAACATGCAGAGTTGTGCTCCCCTCAGGCTTAATGTTCCATCTGTTCATCTGGCACTTTTGTCCCATTTTGTTGTTGTATAATGGCATCAATAGTTTCTTTGACTAATTAAAGATCTCATCTTCCTGTCTGCCATCGTTTGAAGCATCTGATATGTGGCAGAACAAGAGCCTTGTGGTATCTGTTCTTGCAACAAGTTCAGGATACTACTAAAACTCAGAAGTACAGACCAAAATCACATGGTCCTCATACAGAAACCAAATTTATTTTGTTTTGTTGTATTAAACTGATTTCTCAGTCAGCCCAGAAGCCTTGTTTGTGCTGCCATGATATGGCCTTTAATGATCTTATAATCTGCCTGCCAAAGTCAACGCATAAATTCTCATTTCAATTCAGAGTAGTCTGAGCTTTGTCATTTGTCCTAGCTTTTTAGTGGTCTGCACATGGCTGTTGGTAATTGAAATCCCCCCGTGTGGCTTTCAAGAGGAGGGAAAAAGAAAGGCAAGTTGAACATTGGAAGGAGAAAAGGAATTCAAAACCTTAAATTATATATATAATATATTGGTTTTTGGATGAATACAACGAAAAACAATGAAAAAGTAGCTAGAAAATAAATGAAAAAGTTATTTTTCCTGATTTTGATTTTGCAAATGGATTCTTTTTGCAAGTTTAGTGTTTCGGGGGATCGTATTGGACATCAATACTCGGGGTTTCAGTAGATCAGAACATCAATGGCCTCACCAAATTGACCTCCTTTTTGGAGGGAGGTTCACATGGACTGGTGACAGCAAGGAGGCAATCATTCAATGCCAAACAAATAAAATTAAAAAAAAAAAAACAGATTTTGCAAGTCCAGAGGCACAGACAACAAGAACAACAAGAGCAAGAAATCAGTTAAATGTACAAAAAGACACAGGAAAGCACGAAAAGTAAAACTAGAAATGTTCAGCAACAGCTTTTGGTGCACAATCATACTGCCATTGCTTTCGAGAAGATGAGAGGAACTTGCAGGCTTCAAGCTTTTGTGAGCTCCTGGCCTTCTACATGACCACGCAGCCTCTGGTGTTCTCATCACTGAACAGATGAGTAACATCATTATTGTACGAGGGATTGATCTGGCAGTAGGGACTAGGGTAGGAACTGTAGTAGCCAGTGTATGGCGAAATCTGAGGGGACCTGAGGAACATCATCTGGGGCTGCTGCATGTTCTGTCCCCTGAGGGCAAGATTGCTCATCATGGAGGATGGATGAGCTTGGTACCCTGGCATGTTCATCGCCATGGAACCTCCATTGTTTGCAGGAAACCCACCGAGGCCAAGGCCTGCTACGCCATTGATGTCTGCCACCTTCCTTCCATCCCCTGCACTAGGATTGACCATCTTTTGGAAGGCTGCAATGTTCGGGTGCTTCATGTAATTCTGGTTAGGATTTCCCCCACCCCTCTTTCCACCACCACCACCACTGGTTGAAATTCCACTGTTGCCACTTTTCTTTGCGCCAGCTGCTGCATTATTTGCCTGCCTCAAGAACTCAATTTGCTTGAACTTGTCTAGCAGTGGCAGAACATCTTCAGCGTCCTCGTCTGAATCATCACTACTGGAGTCTTCCTCGTCCGAGCTGGAGGAGGAAGGAGGCTTCTTGTGCTGGGCTTTGAAGGGTTTGGGGGCTTGCTTGCCCTGGTCTTTGTTCTTGCTGTTGCTACCCTTCGCTGGAGCAGCTGCTTGCTTCTGTTGCTTTGGATGTCCGTGGTTGTTGTTATTGTTGTTGTTCTGGTTGCTGGATTTCTGAGACCAGAGCTCGGCATGCTTCCCTGCTCTTGTCAGTTTCTTTATCAGAGCAGCAGGGTCCAGGTTTGCTTGAACTGTCACCTTCTGGTTCTCCACATCTATGTCCACCGAGAAGACTCCTGTGTGAATTAACAAATCAAATAACAGAATCATCTGATAATCTAATCAAGACCACATATCCTGCTACTAGATCCAACTTGAACAGTGTAGTCATTAAAAAAGAAAAGAACACAAAAATCCAAGATCGATCACAGGAGGTAGTGAAGAAATGTTCTCAGGAAACCAACACACCAACATTACAAGCCAGCAAAACAGTGAAATACCTTGGATTCCATGAAGGAGTTTCTTCACTTTCATTTTGCATCCATCACAATGAATGTTCACCTTCAGGGTGCACGTCTGCAAGAATCAAGCAGAGATTTTACTCACAGTTTCCCTCCAAAACCACAAATTGAGTGAGAGTGGCAGATGGAAAGGTAAAAAAAAAAAGAAAAGAACTGACCTTGAGCTTGAGAACCTCGAAGTGCTCTTCTCTGCCCATTCTTCTTCCCAGTCTGTCTGCTTGCTTTTGCAGATCAAATGAGGAAAGAAGACAGTAGCCAAGCACTACAAACTATTCAGATGGTGTTGGGAAGAGTTACATACAAGACTTCACTCCACCAACATCAACATGAGGCACAGGTGTTCACCTACTACACCTCTGCATATATATAGATATATATGCATATACTCAGATTTCAATGGAAGCCCACATGGGTGCCCTAGTGGCAGAGATATGACATGTAAATCTATTCACCCAAGTTCTCAACTTGTGTCTATGAGTAAGAGTAGTAAAAAAGAGAAGAATTCAGGGCATTTCTAAGAAAAGACCTCTCTGCAAAACTTGGTAGGTTGGCTTCTGAAAAGCCATCGACCATACCAGAAGCAAGAGGAAACTTGAGGTGTACATTGATTGCAGGCGTAGATATGTTTCAGAAAGACGCACATCAACAGTGACTCCACATGTCACAAGCTTCTCCGTCCCGTTCTTCTTGCCATATCCCCATAGTTGAAATGAAAGGGGCTGGAGAACAGGGGAGAAGTCAGCCCTTGTTGAGCAAGCAAATCTTGGGACTTCATGTAAGGAGACGTACAAGATCATAGAGTAGAATACATTGTTTTGTATTGGTGATATCATGCAAATCAAGCGTTTCTAAAATGACATTCTTTAAAAAAAATATTGAGTTATCTTTTCACTCCACATCGAAATCCGGGCTTTAAATCTGGATCGCAAGAAGGATGTCATGTCGAGGATCAAAGAGAGGCTGCTATTGTCATTATCGAAAGTCATAACAACTGGATTCTTATTACAGAAATTAGATTTTTCTTAAATACGATCTCAATGGAGATGCAAACTTATCGAAACGAATCGTGCGACTGATTAGATCGCACTGTCATGTCATGCTTTCACTTATGACTCTTGTACATATTAGTTGTCATGTCCAGAATTAGAGTAACAAAAATTTTAACGAAAATACAATTGAGTCAACCCTTAACTCGCACCCAAGCACGCCCACGCTGGGGCTAAGCAGACAAAC
This sequence comes from Costus lasius, assembly GCA_027563935.2. Classification (NCBI taxonomy): domain Eukaryota; kingdom Viridiplantae; phylum Streptophyta; class Magnoliopsida; order Zingiberales; family Costaceae; genus Costus; species Costus lasius. Next base: position 127,883,635 of record CM050446.2, read on the forward strand.
CGCTGATCTAGACGCAATTGGCAGGAGTACCTCCCCAGTACTCCTCAGCCTATCCCATGCGACCATCTGGTTACTCGCCTCAACGAGTCATCGACCGCCACACACCCACTGAGGACCGCCACACGAACCAGCTCCGAAGTCTACAAATACATCACCCGAGACTCGACGCTGGCGCAGCGCGCGTACGAGTCCGGTACACCTGAAAAGAAACAAACCGCACGTATGCGGTGGCGCACACTCGCGCAATAGATAACATCACGCAAGACGTCGGGGCACACGCCCTAACTCCGACTAGACCGCACGTAGGGGTGGCAACTGGTCGGGTACCCGCGGTTTTACCCTAAACCCGAACCCGACCCGATACCCGAACCCGCTACCCGAACCCGACCCAAACCCGGGTTGGATATTTAAACGGGTACCCGATTAAATAAAAAATAAATTATTTATTATATTATTTTAATAAAATATAGTTTAAAAATAAAAATATTTATATAATATCTATTTATTATTATTATTATTATATTTTTAATAGTAATAAATATTTATATAATAGCTATTTTATTATTATTTATATCCTAATAAAATAAAAAATATATTTATATTTATTTGAAATCGGGTATCGGGTACCCGTGGGTACCCATACCCCTAAACTCAAACCCGACCCGTTTAGCTAAACGGGTACCCGAACCCGTGCTAAACGGGTCTGGTCGGGTCGGGTACCCGAACCTGTCGGGTAGAATTGCCACCCCTAACCGCACGCAAGCGGCTAGACTCACCCACTCACCCAACAAGGACATCTTGTAGATGTCCGGCACAAACAAACCGGCGAACGCCGAGCAACATCACACAATGCCGGCGCACTTGACCGGAGCGCGGAGAGGGGCGAGGAGTCGCTGGCCGAGAAAGACAACTCGGCCGGGAGCGAGAAGCTCCGGGAGCCGGAGAGAGGAAGACGCCGGCTGAGGGCAGCTGATCGGCCAGGAACGGGAATCACGTCCGAAACCCGTCAGAGGCACGCACACGAAAACCGAGGCACGCGGCCGGCGGCCAGAGGCTCGCCGGAGCACCATCCGGCCGAGCACGACCTCGTCGGAACCAAAGGAGGTGTCGGCGAACCCACCCAAGTTCGCCGGATGCGTCCAAAACTAGGGGCGGAGCTGCCAGCCAACCCCAGCCACCGGCGACGCCGGTGAACCCACCCAATTCGTCGGACGTCGCCAGGAAGAGGGGGCCGAAGCCCCAACCTCACCGAACACCACCGCACTCGCTGGAGACGAGAGAGGAAGGCGAAGCGGCGAGAGGAAAAACCAGTCGGCGGAACCCACGCAGACGAAAGACCACCCACCGGACGGAGCCGAAACGGGAGGGGATAGAATCGTACCTTGGCTAACCTCTGTCCGCCGGCTCCACCATCGGCAACGCCGAAGAAGTAGGAGGAAAGGAAGGGGGCGCCGCCCCTTTTCCTCCATCGCTTCCCACACCACCACACCCAACCCATAGGGAAGACGCCGGAGACCGTCGCCGCTGTCGGAGAACCCATCGCCAGAGCCACACTCGACGGAGGGAGGAGAGGAGGTGGAGAATGCGCCACCGCCGCTCGCCCTTTCCGTTCGCACGAACGCGGGCACTGTAGCACACCTACAGTAGCCCTAATTTTCTCCTCTTCAAAGGATCACCCGACCCACTAAGCTGCCCGCTAACCCTACCCGCCAGCCCTCTTCCCCTACGCTAGGTTTGGGCCATGAGTTGGGCCTGGCCCAGGCCCAGCGCCTGGCCTGCGCCTGGGCCTAACATTAGGCTCGTATCTATTGAGCTGATCTTTGGAGATACTTTTGGTTAATATATAATTTCTATTAAAATAAATGTCATGTAAACGTGCTTTTACATTGTTTGTCCCCATGAAACGCATGGCCAGCCTGCAGCTGCAAACGAAAGAATGGAGGTGGATACATAAAGATATATACTGATTTTACTTAATACAATAGTCCCAAAGATGTTTAAGATTTTCAATAATGCATGATATATGAAAAATAATCTCTCCATAATCATCAGGGAGGTGGTTACATATAGATGTATACTGATTGCAGACAGACTAATCATACAATATCAATATTTTGTTCAGCATTTGTGCCTGATTATAAATGATTACATGAGGTTTCAAGACCACGAATCAATCGTATATTAAGATTTTTTTTATCGTATATGAAGATTGCAAATGTCAGCAGACAGTGAGTGTTCTATTACATACAGTGTATGCCTATCCATTACATCAGAAGGAAGCTAAGTTATCCTTTGACAAGTAGATAAAGGTTTTCTTCCAACACATCAATTGCTTGCTTCCTGTACATGGAGATTACAACGAAATAACAAAGCCAATTTACAGAAGCATAAGAGACCACAATGCAATTATTACTTTTGGACAGTTCTTTGTCTCCTCGAAATACAAACATCGAGGATGACCTTCCCAGTGGCAGAACATAAATCAGGAGGAACCAACAGAAAAAGGTTCCTTGGGTATCCCTTCCATGCAGTGATATTTGTAGCCGACGACCTAAACTGTAAGTAACTCCTGCTGCAGCTCGAATTCTGCATATCGATAGTAAGCTCATACAAGAAGTCCCACTTCAGAGATCTGCACCTGAAGCAGACTACGGAAAGCATATTACCCACACTTGCAGCAGCAGCACTATCATTAAGGAGGAGAAACAGATGACCATCCTCCCCATATAAAGCTCGAAATGGATCAGTTTTGTGTAATTCAACCGTGAAGATGTGGTTGTAGCGAAAACTCTCACAAGGCGTATGTTCATTAATAATGTGGTCAGATAATATTTTACTGGATCCACTGAAGTAGCAGTGAAGAAAAGGGCATAAACATGGCATATAAATACATGTTTCTTCATGTGCGTATTTGTCTGTATAGGACATGGTTCTCTTGCATCCATATTTTGCAAACGCGCAAGAGAATTTGATGGACTCGATGACCTTTTCAAGTACAAGACAGCGGCTGAAGCCAATGGTACAAGAGCACATGTGGCATTTGTTTAAGAGCTTGCAGCAGCAAGAAGAACAAGCGACATGCCCATTTTGGCACTGGAGAAATTGACTGATCAGCAAATACTGTATACTTGCAGTATCCAAACTAAAAGAGCAAAATATACATAATGAAATCCCATAAATGATATATAATGAGCTTGACTCCTATATATGAAAATGTTAAGATTATTTATTTTGTCCATACTAGAAGAGGATGACTTGGTTTGTAAGAGTTGATTGTCTAATTGCCAACATGAATTGACGGAGAAATGGATGTCATTCTAGTGCCATTCAATTCAATCTAAAGCCAGATGTAGGTAAATCTAAAATAATAAGCAAACAGATAACAGCATATACATCAAGGTTTGGCACTACATCCAGCATATGAACACTCTAAAGTGGCTAGTTTTTCACACTTCATTACATAGTAAGGGACAGGTAACTCTGGGATATTAAAATTACATCAAAATACCTGCCGAAGCTGTATCTTTCAGACTTGATACATCATAGTTCAATCATGTTAAATCACAAATGAGGATCAAGTAATACATGCACGAATATTACTAGCTCCCAAATCCAATTAGTTTCATATGCCTCATTAAACATTCTGTTCCATAGACACTCTTCTATATCACATACATAATGTTAGCGTACCGCCCATGTGGCGGGTTTATTCAAAGCGAACCAGGAAGACGAGGAGGCGGACGGGAGACGAGGAGGCGGATAAGGCAGGAGAAGACGAGGAGGCGGGAGACGAGGAGGCGGATAAGGCGGGAGACGAAGAGGCAGATGGTTCCGGAAGACAAGGAGGCAGATAGGTGGAGGCGGAGAGGTATTTAAGGGGAAAGGGAGGAAGAGAGTGGGGCATGTGGAGTTACCTTTTGTGAGCGCTAGGGTTGGTTCTCGCCGGAAGATCTCCGGTTGAGGTTGAGTCTTGTTCGTGTTATCTTTTGTGTTTTGTTCGTGTTTCGGAATAGTCAGGAGTCTTGTGTTGGAACTTGCCTTTTGTTCAATAAGATCTCGCTAATTCGTCTTCATACTCCGAGTTATTATTGTGTTCTTATCAATTGGTCCGACCTGCCGGATCCTGGAGAAGGAGCCAGCAACGCTGCGGCACAAGCGTTGAGCGGCGGGAGCACTGATGACGACCACGAGGAGTGAAGCTCGGGTGGATTATCTGGAGAAAACCTTGGGGGAACTGCAAGCGTCAATGGCTACGGTACAGGCAACCCTACTGAGGGCGGGAGAGGACCGAGACAGGGAGGTTCTGACTTTGGCTGAGGAGCGACGGCAAGCGGTGGAGGAGTGCTGGTTGTGCCACCAGCACCAAGAGCAAATCTCGGAACTGAACAGTCGTCACTTGGAGATCGACCGCCGACTTGAGACCCTCGACGAGATGCGCACCATATTGGCTGATATCGCCAAGGAGAAGAGGGCAGAGCATCCGACTATCTATTCCACCGGTGGAGGCTCTCGAGGGACACGGGGTCTTGAAGAAGGAGTAGACACACCTGATGTTCGGAATGAACCCTACCGGCCACCACGGATGCGAGAAGAGCGTTGGGTCCAACCTGAGATGGGGAGCAGCGCACAGGTTCTGGGGCCGAATATGGAGGTGAGGCGACACGGTGGGGGTCGTTTTGGAGCAGACATGGATCGAGACTATAGAGGAAATGATGAACGACGACTCATACACAGACGTGTAGAGTTACCTACTTTTGATGGCACAGATCCGGTCGGCTGGATAGCTAGGGCGGAGCAGTACTTTGACATTCAAGGAACATCGGAGGATCATAAGGTTCAGTTGGCATTCATCAGCATGGAAGGTTCCGCTAACCACTGGTTCAGGTGGTTAAGAAGGCGGACCCCTAATGTGACGTGAGAAGGGTTGAAGGGAGAGTTGATTCAGCGATACAGCGATTGTCCAGCCACAAATGCCTATGAGCGCCTAGCTGCGCTGGATCAGGGAAACAGAACAGCGACTGAATACATCGCAGCTTATGAAGAAATTGTCTCCCAAATACCTGACTTGACTGAACAACAATATCTAGGTTTTTTCTTAAAGGGACTGAGATAAGGGAATCGGGAACGCGTGCAGACATTTTTGCCCAGCACAATACTACGGGCCATGACCTTAGCCCGCGTTATTGAAAAGGAGACCATAGGAGGCAGCGAGCTCAAGAATCCTACTACTTCTGGCGTAATCCCTGGAAAGAGTGTATCTGGTGTGGGGGGATTTGCTTCTAGCAAAACATCATGGGTGTCGGCGACGCCATCGTTAACGAGGGGAAGTGGAAACCAATCTCCATCAGTCCCACAAGGAGGAACAAGAGGTGACAGCGGCCAACATACCTTCTCTAGGGATGCGAGTCATGCCCGCTCATCCTCAGGAAGCATGGCACAGGGTGATCGAGCCAAAGAGGGGAGAACTATGTCGTACCAAGATTATATTAGCAAAAGGGAAAAAGGGTTATGTTTTCGGTGCAACCAACCCTATCACCCCATGCATCAATGTGATAACAAGAGTCTTCATGTCACTCTGCTCGCGGAAGATGATAAAGCGCCGGAGGTAATCCAAGAAGGGGAGGATGGAGGGCCAGCCGACTCATACGGGGGTGAAGGAGAATCGGGTTCTTCCACGTGCTACCAAATGGAGTTGTCCCTTTATTCGACAGGTGGCATATCGAGACCACGGACCATGAAACTCAAGGGAATCATCAATGGCACCACGGCTGTCATACTCATTGATAGTGGAGCTAGCCATAATTTCATCTCAGATCAGCTAGTCGAGGCACGGGGTTGGACGGTTACCCCTATACGGTCGTACAGGGTCAGTCTCGGCGATGGGGGACAGGTTTCGGCCCAAGGCAAATGTGAACAACTGAAGGTTAAGTTGGGCGACTATGACACTACATTGCAGGCTTACTTGTTCAGCCTAGGAGGGGTTGATATGGTGCTAAGGTATGGCGTGGTTAGAAACTCTAGGCAAAATCAGAGTGGATTAGGGGCGAAAATATATGAAGCTAATACAGGAGGGACGCGAACGCATTCTTAGTGGGGATCCGTCCCTGATCCGCTCACCAATCGCGCTCAAGCGACTGAGCAACGAGCTGGAGGTGGACTTCCAAAGAATTTTATGGACAGTGGAACACTATTTGTTGGATACAAGTGGACATGGGCGATTGACTCCACAGCAGGACCACCAATTGCAGTCCTTGCTGGTAGCTTATGACGATGTATTTTCAGAAGTTATGGGACTCCCACCCGTACGGGTTCTTGACCATGCGATTGTCACCCAGACCGGTGAGGGACCGGTGCGAGTAAGGCCCTATCGCTATGCCTATCACCAGAAGGATGAGATAGAGCGACTAGTGCAGCAGATGTTGATAGCAGGAGTGATCCAGCCAAGTTCGAGCCCCTATTCCAGCCCGGTAATCCTGGTAAGAAAAAAAGATGGTAGCTGGCGATTCTGCGTCGACTATCGAGCGCTCAACGCTGTCACGATAGCTAACAAGTACCCCATTCCGGTTATTGAAGAACTAATTGATGAGCTCCATGGGACAGAGTTCTTTTCCAAAATTGATTTGCGATCCAGTTATCACCAAATAAGAGTTAAACCAGAGAACATCCACAAGACAGCTTTTCGCACCCATTCCGGCCACTATGAATTTCGGGTCATGCCGTTCGGCCTCAAGAACGCACCGGCTACCTTCCAAACCGTGATGAATGAAACTTTTCGACCCTACTTACGCAGGTTTATACTTGTTTTTTTTTGACGACATACTTATTTATGGCAGGACATGGGAGCAACATATAGACCACTTGCGCCCAGCTCTAGACGTGCTCCGATGTAATCAACTCGTCGCCAATAAATCCAAATGCAGTTTTGGGCAGACCCAGGTGGAATATCTAGGGCATATTATACAGCCCGGAGGAGTGGCCATGGACCCCAGAAAAATAAGCAGTGTTAGTCAATGGCCTACCCCAACAACGGTTAAGCAGGTCCGCGGCTTCTTGGGACTCACCGGGTACTATCGGCGTTTTGTGAAGGACTATGGTAAAATTGTCAAACCGCTCACTTCACTATTAAAAAAGGATGGGTTTAGTGGAACGCACAGGATGCTTTCGATCGGTTGAAGGAAGTAATGACAACGGCTCCGATGCTAGTTTTACCAGATTTTTCTAAGGAATTCGTCGTTGAATGTGACGCGTCGGGCAGGGGGCTTGGGGCGGTTATAATGCAGCAGGGAAGACCCATAGCCTATTTTAGCAAGGCATTATCTGACAGTAATTTGGCCAAATCCACATATGAAAAGGAGCTGATGGCCTTGGTTCTTGCGGTTCAACATTGGAGGCCTTATCTTTTGGGGCGAAGGTTCACGGTCCATACGGACCAAAAGGCCCTGTGACACATCTTAGAACAACGTATCACTACCCCAAACCAACAACACTGGTTGGCTAAGCTTTTGGGCTACGATATGGAGGTTTTATATAAACCAGGTAACGATAACAGGGCTGCCGATGCCTTGTCCAGGTTACCCGAATATACAGATTTGACATCCCTATCTATTCCGCTCTGGGTTGACACAGATCGGTTGCAAGAGGAGGTGGAGGCGGATTCTACCTTAAAGAAGATTATGGACGACTTGAAGCAACACCCAGCCAAGACCTCCTCCTTCGAATTACAAAGGGGTCGACTACTGTACAAAGGGAGAATCATGATTCCGGCTCACTCTAACTGGGTACAAACTATTTTCCAGGAGTGTCAGAATACACCCACTGGGGGACATTCTGGCGCTTATCGCACGTATCGACGAATTGCAGACAATGTTTATTGGATCAGCATGAAAAATGATGTTTACAGAGCTGTAGCAGAATGTGCGATCTGTCAACAACAGAAGTACCAAACCACATCTCCTGCCAGGTTACTTCAACCCTTACCAATTCCAGATCGCGTGTGGGAGGATATAGTGATGGATTTCATTACCGGGCTACCACGATCCAAGGGAGTGGATGCGATCCTAGTAGTGGTTGACAGGTTATCCAAGTACGGCCTTTTTTGTGCACTTAAACATCCATACTCTGCTAGCTCTGTGGCAGAATTATTTGCTAAGGAAATAGTTAGGCTGCATGGAGTCCCAAATTCTATTGTCAGTGATCGGGACCCAGTCTTTATCAGCAAATTTTGGTCAAAACTGTATCACCTACAAGGAACCCGGCTTCGAATGAGTTCCTCCTACCACCCGGAGACCGATGGACAATCTAAGGTGCTCAACTGCTGCCTCGAGACTTATTTACGTTGTTTTGCCTCGGAACAACCCAAGGATTGGGCCTCATGGCTGCATTGGGCGGAGTATTGGTACAATACGAGCTTTCATTCGGCAGCCGGTCAGACACCTTTCGAGGTAGTGTACGGTCGTCCACCACCCACCCTCCAACGATATGTTTTGGGTGAATCAGCCGTGGATGTTGTGGAGCGTACCTTGTTGGACCGAGATGAGATACTGCGGCAACTTTAATATAATCTGTACCGGGCTCAACAGAGAATGGTTAAATATACAAATGTACATCTACGCGACGTGAGTTATCGTGTCGGCGACTTGGTCTTTGTTAAACTCCGATCCCACCGGCAACACTCGGTGGTTCGGCGGGTCAATCAGAAGCTTGCCGCCCGTTTTTATGGTCCCTTCCGTATCGCTCAACGTATTGGTACAGTGGCTTATCGTCTTGACCTTCCCTCCCATTCCAGGATACATCCCGTTTTTCATGCGTCGCAACTTAAACAAGCTTGTGGGACACATGTGGCACAAGCGGATTTACCAGCAGGTTTGGAGACCGAACTCTCCACTCAATGTACTCTAGCGGCCATTCTCGCCACTCGGAGCATTTACAGAGGAGCAGAATCGATCACCCAATGGCTCATCCGTTGGAACTCCAAGTCTGACGAGGAGGCTACGTGGGAAGAGGAGGACATTATACGCGCGCAGTTTCCTGAATTCATCCACAGCCTTGGGGACAAGGTTGTTCTTCGAGAGGGCGGTATTGTTAGCGTACCACCCATGTGGCGGGTTTATTCAAAGCGAACCAGGAAGACGAGGAGGCGGACGGGAGACGAGGAGGCGGATAAGGCAGGAGAAGACGAGGAGGCGGATAAGGCGGGAGACGAAGAGGCAGATGGTTCCGGAAGACAAGGAGGCGGATAGGTGGAGGCGGAGAGGTATTTAAGGGGAAAGGGAGGAAGAGAGTGGGGCATGTGGAGTTACCTTTTGTGAGCGCTAGGGTTGGTTCTCGCCGGAAGATCTCCGGTTGAGGTTGAGTCTTGTTCGTGTTATCTTTTGTGTTTTGTTCCTGTTTCGGAATAGTCAGGAGTCTTGTGTTGGAACTTGCCTTTTGTTCAATAAGATCTCGCTAATTCGTCTTCATACTCCGAGTTGTTGTTGTGTTCTTATCACATAACAACTCAGTGCGGACAAGCATGGTCCGACCATTTGGAAAGATTTTATTATTACAATAAGAAAGGAGAGATAAACAAACTAAAGAATAGATATCTGGATCCTCCCTTGCTACATTCACCCATCACTCCTGAAACTTAGAGATGGGTGTGTGATTAAATGGTCATTTCTTAAACAAGAAATCACCAAGGTTGCAATTCACTATTTAGTAAACATGCCATTCTCACTTGACAAAAAATGGGAATGTAATGGTATTATATTTTTCAATCCTTATCTTTAACCTACAATTGAAATACAGAGTAACTTAATTCAGAATGAATTAAAATACAAAAAAAAATCCACTTAAAGATTTAACAGTTGTAACTCTTAGCCATTATGTTATTTAATGGGTTCTGGTTTACAACTCAAAGATGTGGATTGCAAAGTTTAATATAACATTGTTTTTTAACTAAGGAAACCCAATACTATATTCCAACCTTAAGAGGAGAGCAAAGTAGATATAATGAAAGTGGGAAACTTCCAGAATAATTACCATTTATCTCAGGCATATTATTGATCATATGTTTATACCACAAATAAGGAACATAAGCAGGAGGCTAATCGATCTAATAAACAAGATGCACAGGGGAAGACAAAAATTAATCTCTTGCATGACCAATTTGTCATAGACTCATAGTTGATGACCTAAATTCAATAAAATTGATAGGATATGACCATTCTACTTACCTTTCTTCAACTCAACAAGGACGAAAAACAACCAAAAAGAAATGGAAAGTGATTAACTAGCTAATTCGAATATCTAAAAGCGGGAAAGTAGTGAAGGTGGGATGCAATCCCAGTATTTTGTAATCAATCACTAATGTTAGGCCTCAAGGTGAAGGTGGAATGGCCTTGACGTAGTGGTGGCAAGAGTGTCGACCTTACCGTAGGGCAACTTCCCTTTCTTCTAGTTCCTTGCTGTCTATATTCATGATTCCTGCATGGTGTAGAATTCCTACCATGTGTGAGATGGTATCATGGATGGTAAAAACACATCTTTTTAATGATTTGCAAGATGAATAGGATGTGTGATGTAAGCAAACCATGGGATTTGATTTTTCTTTTTATTTTTGGCAAAACTGTGAGCTAAAATATGGTATGAGACTGAATGAAATATGATATGGAATTGGATGGGATATGATAGAGAATTAAATGAGTATAAAAGATTTGTTTGAATTTTCGTGGGTATTTTTATCTATTAAAATAATGGCACTCAACCACTAATTTGAGAATTTAAATCAATTCTTATTAACTCAAACTCATGTCAACCATATTGGGAATTTTTCTCAATCAATTTGATCATCAAAGGAAGAGAATTAGGATGAGATATAAAACATGCACCCTCTTTCCTAACTTTCAAAGAATTTTCTGAATAAACTTTCCAAGTATTGCTATCATGGTCAAATCTAACATAACTCGAATTGTTTGAGCAATTTTGACCAAAACAATGCCTCTTTCACTAGGTGCTGCCTAAGTGCCTGTATAGACAAGGACAACAAATATAAAGTGATAGTAATGAGGATATGAACGTCATCATGATGATATAAAGGATCTTAATGGTTACAGATGATGCATTTTCCTTGTCATGATTTTTTTAACAATGGTGTGTTTATGATATTTGTGGTGACTATATAACGTGTTAAGTAAATACCATTAAGATAAAAAGGATCTTAATGATTATGAATGACATATTTTCCTTCTTGTGATTTTTAACTATGGTGCGTTTATAATATTTGTGGTAACTATATTATTGTGTTTAGTTATTACCATTAAGATAAGAAAATTATTTTTGATGTGTTATGTATTTGAAGTAAGTTTTGCTTTAGAATCTACTGTACTATTTAGTATAGTATGTTATGGTATTTATTTAAAGTAAGTCTTATTCTAATATACAATTTATGTATGTGATAATATGTAGATAGATATGCGGTAAGCATATGATTACAAGTAACGTAAGGAACTAAGTTCCATAACATCAACTTTTTGGTTAACCCACCTCACAATATCAACTAAATTCTCCTAGTTCAGGATTATTTAGCAATCAAACTGCAATAAGTTGTATAGTCCACACTATAATAATATTAGATAGGATAGAAGATAATGAAGTAAATAAAATACTCACTGCCATGACTCAGTATAGTAGATAAGAAAAGATGAACAAAAACTGTCTAAAATTCATAAATTACATCTTAAGATTATAGTTCTATTCTAATATGAAATACCAACTGAAATTTATCTACCTTCAGTCCATCTATGTCATCTAGGAAATTAGGTTTTCCTGATGCCATTGAGTTTCTCAATCTTGACCTTCTGGCAGGGGTTAGGGCCTAGGCATTCTAGCAATATTTTTTCTCTTTCATTCAGCAATACAATTACACATGCATAGCATCAGGAAATCATTCCCCTTTATAGTCCTAATAAGTTTTTTTCCATATGAATAGGTGGTTATTGTATGACAAATTCCTATGCCTAAAAGCCAAGCGCGTTGATTTCTCTTCCGGTAACTAAAAGATCTCTTTTGATATTCTTAAAAACACCACTTTTCCTGGCGGGAACCAGCAAATTTTAATTCTTTCATTCTAGCCAAAGAAACTAGAGCCTTCTGAGAATCTTTTTGCATTTGCAATTCATCTAGAACACCCCTCCAGATCAACAGATTTTACTTCCTCTGCAACAGTAGTTTTTTTTTTATCAATTGTCCCTGATTTCAGCAGTTGAATTTAGCAGGGAATATGGAGATATGATGTTCACACTCAGAAGCATCAAACTCCTAACTAATATGCAATCTGAGGAATGCTCATGTCGCCCAAGAAACAAATACATCAAATTAGTCCCACCAAATTAAAAAAAAAAAATCCTTGATAAGGAAAAGTCAACCAGGTCGTGCCCCATGAAACCTACATATTTACACTAAAATCAATTATTTCTCATTCCCCATATCGACGATCTATCGAACGTTTAAATTAAGCAATCAATATAACCCCTTTCCTCATCTCCTTCCAGAAAGCAGTATCTCATACGCCTGTAGATGAACTATCGATCACGTTATTGATACAAAGACAGAGCTGATCGATAGCCTGACCTGAAAAATCGGAGGCTGCAGAGGTTCGTAGCAGATTGAGCAATCAAGAACCTCGGGATCCATTCGAACGCAAACGCCACCATTTCCAGAAGATTGCCCTCTCTCGAGGCCTACCATCTCATCCTCCATCCCGTCCCCTTGCGCCTCCTCCTCCTCCTCTTCCTGCTCTTCGTTTGCTTCAAGGCCCTCCCCTTCTTCATCGTCGCGATCTTCGATCGCTTCATCGCCCTCTGCCCCCTCCTTCCCCTTCCCCTTCTTCGATCTCCTGCTACTGTAAAGTTGTCTCCCACCTCCTCCGCTTCCTTCTCCACCTTCCCTGCCCCTCTTCTTCCACATCTGGTCCCCGTCCTCCTCCAAGGAGAATCTTGCCATTTGTGCTCTCCCTCTCTCTCCTGCTCTCGCCATTAATAAATGGGATGCATTTAAGTTAAATAATTTTGAGATTATTGTTAAATAAATTGAATTTGGCTAGTAATTAAATCAAATGACTATCTTTTTAAGCATAAAACTAATCACACAAATGACAATTTATAATAAATTCCCAACTCAATTTAAAAAAAGAACAAAGTTAAACAAAATATTTTAAAAATTAAAAGAAAATAAAATAAAAATTAGAGAAAATAGACAAATTAGAAAAATAAAATATAAAAAATCAATATTACATCATGTCTACCAAGTGTCACGCTCAGAATTAAGCTAATAAAAATTTTAATAATTTACAAGCGAGTCAACACTTGACTTGCATCCAAGCACGCTCACGCAGGAGCTAAGTGGTCGAACTCTCGATTTGGACGCGACCGGCAGAAGTACGTCCTCAACGCGCTCCTTAGCCTATCCCTGACGACCACCTGTCCACTCATCTCGACAAGTCGAAGAACACCACGCATCTCCCAAGGACCACTGCACGAACCAGCTCCAACGTGCAACCAAGTACAAGACTAGAGACTCGACGCCGGCGTAGCGCACGTACGAGTCCGAAACACCGGAAAAGAAACAAACCGCACATAGGCGGTGACGCACACCCGCGCAATAGACAACGTCACGTAGGACGCCAGGCACATGCCCTAACTCCGACCAGACCGCACGCAGCTAGCCAGACTCACCCACTCACCCAGAAGGAACGTCTCGCAGACGTCCAGCCCAAACAAACCGGCAAATGCCGAGCATCAACACACAAGGCCGGCTCATATGACCGGAGCGCAGAGAGGGTTGAGGAAACGCCAACCGAGAATGACGACTCAGCTAGGGAGCGCAAAGCTCGAGAAGCCAGAGAGAGGAAGACGTGGTCGGCAGCCGGAGGCTCGCCGGAGCACCGTCCGGCCGAGTACGACCTCGCTGGAACCAAAGGAGGTGCCGGCGAACCCACCCAAGTTCGTCGGATGCCGCCCAAACAAGGGGCGGAACCGCCACCCACACCCCAGCAGCCGAAGACACCGGCAAACCCACCCACGGTCGCCGGATGTCGCCAGGAAGAGGGGAAGAAATCCCCAGCCATGCCGATCAACTAGGATCTCGCCGGAGACGACGAGATTTGGAAGAGGCACGGCGAGGGGAAGAAGCAGGGTCAGTGATGCTCGCTTACCAGAAACCTGCCCGCCGAACAAAACCAGAGCGGGAGGAGAAAGGGACGTACCTTGGCGGACGTCCGTCCACTGGCTCCACCACCGGTGACGCTGAAGAATAAGGAGGAGGAAGGAAACGGGGACGCCGCTCCATTGCTTCGCCGCTTCCTGTACCGCCACACCCACACCACCGAGAAGCTACCGGAATCCGCTGCCGCTGCCAGAGAACCCCCACGCCGGAGCCCGCTCGACGGAGGAGAGGAGGAATCGGGGATAGGAGGATGTAGGTAACCGCTGCCGTCGCTCGTGTTCGAACGAACGCTCCACCCTGTAGCAAAATGGCACTATAGCCCTAATCGCGTGCGATGCAAGTTCCAGCCGGATACGGGTCCGCCGCCCGTTAACCCGACACTCGATCCGCTTCCTTAGTTAACTAAGGGAATGGGCCGCGCACATGTGCCTGGCCCAATTGCCAAGCGGGCCTAACATTCTCCCCCACTTGAGGTGGTCGCCATCCTCAGCGATTCGAGGTAGCTCCTCAGCTCACCCTCATTTACCAAACTTCGAAGCCTCATATCAGATGGCTTCGTCCTCAAGCATATCTTTCCCAATGAATGAGAAACACCTATTGTTTACTTATCCAACTATGACCCAAGAGTTGATAACCTCAAATCTCGACAATTCTTAGATCGAACCTCATCCGCACCATCGGAGGAGTATAGTTCAGAAGCTTTGTGTCAGATTTTTTCCTCCATATGGATCCAACCCATTTGATGAGAAACTTCGTACATCAACCAGCTTACCTTGCCCCAACACCTGGTGATATAAAATATCATCTATCTCTCGGTCGAACTCCGTTAGAACCATTGGTGAGGCTTGGTAAGACAATGCTCGAGAAGGATCGTCCAAATCCAAGTGAAACTTCCTCAAGCTCACATGAAATGTAGGGTGTACGTACATTCTCCATTGGAGTTTCAAACGGTATGCTACTGAGTCCACTCGACCCAATATCTCACACGGACTGTCGTATCTTAGGACAAGACCTCGGTGAGCCTCTCTCACCAAGATCTTCCTACATATTTATGAGGTAAGTCAGAGAAGAACTAAGTCGCCCGCGATGAATCCTTCATTTCAACAACGACAGTTTGCATACCTTTTCATCTATTGTGCAGCCAACTCCTAGCTACCTCTAGCCTCTGAGAGTGAATTGATTCGTTCCCGAGCTTTCCGTTGAGCCGTAGGGTACTTCCCAACGGAATCCCTTCGCACCACGTCAACGGAGGTTAGGGGCTGACTCCCTAACACTAGCTCGAAGCTAAAGTGAGGTGGGACCTATGGATGATGACCTTTGCAAGTCGTAGACATACCATGTCATATCCATCCACTTCACCCCAGTCACCCTGACTGGCGACCACAAAGTGATGGGATAATTCTTCCACAAGAGTGTTCACTCACTCAATTTGCCCATCCAACTGAGGATGATTGGCTATGGAAAAACTTAACTTGGACCAATTTTTATTGAACAATGTGGCTCAATAGCGTCCAGTAAGGACGGGCATCCCTATTGCTCATGATATCTACTAGGATGCTAAAATGTTTCACCACATTTTGGAAGAATAAGTCGATAGCAATCCTTGCTATACACTGCTCAAGTGCTGGGATAAAGACTTCATCCGTTGAGAATTTATCCACGACTATCAACACTGAGCTTTTCCCGTCAACTGTAGTCCTTGGACACCCTTGTCCAGTACGTCTCGGGAACAGGCAGTGGTTGTAACAACCCTGCCACTAGTCTCCGATCGATCTCACTTTCCTGACAATTTTGGTAAGTGCGGACATATATCCCCATGTTTGCGCACGTATTGAGCTAATAGCACAGTCATGCTGACAGGACAACTATCCCCTTTTGTCTTGGATGCCTTGCCCAAAGTCTGTCATGGAGCTCCCTCAGTATCTCCTGGCGTAGTCCGCCCGTCTATGGGACTAGTGGCCTATCACCTCTGGCCATGACAATGTCATCTGGAACCAGATAAATGTGTCAGATCATATCTGACCTAATCTGCCGACCTTAGCTTTTGATCCTCCCTATCAAAAGCTGAGGCTGCTTTTATTCTGCCAAACAAATCCCCTTCCACTCAGGATAGGGTATAGCACACAAGGGCATTTAGTCTACTGAGCTCGTATGGAACTACGTTGGGTTTACTCGATTTATGTTCTCCCTGGAATTGGAATTCACCCAAGAATTCCATCCAACGTGCCTATATTGCCGACAACATCTTTTATGTGGTGAAATATTGTCGGTCTTCAATGCCTAGAGAAGGTTCTCCGTGTCCGGAGATAGTGGACTCCTACCATCTTTTCCTTCTTGTGGCGAAATAACGTCACTCAGTCCTGTTAGCTTTCAAGTCAGAAAAGCTAAAGGATGCCCATACTATGACTTATACCCCCGATAGCTTGGTTCAAAGCATCGGTGTGAAACTCGAAAGACATACTGAAGTCGGGTAACTTCAGAATCAGTTCAGAGGCAATACGGACCTTCACTCCCGGAAGGCCAGCTGACATCGATCAAGCCACTCTCATTTCGAGTTCCTTTCCAGTAGATTACTGAGGGTAAGGCTTTCCTCGAACAGCCTTTGATGAACCTTCGATATAAGTTCACCACACCGATAAAACTCCATACTCGGTTTAATTTGAGAGGGCACACTATTCCGCAAATGACTTGAACCATTGCCTTGTCCATGCGCACTTATCCATGGTCCATCCCGCGACCAAGGAAAGAAATCTCATTCACCACAAATGAAGATTTCTCCAACTTCAAATAGAGTTGGTTTTTTCCCTCAACACCGGCCTTAGATGGCTTAAGTGTTCCTCAACGCTTGAGGACATACCTCGATATCGTCCAAATATACAACTACGTAGTCATCTAAGAAAAGGGGTCAACACTTGTTCATTAGATGACAAAACGTAGAAGGGTCATTAGTAGTTCAAAGGGCATCACTTTGAACTCTAGGACTCATATCGGGTTACCCATATGGTTTTCCTATTCGTTGCCCTCGGCATAACGAATTTGTAAGCGACCTGCCCTCAGGTCTAGCTTAGCGAAAACCCGTGCTTTCCCTAGTCAATCTCTAAGATCAGAATAAGTAGTATAAGATAACAGTCTCGCACCATTATCTTATTCAAGGTTCTATAGTCTACCCAGCACCTTAGTGACCAATCCTTCTTCTTTTAGAAGAGGGTCAAGGCTCTATAAGGCGATACCGTAGGCCGAATGAACCCGGTTTCTAGCAATCCACTCCATTGCTAAAGAAGCTCGGCCAACTCCATTGGAGAACTACGGTATGAAACCTTAGATGGAGGAGTAGATCCCATCACAAGCTTAATCTTGTGATCGATCTCTCTCCTTAGGGGAAGGTATTTGGGAAGCTCCGAGAATAACTCGTCGGAGAACTCTTCCAACAAACCCTTCACCGCGAGGGGACCTCTCCTTCGCAAGGAGAGTCGTCAACCCATACCTCTCTATAGCACAACCCTACCGCGAGGGTGTTACTGACAAAGAAACCCCTCGTCTACTACATCACCTAGGCATATCGCCGAACATAGTCCCATATGGTCGAGTATGCCTTAGTCATTTTGGGATACCTCACGCAGCCCACGACAAGTTCCCCAAGTAGGAACTAATCATTGATTTTGTTTTTGTTTTGAGCTCTCATCACGAGAGCTTAAAAGTCGGATCAAACCCCAAAAGGGGCTGTATGCGGCCTGAGTCTGCCATTACAGCTTTGTATCTCAGGAGAGATACGTGATAAGGCCATGTGCCTACTCCTCAGCATGAATCTAGGTATTTTGGAAATACAATTCCAATACCATATAGGAAGTCCTCAACTTCCTCAGCATAGCAAACCTTTGAAAAGAGTGCTAGCTCATGAGCGCACCGTCGCACGGCGGTCACATGGCCATTCTTGGCTGTTGTTTCGGACATGTTGTTGCTCGACAGTTATTTGGCCGCTCTCGAACGGTCTCTGGGATACGTCGTCACACGACCATCCTATGGAGATATCAGTTGGTGTCTGGGACACATCATCGTATGATTGTCCCTTTTGGACATGTCGTTGCACGATAGTCCCCATGGCCACCACTAGCCTTAGTCGGTACGGTAGAAGCTTCGTTAACGCGTTTTAGCTACGCGACCTCCATAATGAATGTCTCTACTAGGGAGACAAGAAAACTGAGCCGTGAGGCTCTAGTTGGACGAAGCCAACTTTGTCGATATATTTGGAGCAATACTTCCCCATATCTGACAGTTTCCACTAGCATCTCAATGCTGTGGACATTTGCGATCATTGTATTAATCACTGCTGCCAAATAGTGTACAATGCTGATGTACAAGTTGGAACGTGTAGAACTTGGCTCAGATACTAGTCTGTTACGCCTAGAATTAAGCTAATAAAAATTTTAATAATTTACAAACGAGTCAACACTTGACTCGCATCCAAGCACGCCCACGCAGGGGCTAAGTGGTCGAACTCTCGATCTGGACGCGACCGGCAAGAGTATGTCCTCGACGCGCTCCTCAGCCTATCCCTGACGACCACCTCTCTACTCATCTCAATGAGTCAGATACCACCACACGTCTCCCAAGGACCGCTGCACAAACCAGCTCCAACGTGTAACTAGGTACAAGACCCGAGACTCGACGCCGGCGCAGTGCGTGTATGATGCCTTGCATTTTAGTAGTAATATTCCTTGATATTTCATGATAAATCTAGGCTTATTTTGATAGTTTCACACTCTTTTAAGACTTATTTGCTTGAAAGTCTTGGTATCTTCACTTTTTCTTACTTTTGTGGAATTTTAGGGAAAATCACCAAATTTCGACATCTTTTGAAGATTCTAAGGCCACGGGGTGATTCCTCATGTGGAAATAAAGCTGCACGTCAAATTTGGGCTCAATCGGAGTTAATATACAAAAATACGGCCAGATGAACCCCACGGGGTTCACCGGCGCTTTTGCCAGACAGTAGGATACTCACAGAAGGAATCACGGGCAGGTGAACCCCACAAGGTTCACCCGTGATTCTCTCTGCTACACAGCACTCAAAGTCGACTAGAAGACATCACAGGCAGGTGAATCCGGCGGGGTTCACCCGTGCTTCTTTCAGCCAAAACAGTCTAGGGAGCTTCACGACCAAGTGAACCCCACGGGGTTCACCGGTGATTTCTACCACGCAGCCCGACACTTACTCGGATTTTTAGCGATTTTGACCCCATTTGACGTCCAAATTTGGCAAATGAGGACTTTTTGGAAAGCTTATTAGAAGGAGAACACAAGGGATATAAAAGCCCTAATTTTTATGACCTAGAGGAAGGAGAAATCGGCGCTCGAAGAGGCTAGGGCGGACGAAACTGGCGACAACACGTTCTCGGGGTGATTTTGAGAGATTGGAGCGTCAGATCTTCGTGATTTTTGGGGATCTTGTTCGGTTTATCCTCTCCTTCGTCTCTAGAATGCTTTGTAACCATTTTCTTGACTTTTTAGAGAGATTCTTGCGAGTTTTCATGAATTCTAAAGCGTAAAGCCTTTTTCGGGGTGCTGACGATTGTAAATTGCATCTTCCTACTCTAAACTGTTGTTTGGATTTCTATGTTGACATATTTTACTTTGCTATGCTGATTTCATGATTTTACCTTGGCCATGTATTTTCATGTATTAGATGGCACGATTCATACCGACAGGAGGATCGTGACGGTGGATCTACTTAGTAAAACTTGTGAATCCATGACACGAGAGTGCTTGGTATTCACTCGAGGATTTCATAACCGTCCACAGAACGCATAGGGTTTGTTTAGAATGATCTACCGCGAGAGTAGGAGATTGTTCTAAACAAATACCGAGGTGTACACCCGGGGGGGGGGGGGGCATCTTGTACCTTAGGGATAGGTTCCTTATGTAAAAACCTAGAATCCATGTAATTGATCTTTTTAATCGCAATTAAAATCGTCAGCGCGGTGGATACCAAAGCCCTGATCTCTCTCATATAGATAACCTCCTCATCGTTGCGTTTGATTTCTTGTTTTCGTTTATCGTTCTCAAAACCCCGTTTCAAATTGCTTAGCTACCGAAACTTAGATTTTCTGGTACTTAACCTTGTTCCCTATGGGATTCGACATCTTTTATATTACTTTGACATAACCGTGCACTTGCGGTGAGTGTCAACGTACAAGTCTGGTACATCGGAAAAGAAACAAACAGCACGTAGGCGGTGGCGTACACCCGCTCAATAGACAACGTCACGCAGGACGCCGTGCACACGCCCTAACTATGACTAGATTGCACGCAGGCGGCCAGACTCACCCACTCGCCCAGAAGGGACGTCTCGCAGACATCCAGCCCAAACAAATCGGCAAACGTCGGGCAACAACACACAAGGCCAGCCACATGACCGGAGCGCGGAGAGGGGTGAGGAAACACCGACTGAGAATGACGACTTGGTAGGGGAGCGAGAAGCTCGAGAAGCCGGAGAGAGGAAGACGCCGGCTGAGGGCAGCTGATCAGTTGAGAACGGGAACCGCGTCCAGAACCCGCTAGAGGTGCACGCATGGAAAACGAGGTATGCGGCTGGCAGCCAAAGGCTCGCCAGAGCACCGTCCGCCCGGGCACGACCTTGTCGGAACCAAAGGAGACTCCGGCGAACCCACCCAAGTTCGCAGGATGCCGCCCAAACAGGAAGCGGAACCGCCACCCACACCCCAGCAGCCGGAGACACCAGTGAACCCACCCACGGTCGCCAGACGTCGCTAGGAAGAGGGGAAGAAACCCCCAGCCACGCCGATCAACCAACATCTCGTCGGAGACGACGAGATCTGGAAGAGGCGCGGTGAGGGGAAGAAGCAGGGTCGGCGATGCTTGCCGACTAGAAACCTGCTGATGCATTGCATTTATATAGTATTTTTGCCTATATTTTAGATCATATTTTGGGCCTAATTACATGATTTTGTGCTATTTTTAGTGCTTTTGCGTTACTTTGCACAGAATCTTTACTTTTTCTGGTTTTTATGAAAATATAGGTAAAAAGGCACAAAAATGATGGATTTTGAGAGTTTTGAAGCCAAAGCATGATTCCCAAGGAGATCACGAGCCTTCACGTCGAATTTGGGGCGAAAAGGGTGAAAAACGAGACTTTCATGGCCTTGGCCGTAATTTTGGGTCAGCCGTAATTACGCGTTCGAGCAGAGGATGAAAACGGCTAAGTGTTGGAATAAACAGAGACTTTCACGGCCGAACCCGTGAATCCATCATGGGCCGTAAAAGTTTCTGTGACTTAAGTGCTGTACACACAGAAGGAATTACGGCCGTGGCCGTAAACTCATCACGGACCGTAAAAATGTCCGCCTTTTCGATTTTTCACTCAATTTGAACCCGATTTGAACCAGAACTGAACCAAACTCTCCGGAAACCTTCCCACATGGGTTCTATACTGATTAGACTATAAAAGGAAGGATTTTGGAAGGGTTTCGGGGGCTTTGAGGCATGAAAACAGACGGCTGTAGCAGCGGCGACGGAAATCAGTTTTAGGGCAAAACGACGGCGAGAGATCACGCAAAGGAAGAGATTTGACGCTTCATCTTCATCACCAGATCAAGGGGAAGAGTTCTAATTTCTATCCTAGTGTCTTTTTGCATCACTTTTGAGAGATTACATGTTGAATTCATCGATGAACATGCTGTTTGCTTTGAACATGAACGTGTAAACTATTCTTTGGGATTTGGGGAATAGCCCGTTGACGATTTATGGATTGAATATATTGTTTTAGATCTTTTACATGAATTTTATAGATTTGATTTGATAAGAATTGTGTTATTCCGTAATTTACCCTGATCAAGTAACTTTACGTCTTAGACGTTGCAAGAAGGACCGGGAGGTGAATCGCAACGTCGAATCTATTCTAGTCAAACCTACGAATCCGATAATGGGAGTAATTCGGATTCATTTGAAGGATTTACATGGCTTTTCATAGAACTTAAAGGGTCTAACTATGTTAACTGTCATGAGAGTAGGGAGTTAGCATAGTTAGATACCAGATTACGCTTCGGGAGAAGGTAATCTGTACCTTAGGAAAAATCCCTTTCAAAACTATATTTTTCTATTCAAGGATCTATTTTCATGAAATTCATATTTGTCAACGTGGTGAAACCCTGAGTCTTGATTTTATCCAAATTTATCTTTGCCAAAACACTATATCTGTTTCTTTTTATCGTACTTAGAAGTTCTCAAAAACAAAAATCACGATTTGATTCGTCTAGATATAGATCGACCATGTAATTGGTACTTGACCGCCTGATCCTCGTGGGATCGATAACTTTTTATTACTTCGATAAAATCCGTGCACTTGCGAAGGCTATCAAGTTTTTGGCATCGTTGCCGGGGATCAGGCCAGTCAATATTGATTTAATCGTGAGATTTATAGACTAGACATTTTTTTATTTGTTTTCTGTTTTTGTTTTTTTTTGTTTTATTTATTTTTCATAATTTTTTATATAGGTAGTTTATTTTATTTTTCTTCTTTTTGGATTAACACGTTGTATGAATAGGAGAACTGAAAAATCACTTGCCTACATATTTTGTATTTCCTGTTCTACATTATATTTTTGAATTTTTTTTTTGAAATTTATTGAAAAAAAATGTTTAACCAATGTCAATGGTCAAATCAGGGATATGTGCCGTCAGTTGCATTTCAATCACCTACAGCAAAGAGGTATGTGCCGCCAGTTGCATTTCAATCGCCTGCAGTAAGGGTAAATTCTTTTTCTCAACACACTGAATATATGAGAATGAAATCTTATGTTACTTGTGATATTTGTGGAAGTTATTATCATTATCCTTCTGAGTGTCAATTTGGAATTCCTGCCATACCTGCCAGTTCTAATTTTTCATGGTACCAAGATGATGAGTATAATTCTAGATGAAAAAAAATCAGCAAACTTCTTTTGATGAGGATTTCTCAAATAATATTTCAGAACCACACTTTGAGGAATCTGAAGAATCTATGCTAGAATCCATGCTTGAAAGAATTATGACAAATCAAAGTAAGAAACTTGATGATCTTAGTGGGATGATTGCTCAGCTTACTTCTCAAGTAGAATCTATATGTGCTAATACTAAAATGCTAGAAACCCAGATAGCACAGCAAAATTGTATACTTGAGTTTGATTTGGAAAGTGAGGATAATCATAGTATGATTGATGGCACTGATAAAAATGACATAAAGGATGGAATCCAGGATAAATATGAGAATTTTGTAGAGATGGATCAATCATTAGTCATGACTCCTGATTGTGATTTACCTTCTGCAAATTTTGATGATTCTGCAAATTTTGAGGATTCTGAAAATTTTGATGATTTTAAATTTTTTGATGATTGTGATTTACCTTCCTCAAATTTTGATGATTTGGATGGTTGTGATTTATTTTCTTCAACAATTTACCAGCCATCTAGTCCCCTCTTCACATAATGAAGTGTCTTACAACACAAATACTTAGGACATGTTTGAAGAGATATATGAATTTTTTGAGTCTTGTGAAAATAAGGATGATGAATTTAAAGATCCTCAAGAAAGAACTAATGATATATATAGGGATGAAATTGACAGTGTTAAGATGAAATGCCCCCATTGAAGAGAAAGAAACTGAGGAAAATTATGAGGAAGAGGATCTTATGCATATTGTACCATCAATTCTTATTCTCCAGGAAAATCCATTAGAAATTTGCATGATTAATGATGAAGGAGATAATTTTAAGGATAATGCTAATGAGGTGATTGAAATAATTTTTGAATCAAATTCAAGCACAGGTGGTACTGAAAAGATGATAACACATGAGATAATTGATCACATTGGCATTGAGTTAAATGAAAAACCAAAAATAAAATTTGAAAGCTTTTTGATCAATCTAGGGTATGAGATTTTTGATTTTAATTCCAGTCTGCTTCTAATTGTTGATATAAATCTAAAGGAAGAATGCATGATTTTACTCTTGGATAAATGCAGAAAACTTATTGATTATTCTTTGCATGATTTTAACTCTTATTTTTGTATGCATGTACTGATTACTGCGGCATGGATCCACTTGCTTAACTTGATATATTTGGTGGACACACTCATGAGACGAAGGAAAAGTAGAAGATTATATGCTTTCTACTATGGCACGGATTCACCAACTCCACCATGACATAAAGCTATGGTCAAGCTAATGACCTTAAACAAGCGCTTTTTGGGAGGCAACCCAAATTTTTAACTTTTACTACTCTTAGTTTTAGTTTTTGATTTTCTTTAAATTTTAATAAATTTTTGCAGCATGGTTCGATGAATTTTTATTCATAGAAAATCTTTTAATCTGTTGTTTTCTGTGCAGGAATTTTTTTAGAAATTTTCTGGAAATTATTTAGTGAAGATAGAGGGTTTACGAGAGTTTCACGGGCATGGCCATGAATCACTCACGGCGTAAATTTAATTTTTTCAGGTGGATTTAAGTCATAGAAACTTTCACGGCCATAGCCGTGAATGGCTCACGGACTATGAAAACCTGACTTCCCGTCGATTCTCTCCACCTTAGGCGACAGATTTTAGTTCCTGACCTTCCTTCATTACCGGCGGCCCTTTCCGTTGATTCTCTGACAAGATGTCAGCTAGAAATTCTCAGAAATCGCCGGATGATCTCAGGAACACGACTTCACCGCCAGCGCTCAATTCCAGCCCGATTTCTTCACGATTTTTGACAAATCCTTGCTCTGCTTTAGTCATTTTACTTCTCTATCAGATTGTCAAGCTTTTGTTTCAATTTTGAAACTGATTTTCATTGATTTACAGGGATTTCTTCTGACTCTTGGACGAGTTCCTTTCTGCTGCTACTGTTCACTCGAGTTTTTGAGTGAAAATTTTGTAAATTGGTGTATTCTACAAAATCGTGGCTCCGAAAAGAATGATGAGAACTAGACCATATGGAGCCGTTAGAAGATAATTGGAAAATACGGATCTGAGCTACTACACCAAGATCGATTGATATTCTTTGTGAGTATGGTTAATATGATTTTGATAGTGAAACATGATGGTGTTTGATGTTTGAAACTTATTTACCATGATTAATGTGATTATCTTTACTGTGATATAGTTTCTAAATCTTTTTGGTTCATGTTTCCATATTTTGATATAATTGCATAGGGAATCACTATATATTTTAATGGGAACTCTTAAAAAAATTTTCTGAAATTCATCATGACTTGATTTAATCTTTATGTATATGCAACAATTTAAGTCTGGGTGTCCTTCATGAAGTGTTTATCCTTCAAGGCTTTATGAGTATGTATGTCACGCCCCGGCGGAAGCCGGCTATTTCTAGCTCAGGGTTCCCCAGGGAGTAACAATATTGATAGGAACCAGAGAACTACAATAATCATTATTTAATAAACAATCCAATCTTAACATCTACAGTTTTATAACACAATATCTGAATACAACTATCCAAATTATCAACTGAAAGACAACTATCTTAACTCGGCTGGCATCTGCTATCTACTCTATCCCTCCCAGAAGCTAACTCTGTACTTGGAAGAGAAACAAAGGGAGTTAGCAGAAATGCTAAGTAGGAATCAACAAACATGGTGAGGGAATCAAATAACAGGATAACACAATAACTGAAACAATGATATACAAATAATATAGGAATGTCGTGCAAATCATCAAGCTGGCCAACAGATCTCAATCAAGAGCCGCACTCATTTTCAGAGTGTTTCCACTGTTGCTCATGCAATGGAACGACTGTCCTAAACAGCCCGGTGAATGTTGCGTCCAACATCTGACATCCGTAGTATTGTCCCGAGGACAACTGGCGGTGCCCTAACCGGCAGCTCAGATAGTCTGATATAATCAGAACTATAACTCAGATAAACAGGCCACTGGAGAATAAATCATCCAGGTCAGCGGTCAAAATATATCACGACTTTTATCATCTCAGATTTACAGCGGTTCCACATACTTATACGTCAATATCTCAGAGATAACATCGTTTGAGGTAGGAATCTTACCCTACTCCTTTTGTCACAGTGTCAAGAACTTATAAGATTTATCACTTATTCCTTTGATTAGATATATGATGCATATATGATAGATTTGACTGACACTGATATCTGATTGTTTCATCTGCTTGATTTGTTTCTGTAATTCAGTTGACCTCATTTATCTTGTTCCTTGGTCATATTCTATTTCTGTGTGCACGATAAAAGAAACTGTGTTGAGATATCTGATTTATTGGCTTATGAACCTGATTGAACAATTGTGAAGTGGGAGAAAATATTATATAATATATAAGGGTTAATGAGCTTGCTATTGTTAACTTGGGCTTAAGCATTTTAATAAATTGAGCCACGCTGTAAATCGGCTCACCAAGTTAATAAATAGTTTGCTTACTAAGCGGATTGTAACAAATGGTATCAGAGCAAAACTTAGTCCTAAGTATGGTGAGAGGCCAATAGGAAAGGGCTACCGAGGATGGTGGAGCCACCTTTGGGCTGACCTCACATGCTGCCGACTAAGGGATGATTCTTGGGCATGTGTTAAGGTTTGGGCTTGACGAGGACGTCAAGTCTTAAGTGGGGGAGATTGAAATACCCCGAGTATAGTCCCACATTGCAAGTGGGAGAAACTATTATGTGGTTTATAAGGCTTAGTGTGCTTGCTATTGTTAACTTGGGCTTAAGCATTTTAATAGATTGGGCCACGTTGCAAATCGGCTCACCAAGTTAATAAATAGTTTGCTTACTAAGTGGGTTGTAACAATGTATCTTGAATGTTTATGATTGTTAAGGATGGTCAAATTTGTTTTATCCTTAGTTTTAGACTTAGGAGACATTTTGAGTG
The DNA here is from genome assembly GCA_027563935.2 of Costus lasius. NCBI lineage: Eukaryota > Viridiplantae > Streptophyta > Magnoliopsida > Zingiberales > Costaceae > Costus > Costus lasius. The sequence goes on from CM050446.2 coordinate 127,910,718, forward strand.
ATTGATTTGATGACTTAGGAAATTTTTAAAATTTTATATAGACTTAAATTTTTGAGTAAATTCAATTCTGGTATTGATAAAATACATATGTGAATTGTTATATGTTCATATGACACGTGCATAGTATCTTTATACTTAAAGGTTTAATTTATCTGTTTCTACTTGATGGAATTTTTTATGAATAGAATTTGGTGATATTTATTTAAATTGAGATTTGCTCCAACTCCTTTAGTTAAGAAATCTTAAGTCATGAGTTATATTATACCATCGTTTGGTATACTTTAAGTCTGTTGCGATCAAGTAACAGAGGGAGAATTTTTTTAAAAAAATAGATATTTAACCCTCTTGTAGAAAGATCAACAACGATTTAAGTACCATACCACTGACTGGCTTTCTCCATGATAGAAAAAAAAATGGAGAAAAAGAGAAAGCTGTAGGTCAAGTGGTCAACTCCGCTGACTTTGTGATTGAAGCTATGAGTTAAATTATATTGCTTTGCAGTATACTTTAAACAATGTTATGATGCTAACAGGAAAGGTCACATAACCGTTTAAAGACCAAATTGCATTAAAAGTCTCTTATCTTTAACATCACCGAGATTCTTGAAATAAATTTATATCTATTGAGTAAGATGGATTTATTAAATTGAAAGTATCTGATATTTAGTGTGTGAAGAATGAATATTATGACATGAATTATGAATTTTATCTTTCTTGGATTGTAACCTCTTGGGAATTTATCTCTATTATGATTTTTCTTGAGTTATGAAAGATTGATTGCTTAATTTGTGGACTAAGGATATTATTAAGGCAAAAACAAATGAGTGTTCCTTATCTTTACATTCTTTATACGTATCGAGGTATTGCTTGAGGACAAGCAAAATTCTAAGTCTAGGGTATTTTGATGCATTGCATTTATATAGTATTTTTGCCTATGTTTTAGATCATATTTTGGGCCTAATTACATGATTTTGTGCTATTTTTAGTGCTTTTGCGTTACTTTGCACAGAATCTTCACTTTTTCTGGTTTTTATGAAAATATAGGTAAAAAGGCACAAAAATGATGGATTTTGAGAGTTTTGAAGCCAAAGCATGATTCCCAAGGAGATCACGAGCCTTCACGTTGAATTTGGGGCGAAAAGGGTGAAAAACGAGACTTTCACTACCTTGGCCGTAATTTTGGGTCAGCCGTAATTACGCGTTCGAGCAGAGGATGAAAATGGCTAAGTGTTGGAATAAACAGAGACTTTCACGGTCGAACCCGTGAATCCATCACGGGCCGTAAAAGTTTCTGTGACTTAAGTGCTGTACACACAGAAGGAATTACGGCCGTGGCCGTAAACTCATCACGGACCGTAAAAATGTCCGCATTTTCGGTTTTTTACTCGATTTGAACCCGATTTGAACCAGAACTGAACCAAACTCTCTGGAAACCTTCCCACATGGGTTCTATACTGATTAGACTATAAAAGGAAGGATTTTGGAAGGGTTTCGGGGGCTTCGAGGCATGAAAACAGACGGCTGTAGCGGCAGCGGCGGAAATCAGTTTTAGGGCAAAACGACGGCGAGAGATCACGCAAAGGAAGAGATTTGACACTTCATCTTTATCACCAGATCAAGGGGAAGAGTTCTAATTTCTATCCTAGTGTCTTTTTGCATCACTTTTGAGAGATTACATGTTGAATTCATCGATGAACATGCTGTTTGCTTTGAACATGAACGTGTAAACTATTCTTTGGGATTTGGGGAATAGCCCGTTGACGATTTATGGATTGAATATATTGTTTTAGATCTTTTACATGAATTTTATAGATTTGATTTGATTAGAATTGTGTTATTCCGTAATTTACCCTGATCAAGTAACTTTACGTCTTAGACGTTGCGAGAAGGACCAGGAGGTGAATCGCAACGTCGGATCTATTCTAGTCAAACCTACGAATCTGATCACGGGAGTAGTTCGGATTCGTTTGAAGGGTTTACATGGTTTTTTATAGAACTTAAAGGGTCTAACTATGTTAACTGTCACAAGAGTAGGGAGTTAGCATAGTTAGATACCGGATTACGCTTCGGGAGAAGGTAATCTGTATCTTAGGAAAAATCCCTTTCAAAACTATATTTTTCTATTCAAGGATCTATTTTCATTAAATTCATATTTGTCAACGTGGTGAAACCCTGAGTCCCTGATTTTATCCAAATTTATCTTTGCCAAAACACTATATCTGTTTCTTTTTATCGTACTTAGAAGTTCTCAAAAACAAAAATCACGATTTGATTAAGTCTAACCTTCCCTAGACCCTCCCCCCCCTCCCCCCACCCCCCCCCCCCTTCCTCTTGAACCTAGACCCCCCCCCCCCCTCCCCAAGGCCCCCGGAGGCTATCACCTGCCTGCCGGACGAACCCGGAGCGGGAGGAGAAAGGGACGTACCTCGGCGAACGTCCGTCCGCCGGCTCCACCACCGGTGACGCCGAAGAATAAGGAGGAGGAAGGAAATGGGGACGCCGCCCGTTGCTCCGTCGCTTATCGTACCGCCACACCCACACCACCGGGAAGCTACCAGAATCCGTCGTTGCTGCCGGAGAACCCCACGCCGGAGCCTGCTCGACGAAGGAGAGGAGGAATCGGGGGAGATGAGGATGGAGGCGGCTGCTGCCGCCACTCGCGTTCTAACGAACGCTCCACCTTGTAGCAAAAGAGCACTGTAGCCCTAATCGCGTCCGATGTGAGTTCCAGCCGGATTCGGGTCTACTGCTTGTTAACCCGACACCCGATCCGCTTCCTTAGTTAACTAAGGGAATGGGCCGCGGGACTGAGCTTGGGCCACTCGCATGCGCCTAGCCCAATTGCCAAACAAGCCTAACACCTAGCCTATAGGTGTGTGAAAAAGATTGAACTAAACCGAACTTATCGTTAATTGAATGGTTTGGTTTTTCCTATTTTAAACGATTCTTGGTTCAGAAAGTTTCTAAAATCGCGATTAACCGAATTGAACCATATATATATATATATTATATTAAATATTAATAATAATAATATTAACTAATTATTTGTTATTAAATATTAGTAATTATATGAGGAGGGTTTTGTAATTTTTTTAAAAATTTATAATTTTAAATTATAATTTTTTATAAAAAAATTAGTTAACTATGAACCGATGATTAACCAAATCGCTTAACATGTAAAATAGGTTTGGGAAAGGTTTAGAATTTTTCTGAACTGTTAATCAAACCATGCATACCCTACTATCAGCCTGTACCTTAGGGACCTTAGCCTATGTCTCACATGTGGGCTCTGTCGCTTTGTGGCCTGTGCTATGCTTGGCCCATACTGTGTTGGATCACTGTAGGCCACAGGTCGCCTGGCCGATGGCCACCATTGGGAAAGGATGCTATGAGTCCTAAATTGCATACAAAACGAAAAGAAAGAAAGTGACAGATAGAAAGCTTTATCAACTGTGTAAAAGAGGTGAGAGTATGTAAAGGCCATCAGATTTTTATTCCAGTGATCAATTCCTCTTCAATTGGTTGTCTTCCTGCTTGAATCATCTCAATGCTCTGCAAATTCTCTCTAATTGTTATTCTGAATCTGCTACTGATGTCGTATACAGTTGTGTTGCTGAGACAATGCAATTACAGAGTTCAGTTTGCTTCAAGATCTGTTTAGTTTCTATGATGATTCGTCAAAAAGATCTTTGTTTCTGATTAGCAGCATTGAATTACAAGAGTGTCAGATATGATACAACACTTTTACAAACATACGGGGCCATCAAATTGGCAAAGTGGAAGAACACTAAACCATCTGCAGCTCCAACTGGAGCTTCAATGCAGGCCATAGCGAGCAGAGGAAACAAATTATAGAGCCATGTACATACTTGCAGGCCCGAAATGACCTCTATGTTCAATTCAAGAACTGAAAACCAATTAAGCAGTCATCTCCAGAACAGATTAGCTCGTGTGTGCCATCTAACTGGGTTTCTTTGAAGCAATCTCAGCAGCAGTGTCAGTGCCAGCCTCATCTGTATCAACAGTGAAACTGGCTGTCTGTGAAGCAAGGTTGCAGATGTTGCTGGTGTCTGCAGGCCCGAGAAGCTCTGATCCATCATCATCGCTCTGTGAGTTGACATAAACAGTAAGTTCATTATATTACTTCAAACAAAAGAATGAACTTGATAATATATTGATGAATTTAAATGACATAATTCAGAAACATGCGGAGTAAGTTATTAGAAAGAATCCCTACCTCGAACTGCTGCATAACACGAATCGTCTCCTGGAGATCACCGTGATGTGCGTCAAGCAATTCAGCGAGGTATTCCACAGAAATATCAGGAAACAATGACGAAAGAGAATCCAATTTCAGAATGAAACCATCCAATTCGCCGAGTTCATCCTGATGGGAATTCAGACATGCAAAGTTGCGGGCGGCATCGTAGTCCAATAATTCTGGAAGCTGATGCTCCATTGACTTTTCAGAAAGATATTCTGTGTGTTGGTCGTCAGCGGACACATCTCCCGTTCCAGATGCAAGCCTCCAAACCGGAATATAAGGAGTGGCGTAGGGATTCAAAAGTGATTTCCCTTGTGTCATCCTTGTAGCTGCACCAAAAGTTGAATTACAAATTCTGAACATCTTCCATATGAAGAAAGAGTGGTATCATTTCATAGGGGAAGAGACAAACCTTTGCAGATTGCAGGGAGAAGAGATTTTTTTTATCGATCAAAGCGCGAGACGAGGAAGAACAAAATGAGTTAGCTTCCCGAGGATCTCACTAGCTTCAGGCAGAAGAAAAAAAAGGAGCGAGCAGCGATCAAGACAAAAAAGGTCAAACTCGAGGATCGTGGAAATAAGAACAACTTTCCAGAGGGGGATGAAGTCAACTTAAATTCAACCAACTACTGGATTTTGAAGGAAGAACAAATCAAGTTTATCAAGGGAAACAATTGAGGTGAGGCGGCCTATATTTACTCCACAAAATCAGCGTAATCGTGAATATTTTAACGCATTGCAGCTGGGGACCTGAGGATTGACCTTGTGATCCATCCACGAGTTTAATGGTGAAATTTAGAGCAATTAAGGATAGTTTATTTTGGTTCTTTTAGCTCAGTGCTATCTAATAAATCGATTATCCTTGATCACGTTGACCAACTAAGAACACAAAAGGTCAACGACATCTGCAGCGTGGCTCGTGTGCCTCATTTTTCTCATCTAAATGGCATTGAAATTAGTGAGACGAAGAACTAGTAAATGTAGAGAAGCTACTTTATTTAATAGATAAGACTGATTATCATGGATAACATCTTTTGTTGCAGAAGTAGCTAAGTTGATTATATAGCCTTGTTCCAAAAGTTGCTCACTTGCCACTCTTGCCACCCTGGTGAAGATCAGAGAAGTAACCCTGGGGGTTACTCTCAAACCCTTCGCGTGATATGTAGCCTTCGCCGCCGGGCGCCTTCATCATTGCACCGCCGCCGCCGCCGCCGCCGGCACCTCCACCAGCACCGCTTCCTGGTGCCTTCCCATCACCACCACCGCCGACTTTGGAAGAATGACCACCAACATTTGATCCGCCAGCTTTGCCACCATCGTCTTTGCCACCGCCGGCGCCCTTGCCCTCCATTGAAAAGCTGCACAAGTCAAGCCTGCTTGGAGTCGAGAATCAAACTTTCGAATCCCTGAAGAATGCTGCTGATTTTGCTCTATTTGTAGAGAGCTGAGGCATAAAGATGGGGCAGTATCCAGCCGGCTTTGGAAATACAAGTGCAGTGATTTGGGACGTTGAAAGTTGAAATCGCCGGTCAAGGAGTTGATGATCTTGAGAAGATCAAATGACGGTAGTCGGTAGCTCGAAAATAGAAATCTTTGGAAGGAGGGTTCCTCATAAAGGCTGGGCATTTTGATCCTGCAGATTTTGATTCGGATCATCTGACTAGAACTGAGAAAAAGATTAAAATTACACATATATTCTATTTTGATCATTCGGCTCAATTAGAATTTATAATAGAGATGTAAACTGTGACTGTGTATGATAATTTATTATTCACGTTCAATCAAGAACTAATTCCAAGTGAATTAAGGGATTAAAGATAATAATAAAAGAGTCAAAGGATTGGGCGAGCTTTCACTGGGTGGTATTGAAGTTGTATAAAGAGTTGGCAATTTGAACCATCGGTTCGGGTACCCGAACTGACCGATCCGTTTACACTACGTTTGGATACCAATTTATCGAAATAGGATATGTTTGGGTAGGTTGGGTTTTAATCATGTTTGAATTGGGTTCAAGTTTAGGGATGCAAGTACCTGATATCCGATTTCACTAATAAATATAAAAATAAATTTTTTTATTATTAAAATATAAATAATAATAAAATAACTATTATGCAAATATTTATTATTATAAAAATAATAATATATAATTATGATATAAATATATTTATTATTATTTTAATTTTTAAATTTACATTTTATAAAATATTAATAATAAATCATTTACATTTTATTTAAACTAGTACCCGTTTAAATAGCTAACCCAAATTCAAATTATATAATACTATAATAGGGCACCTTACGAGTTCGGGTGCAGATTTTCCTAAGTAGATCGGATTTGTGTTTTAGGTGGTAAGACGGGTATTCGACTCGTTGCCACTCCTACTTATATTATCATATGATTTTCAAAAAGACATTTATATTTTTTGAAATTAAGTTTTTAATATAATATATGAAAATATAGCAATTAATAATACCTTTAATTTGGCACATTATATAACATAATTTTGACTCTCATTTTAATAACAAAATTAGAATTATATGATTTTCCAGGTCAATTTCATATTAATTATGTTATGCCTAAAACATTATGGAAAGATACTAATAATCTTATATATTATAGCATAAAAAACATATTTTATTTAATTTTTAAAGAAAAATAATTTTCTAAATCTTTAAAATCATTTCTGATTATTACACCAAGAAAGTGCTATAAGAATAAAGGATAAATCGAATAAGGGCCAAAATAAACGGTCCAAAAATCACATAGTAAACCATCTGAAACAGAGTTTAACGAGCCGAAAACTAGCTTAGCCCACTCACAGGAACCTAAAACCTAGACTGACATTTGGGTTTAACAGGCCGAAAACTAGCTTAGCCCACTCACAGTCTAGTTTAACGGGCCGAAAACTAGATTGACATTTGGGTTTAATTTGGTCTAACCGCAAGCACACTCACAGGAACCTAAAACCTGCTTTCAGCTGTACTCAGCCTGTGAGGCAGATAGTGCACTGGCTATGACATCATGGTCGCCCGTTACAATTATGTTTGATTTATTAGTACTATTTTGAGTTTTAAATATTAAATTAAGATATAAAAATTTTATTTCTTTTAAACAATAGAAATAATATATAAATAAAATGTATAATTTTTAATATAAAGTCATAATTAATTTTTTTATAATGTTATCAAATAAATTTATTAAATTATTAACTTATACATTAATTAATAAATATTAATCAATTAAATTATGTATAATATTAATTATCAATATATATTAATTTAAATTGATATAAATGTTTGCCACATGTATCTTTATAATTAAAGAAATTTTATTTTAAATTTTTTTAATTATTTTTATTTAAAAGTAATTATTTTAATATCATTATAATGTCATCAAATAAGCATATAAAATTATTAATTTATAAATTAACTAATATAAATAAATATTAACTAATTATATATATATATATATATATATCGACTCCACAGTTCAGGTCCGACACATAATTGAAAAATACGATATCTAATTTTATTTTTTTCTCTTAATTTTTCGTCCAAAAAAATACAAAGCATGTTAGTTTATATATTATAATTTACTTTGCATAGCAGATTAAGTAAAAAGAATTTGTACCATAATTAAAGAAATATATTTCTGTCACTTACACCATAATTAAAGAAATAACTTGCTACCACCAATGAAATCGTGCATAGACATAACATTTGCGCTTAATAAATATAAATATACACAATATGCTTCATGATGAACTTACGTGCATATTGTATATTTGTATTGAATAATCATAAAATACATAATTTACAAAATAAACATAATGAAAATTATGTACATAATGTGCCTAATGATTATATTAACTTGATGGACTTAATGTCCATAATAAAAATATTATACATAATGAAGATAATGTTCATAATGAAAAAAATATACATTATCATCATAATGTGCATCATGAATCTTATATACATAATATATCTAATTTAATTATTTTAACAATTTTTAAAATAATTCTTTTGTAAATTGTGAAAAAAATAAATATTATGCATTTAATATATATATTTAAAAATAATATACAAAATAGAATATATATATATATATATATATATATATATATATATATATATATATATATATATATAATGCACATATAAATTATAATATGCACAATAAATATAATATACTTCATAAAATTATGTATATCAACAATATATATGATAATCATATTGGATATGTGAAAAAAAAATACTTCGACGCCTCGGATGCACAGCGGTCAATCACCTCGAGTGCCATGGAGAATTCCATGGTATGTCCTTTAAATTGATTACCAGGCTAGTGTCACGGCTGCACTCTTCTTAGTGTCTTAATATCCGTGCGGCACACTACTTGGGATAGTGCTAAGCCCTTTTCTCACGTGCACTTACACACTAACTGGGTCCTCCGAACCCTGACACTAGGGTTCTGATTCATTGGAACAGGCGAGGCTCTGATACCACTAATTGTTACGCCCCTGAGCGCCACTCGGGACCTACGCCGGAAATCCCAGCCTTAGGACACAACAAAACTGTACCTAATAAGTCAATGCGAGAACCAAGAAGGTCCAAGACAGAAATAATAACATAAACATAAGTCCAACCTGGCTACAAATATCCAGATATAGGACAATAGGCACAAGACCAGCGCAGTGGTCAACAAAGTCAATAATAAAATGATCGACGCAGCGATCAACATAACCCAACTGATAACACGACCGGCGCAGCGGTTAATAAGTCCAACAATAATATAGTATAATAAATAACAAACCGAACAGATGCAGCACAAACCCACCTAGACTGGTGGTCACCCAACTATCTATCTAAGGTGCTCCAGATGAAGCCGCGCTTGAACCTGGAGGCAAGTCAAAGAGGGTTAGCCAGAGGCAAGTTATATGGTGCATGATCAAAATAGAGAAATTTTACCATAAATAGCACCATAACTCTATATGTCCCATATAGTGTATAATCAAACTAAAATACGCATAAACATAGTGTCATCGCACACAGATAAAACTGGGAGCTGATACAGCATGGTCCGAGACCCGCAACTCTGTGATAGAGTGGTCCCTACTGATGGCTCCCCGAACAATAGAGACGACTGTCTTTCGACAGCCCGCTAGTGTAGCGTCCTACACTCCTACAACCCATCTCGCCGAGGCAATCATCGGGTTGACAACAAATCCGAGACCTCAAGCCTCTATCCAATGGCTCTCTCGGTATAGCACTAGCACAAGGAGACGATCACACGTTTCGAAATCTAACAAGCAATAAACTAAGGTATACTGAAATGTCTATCGCTGGACATTTGGCCCTCAATGTATGTATATATAATAATATACCAACTACCGACTAACATGTAGTACTAGGAACTCATATCGTGTTTCATATAAGCAAGTTATGTCAATAGGAATATGACTCGAGTAGAACGGAATGAGAATGGTAATCAATAATAATAATAGCAATAAGGAGGTACCGCTAACTACACATGCGATTGGCACCGTAACAAAGGAAGCAGATAGAATCCCTACCTCAAAAGCAGACGTATAGAAATATAGATCCAACCGATAGGCACGTAATCAGTCAACAGGTGATAGGTCTCGCAAGTGTATGGTTTCTATTGCAGTATACAAGATCGTCCCAAGGAAGCAGGGTGTCAAGTACCGACTTTAAGTGTCATTGAAAGCTAGAGAATCAAAAATAAAATTAAAAAAAATGAACTAATCTAAGGCAAAAATATCGAATCTAAGAGTCAATGACTAGATGAGATTTACAGTTTGGAAGAAGCTTCGGGACTTTAGGCTTCACCACGTCGAATGCTTAAACATAAAACAATTAATGAGTTGAATTTAGAAACAGATTACCTTCTCTCAAAGTGTAATCTAACAGTAAATCATTTAAGGCGATTAGTCCTATTGTACAGCTTACTTTTTCTCGAAGTGTAAACCGGTGTCTACCTAAGAAAATCTCCTACTCTCGTGGCTTATTATCTTAGAAAAACCTAGTGGGCTCTATGACAATTGTTAGTCCTCGAGCGACGTTGAACGACTCTCGTAATTCAAGTCATAAGTTCAAATGGGCAGTCGAGTGTTACGATTCACCTCTCGGCTCTTCTCGTAACACTTAACACATATCAATGCTTAGCCAAAACACAAATACGCAATAAACACACCATATTTGAATAAATAAATTTACTAAAAGATATCACTAAGATTCATAAAGATGTTTACATGTGAAAATTATTTAATGGGTTACGCCCAATTCCCGAACTAGGGTTTTACACTAAGAAACCCAAGAGAATCCAACCAAAAGTTAGGAAAATTATAGATTAAGGGTAGGAGGCGACAAATCTTTGGTCTTCTTTCAAAAATCCCAAAGAAATCCATTCAAACAAGCCCTCAAACGCTGGTTTTCGCCCTCTTTTTGCCCTAGTCGAGTTCTCCAAGGATTCAAACCTAGTAATCGCCCAAAATTGCTACTTTTATACCTCCATCGAAGCCTTGGGCAGTTAGGAAGGATTATTGGGAGTTTTCCCCAATTTCTAGGCTCTTTGACCGTCGGATTTGGCGAAGAATTCGAACCGATGTCTGCGGGCACGATCTACGGACGCTGTCATGGGCGTGATGACTGTCACGGCTTGGCCGTGATGAATTTTGGATGTTGCGATGATGTAAGTGCGGCCGTGATGGTGGACATGGGTAGGCCGTGATTAGTGCGAAAAATTCCTGGATGAAGATCACGCCCGTGCGCACACCAGTGATGACTTTAGTTGAAATTTGTGTCGAAACTTTTCACGGCCGTGATGGCCATCACGGCCAACATCGCTGAAGGTATACTGGAACGCCGATCTAATCACAGCCGTGATGACAGGCACGGCCAGGCCGTGATGAGCATATAGAACTCCAAAAAAATCTCAAATTTTTCCTGTGTGATGCTTGTAATGTGTTGAACCTTTCCATAACTCCAAATGTTCAAAATATTTTCAAAAATATAGGGAAATAACCTGTATTTCACAAATAACCAAAAAATAGTAAAGATTCTGTACTTAATAGGAAAATATTCAAAATAATAGCATAAAAGCAAGACTTAAGCAAGAAAAGAGTGTATAAATAAGACTTTAAATCCATTAGAAATAACGCTTATCAACCGGTCATGGCAAATTAATGAAGGTGTAAGTCAACAGAGGTCCTCGAGCTCACCGCACAATCACTGGGAGATGGAGACGAGGATATGAATGTTGGTCTAAAATTTTGTTTAGACCTTTATTTAAACAGAAAATAGAGATCATGCAGGAATAAAATCTCAATATGCAAATAAGTAAAAGAAGAGATTAAAAACATAGAACCCAGAGGCGCGTTGCGGCTTGTCCTTAGGTGAAAATCCAGGTTCTCGTGCGAGTTAAATCCGGATTGAACACCCAGGACACAACTGAGTATTCCTCTCCTGCGGGCGCGACTGTAGAGAAGTTGATTAGACGACCTTTCAGCAATAAGCAGCAAAATCAAAGAAAACTAAGAAGATAAAATCAAAGGAAGAAGAAGGAAGAAGGGGAAAGAGGAGGCCACAAATCTTATGCTCTCGTATGAGATTTTCAGCCTTTTATTAAGGCTATAAATAATGTTAGTTGGTAACGTTACAAACATTAGCATTAAAAGCTAATATTAAATGTATTTTTTTAATTTTCCTAACAATCCTCCATAAAATTTAAAAAAATCTGAATATAATTGAACTTAACAAGATGATTAAATGAATTTAAATTGCTGCTCATGCTTATATCATGCGGTCAGTAAAGTGCACTTAAAGGTTTAACCTTTACTTAGTGAAAATATTTCCATTTGAAGGAAAGATAGTGAAATATTCTTGAACTACTTCACTTTGACCCAGACTTCAACAAATCCACACATGATACAAGGTTTGTCCGATCGCGGGGTTGCGCATTTTTGGTAGTGTGCATGTATCTTCATGAGAGCTTCTGAGGGTTATCTATGTCCTCAGTAGTGGCCGTATATGGACTTTCTCATTTAAGAAATTCCCTACAAGAGATGAGTATAGAGGCTCATCTCATGGTAATTAACCACTTCAAGAAATTTTTCTTACCTCTACAATAAGAAGCACAAAATGTATCCTCATGAATGGGAGTGTAGAGTATCAACTCTATCACATAAATATATTTTTATACACCGTAATGTTTTATAATTTTTATTTTTCAAAGTGCTTCCCTGCCAATCAATCAACTTGTTATTACCACATTGAACCTCCTTTAAGGGATTATCATAGAGGTTAGGTTCCCACCGCTGAGAGGCCTATTTTCAGACTAATCTCATTCATATCAATACTGCCAAGATTATAATCTTGAGCAAACTTTTGTCAAGCCAAAAGCATTGTTGTGCTCAGTCTTTATAAAAGAAAGAGCTGCAACTTTCAAACTATTTTATAGACTTTTGTCTAATTTTAACACGACTATTCTTAATTTATTTTATATACATAAGCTCATTGCTGCTTTAGAATTTTGTTTTAATCTTTAAATCATTTACTCTTAGTTTAAATATCTCATTCTTGAATTTACAGAAAGAAAGAATTTTTTTTAAAGCAACAAATAGACCTAAATATTTAATTAGGCTTCTCGTTGCTCTTATCATAAAACAAAACCATTTTATTTAAAATTTCCGCCTTTAAATTATTTTTCAAAATCATTTTAGTTTTAAGAGAATAATAATTTTTTATTTGCAATGTGACCACCAAATACATCATTATTATGACATATCCCATTTTCATGAAATACATAATTTTAATTATGTATATTTAATTGTGTACATTATATTTCTTATGTACAATATTTTCTTTGAATAAAAATTTTCATGTACAATATTTCTCATATCAATATAATTATTAAGTACCTTATGTACATGATCTTCACAATGTCCATGATAAGTATGCATATTATTTTTATCATGCATATTATGATTATTTTGTATATTATGCACATGATCACCATTTGCATGTACATCATTTTTATATGTACATTAAGTGTATTTTCAGAATGTATATTATGATAATTATACACTTTATATATTTTATATTTTTTAATAACAAATACATTATTTATGCATATTATGACCATTATGTTTTATATTATGTCTATATTTTGCATAATGTCTATAAATATTAGTTTAAATATTTAGATTACACATTATGCTCGTTCTAATTTAGCCTAAACCAAATTCAGTTGATTCAGATGATCAAACCTCATATAATTATAAGTTATACTATAAACTAGGCAAGCCCTCACATTTAGGATCATTAGCTTAATTTATAAATAACATTACTCTTTTAAAATGAATTTACAAATATTGAGATATAGAAATTTAAATTAAATTACATTATAAAGTTTTTTTATTATAAAACAAAACAAAATATGTTTTATTAAAATAGAATTAATTCTATTTAATATAGAATTATTAATCTATTTTAAAAGTGAATTTATTAAATTATTAATTTATATTTATTTATTTTTATATCTTACCACTTGGAGCTGCTCTTCCAGCATAAGTTTATTTTTCTTTTTTATACTTTTATGAGGCCTGTTACTTTATGTAGAGTTAATTAAACTTATAATATATATTTTTTTTAAGTTTTAGCCACAGCAATTTGTGACGGCCACTACATTTTATTATTATCATAATTATCATTTACAGTTTAATGGTTTAGCAACTAAGTTTGCCTAAAACATCCGGGTTGAAAACCCGTCTATAATAAAAATTTTATTAATTAACACAATTATACATCAATTAACCGCATAAACTTGCAGCAATTAGGGTTAAAAACCTTAATTTTATTAATTAACACAATTTTTAGTAAGCTATTTTCTTTAAGACAGCAGTTAGATTTATTATTATTAGCTGTTGCTTACAGAACTTTTTTTTATTTGAATTAGCCACTGTTACTTCAGGGCTAATTTATTTTATATCATTATGAATGGTTTTTTTACCAGTTATAGACTTTCAAAACATAATGTCTATTTAAACTTTTTTCTTATTTACTTAAACAGTAAAAGTAAATAATTTAGGGCATGTTTGGCCCCGTTTTTAAGCTGATTTTAAGCAGTTTTTAAGCTAAAAGCAGATAAAAAACTGTTTGGTAATGAAAAGTAGAAGTAGAAAAAAGCAGAAGTTGAGAAAGCTATAATTTGATGCTTTTACAGCATTTACTTTTTTGAAAAAGCAATTTATATGATTTTGTTTAAAATTTTAAGTATTATTATTTTAAATAATTTAAAATTTAATATTAAAAAAATAAAAATATAATATTATTTTAAATAATTTAAAATAATATATTTATTTATTATTTTAAATAATTTAAAATAATATATTTATTTATTATTTTAAATTTTGATAGCAATTAAAAAGTTATTAATAAAATATTTTATAAATTTTGACAGCACAACATAGTTATTGACAGTGAGACCAAATATACCCTTAATATGTTAAGAATAAAATAATTTTGAATATAGAAATATTATAACCAAAAGTAACAGTATAACAGTGCGTTTAAGGAGATAGCAATTACAATTTTTTTCCTAACCAATTAAGACAATTAACAGAAAATTCAATGTCAATTACGAAGAGAATAAAATTGCTCCACGGTTCAATTAAGACGATTGAAAATATAATAAAGAATCAATTCTAATTAGGTAATTAAGGTATTTTAAGACAATATCATATTCGTTCATAATTTATATTTAATTTAACAACAGAAATATAATTCATTAAAATATTACTATAAAATAATATTGCAGCACACAGAAGTGTTTTTTTCTTGTCGCTACTTGTACAACGGCGGCATCTTACCGTGTATTTTTTATAGTATTTTTTTATTTATATAAACAGTAAATAATAAACAGTAAAATTTTATTTAAAATATAATAGATTAAAAATATTTTCACTTTGCCTAAAATTTTATCTAGACATTTATTTAAATAAAAAAATAAAATTTATAAAGGATTAAAATTTTAATATGCAAATAAGTAAAAAAAATAAAAATAAAATTTATATGCGTGTTATGATTTGTCCTCAAGTGAAAGTTTGGACTCTCGGTTAAATCCTAATTAAACACGATATAATCGAATATTATTCTTCTATATATACGACCGTGGAAAAAAAAGAAAAAGATAAAATTGGAAGAGAGGCGGGTGTCCGTTCGTTCGTGATGCAGACAACGAGACGCAATGGTCGGGAAGAAGAAATACAAACGGCCTGTTTCAGAAGAGGGAAACAAAGAGGGAAAGGAAAGAAATAGAATTCTTTCCTTCTATTTCCCTAGTTTCAGAAGAAGGAAATAGACAAAGGAAAGGAAACATTTCCTTTCCTTTCTCCCCAAAACGGATCCCTCGAAAAGAGACGGAAATCTCATTTCCGTCCCTCGCTCCAAAAACAAAAATCGCCTCTCCCTTTCGTCCAAGCCGCCCTCTTGCCGATCGCCGCCCCTTCGCCTCCGACTGGCGCGGACGCCTCCGACTGGCGTCCGACCCCTTCCGACGCCTTCGACTGGCGCGGACGCCTCCGAGGCCTTTCATGATTCGGGTGCTGTGGCGACTGGAGCGGCGGCTGGCAGCGTCAGTGAAGCCTTCAGTTGGGTCTGACGACGGCAGATCTGGTCGTCGGGCGGAGAAGCTGATTTTAGGGTCTGCGTCGCCTGCAAGCGCGGCGGAGCAACGACCGCGAGCCGATTTGGGGCGCAATGCATCGGGTGGCCTCCGACTGGTGCGGACGATCTTCCACGACGCCTCCGCCTGGGAGCCGTCCCTCGCTCCAAAAACAAAAATCGCCTCTCCCTTTCGTCCAAGCCGCCCCCTCGCCGATCGCCGCCCCTTCGCCTCCGACTGGCGTCCGACCCCTTCCGACGCCTTCGACTGGCGCGGACGCCTCCGAGGCCTTTCATGATTCGGGTGTTGTGGCGACTGGAGCGGCGGCTGGCAGCGTTAGTGAAGCCTTCAGTTGGGTCTGACGACGGCAGAACGGGTCGTCGGGCGGAGAAGCTGATTTTAGGGTCTGCGTCGCCTGCAAGCGCGGCGGAGCCACGACCGCGAGCCGATTTGGGGCGCAATGCATCGGGTGGCCTCCGACTGGTGCGGACGATCTTCCACGACGCCTCCGCCTGGGAGAGGCCGAGTGGAAGGAGGTGGCGCCCCGATCTTCCACGACACCTCTCGCCTGAAGCTGGGGTCGCCTGACGAGAAGGGGAAGCGATGCCGTGAGATGTCAAACGACGAAGGGGAAGCGATGATTTTGGTTAATTTTGACTTAGTCAACTAAGCTGAAACTAGTCAAAATTTTTCTATCCTTCCATCGAAACAGGAGGCCTAGAAGAGAAAGGAATTATTTCCTTTCTTTCTTATTTCCTTTCTCTTATTGTTTCCTTTCTCTTCTGATTTCTTTCCTTTCTCCGAAACAGACTGAAAGGGAAGAGAAGCTTCTCATGGGCGAAAACAAGCTAGTTCTACTGGAGCATTTGGCCTGTGAAGGGACCCTTTACTTGGCTTGTGGAGAAGAATCTTAATTTTGGGGTCCAAATAGGTTTTTTTTAAAAAAATAAAAAATCCTACAATAATCTACTCATCGAGATCTATCCAACGGTATCAAAATCGTCGCGATCCAAATCTTCTACGAGGAGAAAAAAAATCAAAAAGTTTAGTAGAATTTATGGTAAATTATATTTTATCATAATTCCTGAATTTTTTTTTTCATCGTACAAGATTTGGATTGAGATGATTATGATATTGTTGAATAGATCTCGATGAATAAATTATCAAGATATTATTTATTTATTTTTTTAAATTTAAAAAGATTCAAAAAAATTTAAATCTTTCTGCACAAGGTAAAAAGAAGATCTCTTCCCGGGACTTTTTTTCTACTGGAAGCAGCACGGGCGCACAGTAATAGACATGGGGAAGGAAACTCGACCAGACAGCATCGTCTCATCAAATCAAGTTATTTAATTTTATTTTTATTTCTTCTTTTGTCCGTATTGATCACGGACGTAACAAGAGCAGATTCCCGCATGCGTTTTGCTGAATCATCCGAAATCCCTGGACACGCACACGATTACGCAATAAGGAAAGGAGATCGGCGAATCGTCCATCAGACAGCACACAAGGACACCCAATAGGAAAGGAGATCGGCGAATCGATTGATTCTTTTGAGCAAGAACACTCCACGAATTCCTGTCTATAAATTGCAGTCTGGTGGAGGCACAGCGCCAGGCTGTCATTGAGTCTACCTTGCAAAGATGAGCAGGTACTCTAACCACAGACGTACGTTTCTGCCATCCACACCCCTTCACACCGTCGTCTTCGCCGGAGAATGCATAGAGACTACGGTGACCAGCGACCCCGAATCGGCCAAAGACTGGGTTAACCGAGTGCGCCGCCGATTCTGTACACCGATGCTCGTCGGCCTCGACTGCGAATGGAAGCCGAACCGCATCGCCGGCGCGCTGCCGAACAAGGTAGCCATCCTCCAGCTGTGCGTTGAAAACCATTGCCTCGTTCTGCAGCTCTTTCACATGAGCTCGGTTCCGCCATGCATTACGCGTTTCCTCGGGGATCCGAACGTGACCTTCGTCGGCATGGGGGTTGATCAGGACATCGCTAAGCTCGAATTCGACTATGGGCTGTCCTGCTGCAACTCTACTGACTTGGAGGAGCACTGCAAGGCGTATATCGGCAACAACCAACGGCTGTGCTGGGGGCTCAAAGGCTACGCCCTGCACATTCTGGGGCTTCGCATGGAGAAGCCGCGGCATATCACGATGAGCAATTGGGAGGCGATGGTGCTGTCGTCGGAGCAGATTCGGTACGCTTGTATCGATGCCTACGTCTCCTTCAGGTTGGCAAGCGAAGTGCTCGGGGGATATTAGGGATGTCGGTCTGCTTCCCTGCAGTGCGATGCTTATGCTTGTTTTACTTAAATATAATGGGCGTTCACGGATCATGAATTAGCCTTTGCAATTTTTTGCTTGTGTTACGGAGCGTTGTGAAATTTAGAATATCCGACTGACTGAACTGTTGCCTTAACTGATCCTTGCTAGCAAAAATACTGAGGCTGCGTATCCCCTCAGCATACAGGTGCGGCGAACATATTTTTAAAAGCTAGGTCATTTGGATGATAGATTTTTTATTTTGAATCGAGATTAATAAAATTAGGTTTTTTTAATTCTAATTGCCGCCAGATCCAACGGCTATGAAGTAAATAAAAAAATTATTGTTTACTAAAAAGTTAGTGTATTATTTAATTAAAAAAAATTCATATTATAGATAATATATTCTATCTTATTAGTATTTATATTACCATTAATGAATGTGTAATTGTTTAATTGTAATCTAGTAATTACTAATTATGATAATTTCAATTTTAACTTTAATTTCAATTCCAAATAATTGCGTACTGCTTTGATAGATTAATCAAAGTCGTAATTGAACAAATATTTTTTTTAAAAAAGTTACCTTATTAAATTAAAAAAATTTAAAATATTTTAAAGGTATGTAATAATAATAAAATTATTATTATGACAATAATTAATTTTGTAATTTGTTACAATAGTTCATTATAACAGTAATTAATTTATTCTTACTAAATTATTAATTTTTTAATAAAATAAATTAATTTAGGATTTATGCATGTTAAAAACATGTAACTATATTATTATTCTATTGGTAACTAATTTGGCATTACTGTTTTAATCAACATAAAATAGTATAAATATAAATGTTACAGCTATTGTTATGCTCTAATTTCGACTAGATTGGGGTCAAACTCACCCACACGCCTTAATTTACAAATTTATTATTTTATGACCATACCTTTAAATATAGGTACAAATGAAATTTTAGACCTACACGAATAATATACTCTATCTCTCGCTTTCTCTGCCTGCGGAAGAACACACACAAATTGACAAGAGGCAAAGTGGATGTCATATTTTTAGCATAAAGCATGCAAACAATGTAGCTGCACCAAAAGTTAAATTACAATATCAGATCAGCGGACACATCTCCTGTTCCAGATGCAAGCTTCCAAACTTGAAGATAAGGAGTGGCGTAGGCATTCAAAAGTGATTTCCCTTGGTGTCATCCTTGTCTCCTTGTAGCTGCACCAAAAGTTGAATTACCATCATTCCATATGAAGAAAGAGTGGTATCTTTTCACAGGGGAAGAGAATCCTAATATCTTGCATAAATTGAATGGAAAAATACTGAAATAAAATATACCAGATTTTATAATACTGTGAATTCAATCGGAGTGAGCCGATGGGAACCAAACTAAAAACCTCATAAGAACCTTACACCTTAATCAGGGACCACACCTATATATATAAAAAAACCTAATAAACATAATTACTTATCAGGGACCACACCTATATATAGAAAAAACTTAATAAACATAATTACTAATCAGTCTATCAAAAATAAAGACAATTGTACCTCTTGGGATTCTATACAATAAAAAAGTCCTACATGGTGCATAGTCCATGTAGATTATAACAACAAACCTTTGCAGATTGCAGGGTGAAGAGGTTTTTTTGATCGATCAAAGCGCGAGACGAGGAAGAACCAAATGAGTTAGCCTCCCGAGGATCTCACTCGCTTCAGGCTGAAGGAAAAAAAAAGGTGCGAGTAGCGATCAAGACAAAAAAGGTCAAACTCGAGGATCGTGGAAATAAGAACTTTCCAGAAAGGGCTGAAGTCCAACTTAAATTCAACCAACTATTGGATTTTGAAGGAAGAACAAATCAAATTTATCCAGGGAAACAATTGAGGTGAGGCGGCCTATATTTACTCCACAAAATCATCGTAATCGTGAATATTTTAACGCATTGCAGCTGGGGACCTGAGGATTGACCTTGTGATCCATCCACGAGTTTAATGGTGAAATTTAGAGCAATTAAGGATAGTTTATTTTGCTTCTTTTAGCTCAGTGCTATCTAATAATTAGATTATCCTTGAGCACGTTGACCAACTAAGGACTCAAAAAGGTCAACGACATCTGCAGCGTGGCTCGTGTGCCTCATTTTTTTCATCTAAATGGCATTAAAACAGTTGAGACGAAGAACTAGTAAATGTAGAGAAGCTACTTTATTTAATAGATAAGACTGATTATCATGGATAACATCTTTTGTTGCAGAAGTAGCTCAATTGATTACATAGCCTTGTTCCAGAAGTTGCTCACTTCCCACTCTTGCCACCCTGGTGAAGACCAGAGAAGTAACCCTGGGGGTTACTCTCAAACCCTTCACGTGATATGTAGCCTTCGCCGCCGGGAGCCTTCATCACTGCACCACCGCCGCTGCCGGCACCTCCACCACCACTGATTCCTGGTGCCTTCTCCATGAGTGTTTATCAGAATTTCTTATTCACCTGCAATCAAGAACTAATCCGAAGTGAATGAATGGATTAAAGATATTAATTAAAGAGTGAAAGGATTGGATAAGGTTTCACGGGGTGGTATTGAAGTTATATTATTATGCTATTGGCAACTGCCTTGGCATTACTGTTTTAATCAATTATAATACTGTAATCAATTTATTATACAAAAGTCAAGCCTGCTTGTAGTCGATAATCAAACTTTGGAATCCCTGAAGAATGCTGCTGATTTTGCTCTATTTATAGAGAGCTGAGGCATAAAGATGGTGCAGTATCCAGCCGGCTTTGGAAATACAAGTGCAGTGATTTGAGACGTTGAAAGTTGAAATCGCCGGTCAAGGATTTGATGATCTTGAGAAGATCAAACGACGATAGCTCGAGAATAGAAATCTTTGGAAGGAGTGTTCCTCATAAAGGCTGAGCATTTTGATCCTGCAGATTTTGATTCGGATCATCTGACTAGAACTGAGAAAAAGATTAAAATTACACATATTTTCTATTTTGATCATTCGGCTCAATTAGAGATGTAAATTGTTACCGTGTCCGAGAATTAATTCCAAGTAAATTAAGGAATTAAAGTTATTAATAAAAAGTCAAAGCATTAGGAAGTTTTCACGGGGTGGTATTGAAGTTGTATTATCATATGATTTTCAAAAATACATGTATATTTTTTGAAATTAAGTTTTTAATATAATATATGAAAAATATAGCAATTAATAATACCTTTAATTTGGCACATTATATATAACATAATTTTGACTCTGGTTTTAATATAGCAATTAATAATACCTTTAATTTTGAAATCAAGTTACTTAATTTTATTTTTATTTCTTCTTTCGTCCGTATTCATCACGGACGTAACAAGAGCAGATTCCCGTATGCGTTTTGTTGAATAATCCGAAATCCCCGGACACGCACACGATTACGCAATAAGGAAAAAAGATCGATGAATCGTCAGGACACCCAATACACACATTTGTTGGTAATTGATAACAAACATTCTATGAATATGAATTCAGTACATGGCAAATTCTTTGCATTAAGTTTCTCATTTTTTGCGTTAATTACATACTTTATTAATATGATGTACATATATATGTTTGCTTCAGACGATTCAGATTCCCCCAATGCCAGCCTTTGCATTCTCCAAGACCAGATTTAATGTGTCAGAGAGTGAGTCGATTGATTCTTTTGAGCAACAACACTCCACGAATTCCTGTCTATAAATTGCTGTCTGGTGGAGGCACAGCGCCAGGCTGCCATTGAGTCTATCTTGCAAAGATGAGCAGTCACTCGAACCACAGACGTACTTTGCTGTCATCCACATCCCTTCACACCGTCATCTTCGACGGAGAATGCATACAGACAATGGTGACCAGCGACCCCGAATCGGCCAAAGAATGGGTTGACCGAGTGCGCCGCCGATTCTCTACACCGATGCTCGTCGGCCTCGACTGCGAATGGAAGCCGAACCGCATCGCCGGCGCGCTGCCGAACAAGGTAGCCATCCTCCAGCTGTGCGTTGAAAACCATTGCCTCGTCCTGCAGCTCTTTCACATGAGCTCGGTTCCGCCATGCATTACGCGTTTCCTCGGGGATCCGAACGTGACCTTCGTCGGCATGGGGGTTGATCAGGACATCGCTAAGCTCGAATTCAACTATGGGCTGTCCTGCTGCAACTCTACTGACTTGGAGGAGCACTGCAAGGCGTATATCGGCAACAACCAACGGCTGCGCTTGGGGCTCAAAGGCTACGCCCTGCACATTCTGGGGCTTCGCATGGAGAAGCCGCGGCATATCACGATGAGCAATTGGGAGGCGATGGTGCTGTCGTCGGAGCAGATTCGGTACGCTTGTATCGATGCCTACGTCTCCTTCAGGTTGGCAAGCGAAGTGCTCGGGGGATATTAGGGATGTCGGTCCGCTTCCCTGCAGTGCGATGCTTATGCTTGTTTTACTTAAATATAATGGGCGTTCACGGATCATGAATTAGCTTTTGCAATTTTTTTTCCTTGTGTTATGGAGCGTTGTGAAATATGCTCTAGTTTCTATCTTTCCAACTTTTTTTTTAATATAAATATAATTTACAAATTTATTATTTTATATATATACCTTTAAATAAAAGTACAGATAAAATTTTAAACCTACACGAATAATATATTCTATCTCTCGCTGCCTAGAGAAGAACACACAAATTGACAAGAGGCAAAGTAGACGTCATATTTTTAGCATAAAGCATGCAAACAACAGATTTGCAGCTGCACCAAAAGTTAAAATACAATATCAGATCAGCGGACACATCTCCTGTTCCAGATGCAAGCTCCCAAACTTGAAGATAAGGAGTGGCGTAGGCATTCAAAAGTGATTTCCCTTGTGTCATCCTTATAGCTGCACCAAAAGTTGAATTACAAATTCTGAACATCATTCCATATGAAGAAAGAGTGGTATCTTTTCATAGGGGAAGAGACAAACCTTTGCAGATTGCAGGGTGAAGAGGTTTTTTTGATCGATCAAAGCGCGAGACGAGGAAGAACCAAATGAGTTAGCCTCTCGAGGATCTCACTCGCTTCAGGCTGAAGAAAAAAAAGGAGCGAGCAGCGATCAAGACAAAAAAGGTCAAACTCGAGGATCGTGGAAATAAGAACAACTTTCCAGAAAGGGGTGAAGTCAACTTAAATTCAACCAACTATTGGATTTTGAAGTAAGAACAAATCAAATTTATCCAGGGAAACAATTGAGGTGAGGCGGCCTATATTTACTCCACAAAATCAGCGTAATCGTGAATATTTTAACGCATTGCAGCCGGGGCTCTGAGAATTGCCCTTCTGATCCATCCACGAGTTTAATGGTGAAATTTAGCACAATTAAAGATAGTTTATTTTGCTTCTTTTAGCTCAGTGCTATCTAATAATTCGATTATCCTTGAGCACGTTGACCAACTAAGAACTCAAAAAGGTCAACGACATCTGCAGCGTGGCTCGTGTGCCTCATTTTTATCATCTAAATGGCATTAAAATTGGTGAGACGAAGAACTAGTAAATGTAGAGAAGCTACTTTATTTAATATATAAGATTGATTATCATGGATAAGATCTTTTGTTGCAGAAGTAGCTCAATTGATTACATAGCCTTGTTCCAAAAGTTGCTCAGTTGCCACTCGTGCCACCCTGGTGAAGACCAGAGAAGTAACCCTGGGGGTTACTCTCAAACCCTTCACGTGATATGTAGCCTTCGCCACCGGGGGCCTTCATCATTGCACCGCCACCGCCGCCGGCACCCAATAATATTACTAATATAAATTATCTATGAACCTGGATTGGGATAAAATACGACACCCAATACCCTCTCCCTTAAATACGCAGCTGGCAAGCAGGAATGTGGATTCTATAATATGCCCAGAACGCCTCAAGTAACATAGAAATCCAATTAGAAGCCCTAAAATATAATAATTTCATATTTCTTTTTTTATGTAGACAAGAATAACTCCTTTGATCCATTCACGAGTTCCTTGGTGAAATTTAGAACAGTTTTAAGGCTAGTTTATTTCGGTTCTTTTAGTTGACTGCTATCTAATTATACGATCATCCTAGAGCACGTTGACCAACTAAAAACACGAACACTTGTCTAAAAGGTCAACAACATCCTCATTCAACTGGCATTGATATTAGTGATTAACGGAAGAAGCAGTGAACGTAGAGAAGCTACTTTATTGAATAGATAAGTAGCCCTTGGTGAAGACCAGAGAAGTAGCCCTGAGGGTTACTCTCAAACCCTGCACGCGAGATATAACCTTTGCCGCCGGAGGCCTTCATCATTCCACCACCGCCGCCGCCGCCGCTGCTTCCCGATGACTTCCCACCACCACCGCCGCCTTTGGAAGAATGACCACCACCACTTGCCCCGCCACCTTTGCCACCACCCCCTTTGATAAATTATAATATGCCTAATACATTGTGCAAAGATAACAATATCTTGATAAATTATAGTATAATACATATTTTATTTATTTTTAAAAAGAACAATATAATTTTCTAAAATTTTAAAATCATATCTATCATTTGTACATGATGAAAATGCCTTCAAAATAAAGATTAATCGAATTAGGGCCAAAATAAACTATGTCCAAAAGCACACAATCAACCATTAAAAGAAGCCTCAAATCAAATAACTTAGAAATCCAATTAGAATCCTTAAAATGTAATAATTTCATATTTCTTTTTTTTTATGTACACAACAATAACTCTTAATCCTCATGCATTTAATATTTAATAATTTCTTGGTAGCACCATTCTACCTAGGATGTGCAAATGTGTTAGGCTGCGTTTGGGGTTACTTCGCAGTAATTTTTGCTGGCGCAGGCAACAAAAGCAACTCTAATATAGGTGTTTGGGACTAATTATGTGCCTGCAAGCAGTAATTTTCAGCTGCCCCTAGAAAACAAGGTAAAGGCTGCTTTCCTAGAATCTACAAGTTGCTTTTCCTTTTCCCTTTCCCTTTTTCCTTTTAGCCGATCCAAATCTCCGTGACTAAAATAATTTAGATAGCTTAAAATTATTTTTAATCATCATTAATACTTTTCTAAGTATTTTTATTATCATTAATCTCGAAGGAGATTCTCAAATTTAATTTTTAACATCTTGGATATGTAGTATGAAATATATCAAAACCAAAAATTTTATCAATTACATATGGTGTTTAATTTAGATAATTTTAATTATAAGGGGTTAATTTAAAATATCTTACTATTCTTTTCTTATATAAGTTAAATATATTTACTAATATTGGGAAGTGATAAGTGTTAATAACAATAATAATAATATTAATCATAAATAATATTTTAATATTTTATTTTTTTAAATAATGATAAATATTATTTATATTAACCTAACTTGTGAGATTTTAATATTTCTGCTTAACATTATAGCACAACAGTTTATTTTGTTTACCAGCATAGTGGTTTTAACAAGAGGCGGAAGAGGCAAACACCTCCCCGTAGCATGCGTTCCAAGGCGGAACAGAGAGCACAAAATTTTTTTCTCTTTCTATTTCTATTATTTTATTTTTTTTAAGAAATTAAAATAAAGTTGTGATATAAATTATAAATATTTGGTAATTATCCTCTCATAATATTTAATAAAAAAAAGTGACAAGTATAAATATTTTGTTATTTTTATAAAAAATAGCTACAGTTTGGTGTTACTACTTACTAGAGGGGGCCGCCCTATAATTAACTCTAATTTTAATAGTTAAAATTTTCTTATTAGTGAAATAAATATAGAAATTCATTGGGTGAAATATGGCAAAGACTTTGCACCTTGTTTACTTAGACTGAAAATAGCAACGGAAAGATGGAAAATAAAATTTTTTTTATGGTTTACTTGGAAGGACAAAAAGTAGAAGAAAAATATTATCAAAATTCTTTGATTTCCAATTTGCCCGATTCAAGAGGGATTAATTGACACATTGCTTTCATGCTTTTTTTCACTCGACGATGCACAATCGCCATCGTCTTCTCCATTCACCGCTGCTCGCTCGCCCGCTCGCCGTTGTCGCTCCCGCGAGTGACAACTTTTCTCTTCTGTTGTCTTCCCTCTCCCTGTTCTAATTTGGACACGTGAAAGTCGCGTGATCCATCAAATTTTCCTTTTTTTTTTTTTTTTTGGTCTTTCTCATCACTTTTCCTTTCTACTATTTTTTTCGTCCACGTAAGTAAACATAGTCTTATGGTGCATCGATGAGATTTTACAGTTCAAAGTCTATGAGCAGGGATAGCAAGGAAGAGAGGGGTGAATCCGGCTCCAATTCCAAACCTTACTCTTTGAGCTCGATTCCATGAAAAAAATTTTAGGGCAAGGTATCATGCAATAAAATTTATAGTAGGTACTTTAATTTTTTATAATATTAGTGTATTATTATATAATGTTGTATAAAAAAAATTTCATATTATACCAAAAAAATTAATATCATATATCGTATAATATTAATTTAGTCATATTATAAAAAAAATTAGTATTATACAAAATTAGTTTTGTATTATATGATAATACACTAATATTGTATAAAATTATGGTAGCCTACTGCAAACTTTCTAGTAAAGTCCCAAAATTTTTTGTCGATCCCGTCGGTTTCAAAAAGGCCATCCTACACCTGACCACGTTCACGATCATGTACCCTTCAAAAACCCGACACCTTACCAATGTGAAGTGGTGATGACCTGGGAGCAGCAAACAGGCGAAGGTGAGTGACCGATGAGCAAGGCAAGCAACGAGTGAACAGGGCGAAAAGGCAAGCAACGAGCGAAGTGCGGTTAGGGTGAATGAGCAATGAGTGGTTTAGGTTATATATTTTAATATATTATTAATTGATGTTAGGGACAGGTAAGGGTGTGTAAAAAAATTGATAAACTAAACATTGATAGATAACCAACTGAATCTAAACGAAAATTTGGTTAACTGAATTAGTCAAATGGTAACAGTTTTTTTTATAAATGTAACTATTCATAGTTTGTGAAAGATTCAAAAGATTTTTCAACCGTGGTTATTCGAATTAAACCGATACTTACATAAAAAAAATTTAATTTTTCTATCTCTAAATTATGAGGGTTTCTCTTATAATTTTCTTATTTTACTTTATTCCTTTAGTTACTCCCTTTTTTTTTTCTTTTTCTTACTCCCAAATCTAAATAATTCATCATACACTCAATGCCCGCCTAGTTCCTTACTGTAACAGTCCCGCCTTTTTAATTTAGTTATGCTCGGATTTAGAGCAGTTCCAGCGCAATATGACGTAGACTTGGGCACGAGGGGCTGGGCGGAGTGCCGAGTTTGGTGGGTTATGAAGTGAGCCCAGTCGTGTCAGGTGAGGCGGAGTGCTGATGACCTAGTGCGCTATGACGTGAACTCAGATATGGCAGATTGGACGGAGCATCTGTGTGTGATGCGTTATGACGTGAACCAGGCCATATTGAGTTGGGCGGAACACGGAGGGTTTATGTGGCACGTTATGACGTGGGCTGGGACACGAGAGGTTGGGCAGAGTGCTGAGTTTAACACGTTATGATGTGAGCCTCGTTGTGTCGAGCCTGGCGGAGTGCCAGAGTTTATATCTGTGTCTTAGAGTTGGACAGCTAATGAAGATCTATTGGAGCGGGTTTTGAGCAGACTCTCATCTAGGAGGCAGATACGACAAGACCTGCGCAGCCCGTGTGGCACGCGATGCTAGTTTTGGGCAGTTGGGCGTGCACATTAGGGTTGAGTCGTGTATCCTGGTTGTGCCCGCGGACCTGTTGCCATCCGGAATTATATTCCGGGATGTTGTAGCGGGCGCGTGGTGCGCCAAGAGGCGAGCTTGGCCTTAATTGTGTACGTTTGACACTAGATTTAGCAGGACGTGCGCACGAGGCAGGGCGCTTGTTGGAGGTTTCGTGCAAAGGCTTCACCGGATCAGGTAAGCAGGTAAGTGGGTGCGGTGCACCCCGTGTGGAGGAACCTAGGTGGGAGCGTTAGTTATTTATAGCTAACGCGTGGGCATGTGGGGGATGAAGAGTTTTACTCTGGATCCTCTTAGGTTCCTCCCATGCGGGGTGAAGGCTGAGGCGACAGCGGTGGATTTCGCCTGCCGGTTGCAGCCGATCGACATTTTTCCCCGGCAAAAATCGAAGTCGAGGAAACGGCTGTGACACTTACCATCATCCCCATCTTAGCCCTCTACGAAAGTCTCCTCAACATCATCTCGACTGTCGGCAATCTCTTTAACATCATCAAGTTTGGAAGAACACAAGTGAAATAATATAGTCTATCTCTCGCTGCCTAGAGAAGAACACACAAATTGATAAGAGGCAAAGTAGACGTCATATTTTTAGCATAAAGCATGCAAACAACAGATCCGGCAGAGTTTCCGGGAGAAGAGCTCCTGAGAGAGAAGAAAGCTGGAAGCAAGGAGTCAGATCCAGAGGAGGGCTCGGTGAGTGGGTTGATTATAAGTCGACGGCGACTATGCGAACATTAGCGAGCAATATCAATTCACACGGGCGAATCGAAATTTGGGGCTGACGTCGGCATGATGTCAGCAACCCGAAAATTGGATCCGAGCGGTGGTCAACATTAGGATTTGATCAGAGATATTATTTTTAGATTTAGGGTTTCGGTTTTTCCTTAAATTAGGGTTTTCCGGATTTCTTTCGTGCGAATTGTAATTTGGGAATTAATTTCGAACCGGGAATTAGGGTTTCTTTTTTTTTGGAAAAGAGTTTTATCGGGAAACTCTAGGGAGTTCACGCTCTGGTATTCCTCCGAACAACCCTAAGACACTAGTTTAGAACCGGTTTAGGGCTGATCCGACCGGAGCGTGACACACAGGAACCTAAAACCTATTTTTAGTTGCATTGGCTATGACATCATGGTCGCCCATTACAATTATGTTTGATTTATTAGTACTATTTTGAGTTTTAAATATTAAATTAAGTTATAAAAATTTTATTTCTTTTAAACTATAGAAATAATATATAAATATAATGTATAATGTTTAATAATATATTTTTAATATAAAGTCATAATTAATTTTTTTTATAATGTTATCAAATAAGTTTATAAAGTTATTAACTTATATATTAATTAATAAATATTAATCAATTAAATTATGTATAATATCAATTATCAATATATATTAAATTTAAATTGATATAAATGTTTGCCACATATATCTTTATAATTAAACGAAATTTATTTATTTATTTTTATTATTTTTATTTAAAAGTAATTATTTTAATATCATTAATGTCATCAAATAAGCATATAAAATTATCAATTTATAAATTAACTAATATATTAATTAATAAATAAATATTATATGAATCAACTCCACATTTCAGGTCCGATACATAATTGAACCTGGTTTGGGCTAAAATACGACACCCAATACCCTCTCCCTTAAATACGCAACTGGCAAGCAGGAGTGTGGTTTCTTAAATATGCCGAGAACGCCACAAATAACTTAGAAATCGAATTAAAAGCCCTAAAATATAATAATTTTATATTTCTTTTTTATGTAGACAAGAATAATTCCTGTGATCCATTCACGAGTTTCTTGGTGAAATTTAGACCGGTTTAGGATTGTTCATTTTGGTTCTTTTAATTCACTGCTTTGTAATTATACGATTATCCTTGAGCACGTTGACCAACTAAAAACACAAACACTTCACTAAAAGGTCAACAACATCCTCATTGAAGTGGCAATGATATTAGTAAGCGACGCGAAGTAGTAGTAAATGTAGAGAAGCTATTTTATTGAATAGATAAGGCATTCATAATGCAGCTTTTGTCGCAGAAGCTGCTCAGTTGCCACTCTTGCCACCTTGGTGAAGACCATAGAAGTAGCCCTGAGGGTTACTCTCAAACCCTGCACGCGATATATAGCCTTCGCCGCCGGGGGCCTTCATCATTCCACCACCGCCGCAGCCTCCACCACCACCACTTCCCGATGACTTCCCTCCGCCGCCGCCGCCACCGCCTTTGGAAGAATGACCACCACCACTTGCCCCGCCACCTTTGCCACCACCGCCTTTGCCGCCGCCGCCCTTGCCCCCCATTGACTAGCTGCACACGTTAAGGCTGCTTTGAGTTGAGAGTCAAACTTGTATAAGTTCCTGAAGACTGTTGCTGATTTTGCTCTATTTATAGAGAGGTGAAGCAAAAGGATGAGGCAGTCTCCAGTTGACTTTGGAAATGCAAGTGCAGTGATTTGGGACATTGAAAGTTGGAATCGCCGGTCAAGGATTTGATGGATATTGAGAAGATCAAACGACGATAGCTCGAAAATAGAAATCTTTCCAAGTAGGGTTGGTTCCTCGTAAAGGCTAGCCTTAAGATCCTGTAGATCTTTTAGATTCGAAGAATCTGATTATAACTGAGTAAAAGATTAAAAATACACATACATTTTACTTTTTGATCAATATACATACATATATAATAAGTTTCTAGGTAATTTATGAAAAATATGACAATTAATATCTTTAATTTGGCACAGTAATATATCATTAATATGCTTTATTATTTTGACTCTAATTTTAATAACAAATTAAATTTATACCATTTTCGAAGTCAATTTCATATATAAATTATGATTTTGTCTAATACATGGTGCAAAGATAACAATATCTTGACAAATTATAGTATTAAACATATTTTATTTATTTTAAAGCACAATAAAATTTTCTAAAATTTTAAAATCATATCTATCATGTGTACATGATGAAAATGCCTTCAAAATAAAGATTAAACGAATAAGGGCCAAAATAAACTATGTCCAAAAGCACATAATCAACCATTAAAAGAACGCCGCATTAAATAGCTAAAAAATGAGACATCTAACTCAGCTAAATGGAACATCTACTAAATAGGTCATTTAAGAAAGGACCGCATCTCAAATGACTCAAAAAAAAGGGCATTACTGCTAGCCTGAAGGACTCAGCTAAAGCAAGTTTTCAATTTGATCAAGAAAGAATGTGACTATTGATCAAGAAAGAATGTGACTATAAGGTAGCCGCATACATGAAATTTCACAATTAATCAATACAATCAAACATGGTACAAGGAGGATGTATGCATGGGAAGCCTAGCTTACAATTTGACATTAGACAAAGATAATGGTGTATGCATGTAAGCTGCAGTAGATCTTCAGAATCAAACAAACAGCAAAAATCAATCCATCAAAAACTTATTCTCGCAAATTGTGCTAAGCTCAACAAAGGGACTACCAAAAGCTGTGGGATTTTAAAACATTCACCTCTAATTTATCAAAATATATCAAAGTCAGATTTGGTAATCCAATCGGGCAATCAACAAATCCAGATTGAAGGCCAGTTTCACAAAAGACAAAAGAGAGGAAAGGCCAGCTTCACAAGAAACAAAAGAGAGAGAAGGGCCGGTACTTTAAAAGCGGCATGCGCCAGTGATTTAAAAAAAGGGAGAGAGGTAGGAATAGAAGGCCCGCTCTTTAAAAGGAAAAGAAAGGACGCAAAAAAAAAAAATCATCAATGCAGTAGCAGCAGCTAAACAATTACAGCAAGCCAAATATTCGTCAAAAAAAAATGGAAATTGCAACAAATAGCATTGATATATTAGGCCTCGGCTGAGAGAAAAAAAAAGGAGAGAAATTGATTAAACAAAGATCATGCGTCAATGAGGAGAGAGCCACCCTTTCTCATAGTTCTGCAGAATTAAAGAAGCGTCAAACGAGTGTTGACGCGAATATGAAGAATTCTCAGGCAGCTCCAAGAAGCACTTCTTCTAAATCTTCTAATAGTTCTACTCCTGTCGAAAGTCTGAACCCGTCATCTCACGCAAAGTTTTCAAGAACATAGCGAGGATCAAGAAGATAATCGGTATATATGGAGACTGGATCGAATAATTGAATATTTTACATGTGATCGAATCGTGACAGGATAATCAATCTGTTCACTGGTGCAATTAAGAGCGCAGAAAGTAGAAGGAAAAAAGCACCAAATTTCCCTGCCAAACCGCCATAGATAAGAGAAGTCCTCAAAAGACAAGACAGCAGAGAAGAAAATCTGGCCATGCTGCCAACAAGTAAGGAAAGGAGTATGGAAGGGAGCAATTGGACTACTGATGTCAGATGTCAAAATCTGGCGGTGCTGCCCATAAGTCAAAAGAAAAACTAGAGGAGAAAATCTGGCCATGCTGCCAACAAGTATGCTGACAAGAAAGGGGAAAGGCGTGGCCATGGCAGTGGCCAAGAACAAAAAAAAACATCGGTAGAGGCTTATAAAAGGGGAAGAGATAAAACGAAAGGAGGGGAGATCACAAGAAAAAGACAGTGAGCAGCAAGAGAGACGGACATTGCAAGAAGAAACAGAAGAAGGTAAAACAAAGGAGCCTTTCTTGCTTTTCGATCGCGTTTCTTAGGCTTCATGGATGCACTAAGCATCCTGGCATCACGATGGAGCACACACGCACCCTTTTCTGATCTTTATTTTTCTTGAGTTCATCACGAGGAACACACTTTTTAGGCCTAAGCACACTAAGCGCCTATGGCACCAAGATGAATGCAATAAAAGAGAGAAAAAATGTCAAGAAGTGATGCGAGAGACGGGTGAGGGAACGAGAGAACACAAGGCCAGCTTGCAAAAAAAAAAAAAAACAACACATGGAAGAAGCATAAACAGTTAGATTAGGGGCTGGAAATCGATCCCGAGAGCTAAAAAAGGGCGTGAGGGAGTAAAAAAGAAAAAAAAGAAAGTGCCGGATTTCTAAAAGAAAGAGGAAGGAAGAAGGTGAAGACTAAAAATACCGAGGGGTGATAAAATCATGCAAAAGAAAAAAAAGAGAGGGGATGAAGACCGAGCGATAAAAAAAAAAGCAAGAAAATCAAAATCAGAAGGGTCCATGAAATCACGATGACATTTGCAGAAGAATAAGAACAAATACCTGTTGAGTTGCCTGCCACCTTCGCCGTCTCTAAAACTTCCTTCAGAATCGGGTATGAGATTAAGTGTAGCGCATAAAGGAGTTCGAACTTCGAAGTCTGCTAAAAGATGTACAGAAGCCCTAGCCAGCGGAAAAAATTTCTCCGCGGAGGGGGCCGCGGAAAAATTTTTCCGCGGTTCCTTTCATTTTCCTATTAAAAAATATTTTTTTTTTAATTTTTTTTTTAGAAATACTCTACTCCTTATAATCTATCCAATGGTATTAAATTTAGGGTATTTTAGATTATATACATACATGAAATACCCTATACAAAATTGCATATAAGACAAAACAATATTTTATATATAAATTTGTATAGAGTTTGTATAGGGTATTTCATACATGTATATAATCTAAAATACCCTAAATTTAATACCATTAGATAGATAATAAGAAATAGAGTATTTCTAAATAAAAAAAAAAAAAAAATTTAATATAAAAATTAAGGGAACCGCGGAAAAATTTTTCCGCGGCACCCCCACCCCCCCCCCCCCCCCCCCCCCCCGCGGAGAAAACGCGCCCCTAGCCAGCCTCTACCCTGAACTAAAATGAACTCCGGATCTTGACCCGCTCCAGCGGCCAACTCAGATCCGAAGAAAAAAAAATAGCCGACTTCAACACATGAAGACGGCTTCTGACCCGTTTCGGTGACCAACTCGAATCCAAAGAAAAATAGCTGACTTCATTCAAACACAAGAAGAAGAACTGGCGAAGAAGATTCAAAAAAAAAAGAGAAGAGCAAATACCTTCAAACATCTGTCATCGACCGCAGTTCGTGATATTAATTCGTTGAAGATGGTGTTGCACTTGAGAAGATAACAAACGCCTGTGTTGTTTGTTTTGAGCAACATACCGTTCTTAGCCAGCATGGGCCATCTAGACAAGCAAAACGGTTCGGGGTCATCTTTACTAGAGCTCAGCGACATCGTCGCCATCTCATGTTGTCAGCGCTTCCTGGCCGCGACATCGCCTCGTCTTCTTCGTCCTGGACACCGCCGATGAAAGCTGTCGTCGCCTAGAACGACGCTGCACAGCAAGGACGAGCCCAATCCATCAACTGTCAGCACCATCTTCTATGTCGCCATCTATGGAAGAGTCCCTGCGAACCCAGCTGATGGAAGAATCCCTGCCGTGCTGATTCTAAAAAAAGAAAGAAAGAATAAGAAATCAAATGACATGAAATTACCAAGAAACAAAAATAAACAACAAAACAATAAAGGATAAACAAGGGGATTCCACTTGCTAACTTACATCTCAGCCAGCAAGGTACAACACCAAAGTTGAGCCCTAGCCGAAGCTTCAACTCAAAGCCCAAATTGATGCGGCAACCTCCACGACCTGCTCCTTGCTCCCGACAAAATTTCAATGCCGTCCCGACGCCATCCCACCAACAATCGCCATGACCTTGTCCGAATCCACTCTGCCAAAAATAGAGATGACGCTGGAAACTCGCTCTCCCTTGAATCATGCCATCTACGTCTCCGTCCACCTCTAATCGAAAGAAACAGAGACTCAGCCTTTAGCTCCTGATTGCCATTCGAATCCAGGCAGCGATCAAGGTCGTCGCCCTCACCAAGGCTCTGCGGCTCCATCACTTCCTCTTGCAGCCTCGCCACTGCTGCTGGTTCCTTTCCGCCGCCATCGCCTCTGTGGACGAGCAGCCAGGTCTATGCGTTCGACCCCCTCGGGCAGGGGGCGCTTCACCGTTCCCATACCTACTTTGCCTGCACTCTTCTAGCCAGCACCTCCGACGAGACAGATTCGCGGTCGCCAATCATAGGGATCACCCGCGCTTTATTCGACGATCCTCTGCTCCCTGCCCTTCCGACATGGGCGAACTCTCGTTTGGTGCCGGAATCGTCGACACCATCACCGGGAAAGCCAACTCCCCTGCCCCCTTTGACAGATTCCGCGCAATGGCACCGAGTCTTCCCCATGAGTCTCTCGCCGGACGCGGGGAGTCACGCGGAAGAGTAAAGTTACTCTTTCGCGAGAAAAACAAAAAAAAAAAAACAAAGGAATAAAAAAAAAGGAAAAAGAACAAATAAAATAAATTATAATGCCAAGTAGAATAAAATGAAATCAATAAAATACGTGCAATGCAAAAAGGGTGTATTAAATTTGACTAATCACGTGTGAAACGTCAAAATTGACAAAAAAAAACAACGAAAATGTGTCTTTGGTTCAGCCGCTCGGTCAATGGCTTAGACTTGACTCGAGTTAGGCCTAAATGTTACCTCCAAAAATCAAAATGTCCAGAAGCATCATGACGAAATATTGTTTGGGAGGTGCGTACGTCGTCGGAGTGTAACTCCTCAGTATGGCGCCACGTCCGCCTAGACAGAGCCATATTTTTTTTAAATTAAAATATCCAACACGCCGCAAGGCCGAATAAATTCAAATCAAATTATCCAATACGTCGTAAAGGCCGGATAAAAATTTTAAATCAAATTATCTAACACGCCGCAAGGCTGGGTAATTCCCAAACCCAAATTATTCAACACGCCGCAAGGCTGAGTAAATTCCCCAAAACTGAATTATCCAACACGCCGCAAGGTCGGATAAATTTTCGAATCAATTATCCAGCACGCCGCGAGGCCGGATAAATCTCCAAGTCAAATTATCCAACACGCCGCGAGGCCGGATAAATCTCCAAGTCAAATTATCCAACACGCCGCGAGGCCGGATAAATCTCCAAGTCAAGTTATCCAATACGCCATCAAGGCCGGATGATCTTTCAAATCCAATATCTAACATGCCTTAAGACATTACGACGGAATATTGTTTGGGAGGTGCGTACGTCGATGTTTACCATCGGGGCGTAGCTCCTCAATATAACGTTGTACTGCCTGGGCCGGATATTACCCAACAACGCACTCCAATGCCAAACACTCAATGAATGCAAATTGCCTAAGTGGATGAGAGCTCTTTTCTTTTATCACATATATGTCATGTCAAATCATGTATTTTCATCATGTTTATAAATGATATCGTTTGACTCTGTCTCTCATATTTTGTTGCGTATCATAGATCTCTTAATCAAGGGTTCCCTAATTCTAGGGGTAATTAACAATGAGCGCTTGCGCTCATTGGAAGCCAGAACCCATTTAACAAAAAAGCCTTATTAATTTAAGGTGGATTTGAAACGGTCATAATACATTCCCAATGTAACAAAAATGACCTCACAGACAGTCCACAAAGTTTGATTGAAGCCTTGACAAAAGGCAATGCTAGATAAGACAGATCAGAATCCTGACCCAACGTGTGAAACAGAAGAATATACTCCATCTTTCGCCTTCTCTGCCTATGGAAGAGCATACAAATTGACAAGAGGCATAAGTAGATGTCATATTTTTAGCATAAAGCATGCAAGTAACAGATTTGTTATTTGTGCAAGAAGGTATGGCACCAATATGACAGATTTGGAAGCTAATGGGTACATTTATCAGGTCTCTGCTTTGAAAGCCTCATGCTAATTTCTTATGATGAATATATATTTGGGAATATCCTTGTTTAAACTCTTTTCTTAGAGTAAAAAATTACACAAAAAAACAAAAAATAAAAAATAACAAGAGACTCTAGCTACATGCCATCCTAAACGAAAAAGAACAATATTGTGCAAATGAAGCATATACCCTGGAGATTATGATTAGAAGTAGATGGCCTCCAATAACAAACAAAAACGAGATCCTTGGGAAAATTAAAGAGGTATACGCTATTCTTTGATATTTGAATGCAACGAAAACAAAAGAAGAAAATTACCTCTTGATCCCAATTAGTGCAGAGGATTGCAGTGACCAGAATCAGTAACTGAACGATAAGTGCGCATATGATTCCCATCCACAGCCCCTGGGATCAAGCGTACATTCTAAGGTCAACAAGAGGTCATTATGGCATATGCATAATTGTATTTCACCAATAATGGCTATTCCACAACCCACCTCACCACCAAAATGCAAGCAAAATGCAAAAACGACAGCCGAAGGAATGCCCACAACATAATATGCTCCAAGATTGACAAAAGAGCAGAACTTTTGCCAACCACACCCTCTAGCAGCACCTGTAGTTACAATTTTCAGTGAAAGTTGGCATTGGTAATTCTAGTAAATGATCACACAAAAAAAAGTTTAGATCGTTCGTTCGATGATTGAAGATATAAAAGTTAATGGGTATAAACTGTGTGATAGTGAATAAATACTTAGCGGATTATGTAGTATAAAACAAGATAAAAAATGCAAAAAAGAAAACTCAGCAGCGAATCGGCCAAAGACTGGGTTAACCGAGTGCGCCGCCGATTCTCCGCACCGATGCTCGTCGGCCTCGACTGCAAATGGAAGCCGAACCGCATCGCCGGCGCGCTGCCGAACAAGGTAGCCATCCTCCAGCTGTGCGTTGAAAACCATTGCCTCGTTCTGCAGCTCTTTCACATGAGCTCGGTTCCGCCATGCATTACGCGTTTCCTCGGGGATCCGAACGTGACCTTCGTCGGCATGGGGGTTGATCAGGACATCGCTAAGCTCGAATTCGACTATGGCCTGTCCTGCTGCAACTCTACTGACTTGGAGGAGCACTGCAAGGCGTATATCGGCAACAACCAACGGCTGTGCCGGGGGCTCAAAGGCTACGCCCTGCACATTCTGGGGCTTCGCATGGAGAAGCCGCGGCATATCACGATGAGCAATTGGGAGGCGATGGTGCTGTCGTCGGAGCAGATTCGGTACGCTTGTATCGATGCCTACGTCTCCTTCAGGTTGGCAAGCGAAGTGCTCGGGGGATATTAGGGATGTCGGTCTGCTTCCCTGCAGTGCGATGCTTATGCTTGTTTTACTTAAATATAATGGGCGTTCACGGATCATGAATTAGCTTTTGCAATTTTTTTTCCTTGTGTTATGGAGCGTTGTGAAATATACTCTAGTTTCTATCTTTCCAACTTTTTTTTAATATAAATATAATTTACAAATTTATTATTTTATATACATACCTTTAAATAAAAGTACAGATAAAATTTTAAACCTACACGAATAATATAGTCTATCTCTCGCTGCCTAGAGAAGAACACACAAATTGACAAGAGGCAAAGTAGACGTCATATTTTTAAGCATAAAGCATGCAAACAACAGTTGAATTACAAATTCTGAACATCATTCCATATGAAGAAAGAGTGGTATCTTTTCATAGGGGAAGAGACAAACCTTTGCAGATTGCAGGGTGAAGAGGTTTTTTTGATCGATCAAAGCGCGAGACGAGGAAGAACCAAATGAGTTAGCCTCTCGAGGATCTCACTCGCTTCAGGCTGAAGAAAAAAAATGAGCGAGTAGCGATCAAGACAAAAAAGGTCAAACTCGAGGATCGTGGAAATAAGAACAACTTTCCAGAAAGGGGTGAAGTCAACTTAAATTCAACCAACTATTGGATTTTGGAGGAAGAACAAATCAATTTTATCCAGGGAAACAATTGAGGTGAGGCGGCCTATATTTACTCCACAAAATCAGCGTAATCGTGAATATTTTAACGCATTGCAGCCGGGGCTCTGAGAATTGCCCTTCTGATCCATCCACGAGTTTAATGGTGAAATTTAGCACAATTAAAGATAGTTTATTTTGGTTCTTTTAGCTCAGTGCTATCTAATAATTCGATTATCCTTGAGCACGTTGACCAACTAAGAACTCAAAAAGGTCAACGACATCTGCAGCGTGGCTCGTGTGCCTCATTTTTATCATCTAAATGGCATTAAAATTGGTGAGACGAAGAACTATTAAATGTAGAGAAGCTACTTTATTTAATATATAAGATTGATTATCATGGATAAGATCTTTTGTTGCAGAAGTAGCTCAATTGATTACATAGCCTTGTTCCAAAAGTTGCTCAGTTGCCACTCGTGCCACCCTGGTGAAGACCAGAGAAGTAACCCTGGGGGTTACTCTCAAACCCTTCACGTGATATGTAGCCTTCGCCACCGGGGGCCTTCATCATTGCACCGCCACCGCCGCCGGCACCTCCAACACCACTGATTCCTGGTGCCTTCCCATCACCACCACCGCCGCCGCCGGCACCTCCAGCAGCACCGCTTCCTGGTGCCTTTCCATCACCATCACCGCCGACTTTGGAAGAATGACCACCAACATTTGATCCGCCAACTTTGCCACCATCGTCTTAGCCACCGCCGGCGCCCTTGCCCTCCACTGACTAGATGCACAAGTCAAGCCTGCTTGGAATCGAGAATCAAACTTTCGAATCCCTGAAGATTGCTGCTGATTTTGCTCTATTTATAGAGAGCTGGGGCATAAAGATGGGGGCAGTATCCAGCCAGCTTGGGAAATACAAGTGCAGTGATTTGGGACGTTGAAAGTTGGAATCGCTGGTCAAAGATTTGATAATCTTGAGGAGATCAAACGACGATAGCTCGAAAATAGAAATCTTTGGAAGGAGTGTTCCCCAGAAAGGCTGAGCATTTTGATCCTGCAAATTTTGATTCGGATCATCTGACTAGAACTGAGAAAAAGATTAAAAATTACACATATTTTCTATTTTGATCATTCGGCTCAATTAGAATTTAGAGATGTAAACTGTCACTGTTAGGGATGGCAAAAAAAACCCATCCCCGACCCGACCCGACCCGACCCGAAGTCAACAGGAAAAACCCCAGTTGACCGGGGGTCGGGTCGGGTTCGGGGAAAACCCGACGGGGGTATAGTCGGGTCAGGATCGAGTATGAGAATTTAGGTACCCGCCCTGAACCCGCCCCGACTATTAAAATAACAAATTTACCCCTTATAAGTTATAACCTAGTTACTAAATTTTAATAATTTATGTAGAAATGATGATATAGTTTATGTAAAATATTTTTTTATTTATATATTATGAATAAATAATGTAAATTAATTTTAAAATATTATTTATAATATATATTTATTTTTTAAGTTGGGCGGGGTCGGGTTTCCCCACGGGGTCGGGTGTGGGGGCAGGGTTTTCTAAACCCGTCGGATTCGGGATCGAATTCGGGGACGGATTTGGGAAAATCGGGGTCAGGTCGGGGATGACAAAATCCGATCCCGACCTGCCCCGTTGCCGTCCCTAGTCACTGTGTCCGAGAATTTATTATTCACGTTCAATCAAGAACTAATTCCAAGTGAATTAAGGGATTAAAGATATTAATAAAAAAGTCAAAGCATTGGGTGAGGTTTCACGGGCCACGTGGTGGTATTGAAGTTGTATTATCATATGATTTTCAAAAATACATTTATATTTTTTGAAATTAAGTTTTTAATATAATATATGAAAATATAGAAATTAATAATTTTCTTTAATTTGACACATTATATTTAACATAATTTTGACTCTGAATTTAATAATAAATTAAAATTACATGATTTTCCATTTCAATTTTATATAAATTATGTTATGTATAAAACATTGTGGAAAGATACCAATAATCTTATATATTATAGCATAAAAAACATATTTTATTTAATTTTTAAAGAAAAATAACTTTCTAAATCTTTAAAATCATATATATGATTATTACATGAAGAAAGTGCTATAAGAATAAAGGATAAATCGAATAAGGGCCAAAATAAACGGT
Organism: Costus lasius; assembly: GCA_027563935.2. Classification (NCBI taxonomy): domain Eukaryota; kingdom Viridiplantae; phylum Streptophyta; class Magnoliopsida; order Zingiberales; family Costaceae; genus Costus; species Costus lasius. Next base: position 127,951,502 of record CM050446.2, read on the forward strand.
CCAAAAACTCATAGTAAACCAATCAAAACTGACTTAAAAACTAGCTTAGCCCACTTGGGAATCAACCTTGGACCAAACTAGAGTAACATTTGGGTTTGATTTGATTTAACTGCAAGCACACTCACAGCAACCTCAGCCTGTTTTTAGTTGTATTCAGTTTGTATTAGGCAGATAGTGCGCTGGCTATGACATCATGGTCGCATATTACAATTATGTTTCATTTATTAGTGCTATTTTGAGTTTTAAATATTAAACTAAGTTATAAAAATTTTATTTTTTTATAAACTATAGAAATAATATATTAATATAATGCAAAATTAATAATATGTTTTTTAATATAAAGTCATAATTAATTTTTTATAATGTTATCAAATAAGTTTATAAAACTATTAATTTATATATTAATAAATAAATATTAATTATGTATAATATTAATTATCAATATATATTAGATGTAAAATTATATAAATATTTGCCACATATATATTTATAATTAAATAAAATTTCTTTTAATTATTTTATTTTGAAGTATTTATTCTAAGATAATTATAATGTCATCAAATAAGTATATAAAATTATTAATTTATATATTAACTAATATAATAAATTATTTAATAAATATTAACTAATTATATTATATACATATGTATCTATATGAATCGACTCCACATTTCAGGTCCGATACATAATTGAACCTGGTGTGGGATAAAATACGACACCCAATACCCTCTTCCTTAAATACGCAGCTGGCAATGCAGGATTGAGGATTCTATAATATATCGAGAAAGCCTCAAGTAACTTAGAAATCCAATTAGAAGCCCTAAAATGTAATAATTTCTTATGTAGACAGACTAACTCTTTTAATCCATTCACGAGTTTCTTGGAGAAATTTACAACGGTTAAGGATAGTTCATTTCGGTTCTTTTAGTTGACTGCTATCTAATAATACGATCATCCTTGAGCACGTTGACCAACTAATAACACGAACACATGTCTAAATTCTAAAAGGTCAACAACATCCTCGTTCAAGTGGCATTGATATTAGTAAGTGACTCAAAGTATTAAATGTAGAGAAGCTACTTTATTGAATAGATAAGGCATTCATGGTCATAGATAACATAATGTAGCTTTTGTTGCAGAAGCTGCTCAGTTGCCATTCTTGCCACCTTGGTGAAGACCAGAGAAGTAGCCTTGAGGGTTACTCTCAAACCCTGCACGCGATATATGGCCTTCGCCGCCAGGTGCCTTCATCATTCCACCACCACCACAGCCACCACCACCACCGCTTCCCGATGAATTCCCGCCACCGTTGCCGCCTTTGGAAGAATGACCACCACCACTTGCACCGCCACCTTTGCCACCACCGCCTTTGCCGCCGCCGCCCCCCTTGCCCCCCATTGACTAGCCGTACAAGTTAAGCTTGCTTAGAGTTGAGAGTCAAGCTTGTAAGTTCTTGTTGCTTTCTGAGCGCATGTATGCGTTCAACACCTAAAAAACGGGTGGCTTAAGTTTTGGTGTTAAAAATATTTTTTTTTTAATTTTTTTTTAAAAATACATTATTCGTTATAATCTATCCAATAGTATCAAATTTGAGATATTTTAAATTATATACATGTATAAAATACTCTATACAAAATTACATATAAGACAAAAAAATAAAAACGGGTGGCATAAGTTTTGGTGTTAAAAATATTTTTTTTTTATTTTTTTTAGAAATACTCTACTCCTTATAATCTATCCAATGGTATCAAATTTGAGTTATTTTAGATTATATACATGTATAAAATACCCTATGCAAACCCTATACAAATTTATACATAAAATATTTTTTTATCTTATATGTAATTTTGCATAGGATATTTTATAAGAAGAAGAGTATTTCTAAAAAAAAATTAAAAAAAAATATTTATAACACCAAAACTTAAGCCACCCATTTTTTGGGTGTTGAGCGCATACATGCGCTTAGAAACTTTCTCCTGCTCTATTTATAGAGAGCTGAAGCAAAAGGATGGGAAAGGATGGGACAGTATCCAGCCGACTTTGGAACTTCAAGTGCATTGATTTGAGACTTTGAAAGTTGGAATCGCCGGTCAAGGATTTGATAGATATTGAGAAGATGAAACGACGATAGCTCGAAAATAGAAATCTTTCCAAGTAGGGGGGTTCCTCGTAAAGGCTAGCCTTTCGATCCTGCAGATTTAGATTCGAAGAATCTAATGATTATAACTGAGTAGAAGATTAAAAATACACATATATTTTATATTTTGATCAATATACATTCATATATAATAAGTTTATGATGTAATTTATGAAAAATATGACAATTAATACCTTTAATTTGGCACAGTAACATATCATTAATATGCTTTATTATTTTGACTCTAATTTTAATAACAAATTAAATTTATATTATTTTCAAAGTCAATTTCATATATAAATTATGTTATGCCCATTGCATTGTGCAAAGATAACAATATCTTGATAAATTATAGTATAAAACATATTTTATTTATTTTAAAGCACAATATAATTTTCTAAAATTTTAAAATCATATCTATCATTTGTACATAATGAAAATGCCTTAAAAATAAAGATTAATCGAATAAGAGCCAAAGTAAACTGTGTCCAAAAGCACATAATCAACCATTAAAAGAACGCATCAAATAACTTAGAAATCCAATTCGAATCCCTAAAATATAATAATTTCATCTTTCTTTTTTTTAATGTACACAACAATAACTCTTAATCCTCATGCATTTAATATTTAATAATTTCTCGGTAGCACCATTCTGCCTAGGATGTGTAAACGTGTTAGCCTGTTAGATACGATATGCGCCCTGCTAGGCTGCTATTGGCGAAAAAATTTTTGTAGAATAATACCCTTTCTGCGACGATCCCATAAGGATCTATGCATCTTTCTTGCACGCATCTAGTATGCATCTTTCTTGCACGCATCTAGAAGCGTGCTTATTATACTATAGCAGACAGAAGATCAGCCGTCCGATCCAGGCGGCACCAATCTTGAAGGCATCTTAAGTAATGAAACGTTAAAGAAATTTCAGCCGTCCGATTTTTTGATCAAATCCAAACCTTAATTAATGAAATGGTTTTTTCCTCCAACGGCTCTCTCTGCCGCGATCATCTCTTCCCCTCTCCCTTTCCACCGCCGGCTCTCTGCCGCGATCATCTCATCCCCTTTCACTTTCCGATTGCTCTCCCAGAACGCTTCCATCCTTGTGATTCCTTCACTGAACCCCCTTGACGACGCCACTCAACGTCCGACGCCACTCAACGGTCCGGCTGGCATTGTCGAGGTCAGCCCTTGACGACGCCAATGAATGGTCAACGTACGACGCTTCTCTGAGGAACGACATCACCGAGGCACTGTCGTCGATTGTATCCAGCCGGAACTAGGGGTGTGCACGGTTCGGTTAACCGAACCGTGTGTTAAAAAACCGAACCGAACCGGTGGGATCGGTTCAGAGAAATTCTGAACCGATCCCGAACCGTTTGTACCGGTTAACCGATGTTCGGTTAACCGGTTTTTTGGTACGGTTAACCGAAAACCGACGGTTAACTGTATTATTTAGGTATAAAAAAATATTTAAAATTATAAAATAATTTAAAATTAATAAATATAAATATTCTCGGTTAACCGTTAGTTTTTGGTAGTTAACCGTTGGTTTTCAACGGTTAACCGTTAGTTTTGACGGTTAACCGGTTCGATTTTATATAAAATATTTATTTTTATCTATAAATAAATATTATATAAACGGTTCAGTTCGGTTAACCGCGGTTCAGCCAAGTTCCGAACCGTAACTGAACTGATAACCGATCATAAGTAAAAAAATCGAACTGATTAAGAACCGTTCGGTTCAGTTAACCGGAAAATCGGTTCGGTTCGGTTCGGTTAACTGCGATTCGACGGTTCAACGGTTTTTTTTGCACACCCATAACCGGAACCCAGTCATTGTCTCCGGCCAGCGGCACCAAAGGGTCTGTTTGGGGGAGATCAACTGCAAATCCGACGTTCGACGTAAAGAACTTCTATACATATATCAACCTACATTTGTGGAGTTTGTGGTATAGATGCATTTATATTTGATCTAAATATGAATTAGTTGTTAATTCATTTTTTTCTACCAACATATATTTAGGTCCAACAATGGATTTAAATAACATTATGACATCATCAAGTGGGTCGGCACCATTAGAGAAAATACCAGAACCCGAACAAGTATGCTTACTTAATATTATATGGTTTTTGTTTATATGTTGAATGCTTAAAATAGATTATTTGTAATAGGAAAATTTTGGGAGCCCTTCAAATGAGCCAAAAATTGGTATGAAGTTTTTGAATGAAGAGGAAGCTTATGCATTTTATAATGAATATGCAAGAAGAATGGGGTTTAGCATTAATAAATATCATGTTGGGCGTTGGAAGGATAGATCTTTAAAGTTTCAAAGTTTTGTTTGCAGTAATCAGAGCACTAAACAAATAGATAATAGACATGTTACCAAGAAGCCTCAATCTAATTACAGAACTAACTGCATGGCTCGTGTTGAATTCAAAATAGATGTGAATGATGTATGGAAGTTAAGTCGTTTAGAGTTGAAGCACAACCATGAAATGACAAGTCCTAATAAAGTTCATTTGTTGAGGTCACATAGAAAGATTCTACCGTATCAACGTGCCATGATAGAGCAAATGAGTATCCTACTTTTGTTTATGCTATTCAATTGCATGAGACAGGAGAAGTTGCTAATCTATTTTGGGCGGATGGTAAAGCCATCATTAATTATGCTTATTTTGGGGACGTTGTTTCGTTTGACACGACATTTCAAACTAATAGCCATGAAATGCCATTTGCCCCTATTCTTGGAATTAATCATCACAAGCAGACGATTTTATTTGGGGCTGCCTTACTGTTTGATGAAAGTGCATATTCATTTATTTGGTTGTTTAATACTTTTTTATCAGTAATGTCTGGAAAAGAACCAGTGACAATATTTACCGATCAACTATTTCCAAAGCAATAAAACAAGTTTTTCCTACCACTAGTCATAGATTATGTTTGTGGCATATTTTATGAATGCGACAACCAATTTAAGCAATTTGATTCATGGTACACCTGCTTTATTGTCGGACTTAAAAGCCTGTGTTTATGAACGGACTAGTGTACAGAAGTTTGAGTTGTTGTGGGAAGAGTTCATGAACAAGTACAACCTACACGAGAATAGTTGGATTCAAAATTTTTATAAAATACGAGAGATATGGGCTTCTGTGTACCATGTGGATTCATTCTGTGCTGACTTCACTACTACCCAACGGAGCGAGAGCATGAATTGTAAGTTCAAAATTTTTTCTACCTTAGTTACTTGATTTTCTACCTTAGTAACATGATTTTCTACCTTAGTAATTGAATTGTCTACCTTAGTTACTTGATTTTCTACCTTAGTAATTTAATTGTCTACCTTAGTTATTTGATTTTCTACCTTAGTAACATGATTTTCTACCTTAGTAATTTAATTGTTTACCTTAGTGACATGATTTGTACCTTAGCAATTGAATTGTCTACCTTAGTTACTTGATTTTCTACCTTAGTAACATGATTTTCTACCTTAGTAATTGAATTGTCTAGCTTAGTTACTTGATTTTCTACCTTAGTAATTTAATTGTCTACCTTAGTTACTTGATTTTCTACCTTAGCAACTTGATTTTCTACCTTATTAATTTAATTGTCTACCTTAGTTACTTGATTTTCTACCTTAGCAACTTGATTTTCTACCTTATTAACTTTCTACCCCTCCGGCGGCTATAAGTTTTGGGAGTCTCTTTCACCACCTCCTTTCTCTCTCCCGAATTTTGTGGTCCACTATATTGTATAGACAATGCTTCATTACACATTTGTAGCGCATCTTGCAAGTTTTGATTTTCAAGTTGGAGAGCATCAAACTGTCGCTTCCACTCTGCCTTCTCACTAGAATCCTCTTCCTTTGGTACCTCCTACCCCTCCGGCGGCTATAAGTTTTGGGAGTCTCTTTCACCACCTCCTTTGTCTCTCTTGAATTTTGTGGTCCACTATATTGTATAGAAAATGCTTCATTACACATTTGTAGCGCATCTTGCAAATTTTGATTTTCAAGTTGGAGAGCATCAAACTGTCGCTTCCAGTCTGCCTTCTCACTAGAATCCTCTTCCTTTGGTACCTCCTGTTGTGACCTCACTTGGCTTTGAAGAACACTAATGTCTTCTTTTAATAAAATATTTTCTACTTCAAGGACATCTATCTTTTCGATCAACTATTTTTTTTTCTACATCCTATTAAAACAAAAAAATATCGAGTATCTTCAATTATAGTATTTGATAAAGAAACAAAGCTATATACAGATTGACAATATTAAAACTTTACCTTCTCCTCTTGGAGCAACTTTATATCTTCTTTTAAGATTGTATTTTCCGCTTCAAGAGCCACGATCTTTTCTATCAATTTGTCAATGGTCTCTTTCATTTCATCCTATTATACACAAAAATAGGAATGCTTGGTTTTCATTATAGGGGTTAATAATTTCTTGTATTTTTTAAATATATAACTGAATACTCACCTTTTCAACGGGGGAAATGTGCGGTGGAGCATCTGGGGTTGAGAAATGTTCTGAGGAGCTAGATATGCTAGATGTAAGAAACAAATGCTCCTCTTCAGCAGCTGGGACCAATTCGTTTAATATCTGCAATTGAGCAACTTAGGTCAAAACAATATGTAAATAAATTTTCTACCTTATTACATTACTAACTCGTACCATATGTTCAGCTACTTTTTCCATTGTTTTGCTCAACGTAGAATTTCTTATAAACTTCACGTTAGCCCATCTAAAGATCCGAGGGTACACATCCTTTTAAACAACATTTGTACTAGATGTATGCTCATAAAACTAAATCTAAAACATCAACAGGTAAATCACATCAATATACAAATGTAATACCACTTACAAAATTTAATATAATAATTCATAAATGGAACTTACATTCAGTAAAATTGTGCATCCCCCGATACTGTTTGAGCTGATGTTTTTTGCTTTATTCAATTCATTTATTATAAATCTATATATAGCTTCAGCCCAATTATATTTATTTATTTCATTAATATCATCTATATAACTAACTAGACTATTAGGAACACTATAACCTTTTTTGCACAAAAGAAATGTACAAAATACGTACAATAATACTAATTTCTTTACTCTATCATGATCTAAGTTTTCATGTAAACTACAAGCATGTTTTATTTTTTTCTCTAGCGCATCGCGCTTTATATAGGCACTTTGGAATTCTTCATTGAAGAAAACAAATGGGCTTAAACCATTTTCTAAATTAATAAACTCACCTTGGACTTTTAATCCAAAGTGTTGAACCATACATTCTCACCAAAAATGTATACATAAAAGTCCAGTCAAGATTGATTGACTCTTGCATACGCGTTAAAGACACATTGTATCCCTACAACACTCCCCCAATCAGCCTACTAAAGCAGCCCAAGGATGCACCATATGTGGCTCAAGTGACCAGCCCAATTGCTATCCAGCTACAACACAAACTAGCAGCGAGAAAGTGGAGTCAACATTGGTCAAGTAGTCCACATTCCAATCAAAGTTGACGTCGGCACAAGGAGAAGCCAAGCGGACCGGAGAAGGATGCATTTTCTTCGTTAGTGGCCAATATGCAATGCAATGCAATACAAGAGAGAATACTACTGCCTTTTTTTATGATGTATAATGGGGATTGCAAAAATCAGTTTTTATGCCACGCTCCTGCCATTTACAAAAAAAACACGACATCTTTTGGATGACAATGTGAAACTTTTTCATCGAATTGCAAGAAATCTTGAAAGTAATAAGGAAACAAGTAATGTTTTACAAATGTGTTCAAACAAACGACACAGCGCATGGCCTGCGAGGATCAACCCATCTAAAAGCCAAGTGCAAGCATTCACAATAACCATCGGAGTCAAGTTCCTGTAGATGCCGCCACGCAACAAATACACAACTAGGAAGATTACATTTCTATTTATGGATGTTCAAAAATATACAGTACAACAAATGTATCCTTAAAGATCAATACTGTCCACATCATCAATTCTTCCTACATATTGTAGCATTAACATATATACATCCCCGGAGGTTGGTCAATCATCCCATGAATCCGGCTATCTTCCAATTTGATTTCCATGCCTCCAAGAGCCCTTCAACTGGATTTGGACATACTGCTTTGCTTCCCTGAAAAGATTAAAAAAAAAATGCAGATGGATGATGGAGCACCAATACACATCACTATTCATAGTTTTCTTAATAAGTCGCTAATGGCATATGATGCAGCTAATTACAGAGGAAAGAGACATATTCCAAGACAGAAGAAAAATCACGCAATTGGTCAGACGAAGGCAACATTTACATTGACTATGGGCAAAATTATACGTAACATTGATACTCGACTAAAGGGACCTCATACAACTAGTTTAGATGAGGACAAATTCTATTTTGACTCACGCGTCAACAAGAGTCAAAGGTCAATAAGGGCCAAAATAAAGAGGAATGTTGATCGGGTAATTTAAACTCTAAATCAAAGAGGCAGAAGCCATAGTCAGAAACTTACCAAGTTAGTTATCAGTCATTTCGGGCCCGCGATTGATAGGCTCCGCAAGTGCACGGACTATCGAAGTAGTAAATAATATCGTTCCCACAGGGAGCAGGTGTCAAGTACCGACCTTTAGTGTCATTGAAAGCTAGATGGTTCAAACTCGGAATGAAAGAATTAAACTAACTCTAAATTATCGAACTAAGAAATCAACGACTACTAGGGACAATACAGTTTAAGAAGTGTTCGGAACTTTAGGTTTCACCTCGTTGACTGCTTTATATGCAAAATCGTTGGCTGTTGCATTATCATCAATCAAATTTATAGCACAGAGGGGCCGCCCACCCTCCTCAACCCGAAACAATTCAACAAGGGCATGCCATCCTCATCGACAGATCAATATGAGGGCATCAATCTCAAAAAATAAACCTTAAAAATATTGTTGAGTGGATGATTAGCCAAACTAACCATGATGGAAGATTATCATCTTACTTGAATGTTCATGGAGGCAGAAAGCCCACGTCTAGCCCTAATCTTTGTTGAGTACCTAAGTTGTCACGCTGGGGCAATCTTCAATCATCACTTCTAAATCCTTGTCGAGGCATTTAAAGCCCAATGCAAGAAATTATGTTGAAGCATCATGAAAATTTGTTCACGCACGACATGTGTGGTGATGCTACATAGCTCCAGCCAATTCGATTCTAGTTTGGTCAGTGGGTTTTGTGGCAAAGAGAGTGGAGTATCATACATGGAACAAATCATGCTGATGATAAGATAACCATGGAGATCAAACTTATGGCGCTTTGAAGTTCTCTATCATAAGTGTTACCTTCAACATAAAGACATGTGACATGGAATAAGTTACAAATTCCAAATAAATTGAAGGAAAATATAATAGAGGATGATGAAAAGAGAAGACTTCCTTAGTCAAGATGCAAATGGCTCTACTTTCTCAATCTCTGATAGTCTATTAACCACTCGAACATATGCTTCATCCAAAAATGTGATCAAAGTCCTCCTTGGTATCAAAAATTTACGAAATCCCAAAACTTAGATATTCATAAGCTATTGGGGCAGAATATTTACAAAGAATTTTCAAATATTCAAAAAAAACAAAGCAACAACGAAATGTGTTGTAGCTGACGAGATCGATTAATGGCGCAGCCCATGAAGGCATTAAATACGGCCGAGGCTGACCTAGCGGTGCAAACGGTGATAGTATTACTAGATGCGCACAATGCAAATTTATTGACGAAAATTTGATGTTATCTTATGAACAAGGAAAACACGTCCTACGGATCGTCAACCAGTCAGTCTATGCAAGTTGTCACTTTGTAGTGAGACATGATCCCTCTTGCATATCTTCTCTGACTTCTTCTTGCTTACATCTTGACGCCCGCTCAGGCAATTCAAAGGATGTAAACATATTATAAGATTGTGAATAGGAAAACACAACATACACCATTTCACAAAAATCTTGCCGCACCTTTTCGTTACACTATTTCAAGAAAGTCCTGTTGCAACAGTCAAAGGGTATCAAATTATCCATCACGCCACGAGGCCGGATAAATCTCAAATCAAATTATCCATCACGCCGCGAGGCCGGATAAATTCCAAATCAAATTATCCATCATGCCGCGAGGCCGGATAAATCTCAAATCAAATTATCCATCACGCCGCAAGGCCGGGTAATTCCCAAACCTAAGTTGCTCAACACGCCGTGAGGCCGGACAATTTCCTTCCAAATTAAACTACTCAACACGCCGTGAGGCCGAGCAATTTTCCTCCAAATTAAATTGCTCAACACGCTGCGAGGCCGAGTAATTTCCCTCAAATTCATGTCACTCAACACGTTGTCAAGGCCGAATGATCTTTCCCAAATCCAATATCCATCGCGCCTTAATGCATTACAATGGAATATTGTTTGGGAGGTGCGTACGTCGATGTTTACCATCGGGGCGTAGCTCCTCAGTATAACGTTGTATTGCCTAGGCCGGGTATTACCCAACACGCCATCACACGACCAAAATTTGACAAACACAAACTGTCCAAGTTGACGAAGGCTCTTTTCCTTTATAATCTCATGTATTATGTCAAATTAAATTTATGAATGATATCATTTGACTCTGTCTCTCTTATTTTGTTGCGCATTAAAGATCTCTTAATCAAAGGTTCCCTAATTTTAGGGGTAATTAACAATGAGCGCTTGCGCTCATTGGAAGCCAGAATTCATTAAACAAAAAACCTTATTAATTTAAGGTGGATTTGAAACGGTCATAATACATTTCCTAATGTAACAATTTTGACCCACACAAGGATGAGTGCTATATCATTTAAAGAGAATTTTATTAAATTTTGGTTAATAAAAAAACTATTAGTATCTTCATCCCAATTTTTAATTAAATACCCTAAAGTAATTGCATCCAACTTAATGTTAGACAATCCCAAAAATGGAGAAACGGTGTGTTATCCAAAAAGTTTTCTTCAATTCTACAAATATTACTAAGTTCTTTGAAAAAAATATTCATTCTATTTAAACTACACCTACTAGGTATTGTTGGAGTATGCCCTTAAGGCTAATGTTTGAGGCCTTGGGTTATTATCAGTATCATGTATAAACTATGTTTATAAAGGCAATGGTTGTTATTTAGGTTGTTGCGTTATCTGCTGCTATATGTATACTTCTGAATAACGTCTCAATGGTGTTTAGCTTCGCTGACATGCAGTATAGTCCTTAGTCGAGATATCTTGGTAAACATGAGACAGCCTTGATATGATTGAGACTAATATATGTTCTAATCTTATAGGATGCTTCGAGCATGGAATAAGATGTAGACTCATAGGTGCATTGGATGTACTGGACAGACCCTACTAAGGATGTTCGATTGTTTGTCGCAATGTGAATAATCCTTATATGCAAACAAGTGGCATATTTCCTCTGACTTGAGATCACTTGTGTTTCTAAATGATGATTGGCATTGTCTTGAGGTAGTTCAATATCATTTGAAATATAATGGTTATAGATTATCTTGGATAATGGGCATGAGTCATGTTAGGGCATTAGTGATAGATATAGGATTGCCTCTCCTAGTTGGAGTGTGATGTTCTAAAGGGGCCCCCTGTATGAGATGGTTGAGAAAGTGTATGGCCATACCCAGATGACTATGTTCATCTGATCTAACCACTCTCATCATGTTGGAGTTACAGGCTTGACACGCTTGTCCAACGAGAACATCTAGTGGCAAAGGAAACACATATGTCAAGTGACTTGGGTTCACACTTGTGCTATGGTTTGGGAGTAGTCTTGGAAGACTCTTTCCTTTATATCGGGAGACAGTGATGTGTTGCTAGATACCCCTCTCTGATCGTGATAACGTAAGTTGTCGTTACCGACATTTAAAGGAAACCCTTAGGGTCGCACAATTTGATGATATGGCTTACTTATGTCAGATCGTGTGGACTGAATTGTTTTGGTTCAGTTTAAAGGAATTTAAACTCTGATTGGAAGTGAGATCTGGTCTGATCATGTTTGATTGATTAGGGCTTGAGATCGGTAAGCTTCGATCGAGAGAATTGATGCTAGATCGATGAGATCAAGAGCATCAAGAGATGTGTGGTTAGATCTTGAGCCTTTCGGTTTAATAAGGTCTAGACCAAGGCTTGGTTTGATTTGGTCTTTGAACCAAATTCAATTGAACCGGTTCATCATATGAGCGCATGGTTCAAAGGGAGAAAGAGTTGCGAACGGTTCACTTGGAGTGAACGCTTGAACGCATGAGCGCTTACTATATTTGGAAATCGGTTTTCCAAATTGAAGACGCCTCCACGTTCGAAGACTCTCGCCTCTCTCTTGCTCTTCCTCTCGTGTGACTCGCCTCCACGAGTGTTGAAGGAGGGATTCGGCCAGCCAAGGAAAGAAATCATCTCATCTCCTTCACGCATCAAGGACACCTTGAAGAGCTTTGCTAGCACAAGGTTCACGCCAAGGGAGGAAGCCATCGCCATCTTGTGTGCGTCCACTTTGGAGGAGAGCCGCATCGCCCTCTTGCTTCCAAGTCGCCTTCCGACCAATGGCAATGGTAAGATCACAACTTGATCTTTGTAGACATTAAGTTGATCATATGTTCATGCCACATGCGATCTTCATGAAATCCTTATTTCCGCCCATGCAAAATTTTAGAAGTGCATGCGTTTAGGGTTTCACCCCTTTTCAATTGGTATCAGAGGTGTGTTCTGGTATGATCTATATGATTGCTTCTTTGTGTGATCCATGCTTGGTTTATAAGTAGATCTAAGCCAAATCATCATGCGAAAATACATGCTAGACTTTAGATGTATTTTGGGTTTTACTTATTGTTGCGCATGATGTATGTTCGCGCATGTTGAAAGTTGTTTTTACCAAAACTTAACATCTTGCGCGCCATCCACTTAGATCTATAAGCGCCTACTTGAAATACTTAGACGGGTTACTAGGGTTGAAGTCGTCAGTCTAGTCTGGACCCAACAGCCTGATCAGACCATCTGACAGCCTAGATGGGTCGACCAGATAGCACCTATGCGCAAGCATGAGGTGGCTATAGGTCGACTGCAGAAGAGCGTGTAGCGATGTCTGATTGAGGCGACCAGTGAGCGATCATGATTAAGGCCCGGGGTCACACCCGCTTGCCAGATATCATGTGGGACGTTCAGCCCTTAAGGCATGCATTGTTGACCATGAGGTCGACGCAAGTCAGTTATGACTTGGTGCATGCAAGGGCAGTGGGTCTGACTTGGTCTGATGAGTGGATCCCTATTAATGGACCGTTGTAAGGTAGTATGGCACATAAGGAAATAAAATTGATGCCATGGGGTTTTTCAAAATTTTATTTTCCTGTTTGGATCACATGTTGTTTGTTTAACCTGATTGGATGTCTATTTCATCTTATGTGGGCTGCCCTATTTGTATGCTGTGCTGGGGCCTGCGTGCCTGGATTAATTACTTATAAATTTTTTCTTGTGATCTGCGAATCACATTTCAATTTATAATAATGTGTAATTGACCTGCGTGTCAAATCATGTCTAGATAGATTAAAATGTAACTTAATCAGACATGAGCATAGAGCACACATGGCAGAAGCGCTTGCAGCAAGTGGCTTCACCAGTGGGAGGTCTAGAGTTCGACTCTAGAACAGGCGCAACCAGTCTGGGAGTGCATTTGGGCTGCAGAGGGCTTGGGCCCGGGCTGGGCCAGATGAAATGCAAAAGACCCATGAAGAGCTCAAGTGAAGACTTGTGTAAAACTAGGGTTTTTATTTAGGCTTAATGGGCGTTTACCACATAAGATCATTGTGCTTTCTATTTACTGTTTAAGTAATATTAGCACCTGCATGATTTATCATTCTGCTATCACCATAGGATATGCATGGTAGTAAGAAGATAAAATGACCGTTAAAATCCAACGTTAAATATCAAGCACGAAAGCCTTCTGACGCGAAACCTCACTGTTCTGACAATCGTTGGGGCCGTGTTGTACCCACTCAGTGGGCACGCCCAGCTATCTTCAGATGGTGTGTGATTACACCTACGTGTTACAGAGAAGGGATTTATCGCTTCTCGTTGCTCAGCATAGCACGTGGTGGTCCAAGGAGTAGGTCGGGTCAGCTTGACCATGTAGGCTACATATTGAGCATATGTTAGCTATATGGAGGCAGCCATCTGTGGAATCAGAAACTGTGTTGTACCAACTCAGTTGGCACAGTCTTCTGGATTGCCTAGATGAAGGGGAATCGCACGGGTTGGTGATTGGCATGGATAGCCTACCCGTGATTAGTGCTTGAACTCTCTGTGCATCTTATCTCGCCTGAGCCGGACGCGGAGACCAAGTATGAAATCTGGATCCCATCTCACTAAAAGAGTTTTACTCTTTCGGACTGTTTTATTGGATTTTTCAGTCAGATAAAATAGTGAGCAAGGAATCATTCTTAAGTCCTGGATTGATTCTAACATGGATACTGACCTTGTTGTTCTTGCTTTGTTGTAGATTCCTGCAGCAACGAACACCACAGGGTTCAATGTGCGATCCTTACTGGAAAGGGAGAAGTTTGCTGGGCCAAACTTCTTAGACTAGTACGGACACCTTAAGATTGTTCTTAAGGCTGAGAGGAAGCTGTATGTCCTTGAGACGGCAATACCGCCTCAACCCGCTGCGAACACCGCAAGGGTGGTTCGGGATGCTTATGAGAAGCATGTCAATGATAGCATTGATGTCGCTTGCCTTATGCTTGCGTCTATGACGCCAGAGCTACAGCGTCAGCATGAGGATTTATCTGCTATTGAAATTATAGCAAATCTCAAGATGCTGTATGCTGCACAGGCAAGGACAGAACGCTATAACTTGACAAAACTTTTCTTTCAGAGCAAACTGACTGAAGGAAGTCCAGTGGGAGCTCACGTACTCAAGATGATTGGGTACAAAGAGGCTCTAGAGAAACTGGGACACACCGTCAATCAGGAGCTTGTTGTAGACATCATCTTGCAGTCTCTCCCGGCCTCTTTCGATCCGTTCATCATTAATTTTAATATGAACAAGATCGACTGTACACCGGCAGAGTTACTGAACATGCTCTGTACTACAGAGCAGACTCTTGAGAAGGGAAAGCCTTCATCCTCTGTCTTGATGGTTCCTTCAAGGAACAAGAAGAAGGGGAAGAAGGGCAAAGCCCCTATCAAGAGCTATAACAAGGCTCTGAAACAAAGGGTGAAACGGTCGAAGGACAACAGATGCTTCCATTGTGGCCAGCTGGGTCACTGGAAGAAGGACTGTAAAGCGCTCCAAGGAGACAAGAAGGGAAGCAAGGCTTTCACTTCTGGCTCAGGTATTTTCGTGACTGAAGTCATGGTGTCTTCTTCTATTTCATGGGTGTTGGACACTGCATGTGGAGTTCACATTTGTTCAAATGTACAGGAACTCAAGAGAAGAAGACAGGTGGGACAGCATGAGGTGGACCTACGAGTTGGAAACGGGGCACGGGTTGCTGCTGTTGCTGTAGGACAATATAACATCTCTTTACCATCTGGTTTTGTATTAGAACTGGACAATTGTTATTTTGTACCGAGCATAACTAAGAATATTATCTCAATTCCTGCTCTTGTCAGGAAAAGGTTTTCCTTTGAATGCAAAACTTTAAAGTGTTGTATTTCATTTTATAATATTGTTTATGCTACTGGGTCGATTAACAATGGGTTATTCATGTTGGACATGGAATGTTCTGTACAACAAATTGATAATAAGAAAGCCAAGTATGCTGATGATAGCACCTTGCTATGGCATAGTCGTTTAGGCCATATTAACAAGAAGCGCATTAAGCAGTTGCATGACCATGGACTGCTGGAATCATTCTCCTATGAGGAGCTTGATACATGCAAAGCTTGTTTAATGGGCAAAATGACGAAGACTCCTTTTTCTAATAAAGGTCAAAGGTCTTCAGGTTTACTTGACCTCATTCACAGTGATGTGTGTGGGCCATTTAGTAAACTTGCCAGAGGTGGCTATTTATACTTCATTACTTTTACTGATGATTTCAGTAGGTATGGTTATGTCTATCTTATGAGACATAAGAGTGAATCTTTTGACAAGTTCAAAGAGTTCAAAAATGAAGTACAGAATCAGTTAGGCCGAAATATCAAGGCACTTCGCTCAGATCGAGGTGGAGAATACTTGAGTCGAGAGTTTACTGACTATCTGAAGGAGTGTGGGATTATCTCACAGCTCACTCCGCCAGGAACACCGCAATGGAATGGTGTGTCCGAGAGGAGAAATAGAACCTTATTGGATATGGTTCGTTCAATGATGAGTCATGCTACTCTACCTTACTCCTTTTGGGGATTTGCACTGGAAACAGCTGCAAAGGTACTAAACCGAGTGCCATCCAAGGCCGTTTCAAAGACTCCATATGAGTTATGGTATGGGAAACAGCCGAGCTTGACATTTATTAAAATCTGGGGTTGCGAGGCTCATGTCAAAAAGCTCGCCTCTGGGAAACTGGAGAGCAGATCTGATAAATGTATCTTTGTCGGTTACCCTAAGGAAACTAAGGGTTATTATTTCTTTGATCCCAAGGATAACAAAATATTTGTTGCTCGAACGGCTATTTTTCTTGAGAAGGAATTTCTTCTGCAAGAGGCCAGTGGGAGAGAAATAAAGCTGGATGAGAATCCAGAAGAAGGACAAAGTAGTCAAACTCAGTTGGATGAGCCTGAGCCAATAAAACAGGTTACTGAACAACCTGAGGCTCAGATATCACGGGAACCGCGTAGATCGGGAAGGATCCGTCGACAGCCTGAGCGCTATGATGGAGTCTACATCATTAATGATGAACCCCTCACTTATGCGGATGCGGTCAGTGGACCGGAATCAGCGAGATGGCTTAGAGCTATGCGAGCCGAGATGGACTCCATGTCAGATAACCAAGTCTGGGATTTGGTTGATCCGCCTCAGGGAGTAATCCCTATAGGCTGTAAATGGATCTTCAAAAAGAAGATTAACATGGATGGTAACGTGGTTACCTATAAAGGCAGGCTAGTTGCGAAAGGTTTCAAACAAATCTACGGGATAGATTATGATGAAACTTTCTCTCCTGTAGCCATGTTCAAGTCTATTCGGATTATTCTCGCGATAGCAGCATATTATGATTATGAGATCTGGCAAATGGATGTGAAGACCGCTTTCCTTAATGGAAAACTAGAAGAGGATGTGTATATGACACAACCTGAAGGTTTCATCAATCCATCAGATCGTCATAAAATATGCAAATTAAAGAAGTCCATTTATGGACTTAAGCAAGCATCGAGAAGCTGGAATATTCGTTTTGATGAATCAATCTGTGAATTTGGTTTCATCAAAAATGAAGATGACCCGTGTGTATATAAGAGGTTTAGTGGGAGCGTGATTATTTTCCTAGTCCTCTACGTCGATGATATCTTGATCATTGGAAACGATATTCCTGAACTGCATGCCGTTAAAGCATGGTTAAGAAAATGTTTCCAGATGAAAGATTTAGGAGAAGCAGCCTATGTATTAGGTGTGAAGATCTACAGAGATAGATCTAAGAGGCTTCTCGGGCTGTGCCAGAGTACTTACATCGATAAAGTCCTGGAGAGATTCCATTTAGAAAATTCTAAAAGAGGATATCTTCCAGTCAGACATGGTCTGAATCTTTCTAAGAGCCAGTGTCCTCAAACACAGTCTGAGAAAGATGAAATGGACAATACGCCTTATGCTTCGGCTATTGGATCCATTATGTATGCGATGTTGTGTACTCGCCCAGACGTCGCTTACGGGTTAAGCGTCACCAGTCGATTCCAAAGTAATCCAGGTAAGGCACACTGGATTGCGGTCAAGAACATTTTGAAATATCTTCGGAGGACCAAAGATATGTTCTTGATTTATGGAGGTCAGGAAGAACTCAGTATTGAAGGATATACTGACGCTTCGTTCCAATCTGACCAGGATGATTTCCGATCGCAATCAGGCTATGTTTTTAGCTTGAATGGAGGAGCAGTGGTGTGGAAAAAGTTTCAAACAATCAATTGTTGCTGATTCCACAACAGAAGCCGAGTATGTTGCAGCCTCAGAAGCATCAAAGGAGGCAGTGTGGATTCGTAAGTTCGTTCAAGAACTTGGTGTTGTTCCTTCGAGTGCAGATCCATTGGTTATCTTCTGTGATAACACTGGAGCAATAGCACAAGCAAAGGAACCACGGTCGCACCAGAAGTCCAAGCACATACAGAGAAGGTTTCATTTGATCCGTGAGATCATAGATCGAGGAGAGATCAAGATCTGCAAGGTTCATACAGATGACAATCTAGCTGACCCGCTTACAAAGCCTCTGGCGCAGCAGAAGCATGAGAAGCACTGTAATAATATGGGTTTGAGATTTCTCAACCATTAGATTAAGTGCAAGTGGGAGATTGTTGGAGTATGCCCTTAAGGCTAATGTTTGAGGCCTTGGGTTATTATCAGTATCATGTATAAACTATGTTTATAAAGGCAATAGTTGTTATTCAGGTTGTTGCGTTATCTGCTGCTATATGTATACTTCTGAATAACGTCTCAATGGTGTTCAGCTTCGCTGACATGCAGTATAGTCCTTAGTCGAGATATCTTGGTAAACATGAGACAGCCTTGATATGATTGAGACTAATATGTGTTCTAATCTTATAGGATGCTTCGAGCATGGAATAAGATGTAGACTCATAGGTGCATTGGATGTACTGGACAGACCCTACTAAGGATGTTCAATTGTTTGTCGCAATGTGAATAATCCTTATATGCAAACAAGTGGCATATTTCCTCTGACTTGAGATCACTTGTGTTTCTAAATGATGATTGGCATTGTCTTGAGGTAGTTCAATATCATTTGAAATATAATGGTTATAGATTATCTTGGATAATGGGCATGAGTCATGTTAGGGCATTAGTGATAGATATAGGATTGCCTCTCCTAGTTGGAGTGTGATGTTCTAAAGGGGCCCCCTGTATGAGATGGTTGAGAAAGTGTATGGCCATACCCAGATGACTATGTTCATCTGATCTAACCACTCTCATCATGTTGGAGTTACAGGCTTGACACGCTTGTCCAACGAGAACATCTAGTGGCAAAGGAAACACATATGTCAAGTGACTTGGGTTCACACTTGTGCTATGGTTTGGGAGTAGTCTTGGAAGACTCTTTCCTTTATATCGGGAGACAGTGATGTGTTGCTAGATACCCCTCTCTGATCGTGATAACGTAAGTTGTCGTTACCGACATTTAAAGGAAACCCTTAGGGTCGCACAATTTGATGATATGGCTTACTTATGTCAGATCGTGTGGACTGAATTGTTTTGGTTCAGTTTAAAGGAATTTAAACTCTGATTGGAAGTGAGATCTGGTCTGATCATGTTTGATTGATTAGGGCTTGAGATCGGTAAGCTTCGATCGAGAGAATTGATGCTAGATCGATGAGATCAAGAGCATCAAGAGATGTGTGGTTAGATCTTGAGCCTTTCGGTTTAATAAGGTCTAGACCAAGGCTTGGTTTGATTTGGTCTTTGAACCAAATTCAATTGAACCGGTTCATCATATGAGCGCATGGTTCAAAGGGAGAAAGAGTTGCGAACGGTTCACTTGGAGTGAACGCTTGAACGCATGAGCGCTTACTATATTTGGAAATCGGTTTTCCAAATTGAAGACGCCTCCACGTTCGAAGACTCTCGCCTCTCTCTTGCTCTTCCTCTCGTGTGACTCGCCTCCACGAGTGTTGAAGGAGGGATTCGGCCAGCCAAGGAAAGAAATCATCTCATCTCCTTCACGCATCAAGGACACCTTGAAGAGCTTTGCTAGCACAAGGTTCACGCCAAGGGAGGAAGCCATCGCCATCTTGTGTGCGTCCACTTTGGAGGAGAGCCGCATCGCCCTCTTGCTTCCAAGTCGCCTTCCGACCAATGGCAATGGTAAGATCACAACTTGATCTTTGCAGACATTAAGTTGATCATATGTTCATGCCACATGCGATCTTCATGAAATCCTTATTTCCGCCCATGCAAAATTTTAGAAGTGCATGCGTTTAGGGTTTCACCCCTTTTCAAGTATTACCCTACTTAATCTTTTTTTTACTTTCATTACTCATTTTTAAAAATTAATCACTCGCAAAAGAACAATTGATTGATTAGTCAGCTATTCAAACAATCAAGCTTACCCAAGATTCCATGATGAGATGGATATTGAATTTTTAGGCACATAGCAGAAAGCCATACAAATTTAACAATGCTATAAACTGAGATAAAAAAAAAGGGCAAACTATAGGATCAATAGAGACTGTTTTAATTACAGAGATATAAAGATCTTCAAAGGAGTTCTGCATGTTATTTAGACTATTTTAGTTACTTTTCTTTATCAATAGAGACTAAAGTGGATTATAATAAACTATAGGATCAAACTGAAAAAAAAAAACAAACAACCGAGGTCAAATACCAATCTTCTCTAGTTTTTGGATACCACTACAAATTTAACAATGCTAAAGAGAAAGTAATATCTTAGGTGGATTTATGTGTGTTCTTTAAGCCGCTTTTAGGTAGCTTTCTTTGTCAAGCTGAGAAATTATCTACAATGCTCTAACGAGGTAAAAGAACCAATCATGAAGCAGTATGCCCAATCTATGCAGCCGATGAAAAAATGCTTAGAGGTAGTCAAAACCTAATTAATCATAAACGTTACAGAAATTAGCTTCTTCGTGGACGGCATACCGATACGGCGCTATGCACGGAAGATGGAGGCGGCGTTTGATTGATCGCTGAGATGCCACCGGCTGTTGAAGGTTTCCGACCGGCGAGGGTCAGCCGAAGACGAGCTCGACAATGCCAGCCGGAGACGAAATCGTAAAGGGAGCACCGATGGAACGATCATTGATTGGCGTCGTCAAGGGCTGACCTCGACAATGCCAACCGGACGTTGAGTGGCGTCGTCAAGGGGGTTCAGTGAAGGAATCATGAGGATGGAAGCGTTCTGGGAGAGCAATCGGAAAGGGAAAGGGGAAGAGATGATCGCGGCGGAGAGAGCCGGCGGAAAGGGAGAGGGAAAGAGATGATCACGGCAGAAAGAGCCATTGGAGGAAAAAACCATTTCATTAATTAAGGTTTGGATTTGATCAAAAAATCGGACGGCTGAAATTTCTTTAATGTTTCATTACTTAAGATGCCTTCAAGATTAGTGCCGCCCGGATCGGACGGCTGATCTTCCGTCTGCTGAAGTCGACTTCAAAAGACAGGCTACTGCAAAGTTTTTTCCCTCATCTGCGTCGCATGGAGGTGGGCCCGCTCGAATGAGCATCATGGTTCGAGCTTCACGCCAATTTTGCGTGGGTCCCACACCATTCATGAGCTTGTTCTTTTCAACATTAAGACCGGTTCACGGTAACAACATAGAAGCTTACATGCAAGTTGTCACGCTCTGTTTTAAGATAACCCAATAATCAGTTAAAATTAATTATTACAATACTTTTAAAAAATTAATTATTATAATACTTTTAAAATACCACGCAGGCCAAATTAATTTAATATCCCATGCAAATGATAGGTTTAGCCAATCATTCAGGTCCACGTGACCGGTAGGGATGCACTTAGGTGTGTTTTCACTCAGCCTTTTTGTCCAGTCCAAGATCGCCAAGTAGGAAGGGGAACAGGGGAAGAAAGCCACGTCAGTCAGAATAAACAAACAGAAAATGCGACATAGAATTTATACCTCAACCGGATTCTGGATCCGAACCCGAAAACCCTTTTCGTCCGAAACCCAAAGTTCACGTATGCGTCCGAGACACGCGTCGACGTTGGTTCGGTACTTGTTCCGACGCCGGAATGACGAGCGCAGGCGCAGTGTTCTTCCCGGACGAGAGTCACCGTTCTCGTCCTTCGTCCGGCGAGCGAGCAGCACCTCTGCTTGAGCTCGACACTTACCCAAAGTCGAGATTTAGGGCTCGCCGAAACCCTCGGGGAAGGAAGAAGCGACGTGGACAAAAAGGGGAAGAGGTCGCAGGGAAAAACTCGGGTCGACGGCGCTCCACCTCACCACCCACACCACCGGAGCACACCGGGAGGGGGTTCACAAGCCCTCGCCGGAGTTTTCGACGCCGAGTTTAAGGGATGGAGACACAGGGAAGGACGAAGATGGCGAGTTCCGATCGCCAGAAGTCGTGCCCGCAATTTTGCCGTTCGTCCGTCACCTTGGTTCAATCCTCCAGTCGTTCGTCTCCAGCCTTACAGTCCTTCGTTCTCATTTCCTCCACCAGCAGTCCCTCTGCCTTGTCCTCTGCTTCCCTCCTTCTAGGGAGCTCCGCGACGCCTCATCTCCGTCCGGGTGCACGCGACTGAAGAGCAGGCCGTGTCACGCAAGATCTTCTTCGATCTGCCGATGTCTCGTTCCCTCATCCAGATCTCTGTCCGGATCCGGCCAGCGTTCTTGTATCACACAGAGATCTTCCTCGGGAGCTCTCTCGCCATTTGCTCATAGCCACGCGGCGCAGCTGCCACCAGATCTCGCGTGCGAGCGATTTCCCTTGCTGATCGCGTGCTCCCTACGCGAAGATCGGCCTCGAAAGCTCCTCGCCATCTTGCCGAACGCCACGCGGCGTCGTCGCCGCACCAAGCTGCAAAACCCATAGCCGTCGCCTCGTTTATCAGAGGGCTCGCGTGCGTCCGGCGCTCTCGCCTGCCGTCCGTTCTCCACGCGGCCGATCTGCCCTGCCATCTCTTCTACAACTTCTCCACGTGGCTAATCGTGGGTTGCGATGCTATCAGAAGCCGGCGACGAAGCGACGTTGCCAAGGTTGGATGGGACGGGGCTTTTGCACGCCTGATCTCCAGAATCGTTCGCCGATTGTTCTTCGCGTGCGCCAAGCCCCTTGTCTGCTCGACATTGCCATTTGGCAGTCGATCATCGGCCGATGTCACTTCCTGACAGATTCGCCGAGATCCCCAACCGCCGCCGAACAAATCTTCCCCAAATCTCAATGGGTTGATTTGATAAGGAGATGGGCTGATTTTGATTTCTTGGTTAATAGCCTGATTTGGGTTGGGCCAACCTTATGGGTTGGGCTGAAATTAGGGTTTGGGCCTAACACAAGTCATCTTTTTAATTTCAACATAATCAGGATACTAATAAGCAAATACAATTTTTAAAGGGGATTATTCTGTAAACTACCAAAAAAGAATTAGCATTTGCAATTAAGCTTAACCCACACATCATTCCGTACACACCTAATCATCTCTCTCTCTTTCTCTTCTTATTTATTAATATACCTCATAAAATTATGTATATCATAATTTTAGATATACATCATGACAATAATATATATGATGATCATATTGAGTAGGAAAAAATGATATGCTTAAATAATAACATCATGCAAATAAAAAATAATTATTCTCTTAAAATTAAAATAGCTTTAGAAAGTAACTTAAAGCGAAGAATTTTATTTTTATTGGTTTTGATAAGAGCAATTAGAAGCATAATTAATTTATTTAGTCTAATTAATATTTTAAAAAAATTATTTTTCTCTCTAAATTGAAGAATAACACATTTGAACTAAGAGTAAAGAATTTAAAAGAAAAATAAAAATAAATAAATAAGTTCCAACCAATAATAGACTTATTATATAAAAAAATAGTCATGTTAAATTAGGAAAAAGACTATAAAATAACTTGATTAATAAAAGTTATAGCTCTTTTTTTTTATAGAAACTAAGCACAACAAAATCATTGGCTTAACCAAAGAATTGCCCAGTTTATAATCATGAAAGTATCATAGCACTTTAAAAAATAAAATTTATAAAATATTATATATATATATATATATATATATATATATATATATATATAATTTTATGTGATAGAGTATACTCTACCCTTTCAATCCTAAGAGTATATTTTGTGCTTTTATTATAAAGGTAAGAAAAACTTTTTACCATAAAGATACACGTGTATGGCCAAAAATGCGCAACCATACGATCGCACAAATACTATAGTGTGTGTGAATTTGTTAAAGTTTAGGTTAAAAGTAAATAGTTAAAGACTATTTCACTAATTTTCTTTTAAATCAAAATATTTCACCTAAGTAAAAATTATATCCTTAAGTGCATTTAACTAACCATATGACATATGCATGAGGAGCAATTTAAAACCATTTAATCATCTTTTTACGTTTAATTATATTCATAATTTTTAAAAAATTTTGTGGAGATTGTTAGGAAAAATTAATAAAAATATTTAATGTTAGCATTAAATATTAATGTTTTAACCAATGTTTAGCATTTAGAAAAGCTTTTTTTTTCTTCTTTTCTTTTATTTAATTATTTTCTCATATCTTAGATTTTATACTCATTGTTGAAAGCAGAGATGAACTTCTCCACAATCATGCTCGTAGGAGAGAAATACTTAATTGTATTCTTTTGTATTCAATTTAGAATTAATTCGCACAAGAGTCCAAAATTTCACCTAAGAATAAGCCGTATGACACCTCTAATTTCTATCTTTCCAACTTTTTTTAAATATAAATATGATTTACAAATTTATTATTTTACATCCATATGTTTAAATAAAGGTAGAGATAAAATTTTAAACCTACACGAATAATATACTCTATCTCTCGCCTAAGAACACACAAATTGACAAGAGGCAAAGTAGATGTCATATTTTTAGCATAAAGCATGCAAGCTTCCAAACTTGAATATAAGGAGTGGTGTAGGGATTCAAAAGTGATTTCCCTTGTGTCATCCTTTTAGCTGCACCAAAAGTTGAATTAAAAATCCTGAACATCATTCCATATGAAGAAAGAGTGGTATCTTTTCACAAGGGAAAAGACAAACCTTCGCAGATTGCAGGGAGGAGGTTTTTTTTGATAGATCAAAGCGCGAGACGAGGAAGAACCAAATGAGTTAGCCTCCCGAGGATCTCACTCGCTTCAGGCTGAAGAAAAAAAAGGAGCGAGTAGCGATCAAGACAAAAAAAGGTCAAACTCGAGGATCGTGAAAATATGAACAACTTTCCAGAGAGGGATGAAGTCAACTTAAATTCAACCAACTATTGGATTTTGAATAAAGAACAAATCAAATTTATCCGGGGAACCAATTGAGGTGAGGCGGCCTATATTTACTCCACAAAATCAGCGTAATCGTGAATATTTTAACGCATTGCAGCTGGGGCCCTGAGGATTGTCCTTGTGATCCATCCACGAGTTACATGGTGAAATTTAGAACAATTAAGGATAGTTTATTTTGGTTCTTTTAGCTCAGTGCTATCTAATAATTCGATTATCCTTGATCACGTTGACCAACTAAGAACACAACACTTGTCAAAAGGGTCAACGACATCTGCAGCGTGGCTCTAGTGCCTCATTTTTCTCATCTAAAAGGCATTGAAATTAGTGAGACGAAGAACTAGTAAATATAGAGAAGCTACTTTATTTAATAGATAAGACTGATTGCCATGGATAACATGTTTTGTTGAAGAAGTAGCTCAGTTAATTATATAGCCTTGTTCCAGAAGTTGCTCACTTGCCACTCTTGCCACCCTGATGAAGACCAGAGAAGTAAAGCTGGGGGTTACTCTCAAACCCTTCACGCGATATGTAGCCTTCCCCGCCGGGCGCCTTCATCATTGCACCACCGCCGCCGCCGGCACCTCCACCAGCACCGCTTTCTGGTGCCTTCCCATCACCACCACCACCGACTTTGGAAGAATGACCACCAACATTTGATCCGCCAACTTTGCCACCGCCGGCGCCCTTGCCCTCCATTGACTAGCTGCAAAAGTCAAGCCTGCTTGTAGTCGATAATCAAACTTTGGAATCCCTGAAGAATGCTGCTGATTTTGCTCTATTTATAGAGAGCTGAGGCATAAAGATGGGGCAGTATCCAGCCGGCTTTGGAAATACAAGTGCAGTGATTTGAGACGTTGAAAGTTGAAATCGCCGGTCAAGGATTTGATGATCTTGAGAAGATCAAACGACGATAGCTCGAGAATAGAAATCTTTGGAAGGAGTGTTCCTCATAAAGGCTGAGCATTTTGATCCTGCAGATTTTGATTCGGATCATCTGACTAGAACTGAGAAAAAGATTAAAATTACACATATTTTCTATTTTGATCATTCGGCTCAATTAGAGATGTAAACTGTTACTGTGTCCGAGAATTAATTCCAAGTAAATTAAGGAATTAAAGTTATTAATAAAAAGTCAAAGCATTAGGAAGGTTTCACGGGGTGGTATTGAAGTTGTATTATCATATGATTTTCAAAAATACATGTATATTTTTTGAAATTAAGTTTTTAATATAATATATGAAAAATATAGCAATTAATAATACCTTTAATTTGGCACATTATATATAACATAATTTTGACTCTGGTTTTAATAACAAATTAAAATTATATGATTTTCTAGGTCAATTTCATATAAATTATGTTAGGCATAACACATTGTGGAAAGATACTAATAATCTTATATATTATAGCATAAAAAACATTTTTTTTTTAATTTTTAAAGAAAAATAATTTTCTAAATCTTTAGAATCATATCTATGATTATTACATAAAGAAAGTGCAATAAGAATAAAGGATAAATTGAATAAGGGCCAACCAAAATCACATAGTAAACCATTCAAAATAGACTTTAATGGCCCAAAAACTAGCTTAGCCCACTTGGGAATCAACTTTGGACCAAACTAGACTAACATTTGGGTTTAATTTGGTCTAACCGCAAGCGCACTCACAGGAACCTAAAACCTGTTTTTAGTTGTATTAGGCAGATAGTGCACTGGCTATGACATCATGGTCGCCCATTACAATTATGTTTGATTTATTAGTACTATTTTGAGTTTTAAATATTAAATTAAGTTATAAAAATTTTATTTCTTTTAAACTATAGAAATAATATATAAATATAATGTATAATGTTTAATAATATATTTTTAGTATAAAGTCATAATTATTTTTTTTATAATGTTATCAAATAAGCTTATAAAATTATTAACTTATACATTAATTAATAAATATTAATCAATTAAATTATGTATAATATTAATTATCAATCTATATTAAATTTAAATTGATATAAATGTTGGCCACATATATTTTTATAATTAAATGAAATTTATTTTAATTATTTTTATTTAAAAGTACTTATTTTAATATCATTATAATGTCATCAAATAAGCATATAAAATTATTAATTTTAAATTATCTAATATATTAATTAATTTATTAAATTAATAAATAAATATTAACTAATTATATATGAAAACTTCACATTTCAGGTCCGATACATAATTGAACCTGGTTTGGGATAAAATACGACGCCCAATGCCCTCTCCCTTAAATACGCAACTGGCAAGCAGGATTGGGGTTTGTATAATATGCCCAGAACGCCTCAAGTAGCTTAGAGATCGAATTAGAAGCCCTAAAATATAATAACTTTATATTTCTTTTTTTATGTAGACAAGAATAACTCCTTTGATCCATTCAGGAGTTTCTTGGTGAAATTTAGACCGGTTAAGGCTTGTTCATTTTGGTTCTTTTAATTTACTGCTTTCTAATTATACGATTAACCTGGAGCACGTTGACCAACTAAAAACACAAACACTTTACTAAATGGTCAACAGCATCCTCATTGAAGTGGCAATGGTATTAGTAAGCGACGCGAAGTAGTAGTAAATCTAGAGAAGCTATTTTATTGAATAGATAAGGCATTCATAATGTAGCTTTTGTTGCAGAAGCTGCTCAGTTGCCACTCTTGCCACCTTGGTGAAGACCAGAGAAGTAGCCCTGAGGGTTACTCTCAAACCCTGCACGCGATATATAGCCTTCGCCGCCGGGGGCCTTCATCATTCCACCACCGCCGCAGCCTCCACCACCACCACTTCCCGATGACTTCCCTCCGCCGCCGCCGCCGCCTTTGGAAGAATGACCACCACCACTTGCCCCGCCACCTTTGCCACCACCGCCTTTGCCGCCGCCGCCCTTGCCCCCCATTGACTAGCTGCACACGTTAAGGCTGCTTTGAGTTGAGAGTCAAACTTGTATAAGTTCCTGAAGACTGTTGCTGATTTTGCTCTATTTATAGAGAGCTGAAGCAAAAGGATGAGGCAGTCTCCAGTTGACTTTGGAAATGCAAGTGCAGTGATTTGGGACATTGAAAGTTGGAATCGCCGGTCAAGGATTTGATGGATATTGAGAAGATCAAACGACGATAGCTCGAAAATAGAAATCTTTCCAAGTAGGGTTGGTTCCTCGTAAAGGCTAGCCTTTCGATCCTGCAGATTTAGATTCGAAGAATCTGATTATAACTGAGTAAAAGATTAAAAATACACATACATTTTACATTTTGATCAATATACATACATATATAATAAGTTTCTAGGTAATTTATGAAAAATATGACAATTAATATCTTTAATTTGGCACAGTAATATATCATTAATATGCTTTATTATTTTGACTCTAATTTTAATAACAAATTAAATTTATACTATTTTCAAAGTCAATTTCATATATAAATTATGATTTTGCTTAATACATGGTGCAAAGATAACAATATCTTGATAAATTATAGTATTAAACATATTTTATTTATTTTAAAGCACAATATAATTTTCTAAAATTTTAAAATCATATCTATCATTTGTACATGATGAAAATGCCTTCAAAATAAAAATTAATCAAATAAGGGCCAAAATAAACTATGTCCAAAAGCACATAATCAACCATTAAAAGAAAGCCGCAAATAACTTAGAAATCCAATTAGAATCCCTAAAATATAATAATTTCATCTTTCTTTCTTTTTTTATTTTATGCACACAACAATCACTCTTAATCCTCATGCATTTAATATTTAATAATTTTTTCTTCTTCTTTTTTAATATATAATAATTTCTTGGTAGCACCATTCTGCCTAGTCTGTTAGATACGATATACGCCCTGCGAGGCTGCTATTGGGATTGCATACAGTGTGTTGTGTTCAATCTGCTCATAGATGGGGCATACGCTAACAAAAATCCTAAGGAGTCCACATATTTCTTGTTGGATGCGGCATACATGCATCCAACAAAGTTTAACACAATGCTAACTTATGGAATAATAATAATAATAAAGATATTTTGCTTCAGTCCTCTACTTGCATTCTAATAATCCAAAGTATGGAACCCAAAAAATAAAAATAAAAATAAAAAATCTGTTGTTTGACATTCCCAAATTGTTGGACAGTCCACAAGTCACTGAGTCTGATTGAAGCCTTGACAAAAGGCAATGCTGGATAAGACGATCAGAATCCTGACCCAACGTGTGAAACAGAAGAATATACTCTATCTTTCGCCTTCTCTGCCTATGGAAGAGCATACAAATTGACAAGAGGCATAAGTAGATGTCATATTTTTAGCATAAAGCATGCAAGTAACAGATTTGTTATTTGTGCAAGAAGGTATGGCACCGATATGACAGATTTGGAAGCTAATGGGTACATTTATCAGGTCTCTGCTTTGAAAGCCTCACGTTAATTTCTTATGATGAATATATATTTGGAAATATCCTTGTTTAAACTCATTTCTTAGAGTAAAAACTACACAAAAAAACAAAAAATAAAAAATAACAAGAGACTCTAGCTACATGCCTTCCTAAATGAAAAAGAGCAATATAGAGCAAATTAAGCATATACCCTGGAGATTATGATTAGAGGTAGATGGCCTCCAATAACAAACAAAAAAGAGATCCTTGGGAAAATTAAAGAGTTTATATGCTATTTTTGATATTTGAATGCAATGAAAACAAAAGAAGAAAATTACCTCTTGATCCCAATTAGTGCAGAGGATTGCAGTGACCAGAATCAGTAACTGAACGATAAGTGCACATATGATTCCCATCCACAGCCCCTGGGATCAAGCGTACATTCTAAGGTCAACAAGAGGTCATTATGGCATATGCATAATTGTATTTCACCAATAATGGCTATTCCACAACCCACCTCACCACCAATATGCAAGCAAAATGCAAAAACGACAGCCGAAGGAATGCCCACAACATAATATGCTCCAAGATTGACAAAAGAGCAGAACTTTTGCCAACCACACCCTCTAGCAGCACCTGTAGTTACAATTTTCAGTGAAAGTCGGCATTGGTAATGCATAATTGTCTTGACAATTCTAGTAAATGATCACACAAAAAAAGTTTAGATTCGATGATTGAAGACAAAAGTTAATGGGTATAAAGTGTGTAATAGTGAATAAATACTTAGCGGATTTTGTAGTATAAAACAAGATAAAAGTTGCAAAATAGACAACTCAGCAGAGAAACAATAGTTGATAAGTCAAAGCCAACAGTTATTTATGCATCAACTAAATGACTAATTAAGGTAACCTAAGAGAGTATTAAATATCAGAAACTGTCCATACAAGGAGGTCTCTTGGGACCTAAATTTCAGAATATGCACTTGAATAAATATATACTTCCTTTCATGTGCCATAACTTTGCCAGTAACACAAAAGTATAAGTTTGCTGTTTTGTTTGCAAAGATTAAGTTCGAGATATTTAACTTGGTCTATGTCTTTGTTTTAAGTTTTGCAAGAAGCAGTTGGCAAGAAATAAAGATTGGTAAGCAGGAAACACCAAGTATTATCATAGTATCAGCTTCTACTTACAAAGTCATTGGTTGGTTTGTCCGAATTTATAGTTATCCTATGTAAATCATGCAAGTCCAGCTAGCTCAAATTAATTAGATTCCAAGGAAGATGGTATCAGTCAGAACAAATGTTTATCACTCTTTTAGGGCTTGTTTGGTCCATTGTTATGACTTTGATAATTGTGTTGTACTATACAGTTATTACTGTCATAATTTAAAAAGACTATATATATATATATAATTTATTTAAAATCTTATAATTATAATAATTATATTCAATAATCCTTTATTTATATTTATTTGGGCGAAGGAGTAGTAGCCGGAGCTGAAACCATCTTTTTGGGAAAAGCACAAGACAAAAACTTCATTTTCTAGCTTCCTCAATTTTTTATTTTTTGCTGCTTTTTATTACTGTAACTTTTTATTACCAAGTGCTATTTTAACAACTTCCGGCACAAAAACTGCTATAGTTATAATTAAGCAGGAATTAATTGATATTCATCAGATTATAGTGATCAACCATTTATTGTTAAAAAGTTTGATTGATCTAAGGATAAAAAATGAGATGCATGTATCGCTTCAATGATAATAGTTACAAAGAAATTAGTTTAAAGAAGTAAACACTGAGAATATGGATAAATCTAATGGCCAGAAACCTGAAAGTGTGCATTGTATTCCATCCATGAAGTCAGATGTAGCAAGAACTGGCATCATTATTGACACGTATTTTCTGACGTCCTCTTCATAGCTATAGAAGTAACCCCAGACATTACGCACCAGAATGCTGAATAGTGCAACGAGTAAACCTTCTGCAATAGCTATGACAGTGACAACGCGAACTGACAAGCTTGCAGCCTGTGGACGCCCCGCACCCAATTCATTTGAAACTCTTATACTGAAAAACTTAGCATGCGCGAGTATTTTAAAAAGCTTACATTAAGTAAACTGAAGAAATCACAAAACAGACCTTACAGCACTGCCGAGACCAGTGGGAATCATATAAACCATCCACATTGTATTGAGGCTGGCAAAATTATTTTAATTAAATGTTAGCAATGCATTTAACAATGAGAAAAGATGTCGTTTTTAAATAAATGTCGTTTTTAAATAAACATAAAGCATACTCATTGAATAAAATAGTTGATAGAAAATACTAAGATCTTTTTGATCAATTAAAAAGACTGTTTTTACAATAGCAGTGTTGGAAATTTAACAAGTCATGTAACTTATTTTATAGCTACAAATAGAAAATACTAAGATCTTTTATTCATTATCAAGATGCTATTGACAGTGCGTTCAGAGGCCAATAATGCTTTCCAAGTTTAAGATATTTGTCCAAACCAAGGTTTAAACCGGCCGAAATTTTCAGTTTGTTCTAGTCTCAAACCAATTTTACTGTAGTATAGTGTTAGTACAATCAATTTCTCTATAACAAACCGGTTTGATACTATACTGGTACATCAGTTTGGACCAATTTTTTAAACCTTCGTCTAAACTAGTGTACCAGACCATTATCGAACCAATATGACACGATACTAGCAGATACCTATATAAAGTTATATATAGTACCACTCTTGCAATATAGACCGGTTTTTGTTTCTATGACATTTCACTATTTCACTAATTAAAACATGTTACTTGGGAAACAATAAATAAAAAAATTAATCATTTGAAAATAGAATTGTTTAGTAGATATGTGTGGTGATAATTGCATTGAAAATATTAGGGACTGAAAAAAGATAATATCATTAAGTTCATATGTCAAAGTGGCCTATATAGATACTTTCTTGAATAAAGCACAGGTTTTATGGACAAGATGCTGAGGGATACCTATGTAAACTTCACTACAAGCAATGAAAGTCTGATTATGGCCTCTTTAGATGTTTAAATAAAGCATAGGCGTGATAGGATAAGATGCATACTGATATCTATGAAAACTTCACTACAAGCTTTGAAAAATCTGATTATCCAATATTAGTGATATATACTTCTAGATTTATCTCGTTCATGTACCTAATCAAACTTCTTTTCTGCATCGAAGTTTGCATTATTTCCTTAAATGTAGCTTTTTTACATCACTTCTTAAAGCTAAGATAGTTAAAGGTGAAAGAAAAATTATATAAGCGGAAGTCAAGAAAAATCAAAGAATTACTTAGGGAACTTTCTATTTCAAGAAATTCAGAGTGCTTGCCTGATTGACAAAACTGACGTTTCCAGCTTTGGATTAGGAAGAAGACCAGATAGGAGAACTACCATCTCGAAAGACCAATACTCCAAGCTGAAATAGTTTATATGTAAATCTCCAGTGCATTAAAAATATTATGCAAATGCACAAAGAAAAAAGATCCAATAACTTTGTTGCCGAAGACTAAGGACAAATGCAATAGAATAGAATAGAAGAAATACATTTTAAACATAGAAGACCATACCAAAAGGAAGTGCATATTGAATAACAGGAGTAGATTTATGTATACATGCTTCCAAAAGCTTAATCTGAACAATTGTTAAAAATTATTGCTAAATAGGACAAACTCTATCAACTTCGGTGGTCTAAGATTCATAACAGTTGCAAAATGGAGCAGCTGTCCACTTGGATTAGAAGGGCATTCAAATCTATACATGCTAGAGTAAATACCAGCAGATGGTAATATTTACGAGGGTAATGTTGCACAAGTAAATGCGGTAATATCTAATTCTCATACCTAATGGCATTTGACATCTTATCAACTCAAGTTGACAAAGTTGATGCAAGTTTGAGTTTAAAAAGATTATTTCACAGATAGAATGCAGTTACACGCAAATAGTTGCTGCAAGAAGAAATGAAGCTAAGATGCATGCATCAACAATTCATAGATGAAAAGGTCATGAGAAAAAGAATGCTTGAAATCTAAAATCAAGCTAGAGAAATCCATCCACAATTATAGAGAAAGAGAAATGAAAGCCCAAGAGCTTAGGTAATGATAATTTTGCATGCTATAACCCAAGGAGAAGAGAAAAAAAATAGAAGAAAGTGGTGTGCGAAATGATAGGTGTGGATTAGGAAAGGGAGGCAATAACAAAGATCTATGGTGAATTGGGGCAATGAAAGGATGAAATAGGGTAGGAGAAGAGGCAATGGCTAGAAGAAGGGTTGTTGGCAATGGCAATGGCTAGATAAGAAGGAAGATAGCTAGGGTTAGGAATTAGTTTGCTTGGACAACAATTTGGATGGAATAATAATTGTTATTAATGAGAAAATAAAGATTGTCATAAATCATAAAACCAATGAAACATTCCACATAATAGTCTATGCAATGTGGGACTACGACTCTAGTGTGATATATAAAAATAACTCCAAAGCTGATATACAAAGCCTGAAACTTCTATTCAAGATCAAAATTCACTTCAAGATCTCTAGAAACAAAGGATAACTTCTTGGAATGAGTACAAATGTAAAGAAACTTTGTGTCTTTGTTAAAAGCAATGAGAGGTGGTAGTGAGTGTTTCAGGGACAAAGACGGGCAGGTGAGAGAGGAGAATAGGTGGCATATGCTACGTAGCCATGTGGTGGTTGAGAGAGTGGGGTGGGGTGGGAGGGGGGGGAGAGAGAGAGAGAGAGAGAGGGGGGGGGGGGTAGGTGGAGGAAGAAGGAAGAGAACCACTTCAAGTACTAAGTTGAACCCAAATACTAGAATTAGTAATATTAAAAATAATATGATATATGTTAAGTAACAATAAAAATATTATTATTTCATATACTCAATACCTCCATATATAGAGGTTGTATCTACTTTGTAATTGAATAAGAGAATAAATTACCTTTTAGGATTTCTTGTCTCCTCACCTTTCTCTATTTCTATCTCTTACTGTAACATGTAGGTTTTCTAAACCCTAGTCGTCTCTTAACTTAGTATCAAAGTAAAAAATTCTAGTATTCCCTCTCTACTTTTTTTATTTCTCCATCACAGCTACTGTTTATGATACATCCACTGGCTACTTCGAGCGCCACCTTACATTGTCTTCTATTGCTGGTGGTACCTTATGCCCTTTTTTACTGCTAGTGGCACCTTACGTAGTCCTCTGCTACTAGCGATACCTTATGCTGCCTACAACTTTTGCTAACGATGTCTTTCGCAGCCCTCTACCATTGGCAATGCGTTACACCATCTACTACTTTTGTTGGCAATACTTAATCTGCCCTATGCTCCTATTGGCGACTCCTTACACTGCCTTGCTCATAACACATGATGTCATCTCCTACTTCTGTTTGCGTAACCCAATGCCACCTTCTACCACCTGCAATGCTTGACATCACTTTCTACTTCTCTTTTAAACTATGTCATTGTTTTTTTATTACAACTTTATTTTTATGTTGGCCGGACATGATTGTCATATATGTTCTAGCTTGAGAGGGAGTATTAGAATTGGTAATAGTTAGGGTTAGGATTAGAAATATTATATATATAGTAAGTAATAATTAAAATATTATTATTTTATGTACTCAATACCTCTATATATAGAGGGTAGATTTATTCAGTAATTGAACAAGGAATGTAGCCCTTTTAGGTTTCATGTCTCATCTCTTCTCTCTATCTCTATCTCTCTACTCTAACATGTTAAACATCATATTACATGATGATATAAACTAGAAGGAACAACCGGCAAAGATAGAACTTGCTAACCTGCAGTCTAAGTCACCTAAGTATCTAATGACAAAAAAAAATTGAATTAAAACACTAAGTGATGCATGTGGTGCTATGTAGAAAGCTTAACTCGGAGTGTGTCTAAGAAGTAACAAAATCATTTAAAACATTATCCTCTATCACCCAAAATTAGGTTGGCAAGAAAACCTAGACCTACTAGGACTAAAACTCGAGTTAAATAGGTTTTGGGGCTAGCTCGAGTAAAACCTGAGACTTCATTAAGCATAGAGTCGGGTCTGAATATTATGGAACCCAAACTCGAACTCAACTCAAAGTATAATTTTATCAAATTATCATGAAAAAAATAAAAATCATAAATTTCTCACTCCCTCCCTCACTTAACTCACTCTTTAGTTTGTATTATATATATTAGTATTATAAAAAAAAATTATTTTTTTATTTTTTTTTGTTGGGGTTAGGTTTCCTGCGGGGACCTGACTCCCCGACAGGGTTGGGTATGAGATATGGTTTTTTAATCTGGTTCGGGGTCGAGGTTGGAGATGGGTTTAAGAGTGGTAGGGTCGGGTCGGGTTTGGTAAAACTTGTCCCCAACCCAATCCGTTGCCATCTCTACACAAAATGAATGGTCTCTTTGTTTTTGCATCAAAGAATCAACTAAAGTTCACATAGAGCATGCTAAGCTGTAGAAAAAAAGGTAATCAACTATTACCTACTTAAGACTTAAGCATGTTTGAATCAAAACGACTAGTCAAGTTAAGATGCCCTCACACACTTCCTTAAATGAGTAACCACCGTTATTAACAAAAGTTTGCATAAGGTGAAGGCCTATTTTGAAGGTGGCTTACCAGATCATAAAAGCCGAAGGAACAGCAAGAGTTAGAAAGTCAATTACACCTTTCAGTGATTCCTTTGATAGGTCTGTCCATGTCTCTTTACAAGCTTGAGAGAACTTGATATAAATTGCTAAAAGAAGAACATTCAGCCAATAAGATACAGATGTCGCAAGGGCAGCACCCTTGCTTCCAAAGTCAAAAATGTGCACGAAAAACCAGCATATGAGGATGTGGAAGCATGCAGTTATTCCGGAGCTTATGAGCATGGGATATACTATGTTCTGGGTTTGCAGGAATTTGGCAATGCATTGAAGCAAACCATAGGCAAAAAGGCTTGGGATTAACCAGCAAGCATATTGCCCAGCTTCAACTGATATTTCTAGATTTTGACCAACTGCAATAAGAATTTGGCTTGTGTAAGTCCAAATGAGAGCCAAGGGTATACTCACGAGTAGAAGAGTAAACATTGCCCTTTGTGTATGAACACCAAGCATATGATATCCTTTTGCTCCATAGGCCTGACCACATAGGGTGTCCAATGCACTTGCCATTCCCAACTTGTTGTATTGGAACAAAAGATTCAAATATTTTCAATTTATAAATCACTTCGCAGATGGCACTAACAAGAATAGAATTATATGTATGTTCAATTAGCTAGTAAAAGAACTGATATGCAAGTGTTCACGATAAAAGGCTGGCTATTAAATTTGTTCAACAGTTTAGGTAATTGCAAATATAAAATCAATGAATCGATATGCATTCTACATACAACTTCCTTAAAACTCCAAGCAGGTAGAAGAATTCAAAAACAGTAGAAAAGAAAAAAAGATAAAAGGTAGGATCCTCAGACTCTTATTGTTTCCTTTTTTTTTCTTTTGATAATAAATTACTTATTGCAAGGAGAACCCATCAAGAACTCCTGTAAGTAACCCAATTTACCACAATGAAACTCATTATTTATATCTTTGAGAATCAAATACAAGGAATTATGTTAAGAAATGGAATAAAATGATTAAGCTAAGTTTTTTTGCAGACATTCTAGTGCACGGTGGGAAACTTTCCTTGAAACTGCCTTGGTGCCTGCGCTTACGATTTGGGTCACTGATTAGAAACACGATGGATTCAAAATTGGAAAACAGGGAGGCTTAATTATGATATCATTCGACAATGTTCTAATTATCCTCCCTTCCTCCTTCCATTACAAAATAGGTCAGACAAAAAAGTACATTGCTAGAAATAAAACTGATTGTGCCCTCAAGTGTTTAATAAAAAATATTCCATCCATGACTTCGATCTCAGACTAAACCCCCTAGTATTTCACTTAATCGGCCTGTATAAGAGTCTTTTTTGTTCATAGTCATCATACTTTGACTGAAAGTGCATTTAGTCCAAGATATTTACAAGATAAATATATTGGACTTTTCCTAAGATGGTTTAAATTTGGTGGTCAATCAAATTGCCATCAGCAACAAACATCTTGATCGAACAGGAAACGGTGACGCCAAAAGATTTGAACGAAGCAATTGCTCCTAACACCAAACCCACACCCCCAATAGAAAAACCAAAGTTAAGTATTTTTCCTATGAAAATTTGATCAAAGAATCAAAAGAATTGGGGAAGACAATTAGAATAATGAACCAGTCTAACTAAGAACAAATGACTCCATAATGAAATACAGTAATTGACAAACAAATTAGGACTGAAACCAAAAGATTCCATAATGAAACACTTACCAGCACACTGAAACCGGTGACGTTGGCAAAGGATGTGGCCATCGAGGCGCCGGAGAGAGAGAGCTCGCCGAGATGGCCAACGAACATGACAGAGATCACCTGGAGGCAGTACTGGAGGAGGCTCGCCGCGATGAGAGGCCCGGCCAGGGACAGCAGACGCCTTGCCTCCGACACCGCATCGCCGTCGTTCGAAAAGCATAGATAGCGGGACAAGAGATCGTTCGCCCAACCGCGTTCGCCATCTGAATCGCGATCCCTCTCAGAGATTTGGTTGGAAAGCAAAAGAGGAGCTATTTCATCTCCCCCTCCCATTTCTTGGCTCATTGTGGTAAAACAGACAAGTCAACGTCACCGATCGTCCAATGGACGGCAATTTGCCCAGCAGCTCAACAGGAACTGAAAACACACTTGTCCCTTATAATTTATAGGAGAGAGGAAATAAAAAAATGAAAAATTTTATAGACAAATTTAAGAATATCAAAATAAAAGGTTTGGTACTTAAAAATAATTACAAACTAAAAAAAAGAGAGTAATTCAGTCTGCGATCAAAAGATTAATAAAAAAGCAAAACTAAATTCATATAAAATTCTTGAAATTAATCTCAAAATAAATGAGGCTAGGAATTCAGTCAATCACTCATCAAGAATAATGGTTGGAACGTTCCATCCATCAAACAATGGCCCTCCTAACTTTATGTAATTTTCAGTTCATCGTGGGAGAACGGGTTGAGCTTCTTCTGCTTCCATCGGTTGCAACATTTCCATCAAATAATGATCCTGCGCACTCCACATGGTTTGCGGCGCTTCAATAGAGAGAGAGAGAAAAAAGTAGCGCTGCTCTTTCACTTTCCTTTTCTTGTTTCTCTGTGCTGCTGCTGCTGCTCCTCGTAGAAGAAGATCGAATCCCGGCACCGGCGCAGCTGAGCTGCGATGAGTTCCAAGCTGAGGTTGGTCCGCAACGCCAACCAGTCGCGAAGGTTCAGATTGGCGGTGTTCATCGTCGGCTGTTTCGTTGTCTCGATGACCTTCTTGGTGGTGTCTAGAACTCAGGCGCTTGTCCTCCACAACTGTAATCTTCTTTTTCCCCTCTCTTGCTTGCAGTTTATGTATAATCGTTGCCTTTCAGTCATTTCTACTTTTGTTTTTCAGTGGGGATCGGGTCATCGTCGCCGCCTCCGCAATCAGGTAACTCCGTCTTAGGTCTTGGATCCTTCAGCTGTGCTGTTTTTAGTTTAATGAGATTTAGTCTTGTTTCTTCAGTTGATCAAGACGAGGAATTCCTGATTCTTTGTAATTGGTTTCCGGATGTTTGTAGGTAGCGATGGTGAGAAACAGGAGAATCTTCCAACAGAAAACAATATGGATGTGGATTCAGCTCCAGACAAAGGGATCCATGAATTAACAGGTACAAAACCTACAAACTTTGTTTCAGAATTGTTGTGTTGTTTGTTTGACTCTCAATGAACTGCTGCATCAAATGAAAACTTCTGATGAGCTCGTGCAGAAGAAACTAGTGCAGAAGCATACAAACACAGATCAAATAATGAGGCAATGCATGATCGGCTAACACTTCCAACTGTTTCAAACTACGCCATCGCTGATCGCACGCAAGCAGAAGCCACTGAGCGATTTGGTCAGTGATGAATGATGTTTAATTGAGTATGCTTTAGCTGATAACAATGGGTAATAGATTTCATAAAATGCAGAGGACGAACGCACAGGCCAGAGGAAGCCGCTGTGCGATGATTCGGATCGACGAGCAGACATCTGCGATATGCACGGTGATATAAGGATTATCGGGAACACTTCCTCTGTCATTTTTATGGAATCGCCTCATACAGAGCAGAAAGAAGTTTGGCAAATTCACCCGTATCCTCGCAAGGGAGACGAGGCTTGCTTCAGAGGAGTCAGAGAAGTCACAGTGAGAACAAGCAGCGAGGCCCCTCGATGCACAGCCGACCACGACGTGCCGGCCATAGTTTTCTCGACCGGGGGGTACGCCGGCAACCTCTTCCATGACTTCACCGACGTGCTCGTTCCCCTGTTCACATCTGCCTGTCCATTTGAAGGAGAGGTCCGATTCGTCGTCACCGACTTCAAAAGCTGGTGGATCACCAAGTTCCTTCCCGTGCTCCAGAAGCTGTCCAAGTATCCAGCGATCGACTTCGACGGGGACGGACGAGTGCACTGCTTCAAGCGGGTGACGGTGGGTCTTCGCGCGCACAGCGAGTTCCGCATCGACCCCGCGAGAGCCCCCAACGGCTACTCGATGATCGACTTCACCAAGTTCATGAGGAGCGCATTCTCGGTGGAGAGAGAAGCGCTGCCCGCCATCGGAGGAGGCCTCTCTGCAAGGAAGCCGAGGCTGCTCATCGTCTCGAGAAATAATAAGTCGCGGACGTTCACCAACGCCGACGAGATCGTGGAGATGGCGGAGGAGATGGGCTTCGAGGTGGTCGTCGACGGCGCGGATGTGTCGTCTGGCCTGGCTCGATTCGCAGGAGTCGTCAATTCTTGCGATGTGATGATGGGGGTGCTCGGGACCGGCCTCACCAACATAGTGTTCTTGCCCCGGAATGCAACCATCATTCAGATCATTCCGTGGGGGGGATTGGAGTCGCTTGCTGCGGCTAATTTTGGGGATCCTGCCAAGACGATGGGACTCAACTACGTTGAGTACAGCGTAAGCATGGAGGAGAGCAGCTTGAGCGGACAATATCCGAAGGATCATCCTGTGTTCACGGACCCTTTGTCGTTCCACAACCGTGGGTTTCAGATCATGAGGTCTACCTTCCTGGATAACCAGAATCTGAAGCTTGACGTCCGAAGGTTCAGGAATGTTCTGTGGAAGGTGCTTGAGCGTCTGGATGCAGCAACCGGAGCTGATCGTCTTGTTTTAGATTCTCTTTAGTGTTCTGTATACAAATTGAAAACATTTTCAGGGAGTCCGTCGCAGTTGGATAAGAAGGAATAAGGGAGACCGTTATAAGTTGTAGCTAAATCGACTTTTCCCGACTAAATTTACTAGAGAAAACCTGTTTTGACCCAGTATCTAGTTGGGTTTAAGTAAAAATTATTAATTCCCGACTAATTATTAACTTTGGATTAATCAATAATTTCTTAAGTCAATATAAGATAGCTGATAATAAAATTTAAAATATAAAAATTATAAAAAATATTAATCAAATAAGATGACCCAAAATTAACCAAATAATAACTTTACATTATTTGTTGAAGACCGTGAAGGGCACTAATAGTAAGTTGGTCGACAAGACAATGCGGAGGAAATCACTGGGAGTCGAGGATGATGCTAAGGACTAAGGAGGACACTGAGACGATGCTAAGGAGTGAGGAAGTTGTCGAGAGCCTAAGACGATGCTAAGGACTAAAAGAGGTTGTCGAGAGTATGATGAGAGTGAGGAGATCACCAATAGTCCGGAGGACCATCGAGATGCTAAGAAGGCCACCCTAGATGATGTTAAGGAGATTGTTGATAGTCGAGATGATGTTGAGGGGGCTTTCTTAGAGGGTTGAGATGGGGATGATGGTTAAGGAACTACACTCAATAGGATGAAGTATTAAGATTTGGGAGTAAAAAAAATAAAAAAAAATAAAGAGTAAGAAAAGGAATAAAATAAAATAAGAAAATTATAAGAGAAACCCTCATAATTTAGAGATATAAAAAATTAATTTTTTTTATATAAGTATCGATTTAATTCAAGTAACCACGATTCAAAAATCTTCAAAATTTCACAAACTATGAATAGTTACATTTATTAAAAAAAAAAAAAAAAACTCTACCATTTGACTAATTCAGTTAACCAAATTTTCGTTTAGATTCAGTTGGTTATCTATCAATGTTTAGTTTATCAATTTTTTTACACACCCTTACCTGTCCCTAACATCAATTAATAATATATTAAAATATATAACCTAAACCACTCATTGCTCATTCACCCTAACCGCACTTCGCTCGTTGCTTGCCTTTTCGCCCTGTTCACTCGTTGCTTGCCTTGCTCATCGGTCACTCACCTTCGCCTGTTTGCTGCTCCCAGGTCATCACCACTTCACATTGGTAAGGTGTCGGGTTTTTGAAGGGTACTTGATCGTGAACGTGGTTAGGTGTAGGATGGCCTTTTTGAAACCGACGGGATCAAGAAAAATTTTTAAGGCTTGGAATTTAATGCTATATAAAATATAGCATATTAATTTTTTTTGTATAATATACAAATTTTTTATATAACATTATATAATAATACACTAATGTTATACAAAATTAAAGTACCTCCTGTAAATTTTCCTCAATGATTCTCTGTCCTAAAATTTTTTTCATGGAATCGAGCTCCAAGAGTAAGGCTTGGAATTGGGCCCCTCTCTTCCTTGCTATCCCTAGTTCCCTACTCATAGACTTTGAAATATAACATCTCATTGATGCACCATAAGGCCATGTTTACTTACGCGAACGAAAAAATAGTGGAAAGGAAAAGTGATGAGAAAAGAAAAAAGGGAGGAGGAAAATATGATAGATCATGCGACTTTTACATGAGCAAATTAGAATAGGGAGAGAGAAGGCAGTAGAAGAGAAAAGTCATCGCTCACAATAGCGACAACAGCGAGCATCAACGAGCGTCGAGCAAGGAGCGAGCAAGCTCGTAAGCAGCGGTGAATGGAGAAGACGATGGCGGTTGTGCATCTTCGAGTGAAAAGAGTATGAAAGCAACATGCCAACTAATCCCGCTTGAATCGGGAAAATTTGAAATCAAAGAATTTTGATAATATTTTTTATCTACTTTTCGTCTTTCCAAGTAAACAATAAAAAAATTTTATTTTTCATCTTTCTTTCCTATTTTCAGTCTAAGTAAACAAGGTGTAAAGTCTTTGCCAAACTTCACCCAATGAATTTCTATATTTATATCACTAATAAGAAAATTTTAACTACTAAAATTAGAGTTAATTATAGGGCGACCCCCTCTAGTGTTAGGCCTACGGACTGGATTTGGGCGCGGCCCAAACCTAGACCAGCCAACCTCAGCCCAGCCCATCCGAATCCCGTAAGCTGACCGGGTCAGCAAAGTGAACTGGGCGCCGCCAGGATCCGTTACGCCAACGGGTGTCTCACGCGCGCGCGAATTTCTTCGCATACATTGGTAGATGGGACGGAGGCACGCCTCGAATTGCATGCCAATGTGGAGTGGGCGACGTGGGCGTGAAGAAAAAGTCGTCGTTGTCGTTGAAACAGATGACACGCTCGAGCGAAAAAAAAACTTTCATCGTACTCTTCTCTCTGGTCATCCCTCTCGTCGGACGCGTCTCCAAGTACGCTCGGCGAAGCTTTCCTGGTGTTCCAGTGGTGTAGACGGGTGGTAGGAACGCCGAGGTCAACTCCATCCCTCTTCTACTGTCACCTTCTTTTTGTCGCCGACGCAGCCGCCGTCGACGTCCAGATCGCCTCAGAAGGCGGCTTCGCATCAACTTCACCTACTCGACGGAGCCGGTGGCCTGAGTGATCGCCAAGGTACACTCTTCCTCGCTTGTTTTCCATTTTTCTTCCCCGGTCAAGCTCGCGGCTCCCGGCGGCTCCTCCACCTTCGTCTCCAACGGTGCGCAAGTGTGACGCGTTTATTCCTCTCGCTCCTCCAGCGAGCACTCCCCTCTCTTCCCATGGTTGTCAGCTCGCCTACGTGCAAGAAGTCCCGGATCCAGTGCTCGCCTACGTACGAGCTCCATTTTTCCTTTCCACTCGTCGTCACGGGGTCTCCGCCTGCGTAGGGGGATAGCCGACGGTCCATCCTCGAGCGTCG
Source organism: Costus lasius (assembly GCA_027563935.2). Lineage (NCBI taxonomy): Eukaryota > Viridiplantae > Streptophyta > Magnoliopsida > Zingiberales > Costaceae > Costus > Costus lasius. Next base: position 127,995,316 of record CM050446.2, read on the forward strand.
AGAATCCTAGCTGGGGCGCCTTTTTCATCTGTGGGGAAGATCGACGTCTCGCGTCGCCTTTGCCAGAGTCGCCGGCGTGACTCCCTTCTTCCCCGAGTTTCCCAGCATTCGCGAGCCTTCCTCCCTGGCCAGTGCAGGCATCTGCGGGTCTCCTCCACCACTGTCCGTCTACTGCTCCGCTGCCCTTCCGACGCTCACCGTCGTGCGAGTAGGGCGGCCTCCTCTCCCATCTCCTCCAACGAGTGTCGACAGCGGCATGATCAGGGTTCCTCCCCAACCTGTCGAGCTCACTTCCGTGCAAATGATCATCCACGGCGCCGGCTATCGCCGGTTTGGTCGGTGGCCCTCAGGCGTACCTTCCTTCCTGCCGTTCTCGTCTACGCGCGAGAAGGACGAGGCCGCAGGCTTCTTCGTCACCTTCGAGTGACGTGGCCAGCGGAGCATCGTCCAGCCTCTTCGCCGACATGCGAGTGAGGAGCCGGCTGGGTTTCTTTCTATCATCGGCGTGCGACGCCATGTGGACGACCGTCTAAGATCGCCAAGCACCGGCTTGATCCAACAAATGAGTGGGCGAGTCCGCCTCCTCGGCGTGGGACGTCCGGTTACTCCCCTCCACTTCCTCCAGCACGTGTGCGTGTCTGGAAATTGTTGTAGACCCCGTCCGATGCGGTCGGTTACGGGTGCGTCCCTTTTAGGTTCGGGTGAACCCGGTTTCACTCGACGACACCGGTTGGCGGTGAATCGTCAGTGTTGGTCCAAGTTGTATTGGAACGACAGTGATCTTCCGCAGAGTCCATAGTCTGGCTGGGGGTCGGTTCGAGGAGTCGTCCCCACTAGTCGCGTCCAATACAGTAGTTCCAACCATTGCGACCCCTGTGTGGGTGTATTCGGACTTGAGTCAAGCGTTGACTCAAGGGTAAAAATCGTAAAAAAATATTACCATATTGAGGGCGTGATAGCTTGGTATCAGAGCCTAGGGACTGCGCTTTCCAACTTGTATGAGCATCGTACTTGTACGTCGACTGACCTCTCTGCCCATGTGCAGATGGTGTCTGATAGCGATCCGCAAGTGCACGGATTTATCGAAGTAAAAAAAGATTATCGTTCCCAACGAGGACTACGTAGTTAAGTACTGACTTCTTGACTTGTTTGAATTTAGGCAAACTAAACCAGTGGTTGTTCTAAACTTCTAAGCGCGAACAAACTTGAAAGTAGCGTTAAGAGGTTCAAATTCTAAAGGATCGGGATTTCATGGGTTCACCACACTGATAATCATGAATCGTGTGAAAAATAACTAATTCCACAGAATTTATCTATCATGAAAGGAACTTTTCTTATGGTACATATTACCTCCTCTCGGAGCGTAATACGGTATTTAGTTAGATTAACTCCCTACTCTCGTGACAGTTAACCTAACTAAACCCATTAAGTGCTGTGAAAAGTTGGTTAAGACCTTCAGACGAATCCAAATTACTCTCGTGATTGGATTCGAAGGTTTAGTTGGAATAGGTTGGGCATTGCGATTCACCTCTCGATCCTTCTCGCAACGTCTAAGATGTAAAATTACTTGGCCAAGGTAAATTATGAGATACATGCGATTTCAACCAAATCATGATAATAAATTCATAGAAAAGAGTGTAAACATAGATTGATTCATGCAAGTAGTGGGCTACACCCAATAATCCCGAATAAGTATCTACTCGCTTATATTGTTAAGGAAATACATGATGTTTATGATGAACAAGTGAAAACTCCTAAAAAATCATCGAGAAATCACAGAAAGAACAATGAAACCGCCTTCTACTCAATCTGGACATGAAGAAGAGTCGATCGATCGTCACCTTCATGAGGAATCTCGCCGAAATATGCCCTGGAATTGAACTTTTGCCCTTGTCGCCTCTGACGTCTCTATTCGTTTGAAAAAGCAAGAAAAGTGAAGATTCTGTGCAAAGTAGAGTAAAAGCACTAAAAATAGCACAAAATCATGCAATAAACCCCAAAATATGATCTAAAACATAGGCAAAAATATGGTGTAAATGCAATGCATCAAAATACTCTAGATTTAAAATTTTGCTTGTCCTCAAGCAATCTAGTGATATGAATGAAGAATGTAAAATAAGGAACACTCATATGTTCTATCATCAATAGATTCCTTAATCTACAATTTAGGTAAACAACTCTTCAGAACTTAAATCATTTAAGGGATATCACAGTAAAAATAAATCATCAAGAGTTTACAATCGAAGAAAGATAAAATTCAAAAATCATGTCATAATGTTTATTCAACACATAACAAGCAATCGGATACTTTTTGGTTTAATAAATCCGCTCTAATCAATAGATAAAGATTTATTTCAAGTCACTTGGTGAAACTATAGATAAGAGACTTTTAATGCACTTTGGTCTTTAAATTGTTATTTATCATAACATTGTTCAAAGTATAATGCAGAGCAGTATAATATAACTCATGGTCTCAATCTCAAGTCAGAGGAATTTTCCACCAAGCCCACAGCTTTCCCCTTTCTCCATTTATTTTATTCAGACTTCAACTCATATCTTCGGTACCACTACCAATTTTCCGCAGTGCTAAGTAGAGGAGTCACACACATTTTTTTTTTTTTTAGAAAAAAGCTGGCCATTGTCAACTCATAATCTTATATTATGCTACTAGAGGAGTTGGAGCAAATCTCAAGTTAAATAAATGTATCACCAAATTTCTATTTATAAAAATCACTATTAATTCAAAGGAAAATAAATTAAACTTAACGTACCAATTCACTATGCACATGTTGTTTAAACATTTAGCAATACTTATGTAAACTTTATCAATGCTAGAATTGATCTTACTCAACAATTTAAGTCCACATGAATTCTCAAAAGTTTTCTAAGTCATCCAACTTAAAATACCCAAAAAGCTTTCTAAGTTCAAAACTGAGGATAAATCAATCCACTGTATCCTAAAAATCATAAACTTTCAGGATTCATATCTATAAAGTTGTAAAGGGCTAGCAAAATATAGAAATGACTACCCTAGACTTAAATTGTTGCATATGCATAAACATTCAATTAATGAAGAGTTTCAGAAATTTTTTTTTTGCAAGAGTTCCCTCTATATTATTGGCGAAACCCTGTACAATTATATCAAGAATATGAAATACAGTTGAGAAAAATCCGAAAAATATACCATTTCGAAGATATTTAAATTTTACATGGTAATCAACTTTTAAACATAAAATATCATCAGGTTTCATCATTCAAATCACAGTTTACCATACTCACAAAGTACTATTCACTTAAAATATCAAAACATGTATCAAAATCAATCTAAAATGCAGAAACTCATCAACCAAGCATTCAAAACAATCATAAAGCATCACAGTCACATGATGAATATCAAATATATACGATATCATCCTATCTGTACCAAGTTCAGCATCCTAAGGTCTAATACCATCATGAATATACAATATTAGTCCTAGTGTCAAAGTATCAAAATGAACCAAATAATATTTTAATACAATGCACACACACAAAGAAAACATAAAAGTGTTGTGTGTGGTTGTATCGGTATCCAATCTACTGAATCCTGTGCACAGATAAGATAAATGTGAGATCTCTTACATAATATCAAAGAATAATCGTAAATATATCAAAATGAAATAAAGATACTCACAAAGACTATCAGTTCGTCTCTGTATGCTCGGAGTCCTCCTCCTCGTCTCTGGTATGTCTAGTCGATGAAGATGGGAGACGACGCCATAATTGCTCCTCTATCGCGTGTAAAGACTCGAGTGCTCTCGACTCTCCCTGCTCAAGGCACGATATGTCGTCACACATCCTCCTCTACTCAGCACACATCTGCTCTAGAGAAGGATCTGATCGTGCTGAAGTAGATGGCCCTGCAGATGTGGATGGTCTGTCAGCGGTGGATGGCTCGACTGGAGGAATATGCTTTGTAGATCTTGGCGGTGATGGAGGTGAAGCTGCATCTCTAGGACCTCCCCCACGTGTGGGATCCACAATCCAGTTCTGCTGAACACAAACCATAGTGCGGTCCATGTTCGGCTGCCTGATCATAATATCGGTACCTCTGAACATCAGATGATACGAGCTACCAAGCCTAGTAATCATCTTAATGGAAACACATGCATCCATATCAAGTCTGGGATTTCCCTTTGCCTCGTTCAACCCCGAAGGGTTGACACCGAGGGCAAGGGCAATGGTGGTAATCATGCCTCCCATCATGAGGACTCCTCTCCGCGCCCGGGCAACTTTATCCATTTGCTTCATGAGATAGAATAGAGTGCTGAGGTGGAATCCAGTCAACATAGCCCATAAGAAAAATAGCACTGAAGATCTGACTATGCCGTCTGACACCTTGCATTTTAGTAGTGATTTTTACTATTATTCCACGATGAATTTAGGCCTATTTTAATGATTTCACACTCCTTTAAGACTTATTTAGTTAAAAACTTTAGAATCTTCACTTTTCGTCTGTCTTATTGAATTTTAGGTAAAATCACCCAATTTTGAGGTCTTTTTGAAGAATCTAAAAGTATGGGGTGATTTCTTATGAGAAGACGAAGCTGCTCGTAAAATTTGGGCTCAATCGGAGCCTTCTCTAGACTTCACGGCTAGGTGAACCCCACGGGGTTCACCCGTGATCTTGCCGAAGGAAGGATTTCAGCGCGTGCGTCACTGCCTGGTGAACCCGACGGGGTTCACCGATGATGTCAAAGTTTTTGAAAGCTGCCGCACACTTCACTGGTAGGTGAACCCCATGGGGTTCACCCGTGATCTCATCTGGAGATATCTGCACAGAACTACGTCGAGGCTTTCACCGATAGGTGAACCCCACGAGGTTCACCTGTGATTATTTTGCAACAAAACAGCTCCGAGCACTTCACCGCCTGGTGAACCCCGCGGGGTTCACCCGTGAAGTGGACGGATCAACTCGACACCCTCTCGGTTTTCCCTGGATTTTGAACCCGATTCAAGTCCAAATTTAGCAAGTGAGGACTTTTTTGAAAGCTAACTCGAAGATGAACAAAAAGGATATAAAAGCCCCAAATTTCATGACCTAAAGAGGAGGCAATCGGGCGACGAAGCGGCTAGGGTGGAAGAACATGGCGATTCGGCCACTTCGAGCGGATTTTTGAAGAATTGATCATCGGAACCTTGCAATCCTGGGTTATTTCGTTCGGTTTATCTTCTCCTCCCTCCTAGAAACCTTTCCCTGGAATTTTCCTATGTTTATAGAGAGGATTTTTAGAGATTCAACGATGGTTGTAGCGTAAACTTTGTATCGGGGCTAGGTTGAAGCCCTCTAACGATTTCTGTTTGCAACTCTTGTTTTAATCTTGTTATTTGGATCATATTCTGAGCATATTTCACTAGTTGTATTTATTTCTTGATCTTTACTTTGGCCAAGTATCGTCATGTCATAGTTGTTACGGTCCATAACGAAAGTTCGACCGTAACGACTGAACCTCTATGTGAATCTTGTGAAGACGCGACGCGAAAGAGCGTGTTATTTGCTCGAGGGTTCATAATCTACCACAGAACCCAGTGGGTTTGTCTAGAACGGTCCATCGCGAAAGTAGGAGACGTTCTAGGCAAATACCGGGGTGTACACTCGAAAGAGGGCACCTTGTACCATAGGGTAGATTCCTTATGCATATCTGTAAATCCAAGTAATTAACATTTATTTCTAGCGCAAGTGAAATCGTCAGAGTGGTGGAAACCTTTGCCCTGATATTCTCTATCATATATTTTCCCTATCGCAGTTGTTTGATTTCTTGTTTACTGTCATGCTTAATTTTAGTTTTCAAGCTCTAAAAAACCACGATTTGATTAGCTTAGATTCCAAGAATTAGATTTTCTAGTACTCACCTTGTTCCCTGTGGGAGACAATATCTTTTATATTACTACGACATTTCCGTGCACTTGCGGACAGTGCCAAGTTTTTGGCGCCGTTGCCGGGGAACAACGGTTGATATTAGTATACTTCTAAGGATTGAGAGACTAAGCTTTAGTTAGTTTTTCTTTTCTTTCTTTATTCTGCTTCATATTGCTTTTTATTTGTTTCGACTACTTTGAACTTCTTAATTAGATCTGACAAATTTTTATGCAAAGAAGTTCCAGGGCAGGACGACTATTCGAAATCGACCTTGAGATAGAACGGACCTTCAGACAAAGAAGGAAGCTTTCGCAAATCCAGAAAAAGGAAGGTCAAGAACAGATGAAACATCTTAACAACAACATGGAGAACGAACCAGCACCTCAACCCGTGGACAACAACCATGTCAGAACACTACGAGACTATGCAGCACCTTTTACATATGGGTTTCAATTAGGAATAGTTAGGCCTAATGTCGAGGCCAATAATTTTGAAATTAAACCTGCATTACTTTCCATAATACAACAGAATCAATTCGGTGGTTCTCCTCTTGAGGACCCAAATATGCACCTATCTATATTTTTGGAATATTGCGATATGCTTAAGATTAATGGAGCTACTTCTGATGCTATCAGGTTACGCTTGTTTCCCTTCTCTCTGCGGGATAGAGCAAGGGCATGGCTTCACACGATCCCCCCAGCTTCAATACGGACATGGGATGAACTATCTCAAGCTTTCCTCTCGAAGTATTTCCCTCCTTCGAAGACGATCCACCTCAGAAACCAGCTAACGAGCTTCATGCAGAAGGATGGAGAGTTTTTGTATGAAGCCTGGGAAAGATTTAAAGAGCTTCAAAGACTGTGTCCCCATCATGGGATCGAGACTTGGGTCCTAGTACACACGTTCTACATAGGATTGCAATACAATACTAGACTCACAGTCGATGCAGCTGCTGGAGGATCGGGACTGATGAGCAAAGTACTTGAAGATGCAATAAGCCTCCTGGAAGACATGGCACTAAACTACCATCAATGGAATGCAGAGCGAGGTACACTTCCAAGAAAATCAGGTAAATTCGATCTTGATTCATTAACTGCTTTGACTGCGAAGGTAGACAATCTGACTCAGAAATTTGATTCATGGTCTGTTAATTCTTTGGGCACTAATTCAGTATCTTGTGAGCTTTGTGGCGTTGCAGGTCATGCAGGTGCTGAATGCCAAGTGGGAGATGGACTAGTAGTCCAAAGTCAGCCTGAACACCCTAATGCAGTTGGAAACCTCATGAACAACCCCTATTTCAACTACTACAACCCTGGCTGGCGCAACCACCTGAACTTTTCCTACCGTACCACGCAGCCACTTCAACCAGGGCAAGCGCCACCACAAGCACAACCTCAACAAGGGAACTTCAGGCCGCCACAACAAGAAAATTATAGGCAGCCACCTGGGTTCCAATAGAGAAATTACAACCCTCGCCCTCAACAAGTGAATTACAATCCTCCTCAAAGACCGGCCCAAGACTCTCAGCTGAGTAAACAATTAGAAGGGCTAACTGACATGATGAAATTAATGATGACCAGGATGGATTCCTTGGAGACGCACAACAAGATATTGGAGAGCCAGCTTGCGCAATAGGCCAGCTCGTCAGCACGAGCGCCAGAGAAGCTTCCATCATAGCCAGAAGTTAACCAGACGGAGCAGTGCAATGCAATCTCCACTCGGAGCGGCAAGCAACTCGAAGACCCACCAATGCCGACCAATGAAACAAGGGATGATGAGACACTGAACCCTAAGGAGCCACACGTGAATTCAACACCGGCGGAGCTTGAACGAACAGAGGAAGAACAACCCTATGTTGGGCCGCCGGCCTACAAGCCGCTGATACCTTTCCCTCAGAGGCTTGTCAAAGCCAAGCTAGACAAGCAATTCAGTAAATTTCTGAAAATTTTGAAAAAATTATATATTAACATTCCCTTTGTTGATGCCCTTTCGCAGATACCGACCTATGCGAAGTTCCTGAAGGATATTCTCTCAAATAAGAGGAAGCTAGAAGACCAAGGCACTGTGGCTCTTACTGAAGAGTGCAGGGCGATTTTGCAGAACAAGCTTCCACAAAAACTCAAAGACCCTGGCAGCTTTTCCATACCATGCCAGATAGGAGAGATGACCTTTCGAAGAGCACTGTGCGATTTAGGGGCGAGTGTCAGCATCATGTCGTTATCCTTGTGTAGAAAGCTGGATCTGGGTGAATTGAAGTCAACGAATATCTCTCTGCAGTTGGCTGACAGATCAGTTAGGAGTCCCGTTGGCATTTTAGAGGATGTAACCATTAAAGTGGGGGATTATTTTGTTCCTGCAGACTTTGTTGTATTAGACATCGATGAGGATGACAGGCTTCCTATTATTTTAGGAAGGCCTTTTCTTGCTACAGCTGGTGTCGTCATCGATGTTAAAAATGGGAAACTGGCTTTAAACATCGGTGACAATATTATTCAATTTGATCTGTCTAACTCTCTCAAGAAATCTTCTTTTGCAGGTGCATGTCACAGCGTTGATTTGCTTGAATACTCTGGAAATTCTATAGTAAATGGACGTCGCATCGAACACCGGTTTGAAGGAGATAAGCTTGTTAAAGATAGGGGAGTTCTCGACCCCTTTGATCCTCCCTGATATTGGTTTCCTGATGACTCTATGGTCGAGCTATTGACAAAAAACTAGCGCTCTTGGGAGGCAACCCAAGTTTTTCTTATTGTTTTCATTTGCTTAGTTGTTATTAGTTTCCTTTTATTTTACCATCGTTGCAGGCTCTCTCTCTCTCTCTCTCTCTCTCTCTCTCTCTCTCTCTTATTTATCTAGTACTATAGGAGATTTTGCTATTGAAATACACTGATAGAGCCTTATTTCCGGGATGCAGGTGTGCAACGTGAACCGGGGATTTTTGCAGGATTATTACTGCAGCTTCGTGCACTTCACGGCCAGGTGAACCCGGGGGGGTTCACCCGTGAAGACATCCGAACCAGAGGGGCGCATTTTCGCCGTGTGTTTCATGGGTAGGTGAACCCGGTTGAGTTCACCAGTGTTTCTAATAGAACACTGCCCGTGTTTACCCTAGACCTCAGCCAGGGTTCGCGCGACTTCACGCCGCCGCCGACCTCTCTGCTCCAGATCTCCACTCCCCTGAAGATCTCTCACCTCCGAATCTTCAACGGATCTCCCCTCTTCAAGATTTGCAACTCCGGAGAGGTTCGCACAGCTCTGTTCTGATTCCTGCTGTTAGTGTTCTAGCTTTTCCTCTCCGCCGACCCTCCTGTTTCCGCCTTTGCGAGTGGTTGATATTTCTGTGCTCAATCAAATTTTTTTTTGGCTTCCTGGACTGTCTTCATCGTCCCCGACATTCAAATCTGATGGCACCAAGGCGAAAGGTTCTTGCCTTCTGTCGCCACGACCCACAACCTGTATCCAATTCCTCCACTGAGGACGATGATGACTTCGTTCCGCACAAACAGCCTTCGCTTCCACAGACTACACCCGTCAACCAGCCGGCACAGCCGTCTTCTTCCAGAGGCCCGACACGATCGTCTTCCCGGCAGTCCTAGGCCTACGTTTCTCCGCCGAATGATTTCGGCATTGTTTTCAGGAACGCAGAACACCAACAAAACTTCGAACAGCTCCTTCACCGCTAGATACTCAATACCCGCTACCTGGATAGAAACTCGCTTATCATTATAGGACTCATGGACGACGTGGAGTTGATGTACTCTAACATTGGGTGGGAGTAGTTTCTCCGGCTTGCCTCGCCCACATACTTCGGAGTCACGCTAGAGTTCCTCAGCTCTTTAGACGTTAAAGCCGCCGCAACGGTCGACGAAGATCCTGGGCGCTTGACCTTCCGGATGGGAAACATCGAGCATTGTCTATCTCTTGCTGATCTCCGCCATATCTACGGCTTTCCGGAACCTTGCACGCGCAATGTCCCAGTGGAATTCAATGAGGAAGTTTTTTGGGCGTCGATCACAAATGAGCACTTTTATTCAGCCAGAGTGGCCAGGGCCTCGAGCATTTGCAACCCGACTATCAGATACGTCCATAGAGTGATCGCCCATACCATCTTCGGACGTGGGGAGAGCAATGGCATGGTAAGACAGTCTGAGCTATTTTACTTATGGTGCATGCTGCATTCTTTCAGAGTCGATTCAGGATTCTATTTAGCAAAGCAGTTCAGCCGTATCGAACACTGCCGCAAGGGCGCGATCGTCATCGGAGGCCTTATCACGCCGCTGGCTATTGCCTTGGGAGTCATTCCCTATGGTACACCCGAAGCTCATGGAAACAACTGGCTCGAGATTGAGTCGTACGTCTCCATGAAACTCATTGTCTGCCGAGGTGACTCTTATTGTATGACGTTCAAGGATAGCTAGTTCTGTTTACCATTGCCAAATCCTGAGCGCACAACTGTGCGCGTTCGAGCGAACTGGCGCATCAAGCCAACCGAAGATCCTCAGCCCGACCCTGTTGATACTGCACCGCCAGCACCCGGCTCATTTTTCTTTGGTTGCAGCTCTTCCTCAGATTCCATGATGCGTGTTCTTCAAGAGATAAGGGAGGAGCAGCTTCAGCAGCGCGAGCTCATCGATCAGATGGATACCTCCATCTCTTCTATACGCTAGGAGCAAGCCTCCCGATGGGAAGCTAATGAGGCTGGGATGCAGCGGCAACACAAGATGCTGGGCTCAATCTGGGAGAAATTATGTATCATGGATGACCGGTTCGCTCTGCTTAATGAAGAAAACATAAGGAACATACCAATCTCTTCAGATGAGGAGGAAGCGCCAGGTCATACTTCTCGCGGTAAGGGCAAGAGCTCTCGAGCTTTCGGCTCTCACTCGCGCAGGAGGCGCTAGCTCCATCCAGACTCGACACCGCCACCTTCTCCTCTCGCATATACGACATTGCATAGAGGACTATGCAATATTCTAGAGCGGGTGAGCTGTCTTGACTCCAGCTTCTTCTTGGTTGTTTGGTTGTAGTTGTCGTGACTTTCTGTTTTCTTTGATGGATTTGTTATGCTACTCTATGATGGATATTTTGATATTGGCATTGTATCATATATGCCACTATTCGTGGGCCTGGTCCACTTCTTCAGGCCCCACTCTCTGCAGTGTATAAGATATATTTGAGCAACTTGCTTTCCATTCTGATATTATGCTTTTCATGCTAAATGATGTGTGAATTTATAAGCTTGCATGTAACTGTTCTGAAGGATATATTGCATAACTTGTGATGAAAAATTTATTGACTTGTCATGATTGTCTTGTCTGATGATAGCCTTGCAAATTTTTGTCTAAAAAATTGAATGCATGATTGGTTGGAATTTATCAAGACATGTTGAATGTAGTACTTGTTAGAAATTTACTTAATAGTCATGTCCATATGTTCTTTGAATTAGAAATTTTCTAAACGGATTGATTTTATGATGTTCATATAGTGGGTCAAACATTTTCATGATTCTTCAATTGATTTTGGTTTGCAATTTATATTCGATTCATATTATGATGCATAATCTCTTTTCAAACTTTGAATTCCTTTCTAGTATTGGGGAAACACTGCATCTGTTAAAATGCAAGGATATGTTGATCTTTGATATTTAGAATTAAAAAAAATAATTTCTCACACTTAGATTCCTCTACTTGGCACTGCGAAAAATTGGCAGTGGTACAGAAGGACATGAGTTGAAATCTAAGAAATGTGAATTGAAAATTCAATAAAAAGACTCCTCTACTTGGCATTGCGAAAAATTGGCAATGGTACCTAAGGATATGAGTTGAAGTCTAGTGCAATAATCAGTATCTTATATCCTGAATGAGACATTTGAGTTAACCCCAATATTATGAATTGGAAGGATAAGAATGAAATGAGTGTTGTGTTTGCTTGATTGAATCTCATGTTTACTGCTTTCTGAATCATTTGATATCTAGAAACTGTGGGACCAAACTGGTGAATACTTAAAACATTCCTTCTAGTTGATTTCTTCTGATTAGATCTTGGATTGCTAAAAAGTATTTTTCTAAACTTGGGTGCGAACTTCAACACAAAAGATTATTCTTATACCAAGCATGCATTTCAACTTATTTTATTGCTTGAGGACAAGTAAAGATTTAAGTCGAGGAGTATTTGACACCTTGCATTTTAGTAGTGATTTTTACTATTATTCCATGATGAATTTAAGCCTATTTTAATGATTTCACACTCCTTTAAGACTTATTTAGTTAAAAACTTCAGAATCTTCACTTTTCGTCTGTTTTATTGAATTTTAGGTAAAATCACCCAATTTTGAGGTCTTTTTGAAGAATCTAAAAGTATGGGGTGATTCCTTATGAGAAGACGAAGCTGCCCGTAAAATTTGGGCTCAATCGGAGCCTTCTCTGGACTTCACGGTCAGGTGAACCCCACGGGGTTCACCCGTGATCTTACCGAAGGAAGGATTTCAGCGCGTGCGTCACTGCCTGGTGAACCCGACGGGGTTCACCGATGATGTCAAAGTTTTTGAAAGCTGCCGCACACTTCACTGGTAGGTGAACCCCACGGGGTTCACCCGCGATCTCATCTGGAGATATCTGCACAGAACTACATCGAGGCTTTCACCGGTAGGTGACCCCCACGGGGTTCACCTGTGATTATTTTGCAACAAAACAGCTCCGAGCACTTCACCACCTGGTGAACCCCGCGGGGTTCACCCGTGAAGCGGACAGATCAACTCGACACCCTCTAGGTTTTCCCTCGATTTTGAACCCGATTCAAGTCCAAATTTAGCAAATGAGGACTTTTTTGAAAGCTAACTCGAAGATGAACAAAAAGGATATAAAAGCCCCAAATTTTGTGACCTAAATAGGAGGCAATCGGGCAATGAAGCGGCTAGGGTGGAAGAACACGGTGATTCGGCGACTTCGAGCGGATTTTTGAAGAATTGATCATCGGAACCTTGCAATCCTCGGTTATTTCGTTCGGTTTATCTTCTCCTCCCCCCTAGAAACCTTTCCCTGTAATTTTCCTATGTTTACAGAGAGGATTTTTAGCGATTCAACGATGGTTGTAGCGTAAACTTTGTATCGGGGCTAGGTTGAAGCCCTCTGACGATTTCTGTTTGCAACTCTTGTTTTAATCTTGTTATTTGGATCATATTCTGAGCATATTTCACTAGATGTATTTATTTCTTGATCTTTACTTTGGCCAAGTATCATCATGTCATAGTTGTTACGGTCCATAACGAAAGTTCGACCGTAACGACCGAACTTCTATGTGAATCTTGTGAAGACGCGACGCGAAAGTGCGTGTTCTTTGCTGAGGGTTCATAATCTACCACGGAACCCAGTGGGTTTGTCTAGAATGGTCCACCACGAAAGTAGGAGACGTTCTAGGAAAATACCGGGGTGTATACGCGAAAGAGGGCACCTTGTACCATAGGGTAGATTCCTTATGCATATCTGTAAATCTAAGTAATTAACATTTATTTCTAGCGCAAGTGAAATCGTCAGAGTGGTGGAAACCTTTGCCCTGATATTCTCTCTCATATATTTTTCCTGTCGCAGTTGTTTGATTTCTTGTTTACTGTCCTGCTTAATTTTAGTTTTCAAGCTCTAAAAAACCACGATTTGATTAGCTTAGATTCCAAGAATTAGATTTTCTAGTACTCACCTTGTTCCCTATGGGAGACGATATCTTTTATATTACTGCGACATTTTCGTGCACTTGCGGACAGTGTCACCGTCGCTCTCTGCTCGCCCGAAAATCGTGTGGCGAGTACTCGATGCACATATCTGAAAGCTGGATGGATAGGCGTGTGGCTCTGGCGGTCCTAGGGTCAAATCCCTACTCACCAGTGATGTCCTACCAAAAGGTCCTCTCAGTGTACACACGTGGGCGATTGTTAACACAGATTTATATAGAGATTTGCATGTCAATTTACTCATAGAATCATACCTATCTCACGACTTTAAGCCTTATAATTGCCTGTATTTGGATACATCTATGGAATCTGCACCTGTTTCGATATTTTCATGTTTCAGGTCAAAAGGACCACTTAAAAGGTAGATTCTAACACTTTGGTAGCAGAGGAGCTCATCCTAACCCAAGATGATCCGAATTGGAAGATTTCATATTCATTGAAGCCTTTGCTGGAAATCACGATCGGGTCCCGATCAGAATCATGCCCGTGATCGTCGCTATGCCTGAAGCTGTAAACGATAAATCACGACTGGGTCACGGCCAAATTCTCGCCCGTGATTGCGGACCCGCCTATTACGAAATCACCGTTTTCTCCCATATTTCTTTGATCTAACCTAAGGGGAGGCTGAAGGGCACTAAGGACTATTCTCCTCCGTTGACAAGGGGGCATGGAGCAGCTTTCGGCTGTAGATTTGCTCACGAGATGGTGACTTCGTGGAAGAAAAGATGACAGCGTTGCAGGGCATGGAGGCTGGCAGAAATCCCTTTCGGCGGAAGCTTTGCAGCAGGTTCTCTTTGCAAGGCATGGGGAAGAGAAGAAGCTGCAGAGGAGATGGAGATAAAAGGGGGGGGGGGGTGAAGAGAGAAAGAAGGAGGATTCGGCACGGGTGAAAAACGAGAGGAGAGTGCTGCGGGGAAGGAGGAACGCACTAGGAGAAAATGGGTTGCGCACTTGCACATATTGAAGATATTTGATGCATGAAGTTCCTTAAGGTTAAATCTGTAAGGAAGATCCTGCGTTTACAATTATTTTTGCTGCATTATTTTGTGTAATCTTCTTAACAAAGTGTTACATGATCTTGCCTACCTCTTGTGATCGCTGCATAAACTGACACATGTATGAGATGTTTACTTTTGTGGTTCACGCTTTCACCATGAACATGTTAGGCTAAACTCCTAACCAGGATGTGGGAGTAACCCTTTTGATGACTTACTAGCTTGGTAGTCTAGCTCTAATTGCTACAATCCGACTCGATCCTTTGTGCACGCATTGTCTGCGCGTTCCGGAAGGAATACACTTGAGCCTTTGCCTCTTGATTTGAGGTTTGTAAATCAGATAATCACGAGGAAACTTGCTGATTGTCCGTACTCAACCTAGGGGTAGTTAGGGTTTTAGACACGTTGGGGAGACCACAAGTCCGACCGCGTGTCGGAAGCATTTGATCGGGGGTTTATCAAATTTGTTTGATCACTTTGCCTACGTCTCTCGAAATGGAGCGTTTGAGCCTGTAAATCCTCGTGTGGGATTTGTAAGGCAGGAATTCTTGGGGAGAATCCACTTGACGAACTGCACTCTCCTTGTGTTAGCTCCTGGATCTTAGACGCACTTGGCAAACTTCTTGCGCGCCTGTACGTTAGATAATTTAGGAACGCTATGCCTGCGCCGCCCGAGAGGGCGCGCTTGAGCCAGAAGTTACGCGGGGGAGGTTTGTAAGCCAGGAATTCTAGGGGAGGACCTCTTTTGTCATCCTGTGCCCATCTTGGAAGTATTGGGAGCTTAGACGTGTTGGGGAGAAGCGTTTCCGACCGAGCGCCAGAACCTAACAGATTTGACTTATAGCCGTGATTGTGAATGCAAGCCAGCTATCGGAGGGAGCAACTACCTAAGTGACAAGGAAGCCGAATCCCTTGAACTAGACTAGATTAGGGCATTAGGGTATGGACTATTCATCTGTAAGAAGTTAAAGCGGTGAACCCACATCCTGATCATATTATTAAGATTCTCTCTTGTCATTCCTCCTGTTACATTTCCGTGTATTTAACATTTAGACTTCGCTAATTTCACATCGTCTAGCTAGCAAATTCGAGATCTGTCGGTATTTGTCCATCAGTCCCTGTGGGATCGATATGTTATTACTTCGATAGACCCGTGCACTTGCGGGTAACGCCTACTATATCTGTGGGTGCTATCAAGTTTTTGGCGCCGTTGCCGGGGACTGATTTTGGAAATATTGACTAGATTAAGAAGTTATTAGACTAGACATTTTTAGTTTGTGAATATACTTTCTTTTATTCCATTTTACGCTTTTCTTGATTTAATGAAACATCTACTTGTTAGAATTTTAGTTTATGCGTAGATCTCCGCGACCGGAACCTGCAATACCATTTGATTCGGAAATTGAAAGAACGTTCCGACGTCGTAGAAATATTCAGAAATATCAACCCAAGAAGAGTTCGCAAACAACAATCATGGACGGTAACAAATCACTTCGTGACTTCGCTGCACCAAATGTTCAAGGACTGCATTCTAGTATTGCACGTCCACCAATAGAAGCAAATAATTTTGAGATAAAACCGTCACTTCTGTCAATGTTACAGCAAAATCAATTCGGTGGATCGCCGACTGAAGATCCAAACATGCATTTATCTATTTTTCTTGAATACTGTGACACTCTTAAAATGAATGGTGTAACCACTGACGCTCTGCGGCTACGACTTTTTCCTTTTTCACTTAGAGATAGGGCGCGAGCTTGGTTACATTCATTACCATCCGGATCCATTACCACATGGGAACAACCCTCACATGCTTTCCTTGCGAAATACTTTCCTCCAAGCAAAACCGCGCAATTAAGGAACCAGATTACCAATTTCTCTCAAAGAGAAGGCGAATCACTATATGAGGCGTGGGATCGCTTCAAGGAATTGCAGCGGATGTGTCCTCACCACGGCCTCGAGAAATGGGTACTGGTACATACATTTTATAATGGATTGCTTTATAACACTCGTCTTACCGTTGATGCAGCCGCTGGAGGAGCCTTGATGAACAAAGCTATCGATGAAGCCTACAATTTGATCGAAGAAATGACGCTCAACCATTACCAATGGTCGAGCGAAAGAGGTACTTCATCTCGACAAGCCGGTAAGTATGAACTTGACGCTCTTAGTTCTCTTGCTGCAAAAGTGGATTCGTTATCTTATAAACTTGATTCTATGAACATGCGTCATAATTCTGCTATGTGTGAAATTTGTGGAATAGAAGGTCATCTGTCTGACACTTGTCAATTAGGAAATATGGTATCACAAGACACCCCACCTGCTTTTGTAAATGCTGTAGGGAACTTTAACTCAAGGGTCCAAAATAACCCTTATTCCAACAACTACAACCCTGGGTGGAAAAGTCATCCCAATTTTTCCTATAGAAACAACAATGCAGCTCAACCATCAAACTTTAGGCAACCCCCTGGATTTCATTCGTCAAACACCGGGTATCAGCCTAAATAATTTGACCAACCACCACAACCAAGCACCAACACAATACCACAGGAACAAACTTTCGAATCGCGCTTTGACAGCTTCGTGTTAGCGCAAACAAAAGCAATGGACTGCATGTTAGAGGCAATCAAAAACTTGACCACAGACCAGAAGATAATGGAAAACCAAATTGCCCAACAGGCTAGTACATCTACTAGACCGTCGGGCAGATTACCTGGACAGCCTGAGACAAATTCCAAAGAACATTGCAATGTCATTACCACGCGTAGTGGCAAGCAGCTTGAGGAACCAGAAATGCCAAATGATGACTATTGTGAGAATGAGATCAGAACCCCTGAATCTGAAGAACCGAATGAACCTATTGAGAGTGAACCACAAACGAAGGAAACAGAACCTGTTTATGTGCCTCCACCACCGTACAGACCACCAATTCCATTTCCCCAGAGGTTGGCAAAAGCAAAACTCGATCATCAATTCGGTAAATTTTTAGAAATTTTAAAGAAACTGTATATTAACATACCTTTTACCGATGCTTTGTCACAAATGTCATCCTATGCTAAGTTTTTGAAGGAAATCCTATCCAATAAAAGAAAAATGGAAGAACACGGCACAGTGGCGTTAACTGAGGAATGCAGCGCAATCATCCAAAACAAGTTACCGCCAAAGTTGAAAGATCCAGGCAGTTTTACCATTTAATGCCTGATCGGAGACACACCTTTTGACCGCGCTTTATGCGATCTTGGTGCCAGTGTAAGTCTGATGTCACTCTCCCTTTGCAAGAAACTGGACATCGGAGACTTGAAGCCGACGAACATCTCTTTGCAATTGGCCGACCGTTCCGTACGACATCCGGTAGGAATTTTAGAGGACGTGCCAATAAAAGTCGGTAAATTTTTTATTCCAGCTGATTTCGTTGTACTTGAGATGGAAGAAGACTCCAAATTTCCTATTATATTGGGTAGACCATTTTTGGCAACTGCTGGTGCCATAATCGATGTTAAAAATCGGAAGTTAACACTGCGCGTAGGTGAAGACACGGTTGAATTTGATATTACCGAGAGCTTAAAGAAACCTCTTTTTGTAGATTCCTACTATAGTATCGGAGTCGTCGAAGATGAGCTTGACCCGTCTTACATCCCTCGAACAAACGTCGACCCTCTCGAAATTTGCCTGTTGGGTGATTATGACGAAGAGCAGGGAGAAGAAATCCGTGCCTATGCTGACATTCTTGACTTGAGCACAACTATTGAGCCAGAAGAAGAAAGGCTTGAGGAACCGTCTACATCGAAATATGAGGTCTGTAAGCAACTTAACTTAGAACTCAAATCCTTACCGAGCAACCTCAGGTATGAATTTTTGGGTGAGAACTCTACTTATCCTGTCATCATAGCAAACCATCTTGATCCAGAGCAAACAAGCCTTCTCCTAGATAAGTTTCGACAATATAAGAAGGTAATTGGGTACACTTTGGATGATATAAAAGGTATTAACCCTTCTTTATGCATGCACAGGATACACCTTGAAGAGGACAGCAAACCATCTATCGAATACCAGAGACGTTTGAAGCCGAATTTGAAAGAGGTGGTCAAGAAAGAGATTTTAAAGCTATTAGATGCTGGGGTCATCTACCCCATTTCGGATAGCCAATGGGTAAGTCCGGTACACGTGGTACCAAAAAAAGGAGGAGTAACAGTAGTGAAGAACGAAGCAAACGAATTAATACCGCAAAGAACCGTTACCGGGTGGCGCATGTGTATCGATTATCGGAAATTTCCAAATACCGATACATCCAGACGACCAAGAGAAGACCATGTTCACATGTCCCTTCGGTACTTTCGCTTATCATCGTATGCCGTTTGGCTTATGTAATGCACCAGCTACATTCCAGCGATGCATGACGGCTATCTTCTCCGACTGCATTGAAAACATCATGGACGTCTTCATGGATGACTTTTCGGTATATGGGTCCAGTTTTGACTCTTGTCTATCTAATTTGACCCGTGTTTTGCAGCGTTGCGAAGAGGCGAGCCTGGTGTTAAATTGGGAGAAATGTCACTTTATGGTAAAGGAAGGGATCATTCTTGGTCATTTGATATCAGAGCGCGGTATCGAAGTCGATAAAGCAAAAATTAGTGTGATAGAGAAAATGCCACCTCCGAACTCCGTCAGAGGAATAAGAAGCTTCATAGGCCATGCAGGCTTTTATCGGCATTTCATTGAAAACTTTTCTAAAATTTTTAGACCTTTAATATCTTTACTCGCTAAGGATGTTCTATTTGTTTTTGACTAGAACTGCATGGATGCGTTTCAACAATTGAAGAAGTCGTTGATTTCCGCTCCAATAATACAACCTCCGGATTGGTCTCTACCTTTCGAAATTATGTGCGACGCTAGTGACTATGCGGTAGGAGCTGTATTGGGGCAACAGAAGAACAACCGAACTCATGCCATTTACTACGCCAGCCGAACACTGGATGGAGCACAGAGCAACTACGCCACCACAGAAAAAGAATTTTTAGCTGTCGTCTTCGCCTTTGATAAGTTTCGATCATATTTGGTTAACTCACGTGTCATTGTCTATACAGATCATGCGGCGATTCGATATCTCATGGATA
This sequence comes from Costus lasius, assembly GCA_027563935.2. Classification (NCBI taxonomy): domain Eukaryota; kingdom Viridiplantae; phylum Streptophyta; class Magnoliopsida; order Zingiberales; family Costaceae; genus Costus; species Costus lasius. The sequence goes on from CM050446.2 coordinate 128,015,044, forward strand.
AGAAAGACGCAAAGCCGCGGCTAATCAGGTGGATACTGTTATTGCAAGAATTTGATATTCAGATCAAAGACAAGAAAGGGACTGATAATTTAGTAGCAGACCATTTGTCCCGCTTGACGACCACTCCCGAGGGAGAATCGGAAGATGAAATTGATGATGCGTTCTTGGATGAGAACCTAGTAGCCGCGGCCACGGTAAAGACACCTTGGTATGCTGATTTGGTAAATTTCTTGGCGGCCAGTATTATGCCTCCGAATTTAACGTACCAGTAGCGAAAGCGATTTGTGTCAAGCGCAAAGTACTACTATTGGGACGATCCACTTTTGTTCAAGCGCTGTGCCGATTGTATTATTCGAAGATGCTTGCCTGAGGAAGAAATCTCAAATGTCCTGTTCCAGTGTCATTCATCTTCTTATGGAGGACACTGCAGCGGTAAGAAAACAGCATATAAGGTTCTCCAATGTGGATTCATTTGGCTAACCCTATTTAAAGACACGAGAGACTATGTACTGTCCTGTGATCGCTGCTAGAGGATAGGGGGAATATCGCAAAGAAATGAGATGCCTCTCAATACCATTCTTGAGATCGAGATCTTTGACGTATGGGGTATCGACTTTATGGGACCATTTCCACCCTCCTGTGGTAACCGATTCATCTTAGTTGGAGTTGATTATGTTTCCAAATGGGTTGAGGCCTTGGCTTCCCCAACAAATGACTCCAAGGTAGTTCACTGATTCTTCAAGAAGTTAATATTTTCGCGATTTGGAATGCCTCGCGTGGTAATCAGTGACGGCGGATCTCATTTTATTGAACGAAGATTTGAAATACTTCTCAGAAAATATGGAGTAGTGCACAAGGTAGCCACCGCTTACCACCCTCAAACTAGCGGACAAGTTCAAATATCAAACCGAGAGATAAAGTGCATTCTTGAGAAAACTGTATCGCACACACGCACTGATTGGTCACTCAAACTCGATGATGCCTTATGGGCATACCGTACGGCATTCAAAACCCCTATAGGTATGTCCCCATTCCAGTTGATATACGGTAAATCATGCCACTTACCGATTGAGATTGAGCACAGAGTTTACTGGGCGATTCGACGACTGAACTTCAACGGAAAGCAAGCTAGTAAGGCCAGGAAGCTGCAACTTAATGAGCTCGATGAGTTCCGACAAGAAGCTTATGAGAACGCCAGAATTTATAAAGAACGCACCAAAAGATAGCACGACCGAAGGATTATGAAGAGGGAATTTTGAGAAGGTGAATTGGTACTATTGTTTAACTCCAGGATCAAACTTTTTCTTGGTAAGCTTCGAACTAAATAGACAGGACCGTATGTAGTACAGAAGGTTTACCCTCACGGTGCTGTAGACATTTACCGAGAGTCAACCGGTACATTCAAGGTTAATGGACAAAGGCTTAAGCACTATATCTCCCATGAACCGATACCGAAGGGGACCGTTCTGGTCCTCGCGAATGCTCCTTCACCAGGATGACACCGATGATGGTCAAGCTGACGGACCATTAAATCAGCGCTTCTTGGGAGGCAACCCAAGCTTCTTACTTTAGTCGAATTTATTTTCAGTATTTTTCATTTTCGTTTTCATGCTTTGTGTAAGTTTAGTTTAGTTCGCATGATGATGGGTCTTAAATTCTTAGCGATTTCATGCTTATACCCTAACCAAAATGACACTTGGACACCCTAACCTCCTCTGTTATAAGTCTGAATTTCATTTCCTAGTTATGTCCATTTTGTTCTAATGATGATATTCTTGCAGGAAATGCGCATCAAACTCCAAATACCGGCACAGAATACCAATGTTGAAGTAGGGTGTGAAGGTCCTCAACAATATGCGCTCACGGGAAGGATGCAGGCTAAACTCGCACCAATCAATTTTAATCCTTTGAATATTGAAAACCTATACGCAGTCATGAGCTGATCTTATTCATCTTTAGCACTGGCGGTTGATTTTATAAAAATTGAAAATGTTATTTGGAGCCTTATTGTGCCCTTTCCATTACTTGCGTTGTTTGGTATTTCCCTGTCCATTTAGTTGTGGATATTGATGTTCTTACTTGATTTGGAATGACACAGGGATATCGCAATTTATGCAGTAAGAAGAGGCGTTTTCTATCAGTTTTCCAAAATCATGGGCGGCTCCCGACACAAATCCTGACCGTGATTCTCACTCAGCTCAAACGTCAGAAAATTCACCGACAGCATTACGGCAATAAAGACACTAAAACCACGGCCGTAATTAGCAGCGCAGAATTATGCGAGAAAATCATGACTGAGGTATGCTGAAAATCATGACCGAGATTTTTCAGAGACAAAACAAAGACTTATCCGCCGAGAAAATTACGGTAGAGCCGTGACTATGGTCACGGCCGTAAAATCTATGCGAAATCTTCCAGAAGAAACACGGGCGGGTCATGACGAAAATCATGGGCAGAATTTCTAAAAGACAGAATGAAGTATAACAATGACGAGAACATCACGGCAGCCCCGTGAATGAATACACAGCCGTGAAGATGTGCATTAAAAGATTGCAAGAGAGTCACGACCGGCCCCTGATGAAAATCTTGGGCGAGATCTCCGAACTTTAACACCTTAACGGATCTGCCTGGCCAGCCCGACCCGTTAAGCTACCCACTTAAGCATCTTTCCCGACTTTCTCAGCTAGGGTTCCCGAACTTTCCACTTCCGTACGGTGCACCGACCCCACTGCTCTGCCCCACCATTCGCCACCGTCAGCTCCGCCGACCATCAACCCTCCGGCGAATTTTCCGACCACCTTCGGCGAAGTTATCACTTCAAGCCTTCATTCCTTACCTCGCTGCGTGCCCCATTTCGATCGGCTGCTGATCCTTCTGCACCTTCCCTTCGCTGCTCGAAAAGCCATGCCGCCCCTTAAGAAGAACACCAAAAAATGCCCGGCGGGCACCTCAAGCCCTCGACCTGAACCTCAGCAACAACAGGCTGCACCACCATAGCTCCAAATGAGGGATAATCATCAGGCTGCTAGGTATCAGGTGCTCTCCAACCGCCGCATAATCAATACACGGTACATCGACCCACCTTCACTCGCTACACTTGGAATTTTCGATGATCTACTCTGGATGTTTAGGCAGTTTGGCTGGGGGAGATTCCTTCAATACACACAGCCCACCTACATACCCTTTACTCTCGAGTTTCTCAGCTCCATTGAAGTGAAAGTCTCGGCGCTTGAAACCGATCCAGACCTGATTACCTTCAGGCTTTGCAACAACGAGTATCGCCTCACTGTCGCAGATTTGAATGACATATTTGGATTCCCAGCTTACGCATCCAGGCTCGGCCCTCCTAACTTCAACGAGGACATCTTCTGGCGTTGCATCTCATCCATGGTAGCTTATTCACCAAGGAACGCCCGAGCTTCCACCCTTTTGAACCCTTGTATCCATTATGCACATCGTTTGCTTGCCCACTCCATCTTTGCGAGAGAGGGGGATGGAATAGTGCGCCAGCCTGAGTTGTTGTGCTTGTGGGGTCTTCTTCATGGTTTCCAGATCAACGCTGGTTACGACCTAGCTCGGCAGTTCCTTCGCGTTGCTCATGCGTCGAAGGGGGTTATCTGTATTGATGGCATGATCACTACTATCGCTTTATCTCTAGGCCACAACCCTTATGGATAGCCGGAGGCAATAGGAAGCAGAAGACTAGACATTGAACATCTACTTTCAACAAAGATGATTGTTAGGAGGGGTGATATATATCATCTGACCTTCGCGGACACTACCGTCACTATGGCGCTACCAAATTCTGCCCGAACTGATATCAGAGACAGCGCCAACTGGCGCTTGCACCCAGAACCGGTAGCACCAGAAGAGCAGACAGCACCTCTCGACATGGACCCCGGCTCCTCTATCGGTGGACAGCCTCAGACTACCGCGCGCCCTTCTACGGAAGATATGCTTCAATTGCTTCGCCAAGATCAAATCCACCAAGGGAAGCAGCTAGCAGCCCTGATGGATACGGTGAACTACATTGAAGTTTTCCTCCACAGCAACATGGCTCCACCACCACCGCAGGATGAAGACGAGGATGCCGACGACACCATCCATGTCTTTGATTCCTCCGAGCTAGCCGACGACGATGACGATGACGACCCGGCTGAGTGCAGTGAGTAGGGCTGCACTCTTGTAAGTTCTTCCCTCACCTCTTTTGATATATATATCTATGCTATCTGCACCATGGATGGTGCGATATTTTGCCTTGGGAGGGAAGACTTGCATATTTTGATAGCTCGTCTACCATTTTCATAAAATGATGATGTGTGCACTGTTATGGAGAACTTTGTTTGTGATGAAACTGTTGCTATGCTCTGCTGTTGTACCAAACTCGCTAACCTGCTCCACTGCTGAACTTTAATATGCCCCACTTTCATAATGTTTTGACTGCATGTGCTTTGATGACGATATAGTTGTACAAGAGTAATATTTCAACTTTCTTATGTTGTGTATATTGTCAAACTATTGCTACTTGATGTGATGCTGCACCTGTTTTACCATGACTTTAAACTACGACTGCCAAACATGTGTAGAACATGAGGAACATTTTGATCTATGACTTACTTTCTTGATGTCTTATCCTCATATTATGTCATCTCTTAAACACTTCAACTTTGTAAGGACATCAATTTTGTAGCACACTTATCATGTCCGCACCCCTTTGCTACACTTTCGGCATAACTTTGTAGATACATTTTGACCCCTGATTGATGGCTACTTCCCAAATACGTGAGGATCTAAGTCGTAGGTCCTAGCCAAGATTTCTTATTTTCATTGACTGATATTTTCCTCATTTATAATTGATTTTTATTCATGACCCATTTGCCTCATCTATGATTGATTTCAACCCCCGCACTTCATTAAACGCGTCATTTATGTTGAACAACTAGGCACTCGATACCTTATACACTGGAAACTTAAGGATTGAACTTTGATGAGCTTTGAGTCTAGGAAAATATCTGTAGGTTAACATACGTACTATTTATTTGGATGACCATAGACCGAACCACTTGTCACGCGCTTATCACCCTTGGTAATTCTAAGTATTAGTTTTGGTTCGAACTCCTCTGACTTGGCACCGTGTAAGATATAAAAGAGAAGAGAAAAGAATGAAAAAGTGGTACCGAAGTTGCAACTTGGCGCTGCCCAATACATAGAGAAAAAAAGAAGAAAAAGAGCAGTGGTACCGAAGTCTCAATTTGGCACTGCCACCAAAAGAAAAGAAGATGAAAGAAAGAAGAGCAGTGGTACCGAAGTTGCAACTTGGCACTGAAATTCAAAAGAAAAGAAGGCAGTGGTACCAAAGCCTCGGCTTGGCACTGCAGAAATAGAAAGAAAAAGTGCGGTGGTACCAAAGTCATGAGTGAGGCCTTTACTACCACCTTAGAGTTTATCCTTTTGGTGCTTTGAATGTATTGGTGTCTCATGTTGTAAGGAACTATTTTCTATCCAATATTATCATGCAACTGTTCTCTATAGATTTAACCCGGATACTTTGCTTTTCATCTTGACATCTTTAAAGTCTACAGTGGTTTGTGCATCCTGTGACTAGCTGCGATTATTTCGCATTTATAGATCATTGGGGAGTATAACTTGAGTTGAACAACCCTCATAGGATTTCATTTCTTTCTTTTTGCTTGAGGACAAACAAAGGTTTAAGTCGTAGGTATTCTATTGACACAGATTTATATAGAGATTTGCATGTCAATTTATTCATAGAATCATACCTATCTCACGACTTTAAGCCTTACAATTGTCTGTATTTTGATACATCTATGGAATCTACACCTGTTTCGGTATTTTCATGTTTCAGGTCAAAAGGACCACTTAAAAGGTAGATTCTAACACTTTGGTAGCAAAGGAGCTCATCCTAACCCAAATGATCCGAACTGGAAGATTTCAGATTCATTGAAGCCTTTGCTGGAAATCATGACCGGGTCCCGATCAGAATCATGCCCGTGATCGTCGCTATGCCTGAAGCTGAAAATGATAAATCACGACTGGGTCACGGCCAAATTCTCGCCCGTGATCGCGGACCCGCCTATTACGAAATCACTGTTTTCTCCCATATTTCTTTGATCTAACCTAAGGGAGGCTGAAGGGCACTAAGGACTATTCTCCTCCGTTGACAAGGGGGCATGGAGCAGCTTTCGGCTGTAGATTTGCTCACGAGATGGTGACTTCGTGGAAGAAAAGATGACAGCGTTGCAGGGCATGGAGGCTGGCAGAAATCCCTTTCGGCGGAAGCTTTGCAGCAGGTTCTCTTTGCAGGGCATGGGGAAGAGAAGAAGCTGCAGAGGAGATGGAGATAAAAGGGGGGGTGAAGAGAGAAAGAAGGAGGATTCAGCACGGGTGAAAAACGAGAGGAGAGTGCTGCGGGGAAGGAGGAACGCACCAGGAGAAAAGGGGCTGCGCACTTGCACATATTGAAGATATTTGATGTGTGAAGTTCCTTAAGGTTAAATCTGTAAGGAAGATCCTGCGTTTACAATTATTTTTTCTGCACTATTTTGTGTAATCTTCTTAACAAAGTGTTACATGATCTTGCCTACCACTTGTGATCGCTGCATAAACCGACACATGTATGAGATGTTTACTATTGTGGTTCACGCTTTCACCATGAACAAGTTAGACTAAACTCCTAACCAGGATGTAGGAGTAACCCTTTGATGACTTACTAGCTTGGTAGTCTAGCTCTAATTGCTACAATCCGACTCGATCCTTTGTGCACGCATTGCCTGCGCGTTCCGGAATGAATGCGCTTGAGCCTTTGCCTCTTGATTTGAGGTTTGTAAATCAGATAATCACGAGGAAACTCGCTGATTGTCCGTACTCAACCTAGGGGTAGTTAGGGTTTTAGACACGTTGGGGAGACCACAAGTCCGACTGCGTGTCGGAAACATTTGATCGGGGGTTTATCAAATTTGTTTGATCACTTTGCCTACGTCTCCCGAAAGGGAGCGTTTGAGCCTGTAAATCCTCGTGTAGGATTTGTAAGGCAGAAATTCTTGGAGAGAATCCACTTGACGAAATGCATTCTCCTTGTGTTAGCTCCTGGATCTTAGACGCACTTGGCAAACTTCTTGCGCGCCTGTACGTTAGATAATTTAGGAACGCTATGCCTGCGCCGCCCGAGAGGGCGCGCTTGAGCCAGAAGTTACACGGGGGAGGTTTGTAAGCCAGGAATTCTAGGGGAGGACCTCTTTTGTCATCTTGTGCCCATCTTGGAAGTATTGGGAGCTTAGGCGTGTTGGGGAGAAGCGTTTCCGACCGAGCGCCAGAACCTAACAGATTTGACCTATAGCCGTGATTATGAATGCAAGCTAGCTATCGGAGGGAGCGACTACCTAAGTGACAAGGAAGCCGAATCCCTTGAACTAGACTGGATTAGGGCATTAGGGTAGGGACTATTCATCTGTAAGAAGTTAAAGCGGTGAACCCACATCCTGATATTTCATATTTTTAAGATTCTCTCGTGTCATTCCTCCTGTTACATTTCCATGTATTTATCATTTAGACTTCGCTAATTTCACATCGTCTAGCTAGCAAATTCGAGATCTGTCGGTATTTGTCCATCAGTCCCTGTGGGATCGATATTTTATTACTTCGATAGACCCGTGCACTTGCGGGTAACGCCTACTATATCGGTGGGTGCTATCAGCGATATCTAGTACCGTCCGAAGAAAACCCGAATATATGACCGATCTGGTCAAGCGTCAACACATGGTCCTGGTTCCCTAACCGGAACGCCATCCTACCCAGATCACTGTCATCATAGTTCCTCAATGAAATCTGGACTGAGCTGAAAAACTCCAGAGTCAGCTGTACATAAGTAGGATGTCTCTGCTGGTAAAAATCCTGCCACCCGATTTTTGCGAACATCCACTGGATGTCGTCGAACAATCCTAGGAACTGCAGTGCCTGGTCATCCCAATACAGCGTGCTAAGCACTCCTCTAGTAGACAGAGCACGATATCTCCTCTCCTGCTCTCTACTTCTATGACGGATCTGACGTGGGTAAGGAGTAAGGGCAGGAGGTGGTGAGCGTGCGTGTCTCCTCGCTGGCATCTCTGGCTCTGGTATGGCTGGAGACGACTCAGATGATGAAGGCTCGGGGGATGCAGCTGGTGAATGTCCTAATGATGGCTCTGGTGAAGGCAAACAAATCTCTGGTGATGGTACTGGTGCTACTTGTGTAGGTGCTGGCTATGCTGGCTCAGTAATGTGTGATGTCTCAGAAACTGTGGGTGGAACTATCTCAGGAGTCGCAGAGGACTCAGGTGCAACTGACGGAGAAGAGCGGAGCTTGTTGGGAATCCCCGGGCCAATTTTAAAATTTTAATAACAACGGAAGCGTTGGCCCGAGACAGGATAACCCTAAGAGCCAAGATCCCTTACGAGTGATCCACCGGATGTGTTAGAGTAATATACCTTTAATCGCATAATCCTAGGGGCTGATGATGACGAAGAAGAGGTGCACAAGTGTCCACCCTCTACAATCGTGCACACACGGACTACTCAAGATCCTCTTCACTCCGCGCCTGGTGCTAGCCTTCGGGAGGAAGATCCTGTTGTCTATGTTGCTGCCCTCTTTGCTAGCGCCAACTCCAAGATGCGCCAAAGAGGTGATCAAGGGAGAATATTGACCACAAGGAGAGGGAAGCTCTACAACTTGTGTCAATCTCTTGTCTAGCCACTTTTCCTCATGGCATGCGCCACCATGATGTGCCCATGAGGAAGATCTCCTTCTCCATCAACATAAACACCAATCTCCCCAAAGAGATGCACTAACATTATGAGAAGAGATATTGTAAACTCCTCTTCTTCTTCTTCCTTTACCACATGCGCCAACTTCATGGAAGTTGCGCCCATGGTATGAAGATGCCCGTCCACATGCGCCAATCCACTATAGGGATTCACCATTAGGCAAGGAAGAAGACTCCAAGCCTTCTCTTGTGATCCTTGAAGAAGAAGACACCATCTCCACCATGTGGGCGCCACTCCTTCCTTGGAGGCGCCATGGAGAGGAAAATACCATCTCCTCTTACACCAATCCCACTTAGAATAGATCATCAAGAAAGGAAGAAGGCTCCAAGCCTTTTTCTTGCATCCATGGTGGAAGAACATGGCACATCCACCTTGGGGCGCATGTTCTTGCATGGTGTCGCCATGGGGAAGAAGGAGAGAGGTATTGACGGCTAGGTTAGAGAGTTATGTGATGATTTTGGCTAGGGCTCTATTTAATTACGAAAATTCATAATAAATAAGCTCCTAGATCCATTATCTCTTAATGGATGCAGATCCGCAACTTAAGTGATGAATATATTTATTATAAATATTCAATTAAGTTGCGCATGGCCTCCATGACTTAAGTTGTGAATAAAATGAATATTTATATTCATTTTAGCGCTTATGTCACGGGCCCTCATGTTATGTTTAAATCAATCGCAAAAAAGCCTCTGAACAAAACTAGAGCTTAAACCCAATATTTGACCACTCAACTGAACCTAGTCCATCGAGGTCAAACGTGGTCACCCGAAGGTCAACCGGGGTCAACTGAAGTCAAAATGCAACATCATCCCAAAAGATCATCTCCAACTCATCAGATGCATCCGTGATGCATCGGACTCCCAAACTGACTCGAATCAACCAAATGACTCGATTATAGGCAACTCGATCAATACGAGATCTCGAGTGTCTAGGTGTGCGACCCTGTAGGTTCCTCAGACGTTGGCAGTGATAACCTCACATCATCACAAGCAATGAATGGCACCTAGCAGTACATCATTGCTACCCAAGTCCTCGGAATGCAATCGTCATCGACATCCCCTAAAACTGCGATAAGATATATGTACACTCTAGTCCTTTTGTCAGGTTGATCGTCCAAGTCGGACAAGTGTGTCACACTTGTTAATTCCAACATCAATGGTCATGACTCTATTCAGGCTTAACCTAGGTGTGGCCACACACTTTTAGTCATGCACCATGTAGGGGCCCATGGACATCAAACTTCTCCGCATGGAAGGGGCAAATCCTCTATTGGCACATTGAATCTCTCATATGGCTCAACATACACCCAATGACAACCGTTATGACTCCCTCGTTACGTGGAATGTTAGGTTGTATCAAAGTACATCCCTTACCATATAGAGGTATCAATGTTCTCAAGTTAAGGACGAGTAAATCTCTGTCATTGTCAGATTTGACCTGTGACACCAAGTCAAATCCTCACGGCGGATCGATCCAGTATATATCCCTTGATATACCCATATGCCTGCGTTAGTAACCTGTGCTCAACCAGCACATATACCAGTCTCAAGTGCATCACAGTTGTCCCTTATCCACTATGACACTTGACCGAGGATTATTCTTTGAGACTAGATAAAATCTATCTCCAGGGACATTGTATATGCAAATGTACATATGACGCAGATGTACAAAAGGCATAACAACGACCATGCCAGGATGTATACCACAAATAAATGTGACACATATCGGACCAGCCATAGGTCCTAGGGCATATACACCAACAGAGCTTAGGTATGTCTACTGTTATCTCCGGTAGATCCGCAAATATCTCAGGCGATCCCTCCTCCTGATCTGGCAATATGGGTGTACTAGCCTCAGTGACATGCAGATCTCCCAGGGCCGAGGAGGGTGATGGAAACTCTGGAGTCTGGACTGTGTCATGTGGAGTGTCCACCTCCATAGCTTGTGTATCTGCAGGTGCTGCAGACTCTGATAAGTCAGTAGGAGGCACAGGTGTGGCAGACTCCTCAACATCCATCGGAGTAATCTCAACTACTGTCGGTGCTGGCTCTGGGGGCGCTACGGATATCTCAGCTATCTCTACAACTGGTGATAGTGGTCTAGTAACTCTCCTTCCCCTCGTAGTCATGCCTCGCATGGTACGCTTCCTAGCGTACCATTTAGCGATCCTCTGATCGCAGCTCTCCGGCCTATCAGCATGCCTCTCTGAAACAATCTCCAACTCTGGAGAACTAACAGGCTCATGTACTGCCATCTGCGATGTACTGGGTATAGAGGACGTGCTAGGGACTGGAGATGTCCTCTCAATACCAATCTCGTCGGTAACACTGGGATACTCCCAAGGTGTGTCGGAGGGAGGAAATAGGTCAAAAGGTATCGGGGACTCCACTGCCGACATCTGATGCAGCTCAAATCTCTCGAGGAGTACTCCATGGACCATCCTATACCTAGGATAAATAGGAGGGTACGGGCCTCGTACACTCTCCTTCCTCACTGCCCCATAGGGTCTGGTCCTAACTGATCTCCTCGGTGCCATAATGCCAATTGAAATACCCCAAAATATGCCAATGTATTTCAAAAATCGTGTGCTACAGTAACTTTGAAATTTACCCGTGAAAATCAAGTAAGAAATCACCTCAAAAATCAGATCAAACGGTCCCAAATCGATGGAAAGTGTATATATTCCAAGTGCAAATGATGAATTACGAGTCTGAGCGAAGAAAACTCACGAATCTGCGTGAAAATCGGACTTGAATCGGCTCAAAGACGAGTTCTGGTGGGTCGGCAGACGGACGGCTGTTCCTCACAAAAGCCGGCAAAAATCCAGCGAAAGATCATCGGAAAACACTCTCCTGAGGTAGAGGAATAGTGGTGGATGGTTTTCCTCGTCGCTCGTGAGAGAAATCGTCGAAAATCGGCGAATTACGAGTGTAGGCGTAAAACCCTAAGTCGCCGGTTAAGTTGAGCCGTAAGAACTTACGGTCCGTAAAGATGTTACGGTTTCGGCCATAAACTCACTTTAGCGTACAGTATCCCGTAAACTCAGTCTGATTTGCAATTACGGCTGCGCGATAATTATGGTTTTACCCATAAATGTCACGTTTTGGCTTGGATTTTCAGCAGAAAAATCCCCAAAATTCTCTGAAAAAAATTCTGCACATAAAACATCAATTTTAAAAGAATTTTCATATATAAAAGTTCATCAGATAACACCAACAAAATATGAAATAAAAATTAAGAGATAAACCCTATGAACTGTAATGAAAAGAAATCCACACTAAAAAGAAAGAAAACAAACTGAAATTAATGAAAATTCAAAGCCTCTAGGTTGCCTCCCAGGTAGCGCTAGTTTACGGTCTTTAGCTCGACCAAGGCAATGCTCATGACTCTTCTGGTGGATACGAGGCGCAGTGAATAATAGGCAATTGTGGTTCCTCACGCCTTTCCAGATCATTATACATATTTAACTTTAAAGCTTGAGGTAATGCCCATGTTTCGGCTTCTTTCAACTCGTCCCTTTTATGCTTTTCCCAATTTTCAGAGAGACGTCTATCCACTTCAAAAATATTTTCTTCATCAAATTTGTTCTCCTTCACTCCGAGCAATTGATCGGAACCTACAAAATTAATCCCTTTAGCTTCTGATGAAAAATCAAAGATCAACTTACTATCATTCAAATTCAATATAAGTTTCTCATGCAACATGTCAATTATAGCTCCCGTGCTTGCTAAAAATGGTCTTCCTAGAATGACAGGGAACTTAACATTTTCCTTCTTGTTAACAACCATAAAATCAATAACGATAGAAAATCTATCAATTTTAACTGTTGCATTCTCTAACATACCAATTGGTTGCTGATCAAAGCCATTATCAAATTGAATATAAGTCTCAGTAGGTTTAAGCTCTCCACTACCTACCTCCTCAATCAAGTAGGTATCAAGCTAATACTAGCTCCTATGTCGCACAAAGTATTTTCAACAGCAAACTTACCAACTTGGCATGGAATTGAAATATCTCCGAGGTCCCTTACCTTTGTTATTTCAGTGTTCTTGCTTACCTGGTCTTTCTTTGCCTCAAACCTACCACTATCAGGTTTTCTCTGATCTGTTCTACGTAACCTCTGGGGAAAAGGAATCGGAGGGACATATGCAGGCGAACCTACATATTTCTCTTTCTCCCCTTTCTCCTCACAGTCTTCAAAATAAAAAACAATACTTGCAGATTTATCAATAGATTCCTTGATAGGCTCTCTAGGTGTCTCACTGTGTTCGGCACTCATTACAGTAACCGCATTGATGTGCTCCCTGGGATTCATCTCAGGCTGTCCCGGTAGTCTCCCTGTAGGTCTGCTAGCAGTACTAGCTTGTTGTGCAATCTGATTTTCCAACATCTTGTTGTGGGTAGCCAGAGCTTTCACTCGAGATGTCAGCTGCTTGATTTGGTCAGCAAGGTCTTTGTTACTCTTCTGCTGTTTCTTAACAACTTCTAGCATGGACTCAAAGTTCGACTTCTGGGGCTGCCCATATTGTCTTGGTTGGAAGCCCAATGGTGACCTGTTATTTTGCTGAGAATATTGAGGAGGAACTTGCCCTTGATTATTGATAGGGCCTAGACAGGCTGCTACCGCAAGTGCACGGTCTATCAGGTAATATAATAAGATCGAACCCACAGGGACTAGGGTCAAGTACTAACTAATCGGTCAACTCGTAGCTAGGTTAATAATTATGGGAGAAATGGCTAAAATCCTAATGCAAGTAATTAAACTAAAGCGAATTAAGAACAAGCAGCGCAGAGAGCAAAGCGATCGGGGTTACCGGGTTACCGGGTTACCGGGTTAAGTGGATCCAATGGGCACGCCCGTGCACAGCTCGGTTAAGATTATTCTGATGACTTACGATGTACGGCCATGCATGGATGCACACCCATGGCCGTGCACTCTGTAGAAGGCTCCGTTTGAGCTAAAATTTGGCGTGTAGCTCCGTCTTATCATGAGAAATTATCCCGTACCTTCAGATTCTCCAAATTCCATCAATTTTAAGGCCAAAAACCTATATTTTCATAAAACAAGGGAAAAGTGAAGACTCTGAAGAATATGAAGCATTTGAGTGCATAAATGAGACAAAGCATGCATTTTACTCCAAAATAATAATAGAATTAAGTCACGAAATATCATATTTTTGCATGTCATCAAATACATCGGACTTAAAGTTTTGCTTGTCCTCAAGCAATTGAATTGTCTAGAATACAATGATGACATGGAATAAGGAATCTCAAATAGCTTAAGTAGGTCTAGTGATGTTATAGGTTAATCACAACAAGTCTTCAGGTTATAATGTAGTATGGAAAGCAAATTAAACCAATTATCATGAATATAATCTATTAGAGCATGCCAGGTTACATTACCAAAAACCTCTACACTACATCTCACACACATGATACAATTGATTAAGCATCCAAAAAGGCATATAATTGTGCAATAAGTCATGGAAAAATGGCATTAGTACCACATAGTCCCTATGTGGTGCCTTTTTTTTTAGAACAAGAACAATGCTAAGTGCGAAGCTTTGCTTCGGTACCACTTAGGTTCCATTGTTATTATTTAGAAGTATGGGATTAGTGCCAAGTATGAATAGTGTCAAGTGGAAGTACAATGTGCAATGTACAAGAACACTTCGGTACCACTATTATTATTTCTGATTCCCATGACAAAGTGCACAAGTAAAGTAGGGTTATGAAGTAAGAGTCAATCAATCATTACACATGAGATGCATACCAAGGGTAAGGTAAAATAACACGCACACTCTTCAAGGTCATACGGATAATGAATTGGGTTAATTACATCATTCAACTACATTAAACCAAAGAATCATATATGCAAACCATAACCAGTATAGACCATAGGTAAATAAAAGTCAAGATTCTCATCCCGAGTAACCAAGTAATCATAGAACAATGCAATACTAGAAGACAAAGCAAATAGCATAAAGAGAGGTAGGGTTTGGGCAAGACACTAAAGATGTTGATACCACAAAATAACAAAGCATGCAAGAAATAGAAGCGACAAACTTAAAACTACCAAGAATTGACTAAAGAAAACAAACAACTAGAATAAAGAAAACTACTAGAAAAACAGAAAGCTGACCAAGTGACGGGTGAAACCAAAGAAACTCATCCCCAACGCCGACACAGCCTCGCCTGAAGGTCATGCACGGACTCTAAAATAGAGGACTGTACTCATCCTTGGCACTCAACCTCAGTCTCGAGATGTTGAATCTAGTCATTGCCCGCATCGACAGACAGAATCGTGTGGTCACCATCGGTCGGCGTGAGAGGGCGGTGAGCCTGGCAAACTGTTCAGGATCTCGGCAGATGATCCCATATGTCATAGGTGGCAAGGCTGGCGACGGATGAGGCTCGGCGGCGGCCTGGGAAGTGGATGCTCGATGCTTGGAGGTGACTTACTTCCATCAGGACATGCTGGAGGCGTAGGAGGCTGATAGGAAGGTAGCTGGTGTTGTAGAAGAAGTTTCAGAGTCGCCGGAGTCGAAGAAGAAGGGTCGGCGGCGGCGGAACAACGGGCGGCAACCAAAACTAGGGCTGCGGCGAAACAGCGGCGGGAAGCACGGATCGAGCCTGGAAACTTGGGGGAAATGCTCGGAAGACGATGGGAGGTTGCTAGAGGTCGATCGGGCACCGGAGGATCTAGACAGCGGCGGCGGCGCTAGGGTTGCGTACACGGGTGTGTACGCGGGTGTCCAGGGGGCGCTCTTTTATACAATTTCATGCACGGCCATGTATGAATACATGGCTCAGCCTGTGCAGCGCTCGGTCACAGAATGCAACTGGGTTCACTTACGAGGCACGGCCGTGCATCGGTGCACGGGCATGCCCGTACACGTCTCGGTCTGCGGAATTCCTTACGCGTCATGGCCATGCGCACCTTCACACCCATGCTCGTGCAGCGCTCGGTCGCACGTGCAAAAGAGTTAACCGAGTGGTGCACGACCGTGCATGGATGCACGGGGTGCGACCGTGCATGGCTCGGTGATGCCTGAAAAATCTAGAAAAATTCCCATCAGCGTGGTACAGCTTAGAAAGCACAAATATGAAATAAAAACTGAAAAATAACAAAGTCTAAATGATGAAAATAATAGAAAAGTAAAAGATTGACAAAGAGTTGGGGTTGCCTCCCAACAAGCGCTTCTTTAGAGTCACTAGCTTGACCAACGTGATGCTCATGGTGGGTCTGGTGGTGGAGAGGCTAAGTAGGTGGCATGGAGCCTCTACTTTCGTTGTTGCCCACGAAGTACACAAATTAAAATGAACCACGGGATATAGTTTCTCTCTAACTATCTTGACAGAACATGAAACAATAGAGTAGTAAAATACATAAGCTGTCCCAAAGTCAACTAAAATTTCATTTCTAAATAGTCCTGATATCTTTTTCTTTAGATCGGCTTTAGTGGCATCTTCAGTGTGCATCATTGTGGCCACCATCTTGTCTCCTCCAAGACCAGTCGAGTCGTAGGGTCTATCTCCAAAGTGTTCATGAAAGGTTTCTAGAAAAAGCTCCATCTTGCTTCTTGATTGTGCAGCGCTTTCCTTCACTACCGCTCTGCTCTCCTTGGAACCTGGAAATAGAATTTGTCATTGATAGCAGGAAAACCGAATGACAAAACGTTCCCATCAATGCAAAAAGTCATTATCCTGTGTGGGACATCGATTATAGCTCTGATCGCGATGAGGAATGGTCTGCCCAATATAAGAGGGAAAGTTGGGTTCTCTGCTATGTCCAGAATCACAAAGTCTACTGGGATAATTATTCCTTTAAATCGCAATGGTACACTCTTAGCGATCCCTAGCGGGTGAAGTCTAGAGCCGTTTCCAAACTGCAGAACTTGAGATGTGGATTTGAGAGTTCCCAAATTCAACTTTTCATAGGTTATGACAGACATTATGCTGACTCCAGAGCCTAAATCCAAAAGTGCTCTATCGAATAGAGTATCGCCGATCCTACATGGTATATCGAAACTACTAGGGTCTTCGACTTTGAGAGGTAGCTGTTTGCATGTGGAATCCTTAGAGTTCTCAGCGGCCACTATTACTGTTTCAGTGTGGAGTGTGTCGAGAGTCTCATGACGAGGCTCCTCTTCCTGGTTTGCAGATGCTTCCTCTTCATCTCCCACGTGTTCAACTTCAAATTCCTCCAATTGCTCAACGCCACTTGTCATGACAGCATTGCACTGATCTCTCGGATTTGCTTCAGGTTGAGCTGGAAGAATTCCTGGGTGTCTAGACAAGGCACTGGTTCGTTGGTCCAGTTTTGTGATCCGACTTTCCATCATTTTCTAGTGAGTGGAGACAGAGTCCACCTTCATGTTCAACTGGCGAATCTGCTCGCTCACAGAGTCATTGTGCTTCATTTGAGTTGCCATGAAGTTTTCCAACATTGACTCTAACCTAGACTTCTGAGGAGGATCTTGTTGTCTTTGATTGGCAGATGGATGTTGTATCCTAGGAGAAGGTCTGAAATTAGAAGAGAAGTTCTGATTAGAAAAATTAGCAGGAGGAATTTGCCCTTGATTCAACCTGTAGGAGAAATTCGGGTGATTTCTCCATTCCGGATTGTATGTGTTCGAGTAAGGGTCGTTCTGGTTCCTGAAATTCCCAATAGCATTGACTTGTTCAGAGGGAGGACTCAAGATGTGGCAATCATCAGAGGAATGTCCTGTCACTCCACAAACATCACAAGTCATAGAGTTAGAAGTAGAAACATTGATAGAGTCAAGTTTATTAGAAAGTGAATCTACTTTTGCTACTAGGGAATTAATCATATTCATGTCAAACTTTCCTGAACTTTTAACTGGTTGGCTCCTCTCTCCTGACCACTGATAATGGTTGAGGGTCATGTCCTCAATCAACTCCATCGCATCATCATAATTTTTGTTCATTAGTGCCCTACCAACAGTAGCATCTACAGAAAGTCTGGTCTGGTATAGTAATCCACTGTGGAAGGTGTGGATGATCACCCATTTCTGCAGACCATGGTGCGGGCACATCCTCAATAGTTCTTTGAACCGATCCCATACTTCATACAGGGACTCTCCTTCTCGTTGGGAAAAATTGGTTATCTGATTCCTGAGCTGGCCGATTTTGCTTGGTGGGAAATACTTTGACAGAAAAGCTTGCGATAGCTGCTCCCACGTTGTGATTGATGCCTGCGGTAAAGACTGCAACCACGCCCTAGCTCAATCCCTAAGAGAAAAAGGGAAGAGTCTTAGTTTGATAGCATCAGGATGAGCACCGTTAATCTTTAAAGTGTCGCAGCATTCTAAAAAAATAGATAAATGAAGGTTAGGATCGTCAGTGGCTGCTCCACTGAATTGATTCTGTTGCACCATCTCTACAAGTGATGGCTTGATCTCAAAGTTGTTAGCTTCGATAGCAGGCCGCGATATGCTCGAGTGCACACCAGAGATGGTGGGTGCTGCAAAGTCCTTCAAAGAGCGATTGGCTTCCATCGTTTGACTGTTAGAAAATTGTCCGTCAAGCTTCAGCCTTTTTAAGTTTCTTCTGACCAAACGGAAAGTACGCTCTATCTCCGGGTCTCCAAGTACAAGTTCCCCTGTTCGCGCAGTATTCCTAGTCATAAACAAGTACCTAGACAAAAGAGGTTAGTAGCATCGTACCAAACAAAAATTACAACTAAAAACAAAGAGTAAAGAAACAATAGGTAAACAAACCGAATAAATAGAAAATGAAATCTAACTAAACCTAGTCTACCAATTTTCTGATCGTGTTAATATTGGCAACCTAGTCCCCGACAACGGCGCTAAAAACTTGATAGGGCCTAGACAGGTTGCTACCGCAAGTGCACGGTCTATCGCGTAATATAATAAGATCGAACCCACAGGGACTAGGGTCAAGTACTAACTGATCGGTCAACTCGTAGCTAGGTTAACAATTAAGGGAGAAATGGCTAAAATCCTAATGCAAGTAATTAAACTAAAGCGAATTAAGAACAAGTAGCGCAGAGAGCAAAGCGATCGGGGTTTTAGATATATGAGATAGATTCGGGGAATTGGGTTTCACCACACTGAAGCATGAAGAAAAATTAAAGCTTGATATTCTAATTAAGTTTTATCTAAGTTCTCAAGGTAATCCTTCCTAGGGTACAGGCGTGCTCCCTCTCAGGACACGGTCCGGTATCCGACTTAACCCAAGTCTCCTACTCTCGTGGCTTACCGGGTTAAGTGGATCCAATAGGCTCTATGAAAGATTAGGGATCCTCGGGTGATTTCGAGTGCTCTCGCAACATGAAATCACCAGTCTAGTCTAAGGGATTCCGATGACTGTGGTTCACCTCTCAGTCCTTCCCACAGCATCTAGGGCATGCATACATATGACCAGTACATAAACATGAATGAAAACATCCTAGACATGAATAAGCACAAAGATAAATAGAGAAATATATATATATATATATATATATATATCAAGTCATAACATTCAACATTCATACAGTGAGCTACGCCCAAACCCCGAAAGTGAGTTTACGCTACAAGATTCATCGTTAAATATATGAAATCTCTCACAATAATTAAATCAAACCAAAGGGGAGGGTAGATCCTTGATGGAAGAAGGTCCAGCACGAAGATCCACGCCGGAACGACGAAGAAAATGAGCCAAAACAGTGTTGTCGCCCAGAAAATCACCCCAAACCCTAGGTTGTTGCTGTTTTCCTTCGTTCTCTGCAACTGCTTGATCAAATCCGATGATTCTGGTCCCAAAATGTGTGTATCCAAGTTGGGAAGGTCTCCCTGAAATTTCATTCAATTCTGAGCCAGGAATAGAAAGTTATGGCCGAAATACCAAGCACCTGTCATGTAGGACGCGGGACGATGCACGGCCGTGTATCGGTGCACAGGCACGCCCGTGCACGGCTTGGTTAAGATTATTCTAATAACTTACAATGCACAGCCGTGCATGGATGCACACCCATGGCCGTGCACTCTGTAGAAGGCTCCGTTTGAGCTAAAATTTGGCGTGTAGCTCCGTCTCATCATGAGAAATCGTCTCATACCTTCAAATTCTCCAAATTCCATCAATTTTGAGGCCAAAAACCTACATTTTCATAAAACAAGGGAAAAGTGAAGACTCTGAAGAATATGAAGCATTTGAGTGCATAAATGAGACAAAGTATGCATTTTACTCCAAAATAATAATAGAATTAAGTCACGAAATATCATATTTTTGCATGTCATCAAATACATCGGACTTAAAGTTTTGCTTGTCCTCAAGCAATTGAATTGTCTAGAATACAATGATGACATGGAATAGGGAATCTCAAATAGCTTAAGTAGGTATAGTGATGTTATAGGTTAATCACAACAAGTCTTCAGGTTATAATGCAGTATGGAAAGCAAATTAAACCAATTATCATGAATATAATCTATTAAAGCATACCAAGTTACATTACCAAAAACCTCTACACTACATCTCACACACATGATACAATTGATCAAGCATCAAAAAAGGCATATAATTGTGCAATAAGTCATGGAAAAATGGCATCAGTACCACATAGTCCCTATGTGGTGCCTTTTTTTTTGTAGGACAGGTTAGGGTGGTTCCTCCATCCTAGATTGTAAGTTGCAGAATATGGGTCATTCATAGGTCTCTGATTGTAATTCCTCACAGTATTGACTTGCTCCTGATTTGATTCTTCCTGTGATGAAGCTATGATTTGATATTCAGATGAATTATGCCCTATTGCACTGCACACCTCAGAAAAAACTGCATTAATGGCAACTGAGGGAAAAGAAAAAGAATCTAACTTCTGAACCAAAGAGTCTACCTTAGCCGCCAGTGATGTCAAGGAATCATTATGGTACTTACCAAACCCTGTGAGAGTAATGTTCCGCTCACTTGACCAGTGGTTATGATTCATGGCCATATCCTCAAGTAGAGCAGTTGCGTCTTCCACACTCTTGCTCATGATCGTTCCTCCCGCCGCAGCATCCACCATCAATCTAGTGTTGTAATCCAATCCATTGTAAAAGATGTGGATTAGAACTCATTCCTGAAGTCCATGGTGTGGGCACATGCGTTGGAGCTCCTTGAAGCGTTCCCAGACGTCATAGAGTGACTCTCCCTCTTGTTTAGGGATGGCAACGGGGCGGGTCGGGGTCAGGTTTTTGTCATCCCCGACCCGACCCCGACTTCCCTGAACCCATCCCCGAACCCGACGGGTTGAGAAAACCCAACCCCACACCCGACCCCGCGGGGAAACCCGACCCTGGCCGGTCTAAAAAATAAATATATATTATGAATAATATTTTAAAATTAATTTTCATTCCATATTCATAATATATAAATAAAAAATACTTTACATAAACTACACAATCATTTCTACATTAAACTACTATAAATTTAGTACCTAAGCTACAACTTAGAAGGGATAAATTTATCATTTTAATGATTGGGGCGGGTTCGGGGTCGGGTTCGGGGTGGGTACCTGAATTCCCATACCCGACCCCGACCTAACTTTATCCCGTCGGGTTTTCCCCGAACCCGACCCGAGCCCCAGTCAACTCCGGTTTTCCCCGTTGACTTCGGGTCGGGGCGGGGCGGGGATGGGTTTTTTTTGTCATCCCTACTCTTGCTGTGTAAAAGATGTAATCCTGTTGCGCAGTTGAACAGTCTTGCTTGGTGGAAAATATTTATTCATAAATGCTTTTGATAGCTCTTCCCAAGTGGTGATAGATCCTGCTGGCATCGAATAAAACCAAGCTCTCGCACGGTCCCTGAGAGAAAATGGAAATAAACTTAGTCTTATCACGTCAGATGAAACTCCATTAACTTTGACAGTATCATAATATTCTAGAAAAATAGCTAAATGAAGATTAGGGTCCTGATTTGGGGATCCCCCAAATTGATTTTGCAAGACCATCGTCATCAGTGTTGGTTTGAGTTTGAAATTGTTCGCCTCTACATTAGGTTGAACGATGCTTGAATTAAACCCTTGTATGTTTGGTGCTGCGAAGTCCCTCAAAGATTGATTGTTTGCCGCCATCACTCCTTCTTCAGAGGTCCTCTTGTTCTCGAACTGCAATCTCCTTCGAAGGCGAAACATACACTCAATTTCTGGGTCTTCTGGGAACAAAGCACCTGCACGAGAAATTATGGGCATACAACGTGTAAGTTAACTATAAAAAGAAAAGGAACAGTAAAAACTAGTAGTAAAGCAAAAGAAAAGAAAATGCCTAATCTCCAAACCTATCTATTAGTCAATATTAACTAGCCGTAATCCCTAGCAATGGCGCCAAAAACTTGATAGCGATCCGCAAGTGCACGGATTTATTGAAGTAATAAAAAGATTATCATTCCCAATGAGGACTACGTAGTTAAGTAGTGACTTCTTGACTTATTTGAATCTAGGCAAACTAAACCAGTGGTTGTTCTGAACTTCTAAGCGTGAATAAACTTGAAAGCAGCGTTAGGAGGTTCAAATTCTAAAGGATCGGGATTTCATGGGTTCACCACACTGACAATCATGAATCGTGTGAAAAATAACTAATTCCACAGAATTTATCTATCATGAAAGGAACTTTTCCTATGGTACATATTACCTCCTCTCGGAGCGTAACACGGTATTTAGTTAGATTAACTCCCTACTCTCGTGACAGTTAACCTAACTAAACCCATTAAGTGTTGTGAAAAGTTGGTTAAGACCTTCAGACGAATCCAAACTACTCTCGTGATTGGATTCGAAGGTTTAGTTGGAATAGGTCGGGCGTTGCGATTCATCTCTCGGTACTTCTCACGACGTCTAAGACGTAAAATTACTTGGCAAAGGTAAATTACGAGATACATGCGATTTCAACCAAATCATGATAATAAATGCATAGAAAAGAGTGTAAACATAGATTGATTCATGAAAGTAGTGGGCTACACAGAATAATCCCAAATAAGTATCTACTCGCTCATATTGTTAAGGAAATACATGATGTTTATGATAAACAAGTGAAAACTCCTAAAAAATCGTCGAAAAATCACAGAAAGAACAATGAAACCACCTTCTCCTCGATCTGGAGATGAAGAAGAGTCGATCGATTGTTGCCTTCATGAGGAATCTCGCCGAAATATGCCCTGGAATTGAACTTTCGCCCTTGTCACTGCCGCTATCTTTGTTCGTCCGAAAAGCCCCCTTTAACCTTTGAAAAATCTTGTCTTTTATAGCTAGACCAGTTTAGGACTCATACAGGAACGGTTTTGCAGAGTTTGGCTCAAATCCAGTTCGAATCGGTGGAGAAACGAGTGAAAAACTCATCGTAGTTTTTACGGCCCGTGATGCGTTTACAGCTGAGGCCGTAAATGTTTCTATGTATAATGCTTTCAGCCACATAAAGTTTCATGGACCGTGATGGATTCACGGTCTCACCCGTGAAAGTTTCTGTGAACTTTTTGACTTAACCGATTTTCACCTTCCGTTCATCGTCGCTTTTACGGTTGAATCCGTAATTACGGCCAAGGCCGTAATTGTCTCGTTCTTCACCTTTTTCACCCCAAATTTGACGTGTAGGCTCGTGATCTCCTCGAGAATCATGCTTTGGCTTCAAAACTCTCGAAATCCTTCATTTTTATGCCATTTTACCTATATTTTCATAAAAACCAAGAAAAGTGAAGATTCTGTGCAAAGTAGAGTAAACGCACTAAAAATAGCACAAAATCATGCAATAAACCCCAAAATATGATCTAAAACAAAGGCAAAAATATGGTGTAAATGCAATGCATCAGAGTCTTCGACCGATAGCAGACTATCCTCCCTCGAGGACATAGTCGGAGACGGGGTTTTGGACCCCCGCATCTTAGTGGAGATCATCTTCACACTGCTCGCCTCTAATAAGCGCCTCGTAGCTCAGGTGACTCGACTCACTGAGGAGCTAGAGGCATCCCGGGCAGAGGTCGCATTGCTAAAGCATGCTATGGCGGTTTCGATAGTATTGACCATGGCCGATCTCGGCCAAGAGACCGTCGTGCGATGACATGTCTCGGAGCCTGCCCCCTTCCGAGGGGTGCGTTGCTCCATGAAAGTTGAGAACTTCCTTAAGGATATGAAAACATATTCCCAAGATATTCAGATCCCCGAGGGGGAGCAAGCCTAAGCTTGCATCGAGTATCTCTCCGGAGACGCGATGTTATGGGGGCGGACTCAAACCACTCCCAACTTATTCGGGATCGATCTAGCCTATAAGCCCTCTTGGGAAAAGCTTAAAATGGAGATCGTGACAATTCCTTCTAAGGAACTTGACGTGTTCTGCGAGGGGCAACCTCAAGAAAGTCTGGCATGTTGCGAATATCTGGGACTATGCACAGTAGTTGTTTCGAGCTGCGGAAGATTTGATAGACTACATGGCATTCGGGGGATAGGTTCCCTTCTTACCATCTGCCACTACGTGTGGTACGACTTCTGCCACACGAACGAAGGGTTTGTTCGCCACGGCCCCTTCGTTCGCCGCGGAGGGCAGAAATCTATTTACGCGGAAGAATCAGCCTGTGACACCAAAGCTGATGAACAAATTATAACTTTGTTAGATTTAATTAAACCATTTGAGATCCCTCATTTCATTTCACAACTATGTTCTAGACAATTCAATTGCTTGAGGACAAGCAAAACTTTAAGTCCGATGTATTTTGATGACATGCAAATATATGATATATCGTGGCTTAATTTTATTATTATTTAGAAGTAAAATGCATGTTTTGTCTCATTTATTTGCTTAAATGCTTCATATTCTTCAGAATATTCACTTTTCCTTTATTTTATTGAAATGTAGGGATTTCACCCCAAAATCGATGGAATTTGGAAGCTCTGAAGATATGGAACGATTCATCATGATGAGACGAAGCTACACGTCGAATTTCAGCTCAAACGGAGTTATCAGTGCTCTTCACAGGCATGGCCATGTATCCATGCACGGCCGTGTATGAACCTGCACTTTCAGATTTTTGACGAGACATTCACGGGCACACCTGTGAATCTATACACGGCCGTGAAGAGCAACTTTTCTAAAGATTAAACGTCATCGAGCCATACACGGGCATAGCCGTGCATCTATGCACGGCCGTGTATCGTCCCGCCCAGTTCGACAGGCGTCCGATTTTTCGCCCATAACTTACTATTTTGGAAGCGAATTTCATTAAAAATTTGTGGAGATCTTCCTAACTTGGATACGCACATTTTGGGACTAGAATCATTGGATTTGATTAGGCGGTTGAGGAGAACGAGTGAAAGGGGCGACAACTAGGGTTTTGGGGGCGATTTCTTGACGGCGACACTGTTCCGACGTGATTTCTCCTTCGTTCCGATGAAGATCATCGTGCTGAACCTTCTTCCATCAAGGATCTACTCCTCCCTCTGGTTTGAATCAATTTGTATGAGAAATTTCATGTATTTCGTGATGAATCTTGTAGCGTAAACTCTCTTTTCGGGGTTTGGGCGTAGCCAACTATAAGAATGTTGATCTTTAATGTTTGATTTATATATTTCTTATATTTATCTTTGTTCTTATTCATATCTAGGAAGTTTTCATTCATGTTTATGTACTGGTCATACATTTTCATGTTTTATACATTGTGGGAAGAACTGAGAGGTGAACCACAATCGTTGGACCCCCTTAGATTGGACTGGTGATTTCGGCCACGAGAGTTGTCGAAATCACTCGAGGAACCCTAATCCTTCATAGAACTCATTGGGTCGGCTTAACCCGGTAAGCCACGAGAGTAGGAGACTTGGGTTAAGTCAGACACTAGACCGTGTCCTGAGAGGGAGCGTGTCTATACCTTAGGAAAGATTACCTTAATAACATAGGTAAAAACCTAACTAAATATCAACATTGACTTTCATGCATGCTTCAGTGCGGTGAAACCCGAAACCCCGATCTTCTCTCAAAGATCTCAAACCCCGATTGCTTATTTTCTGCTCTGCTTGTTTTTAGTTTGTTTTAGTTTACTTAGTTGCATTAGGAAATTAGGTATTTCTCCATTAATCGTTAACCTAGTTATCGATTAACTAATTAGATAGTACTTGACCCCTAGTCCTCGTGGGATCGATACTTTTTATTACGCGATAGACCGTGCACTTGCGGTAGCAGCCTATCAAGTTTAGGCCCTATCAGGGCCCCCACCAGGCAAGGAGTGAGACTCCCTTGGCAGTCAAGAAAGTGTTGGAGGAGTTTGCTGACGTGATGCCTTCGGAATTATCGAAGCACCTCCCACCTAGGAGAGGGATCGGTGACACGTACCGCAAGTGCACGGTTATGTCGAAGTAATATAAAAGATATCGAATCCCACAGGGAACAGGGTTGAGTACCAGAAAATCTGAGTCCTAATAGCTAGGCGAATCGAAATTGGGTTTTGAAAGCAAAAATCAAAAACAAGTAATCAACGCTACGACGGTAGGGACTAAATATCAGAGAGAAATCAGGGCTTTGGTTTTCACCACGATGACTACTTTAATCGCACAAGGTAGATGTCGGTTATTTGGATTGTTGATTTTGCATAAGGAATCTAACCCTAAGGTACAAGGTACCCTCTCTCAAGTGTACACCCCAGTGTTCGACTTAGGACGACCTCCTACTCTCGTGGTGGATCGCTATAAGATTAACCCAATGAGTTCTTTGGCAGAATATAATATCCTCGAGCGAAGACCAAACACTCTCGTGTCGAGGTCTCGCAAGTTTTACTAAGGGAATCCACCCTTACGATCCTCCTCTCGATATGAATCGTAACGGCTAACGCGTGAAAATACTCAGCCAAGGTAAAATCATGAAATAAACATGTCAAAGTAAAATATGCTCACAACGCAATCCAAACAACGTAATAAAGATAAAGTTTGCGATTCAATTCGTCAACGGGTTTAAACCAAGCCCCGAAATAGGGTTTACGCTACAATCATCATTGTTACGCTCAAAAATCTCTCTTTTAACATAGGAAGATTACAAGAACGAGTTTCTAAAGGATAGGAGAGGATAAACCAAAGTAAATCTGCAAGAATCGTGATGCTCCGATGATCCAATCTCCGAAAATCGCCTCGAACTCGTGTTGTTGCCTTGTTCTTCCGCCGACCGCACTTCATCGCATGATTCCTCGATATTTAGGGCAATAAAATTAGGGTTTTTATATCCCAAGCGTTCGCCTCTAAAAGAGCTTTCCATAGACACCTTACTTGCCGAATTTGGACTCCGAACGAGTGAGAAATCGCTGAAAAACCGAGTCAAGGTCGGACTCATGCGTGCCCTGGGTTAGAATCACGGTGAACCCCGCCGGGTTCACCTGGTCGTGATTCATTCTGTGAGTTCAGCTGAAAGAAGCGCGGTGAACCCCGCCGGGTTCACCTGGCCGTACTTTGTTCTAGGCTGTTTTCGGTCTGAAGGAAATCTGGTGAACCCCACTGGGGTTCACCCGGCCGTGAAGCTCTCTGTGAGTTCTGCTGGCTGGCGACTGGGATGGTGAACCCCGTGGGGTTCTCCTGGCCGTGATTCTCAGGCAAGCTCCGAAAGAGCTCAAATTTGATGGGCGACTTCATTTTCACACAAGAAATCATCCCATGGCCTCAGAATCGTCAAAATATGTCGAAAAAAAGGGTGTTTTTACCTGAAATTCCATAAAAGTGCCAAAAAGTGAATATTCCGAAGATATGAAAGAAATAAGGCTATAATGAGTATAAAAGTGTTAAAATAGGCCTAGATTTGACATGAAATATAACGAAAAAACACTACCAAAATGCGATGCATCAATCGGCCACAAGATAGAGCTTGTGGCAGGATCTACTCCCCCATCCAAGGCTCCTTATAGGATGCCATCGGTGGAGTTGGCCGAGCTCCGCAAATAACTCGGCAAGTTGTTGGAAGCAGGATTTGTGCGACCAATTGTGTCATCATATGGAGCCTCAGTCTTACTCCAAAAGAAGAAGGACGGGTCTTTGAGGTTCTGTGTGGATTACAGAACCCTGAATAAGATAATAGTCCGGGATAACTATCCTATTCAACTGATCCCAGATCTGTTGGATAGACTGGAAAAAGCTAGGATATTCTCCAAGCTTGACTTGAGATCGGGCTACTGGCAAGTGCGTATCGCCAAGGGCGACGACTGGAAGACAACATGCGTAACCCGTTATGGAGCTTTTTAGTTCTTGGTCATGCCCTTTAGGCTAACTAATGCTCTAGCGATGTTTTGTCATCTGATGGATAAGGTGTTAGCACCTTTTCTAGGTGACTTCGTCGTGGTATATCTAGACGATATAGTGGTATATTCCTCAAGCGTTGAGGAGCATGTGGTACACTTGAAAAGGGTTCTTCAAGCTTTGAGGGAAAATCAGCTTTATTTGAAGCTGGAGAAATGCACTTTCATGTCAGAAGAGACTTCCTTCTTTGGACATATGCTTAGCCACGCCAGGTGCAAATGGACAAGGGCAAGGTCCGAGCCATTGTGGAATGGCAAGTTCCCTCAAATTAGACCGAGTTAAGGAGTTTTCTCGGTGTAGTGAACTTTTATCAAAAGTTCATCCGGGGTTGTTCGAGAGTAACAGCACCCTTCAGCAGTTTGTTGAAAAAGAATACCAATTGGGGTTGGGACGATCGGTGTCAGTTGGCCTTTCAATACTGGAAAGAGCGCATAGCTTCTGAACCGATCATAAAATTTCCAAATTTTGGAAAACCTTTCGAGGTTCACACCAACGCTTCGGATCAAGCGATCGGTGGTGTGCTAATACAGAATGGGCATCCTGTAGCTTTTGAGAGTCGAAAGCTAAATGAGACAAGAGCAGAGGTACTCTGCGCATGAAAAGGAGATGTAGCAGTGGTGCACTGCCTTCGGACATGGAGGGTATATCTGCTAGGTAACACCTTCATGGTGAAAACCAACAATGTGGCGAACACTTATTTCACCACGCAGAAGAAATTGTTGGTAAAACAATCCAGATGGAAGGAATTCGTATCCAAATTCCAATTCCAGTGGGAACATAAGCCTGGAAAGGCTAATGTGGTGTCTGATGCACTGAGTAGGCTTAATACCTTAGTCTGCTTTGCGATCTCCAGAGTGGAAGGAGACCTCCTTACGAGGATAAAAGTGGCAACTACTTTCGACGAGGCATATCGAAAACTGGTTCAGTAGATCAATTCGGGTATGACCCGACGATATTATTTAGACGACGATGACGTTGTCATAGCCTGTAGCGAGAGGCCACTAGTCCCTGCATCCGGTGGGATGTGACGTGAGCTGCTCAGGGAGCTCCATGATACCCCTTGGTCGGGTCATCCGAGACAAAGACGCATGTTTGCCTTGTTGTCTAGGTCATGTTATTAGCCGGACATGCGTGCCGACATTGAGATGTATGTCTGCACATGGCTTATGCGTGTCAATAAGACAAGATCGATCGGAGGTTACCAGCGGGGTTGTTGCAACCCTTGCCTATACCCGAGACCCCCTAGACAAGTGTGTCCATGGATTTTATTGGTGGGTTTCCCAAAGTCGAGGGGAAAACATCAATATTCATAGTGGTGGATAGATTCTCCAAGTATGAGTTTTCATTCTAGCACCCGAATCTTGTTCAGCTGTGGTGGCTGCAGACTTATTCTTTCAGAGTGTGGTAAAACATTTTCGGATCCCGATAGATATCGTGAGTGACAGGGATGCCTGGTTCACCGGACGTTTCTAGTCGACGCTGTTCGACAAGCTGGGAACGAAGTTGAACTTCTTCACAGCGAATCATCCCCAGACGGATGGATAAACGGAAGGTGTAAATGCCCTCGTGAAGGACTACCTCCATCATTTTGTGACTGTGAGTCAAAAGGACTGGATGAAGTGGATGGATTCGGCATAGTTTGCCTACAATCTCCACAGGTCATCATCCATGGGGCATAGCCCCTTTGAGCTAGTGTTAGGGCGACAACCCCTAACCCCTGTTGATATCGCGATGAGGACCTCCAAGGGGAGATGTCCTCCAGCTCAATGGGCAGCTCGTGAGCGAGTGGAGTCACTCCAAGAGGCTAGAGACAGCCTCGAGCTAGCAACGAGACGAATGCAACATTATGCGAATCGTCGACATCAGGTTGAAGAGTTTGCCGTGGGCGACTTAGTGCTTCTCTAACTTACTCGGCAGATATGGAGAAAGATATCTGCAAAGGCAACATCGGGACCTTATACAGAGATACGATGGACCTTTCAAGGTGTTGAGTTGGGTTAGCTCAGTTGCGTATCATCTGAAGATCCCCGACAGGATGAAGCTGCATCCGACTTTTCATGTGAGCTTCCTAAAGAGGTTCCATAAGGATCCGGGGGGATCCAGTGATAGGCCTCGCAAGTGTACGTGCTCTATCGAAGTAGTAAGATTATCGTCCCAATGGAGCAAGGTGTCAAGTATCAACTTTTAGTGTCATTGAAAGCTAGATAATCTAAAATAGCAATTAAAGAATTACACGAAATCCAATTTATCGAACCTAAGAATCAACTACTTTAAGGGAAAATTACAGTTTAAGAAGTGTTCGGAACTTCAGGTTTTACCACGTTGAATGCTTTATATGTAAATCAATGAATCAAAACGAATTAGAAAACGGATCTCCTTCTCTCGAAGCGCAATCCGACAGTAAATAACTTAAAACGATCACTCCTAGGGTATGGATTACCTTCTCTCGAAGTGTAATCCGGTGTCTAACTTAAGCTAATCTCCTACTCTCGTAGCAAAACTAACTTAAGAGACCCATTGGGCTCTATGAAAGATCGTAAATCCTCGAGTGATATTGAACGACTCTCGTAATTCAAGTCACAAGTTAAAATGAGAACATTCGAGTGTTACGATTCACCTCTTGACTTCTCGTAACACTTAACACATACAAAAGTTTGGCCAGAACAATCATACACAATAAGCACAACTCAATTAAATAATTTAATTTACTAAAAATAACACTGAGATTCATAATAATGTTTTACACATATGACTTTGTTCAACGGGCTACGCCCGAATTCCGAACTAGGGTTTTACGCTAGAAAATACATCGTTTAACAATTAAAACCCAAAAAATTGAATTCGAAAGTAAGGGAAATTATAAATCAAGGGTACGAGATGTTGAATCTTTAGTCTTCTCGTAAAAGCCTCAAAGAATTCCGTCGAATCAAGCCCTTGAACAAGCAAAATCGCCCCTTTTCGCCCTAGGTCGCGTCCTTCAAAAGTTTGAACCTCGTAACCGCCCAAAATCCCAACTTTTATACCTCAATCGAAGCCTTGGGCGGTTAGGAAAGATTATTGGGAGTTTTTCCCAATTTCTAAGCATCTGGAGTATCGAATTTGATGAAAAACGGATGAAAGGTCGAGACCTGCGGACGCGAACACGGGCGTGACGGCAGACACGGGCAGGCCGTGCTTAGCATGTAAGATCTGGGAACGCCCAAACACGGCCGTGCGCACGCTGGTGAAGACTGGGCTGATTTTGGATTTTCTATCAAACACGGTCATGACGGTACGCACGGCCAGGTCGTGTTCTCCTCGTTAAATGCAGATTTTGAAGCCGCGATGAACACGACCGTGAACACAAGCACGGCCAGTCCGTGTTCTCTATACAAAGCTCCAAAAAATCTAAAATTTTTCCTGTGACCTTGGGGATCTGTAATAAATCTTCCTGTAACTTCAAATCTTCAAAATCTATTCGAAAATAAGGTAGAATGGCCCGCATTTCACAAACAAATGAAAGAATAGTGAAGATTCTGAACTTTACAAGAAGAAAGGCTAAATTAAGCTATAAAACAAGAATAAAGCCTGAAAAGATTATATGAATGGTACTTTAAATCATATCAAAATAGCACTCATCATCCAGCTCGATCACAGTCGCTTCGTGCGCCTCTGACAATTCGAACAAAGCATCGGAGAGATCTTGGATCACCGAGTTTTGAGACATAATAGGATGAACCGACAAATAGAATTTCTCATTCGGTGGGAAGGTTCTCCAATGGAAGAAGCTACATGGTATAAGGTGTCCGAACTGTGGCAGTTCGAGGACGAGGTCCGACGTTATCTTGAGTCACCAAGGGCGGCGACTCACTCCGGAGGGGGAGAATGTTAGGCCTACGGGCCGGATTTTGGGTGCGGCCCAAACCCAGCCCAGCCAACCTTAGCCCAGCCCATCCGAATCCCATAAGCTAACCGGATCAGCAGAGTGATCCAGGGGCCGCCCGGATTCGTTACGCCAATGGGCGTCTCACGCGCGCACGAATATCTTCGCGTATGCTGGCGGATGGGATGAAGGCATGCCTCGAATTACGTGCCAACATGGAGCGGGCGGCATGGGCGTGAAGAAAAAGTCATCATCGTCGTTGAGATGGATGACGCGCTCGAGCGAAAAAAAAACTTTCGCTGTACTCTTCTCTCCGGTCATCCCTCTCGTCGGACTCATCTCCGAGTACACTCGGCGAAGCTTTCCTAATGTTCCGGTGGTGCGGGCGGGTGGTAGGAACACCGAGCTCAGCTCCATCCCTCTTCTACCATCGCCTTCGTTTCGTCGCCGACGTAGCCGCCATCGACATCCAGATCACCTCAGAAGGCGGCTTCGCATCAGCTTCACCGACTCGACGAAGCCGGCGGCCTGAGTGATCGCTGAGGTACACTCTTCCTCGCCTGTTTTCCATTTTGCTTCCCCGGTCGAGCTCGCGTCTCCGACGGTGCGCTAGTGTGACACGTTTCTTCCTCTTGCTTCTCCAGCGAGCCCTCCCCTCTCTTCCCCTAGTTGCCGGCTTGCCTGCGTGCGAGAAGTCCTAGATCCAGTGCTCGCCTACGTGCGAGCTCCGTTTTTCCTTTCTGTTCGTCGCCTACGTGCAATGCTTGTCGTCCCGGGGTCTCCGCCTGCGTAGGGGGATAGTCGGCGGTCCTTCCTTGAGCGTCGAGAATCCCAGCTGGGGCGCCTTTTTCATCTGTGGGGAAGATCGATGTCTGCCGTTGCCTGTGCTAGAGTCGCCGGCTCGACTCCCTTCTTCCCCGAGTTCCCCAGCGTTCGCGAGCCTTCCTCCCTGGCCAGTGCAGGCATCTGCGGGTCTCCTCCACTGCCGTCCGTCGGCTGCTCCGCTGCCCTTCCAGCGCTCGCTGCCGCGCGAGTAGGGCGGCCTCCTCTCCCATCTCCTCCAACAAGTGTCGACAGTGGCATGATCGGGGTTCCTCCCCAACCCGTCGAGCTCACTTCCGTGCAAGTGATCATCCACGGTGCCGGCTATTGCCGGTTTGGTCGGTGGCCCTCGGGCGTACCTTCCTTCCTGCCGTTCTCGTCTACGCGTGAGAAGGATGAGACCGCAGGCTTCTTCGTCACCTTCGAGTTACATCGCTAGCGGAGCATCGTCCGGCCTCTTCGCCAGCATGCGAGTGAGGAGCCGGCCAGGTTTCTTTCTATCACCAGTGTGCGACGCCGTGTGGACGACCATCTACGATCGCCGGGCGCCGGCTTGATCCGATGGACGAGTGGGCGAGTTCGACTCCCCGGCGTGGGACGTCCGGTTACTCCCCTCCGCTTCCTCCAGCACGTGTGTGTCCAGAAATTATTGTGGACCCCGTCCGACGCGGTCGGTTACGGGTGCATCGCTTTTGGGTTCAGGTGAACCCGGTTTCACTCGATGACACCGGTTGGCGATGAATTGTCAGTGTTGGTCCAAGTCGTGTTGGAACGATAGTGATCTTTCGCAGAGTCCATAGTCGGGCTGGGGGTCAGTTCGAGGAATCGTCCCCGCTAGTCGCGTCCAATATAGCGGTTCCGGCCGTTGCGACCCCTATGTGGGTGTATTCAGACTCGAGTTAAGCGTTGACTCACGGGTAAAAATCATAAAAAAATATTATCGTAATTGAGGACGTGACATCTATTAAGTAGAAACACGTAGCTATTTTTTATAAAAAACAATAAAATATTTATACTTGTCACTTTTTTTATTATATATTATGAGAGGATAATTAGGAAATATTTATAATTTATATCACGCCTTTATTTTAATTTCTTAAAAAAAATAAAATAATAGAAATAGAAAGAGAAAAAAATTTTGTGCTCTCGGTTCCGCCTTGGAACGCAAGCCACGGGGAGGGGTTTGCCTCTTCCGCCTCGTTCCCCCTTCCCCGATCGCCTCATCGTTTTACTCTTTCTCGTCTACTCATCGCTCGCTCAGTACGTCGTTTCCAGTGGGAGGTGATGCTGCCGCAGAAGCTTCGGCGTTCCGGCAGAGCCATCTTTCGCACGGTCAGCCCGCGGATGTGGGGCGGCGGTGGTGGCTCAGCCTCCGACCCCTTGGCTCTCGCCGGTCTAAAAAGGAAGGCATCAAACACCTGGTCAGCGGTTCAGGACACTGTGCTCTCCACCAAGGTGTGCTCTATTTCATTAGTGTTTTTGACCTGATTTACGTTGTTTAAAAACAAAAATTCAGCAAGAGAGAAGGTAGCTTTATTCTTGGACACTATGAAGTGGGAGGTTGGGATCGTATATATAGTTTTCCTCTTATTGATTTTTTTTTTTTTTTTTTTTTTTTTGTTGAGTGATACAGCAAACTTTCGAGAGTCACAAAGTGGTCTTCACCATCGGGACCTCTATTGCATCGGTTCTTACTGCATGGGCAGGTAAACATTGTTCTTTTGTCTTTTTTTTGTAATTTTATTTGACAGTTAAATTTTTCTTAATCAACTGTAAAATTTTCGTGGAAGCAAATAAACAGTCTGAAAGATTGAATCTATGGATGTGTAAAACCAATTTATCCGATTTCTCATTTTTCAATATTTTACTAATGGAAGGTTGATAATAATGGAGCCATAGAGTATTAGAGTAAGAGGACCTATTAGTAGGCATTTTCTAGGAAATCTGAGATAAAAAAAAATTCTGATGAAACATATACCTATTTCGACCAAACTTAGTTGATTTGCATGTGCTTTTGACTAAATATTGTTCTGATCTGATTTAATATAATTGGAAGTTATTTTCCGCAAACATGGTCAAACATGGTGGGTTTATATCTTTTTGTCAGTATTTGGTTTTGAATCAAAGCTTGACCTAGCCAAATTGGCTCCTTTGTCTTTCATAACCAGATCAGTTTTGTGTTTGGATTGGAAAAATGACCCAACAACCCAATGCATGAAAACCATTATTGACATTTATTCATCATGTATTTGTGCAGCCTAATTATTGCCAGCCAAATATCCTTAGGGAGGTTATAAACACTATATCCATTTAACAAATATTTTTATTATTGTGAAACAACAAGAGATAGGAGGAGAGAAGATAATGAGAAGATACGGGGCAATTAAATTTTCATGGTATGTTCTTGCAATTGTATAAACCAATATGTAGGTTTTAAACCTATATAAATATCAAATAGTGTGTCATAATAGTATCTTGTTATATCACTACTAGAAACTCAATATTGTTGAGTTAAACTTGGTGCTTGATTTGGTTGTAGGTGAATTATGTAAGAATGATAGCAATGACCAACTTTCGGAAAGATTGAGTGTAGATATTGCGATTGTTGTTGTCATTATTGAACATCAAAATATTTATAATTTAGTACCTCTTTAAAATTTAATGTATCAACGAAGCTATATCGTCCACTTCATTGAGAACAAAAAATTACTATGGTAATGCGTGCCTATGACATGGTTTTAAAATTCATTTCTGTTGGGTGGTATGGCTAATTTGTACTTGTTCAACCGTGTACTGGTGTTGATATATGGTTAGTACTATATATATATATATATATATATATAATTAAAATTGATGAGTACCTTCGGTACTATATGTCAAATCAGTCTCAGCTGGTACATACTAGTTTGAAAGTGGAACGGTATATTGCTGGACCAGTACTAAAAACCATGATCTATGTATCTACTTTCCACTAACCATAAAAGTTGTAGAAGGTAATGCTAGTACCGGAGTAATAGAAAGAATGTGACGTTAGAAAAAGGTTATCATACAAGAGAAAGCTTGAATAACCCCCAATTAAGGTAGAAAATCCTTAATTATAAAAAAAATGGACTAATATTTGGATATGTTGGCCAAGCAAGAATAAAAACATCTTGTTCTAGTTTTCTCATTATATGAAATGGATAAGATACATAACCATTGACTTTCTTAACACTTGGGGCATATTCATGGAAAAACAGAGCCACCTAAATTGAATTATCATCATGAGGTGAATCAATGTGCAATTTATAATTAGTATTGTGCATAGTAATTTTTTCATCTAACATCGATATAAATCTCTTGAATGTTCTTAGTAAGGCAGCCTACCTCATCAGTATGCTGATCTAATTTCTCTTTATCTCATCTTGCCATTTGAACCAAGAACTCTACTAAGCACATATAAGAGATTTGTATCAATATTGGATGAAAAATTACTAAGTAATTTTAATTATAAATTGCAATTTGATTTACCTTGTAGTGAATATACAATCTAGGTAGTTATATTTTTGAATGACATGCGTTAGGCGCTTGTTGACAACTATTTCAAGAAACTCCTTGCCCATGCATCCAATCCATTTAGTATAACGCTTATGTTCTTGATTTGCCAACAAATTTAAACATTAGATCATTTTAAATATTAAGAACTTGCTACTTACTTGGGGACTTTTTAGTTTTCTCCCTTGCTTGTTGACTTTTCTGTATGTTTTATTATTTTTTCTATTGATCTAGTGCATGCACTTCTTTTTACAACACCATTATCACCTATGGTTCAATAGATAGTGGATTTACAGACAATCATATTTCCATGAGGGAATTTTTTAGTGTGCTTGATGGAGTGGACAATCTGGCTTTTATGATGCTTGAATTTTAAAATATAAGCACATAATTTAGAACTCCATGAACATCTTGATGTTCTAGTGACAACAACAATCAACAACATCTAACTTGATACCAGATCTTCCCCAAGTTGATTATTGTTGTCGTACTTACATCATTTGCCTATATCCAAATCAAGCACAAGCTTAACTCATTGAAGTCATGTTTCCATTAATGATGCAATGCAATATTAAAACTTATATATTAAGTGGTATTTATTTAAAATTATGCTTCAAATCTATATATTGGTCTTATATTATTGCAGAGGGATTATTACGCCCAATGAAAATTTAATTGCTTTGTAATTTTTCCTTATCTTCTCTGCCTCAGTTCTCTGTTTTTCTCACGTTCA
Organism: Costus lasius; assembly: GCA_027563935.2. Taxonomy (NCBI): domain Eukaryota; kingdom Viridiplantae; phylum Streptophyta; class Magnoliopsida; order Zingiberales; family Costaceae; genus Costus; species Costus lasius. The sequence goes on from CM050446.2 coordinate 128,052,064, forward strand.
AAATTTATGTTAAATGGAAGCATAGTTCTTGTAACCTTTTGTAATGGTATTTAGCTAGCAACGGAAGCATAACTTTTTAGTTGTAATCTTTCTTACATGCTCTAACATTAATGGATATCTGCAAATGCCAAAGTTGTCAAGAACTTATTATAGATCTTATGATCTTGCCATCCCTCACAATGGCTTAATAAATCAGAACATGCGCTTAATTGGCATAGACATGGTAGGATCTCCAATCCTAGTTTTAGATTCTGAATCCTAGTCATAGGATTTGTAACATCAATTGTCTACTTTGATCTAACAATGCAGATGACTTCATCTGAGTGTCAAACCCACTTACCTTAATCTAATCTGCTAACTTGCTATTTGCTAATGTAAGATCCTAAATTGGTTGAATCATTAGGGCAAAATAAGTTTTTTTAAGCATCCACTTGTCCAATTCTTATAGCCTTCATGTCCAATAATAATTCAATGTTACTGTTAATCTCCCTTTGACTTTTCTATTGACACTTTTGCTAGCCTTGAAGGTATATCTCCTCATCTTATTGTTGGACTTGCCTTATCATAAGCATGTCTTTGTCCCTTTGCTTTATCCCTTTGTTGCTCATAATGCTGTTAGCTTCATTATTAATTGAGATAAAAGCTAGTAGCAATCTTCTTTGACGTAATTATTGTGTTTCTTCTTGATTCTTCCTTTGATTAATAATTTTTTTTATTATTTTGAAATTAGTAAACACTAAATAGCAAACTGTCAATTGGCAAAATATTAGTATGTTAAAATATATTTGAGCTAAACTCTCTTAGTTTATAGATATATATATTAATTAAAATATATTTAATGATTTAGTAGGATCATTTGATTCCATGCTTCTATCCTATGATCTAATCCAATCTTGGTGGGACTTGATCCTGATAACCATTGGAAATGCTATTTGCTAGATGTGCCTATGAAACACCATGCTTATTTTTGTATGCATATAATAATGCTATCTTTTTCTTCTACTTTTAGTCAATTAATTGTTTTTTGTTGTTTGCCAATCTTGGAAATGAAGTCGTATTCTTTTTCTCCAATCATGTTGCAGGTTATACTCTTCGTCAGATCCATCAATCAAACATAGAGAGAAGGCTGGAGTCAATGGAACAAGCTGTAAGTCTTTTGTTTCTATACATTCTTGAAACCTACTGTTGTTCTTATAGTAGTAATAAACAACGTAAGTGATTTTTTATGTTAAATATGAAGCTTTCTAGTGTATCAATTTCTTTCGATAGATATTTGGCAGAACAGTTTCGTGTACATTTATTAACATTGTTTCTCATACAAGGTACTAGTGATTTCCTGTGCACTTTGTTTCTATTTCTGTCATTCAACTAATACATGTCTTTCTATCTCAATATTTTGGCATTAGCAAAATTGAACAATTTTTTGAGGTTTTTGTTACGGAGCTGATCAAACTTGCCCTAGAAGGCTCATATTAGTATGTGCAATCGGAGTGAAGCAATGATTAATGGACTTATTCTATTCCGGCTGTAGTCCTTTATTTCTATTATTCTATTGAGACATAATAGGACAAGCTTCATAACCATATTCCTGGCTGTGTTTACTAGAAAGGATGGAAAACAAATGGGGAAGGAAAGATAGAAAGAAAGGAAAACTGGTGGACCTTCTTGTGTACTTAGGTCTTGTTTCCTACCATGGAAAGAAAATAGCAAGGAAAGAAAAAAATAAGAGGAAAGGAAAATAGAATGGATAGAAAGTATAAAGATTTTCTTTCCTTGCGTTTCTTTAGAAGGAAAGAAAGTTATAAAAAAGGATTTTATTTGATATATATACCTAATTTTTATGTTTTGACACCATTATTATAAAAATACAATTAATACTATAGAAATAATTTTAAATATTATTAATTGCAAAGAAATACTAAAAACATATATATTTATAAAATTAGAAAAAAATTAAAAATAATATTCAATACTATAGAAATAATATTAAATATTATTAAGTACGATTACTATTACTTATAATGAAATACTTAAAAATCTGTACAAATCTAAAATTACAAAAAAAAACTGAAAAATTATACGATAATAGCCAAGCGAGAAGATACAAGCAATATGTTTGTGATGCGATCAGATTTTTAGTATCCAACCACTATCATTCTTCTACGAGTTATTAATTTTGGAGATGTCTCACCAAGTAATTGGAAAATAGAGAGATATGCTTCATTCTGGTAACCAAAAATAAATATCAAAATTAAATGCACAAATAGACCTACACATATTCATGCTCTGAATTTAAAGCTTCTGATAACATTTTTAAAATATGCAGATTTCATTGCAATCAATTGTAACGTTAACACAGATTCAATCACCACTGCGCATTGTTGATTAACCAAAATCACAGCCCCCAGGCATGGCATCTTGGACGTTTTGTTCAGAAGATAAATGAAAACATAAATTAACCGGATATAAGAATTTTAAAGCTCTCATGGCATCTTTAAACATTTTGTTCATAAGAACAATGAAAACATAAACAACTAGATATAAGAATTTCATATCTTTCAGGCATGAAACAAAGATTACAAGAAGTAAGAATTCCGCTGCTCTCAGACATGGCATCTTTAACAAGGGAAAAAAACAAAGAACATGCATTAGTTATCAATGACATCCAGTCCACAAGCAAGAGGATCAACAAGTTCTGCCGACCAATTGAATAAAAGAACATAAAACAATATACACCATAAAAGATTTGATACAATGACACATACACCATAAATAATATGTCACTTTTGTTTCATTAGACCATGATATGCCACTTTTGTTTTTGAATAACTCATGGCATGTGCTGAACTTAGTTTTTAGTGTTTTGATTCTATTTTTCAGATGATCTTTTGATAAAGCAATATCAAATGCTTGTACACATGTAGAAAGTATATTTTTATATGCAGTTGAAACCCTCTTGCTTGTTGTTCAAGCATGACATCTATGAAGACATTGTCCATTTGTTCAATCCACTTGATATTCTCCTTCTTTGAGCTTTCAGTATACTTTCCTCTTTTACTCATCTTACATTAAAATAAAATTAGTTTTGTTAGGTTAAAACAATGAATCATTGCAAAAGTAAAGATAAAAAGCATATAACATTAATCATTATAAAAGTCAACATTACTCATTGCATGAAAGAAAACATAAATATCAAAGTACAAATAACATAGTACATCACTTGAAGTAGTAAATGTCAAAGTACAATAAAGTAGGAAGGAGCTATGCATAGAAACAATAGAACATCTTGATCTAGAATATCTAAATTACATTCACAAAACATAATCATTCCATGTTGTATTTGCCATAGCATCTCGCATTATAATCCCATTGTTAGCATCTTCATCTTGTCTATCCCTACTAAAAGCATTTTGTCTTATTGTATTTACTATTTCCTCATCAACTTCATGATCAACGCCTATTAAGTAGTTATGCAACACACAATAAGCTAGGATAATTTGAACTTATGTGCTAATCGGATAAGGTTCGGTCCCACTTTCTATAATTGGAAATCTCTTCTTAAGGACACCAAAAGCCCTTTCAATAATGTTATGAGCAGATGCATGCTGATGGTTGAAAAGTTCAGTCACATTTTGTGGAGCATGCTTTGAATATTCTTTCAAGTGATAGCGGACTTCTCTATAAGGTATGATAAGATAACTTTTTATTCTGAATCTAACATCACCTAAATAATATTTTCCTATGACAATAATATGTAAGTTAATAAAAAAACTAAGACTAACAATGTAGTTTTTAGTGAACGAAGGCATGAAATTTATCTTTAGAATCTTTAAGCTATTAGATCTAGTGAGAGCATATTCTAATATATGTGGATCTGTTCCTTCCCACCCAGGAAGGACGTAAGTAAATTTCATGTCAAAGGAATATGCTGCCAAAACATTTGTCGTTGGCCAGTCCTTTCTCCCCCAAATCTAAGTGCGTTCCTAAAAGGTACTCTTACATGAATATGTGTCCCATCAATAGCTCTTAAACAATCCTATAATTTTATGTAGTTGATTTAACAATTGAAAGTGTTGTTTATACTAATTTACTTATGAAATAACATACCTTCATATAAGGATAGAATCGATTTGTATTGCATATCTCAGAAGGAGTTGTTGAACCATCGGGTTGCTTGATAAACTCACTGTGTAAGCTTATAATTGCCCTTAACACCTCATGGAAGTGACAACTAATACTTCTAGGAGCCCGGTGAAAGAAAAGGCAAAGTTCTCAATTTTTGACATTGTGAGCAATCAAATATAAGAAATTTGCAATTTTTTCTTCCATGGTACAATTTTTATTAGCTTCAACTAGGTTACTGCCTCGCGGTATCTCACACAAATTCAAAAAGGCATTCGTACCCATCCTTAAAATGTAAAAAAGTTAAAAAATTATAATGAATACTTTAAAATATTAAAATAATAAAATATCAATAGGTCACTTTAGCGCATATAAAACACACATACAAGATATTATACAAATAAAATACACATTTTACTATACACAAATAAGAAAAATGAAGCATTATCACGCATAGTTAAGAATATAAATACTAATACAAAACACAAATACAAACATCATATAAACATTTTAACAAAAAAATGTCAAATATAATAATATTTTGTGTTGAAACACATATTAATACAAAAACACAAATACAAACATTATATATAAAACACATACAAGATATTATACAAATAAAATACACATTTACCATACACAAACAAGAAAATGGGGATTATGGTGCTTGCTGGACTACCCTTATTTTAAATTCTTGTTTCCTTCCTAATTAGATTACGCTCCTTATTCTTCAATGTGTGTTAATTGGCAATTGCAAATGAATTCAAGACATTAGAGTCATGAGTAGTGCGGTAATATTCATCAAGGACGAGCTCAAGATCAACGACACGCAGGTGGAGATACTCCTCGGCATCCTCAACCTCTACTCCCTCGTGGGATTCTACGCTGCGAGCTTCACCTCTGGATTGGCCGCCGGTACACCATTGTCGTTGCTACTGCCATCTTTTTCGCCGGCGCCCTCCTCAGGGGCCTCGCTATCTTCTACGCCTTCCTCATGTTTGGACGATTTGCCATCGGCATCAACGTCAGCTCCACCCTCATGATTGCTGCCTCTACGCTGTTGAGATCGCCCCCTCCTCGTCCCGTGGCTTTCTCACCTCCTTCCCCGAGGTCTTCATAAACTCTGGCATCCTTACCATGCCAGAGTCGCCGCGGTGGCTTGTCATGCGGGGCCGCCTTGGCGAGGCCTGCCACATGCTCAACCATACTTCGGACATGCCCGAGGAGGTGCAACTGTGACTCAATGACATCATGGCAGCCGCAAGTATCTTGAAGCGGGATGCTGCGTGGAAGGAGCTGCAGCGAGGAGGAGGAAATGGGTGAGAGGGTAACGCTAACAAGAGATATGCTATAAGCCCTTTTTCTGCCCGAATAAGGCTCATCGCCAAATGAGTTTACCTTTCTAAGTTTTCCATCCTCTCTGGTAGAGGGAAAAATGACATTTCCATTCTTTTCACCCTTTTTTCTCTCTCTCTAGTAAACAAGCTGTAGGAGTGTTCCTTATTTCTTTCCCTAATTCCTCACTACTCACTAGCATATGCCTTTCATATTTCGAAGCACTTGCTTTTGAAACTTATCAGTTTAATCAACAAAATTATTGATATCTGAATGCCATATGAGCATATATTTTTGGATAGGTTTTATTGCTTTCAAATACATACAAAACACATATATACTATCATTTTTTGTGCTTTAATTTGCCAAGATAATTTGATCATAAATATTTTTCCACTCTTATCATTTGGACTTGGTAATTGCGGCATGCTAGACCTGATTTATTTTCCTCAATTATTAGGTCACTGTTTACTACTGCTTTTTGTTTAGCCTACAAAAGCTGAAGTTTTAGGTAACCTAATACTAACAGAGCAACAGGCAAACAGACTCAAACTCATGAATGAAAAAAATTAAAGGAACATGCTTATGGAGACACTATAAGTTCACCAAGTACAGCACCAGCGATCTTGAAAACAGATTGTATTTCATCCTATAGTGCATTGGACTGTGATGGGTATAGGGTCTTGGCAAAGACATGATAACTTTAAGGAGGAAGACTGTAAGACCCCATTTACCAGATTGTCATACATAAAGTTCAAGGGTGTAAATGATGATTTATGTATTTTAATCTGTCTTAAACATTGTGGGACTCATTGTTAAAAGTTCATTGAGTTGTCAGTTAAAATCTTTGTTGCATTGGATGGAGAGAAAAATAGGATTACATGGGTTCACTACCAAGTACCAACTATGGTTTTAAATCTTGGTCTATTGGCATTGGTTGGTTCGGCACATGGTATACTAGTACCGGATTTGCTCAAATTGGTGCGTACCATCTACATACAAACTAATTTTTAAAACCTTGTTACCTACTTGCTTTTATCAGCTCATAATTCTGAATTTTTTGAAGTTATTTGACCAATAGTTTTAATGACTAGATTATCACTATTTCTTTTTCCGTTCAACATTTAGCTTCTGTTAACTGAATTTGAAGGGCCTACATTAAACATTTTTCTTGTTATTCAGTTAAAAGTTAATTATAACATTGAGAAGGAAGAGATAAAAAGAATAACGGCTTCTGGGAGCATCAGCCCTGCAGCTTGCTTTGCAACAGTTGGGACATCTGTTATTGTCGGGTGTGTTCCTATTGCTTTAGTTGTTATTGTTTTTATGAATTCTCAATTCTTGAAGAAACCAATACTTTAAAAGTTTGAATCCATTTGATTAATTTAAGCATATATTACATCCTGCATTTATGTAAATCTCTAACTTTCATTAGAAATGAACTTTGAGGCAAGGTTTGAAATATCGATCTAGATCGGTGTTTTGGTCCAAGCATATGTACTTGATGGAACCAGACCTTCTTCGTTTGTTTGGCACTTTTGCAGCGACCAGAAGCTTCTTCCTTTATATGCAGCTTCCGCTAAGAAAGGAAGTTTCTTTCTTTCTTGCCATGAGCGAAAGCTTCTTCCTTTGACTGCCGCTTCCACCGTGTGCGGAAACTTCTTGCTTCATCCGCTATTTCCGTCGTGAACAAAAGCTTCTTCCTTTTTTCACCACTTCTGCCTCGACTAGAAGCTTCATCCTTTTGCCATGAGCGGAAGCTTCATCCGCACCTTCCACCACGATCAAACCACCGGCGGGTTTTCCCTTATTTATATACTGGTCTATACTCGAACCGGTACATACCGTTTAGCACTGATCGATATTTTGATCCTTGCTTTGAGGGAACTGTCATGAGGAATGCCTCTCATGCTTTCACTATGCTACTTGACCCCAACCAGTAATTAATCTTTCTTTGTTTAGAAATGATTGACTAATAAATTGTTGACACTCCCAAATTTATGTTCTGTCTTGGTATAGTTTTGTAAGCTTTTAGATTGTTTTAGTTCTGTCATCCTTTAACACATCCAGATAATTTAGTGTCTAAAGTGGCATTGTTATGTAGGCCATAAATGTACATGTTTTATCCAAAAATCAATGGCCCGGAATAATAATTATACAAGCCAACTACTGAGATAGATAGCTGGGCACTGTGCTGACACCACAACTAACTACAATAATTAGGTTTCACTTAAATTCAAAGTTGAGTTCAATAGAGTCAAATTGGTGATCATGCACCTCCAAAAAAAAATTGAGTTATATTCCAATTGGATAGATTCCCTGGTGTCTTATAAGGTAATAAAGGACTTGAGCTATATTCCAATAGGAAAGATGCATATGGTCTCTTTAAGGTAGTAAGAGCTCACTAGGATGATTTTACACAGTGCGCACTCGACGGGAACTGAGCATCCCAATTAATGCATTCTCTTTTTATAAAGGAAAATAAGGAAATACATACACTCACTCACATTAGGGGCATGTTCATGTAGTTACATTGACAAACATTCCAACCCTAATACTACTTGCTATACCCTACAATATATTGGATCAATTAGCCTAATTTTGGTCGTTGGATTGGACAATTGTATAACTTTCAACATTTTTTTTGACAACATTGGTATGGGGATTCTACTATGGCTAATACATGAAATTCAATGATCATCCAATTAGCCCTCCACTTGAATCCTGTTAAGAAGAAATACCAAGAAATCCTTGATGACACTCAAAAGGCTTAAATCGTCTAAAACATGGGTTTGTACTCAAAAAATTCTTGTTATCTTAGTATAAGCATTAGACTACTTATGATCACACCCCCTGATATTTAGTTATTCTTTTATCATGCTTATAAAGAGTTAGCTCATCGGTCCTTCTAGAAATTTAGTTTACGATGCCTTCAGTATCCATTTTCATTCCTTTTAGGATTTTACTTGTGAGGCCCATATGATCCTTAATTATCAATTCTTTTGTGATTTTAGTTCAAAGATTGTTTATACTTGCCAATCATCATCTCATTAGGGATTTTAGTCCATTATTTGTTTTAAGATTTTGGTTCATGTATTCCTTAGGACTCCTTTGTCATCATCCCTTTTGGGATTTTATTTCATTGAGCCCTTAGCACCTCTTAATCATCTAACCCTTTTGGGATTTTAATTCATAAAGTCTTCATAGTCTTTACTTATTACCCCTTTCGTGATTTTAGGTCATAGGGTCTTTAGCACTCATTAACAAGGTTGTCAAGAACGGATTCTAGATCTTAGGATCTTATAATTCTATGACCCAAATTAGATCAAAAGATTTAAAATCCATTATGTTTCTACACAATAGGTGACTAAGTGTCAAATCCATTTACCTTCAACTCATTAGTTTGAGAAATGCTAACTAAGTTTATAAGTTGTTTAAATAATTACACCAGTGGAATATATTTCTTTCATTTGCTTGTCTTAATTGTGTGGTCTCTGTTATGCTCACAATACTTCAATGTTGTCACTAGCTTATCTTCAACTTAGTTGTGCCTTACTATTAGTCTTGAAAGTATAATTCACTCATACCCTACTACAAGCATGTTGCTCCCACTCCGTCTTATTTTTGCTACTTTGGAAGCTATCAATTTTATTGTTGTTGGAGACTAAATCAATGATAGTCTTATTTGATGTTATAATTATTATGATTTTACCTGATTTTTTTTATTTTGATTAATAATTAATCTATTTACTTGTTTAGAAAATGTTGCATGACATAACGGATACAAAGCAATTTAATTAGTGCTATATTATTATGTTAGTAGTTTTGTGTTCAATTTAATTATAGTAAATGGATATATGTTATTAAAATATATTTTAAATATTTGGTGGGATCTTTCAATCTTATGTACGATCCTATGATCTGATCCCGTGGCATTGTATGTTTCTAGGTAGGAATTTGGTGCTAACAACCTTGCTCATTAATGCACATTTTAGGATTTTACGATGTTACCATTTTTAAGATTTTAGTTTATTAGGTCCTTAGTACCCCTTAGTCATCATCCCGTTTGCAATTTAGTTCATTAATTTTGGAATTTTTGTTCATGATCCATTAATACTCACCTTAGTTATCATTCCTCTTAGTATTTTAGTTCATGGGATCCTTACCTAATGAGAGTTATAACTCATAAAGTCATGAATCAACATCAATATTAGGCACTGATGGCAATCATTTGCCTTGATTCATTGTTATAATCACAAAGTCATTGATTGACATCTATATCAGCCACCATTCAACTTCTCATTTGCACTGTGCAGAGAGTTATAACTCATGTTATCATCAATAAGACATCAGCATCAACCACTATCAAGCTAATTTACCGAGAGTTAGAACTTAGTGTCAGAAATTAATTGACATCTATATCAGCTACTATTCAACTTCTCATTTGCACTGTGCAGAGAGTTATAACTCATGTTATCATCAATAAGACATCAGCATCAACTACTGTCAAGCTAATTTACCGAGAGTTAGAACTTAGTATCAGAAATTAACGTTGGTTCCTTGATGAGTTACTCATTTGCTCCTATGCGTCAAGAGCTAGAACTCAAAGACATGGATTGACTTCAACATTAGTCATTGTTGAGCTCTTCATTTAGCTTGATCTGCTGAGTTTTAACTCCAAAGTTATAGACTCATCCTAATTTCACCTTTAGTCCTTAACCAAGGAGTATAAGATTTGAGCATTATCAAAGTAGGCAAAGACTTCTCTTTTCAAAAAATTTGTAAGGTGTTTTAGGTGTTCTAAGTTTTGTTGTGTTTGATCATAAATTAGAATGTCATCAAAGTAGATGAATAAGAACTTTCCTAAAAAGGACACATAATTTGGGTTTGTACACACATGGAAGTTGTGAAGGCATTCCTTAAGGCATAATTAACCATTCATAGACTTTGTCTTTGGTTTTGTATATAGTTTTTCATTTATCTTCAATTTGCATATGATTTGATGGTATCCACTTCATGAGTCTAGCTTGATAACCATTTTGACTCTATCAATGGGTCTAACATATCATCAATGCTTGGGATCAATGATATTTGATTGGTTTGTTGATCATTTTTCGTAGGTGTCAATAGTGTTGATACCAAGGTTTTAATGATGTATTAATGTATGAGTGCCGAGTCAGACTAGTACATACTGCTATATGCGGACATGTTGTATTGATTAGTAAGGTTTAAAAAACCAATCCATATCGGATGGTATGACCGGTGTGTACAGTACACAGACCAAAGGTGTCGGAGCAGGGTGGAAGAAAAAAAATGAAGAAAAGAAAGAAGAAGAAGTTCGATTTGAAACCAGTGCAAGTGGAATTGAGCTTCTTCTTCTCTTCTTTCTTCATTGGTTCCGTTGTATGGTCCAAGCCTAGAACTATATATAATTATATAAAAATATATATGGTGTCAGGACAGTACCAGCTTTGTACCAGGCATCCATACATGTTTAGTCTCATGCATATCACAAATATAAGGCAAAACGGATCAGTTTTTGAAATGGCTGATATATAATAAGGGGTAAAGATATAGTCCTTTAGTAGTGCATTATCTACTTACCACTTTAATTTAGCATGCTCACTACTCACTAGGCTCAAATGGTAAGTGGATAGGTGTGGCACAAGTAGCCCAAGAGACTATATCAATACAATGTTTGATGTCTCTCATCAGGGGCAACTTGCTAGGAAGCTCATCCAAAGTCAGGTCGGCACATTGGTCCAACAAGGCCTAGATAAATTTTTGTATTTCTAGGGTGGTTCATCACGATCTTCCTTGATGATCAATGTGCAAGTGACCAAGGCAAAGTAGGATTCATTGGGAGAATTAAAGTTGTTAGGGATTAGAAAGTATTCAGGCATCCATAACCCTAGGAATGAGGAAAGAATGCTTAAGAAGGATAAAGAGAAGCACTTGCAAGAGAGGGTAATGGCGGGATTGAGTGTGGGTGGGGTGGTGATAGAGGAAAAAAAGAGATGGAGGGTAAGTTTAGAGCAGCAAAAAGGAAGAGGGAGAAAGAGGTAATGATGGGTGCTAGGATGGTTAAAGGTAGTAATAATAAATTTATTTAAATAATACCTTAATATATATATTTTTTGCATTTTTAGAGTTGAAAAGGTTAAGTCGTACCTTTATAAGGTATTTTCAGCCTTTTATGATGTTTCTAACTTTCTATTAGTCATAGAGTCAGGCAAGCTTGTGTGAGGGCTCATCAGCAAGCCCAAATCCTTCTTTGCTGCCATCTCCTCCTTTCTATAATTGAGTCAATAAAAAATGAATATCCTAAAAGAGCTTCACCATAGGTCTTTTTTCTATAATGGAGTCAAGTCAGAGCTTCTTTTACAATTGAATTCTGCCTCGTTGCTTTGTCCTTGATCAAAGAAATGTCGGATTGACATGACCCATTCACACTCAGAATTCTTCTTTTTAACAATTTTTTCTTGCTACTACGGAAGCAAATGTTGAATTTATTTTCTGTAAACTTTATCATAGCATAATTTTTGGAATTCCTAATACTGTGTTTCTGACAATAAGTGTTTCATGAATATTTTATGTACCTCACCTCATGAGGACATGAAGTAGCCAGTATCTTAAATATAATCGTACAGGAAAAGTTGTTTGTTCATTAATTTGACATTACATGTTCTTGGGATCCCCTCGGAAAGGTGACACCTTTTGTTTTTAAGAGATAGTGATACCTGTTAAGTACCTAAAAATCTAGAAGAAGCAACTCATCACCATGGTACCAATTTTCTTTTTAAGACAAACCTCTACATTTTCAAATTGATATTCTCATCTCTTCTTCTTCATGGGTAAAACTGCCTTGCATTTTTTTTCCACTTGCTGGCAGATGCAGACAACACTTTTTTTGGCTGAAACTGTGGGAAATTTGCCTTCTTTTCTATTGGAAAATTTTGTGCATCATGATAACTAATTCTAAAGTAACTTTCTACATGCAGCTACGGTCTAGGTTGGCGTGGTGGACTGTGGTATGCTAACAGGAAATTTCGCAGGGAGCAGCTCAAGCTGATGGGTCAATTGAAACCTCATGCATGGCAATTTTTGAGAAAGCCCCTTGTACGATTTAGAAGAACACAGACCAGTAAAACAGCAGAACTTCCTGTGGTTGATGCTGGTCCTCCACCTGCACCCAAGTAAACAAAAATTGTTACGATTCTCAGATCAGGCATTTTTTTTTTACTAAGTCAAATACTCATCGAAGCAAAGAAGATTGCTGATTGAAATGATAAAAGTATGATATCTCTCTCGTTGAAAGTTGTTGTTTTTTAATGTGCTGGTCTGGTAAATAACAATGATAGTATGTTATTCAATAGGTGCAATAAACTGAGGGGTAGCACCAGAAATTTTGTAATGGTTTTTGTTTTGCAGAGATCAAATGCCTAAAGCATGCCTCACATAAATGTAAATAAATTAATACATCTGTGAAGGTATGGAATACTTGATGACAATTTCACGCAAGGAGTTTTTATTGTATAGTTCGTGAACTAGATTGATTATTATCTTTTGCTATTTCTACTTTTTATACGTGAACTAGAGAAACTGAGATTCGAATGATTGTCTAGTTTTAAACTCAATATTAAGTGAGGCCGTGGGTGACGTTGAAAAGACATCGAGCTAGTTTGGGGCAACCAGAGCTTATAGTTAGAGTTGGATTAAAAAAATTGAAGTTGTTTGGATAAGATAATTTATAGTTTTTACTGGTTTGCAGCTTATAAGTGCTTTGTTATATTGTTAAGTAAAAATATGGATTCATAATCAAAATGAAGTCTTTGACTAATCAAATGTATCTTATCTCATACAAGAAAATATCAAATATTATTCATATTAAAAAGTATTTTTACTACAAATTTATACACAATCTATGTTAATCTAGGATAGCATATCAAACTTATCTACATCATCCAATCTATGTTCACATGTAGGATAGCATATCAATATCCTCATCTAGGTATCAATTTATGTTAATCTAGGGAGCATATCAATTTACTACATCTTCAATTGATATCATTTTATCTACAACATCCTAGTCGCAATTCTCATTCTATATTAAATTTGTTAACACAAAAGCAAAGGCGTTGCAACACCTGGACGATCAGAGCTCGAAGCGCAGGCGAGCTCCAAGCGCCGCCAAGCTTGGGCAGAGAATCACTGTCAACGATCTACACATTTCAAGCAATGTCGAGCTTGGACGAAGCAGAACCTTCATCCTTGCTCAACTCCAAGCGCCGGCAAGCTTAGATGAAGCAGAATCTTTGTCCCGCTCAACTCCAAGTGTTGGCGAGCTTGGGCAGAACCTTCGTCGACGATCTACACATTTCAAGCGCCGGCAAGCTTGGACGAAGCAGAACCTTTATCCCCGCTCAACTCCAAGCGCCAGCAAGCTTGGACGAAGTAGAACCTTCGTCCCACTCAACTCCAAGCCTCGGCGGGCTTGGACAAAGCAGAACCTTCGTCCTACTCAACTCCAAGCCCCGACAAGCTTGGACGAGCAGAATCTTCATCGACGAGCTAGACGAGCTGCTTCGTCCAAGCAAGGATGCTTCAGTGCTGCCGCTCAACTCGAAGCAGGGGACGCTTCTTCCATTGTTCCAAGCGAGGACGACGCAAACGTGGCTTCTCATCCCAATGAGGGACGCCGCCGAGCCAAGATGTGCTTACCTTTTAACTCTTTCGAGGACGAGCGAAGGAAGGAGAGGTGCATATCTAGAACAGGAAGCTGGCCGGAGGAGGATGCTTGGGAGGAAGATGCCGGGAGGAGACGCGCAACTCTAGAATAGGAAGCTGGCCGGAGGAGGATGCCTGGGAGGAAGACAAAAGATAACGCCGAGAGGAGACACGCAGATCTGGAACAGGAACCAGGTCGGAGGAGGGCGCCTGGGAGAAAGATGGCCGGGAGGAATACGATGCCGGGAGGAGATCCGTAGTAGATCTAGAAGACACGAGAGAGGCGACGATGCGAGATCTCTAGGTCATGGGCGTGTGAGTGAGAAGCCCAAAAAGCTACTCTTCGCAACTTCTCAGTTTCAACCTGAAAAGCTACATTACCAAACATGCATATTAACCAAAATCAACTGGCTAACCAGAAAAGCTGTAAAGCGGCGAATCCAAACGAGCGCATCATCAGTTTGCCTACTTGCGTTTGCTACTTTTCCTATTACATGATCCTTGATCGTATGATGTATGAGTCGCCTTAGATTCTTTTGAACCTAAATGAGTTCATTCCAGGTCGCAGTGTGAATGAAGACGCTGATCTAGTGACAATCGATTCTTGAATATGCCATAGTTCACAGTTAAATTATAGTTGTCTTCATTTGCCTCGCAATATTATGGAGTAAATTACCGTATTCTATTATTACTGTTTGTCCCACGAAATTTAGTCAATATGCGAACATTATAGTTTACTCCCAGTTTAACTTGTAGTTTACAAGTACATTTCATCTTGACTTGTTTGCAACAATCTTGGTAGATGCATCATGTGAAAGATGGTCAAATATATGGATTGAATCACGATGATGAAGAGAGGAGCACAGGACGATAGCCTTTTTACAAGTGCAAAGTTTTCAAATAGAAGTAATAATACTGAAATTTTAAGATTATCTAAATGTAGCTTTATGCATAATGAATAAGTACAAGGAAGATATTGAGATTTTAAAATTAAATTGAAAAACCTTTTGAATCAAGATAAATCATAATGGGTACTGTAACTTTAAATTATTGTATGAAAAGAAAAGAAATAATTCTTTAGAAACAATGAGATGATTATTTAGATCATAAATATTTTTTTTTTATTTTTCATCATATTTTTAATAAATGTAATTGACATCTTCTTAATATTAATATTTAATAATTATTTATAGTGTTTTAAATATTACTCTATATAAAATCATAAATCCATTATGTCTCAATCCAAGATTATATTAACTACATAGAATATGATCATACATGGCAGTAAACTTATTTTACGAGTGATACCAATTGCTACTACTTATTGATATGTATTAAATTGAAGCAATTTTAATAAATATTGATATATTGACATATGCAAAAAAATTTTCTTTATTTATTTTTGATAGATCTGTGTGCTTACCACTCTATCCCCACCAGTTATCTAACAACCCCATTTATGTAATTTATTTAACACAATTTCACCCTTAATTTCCCTTTCAAGTGAAAGTTGAAGTAATTTGCATGATGCTAATTAATTACTTAGATCACCAAGAAGCATACACTCTTACTATAGTGCTTTCTCCTAATGATAGAAAACATAGGACATTGTTCTACTTTGCCTCAAACTAATGTCTTGCAAATTCGTTCTTCTAGTTTTATAATTTCCAATTTGCCTCTTATTTATCATTTATCGTAATTGAGCTCCACAATCTTAAATTTTTGAGATGACTCATAATTTTAATTCTAAAACTCTAATATTGTTCTAATTGGCCACCAGATTCATTGTATTTTTTTCTTCTCCTTCATGTGAATTTTCTCCAAAGAAACAGACCTTTAAGCCACATATTTTTTTAAATACAAATCTTAAAATAAGAGTTATATTTATGTTGCTTTAAGATTCGTATATCCTATAAAATAAATATCTCAAATTCTACCTGTCTAAGATTTATAAGCAAGGATCTTACCTATAAATTTTTCTCACTTTGCATAGGGGAAAGAAGTGCATTAACCTTTTCCTTTAAACCACTCATAAAAATAAAAAATTTAAATTGCATTATTTGTGTTGGGTACAAAGGAGTCCAATGTAATTTCAGTAATAAATATCTATTTGGGGAGAAGAATCCATATATTTCAAATAGTTTATAGCCAATATAGAAGAAGATGATGAACACTAGACCTCCAATCAATTTTGTTTGTCTCATTTTATGAGACCAACAAATTATCCACATCTTAAATTATTTTTATATTTTTACCCAAATTTTTTTTTTGTGGAGGTAAAAAAAAACTAGTATGAATCCAAATTCAAGTAGCTTTCATGAGACAATTAATTAATAATTAACTAATTTAATTTTATTAATTGTATACTTGGGTGAAAATATCTTTCAACAATCTTTCCAAAATATATATTGAATTTACTCTAGCATTTATGACCTTCACAGACTTTTTTCAAATTAAATATTGATTTTACTCCTTCGTTTTTTGTCTTTCACAAATTTTTGTTTATATAATTATTTAAATTTTCCCCTGCATTTATATCTGGTTCGCGAACAATTCGGTAAAGCGCTCATCCGAGGTAGCGAGATCGGAATCATCCTCAGTAGATTCTTCTGCGTGGAGGCGGCGGCGGTGGTGAAGAAAGGCCGGCGACTTTTGTGGTGTTTGAGGTGGAAGCCATGGCTGCTGTGGCGGCTCTTTCCTCAGGACTCTTCTTCGCCTCTATTTCCAATCAAAGAATCGCAGGAAACCTCTCTCGCTGCACGACCAAGCCTTTCCTCTGTAACCCCCTCCGTGTCCCTCCTCGCACCTATTTTCGCTCTTCTCATCCAACCTTTTCTAGGTATGTATCTAATTCTCCGTTTCACTTGACTAAGTGGGGGGCTTTTTTATTGATTCTGTAGTCAAAATCGAAGCTTCGAAGTCGTTTGCCTTGATCAAAATTCAAGACGCCGTTATACCCTATTGATGATTTGCTCGAATTAAAATCTTTGATTAAATCTTCGTGACTGATCTCTAATCTGCTTTTCGAACTTGAAAATTTTCCAGTTTTGCTGTTGTGCTCCGGTCATGATTTCTGTCGTTTGGCATAAGCATATATCCGACAGTGTGGTGCATGGAATTAGCTTGACTAACTACATGTTTATCATTGTTGATTTATACATATTTCAAAATATTTTGGCTGTTATTTTCGCAAAGTCTTGCCTCTGTTTTTGTCCATGATCGACTCGATGCATTTTCTTCAAATTACCTTTAGAATAACCTTTGTTTTATTTATGTAGGAGGTTGCTTAAAGTAAAGGCTGCGACGGTGCAAGAGAAAGATGAAAAGGTGAACGTGGAAGACAGTTTCCCTGTGAAGTCACTTCCCCAGATTGAGAGAGAAGCAATTGATTCCGGTCCGGGAACCAGTGGAACTGCTGTGGCGGTCCCATGGAATGTGAAACTTGAGCAATCCTTCAATATTTTTCTTACAGTAAGTTGTCTTTTTCTTTATCTGGAAATATTCATTGTTAGTATAATATATTATTATTACATGAGACTTTTCTGCCAAAATTTCTTATGACCTTCGATTTTATGCCTTTGTGTTGTTATTAATTTAACTTCTTACTATATAAAAAAACTTTAGTACATTACGTAATTCAAGTAGTGATTTTATCTTACCAGTTCTACGATTGAATGCCCAAGTGTGTGTTCACTTTTGCTGGATTACCTGTGTTACTCCTCATCTTATCATAGCGACAACTGTGCAATAATTTCAATGGTTCAACCTGCGAGATGGACTTGTTAGGAATCTGTTGTTTCCTTATTTACAATTATACTTGCTTGACATGATGCACACTTGAACGGACCTATGTGTATAAAAGTTGGACAAAGACATGGATGTACTCCCATGTCATTGTAGAAATGCAAACCTCTTTCTTAAGCTTTCTCCCGGAAACTTGGTCCATTGACTCTATAGTCCTTCAAAGGTATGCTGTAGCCAGATGCTACTGGTGGTTTGTTTCCTTACATGATCCTAATCCTATCATTAAATCTGCTTCCTCTTTGTAAAAAATTATAATTATGAATGATGTGAAGTAGAAAAAATAAATAAAATACTTACATGATAGTTATTGTTTCCAATTGATGTTCACTGTATTTATTTGTTTGAATCAGATGTACCATCTTTCTTGTTAATTGAATAGCTATAATGTTAACTGTTATTCTTTTGTAGGATACTACAATCGCGGTACTCGATTCATTTTACCATGATCGTCACTATGCAAGATTCTTTGTTTTGGAGAACATAGCTAGAGTACCATATTTTGGTAATTTCTTAGGCCATTATATTATGTTTTATCCAGTTGTGCGCGACTTGCATTTTTTTTATTTGCTATTGACCATATTGTTTGGTAGCTTTTATATCTGTCTTGCACATGTATGAGAGCTTTGGTTGGTCGAGAAAAGCTGATTATATAAAAGTACATTTTGCTGAGAGCTGGAATGAATTTCACCATCTGCTTATCATGGAGGTAGGGATTAAATATCATGTGTTAATTTTTAATTCTTTTTCTTTGTTAATTGAAGCTTTACAGGATCTTCTCAAAAATAGACATCATTGTTGTGCTTGTACTTGGCCTCATGCCCTCAAGTTTGTTATTATCTTAACCGTTGTCCAGCCCTTCAAATTTAATAATGTTGCTTTAATTATATCGTAACCTTGTGCTCATCTTTAGTAATCTCTTGTTTGGATAAGTGAAGCCACCTCACTCTATTATGATGTGATCATCACTCTTACAATATCCCCACAAATATTCCTCTAATTTCCCTTTATCATTTAATACTATTTCTTTCATTTTGGTTTCTAATAAGGTAATTACTAGTTGTTAGGTTATTTAATAATACGACAACAAAGGTTCCTATAAAACTAACACATAAGAGATACGAGATTTAATTCCTGATATGGGACTAAATCTCTAATGACAACACTACTAGTTACCCTTATGTTCTAATACTCTGTCAAGTTGGATAATAGATATTGATCATGTACAGTTAGTCACAAGGAGTAGAAACCTATTAATAGTAAGACATGTGAAAACGTCTCTCAACTGATTTTTTAAAGTGGTGAGAACAATGCATATCCTCTTGGACATCACAACATTACTCACAAAATAATTGTCCACTCAATATGTTTAGTTCATTCATGAACACAGGGTTGCTTGCAATGTCAATTATTACTTGATAATGTTATTGATTTACCATGAGTAAAACAAATATCTTTCATTAGGGGTTGACCACATCAAAAGCAGTATGCATTATTGCTCTACACTTGAGATTAGATGTAACATGTTTTTTTGTTTGCTTTTCTAAACAAACAAGATTTCCTCCAATATAGATGTAGTAGCTATAGGTAAATCTCGGCTTCATTATTGCTAGGATAATCAAGTAATCAACATTAGTATAAGATTCAGTTCATAGATGCCCATGTCTTTAGTGAAAGACTCCTATTTCTAGAGGAACCTTTCAAGTAGTGAAGAGTTTTGAAAACCATTATTGAATGACATTATTTAGGATTTTACATGTATTGGGTCGTAGCACCAAAAGCATAAGAAATATTAGGTTTGGTAATAGTGATATACATTGGTTTCTGACAAGTTTTCGATATTGTATGGAATCAACAACTTAGTGTCATCACCTCTACTGTACTTAGGACAAGGAAGAATTATGGCATCAACATGTTTGCACTCTAGAAGGCCAAGTAAAGTTATACCAATAGTTGCAGAAGTAGTAATTTAGTAGAAGCTTGAAGTGGTTTCTCATATTCTACTATGTTTATAATGGCAGTAAGAATAGTCTCGGCTATAGTAGGAGAAATAACAACATTAGCCTGAATGGGATGCCCAAACTTTTGCTGTCTTTTGAAGGATAATTTGAGTGTCCACAACGCACACAAGGAAATCCAAGGCCCTGTCCCCAACCATGACAAGAATGTTCTCTTATAGGACCAGAGTCTCCATTTGAGGTAAGAGCAATAGCTTCAATGGTAACAATAGTGAAACTATTAGATGAAGGGATGACAAAAACCTTAATCTTAAGAAGCCTATTAAAGGCATTCTCAAGACTTGGAGCATGACACTAGGGATGACAAGAACCTTAATCTTAAGAAGCCTATTAAAGGCAACTTATTTGACCAGACCCGACCCGACCCAACCCAACCCAACCGGTTTATAGCGGGTCGAGTGCTCGATTAACTAAATGGGATGTGTTTAGATTTTATGGGTCTGGTTTGGGTTTATGGGTGCAAGTATCTGATATTGATACTTGGTTTTAAAAATAAATATAAATCTATTTTTATTTTTAAAAATAAGATTTAAAATTTCGATTCGAATCGGCTAAAATTTTTAATTTGTACCGGTGCGAGACGGTCCGATTTTACTGTAACATTATATCGGTGCACTCAGTTTCATCATAGCATACCGGTTTGGACCGATTTTTCAAATCTTGATTAAAAATACAAAATAAAAATAAAATATTTATTATATAAATATTTTTAATATTTTTATTAAATTATATTTTATAAAATATTTTAAAATAAAAGAAATTAAATTTTTTTATTTGTTAAATGCCCTACTAGGGTTTGGGTTAACTTTTATTTTGTAATGCTTTCACTCACATTCTTAACTTTGTCGTTTTTTCAATATTGTTTTGTAATGAAAATTGCTTTTGTACCTGCCTGCTGATGCTGATACTTAATCACGCGTTCACCTAGCTGGCAGAGTTTCTTTTCACATACTGAAAGTTTATGTCGTACTGTTTTCTTCTACAGGAGCTTGGGGGTAATTCTTTCTGGTTTGATCGTTTTCTTGCCCAGACTGTTGCATTTTTTTACTACTTCATGACTGTTGGAATGTACATTCTGAGCCCCAGAATGGCATGTGAGTAAAACATTTTTCATCCCTGTACACTTTGTTTTTTGAGATACTTTACCTCTACTGCTGCTCTTCGTTCTACATAGGTGAGATTTTTCAGTCAATTATTTTCTGAAGCTAGAACATTTCATGAATGGTGCGAATCAAATATTGTTCTAAGAAATTTGGTGTACATAAGATTTCTTGTTTGTGAACATTTAGAAAACTTGAGTTTGGAATGTAATATTCATTTGTTTGGTTGGCAATGGAATCTAAAGTACTTTGATTCTTCTGTGGTGCTTATTTAATATTGTTATAAGAATTTTGGTGTATATAAGATTTTCTTATTTGGAAACATTTAGAGAACTTGGAATTTGGAAAGTAATTTTAGTTTTTTTGGTTGGCAATGGAAACTAAACATCAATTTTGGCCAATATCAGTCTCGTTATAATACATTTAATGACACGAGATGAATCAATTAGGAGCAATTGTGCAATAAGAGATAGAGGGAGACCTAAGAAGAGTTAAATAAATGCAATTTCACTCCCCTTGGTATAAATGGAGGTATGGCCAGTTCAATGACAGCAAAGATACATATAACCAACCTTGAATAATTGTGACTTTATAGCTTATTGTTTTCCTCTGAATGGCGAACAACTTTAAACCACCCAACAGTTTAGAAAATAGGTATAAAATTCTTACACATAGCACGTTTACACTCAATTTGCACAAATCTCATTATATATTATGCGCTTTATTTTCACTTAATCTTATTAAACGAGAAATTATGACAATTAAAGAATCGATATTGCATAAAAGCCTACATGTAATTTATATTCTAGTTGTTATTTAATAGCATAAATACAATTGTATTGTATTGGCGATTATATAATACCTCTATATATGGTCGCTATAGTTCATGATTATGATAATATGTGATATGAAAAGTTCTAATATACTGATATTAACACAAGTAATAATGTAATAACATTTATGGTGGTAAAAACATTATCATAATGGAAGATAAAATGATATTACCGCTTTGTTAAAGAGGTGAAGTTATTGTAAATTTGTCTTTCTATGTTTTGCACCTTCCATATCGTGCGACAGTAATCTTGTCTTATCACCCGCAATCAATTAGTTTTAGTGCCTATATTTTTTGCATAAGATAACTAGGGTGATACAACAGTTACCAAATAGCTTTATATATGTGTGTTTGTGTGTGTGGCATTTTAAGTTTTATCAAAATTTGAGTAACTAAAGAGTCTTGAGAGAGTTGTCAGAAACTAGAATAGTTGTGTCAGACTTATCTTTGGTCCCACGAATTCATTAATCTTAAGCACCTCAGGACGTGAGCATACATCATTCTAAGCTACTTTCAGCAATTAAATATTTAAATTGATTTAGTGAATTACTTTTTAGTGAAAATCTTAGATTCATATGTTCATGGAAGTTCAAATTTGATAATAATTAGTCATATTGTATCGAAAACCTAAAATGCATATGTATGGAAGTAATGCAACTTTGAATGCCTTATTTTGCTATTATTCTATGATCTGTAGCAGCAATTCGTTTAAGGTATTCTAGTGCCCTCATATTTTAATTTAAGTTTTGAAAATATTTTATAAAAGGTGCCGATTGGAATTTTGTCATTTTTGCAAATTGAACAATAAAGAGAAAAAAATTACTTCTTATTAAGTTAGATAGTATTTGAACTTAACTCTTATCATATTTTACTGCAGATCACTTCTCAGAATGTGTTGAACGACATGCATACTCAACATATGACAAGTTTTTAAAGCTTCGAGAAGGTGCATCACCATCTTTTTTTCGTTTCTTCCATTGAAGAGATTTATTGACATAAATAGCATAGAGATTTAAACTTTGAAAAACAAGAAAGGGAAAAGACTTCTTTATCTACAGTCTTTGAATATTTTAGGAACAGTGACTTTTCCGCAACCCTTTGTACATTTTACTTTATTATTGGATACATCGTTCCAAGTAGGTGTAACTAGAGAAAATACTATCTTTTTTAAAAAAAAATTAATTAATATATTTTTGGTGAAGTGCTTATTATAAACATTTTATAGCCATTTCATAATTGTATCGTGATGTTGTGGGAATGTGAAAGGGCACAGGCACACATAATGTTCTGAAGATATGTCCATACCTTATGGAAGCGCAGCAAGTCTATGCTATGGAGTCTATATTTGCTCAATGTATACATAACACGTCAAATGCTCTAGTATTATTTTTTGCATCACTTTGTACTTCTGTTTCAAATATTTTCTTTATTCCGTGCGTGGAGAATATGCTGAGGACATAATTATGGAAACAATTTACTCATGCTGATGGTTCTCTGCCTTATTGGAAACTTCCTCGTGTTCCTTACACCATTGTGCAGGTCTTTCTTGCTACATGTTTTACCTTGCTAAGACCAAGTTTAAGGTTATTAACTTGTACGAATATCATGTTATGCTATTGTAACGACTTTCGGAGAAGTCAGAATCAACTATGTTTGTGCCTACCGAAATAGTGCAGAAGATAAATGTATTCTTTTTAATAGAAGATAGTGCATTTGCCAGTTTCATATTATGGCAATTATCCACACCAATACTACCTGCTGATTTTGTGTCAGAAAATATTTGGTGTGCTTTAGATTTTCTTACCATTGCAGGTGTTTGTTACTTTATTTTGCTTTATCCATTTCTCATAGTTCCACCATGCCCATATGATAATTGGAGTTATAAATTTTTTACTTGTTTTTTTTCCTGAAAATATTTTTTGTCTACTTCTGATTTCACCTCATCTTTTTCTTTTTTTTCATTTTTCAGAAGAACTTAAAACTTTGCCTGCTCCTCAAGCTGCCATCGACTACTACATGAATGGGGATTTATACATGTTTGGTGAGTTTGATAAATCTTGATATATGTAATTTGTAAATATTAACGCCTTTATCTAGCACGTATGAGTTTTTTTTTTTTTTAATTTACAGATGAATTCCAAACATCTAGAACTCCCAAGTCAAGGAGGCCGAAAATAGGTATAGCCGCGATCTTAAATTCCCAGCTGATGTTGCCTTAATCTGATTATTCTTTTGGGCAGTCATTCTGCTTCTTAGCTAATTTGCAATTACCTTTATCTAATGCTTGTACATGTTGTTGCTTCTTATCAGAAAGTCTCTATGATGTTTTCATTAATATTCGAGACGATGAGGCCGAACATTGCAAAACAATGGCTGCATGCCAAACTGAGGGAAATCTGCAGTCTCCTCATTCACTTGCCCTGAAAACCGACCGCGAAGGTATTGTAGACTGCGTTAAAAAGTCGATGAAATCCCATAGTTAAATATGGAAATTTGATGGATAATTATAGCTTAAATATTGCACGTGTGTCCAGATCAATGAACGATCAATATTTCCCTGGTGGCGATGTAATGAAACACAAGGCAGCAGTGCTTGAGAGGTTGCTCGCTCGCTCGCTTGTTCCATGCGTCATCAACGCGTTGTTGAAAGAATTTTCGCTGTAACATAGTTAAATATGCTTGGTATGTTCGGCTTCTTATTAAAAAGTGGGTATTATGTTGGACTTCTTTTTGTTCCTAGAAATGAAACAAAAGATGTAATGTGATGTCCTCAACTGTCTGGATCTTATTAAAGCTATCTTAATCTGCTTCACGTTACTTGTACAGTCAATCACGCGGATTAATTGATGGATTTTAGATACATGTGGCTGATCCTTTTGCCAAGTAGTAAAGCACACGAGCTCACCTGTGGAGGTGAGCAGTTGACCGCCGGTAGCTGTCAATCAGAGATAAGTAGTGGCTGGTATGCGCACAGACCGGCGAGAGGACACGCAGGCATCATCCGTCGGGAGTACTCGAAAGGAAATTAAGGTGGATTAAGTCAAGAAATGGAGACGTTCGCAGATGTAAGAAGTGTGCACAGCGTAGGTTGGGACAAGTGGGTGGAATGAAGAGGATAAAGAAGGATATGAGAGTGATGGAGGAGGGTTCAGATTCAGGCTAACCAGAAAGGATTTGTGGCAGAGGAGAGAACGAACACAGGCGTCTGCTGTCAGAAAGGATTAGCTAACGACGAACATAGATGGAGCTACAGATGGCACCACCCGCCCGCACTACAAACGAGAAGTAAACTTCTTTTTTCTCTCCCTTATCTTAGTGAAATTTATCCTCTTTGTCTGCATGTGGGTTTTGGTCTTGAAAAATAGAGAAGTTTGCAGACGGTGACATTTCACTAGGGTTCTTATAATAAACTTCTACTCGTAAAAGACAAAAAGATGGTGACCACTAATATTTTGGATTTGATAAAATTTTGATGGACCATGATATTGATGTGTCACTTCTGATGAATAGATGGTGGGGGCAATTTGTCTCAGCTCTTTCTTAGGAATTATGATATTGACAATAATATCAGTATATCTCATCCGCTGTACAAGGTACATATTGTCATAGCATGATCAACATCATCTAGAATAGTGCCCTACTGGATTATGTGAAGTTGTACAGGTAAGAAGTAAGTTCTGGATATATGCGAACCATAATTATTAAATGAATAATAATAAAGCAATATGATAATGTAAAAACTCATAGTTGTTTGGTGGAAGGAATCTAAAAGTTAGATAGCATTAGTCATAATCATGATCATAAAGATTCTCATAATGTATTGCAATTTGCAACTCTCTATTCTTATAGTTGAGCAAACACATGCCTATAAGGTGAAATTATAATTCCAAGTACCCCTTGATATTAAATTATGATAAACACAAGTTTTTGATATCAAGGCTCATAGGGATTTTTGAGTTGTTGAGGAGAATCTTTTTGCTATTTTTGACCCTAGAAATAAATTCCTATCCTAGATTGTGTGGATTCATTATGTGCTACTACTAGAGAACTAGATATTGGCCTTTACAACTTTCTATGAAAACATTATAATAGAGGTATCCAAATAAATTAACTCATGAAATAAGTGGCATTGTATCTATCATGAATTAAAAATATAAGAAAAATTAAAGCAAACAATTTAGTGAAATATTAACATAAAAAAAATGGTTGGAAAAAAGGAGTTAAAAAAATACAAGGAAGTATATTGGTAAAGAGTTATTCCCAAGGAAATTTGTGATTCATTGGAAGCCTTGCTTTGCCATATTTATGTTTGAACGATGGTTTGAAGGTTTATAGGAGACTTTGGATGAATGAAACACCAAGAAGAGAAAACAAATATCTAGTTGGTGTTAACGAAGCATAAGAGAATTGGTGTACACAAGGGGTTGGCAACTATCCCTTTGACCTAGTTGCCCAATTTGATAATTCACAATCAAATTTGGGCAAAATTGTTGTTGATGTTCAAACCTATTAAATTTAATTACTTCAATCTAAAAGATTTGCATGAGTAGATTGACTCAGTTGATGCATAATTTGATAATTCACAATCAAATTTGGGCAAAATTGTTGTTGGTGTTCAAACCTATTAAATTTAATTACTTCAATCTAAAAGATTTGCATGAGTAGATTGACTCAGTTGAATGCATCAGTGACCTTGTTTATTCTTCTTGATTTATGTTTTAGAACAAAAATATATTATGTAAAAATTCTACTTATTTAGTATGTTTAGGTCTTGATTTTTTTGGCCTATAAAAAAGATAAGACTTAATATCGCTATTTGGAATAAACTCATTATAAATTAAATAATGATGCTAGAGCTTAGGAGATTGGGCTACTATATAAAATACTATATGAGATGTGATGGACCATCTAGAACAGAAAGAGGGCAGTACTAACAATTAAGAAGAAAAGTAAAGAAAATTACAGAGATATTATTGAAATATGTTGTATAAAGTGATTATTTTATTTATAAAAATCTAATTATTTTATAAATTTATAGCTAGCATATTGGCTGCCCACATGAATGTTATGAAAAAAAAAATAAAAAATATATTAAATTTAAATACATTTAAATTTAATGTGTTTTTATTTTTTTTCTGTGGATTTTAGTTAACAAATGCGAACAACTCATGGGCTTCAGAAATATCGTGGGCCACGGAGCCTGAATTATTATAGCAATATGGTGCGGGCCTAGGCCCAGGCATATCTTAGCATCGTGGCAATACAATTTAAATTGACGAAGTTTCTAGAAGATCAACTGTTCACGTACTATCTAGCTTACAATTTACATTCATTCTTAACCCTAAACCAGATCGGCATCAAATCAATGCTCAACACCTTCCCCGCGGTGCATCGCCGACGCCGCCCTGGTCCGGCAAATGGGGCAGACCGGCGCGGTGAGCAGCCACCGATCGACGCAGCGCGCGTGGAAGCTGTGCCTGCACGCTGGCAGCAGTCGGCACCGCTCACCCGCGCTGAAGCTCTCCAAGCACACGGCGCAGTCGCCGTCGACTAGTCCGCTACGCCGCCGGAACTCGTAGCACGGCAGCGCCCGCAGCTCCTCCGGCGACAGCCCCCGCGATAACTCGTTACCTATCTCCCTTCCGCTGCCGCTGGAGCTGGAGGCAGAGACCGACCAGCGCTGGAACGCCTTGCCGACGATTGAGACGTGGAGGGCCACCAGGACTCCGATGCCGAAGAGGAGGAGCGTGGCGGAGACGGCCGCCGCTGCTGCCGCGAAATGGGCTGCGATGAAGAGCAACCTGTAGCTGGGCATCACTTTGATGTCTCTGCCCTTGTTTAAGATTGAGATATATGGAAGTGGAGGAGGAGACGGCGGAGACGATGCGGGAGGAGGCGGCCGCTTGGCGGAGGTTGGTAGAATTGGGAAAGTGCTTAAGTTACATGTGAATGAGAACGTGAGCTAAAGGGGTCCAATTGTTATGATGGGACGGTGATGGAGGCTAAAGATAATCGTTGAATTGTTTAGGTAACACCTTCCTATTTCATAGGACGGTAAGTAGGAAGGTAACACCAACATTCTTCATATTATTTTTTTTTATAAGTACTTTCTTTTTATAAATCCTATTTCAACTCTATCTTATTAAAACTTAACTCTCTATTTAATATATGAACTTTTTAAATATCTGATTTAAATATTTATCATTTTAAATTTTAACTTTATATATATAATTAATCGAATAAAATTTAGATATTCAATCCTATAAAAATTATAATGATAGCCAAATTTAGGATAAAATGGATACCCGAATATAGATATTTATATATACGGGTTCGATAGTGGATAATGCTATTCGAACTCGACTCGAATAGTATATACACTATACATATTCGAACCAAACTTGATTAATAGTTATCTGATAACCTGAAAATGAGTTTGGATAAAGCGGATATTAACTAAAACACCGCCCAATTGTCATCTCTACTATCTGAGTTTTTTTAATAAAGATCTTTATCTCTTAAGTATTTATATTATTACATTAATTTACTTTAAAATAGTAAATGATAATGTAAAATATAAAAAATGTACTTTTACCTATATCGAATATAAAATTATTAGTTTGATTTTGGCCAATTTTTAAAGCATGGGTTTGGATTTAGATTGGATAAATTTTATAAATTTCAGTTCAAATTGAGTTACTCTAATTTAACAACCTCCACGGTGTTAGGCCTGGGTCAGGCCGGTTCGGCCCAACCCAAGCCCATGCCTACAACGGAGGAAAAAGCCCACATGTGTAGAGATGGAAAACTCGGTCAACGGAGGACGTTGACCAGAGCAGGCACGCGGCATCGAACAGAGTCCGATTCGGACGCAAGCAGCGTCCGTCTTCTTCGGAGGTGGTTGAAGCAGCCCACATGGGAGCTCCCTTCGGCGAGATCCTCGGCGTGGACGAGGAAAACGGGCGAGCTCTGGCGGACGCGTACGAAAGGAAGGGGCGACGAGGTCGGCAGCGGCGAAGCCATCCTCTCGCAAGACCCGGACAAACGCCAAGCGGCTCGACGAGGATGCAGACGCGGACGACGATCTCGTCCAAGGCGGAGGAATCGGAGCTCGAGCGGATCAGGCGGAGTCGCAGACGGCGGCAAAGGTCGCGAGAGACGCGGACGACTCGAGGCGTGAGAAGCGGGCGGCTTCATCAGCGGAAGACGCGTTCCGGAAGAGAGGAAGGCAGCGGCAGCCTTCGCCTATAAAACGTGCAACAGAGGACGGAGCTCGGGGGCGCAGAGGCGACACCACAGAGAGGAGCGCGCGACGTGACAGCGGCTCCTCCCGGCGGGTCGGGGAGGACGCCCCTCCAGGGCGAGAGCCCATTACCAGCGGCGAGATTGAGGGAGCCGGCGACGACGAACGTCGAGGCGAGAGAAAGTAGAGCGAGAGACTGTAGCCGACGATGGTCGGCGAGGGAGGGAGAGGGGCACCGGCGACGATGGTCGGCGGCTTGGAGAGGCGTTGTAAGCTTTCTGAGTGGAATAAAGCTTTAGCTTCTTCAATCATCTTCCCCTGTTCGTCTTTGAGTTCGGCGGCGACGAAAGAGCGCGGTGGCGCTCGTACCAGGCGGCTGCCGACGATGAGGTCGGAGGGAGGCGAGCGGCTTTCCTCTGCTCGGCCAACTCCAGGGCGCGGCGTCGAGCAGGCGACGCAAGCGGCGGCTTCGAGCAACGAACGCAGTGGCGTTCGTCCGCGCGAAGAAGACGACTCGCGTTTCGAGGCGAGTCAACGTAGCAGCAGTCAACGGATGAATTCGAATGCGAAATCGAATTCGGACGCTGACGTCAGGCGGACGTCAGCGTGCACAATCGGCGCGGCAAAAGTGAAATCGGCGGACGATTTGAGGGCTGACGTCAGCAAACGAGTGGCTGACGTAAGCAAGGGTAATTTTGACTTCGGTCAAAATCAGGAGAGGTATTTCTAAATTAGGGGTCGATTCCGGATTTTCCTAAATTAGGGTTAGGGTTTCTGAGTGACTCTGTAATTTGGGAAGAAAAATTGAGCGGGAACTAGGGTTTCGAATTTGGGGACAAACTTCGGTCCGGAAACCCTAGCGCGATCACGTTCCGGTGTTCCGCCGGACGGCTCTGAGACAACGGATAAGCGTTGTTTTTAGACCGTTCCGACCGGGGCGTGACAACAGGTATCAGAGGTTAAAGTGATCCAGCAGCATGGTGGATCAAGGAGATCCGAGATGGAGCAGACACAGATGCTCAACAAGAGCAATTCCAGCGCGCTACGACTTAGACTGGGGCACGAGGGGTTGGACAATACGTTATGGTGTGAACCCAGTCGTGCCAAGTCAGGCGGAGTGCTGAAGATTCAGTGCGCTAGTACGTGAGCTCAGTTCTTGCAGGTTGAGCGGAGCATCTATGTGGATGATGCGTTACGGACGTGACCCTGATAAGTACTGAGTTGGGCGAAGCACTATGACACGTGATGAAGAGAGGCATGCGAGACCTCTTCATGGAGCGGCGAGCTCCGATGATAACGACAGGAGAACGGCAGACGAACATCGAGGACGATGTTCAAATTAGGTGGGGGAGTATTGTTAGGCCTGGGTCAGGCCGGTTCGGCCCAACCCAAGCCCATGCCTACAACGGAGGAAAAAGCCCACATGTGTAGAGATGGAAAACTCGGTCAACGGAGGACGTTGACCAGAGCAGGCACGCGGCATCGAACAGAGTCCGATTCGGACGCAAGCAGCGTCCGTCTTCTTCGGAGGTGGTTGAAGCAGCCCACATGGGAGCTCCCTTCGGCGAGATCCTCGGCGTGGACGAGGAAAACGGGCGAGCTCTGGCGGACGCGTACGAAAGGAAGGGGCGACGAGGTCGGCAGCGGCGAAGCCATCCTCTCGCAAGACCCGGACAAACGCCAAGCGGCTCGACGAGGATGCAGACGCGGACGACGATCTCGTCCAAGGCGGAGGAATCGGAGCTCGAGCGGATCAGGCGGAGTCGCAGACGGCGGCAAAGGTCGCGAGAGACGCGGACGACTCGAGGCGTGAGAAGCGGGCGGCTTCATCAGCGGAAGACGCGTTCCGGAAGAGAGGAAGGCAGCGGCAGCCTTCGCCTATAAAACGTGCAACAGAGGACGGAGCTCGGGGGCGCAGAGGCGACACCACAGAGAGGAGCGCGCGACGTGACAGCGGCTCCTCCCGGCGGGTCGGGGAGGACGCCCCTCCAGGGCGAGAGCCCATTACCAGCGGCGAGATTGAGGGAGCCGGCGACGACGAACGTCGAGGCGAGAGAAAGTAGAGCGAGAGACTGTAGCCGACGATGGTCGGCGAGGGAGGGAGAGGGGCACCGGCGACGATGGTCGGCGGCTTGGAGAGGCGTTGTAAGCTTTCTGAGTGGAATAAAGCTTTAGCTTCTTCAATCATCTTCCCCTGTTCGTCTTTGAGTTCGGCGGCGACGAAAGAGCGCGGTGGCGCTCGTACCAGGCGGCTGCCGACGATGAGGTCGGAGGGAGGCGAGCGGCTTTCCTCTGCTCGGCCAACTCCAGGGCGCGGCGTCGAGCAGGCGACGCAAGCGGCGGCTTCGAGCAACGAACGCAGTGGCGTTCGTCCGCGCGAAGAAGACGACTCGCGTTTCGAGGCGAGTCAACGTAGCAGCAGTCAACGGATGAATTCGAATGCGAAATCGAATTCGGACGCTGACGTCAGGCGGACGTCAGCGTGCACAATCGGCGCGGCAAAAGTGAAATCGGCGGACGATTTGAGGGCTGACGTCAGCAAACGAGTGGCTGACGTAAGCAAGGGTAATTTTGACTTCGGTCAAAATCAGGAGAGGTATTTCTAAATTAGGGGTCGATTCCGGATTTTCCTAAATTAGGGTTAGGGTTTCTGAGTGACTCTGTAATTTGGGAAGAAAAATTGAGCGGGAACTAGGGTTTCGAATTTGGGGACAAACTTCGGTCCGGAAACCCTAGCGCGATCACGTTCCGGTGTTCCGCCGGACGGCTCTGAGACAACGGATAAGCGTTGTTTTTAGACCGTTCCGACCGGGGCGTGACACACGGTGTGCTACTTCGAGCCCCTTCGCTTCTTCTATTGATCCTCTTTTGCCAGTGCCTGATGCTTTGGATATTGAAGGAGACATATTTACTTGTTCTGAAAACATGGAACAGATTCCGGACGAACTGGTGGAGCATTACCTAGCGAAGAGCGGCTTTCACTGCCCTGATTTGCGCCTGTTGGTACCCTCCCCCTCCCCCTTCTAATTTCCATCTGCTACTCACATATGCCTTAATTTATGGTTGTTCTCTCAGGTCTGTGACGGGAAACACATAATGATAATAAAAAAACAAAAACCGAAAAACTTAAACTGAGATGATAGGGTTTTTAGCCTTTTGGTAATCTACATGACTACATTAAAAGTTCTTGATGTTCTTCTTTTCTATTTATGTGGTTTCTTCTTTGTCAAAGGGGTCAAGTGCCTCTGTATTTAAATTTAGGGGTAAAAAAAAAAATCGATATAAAGAAACAAGAGCTTGTAGGAAAGAAGAGGAAAAAGGAATCTTATCCAGTCCTACGGATCAAAAAAGAAAACAGAGACCTGTAGAGCCCACATTACACCAACTTTATGTCCACCACCTCATTGCCTCTTTAATGCTAGCATTGAAAAATGCAACCTACTCGGCATCAGTGAAGAGTGCAGTCAAATTTCTACTGTCTTATGTAGCATATTTAACCCCTCCACTATTTGGAAAGTCACGATCACAGACATGATGCCTGACTGATTTATTGCTAGA
Source organism: Costus lasius (assembly GCA_027563935.2). Classification (NCBI taxonomy): domain Eukaryota; kingdom Viridiplantae; phylum Streptophyta; class Magnoliopsida; order Zingiberales; family Costaceae; genus Costus; species Costus lasius. The sequence continues at coordinate 128,084,800 of CM050446.2, forward strand.
TCTGCACGCAATACATTGTTGATGACTTTAAATTTTATAGTATTTTTTATATTAATTAATTATCCTTTTAAGTTATACTTTTGCTCTTTTATTTTATTTTTTTATCTTATTTATCAAATACTTTAGAATCTACATTTTCTTCAGTTTTTAATTAATTTTAAGTAAAAAGATATTATTATCACGTGTTTTCAAGTAATTTCGATGCATGAGCGAGTTCTAATCATCAAGAGGAGTTTGCACATTAAATTTCAACCCAAACCAAGCTTTCCAGAGAAATTACGGTAGTGCCATAATTATTTCTATGGCCGTAATCTGAAATTAGGACACTACCATAATGGATTTCACGGCAGCAGTTCACAGCGGATTTTTTTGAAAATTACGGCACTGCCGTAATAAATTTTACGGTGCCGTAACTTCGGTCAGAATCAGGAAAAGACTTCAGAGAATTTCGGACAAATTACGGCACTGCCGTAACCCTTTCCATGGTGCCGTAATTTAGGTCCAATTTCATACAGAAACTTTCAGAGATTTCAGAAGAATTACGGCACTACTGTAAGGATTTTCACGGTGCCGTAATGTTGGATGAAATCCTTACAGAAACATCTGAAGCCATTATGGCAGTATCGTAATGTTCATCACGGTACCTTAATTCCATGCCCAGTTTCTCGATTTTTCCGCCGAAAGCTTAAAAAGATGATTTCTCGAGATTTAGTGCACTAATTGAAGATCCGAAAAAAGGGGAAGACTCGGCATTAGGAGGAGAAGATATTCGAAGCAAAAGGAACAATTTTCATTAACGATTGAGAGAGAATTTCGTAGAATCACCGCCGTGCTAGGGATCATTGTCGTTCATCGAACAGACCATCTCCGGCCACGATATTTGAAAGGAAACTTCGCCTGAGGAAGGAGAACACACCACAGAAGTTTCAGAGTGAAAGGAGGCCGATCAAGAGAGAAATCAATGAAAACGTGGTCATGTGCACTGTTCATTGCGACTCTACACAAATTACGGGCTGTAATTTTGATTACAGCCTTATTTTATAACTTTTACTCCTCCCTTTCGATTTTTAATCATTCAAAAACCATGTTTTGTTGTAATTCTTCTATCATGCTACCTTAAACTTTCTTTTGGGACAAAGGGTGTAATCCCCTTGATATTACAATGATTAGGTGATCTTTATTCCATCATGATATTTTTGGTATGGTAATTTTACTTAAGTGATTGATGTCTTTAATCGTCTCTAATTTCAATCGTTAACATGTGTTAGAGTTTTGTATTATGGACTAAGAAGATGATACACATAACTTAGAACCCTAAAATTTATGATAGGAATTCATCGTAAGAGATTAATTGTGTTCTTATCTTTAGATTTTAGAAGTTTAATTCTTGTTGATGTTTTGATTTAGAAATTATTATTGTTTTAGACATGAAAATATACTAGAGATAGATATTGGATTGTTTGAAAACCTTAAGTAAAACCTGTAAAACTAAGGTGCGAGAGTGCTTAGTTTTACTTAAGATCTCGACTTTGAGATGGAATGCACGAGAGCGATTCTTAATCTCTCTGTTGAAGTTTACTTATATTAAATATCGAATAGATCTTGCATGAGAGTGAGGATTGTTCTTTGTAAATTGACTGCGCGAGAGTGAGTTAATTTTTTTATTAAGTAAGTCATATCTTTACCATAACGAAAATAGATTGATGAACATTTAATTATATCTAGTCATAAATATTAAGGTGGATGAACCCCTAGTCCCAGTCTTTCTCTCTGATTTTTTCGTACACCGTTCGATCGTTATTTTCAGCATTCTCGATTCGTTTAACTAGTGATAATTCAATTCGTTGGTACTTAGCAACGAGGTCTCTGTGGTTCGATATCTTAAATATTACTTTGAGTATCCGTGCACTTGCGGATTACAACAATTGTTCATCCAAAACTTTTTTTTTTCGTAGTTTTCACTAGTAGAAGGGAGTTTTTCCTTAAGTAGCTAGCAGAGCATCTTATGAGTTCAGTGATAAATGGCTTCTCCGTATCCATTTGGTAAGGCTATGAGATCTTTTGTCTGTATAAAACTTGTATAAAGATTTCACATTAAAGCTCTCATTGTTCTTTACCTAGGATCTCGTATGGTCATTGAGTTGCATATTTGTAATGTTTTCCAGTAACTGTTAGAGTATTTGTCTTGAAACCAGCTTCAAAAAGGAATGTTTGAGCCTGCTCCAAACATGCTAAATTGTTATATCTGTTATGATTGCTAGCTAGGGAAAATTACTCTTAGTGGGGTGTTATCTTTTCATGTCATTTTCCAAAATCTAGTATGGATTTGTGGTATTCATTCCAGTATACGAATAGAGGTGAGCTAAATAAGCTGATTATTGTATTAAATACGCAACATAAGATCTTCATCATAGTGAATTGAGTTTGGTTTTACCAATAAATTCAAGTTTCTTGTTCAATGCTTAAGGTGATTTATGATCAAGCAAATCATGATGCCATTTGAACATATAAAGATTATATAAGATTGCAACAGTTGAAACTAATTCAGTTTTTACTGAAATGTGAACAAAGGGGATACAAGGACAATTTGCTTGACAAAATCACATGCCGTAAGAGTTTTTGTTGGCATTGGTGTTTTGACTTTTGCTAAACCTGCTCTTTCCTTGCCTTCACAAGAGGAAAAAGATTTTGACATTATCAGGTAATACTAGGTAGTTTTTGTAATACTTATTTTGTGAATAATTCTTTCTTTTTTTTTTTTTCTTTTCTATCCAGTTGATATTCCAAACTATTTGTTTCTTCTTGTAATTTATAATCTGCTTAATACGTATCCATAACCTATTCAGGGTAGTGTTTCAGTTAGTTGTGCTGTCATGGTCAATTGCGTCAGTCATAGCGTGTTTCCGCTGGTAGACATTATTGAAAGGAATGGTCCAGAAGCACTGGAGTTTAATTGTCTGTGCCGATGATAAAATGGATACTTTGTGCACATGTAAATATTAGATTGATTGCTCCACATTTTTCTAGATATTCTTAACTTCCTATTATTGTCTAGTAATACTTTTGATGTCTCACATTTATACATGATTTTTAGTGCATTTTATTTATTAAATTGAGCCATAATTTATTATTTATTATTTTATTAGACTTAATTATTTATTTTCATTCAGAATGTATATTTTTTTTGTTTTTATTTGATTTTAGAAAAAAATTGCTAAATACTGGTAGATTTCAAGAGATTTGATGCGAAGAGATGATTCCTAATGATAAGGGGAGCTATTCATCAAATTTTATATAAATCAGGGTTTTAGGAAAAGTCATGACCAACTGGTGTCAATGGTTACAACCGTGACTTGCAAAAGAGTAAAGGAAGAATCACGACTAGCTCGTGATAGTAGTTGTGATGCTCTCAGGATTTAGCACAAATCTCAAAGCACACCGAGATGGAGCGATGACGGGACCCCTCGTCATCAGCCGTGTTGGACGACTCGAGTATGCGATTGTGTCACTGAGGCTGACACAAGTCCATAGGGCGAGGGTTGAGTCGAACCACGGAGTGTGGGTTCACACGTGGATGTGGGCTTCTGACTCGACCCATGGACCCCGGACCCTCTCGCACGAGCTTGTGAGCGTGTGCATCGAAGAGGGTCAACCGTGGGGCGATTCTGAGGTCTAATCGACCCCGAACCAGCACTGAACCGTCCTTCCGGGCTGCGGTTCAGGCCGGTTCACGTATTCACGCACGCGAAAGGGGGAATTTCCCCTGTTTCCGTTCGCGTTGGATGCGTTGCCGCCGGCGTTGATTCCGGCCAGCTGGAGGAGGCGCGCCGAAGATGGAAGGTGGCCGACGGTGCGTGACAGCTTGGCGGCGAACTTGGCGGCGAATTAGGGCGTGGAATCCACTTGGACGAGCCCAGGGTTGAGATTTAATCTCACCCCGGTGGACGCGAGATCTCCGGCGATTCGGCGGCGGAGATCGATGCTAGCGTGGCGGCGAGGGTGGTTTTCCATCCTCGTCGAGGGGAGGCTGCCTATCGAGCATTCTGAGAGCTAGGGCAGGTCTGGCGACGGCGATTTTGCGGATCTGAGAACAGAGCTTCGTATCTTACGTCGGCGACGAGGTTTCGGCCGTGGACTCGTCGGCGCGAAGCTTCCAGATCGATCACCGGTGCCCTGAGGTAAGGAGGGACTCATCCCCTCCGGCGCCGGGAGCCAGACGAGGGAGTGGGATCGGATTTTCCGATCCTCGGTTCCACGCGAGCAACGCGTCCATTGGGTCCAAATTCATGTCGACGGCGGCTTCTCCGGCGACAATACTCCGGCAGCGACTTCGCCTAACGCCGGCGACCAGATCCCGACCCTCCGGCGTGACTCCGGTGGCCGGACGGTGACGAACGGAGGAGGATTCTCCTCCCCTGTTTCAGCCGAAGGTTCGGCTCTGTTCGCACGCGAGCCGCGAGAAGGGAGAAGGGAGGAGAGAGAAGGTTCATCGCGCGGGTTCGTACGCGCGTCTCGCTTCGTCTCCGACCGGACTTTCCGACGCAGCTTCTCGGAGGATCTCGGTGGGCTCGGCTCGTGGAGTGGTGGCACGCTACAAGGGTAAACCCTCCCCGGATCTATCGTGTGTAGTGGTAGTAGGACGGTTTCCTCGTGTGTAGTGGATAGAGACTTTTCCGCCGTCCGGACTTCGTGTGGATTTTCGTCCGGATGGTTCTTTGCATTATCTGTGTCCGTATATGTGTAGTGCGGATTTGTGACTGTTTGCAGGTGCTTGCTTGTTTGCTCACTGCAAAGTCTTGGACGTGTGTGCCGGCACCCTTGAAGGTGTTCGCCACCGTCCCCTTGTGATTGATTGAGGCCGCGCCGGTGCCTATCTTGGCTGTGTAGAGAAAGGAGCGCGGGTTGAGGGAATTTCTGTGAGTGCAAAGTATTTTGGAGAGTCTCCATCACTTTGACACAGTTGAGAGATTTGTATTCGTGTCCGAGGGGCGGTATTCATACCGAACCCTTCGCACACGTGGTGTGAGGACTTGTAAAGTGCTGGGCCAGCTTCCGCAACGCGATCCTAACCGGTCGCGAGCCACTCTAGTGTAGGGCTGAGATCTCCGCGAGGGGATCTGCCGATTGTGGTTAAATTTATTATAAAAAAATAAATTTGCCCATAATAAACCGGTATCAGAGCTTAAGTTTGTGTAAGTCTATTGTCAAGGATATCGACGTCGGTGTACGCTGTTTGGAGGGTGCGTACGTTGGTGCCTAGCGCCGGGGCGTAGTCTCTCAGCCTCTTCACTGATCGCTCAGTTCCGACACAGACCGAGCACTACTTAGCTCTTTTCAGTGCACCCAGAGGTCAGACCATCAGATCTCATTCCACCAGCAGAACTTCAGAGTTACTTCTCTCAATCACAATGGTTACAGCTGCAGAGCGCATCTCCCACTTGGAGACTGCGATAGGGAACTTCGATGGAGACGCTACGATCATGGAGCGTCTCGAGGCACTTCGGTCGGCAGTCGAGTCCGTTGGGACCCGCCTGGATTCTGAGTTGGCACGTCTCTCCAGTGCCCTTGGTGGACTTGCATTGGAGGTGGCTGGTTTGAAGGGGCAGGCTGCTGCCCGTGCTTCTACTTCAGCCGCAGGCGCTGGGAGTTCCCAGCCGCAGACCACTAGAGTGCGTGTTCCCGAGCCCTCTACTTTCAGTGGGGTACGCAGTGCAAAGGAACTAGAGAATTTCCTTTGGGATATGGAGCAGTATTTCAGAACTGCTCAGGTGCCTGATTATGAGAGAGCGCAGTTGTGTTCGGCATATCTGACAGGTGACGCCAAGCTGTGGTGGCGTACCTTAGTGACCCCTCCGGGAGAAGAGGTGTCACGTGACATCTCATGGGATGAATTGAAAGCCGAACTGAAGAACCAGTTCCTGCCGACACACACTTCTAAGACTGCTAGAGACTCTTTACATAAGATCAGACACACGGGGAGAGTTCGTGAGTATGTTCGAGCTTACTCTGCCGCCATGCTCGAAATACCACGAATGGAAGAAGAGGATCGCTTGTACTTCTTCTTAGAGAGGATGCAGACATGGGCACAGTTGGAAGTTAGGAGACATAGCCCATTAACTCTCAAGGAGGCTATGGCCGTAGCTGATTCCTTAGTGGATTTGAGGGATAGGAAGCAATCTGCTCCTATCTCCTCTGGTCCATCTAAGTCACGTTCCCCTCAGAGGAATAAGGGGAAGCGTCCAGCTCCAGGACCCAAGGGTGGGTATAAGAAGAAGCAAGGAAAAGGAGGAGCTACCTCTTCAGGAACCGGCCAGAAGAAAGCCACATCAGCCGGTTCTCCTCCTAGGGGCGCTCCCAAGCAGCAGCTCAAGTGTTTTCTTTGCCGAGGTCCTCATCGCATGCGTGATTGTCCTCGGGGAGATACACTTGCAGCTATTGTTCAGCGGGAGGCTGCCCAATCTGAAGATCCTCTGATCACTGTGAATCCTTTGGTGATCAACGCCATTGCTACTTCCACCACAATGAAGACCAAGTTGATGTACGTGGAGATGAGGGTGAACTCACATCGAGTTCATGCCATGATCGATAGTGGTGCATCTCATGTTTTTGTGGCTCATGGTATGGCGACGCGGCTAGGGCTGAGCATGTCCCCTGCTCAGGACCGCTTCAAGACGATCAACGCTGAGGAGCGGCAGATCGCAGGAATATCCTATGATGTTCCTCTTGTCTTCGGGGAGTGGAAGGGTAAGAACCATGTATGCGTGGTTCAGATGGACGATTATGATGTTATCGTCGGCTTGGAGTTGATACAGAAGATGAAGGCTGCTATAGTCCCTCATCTAAAGGGTGTCCAGGTGATGGATGAGAGATACCCTTGTTTTGTTCGTTGCCTACAGTTGGCTGGGTCGGATAAGTCAGTACGACCAGGGAAGGCTCAGAGTACATACATATCGGCTGCTACTCTTGAGACAGGCTTACGTCGGGGCGAGCGGACCTTTCTGGCTACATGGGTGACGGGCCCCTGTAGAAGGTCCAGACGACATACCAGCGGAAGTGAAGAATTTACTTGAGGAGTTCCAGGATCTTCTTCCGCCTGAGCTACCTAAGGAGCTTCCTCCCAGACGTGCGATTGATCACCGCATTGAGTTGGTTCCTGGGGCAGCTCCTTCTTTCCTACCCCCATACCGCATGCCTCCTGCAGAGCTCGTAGAGCTGAGGAAGCAGTTGGATGAACTCTTGGCAGCTGGGTTCATCCAACCCTCCAAGTCTCCATTTGGTGCTCCTGTGCTGTTTCAAAAGAAAAAGGACGGTAGTCTTCGATTCTGTGTTGACTACCGTGCTTTAAATAAGATCACCATCAGGAACAGATACCCAATTCCACATATCCAGGACCTCATTGACAGACTGGCGGGCGCTACTGTCTTCACCAAGCTTGATTTGAGATCAGGCTATTGGCAGGTCCGCATAGCTGAGGGAGATGAGGCGAAGACAGCCTGTGTCACCCGGTACGGCGCCTTCGAGTTCTTGGTGATGCCATTCGGCTTAACCAATGCGCCGGCTACCTTCTCCCACCTGATGAATAATGTTCTGACACAGTTGTTAGACGATTTTGTGGTCGTCTACCTTGATGATATCGTGGTGTACTCGGCCACGATGGAGGAGCATTTGCAGCATCTGAGATTGGTGTTTCAGAGACTGAGGGAACACCAGCTGTATGTGAAGAGGGAGAAATGCTCCTTTGCTGCTTCTGAGATCCAGTTTCTGGGCCATGTGGTAGGCCATGGCACTGTCCAGATGGATCCTAAGAAGGTGCGTGCCATCGTCGAGTGGACCGCACCTACTTCCCCTACTGAGCTCCGATCTTTCCTGGGAGTGGCGAATTTCTACAGGAAATTTATCCAGGATTACTCCAAGATCGCAGCTCCACTTTCTGACCTCCTGAGGAAGGAGACTCCATGGCTATGGCAAGAACGGCATCAGACTGCGTTTGCAGAGTTGAAACGCAGGATCGCCAGTGAGCCGGTTCTTCGTATGCCGGACTTCAGTTGGCCCTTTGAGGTCCATACCGATGCCTCTGACAGAGCGATCGGCGGAGTGCTCTTACAGGAGGGGCACCTAGTGGCATTTGAGAGCCGGAAGTTAAGTCCGGTGGAGCAGCGTTACTCAGCTCACGAGAAGGAGATGGTCGCTGTGATCCATTGCCTTCGAGTTTGGCGCATCTATCTTCTCGGTAGCGCTTTCGTAGTGAAGACGGATAATGTCGCCAACACATACTTCGCTACGCAGAAAAAGCTTTCACCTAAACAAGCGAGATGGCAGGAGTTCCTCGCTGAATTTGACTTCACCTGGGAGCACAGACCGGGACGCTCCAATGTGGTTCCAGATGCTCTCAGCAGGATGTGCACTGTGGTGCTTGCTTCTATATCGAGGATTGAGGGTGACCTCCTCGATCGCATTCGGCAAGCTGTTGCTCTCGACGCCAAATACTAGCAGCTGATCGCCGACGTGTGAGAAGGCAAGGTTCGTCGTTACTATCTTCAGGGCGACGACCTTTTGATGGCCGAGGGCGGTCGGCCACTTGTTCCGGCGACTAGCGGACTTCGACGCGAGTTATTGCGAGAGCTTCACGACACGGCATGGAGTGGACATCCGGGACAGCGCAGGATGCTGATTCTATTATCCCGATCTTGTTATTGGCCCTCCATGCGAGCTGATGTCGATCATTATGTCCGCACCTGCTTGATCTGCCAGCAGGATAAAGTCGATAGGAGGCGCGAAGCTGGATTGTTACAGCCTCTTCCCATTCCGGAACGACCATGGACTTCAGTTTCCATGGATTTTATTACTGGGTTACCGAAGGTCGAAGGGAAGGCTTCTATCTTTGTTGTGGTGGACAGGTTCTCTAAGTACTCTGTGTTCATCGCAGCACCTGAGCCTTGTTCAGCCAAGGAGACGGCTGACCTATTCTTCAAGCATGTGGTGAAGCTTTTTGGGCTTCCTCTGGACATTGTTTCTGACAGAGATGCCAGGTTCACTGGTAACTTCTGGACGTCCTTGTTCAAGACTCTTGGTTCCGAGCTAAAGTTTTCTACAGCGAACCATCCTCAGACCGATGGCCAGACAGAGAGGATAAATGCACTACTTGAAGAATACCTTCGCCACTTCGTGTCGGCAAGCCAGCGCAACTGGGTGTCTCTCCTCGACACGGCGCAGTTTGCCTACAACTTGCAGCAGTCTTCAGCGACCGGCAAGACACCATTTGAGTTGGTGTTAGGACGACAGCCTCTCACCCCCGCTGATGTTGTGCAGCACACCGATGGTGAGTGCCCAACAGCCTATCGGGTTGCGAGAGATCATGCCGAGGTGCTCCAGGAGGCTCGTGATAGCTTAGAGCACGCTGCAAGAAGGATGCAGCATTATGCCAATCAGAGTAGACGCGATGAACAGTTCGAAGTTGGGGATCTTGTGCTTTTAAAGTTGACACCTCAGATGTGGAGAAAGATCTCAGCCAAGACTGCGTATCGCAGCCTTATTCAGAGATATGAGGGACCTTTCGAGGTCTTGAGACGGGTTGGTGCTGTAGCCTACAGGCTGAAACTTCCCGACAGATTAAAGCTTCATTCGACCTTTCATGTAAGCTTTTTGAAAAAGTTTCATACCGACGAGACCGACCCCAGTCGCTCTCAGGGGCGTCGGGCTCCTCCTAGTGTTCGGGCAGAGTTTGATAAAAAAAATTGAAAAGATTTTGAATCACAAAACACTCGGACAGTATAGGAGGAACAGGCGGATGGAATTTCTTGTGCAGTGGGAAGGAACACCCATAGAAGAAGCTAAGTGGGAAAAAGCTTCTGATTTGTGACAGTTTGAGGAGGAGTTGAAGATCTACATGGACAGCCTGTCGTCGAGGGCGACAACGAACTTGGGTGGGGGAGTATGTGATGCTCCCGGGATTTAGCACAAATCCCAAAGCACACCGAGATGGAGCGATGACGGGACCCCTCGTCATCAGCTGTGTTGGACGACTCGAGTGTGCAATTGTGTCACTGAGGCTGACACAAGTCCATAGGGCGAGGGTTGAGTCGAACCACGGAGTGTGGGTTCACACGTGGATGTGGGCTTCTGACTCGACCCATGGACCCCGGACCCTCTCGCACGAGCTTGCGAGCGTGTGCATCGAAGAGGGTCAACCGTGGGGCGATTCTGAGGTCTAATCGACCCCGAACCAGCACTGAACCGTCCTTCCGGGCTGCGGTTCAGGCCGGTTCACGTATTCACGCACGCGAAAGGGGGAATTTCCCCTGTTTCCGTTCGCGTTGGATGCATTGCCGCCGGCGTTGATTCCGGCCAGCTGGAGGAGGCGCGCCGAAGATGGAAGGTGGCCGACGGTGCGTGACAGCTTTGGCGGCGAATTAGGGCGTGGAATCCACTTGGACGAGCCCAGGGTTGAGATTTAATCTCACCCCGGTGGACGCGAGATCTCCGGTGATTCGGCGGCGGAGATCGACACTAGCGTGGCGGCGAGGGTGGTTTTCCATCCTCGTCGAGGGGAGGCTGCCTATCGAGCATTCTGAGAGCTCGGGCAGGTCTGGCGACGGCGATTTTTGCGGATCTGAGAATAGAGCTTCGTATCTTACGTCGGCGACGAGGTTTCGGCCGTGGACTCGTCGGCGTGAAGCTTCCAGATCGATCACCGGTGCCCTGAGGTAAGGAGGGACTCATCCCCTCCGGCGCCGGCAGCCAGACGAGGGAGTGGGATCGGATTTTCCGATCCTCGGTTCCACGCGAGCAACGCGTCCATTGGGTCCAAATTCGTGTCGACGGCGGCTTCTCCGGCGACAATACTCCGGCAGCGACTTCGCCTAACGCCGGCGACCAGATCCCGACCCTCCGGCGTGACTCCGGTGGCTGGACGGTGACGGACGGAGGAGGATTCTCCTCCCTGTTTCAGCCGAAGGTTCGGCTCTGTTCGCACGCGAGCCGCGAGAAGGGAGAAGGGAGGAGAGAGAAGGTTCGTCTCCGACCGGACTTTCCGACGCAGCTTCTCGGAGGATCTCGGTGGGCTCGGCTCGTGGAGTGGTGGCACCCTACAAGGGTAAACCCTCCCCGGATCTATCGTGTGTAGTGGTAGTAGGACGGTTTCCTCGTGTGTAGTGGATACCTTACAATGTCTTGGACGTGTGTGCCGACACCCTTGAAGGTGTTCGCCACCGTCCCCTTGTGATTGATTGAGGCCGCGCCGGTGCCTATCTCGGCTGTGTAGAGAAAGGAGCGCGGGTTGAGGGAATTTCTGTGAGTGCAAAGTGTTTTGGAGAGTCTCCATCACTTTGACACAGTTGAGAGATTTGTATTCGTGTCCGAGTGCAAAGTGCAAAGTCCTCACACCACGTGCGCGAAGGGTTCGGTATGAATACCGCCCCTCGGACACGAATACAAATCTCTCAACTGTGTCAAAGTGATGGAGACTCTCCAAAACACTTTGCACTCACAGAAATTCCCTCAACCCGCGCTCCTTTCTCTACACAGCCGAGATAGGCACCGGCGCGGCCTCAATCAATCGCAAGGGGACGGTGGCGAACACCTTCAAGGGTGCCGGCACACACGTCCAAGACTTTGCAGGCAAGCAAGGAGTACCTACAAATAAGCACAACCCGCACTACACATATGCGGGCGCAGATAACGCAAAGAACCGTCCGGACGAAAAGCCACACGAAGTCCGGACGGCGGTAAAGTCTCTATCCACTACACACGAGAAAACCGTCCTACTACCACTACACACGATAGATCCGGGGAGGGTTTACCCTTGTAGCGTGCCACCACTCCACGAGCCGAGCCCACCGAGATCCTCCGAGAAGCTGCGTCGGAAAGTCCGGTCGGAGACGAAGCGAGACGCGCGTACGAACCCGCGCGACGGAACTTCCCTCCTCTTCCCGCTCGCGTCCACTCGCGTCCGAACAGGGCAGCTTCGGCCGGAACAGGGGAGGCACGTCCTCCTCCGTCCGTCACCGTCCGGCCACCGAATTCCCGCCGGAAGGTCGGAATCTGGTCGCCCGTGAACGGAGAAGCCGCCGCCGGAGTATTGTCGCCGGAGAAGCCGCCGTCGACACGAATTTCAACCCAATGGAAGCTGTGGCTGCGTGGAACCGGCGATCGGAAAATCCGATCGCACTCCCGCGTCTGGCTGCCGGCGCTGGAAGAGATGAACCCTTCCTTACCTCAGGGCACCGGTGAGTTGATCTGAGAGCCCTTGCCGACGAGTCCGTGGCCGGAGCCTCGTCGCCGACGAAGAAGAAGCAGACTCTGTTTTCAGATCTAGATCTCACCGAGAAATCGTCGTCGCCAGACCTTGCTCAAGCTCTGCGTTCGCTTCTTGCAACCTCCCCTCGACGAGGATGGTATTTCCATCCTCGTCGCCACGCAGCCGCGATCTCCGGCGGTGATTGGCCGGAGATCTCGCTTCCACCGGGGCGGATGGAAAATCCGCCCTAGGCTCGTCCACGTAGAGTCCCAGCCTTCAATCCACCGCCCACCTCGCCGCCACGCCAGCCCGCGTCGTCAGCCACCTTCCAAATCCGGCGAGCCTCCTCCAGCTGGCCGGAATCAACGGCGGACGGCGCCGCTTCCAGCGAAGACGAGGAACAGGGGAAATTTTCCCCTTTCCGCGTACGCGGGCACTGTAGCCCGGTCTGAACCGGCTGAACCGGTTCGGTTCAGCCTGGAAGGTGGTTCAGGTCCGGTTCGGGGTCGATTTGACCTCAAAATCGCCCCGCGGTTGACCCTTCTCGATGCGCACGCTCGCAAGCTCGTGCGAGGGGGTCTGGGGTCCATGGGTCGAGTCAGAAGCCCACATCCACGTGTGAACCCACACTCCGTGGTTTGACTCGACCCTTGCCCTATGGACTTGTGTCAGCCTCAGTGACACGATCGCACACCCGAGTCGTCCAACACGGCTGGTGACGAGGGGTCCCGCCATCGCTTCATCTCGGTGTGCTTTGGGATTTGTGCTAAATCCCGGGAGCATCACAGTAGTCATGATTGTGATTGTCTCTATTTGAAAATTGCAGGAAGGCATAGAAGGTGTCACAGTCATGACTATGTTTGCCATGTGTGATTCATGCATCGAATTTGACTTGTTTTTGGCGATTTTTCAAGTAAGGAAGCCCCAAATATATAATAGGAGAGTCCTAAACCCTAATTTGGCGTAGTGAGACTATTGGTGAGTTTTTGAGGCAATTTATAGATGAGGAAGTACGGCTTTTTACAAAAATCGAAAAATCGAACTGAATCGAAAAATTGATTGAATCGAATCGAACGGGCGGTTAATCAAATGGATCGGTTCGGTTCACGATCGGTTTTTTGAGTATAATGGTTCGATTCGATTACGGTTCGGAGAAAAAATTTTGACCGGTTAACCGAACCGACCGATATATATATGTATATCTCAAAATTATATTTAGATTGTTTATCTAGTGCAATGGTTGAAGGTTGTTTTACGAGTTAGTAGGTCATGAGTTCGAAACTCATTCACTACAATTTAAAAATTAATTTTTAAAAATATTTAATTATTAAATAATAATATTTAATAGTCAAAGTTAATTTTTTAAAATAAAATTTAATAAATAAATTATAATCGGTTAACCGTGGTTAACCGAATCGGTTAACCGTGGTTAACCGAATCGGTTAACCGTGGTTAACCGAATCGGTTAACCATGGTTAACCGAATCGGTTAACTGTTTGACTGGTTAACCGGTCGAACGGTTCGGGAACGGTTCGTGGTTTTTTCCTTCCATTCGGTTCGGTTAACCGGTTGACTATGGTCCACGATTCGATTAACCGACCATGAACAGCCCTATGAGGAAGAGAGCATCAACGACTTAGGCAATCTTAATGATAAGCAGCGGCTTTTAAAGCAAATTGGGGGCAACGATCCTTCACGATTTTCACGAGGAGTCAGATGTTCTTTCTTCCTATACTTTTTTTTTTGTGCTTATTTGTCACCGTGAACACTTTTTGAGAGATTTTGGATTGTAAATGATGAATTTTATAGCCTAAACTTGTTTTTAGGATTAGAGCATAGCCCAGTGTATATTATATGATTTAATATTTTGATTTCTTTCTACTATTTGACTTCAATTATGGTCATTTATAATTTGTACATGGTATTTTGGTCAAATATCTATATGTTTTTGATATCTTGTGATGAATTATGACATTAGAATTACTGTAGTCAAACTTGTAGTTTAGATCATTAGTTCTAAACTACTCAAGGACGTTACATGATTTATCATACAACATATTATCTATTTTGCATTGATAAGTCAAGAAAATAGAAGATCATTTCACATAGATATCAAATTATATTAGAGGGTATTTTGTACATAATGATAAATCCCCTAACTCAATTGAATTTCATAATAGAAGGAATTAATTTGTGTTTTCATAAAAAAACCAACATTATGAAGCTCCAAATCCTGAATTTTTATAATATTGCTTCTCTTCGATATTGATTTTCACTGTCTAGAACTCCAACTAAATCACCCAATTCAGTCTCTCTAGCTAGTGAGATCATGATTGGTTGGTAATTAACGACTTATGTGGAATAATATTTTTATTATTTCAATGAACTATGCCCTTTGGCTCCCATCAACTATGCATTTATCAAAATATTTAGCTAATGAATCCACTTGAGTGAATCTTTATTTTTTTAAAAAACGGATGCAAATAGTCCTCTAAAATCATTGTAAAAGACATAATTTTTTTTCATTGAATAGAATTTGAACAGGTCAAGTTTATATTCAACATTCTCCATAAAACTTGCCTTTTTCAAAATCCAAGCATGATCCACCTCTTGAAAATTAGAGAAATTAATAAGTTTTAAAGAGATATTAGTAACCTGATCATGAGGCCTTGCAAAATCTAAGTCAACTCCTTTGTAAAATATTCTTGAATGAAATGAAGTTTTGCTTACTTGGATCATGATTGATTCTTAGCCAAATTCTATGTCCATTTCTTCTCTTACTTCTTCCTCTACTAGTGCAACATCCACATCATTGACATAATCCTATAACTACCTATCTAGGAGTCAAATTTAAAGAACAATGGTTTCAACAAGAGACTGGAGCTGTGGGGCACTATGTACACTTAGGGATCCCGAGGTTTGTGCATTAGTGGTACCCTAAAGAATCTATTCTTTAATGGTACTATATAACATACTTGAGTAGGTAGGAACAAAGTGATGCAAGGCTAGCTCATCCCTCTTACCTCTAAGATGGATGTTTGGAGCAAGATCAACACCATGACAATGTTTGACAAAGAGAAAAAAACCCATCATTTCTCTTCTGGGTTGTTGGATATATATTTTATGTGTTGGATTTCGTTTCGATTAGGTTTGAGTATGAGGATACGATACCTGATTATATGAATATATATATATATATATATATATATACACACACAAGTTCATTGAGACTTTTCAAGAGCAAAGATTTTGAACTCTTTCACCTAGTGTTCAATTTTAGTTCCACGTTACTTGGTTAGGATAAAGAGAATAGATTTATAACAATTGAATGAACTCAAATCTATGAAGGCTTGTCAAAGGTATTTAACTGATTTAAGCCTTAACCTATATCCACCTTAAACTTAATGAAACAATAGAAATATTATTAGAACTAATCTGGCTTGATGTAGATTGCAGGATGACAAGAATACAATAGATTTCAGTATGAATTGATTCCCATCCGTAGCTTTTGTTTGAAAATAAGCACAATGAGATCGCAAATGATTAGACAATCTTGTATTTGATCACAACAACAAATTTAAACTGCATCATTGCCGCACAGAATGAAGATTAAAGAGTCATTCAGCTACTATCCAAAATTAGCTCAATCGAACCATAAATGACCTATAGAAGATGCAAAAAAAAAAAAAATGTTAACCACATGCATATTAAGCTTTTGAAATTTCTTTTCAATGCACTTCTTTCATAGCCACAATATTGTCTTTCAATCTCTTATATTTTGTATATCAATAATTTGGCTTACAAGAGTTAAAATCTACATTGTATGTCATCATGTCAATTCTAAAAGCATTTTGACTAATAATATAAGTAAATCATCAACATAAAATAACAATATAATAGTCATTACGAAGAAGTAGTGTGTGAGAATTTATATATATTCTATTTGAATTTATATGGATGGCTAGTGCCTCTTACTTCACATTTGGGTAACAATCTAAAAGAACACTTGAGAGCTGAGAATTCTACGGATTAGCTTGAAGAACAAAAGGCCCAAAGGACAAGATAGACCGTGCCTTGTGAACTCCGCTCCTCAATAATCTCTTGTTTTCCTCTTTCTGCCTCCCGCCTTCCAAAATCAACACTGATTAAAGGTTGGAAACAAAAGAATTGTAACGCTGAGATTAAAAAAGAGCAATCTGTCCACTTTGGACTCCCCTATGATAAACAAATGAAACAACGTAACGGAGATCAAATACAAAGAATTAAATATAGTACAAGGATGTAAATAAAAAAATACAGGGGAAGCATGTATAATTACACTTATTTTTCTCACGGCAAAGAAAAGAAAACACCTACTTACAGAGAGTATGGATAATGGCAAGGCAACTACCGTCACTTCCTCTTCGGCAAATCATAAGCCCTCTTCAAGAACCTGTTGGCCACATCATCGTTCCGATGACACAGCACTCTTAGCACCGTGTTGGGATCCGAGCGATTCCACCTCCCTGTCGTTGGCGGCATCGGCACCCTCTCCATCGACCTCCCTAGTCCACTGGCTTCGCATGCCATTATGGTAAACTCCTCCACCAGCTTCTCAGTGGGTAGGCTCATGAGCGACACCACACCATCCAACGCCGTCGCCTCCTTCTGCACCACCTCCTCCGCTACCAACCCCTCCCCGGACGTGCAGAAAAGCCGCTTAAGGTTTGACAAGTCATCCACCACCATGTCGTACTCTGTCCGCAGGAAGGACCGCGTGCTTCCCCCGGCCAGCAGCACCATCAGGAAGGCCTCGAAAGAAGCCTTCATTATCTCCCTTACAGCCAGCGGTTGTGCTCGGTCGGTGAGCACGGAGACGAGAAGCGACAGATTTTGCTTCAGCACTCGAAGCGTCACCCGTATGCGGGACTCGCTTACGCTGCCAACGTACAACGAGTCGTAGAAAGACTGGGCAGAGTCGAGAAAGATGAGGCGGTAGGCGGCGACCTCGGCGACATGCAAAATTGCCGTGTGGATTGAAGAGCGGGCCATGTCGAAGTGAGTGGGGGCGATGGCGCGCCGTCGCCCCGCCATGGGGGTGCGAGGGGAAGGCGATGGGCCAGGACGCGAGAAGAAGGAGAGTGACTTGTCAATGGAGTGGAGTAGGCCGAGGATGTAGTGCAAGGTGTTGAGGCGCACGTAGAGCCGCTGGGTGCCGCGGCTTGCGGTGGGACGTGGCTGGTTAGTGCCGTCGCCCGCTCCACCGGCCCTGCGGACGGGTAGGAGACCAGGTTTGACGCCGGATTTGCAATTGAGGATGCTGGGGTCGATGCCAGCTTTGCATGGGGTGGAAGCCTTCTTCCAAAGTTGGAGGACCCTGGAATCCTGGTTGCACCTTGTGAGTTGCGGGAGCGCCGGGATGTAGCTCTGCTTTGATCCTGCATCAGTGCAACAAAAGTAAGCGAATGTCTCAACACTAATGCACTTGGTTTTTTGTATGGAGGCTTGGCTTCCTCGCTAGAAACAATTTCCCTCAACGTGTAGCAACCGGAGAATTACCCACACGATCCTCAATGGTGAGCGACTTACCACACGAAGCTACAAAAGAAGTGTAATCCTGAACCAGAGAATCCAGGCCATCGGCAAGGTTCTGAACCAGTAGATCTCTTCCCCCCACCTGTATCTCGAAGAACTCATCCACTGTCACCTTGGCTAACTTCATCAGATCCACAGAAGATTGTGCATATGGCTCTGTCTTGGACTTTGGATTCCAACTCTGTTGCATTTTCAAGGAAAACGTCAGTCGCAAGTTGACCAGTTCCAATGTTTGTTCAAATACATGCATGGATGCCCTACAAAGCATGACCTTAATTTACCTCTGTATCTTTAGCTCTGCTAACGTACTCCCTACCCATTCTCAGCCTCTCGTCTATCCAATTCTTCATGAGGTTGAAGATGATGGAATCCACCTCATACGGGACAAGTTCCCTCATAATCCCCTTCCCTCCATCGCTGGCGTCGGTCGACTCTTCCGCAGCCATTTGAACCAGCAACTTCTCCAGCTTTCCTGCAACATGCAAGACTCTGACCAACTCATTGGTTAGCCCTGCAATCCTCTCCAAGTGCTGCTTCAGAAGGACACCATAACAATTGTGAAGGGTCACCAGCGCAATAGCTGTTGGAACAGGATGCCACCTCCTGAGTATGGAACTAAAATTCTCCTTTTCGAGCATGGCCAGATTCTCCGTCTCTTTGGCCAGGTGCACCAGTGTGTCATTGGGATCCTCGTCTACTTCTACCACCATACTATCTATTTTACCATTTCCATTCTCAAATATCTGAAACCAAATCCATCTTGTTAAGGCCAACAACAAAGGTTACACGAGATAGATAATACAAACACAACTAGAGAAGAGATTATGAACAATTGTCACTAACTTTGGTGAAGGCGCTCTTCAAGGAAGACCTTATGTACTGCTCAACGCGGTTAATGGAGGAGAATCTGCTTGAAACCATGTTGTCATGAGCTGCAAACACCCCGACACATCCGGCGCTCGAAGCATCTTCGCTGATGATCTTGGCTGTAGAGAGCGCCAGACACAGCACATTCTCCATCGTACCAATTGTGCCTTTATCGAACCACTCGTGGTATTCGAGCAATCGCTTCTCAGCCCAGCCCTGCATCGTGCCCAGCGCAGCCGATAGGACCCTCACGTATCCCGGTTCTCTATCCGGCCTCTTCGCGTCGTTAGCCACCTCCACAAGCATGGCGAGCGTCGCAGAGATCAGGTCCGGTTCCACTTGTCCGGTGGCGACGTATTGCTCGAATAGGACCCAAGTGAAGCACACGTTGTGGATCATCCTGTTGATCCCGAATATTGGCCACGTCTTCTTCATTAGCTCTAGCAGCTCGTCGACCTCATCTAGCACGACCGTCTCGTCCCGGAGATCGAACACGGCGCGGAGCAAGGAGAGGTAGAGGTAGAGGTTGAGTGGGAAGCCATCGGCCCAGTGGCACACCTCGACCGGAGCCCCATTCTGAGATCGCCACGCGAGCGCCATGACGCTATTGCAAAGCGTGCGCATCACTTCCGAGTTCTTGCTGGTGTCGATGGGCTTGAGTGCGCTTGCCCGCATGATTTCCGCAAAGCGTATGGCGGAGGAGTTCATTCGATCTAAGGGCACTGAAGGATGCAAGAGGAGGCCTGCCTCCAGGATCTTAAGCTGCCGCTGCTGCCATCGGTGGTACTCCTGAGGGTCACCTACATCAGATAGTTTCAAATGGCGGAGGAGCTCTAGAGGGAGGATGATTGTTTCTGCTCTCTTACCCGCCTGGATCATGAATTTTAGCAATCAACAAGGACGGCAAAAGTGATTTAATCCTTGCTGAGGCAAACTTAACTAGATAAAGAGATGGGCGAAAACAAGGAAGAACTGACCTGGCCGACGAGGTTACGCATAAGGGTTTTTCTGAGGCAGGTGTCTCTCGGCTCCGTGACGCCCATCTGCAGCCGCATTATCTCGGCCGAGGTCATGGGCCGTTGCTTTAACTTCCCTGAAGACGAACCAAGCCCACCTAGCGCTCCTCCTCCTAATCCCCCTCCCATGCCGCCGATTGCCGGCGACAATCCGCCCGATGCTAGATGAGCCATCACGCGCATAGGCGCGGCCCTCCTCGTCCTCAGGCCTAGGGCTTTTTTGATCCGGCTCGTCAGTGACATATTGGCCCCTCCGCCAGAGGAGGAGGGCCTCGCCGGTGGGTCCGAACCCGGGGTGGAGGAGGCGTCGGAGGGGTAATAGGAAGGGCCCGCACGGCCACCGAAGCCCGGGGAGGAGCGGCAGGCTGTGAAGAAGATCTCGTACGCGGTGGCACGTAGGTCATCGCGGCCGAGGTCTTGAAGACGGCCGAAGGGCCAATCCAGCTCGGCGCCTTCCTCAACGGCGTCATCCACGAAGGAGGAGACTCCGGAGGGGCGCCGGCGGCCCATGGACCGGCGGCGTTTGTACAAACCCGGCAGGTAGCAGCGGCACCGGGGGAAGGATGGGGAGGGGGATTGAGGAGGAGGAGGACAGGAGGGGGGAGGCGGAGATCCGTCTCCTTCCCCGTGGTGCTCGACTGCTCGTTCTTTCGCGGGAGATGTTGGGGTTGGCAGCGGGAATATTGGACGTCGGAGGTGGGGAGAAAAAAATAGAAAAAAAAATGAGGATGGTTATTTCTATTCTACCTGTTATTATCCAGCTTTCCCGCCAGCGGGGAGCTTCTCTTTCGTTTTGGTCAATCGTTGACCGCTCGTCTCCTTGAAATAGAAATCATTTATATAATTTTTATAACTAATACATATTTTGATTTTATACATATAATAGAAAAAAAAGTTATAAGAAAAGTAAAAAAAAACACATCAATCATAATTGCTTTAACTTCGCACAAGAAAAATAATAATCCTCAAATCACAAATTAATTACATCAAAAAAATCACATATATTATGATTAACTTCTGAAAGAAATTCTAGAAAATTTCACACCAAATGATTTGTTTTAGGTGCTCTCTTTCACAGTTATACCCATGGACTATAGTAAACAAACCCTAAATATTTTTTTAAAATTATTATTATGTATAATTTTTTTAGGCCACAAAAAAGTTATCTTTATATCTAATTATTCTATTTCGAGAGAGTTTTTAGGGATGACAATTAGGTAGCAATTTAGTGGATACTCGTTCTATTTGAACTTGTTTAAAAGTAATCGGGTGTATATTATTCAGATTTAGGTAGGGTATGGGTAATGCATATGCTACCCGAGTCAGATTCGGATAACATAGGGCGGGTACCCACTACCTAATCCCAATTATATATTTATTTATTTATGTACTAAAAATTATACTTTTTTAATATATTAGTCGAGTTTGTGGGTACTCGTTTTATTCTACCTAAAATTTAACTATTATTAGGGTTTTTATAGGTCGGGTATTCAAATTTTAATCAGATAACCATATATATGTTGAAATTTTATAGGGTAGATATTTAAGTAGGGTATTTATAGGGTTCGGATATTAAATATATAGTTAAATTTTTAATGGGGGTATGGTATGAGTAGAGGTTTTAAAAAATAAATGAATAGTTATTTAGATATAGATAGTAGAAGAGTTATTCAAAAAAATATAGTAATCTACATATCGGCTAAGCGCTTGTTTGGCCTCGCTTCAAAGCTGATTTTAAGTAATTTTTAAGCAAAAAGTAGTTAAAAAACTATTTGGTAATAAAAAGCAGAAATAGAAAAAAAAAAAAAAAAAGTAGACGAAAAACTACAACTTCTGCTTTTTTTTAAAATAATTTACATAATTTTATTTAAAATTTTAAATATTTTTTATTTTAAATAATTTATAATTTTAATACTAAATAAAAATAAAATATATTATTATTTTAAATAATATAAAATAATATATTTATTTATTATTTTAAATTTTAATAGTAGTTAAAAAATTATTAATTAAATATCTTATAAATTTTAGTAGTGTAATAATACAATTATAAAATTATTAATAGCGAATCAAACAGACAACCCTAACTTCAAAAATATCATTTAGAAAACACCTTGCTTTCGTCTAATTTATTTTACAACCAATGTTACATAATTTCGATGTCATCTTGAACCCTTTATTTTTTCGCTCGACAAAAAAGTCGAGCACCGTGGATTAACCGGGATCACCGCATCATTCTCAGGGTCAGCGGGGAAGGGAGGCGAAGAAAGGCGGCTTCTCTGGGCGGCGGCTATGAATTCCTCTTCTTCGTTTGGAGGAGATGGCAGACACGATGACGACTCTGCCCTTACCGAATTCCTCTCTTCCCTCATGGAGTACACCTCCACGGTGTGCTACTTCGATCCCTTTCTCTCCTTCTGTTGATCCTCTTTTATCAGTGCCTGATGCTGTTGGATATTGAAGGTGACATATTTACTTGTTCTGAAAACACGGTACAGATTCCGGACGAACTGGTGGAGCATTACCTCGCGAAGAGCGGTTTCCACTGCCCTGATTTGCGCCTGTTGGTACCCTCCCCTCCATCTTCTAATTTCTATCTGTTAGTGTCCATTGTGATAAGGATTTTGGTGATTTTATCACCAGTGGGCGGCGAAGATAGAACTTGACCAGTAATATCTGTTACTCACATATGCCTTAGTTTATGGTTGTTCTTGGAGGCTGGTGATGGAAAACATATAATGATAATAAATAACAAAAATCGAAAAACATATAATGGTTTTTAGCCTTTTGGTAATCTACATTAAAAGTTCTTGATGTTATTCATATCCATTTTGATTGTTCCTTCTTTATCAAAGGGGCCAAATGCCTCTGTATTTCAATTTAGGGGTAAAAAAAAGTACAAATCGATATAAAGACACGAGAGCTTGTAGGAAAGAAGAGGAAAAAGGAATCTTATTCAGTCCTAGGGATCAAAAAAGAAAACAAAGATCCGTACTATTAAATTGTTGAATCCACATTACACCACCATTTATGTCCACCAGCTCGTTGCCTCTTGAATACTAGCATTAGAAATGCAACCTACGTGGCATCAATGAAGAGTGCAGTCAAATTTCTGCTGTCTTATGTAGCATATTTAACCCTTCCACTATTTGCAAAGTCACAATCACAGAGAAGAGGACTGGTGAATTCATTGCTAGATCTGCACACAATACATTGTTATTCATTGTTCTTCCAAAACTAGTTTTTTTTTTTCCATAGTTTTCACTAGTAGAAGGGAGTTTTTCCTCAATAAGTAGCTAGCAGTGCATCTTGTCATATCAATTCCGTGGTGACTTTTCGGTATCCATTTAGTAGGCCATGAGATATTTTTGTCTGTATAAAACTTGTATAAAGATTTCACGTAGAAGTTCTCATTATTCTTTACCTGTGATCTCATATGGTCATTGAGTTGCATATTTATAATGTTTTTCATTAACTGTTGCAGTCTTTGGTCTTGAAACCAGCTCAAAAAAGGAATGTTTGAGATACCCTGCTCCAAATATCCTAAATTTTCACATCTGTTATGATTGCTAGACCACTGAGTCTAGGGAAAATTAATCTTAGTGGGTTATTACCTTTTCATGTTATTTTCCAAAATCTAGTGTCCACATCATTTCTCAATGCTATCTTACCTAGGTCATTTAATTCTTGGTTGTAAAGCAGGTGTTTTTCACAAGAAGTCCATATACATGGTCTTACCTTGTATTACCTCCCACCATCATTTTTTCCAATCAAATGAGATTTTGTGCATTGAGAAAAAGAATACCAAGTGCTTTGTTCGCGATTACAAATGTAACAAGTTTCCAATTAGCTAGGCATTTCCAAGTGTGTGTGTGTGTTGTTTCCACTTTAGATGAATACTTTGCTTATTTTTTCAGTGGCTTCGAGCACCCACTTAGGCACTAAAATGATGAATATATAATTAACTCAACAAGGTAGAAAGATAACTATGATCCCGTTGATCATTGTAACTTATATTTGTACAAGAGTTTGTCTTCCAACCTAGAAGGTGAGCATCAATCCTGCTAACTAGAACTACTCGATTTGATTTCGTCTTCTGTATAGGGCATGCACATGAAAAAGGTTCATATGACATCCTAGTAGCTTTGGCAAAGTTTACCATAGTAGGTGTTTACTTTGAACTTCTTTTGCCAATTGTTTACCTCGTGTTAGGCATTTGTGACATATAACACCCATAAGATCCTAGTTGCATATGACAAGACCTGAAGAGCAATCACAAAGACCCTAAAAAAAAAAAAATCCTATTTTGTCACATGTTTAACTCTTTCCCCATAAAAGATATGTTGGTAGTGTACCTTAAGCCCAACAAATGTTAGACAACTCTAGAGGAAACTTGGCCGATCACTCTTGCTATCGTCATCTTGTGCCCTAGATTCCTTTCCTCATACAACACACCCAAAAGTTAAATATAGGATTAGTTACAGGAACCATTTGTTTACCCAGAGTGGAAACCATCCACACAGTACTGGCACTAATGGGAGGAACTTCTCTCCAATTCTAAAGCCACATGCTTCCTCTCCAATTCTAGTGATTTCATCTTTCCTTGTAGCAAAGCCACCTACTCACTTTGGTAGATATTTGGACGTTCAAAGCTGCATTTTTCTCCATTTGCATGCCTCTAGTATGCATGAAGATATAATGCTTTTACTATCGCATGTTGATTGTCAAAGATTATCTCTACATTGTTGCATGGATAGAAAACACTTGTATACTTGTGTGCTACTCATGAGCAAGCAACTCTCTTATTATCGCATTAGACATATGACACTTAGCTACTCGTGTGACATATCACATATGACTAATTCGATACCATACATATGTACATATAATTATATATGTATATGATATAAGATGGGTGGTACCAATTTGTACCATATTGACCAAAATTGAACACTTTGGTTCCATCCCTTATGTGGATTGACATAGATTGTACTTGCACTCAGATAACTACTTGTGTGCTACTTCCTCACATTCATATAATGATAGACTTCTGTGTAAAAGGCATCTTTTCTAATCTGCAAATTGCAAAGGAATATTAGACTTGAGGTTACATCAAGTTTATATTTATAAGGGAGCCATAGAATTATTATATGTTAAAGTGAGATATTACTATGTATTTAGTCCCACATAGTTTCCTTATGTGGTTGGGAATCTATTTGTATGCTCAACCTATTGGTATTAATGAACCACAAGAAACAGTTTTTTTATCCAATTCTTAGATTAGTCAATGGTGGGGAAGTCCTACAAATCATTGTAGCTAGGCATGGTATATACATCTGGGTTATTAGCTCCTAGAGGTCGTTAGATTTGAGGAGTTGTTGCTTAATAGAAGCTGAGCCTCCTGGTGACAGTGTTGGTAGCACTTCTCCTCCCTTCGCTCTTTATCATCTTCCATATATTCTATGGTATAGGTGCACCAAGATGACCATATAATTGAAAAGAATGCAACCTCAATTTTTTCATTTTAAAAATGGCTTAAGTTAATTTGGAATATCATAACCGCCATACTGTGTCCACATATTGACTAGCTGATCCCACTCCAACACCTAGGATGTTTCTTAATTTCCACTACTTGCAAATTCTTTGATGGTTATTGATCCCAGGTAGTTGTAACTTCAAGATTCATGGGACATTTAGTTTTGTCATCTTCAAAATCCCAATCAAAGCAAAGCATATTCCCTTGCCAAAATTAGCACCATCTCATGAGTTAAGCATAGTAGTTATTATTAGCAAGGATTGAAGGAGCCACCAAAAGCATGTTCTTTGAGATCTTCTAAGTGCGCACCTCTCCATAGTCCAATAGCATGATTTGAGAAAACCTACAAAAGTTTTGTTATTGAGTAGCCATCCATGGATAGTAACACAATACAAGAAAAACTAAGAAAGCCATGATTGTTAGTTGTTGCCAAGGAATGGTTGCAAAACATTTTGACAAGCAATTGGGATGCAGGATAGGAAGATATTAATAGAGCACCAATATCCACAAACTCACAATATAGGCGTGATTATCTAAAGTTCGAATTTGAGCTACAAATCTTTAATATGTTGCAAACATGTTGTTAAATTGTCAAGATTCTAACAACAAATCGTTCAGTCCTCTTGCTTGCACTTTAAAGAATGTGCATGCCAATGACATTAAATAGCATATTGATTCATTTGAAAGCACCTAAGCATTTACTTGATTTCCATGAAGTTATGTGCTTTTTGAAGGGAGAAAAGTTGATTTTGGATAATATCAAAGGTTGTCATGCATATCTACTAGAGAGGCATACACCTATAGCTTACAAGGGTCGAAGGAGAACCATGAATCAGACAATGGATTGGATATGTGCAGAAAGATGACATGGTTGATTATGGTTATATCATTTTCTTTCTGAGATATGGACACAATAGGGTGGAAGATATGGACACAATAGGGTGGAAGGTATGACTTGCATGCATGCTGGCAACGTCAGTGCCCTATAAGTGAATTGAATGTAAAATTCCTTAACCAAGCAATCATTGTGGGATACTGCACCTTGAACCATGTCCTTTGCTAGAGAACAACTTATCATAGCAAATTAAAATTAGAACTTTATCCTATTATATCTTCCTTGTGATTATCTCGAAACGTGAGTGCAAAAGAATCAAAGTTAAGGGCCTAATTTGCTTTATTGGGAAAAAATTGTATAATGGCAAACTCTTGTAAAGTAAGATGTAGGATGATTAGTGTTTGGAAAGGGTGGATGATATTAGATATTGTACGACATTTTCATTTGATAGAATAGCAATTAGGCAACTACTAGTGGAAGTAAAATGAAAGTGGAAGCGAGATTAAAGACAATAGAAACAGCTCATCATTGTTACCACAAAGAAAGCCCAAAGTCAATAGCTAAAAAGTGCAAAACAATAACAACTAATCACTAAATAACATGCACTCAATTTTATAACTTCTTGTGGTGGGAGAGTTGTTCAAAAGTCACACCTTGAGTCAATCTTCCAATATGTGTTGGTTTGGACAGTGCTCGACCTGTATTATTTAGAATTGTTTAGGAATTGTCGGTGGAGACATCAATTGAATACAATTGTCTTGTTCCAGTTGAGGTAATTCATCTTCGAGCTCTTCTAAAGTTAGATCAATAAATTGGTTTGGCAATGTCAGGACCATGGATTAAAGAACCGGTCCGGTACCGGCTAGTTCATCTTGTTTGTACCGGTCCAGCGAAGGTCCGGCACCAGTGTACGAGTTGTTGCTTCTACTGCCACAAAAGGAGCTTTCACTAGCGGCAGAAGCCTCTTCACACACAAGTGGTGCTGGCGGAAGCCTCTTCACACGCCGGCGGTGCTAGCGGAAGCCTCTTCACATGCGGGCAGTCCGGTTTTGCCATCGATACCGTCCAGTACAAACCGGTCTAGCGGCTAGCTACTGGACTGAATTCTTAAACCATGGTCTGGACCAACTAGAAATCAATGCAGAGGCAGACATCTGAGGTAGGACAGCATGCCATGGAGGAGGCCGGGACCGTGACCTATTGTTCTAGACAACAGAAGAGAAATTTTCCTGCCAAAGGATGCTGGCTGGCTTTTGAAGGCGGTAAGATGTCTGTGGTGTTAGCAGAATGTCATGGAAATGAAAGAGAGGCAAGGTGTGGTGGTTGTTGACCTGAAGTGTGGTGGATACAGCAACACTACAGCACAATTGCAGCAGTTGGGGGTTCTGAGCAGCAGCAGAACTCAATGAGAGTTTGTTGAGCCCTGTAGTTGCAGCTCAGCAGCGGCAAGGGAGGGACCAGACGGAGAAGGTCGGAAGCTATTGGAGGAGGAGATTTAGCTAGCTAATGCTAAGAAAAGTGAAGAAAAAAAATTAAAAAGAAAAAAAAAAACATCAAAGAGTCGTATGGTTAAGGATGGAAGCTCATGGGGGAGCAGATTTAGCTAGCTAGGGTTATGCCAATTGAAGAGAAGAAACATAAGGAAATAAAAAAAAAGTCAAAAAGCCATGTGACCAAGGTGCCAAACTAGAATTGTATGTTTCATTATCCAATCTATGATTGGTGAAATGACATTGAAGTTATTATTTAGACCCCAAGGTTGCTTATCATTAGTCTAAAACCAAATATGCCATATATTAATTCCTCACCTTATTCCACTTTCCTAGAATTACGCCCATGCTCAATTTACCCTGCATACTTATCTGGTTAGTACTAGGTATGTGTTGACCTTTAGGTTATGTTTTATTGAATGGAATCCATGGTGGAAAGGATGGCCATTTAGATTCATTGTATTTTTCATCCTTTTCACCATGAATTCCATTCAACAAAACATAGCTTTAGAGTTTGGCTCAAGTGGTTGGTTTGCTCTCGATGCCCATTTGAGTTTACCTCAGGATGATTTCTGTTTTTAAGATATGCCCATTTGAGTATACATTTCCCAACTATTTACCTGGAAATTGAATCATTGAGCTAACTAGAACCATGAATTCAAAAGGCCTTGTACAGGTGGTGCCTACTAAAATAAGGTCGGTCCTTATATATATATTAGTAGTTGTAGTATTGACTGCTACGAACATACTAGCTGAATAGGGAATCAGTATATTTGTATGGAACTTGAACTTTCTCTCTTTAGCAAATGGACTAGTTTTAGACCTCATATTAGCTGTTTGGAACAACTACTTAAGTTGATCCTATTTGGTGTTGTCTGGCCTAGCACAATCTGGGTCTCATTTTGATCCTTATTAGGTCATCCTCGTTGCAGGTAGCAATGTGTGACATTGCGTTCCAGTGTTTTGAATTTTTATACCTAATATGAATTTTGTTCTTTTAGTTTGCTACCTAGGAGATCAATCTTACTGGTTTACCACTTCTTGTACATTATTACCTTTCTGTTTTCAAGTTAATAACTACTGTCTTATTCTCAAATAATCATGTTTTGGCTAATGCCAACATTATTCAGTTGTAAAGGATTCATTTCTTCTGTTTTTACCTTTCATACTTTATGCTTATAATTATGCCGACAGCTAGTGAGAAAGTTTGCAAGTCAAGTGACACTTCAAAATCATGGTTGTTACCTCTTTAATTAATTATATTCAAGAGTAAATGCTGTTTGTGGAGTAAAGTTGATACTCCATCTGACTTATTATGGAGTACATATGCCTATGATGAGAATAGTAGGAAATTTTGGATTTGAAATCATATGTAGTGAATTTTTACAAAACAACTATTCCAGTCTCAGATGATGCCTGGCATGTTAAAAGATTGTGGATATTGTCTACTAATTTTTCTAAAAAAAGTAGAGAAGTCTCATCCAATGTGGTCACAACTACCATGTCGCAGCTGTTGTATGTTGCAAAGTTCATTCATAAAAAATACTTTTGTTTTTCTTTTCTTGAAGAATTATGAAGTTAAAATTCTGGTATTTTGTGTATTTTAACTTAATATTTATTTTCTGACAGAACCCGGCTAGTAGCTGTTGCTACGCAAAAGTTCATCTCGGAGGTTGCAAGTGATGCGCTTCAGTATGTGTTATTCTGAGTAGTCTCGTATTTCCGTTTGACTGTTCAATATTAATTTGATATTTTTTTATTTTCCTAGTTGCTCCTTAATTTCATGATATTGGTTGAAATGAAGTTTATCAGTCAAATGGCATGTCATATTATTCTGATAGATAGTTCTATTTCTTGGCTAGTGGATGAGGTAATAATATTGGTTTTCTTTTTGACTGAAGCCATTTAGACTTCAGAAAAAAATCCTTGGATGTCGTAGTTAAGAAAAGCTTGCGTTCCGCTGCTCTTTATATTCTCATATTTTAGATTAGCAAACATACTTTGTTCCAAAATTTGCCAATTAAATTCACGGTCATGCTAGTTGCATGATGAGAAATTTTGCTTGATGCGAATGATCTGATGACTCCCGAGCAATTGGACATCAGGACCTTGTTGTTTATCACCTGACAATTCTTCGAACAAGCTTTTCTGTTATAATTGATCTACTTTTTCTCCATTATTTATATATATAAACAGAATTCCATTTATCTCCTACATTATCATTCAAAATATTTACTATTAAACACTATTTTTGTGGAGATACTTGGTATAATTCTCTATTGTCCCTATTTAGGAGTTTGCTCTCCGGGTGGTTGTCAAGTAAAGAATATTCTTGCTTACATAAGATTTTTACATTTCAAACTATAATATCTCTATAAATTTTGTTTTTGATTATCTTTCTATTGCATAGAATTTTAGGGTGAAGTCACCATTTAATAGAGGAAAAAAAATTGATGCCACTAATCTACTATTACTTGTGTAGGCACTCTACACGTAAGATGTTTTTACTTGCCGGTTTTTGTTTTCACGGTATTTCCAACAATGTTGCTTCTTGTTATATGATTGTAGTGTTTTCTAAATCACTTTTTACAACTTAACTAGGCACTGCAAGGCTAGGCCAGCAGCACCAGTTAAGGATAAAAGCAAGCAACCAAAGGTGCAGTTCCTTCACCCTTTTTTCTTAAATACTAGTTTTTAGTGATTATTGGTACATTTTTGAGAAATTCAATTATTATGCTTTACAGGATAAGCGGTATGTCTTATCAATGGAGGATCTTTCCAAAGCGCTCCGAGAGGTAAACATAGTCAAAATGCATTAAGCTTGGAAATGCATGCGTTCTTTGTGCCCATGACATTTACTTAAAATACTGCCCTTTTAGTATCCTCTAATCATTACTATAGTAGGATCTTTCAATATTTACCTAGTGAAAATTTGTGTAGTATATGCTCTATGCCTCTCTATTGTCAATTTCTTTATTTTTTTGTATTAATAATCAACACACAAGTCTTGTTTTTATAATGATCACCTTGCACATGAAGCAAAGGGCCACTTCATTTGTGGCCAACATGGCAATTCACCAATCAAAACCTGTCTGAAAGAGAATATGTAATGGTGGAACAAAGCACTAAATTACGGAAAAGGACTGAGAAAGAATAGTTAACTGCTATCTTAGAGATATTTTATTTTATTTCATCCTTGTAAATTTTAATAGCAATTTGTCTTTCTTGTCATAATTGACATTTTTTTTCATTTCTTGTTCTTAATAAGCTTGTAATAACATAAATTTATATTACTCATATTTCTCACTCATTTTCTCTTTCCTCGTGTCTTTTTGCTCCCGCTCCCTCTTGACATTTCCTTATCTTTCCCACCCTCCTTTATCACTCATCAAAATCTAAAAGTAATCAAACCATTTCATCAGTCCCCCTTGTGCTAAGGCCTCGGCCTATGATAACTTGGTATTAATGTCAACGATGGACGATTAGTTTTAAAAAATTCTTGCTATGCCATCATGAAACAAATGACCAAAGGGAATAGATTAAGAATGGTGTAGATCATCTTTGAGTTAAAGGCCCTTTGTTATTCCCATCTATGTAGAATGAAGAGAGAAACCCTACAAGTCACTTATTCCTCGAAAACATTGAACTTGCCAAGGATGAGTGAAGGGGCCATTAAACATGCCATCTGAGGCAGGTAGGATCAGTAGCTCTCTCCAAGGTGACAAAAACCACTAAACCCTCTAACCTATGGTGGGTGCCTCTCGACTCTTAGTATTTGTTACTGAACTAATTCTAATCCAGATTGCCACCTTGTATCTATTTTTTCGGAAATGATGTAAACCACATGTTCTCCACTATTGCAAGAATATGTTCTGTTGTCCGTATAACAGACAAGCTTAAGTTTTCTCTCCCGCATGCAGCAGCTCTCACCTATCTGATTTTGTGATCTTGTGTTATGCCACAAGTATGATAATTTGGACCATTATTCACCAACAGGCTTTCGCGATGGTTTATCCTAGCTAATTCCCGACAGTTCATCACAAGCTAGCCATGTGTTTATATAGACCACAGTTGATTTCCTGGGCAAATCTGATGTTGGTATCCAATAACCAATATGAGGATTGTTCCATTTTTATGTCTCTCGGGAAGCAAATTGTTCTCCAATTTAAATATTTTCAACTAATGCTCTCAACGACAAGCACATGTTTGATAGGACCAATCAAGATCTGTATGGCAAGTGCATGGGCTTAGGACCAACTCATCTGTATGGCAACTTGACCAATCAAGATCTGTTTTGCAAGAAGCTATTGAAAAGTGGAAAAGTGAGCAAATTAAGAAAACAAAAAACAATGACGAGGAAAGAAGAATTGATTGCTTCTTGAAGAGAAATATCTTACTATCTTTTTCCACTTGCATGAGGCAAATAAATATCATGTTTGTCTTTAGCAAACTAACTTGTGATTGACAGACAGTTTTCAAATTTGAGTTACTTTTGCATGAACCAATTAAAAAGCTGACCAGGAATAAAGGAAGAAAACGATAAAGTAAACTTATCTCTCTGCCCTTGACCCGCTGCCTGTGCCTGTCTATAATAATTAATAGCGATGTCATAAGTTGTGAATTATACATTATTCTTGTATATAATCACCGTAGTGGAAATTATAGTTTTGTCCAGAGTAAATTTAAATCTTCCTATAATTTTGCTTCCATAAATGTCTGTCCAAAATTTGAACTTCGTGCGTTGTTTCTAATGTTTGTTACATCATTGGAAGGTTTTACATATTTATACTTTACGACGTT
This sequence comes from Costus lasius, assembly GCA_027563935.2. Classification (NCBI taxonomy): domain Eukaryota; kingdom Viridiplantae; phylum Streptophyta; class Magnoliopsida; order Zingiberales; family Costaceae; genus Costus; species Costus lasius. Next base: position 128,117,153 of record CM050446.2, read on the forward strand.
GATACCACATTTTGTACTTGGCAGTATGGTGTGAATTTGAAACGGCAAGAGTATTTTGCTGACAGCCCTTCAGCTGGAATGGATCCTCCATCAAGGGAGGAATGATTGGAATGTCTAATACATTATATTAATTTGACGCCACCTTGGATTGTTTGTTATTAGGAAATTGAAATAACCCATCGTGTTATTTCTTTAAACGACCTTTACCAACAGTTGGCGCCATAGTTGTGTTAGCTTTTATGAAGATCAGTTTTCATGTAGAACACAACATTTTATACATCCTGCTGTAGCATATCAACTTAGTTCGTTTCAATATAAACCTTAGTCGCTGTGCAGCTCCTTCAAATTGGTTCAGCTACTCGAAAAGAATTTTCATTTTGTATTTATAATTGGTTTTATGTTAAACTGGTGGTTGCAAAAATAGATGACGTATGCATTGCTACCAGATTTACCCAAGTTCACTGGTTTTCCCAGGGATATTATTTCAATAGAACCTATCCAAACTAATTAGTTGGATTTTTTTTTTGTTTTCATATTGTTTCATATTTTTATATTATTGTAAAAATGTGGCAACTATCATTCGTATTTTGTAAAAAAAAGCCCACTAATTAGTTTGGTTAGGTTCATGTTAATAGAATATATGTGCGCTTATTACAACAATAACAAAAAAAAATTAATACTATTATTTTTACATTGACTAGGAAAATTTCCCTAAAAGAGCCCTTTTTTTTTGTTTTTCCCAAACAAACCATTCATTTCTGAATTTGCCTACAACCACGTTTAATTTGTACATAATTCATTAACTTTGCATCTGATAGGGCATTGTTGTGTAAACATTTAAAATGAGGGAACTATTAATAAATCCTTAAAATGATTAGCTTTTCTAATTTTTTTCCCCCTTATCGATTAGATAAACGTTGATAAAGTTAGTGAAAAAAAATTCATAATTCGATTTCGCAAATGAATTTTTCTATAATTAATAATTAATAAGAATAAGAATAAAACATGATTCTTTTTTTTTTTTAATAAAAAAACCGAGGAACTGCTATCCTTTTCTCATAATAGGAAAAACACGTAAGTGTACTTTTTTACATATTTCAATTATCATTTCAAAAAATGGAAGCCGAGAAACAATTCGTCCTGATAAACTAAAATAAAAATGAAAAGAGCTTCAGGTCAGCAAGCAGCCAAGCAGCAAATGGTGCTGCTGCTAAGCGATGCTCACCACTGCCCGATCTAATCCTATCGGACAGCGAACGAATGTTCGTGCCTTCTCCAGAGCGCAAGGAGGAGGCACATACGAAAACCGATAAAAGAAAGAAGACATGCAATCTTGCCCTCTCACGATCTCGGTTCCGACGACGGGGATGAGTTCGACCTCGCCAAGGTACAAACCCGCTTCCCTCGATTGGAGTCTAACGTTTCAATCTCCTCCCCGTTGTTTCTCTGATACATCACTCCATTCTCATCAATCAAGGGTCTCAGATTCGTGATTTCAATCATCAAAACTCGCATTTTTCTAATGCTTCTCTCAATTAAAATCGTATGTCAAGTATACTCATTTTTTCCTCTGGCACGGGATATTATTTTTTGTGGGAAGTTTCATATAGCACTAGCAAGTTTACGCATAAATCCATTTACGAAAATCTTTAGACAAAATTCAAGAGAATGCTTGGCTAAAGCAACTAGATGGTGACATCAAGTGTTCACCCCTAGACGGATCTACATTAGTGAACCGACCCTAATAGTTCAATTGATATATACTACTAATTCTAACAATTAGATGATAATGGAACTAATATGAAAACAATAGGTATCTACGACAACTGATATATCGCAGGTATAGGGATTCATAAAGATCAAAGAAACTACTAACTTAAGTCTTATCAGTTATCTCATTTCGGTGACAATCATTGGGCCTAACCCTCCATCTCAAAGGGTGATATCTTCTTGACCTTACGTGGAATGTCAAGTTGGATACTTATAGTTCAGTAGTAATTGTTCAATGTTGTTCATGAGATGGTGTGGACCTCATCACTTAAGGATTGTAGGACTAAAATACAGCATGCATAATATATATGAAAACTTATTCATATTGAAAATCTTTTATTTGCTCGGTATCTTTAAGGATTGGTGGCATTCAGCCTTTAGCTTTTCCAATATACAAATAGAGGTGGACAAGATAAGCTGATTAATGTATTAGATACGCAACATAAGATCTTCATCATAGTGAATGAGTTTGGTTTTACTAATAAAATCAATTTTCGTGTCCAATGCTTAAGGTGATCTTTTTATCAAGTAAATCATGGTGCCATTTGGATATATGAAGATTCAAGATTGCAATTGTAAAACTAATTCATATTTTACTGAAATGTGGGCAGATGGGATACAAGGACAATTTGCTTGACAGAATCTCATATTGTAAGAGTTTCGAGGAGGCTATTTGTTGGCATTGGTGCTTTGACTTTTGCTAAACCTGCTCTTTCCTTGCCTTCACAAGAGGAAAAAGATTCTGACATTATCAGGTAATATTAGGTAGTTATTTAATAATTATCTCCGTGAATAATTCTTTCTTCTTCTTTTTTTTCTCTCAAGTTGATATTCCAAACTAATTGTTCCCACATCCTATTCTGAAGTAACCAGGTATAGAAAGCTAGACAATGGTGTGAAAATTCAAGGTAATGGCTCATTTAATTGTGCTTTTCATCATCATCAAATTGCTTCATTCAACTCATTTCCTAGTGTATCCACTGGTAGACATTATCGAAGGGGATGGTCCAGAAGCACATGAAGGAGATCTAGTTAAGTTTAATTATGTGTGCCGACGATCAAATGGATACTTTGTGCATAGGTAAATATTAGATTGATTGTTCCACATTGTTTTAGATATACTTAATTTCCTATTACTGTTTGATATACACACCTATCAAAATATTTATCCAGTGAATCCAGTTCAATGAAAAATATTGACTAAGATATGACTAGTTGAGTTATATTATGTTTGCCAACTCCTGAATAGATAGTGTGTGGATAGGTAATATTAGATTGATTTTTCCTTGTTGTTCGAGATGTGCTTAATTTGCCTATAATTATCTGGTAAACTACAGACCAGTTGAAATATTTATCCAGTGACTCTTGTCCAATAAAAAATAGTTATACCATACTCCTATTGGACCAGAATATGCTAAATGCTTTATAAAATAATAACAAACGATTAAAATTTGTTTCAATACCTGTAATACAATCTATTCCAAAATTGGATCATGGTATCCCAAAAATCAGGAGTTTGGGAAGATGTGGGTATCTAACTCACGCACAAGGGAATAACACATTTAAACCATGGAAGAACAAATATGAGTAAAATTGTCAAGACTTGTATAACTAAAGCAATTGCTTACATTTACTTGTTTTCATTGACACTTGTGCTAATCCAAATCAAACTCCTAGACATAGTTAAAGAGATCAAAAGACACCTAAAAAGGTATACCACATAATTTTGTGTAGGCAATGCAGCTACAACAGTTAATAGAAATAAAGTGTCACTCAACCACTTATTAATTTCTGACAGCCTGATCTTTGTCCACTAATAATTTCATCATAACTTTCACGATAAAACTCGAAGTATGTGTTATTTGGGCATCAAAATATTGACTGAAAGGTCCTTCTAATGAACCTTGATTTAAAAAAATGGATGCAAATATATCACAGAAATGTGTTGTAAAAGACTGATAAAATTATTTTATTGAACAGAATCTGAATCAGTCAAGTTTCTATTCAACATTCTCCTTAAAACTTGCCTTTTCTGAACCCAAGCATGATTCATCTCTTGAAAATTAGAGAACTTTAGAAGTTTTGTAGAGCTTGCCTTCGCGCTTTCTAATTTCAGTGAGTTCTGCTTAAGGAGGAGACAAGCCTTAGACTACACCATCCGACTCCTATGGTTTGAGAGGCTTCCCTCCAAGTTCTCTTTCCGACCACCAAAAACAGAACCTAGCCTCTCTCGCGAGCGATGTCATGGATAACAAGGCATGAGAGGGTGAAATCTGATGCTGAATGGGAGGGGAGACTAACTCGGTCGTAGACAATGGGTCATGAATGGCACTAAGGCGAGCCCGTTTTCCTTAGACACTGGGTCCAAACTTCAGATAAACCAGAAACTCATTCCTGATCCACTTGCTCTCTTCAACTTGGGCTAGGTTACTCGAACCAGAGCAGACCGAGCCCATTAGTCTAGATTGTCTATGCCTAGCCAAATCTAGTAAGAATATTTTTAATACAGTTCACAATTCAACATTTCCTCTTTCTTTGTGCACATACATTCACTTGCTTATGTGAATACAAATAACAATAATATCAAAAAGTAACTCCTTACATACATTAAAGATATTCAACATGGAAGCACGCTCAAAATACTGTGGAGACTGAAATTTAGTTGAAATAAAGTTTCGTTATTGAATCATTTCGTCATAATTTTTAGAATAGTACTCCAATTAATGTATCTTTTGCAACGATGATATCTTGAATGAGAGAACTTGATGGTGAGTGTTTATTTGCCAATTTTGGAAGTAATAAGACATCTCATATGCTTGCTTAATTGTTTGCCTTGTGTTGCACTTTTAATTGTATTTATATAGCACTGGGCTCCTGATTGAGCTAAATAACTAATTACAGTTTTCGGCATGAAATATCTATTTTTTGTCATTGTTTATGTTAAATCTTATTCTCTGTTTGAATCCAACGTAGCACGGTGGACCAATTTAATGGAGAGAGCAAGCCAGTGGTACTTTATCTTGATGAGAAGCAGGTTAAGTTTTTAAATGTCAAGCCAACAATAGTTCTTACTTACCATGAAGCTCTTTCAGTCATTTTTTTTTCATTGAAAAAACTTAAGAACTGTTATTCAAAGTTATTGATGAAATTTATTCTTATTTGACCTTAGAAACCATGCTGCCTCTCTTCTTATTACAGATGATACAAGGCCTTAAAGATGTCATAGTTGGAATGAAGGCAGGAGGTTAGGGTTCATATTTTAGACAATAAGTAAATTATATTTTATTATACATCTCTTTTTCGATATCTGGTGATATTTAATTGAAAAATCTTTTATGTCACTTCAGAGAATAAGAGGTAACTTGCAGCCTTTCACATGTTGATAGATGCTATCCTGCTGAATGAAAAATATCATGTAGAAAGTATACCTTGTAGATGATGTTCATAAAGATCCTATGTATCTTGTGCATGATGAGTAACATGTTTTGAGCTCAGAGAGCACTAAAATTTAGATGATCATCCCTTAGACTTACAGTTGAAGAAGTGTAGAATAAGACAGTAAAATCTCTTCAGAAAAACGAAGTAAGAAGCTGAAATCCACGACCAAGTTAGGCAAAAATAGCAAAGGTACTAAGAGAGTTTGTAGGTGGGAATGTAAGATGCCACCGGAAATAACAAAGTGTTAATCCCTTAGAGCGTATAGCTAAACCACAATTTTGTTTGATCTTTCTAATAGTTCCGTCAGCATCCAAGATGGTTTAGGAGTGAAGCAAGGAAGAACAAACTTTGTCCCTGATACTTTTAAGTCAAAAAATAGAGTGGGCAGCTTATAAAAATCACTGAGGAACAGTGTCAATAGCATCCAATCTAAGATTCATGACTCATGAGAGAGAGAGAGAGAAAGAGAGAGAGAGAGAGAGAGAGAGAGAGAGAGAGAGTATTGGAAGTTCCAATAGAGGTGGTTGTTAGGAGCTCTACTTGGCTACTTGGTGAAGAAAAGGCTAATAGGTTTTAAAGGTTGCACTAGTAAATAATTCAGCGGAATTTAGTCTAATTTCAAGTAACAGTTTTCATCAGGAGGCACTTTTGAGCTCTCATTTATGGTCTTTTCGAGTCATAGAGTGATTCAAGTCGGATGACATTAGGTGTTCTCATACTCTTGTCCTTCTTATATTCTAAACCTACAAAATGATAGGGAGAATGTTGGGGTCATTTTTGGTCATGTTTAAATGTAATTGACCTTTTCAAATTCACCTTATAAATTATAAGGTTTTTTATTTAATGGGTTCTGGCTTCCAATGAGTACAAGCACTCATTGTTAATTACCCCTAAAATTAGGGTACCTTTAGGGATGTCAACGGGTCGGGTACCCACCCTTTTTGGCCAAACCCGAACCCAACCCGACCCGCCTCAAACTCGAACCCAGTTAAACCCGAGTCGGGTATTTAAATGGGCACCCGCGGGTACCCGTTTAACTTAAAATATTTATTTTTAAATTATTTTTATAAAATATAACTATAAAATAATAATAATAATAATAAATATATTTATAAAAATCATTTTATTATATAAATATATATAAATATAAATATATATTTTTTTATTATATATAATCGGGTATCGGGTACCCGCGGATACCCATGGGAGTAAACCCGAACCCTACCCGATTAGCTAATCGGGTACCCGAACCCGCTATAAACGGGTCGGGTCGGGTCGGGTACCCATGAAGACGGGTACCCATTGACTCCCCTAGGTACCTTTGATTAAGAGATCTATATAAGTAAATAGCACTCGACAAATTAGAGGACAAAATATTTTGTAAATTTCATATCAATACATAGCTCATGAACAACTTAAAATTTGAAGCAACCTTCGTTAGTCAAAGAAAGACTTGTCAGTGGATATCCGATTTTCTAAGAACATGTGGACATTTGAATACTCGGCCCTGATGGCTTATGAGTATTTGAGATTTGATTGGTACTTGGCCTCAATAGCTTGTGTGTATTTGAATTTGATATGTACTCGGCTTCAATAGCTTGTGAGTATTTGAATTTGATATGTACTTGGCTTTAATAGCTTGTGAGTATTTGAATTTGATAAGTACTCGGCTTCAATAACTTGTGAGTATTTTGGACTTGATATGTACTTGGCCTTAGTGGCTTGTGAGTATTTGAATTTGATAAGTACTCGGCTTCAATAGCTTGTGAGTATTTGAATTTGATAATGACTCGGCTTCAATAGCTTGTGAGTATTTTGGACTTGATATGTACTTGACCTTAGTGGCTTGTGAATATTTGAATTTGATTTATGCTCGGCCTTGGTGGCTTATGAGCATTTGAATTTGACATGTGCTCGGCCTTAGTGGTTTATAAGCATTTGGATTTGATTTGTGTTCGGCTTTGATAGCTTGTGAGCATTTGAACTTGATTTATAATCGGCCTCGATGGCTTATAAGTATTGGATTTGATATATGCTCGGTCTTAATGGCTTATGAGCATTTGGATTTGATTTGTGCTCGGCCTTGATGGCTTATGAGCATTTGAATTTGATTTATGCTTGACCTTAATAGCTTATGAGCATTTGAATTTCATATGGGCTCGGCCTTAATGACTTTTGACTATTTGAATTTGATTTGTGCTCGGCCTTGATGGCTTATGAGCATTTGAGCTTGATTCTGAAAAATATCCGGCCTCGACGGTTTATTGGATATTTCAATTTTGGAGAATATCCGGCCTTGATGGCTTGTCGGATGTTTCAATTTAGAAAATACTTGGCCTCAATGGCTTATTAGGTATTTGATTTAGAAAATATCCAGCCTCAGCGGCTTATTGGATATTTGGATTTAGAAAATATCCGGCCTCAGCGGCTTATTGGATATTTGATTTGGTTTTTGGCCCTTGGTGAGCATTTGAAATTGATTTTTTTTTTTTTGTTCGGTCTTGATGACATGTGAGCATTTTAACTTGATATGTGCTCGGCCTTGATAGCTTATGAGCATTTGAACTTGATTTGCACTCTGCCTTGATGGCTTATGAATATTTGATTTGATTTATCATGAGGAATAATTATTTTACCTTAGAGCACCACATACACAATATCATATTAAAGAGCTACGCCCCGATGACAAGTATCGACATCGCATCTCCCAGACAATATTATAATGTGATGGATTTGATCAAAATAGGTCGAGTGTGTTAATTAGCTCATGTTCAACTGGATGAAAGACATGTTTCAATTCAAATCCAAGACCATATTTAGGAAGATCGATCTTAATTTTACAGGGTTAAATACCCAGATTATATTAATGACTGTCAATTTGACTCATATTGATGAAAATCATCTTTAGCCATCAAATATCCGATTTTCTCATGGCCGTTGATCTAAATTCATAGATCTGTTTAATCCAGGACTCGGATTGAAAATCCGACATCATATTTAGAAAGATCTGGTTCAATTTAATAGGGATCAACTCCCTAATCATATCAAATGTCAACCGATTGACCTAGATATGTCTAGATCATTGACACCCGTTGATTATTTAGATCAAATTCATCTTGATCATTCATTTAAATTCACTTATATGTTTCAATCTAGAATTAGGATCGAAAATCTGATATCATATTTGGAAAGATGTGGTTTAATTTAATAGTGATTAACTCCCTGATCATGTCGAAAGTCAACCAATCGACCTAGATATGCTTAGGTCTCTTTCAGCCGTTGATTTAGAGTTTAGATCAAACTCATCTTGACCGTTTGTTTAAATTCGCTGATCTGCTTTGATTCAAGTCTCTGATCAAAAATCGGATATCATATATGGAGAGATCAAGTTCGACTTAGTACTAGGGATCGACACCTTGATCATGTCAACAACCAACCAGTTGACTTAGATATGCTCGGATCAATTTCAGCCATTGATTTATATTTATATCTGATTTATCACGACCGTTCATTTAAATTCATATATTTACTTCAATCCGAGTCTCGGATCGAAAATCCGATATCATATTGGAGAAGATCTGATTTGAATTACTAGGAATGGATACTTTGATCATGCCAAACGTCAACGGATTGGCCTAGATACGCTCCGAACCTTCTTAGCCGTTCATTTCAAATTTAGATATGAGCCGTTAGATTTGAAATGGATGAATCTGCTCCGTTGGTTTTAATTTATTAAATCGGATTGATCTTAGCTGTCCGATTTCGTGTAAAATAATCATGACCGTTGGATTTTATGGAAATCTGGATCGTTGATTTGATCTTAACAACTCTAAACCATTGATTTTAATTTTTAAGTTTACACTAATCTCGACCGTCCGATAAAGATTGAAATAATCTTGACCGTCGGTTTGATTCAGATCTCAACCGTTGATTTTATGGGATGAATCTGCTCCGTTAATTTGAATTTATTAAACTGGCTAGATCTCAACCGTTCGATTTTGTTTGAAATAATCTGGAGCGTCAATTTGATGAAGTTCTGAACCGTAGATGTGTTTGAATGGATCTGGACCGTTCATTCGATTTCTTCGTTACCCGCGGCGGCGGCGTTTGAAGATTAGGGTTTGTTGCCGCCACCCGTTCACCGCACTTCCAGCCAATCGGCTTTGGCAGTGCCTTCCCTATCTCGAAGATTAGGGTTTGTTGCCGCCACCCGTTCACCGCACTTCCGGCCAATCGGCTTTGGCAGTGCCTTCCCTATGTCGAGGATGACCGATGCCCGGAGTTTGAAGCCTTTCGGTGGAGTATCAGTGGCGAATCGGCGATTTAGGCAGAAACAGGATAGCCGGCATTTTTTCGTTCGATTCCGGCGATCCAGTGATCGGATGACCAGATCCTTTTGGTTATAGGTTTGCTAGCGTGAGGAGAGCATGCAGATGTGATTTTAGTGAGATCCAACGGTCGGATCTCGAGTTCTTACTGTAGAAGTTTCGGCAGACGAAGAGGGCTATGATAAAATTTTCTTCTCATCTAGAAAATTATAAAATCTTAGAAAAATTTGAGAATATAAAATCTCAGGAAATTTTAAGGGATATAGAATCCCAGAAATAATTTTGAGGGATATAAAAATCCCAAGAATGTTAAGGGATATAAAATCCTTGACATTGAATTTAAATGACATAACGACCCTTAACATTAAAAGGATATAAAGATCCTTGACATTAAATTAAATGATATAGAGATCCTTGACATTGAAAGGATATAAAAATCCTTGACATTGAATTAAAGGATATAGAAATCCTTGACATTGAAATAAAGGATATAAAGATCCTTGACATTAGGAGGATATAAAGATCTTTGACGTTGAAAGGATATAAAAATCCTTGACAGTAATATCTTGTTTCTCTACTTGTTTCTCTACTTCTACCATAACATATTCCTCGAGAAACTCCTCTACTCTCCTCCTTTTCTTTTTTCCTTCTAGTCTATTTGCCGAGAGACATCTCCTTTCCTTTTTTTTTTTTTTTGTCGAGAACTTCTTTTCTCCACTTTTGCTCTTTTTTTTTCTTTGCAGCCGAGACCTCCCCCTTTTATTTTCTTATGGTGCCGAGAGCCTCCTCTCTTGCTCTCTATTTTTTTTTCTATTACCTTCTCCACCTATCAATGTCTCCGCTTCTTTCCAATTTTTTTAATGCCGAAGCTCCCCTCCAATTTCTTAATGCCGAAGCCAATTCCCTTCTCTCCTTTTTGGTGTTGCCGAGCACTTCCCTCGTCCTCAATTTTCTTCTATCCCCCTTCTGTGTTACCGAGAGCTTGGAAAGCTCTCCCCTTCTTTATCTTCAATTGCTCTCTTTATTTCTCTCCTCTCCCCTTGCCGAGAGATATCTCGGCCCCTTTTTTATTGCTCCTCAGAACCTCCTCTGCCTCCCCTCTTTTATTCTTTATTCCTAACCCCTCTTATAAAGTAGGACCTTCAATCTAAATCGTGATTGAGATTCACGATTCTATAATCCAATGTGGCATGGTTCACGGTAAAGTCAAATTTCCTTTGATTTATTCTATATATGATTTCTAATTTTGGAGCAAACGATTCCATATTTCCCCTTTTCTTTTTTTTTTTATTTGGACATTTGATAATCTAATTCCTTTTTTTTTTTGCGAAATAAATGGCACCCTTTCTTGCTTCTTTCCTTTTTTTAGCTTCCTTTATTCTAATAAATTCAATTGCTATTTTCTCTTTGTTGATTTGATTTCTATCTATGCCTCTAATTTTCTCAATCATGGTCAAAATCAATTTTGACCTTACCCAAGACATGTACACATGGGTGAAAATAAATGGTTCAACAGAGAAATAACTTTGTTGAAGGTTGACTAATATCATGTGAATGAAGAAACTTGTGAAAGGTCTTGTGCTGTTCTGTTAGTGAAAATCAAGTAAACACAGAAAATGGAATTCGATAAGAATTTCTTGCTTAAAGTAACATTTTGATTTAGCTGTTAGAATATATCGTAGCCTCTCCTTTTGTGTACAAGAATTTGTTTTCTGTGACACGAAACAAAAATGGTTAAATGTTGGATCACGTCCTTAAGATCAATATTTACTCTGCATGGGTAAATGTATATAAATCTTGAATTGGATTGAGAAATGCCACCAAACTTTCATTTTCCTGGTAATCAATAGAGAAAAGGAAAAAAAACACTTCTCTTCTCTCTTAATTTTTACCTTCTTGACGGATTCTTGCCTTTTGCAGGGAAGAGGAGAGCTTTGATTCCTCCTAACGTGGGTTACGTCAATGAAAACTTGAAACCAATTCCAGACGAGGTATGTTTTCTCCTTCCTCTTCGCATCCATTGAATTTCTGTATACAAGATTTGAAGATCAAATTATTCAACTGTGATCTTGAGCTTGAGATAACAAATTGTATTCGTCTTAACATTGCAGTTTGGTCCACGGAGGAGTCTCCTGTCTCATGCAAAAGAGCCATTGGTTTTTGAAGTTCAGTTATTGAAGGTGCTCTAATCCTTTGTGGAGGTGATTCCTGGAAAATTGTTGAACTTGATTGATTTATGTTTGTATGTAATACGGTTACATTGTGTATTTAACTAGTTTCATTTCACACAATAATCAATTAGTCATATCGCCCTTTAACTTCAATGATGAATCAAATCACAAGATAGATATCAATGGAACTCCCATGCCAAATGAATAAATCTATTTTGTTTTCCTTGAACGCCAGTAGAAAACAAATTGCCATATGATAGTTACTATAAGGTTTTAAAATTTTTGCTCATGGAATTGCAAGCATAAATGATGATGAACAAAATCAAAATATAAAAAAAAAAACTAAAGAAGTTGCTGAAAGTGAAATTTTCAACCCTATATATTAATAATGTAGCAAGGGAACTGGTCTTTTAGTAACTTGTTAGACAATAATTTATCTCAAATGAAAAGTTGAGCTTGCAAATTTTTGTAAGAGTGATTGAGCTCTAGGGAGGGGTCTACCGAGGGTAAAAAATACCTCTGAATTTAAAATTTGTCTTGTTTGAAGGTGAATGTGTTATCACTATGTTACTTTAAAGCAAGAGACTCCCCTTGCACCATTGGAATCTCTTCGAGCTTTAGGAAGTCATTTCTCATGGCACTTTTGGGAGATTGGAAAGGAATTTAAAATTGTCTTGGTTGAAGATGCAAGTGTGTTGTCACTACGTTACTGTGAAGAAAGAGACTACCCTTGTACCATTGGAATCTCTTCGTGCTTCTAGGAAGAGTCATTTCTCAGGGCACTTTTGGGAGATTGGACTTCTTCTTTAATGGCAATATTCTTTCTTGGAAGTTGAAGTATTTTTTCTTATCCAAGTGATATGGTTGACCACTTTGCAGTTGACTTAGATAGTGTTGATGTGTATTCACGTTGTTTGATTATTGATGTGGCGCATGATATACTATGATGCATGATTAAATTTTCTATCGTTGAACACGAATCATCCATAGAACATACATAAATATTTTATACGAAGTGGCGATGGAGGGTGTTCATATGTTTATCTATTCATGAGAAGGTTGCTAATTGCCATAGGAAGCAATTGAAGACCAGTGTGGATAGAATATAGAATTCAACAAAAACAGATTTTTTTTTTTTTTTTTTGGTTTTCTTTTTCAGCGGCCGCCTATGGATTCCACCAATCAAGGTGTTAATCTTGCGTTGACCTCATAGAGCGAAATTATTGAATGAAGCATTGGGATTGAAATTTGTTCTTCATTGTCAACTCTCTCTCTCTCTAGAAGCACACTGCACGTGATACATGCTTACAGCTCAATGCTTTATCCAATGGATTCCACCAATCAAGGTGTTAATCTTGCGTTGACCTCATAGAGCGAAAATATTGAATGAAGCATTGGGATTGAAATTTGTTCTTCATTGTCAACTCTCTCTCTCTAGAAGCACACTGCACGTGATACATGCTTACAGCTCAATGCTTTATGCAATCCAATCCAATGTCACGAGTACGAAACTGAAAGTCTGCACTCTCAGCAGCTTTTCTTTCCCATTTATAGAAAATCCTAAATGGATATTAATTTAATAGATAAAATAGTAAAATATATTTACAGCTAATTATAACATAATTAATATTTACAAATCTATTATTTACATGTCTACCACTAACATCCCCCCTTAAATTGATGCGGCATGATTAATAAGCATCAATTTGTTAACTAAGAACTGATGACGAGGCTTGGGAAGAGCTTTAGTAAAGATATCAGCAATTTGAAGTTCTGTGGTAATGTGTGGAAGCATAAGAAGATGAGAATCGTAAGCTTCACGAATATAGTGACAATCAACTTCAATGTGTTTGGTACGCTCATGATATACGAGATTCACAGCAAATTGAATGACACTAGTATTATCAGCGTGTAAAGAGGTAGGCTCGAGTTGAGGAAACCCAAGCTCCCCTAACAATCCACGTAGCCATATAATCTCAGAACAAGCGGAAGACATAGCTCTATATTCAAACTCGGTAGAGGACTTTGACACCCGATCTTGCTTCTTACTTTTCCAAAAAAAAAAGAGAATCACTTAGAAACATACACCAACCAGTAACAGAACGACGTGTGTCAGAACAACCGGCCCAATCAGCATCACTATAAGCGACCAAACGAAGCGAAGAGTTAGTTGGAAAATGAAGATCCGTGGTAGAAATCCCTTTTAAATAACGCAGAATACGACGAACCGTAGCTAAATGGATATGTGTAGGGGCCTGCATGAATTGACTCACTTGTTGAACAGCAAAAGAAATATCTAGCCGAGTGATAGTGAGATAATTCAGGCTGCCTACAAGTTGTCGATACAAAGAAGGATCAGAAAGAAACGTCTCATCATTCTGACAATATTTAACATTCACATCTAATGGAGTATCCACTGATCGACCCTCTGAAAGACCAGCTAGATTGAGTAAGTCCTCAATATATTTATGTTGATGTAGAAGAAGGCCATTTGAGGTATGAGAAATTTCGAGACCCAAAAAATAGTGCAGAGATCCCAAATTCTTCATATGAAAACATTGCTGAAGATGATCTTGAAGTTTTGATATTAAGGATAAGTCAGATCCAGTGATAACAATATCATCAACATATACCAAAAGAAGAACAATACCAATAGAAGTCTTGCAAAGAAATAAAGATGAGTCATATTGACTTTGAGTAAATGAGAAGTCAAGAAGAGTGGATCGAAACTTATCAAACCATGCACGGGGCGCTTGTTTTAATCAATAGAGAGATCGTTTCAGCTTACAAACATCAGAAGAAGATGTAGAAAATAGTCCTGAGGGAGGAGTCATATATATCTCCTCCTTTAAATCACCATGTAAGAATGCATTTTTAACATCCATCTGATGTAAAGGCCACCCTTGAGATCCAGCAATAGCAAGTACAAGACGAACAGTTGTCATTTTATCAACAGGAGCAAAAGTCTCCTCATAATTAATGTCATAATCCTGCCTATTACCCAAAGCCACCAATCGAGCTTTATACCGATCAAGAGAACCATCTGCCTTCAACTTAATAGAATATATCCACTTACAACCAATTGGTTTAACATCACTTGGACAAGAAACAATGTCCCAAGTATGATTCTCCTGAAGAGCTTGAAGTTCCTCACGCATAGCATTTACCCAACATGCTTGTGTAGAAGCCTGAGAATAAGAGGTGGGTATGACTGTATTAGATAAAGTAGCTAAAAAACCATACCTATCAGGAGACTTAATAGTGCGAGAGGAACGCCTAAGATGCACAATATCAAGCTCAGTACTAACTTGAACCTCTGGATCACTTTCAAGAATAGTATGAGGAGATACAGTTCGTCGTCGCTGATAGACCATACCAGGTATAAATCGCCCAGTAGACTGTGATGTTTCCTCAAAATTAGGAAAAAGAATCGGTGAGGTAGAGAAAATTTACTGCTGAAAATAATATTCTTCCTCGAAGAAAATAACATTCCTAGAGATACGCATACGATTAATAGTAAGATCATAACAGATATAGCCTTTTTGATTGGAACAATAACCCATAAATGCACATCGAATAGATTGAGCAGTAAGTTTATGTCGTTCATGAAGAGGTAAATGAACAAAACAAACACATCCAAATGTGTAGAGCATATGATAATCAGGATAAATGCCAAAAAGACGATAAAATGGAGAATCAAATCCCAAGTATTGAAATGGTAAACGATTAATCAAGTACACAGCAGTAGTCAACGTTTCAACCCAAAATTTGGATGGTACGGAGGACTGTAAGAGAAGAGTACGAACCATATCCAACAAATGACGATTCTTGCGTTCAATCATCCCATTTTGCTGAGGAGTATAAGGACATGACCTCTGTGAGATAATGTCTTTTTCTTGTAAATAAATCTGAAATTCACGCGACATATATTTGCCACCATTATCAGTGCGTAAAATCTTAATGCGCGTAGAAAACTGATTCTCAATAAGAGCAACAAAGCTTTGAAATACCCGGAAGACCTCAGATTTAGTGTGCAGAAAATATATCCATGTAAACCGACTATAATCATCAATAAATGTTACAAAATAACGGTAGTGACTATGAGAGACAACAGGGCTAATACCCCAAACATCACTATGTATCACATCAAAGCACACTTTTGCACGACTACCAGAATTAGGAAAAGGCAAAGTTTTACTCTTTCCAAGTTTACATGTGACACAATTAAATTTCAAAGCCGAATTTAAATTGTTACCAACAAAACCACGTTGTATTAAGTTAGACAAAATTACATGATTTGGATGGCCTAAACATTTATGCCAAAGTTCAACTTGACTATCAATGATAACATAATAGACAGGCTAAAGATCTGGGAATGGAAAAATGCAATGGAAACAATCTGCCCACTCTAGGACCCTTAGCGATCACCTTCCCCGAAGCCTGATCCTGTACAACACAGCCAGCACGAGAAAAATGAACGTCACAGTGATTCTCCACAAGCTGACCAACAGATATCAAATTAGTTGATAAATTTGGAGCAACAAAAACATGACTAAAAGTGTGACCAATGTCACCAACAGTAGTAATCGGAAGGCTACTACCATTGGCTACTTGAATATGTTGTCGACCAGTATAAGGATGTAAATTTTGTAAGAAATCTGGAAAGCCAGTCATATGATTAGATGCACCAGAATCAACAAACTAAGTAGATGAAGTTTGCTTACCACGACCTTGAAAACCAAGAACAGAGAAAGCAGAAAGAATCATCTGCTGAACCATCTCAGGAGTCATAATCACTTGATTTTGACCTGTAGCAATATGAGTAGCCTCAGAAACAGTCACAGAAGAAGTGGAATCTGGCATACTAGTGTGCACTGCTTTGTAAGCCTTTGCCCTTCTATTTTCTAGACGAGTTGGGCAATCCTTAATAATATGTCCTTTTCGTTTACAATAATTACAAAATTTCTTGCTACAATTTCTAGCCAAATGACCAAATTCCTTACAACTATAGCATTGTATATGTCCTTTGCCTCGATTTTTACCTTGTGTCGCATATGCCACATTAACTACCTCTGAGATCCCATGAGTCTCACTGACGGAGTCATAGACGCCACTGAGTAGGGCCCAACCCCTCTGAAAGCTGCCTAGGAAGACTCCCCAGGACCTGAGGAGGAGTGCCCACAAATTCAGCATCAAACGGAACACTGTAGCGCACGACACGGCCAGGCCGTGTCTGCAAACACGGCCGTGACCGTCGCCCCCGACACCGGCACGCCCGTTCCTTCAGCCGTGACTGGCTCTGCAGCATCTGGTCACCCCGATCACGACCGGGCCGTGATCAACGGCACGCCCGTGACACGGTCGAGCGAAGACGCAGAAGAAAGAACGGCCAGACGCACGGCCGTGCCCCAGCCCGTGTCCGACTCGGTGCAGAAACTAGATACTGAACACGGCCGTGACGACGAGCACGGTCCAGCCGTGTTCAGCCCCAGAAAGCCTCAAGCAGTGATTCTCCACCCCGCTCGTCGCTCGCAACGGTCTTCGCGCCCCCCGGCCCGTTTTGTGGGTGTGACGAGTCCTTCTGCCGCCACCACCTGCAGCTGTGATTATCCTCGCACCTCTCCGAAGCACTCTTTGGAAAGGTCAACAAGTTCGAGTTGACTACAATCTCTATCCATTAATGAGGTTAATTGTCAAAGGGTGTGTCCCTCCAATTGTCAAAGGGTGTGTCCCTTCAACTGTCAAAGGGTGTTTCCCTTCAACTGTCAAAGGATGTGTCCCTTCTTGATCTATAAAAGAGGGCGGAGGGTTATGTGTTTTAGTTAGTTCTTGTTGTAGTTTGCGCCTTCCCCTTGCAAGGCCTTAGGTCCAGCAAAACTCCAAGGATCTCGCCTAGAGTTCCCTCGACTCCTCTTTGTACGTTTCTCCGAGGATCTCGCCTAGAGTCCCCTCGACTCCTCTTTGTACATTTCTCCGAAGAGCTCGCCTAGAGTTCCCTCGACTCCTCTTTGTACGTTTCTTTCAGCTTTCAATCAAAACATCCGGCGAATCCCGCTTGGGCGCCGGGTCCTTTGCGTTTTCATCTTGCTGCGTTTGCATCTTGGACGAGTAAGCTTGGGCGGTTGCCATAGCATCGTGAAGGGTGTGCGCGTGTGCTTGCAAAAGACATTGGTTTTCGCGATCGAGGTGAATACTTTTCATTATAGTTCCGATCCGTGGTTTCTTATCGCTCCGAGTGTTACTCAAGATACATTTTGCACTGTTTCCATCGGTTTTTTTTTTCTCCGCGGGTTTTCATCGATCGCACGCACTTTCTCTTCCCTCGTCTTAAGACCCTCTCCCGAATTTCCGCATCATAGTTCCCCCACTGTAGAGTATTGCTCTAAGGAAACCTACCTATACATCCGCTGCATCAAATTTTGGTATCAGAGACAGGTTGAAGCTAACTTTTGTCTAGCTTCGCCAGTCTCTCACTGCATTCTATTCGGTTTCTTCGGCTTTATTTCAACATCCATTCACATTTCCTGCATCATGACTACTAGATCAGGAACCCCATATCAACAACCCCCTATCCAAGTGCCCGTTACGACCGAAGAGCGTACTCCACCTAGGGTAGAGTCGGTTGAGTCACTGTCCATACGTTTAGAAGGGACGGAAGCCATGTTTCAGCGCCTCATGACGTCGGTCCAACACCTGACAGACCAAGTTATGGAAATCCGAGCTAAGCCCGCCGAGGGCTAGCTTCCTGCTAGTATCCCACCTCCGTTGGCCCCACTGCGTATGCGCGCCAACGAGTCACCACGCTTTGACCCCTTCGTCGATGAGTCCGCATGGGCTGAGGACTCTCCTCACCCACGTCGCCTTGTTCCGCGTAGTCGTGAGGACGACGAGGTCCAACGGCTCACGCGCGTTGACCCCCCGATTTTCAACAGTAGTCTCAAACCTCATGTCTTCCTAGATTGGGCTGCCGCTGTCGATAACTATTTCGAATGGAGCGCCATGTCTGAACACCTTAAAGTCAGTTACGTCCGTCTCTTGCTAACTGGCCCTGCTCGGTTGTATTGGACGAATGTCAAGCACCAATTAGTAGACCAACATCTTCCTCCCATTACGAGGTGGGAGGAGATGTGCTACTGACTTAAGGAAAAGTATGTGCCCCCCACCTATAGATAGCGCCTCCTCAATTCGTACTCCGTCATTTCCCAAGGGTCCGACACCGTGGATGCATACCACACTCGTTTTGACGAGCTTGGTATCCGCTGCAACCTTAAGGAGGATCCCGCCTTTACCATGTCTCGGTTCCGCAACGGTCTCCGCGAGGAGATTCAGCGCGCGTTACCCTCCTACGACCTTGACACGATCCTCCTTGTCCTCCACCATGCTCGCGAGGTCGAGTAGGACCTCAGATCGCGCACCCATCGTACTGAGGCCCTCCCTGCTTGTCGGACTACTTACGCGCTTCCGGTGCCTGTCCCTCTCCCTCGTCTCGAGGCACCGCAACGTCCTAGCCCTGCTGGTCCTCGTCGTCCTCCCCCCCCCCCCCCCCCCCCCCCCCCCCCCCCCCCCCGAGATGCACCCTGCGAGACACCCCCCTCCTCGCTTGACTTGGGAGGACCGGGGTAAGGCGCCCCTTGCCACCACTGTAACCAAACCGGTCACTTCCACCGGGACTGTCCCCGCCGTTCGTTGCACATCGCACCTGAACGACGCGACTCTCGACCCCCTGTTCCTTGCGGCCCACCTGTGGTCCAAGAAGTCGGCCCTCAGTGTTACTCCGATGAGGAGTCAAGCCCTCAACCCACCTTGGGCGTTGTTCACTGCACTCTTGTCCATACCCCCCCTCCGTCCGAAGACTGGAAGCGCACGAGCATCTTCTACACTTATATTAAGTGTAACGGACACTCGTGCAAGATTGTGCTTGACGGAGGCAGTAGCCTTAACGTTGTCTCACGGACAGCGGTCACCTGTTTCGGTCTCACCCTTGAGCCGCACCCCCGACCTTACTCGATCGCATGGGTGGACACATCTAGCCTTCCTATCACCCACCGATGCCAGGTCCCCATATATTTCGGTGATTACTCGGAGAAGGTGTGGTGCGACGTCGCCTCCATGGATGTCGCCCACGTCCTCCTAGGTCGCCCTTGGCTCTACGACCGCGATATGATCCACTACACTCGCTCGAACACCTACGTCTTCCACCACGGGGGACGTAAGATTTGTTTGACCCCCGGCTCCTCCTAAGGAGTTGCGAGCTTCCACATCCAAGGGCGTCATCACACCCTTACCCCCAGCCCCGCCTGCGCCTAAGGCAGTCGCCTTGGTTCGCCCCGCTTCCCTTGTCCATGAGGCCCAGGAGACCAACGTGGTCTATGCCCTCATGGTCCGCGAGGCCTCTCCCATACCCTCACTTCCACCGGCCCCTTTGTCGACCGAGGTCACCGCCTTGTTAGAGGAATTCAACGACATCTCCCTAGTGGACCTCCCCGTTGGTTTGCCCCCGGGACGTCACATCCAGCACCGACGAGCTCCATGACCGTCTCAACCCGACCGAGCACGACGAGCTCAAGCGGCAAGTGGACGACCTTTTGTCCAAAGGCTTCATCCATGAGAGCCTTAGCCCCTGCGCCGTCCCAGCCCTTATTACCCCTAAGAAGGATGGTTCTTGGCGGATGTGTATTGATTGCCGGGCAATCAATCGCATCACCGTCAAGTACCGTTTTCCCATCCCGCGCTTAGATGACATGTTACACCTTATCTCGGGTGCTTTTTGGTTTAGCAAGCTGGACCTTCGGAGCGGCTACCATCAAGTCCGCATTCGTGAAGGCGACATTTGGAAAACGGCCTTCAAGACGAAGGACGGTCTCTACGAGTGGTTGGTGATGCCCTTTGGCCTCACCAACGCGCCGTCCACGTTCATGCGCCTCATGGGCCAGATCCTCTGCCCAAGTTCCTGGTCATCTACTTTGACGACATTCTCATCTATAGCCGCACCCGTACTGACCACCTCGGGCACTTGCGTCTGACCTTCGACCTTCTCCGTAAGGAACGTCTGTTCCTCAACGCAAAGAAGTGTTCTTTCCTCGATTCTCAGGTCCCATTTCTAGGGTTCATCGTCTCGGATCAGGGTCTCATGGTCGACCCCGCAAAAGTCGGGAACCCGAATCCGTTACCGAGGTCCGTAGTTTCCTTGGTCTTGCTGCCTTCTACCGCTGCTTCATTAAGGGATTCAGGACCATCGCGTCCTCTATGACGGCTTGCTGTTGACACAGATTTATATAGAGTTTCATGTGTCATTTTACTTATGGAATCATGCTTATTTCACGACTTTAAGCCTTACTATCGCCTATATTTGGATACATTTATGGAATCTACACTTGTTTCGGTATTTTCACGTTTTCAGGTCAAACTGACCACATAAAGGGTAGATTCTGACACTTTGATAGCAGAGGAGCTCATCCTAACTCAAGACGATCCTAACCAGGAGTTTTCGGATTTATTGAAGTCTTTATTGGAAATCACGACCGGGTCCCGATCAGAATCATGCCCGTGATCGTCGCTACGCCTGAAGCTGAAATCGACAAATCACGACCGTGTCACGACCAAATTCTCGCCCGAGATCGCCGACCCGCTTGTTACAAAATCACCGTTTTCTCCCACGTTTCTTTGATCTGACCTAAGGGGAAGCTGAAGGGCACCTAGGACCTTTCTCCCCTGTTGACGAAGGAGGCGTAGAGCAGCTTTTAGGGGAGGATTTGCTCACGAAATCATCATTTCGTGAGGTATGGGCGGCCGAAGCGTTGCAGGCTGGCAGGAACCTTTCGGCTGAAGCTTTGCAGCAGGCTTCTTTTTGCAGGGCATGGGAAGGAAAAGAAGATTCAGAAGAGAATAGGATAAAAGACTTTCTCCGTTCGAAAATAAGGAGAGCTCTCGCATACAAGAATCGAAGACGAGAGGAGGTTCGGTCCATCAGAGGAAGCGCACGGTGAAGAAACGAGGAGAAAGAAGCTGCGCATCTGTACAACTTTGAATACCTCCTGTTGCGTAAGCTTCCTAGAAACAAATTTGTAATACTTAGCCTACATCTTTGAGTTGCTGCATCTATTGTAAGATCTTAAGAGAATATTGCATGGTCTATCTTCCCTCTATAACTGTTGCGCAAAATCTGTTATTACTTGTGATGTTCATGGTTGAATACATTGTCTATATTGTTACCGTGAACATGCTTAGCTAAACCCCAAATCAGGATGTGAGAGTAGCCCTTAACGATTTACTAGTTGAGATAATTAAGGTTTGTTAGCCGAAGTCCTTGTTTGGCCTTGTGTGTGTTCATCGCCTGCAGACCTGGAAGGATATGTTCAACCTTTAATCCCTCGGGTGAGGTTTGTAAATCAGCTTTTCTAGGAGTTTACTTGCTTGCATAGCTGTACTCACCCGTAGGATTAAAGGGAAGCATTATTCCGAAAGGTATGTTTGAGCCTTAAGTTGCAAAGGTGAGATTTGTTAATCGGATCTAGAGGAGAAAACTTGCCCGCTAGACTGTACTCACTTAGGGAAACACCTTAGTGAGGTTTGTTAATCAGATCTCCGGAAGAGAAAACTCGCTCGCAGATTCGTACTCGCTCGCATGACTGAAAGGAGCTTAGACGCGACGGAGAGATCCCAGTCCGACCACGCGTCCGACCCACTTGGTTGAGAGTTTATCCATTCCGTTTGTTCGTTATCCCTATGCTACCCGAGAGGGGGCGTTTGAGTCTTTAATCACCTCAAGTATGGTTCAGCATCTCTAGGAGGGTAAAACCTCGCTTGCGGGTCTGTACGTATTTGCAAGGATTTTAAGAACCTTAGACGTTGTGGAAAGACACTCGTCTGACCACACGTTAAAACCCTATGGATTGGACTGGTAATTTAGTTCGTAGAAGCGGACGATATTATTGGTGGGGAAGGCTACCTACGTGACAAGGAAGCTGAGTCCCTTAAACTTGATAGGACATTAGTAATAAACTTTGGCTATTCAACTGTAAGGAGTCAAGTGGTGAACCCATATCCTGATACATCTCCTCATTATAATTCTCTCGTGTGATTCCCTCTGTTTACATTCCTGCACTTTTAATTATTTCGTTATCTTAAACTTCACCAATTTCGACTTCGTCTAGCTAGTCATTTCGAGATCTATCGGTACTTACCAGTTATTCCCTGTGGGATCGATATTTTATTACTTCGATAGACCCGTGCACTTGCGGGTAACTCCTACCTATATCGGTGGGTGCTATCACTTGCACCAAGAATGAGACCTTCTATTGGACCCCCGCGGCAAGCCGCGCTTTCCTCGCCCTTAAGGACATAGTGACCTCCGCCCCGGTCCTTCGCCTCCCTGACTTTTCTAAAGTTTTCGAGGTCGCATGTGACGCCTCCGGCACCGGTATTGGTGGTACCCTCAGCCAGGAAGGCCACCCGGTCGCTTTCTTCAGCGAGAAGCTGAATGATGCGCGGCAACGATACTCCACGTACGATAAGGAGTTTTACGCCATTGTCCAGTCACTTCGACAGTGGCGTCACTATCTCCTTCATAAGGAGTTCGTTCTCTTAGTGACCACCAAGCCCTGTCATTTCTTAACTCTCAGAAGAAGCTCGTCCCTCGCCACGCGAAGTGGGTCGAATTTCTCCAACAATACACGTTCATGATTACCCACAAGGCTGGGAAGGAGAACGTCGTGGCCGACGCCCTTGGCCGCGTCCGATTGCTTCTGTGTGTCCTGTCCACGTCCATTCCAGCCCTCCCTCACATTCGAGACGAGTATGCGGACTGTCCTGACTTCGGTCCGGTGCTCGCTCGTCTTCAGGCGGCCGACCTACCGGACCTCCCTTATCGTCTCCATGACGGTTACCTTGTGTACGGTAACCGGTTGTGCGTACCCCGGTCCTCCCTTCGCGAGCACCTGCTGCTCGAGCTCCACGCTGGAGGTGCCACTGGGCACCATGGCCGCGACAAGACCCTCGACTTGGCCGAAGACCGCTTCTTCTGGCCCACTCTTCGTAAGGACGTAGAGAGGGTCATCCGGCATTGCGGCACCTGCCAAGCCCCGCCCCGCCAACACTGACTTGTACACCCCACTGCCTGTCCTCAGGAGTCCATGGCTCGACATTAGCATGGACTTCGTCCTTGGTCTACCCCGCACTGCCTCGCGCCACGACTCCATCTTCGTTGTCGTGGACCGCTTCTCTAAGATGGCACATTTTGTGCCTTGCTCTCGAACTGCCGATGCTTCCCACATTGCCCACCTGTTCGTTAAGGAGATCGTCCGACTCCACGGTTTTCCCCTCACCATAGTCTCCGACCGCGACACTCGGTTCGTCGGCCACTTTTGGAAATCATTATGGGCCCTCCTTGGGACCACTTTCAATTTCTCGTCGGCTTACCATCCGCAGACGGATGGTCAAACCGAGGTAGTGAATAGGAGTCTGGGTATTATAACATTCAATGAATGAAAACTAGATTCTCATCAATTCATATTTATGGCGCCTCCTTGGGACCACTTTACAATTAATTATAACATAACTAATATTTATAAATCTATTATTTATATATTTACCACTAACATTCAATGTATGAAAACTAGATTCTCATCAATTCACACAGGCAAGCATCTCAAAATCCATTCTTTAATGATTTGTTTCTTGTGAATTGTGATGGCACCGACCATGAGCAGCAGCTCCAGAAAAAAAATTGCTATTCTCACCTTCATTAATTCTTACGTGTGCCCTCCGTTGACTTACCGCACAAGCAATAGTCTGCTTCCTTACTTCTATGCGTGATCGTAGGCAAACAATACTTATCTATCGGTCTCCGATGACTTGGGTGTTTATTTGGTGGATTACACAGCATCCACATCCACTTAGCGCCGCCTCCGATCCATGCACATAATCTAAACTAGATTCGGATTCAACTGAATTACATATCCAAAAGGCTAATGTAGGATCATCAGAACTTGTAACAGTTAGGTTGTGTTTAATAAGAAAGAAAGAAAATTGAAAAATGAGAAAATAAAAAATAAATAAATAAAAAAAAGAGAAAATAAAAAAAAAATTTAATTATGTTTAATTAGAGAAAAAAAAATTAGAAATATTGATATAGTCACTTTAGTTTTTTATTTTTACACTCGTATTATTTAAAGATCATTAAATATTATTAAAAATTATCATTTAATATTATTAAATATTATAAAACT
The DNA here is from genome assembly GCA_027563935.2 of Costus lasius. Lineage (NCBI taxonomy): Eukaryota > Viridiplantae > Streptophyta > Magnoliopsida > Zingiberales > Costaceae > Costus > Costus lasius. The sequence goes on from CM050446.2 coordinate 128,142,086, forward strand.
AATTAATTAACTATTAAATACTATAAAATTATAAAAATATTATTAAATACTATAAAATTAATTAAATATTATTAAATACTATAACATTAATTAAATATTATTAATTACTATAATATTATTTAAATATTATTAATTACTATAATATTATTTAAATACTATAAAATGTAAGGGGTGAGATTAATACAAAATTTGGGCACTCTTTGTCGTTCCAGCCAAATTGGGTGGAGCGATTTTGAGGGAAAGTTGATAAACTTTTCTTTTTCTTTTTTTCTTTTAAATTTTTAATCTTTTCTATTAAACAGTTAAAATTTACTATACTTATATCTTTCCTTTTGTTCTTTTCCTCTTTCCACTCCATTAAACACAGCCTTAAATATCATTAATTACTGATGCTGAGTTGATCGTCGTTTTCTTAGAGGATTCAAATTATGCTCAATAGTCAGTCTTACTTTCTGGAAGAGAATGACAAGGAATTAAATAGAATGAATCATACAGATTGCTGACTTGAATCATAACGTGTTCACACTGGAAGACGTGGATACCAACTCTGCCTCGTCGTCATGTATGGTTTAGGATCACTACATTCCATTGCTGACATTAGTTTTGCCTTTATCTGATCCTTAATAATTATTACTCATCTTTTGGATTTAGCTCATGGAGACTTTGATTTTTCTTCAAGTCAACGTAGTTTATACTCTTATGCAAGTTCAGCTCTCAAGATCATTGCCATTAATTTGAGTTTTGGTTTCAAATGCATGCATTTCTCGTGTTCATAGAGACAATAGGCATCTTCTTTTGGCGGTACCCATTGATAGTTTTTCTGTACACTGTCGGGATCTTTTTGTTTTAAAAATAATAATAATACCAATTCTTTAATATAAAATAACAACATTCCATGATTTTTTTTCTTTAAAATAATACTATTTATTTAGAAACGCTCTTTCTATTAGAAGCTAAAATACAGGAAAGCTCACTTAGACACTAATGAGTCAAAAAATTATAGTAAATTTTATATGTTTATATCATCTTTTTGAATTGTATTTATGCTATTTTACTTATTTTTAAACTTAATTTAGTCAATTATTTCGAAATCTACACCTCTTCTTGTTTTTTGACTTTTCAAGTAAAATATACTTGTTTTCAAGGGATATGAAGAAATCAGAGGCCAGAAATGAAATCAAAACCAAATTTTATCAAAACCAAATTTTGAGCTGAGAGGGCAATTTTGAAAAAATTTTGTCATCATGCCCCTGTGAAAATTTGAACTAAAAATTTCACAATGTGTGATTTTAATAATTAGAGAAACAGCCGTTGTCTCACTCCCAAGTCTTCCATCGTCCTATTTAGTCGATTTTTCCTCCATCAAATTAGAAAATTTTAAGCCCTAATCGGAAAAACTAAAAACGCAAGATTGTTTTATAAATCGAGGAGAAGATTCAATCCTATTATCACGCGTTCTCGTGGAGAATCGAGGGAGAAATCGCTGAAGGCGCCGGTAGAGCTTGCCCTCTCACCGAGAGGCGTAGAGAGCATCTCCGGTGACGAAATTTTCAGGAAAGCTTCGCTCAAGGGATGAGACGAGACACCGAAAATTTTAGATCGAAAGAAGTTCAAACGAGGAAGAAATTGACAAAAGAAATTTTAACCGGAATGGAAAATCACGTTTTACTATAGCAATTACTGTAGTAGCAAAAAAATTTCAAAATCATGGGTGTGATTTTTTGTCAGACCCCTGTGATTACAATAAAACCTTTTTTTTCTGAATTCTGAATATTTTTTATGAATATTTATCATGTTCATATGATTTTGGTTGTGTAATCTTTTATTTGGGACTTAGGGAGTAATCTCTTTTTAATTCTGTAATAACTAGATGATTTTTATTTTATTACTTATTCTTTGAATGATAATTTTGTCTATGTGATTATTTACTTTGAAATTATTAGTTTTATAATATTTGCATGTTTTAAGATTTGTAATGTGAACCAAAAGGTGATTTACGAATCTGAAATCCTTATATTAAGATCTAGAAACCTAGACTATAAAAATAGCTAAGTCCTATAATCCTAATTTTTTAATGCTTGTTTTATATGTTAATATTTTAATCTAATGATTCCACTGTTTCAGACACGATAATATGGATCGAAAGATGATTTTAATTGTTAAAGCCTCTTAGGTAAAACCTATAAAATTAAAGTACAAAAGTATTTAATTTTACTTAAGAAGTTGACATTGAGAGTTAAGCCACTAAAGTGATCTTAATTTTTTTTGTCTGTTTACTTTTATTTAAAACTGAATAGAAGTCACGAAAGTGAAGGCTGGTTCCGTGTAAATTGGATGTCCGAAAAGAGACAATTTTTTTTAATAAACTTTTTTTTATTATGATTTGATTAACTAATAAAAACTTTATTATATCTAGTCATAGGAATTAAAAAGTGATGAAATCTTAGTTCCAGTTTCTCTCTCCAATTTTTTTCAACATTTTTCACTATTTCTTTATTATTTTATACCCATCATACATCGATCGCTTAACTAGTAAGAATTCAATTATTTGGTACTTAACACATAGGTATCTATGGGTTCGATATCTTTTTATTACTTTAATGTATCCGTGTACTTGCGGATATAGCAGTCACATAGATAACAAGGAGTTATATTAAAAAATTTTCCTAGCAAAAATAGTTAATTAGTTAGTAGCCTGTTTAGCTTCCTATGAACAAAAAGATATATTATAAATTTTTATTCTAACATGAATGGAATTGATTTCATATATAATGTGATCACCCACAAGAGAATGAGTCGGATTATTAATTAGATGACAAGCATTTTTGCAATCAGAGTCAATGAAGATAAGTAGTGCCATGATTTGATATAATTAAGAATGATATTTTAACATGACCAATTAAATCTTTTTCATAAACTTTTTTTTTAAATACATGAGTTTATACATGTGGAGGTGAATTAAGAGCTTTCCAATGAGCTTAAAAGTTTGCCAAAATTAAGGTGACACAAAAGATCTCCATATACATGCAACAACGAATTATTAATTTGTCGATAATTTAAATTATAGAAATGAAATTATGAAAAATATAAGGCAGAAATAAACTCCTACAAATTGTAGGCTCCAAATGTAAATAAAAAAAATTATTAATTTGTAGAAAAATAAAAAAATAATTATTTTTTCTTAAAATAGAAATACATTCCATTATCACCAATTATTTAGGAAATATTTCTTCCTAGAATTTCTTTGTGGTTTTCCCTTCCTCAATTCAAAACAAAATTATTTATATTATTTTAATAAAATATTGAATATTTCAAATTAGCCATGGTAATAGAAATTATTTTAGAACTAAGGGTTTATTTAAAAAAAATCATAAATAAATGCTCATGTGATATATAATATATTGTATCTTACAATTTTTTCATAACACAAAAATGTAAAAAATCATTTAAGAAACAAATATAATAATTTTGCAAGAATTTTTAACATTATCATCTCCTATAAGAAGCTCATATAAGTCATTTTTAAATAAGTTTCAATCATCATGAAATGCTAAGTAGAAACATCATGTATATTGGCTTTAGATGCTTATATATTGGCTGAACATCATGAATATTAACTGCAGATGTTCATATATGATGACTGAGATTTTTGTATAGGTTAATTTGTATTAAAATTTGTATTTTGGATCAAGATCCGTGTCTTGAAGATGAGTGGATCTTACTCTTTGAGTTTTTGACCTTTTCGTCATTAAAGATAAGCTCCAATTGCAAGGGAATGCTATAAATGTGGAAACGGGGAAGCACTCTCGCACTTATGTCACTGAGGGCGATGGAGATGGTGAGGAGTTCGAGCTCCCCTCTGATTCTTCTCGCGCTCCTTTGCTCTCTCCTCCTACAAACAAGGGTTTTCGCTGCCAAGAAGGTGAGCACTGCCTCAAATCTTCTGAAACAATTTGATTCCTGTTCTTCACTTCATAATTCCAATTCTTTTGTTCCAGGCCTATGTAGTCTATCTCGGGGAGCACTCACATAGCTCTAATTTGTCCCCCTTGGAAGCTTCCAATATAGCAATCCAATCTCACCATAAACTGTTGAGCTCATCATTAAAGTAAGAATCGTTAAATCAGAGCAAAAAAAGCTTGAATTTTGATCCATCCTTCTTACTAAAAATCTAATCTTGACGGTCAGAAAAAGCAAGGAGAAGGCCAAAGATGCAATCTTTTATTCCTACACGCACAACATCAATGGCTTTGCAGCATTCCTCGAGGAGGAAGAAGCAGCGAAGTTGTCAAGTAGGTATTCTGCGAACTTTTTTCTTTCTTACTTCCTTCGAGTGCTTGACCTTCGCCTCCTTGTGTTGGGTTGCTGGTGTAGAGCATCATGGTGTGGTGTCCGTCTTTGCTAGCAGAAGCTACAAGCTTCACACCACTCGTTCATGGGAGTTTCTTGGTCTGGAGAATAATGGCAGAGTCCGAAAGGAATCATTGTGGACGAAAGCACGGTTCGGGGCAGATACCATCATTGCAAATCTTGATACTGGTAATTTCATCTGCTTCTGATTTTGTTAGACTTTCAGCTCATTGATACAGTCAAATTGTACAAAATATCTGGAAAACAGCACACTGTCTCTCTCAAGATGCTGATGAGTAATGATCTTCTACCTTCCATTCTCTTTCATTTTTGACAATTGATCATTTCAGTGGTTTACCAATCAAATCTTCTAGAAAGAGGAAAAAGATACATAAAATGAACATGGTTCAAACGTGGATCAAAATGTTCAGCATTTCATTCCACATCTCTTTGTTGACTGTTTACTACTTTTTACTCTACTCTGCAACTATTTCTTTGCCATTTTCATTGTTTGAACATGGTTCAAACGTGGATCAAAAGGAAAACCAGCTAGTAATTTAATCCAGAATCTGAATCTGAACCAAGAAGAACCCACATGGATGCTTCATTTATTCAAATCATTCACAAGCCTTGGCCTTGGCAAAGGACCTACCTACATTAAATGCCCATTATGGATGGTGGTGGACAGTGCAATTGAGCAATCATCCAAATAACAAGAAATTGTGTGAAAGAAATAATGGCTCATCAACGATCAATCTTATAGATGCACTAATTCATGTCATGGTTCAGCTCCTTATCCTTGAGGGTGTTGATGTGCAGGTGTGTGGCCAGAGGCTAAAAGTTTTAAGGACAATGGCTTGGGACCAATTCCCTTAAAGTGGAAGGGTATCTGTCAGCAAGGCACTGATGAAAGTTTTTCCTGCAACAGGTGCATTTCTGCATTCCTCTTTTGCTTGCCTGTCCTTGCTCAACTCATTCTAATTCCTAGCTCAATAATTCCCAACTAAAGGGATGGAACACAAAACTCTCTGCCTTACAGTGTATATGAATCATGTGTTTATCAATCTGCAGCAGCTGCATGCTCATGCCAATCTGAATTGTTCACTTCATGGAACACCAAACTCTCTAGTACTCTGAACTTTGAGATTTCTGATATTTCAAACAACTGTGAAAGTCAATGCATGAACAATATCTACATTTGGAAGTACAGAGTAGTGGAAATATATTCCAACACTTTTGCCAATGTTCTAAAGCTAAGAGTAGATCTCTAGCTCATCTTGATTGTTTTTCTTTTTTATTCTTTTCACACCTTGTCCTTTTCTCCAAAGTCTTCAAAGGTGCCAATTGCAAAAGCAATAGTGGCCAAAGGTAAAGAATGCAACTTTATATCCATAAATAACCTCTTTCTGTATACTTTAATGCAATTTATGTATTGCATGTTGGAACTGCTTGGATGAGGGAACATGATCCATGCAATAAAATAGGGTTTTGGGGAATCTTAATTCCAAATTGCCCTAGTTTGGGGGTTCTCAAATCAAACTTCTTCTTGGAATTACTAGAACCAGCACATGCTTGTCACTTATTATATTTTATAAAATATATTATTTCTTAAATAACAATTGATTATTCATTATTCTTTGACCTCCATCTCTCAATCCAATAGGTGTATATAATTGAATTTTTGCTAGGCATCATTTATTTTAAAATATATATAATTGACTTCTCGTAGATTTAGACCATGACAATGGTTTCTGTATCTAATTTTTTTCCCCAAATCTGATTTAATTATAAAAACCTAATATCTAAACCTAACCCACTTTGTTAATGTTGTATTTCCTTGGACGAAATCCAAATGCATCTAGATTATTCAATGTATTTTCTATTTATTTCACTGTAGATTCCGTACAAGGAAACATAGTCAAAGTGTTTTATTATATAAACCAAAACTTAACTCTACGCTACCTCTAGCGATGAATCAATAATTTAAAATGTTTTTCTTGTGTATTCTTGATAAACCAACGTTTATATATAAATATAGAAGGATTTGTTTAAAAGTAATAAGCTCTTTGACATCTCTTTATTGCAAATAATTACAGATTTATTGTAAATAGTCACAGATTTGTTAAGGCGAAAACACATAGACGAAGGATTGATCTTTGAATAGAAAAAAAATTGATCCATATATCCCAAATAAATCGCGGGTATTTGATTAAATGAAAAAATAATTTAAAATTTTTTATTTTAAAGAATTTTATAATATATATATATATATTATTTTTTTATTTTTAACTTTACCCTCTTTTTAAAAACTGCAATGAGTACTTTAAAAAAATTCATAAATTGATAGTAAATATTTTTTATTTTAAAATTAAAATAATTCTTATATTATTGATAAAAATTACTTAATAATAAAAAAAATTATGTGAAAACAGGAAGCTGATTGGTGCGCGTTACTTCAACAAGGGCTTCGAAGCCCACTCCGGCCCGCTCAATGCCACCTTCCAATCTCCGCGCGATCTCGACGGCCACGGCACGCACACCCTCTCCACTGCGGCCGGCGCCTTCGTCCCCTCCGCCAACGTCTTTGGCTACGGCAATGGAACCGCCAAAGGCGGCTCCCCTCGCGCTCGCGTTGCCGCCTACAAGGTCTGCTGGCCGCCCGTCAACGGCAGCGAGTGTGCCGACGTCGACATCCTCGCCGCCTTCGACGCCGCCATCCACGACGGCGTAGACGTGCTCTCTGTCTCCCTCGGCGGCGACCCCACCGGCTTCTTCCAGGATGGATTGGCCATTGGGGCTTTCCACGCCGTCAGGAAGGGAATCACCGTGGTGTGCTCCGCCGGAAATTCCGGTCCCAAGCTCGGAACAGTGTCCAACTTGGCGCCTTGGATGATGACTGTGGGGGCGAGCACGATGGATCGGCAGTTCCCCTCCTATATTGTCTTTGGCAATTGGAGCATTAAGGTTCAGTTTGTTTTCGACGCAAAACTTATCGTCCATTGCGATGCATATGAGCATATCTTGAGAATATTTGTTTGCTTTACTTCACTCTTGCTCTACTATGTGCATTACAAGGGTAAATTAGTTAAACATTGTTTGTCAGCAGATGTAAATCGGTTAAGAAAGACATTTTCACAGCCTAAACAAATATACCACAATTATCTTTACTGCTAACAATGACATTATTCTTTTCTTAAATCAAGTTTATTGTGCGAATATTAACAATGGGTGCATAATATTGAAGGTTATATATGCATTATTAGCTTTCTTAAATAAAGTTGCACGAATAATTATTAGATTGTTAATGCTATCTAATCTTTTAAAAGTGAACATCTATAAATATATATGTATAGAATGTAGTAGATGTCTTCAGTTCATCCTTAGCTGATGATTTTGATCGATTATCATGTTTCTGTTCCTCTTTTTATTTGTGTTTCTATGAAAATTATGTCATTCGTCATTATGTTGCAGTTATTTGTTGCTTACATTTGGTTTTACTGCTTGTTTGCTTTTTCTTACATGACTAACACGATAATCTCTAGTCTGCTTTTGTTTGCTAAATTATGATCAATTTCTGGGTTGTCATCATATTTCCTAAGCATAAACATCTATCTCTTTATCTTCCGTGTTTACAGGGAGAGAGTCTATCTCCCAAGAGTTTGTCTGGTCAAAAGCAATACCCTATCATCAATTCCAAAGATGCCAAAATTGCCAATGCAACAGAGCAACAAGCGTAAGTGAAAGCATCGTAACATGATCTTCCGCCTCACCCCCAACAAAAGAAAAATCATTCTTGAAGTGGCTAGTTCAAATATTGTTCTTTGTTTTTCTCTCTTTAGCATGGACCTCAGTGGTTTTGACAGGATGTGTGTTCTCTTTTGATTCTGCAGTAGGTTATGCTACTTGGGTTCTCTAGATCCACTGAAAGTGAAGGGGAAGATTGTTGTGTGCCTCCGTGGAATCTCTGCTAGAGTGGAGAAGGGGGAGGCTGTCCTTAAGGCTGGTGGCATTGGGATGGTTCTCGCAAATGATGTGGACAATGGAAATGAAATCATAGCTGATGCTCATCTCCTTCCTGCTACTCACATTACCTACCCAGATGGCCTTATTCTCTTCTCTTATCTCAACTCTACCAAGTAAGTCCTCTTTCTGTCATGCTTAGATGCTTATGTTTTATATCTAAGCTATACCAAGTTAAATGTTTTCTTTTCAATGTGCTACCAAGTTAAATGTTGGTTCTCTTCATTGGTATCACTTCTACTTGGCCTTCTTTCAGAATCAAATAAATTCAAACGTTGAATTTATTTCCTTACCATCCTTTTTCTCTTATTACTTACAATCAATTTCTGGAACAATTGTTTGTTAATATTGTTGTATGAAATCTAATATTTCCTATCCTAGAACACACTGAACAAGTGGAGAAATAATATATCTTGATACTAAGTCAAGCAGCTAAGGATAATTTTTTTCATTTCAGGCAATTTTTATACAATGTGCACCATTTGGGTATTCATTTGAGTGGAACTATGGAACATAATTTAATAAGAATTATTCATCTACTGTTTTTCAAGATCAACTGATGCGTTACGGACTGACATCCATAATTGTATCATAGATCGGCCCTTGGATATATAACAAGACCAACAACTAAGCTTGGAACAAAACCAGCACCATTCATGGCAGCTTTCTCTTCACTAGGACCAAATGTTATCACCCCTGAGATCCTTAAGGTTCGTTGAGAAAGTAAACTATTTTTTACATGGTTGATGTATTTGCTTCTATGTTTTTAACTGAAGCATTTTCCGCATTGCTTGCAGCCTGATATTACTGCACCCGGAGTGAGTGTCATTGCTGCCTACTCCAGAGCAGTTGGGCCTACTGGTCTACCCTTTGATCGCCGGCGTGTTTTCTTCAATTCAGATTCTGGTACTTCGATGTCATGCCCTCATGTATCTGGAGTTGCAGGTCTCCTAAAAACTCTCTACCCTCATTGGAGTCCTGCGGCAATAAAGTCTGCTATCATGACAACAGGTAAGAATTCTTCTACCTTTCTGTCAGTCACGAGATTTTGGCACTCATGAAGTTTCTTAGAAAAGCCAGAAAATTTGTTCATAACAATGATTAAATAACTAGACATGTTTTGTTTGCTTCAATGACGATTGCTCTTAAAACTGTTCAAACCCAACAAAGTAACTTCAACGATTTTTGTGAAAACAAAATTTGTACGTATTTGATATATCATTTCTCTTGCTGCAGCAATAGTTCGAGATAATGACGGAGAGCCAGTGTTGAATTCATCCTTCAACAAGGCCACACCATTTTCCTATGGTTCAGGACATGTGTGGCCAAACCATGCCATGGATCCTGGGCTAGTCTATGATCTAACAGAAAGAGATTACTTCAACTTCCTGTGCTCCATTGGCTACAATTCTACCCAATTGGCAATGTTCAGCAACGAATCGTACACCTGCCCTTCACCACCACATAGTATCAAAGATCTAAACTATCCTTCTATCACCATTCCTAATTTGTCTACCTCCACTAAGGTGACTCGCGTCGTGAAGAATGTTGGATCACCAGGAAGATACACAGTCAAGGTGGTTGAACCAAGAGGTGTCTCAGTCACTGTACAACCCAGAAGACTCTCATTTAAGAAAGTTGGTGAGGAGAAGAAATTTGAAGTTACTTTGGCATTGAAGGATGGCGAATCATATAAAGATTATGTTTTCGGTAGTTTGGTGTGGTCAGACGGGAAGCATTATGTGAGGACTCCTCTAGTGGTGAAGACTACTCTATGGAAGCCGTAAGTAAAGGCATGCAGGTCTTATTTCTTATTTTCTTTTCTTTATCTGATTCTTGTGGACCTGATTAGTGCCAGTTGGTTGTCGGATTTATTAGGAGATGAAGTTTAATGGGGGATTACTGTCTACTACGATTCTGATTGATAATAAAAGCAATAAAAGAATTTTTCTGATGCTCTCATTTTCCTTTTCTTTTTGTCTAGATATTAGATACAGTTTTGGGTCCTAAATCATCTCTTTTGAGTGCAAAAACGAGTTTGATCTAATGCTTCAAATTTGTCTTCCGTTTGAGTTTGACTAGTTGACTCATAGTGTGCTTGACACCTTTGGATAGGACAAATATTGGCTTCTTCCGGTCTGAATATTTCTTGGAAAGCTCCTAACAACAACAACGATATTGGCTAACTAAATGGCGCTATTGATATTCCATCTAATGCCTATTCAATACGTTAGCAATTGACATGATCACGTAGTGTCACGCCCCGGTCGGATCGGTCTAGAATGAGCGCTTATCCGCTTCCTAGAGCCGTCCGGCGGAATACCGGAACGTAACTCGCCCTAGGGTTTCCGACCCAAAATCAAAAACCCTAATCTCCCCGATTTATTTTTATCCCCAAATACAAGATCGCACGGAGAAAACTCTAACCCTAATTTAGAAATCCGATCGGAACCCTAAATTCCAAAATACCTCTCGGTCAAAATTGATTTTGACCACCGTTCGCCGATTCGAATTCGAAATCGAATTCGAATTTCCTTCGCTTACGTCAGCCGCTCGTCTGCTGACGTCAGCTTCCGATTTCGTTCGCCGCTCGAAATCGCGTCGCCAATTTTGACTTCCTGCCTCGCTGACGTCTGCTTGCGTCAGCCGAAATCGATTTCGCCGAATCGATTTCGTTTGCCTCGAATCGAACGCCGTTCGATTCGTTACAGCGTCGTCGTCTTCAACCTTCGTCCGAAGCCGAGCGCCGCCTGCGCTCGCGACTCGCCGAAGACAACTCGTCTCTTCAGTCGTCGAGTGCCGCCGCCGCCGCCGGAGACGCCAAGACCTCGTCGCCGATTCACAGAGAACAGAAAGAGCAGGGAAAAAGGACGATGTCGGAAGAAGCTTTATTTCCCTCAAATAAGCTTACAAAACTCCTCAGTCGTCGGCCCCTGGCCGGTAGCCCTCTCCCCTCCCTCGCCGGAAGCCACTCGTTGTCCGGGTACAGATCTCTCAAATCCTCACACGAATCCGCTCGTGGATGGTTTGAAGCTCGCCGATGGTGATCGAAGAATCCTCGCTGCTGCCCTCGTCCGCAGCTTTATAGGGGAAGCGCCGCCGCTTCCCTTCTCCTCTTAGGGCGCCCACCGCCCTAAGCTCTCGCGCGTCCGCATCCTTTGCCAAAACCTCCGCTTTGCTCGGTCCTGCCAGCGTCGCCATCCGCGTCTGCATCCGAGCTTCGCGGAGAAGACTTGCAGCCGTCCGCGTCCTCCGAGCGCCCCGTCGCACAACGCGTCCCGCGCGTTGTGTTGAATGCAAAGTCGAGCATCGACTTGTGTGGGCTTGGGCCTGCACATGGGTTTGGGCCGGACCGGGTAGACCGGGCCCTGACACGTAGGGATACCATCCAATTGAGTACAATACCCCTTCCAGAAGTTGGTAAGTGAGAACAATGTTGCACATTTACTCTAACTGCTACTCACATATGACTGGCAATGGATCGGGTACTCAAAATTTTATCCTAAACCCGAATATGTACCCGATCCGCCACCCAAACTCGACTCAAATCCAGGTCGGATATTTAAATGGGTACCCGCGGGTACCCGATTAATTAAAAAACTAAATTATTTATTATATAAAATATATTTTAAAAATTAAAATTAAATTAAATATATTTATATAATAATTATTTATTATTATTTTTATATTTTTAATATTAATAAATATTTATATAATAGTTATTTTATTATTATTTATACTCTAATAATAAAAATTAATATTTTTATTTTTTTATTGAAGTCGGGTATCGAGTACCGAGTACCCATGCCCCTAAACTCGAACCCGTCATAAATAGGTCGGGTCGGATCAAGTACCCGTCGGGTTCAGATGAAATTGCCACCCCTACGCACACGAAGTGTTCACTTATTGGAAGAATTCTTGAATATTTTTTAGGAACTCTTTTCTACATATGTAACTCCCTAATCCCTCTTACACGCTCAAGAGAGATAATTGAAGATTTTTTTTCTCTTTAACCAAGTAGATCTTTATCAATTCCACCAGGAATGAAGGCTGTTGATGCCACATAGTGCTGAAACTAAGTGAGAGATTCGACACTGTAATTTTATTTATTCCGTGTTTAATTCGATTTTAACTCGTAGTAAAATCTAAATTTTTAAACTATATTTATTATATTATAAGTACATAATATAATATAATCTTTCTATGTATTTAATAAATGGATTGGGCAGAAGTGGGCTATGGGTCATATTAACGTGACCCATTTATGATAGGATTTCTAGTATGCAGGGTTGAAAATTAAGGCAGCAACAATTTTAAGGGTGAAACTGCAAGTACGCACCGTTGTGGTAATCTAACGATTGAACCCTCGTCCTAATAATCTCCGCCGTCCTCCCATCCATCGATCACATGTTTCAAGCCCACTCCTGTTTCTCCTCCTTCCTCGACAGGTAATTATTCTCGCCACGAACAGGCTCATGCTTCTTTCCCCTCCGAACCTTTTTCTACCCTTCATGGCTTCCATGGATCCCTACCCTTTATGGCTTCCATGGATCCCTACCCTTTATGGCTTCCATGGATCCCTCTTGACTTACCTTTTACCTCGAGACACAATCGTCTGATTTCTTCTTCTCTTTTAGCTCTTCCTTAACTGCGTAATGTTTCCGAGAATCATCGATCAGATCCCTTCTTCGTGCTCCTTTGGTTATTAGTTTGTCAAATTTAGAGATTTCTTGATTTCGTCGTGGAAATTTTGGATTTTGACTTATTTTTCTGTGAAAAAATAGGATCTTGACATCTCTTTTGCAGGATTTTTTTTTTGTCTTGAACCAGCGAAATGGACCAGCCGCCGGGCCACCCTGCCCCTCCCGTCATGGGCGTCGCCGCTGGAGTACCCTACCCACCCTCCGCCGCCGGTGCCGGTCCCTATCAGGCTTATCAGAATCTTTACCAGCAGCAACAGCAGCAACAGCAGCAGCTCCAGATGTTTTGGGTTGACCAATACCGCGAAATCGAGCAGACCACCGACTTCCGCAACCACAGCCTGCCGCTCGCCCGCATCAAGAAGATCATGAAGGCCGACGAGGACGTGCGCATGATCGCCGCCGAGGCGCCGGTGGTGTTCGCCCGCGCCTGTGAAATGTTCATCCTGGAGCTCACCCACCGTTCCTGGGCTCACGCTGAGGAGAACAAGCGCCGCACACTGCAAAAGAACGACATCGCGGCGGCGATCAGCCGCACGGACGTGTTCGATTTCCTCATCGATATTGTGCCTAGGGAGGAAGGAAAGGAAGACGTCACCCACGCTCTCGTGGCGCCGCCTGCCGATCCTCCCTCCTACTACTATGTCCCCAACTAGCTGTCTTCACCGCCGCAATGTGAGTGAACCCCTGCCCTCGTTGCGGAAATCTTTAGGTTTATATTAAGATTAGGGCATGGGTATTTGCTTTGTGGTAATTATGTCAGTTGAAGTTACCTTGGAACAGAACTTACATGCAATAGCTGTAACATTATCCTTGAGTTTATAATTATTTCAAGTGTCCCTCCTGTAAACGCATGTATGCGAGGGAGAAGCATATGGCATCTAAAATGCGTCTATAAAACTTGACTATTTAATTTTGTTTCTGTTCCCTTCAGTGTAACTTCTGTAAATCCTGCTGTGCTCGCACAAATGTTGTTAAGAAAAAATTTTATCCATCAGAGGCTTTGAGAAGTCATTTTATCTCTAGGATTCTTTTGATGTATGCGCTTGAACATATTCGAACTTGCTAGCGGACTGCAAAAGGAAGTAGGGTGATTAATAAGCTAAGGGCATGGATTTGACTTCTTGTAATGAAATTGTAGATCTTGCTTGTCATCGCATGCATATTTATGGCAGGCATATAATCCATCCTCTACTACAGAACTTGATTACTCAGACAGTTTTTTGTTCGCAGTTTTGTTGGAGTAATTTCATTTGATTGTTATGTATGGTGCGCTAACATGCTCAAGTATTGTTAAGAAACAATTAGGTTGTTTCAAGTTCGAAAGGTCATCTGATTACTTTCATCTTTCTTTGTGTATGCACTAATCTGATTTGTCCTCATGGCCGTATAAGACGAATGTTGTTGATTTTGTCAAAGAGAATGTTGATCTTGCCCTTTGGATTATAAGTTCATGAAACTCTACCATGCTCCACACATAATCTTTAATGAATGGATCGAGTGCAAGTTTTTTCTCATTCTCAGTTTCAGGTGGATATAAACGAAATTGTTTCCATTACACCATATGCTTTGCATCTGGTTGAGGTCAATGTCCATGTTCCTTTGTGAAGAACAGAAAATAGTAGGTAATAGATACTCGGAATGTATGAAATATGTGATGAGGATTAGCTTTTGCAGTTAAAGAGTTAGTCTTGGGATGGATGATAAATTTCCTATTTGATTGAGGAAGCCAATTCTGTTGCAAGCATCTTCATATTGGAGAATCAGTTCCATGTGAGAACTTTTGATTTTTTGCTCTGGTTATAGATCCGTGCCCCTCGTTTACCTAACCTCAGTAATTAGTTGCCAGTATTCTAATTCCAGTTTTTGGCTGATAGAGGTACTGTAGTTGAAGCTGGAAAAATGCTTTGCCTCAAAGAATGAAAATGAAGAATACATGCTTGGTTGAAACCTTCTCTGCAGTTTTTCTGTAGTTTACAGAGAATCAGAAATGTTAGCTATCGGTATATCACCAATCTTCTCAGGGAAATGACATCCTATTTTATGTTCTTTTAAGACTTGAGGTTTTTAAGTTGCTGCAAGTGCTTTTTGACACTCATAGCCATTTGTTTTATCTTGAAAAGTAAAGGTGGCTAGATATTCAGTCTTCTGATAGAACGACAACCTGTTCAGATAGAATTAGTAATCTTTGATGTACCAACAAGTGCTTTACTTTTTGAATGCTGTTTAACTGCTACACGTCCTATTTGGCCCTCCTATATCTTTATGCCATTATGCCATATCGCAAATCTGGTGTTGGTTAGATATGAAATCTTTTGATGGAATCTGACCTATCAGTTTGCAGATAAATGGATATCTGGTGGCTTGAATTCCATCCCTTGTTTATCATGATCTCTCGGTGTTTGATCATTTGAAAGTTTTGTGTAGCACTTTTGTTTTCTGCAGAAATTTCCAAACGGAAACATAACTTGTTGATTTGGTTTGTGAATCAACAAGCACTTTCTTGGTATTTCTGAATTCTTCTTCATTGACTTAGGCTTCACTTGGCATAACTTTTAATATTGTGTGAATTTATGTCTCCTACTTGTTGAAAAGTGTTTTTGAGAGTAGAAGTTGCCTATAAAAATACTTTCACTTTTTCAGCTTTAAGACAGATTTTTTTTTTTGATTGATCACAGAAGTCAGAAGTGTGCTTTTATATTAGAATTTTGTGGAAATAAAAAAAAACAATTTCTTTTTTTAAAACAAAAATCGCTTCTTTTGCTCTTCCAAATTTAGCCTCTGATTTCTTTCTAGGATGGCAAGCCTGCCTACATTACTATAACCTCTTTTTTTTTTGAATAATTCTCCCAAATTTCATGAAGTAATTTCCATTTAAACATTTGCCAGAAAGCGTATACTTTGCACTTAAAGATTAAGCCTGAAAAGATTAAAAGCACTGAATATGGATGTGATTTGGCAGCAGTTTGTGCTGGCATGATCTTCTTTTTGTTTGCTTGACACAATCAATGCAAGCTCTTATAGGGGCTGTATATAATTTTGCCGATGACTGATTTACTTCCTCACTGATTCTCCTAAGATTCCTGAAATGACTCCTGCTATTCTGGATCACTAAAAATTTCTGAAAGTTCTTGAGTTGCCCGGTGAGTTTTGTTCCTTTATTCATCGTTATCTCAGTCAGTGCCACTTGAGCTGTCTGTGGGAGAGTTATGTATTATTAATGACAATGACAAGGTTTGGAGGTCAAATCCCGCAATTTATTAAGAGATGACATATGAGATGTTAGTGCATGCCCTAGTGCCACCGACAACTAGTTCCACGCCCTAATGGAGGCAATTGGTGGCAACACTCACCATTGCGTAGCTTTAGTAGTAGTCTATGATTGTGTTTAGTCATAAATGCAAAAATTTTAAATTATCCCGCAATTTTTAGTTTTTCTTTTGTCATGAAATTCATAATTTTAGAATCACTATTTATTTTATTATTTTAAGTTAGATAGTGTCAATGCCTAATTAAGATGCCCTTATATTCATGACTGAAAATTAGATTTATTTGGAATAAATTTTTTTTCTTGCTGATTAAAATGAATTTTTAAATTTTAAAAAATATAATAGAAGATTACTTCAAAACACAATAAATAGATAAACATAGTTAAGTGTTACCGAAAAAAATAAAAAAAATAAATAATTGAAATGTCAATCCAATAAGAAAGCATAGCGTAGGTTTTAATCTTTTAATAATAATTTTCAAAATTAATAACTCATGGAAAATGATTATGTAGTTTTATAAAGATGATTTATCTAAATATTTTATTTACCAATAATAAAAATTCATTAAAATGTAGAAAAATTAGGTTGCGTTGAGTCAAACTCAATGAAAATTTTAAAGTTTTTTTTAAAAATCATATAGATAATCGAGGATATAGGTATAGATAGTAGAATAGTTACTTGGGTTCGAATATAAATAAGACAAAAAAAGGTACTTTATAACATATGTCATTTTTACTCTACACTAATTCTACTTCCTAAAATAATACATTAAAAAAATATAATATAATGACACAAAAGAGCGGTCAACAAAATTATTTATCACTCAAAACATAGAATTTACAAGCGGAGTGCATAATAATAATATTTGGGTTCCAAAATAAAAGGTATTTTTTGGGTTTTTTTGCGAATTTAGCGATCTATTTTCGAAACAGAGAGAGAGAGAGAGAGGGGGAGAGAGAGAGAGAGAGAGAGAGAGAGAGAGAGCAGAAATTGGTCGCCCATGCGTCGGTTCGTTTAAAAAGTATTTCTTCCTCCTCTTTGCTTCCGAGATCTCAGTACATTCAGATCGAAGCCCCAACATTTGATCTGGTCGCTCCCGCTATCTCTGGTATGACCTCCGTGCTCGTTTCCTCAGTTGCTCTTGGATCATTTAACGTAGCATCCATTTTCGTGGTCTTTTGAACATTGAAATCCTCGATTCGCTTCCTCTGGTTTTTGAGTTTCCAATACGATGTCTGTGTCTTTGAAGTCTGATTCTTGTACCTCCGATCCTTTTACTTTGGGATGAAATATTCCCCTTTAGTTATCCTTGTTTGGCTTCGAAAGAAAACCAATTATTTGTTCCTCGATTGTAGATTCGAATCAGTAACTACTGCAAATTGCGGCCGCATTTCCGTTGTCATCCATTTGTGTTTTTGATGGAGGGGTAATAGTTTTGGGCTTATGATCGTCATTCTTGTGCCTCACAGATCTTTTGTTGCTTTTTAAATATCTACGTCATGTTGTCAACTATGCTTATGATCACTTGGTCGGGCGGTTTTTCCAATTAATTCGATAAATAAAATTCTAGAGGGTCATGTTAGATTATTTGAGAACTACGTTCGATTTAGAAGTAAATAGTTTGACTGTGTATAGTAGGCTTCTCAAATCTTTCGTTAAATCCTGTTATCTTTTATTAAGTTTAGAATACGATGTACTCTAGGAACCACTATAGTGTAGCTCATTTTGTTTGATCTGCTTTAATTTTCAAGCAATCATTTTACTTCTGCCTTATTAGGTTTAAATGTACCCCACACATCTGTTAAAGAACTGCCAGATACATGCATGCATTTCCTTCCATGGTCGTATCTCAAACAATAATATCTTGATTTTCACATTCATAACCACGAAAGTTCTGTTGTTGAATTATTTTTTCTTATTTCTTTAAATAATTCTTTTCTAGTGACATGACAATGTAGGTAAAGAAACTTAGAAACCTCTGTCGATCAAGATTTTGCTGAGCAGGGATGAGCAGTCACAACTATGATCCTGAGAAATCTTCAAGTAAATACGGAGTTCTTCGCAACTATCAGTTTTATATTGAAAACTGTTGATTTTGAAATTGTTATTTTGTCATAAACACACGTCAGAGCAAACATCTTATGAAGTTATGAAATTTGTCCATACATTGATGCTGTTCTTTATAACCAGCATGTAATCATTAGTCGATATTTTGAAGGAAAATTAGCACTGCATGACCATAACGTATTTTTTACCTCTTCTCTTCCTGATGTCTTAAATAAATCTGCTTCTTTGATAGTATCTTGTATCAATTGCTTAACTAGCCACCAAATTTAAAAAAAGATATGGGATTAGAATTTTCGGCATCAAACTTTCTAAACATGAGATATTAGTCATATCATATCATCAGAACCGAAGTAAAAAAAAGACAAAAAAAAAACAAAAAAAAAGAAAAATGAATATATAAAAAGCACTTTTTTGAAAGAAATAAAAAAAAGTAATTTAAATAAAATTACTGGGCCCTTCTTGTTTTAGCATACACCTAATTTCTTCACTTGAAGGACACTTAACCCCAGAGGTGGAGCATCTGACAAGAAAGCTAATGACAACAGTTTGTCTCCTTATTTTTATGTTTCCTTTGTTCTTTTTCTTTTCAATATGTTTTATGCATTGCACAGAAAATATTTATTTCAAAATATTTTGAATATGATTATTTGGATGAGGTATGATTACCTTTCTTCTCAGCATTATTGACACAGTTGCTAAAGTACACAGGAAAGCTACACTCAAAAAGATAATTTAGTCACCTTGTGCGTTTTGAATTTGATGACTACTACTTGTTCTGTCTCATCGTTAGGTACTGTTTTATTTTTATATGAACGTTATATAAGGCACATCTAAGTATACTTTCCAGTGGTCTTCATTTTGGGCCAAATATCTTTGCTCCAAAATTTCACTGTGATTTAACAAATGATTTTTTTTGTCTCCCATGATTTATGGATATATTCCATTGAACGGTTAAGCTAAATTTTGTCTTGACTCAAAACAGGCAATATGAGGAGGTTAAAGGAGTTGTTGCTCAGAAGTGACAACCGTGTTTGTGCAGATTGTAGTGCTCATGACCCAAAGTGGGCGTAAGTTCTAACTAATAAATGTGCATATCTTTATTAATCGATTGGCTTACACATATAAAGATAACACAGTAAAAGAATGAAGATTTTAAAGAAGATATCAGATATTCACACTTTACCATCACAATAGCATGTTTTCACAGGTCTGCTAATATTGGAGTATTTATATGTGTAAAGTGTAGTGGTGTACACAGAAGCCTTGGAGCACACATCTCAAAGGTAGTATTTAGATGTACATACAACAGTAATAGTTGTGTCTTTGTATTTCCTGCATTCATTATTTGAAATATTCAGTTGAATACTAATAATTAATATAGGTTCAATGTTCTTTTTCGTGCATCTAAGAACTAAATCATCTTTGTATTTTGTTGGTGAAGTTCCATCCAACTGATCTAGAAACTTAAATTCTAGCCATGGAATTTTCAACTTCAGATATATCATCTAACGTTATTATCTCCCTACTGTCTAAATGATGCTCCACAATAGCTGTTCTAGTTAACTTTTTTTTTTTCCAATATGACTCCGATTTGGTTTTTTATCCTAAAAGTTTGTCTTGATTCTTCCACACTATGATATGTGATTCAGGTGCTTTCTGTGACATTAGACAAATGGTCTGATGGAGAAATTGACTCTATGATGGAGGTCGGTGGAAACTCTTACGCCAATGCTATTTATGAGGCTTTTCTTCCTCAAGGATATTCTAAACCTAATGCAGATTCCAGTAACGAAGAAAGAGCACAGTTCATTAGGTAACTGATGTTAGAACTTAGAATGACGACTTTTGACTTCTCTTCCTGAGCTTTTTACATGAATTCTCATGCAATTAATGATCTGAGTTAACAGGTCAAAGTATGTGTCGCAAGAATTTATGAAACCAAGTCTACGTATGCCTCCATCAAAAAACTCTAATTCTGGCAAGGACGGTGATACCATTCCTGGTTCAGAAAATTCTAGTAGTACAGTAAGACTTGCAGATCCTGCTAGTGAAGAAACCCGCTAAGACGTGGATACTCTCTAATTTTCTTTAACAACATGATTTGTGCTTGATCTCAGGTTGGGATGGTAGAGTTCATTGGTATACTGAATGTTAAAGTAAAAAAGGGCACTAATTTAGCAGTTAGAGATGCACGAAGTAGTGATCCCTATGTCGTTTTGACACTTGGACAGCAAGTAAGTATATGCCTCTTACCAAGAAATATCGTCTCAATCGACAATCTGTATCTTCAAAAGTGGTTTTTGGGCTGGTACTTTCCTTTTCTAGTGTTAATTGAAGATGGATTTCTGCAGAGGGCTAAGACAACTGTTGCAAAGAAAAATCTGAATCCGGAATGGAACGAGGAGCTTAAGTTATCAGTTCCTGAAAACTATGGATCCCTGAAAGTGGTATGAATGTTCATAATCTGTCTATGAACTTTCCACCATCAGTAAGTACATACATAAAATAAAGTAGATAAAGTGGCATTAGGAAACCAAGAAATTTGCACCTTTTGCTCCTTCCATTCTTCTACCATTCTTCTGCCATTCTGATTTTGTCTAACAACAAATTGAAATATTCATATATCTTGACAGTGACAACCAAAACATAGCATTTCCTACCTACTTCATTAAATAAGTTCAAAACTTACCTAAACTAATCAATTGTAATGGGGTGACAATTTAAATAGCCATGTAGAACAAAATATAGCCTTTCTTACAAACTTGTCTAAATTAGTGTTTGAAGTGTGCGATTGAATGGAACAAGAACGTAAAGTCTTCTCAACTTCTAGTTTCTTCAGAACAGAACATGATGGCTTATTCAATTTCTTTTCTCTCAACAGCAAATATTTGATAAAGATACGATCACCTCGGATGATTTAATGGGTGAGGCAGAGGTGGACCTCCAACCAATGATCACTGCCGCTAACGCATTCGGCGATCCCGACTTGCTATCTGATATGCAAATTGGGAAGTGGCTGCAGTCCAATGATAATGCTCTCGTCAAAGACAGCACCATCAACATTGTCGATGGAAAGGTCAAACAAGAAGTGGTGCTTAAACTGCAAAATGTCGAATCCGGGGAGCTTGACCTAGAGCTCGAATGGTTTTCGTTGGCCCAGTAAATTATCAAAATTGTCAAGATATAGAAATGTATCAAATCTTATTTGGCTTGCTTTTCATAATTTGTTGATTCACAATGAAGTATATGTATAAGTGGGAATCAAGTCTTCGGCTCTGATAAACTTTGAGTCTGTCCGCTTATATCTTCGAAATAATTTTCAGCATTCTGGATTTGTATAATTCTGATACATTAAGTATGTAGAGCCAGTAAATTATTTCAATAAAGTACTTTTCATAATCGATGTTGGCTTCATTTAAATGCTTGCTCCGACTTCAGCGGGGTTGAATATCAGCATTTGAATGAGCTTATTGAAAGACGCCACAATTGAATATCTTTATTTTTATCTATTGTGGGACATTATGATATAAACAGTATTAGATTCGAAACTCTACAATAGATAAGGATAAAGATGTAT
The DNA here is from genome assembly GCA_027563935.2 of Costus lasius. NCBI lineage: Eukaryota > Viridiplantae > Streptophyta > Magnoliopsida > Zingiberales > Costaceae > Costus > Costus lasius. The sequence goes on from CM050446.2 coordinate 128,164,069, forward strand.
TTTTGAAAAATAAGAGGACTTAATAGCATTTTTTTTAAAAAAATAAATTAATTAGTTAAAGCTGTTAATTGATTATATATCTATTATTTTTTTTATAAATAAAAGCAAAACTTGACCTCAAGATTTTATCATCAATAAAACTTTTACAAGTTAAATTAACTAACACCTTCTCATAGTAAAATGAAGCTTTTCTGAAATTAGTGGAAAATGCATAGAGATATTTGACTGAACAAGCCATAGGATTAGGTAGGAAACCACAAACTCAATCTGATTTAGATTAAAAAAAAGTAGGTTAAGTTTCAATACTAAAATACCCAAAACCTAAAATTACATGAACATGATTTATTAAATAATAAAATAATTTAAATGAATGTATGTAACGACAGACATACGATAAAACTATTTAAAAATAATCTTACATGATCTAAGATGTTTAAAATTAACTAAGGATTATAAGATATGAATTAATCATATATTATTTTTCCTTTTTTTGTTAAATAGAATATTATATGAAATGGTGGTGGCATTTTAAAACTATAATGGGCTAAAAAAAACACTATAATGGGCTAAAATACAAACACTATAATGGGCTTAAGCTGATTGTCCAATAATACAATCTCTCTCTCCGGTTGACTCCCTTTTATCTCCTCTCGTGTGAACGCCAGCAGGCCGAAGATTCGAGCTCACATGCTGCCAAATCCCCGGCTCTCTCTAATCGTAAGAGAACCACCCGTCGCCTGCCACGTACCTATTGGACGGCTGTCGGTTGCAATGGATGTTGCACCGCATCCGTCCTCCTGGAACATCCTCTGTTGCTACAAAAGAGGGGAGACTGGCTGCTGATCTATTATTCTATGCCACTCTACCAAATACCATTTGGTAAAGTCTGCAGGCGAAGAAGAGAGGCGGAGTTCTTGCAGACTTTGCAGAGAAGCTTTCGATTTTACGCGGAAAGATTCGATTGTTTCTTTTTTTTTGTTTAGCTTTTGCTGGTACACTTTGTTCCGAACCAGCTGACGGACTTGGATTTCGTGTCTTAGATCCCGGCTGATTCGGGATTCCGATGGTTCTGGCGAAAAGGTGGGCATTGTACCTCACTCCATTTATTTTTGGGTGAATTTCATGACTCGGCATGCTAATTAGGCTTGTCTTGTCTGTAATTTCTGTTTAATTTTTCCTGTTTTGACGTTCGTGTATTGTCTTGTTTAGGGCGGATGAGATTTGTGCTCCATTTCTAGGGTTTCTGCTTTTGGTTAGTTGGGATTGATTTATTGCTATGCACTTAATGAATATCTTGAGTTCGTTTGAAGAAGCTGATCCCGGGGTTTTCTGGATCTAGATATTTTAGTCTGACGATCAATCCGAATTTGCGAGCTTATTTATGTACGATTGAAGCTCTTTAAACTCCTCTTTTGAGGATTAGTAATTTAGTTGAGTGTCTGCTCAGATCAGTCAAGAGGGAGGGTTTGTTTTAGCTAAGCATCCTTTTTTTCCGTCACATCAAGGTTGGACGGGATATTGTAGTATTTAGTAGCTCTGCTGCCGCTAAAAATGGATTCTCTTGTATCTCCCAGTATGGGTCTTCTGCAAGGGTTCATGTCCACCATGCTTTTTCTTGTGCAATGGGAGATGCAATAAGGATGCTTTTGGGTGACGTTGATTCTCGTGGGTTTACTTTGTTGAGCGTGTTAGTCGAGGTAAAATGGACTGGTGTATCTTAACTTTCAGCCAAATTGTATTATGTTATCCCCTTAAATTTATTTAATGAACGATGTTGACGTCTTTGACCATGTTTGAATGAAAAATTTTAGGAGATACTGCTTGATGATTTGGCATTCTTTTGAAGAATTTCCTGAACAAATGGTAATGCCACTAGGCTATATAGTCATTTGAAAAGACAGATGGTACTTTAATGCCATTGGCCTCTAGTTGCACCACTGTTACGTTCTGTAAATTTTTCTACTGCTGAAAAAAATTGAGATATTTAAAAATATCAATATTACATGATGGCATAGACTGTCACTGTTCAACTATAAGAAATGAATTGGCAACTTCTTACTGGACGTCTTCAACTCTAGCAATTAGATACTTCTTTTGCTGTAAGAGTTAAGATGACATCCATCATGGAATGACATGTTTCTTCCTTTTATCTCTAGAGAACTCCTACATCCAGTTACCATTAGTGGTGCATGATGATTGGAACTTAGGGATTCACTTGCCTATCAGAAGTTGATAATGTTGATATCAGAGTCTTGATTGTATGGTTGCACGAGTAATTAAAAAGATTATAAAATCTTATGTTCATAAGTGATTCCAAGACCTTCTCTGAAAATAAAATGAGGAAAACCTATATGACATTAAATAAACATGTTCAAAAGAGAACTTTAGATGCCTCAGTTATATGAGCTGAGTGAACTCAGTGCCAGTGGTTTGAAGACAGATTGGATCTATTCTTAGTTTTAAAATTGACATTACCTTAAATAATACTCGTTGTGGAAAAGATCCATATATATGCCCTCAAATAGAATAGTTATTATGGCTTGTTTGTTGTAGTTGGTATGGGTAATTCTATAAATTCATTGTATATTGAATTTGTTATGTAGATGTGATATAATCATGATCCTTATTCTTGAATTTCCACAAAATGAACTCCTTGTGTGTTATGCTTCCTTTGTTATTGTTTTTACGGAAGGTGACAAATGTAATAACCAAAACCAATCCGTAGCCTCTGCTTGCAGTAATTCAATTTCTTGGAACCGGAAGTTAAATCAAGTAACAATATTATGGGTCCAAGTGGCATGAATGATTCCAACAATTCAAATTTAGCCTCCAGGCAGCGCTTAAGGTGGACAAGTGAACTTCATGAACGCTTTGTAGATGCTGTGACACAGCTTGGTGGACCAGATAGTAAGTGCTTCTTGCTTTATTCTCATCACAACTATTTTGCTAAGCTCAATATTTTGCACTATATTCTTATACAAACTAGGTGGAAATGGCTTTGTATCAAATCAATAGTTGGATTAATATCTTTTCTTACGGTCATATTTCTGGATGATAACAAGACTGATTTATGGCAGGGGCAACGCCTAAGGGAGTTCTTAGAATCATGGGTGTAACAGGGCTGACAATTTACCATGTCAAGAGTCATTTACAGGTCAACTATGATATTCCACTTCTTTCTTTGATTGTTTTTTCTTTTCATTGTTGTATTTCTCATAACTTGGTTTGCTTTTGTCCACCCAGAAATATAGGCTTGCAAAATATGTTCCGGAGTCTTCTGCTGATGGTAGGTATATAACCGTGCAGAGCATAAGTTTAGCTGAGCTTTTAATATTTCATAGTGCAGTGATTCACTATGCATAAGAAGATTCTAATGGCACTATGCAATAAATTTTTTAATTGTCCGGTTTTGACTTTCTGTATCTTTGCTCACCAGGTACGGCATCTGAAAAGAAAGATGATGGAAACTCAATTCCAGGGCATGAAAGTTCTTCGTAAGTAAATCCTGAGTCTCCTTTTTCTAAATCTTTATGGTGCTTGCCATTAAATGGTATCAAATACGAATTTCTATAGATTAGTCGGAGTTATTGTTGCTCTGGACATGGCTTGGGAGTTGGGACTGTTGCTCTTATGTAGCTCTTACCAAGTTATGACACTGGAAAAGTCTGCCTCAACTCATGATTTTTTACTTAAGTAGTTGCATTACCTTAGTTACCTTTAGCATACTAGTGATGCATTCTTTAAGCACCTGAGGTCCTCATACAATGAAAAGCATATTGGTGATTCCTAAATATTATCAAGGTCAAAATTTATGACACTCCTCATGATTGTACATAGCATAACCATTGTTGGTATGAGATTAAGAATATTATAGATGACAACTAATCCTTTAGAAAGTTTTGTTTTGGTTTTTATCAGCAAATTCATTATTGTTGATAAAATATTTTCCCTATTATCATGCTAAATTAGACAAAATATATGTTTTCTAGTGTGGGAATACCATGTCAAGTATAATCAGGGTTATAAATCTTGGTTTATACAGGTGTATTGGTAGTAGTACTAGGTGTACTGACATAGAAACTCTAAATACTGTACATAACTCGGACCAGTCCATATGGACTAAGATTAAAAACACTAAATACAATTATTGTTGATTAAGATGAGGGGTAATGGTGCAATTTTGTAACTGAAAGGAAATCTTTGTGCAACTTTACCTAATTTGAGGTGATGCCCTCTGACTTTTTCTGATCACCAACAAACAAGGATTCCTATGAATTGTTGCTTGAAACGTGGGGAGGGTATCTTAAGCAATCTTGATGATAAAGTAAAGGAAAGAGCTTTCAAGTAAGATCTTTCAACTTTAAAGAGTTATAGTTGTTTGGTACTTGAGCTATAACTTGATGCAGTGATGTAGTATAGGAATAATGTATAATCACTATATAAATGGCAGACAAAATCTAATTAGTGTTTAAATATGACGATATATTGATGTCTCAATTTCTTGGCCCAAGAATGGGTGATTGGTTGCCATTTGAATTTAAAGTATGAAAAATTCTTCCTCAACAATAGAGGGTCGAGTGAAAAAATAGGTGTTGCTTGCTTTAGAGAACACACCTGGATGCATATATGCTAAAATAATGGTTCATCATAATCAACCATTCATGCTTTATGTAGAAGTAGTAATGATCATGGTTTTCTTAAAACAGGTCCATACTGCCAGTTCAAGACGATTAGTGCACTAGTACAAATTGAGATTTTAAACTTTGGTTAATAAATATTAAATTATTAATTAGATTCAGGTTTTGTGATTTGCAAATATCTAGTGAATGAAATAGCAACCAAAACTGGGAAATGAGCTTAGCGGCACCATACTTCTATCCTATTCAAGAGGGAGCAAGCTATCCAAGTTACCAACACTAAGAAGTATTGGATAAAGGATTAAGAAAAAAAGAGTGTAAATAAGTTGATGTTAACATCTGTCTCTAATTACATTTCCATGTAGTCATAGTCATCAATTTCATAAAAGTTCTTCAATTAAAGAGGATGGCCTATATGAGAAGCTGTCTATTGTCTTCCCGTCATGTAACTATGAACTTTGTAGGCTATATTCTTCATTGTTTAATCTTCACTAATTTCTTCTTTATTTTTCTCATATGTAGTGTTTTCCAGGCGTACAATTTAAATCTGAAACTCCCTCAATAAATTGAGAAAATAGTGTTACTAGGAATCATGGGTGGGCACAGGAACAGTTATAGCTATAAGATAAGCGAATTCATCATCCTTGTACCTGTAGTAAGAAACCGAATGATCTGTTTGTGCAGCTAATCTCCTGGTAGTTTCTTATTGTGTCAAGTTCTCTTATAACAAAATGTATTATGTTTGTAATACTTTATGGCCTTGATAAGTTTCAAAGTTGAGTTGCTTAATGATTTCAAACTTATTAACGTATACTCATGCTTTTACCATTCATAATACATATCCAGAAGTTCATATTAATATATACACGGATTACATATGAATAGTGATCCTTTAACCTTGATAACTTGTTTAACATATACTCATGATTTCAAACTTATCCTCGTTTCTTCTTTCTATTATACCATGAAGTACACTGAACAACCAGGTTTGAAACTTCAATCTGCCAAAATTTTTGGTTTGAACGAGGGTCCGGTTGTAACACAATATTGGTTTCAGTGAAGCATTATGGTTCGAGACTAGACTAGAACACTGGTTTAGAGTGGTTTTTTAAATTGGTTCAGATTGGTTTTTTAAACCTAAACTGTTTTCTTTCTCCTGCTTTCATTAATACATACACGGATTACAATTCTTTTGGGCTTGTATCCCTTTTACTTCTCAGGCTGGAATGATTTGGAACTGTAATATTTATCTGAACGCATTTGAACTTAAAGTAAATTGTACTTTTTCCTCAGTGGGTCACAAATAACAGAGGCACTGAAGTTGCAGATGGAGGTGCAAAAGCGGCTTCAAGAACAGCTTGAGGCAAGTAACTGCGTGTGGATGCAAAATAATTTAACATTTAGCTTTCTGTCCTCTCTCTGGACAATTAGCAATTATGTGATTATCTACCTATCTTTACTTACAATAACTCTGGAATTGCACCAGTGTTGGTGTATAATATGATATTCTGCTTAAATCATGAAATCAACCATTCTGTTTCTTTTCACAGCCAAGTATTGATTTTCTCTTTTCACATAATATATGCAAATAACATTAGTAATTTTGGGTTTTGAGTTGATGGATTTATCTCTTTTAAGGGCTAATATCTCAATCTATCATTACTTTACATACTTGAACAAATTTAGCTGTGGCATAAAGTTGTAATATGTTAGGTAAGCTGTTAATTTGCCAAGATTGACTGCTTACTCAATGTATCTTCTGCTAGAAATTGCTGTGAGCAGCTGACTCACCATCCATTATTTGGCATTTTAGATCTCCTTGTAAACTTATTATTACTTCGTCTATTAGTTTTTTATTTTAATTTTATTACGACAAATAGCATTAGTAAAAAATGCAAGCTGTTGAAAATATGCCAGCTAAACCAGCCACTTAAGCTCGTTAATGATAGAACTATTGTAATCTAATTGACAGCTATGTATATTGTACAAATTCAAGTTTTTGCTAAATTGATAAAATATGTACAGGGTATCCTACATTTCCTGCTTGACAACTTGATATATTTTTTGATCATGTATTACTTATGCATTATCTTTCATTTATTCTAGTTGAAGAGATAGAAGACTTGTGTTGGTAACTGGAATCTTCTGGCTTATGAACACGTTTATGAATCCGTCACTGCACCGTGAATCAAGCTTCTGAATTGAATGCAGGTACAGAGGCAACTGCAGTTAAGAATAGAAGCACAAGGCAAGTATCTTAAGAAGATAATCGATGAGCAACAACGACTTAGTGGGGTGCTCAGTGAATTACCTACTGCTGTTGGTGCTCCAGCACCCAACTCTGGTGACCATGGCCTGGATTCTGAGAAGACTGATCCTTCAACCCCAGCTCCAACTTCAGAATCTCTCATCCAAGATAAGGTCATTGATATGGGATATGGAGACACTGATGGTGCCTTCAAAAGCGTTTCATGTGATGATTCTTTCTCCCCCAACCCAGAACCACTGACTCCAGATTCCAGCTCCCCTTCAGCAAGTCCAAAGCATGAGAGTACTACCAAGAGGCGGCGGATTGGTGGGATCCTGGGGCCAGGAAAGACAGAGTTGGTGCTTGCTCATATACTAGAGTCGAGCTCAGGCTCTGACTTTCAACATTGATCGATGCATGTACATGGTGAGGAGCGGTACAATTCATCAGGCTCTTCAATCTTCATTAATGGTGTACTTGGAATTTATGCATGAAAATTGCCGTGATTGATGTTTATCATGCTGTTTCTTTAAGTATTCCATGATTAATCTTAGCTAGAGGTATCTGTACGAATCATTTAATGCTGTTATGGCATATTAATCTTATTTAGATATATAGTGTAGAATTTGTGTATGTTTCTTGGATGGAATTAAGCGCTTTGCAATTTTGACTGTCTCGTCACCATTTATTCACCCTCTGGTGCAATATACAATCAAATATTGTATAACTGCAGTTCCTGAAGAAGATTAGTCCGAAGTGGGTGTACGATAGCTGTTGCAAGTATGGTACTGATATCATAACATTCTGCATCGGTTAGTTCCGTTGGCTGCTGGCCTGATGTTGGCCTAATGCAAGGGAAAGTGGTCAACCTCATATAGCATGTATACATCCATTTAGAGGCAGTTGCCCGCACTATTTTATTCGCACTGAAAAAAATTCTTATCACCTAAATCTATTACCCAAAATTAATCTAGATTTTTTTTTTCTTCAAGCTATACATAAGATGTGTTATTGCATAAGCACATTATAATGCTAACTTGACTCCTACTTATATCAAAAATATAAAATACTATATATATATTATAGTTCCTAGGTTAGTTTTTAGTAAGGGTTGATGAGATGCCCTACATTGAGATGCCCTACATGTCATCCTAACTTTAATTGCCTAGCCTACCTTACATGCAATCTCTTCATGCAAAAGGACTACAATTCATGTTCTGTTTTTTTAATAATTGAACTTAAACATGAGCCACTTTATTTCATTTCTATTGCCCACTGTCCCACATTAATTATTAACGTGGCATAGAAAATAGCAAATTGTTTTTGTTGTCTCTCTCACTTTACATTAGAGACCACAAGAGCATGCCAAGTACAAACAACCTTTCTTCCTCACTCATTAATTATCAATGTGTGCTTTAATTTCAATATATATTCTATTAATATATATAACATTAATATTTTATTAATAAATTTATTAATATAATGTAGTAGAATTTTAATTACTAATTTTAAATAAATAATTGTTTTAAAAATAAGAATTTAAGTTACTATTTAAATATATGCTATTTCGTTGTCAATTTTACAAAGTAAATAAACTATTGAAAGAGTGTAACAAATTAAACGGAGATATATTTTTTGCAATAAATTAACTTTTATGTGGTGACATTATAAAAAATTACTTGAGATTTTATAAGTAAAATATATATATTATTAAAATTTTATATTATATCAATATATAATTTTTATAATTTAACAGGAGATAAAAAATTAAAAATTTTAAAAACTTAAATTTTTATAGTTTACTAAACATCCCTCGTTCTCAACAGTCAAAGCACAGTACTATTAGTACAACTGCCAAACGCACTTAATAGAATACCCTACCTCACAGTTGGTAAACGGCGTGGGTAAACGGGATGGGTACGAAAGGAGCCGGTCCCCTCTTCTTGTCTCGTTCGCTTGTCCTTTGCTTCCCTCTCTCACACTCTTCCTAGTTCCAACTCTCCCATTGCGAGGCGAGGACGTAGAGAGGACGAAGAGGGGAATCCATCGAGATCTCTGCGTGAGATCCCCAAAACCTCAGAGCTCTTCCGCTCTACAGGTAAATGCTCTCTCGCTTCCTTTCTCGATCGCTTTCCCCGCACATTGCAGCTCTTCCGTGCACTGTCAAATCATGGGAGACGCCGCTCTTACGGCCTCGAACCGTCTAGGTTTGCTAGAGACGGAGATGAACTGGAGGTGGGGGTTGGTTGAGGGGGAATTGCGCTGTAAATGCGGTTCTTGGGTGGCAGTTTCTTCTGCCCTTTTTCTTTCTGATGAAACCCGGAAGTGGTTTTTTTAGTTTTTCGTTGGAGAATTTCAGTTTGATTAGGTGTACTAGGTAAAGATCAGGTTTTTTGTGGCCAATCTTTACTTGCATTGTACTTTTTACTCGAAAGTATTAGCTGGCTCACGGTTTTTTTTCTTGAATGTGGAAAGGTGCTTGTTCTTACGCCTTTTAGGGTTCTTCATCTGGGAATCTCCGCGTGTTCATGGAGGGTTTTTAGGCTTCAAATATCATTTACTTTCAGACGACCTATAGTCATTAAATGCCGAATTCAAATTACTAGCTGGAGTCACTCTCTGGAGCTACGCGTTACAGTTAAGCTTGACAGAGACTGGTGATGTGATGAGCAAAAAAAGCTATCCTACTAGAAAAGTCGGATGCTTTCTTCTTTTTCTTCTTCGGAACTTATATTTCTTGAATCCGTTGGTTGTGAACAAGTTTGATTAACGACAATCTTGAAGCGAAAATTAGTTGATGGGATCAATTTTTCTACCCCATATAGTTTGTTAGTTATCTCACTTTTCATCCTATAGTTTGGGAAATATCACATTGTCCACCACAATTTATTCAACCGCTTCACTCTTCTCATGTCATCTTAGTTTTTGATAACGACATTTCTAGAATAGTTGGTTTGATGAGCAGTAAACTTGATTGGCTCCCGACACTATAGCGTGCGAAGTTTTATATATTATTTTAAGTGTAAGGCGCACAATAAAATAACTTACAAACTCTATGGCAAAATGAAATTGCCCTAGTTGTTGAGATGGAGAAATTGTTTACCAGGAAATCCGAGATTTCCTCTGATCTAGTTAAGCATCTTCTTTTCAAATCCTTAAACAGTGGTTTTAATTGTTGGTACCTTTTGTTCCTATTTTTTTTGCTTCATTGCATTTACTTTATAGGGTCAAACTTTTATGTACTCAAATTTCTACAATCAATAATATAAGCGATCTGGTCTGCACAAATACTTAAAAGTAAAGCAACCTGGTAGGTGCAAGATTGTTAATCTGCTGGTTTGCACTGATCTTTTTATCAACAGGGTATGCTGATGTGAGCTAATTAGTTCTTTACACTTTTTTTTTACCATAATTCAATCCTTGAAACTTTTTCTTTGTAGGTTCTATTGAGCTATAAATGGCAATAGAGAGTAGACAGAATGTTTTATCAGGTGAAACCACATGTGGGTCTTTGCTGCAAGAGCTTCAGGTATTTCTTTTTGTTTTTTCACCCATTATACTGTCATTAAAGAACTTGCAGCACGGTGATATAAAATGCTGAAAGCCAACCTTCGATTTCAGCTAATATGGGATGAGATTGGTGAGAGTGATGAAGAACGTGATAAAATTGTTCTTCAGATAGAACAAGAGTGCTTGGATGTCTACAAAAGGAAAGTTGACCAGGCTTCTAACTCGAGGGCTTTTCTACTGCAATCTTTGGCTGGTTCAAAAGCTAAACTTGCTAGACTTCTTTCTGCACTTGGAGAGAAGTCCTTAGATGGCATCGTGAGTTCAAACTTTAATACTTTAATTTCTAGCTGAAGATGTTTGGTTTGTTGCATCAAGGAAACACTTCCAGTTGACCATCCAGTACTTTATTCTTTCAGAAATTTCACCTACTCTAATTTTCATTTTGTTCTCGTGTATAACATGCTGCAACTTTTCATTTTGGAAAAGCAAATGCAATATCTATTACTTTGAAATATTGCATAATTTATGAAAACCTCTCAGAAGCTTTAATATTGCCTAGATGGATTAATTCTGTCTGGATAGTGGATACGTTACATGAAAGATCAAAGCTGGAATATCTGATTCCGCATAAAATTTCTGGATTATTGGATTGTATTCTTGTTGATCCCTATGTACGTGCCAAAGCCTTGTAGCACTTTGCCGATCTTTTCCAATTGCAGTTGCTTCCAGTACTAGGACATTAACTTATTTATCTAACAGTATAACCCTCTACCTCATCCAGTCTCTTGAAGAATCCATCCAGCCTGGACCCTCTTTCAGGTAGTAAGGTTGAGTTGATTCAACACTACTGTTAGCAGCATGCAAGCATTGACATCAGTTATGACTTTAATGACAGTCATAGCTGTAGTTAATCTTATTTGTGAACTACCAAATGTGCTAGAACATATTATCTGTCATGTTAATTGATGAACATCTCTCTTGCAGAGTCAGCTGCCAATCCCTCAAACAGCATTTCAAATTCAAATTAAATTTGTCTTTGAATAGGTTTTGAATCCTAAAGTTCTGCCTAAATTGAAATGATATATGCAAGGCAATACCCTCATTTAAATAACTGTTTGTACCCAATTTGGTGGTTCGCTAGACTTGTAAAGCCTTGACATCTCATTCTGATACCTTTGTATTTTTGCACTGGAACACATTGTGGGCTAGTATTAATTGACAGCAAATGCTTCCAACAGCTATATTTCTAATATTACTAATTATAATCTTAACTATTATCAATTATAACATTCCCCCACAAATTGGAGTATAATGATAATTTTGTCCGGCTTATATAAAAATAAAGTTGTAATAAAAAACGACAACCGTGTAGTTTTAAAGAGAAGCAGAAGGCAGTGTCAAACATTGCAAGCAGTGGAAGGCATCATTAAGTCTCATTAGTAGTAGTACGTTAGGCATTGCGAGCAGGAATAGTTGGTGTCATAAGGCGTTGCCAACAGAAGTAGCAGGAGGCCTAAGACATTGTCAGTGATAAGGGGCGACACAAGATGTCATTAGCAAAAAGTAGTAGATGGGGCATTGCTAGCAAAAGTAGTAGGTAGCGTAAGGAGTTGCTAGAAAAAGTAGCAAATGGCACTATGGGATAAGGGGTCGCTATTAGAGGGTGGCAGATAGAAATAGTAGTGGGTAGGGTACCTGCTTTTTTCCCACTACCCATCCTCATACCCGAGTAATTTATCTATTACTCATACCTGATTAACTATTACATATTTTTTCAACCCTCTACCCGAACCCGACCCCTATTAAACTTTTTCCTTCCTAGTAATTACTCGCTACCTATAACCCACCCTCCTAATCTATCTGCCTAGACACCCACTTGATGCTGTCGGTGCCTTGGTCCTTGTGCTCACCACCTCTGCCTGCCCTTGTAGCCTTGCCTTGTCGCCTTCGCGCCGCTACCTCTCCTTGTCGCCTTCGCTCCTTGCCTTGCTGCCTCACCTCACTATTTTGCCACCTCCACGCCTCTCTGAGATTCACTGCTCACCTCGCCTTCTCACCATCCAAATTAGGGTAAGTTTAGGATCTTAGGTTTAGATTAGGGATTATGGTAAGGTTAGGATATTAGGTCTAAGTTAGAATATTAGGGTTAGTTTATTATATTATAATTAATAATATATAATTATTAATTTATTATTATTATTATATATAACTGGGTTCAAGTAGTGAGTATCCTACCTATAATAACTGAACCCGACTTTGGTAGCATATATGCTACCCCTACTCAAACCGAACCTGAATAATAGGTATCCGATTATTTATAATCGAGATCGGGTAGGTCGAGGATCTGCTAAAAGTTGAAGATCCCTAGTGGCAGATGAATATTACTTGTGGTACGGATGAATAATACATGTGGTATAAATAAACAATACTTGTAAGACAGATGAATAATATTATAAACAGTAGCCGTGATGGAGAAATAAAAAAGTAAATAGAGAATATTAGGGTTTTTGGCTCTGATATCAAGTTTAGAGGCAGTTAGGGTTTAAAAAACCTTCTCTAATATTGCGTTAGAGTAGAGTGTCAGAGATAGAGAAAGGAGAGAAGATGATAAATCCTAAAATGGTTACATCGAATTAATTTTCCTTTTCAATTACAAAATAGATTCAACCTCCATATATAGAGTTATTGAGTATGTAAAATAATAATATTTTAATTATAACTTATTATATGTATAATACTTATTTCTAATATACTAATTTTAACTCTAATTATTACCAATTGTAACAAGGCTAAACAAGTTAAATTGCTCCTTCTCAAACTTGAGGATGCACCCAAGGCTCTTTTTTAGACAGGTAGAGGTTGTGCTTAGGTGTCATTATGATTCATCTTTACCCAAGTTATTTTTCTTTCAAAGAAAGTAATAAAGCTTGCATTGACAATTTTTACCTAAAGATGAAAAAGAGATTGGTGGGCAATATCAAAATGGTTCTATGATAATTTTATTTTCTCCACTGGTTAGGGGATACTTTAGCTAAGTATTCATGATTCATCTTTTAGCTCATGAATGAGGTGGAGGAGTCTCACACGTGCCACATGTGCATATTGGTGGATTTTATTTATGTTATAGATTGCATTTTATTTATTAGAATTTTTTATATCTTAGTATGCAAATTATTTTTGTTAAAATGTATTGTTTGACTATTTGATAGGATTTTTTGATCATATGTTATGATCCTACCTTTTGATCTTGTCAGGCGTCCACTATTCTTATGTAAGAACTTGATCGTGATAACCTTACTCTCCATGTTGTTGTACATAGTAGTTGATACCAAGGATTAAAAAACCAATTCGTATTTAGATGGTACAATCTATTTTTTGAGCAACAACTGTACACATACCAAATTTGAAACAGACAAACTGAGTGCCCGAGTCAAAGAAGAAAAGAACCCAAAAGAACCCACTGCAACTTGTTGTTTGATGCACAACCTCTGGAATTGCTCCAGGTTCTCTGAAAACATCTTTGATCCAATGGGTGGATTGCCACCGGCGCTTTACGCATAAGCTCATTGCAAATAAAGCACTAGTACGTGTTAGCTCTATTTGGTACAAACTGGTACTCATTGGTCTGAGCTTGAATTGGAACACAAAACTGGTATTTCAGACCTTTGGTTGATATTCATAAAAAATGATTATGGAGAAATCTACTATGCAATTCATGAAGTTAAAAAGAAAATTACTAAGCTTCTTGTTGACCTTTATAAAGCATAAACCATATGTGAATTGTGAACATCATTGTCATATATGCACTTAAATTGGGGAGAGGAAATCTACGCAAGTAAACTTACTTTACTTGACGTATACTTATTTTAATTAATTAATTTTGTAGTTAGCTAATTAAGAATTAACTCATTACTATCCAGATTTGATATATCAATATTGTAACTATTCTGTGTAACCTACTATAGGCATTTTAGAATATGATACTTCATATGTTGATAAATTTTGAAGTTGTAACTATGACAACGGGGACTAGCATATGTTACGAAAGGCATAATGGCATATGTGGTCTTTGGTGCAAATATGATGATTGATTTAACATAAATAGTGTGTCCAAGTACCAATTTTTTTTTGTTATCTATATGGCTTACAATCTCCACTTTGTATTGGTATACCATACGAACTAGGCATACTAACATATAGATGTTCCGCTGGGCATACCAATACATAAATATACACAGTCCTGCCATATCTCGAAATGGTGCATATCTGATTATTCTTTTAAAACACAATTATCTGTTGATATGATTTGTGAATTTTTTAAATTATAATTGTCTAATTTATATTGATTTTGATTTTGCATCATGTAGTAGTTGGATTTGTAGTAGATTATCCAAACTTACAAGAATTCGGTGAATTCTACTTGATTAATGTCAATTAAGAACAATATGCATCTCATTTTGATGAGTGCTGTTCTGCAAGACATGCTCCCTGGGTACACCAAAAGAAGCCTATATACTTCTCAGTGCTCCTGATTTTATACATATTTGTCTTAAGCGACAAACTCATTTTACTTCTCTTTCATAATGTGGGATAGTCTGCAACTGTGGAGGTTTATGTATTTCTTCTGTGAGCAAATCTCAAGTAAACAACCATTACCTTAGTTTGCTTTTGCGACACAGTAATCATATTATCTTCTACTAGGATAGCATTTTGAGATTTTGTTGATAACTTATTATATTTTGTTTTTGATGTTTTTTTAATTATAATTCTCTGCATTGGAAGTATCATAAACTTCAACATCTAGAATTAACAAATTATAATAAGTGAATGAATGCTACTAAATTGCCTTTTTTTCCTACTTTACTACAAGTATCATATGTCAGAAGAATCTACTATAATTTCATGTCTGAGATTCAGTTGTTTCACTGATAGTTACCCACAGTTAGGCATGCAAATATAAAAATTAAATGAAGATATCATTAATCTACTATTGCATCTTTTTGATGATTCTATTTGGTCTTTCACAGTCAGATCAGTCTTCTGGTACAATCAAGGAGCAACTAGCTGCCATAGCACCAGCCGTGGAACTATTATGCAAGCAAAAAGAAGAGAGGATGAAGGAGTTCACACGTACATTATTACAAATCCAGAAAATACAAGGGGAAATTTCTGGAACTTTAAAGATCGATGAGCAAATAACTACACCTGTAGTTGATGAGGAAGATTTGTCACTGAAGAAACTGGATGAGTACCAGTTGCAGCTTCAAGGTCTTCAGAAAGAAAAGGTTCTTGCCCTTTTTTTTCCTTCTGTATTTTATTTTTGAGACTATAATAAGTGTGCTAAAATTTCTCTCTCTAAAATTTGCAGAGTGATAGACTGCAGAAGGTTCTTGACCTTGTTGGCACAGTGCATGATCTCTGTGCAGTTATGGGTTTGGACTTCTTCAGTATTGTAACTCAAGTTCATCCTAGCTTAAATGATTCCGTCGCCGTGCAATCTAAGAGCATCAGTAATGATACTTTATCTGAGCTATCGAAAATGGTCATTGCACTTGAAGAGGACAAAAAGAAGAGGCTACAAAAGGTAAAGTCAAGGCGTCAAACACAAACTTTCACTTAAGTTGTCAAATTTTGCTTTATGCTATATCAGATCTTACTGTATGTTTAGCCTTTTTGATAAGATTTCTTTATTATTCATTATATATATTCAAATATCGTATATATTTGACATTCTCCTCTGGTGTGATCATATTTTGACCAGGACCATGGACTTTGGCCCCTTGTTGAAGCATACTTTAAATGCGACAACTGTATAACATGTTAAATAAAATTATATCCTTAAGGATTATTTTAATTCGGAACTGTGAAGTTCCACTCTCATGATATTTGCTAATTAGTAGCATAAATCTTTGATCCATTCTTTATTTTGATTAATTTCTATAGCTGAACTGTTTTCTCGCCTTTTCAAAATTATCAAGTTCGAATACTATGAAATATGTGATTTTATCCGCAATAATATATAAAGGTGTAAAATTGGTATACTTTTTAAGTTACTACACTGTATTAACTTCTAGAGCATAGATCGATTGGAATTTACTAAAATTTTCTTTAGAAGAAATATCCTAGAGAAAAGATGGAAATAAACATGGACAACTCTGTAATTTGATTCTTCGCACCAATGTAACTATTTTTTTGCTTCTCAGTCAACAAGATATTTGTTTGCAAATACACATGTATGTCTTGTCTATCAATGTATAATTGGATATTTCTAAGATTTGATATTGGCTCTTGATCTTTCTCAGCTTCAAGAGTTAGCTGTTCAGCTCACAGATCTTTGGAATCTGATGGATACACCAACTGCGGAGCGGGAATTGTTCAGCCATGTAACTTGTAACAGTTCCTCCACAGTGGATGAAGTGACTGTTCCTGGATCTCTAACCCTTGATCTGATTGAGCAGGTTAGTTAATTGAATATTTGAGAAGTCTTGACTGTAGCAATGAAAGTGCCTTCTTTATTATTTATATTTAATTGAAAAATAATTATATCTTCTCTGCCTACATCTGTGAAGGCTGAAGTTGAAGTTGAAAGGTTAGATCAGCTGAAGGCGAGCAAGATGAAGGAAATAGCATTCAAGAGGCAAACTGAGCTTGAGGACATTTATTCCCGTGCTCACATAGAGATAGATTCTTCAGCTGCCAAAGATAGAATATTGGCTCTAATTGATTCTGGAAATTTTGAACCTTCAGAATTACTTGCAGACATGGATAATCAAATATTAAAAGCCAAAGAGGAGGCCATAAGTAGGAAAGATATTTTGGAAAGAGTAGAGAAATGGATGCTAGCATGTGAAGAAGAAAGCTGGCTTGAAGACTACAACCGGGTATGGAACATTAACTGAACATATGGTCTACAGATATCTAGGTTATGAGGAAATTGTGTTATTGCCGACTATGTTATACATTCATTTCTTACCTAGAATAATGTCTATGATATTCAATAGTGTGGACACCCGAAGCTCTGTTAATGACAACCGTGTTCTTCTACTGAAATTGATTCACTTCAAAGAACTGATTATATTCATATGCATTGAAGCATACATTCGCAAATTTCTAATAACCTTCTGCATAACTATTACTTTTGTCTTTTATTCCGAGATATAGGAACTTTGATATCATTTGCTTTTTGTATTTTGATGTGATTGCATAATTCATCAACTAAGAATCATCCGCAGTGTCCAATGAAATAACTATGAAATTGGATACTCGGAGTATCTTGTTTTCTGATGATTTTTATCATTTGACTTGTTTGTGTTTTAGTCTAATAGTTTATTTTGTAGAATATTGCCTAATAATTGTTAGCTTTTTCCATGTAATTTATTTTCTGATGATTTTTATCATTAGACTTCATACTTTTTTAGACTGATATTTAATTTTCTGGAATATAGCCTAATGATTATCGCTTGTCCGTTTAGTCTAATAGTTTTTCATTAGACGCATTACAAAAGTAAAAAAAAATCGTTTTCATTTCCTGGAGTTCTTTTGATGTGGATAAGTTCTTCCTTAACTGATATGTTCCAATTTACCAGGATGAGAACAGATATAATTCGAGCCGTGGTGCACACCTTAACCTCAAGCGTGCAGAAAAGGCCCGTGTGTTAGTTTGTAAAATCCCAGGTATTTGTTAAATGTTTTCAGATAAAAATATGCTTGTAGTGAAAATTCACAGTTTTTTCATCCCAAAGAAATCATCATGGATTGGTGATTTTCAACAATAATAATGTACTCAGATTATCTGAGTTTGACAACCAACTAATGTAATCATTAATTATAGTTATGGCCATTATTTATTGTAGGATAAGGGTTGAGTGGGTCTGAATTAATATATGATTATTATGTCTTGTTTAAGCCTACATAAAGATTTACTAAATGTTGTAATAGATAGCTTACGATATGATGAATTATTTGAGTATTATTTTGTTATCCCCTCCCCCTCCAAAGAATATTATGTATTTATATTTTATGCTTTTGTAAGCTTGGTCTATGATCTAATACTCGTGCAGGCTAGATTAGCATGTGAACCCAAACAAGTGCCACTGATCCGTGGGCTTATAACCATTTACATAGGTGGAGCCATAGTAGAAACAAGAAAAACATATATATAACTAGAAAATAAGCAGAAACAGGATATTTACACTCAATCATTAGCGTTTATGGAATTAATTAATTAATTAATTAGTATATTGTTGGTGTGTAATTGATTGTTACAATTGTTAATTGTTATGGTCATTTTTAATCTAGGTAATTTAATATTTTTTATTTTATGATCCCTAATCAATTAGGGTTATAGCTAATAGCCTATTATATAGCTTAACCCTAATGTAAGTAACATCTTCAATTATTATTTAAATCTGGCTCTCATGTGGCATCAAGCATTCAATTTGAAAATGAAAGAAGCTTCTAATCCTTTGAGTATGTTATTATGAAACTAATATTTTTTCTATCTTTTTTCCTTCCATTTCTATTTTCCTTGTATGATAATTTAACCAGTTTATGAGTTTGAATTCAAGGTAACGGAAACAAGAAAGAAAATTATATTCAATTTCAAAAACATTGCTGCTGCTGCTGCTGACCATTCATTTTACAATTGGATAAGAACTATTAATTTCATGTGGTTTTGTTGAACTCTTTTTTCAGAAGTATATTGGGATTAACTTGAGAACCTTTTCTTTTCTTTTTTTTTTAGTATAGTTGCTTAACTGTGCAACCAATAGGAGCTTCCTGTTATCATTAGCATGTAGCTTGTAGTTAGATTTTGATTAGCTGCTTGGGGATGCAACAATTTTGACCGATTAAGTTTTGATCTTTTTTAGCTCTTGTCGATATGCTGGTTGCAAAGACCAGAACGTGGGAGGACAACCATGATATGTCATTTATGTATGACGGTGTTTCCCTTCTTGCAATGCTGGATGAATATAACATGCTAAGACAGGAAAAGGAGGAGGAGAAACGAAGGCAGAAGGTCATTCTTTTGTTCCTTTCATATATTACGCTGTTTTTCACTTGTTGAACTTCTGTCAAAACTCAATCAGGTTTATCATTCTTCGGTCCCTATATTTTCCAGGATCAAAAGCGTTTTCATGAGCAACTAGCGACTGAACAAGAAACCGTGCTTGTTTCAAGACCAAGCCCTGTCCGGCCACTTGGTACAAAGAAGGTGATCAGTCCACGAGCAAATGGAAGTGCATCAAATGGAATCCCCAACCGAAGGGCATCTCTGAGCTCTCATCAGAGTGGCAGCATTGGTACTAGATCCGTGAGCAGGGATGGAAAGAGGGACAGTGGCAGACCAGCTGCCTATGTTTCCAGTGCACAAGAAGATGCAGCGTCCCATGTGCTGGTTAACGAGCAAGTCACCAGTTCAACATGAGAATCTCAGATATCTTAATGGCTAAGCTACCTACCACAGTACCGCTTGTTGAATAGAGGCTTACTACTTGGTTAAGTTTTTTTTTTCTTTTTTCCTTTCCTTCCATTAGTATGAGATTGATTTTGGCTGCAAATGTTTGGGATGATATAATCTATTGTCAAGTAAAACGATGCTCATTTAATCAGCCTTTTTGCTACCTGTCCAACTATATAAATGCAGTTTTATTATTATACAAACATTTGAAGATTATGTTTTATGTACATCTGTTGAACATAATTTTTTTGATTTATTTTAAAAATTTAAGAAGGGAATGGTTATCGATTTGAGAGGGTTAATAGGGAGTTAAATAAACAAAACGAGAACTCAGTTAAAAAAATCGTGTAGACAAACTGAAGAAGAGGATCAATAAAGGTGAAAACAGAAGGAAGAGAGGAACAGAAAAGAGAGGAAGAGAAGGGAGAACGGGGAAGAATATAAAGGAAGAGATCGTTGAGAATAAAGAGAAGGAAAAGAAGATAGAGAGGAACAGCAATTTTTTAGACCGGAAAAAAAATATGTTCAACATCCATTATAACTAGAGTTTACCACCTGTCAACTGAATGATTTTTTTAAAAAAATTCTTTAATTTTTATTATAACTAATAAAAATTGTTCATAATGCTAAGACTACCAAGTATGTATTAATCCATTTACAGGTATCAAGAATATAGATCAATAGAAATAACAGCAATAGAAAATAGTCCCGAGTTAATGAGTTTAACTCATCTGTTATGAGTTTGATAGACAGTGTATGTTTGTTATTTTTTGGTTATGGATTTACACTTGTGTAAATATCTATTTATCATGTCAAAGTTATCAACGATTCAATTGTCATAAGTGCTTGAACTTTGTAAGCTTATTTACGAATGTAGCACGAAATGCTTGAGTATCACAATGCTTCTAGTAAAATAAAAAATAAGAAAAAAAATATTATGATGAAACTATATAGAAACTATACTTCAATAATATAATAATAATGTATGTGTAATAAATAACACAACTAAAATGAAGAATATAGAGTGATGCAGGAACCAAAGGCTCAATCCTAATGACACCTAAATATAGTAATGGGAAAATAGAAAAAGGAAAAGGACTGACGAATATGTCTCATTAGTTATATTTCCCATATTTGAGTTTTGAGACTTATTAATTCGTAATTAGGCTTGATATTCAAAATAGGTCGAAATGAATTCGCATTAATGGTGAGGATATAACTGACTACGTCAAGATTAACTTAATTTAACTCAAATCGCCATTAATTGGCATGATAACAAAATAATAAATTTTATAAAAAATGTCCCCCTCAACTTCTCTTAGACACATACCAAGTTTGCAATCATTTATATAACTTTTTGCTCAGAAATATTTTTAAGATAATATATATCTCTGTAGACTTAGTAGTCAAACAATTCTCTTGAAGCCTTTGATCCAGGTGACAATGGAAGATGGTTCCAACTTTGTAATAACTAATAAGAGCATACAAGGTGTCACGCCCCGGTCGGATCGGCCTGAAAACAGCGCTTATCCGTTGTCTCAGAGCCGTCCGGCGGAACACCGGAACGTAACTCGCCCTAGGGTTTCCGGCCTCAAAATTAGAAACCCTAATCTCCCCGGACAATTTTTATCCCCAAATACAAAATCGCACGGAGAAAACCCTAAACCCCAATTTAGAAATCCGAAATCAATCTCTAAATCAAAATTACCTCCTCTGATTTTGACCCGAAAGTCAAAATTCCCGTCGCCGATTAATCCTTTGCTGTGCTGACGTCAGGATGACGTCGGCCGCCGATTTCGTTCGTCGAAATCAGAATTCGCCCCGCTGACGTTCGCCTACGTCAGCCGAAATCGAGATTTCGATTTCGTTTTCACGCTCCGCCGCTGACCGTTGACCGCCTCGTTTCGAACGCCCGACGCGTTCGAAACGCGCGTCGTCTTCAACCTCGCGACGCCGCCCGCGTCGTCGTTTCTGCCGAGCGTCGCCGCGCCCGGGAGTCCGTTGGAACACGGGGAAGGCCGCCGCCTCCCGTCGTCGTAGAACAGGGGAAGGAGATGGAAAGTAATGCTTCATTTATTCCTTGACGAAGGTTTACAAACCTCTCCTCTCGACGCCCGCCGGCGCCCCCATCCCACCCTCGCCGGTCGTCTCTCTAGACGCCGGTTACATTCGCTCTTTCTCTCGTCGGAATCTACGTACCGACCTTCGCCCCTGGCGGCATCAGAGCCCAGCTCTGGAAGGGCGACGGCGCCTCGCCGTCGCCGGTGGAGTCGCTCCCCGGCGCTCTGTGTGGTGACGCCCTCGCGCACCCCCGATGCTGCTCCATGTCTCGCTTCTTAAAGGGGAAGCCGCCGCTTCCTTTCTCCGCGCGATCCGCTCACGTCCCGATTCCTCGCGCGTCCGAGTCTTCCGCTCTCCAGCCGCCAGCATCGTTGTCGTCTCCGAATGCCGTGCGGATGAAGACGCGGCTGCTGCGTTTTCTTTGTCCGCTCGCCTTGCTTCCTTCACGCACGCCCGCGTGAAGTTTGCGTGAAGCTTATGCGACGGCCGAGTCCGCCGCCTGAAGATTCGGAGCCGCCCTGAAGCTGTGCTCGCCTCCGTCGCTGCCGCGTCCGTCGCGCGTGGTGGTGAGCTCGCGTGGCGAGCTTCCGAACTTCACGGTGAAGACGCGGACGAAAGCTTCGTCCCGTCTTTCGGTCGGTTCCCAAATCTCGGTCAAAATCCGATTTTGATCGGTTTCTCCTTGTGGCTTGGGTTTGGATCAGGCCCAATAGGCTTTGGGCTGAACCGGGTGAACCCGGGCCTGACACAAGGTAGGGTATTATTTCCCTCTAGGCTTTCACCCCATCCTCTTTCTTCCTCTCCACATACATTCTCATCTTATTTTTGATATAGAAAGGGATGACTTTGAAAATACCATCCCTTCATCAAAATCCTCCCAGGGCCATCTAATCACTATAGGCTAAAATACGAGGGCTATAAGCAATAAAACCTACTTTTCTTAAATGCGTGAGATGTTGAGAAGTGGTTCTGGAGGGCATGCATTTCCGTTTCGTCTATCAAACTCCTCAGGATAAATCAAATACTGGGCTGGTAAGGCACCAACGTTGTTTGATAGTGGACTATGCAGTCCTCACAGTACCATAGGAAGAGATTTTAGAAACAAAATAAGAGAACGGCAATGAAAGACCACCTATCAAATAGGGATGAGCATTCGGTAAAAATCGAAAATTGATTTACCGATTTATCGAAAATCGAAAATTGAAAACCGAAAATCGATTTACCGAAATCAAAAAATCTATTACCGAAACTGATACCGAATTTATTATTTATCGATTAAAAAATATTAAAATATTATATAATTAGTTTATTAAAAAATTTATTAAAATATTAAAATATTACATAATTAAAATATTAAAATATTACATAATTAAAATATTATCGATTCGGTAAAAACCGACCAGTAAATCAGTAAATTACCGATAAAAAATTTAAAAATTAATAAATAAAAATTTATTTTTTATATATTAATATATATATCGGTAAATCGGTAAATTACCGAACCGAAAACTTATTTACCGAACCGAAAATCGAATTACCTAAATATTATTACCGAACCGAAAACCGAAACCAAATTTACCGAACCGATTTATGCTCACCCCTACTGTCAAACAACATTTATGTTTTCTTTAATTTCAATGATTTTTTCTTCCTCGAAATTGATTTACAAAACTATCTAAATTTAATATTATAAAATAGAAAGTTTTGCATCTACCAAATGAACTATTTTACCGTGTGAGGTTTTTCAAAAAAATTTTTAAAGAAGGGGGGCATTCTACAAACTCACGCAAGACCCCCTTTGTAGAGCATATCGTATAAAATTTATATGATAATTATCGTATAAAATTTATACAATAATTATCATATAACTTTACATACAATAATTATCGTATAAAAGTTTTTGCAGTGTTTTATTGTATATTTTATACCATAAAATATTGTATAAAGGCTCTCACAAAGGGGGTCTTGCTGCGTTGAGTTTGCAGAATGCCCCTCCTGCAAAAAAATTTTCGGGTTTTTCACGTAGAAGACTTTTGGGGATTTGTTGTGATTTAAAGGCATCTGTACTGCCTGGCATCTGCATGCACTCCAGGCAGTACACTACAGGAACCAGATGCATCAGATGTGAAAAAATTGGGACTGAGGGCGCGTTTGTCTTTGCAGGGCGCGTGGGGCAGGTCGCGTGGGTGCGACCTGCGCTCTCACATTGCGCGTCCTTTTTTGACCCGCGGCCCGCGCTACCTGCAAAGACAAACGCAGCCTGAATCACGTAAGGCAGGGTAAATTCATTGGGTTGGAGAACTAAAGGCACCAGCAATATTGTTGGACTATTATCTGAGCAGCATACTTATTCTCGGGCTCAGGGCTGGTCTTGAACTTGGTCTTGTTTTTCAAGTTATATATTCTGCTTCAGAAGAAAAAAAAAAGGTTGGAGGGCGAATATCATTTATATCAACTAGAACTGTTTACAGCAGTCTTTAGGTAAAAGATGGAAGATGGTTAGCTAACTAGCTACGAGGTCTCAAACAAAGCAGGTAAGCAGCACGACTATGCACAAAATATTGCTGCATCTCTTCGATTGATATCAAACTTCAGCAGATTCACGTTCACGTAAAACTGTATAATTAGTCATCCAGCCAGCCACAAGATCCATCCGGATGAGGGAATGATGGATGTGGACCGGGTGCGTATTCCGTCGAGTTAGGAGGCCTATCCCTCGCGCCATGGATCTTGTTGTAACTCGTCGTCTCACTTCTTCCAGGGAAGGGCGCAAGTGGAACATGAATTCCGGGCCCCACATAGTTTGTTTCGTCAGGACGCCAAGCAAGACGATCCATTGCTGATGGCATTGTGCTACTGGATGGGGCCCCATAGGATGGGGAAGAGAGTAAACGAGACTGTCGAAACCCTGCGTCTGAAACTCCAAATGAGATTCTGTTGCATTGCGACTGTTCATTCTGATCTTGGGTGCCATAGTTCCTTATAATTGCCCGAAAATCTGCATCAGACGATTTACTGTACCCATCCAACTTCGGTTTGTTATCTCTCGTGTAATCAACAAAATGAGGCTCCGAGCTTTGGATCCCACAATCATAATTTTCAATTCTACCACCTTGCGAAACATTTGAATTGCGATTGAACATGCCTTTTTCAGCTGCAGTGCACCTCCCAGTATTTTCATCTATGACATCGTTGATGTCATTGAGAATGTCGTTGGCTCCAGTCACCACAGTAACATTTTTCCCAGAATTGATATATGGATCCGGATTACTAGGCCTTTCAAATGGAGTTCCGGTGAACTCGGATGGAAGATGGCTCCTCGACCAGCTTCCACGCTCCGGCTTATCAGGTGAGATGCACGAGCCTGACAAATTTCTTTCTTCAGAAATCATTCCCCCAATATTTGAAATTTTCCTCTTAAGAGAACCTCCATCATTTTCTATGCAGGCCTTTCTGTTGCAATTTCCGGAGCTCTGCCTCTCTTCCTTTCTAGTAGGTGCGTCTAAAGTGGAATAATTTTTCAAAAGCTCTTGCCCTATATGGTTCTCTGCTGGAAGTGCATGTACATACCTCTCCACTGAAAATTCATTTTCAGCTGAAGGGTCCTCTGTATCTGTGTGTCCACGACATTTAGCAATTTCCTTGTGTGTCGATGTCCAGTCAGGGCGGCTCCATAGATAAAGTGACGGAGGCCTCACATTCCACTGCTCTATTTGCTTGTCATTCACATCTACAGATCCAGGCAAGTAAAATGACTGAACATCATAGCACAATTGGTTTATCAGTCATAGATGAAAGGTTTTTCTTCAAGGCTTTCTAAGAAAAATAAAAAATTTAGAAACCTACACACCTTGCCAGAGAGATTTTCATCATCTTCCCAGATTAGGTCATATGGAGAATTTTTCTTATCGAGCCTGATTGGAAAAAAAAAAACTAGTAGTTGCCTCAAAAATATATACATTTATAAAGTAGTGATAATTATGAGAATATAAATGGTGCATCAGAAGACTTGATTAATCAGTGTATAGGAAGAATAGAAAGTGGTACCTTTCTGTCTCTTTGGGAACAATAAGAACAAGGAGCTTCGGTTTAAAGATTAGTGCTTGATTAATAAATTTGTTAGCAAGAGCTGCTTTCACACCAAAAGGAGGATTGAGGCCCATGATCTGTGTTGGAAGATCACATAACTTAGTAAACTGCAGCTAATGATATTATTACTGAGTACTGACAACTGAGGATATTTCAATTTTTAAGTAGAAATTTTATATACAATTACAACTGTACCAATTTTGATCCTGTGGGTAATTCCATAGGTTTAACCGTCATCCAGTCTCTACGCTCAAAACTGAAATCATTCTGCAAAATCAAATATTAGAAACAACAAACAATAAATTAATATATTATCAACTTACCTAAAGAAGATTTTCAACAAACCACTTAATCAGTTGTATTGGATAGTCTTAACATAAATGGTAGTAAAAAGTTCCTGAGCTTGAATATAACTGGAACCATATTTCTTCATTTATAGCACAATATTCAGGACACAGAGATTAACATTCAAATCATGGTTGTTGGTTTCAAGAGTAGGTACATTCGTACTTTAGGCTTACACAGGAATCTACTAAAAAAGGTTGGATATATTCATTCATTAACACAGTTCCTTAAACTCAACACTCAACAGTATTACCAAAATAGATCAGAAAACAAAGTTTGGAACCAAATTAGATTCTTAATGGCAACAACAACCAAAGAAAAACAATATAAAAGAAATTTTAAAGGTAGGTTCACCAAGGTTGTCAAAAATGTATTCTGAGTAGTAGGATCAAAATTTAGAAATGAATGTAGGATTTGAAATGTGGTGGGATCTTACGATCCTACAATCTAGGTCTTAGAATTGGATACTTGATCCAAGTTAATAAATAAAATGAGTTCAAATTTGATTACTATTATATTAAAAATCAATAATCTATTATACTAAAAATTTTAAATTGATATGTGATGCAATTTATTGTCTTTAATTGTCGTCATTTATTCTTTAATTGTATTCATCAGCTCATTATCATCTACAACTATATTTGTCTATTTTAACTATTTATTAAAATCAATTTTATAATCTTTATCATTATTATTTTTATTGTTATTACCATGTATACCTTTATTTTTATCATGTTCCATGTTTTTATCTTATTCTCTTCATTCCATGCATGCCTTCATTGTTTTTAGTTTAATTGTACACATTTATTTATTCATCTTCTATTAACTTGTCTCCATGATAGTTGTAGAGCATACAACTAATACAACTATACAACTAATACATTTGAATAATAGTATAAGATGTTGTATATATATATATATATATATATATATATATATAAACCTTAATATATGATACTAGGTAGATATATATTAATTTTTTTTATTTATTACTTATTAAAATATTTATCTTACGCTTAAGTCTAAATAGATAAATATATTTTTAAAATTTATATATTTTAAATAATTTGGTAGGATCTTACGATCTTATGATCCGATTCTACAAAGTCTCCATCGTTCCTATATAAGATCTCAATCCAGACAACTTTGGCTTCAACTCAATAATATATAACCTCAGCTGAAAAATTAAACATACATTAAATGAAAAAAGAAAAGGAAGAAGTGGGAGGGAGGCCAATGATCTCTTTTTTCTTCTGTGAATTGAATTGTTTAGGAACCTTCTGCTTCATTCTTCGTTCGTTGATCCTATCTAATATTTCAATGAAGCACAAATTGTCTAACAAGATATTGACCTCTGGATTAATTCCTTTCCTATTTCTGTGTAATTATTTCATTTTTTATTTAGAAGGAATATAGAGAAATAGAATAAAAGCCCTTTTCATATATATAGACCATACTATTAGGTAAAGACCAAGACCAACTTGTGAAACGATGACAGATTGTGTCCATTGCCAACAAGCCTATTGCTCAAGCTAACTAACTTGGTTGCCTATCTAATTGAAGTTCTACTTATTGAAATTGGAATAATTTATCATAGAAAAGAATCATTATCAGCAAATTGACAATGTGGACATAGGTAGTTAATCAACACAAGCTTAACACTTAATCACCCAAAACCAAATTCTAGACTAAATTGGCAGAGCTACAATAATAACGCAAACAATTCGACATATACATACAGAGTTTTTATGCAGGGATCAAATTATATTTGAAGAGACAGTAGTGCTATTATTTTTGAAGTTACCTTGGGCTGAATAATATCATAGTTCTTGAAATTGCATTTTTTTCCAGTTGCATCCAGTTTTTCTTTCATCAAAATACTAAAATCATTTGCACCACAGCAGAAGTCAACCACCTGAGATAAACAGCAAAGAAATTGTATGAGCAAACTCAAACAGTGACATGCTAATATCAAAGCGGAAAGTTATTATCTATACGTAAATCTTTCATCAAAAAAGGAGGAAGAATGCAAAAGAAAGCTATTGTTGAATTTTATCCAATTTAAGAAAATAAGATTATTGGCTATTGGGTATTTCCACCAAAATCTTGATGGTCCAAAACAAGGCGATTGAAGTTGAAGCAAAGTGAGATGTCAAAAGTAAAAAAAATAAAATGACAGATAAATAGGTGATGGAAGTGATCATAAGCATTTAATCACATTAGTAATGTAATTACAATAAGAGAAATTGAACTTTAAGAGCACTTTAAGAATATAAGATTATCAGCTATTGGGTATTTCCGCCAAAATCTTGATGGTTCCGAAACAAAGTGGTTGAAGTTGAAGCAAAGTGAGATGTCAGAAGTAAAAAAAAATGAAAAGACAAATAAATAGGTCACGGAAGTGATCATGGGAATTTAGTCACATCGGCAATGCAATTATAATGCCAGAAATTGAACTTTAAGAGCATTTACAAATTGTATGTTTGTGTTTCTTTGTATCACTTTTGCCATTCGTAGTGATAGAAGGTATCACTTTACCTTCAGTAGCACCTAAGATAATTAGAAAGACAATCTACATTTTGTACAGAACAAGAAAAATAATGTGCTGACTGCTGATAGCATCAATCACAAATGAGCTACGTGACAAAAAATTTGAAAAGGGCTATATATGCATGGTTCTTGGCAACGATTAAAGCACTAGTCCGAGCCCCATGTACCTGCCATGGCTCAATCTAGTATCATCCTAAATGGTTTTAAACTAAATATTTTATATTTTTACAAGCAAACAAGCTTAATGTATGGAATTGTCTGAGTGAACCAATTTAAATTCTATCGTAGATGGGCATGAAGTGGTTTGACCATACTGACACTCGTTATGATTTAATACCAATTCAAAAACAAGCTGAAATGGGTGCTTAAATTGATATTTTAATCCTTGACTAATGCACTTCAATTTAATTAAAACACTACTGTTGCAATATTTATTAAAGACATTCACTTAAACATTAGGGGCAAATAGAAGCCTCTTGCCCTCTTCACATAGGTTCAAGGTTTCATATTAGGATGCTGATGATTAGCCGTATGTGGCAGCCTTTCCCCACTGACAAACTTTTCTGGAGCAACAATAAATTGGGTTGGTAAGCGTCAAATTAATCTTAGGCAAGGCAGACTAGAAATCCAAATACAATGAACTCAAAAAAAAAATAATAATTAACTCTTTTTCTATCTAAAGGTTTGTCCTTATTAGTGTAAAACACTGAAATTCATTAATTAATTGCTTAAATATGTCAGTTACAAATAAAATACTTTATAAATAGGATGGAGAGAATTGAACAAAGATTGAGGATGTTGAGGATCCTCAAATAACATTACATCTACTCAAAATCATTAACTAGTAGAATATAGATTGATATTTTCATACAGGACACCGAAAAATCAGCAACAATGGTTTTTTAAAAAAATGCAAAAATGGTTAGATAAGCCACAAATTTAGACCTAATTGTGAAGGTTCAAGTTAACTGCCAATATCAGCACCAGACTAGTAATTAATCCTTACTTAAAAGCTAATGCAAATATCTAAGTGTGCAACGTTCCTAGAAGCTTTGACAAAAACAAAGAACCACTATCCCTTTCTTCAGTTGAAATAAATTGAAATAAGAAACAGTACACTTACCGTGTCACCCTCCAGAACATACCAGTGTAGCTTATCCACAATCTACATGGAAAAAGACACTTGAGAGCATAAACATAATTTGATATTCACTTTGTATCAGAACACTTAACAGTAAAATTGCTAAGATAAGAGAAACAAGCATATTAGATACTTTAAATATAATACAAAAGAAATTTGCATAGAACCGGATAATTAAAATCCACATTATATAGTTTAGGGATGGTAACAGGTTGGGTTACAGGTTGGGGCAGGGGTAGTGGCAAACCCGAACCCGACTCCTTCACCCAAACCCGACCATGCCGGGTTTTAAAAATTTCAACACACACCCAACTCTGATAGGACCAGGTCCTGGGTAAAACATGATGGCTGCAGTGAGCAGCACAAAGGCAAGTGAGTGGCAACTGATGCAAGGGCGGTGAGGGGACTGGCATGAGGAGGGAAGCTGGGAGCGGAGTGGCGTAAGAATGGGAGCCAGGAGAGGAGGGACACGAGGGCAGCTAGAAGGGGAGGAAGAGAAGGGAGAAGGGAGTGGTGGCGAGCAGGAGAGAGCATGTTTAGTGATTTTCTATAGCGATGCATGTTTAGGTTCGGGTTTGGAGCAGATATCTAAAATCCCAAATCTAACCTTGACTTGACCTATGGTTATACTTGAACGCAGCCTAAAACCCCGTCAACTCGGGTTTTTCATATCAAAATCGGATTGGGTTGAGTTGGGACCGGGCGAGAAGGGATTTTTCTGCCATCCCTAATATAGATCTTAGTAGGAACAATCTAGATCGGTGTATCAGTCCATTGTCGAACCAATACACACCAAAACTACCGGTTAGTTTAGAGATGTATTTCATTTAGTGGTGGAACAAGGTTTAAAGTATGCATTTGTACTATAAATAATCTAAGACATACTAATTCAAGCATAACTTGGTAAACAGCCCCTTGTGTAGCTGGTTATGCTTCGAATATTATAATATAATATGATGTATTGTATGTTAGTAAGTGAGGTGCATATTCGTCAATGTACCAAAATACCTACTAGTCTAGTACAAGTCTATGATTTGAGATTATTGGGCATAAGGTTATTAGACACATGGTTGATAATCTTGGTCCATGCTAGTACATTGATCTTATACTAGATAAAGCTCGACACCTACAAGGAAGGTCACAGCGTTGTGGTGAGTGCAAGGGCAGGGTTCATTGGCATGGGAGGTAGGTTGGCCACATGAAAGGGGAATGGAGCTCAATATAAGTGGTCAGCAACAAGATTTAAGAAACCAATCCATTATACTAATAGTATTGGTCCATATTATTAAATATAATATACATACTACTGCCATGTACCGTACAAGACCAGACCAATAGTCATAATGCTCAATTTTATAAATCTACTTGGTAGTAGTGGGCCTGGCGGGAACAATGCCTATAGGAGAGGTCACCGGGTGACCAAGAGGAGTTGTTTGTTGTTTGTGCAAAGGTGAACTATTGTTGGAAGAGTAGCAATTCATAAATGGCTTCTCCCAACAATGCAACTGTGGGTTTTGATCGCACCATATAACAGGTACCAAATGCTTCATTTGGTGAAAAGTATTGCTCGTATCTATGTAGCATCCCTCGTAACAACCCTAAATGGGGTTTAAATGTATAGGTTGCTCTAAGCTTATGTTCTTGGTTCAATATTGGAACAATTACAAAAAGGTTCTATAAAGATGAAACTATACCACTCATTGTCGGGATATTTTCAAGTATTGATTATAGTGCTTTGTAAAGTTGGTAGACTTTAAGTGCCAGTGGAGTACATGGTTGTATTCCATGTAGCATTCCTTCATTCCTTTATTAGTTTATTCTCTCTTCATCTTTTGAGAAAAAATGGATTGGCTGGGATATCAACATTTTTCATTGGGAAAATGGAAACAACAATCAGATAGGACCACAAGGATTGATAGGATATTTTTGCTATTTCTTTTTTATGATTTCTTTCCCAATTTACTGCCACAATTACTTGCTTACTTTTATTTATGATCATTTCATGTTTATTTGCAATTATTTAGGATCCACCTTCCTTTTGCTGTGGAACAACAAAATAAGAGAACAAGGGCCAATCTAGAGGGTAAAATGGGAAAACTTTGTTTTGCTCCTTTATTTCCTTGCTATGATACAGAGAAAAAGGGTGCAAACATAAATGGAAAACAAGGTTGTTGAACCATAAAACTTCAAAAGGTATATTATTCTTCGGTTCAATTTCCATTCAATCTGGAGAAAAATCAGGAAGCAAAGTAAATAAAAGAACATATGAAAAGAAAAGAAAAAAAGGTAAATATGTACATTAGACCAAATTACATATAGTGCCAAATACTATGTATAGGCTTGAAGGATAAATAATACTCACACATTGGTTTAGACCTAGCCAAATGCTATAATTAATGATAACCATAATAATTAAGTGGATCATAAACTTTGACCTTCTTCATTACTCCCCTTAAGCATGTATGCCACTTGCCAATTATGACCAGCTTGGTAAAAAAAAGTAGGGGCAATGGCGCTGGATGATTTCAAAGAGATCTTAACCAGAGGATAAAAGGAGATAACACAGAAACACTAAATGCAAAGTACTAGAAAGGAGAGGTGCTACAAGCGTGGTTTAAGGTCTATATCCTTGATATGGGCAATATTGGTCCGATCCTATACTGCTACACGATACAGGTTGGGTACCTATTTATACAAGGGTATAGGCATATAATATAAGTTCAGTAGTATCAACTAATATAGTGTGTTGGTACATATTTATGCCTTGTTTACTTCGGACGATGAAAAGTCCGAAGGAAAGGAAAATTTTCAGATCTATCTGTCTGTGCCGACATATATTGTTCACACGTGATTATCACGTGGGCGCACTTTTATCTCCTCTGCGGACGGACACGTCTCCACGACGGTTCAGGGCTCTCGTCGACAACGTCCAGCGGCGTCCGACGAGCTCGCGTCGACAATGTCCAGAGTGTCGAGGAAGAGAGCGTCGTCTATGGCTTGCGAGGAAGAGGGCGGCATCCGCGGCTTGCTAGGAAGAGGGCAGCATCCGCGGCATCAAGGAAGAGGCCGACGTCCGCGGCTTGCGAGGAAGAGGGCGGCATCCGCCGTGTCGAGGAAGAGGGCGGCGTTCGTGGCATCGAGCGGCGAGGCGACGGGCGAGGCAGCGAGCGTCGATGCGTCGTTCGCATCCGCGGCTTCCGCATTTGACAACTCGCGTGGGCGAGGAAGGAGAGGCAGGAAGCATGCGGAGAGGAAGGGGCAGCGAGCATCGATGTGTCGTTTGCGACCACGTCCGACGAGCTCGCTTGGGTGACGAAGGAGGGGGCGGAAGCGTGCGGAGAGGAAGGGGTAGCGAGCAGCCAGGCAACAGGCGATGGCATGACTTTTGTTTATCTGCCCGATTTGGGCGGATGATAAATCAGCGGAAAATGTGCTGATTTTCCATTATAGTTTCCGTCCTAAATATCCGTCCGCTGAAGTAAATGATGGAAAAAGCAATAATCTATTTGCCCCTTCCTATTTTCCGTCCAAGTATACATACCGTTAGAGATGGAAGCAAGTTGGGTATGCTCAAAAATTTCTCTTTTCAATAATATAATATAATATCCAAGCCCGATTATATCGAATTATTTTTTTTAAAATTCATACCTAAACCTGACCATATTGGAATTTTCATTATCTATTAACTAGATAAATACTTAAATAAATATTAATAATTACAAGGAGAGATGGAGGCAAGTAGATACTCAATTCGGTACTTGCCTCAACCCAACTCCATTATTCAAGTAATTAGACATTTTTTATTTTCTATTTTTATAATTTAAATATATATAATCTTGTTCAGGTATAGGGTACCATGAGGGTGCTACCTAACTTGACTTAGATAGGATTCATACTACTCAATCCCAACTTAAACCCTAGTTAATTGGGGCATGTATTCAATAAATAAATATTTGTTCTCATCCTTGTACCTGGTGTCACGGGCAATTTTTCTTTTAAATAGAAACCTTGCACCGAGACTAGCAAGACTTCTTTCGAAGCCCTCAAGCCCTAATCCAAGTGAAGCTTCCAGTTAGGAACACTTAAGCAGAAGCACTAACACTCTCAATTTCCCCACGCCCAAGGGAGATTTGGTGAATCACCGCCTCTACGAATACGCTCACACATAAACACACCCAAATACCCGCATACAAGAGTGGACGACTCGTCACGAACTCTCAACGCTCACAGAATCTCTCAGCTACACTCACTCGTCGTAATACCCTCGTCGTAATACCCAACTAGGCCGACCGACAAATATCTATACTTGTGCGCAAGAGCAAGCAAGACAGACTCTTCGAGAGGCCAAGCTGAATAATAGCAGATAATATTCAAGTAGCCCTATACAGGCTCACACACTAAGCAAAAGAGGTCGGTCAAGCAGAAAGCCCAGAAAGAGCTCGACCGATGATGCAGGTACAGTAGTTAAATTCTTAGTCCGAGGAAGTTAGATATTACCCTTGTAGCGTGCCCTCGCTCCTCATGCCTCAGACTATCGAAGAAGCCTCCGCAAACCCTCAGCTGAATGTTGCATGCAACCAATCGCCATACACACAAGTACATCTAAGCACTTGCACGTGCAAAGCACATGCGCAA
This sequence comes from Costus lasius, assembly GCA_027563935.2. Taxonomy (NCBI): domain Eukaryota; kingdom Viridiplantae; phylum Streptophyta; class Magnoliopsida; order Zingiberales; family Costaceae; genus Costus; species Costus lasius. The sequence continues at coordinate 128,198,745 of CM050446.2, forward strand.
GTAGCCAAACACACGCCTCTGTTCACGTTTATGTGAGTGTTGCTGCTTGTGCGATCCTCTCGTTACCCAACCTTCCATCATTGGATTCACCTCCCCAGCATCATCGGGTCCACCGGAACCCTAGCCATCGTTGCCTCACACTGGAGTTGCCACTAGAGCTGAAACCCTAATGGCACCACAAGCATTCATCGCCACAGTAATTGATGTCGAGGATGACGAGATCTACGACCATTCAAGACAAAGACGGGACAAGGCTATCTCAGGTCACAAGTTGGCTACTGCCGGCGTCGCTAGCTGAGGAATCGGTTACTTGGAAGCTGCCGAGGTTGCTCACGATAGGGAAGAAGCTGTTGGTGCTGGATCTATACGAACTCGCCTAGACGCCGCGAACGACGTCGAGGCTCGCTGCCGAGCCGCTTGAGGAATGTCGGTGTGGAGGAAGTCGTTGGAACTAGGGCGCCGCCAGAGCAAGCCGCGAAGAGAAGCTTGGCTACCGCCTTCCTCTGTTGTAGCTGATGTTCGCACATTCCGATCACGGATTGTCGTACCATACAACGCCCTGATGACACATACGTGTTTATGGAACCGGAGAAGCGCACCCCGCTTCCCTCTCCCTCGCCTAGGTCTCCAACTATTACCTCAGAACGTCCTTGGGGAAAACCTAGACTCGTCAGTGTATATGACACTACCCTACGGCCCCTACCCTGCGGCCCCTAAAGTCTATTTAAAACCCAGGGCACCTCCCACACACATACCACGTGTCACCACCTAAGGCGCCATGTGTGCGCCACCAGGGCCCGAGCTTAAGTTGGACCAGGGTCCGAGCTTATGTGCACACCCTATGTACGTGTTAGGGCGAGCGTCCGCGCCTCCCTTGCGTGTTCTTCACTCAAACCCCCAGATTAGGGTGACTAGTCGGGTCTAACCCATTGGTGGATTTAGCTCAATCAACTAACCCGAGTGCAAGCAACCTTTGTACTTGTCCACCATGCTGGATGATCTAGGATCAACGTCATTCAACACACTCGATGTGCCTCAGGATTCGTGCTAAATCCCAGGAGCATCACATTCTCCCCCACTTGTGTTCATCATCGTCCTTGATGATAGGCCAACAAGATCATATCTGATCTGCTCCTCTATCAGCCATAGGTAGAAAGTCTCCTCTATATACTCTTCTACCTCAAGTGTGCCTCTAACTTTGGATGTAGTCTCTGAAAAAATTCTTTGTTGTATACTCAAGCTATCCAATTGTATCATCTAGCCCGCGGTGTGCTCTAGGCCACACAGCCTCCTCCTAGAGCACCTGAACAAACTCTCTGAAAGCTGTGGAGCCACTACTCTCTATATTTTGTACTATGTCTCTGAAGATGAGAGGCTATCTCTTGAGGCTGATCTCAAGAGGGGTCTTCCTAATAGATGAAGACTACTGTAAGTGAGCGAACTGTGCTTTGTTGAGGAGAGACACCACCATGCGCAGACTCGCTATGAGGAATAGAAGAAAACTCTCCAGTGACATGCTCACCAACTCTATTTAGCCAATGCTCTGAATCAACTTCATCTTCGAATCATATGCCTAAATCCCTCAATCCAAGACTCCACTATCGGACTAGCAACTCCGTCGAAGATGATGTCTAATAGGGACCTTCGATGCTCCACCACTAGTCGGGAGGAGCTTGACAATGCCCATAGCCAAGCAGGTCACTAACATAAAGAGTAAACTTTTCCCTCTTATCTCTGGGAAACCATTGAAGAGATCCATAGAACCTAAAGTCTATGTGTGTTCCAAATCCAAGAGAGGCTGAAGCAATCGAGCTTCAAACCCTCTACCAGTCGTATCCTGCGGGCAGATCAAGCAAGTGCAGATGTCAACAATAGTTGTTATGGAGGGCCAAAGAAGTAATATGGACTCTTGCGCCAGCATCCTACGTGGTCCAGTGTGACTCCTCCATGCAATACATACACTAATTGTCGGAACACAATGTTGATCGCCCTTAGCTATGATGAAATTGTCGCCCATGCGACGATCCTCGCCTCTGAGCACATCTACAATCGGCTTCTACGAGTTGTCGAGCCTATTTTATGTACCTGGGGAGAACTCTATCAATTCCCACTGAAATCGTTAGCACCACTATCCCAATGCAACTGAGTGTGCTGGTCACCAAGATATCCTGCTCTGACTAGTGATCCCAACTAGAGTCAAGCTCTGCAAGGTACTGAACCCATTTCGCATGTGTAGATGAGAGCTCCTGTATCATGATGGAGTAAGTGTTGGAGATGTTGTCTGCCTCCACCACAAAATCGCTATGGCAGAGAATGATGCGCCCTATGTGAAGGTTGTACCCGGCGATCATCTCCTACTCCTGAGTTCTGTAGCACTGCTCTATTAACCTCAATCTCCTACTCAGTAATGCAATGGTGTGCTTCTTCTGGAGGAAAACTCCCCCACCTAAATCAGAGATATCAGAATGAATTTCAAATGAGCAACCGAAATCTTACATCTAGAGAAACAGCCCAATGACGATCCGGTGCTCTATCTTTGCTAAAATAGTCTATCATTGTTCTCCTCTATGCTAGGAGTCCTTCCTCAGAAGAGGTATGGAGCTATGATTCTAGAGTCATCTAGCTAGAACATCCTCAAGTTCCTCTCACTAAGGATCTAAGCTCTAAGGGTCTAGATGAGGTCGGCTACTCGACAACAGTCGTCCTCTCCTATGGATCCGCCTGGCTAGTATCATGATCGTCATGGCCTAGGTTCTAGATAATCAAAGCAGTAATGGAACAACTCTCCCTCTGGTATAGCTAGTCCCTCAGTCGATGAACGATTGCCATTAGGCATACCGAGTGTTCCTGTATCGTGGTATAATGCATCATAATGCCAAATCTGTAGACTAAGACCGTCAAGTCTACTATATGCATAAATATCAGAATCATCTGGGAAAGAGGTATCGGCATAAAGTTCAGACTCCCTAATGTGATCCTCCACTCCGTAATGTCATACCAGACGCATGTCATCTCTGAAGTATCCTGGGTACTATATGTTGCAGGCTCACAATGTGTCCGATGCATGATTATGTCCAATGCTAAATATTGGAAACAGTGTCTAAAGTTGCTATCCTGTCTCTCAATCAAGGTCGTAACACTGAAGATGGATCTAGAGTGCTGGGTGGACTCTGTTGCTGCTGTCAATCCCGCCAACTGTGTCATTTACTCCTACTCCAAAGGATACATGAGGTAACAAGGCCGAAAGTGAGGAGAGACCCATGAAACTGTCTCGATGTGATGATCATTCACATATAAATAAGATAATCTCCTAAGCAATCTCGGTGTAAGATTATCTCTGAACTACTGGAGATACATCTTTTCTTCATCCTGAATATTTTCTTGACTTCCCACCTGAGAAGATCTCACTCAAGTGGCCAGAGAAGTCAACTCGCCTAAGTGGCTGCTAAGGTAGCACCGCCTTGCACTCCTACACAACTCACAAAGCATGGATGCTGATCATCCATGATTTGCACTCCGCCAAGATGAGACACCACTGTTGCCCTCATCTTCCTCAATAACTCTAATCCAATAATCATGTCATAATCATCAAGTTGTACCCATCCAATCGCCAAAGATGATCAAGACATTATAAGAAATCCCGACGATCTATTGCTCCTCTACGCTGATTGTCTTTACTCGGTCTTGCGCGAGGGAGATGCACAATCCCAACCGAGTCGCCATCCTATCAGACACGAACACATGTGAAGCTCCTATGTCAACTAGGGCATGAACTCGATGTGAGTTCATCCTCATTTCCACAAACATTAGCTCCGTCTTCACTTCCTGTGCCGTGATGACATTGATCACAAGCAAATTCACTGTGACCAACGAGTCACTCTCTTCTCGTTGAGCCTCTCGCTCTATAGTAGCTGCTACTGTCTCTCCCCATGGACATAGCCGCATGGGGTGCAGCCCACGGCACATAAAACACTGTATCTATCTAGCACCGACTGTGGGTGGAGATCTGGATACAGGAGGTCGTGGAAGTCCAGTCTCTGATATACGCGTCATCTTCTCCACCATTTGTTGTCCCCTCTGACCGCCTCTAGGTCTGAAGGAGGAGGCTAGCCGTTTTCCAATCTCTTAGAAGAACGTGCCTATGTAGGACCGGCGGCAGTAGGGGCAGGTGGCACCCTATTACGCAGGTCTACTAGTCCATTTGCAATCGCCATAGCCTCCTTTAGGTTCATTGGAGAATGATGTCTGACCTCAAGCTCAGATGTCTGCATTCTATCCAAGAACCGATATAATCTATCCCCCTCTGACACATCCGGAATCTCCAGCATCAAGGCAGGATAAGCCTTAACATCCTCACGGATAGTGCCTGCGTGTCTGGCATGCTGCAAAGCATCGTGCGCCGCCTTGGCCGGATCCGTAGGTTGGAACTGGATCTTGAGTTCCACCTTTAACTCCTCCCATGTGATATCTCATGGCACCTCCTCTCCTACAGGATCCATAAGAGTACGCCACTAAAGCTTAGCATTGCCTGTGAGATATACAGCACAAATCTGCACGCGGTCACTGTCAGTCACATGAGCAACTCTGAAATACTACTCAATATCCCAAAGGAAGTTCTTTAACTCCTTTGCACCGTGTGTCCCACTAAAAGGTGTGGGCTCGGGTATCCTCAAACGAATTATAGATGATCGGGTCTCCCCTGCGCCTATGGCCGACGAAGAGCAAGATAGAATGGCTACCCTACTCTTAAGATCGGTCACCTCCAATGCAACTGCTCTATAAGTGCTGTGGAGAGACATGTCAACTCACTGTTAAAGCGGGTCCCTAAGAACTCTATTATCCTGTGGAGAACCTCAAGGTGTTCCACCACCGTAGAATCTCCATCATGACATTGTGATTCCCGATCGCAGCTTCAAGTCGGGAGATGCGTTCAGTTGATGAAACCATAGCTATTCTTTACTCTGAAATCTGAGAGGTTGTATGTGATCTGAAGGTCTAACCTTTGAGTGCACTGAGAACGAGCTAAGTAAGCACTCGGGGCTGAAACTAAACGATTGGTGAAGAGACCAAGGAATTACACCCCGGCGCTGAGCACCGGCGTACGCAACCCCCAAATGGTTTCCACTAACGTCTATATCTCAGGATCCAAATGTTGCGCAAAGTAAGCCCTCTGATATCGGTTTGTCACAGGAAATTTTTCTTTTAACTAGAAACTTTGCATCGAGACCAGCAAGACTTCTTTCAAAACCCTCAAGCCCTAATCTAAAGTGAAGCATTCAGTTAGGCACACTTAAGCGGAAGCACTAAGACTCTCAATTTTCCCGGGCCAGGAGGGGTTCGGTGAGTCACCGCTCCTACAAGTATGCTCACAGATAAACACACCCAAATACCCACGTACGAGAGTGGACACCCTACCCACATATTAGGGTGAACACCCGCGCCTCCCTTATGTGACCTTCGCTCAAACCCATGAATTAGGGTGACCAATCGGGTCAACCCATTGGTGGATTTAACTCAATCAACTAACCCGAGCACAAACAAGCTCTGTGCTTGTCCACCATGCTGGATGATCAAGGATTATCGTCATCTGATATGCTCGATGTGCCTCGGGATTCGTGCTAAATCCCAAGGGCATCACACCTTGCATGTTCTAGTCAATCATTGAATTGGTACAAAGTATGAAACTAAATTAAAAACTTTAGCTACAAAGCTATAGAGAAAGCAACTCTTATAAAGGCATACTCTTCATCTTAGAGAAATTATGGACTGAGAAGGGAAAAAAGTATAGTATTTGAAGGATAGGCACAACAATACTCTAGAGAGAACAACTCTTATAGTTGTGTGATGAGAGGAGGACAAAGGGGATGGTAGAGGTGCAAGAGATGTGAAATACTAGAGGAGAAGCATTGAGAAAGGCCCAACTTGGTATAAAGATATAGAAGCATCAATGAGGCAACGAGGATGGTTAAGAGCTTGCAAGGGGTATTGGAGGAGTTCATACTAAAAAAAAATAGATCACTAAAAAGATGGTGATGAGTGTAGTTTTATTTTTTTTTACTTAATAAAAAAATTGTCTTGTTAATGTGGCTATGATGGAAGAGAGATGTAGAAAATAATGCTTATTTTGCTAGAAGCAGTGCAAAAATATAGGGCAGCGACAACCATTTTAAAGCTTAACAAGATGGTGGTGCAAATGTCGCAAGTCCAATTCAGATTTCTTGTAGTAGGATAGCAATTGGGCTTAGATGTGACTAGGGACGAGATCTCCAAAGTCAGTCAGAAGGTGATGTGTGGCTCTATCATAGCTACAGAGGTTGTTTTGCTGTTACAACAACAAAATAGAAGCGGATCAGTTGGATATAAGGGGATAGCCACGTGCAGGGGCGATGGTGACATTATTGAGAATGTGTAAGTCTGATGAACAAAAGTGGCTTAGATTTGTTGCGCGACGTCATCTGCAAAGACTTTGCCAAACATGGTTATCCGGAAGTTCCCATTGAAATGCAATCATGGTGAGGTCTCATGGTTGGTGAACAATAGAACAACGAATCTCTTGATCACACAACCAATTAAGGGTGGCTAGTGATGTGGTGGATAGGGGAAACATAGGCAATGAGGCGTATGTCAAGACAAGGCCAAGGGGATAGGCGTTGTTGTGTGTGAAGCAAATTTCTTTTTCTAGTAAAGATGAGGTGTTGTTGTGATGTACAACACAAGACAATCACTAACTAGATAGCTTTTATGTGGCTTTATAGCTGCAACGAGTGGAACCAATCACTTAGTAGCTCTAGCATGTGCAAAAGCATAGCAAAATTTCATACTCAGACAATTGAAAGAGCATGGATCTAAAAAACCCTAGTTAGAACTTTAGGAGGATCAATTTTGCTTAGAACATAAGAACAAGGGGAGAGAGGTTAAAACTACACTACACAAATTATATAAAATTATGCACAATACCCATTACAATATTTAACAAGCATATATATAAGCTTAAAGGTCAAATAATACTCACATACACTAGACCTAGTCAAATCCTATAATTCATGATAACTATAATAATTAAGTAGATCATAATTTGTCTCTTCCAATGCTTCTAACATAAATCATATTCACAATACCTTAATTTCTTTATGTATCCACTACTTACCAAGTTACAAAGAACGTAGCGTGTGTCTTAATAAAATTAAAAAAATAATCCCTTCTTTCCCTTGAAGGATTATTAAAAAAATTATACATTTCTATCATGTTAATTTTCTAAAATTACTTCCTTTTACTCTTCGTTCTTTCTAGGATACATCAAGTTATTTATAGAAATAAAAGAAGAAACCATACCATTTCCTTCTCAGTAGTGTATCTTGTGAGATAAGTGAGTAATCATGATCCCAACGAGCTTACATACCTTCCATCATAATAGAGAGGATAATGGGAAAAAAATTTCTCTGAAAGATTTGACACCTAGCTAAAGTGCCTTCCAACAATCCTTGCAACGAACATTTATTTGCATCTCACATTCTACATTGTGTGTCGTCAAGGTGCGGACAAGCATGACTTCAAACTACAATAGCAAATAACAGTACTAGTTGCCTCAAGGAAAGTAATAAATCACGGACAGTTTCCCCTTCAAAAGTCCATATGGTATATTAATCCACTCTCCTCATTGGGCATAAATTTCTTTATGTGATGTCAAAATTATTGATGCTACAAGTAATTTACTAAAGCAAAATGGAACTCTGTAGTGTAGAGCTTCGTGAAGAATGAGTTACAATACATAGAAATGCACAAATACAATGGACAAGACACTACAACAGTCCTAGAGGCAACCGGTGAAGAACCCTTAGTTCTATACTTGAACATGTACCAAGACCCAATAATGTAGTGTCTGTTATCATATTAATTTAATTTAGAATATGATTATTAGATATTGTATGGTTATATGGTAGTTATTAATTCCAAGGTCGAACGTACGATCTCAAGAGGTGTACCAGTCCAATTGGTACCCGTCAGTTTTAAATATATATAGTTATACACATGTACAACGGTTCCAGTATGAGCCGATGTAGACTGGTTTTATAAAATTTGATTAGATCATGGGTTAGTAGGTTAATAATAGTATTTATTAGTTAATGGATTACTAAGTAGTTTTGATTTAATAATTAATGTATTTATAAAAGCCTATTTAAAGGCTTATAAAATATTTGAAATGGATATCTTTTGATTAATGAATCATCATATATTTCTCCACAGTATCTCAACTATTGTCCCTCTCTTACTCGCCTCTTTATACTCTCCCTTTTCTCAATCTACCCTCTAGCATAACCTGATTTAACTCAATACTCTCACTCCCTAGGTATTATTTCAAGTAAAAATGTCTATGAAAAATATTCAATTGATTCACATTATTTTATGCTCATCAAATTAATGAGTCTAGAGGCAACTGTACACATAGCTACTCATGTTTTAGGGTCATTCCCTATATGTCATTATGAGTTAATTCTCATGAGACAAATCCTAACACTAGCACTCTCACTCAAAGCAAAACTATCCCAAGATCCATTAATTTGGCATATCAAAAAAGACATGACCTAATTGAAAATGATTAAGCCTTAGTTAATAGTAGAAAGCTCATTATGCCTTATAACAAATTGGGGGAACTATAATATCTCACTTAAGAATTGATCTCCATATAAGCTCAAGACCCAACTTATAGCACATGACCATTTTTAGTTGACATAATGTAAGGTTAGTTCAATGATGATTCTATCATCGAAGGCAATCATTTTTTATTAGAAACTTATCTTACCAAGGATTAGGCTTGCACTATTACCATTTATTATGACTGACCTAGTGGTAAATAGACTCATTTAAATTTAATGAGCCTAAACCAATAGAATATAATTGAAAATTCTTAAGCTGAAGATAATAAAAGTAAATAAATTAGGTCTTATATATTATGATAACTCTTCACTTACTTCTCATAAACTGTGATATCACAACTCTTAACAATAATCTAAACCAAGGATTTAAATCTTGGTTCAAACCGATATACTGTTCCTGGCTTACTAGGCTCACATTGGTATGCATTGACACCAGAAGGTATCGGTACCAAACACTGTACGAACTAATCTTCGAATGGTGATATGGCCCAATCCTTAAATCCTTGATCCAATTATAGGCTCTTCTCATATACTATGATAATTCTTCTCTTATCATAAAATGAGATATCATAGCTCTAATGGCAATCCAAGTTCAGGCCCTTTCTAGCGTTTCTAAACTAAGGACATTTACCATATAACGCTGGCAGAAATGTGAATAAGACATTATTCAGGTTTTTTGTACTTCTTGATATTTCATGAGCAATAGAGATCACACGCTATACTTTGCCATCAAGCATAAATATTTAAGGAATGGTGGCACTACTTTGACTACAGCATAAACCATACACCTAAGATAAACTTTATGGTAATTCATGGGAACAACAAGTTGTCATATACTATCCTTCCCTTGATCTCCACAATGACATCTTTAAGTGCTCCTAGAGTAGGCATTAGCAATAATTAGCATCACCCAACTTAAGCATTTTTACATCAACAAGCTTAAGCATTTTGCCTTTAACTTGGCAATGAAATAGTGAGAGCTACCATTGTTTACCAGCTCAAATATACTTGCTTGAAGGGAGATAGACCAATGTTATCAAAAATGCATTTAGGGTCTTAGGATCTTCCGATCCTACAACCAAGATTAGATAAACCGTTCCAAAACGAACGTAGGGTCTGAAATATGATAAAATCTTATGATCCCATGATCCGAGTCTTAGGATCTGGTAGGATCTTATAATCTCATCGATCCTACTCAATTCTAAGTTAATACGTAAAATAAGTTCATATTTGATTATTATTATTATACAAAAAATCAATAATCTATTATGCCAGAAGCCTTAAATTGATATATGATGCAACTTCTCATCTTTAATTGTCTATCTCTTTCCTTGGCAGCTCATTATCATCTCTAACTATATTTGTCTACTTCAACTATTTATTAGAATCAACTTTGTAATCTTTGTCATTACTATATACTTTTATCTTCATGATTTTTCATATTTTTATCTTGTTATCTTCATTTCACTGCATGCCTTTTTTTATTTCTAGTTTCATTGTACATTTTTGTCGTATCCATCTTCTATTAACTTATCTCTATCATCATTACCTCACAAATATTCAATTTCATAGTTTTACACTATACAACTAATACAACTGAATAATAGTATAAAATGTTGTATATGTATATATATATTTATATATAATACATGATACTAGATAGATATATATTAATTTTTTTTATTACTTCTTATTAGAATATTTATCATGTCTAATTAGATGAATATATTTTTAAAATTATATATTTTAAGTGATTTAGTAAGATCTTCCAATCTTATGATCCGATGCTACAATCATATCCTACAAAGTCTTCATCGTTCCTAAGTAAAATCTCGATCCTGCCAATCTTGAGATAGATCATCAAGCAATTTACAAGGGCCAACTTGATCCCCTTTCCCAGGGACTCCAAATGAGGGAACCCTAGGAGAGCTACCGAATTCCAACTATCATTCATATATATGATCCATACTAGACCATTAAACTTGATGTCCACAAACATCAATACTTGATTAACCTTCAAAGATTCAATCTTTGTCCATGCTTATCTACTCTATGTAATGACATGCTCTTCGTTGCTACTTTACGGCTTTGCATGTGAGGAACATTTCAATACATATCACTTTTACTTAAAAAAATAGAAGATGTGTGCACCCATCCTCATCCTTCTTTGTCAAGGCCACGTGCAACCACAAAACCAAGGACTTGTTTCTCGTAAGTCATTTACTCCATATAGATCACCATAGAAAGAATTCTTCTTTCTTTTTGGTGGCAACTTGAGTACTTTTTGTAATACCCTAATTTAGTTTCACATTGAAAGTGAGAGAAAAAATTATATAGTATATAAGGCTCAGTAAGTTTGTTATTATTAATTTGGGTTTAAGCATTTTAATAAATTGGGTCACGTTGCTATTCCGGCTTACTAACTTGATGAATAGTTTGCTTACTAAGAGGATTGCAACAAATTGTATCAAGCAAAACTTAGTCCTAAGGTGAGAGCTCAATAAGAAAGGGCTACCGAGAGTGATGGAGACGTCATTGGGCTGACCTCACATGCTATTGACTAAGGGATAATTCCTAGGCATGTGTTAAGGTTTTGACTTAACAAGGACATTAAATCTTAAGTGGGAGAGATTGTAATACCTTAGTTTAGTCCCACGTTGAAAGTGAGAGAAAAGATTATATGGTATATAAAGCTTAGTGGGCTTGCTATTATTAACTTGGGCTTAGAAATTTTAATAAATTAGGCTACGATACTATTCCGGCTCATCAAGTTGATAAATAGTTTGTTTACTAAACAGATTATAATATTTTTCCTACTTGTAGAGCACTCTTCCTTTAGAAGGTTTAGAGGATCAAATATCATGAAAAAACCCTCTCTCTCCTTTCGTACAGGCAAAATAAAATTTGTAAGTTGTTTTATTATTGCTTGTGTGGATAATAAATATGTGATATTTCATTGATTTAGCTCTTTTTGTGCCCATAGTTGCAAAAGATTGAGAAATTGAAGAGATTATCATTCTCAGACGTGTTTTTGATGTCTAACAAAAATGCAAAAAGCTAGTTCACATATTCTCTAATATAAGATGCATATTGAAGTTGTATCAGCTTCTTTCAAGTAATAGTCCTATATAACTATATTCTCTAGTAAGAATTGAACCCTCAACACTTTTTAAACTTTGGTCACATATTGATTATGCAAATCATTTCATGTAGTATCACTGTTGTGACCATATTTTAGTGTGAGCCAATAGGTATCAAGTGGCTTTTGAGTTTTCACTCTTTGAAATTCTCTAATTCTAGATAACTCTGAAATATTGTTTAAAATTTTATAAAAAAATTCTTTGCATCATTTACATCACACACCCTATTATTGCAATGGGTTTTTGTACCCTCAATCTTAGATAGCATTGAGTATCCCCCTTTTCTTGCATGGATAGAGGTCATGAGTACTCCACTCCTACTAGTTTCTTAACTTTCTTAGCAAATATTATTAGACTTCCTCCCTGAGTGTGCTCACTTACGCAAACTATATGATGCAACATGTACTCCTAAATGCCTCTATATTTTCAATGTGCTCCTTACCATGGTTTCAATACCGATCCTATGATACCTTGCCGAATTACGTAAAATGCTAGTTTCACTTTCCCTTAAACCTACAAGTTGCCAACTTATTACTTCACCTACGATCAGAGATTTGCTATACCAATCCGCTTTCAAACGGTATTTAGCCTCTCCAAAATGGACTTATAAGTAACATACTTGAACGAGTGAAATATTAAAAAAACTGTAACAAGACTTATCAAGAGTGAATTACACTATACAAATACAATGGATGAGACACTCATGAAAGTCCAAAAGATAGCAAGTGAAGAACAATTAGTTTTTAACTTCAGAAATCCCAAGACTCAATTTAACTCAACACTCTCACTCCTCACATACTATTCCGATGGTAACAATATCCATTATAGTTTAGGGTGAAGAAGCTTGATAAGATGATTTTGTATAAAATTTGCTCATGGTATGTCCTGTCCCTAATTTCTTCTATTTAGACTTGTTCTAGACTCATGGCATGCATTGTCGTTTATAAAGGAGAATAGGAAAAATATAGGCATTATATGCACACATGTTAAGATGTGTGCATGAATTGCACAGTCAAACCACTTTATGCCTGACACATGAATGACCAACACTAGTTACACAAGATTTTGCCCTAAAAAAAAAAGATTAAGAAAGCTTCTCCTAAGAAAAATAACTTAAATGTTACTAAATATCAAGAGTAGAGAAAACTAGTAAATTACTAATAAACAGCTTGTTTAGGCAGAAATATCCAAATGTGCAGAAAAATGTATAAAAATATAAGCGGCTAAGAAAAGCACAACGAAACTGTAAACATTCTGTTAATTACATTCAACCCTAAAGCTTTATAACAATTTAAGTAAACATCATCACCTGCTTAAGCTTGTCTACTTTAGTGAAATGACGACCAAAAGAAGTATAGCGCATGCCATGGAGAAAAGGCGCAAGATAAACTCTGAGCTTTTCCTACAAAAGAAACAAAATATGAAAAACCATTATTATTCTCTATCTCTTATTCTTACATAGATAAAAAAAAAGTGAGCTGCCATGAGGAAGAAAAGAACATCCACCACGGGACAAGGATGGTGGTTGCATAGTAACAGGACTCTGAAACGCTACAGACCCAATTCCAGAAACAGAAAATTATAAGCAAAGGAGGGAAGAAAAGAAATACACAAATATTACAATTATTTCACTCCACACAATATATATACACATACATTTTGAATGCTATTAGTTAAACAGTAATATTTACTTCATTGAATTTCAACTAGTTCTGTCAAGAGTATGATAAAAGAACCAGACACCATTACTAGTAGATTAAATTTTAAACAGAATAATAAATTACATCATGAAAACAAAAGTAGAATGATACAAATACGAAGTTGAGGATAAGATGAATTATTGCCCACGACAGCAAGGTATGTTGAACTAGATTAAGAATAACTGTTTATATCAGTTGTCTATAACATAATGTAAAAAGTACATTAATGGTTTAAAATCAACTGCATACCCGCCATCTATACAACTGCTTTAACACATCAGGTTCACAAACAGCTTTAGCATCCTCTAATGAGCCCCCATTTTCTAACTTCTTCAAAGCTGTTTGAACAGCCTACGGATAGAACTTAACCACATGAATTTGATTATCAAGGATAAAAAGAATATATCACTTTAAATTTCTCTGATCATTAATGTACCTGAACAGAAGCTTCAACTTTGCCTAGCGTAATCGTCCTCTCAATATGTCTTGTGCCATACGCATGAGTCGATGGTATTGATCGCTCTCTTATTATATCATCCATGCTTAAAGATGTCTCTTTGAATAAAGCCAAAACACTTGAAGGATAACATTTCATTAGGTATGAGTATAAATCAGGCCATACTTAGAAACAACAATATATATTAGAAGATAGAAGTTAAACAAATGTACTCCATTATGGGTGGTCAGTACATACTACCCAGCAACATTTTAAAAACTGGTCAAGAATATTTGACTCAACACTGGTGCATAGTACAAGACTAATACCAATATATATATATTATTGTCATATATAAGGGGTTAATTTTAACTTTTCTCATGTTAAATTAAAATATTCCTTTTAACTTAGTGTCAAAGCAATGTTACTTTCTCTATCATATATCCATTAGCAACTATGCTAGCAGCAGCAGCAGTTAAAAATATTTATTTTCCTTCGGTCATGATCTCACTCTCTCATACACCCACAACATGCACACCAACTATGCCATTCATCCTTACAATCCCGAGCAATGCCCTGGTCAGCTTCACCCAATCCCTCATTCATGAACACATCACACTCCTAGGCCACCTCCCAAACTATTGCATCTCCATAATCTCCAAGAGCCACCATGCACCTCGTAGCAAAATAATCCTGCCTCTTCCATTGCCGCAGAGTGCTTCCTCTTCTACTTTAGTTTCCCTTGTCTCATCATCTCATGCATAAGCCACCATCTTCTAGATTGCCTTTTGTCTCAACACCAGTGCTTATAACACACCCCAGCACCGCCTCACCATTCTCACTTTGTAGTAGTATGGTCCTCTCCTCAAACAACCCATTCCCTCTCTGTTGTCATTAGGATATTGATCATCACCTAGTGAACCTCAGTGCTAGTATCACCATTCACCAATTCAATGGCCGCCACACCAAGGATGTCATCTCCCTCACCTTCTCCATTGACAATTGTTAGATCACTGCCACCATCCTTTCTAACAGTATCACATTTTTTTATATGAAGGAAGGTGCTACAAGCACACTAACTCCCCACTATGCTCTTCACCAAGGGTTCAGTCCACTTGATAACTTGAAAGTTGAAATCATCTTTGCATGTCATGTAGATAAATGAGAGGGGTATGCTAAAATGACTAAATTTCCCTCAAGGTTCAAATAACTCTTTACCTTATTGGGCATCGCTACCTAAAGGACCACTTTCTTTGCGAACTTAGGTGATAAGGTCACTTCTTCCTAACGTCTATTTCTTCCTATAACCTACCACCTCATATGACTTTGCCACCTCATTTCATCCCCAACTACTCTTGAAGTCATCCACAACATTGACAACTCTAGCTCTTCATGTCTCATCTACTTTGGCAACACTAAGGAACAACAACAAATCTTAAGCCTAATTCAAAACTAACTTTGTATCCCACTTTTTTCCTCCCACAACTTTAGTCTCTCTCAAGGTCGTCAGGATCGTGATCCTACCTAGGAACGATAAAGGCTTTATAGGATCGGAACGTAGAATCGGATCGTAAGATCCTACCAAATCACTTAAAATATATAATTTTTTAAAATATATTTATCTAATTAGACTTAAGAGTATAAAAAATATTTTAATAAGTAATAAATAATATGTATATACTATTATTCAAATGTATTAATTGTATAATATAAAATAATGAAATTGAATATTTGTGAGGTGATGATGATGGAGAAAAGTTAATAGAAAATGAATATAATAAAGGTGTACAATAAAACTAGAAATAACAAAGACATGTAGTAAAATGAAGCCAACAAATAAAAGCATAAAAAATGATGAAGATAAAGATATACATTATAATAATAATAAAAATGACAATGACAAATATTATAAAGTTTATTCTAATAAATAATTAAAGGAGACAAATATAGTTGTAGACTCTCTCTCACATATACTAGTGTAACTAGCACATCTCACCTACCTACAATGCTCAACCCTTTTTTATCGAATGCAGGAACAAACAATACTCTTACCGCTAAGGTGCAACATGCATTGCCATAGAACATTTGGCTTCTTGATGCTCCCAGTACAACTATCACTTGGAACATGCCTTTCTCTTGGATGCATGAATAGATGAGACTTTCCATGTTGCAGTTCTTACCTTCTTGTGCTTACAAATGACCAACTTATAAGAATTATAAGAGAATGATTAATATATATGCTCAAGTTGAGGCCAATTAGAATTCCAATGGCACAGAAATCAATTGTTTGATGATTCCACTGACCAGAGATTACCGAAATAGAACAGTAAGGCAGTGCACATGATAAACAGATAGTTTGAAGACAATGGATAACAGACTCACTTTGCTTCTGTTTCACTATCTATATCAGGAAATGAACTTCTAGGTAGCTTTGCACGTTTGACAGAGGTTGTTGTTGCAATGCGTTTTCCCTCTTTTGCAGGAATCAGATTGTACTGAGCAACAGTCCTCTCAGCTTTGTTGAATTCAAATCGAGAATTTCCCTTCACATGCTTCTCTCTCTTCTGGGTACCGAGTGTATGCTGAGTAACACTCCTGACAACTTTTTCCTTGAAACGATTGTCTACGCAATTAGTCACCTTAAATGGCTTGGCGATACTTTGATTTTGGGCCCCCTCTCCGTAAACCAGACTCTTCCTTTTTTCCAATGTCTTAACTTTGTTTTTCTGCAGATCTGATATTCGTTTCTTGGGATTCTCAGGAAATTTAATATGATTTCTTATTGGAGTCCCCAAGTTTTCTTCTATTTTGTGTTTCCTACCATAAAAAAACACAATGACAAGAAAGTAAGTACTGACTAAAAATGTTCTTCATTCGACATATCAACTATAAAAAATTCCATAAAACATACGAGCAATATATCAAGATTCGATTAGGCAGAAGTTTCTCCCACGCTCTTTGTATGATATTTTCTTCCTCTATATCCTTAAATGAGATCTTCCTGCGACATTGTAAAAGAATCTAGAGGGAAGAAAAGATACATTTTTGTAGCTCATTAATGCTATCTATTTAGCCTACAAGTAATACCTACCTTGGCAAGCATTTTCTATGATATGATTTTGGACACCGTCTGCACATTGCAAACTGCAAATCTCTAACCTCTTTGTTTTCTCCTTGTTTGCAAACAACACACTTGTGAACGGGACATGTAAATGACTCCCCAGCAATTATCTGTTTCTGAAGCGCAGATGCTTCATCTTCATTCCCAGGGAAAAGTAATTCAGCAACGCACTTCGGATGATAAAAGTGACCACATGTTGCAGAAACACAAGGATAAACCTAAGGGAGAAGATTAGAAAGGAATAGCATTAATCGTTTCCATATAGATGACAGTGTAAAGAAGGGGAAAATGGAAACCATGCATGCAGAGTTATAACTTAGAAGTAGCAAAAAATTTGTTAGAATGCCAATAGTCAGCATAGGCAGAAACACAGATGTAATGGCCACATATTTTTTAGCTAACTGGGCAGGAAGGGAAAACAAATGAAAAATTATTGCACGAAGTTACTAAAAAAAACAAGGAAAGACACGTTTATAAACAGGAAGAACTTAGTAAATCCTTAGTTGGCTAGGAGCAAAGTCAATATGTTGGATCAATCAATCATTAAAAGATTTGATTTAAGAAAAAAAACTAGAGAACATACCTAAAATTGAAACAGATGATCCTTGTCTAGAACCAAGAATCATAATCATGCCAAGCCTTAAAGCGTCGAGCATTAAGTCAAGGACAGGTAAACTGGTTATTCACCACACTGGTACATATCTGTACTATACCAGTGGTACCAACATATTAGACCAACAGTACCAAAAAAATTATTCAATAGTCTTTGCAGTTGAGACAAGTAGGTGGTTGAGACAAGTAGGTGAATGGCCAAAATCTAGACGAAAGATTTTACTCCTAAACTCAAGAGAAAATTTTAGTTTGAGGTACCCATATGCTGCAGGCTAGTGATTTATGTTCTAACGTTTACTCCTAAACTCAAGAGAAAAATTTAGTTTGAGGTACCCACATGCTGCAGGCTAGTGATTTATGTTCTAACATATTTAAGTATTTACTTCTTTAGAAAGTTATGTGATCTTCATAATTCAGATTAGGGTGGTTAATATTCGTCATAAAAGTAAATATTTAGATTGCTTACTATACTAATAAAGAAATTTTGATGCCCAACAAAGTAGAGTAATTAACTAGATATAAATCATCTTAGTAATCACCCCAGACATTATGTTTGGTGCGGGTTAAAGCCTACATAAAATGCTTGGATTATAATGTGCAGCAGGACTTTATTGTATGAATTATTAAATCTAATTTCCTTCTCACCCCCTCTCGATCTCAAGGCCCTACTTCACTCCCCTCATCCCATCCCCCACCATACTTCTTCCCCATACAAGGTAGCTAAACTATAAGACATTATCATTATGTTCCAATTGAATTAAAGCCTACATAAAAGGTTTGGATTGTAACATGTTGGGTCGACTCTATTTTATGAATTATTAAACCTAATTTCTTCCTTTCTATCTCTTAATCAAGGTTTAAAACTTCGGCGTCCATGCTCGAAAGAAGAAGAAGAAAAATTGGTGAGAGCCTCATTCATCAATTGGCTTAAGAGCCCAATTGATCCTCTTCTCTATTCTTTTCCTCTCTTGATTCTCTCATGTATCTCTAATTTCCTCCATAACCAGCAACCCCTTGGTAGCCAACTCCTGTCATGGTTATCCATCTCTCCACAGGGCACCACGTTACATAAACAAAGAAAAGTGGTCTGTAGGGGTTTGGTGGGTCATGGGGGGATATTCTATCATTTGCATATATGGTAGTGTCAACCACCACAGTGTTGGGATGGTGGCAGATATCAGTTAGACTGTGTTTAATAGGGAGGAAGGGGGGAGGGAAAGGAAGGAAAGGTAAAAGGAAAGAAGTTTTCCTCATTTAATAGAACTAGGGCGGATGGATGGAAGGGCGGACGGAAAATGCCAAATGTGTTCCGCCCAAATCGGGCAGAAAGTCTACTATAGCTACGTGCCCCTCACGAGCTCGTGGTCACCGCTCGCGTGCTCGCCATCACCCTTGCTGTTCACGAGCTCGCGGTCACCGCTCGCCCTCGAGCGAAAATGCCAAATGCGTTCCACCCAAATCAGGCAAAAAGTCTACTATAGCTACATACCCCTTGTGAGCTCGCCGTCACCCTCACCGTTCATGAGCTCGCTCGCCCTCGTGGTCCCTGCTCACAAGCTCACCCTCACCATCGCCGCACGTGCTACGCACATGAATCCTTTATCCCTCCTTTTCTTTCCCTCCTCCTTCCCTTTCCCCTGTTTTTTCCCTCCGTCCTAAACATAGCTTAAGTTTGATGCTATCAAAGAGAACATTAGAGTTGTTACATGGATCTAAATTCTAACCTCATTTTGAAGAACCAATCTAACATTTTGATGAGTATAACTCATGATTTAGCTAATCTATTAGCTGAAAACCTTACAAGGGTAGTGCAATAATTGATATCTATATTTCTCTCTTAAGTATTTGAATATAATTTTTACGCTTTAATTTTATCAAAGAACGTGATCATTATAATGCCATAAAGTTAGCAGACATAAATCAGAAATTGGATCATAAAGTTGCTAAAAGACTTGAGAATCCTAAAACCTAGTACTTTGTACGGCATTTTCCCCTTAATTTTTATCTTGTGTCACGCACATCTGAATATAGGGTATACAAACAAATATGAACTCAGGAGTTCAATAGGGTAATCCGGTAAAACACAGATTGAACGGAAGCTCGGCAATTAGCTGGGAAGAGAATGGCAGCAACGGTCAGCTGTCCCATTTGTGGACTGAATGCTTAGGTCATGAGTCATGACGGGCCATCCATGGGTGCCTTATCTACCTGGAGCTCTAGAGTTGTGTCCATCACATGCCAAGCTCCAATTGGCAAGTTCATGGTCGGTATACATCTACTACACAAACAAGATATTGATGAGGATACTGATAATACAAATTGAATTGATAAATGAGCGCTGACATGTTAAATATTTAAGCTCAGTTGAGTGTTTAATAATTTGAAATTGGTAGTTGCAGAAAGTGCGTCCCATGTTGACTAATAAGAGCTTCACTAGACGATAAAATAAATGCAAATATAATTTGGAAAACCAATTTTAGAGTAGTAAGAGGAAGATTGGATAAGAATATAAAAGTGGTGGAAACAATAATATAGATGACCATGATTATAATTATGATACAAAGGGCCTTGACGATGATGAATAGACAAATGATTCATTACATTTTAACTTGGCACTTTCTAGCTATGAGTTTGCCGTACGTATCATAGATTAAAGTTTCGGTCCGGTACCGGTCCGGCAAAACTCCAGCACCTGTTGTATCGGGTGGAAATGGCAGGCGCTGGCGGATGCCGCTGAAGCTTCGTTCAAAGTTTCCACCGCCGCCAGTTTTTCCGCTCACCAGACCAAGCTATCGGACCGAAACTTCAATCCATGGTATGTATTAATTTGACATTTTTGCTACCACTATGTTGTTCCGACAGTGAGACAATGTGCTATTGGGATGTTTATTTGAACTAAATTTAGTTGTTGTATTTCTTTTTATGGAAAGATGTCCAAAGTTCTCTTGAAAAGAGAACAAACATTACCGATCAAATTGTTCAAACAGTGCAGAGAGATATCTAATCACTGTCCAACCTTTGTCTTATATCTAACCATAATCAAGGAGCTTCATCTGCATTCTTACTTTGAGATCCAACTACAAAACTAGTTAGATTTCAAATACCAAAGATTGAATTACTTTTATTGTCAGAATAGATTTTGATAAACAAGATAGCATTTCCTCACAAATAACCTTTGTAAAATAGGATCTCCTCGACAAATTTGGTATTCTGATGATCCACTGTCCCATAGTTAATTATCAAACTTAACAACAGAAATTCCCACTAGTATGATAGAATTTCACCTCAACAAGAGAAATCAGTAGAGAAGCTCCCCTATCAAGTTTGATAGGTGTTACCATGGTTAAAAAAACCAATTTGTATTAAGTAGTACAGCCGGCATGTACTAGTCTAAGAAAAAAACTGGTATAGAGGTGTTTTTAATGGTACCAACTAGTACAACCCATGGTACATGGTACATATATAAACTAGCATAGAAGTGTTTTTAACTGGTACCGATATATAGATGTTACTATGGTTTAAAAAACCAATTTGTATTAGGTAGTAAGGTGATAAAAAAAAACTGGTGTAGAGGTGTTTTCTAATGGTTCCAACTAGTACGACACATGGTACATGACACATATAAACCAGTGTAGAGGTGTTTTTTAATAGTATCACCCAGTACCAACAAATATCATATCCAGTACAACACATGGTATATGTCATACCAAGTCCAATGATTAGGAACCTAACTATTGAGTTTATGTATTTCCAATGGTTAGAAACTTAACCAGTTATTTAAGCGTGTGGAAGGAGATCCCTCCAAACCCCCATTGCCTATCAAATCACTCACAATTCGTTCAATCTCTCAACTCTCAAAACACTCAAGCTATTTCACACATTTTTTTCTTAATTAACTTCTAAGCACCTAAAAGTCAAGTATGTTAATCTCACACAGGCATCTTCCATGGAAGATGGTAAAGAATTGACATCATGTGCAATATGTTCAATGTAATAATATTAACAAAAATGGAGGCACCACCTGAGTTATGCAAAATATCGCAAGCAGTTATCCTGATGTCTAAGGGGAATATAGGTGTCATAGAAAATCCACCGATCACATATGTACAATGGCACATATCGCATATGTAGTATTATGGTCATGGAGATGAAACTACTAAAACATTAAGATACAGACAATCATTTAAGCTTCAAAGACTTAGCACGCGTTCAAGGAAGATATACGATGTACTTCTAACCAAATGACCTCAATTTGAGACCTATAGTGGCAGCAGCGGTGGCATAAAGTCCAGCAAAATCAACATTAGTCATACATTAGATAAGCCAAAGTACTAGTATTGGTAGAGAAATCGTACACAAGATTAAGTATTTTCCTTTGTTTCTTTTTATCCTATCGATCCAACACAGTGGAATTCACATTTCTTGGCTACTTGATATAAATATTGATACCATGAACCATACAACAAACTACAAGTTTCAAATCATAACCTATATTTTGGACCGAAACAAAAGGTAAACAATGAAAATAAGTGAACAGAAGATTTCAAGCAATATAAAAATTAATTATGACTTAATGCAAGAAAATAACTAGAATTATGTTTCTTGATCAGAAACTAGCTAATATATTA
Organism: Costus lasius; assembly: GCA_027563935.2. Lineage (NCBI taxonomy): Eukaryota > Viridiplantae > Streptophyta > Magnoliopsida > Zingiberales > Costaceae > Costus > Costus lasius. Next base: position 128,221,036 of record CM050446.2, read on the forward strand.
ACAGTAATGGCAGAATTTACCATATATATCTCACCTCAGCGCCTTGGGCTTTATCAGATGATCCTAGTTTACCACAACAAAAGCATTGATGCTGCTTATACAGGCAATGCTTGCATAGAAAGTTCTGAATTGACTGCTCAAAATAGAACGAGAAAATTCCAATAAAGAAAAGAATAACAAGCACTGAAAATATTCATAAGATAAAGACCATCACATGCTCTTAAATGGTACCTCAATTTTGGACTGGGTATAGCCAAGGGATTCACAAGATGATTCATCTCCAGCTTTCCTGCTTGCGTGGAAGGATCGCAAACACGGTCCTTCACAACTGAAGAATACACAGCAAGTCATTAACTCTTGAAACAAAAGAAGTGAATCAAAGAAATTTGCATAAACTAGAATGGAGATAGTACTTGGCCAATCTAATTAACCAAATATATCCAACATTTACCAGCCTAACTTCTTTAGCTTGTAAAATTGACAAGAATAAATAATTAAAGCCATGCATTAATCATGCATGCCTAAAGAGACAGGAGAATTGATGCAGGAAACAGGAGGCTGAGAAGAGAAGGGTTAGAAAAGATGGAAGAGAAGAAACAGAATAGATAAAGTGATGCAGGAGGCTGCAGCTATAAATAAATAAGAGAAAGCCAGGCGTGAATCAGGCCATGCCTGGCGGGGATCTAGATGAACTAGGCCAAAGCGGATTTGGGCCTACCAAGGCAGTCCATTGACCACCTTTAGCCAATGGCCCAATAGATACTATTAGATGAGTTGTATTGTCAAAAGATGTCATTGATCCATACTGTTGGAACAAAGTTTTCAACACACAGAAGTTATGTTCACCAAACAGACATTTCTATCATATATCTAGAACCCTAACCATGTATTGAGCTGAAAGGCTGAATACAATTCTCAACACTCTCCCTCAACTTGCAACACAAATATCAATCATGTTCCAACTAGTTTCTTAAATCATGAAAGTGAACTAGCCCAAGCACCTTTGCCTCGTTTGGGAGTGTGAGGTGGGTGTGAAACGCACCACAACGTGATAAATTAAAGTGTTTTCCCCCACTGTTGCAGCCATTACTCATAGGACACATTCCCGTGCTCCTCGACCTCCGGGATGAAAAATAATAAAAAACTGCCAACTATTTTGTCAATGAAAAATAATGTAAATATGTATATATGTTTATGTAAATAATTTAAGTAAATATATTAGATTATATGAGGTAGGTTATACCTGCATTGCATTAACTTACAAAGTAGATTGTACAGATTTGTAATTTATCATTTGATATTAATCAAAACGGATCACAATGAGATGACCTAGTTTTGCATTGCAAAATTCGTACAAGAGCCACAATGATCTCTTTATGGTATTATCTTTGGTAACATTGGTTTTTTCTGTTAAGGGATTCCTGCTCCCAATTTTCTTTGTCAGATTAGCGTTCTCTCCCTTTCTAACTTTTGCTCCCTCCCTCCGCTCCGTGTTGCAATTCAGATTTGCCCCCCACCCACCCCCTCCTTTGAGATATAGCTTTTCCCTCCCACCCCTCAGCGTGATTTGGATTCTTCGTCCTCGGCTTGTTGTTTTTGGCATTCTCTTCATCTACACAAAGTGCTTCACTAAAATTTTAATATGTAAAAGAGCATTATTTAGAGGTTGCGTATGTTGATATCTTGTATAGGGGCATAATTCCTCATTTCACCTATTGGTTAAATTTTATATTATTATATTATTTACAAATATTATTCATGGAGTTGTCTTTCTCTAGTGCTTTGGCCATCTTTTGGTAATCTCTTTCTATATTCTATTATATCTCTAGTTAAATTTAAATATAGTAATAGTGAGTCTTTTTGATATATCATTTATAAAAACTATTAGTATGAGATTTTCAAGAAAAAATTATACAATATAGAAATTCTAGTTCTAGATGTTTCTAAAAGAAAAGGAGCTTTGGGGCCATTTAAATGGAATGTCTACAAGAAAGAATTTGGTAAATGGGAAGTAGATAATGCTCGCATCATCTTTAGGATTTTCGCATCAATTAAAACTCATATGGTGAATAATTTATGTTCACTTAGTACAATGAAGAAAATATGAGATTACCATAGATATATATATTTTCAAGATAATATTGTTACACAGTGTCAGCTTGAACTTGAGATAAGTAAATTCAATCAAGCTAATCTCTCCATTGGGCAAAATTATTTTGAGTTTCTTAATCTTTAGAGTGGGTACTTTGATATCATCTACTCAGATATACCAAAAGAAGCTTTACCTAATCTTCAAAAAGTCCATGAAGTATGCATGATCAGTTTTTAACAAAATTAAGATCATACTAGAGAACAACAAATATTGGCTACTCAACATGTATTAGGTGAGATTCTCATGGTATACCAAAAGTTGTTAATATTGTTTATACTCCACAAAGAAGGAATAAAGGTAAAGGACATATACAGTTGTAAAGAATTTGACCATATAGCTTGCTATTGTAATAAAAAAAATTCTGCATAAGTAGCATGGGCATATTACTAAGGATTGTCCCACAACCCAAAAATTAGAAAAATTAAAGCCTTTAAAGCAATTCAAGTAGGTTCTTCAGACATAACCACTACTGGAATTACATCAAGTGGTAATGACTTCACATATAGTTCCACGGAAGATTCTTATAGCTTTTTTTAGGTTTGGACTTTAAGGCAAAGGTACGACAGCTTTCTCTACATAATTTGTTGATTAATCTATCATATGATAGGTTCATTTGATTTCTTACAAAATTTGAAATTGTACAATAGTAGACAAAATATTCGCATAGCTACCAATAGTAATCTTCCCATTGGTAACATTAAATATCCTTTTGGTCACGTTTTTGTTGCTCTAAAATTGTCTACTAATTTAATATATGTTGGTCAACTTATGGGATGCACATTTCTCTCGTGATGGATGTTTTTACAGGATTAGGTGCTCGGGAAGGTGATATTGAAGGTGCATAAAGTGGTAAGACTATTTTCTTTATAGTTTACTATTTTTAGAAATTTAGCATTAGCCCCATCAAAGGCTGAAAAGGTGATTAAATTCGGCATAGATGATTAGGTTATTCAAATAAAGTAATTGTCTCATTTGATGAAATGTGATTATTTTCAAAATAAAGATCAACTTTCTAATTCTCTTTTGAGACTCGATTGTTCTACTTGTAAACTTGACAAGAGTGAAATTTTAACTTTTTTAAAATTATGATAGTGGAGAAACTACTTGTTTTGAGATAACACGTAATGATGTTTGGTCTTTGGTGGATCACTCCAATGATGTTTGGTGTATTACTCCAGTTATTGCACATGTGCAGTATAGTTATTTTGTGATGATTATTGATGATTATAGCAAATTCATATGATACATTTTTTGCATAATAAAGGCTAAGCTGTTCAAAATTTATTAAATTTTCCTAGTGTATGTTGAAATATAATTTTGTACTAGTATTAAGATTTTATAATTTGATAATAGCAGGGAACAAGTATTGAATGACTTTTAAACCTATTTACAAAGTTAGGGTATAATGTCTCAATGATCATGTCTTTTTTCACCTCAGCAAAATAGAATAACTTAAAGGAAAATTCATTATCTCTTAGTTATGGTTCACATATTATTTTCCAATCTTCAATGCCACTTAAATTTTAGGCTGAAGCTTTGTCAGCAATGGTATCTAATTAATCATTTGACTTCTCAACATTAAAGCTTTGATTCTCTTTTTTACCACGCATCTGGTATTCATTTTAATTATCATATGTTACATATATTTGGATGTGTCTACTTGGTTCATTTACTAACATAAACTTATGGCCTAGTTAGTTTCGTGTGCATTTATGGGATATTGTACTAGTCCAAAATGATTTGTATGCTATGATGATAATATAACCATATGTGTAATTTTTAGAAATGTTATTTTCTTCAATTGTAAGTACTATTTTTCAGCAACATATTCTTTCTTCTCATCATGTTCTGGTTTTGCTGAAAATTCATAACCAATTGAGCGTTTTAAAGCTGGTATGGTTTACCAAATGAGTCAACCTGCACAAATTCGTTATATCTGATCATATATTAGCGGTTCTTTGAAGATCCTCTCATATTATGAAACTTCCTAATAGATATAGTTTCTCGAGCATTAACTAATACTATTATACTGACTTTTTACTCTCAAGCATCCACACAAGCATGTTGAGTCAGAGCTATGCATGATGAACTTTAAGGTCTTCAAGAACATCATATTTAGGACATTATTCCTTGTCCTAAGAATGTCAATAGGTAAATGGATTTATTCCATCAAGCTAGGATTTAGTTGTTCACTTAATAGATATAAATAAGACCGACAGTACTTAGAAATAAACAAGAATAAGAAAAATTATAAGGAAACATTTGCATTTGTTGCAAATATGACAGCGGTATGCCTTACTCTAGCTATAGGTGCATCTAAAGGTTAGGTATTACGACATATGAATGTTAAGAATGTCTTTCTACACGGAGATCTTAAAAAAAAATCTATATAACTCCACATTTGACATTATTCTCTACACCTTCTTAAGTTGTTTGTAGGTTGAAAGGTCACTTTATACTTTGAAACAACTCCTCGTGCTTGGTTTAACAAGTTTTGATCCACACTTCTTAGCTTTTTATTTGTTCAAAGTTAATATGACTCCTTTTATTTATTTGCAACTCATCTAAGAGAATTGTCATGCTTCAGGAATATGATATTATTATAACAAAATCAGATTCTAAATTAATTTCTTAGCTTCAAGATCACCTTCAATAATGAAACTTCATGAAAGATTTAAGCTCTTTGCAATATTTCTTAGGTTTTAAAGTTTACTCTTCCTCGACTCGTATTTTCTTACATCAACATAAATATATTGAGAATTTAATTGTTTTTGCTAGTCTTCAAGATGTATCATAGATCGTCAACTCGTCATTTGCACAAAATTAAAGTGGTTTTCATATGTTATAACCATTACTCATAGGTCACCACCTGCATTTCCCCACCACACCATTCGCCCTACCTATAGGTCGCATGGGGCAAAAAATAATAAAAAAACTCTCAACTACTTAACCTTTTCAACCCATGTCCTTTTTGCTCGCTCATGATCTCCGTCGCATTGTCTCATGTTATTCCTATCATCATCTCGCTTCGAAGCAACTTCAACATAGATTATCAATGTTCTTGCTTCGACAAATTTTTAAACCATGATCTCACTTCTGATAAACACCTCGCTCCAATAGTCGTCCAATCATCCTCCTTTTTTGAATCTTCTATTATTTTGGACTGGGTAATCCCTATTGTTGTCGTTGTATTTCAATATTTGGAAGTTAGGATATGTAAGTTATTTTGGTCAACTAATAAGCTTGTTCCATGAAAAGACAAATATTTGTGTGTTACGTGTGCTAGCTGCTTTATAGAAGATTGAAAGTTAAGTTTGCATGTTCATTGGTTTCTTTTTAATTTAGACTTGACAAATCAGTCACATGCACTGCAAAGACTGCACATGTCATTTGTCCATATCAATGAAAAAAACTTATGAGTTGATCAAATTGGTTTCCCCTCACTTTGATTGTTTTTTATTTTTATTTTTTTATAAGAACTAGGGTATGATATATGTACATTATACCATCAATTGATCCGCAAATTCTAGACAAATGGAACAACAATCCTATAAGATAGTATACATCATACCACACCTCACCACTGCCTCATCCTCATCCTCATTCTAGACAAAACTCCATGGATGTTACCTTCATGAATAATTCATGGCAATAAATTATGTTGCTTTTATTTTGCTCTTGAACAGTATGCATCAACATTTTCCCCACTAATACTCATCAAGATTGCTAAGGAGATTTGTGTTCCACATTAACAATCTTAGAACTGATACACATCTGTTTTCTGTCAGTCTGATATGCACTGCACTGTATTCATCGTGCACTAAAAGCACATGACTGCTTACCTGTTTGTGGACTCTGATATACATTAATAGCTAATAAGGTTGTAATGACAGTGTAACGATGTAACGAAGATATTAAACAGTTCTTTTAACATTATCAGACATGTTAAAGGTCCTCTGTTTTCATTAAATTGAATGCTTATTGAACACTATTTGAATTTAACAATTTTACATAATTTCTTGTATCTTTTAGATGGAATAATTCCAAAACCTTAGGAAAGGTGTTTTTGCGATATTTGTTTTTCAGCTATTGAAAAATATACGAGACCTGTTGCAAGGTTGGAAATATATTTTGGAAAAATTTTAATAGTAAACTAGTATGAGCTGTAGTAGAATCAATTAAAAACTGATCAGGAATTATAAAAAAAATAAAGGAAAGAGGGACTAGACTTGGATGGAATCCATAATAAGAAGCAGAATGCACACAACAAAAATTGAGGTACTTTTTTTATTTTTTTCATATAAATAGTTAACATGAAATTATTATTAATTTCACCATATACTACTGAATTTATAAGTTAACAAAGAATATGCAAAGTTCAGAAAGAAAAATATTCATCTTGATACTGAGAGTAAGAACGATATTATGTTTTGTAATACTTTGGCCCTAGGAGTTGATTGTCATACTCCATATCAGAACATAAATGTAGAGAGTGATGAATTCAGTTTGCCTCTAGAAGATTTGAGAAGTGAATCAATGAATATTGAACCATCATCTCAAACTAAGAAAAGAAAGGTTATGAATTCTAACGCTACAAGATTTTTTTGAAAATTGTTGAAAAAAGAATTGAAATAGAAGCTAAGTTAATTCATGATACCAATGACTTATTCTATTTTGCAATAGTTTTGTTTGAACAAAAATCAAGGAGGGAGGTGTGGGAGGATTTTCAAACTCCAAAACAAAAGTTACGATTGTTAAATTTTCAACATAACGCATAAGAAGTTTGGCCGGTGTTAGACAGCTGTATTATGTTTCTAATGTAGAACATTTATTTGTCTTGTGTAATAATATTTGTAAACTTTTACATTGTTTATGCATAATTAGTTGTACTTTATTTATGTATATTTGTCATGTTAATACGTTTTATTTCTTTATTTTAATAAATATGGATGATTTACTAGATGAAGATTTTGGTAAAAACAATAACAATCATGATTTAAAAAATTTTAGAAAATTAAATGAATTTATTTGATTATCAACTCAACCTGTTAGTTCTTTGAATAGGTGACTATAGCTGCAATACAATATCAAAGTCACCATATATCTCATCTGAATATACTAGTATAAGGTGGATAGAAGACATTGTAATGCCACCGAGAAAGGTACAAAAAGATGATAAAATGCAGGCACTTGATCTTTTATGATTATATAATAAGTAGGAACAATCTTACAATCTAAAGCCCTTAAAAAAATGAAACTTATTGAAAGGATTGGCATTTTTATATTTATATTGACCTAAATGCATCAAATGGACGGCTACTAAAACCCTTTCAACATTGAGAGGAAACTATTAATATAATCTTTCATGAGGTTTTATTATCGTCTGTAAATTGGGCAAAGATTTAATTAAATCAACTGCCTCACCATAAATATATATAAATATTGTTATTTCTTTTAAATTTTATAGGATTACATTAGAGTTACACTCATATCGATGTTGTTGCGCCTAGTGCGGGGCAGATTCATTAGATTAAACAACAAGTTCAGTTGGCACAAAATATATTAGCAATTGTGTTAAGGAGGTTTAAAAGGTACCACTCCATTGTGGTCATGTTAAAACCAAAGCAATTAATAGATCTGCATATTAATTTCTAGGTATGTAAATATTTTCATAAATATAAAATTAAATGTAATCTTTATATTTAATCTACATATGATTTTAATTATAGTCATGTTAGTTGGTTTTAACTTCTGTATGAGATAATTAATTATTTTACTCTACATATGATTATTTGTGATGTTTTGGTTATATAACAAATGATTTTCATTATTATATAATTTTCTGCTTAACAATAATTTTCAATATTTCTCTCAATAGCAACTGCTAATAGTATGCTTTTGACCATACAACACAGCACTTTCTTGCCCGGCAGCAACCGCACTAGTGCCCAAGTAGATCCTTAGTCAAGATGTCAGTTAATTTGTATTTGTCTTCCAATCTGGTAAAGGGAAGGTGAATTAGTTTGGTGGTAGTGGGCAATCAACTTTGATATGTTTTATTCTTTTTATGGAAAATTAGATTTTTGGCAATAAAAATAGTTGATTGTCATAGGATATAGTATTGGATTTACGTAAGCAACATTGAAGTCCAATATCCAATTCCTAAACCACATCATCTCACAAAATTGCGTTGGTCATTATCAAAGTTTGCAATATCAGTCAACACCAATGTTCCAATCTAAGCTCAAACCGTTATGTACGGGACTAAACTGGATAAAATCAACAGTCAACACATCGATGAAAGCAAATGAGTGGAAGCAAGTGACAGCAAATGAGTGGAACCAAGTGACAACAGAAGCAAGCGAAAGTAGTAATGAGCTACAACAAGCAGAAGCTCATCGGAAGATGCTCACGGTGAGTGGAAGTTTTGTCTACAGCTTTCACTCGCAACTAACTTTCTTCTTCTTCCTCTCCACCTGATTTAGCGGCAAGCGACGAGCTACTCTTCTTCCCCTCCTTTCTTCCCTTCCTTTTTCTCCTCTTCTCCAGTGCACTACACCAGTTTGGAGTTGGTCAGTGTACTAGACCAGTACAAACCAGACATAGGTAAAATCTAATTTTTAAATCCTCAATCATTATCCTATGTTCTACTTCACAGTTAGATCTGGACACTCTACTTTTTGCTTTTCTGGGTTCCTAGATTACCACCTACATAAGTATAGAAGCCAGTCACTAATTGGTTATCATCCACATTATCAGCGTACGCTTCTATTTTAGTGTACTCATGTCTTTTCTTTAGCATACCTCATCTAGGGGCTCTTGAGAATTCTCATTACAACTTTCTGAATATTTTTTTTGTGGTTTTCGCATAAATTGAACGACTACCCCATACAATATGAGATAGTGAGGTAGACAAGTTTACCAACAAGGAGCACATAACTAGCAGCACCCACCAATGCTAAACTCTTATCAAATGAATATCTTTTAATTTTGAACCATTGACGTTGCTACAGGATTGCACCCTCACATGCTTGTTTCATTTAAGTCAAGAAAATACTCTCTTGTTAGCAATTTCAATTCCATGAAAATATTTGGGCTTACCAAGATCAATGGCTAGGTAATTCTTTATTTCATCAATCCCTTTGACATCACTAGCTATTAGTAAGATATCATGGACGTATACAAGAATAACAATACCAAAATTTGAAACTAGTTGATGTCATAATAGATAAGAATTCCATGGCCCATTTATCCTATCCATTGCTCTACTCCCCACCGCTCCAGAAGCCATCATAAATATCTCCTCTCTTTTGATTTGATTATGTACCTGCTTAAGACAGAGAGAAGAGATGGAAGGGAAAGGGTGGACAATTGAAGCGATAACTTCGTCTTCTCTAAAAATTGATACGTTGGAACTAAGTTTTCAAAAAAAAAAAATTACAACATATATCTAGAACCCTAACCATGTATTGGGTTGGATCTAAGTAAATGAGGCCTAATACAACTCTCTATACATGCAAAGTAGTCCATTTCCTAAAAGCGATTAACCTTCTAGATACCTAAAGATATCCTAGTATACCTATCTTTAGCTCTTGCAAGCATACCCTAGCATCCAAACAGGAAAACATCCCTCATATGAGAACCACCAAAATGCAACTTTCTAGCGTATCAAAGATTACACAACATTCCTAGTCTGCCTTCCCTATCTCTGGTCCTCTCCCTTCAATGTCTCCAAATTAGCTAACATTTTTATGAGAACAAACAAATAATTAAACATCTATGATCATAGCAACTAAGACCATTCCCAACAAACCAAGAATTTGATCACTCCACTGGACCATCTTAACATCCACATCTACAGAACACTAACCCATTGACTGAATAGGTCAAAACAAGAATTTGATCACAGGCCATCTTAATATCCAAATCTATAGAACAGTAACCTATTGAGAATTTGAGATAGAACTAAATAGATACAAACATTGTAATAATAATAGAATAACTGAAACTAGAAAGGAACTAATGAATGACGATGTATTGAGAGTCTGGTAAGATGGGTTAGCGAGCTTTGAAAAGCTAACAAATGTCTATTGCTATGATATCATTACATCAGCATTTAAATGGGTAGAAAAATTTTAAGAAAATATTATCATAAAGACAAGAAACATACCACAGAAGATCACCACCATTATCACAAATTGCACAAACTGAATCAAATAACTCAGTGTCATCATCATCTCTTACACCTTCGTCCACCTCATCGTCAGAAGCAATGAACGATGACTTCAGATAGAAAGTGCTCTAGAAAATTCATTACAAATGAACAAAGATTATTTTGATCCATCTCTTAACAAATTACATATTCTTACAGTTAATAAAAGATTAGAAAAGAATTGGGAGGAAAGAGGAACAACCCCATGAAATCTCTTCCTTGGCTTCCCCTGAATAAACCCCAGCAAAAGCTGTTCAAATATAATTATCGTAAGAAATAGACTTAACAAGATAATCAAACAGAATATTTGAAACTAAAATTTGCAAACCAAACTACAAGAGAAAGTTAATGTAAGAGATGGCAAATCCAAATAATAAAATTTCAGTAGGGATATTAGACTATAAATAACAGTAACGTAAGACATAACATCATTTCTAGTAAAAGCTGAATCCCTTCATCTTTCACTCAGACTATACTAACTTTCAATTGTACGGAGAAATAAACCATTTGACTTAGATAGATATACTAATCTATTACATACTAGGAGTTTTCATATTCAAAAAAAGTGAAAGAAATATTAGCTAGTGCTGAAAGTTAAACACCTTCATAAAGCCGATGTTAATGGAAAAAGATCAGCAATCCCTAGGATAAGTAACACCCTATTGTCCAATGTATTATCTTCTTACGTCATATTGCACTCTATCATGAGTTGAGTGGTACAAGGTGTCACGCCCACCCAAATCAAGCCGTCCATATCGGATTTTCGCACTCGAACTGTACGCCGAATCCTGAAATCGGAATTCGAAATCAAATTCCAACCGCACCAGCGATTCACCGATTTTGACCGTGCGTTGACGCTGCCTCGTTTCGAATGCCGGGCATTCGAACGCAACTTCCGTCTTTGCCTTCACACGATCGTTGACGCCGAACGCCACTTGCGTCCGGAGATTGATGTCGATGCTCGCTCGCCGGAGAAGGTGGACGGGAAGGGGTGCGTGGCAGAGCCGAGCAGCGTCTGCTCAGCCCTCAGCCTTCGTTACCGGATAGCGCCGCTGCCAGAGATGATGAAGAAGGAAACACTCAAAGCAAAGGAGTCGCCGGGAAACTCAGAGGGAGCTTGCCGTCGCCGGAGAAGACAGGTAAGGGAAATACGTTCGTTTACGTGAAACCGAACCTGCATAAACCCTCTCTCTCTCAATCGCTCACGTTGCCGCCGGCTTACAGTGGCACAGACTTCGCTCTGTTTCTCGCCGACTACCGCCTCGTCGTCGCCGGCAGGGACGTTCTTCAGCCCCCGTTCTGCTCACTGGAGGTCCGCCGGGAGAGGAGGCTTCACTGCTCGCTTGTCTTCATCGCCGATCGGAAACTCTCTATTTCCAAGTGGAGCTCTCTACCCTATGTGAACGTCCGCCCGGCATCTTAAAGGGGAGGGGCGATGCTCAGCTTAGAAGGAAATGGATTCACCAACCAAAGCCAGCCCAGCTTCCTTTTTCGTCGCCGAATCTTCCTTGCGAGCCGACCGCGAATCACATCCGCTATTCGCCTCCCATTCGCGATCCCCTGTTGCCGCTATCTTCAACACCCGGAAAGGAGCCGCCATCGGCACCGGAGATGGCGCTGAGAAGGACACCGTCGTTGGCTCCGCAGAAGTCGCTGCCACCACCACCGCCTGCCGCAGACGATGTTGGAGACGCGCGTTCGACAAAGCCAGTGTGGAGGAGGTTTTGGGCTTTGTCAATGTGGATTTGGGCCGCCGCCCAATCCACTTCCTTCCTTGGCCTGGCCTGCTTGGTTTTAAGCATCACACAAGGTGTAATACATGTAACCAACTATGACGAGAGAGCATACATGTTCTTCACAAGGTTTTAAACACCATTTTGTACTAATATACTAGTCCCCTATTGTATGGTACATACTAGTTGGTATAGGTCCATACCAATACCATTTCAATACCTATAGAAGGTCAGTGTCATATGTACCATAAGTGCTAACTAATTCGTAACACCTCCATTGAACATATGATTGCTTTTGTACTTGGAGTCAAGAATAGATCAGGGAGGCAAAATAATTATGTGTTAGCATAGACATTAAAAAATTTAGGTCATGCAAATTGATTTAATATGGCAACACCATAGTAGAGTTTGGAATTAGAGTGGGTTGTAGGCCCATGTGCGATATGGATTATCACTTTACTACGAGTAATGGTAAGGAAATTGTTATTGGCGGAGGACATAGCCTTACTTTTAGTGTAGTTGTTAGTTGTTACACTTCACAAGATGAAAGGGTAGTAAAGTAGGTCAAAGTAGCGGGATTTTGAAGTAAAAGATTCCTTTATAGAAGAAAGTATTGTTGGATACACTTGTGGGTGGATGACACAAAATGCACCAAATGTAAAATAATGGATTTAGAGTCATGCATCCTTCAATTGGAGGCAACGCGTACGCTATATTTCTTTAGAGGGAAGGAAAAATAGACGAAAAGAAAAGAAAGGAAAGAAAAAAAAGAAGGAAAGAGAAGTCACTTAAAATTTGTGTGACCATTTGCTAAGTGCGTTGGTGCCAAAGTGAACAAGGGAAGGGAGGACGAGCAGGCAAGGAGGGGGCAGTGGAGGAGAGACAATGGAGAGGAGGCGAAGAGGAGAAGTGGCAGAGGATGAGAGGCAGCAGCATCAGGACAGGAACAATGGTCATATGCTCATATGCTCTTATTTTTCCTTTCCCACATTATTTCCCTCTACGGAAATGCGCTCATACGCTCATATGCTCTATTTTCCTTGTATGAAAGGAAAAATAAGAAGAAAAGAAAAGTAAAAAAGATATAAAAGCAATAACGTATGCACGTTATCAAGGTTTGAAAAGCCAGTCCAGTCCATGCTCAGTCCATGCACAGTTCGTATTGAACAAAACGCAGATGCCCGGCTCGCATCCACTTCTCGCCCGTAAGCTTTCTTCTGCCTCTCCTTCTCCTTCTTCCTCTCTTTCCTCTCCTCTTTTTTTCCTTCTTCTTCTTCTTCTCCTTCCTCTTCCTCTTTCTCTTCGCTCCTGCTCAGTACCACAACTCTACCACACTTGGTTCAGTTCGGACCTCCATCGGACGAGTATAAATAGGAAAAACCAACCAGTTCAAACTTGTTCTTAAAACATTGCACGTGATCGTGTTGTATGCGAACGCAAATTCGCACTACTATAATGGCACATAAGCAAAGCAGTTAGATAGGAAGGGTTGCTCCAACGTAAGCTCCCGCGAGTCCGAGGCCTCTCTAAAGATAAATGGATAATAGAGAAAGAAGATAAACAACCTAGTTCAACCAAATGATTGGCTTCTTATATGTGAAGATAATGGGTTGAGCCTTGAGATTAAGAGGTGTAATTTAGTGATGGAAAAAAAATGTTATTATTGAAAAAAAATGAGCAAGCAGATCATTCAAAAGACTTAAAGAGTTAAATTTGGACGAAGGCTAGGTGGATAAGATATATTTGGCTGAAGACCATGAGGATAAGATAAATGAGGAAGATTTTGATGTTCAAGCTATCGAAATTTTGTTTTTATTTTTGTTTAGTTTTTGTGTGATCATTGATGTTCATTTTATATTTTCAATGTGATTTTGGATGACAATGTTCATTTTATAGGCTCTTAGACTTTACTCTTTATTATTTACTATTTTACCTTTTAAAATAATTACTTGTGAAATATATTATTGAATTTTAAAATTGTTATATCTTTACCGTTTATACTCTAATATCTACATATGATGTATAAAATATTATTATTTTATTATAGTTGTAAGATCTTACAATCCTATGCTTCGATCCTCCGGAGCCTAGGTAAGATTTCAATTCTAACAACGTTGAGACCAACACAAGGACAACAATGTATTGATGGATACGAGAGGGAGGGATGAGTTGAAGCAACAATGGGAGAGGATGAAAGGGTTGGAGGCTTGGAGGCTTGGAGCTAGAGTCATAACTGTATTAGCAAGAAAAGCATCGATAAAAGGCTATAGTCCAAACAAAAACTAAAGGCAAATCAGAGTGGGAGCAAATACAGAGGGGATGGAGAGAAGGGAGTGGGTAGAAGACGACACTTGCTTCCAGTGACAATCAAATGGAAAGAGGGATTTGACTATCATGGTTGGCTGCACCAATAGCGAATTTGGTAGTCTTTTGGTAGTCTCTTATTATAGTATCTTGGGCAAGGGAGGAAGAAATGCAGATCAATTGGGCTCAAATATCCATAGAATATAAAATCAATCCATATTGCCTACACCGATTCAACTAGGAGAAGGTCAACACTATATATATGTGTTTGTGTGTGGCTAAGAAGAACAAGACAAAAGAGAAATAATAGGGGAAGTATGAGAGAGCAAATATAGATTAAAATAGTAAAGAAGGTAATTCAAATAATAATTAACCAAAGATCATGTTACAAACACTTGAGCCTTTTTAAATAGGATCTTAAACACTATCTTTAATGAACAAGCCACATGTAAAATATGCCTATCATCCATGTGTTGGGTTGTTGGCACGATTGGCACAAGACTTTATTTGTATAGTGAATTGTTAAAATCTATAAATAGATCAAGACTTTCTAATACATGATTAATACTATATAGCATGACAAAATGACTAATAAAATAGGCTTACCATAAACTTGTGATATTATTACACTAACAACTGTCACAATAGAGTTATCCATATTAGGTGTGAAATTAAAATATCATAGCAAAATATGGCCATCCACAATGCAAAATACCATCAACATAGCTATCAATAGAATCCATTGAAATGAATGTGAAAACATAAGTACTCTTTACACTATTCAACAAGAGAAAATCCGTTAAAATTCCTTGTACCTTAAACCAAGGTTTTAAAAACTGTTGTGTACTAGTTCAATTACTGGCACATTTAGTTCATAAAATACATATTATATATAATAGTACAAAGTCGAACCTTACCGGTACTAGCCAATTTGGACTGATACATATGTACCACTCATATGGGGGACCAAGACAGATATCCACCCATACCAAGCAATATGAATTGGTCTTTTACTGTCTTAAACTAAATGTTTACACCTCCTCTTTAGTTCGGATTGAGAAAGAGGATCAATTTAGAGAGTGAAAATTATACACAACCCATGACTCAAAATATACTAGAGCTTAATCTACCATATAGATTTTTTTTAAGAAATCATAATAATAAGGTAATTGTAGCCCATGTAAGCTTCATTGTGGACATCACTTGGATAGATGTGGAATTCTCCTTGGTTCAAATATCAGACTACTTATTTAGGCATGTTAGGATCATCGTCCTCATTTCAAGGGGGCATTATGTCGTATCCTTTCAAAAAGCAACTGAAAAATGAGTACAAACAAGAAGAAATGAAATAACTAATTTAGTTAATTGCAACTAAATTTCATTGGTGTCAGCAAAAGGTTACTTATTTTTTTCTCATTATGCCTCTCACTGATTCTTTCTGCGTAATTAATATGCCAAGAAATTATTGGGATAGAAAATCTAATGAGTCGACGGTTACAATCATCTGCAATGTCACAGCATATGAGGATGTGCTAGAGCATCCAATGGATACTTAAAAATACATTATGTAACTATCAGGCTAGACATACCTGTGAATTTGCTAAAACCTCATCCTTCTCATAGAAAAGCTTCATAAGTGAAAGGTGTCCACTCCAGTCATCATATGAAGGTCTAACCTCAAACGTGCTTCATAAGACAGGCAATTTAAAAACATCAGAGAAAATCAACAATAATTAACATGGTATATTAGTAATCAACTTAAACTACATGCAGTGAAGGACCTGAAAACAAAACGTAGATGTTCCAATAGACTCTTCTCTGACGCTTGTGGGTTTTTCCTCAGAAAATGAAGCAACTGTAAGGTGACCATTACAGTCCTAATCGTACCCTCAAAATAACTCTTTCTAGGTTTTAGAAGATTGATAAATTGGTTGTCTTTAGAAAGGACTATGATTTTGGGATGATCACCCTCCAAGTCCAGCTTCCATGCGATAACCTGTTTGAAGACTTTCTGAAGCCCACCATCAGTGGTTCCATGCAAGAAAACTACCCGGAGTACAGAATCATTTTTCTCAACGTCACCAAAATGAACTGGTAGAACTGAAAATGAGATTGGTAACTCATCATCATCAATAAAATAATAGTTTGTGACAGTCTGCAGCACAATCTCCTCATCATCGGATGATGCCATGATTTACCCAATGCTTAAGGAAGACAATGTAGTAACTCCTTCAAACATCAAAAGAAACGTCTAAGAAAATTGGCATCATTCACCAGCTCGTGTGTAAGAGTAACCAAATAGAATAAAAATAAAAGCCTATTTCTTTAGTTAAAAAAGTTCAAACCCAAAATCAGTAAATGAGAATTAAAAAAGGTTCCACAGTTCAGCCCTTTCCGATAGAAGTGCAGTGCAAATATTCTGGTAGGAATAAATTTTTTTTCTGATTTAAGCAGAAATAGTAAACCCTAAAAAGGTGAAAAATGACATGAATAAAGTATCCATCTGACTGACAGAGAGACAAACTCAAAGAAAGTAGAAGAAGACAAGAAGGAAACATGATAAAAGTACATAAGAAAAAGACAAGAAAACTTGAGTAGGTGAGCCAATTTGTGGAAACATTCTAGAAACCAAGATTTTGATGTAAATTTCAGCAAAAAAAGGTAACAAATATTTAGGGAGTTAGGTAATAGTAGCAATAGGATTTTATACCATATTGTAACTATAATCAGGATCCTCTCACATCACAGTACAATTAAATGAAATAATAAAGATGTGATTCAATTTAAGTGCCAATTGTCAGAGAACTATGTACTAGTCACATCTATATAGACTTATTACTTTTTCCTTCTTCAGATACAATAAAATAGAAGCTTATTTTCACTTCAACTTGGTATCAAAGCCAAGTCTAAATCCTGTGACGCAGAAGTTAAGAAAAATTTGAATTTGCTCCTTCCCACAGAATTCAAAAAATAATTTCTACAGACTGAGACCAGCATTCCCAGTAGAATTCAGTGTTGAATTCAGCCTTATAAAACATGCCCCTGCCCCCTGAGCGCATATGCAGTACTTGGTCCATTTGAAATTGTTTCGCCCTGCCTCAGTTCAAACTACTCCAGCACAAAGGACACACTCCCCACCCCCCCAACCTACACATGAACTCTGCTGTGGAGGAGTTTGCCACCTCGCCATGGCCATGCTGAGGAGATCAAACACACAGGAGAGTGCTAAGCAGTACCAACACTGCAAGACAGCGCCGAGCAGAGCCATCAGCACAGCACAAGAGCTGCAGTAGTCCACTATAATTGACAGAGATGCACAACAGTGATATTTTTCTTATTGGTGTTCTCCAAAAAATTATAGTAATCCGTGTCAATGATCGACCGGCAGCGGAGCATAGGCGCCGAGCGGAACCGGAGGAAGCTTTATTCCACCAACGGGGTGAGAGATCACGGGCAGCGGATGCGGGCGGAGGTAGCGGACACGAGCGCTGCTCCGCTCGGTTTCACTGAGACGCCACTCAGTTCAACTGGTACAAACCGATTCGACTGACCAACCGGACCGGCCAGTCGGACCGGCTGCTTAAACCATATTCGTGTTTGATTTCTAGACATTGTCATATCTCTTCTTTGCTGCAAAGTCTTTGAACCCTGCCAAGGGTTAGCATATGTGGAGAGCATCTCCTTGTTATTTTATTACAAATCTTCTCTACTTCACTCAGGATGAATTTCACCAACACTGTCTCTAATTCCAACCTCATTTTCTTCGAGGTACTATAGTTAAATATAACGGCATCAACTATATACTATGCACAAGGGCTCTCTATTCTTCCTCGGTTCTCAAGGGAAGTTTTGATATATTAACTTGCTTCCTACAGCAACAAATCATATCAGCACTACATGGCAAACATGTATGGTGTTTTTACATGTCTCATTAACACCATAGAGCCTATATCTAAAGAATTGTTTTATTTCCTTCTCGAGATATAATGCACTTCCTAGAGAATATAATAGCAAAGAATGTTATAGGTGTAACTCTTTATATGGAAAACTATTTAAGTAAATCAAGAAGACAAGTGGATGCAAGAATAATATTCTCTCTTGAAATCTACTTAGAATGAGTTGTTATATCACCGCTATAACAAGTGTTAGAAGTTTGGATGTCCAACCCATGCTTATATTATAGTTCCTACCGCACCTACCTCTACTCTCACCTATCACTAAGGCCATGTTTCCTTGAACAAATAGAAAAACAAAGAGAAAGGAATCATCAGAGGAAGGAAAGAAAAAAAAGGAGAAGGAAAACGAAACACGTGAACGTCACAAAGGGCTGGTGAGCAGAGAGCTAGAGAAGGAGAGGTGGGTTGTGGGTGGCGATTGGCGAGAGTGGCGGGCGGCGAGCAACAGGGACAAGAGCAAGCGAGTGACTAGAGCCAGTGGGTTGCAAGCGGCGGTCAGAAAGCGGTTAGAGCTGCCGGGCTGCGAGCTGCGAGCGATTGGAGCCAACAGGCTGTGAGTTGCAAGCGGCGAGGACAAAGAGCAGGCGAGCAGGAGGGACAAGAGTAGGCGGCGGGGACGAGTGCATGTGAGAAGCTAGAGCCAACGAACGACGAACGGCAAACAGCAAGAGCGACAAGCGGCGAACGGCGAGAACAAGGACCGGAGGCGACACGAGGAGTGTTCCCTTCTTCCTTTCCGCCCGAATTGGGCGGATTGGATTTCGAGGGAGAAGTACCATATTTTTCTCCCCTTCAGTTTTCTTTCTCTCAAAGGAAATGAAGGAAAATCACCTTTTCCTTCCTTTTAGGAAACAAGAGGTAAGGATCTTACCAAACCTACTATTTTCATAACCAAGAATTGAGAAATTGGTCTGTCCTAGGCAGTGTGGTCAATTTGTACCCAAAACACAAAACAGCAACGACTCAAGCAGAGTGGAGCAGAATAGTAGCAAGAGCAAAGCAGAGATAGTTGCCCATGCTTCTTGACTTTTTGTGCCTATGGATAAGCAAAGTCCACAATAGCTGCTCGCCTGTGGAGACAGAACAGAAGCAAAGATGCAAAAGTGGAATGGAAGAAGAGGCGGAGGAAACAAGAAACGCTACTTACCTCTTCCTCTCCGCCTAATCTTCCTCTCTGCCAACTCCTGCTCACCTCTTCTTCTATGTGCTCATAGGGTGGAGGGGGAGCAGAACCGAATATAAAGGCCCATGACTTCCTCTCTGCCTGCTCCGCTAATTCACCTCTACCTCTCTATGCCCGCAAGGCATAGGTAGAGCAAAAGCATGCCTATGTTATCTCTCTATGCTAGCATCAGTATCATGTCAATACTAACCAGAACACACTCATATAGGTTTTAAAACCATGGTCATAACTACTACTGATTATGCCAGGCTCCTTTAATCCACAATTGCCTCATCCTCATTCATTATTGTTGCTTTAACAAATGTTGGTATAGCTTCTCAGGCCTCTTCCTCCAATCTTAGATTCTAAGGCTTCATATATAGCAGATGATGCAAAGTATTTTTTATTTCATACTTCTAATTCCCATATCTTTTATTTCCACATTGATGGTTCGTCAACTCCTACTCAAGGATATGGATTTGTTTATGTATCTTTTGAAATTTCTTTACATAATGCTAGTTATCTATCTGCATTTCCTATAAATTTAGTTTCCATTAGCACTCCTATAAAATTTTTAAATTGTTCTATGACCTATTTTCAACTCATTATACCTTTCAAGGCCTACAAACAAAGGTAATGATTTGTAAGAGACATGAGTCTAGAAGCATATACTACCTTACTAACACGTCTTCACCTATTTTATCTACCACTATGATCTCTTTATATCAATGGAATTGTGGTCTAGGTCTCCCATTTCTATTAATTATTATCTTGAACTACTATTCCTGCTTTTCATCATGAAGCATGTCAAAATGTGATGGCTCATATGTTCTTCCTTTGATATTGATGATTTGATGTTTTTATTCTTAAATGACCTACCCTTTCGCTTTTTTTTCAAGAGCCTACAGCTTTTTTATCCCACCTTGTGTTTTGGCTCTACTTGTCCATGCTCTTAGTGCAAATCATAATAAACTAAGCCCTTAATTTGTATTTTGTATTTTTCTTATACACTCATACACCAAAGGATTGTAGGCACTACAAACCTATGAGTGGAAACAGTTGCCCTTTGTTGATGTTACTTTTTTGAGATTGTACCATATCACTCATATTTGACTCAACAATCAACAATCTCCTACTACGTCATATGCACCACTTCATGTTACCTTACTTTTACAACCTAATCTTACTAATAGTAAGGACTCTCCTGTAGTTATGCCACTACCCCACTATCATCTACAATCACGAGATCTCCTCCGTTCCAAGCATAAAGCATATGTCCTTATCATAGCCATCATCATCACTTCCTTTGATGCTAGTTTACCACATTCATATCTTAATTTTCCCATTGGCCTAAGGAAAGGTATTCAGTTTACCACTACACATCTTATTTTTTTTTATTATATTACTTATGATCACTAATTGTCTACTTTCCTGTCTTTATACTTTATCCTAGTTTATTTCAATTCCTAAAACCCCACAAGAAGTTATACACAAACTGTTATATTTAATTCTAAATTTGTAGATTGTTTTAAATAGGAGGGCAAATGTGTAATTTAGAAGAATCCAAATCGAAATCAAATTTTGATTTCGAAGTCTCTCCGTTTCCTCTTTCTCTCTTGCTCTCGTATGGTTTTATTTTTTTTCTCTCACCATCGGTTTCTGTCGCCGCCTTTCCACCGCTCGTCGTCGCCGCCAACCTCTAACCGTTATTGTTCTTCTTGGGGGAGTTTTTATTTGAGCCTACTGTTGTCTTCTCCACCTTTTCTCCGGGTAATAATTATTTAGCTCTAATTTTATTTAATAGATTTTTATATGGCTATTATTGATTAGAGTATGTTTATGTATATATACATATACCCATATACCGACGGAGGAGATTGTAGGCATGTGGATTAATTCATGTTTTGTATGTTAGATATGATTGGTAGGGGGTTAAATGATTATGTGACATTGTAGGTGCCACTCAGTTTGAGGTTGGTCAAGGTGGTCCCCGAACTAAAAACTGTAAACGTGCTAGGAGTTTCAACGATAAAGGTAGGTATCATTATTTGTTTGTTGCAATCATGGCATAAAATTATCAAGTATATATATATATATATATATAAAAAAGATGAATTACTATTGAATGTCATGTTATCTTGTTATTCTATTTTATTGATTTGCTTCCTTGTCGTTGATCTTAGTTCCTTACTCGTTGATACATGCATGAAAGTACAATTGTGATACTATCATATTTCATTCTTAATATAAAGTTGGTCGAGTTACCAGTTATGTGGTTGATGTTGATACAGTAATGATTATTGGTGTAGGTTTGTAAGCCTATAATTTATATCTTCTATGTGGTTCCATGATACATTTGATATGTATGATATATGTCATGGTATTGTTTGTGATCTGTGACTGGCTGATGTTAGCCAGGGGTTGAGCTTTATAAGTCAGCTGACCATGTGTTTATACCAGAGGCCATGTTTTAGCTATGGAACCGGTCATATTGGTTTTCTGTTTGGAGTCCTGTGGGATTTTCCAGGGTTTCTTTAAGTGTTGGACGCAACACTGCCGAGCTGCTAGTTGAGAGCAGTTGTTTCATCGTGTAAGCGATGATGAAAACACTCTTAATAGAGTGCGGACTCATAATGAAGTTGTTTATGGTCATTGCTCTCTTAATTGCACGACATGATGTTGATTATGTGTTCTTAATAGTTTCATGTTCAGAAATATGGTTTTATATTTGGTTTTGGTTTTGGTTTCAGTTATGGTTCAGTTCACTTGATGCACACATTACATTTCTTATGATTCCTACTTAGCTATTTGAGCTAACTTCCTTTGTTTTTGCCTCTAGGAAAAGAGATAATTCGTGATGTGGAAAGGGGTAGCTAATTATAGAGGCTACCAACTTACATGAATGTCTTTATGATTTGTTTTAGATAGACAGATAAATTTGTGTTATGATGATGTAATCAGATATATGGATTTATGTTAAATTGTGATATTGTTAAGTTGTGTTTAACTTGACATTCTAAACGGATCATATGTATTGATATCTATGTTGGTAAACTGGAATATGGTCGGTTTTTCTGAGTAGACATATTTTTGGTTTATCTTTTATAGATAAATGTTGGTAAATTGTAAAGTGGATTTATGATGGTATTGCCTTGTATCGGCGATGTAGTTGATGTTGTTGTGTTATAATTTTAAGTGATATGATATAGTTTGTGAAGTACATGTGATATTCAGGTTAATCTTTATGTGTTATTCAATTGAATAGATGATTATGAAATTGTGGAACTTCATTATTTATAACGTCACTCCCCACGGACAGGTATTCAACTCTTTATGAGTTGAAGTCTGTTTTGGGTCGTGACACAAACCTTGTTCCTAAGCCAATGGTGTTAGGCTTATTGTATGTATATGCTCATATTTATGGAGTATATTACTATTCAAAGGTAGTTGGGAAGTTGTTCCCAAATTCATTTTTACATGAATAATATTCTCCTCACATGGATTAATATTAAAGTCATTCAAGAGGTTAATGTTTTCCTCAATATTTAGTAATAGGCTAAGAAGTATCACCAATTTGTGAAAAATAATTCCATTCACAACTACTCAAACTGAAGCATGCATGGACTCAACCGAGGATAGCGACAAGTGAGTCAATTGGTCAAGGCACATGTAACTAAAAATTATCCCAAAATATTATATAGTATACGACGCGTGTGAAGACAAAAAATGGCAATTATAGATTTAAAAGAAATAAATATAGTCAATTACAAAATTTCTTAGTGGTAATTTTCAATTCAAGTTTGAAAGCCCATAGCTTATAGGTAAACTTTAATATGTATATTCATACCAAGGTATTAAATACTGGAATACGGTTGGTATAAACTGCTCCAATATACATACATATACATACATACATATACACATGCATACATACATACATACATATATATATATATATATATATATATATATATATACACATACATACATACATAATACATATATATATATACACATACATATACACATATTTTCTTTGTATGGACTAATAAATACCAGTCCGAGCGCGAATCAGTACCATATCTCAGACTAGTATTTAATACCTTGATTCATACTAGTCCTCAACTTTAAGAATGAGAAACTGACCATTGTCAATATAATGAAGCGCATATAGAGCAATAGATATGCTAGTTCCCCATTGGATGAGAGTAATTCTTATCTTAGCAATATTAACTACATTTTCCCAATAAAGACTTGAACTACGAAATATTTGCTATGTAACAAATCAATCCAACTAGAAGATTACTATAAAAGTAACTAAGACAAATTATATTAGTTTCTAAAACATGTATTTCATCTTTATAAGAACAGTTTACTCGTGCACATATTGTAGACTCATTATCATACTAACTTGTTGAGTATACTCAACTCAATTGGCATTTGCATAGACTCATAGTTGCACAATGATTATGCTTAGGGATGATAGTTAGGTTTATTTTAACAGGATACCCGAGCTATCCAAACGCAATTATAAGTAATCGAGTAGTTATTAATTGGGTTCAGCTTGGGTATGGGTAGCATGAACACTACCCAAATTTAATAAGGTTAATTATTCAAGTTGGGTATTTATAGGGTTCGGATAGTTAACAAGTTGTTGAAATTTTTTTAGGTTGTGTTTCCTAGGACAGATTCCACAGTGGACGGAAGGGAAAATAGTACTTTCCCTCATTTCTTTTAATGGATAGAAAATAACGGATGGAAAGAACGAGGGGAAAATCAACTCGTTTCCACCGTTTTTGATTCCCCCCGAATTGGGCGAAAATCACAATCGCGAGCTCACAGCGTGCAATAAGTAAAAAATTAACTCAGTTTCTTCGCTTTTCTCCCTATCTCCTGCTCACGCTGCGTTCTCTCCGACCTCCGGCCGAGCTCCCCGACCTCCCATCGAGCTCTCATCTGCCTCCAGCCTTCTACCGAGCCTCCCGCCACCTGCCTCCTGCCGAGCCTCCGCACAAAATGGGTACCCTGCCGCTGTCACTCCTAATTATACTAAAACGAACTATCTTACTATGGTGCCATACTTAGAAATGCACAAAATGTACTAGTGGAATTAAAATGGTTGAGAAGAGAGGCAAGGCGGTGTTTGAAGGTTGGAGATTGTGGAAGCAGTCGAAAGAGATGTTGTTGAACAACTTATCAATTAGTAAAAGGTACTTGTCAGAGAAGAAGGAACAAGTTAGAAGAGAGAAAAATATTGAAGGTCAATGATTAGGGATTTATGTTTTTGATTGCATTTGTCTAACATGTGGATCCCAATATAATAATAATATATGTCTGATTTCTCATTTTTCTCTCCACCTAATAATTAAATTTTATTTATTTTAAAAATTCTCCTTTGCATGTTTTACCAAAATAAACTTTTATTTTGTTTTTTATTATTAAAAGAAGAAGAATTATTGTATCCCCCTCCACTAGTACCTATACATTTTTATTTAATTCCTTTTTTCTTTATGAAAAATGTATTATTAAATTATAATGATATTAATATATATATATATATATATTTGCAAATATATTTATGTAAAAAGGGTTTTATAGAAAAACTTATTTTTATACTTTTTAAAACAAAACAATCTCCCATGTGTTTTTCTCCCGATATACAATTGTCCCTTGGAATAAAATTTTGTAACTTTTTCTTTACACTTTTGTAACTTGGTTCAAAAATATTTGTTAAGAATAATAAAAATTTTACATATTTTTGAAAAAAATAATAGTAAAAATTAAAATATATTATGGGACCCATGACTCGATTAAGCTAACCCAAACTCAACCCATAAAACTAATTGAGTGGCCTAACCTAAACAAGATCCATATATAATCGAGTCAACCCACAACCCAAGTAACCCTATTTTGACCCAACAACCCAAATATAAAAGCCATGAATGGGTTCATACACAAACAAATAGAATTTCTGCCAATTAAATGGACAAACATTTATAAAAACAAAGCATGCTTATAAAACAATACAAAAAATAGCAGAAAAAAATTAGGGTTCGTTGTGTGATTAGGGTTAGGGCTGGCTGGAGAGGGCAGTCTACCTGTGACGTTTTAGAATATACAATTTTGACCTTTTAGATTCTACGGCTGGAGAGCGCAGACTTACTGGTCAGTTGAAGAAAACCGGGCGGCAAGTGAAACAGTTGACGGCGTCGAGTGATTAGGGTTAAGGCCGGCTGGAGAGCGCAGTGATGGCGAGTGAAACGCAGAAACTGGAGGCGACTGCAAAAGGGAAGAGCTGAAAAAATTAGGGTTAGGACTTCTGATCAGTTAAACACGATGGAAACAGCAGACAAACCGGCCGGCGTGGAGACAGAGCGACACAGACGGCGAGACGGCGACTGCGGGGCTGACGGTTTGACGCGAGCAGCGGGAGTGCACAGACGACGATTGGCGACTGGGAGTGACCGGCGACGGGCTGAGGGTTTGATGCGAACGGCGGGAATCCGGAGCGACCGAAAGGGACGGCTCGAGCGGCGGGAGTCCGGAGAGAGTTTCGAACGCATGCGTTTCTGGCGGCCGTGGGCTGATGGGCTGGCGAGCCGCGGGCTGGGAAGCGACGACTAGCAGTTAATCCGTTTATAAACCGGACTCGGATGATTAATATCAAATTATGGCCCAAACACGCTTATCTGAATCCACTTAACTTCATATAAATTATCATTACATTTGTCCTCGGCTGACTGGCTGAGTCGATGAATGATTCAGTTTTAGTAGCTGCTAATGGAATTATTTTTCACGCATTCCTGATACTTATTAAATATAGAGTATCCAATCCGTTAAATCCAAACCGAATCCGTTTAACCCGAACATATTTTATATTTTTTTAAATTAAAATCAAACTATTTTTTAAATATTTTTTAAAAAAAATGAACTATTTCAATTTAATTCGATTTAAACTCAAATTAATTATAAATTTTATTTTATAAAATATTTATTTATTATAAATTTATACGAGTATAATTGTTCATACGCATCATCGTATAGATCCACTCTTGACTCTATATAATAAATGTATGATAATTTATTGTACAAAATTGATAGGACATGATGTTCAAATAGAATTTTAGCAGGGTAGTTATGAAATAAAATTTATTATTTAAAATGTGTGTAATAAACAGAAAAATACGCTACACGGGTATGGATCTTGACTCCATTATTCCATTATGTTGGTTTTTTTGCCATTACGCTGTATAAAGGGTGGAAGATCAATGACCGAGTCTGCTGCGCTTAAAATTCGACCCGACAAGACTTCAAACAGGATAATTGTCACGCCCCCGGACCAGATGGATCCCGAGGTAGGCCGAATGCAGCGAGTGGGCCGGAGAGGCCCACGATCCAGATGGCTTCGGAGCAGGATCCGGGAGCAGATCCAGGCTGAGTCCCGAGGCGGACGCAGACGTGAGGCTGGCAACTTGCAGAGACGTGGGCGGCTGTGCTGCGTCCTGTCGATGGCAGAGCTGGCAGTGGTGGGAGCAACCCGTCCCGTCGTGTCGGCGGCCGCAGCGGTAGAAAAGGAGCCGAGAGGAATGAAGCTCCCTCTCTCAGTTCCCACGCCCACTCTCGGAGGGCCCTCGGAGCAGGTGCTCGGGCGGGCAACAGGTGCGCCCGGCGGTCCGCCCCTCCCTCCTCCCCCTCGGGCGGCGGCTCCGTCGACGGGCTTCCGGCGGCAGCTTGCTGGGACGAAGAGGCGGCTGGAGTCGGCGGACAAGAGAGATGGCGGCGGGGCTTCGTCGGAGGCCGGCGTCCAGGCGTGGACGCCGATGAGGCTGAGGGGAAGGGCAGGCGGGCCCATCCCTGCCGGAGGCCATCCGGTCTGGCGTGGTGGACGCGCGAGCTCGGCGGACGAGCGGACGGAGCGAGCGCAGGTGACGCTACGATGATGACGAAGAAGAAGGAAAAATAAATGGGGCTGATGTGGTGCGGTTGTTGACCGCATTTTGACCACGTTGGCGGGTCGGGGCCTCACAATGGTATCAGAGCCGGCGAGACAGCGAAGGGACGAACCCGATGGAGAAACCGGGTCAGGAAGTCGTCGTCGTGTGCACGCGGAGGCGCGAGGCTCAACGGCGAAGGAAGATGGCGGTAGTAGGGAAGGCCCTATTCTCGGGGATGCGGGAGCGGCGAGCTCAATCCGCCTAGCCAAGCGACCAGCTGGGAGAGAAGATTAGGCGACGAGCAACGGAGGCCTCCTCCTCCACGAGCGGGACTCCCTCGACGAGCGACGAGTAGCCCGTGGACCTTCCCTGCTATCGAATGCGAGCTCCCACGAGGGTAGAGCAGCTACCGTCTTCCCCGGGCGGAGGTCGTGGTCTTGCGCATGGCGCTGGCGCAGACCTAGGTGCAGGGAGGGAGTCCCACTTCGGCGACGGCTACGGGGCAAGTGGCCCCTAAGCTGAAGCTGCGGATTCCAAAGCCGGCGACCTTTGGTGGAGTCAGATCCGCGCGGGAGCGGGAGAACTTCATATGGGATATGGAGTCCTTCTTCACCTCCAGCCGGATCCCCGAGGACGAGCGCGTGCAGGTGTGCACCGCCTACTTGACGGTCGATGCGAAGCTGTGGTGGAGGACCACAGCTGGATCGACATCGGGAGCGGCGACTTGGACATGGGAGATGTTCCTGGGGGAGCTGCGGCAGCAGTTCCTTCCGGGGAACTCGGTGGACCAGGCCAGAGACGTGGTGGACACGCTCCGACACACCGGCACCATCCAGGAGTACGTACAGGCGTACTCGGCGCTAATGCTGGAGTTCCCGGACATGTCGGAGGCGCACCGACGGCATACGTTCCTTCGATATCTGCAGCTGTGGGCGGAGGCGGAGGTGCGGCGACACTCTCCGCGGGACTGGCGCGAGGCTGCAGCGGTGGCCGAGGGGTTGGTGGATGCGAGGGCATCGAGGCCGACTTCGTCGAGGGCGAGAGCACCAGCACGGGCGCGACCGCCTCCACGACAGGGTGGAGGCCAGCCAGCGCGTCCCCAGCTACGACAGGATGTTGCTCGACCTGTAGGGAGAGGTCCGGAGCAGCGGCCGAGACAACCACTGGCGTGCTTCCTATGCCAGGGGCCACATCTGATGCGGGATTGCCCGACTCGAGGGCAGATCTCTGTGATAGCAGCACAAGAGTCGCCCGACGACACTGGCGGATCCCCGGCGAGGATTGGAGAGATTGAGGCGAGGAGTGGAAGGCGATGGTAGCGGCAGAGGCCGCTACCCCGATGAGAGGCGAACGAGAGCGTCCCCTCTGCGAATGACGCAGCGGCATCTTTTCCCAGGCAATAGAGATGACGAGAGCGTCGTCTCCCCCACGGGTCGGGGACATCGACGAAAGACGGTGCAGAGGAGAAAAGGGACGCGAGCTCCGAAGATGAGCTGCGCGATCTCCTCCCCGGAAGCTTCGGACGAGTTCGGCCACGGTGGAGGCTGAAGACAGTTGAGGGCGGCGTCCGTTTCAGCGGGGGGAGATTGTCACGCCCGCGGACCAGATGGGTCCCGGGCCAGGCCGAATGCAGCGAGTGGGCCGGAGAGGCCCACGATCCAGATGGCTTCGGAGTAGGATCCAGGAGCGGATCCGGGTGGAGTCCCGAGGCGGACGCAGACGTGAGGCTGGCAACTTACAGAGACGTGGGCGGCTGTGCTGCGTCCTATCGATGGTAGAGCTGGCGGCGGTGGGAGCAACCCGTTCTGTCGTGTCGGCGGCCGCAGCAGTAGAAAAGGAGCCGAGAGGAACGAAGCTCCCTCTCTCGGTTCCCACCCCCACTCTCGGAGGGCCCTCGGAGCAGGTGCTCGGGCGGGCAGCAGGTGCACCCGACGGACGGCGGTCCATCCCTCCCTCCTCCCCCTCGGGCGGCGGCTCTGTTGACGAACTTCCGGCGGCAGCTTGCTGGGACGAAGAGGCGGCTGGAGTCGGCGGACGAGAGAGATGGCGGCGGGGCTTCGTCGGAGGCCGGCGTCCAGGCGTGGACGCTGATGAGGCTGAGGGGAATGGCAGGCAGCCCTTCCCTGCCGGAGGCCATCCGGTCTGGCGCGGTGGACGCGCGAGCTCGGCGGATGAACGGACGGAGCGAGCGCAGGCAGCGCTACGATGATGACGAAGAAGAAAGAAAAATAAATGGGGCTGACGTGGTGCGGTTGTTGACCGCATTTTGACCACGTCGGGGTCGGGGCCTCACGATAATACTCGTGCAACTGCAGCCCTAGAGAATAGAGTCCGGAACTCAGAGTTGGATTTAACTGAAAAAAATTGCTCTGCGAAATGCATTTGGGGTCCGACCCTTTCGCCCTTTTCCCTCCCTTTGAACCCTCAGCTGCGCTTTCTCGCCCCACCGATTTCCCAAACCCTCCTAGGTTTCCTCCATTGGAATCCAATTTCAGAACGATTTTACTTCTCCATTATAGTTCGAATCGATTCCTTCGATGGTATTTGAAGTACGGGCATGGAAGGGCGTATTTCTCTGACTCGGCGTTAATTTATTGTAGCAAAAGGGAAGAGGGGATTTATTTGCTCCTTTGGTGGGTAGAATCAGATCCGCGGAAACAAAAGAATTCCTTCCTCGATAGAAGCAATCCATGGAGTATGTCCCTTACGACAGTAGCGGTAAGTGGCGTCCTTGTTTCATATGTTGGTGTTGTGGTTTTTCCTGCAAATAGACGGTTCAGTGTACATGTTCTCCATTTGTTCGAAAAATTCTCTTCTTTGGGAGATTTGGTGTGGAAGACTGGGACATTTGGTGTGATAGCGTGCTGGATATTCTTTTCTTTATGGTTTTGAACATGTTTGTAGTTTATGTGGATTAGTGTCTTAGTATTGCTTTGTTTTACTGGGAATTTATGCTGTTTAATTAGTTATTTCTAGTTAAATATTTTAGTTTTGAAGCCGCAGTGGAGTAGACTACATATTGTATAGGTTTAGGTTTGATTCAAACTTCTAATGTGCTGTTGGATAGTTTCAAACTTTGTGGATCTTATCCATTAGTTTGTTTGACTATTTCATGTCTAGAGTGTTAGGTTTGTGAACTGTGGGCATAATGAAGGCAGGACGATCCCTAGACCTTATTGTCAAGATCCTTACCAGTTGAAGGTGTTTCTTCATTTCAAACACACCGATTGTTAATTGGTGCAACAAGATTGCAAACAGATTGTGGATTTTGACATGCAGTGCAAGAAGATATATGATCCCCTTTGCACTAGCATTTCCTATTTCAAAATATTGATGGCTAAATGGGTAATTGAGATGATCACAAAAACTAAAATCCATGCCCTTATCACGTTGCTAAATAATTGTGGAACATGTGATGATTATGCACTTGAACTGTGTGATATAATTCTTCTGTGGTAGCTCAACTATTCATGAATGATTATTTTCTCATTTGATTTTACCATCCAAGGTTTGTAATACCGGTTTGAGATCATGTGCCTGACCAAGCTTGGACTGGTACCATACCAGACGGAATCGAGTTGCTCATGGCAGGAGAAAGGAGGAGGAGGGGTTGACAACAAACGCTGTAGGCGGCTGATGCGCGATACTTCTCCTTCTCCCCTCTTCTTCAGCAAATACATTGTAGTAAGGATGGGCACAAATTAGACCTAAGTATTTTGAGCAAGTTCTTGCCTGGGGACCTAGATCTAGACTCTTTGTTTTTCTTGCACCTGAATGTGTTGAGTTACAAATTTTTCCAATATATTATAAATATGTGCCCACGCACTCATATATACATATATATGTACATTTGTTCATTTATTCATTTATCTATGTATGTTGGAAAGTCTAGTGCTGAAAATTAGCAAATTAGGAAGCCTCTTATATGGTAATCTTAGTTAGGACTCTACCTAATAGACGATATGTATAAGGGCCCTATTTATGTATTGTTCAAAATGTGAATGGAATGAAAATACTATATAATATTTTTTTATACATGTATTCCTATTAGTCTTCCTCCTTTTCTCTTTTAGTATGGTATAAGGATAGAGTTTCTAAGTCTATTTGTACATTGTTGCTACTTTTTTTTTGGCCAAAGGCAAGAAGTTTGATGTTATTTATCCAAAAAGAATTTTTACATGTATTATACAAGCACTCACACCCCTTGCTCCTTCCCTCAATCTTAGGAAATTTTGATAAAATCTCCTCTGTATTTTCTAACGCGAGAGCCCTGTGCTACATGCGATCATCTCAAAACAAACCCAAAACAGAACAAAAGCAAAGTTTGTATCCCAACATCACAGCACCACAACAACATAACAAAACCAACACGCATTACAACACTATAACAAAACCAAAAGGACTTTTACGCTGCGACCCGCATCCTGGAGATTTGCAATAGAGAGATAGAAGTGCAAAGGCTTGTGCCCTTGCTTCCATGCCCGCAGCCTGTGATGTCCAGCTACCCAGGATTGTTGTACCAAACAACGGCAGAAACCCTAGAAAATACAGTCATCTTGCGTGGGCGTTCGAACAAAACCATTTGTTGAATGAACCAAATGCTGATGGAGATGTCTATGAAAAGGAAACAACAAAACCAAAGCAAAGAACAGCCATTGAAGCTCCCTTGATTGCAAGGAGCTTCCGGTGTTCTGGTCCCAAAGATAAGGTAGAATGTTACCCATAGCTGCCACTTACTCCCTCTTGGCTCGTGCATTGAGATTTCTTACATTCCAACACACGAGATAAACTAGAGAATCGTTTGCCTTTTTTCTTCTTCTTCTTACTCCCAGAGTCCGCAACCACAAAGTCCTGGAGGTCTAATAAGCATCCAGCTTTTGCCCTAGAGACCGGCAAGTTCAGACATGTTTCATCTCCTAATTCCAGCATATCAATATCATCATCCATGTCCTCCGGACCTGGAATAGGCGCGGAGGTGACAATTGATTTTCCCTTCTCTTGAGTTTTGTCTATTGTTGACGCTGTGGGGGTTTCTGGCTAACTAGAGGTTTTGGATGCAGGGTTATAAATCTCTTGTTGAATTGGGTTCTTCTTGATTGCCAAATTGTTGGTGGGAGGAGGTATGGGGGCCGAACACGCCTTGCCCGCCTCTTCCCTTGATACCGGCAGGTCCAAGCGTGTTATATCTCCTAGCTCCAGGACATTAATATCATCGTCCACATCCTCCGGACTTGGGATATGCGTGGAGGCTAAAATTGGCTTTCTTTTCTCTTTAGATTTGTCTATTGGTGCCGTCTTTGGGGATTCTGGCTTGCGAAAAGATGAGGATGCAGTGTTACAATCCTGCAGTCCGTAAGTAGAAGTTCCTGCCTCTTGAGGGGGGGACAAAATTGCCAAGTGAGTAGCCCGTTCCATCTCAGCTACTGGTCTAGAATAGGGGCGGCTGCTGGATGGCGCGCGACCCAGGGCTGTTGCTTGCAGATTCCCACTTTGTTTTTCTTTCCACACTTGTTGCCCTTCCGCTCTTCCAGCTTTGATGCAGTTATTTGTGATGTGTCCATAAATATTGCACTTGTTACATCTAGGTGGGATAGCCTCATATTTGAACAAAAGTTTAATTGCTTCGCAGCCATTTGCAAGGACGTCCAGCTCTTCCGAGAAGCCAGCGGATGCTACCATTTCAACGCATACTCGTGCAAAGCCCAACCTGGATTTAGAAGCTGTAGGTTTATCCATGAATAGAGGAGTTCCTAGTGCACTCGCCACCTTGCCAATGATACCGGCGGACCACCACTGTCAAGGTAAATTTGAGATTCGCACCCAAACTGGGATGGAAGAAAAGTCTACCCGGGTCAGTCTTTCGGCTGGTGTCCATGGCTTCAGGATCATGATTTTTCCAAAGAAAAACCAGGGTCCCCCCTCAAGTACGCCCCGCTTGTCATCAGCCTCATTGAATCTGAACAGGAAGAACCCAGAGGGAAGCGAGAACACCTCCACCCCGCCCTTAGGATTCCACAGTTTCAATGCCTGTTGTTTCAGCGCCTGGTAACTTGGCCTGAAGCCCAAGAAGTAAGCCACAAGAGAGTTTTCCCAGAATGTACAATTTCCCTCCAACTCATCGTCAGGGAACGAAACTTTCAGAGTTCCATCTTTCACAGATACCTTGGAGAAGGAGAGGGCGCAATCAGGTTCGTTTGGTTTGGGATCGGTGGAAAGAGGGCGCCACGACAAACTGGGGCCACGAGGTGCGTTTCCAGGGTCTTCGGGCTCCCCCGAGGCCAGAGCTAGGTTATAAGGGTCGCTAGGGACCCGAATTCGATTCGCTCTTCCAACAAACACATCCACACATAAGATGTCTCGTCAAGGGAAGTCTTCTAAAAAGGCCTCTAAAGGTAAAACCTCTAAGAGATATTTTCTTAGAAAATCAGCTGCAAGGAAACCTTACCTTGCAAAAGAAAAACATGTAAGGAAATATAACCCTAAGCGGGATTATTGCTGGATCGGCTCGTTGTCCATGCTTTCCATCTTGACAAGTTAGTCTCTTTCCCATGGAGACTCAAATATTGCATCCAGCACCTATATCAGTATCATGGGTTCCAGGGATATCTGGATCTCAATACTTTCTTCTATCTATGGTTTCTAGGGGTTGTCTTTTTCCTCTAGACCACCTATCTTCTCTTTCTTCATTGTATTGTGTATATGTACTATACGATTCTCGAGGAGGTTGTCCTATAGGATAACTCCTTATATGTGATGTACTAGGCTGGGCCGTACTTGCTGAAGCTACTGCTTGTCCTGGATTATTATACACAGGGGTAGCATTACTGGCCTGTTCTTGGCCTGTCATGATTGTATCCATCAGATTTTGTGGAATACTTTGGATACTCTGTGTATCAGAGTTATCTACACAAAATTCTGTTTCTAAGAAGGTATTTTCTAAGAAGGTGTTTATTATGTCTTCTTCTTCTTGAGTAAAATTTATTTCTTTAGGTTGTGGATTGTTACAATGGCTGTGTTGAGGTGAATTTGGATTTACCATTCTTCTGAATTTTTCTGTAATTTTTCCAGAAGGGCGGCTGTTTTTGTGGTTTGATAGTCAAAAACCTTTGACTGTCTATGGAGATTATTAAGCCTGTTACAACAGATAGCTGCAAACAAAGTAACTAGGCCGGCTGGCCTTCACCCAACAATGATTTCTCTTTTCCGGAAATCCAAACATCCAGAAGAGCCTCATTGCTACTGCGACAAAGGCTTTACGATTATCAAAGCTGCTATTGATCTTTCAGAATGGCAGGATTGTACTATTATGGGAATAAAGGTCACCTTTATAGACCTTTTTCAATATGGCCTGCCGGATCGGCTCGTTGTCCATGCTTTCCATCTTGACAAGTTAGTCTCTTTCCCATGGAGACTCAAATATTGCATCCAGCACCTATATCAGTAAACAGTAACGAGGCTCTGATACCAAAGAGAGGAGGGGGGGTATTTTTATGCAAAAATACTTAAAAGCAGAAGTGCTAACTAGTAGCACTTGGATATATAAAACATTAAAAACTTACAAATAGGACGAAGAACAGACTTGAGACTCGCACACTGACTCAGAAGCTGAAATCGCTGCTCTCTTACAAGACTCATACTCCCTTTATATAGACAGGGGTGGAGCATAACTTAACCTAGAAGAAAGGCATCAATAAGTGGTGCCAACTTACCTCTTCGGAAAAGAGGGGTTACAGACAGGGGGCATCTTGCCCTTTCAAAGTCTTTAATACTTATGAGAAAATCTGGGGCACAATAAAAGATGCCCTTATTTTCGGACATGTCTACTTCCATACATGCAATCATCTCAAAAGATTCTCTAAACAAATTAAAATTATCAGGAAAAACTTTGGTCCATATTGGGATGATAGTTGTTTCTATTAAAGGCCTAGCACGGAAAAAGCTAGGAACCAAAGTATTGATTGCAATCCTTGACAAAAGATGGAAATCTGATGCAAGGAAGGCACTGATTGCATGTATGGAAGTAGACATGTCCGAAAATAAGGGCATCTTTTATTGTGCCCCAGATTTTCTCATAAGTATTAAAGACTTAGGAGAATTAGAAATTGGTATCCAAACACGTGGATATGAAGATTTTTCTGGTGATTCTAATCTTCTTATAGGATTAGGATTCTTGGGAAAATTAACCAATAATTCAAATACTGGATATAAGCTCTATATCTCATCAGTCATAGATGCTTTAGCCAGCAAAGGAATTAAAATGATAAAACCAATGACCATCTCTCCAGATGATCTTGGTGGTCTAGATTGGAATATTTCCAAAAACCTAGAACAAGAACAAATGCTTATCCCTGAAGATAGCATAATGTTCAAAAACTCAGATGATACCTATAACTTAAGATTTTCAAGCTATAGAAAGAAACAAGCTAATAATGATGATGAGGCTTCAACATCAGGTTTAGAAACTTTTATATAAGACTGGACCTTTAAATCTTAGAACCCAACTTCTAAGAATAACACGTGAAGAACATTTATCTGTCACAACTGAACCTAGGAATCTTAAGATCATCTCAAAAGATTCTCTAAACAAATTAAAATTATCAGGAAAAACTTTGGTCCATATTGGGATGATAGTTGTTTCTATTAAAGGCCTAGCACGGAAAAAGCTAGGAACCAAAGTATTGATTGCAATCCTTGACAAAAGATGGAAATCTGATGCAAGGAAGGCACTGATTGCATGTATGGAAGTAGACATGTCCGAAAATAAGGGCATCTTTTATTGTGCCCCAGATTTTCTCATAAGCTCCAACCTCATATTGCTTCAAAAATAAAAACTCTTGAAGTAACAGATACAAAAAGCCTACAACAATTTTTAGGCTTAATTAATTATGCTAGACCTTTTTTAAAGGATCTTCATAAAATGAGTGGACCTCTCTACTCAAAATTAAGTCTTACTGGCGTTAAGAAATTCAACACAGAAGACTACAAACAGATTGCTAAAATTAGGCAATTAGTAGAAACACTACCATTGCTTAAATTACCACTGGACAGTGATTATCTCATTGTTCAAACAGATGGGAGAGAGTATGGATGGGGAGCAGTCCTCCTCCGAAAGCCTCATAAATATTCTACAGAGATAGAAACTATTTGTAGATATGCTTCTGGCAAATTTCGCGAGAAAAATGTCACAACACTAGCAGGGCATCTCCAGGCCCTTCGCTATATGAAAACATTGCCACCAGCTACAGCACCAGTCAAATTAGAGCCTCAGACACTGGAGGCTTATGTAGCAAAAGAATTTAAGATAACAGCCTTAGAAAAAGAACTAAGTCTGTTAAAAACAAGAGTAATGGAAGTCCAAGCTGAGAAAGAAGGACTTGAAAAAACAGTTGAGTTACTATCCTCAACATGGAATAAAGAGCAAGAGTTACAGTGGAATAACTCACAAGCAAAAATACCACCGCAGTTATATCCAGCTCAACAACAGGTATACGAGTTGGTAAAACAAAAACAACACAAAGCTGAGTTAAAAGAGATACTAGATAATCTCCATAGACAGTCAAAGGTTTTTGACTATCAAACCACAAAAACAGCCGCCCTTCTGGAAAAATTACAGAAAAATTCAGAAGAATGGTAAATCCAAATTCACCTCAACACAGTGGAATGGCGAACCTAACGCCTAACATACCTGTCCCTGAATGGCTTGATTCATTAGGCCATGATGAAGAATATCAAAAAATTATAACAGAAACAGGAAATTATCTAGATAATCCTCTAGGTATTATTACTGATGATCCACAAGGTGCATCAGACAAACGTTTTGTTAGACAAAACAATTTTATCATTGCTTATTTAATACACTTAAATAAAAAATTAAATCTCATTTTTGCTAATGTAAAAATGAACACTGACACTTTAATTGCCCAGCAAGAAATGATAAGATCTATCTCTACAATCTTACTCAGGCAACATGAGGTAGTCGAAAATATGTTAGGTGTACAAGCCCAACAATACCAAAACTCTATTAACGAGTTGACTACTCAGTTACAAAGAGTAGTACAGGTGTCCCAAACACAACCAGGAACATCTCAGACCTCAGTGTCTAAAAGACAAACTAGGAGTACTCAATTCCTCTGGAAATGAGTACAAGACCCTTTACAGGAACTTCTAATACTTTAACTGAAACTACAACAGTTAGAGAAAATAACCAAAATGAAAGGTTATCTATAAGTAATCCCATTCCAAATATCCTGAATAGGATTTTTGATGGACAAGGGATTCCAGCACAAGTTCTGGAAGAAGTTGTTGATATAGATCAACAATTTGAAGCCTACCAGAATAATAGATTACAAATCTTAAGGCCACAACTTTTATATAAGACTGGACCTTTAAATCTTAGAACCCAACTTCTAAGAATAACACGTGAAGAACATTTATCTGTCACAACTGAACCTAGGAATCTTAAGATCATCTCAAAAGATTCTCTAAACAAATTAAAATTATCAGGAAAAACTTTGGTCCATATTGGGATGATAGTTGTTTCTATTAAAGGCCTAGCACGGAAAAAGCTAGGAACCAAAGTATTGATTGCAATCCTTGACAAAAGATGGAAATCTGATGCAAGGAAGGCACTGATTGCATGTATGGAAGTAGACATGTCCGAAAATAAGGGCATCTTTTATTGTGCCCCAGATTTTCTCATAAGTATTAAAGACTTAGGAGAATTAGAAATTGGTATCCAAACACGTGGATATGAAGATTTTTCTGGTGATTCTAATCTTCTTATAGGATTAGGATTCTTGGGAAAATTAACCAATAATTCAAATACTGGATATAAGCTCTATATCTCATCAGTCATAGATGCTTTAGCCAGCAAAGGAATTAAAATGATAAAACCAATGACCATCTCTCCAGATGATCTTGGTGGTCTAGATTGGAATATTTCCAAAAACCTAGAACAAGAACAAATGCTTATCCCTGAAGATAGCATAATGTTCAAAAACTCAGATGATACCTATAACTTAAGATTTTCAAGCTATAGAAAGAAACAAGCTAATAATGATGATGAGGCTTCAACATCAGGTTTAGAAAAGTTCTTAGAACAATGATACTAGAAGACAATAGTCTTATAGTCTCTAAAGACTTAGACTTTACATTTGAGGAAATGATAAGTCTTGAAATTGCCCTTATTAATAAAGGACGATTACTTCCTTCACATAAACTAGATTATGACCAGGAAGGTAATATTAGGGTGTGCCATTGTAACAATCCACAACCTAAAGAAATAAATTTTACTCAAGAAGAAGAAGACATAATAAACACCTTCTTAGAAAATACCTTCTTAGAAACAGAATTTTGTGTAGATAACTCTGATACACAGAGTATCCAAAGTATTCCACAAAATCTGATGGATACAATCATGACAGGCCAAGAACAGGCCAGTAATGCTACCCCTGTGTATAATAATCCAGGACAAGCAGTAGCTTCAGCAAGTACGGCCCAGCCTAGTACATCACATATAAGGAGTTATCACCAAAGCCGCAAGGCTTTAAAAACAATTATGCTGCTAAGCATAAAATAACCATAAGAACCTATCTTACGGTTAAAAATTTAAAAATGACAATCACATTATTAGGTAAAAAGCAACCTAATAAAAAGTAAAGATGGATATTAATTATCTCTCTTTAAAATTAGCACAACAATACTGGGAAATACAAGCTAATTCCCAGGCAACTAAACATAAATGCTATTTTCCTAGAGAAAATGGTAGATACGGACACCAATTACATACTGAGAATGCTCAGTTAAATACAATAATTGATTTCCAAATCTCTCAGGCAGAAAGCCTTAGAGAATTCAATCATATATGTACTGAGCTATGGAAGACAGTACATACTGAAATGTTAACAAAGAATATTCTATTAAGAAATATTCATGAAAACCAAGAATACATCAAGAACCAGTATACGTATCTGGTCACGATGGTAAAAGAGATCGAAAGATCTTTATTATATGCTCTACCGAAGCATGTAAATATTGTTTAGAAAAACAACATATTTCATTACCAAGTTCTAGTCAACCTGTACCAACAGGACCAAATAGAACTGAAATAATTGAACTTCGCATTTTACAATTGGAAAATGAAGTTTATAAACTCTCTCAAAAATTAGAAGAGTTAGAACAAAGGAGTCGCCTTAGACCTCCTACACATGAAAATCTGATATTGTATGAAAATACAGATTACAATGAACATACAAATGAATGTTTGTCAAAACGACAAATTGACTTTTTACATAAACCAGTACAACCTTCTTGGTTGTATTCAATTAAAATTAATTGTATTATTCAAATTTCTGATTGGAAATTAGAAGTACAAGCCTTAGTCGATACAGGATGTAGTAATACTATTCTTGACATGGCTTTAGTACCTAATAAATACCAGGTTCCACTTGATCCTGCAGATAAATTCCATGCAGAACAAATGGACGGCCAATTGTTTCTCTATGAATATATATTGGCTAAACATAAACTTTCCTTTTCCTTAGGAAATGCGCATTATACCCCACCAACCTACATTGGGCGTATTTGTCTTCGCCCGCTTAGCTTGGTTAAAACGAAATTTATAATTGGTCTCAACATGTTGATCAATTCTTATAAAGGGGTTACCCTTACTACGGAAGGCCTATACTTCCTTCCCCATACCTTAATCCCGTATACCTCTACGCCTGCGCAGCGTGGTGGGTGTTCTTGTGACTCAAAATCCCATCCTCTTCCTGAGGCTGGAGTATTGTCAGATGATGATGAAATTGACGAATTCATCACATATGATGATCCAGACACAGTAAGGATCCTTAAAAATCCTTTAAATAAATGGCATTCCTATGACCATAACAAATCTAATTATAGCCATATAGAAAAAATTGAATCCGGAAATCCTGATGTGGATGACTTAATCCGGCTTCTTGAAAAAGATAAAATCTTTGGCTCAAATCCCCAACAACATTGGGAGAAAAACAAACTTGTTTGTACCTTGAAAATCAAAGACCCTGGTTTTCGTATAACAAACAAGAAAATTACAGCAACAAATGAGAACATTGCTGAATTTAAAATGCATATTGAGGAACTCCTAAACCTCAATGTCATAAGACGGAGTACATCTCCTCACAGATCCCCTGCTTTCATTGTGAATAAACACAGTGAACAAGTAAGAGGAAAATCCCGAATGGTTATTGACTATCGTCGCCTTAATGATAACTTAGAAGATGATAGTTATGACATTCCAGACAAAACAGAGTTGATAAACTCTAAGTTGATTCATTCTTGACTTGCAGAAGATGTTCATGCTGACCTGGATGAGTGATAAAATGAGAAGGAAATGGGACATAGGTCACCTCATGTTCATCATCTACATAGACTTTTAACGTCTTGTCTTCAGCCAAAAGAAAAGAAGGATAAAGAATCCTATGTTCTTTGGTCATGGTATAATGGCGCCATAGCAGCATTTGTTGTTCCAACGGATGCTCTTGAACTCGTAGGAGTTCATTCTGGAAAGAATGGTGATCCCAGAAGTCAGGGAGCCAATCTTGTTGTAGTTTAATGAGCACCTGGTGTTTGGCATCACTAGGATATCCTAAAAACCAAGGTGGACAGGTACTGATGTTCAGATCCAAATAACCATGGAACCGATGATAATTGTACATGTGACGGATGCAATATTTCAGTCTCCATGGAAAAGAGACCATTTTGTCTAAGTGGAGGGCATGGACCACTAGTCGATCCAAGAGTCCATACTGAAAGAGATCCAGGAGGGAAACTTGTATCCCCATGACTGTACAATCTTGCCATTCAGCCAGATCAATAGCAGCCTTGATAATGGTGAACCCTTTGTGACAAAGACAATGTGGTTCCTCCGTATGTTGAGTTTCTCGGAACAGAGAAACCATTGTTAAATGGAGACCCCTTGGTTTCCTTGCTTTGTCCAGTGCTATCTGTTGTAAAAGCTTGACTAAATTCACAAACTTTTGGTGTTGTTTGGTCTTTACAAGCTCGTATATATGTTGCTGAGCTGGGAACAGCTGTGGTGGAATCTTTGCCTGGGAATTTGTCCACTGATTTTCTAATTCAGTAGTCCAGGTAGTCTTGAAAAGATCCAATGATTGTTCTAGCTCTTGTTTTTCTTTTTGAAGAGCTTCCAGTTTCTGTTGCATGCTGGCTAAGTCTTTTTCCAGAGTATTAATCCGGAATTCTTTAGCAATATAGGCCTCTAATGTTTGAGGCTCCAACTTTGTCTGAGGAACTTGTGGTGGCAAGGTCTTCATATACCGCAAGGCCTGCAGATGTCCTGCTAGTGTGTTCATCGCAGTCAGGAACCCAGGATTATGGTGATCTTTCCATAAAAGATCCAGAATGGTCCTGTCATGTCCTGTTAATGCCGTATAGTGTTTCGGGACCCGAAAAACAAACATTGTTGTTTTCTCAACTCCGTCTTTAACTTGTTGAGCATATGTTACTTCTTCAGTAACCATAGGTTGGGGCCCTTGAGGCACTGGGGCCTTCTTTTTAGCGTTCAGCTTTTGAGGTGCTGAGCTAGTTGCCATATCCTGCATAAGAGGTGATTAGCTTTGAATAACCTTGTAGATTATTGTATAGCCCATAGGCTGGTATGAAGTCAAAGACTTATTCATGTGGCCTTTGTAAAAGGCGTGATAATATGTCTGAGATGACATTATTTTTTCCTTTGATATGCTCAAAGGTAATTCTATATGCATTGTTAATACAATGGTCTGTGAATGATAACTATCTCTTTTGAGAAATGCGTTTCTCATTCTTTGTGTTGAAGAACTTTACGATTGCTTCACAATCAGTTCTTATTAATATTTCTTTTTTATTTAAAAGAAATAATCTAAAAGCATCTAAGCCGTAGCAAACGGCTAAGAGCTCTTGGTCAATGCTGCTTGTGACATTTTTCTCGCGAAATTTGCCAGAAGCATATCTACAAATAGTTTCTATCTCTGTAGAATATTTATGAGGCTTTCGGAGGAGGACTGCTCCCCATCCATACTCGCTCCCATCTGTTTGAACAATGAGATAATCACTGTCCAGTGGTAATTTAAGCAATGGTAGTGTTTCTACTAATTGCCTAATTTTAGCAATCTGTTTGTAGTCTTCTGTGTTGAATTTCTTAACGCCAGTAAGACTTAATTTTGAGTAGAGAGGTCCACTCATTTTATGAAGATCCTTTAAAAAAGGTCTAGCATAATTAATTAAGCCTAAAAATTGTTGTAGGCTTTTTGTATCTGTTACTTCAAGAGTTTTTATTTTTGAAGCAATATGAGGTTGGAGCTTAATAACTCCATGCCCAATTTCGACTCCTAAGTAGTCAATATTTTTTTTATAGAACTGTGATTTTTGTCCGGAGACAATAATCCCATTAGTATAGAATTTTTGTAATACAAGCTTTAAATGACTTGTATGTTCTTTCTCTGTTTTACTGTGTACTAGAATATCATCTATATACACACAAACAAAGTCTTGATAAGGTTTAAATACCTCATCCATTTTTCTTTGGAATACTGCAGGTGCAGTTTTTAGCCCAAATGGCATAACTAGCCATTCAAAGCTTCCTAATGGACAGGTGAATGCTGTCCATGGTATTGATTCTTCTGCCATCCTGATTTGCCAAAAACCAGACTTGCAGTCGAATTTTGAGAAGCATATGCTTCCCTGTATAGAGTTTATCAACTCTGTTTTGTCTGGAATGTCATAACTATCATCTTCTAAGTTATCATTAAGGCGACGATAGTCAATAACCATTCGGGATTTTCCTCTTACTTGTTCACTGTGTTTATTCACAATGAAAGCAGGGGATCTGTGAGGAGATGTACTCCGTCTTATGACATTGAGGTTTAGGAGTTCCTCAATATGCATTTTAAATTCAGCAATGTTCTCATTTGTTGCTGTAATTTTCTTGTTTGTTATACGAAAACCAGGGTCTTTGATTTTCAAGGTACAAACAAGTTTGTTTTTCTCCCAATGTTGTTGGGGATTTGAGCCAAAGATTTTATCTTTTTCAAGAAGCCGGATTAAGTCATGCACATCAGGATTTCCGGATTCAATTTCTGCATGGAATTTATCTGCAGGATCAAGTGGAACCTGGTATTTATTAGGTACTAAAGCCATGTCAAGAATAGTATTACTACATCCTGTATCGACTAAGGCTTGTACTTCTAATTTCCAATCAGAAATTTGAATAATACAATTAATTTTAATTGAATACAACCAAGAAGGTTGTACTGGTTTATGTAAAAAGTCAA
Source organism: Costus lasius (assembly GCA_027563935.2). Classification (NCBI taxonomy): domain Eukaryota; kingdom Viridiplantae; phylum Streptophyta; class Magnoliopsida; order Zingiberales; family Costaceae; genus Costus; species Costus lasius. The sequence continues at coordinate 128,264,799 of CM050446.2, forward strand.
TTTGTCGTTTTGACAAACATTCATTTGTATGTTCATTGTAATCTGTATTTTCATACAATATCAGATTTTCATGTGTAGGAGGTCTAAGGCGACTCCTTTGTTCTAACTCTTCTAATTTTTGAGAGAGTTTATAAACTTCATTTTCCAATTGTAAAATGCGAAGTTCAATTATTTCAGTTCTATTTGGTCCTGTTGGTACAGGTTGACTAGAACTTGGTAATGAAATATGTTGTTTTTCTAAACAATATTTACATGCTTCGGTAGAGCATATAATACATTGGAAACGGAGAGCCATACTCGGAAACATGAAACAGTAAATACAAGGATGGTCTTGACTTCCACTTCTAGCTTTCCACTTATGCTCATGTTGTGGCATAAATTTTGGAGTCATTATTTTATATGGAGTAGGCTCCATAGTCATAAGTGTTCAAGATATGGTTTTAACATATCAAGTTGGTTTAGCATTGGGTCTGCTAAATATTCCGTTCCATAAGGAGACTGAAGTTGATCAGCCTTGGTTAATAGGTCTGAAGTGAACTCTTCTAATTCACTATCAGAATCCTCATTCGTATGTGTGATATCAGGGATAGAAACAATACTATATATTGATTCAGTATCTGATATGTATTCATCTACATGGAGTAGATCCTCTTGTACACAATCAACTAAAATTGATTGTTTATTATATAAATTCTGTCTCTTAGTACAATCTCGTGCTAAGTGGTTTTGGCTTCCGCATGTGAAACATGAAAGCTTATTTTTATAATCCCGCTTAGGGTTATATTTCCTTACATGTTTTTCTTTTGCAAGGTAAGGTTTCCTTGCAGCTGATTTTCTAAGAAAATATCTCTTAGAGGTTTTACCTTTAGAGGCCTTTTTAGAAGACTTCCCTTGACGAGACATCTTATGTTCTTTATCATATGTTTGGGGTGTATATAGCTCATTACAGAAGCTAAATTCCCCTTTGAGATGTCTATCTCCTTTTAGACGAGTACATCTTTCAACCAATCTATCTATGATAAATTGTATTCGTGCTGTAATATTGTTTAAGGCTAAGGAAAGTTGAGCCTTTTCAGGATCATTATTCCACGCCTGATGTATTTCATGACCGATTGGAGCTGGTAATTTTAAAAATAACCTTTCTCCTAAGGCCTGATCATGATATGCTCCTGCCTTACAAGTATAATATAAAAAATCTTGTAAGAAAGGTTTAATATATTTCTAATTTTTTATTTGGATTATTTCAAGCTTTCGTATTGCTTCTTTTTGTTGGGCATTAAATCCCATATTTGGGTTAGATCCTAAGATCATGATTTTCATTCGGTTTGTAAAATTGTAGGGATTGACCCCTAATGAGATATCCTGTTGGAAATCAGTAGGGCAATTTAGTTTGTATGATTCCCAAATTGCTCTTGCTGTTTCTCCTAAGAAATTTTCCAAATAGGAATACATTTCTTCTGCTGTAAAGTTTCCAAGTATTTTGGTTACTTCCATTGATACCATGGAGGCCCAGTTATCAAGAACTGTGCTCCAGGTTTGTGGATCATGGGCTGCTAGATTTAAGATTCTTCCCTCATCTAGAAGCTTTCTTCTATCTATGGTTTCTAGGGGTTGTCTTTTTCCTCTAGACCACCTATCTTCTCTTTCTTCATTGTATTGTGTATATGTACTATACGATTCTCGAGGAGGTTGTCCTATAGGATAACTCCTTATATGTGATGTACTAGGCTGGGCCGTACTTGCTGAAGCTACTGCTTGTCCTGGATTATTATACACAGGGGTAGCATTACTGGCCTGTTCTTGGCCTGTCATGATTGTATCCATCAGATTTTGTGGAATACTTTGGATACTCTGTGTATCAGAGTTATCTACACAAAATTCTGTTTCTAAGAAGGTATTTTCTAAGAAGGTGTTTATTATGTCTTCTTCTTCTTGAGTAAAATTTATTTCTTTAGGTTGTGGATTGTTACAATGGCACACCCTAATATTACCTTCCTGGTCATAATCTAGTTTATGTGAAGGAAGTAATCGTCCTTTATTAATAAGGGCAATTTCAAGACTTATCATTTCCTCAAATGTAAAGTCTAAGTCTTTAGAGACTATAAGACTATTGTCTTCTAGTATCATTGTTCTAAGAACTTTTCTAAACCTGATGTTGAAGCCTCATCATCATTATTAGCTTGTTTCTTTCTATAGCTTGAAAATCTTAAGTTATAGGTATCATCTGAGTTTTTGAACATTATGCTATCTTCAGGGATAAGCATTTGTTCTTGTTCTAGGTTTTTGGAAATATTCCAATCTAGACCACCAAGATCATCTGGAGAGATGGTCATTGGTTTTATCATTTTAATTCCTTTGCTGGCTAAAGCATCTATGACTGATGAGATATAGAGCTTATATCCAGTATTTGAATTATTGGTTAATTTTCCCAAGAATCCTAATCCTATAAGAAGATTAGAATCACCAGAAAAATCTTCATATCCACGTGTTTGGATACCAATTTCTAATTCTCCTAAGTCTTTAATACTTATGAGAAAATCTGGGGCACAATAAAAGATGCCCTTATTTTCGGACATGTCTACTTCCATACATGCAATCAGTGCCTTCCTTGCATCAGATTTCCATCTTTTGTCAAGGATTGCAATCAATACTTTGGTTCCTAGCTTTTTCCGTGCTAGGCCTTTAATAGAAACAACTATCATCCCAATATGGACCAAAGTTTTTCCTGATAATTTTAATTTGTTTAGAGAATCTTTTGAGATGATCTTAAGATTCCTAGGTTCAGTTGTGACAGATAAATGTTCTTCACGTGTTATTCTTAGAAGTTGGGTTCTAAGATTTAAAGGTCCAGTCTTATATAAAAGTTGTGGCCTTAAGATTTGTAATCTATTATTCTGGTAGGCTTCAAATTGTTGATCTATATCAACAACTTCTTCCAGAACTTGTGCTGGAATCCCTTGTCCATCAAAAATCCTATTCAGGATATTTGGAATGGGATTACTTATAGATAACCTTTCATTTTGGTTATTTTCTCTAACTGTTGTAGTTTCAGTTAAAGTATTAGAAGTTCCTGTAAAGGGTCTTGTACTCATTTCCAGAGGAATTGAGTACTCCTAGTTTGTCTTTTAGACACTGAGGTCTGAGATATTCCTGGTTGTGTTTGGGACACCTGTACTACTCTTTGTAACTGAGTAGTCAACTCGTTAATAGAGTTTTGGTATTGTTGGGCTTGTACACCTAACATATTTTCGACTACCTCATGTTGCCTGAGTAAGATTGTAGAGATAGATCTTATCATTTCTTGCTGGGCAATTAAAGTGTCAGTGTTCATTTTTACATTAGCAAAAATGAGATTTAATTTTTTATTTAAGTGTATTAAATAAGCAATGATAAAATTGTTTTGTCTAACAAAACGTTTGTCTGATGCACCTTGTGGATCATCAGTAATAATACCTAGAGGATTATCTAGATAATTTCCTGTTTCTGTTATAATTTTTTGATATTCTTCATCATGGCCTAATGAATCAAGCCATTCAGGGACAGGTATGTTAGGCGTTAGGTTCGCCATTCCACTGTGTTGAGGTGAATTTGGATTTACCATTCTTCTGAATTTTTCTGTAATTTTTCCAGAAGGGCGGCTGTTTTTGTGGTTTGATAGTCAAAAACCTTTGACTGTCTATGGAGATTATCTAGTATCTCTTTTAACTCAGCTGTGAGTTTTTGTTGTAATAATAAAGATCTTTCGATCTCTTTTACCATCGTGACCAGATACGTATACTGGTTCTTGATGTATTCTTGGTTTTCATGAATATTTCTTAATAGAATATTCTTTGTTAACATTTCAGTATGTACTGTCTTCCATAGCTCAGTACATATATGATTGAATTCTCTAAGGCTTTCTGCCTGAGAGATTTGGAAATCAATTATTGTATTTAACTGAGCATTCTCAGTATGTAATTGGTGTCCGTATCTACCATTTTCTCTAGGAAAATAGCATTTATGTTTAGTTGCCTGGGAATTAGCTTGTATTTCCCAGTATTGTTGTGCTAATTTTAAAGAGAGATAATTAATATCCATCTTTACTTTTTATTAGGTTGCTTTTTACCTAATAATGTGATTGTCATTTTTAAATTTTTAACCGTAAGATAGGTTCTTATGGTTATTTTATGCTTAGCAGCATAATTGTTTTTAAAGCCTTGCGGCTTTGGTGAATAAATACGTTTCATAGAAACTATTGTGTAAAATACAAGTAAGAGCAGGTACTGAATACAACAGATCTACTAGGTACTCACGTATACTTGTATGGTCCTATGTTATGATGTATACAGAAGGTTTTCTAAGGATTAGTAATACTTGTTATCTATAGATTCCTGGTCATTCGGATACTTTGTTTTCCTCTAATATCAACCGCTTTACCATAGGTGTATAGAGAAGTAACAGAACATCATGCTACATGGTCGTTAATCATGCTGTATGTCGGTGACGCTCCTCGTCTGTGGACGTTTGCATGTCAAGCCATCGGCCCTTTAGTTCAGTTCTTTCTTTATACTATGGTGGCTTAGGCAGCCCCGGTATCTTTAGATGTGTATAAAAAACAAAATATGCGACAACCTATCTGAAATAACAAGCATACTATATCGGCTTAGAGCCTTCCGTATACTAACATGGATTATTCCATACTTATACGTTTTCCCGTTCGATCAAATAAAGGAACAGTAACGAGGCTCTGATACCAACAAGAGAGGAGGGGGTAATTTCGTGTAAAAAAGAGCGAGGTTTTATTAATAAGACATAAGAACTTACAGAAGAAGAAACTTGAACAACTACAAGAGAGGAGGGGGTAATTTCGTGTAAAAAAGAGCGAGGTTTTATTAATAAGACATAAGAACTTACAGAAGAAGAAACTTGAACAACTCGCACAAGACTGTCCGTATCTACCATTTTCTCTAGGAAAATAGCATTTATGTTTAGTTGCCTGGGAATTAGCTTGTATTTCCCAGTATTGTTGTGCTAATTTTAAAGAGAGATAATTAATATCCATCTTTACTTTTTATTAGGTTGCTTTTTACCTAATAATGTGATTGTCATTTTTAAATTTTTAACCGTAAGATAGGTTTTCCCTTCTCTTGAGTTTTGTCTATTGTTGACGCTGTGGGGGTTTCTGGCTAACTAGAGGTTTTGGATGCAGGGTTATAAATCTCTTGTTGAATTGGGTTCTTCTTGATTGCCAAATTGTTGGTGGGAGGAGGTATGGGGGCCGAACACGCCTTGCCCGCCTCTTCCCTTGATACCGGCAGGTCCAAGCGTGTTATATCTCCTAGCTCCAGGACATTAATATCATCGTCCACATCCTCCGGACTTGGGATATGCGTGGAGGCTAAAATTGGCTTTCTTTTCTCTTTAGATTTGTCTATTGGTGCCGTCTTTGGGGATTCTGGCTTGCGAAAAGATGAGGATGCAGTGTTACAATCCTGCAGTCCGTAAGTAGAAGTTCCTGCCTCTTGAGGGGGGGACAAAATTGCCAAGTGAGTAGCCCGTTCCATCTCAGCTACTGGTCTAGAATAGGGGCGGCTGCTGGATGGCGCGCGACCCAGGGCTGTTGCTTGCAGATTCCCACTTTGTTTTTCTTTCCACACTTGTTGCCCTTCCGCTCTTCCAGCTTTGATGCAGTTATTTGTGATGTGTCCATAAATATTGCACTTGTTACATCTAGGTGGGATAGCCTCATATTTGAACAAAAGTTTAATTGCTTCGCAGCCATTTGCAAGGACGTCCAGCTCTTCCGAGAAGCCAGCGGATGCTACCATTTCAACGCATACTCGTGCAAAGCCCAACCTGGATTTAGAAGCTGTAGGTTTATCCATGAATAGAGGAGTTCCTAGTGCACTCGCCACCTTGCCAATGATACCGGCGGACCACCACTGTCAAGGTAAATTTGAGATTCGCACCCAAACTGGGATGGAAGAAAAGTCTACCCGGGTCAGTCTTTCGGCTGGTGTCCATGGCTTCAGGATCATGATTTTTCCAAAGAAAAACCAGGGTCCCCCCTCAAGTATGCCCCGCTTGTCATCAGCCTCATTGAATCTGAACAGGAAGAACCCAGAGGGAAGCGAGAACACCTCCACCCCGCCCTTAGGATTCCACAGTTTCAATGCCTGTTGTTTCAGCGCCTGGTAACTTGGCCTGAAGCCCAAGAAGTAAGCCACAAGAGAGTTTTCCCAGAATGTACAATTTCCCTCCAACTCATCGTCAGGGAACGAAACTTTCAGAGTTCCATCTTTCACAGATACCTTGGAGAAGGAGAGGGCGCAATCAGGTTCGTTTGGTTTGGGATCGGTGGAAAGAGGGCGCCACGACAAACTGGGGCCACGAGGTGCGTTTCCAGGGTCTTCGGGCTCCCCCGAGGCCAGAGCTAGGTTATAAGGGTCGCTAGGGACCCGAATTCGATTCGCTCTTCCAACAAACACATCCACCCGCGGTTCATCCTTGTTCCCCATGAGAGCAGTGCCCCACGCTGTTCTCCGGTAACGTTTGCGAGAGGCCAGAATTCCAAAGTAGACACCAGAAGTGAAAGCCACGGAAAAAATAGCGACCGCTAAAACGGAAGGACCGGGAGAACGATACGAGGCAAAAGACGGGGGACACGGAAAACAGCAGCGAGGTGGTTAGAGAGGATCCATACCCAGCTAAGCAAAGGAGAAGAGCGAAAACCTGAGCTACCAGGCTCCCACCGCAGCCGGGCTACATCACGGAATAGGGAGTTGCCACCCGTCTGGAGGGAGTCCGAGCCGCGGAGAGGGAGCACCCCGGTCGCAGATGAAGTTGAAGCCCCCAAGCCCACACGAGGAAGACCCCTTGCCAAACGAGATCTCAGCCCCTTCGCCGCCGGCAGGGGACCAGCCGCCCGGAAGGGGGGCCGAAGCCCTAATCGCCGCATCGCCCCTATATACACGTGGAAGGAAGTTTTTTCACATTGTTGCTACTTTGACTCTTTGCTTCTCTTGCATCTCTATTGTCCTCTCCTCAAGACAAGGAACATGCAAGAGTCGGTTCTCTCTAGACAGTAGCTTTAGAAACTTCCTAGATCAATGGTTTGTTGTTGTCTCTTGCATGACCCCCATCATGTTTGCTACCTGACATTGTGTTTACTTGGACAGATGGAAAGTGCAAAGGAAAGGAAAGAAGGAAAGAAAGGAAAAATAGATGGATAGAATGTGTTATAGGTTTTCCTTTCTTGTGTTTACTTGGAAGGAAAAAAAGTTTGAAGGATTGATATATACACCATAATTTTTATTTTTTTCACTCATATTACATAAATACTATTAATATCATAGAATTATTAAATATTAAATATTAAATAAGAGCAACAACAGCAAGGATAAGCAACAAGAACGAGTAGTGGTGGCGAGCTCGAGCAACCACAGCAAGGACAAGTAGTCAAGGAAAGCTCAAAGTGAGCGAGGACGAGCAGTGGTGCAGTGAAAAGCGAGGTATGAAGTTAGTAAAGTTAAAGCATAGTTTCAGTTTTCCGTCCGATTTGGGCATAAAGAAAATGGAGGGATTAATGCCTAAATTTTCCTCTTACTTTCCCTCCTAAACTTTCCACCCGTCCAAGTAAACAAGTCTATACTTCTTTCCTTCCTAATTTCTCTTCTTTCCTTTTAACTTTTGCCCCAGGTAAACAAGCCCTAAATGTCGCCACTCTTTGGATGTACAATGTCACTTGCAGATATAGTGGCCTCCAAAATGTGCTGATCTGCAACTGCTCATATTTAATAATTGTCATCTTGTTGCTGCTTCCTTATTCTGTGCGTTATCACGGCTAAATTGGTTAGATGCCTTACCATTTTTGCTATGATGTATCCGACAATGTCGACAACCATCATTGCTTGCCTCACATTCCTTGTTAACTAATGTAAATACTAGCTATTATGGTTTGTGTCTGAAATTGTCATCCACAGATATGATTAAAAAAATAAAAATAATAACAAATAACAAATCTCTCCAAATAGAAAAGGAGGGATACCTAATGGCATGAAAAAAAAAGAGAGAGAAAAGGCAACACATAGTTTTTTGCACTTCTCTTGTATTTAGAACAAGCATTTATTCAATTTCGTTGCCATCACCGCTATTATTGTATTAGCAATGAGTGCTCATCTAGCATCATTGACTTCATTGCTATTCGTATATCCATACTAAGCTCTCAGACAATATTGTTGCCTTCATCATTTCTCTTGTGTTTGCAATAAGCTATTGACCATAATTGCTGCTTTTACCATTGCTATTGTTTCTTTCAATGTTGTCGCCTTCATCACTGATCTTTTATCTACGTCAAATTCTTAGCCAATTTAACTACCTTCTTTGCCACTTGTTTTACAATAATCTCTTAGGCAATATGCTACCTTCGGTGTTGCTCCTATTTCTAAAACACTTCTCTTAGCTAATGTCGCTTTCTTTGTTGTTGATATTATATCTTAGCTAGTGATGAGAAATGACAAGGAAGCTATATGGTAATCTTAATTAAAGTAGTATTAGGATTCTGCCTAATAGCCTTTATATATAGGGTCCTTATCCATCTATCACTCAAAGTGCAATTAAAATAAAAACGTCATGTAAATACTTTTTGTACACAAAACAGGAGGATACCCTGGTATTTTATTGTGCACGTAATATTAGTACTTATTGTTCACATAATACTAAACATAATTTAATACATAAAACAAGAGGATACCAAGTATTTTGTTGTTCACAAAATAGGTAATAAACTTAGTATACACTTGAGCATAATTTAATACACAAAACGAGAGGATACTGGGCCATTTATTGTTCACATAATATTAAAAAATAATCAGTAACTAGTTTGTTGTGCACTGTGTAGGTTTGTATTGATGTGAGTCATGATTGATACATTGGCTTGGATTGATATTTTAACCATCCCAATTAAATTATATTAAAGTCACTGATGTCTATATGTCTACTATTTTCTATATAGTAAAATAAATTAAATACTAATCAAAGGAAGAATTGAGTGAAAGCATAATAGTAATAGCATCAATGAAAGTTACTATTAGATTTATCTCCAACAATAATGAAGTTGACAGCATTTAAACACCAAGGAGATGAAGTGGTTGATAGTGGGGATGCTAGCAAAGTTGAAGATAGGTTGACAATAATGATAATAATGTTGTTAATCAAGCTGGACCATGAAATTATGACAAGTGAATGAAAGAATAATCTTGTGTTGCTCTAATTATTTAAACAACCTAGGAGCTCATGTTTGCTGTTAGCAAGCTAGTGAGTTAGAGATAAATGAGTTTGACACCTAGTCACTTTATTTGTTGGATCATATCATATGTCTAAGACCAGAGATCCTACGCTATCCTTGTCCTCATGTAGATTTTAAACCATTTGGGACAATCTAGATCGTGGTCATATGATCGTAATGCCAAAAGATCCATAATAAGTTCTTGATAACATAAATTATAAAATCAAAATTCAAAAATCATAATAGCAAATCTTGCAAACTTGGACTAACCAGTCATCATTAGATCCAAGTTCTCAAACATAGTTCTACAAAATTCAGATTCACAAATTTAAACTCCTCTGGATCAGTGAATGGTTCCTTTTGGATGTCAAGATACCTTGTTCACTTGACTTTACTTATTTGGAATGTTTTTTGAATTTTCCACATTGATCATCTATTTTATAATTTCTGAATTTTTTCTGCAGGAACTGATGATGACCTTCCACCATCTCATCTTAATAGAGGTACAAGACCAGGACCTGTGAATGGGATTGGAAGAACAACAATTGGTTCTATTCCATATTCTAGGGTACCCAATAATATGGAGGTACAGATACATCAGCTTGAACAAGAAGCATATAGTTCAGTTCTTCGAGCATTTAAGGCTCAATCTGATGCCATTTCTTGGGTAGTAATCCTTGTATTCTTTTTTTTGCTTTGATATAACCAGTTTTGAAAATCCTGATCACTTATATACTGGTTCATTGCTGCAACGAAACTTTGCCTTCAGGAGAAAGAAAGTCTTATAACCGAGCTAAGGAAAGAGTTAAGGGTGTCAGATGAAGAACACAGGGAACTATTAAACAGGGTTAATGCTGATGATGTTATACGGAGAATAAGGTCTGTTAAGTAACAAGTCGTCTGAATCTACTCTCACAATTCTTATTCTTATCTTTTTCCACTCTAGTTGCTTGCATGACTAATTGTATTTTTTTTAACTAGGGAATGGAGGCAGAATATTACTGTCCAAAGTCTTGCTCAACCTGATGTAACAGCACCCACTCCTACAGTGTCAGCATCTAAAAAGAGGCAAAAGACATCCCAGTCCATGCATTCTCTCTCAATCAGTGAACCATCTCCGGTACTGCAATCACAAGTTGCTGCTTCAATGCAACCATTGTCATCAGCTTCTAAACAGGGCGCAGCTATAGGAATTGAAGGCAGGAAGCTAAAATCTGTACGTTATTGTGCTGTGTTATTTAATTATATCTTAAACCTTTTTTTCCACTTTTGGCTTCTGCCTAATACTATTTCCACTAATACTGACATTGTCTGGCACATTGTCGGTGATGCCCATGCAGTACCCTTCTGCGGGTCCTAATGGCAGGGATCAAGTCGTTGCTAGGAATATTTCTGGTGTTCTCGTGACAGCTGAACCTGCATCATCTGATCCATTAGTTGGTCAGAAAGTCATGACTAGATGGCCTGAAGACAATAATTTCTATGAGGCTGTCATAGCTGATTATAATCCTGTTAAGGTTTGTTCATTCTTTGTGCATGTTTTCTATATATGTTATGGTCTGTGATCTTCCTCATCCTTGCTGAATTGTTTCCAGGGTATTCATGGTTTGGTTTACAATATTGGTACGAATAATGAGACATGGGAATGGGTCAATCTGAAAGATGTAAGTTTATGCGTCATTCTTTCATCTTTCGTATTGCTTCGGAAGTTTCCTGCTTCATTTCACATATTGTGACAAAAATAAATTGAATAGTTGATGGACATCTGTAAACGTGTACAATGTATAAGCTGCTGAATTCTTTATGAGGTGTTTGCGCTATATGAAAATCTCACTCTCGTACATTCTTTAAGCTGTTTTGTTACTTTTGTTTAGTAGTAACCTTATTCTATTAATAAATTATGGATTATCTTTTAACAATCTTCTATATCTTACAGTCTGAGGATCTTATAAGAAGAAATTTGTGGCTGAAGTATTTGTCGTCTTTTAAAATCTACTTTTACCAGAAACAAATTACATTTAGTGAAGCGATAATTTTCACCATTTTAGAGCAAATTTGTAGTTTCACTAGTGTTTTTCACAATGTACGTATTAAGTAAAAGGCAATAAATGACTTACATTAAGTTTTCATGGGAGCTATTAGTGATCTGGTCATCACAGAGAATTGCTTTTGGAATTAATCTATAAAGAGGTGTCAAGGTGCTATCAAGTATTTAGAGCCAGTTGTGCTGGCTTGTTAGAGAAAGAAACTGAAGTGTTCGTTTACTTGGAACGGGAGTGCTGCTAGCATTGACAATTTGAGGCTGTGCTAGTCCTAGCATGTCACTATCACCATTGATTAAGGAACTGTCATTTACTGCTTCGATGGTGGACTACACTGGTATAGAGAATAGGGTTGTGGTGCGGATTTGGTTTTGGGTAGTACCATATGTTAATACAGACCAAGGATTGAAGAACTGGGTACCGGAACCGGTCCGGTATGGTACCGGTACTATGCTTACCGGACAGAACTAGCAAGCGGAGGCGAGCGACCGCGGGACGAAGCAGTGGCGTTGGGAATGAAGCTTCTACCGCCGGCGGATTGAAGCTTTCGCTGCTGCAGCTTCTGCCGCTGTCCACCTGCCGTTCGCCGCCGTGCTCCGACCACCGTTCCGAGACCTGTGGCCGAGCAGACCAGTATATACCAAGCATACTGCTCAGGACATAATGGTTTTCCATTTCTTGATACAGACACATTAGATCGATTCATTTTCACCAAATTAAGTATGATGCGTAGATTCCATTGCCTAATTCTAGTTAGAAGCCTCAAGTATTGCATTCGTAACTTCATAGTTTGCGGGATCAAAATCAGTCAATCTGGATGGAGTTGGTGATTCTAGATCCACCACTTCTGTTTGGTTTCTTGGAATAGATCATTGGGTTCAATTGAAAATGTGATGCAATCAGTCAACAAAATTGGATATTTCTGATTGGGCTTCCCCAACGATCTGACTCAAAATCTTAGAAAACAAATATGATGAAATGAGAAGAATCAAATACCTGATTGATTGTCGTATCTAATTCTCATCAATCCTTCCTCAGACTTGGTGCTCACAGCTGGTAGTCACTTTTGGCTCTTGGACCTCATTGCTTGGTCCTCGACCCTTGATGGTCACTTTCGATGCTTGATATTATCATTGCTAGTTACACTAAATGCAAGTTGTCGATACTTCTATTATCACTATTCATTGCTAGCTGGTGAAGACTTGTTATAGCTATGAAGCGGAGGCCAATGCCTTAGGGAACTGTCATTTTCTTGGAAGGGTTTTTGACCCCTAAGGTAGGTAATCAAATTGGTTATGGTTCAATATTCTAATTTTTATTTATTTTAAGATTATTTTATTGTATATTAGGTGATTGCTTATCATTTAATCATTAAATAGTTTGTTTGTTTATAATTATTAGTTAGTATCTTATAAACAAAAAACTGAAAATGACAAAATTACTATTGTATGGAAAATGGAAAAACTTATGAATGAAAAGAAGTAGAAAAGTTGTAAACCTATAAATAAAGTCTCAGGTCTTATAAATTTAGTGACAATATATTCACCCATGGAATTGTTTCTAGAGACGTTTCAAGAGTTCTCATAGATTTGAAAAGTAAAATAAGTTTTTCTAATTTTATTTTACTGAAAACTAAAAACCACAAAATGGATGCCATATGAATTATGTTTTAGACTACAAACTGCAAACCTAAGTTTTGGCATATTCTTCTGCCAGTGGCATTGAAATGTGGTGGATTAATAGGCATGAGACTGTTGTTGATAATCGTCACTAATCCAATATTGGCATTCAAGATGACAGAGATTGATTGCAAAAGGAACAATTAGAATTAGAGAACCATCTTCCATTTTGCCAAGGAACAGTTTTAAGAACAAAAAAAAAAACTAAGCTACATTATAGCCAAGAATTATTATGGGCCCATTAGGCAGTCTTATCATATCTCTTCTTTGGCCCTTGCGTAAATGATAATTATGCATAATCTTGCGGCAAATGGTTATCAGAAGTGGATCTTCCACGAATGAAGGATGCTTTATTTTTTCAGATGTCTCAGGAATAAGACATTTAATCATGTTGGCAAAACTCTTGGAAATATATCAGTACCAACTATAAATAGAGATTGGCTGAATATCAAGAAAGCTGGAAGGATTAGTCTTATTCTCAAACAAAGTTGTACAAGTGAATTATTCTCTTTAAGCAGCATTCCATTAAAAAAATGGAAATTGTTTTGAGAACATCAAATTTGACAATGCGAGGAGCTTTATTGAGATGTGAAGCAAGGGTAACGTCCTTTATCTTCTTTAAGGTAATATGGTCGACAAACATAAACATACATATTCAAATAGAACCCACATATGATGATATGAAATTCATCCAAAGATCTATAACAATAACAATCTTTGATGTAAGTTCTTAAAAAGACTAATCATTTCAACATTCAAATTATCACTATTTAAGGAAAACCTTTTATGTCTGCGAACGTAAATGGAGTTATAAGAATATTTTGAGTTGGGAGTCCCCGAAAGATATGCGCAAGTCATGAGGTCTCTGCTTTAAACTTAACTCATCCTCCAATTTTGTAAAAGTTAAGCACGCATAGTGGCTTCCATGGAATGCAAATGAAGATCTTGAGGCGATAGAGAAATAGCATGCTGATCATCATTAGGAGACTTCCTCAAATCAGTTGGATGGTGCCTCCTCATGTTATCAAGGTAATGAGACCATTTTTTAGCTTGGCTTTATGCATCTTTATGATTTTGCACGAGGGAAGGAATTTTGTTAGAATGATCAACAAGAATTTATCCTGAAATAGATTTAACAGTTTTGAAGAAATCTGGATAATTAATCGAATAATTAGAGACACAAAGTGCTGACCTCTAGGATCCTCCCCAAGCTTAACAATGTCAGAGAGTGATCCAACATATTTGGATTAAAAAGAGATTTGGAATCAAGATGATTGACAATCTATTCATGGTTCACTAACATTGTGTTCAATTGACGCCAAACTCTTCTCGCATCAAGAGAAGAGTAAGACCAAGTAAAATGTTGTCCATGCTATTTAAAAGCAAAAATACCAAAGCCTTGAAGAGAATTGTCATGCTTTAATAATGTAGAAACATTATCACCAACCACCAAATTTATCATGCAATAGAAAAAATCTTGTCGAAGTCCCTAATCACCACCCATGGCAGATGATTGTGACAGAAAATTAAATGTCAGACCATACAAAATCTATACTGATCTCTAAATGAAATCACATAAACAATGTATACACAGAATAATCCTTATGATGCGATAGGCTACTAGAAATAACTTGTGCTGAAAAATCTAATATCGAAATCCACAAAGCTTCCCATATACACTACATATGGTACAAGAATTGACATGATAATTCTCAGTATACATCCAATTGTCATCAAGGAATTGAATTATAGTAAGCATGCTCATCTCTTGAGCTTAGGATTCTAGGTGATGGAAAATTTGTATTTGATAACAGAAGCTTGTTTAGTGGGGGAGTTCAAACCCTTAACATTGTCATGAGGGATAAAATTCTTTTGGATTCTTTGTTGTAATTTGAACATCTTCCCTGATATTGGTGTTATAAGATACCTCGTGATGGGAGAAAGTTTGAATTATATGATATACCAGCCTTTGTTTTGTTAATGTTACCATTGAGTTTGAAGCCATCACTTTGTTAGAATTGGCAGACTTGTTATGTGGCTTCAAAGAGACCTTGAAATCTCAAACATGCTGATCACTAGGAAGTCTTATTATTAGTCACTGAAATAGAATTTTGTACAAAATCTTCATGCTCCTTGTGTTTAAGAATCTAAACTTGCTTTGTGGACTTCTTAGCGAAGTGAGAATTTTTCTGTGGCCGAAGGCCTTGCTCTCGGAGTATTTCTGTGGCCACCATTATATTCAAAGGTCAGTAACTTTTTGATCTCTGATCATATGGTTAGTGAGTTCCTGTTGCACTTCGACGTTAGCATCCACCTCGAGACAAGTGTTGGCAAACCTATTCTAGGCATATCAATAGTATACTTGGGCTTACTATAGAAATTAGGCGTCAGAAAATAATATTAGTCCACCATCGGTTTGATAAATTGTAATCTGAACCTAAACAAAAACCACCGAGCAGGTTTTCTTGGTCCAATTTCACCTCTTTACCCTAACTCCTATCATCAAGAAGTTAACCTTGTATAAAAAATGGCTGACTTAAAAATTGTTGTCATGGTCTCTTGATCAATTTGAAGACTAAGAATTCATTGGCAGAGAGAAAATGACAAATTTCTCCTTCTGGTTATATAATTTCTACGTTTTCTTTGATGAGGTGGAAGGAGTTCAATCAAAGAATGTTTCTAATGGTCAACACCTATTTTGATGAGGTGAAGAAATTCAATCAAAGAATGCGTCTAGTGGTTAACTCCTCTGCGATCTCATTGAGCGAGCATGAACAGTAAGCTTCTGACCAATGTAGATCGAACGTGGTGAGAATGTATCATAACTAGCGATTAGATTCTCCCTTGGTCTGGAAGGAATCAAAGAATACTTTTTGTGGTCAATACCTTTTGCAATCTTCATCGAGAGAGGCATGAACTATAAGCTTCTGACCAATATTGGGGCTCTCGCTGCTTTATCATTCTAACTGCCACAAACATTTCCTTTAAGATAACTGGCCATGGCTGGAAATGAAAAAAATCCCGAAAAATGCAATTGAGAAGCTAAGGAATTGATACCAATCAAAGAGAAATTAGAGGACCATAACCGTTACTTTCTTCTGATGATTGGTTAGATTTTGGTAATCGCCAGTGCAAATCTAGAAATCAGTCACATAATGCAAATTTATATTTATTGTCCTCTCTCTCTCTCTCTCTAAGCTAATAATTTGTTTATTCATTGTAGGGCAATGTGTTACCATGTTATGCTTTGGGTTACTAAAGCCAATAGATATTAGTTTTTGGGTGAAAATGATATATATGTGGGAGCGTTGAGCACTATGGCTTATACTGTTTTCATGAAGTGCAATGTTTGAGTACGGCAATTATTTGTGTGTGCTGAATGATATGGATGTATGGTTTACTGTCATACCAATTGTCTTCTGATTTTTTTGCTTAATGTAGATATCTCCCGAAGATATAAGATGGATGGGCGAGGCACCTTGTATTGTCCGTCAAGATGCTCCAGGTAATGGGATTAGGAGGACGGTAGAAAATGGGAGTATTGCTCCATCTGCAGGTAGGGGAGTCTTTGCCCCATCCCAAAACGGCAAGGCCACTGGTGATGTTGAAATGCACCAAACTGAGTATTTAATAAAGGATGTAAGTTATCACAAAGCTGTCTTGTTGCAACTCTTGTGTTTCCTGTGTCACGGAAATCTTGATATTTGTCATTCTTCAACCTTCCAGGTAGAGAAGCTTCTTGATGCAAGCCATCCTGATCCTCTCGAGATGGAAAAAGCAAAGAAAATGCTGCTAGTATGTAGTTATGAAAAAAATCGTTTTTTTCCATGTTTGATCACATGAAAATAAACAAAGATGCCCCGGTTTGCATGCAGGAGCACGAACAGGCATTGATTGATGCAATTGCAAAACTAGCTGACGTATCTGATGATGAAAATGGTAAATAACTTATTCCATCATCTTCGGTATATTAGGCTTTCCAAGGAAAAACTAGTAAAACTTTATCTGAAGACCCGCAGTTATGGATGGCTGTTGATCTTTTATGTTGGTTACGGTGCAATCACTTTCTAACAATGTTTTTGCGACACTGACTGGACAATGTTCTGGTGTTTCTTATTATGTTTTGTGGTATGATGGAATATGAAAGCTTGTCATTTTATGATCGCCAGCTTGATGTTTGTTTTATTTGGTTATAATTCTCACGAAGATAATGATGTTGAGGTAGTACAGGTACTCCGCTCATTCTATTTAACTCCTTACGATTTTGTTCGGCAGAAGATGCCAAACAGCAGTTACACCATGGCCAATCCATGGTTCGAGATCGAGGACGTAGTAATCGAGGACATGAGAAGCGTGTAGCTGGTGATGACCACATGATTGTTGATGGCAGATGAGCCTCTGAGGGTTGAATTAGTGGATGCAGCATGGCGCTTTGGGTTCCCAGTGCAATGGCGATGACAATGAGCTCTAACCTGCGAGCAATCTATGCTGAATATTCACCGCCCTTAGATGTCTCTGGTAGTGTAATACATTAGCTAGATTTTTTGTTACCAGGAAAGCTAGTAGTTCTCGTCTTTGTTCGTAAGCATCTCTGGTATGAGAGGTGTTACCCTAATCTTTAACAGGACCCTACAGAAGTATCTCAGTAAATAGTTTTTTAAGTTTTTCATGTCCATTGCTGTATCTTTGATGTCGTGTCATCGTGTGTGGTAACTCATGGTCAAAGGTGGTGGTATTATCATTTGTCAGGTATCTGAGATGCGAGGGTTAGAAAGATGCACATGTGAAAACCCAAGTATACAGTCAGTCTATATATATTGTTATTGATGAACAAAATAACAAATTTTCGAGCGCTGTTAGTGCCCTCTTACAAGTGTACAAAATCAATTGAAGATTTAGTTAACGTTCCGAAGATCAAATCGTATTTAACCAACACGTGTTGGTTCATTTTTAGGCTGAATAATTTTCCTTTAGCCTCTTTTTATAAATTTCATGTTTGTATTAAAGACAATATGCCCATATATTATTTGTGGGGTCTCGTCTATCGTTTGGTTGCTCCCTCAATCTCTTGAAGTAACTCACTTCAATAGTCCAGCAGCTGAAAAAGTTGCAAAGCTTCGACATTTTAGGCAATTTAGCTAGGATCACTACAGAATGTGCAGTGGAGATATAATTGTTGTAAAAAAAATTTGGAAAAAAATTGCCTAGGATTCTTCGGCAGAGTTACATCTTTGCCGTTCATCACTTTAAAACTGTAAATTTTAAAGCAAATGTTATATAAGTATTGCTTTAAGAGTTTGTATAACACGTATCCATCGGCAGGAATATGATCCTGCCTAAGAATCCTAGGCAAAGCAAGTTCTAGGAATTTTTTTTCCAAAAAATTGCCCTTCCTATTTACTTGTCTTGATTATAAATGTTTGATTGTTGCGCTGACCAAAATTGCCGCTAATCACTGATCAAGCTCAACCGGATAATCATTAATTTTTTAGGCGGGTTTATTTGTAAATTTTGATTTTGCAAGAATGGTTTTTAAGTTTCCTTTCTAATATTTTAACTTTCAAAATTTGAAGTGTAAAACATACAAAGTTAATTATCAGAAAACATTAAAAACAAAAAAAATGTCATAAAACTAAAATTCAAGCTTACCGAATAGGCAATAAATTTAATTTTTCTAAACTTAGTGTTTAGGATATAACTAAAAGTAATTTAAAAAATTCTATACAAAGGAAAAGATATTTAATCCAACAAACTCAAAACAACAAATAGCAAATTTTCTTCTTCTTTTTTTTGCAATATTTCTTTTCTTATTGAGGTTTAAGTCGTTTATTCCTCCTAACTCATATTGTTGCTCCATTCTTCATGAATAGATCTAGAGGCAATAAGAAGCTCTCCTATTGTGAAAATATTATTCTTCCTTCAAAGTAAATTCGACCTTTTTTTCTTAGATATAATTGAGGTCACTGTTCCTATCTAAGTCATGATAGAAAAGTCTATTTACAATATTAAGCAAAAATATATAAATAGATAGATAGAGATCCTAAGGAAATCTCTATAAGAGAATACAAGATACTTAATATTTTAACACGAGCACATTCACTTTGTAGAAGATCTTTACCAATTGAATTAACTTACGTTTTTAAAATATCTACCTATAATAGTTTATAGATCTATTAGTAATATTTGACCTTATATTTTGTTATTAACAATAAAAATTTTTACCAATTAAACTAACTTTTTTAAAATGCCTACTTATAACAATTTATGGATGGTTTTTTTCGAAAGTTTCCTAATTCTAATGATCAAAATATCAATATTATATATCATTAATTATGTTTAATTAAAAAATAAAATATAATCTTATTATAATTCGATTAAAAGGTCTCTTTACAGGTCAAGATGACATGGATAAGTGAGTGGACCTGTTGTACGATGTGAGAGGCATTTATGTGCAAAATTTTAATTCCTCCAATTATTTGGTCTGCAGTGCTATATCTCCTACACTTTTAGCCTCTGCATTATTGGAATGTTCGGAATTTAAGCTTTTATTATGAGAATTATAAAGAGTTATTTTAAAAAAAAAAAAAAATTATGCTACATTTGAATGATATTGACAATGACTATATTTGTTTTTAATAAAATTATAAATTTTTTGTTTGATTTATGATATAGGATGGTATCAAGGTTCGTAAAATCGGTTTGATGAGTTGCTGGATCGGCACTAATATTGTACCGTATATACTGGGCGACAGCGGAAGTTTCAAAGCTTCCGTCGCCACCCGCTGCCTCTCTCCACCATTCGCTCCAAAGCATGCTCCGATGTTCATTTCGGGTCCGGTCACCGTCCGATACCATACCACACATGATACGGTTTCAAATCCTTGGGTGGTATAATGTTTAAACTAATTGTCCAAAAAGTAATTCCATAATTTATTAATTTTTAAATCAATTTGGTGGATTAGTTTTTCTTTTTCATTTTTTGTTCATACGATATAATAATCTGAATACAAAATTTTGATTACTTGCATTGTACAGATCCAAATTTTTTTTTCAGAAAAGATAATAATGTACAGCTCTTCACGTGTACAATTAGAATAAGAAGAGGATACAAATTAACAAGGAACATGAACTACTACTACTATTATTTCTTCTCATGAAAAGAATGGTGATGATTATATAATATAAAAATGCATAATAACAATAATGAATTAATAGTATGCGACCGAAAAGAGAAAAGTTTCTACGCAAGATCGCGTTAGAATCAGGGGCACCTGACGCTTCTGCCCGGTCCCCCAAAGTAGAAGTAGTTTCCCCACACTCTGTTGGACCTCGCCTGTATGTCGTAGCAGCTGGGGTGGTCGCTGAGCAGCCTGAGGTTGGTGACGGGCACGAGGCTGTTGTCCCAGTCCACCACCTGCAGGTTGCGGAAGTAGGCGGCTCTCGAGAAGCCGTCGCCGGCGTAGTGCCCGCTGCCCATTTGGGTGGTCGTGTGGGCGCCGGACGGCCGCGTGTTGAAGACCTCGCCGCCGAACTGCACCATGCTCGCGTGCGAGCCCAGGTGGTTGAACAGCATGCACGGCCAGTAGCCGACAAGAAAGCCCGAGCCCAACTCAAGCCACCAATTCCCGTGGATCGGATCCTGCAGTACCCGGACGACATCGCAGTATGCCCAATTGGCTACCTTCTATTATTTAGCATGAGGGTTGGAAATTACCTTCCAGATGAGAATACTTATGTCGAACTGCTTCCCGTTGTAGGCCGATGTGGGATAAATTGCAGCTCCAATTGCGATCTTATTACTGGTTTGGACGAAGCCCGAGCACAAGAGATTGTAGCAACCCGTCGCTTGGTATGCATCCGTCTACAAAAAATTTTTAATCACGCGCAATTATTACTATTTATTACAAAAAAGGACATTAAAAAGGAGTTTTCATTTAAATTTCTCTAACACAAGGGCTTACTGTCCAATAAGTGAAGAATCTCGGAGACCTATCCCCGTAAAGCAGCGGGCTCACCTGTATCAGCCATCGGATTTTTTTTTTCTTAATTTTTATTATTTTACAAAAACATTAACATAATTGTAACTAAGTCACGTGGATGATAGTAGAGGCACGTGACGACGAATGAATAATTAGAGGGGTAACAAACTAATTACGAACCTGCCATCCAGCTTCGATGGTGTTGAGATCGGTGCCGAAAGATCCAGAGATGACCCACATTTGAGATAAGCTAAACTCCGAAGGGCTACCCACCCGCGGGGCCCACACGTTCAAGCTGGCCTTCGCGCCGTACAGCTCCTCTCCCACCACGTACCCCACCGCATGCTGCGAGTGTGTGTGTGGTTGTGTCACCACCAGCCACGTACATGAATTATTTATTAAATATTAAACGACAACAGCAAAACAGCCTGTCGTCAGCCCATAATAATCAATAATAATAACGTGGCAAATCGCATACTGCCACGGTGGGAGAATATCGGAAGTCAACGTGTCAGTTATTTTTTATGGTAATCTGTGTACAATTTATGACCATAATTAAAGGGGTGCATGTGCAAATGTTCCATTTCATTGATATCAGTGTTCTTTCAGTGGGTTGACCGAAACCCGGAAAGACTATAACAAAAATAATTGAAATTATAACTTAGTCCTTGAGTTTGTTCTTTTTTACCTCTTCTAACCTCTTTTATGTTCTAGCTTACTGGTCAATTATGGCAGTCGTACGTACACGTGGCGCCAAGTGCAAATGCTGCTCAACTACACATCACCAAACAAACAACATTTTTCAGCTTTTAATTAAGTAGGTGAGCCGTCGGCTGCTTGTAACTTGTACTAATTAAGAGAGAAATTTTTAATTTTTAATTTTTTATTTTTTATTATTAAATTTCTGATAATAAATATATTTTAAAACAAGTTGTTGCATCTATTAATTTATGAAATTTATGATGCAGCAGCAACTCAGATTGGCAAAGATCCAGCATTGAATCTTCAAAGATCTACTACTAGTAAAATTAACCATATAAATTCTACTGACAGTCGCAGAGATTAATAAACTTGGTAAAGTAAGGTGCCAGTAATGATTACGTACATACCTCATGGCCGCTGGCATCAGAATCTCGTCTTGTGCTTGCAACCGGCTTTCTTCCGAACCTTGCCATGGAGCTTGCCCTCAGGAGGTCTTCCTCCTTGGTTCTTCTGATCGGAATACTGTCCTCTGGGCACGCCTCTCCCAAACTCCCCCACAACTGAATGATTCTGCCGTCGCCGCCGCCGTTGTCATGGCCTTCAGGCCTCGTCGGTGGATCCTACAATCAAGCGAGCAGCCGAGCACGATCAGATCATGCGTCGATTTTGTTGTCAAAAAGAAATGTAACATTTCAATCGAGTTAATTACCAGCGGTTTTGATCCTCGCAGCAAGGGATGATCAAATGCCGGCTGGAGGTTCGAGGGGACGCAGTCGATAACATCGCCATCTGGACTCTGAGATCATCAAAAACCAAAGCCAAGCTCACACTTGACGGCTGACGCAAAGAATCGAAGGAGATGATCGATCGTGGAGATTAAGAACAAAAAAGGGAAACCTGGATAGTCTTGAGAGGGGGCTTGTTGAGCCTCCTGAGATGAGCGCTAATCTTCCTCAACCTGCGCAGCTGGTCGACCGGTCGGAGGGTGTTGTTCACAGCGGCCGACGCCGGCGATGAATCTCCCCCGGCGACGAGCAGGCCGACTAGCAGCAGGATGGCTGCGAGAGTCAGCCTGCGGCCGCAAGAACAAGCCATATATATCGTCGTACTGGGTGGAGGCAGCTAGCCAGCACGCACAGTGAGATGAGAAGCTGCTAATTCTTTCTGGTTGTTGATGGATCGATCAGGTGTCCGTATCTTAGTGTGGAGTGGCGTGCTTGTCTTCTTCCTGCTCCATATGCCTGGGCTGAAATAAACAACAGCTTGCGGACTGCTCGCTCGCTGGACCAGCAAAAATTCATTAGCTGCTATTCCCCCTAATTAATTTAATTCATTGCCTTGTCGCGGACCAACTCACCTCAACCCTTGTTTATGATTTGTCGCCTTCTCCTTTCTCATTGTGGTCAGCCGCAGCCGAGAATGGTCAACCACCGAAACCCACATCGCGCAAGTACTCTTCCTCAGCTGATTTATTAAACAGATAAATAGAAGTGCTTCTTACCAATAATTACTACTATAATAATTATCTCATAAAAGCGAGATTAAATTATGTTTAAATAATAAACTATGTTTGTTTAGTTTATCGTACAATTATTTGACTATATTTATGGAATTTAATTCATTTTGATTGTTTCTCACCGACTCACCCAACTTTCTTTACTCCGGGCCCCTTCTGCACGGCATAATTACAATAAGGTACTTGAGGTAATAAAAAAAAAAAATTGCTATAAACGTGGGAGTGATGTGAAAGAGAAGGGGGTTTCTGCTTTTTTGCTTTTTCTTTTATTTTTTCCGCTTTTTCTTTGTGTTCACATGGACGATGGATTTTATAATCAAGTGAAGAAAGAAGGAGAAAAGGAGCACATTAATGAATACTATTATTATTATTACTATTACTAATTCGGCTACACAAGTAAACGTAGATTTTTGTTATTCGTAATATTCAATATTATGAGATTAAATTTTGTCTTCATTACTTATGTAAAAAAAAAAAAAACTAAATTAATTAATATCACAAAAAATATATAGTTTATATGTTTATATGGAGAAGGCGTGCCACTACCACAGTGGCAGTGTGGCACTACGATCTCCTCCAATTATCTGATCCTAAACATGGATCGGGGGTCTTAATGATATAGGAAACAGGGAAATGGTCCAATCGGAGCAGCATCTTTATTGAGAGAATAAATGAAATGGTCCACGAACGCGTGCCTGCCCATACGCAACAAAAAGCAGGCATCCGTATTCATTCGTTCGTTCGATCGATCGATCGATCGATCGATCGTTCTAGTGTAGTTGCTGTTGCTGTCCTCCTGCGGCATGCGTGCTCTCCACTCTCTGCCGATGTGAGATTCTATTATATTCTGTTCCCACTAATCCAATTCGCGATTGGATGCTGCAAGCACTAGCGTAAAAAGGCTGTGTTCATGCGTTCTTGCTTGCACTTAACGAATATACCCCCTCTGCCTTTTTTATTTTGAACAGTGTTAGGGGGTTTTGTGCTTGTTTACTTTCAATCCCACTGAGCCGCTGCTCCAAGTGCAGTTTGTCAAAAGCCAAGTGTTTTTGAATATTAAAATATTACCTAATTAAAATATTACCGATTGATAAAAATCGATCGGTAAATCGGTAAATTACCGATAAAAAATTAAAGATTAATAAATAAAAATTTATTTTTTATATATTAATATATATATCGGTAAATTACCGAACTGAAATTTTATTTACCGAACCGAAAACCGAAAACTGAAAACCGAATTACATAAAAATAAATACCGAACCGAAAATCGAAACCGAAATTACAGAACCGATTTACCGATTTACCGATTTACCGATTGGTAAATTCGGTAAAAAATCGAATTATGCTCACCCCTAGGTACTGCCTTACTTCAAGGAACATTTGTCCAAATAATATAAAATTAACGCTTTAGCTTTCTTAAAAAATTTTAATATAATATATAATTTTTATTTTCATTTAAGTACAACATAAGTCACATAAAAATGGGAAGTTAGAAGTCAAAGCAAAAATGACTTGACAAAAAGAAATATAATAAAATAAATTTTAATATAATATATAATTTAACTATTAGTTATTTATAAAAAGCTCCTTTATTTCTTACCACTTTACAATGTATAAGGAATTTTATAATAAATATTATTTTAGTTTACTTTAATAATTATAATATTATTATACAATAATCTATAGGTTATTAACTTATTATTACATTTTGAATATTTATTACTGATTTATTTAAATATAGAAAATTAATGCCCCAAAATTATACTTATTTTGATATATAATTTATATTAATAATTTTATAAATACATATTTTTAATCAATAAAAGGTCTTTATTTTAATTTTTTTTACGGACCAATTAAATACTGCATAATTAAGTTTACTTGTACGCGTTTTGAATGATTTAAATACGATCAGTTTATAAGCAATCCGCGGATTTGCCAGCCTTAACATAAAAGCAAATCAATTTGTTGAAAAATAACCCTAGAAAAACCCCCAAATCGTGGTGGTGGTTCAGGACTTCAGGGTGTAAGGTTTCGACTGGCCGACTCTCCTGCATCAGCACACTGGAATCGGTTTGGAGCAAGGAAAGGAAAATATGTCTACCATCGCTGGGCTCAACGACGACATCATGCGTAGCATGGCCGTCGGAGCCGTCTTCACGGACTATGTGCGTTTTTTTTCTCTATTTGTTTTATTGCCGTTGTAAAATAGCGGATTTTTTTATGTGATTTCAGATTGTTTAATGCTAGATTGTTGGTTCTGTTCTTATTTACCTGGGCGAGTGAGAGATTGAGGTGCAATCTGTTCGAAAATAGTCCTAATGCAGACCCGAAGTAATCTGCGGCATGTAGATTGTGTCATACTAATCAAAAGATGGATTTTTATTAAGGACGACTGTGGCTGTTGCATTTCTGACTGAAAATCGGTTCCCTAGGATCACACTGTATTAACTTTACTAAAACAAAGTAAAAAACTGCCGGCGGAGGCCTATGACTATGTCGTAGATATTTATGGATCATGCTCAACGTTATGAATATGAGCGCCACACAATTTCTTTTCAA
This sequence comes from Costus lasius, assembly GCA_027563935.2. Classification (NCBI taxonomy): domain Eukaryota; kingdom Viridiplantae; phylum Streptophyta; class Magnoliopsida; order Zingiberales; family Costaceae; genus Costus; species Costus lasius. The sequence continues at coordinate 128,290,547 of CM050446.2, forward strand.
TTTTTTTTTATCATCTCTACTCTATCAAATTTGATATATTTCCTGTGTACTGTAAACTTATTGAGTTAAGAAACTGAAATAGCATATGACCTTTAATGGTTCAGGCATTGATGTCTAGTAAACTGAACTAGAAGGTTCAAGCATTCGTGTTATTTTTGTTTTAAGCCGTTCATTTTTTGGTTTTGGTTGATTCAGTTTGAGTGTGGAAACATGGAGCAAAGATTTGAATTGAATTAATAGTTACAGTTGGAGTCTTTTCTGCTAACTTTTTAGTTCTTCCCGTTGTCTATTGGAATGACTTGGAATCTGCTTACATCTTCCATGTTATTTTCATGTCCTTGTATCCATTGTGCAATAGAAATGAATCGCTATAATACACATAACCAACGTTTTAAATCCAAGAATTAAGTTTTCTATTACAGACATTGCATTTTTCAATGATCTACATAACATCCTCAAGATAGGCATGTGTTTTATTAAAAGCCATACAACATTTAGAAACCTAGCATGTCATTAAAAAACCAACATGTTTGGCAGGTTAGATGGTACAAAATGGTAAATCTGCTGGACAGGTTAGACTTAGTGTGAGCTATAAGTTGAGCGTGTAAAGAATTATTCTTGTTGTGTGTTACAATGATTGTTGTTTATATCAGGGAGGTAATGTGCCTTTCTGGCACAGCAAATTCCATGTTCTGTTTACAGACACCACTTAAAAAATAGACTTGTTGTGCGTCTCCCTGCTACCTTCCAAACATGTTGAGATTATGCAAATGTTAACATCTTTTTTGTGCACTGTGGTAATGGATCGATATCTATAACATGTCTATCCATAAAATTAACTGTTAATTAACTTTATCGGTGATTCTATTAGTATTATGCTTGTTAGAGACTGTGAACACATATTTCACTTTATATATTATCAAAATACTTGCTGTAGGTAATAAATCATTGTCTGATTCTCATTTTTGCTTTCCCTTTTATTTAATCATTCCTCAAAAAGGCACCATAAGAGGCATGGATTGTAGACTAATACAACTTTCCAGAGCACCATTACAATGGTATGATAATAATCACACTTTAGAGCTGTCATAATCTGTTAAAACTGTTATCAGCTTTCCAACTCAACATTGATGATTTTTATGTAGGTATTTAATAGAGAATAGCTTATACTATTGAACAATTACTTGTAGTGTAAAATCAACTATTTTTTTTAATTGCGATTTCATATTTAAAAGGATATTCTTGTGAATATTAATTTGAACACGTTGTCTGTGTGTATTGGCTAATTTGGCTGAAAGTAATGGCTTTTGATTGATTATCTCCTCGTTTATATTGGTTTAGTCAATGTCAATTACCATGAATGATGGCTTCATTCTAGTTTTGATTGTTACTATCTTTTCCCCTTCTTTTCTTCTATATGCCTCACCAATATGAAATTCACCTACAGGTAGGGAAAATTACTTCTCTTGATTTCCATCGGACAGAAGACCTGCTTGTCACTGCAAGTGAGGATGATTCCATACGACTTTATGATATAGCAAATGCTAAGTGAGTGCATTTGACCCGCTTTTCTTTGATTTTCGTGATCTATAAATGGCTTAATTTGGCATGCGCCATAGTAATGTTGAGATAATTTTGTTTCTTTTAATATTTTATTTTCCATTATATCTAGAATTTGAGGTTTTTATGCAATGACTAGTATAATTAAACGGTGGAATATTTATCTTATACCCATTGTGGCTGGGTTACTGTTCTTAAACCTGAAACTGTTACTTGGGCTGCATTTATATAACTCATGCAGAGAAGAAAAATAATAGCCATGAAGAAAAAGAGAGATTCAATTCAATAGTTGATAAGAGTATAGAAACCATAGCGGAGATGAACCTTATAAGGTGACTAGCAGGAAGGATCTGAATGCATAACAACACATAATAAATTAATAACACTGCTGCAAACTATAAACTCGAACAAGGTGGTGGATAGAAAGGTAGAACAAAAGGGAATTTGAATAACTTTCTTATACTTTGCTTTGATGGGTGGAAATTTTGAAGTATGAATGAAGCCTTTTTATTCTAGAATAGGTTTTAGGGTGAAAAATACAAGTTTGCTGCCTTTCCTGTTTTTCCTCTTGTGGTGCTAAAATCGAGATAATCATACAAGTAATCAAATTATTAAATGTATTTAAACTTACATCTCTTCTATCCACCCAGTTCCCAGTGTCCTTCCTTCATCTCTCTGAGCTTTTACACACCCATATGGTTAAATGGCGTTGAGACTACATAACAAGTTTATGCACTATCAATTAGTTGAAATTATAAGTTAATGCATCTGATAATCAATCGGACTCAACTTTTGCTGTTTTTAAGGTCAGTTCATATTTCCTACTTCCTCAAAATTTTCCATATACATATTGACAAAGAAGAGACGAACTTAAACTAGGTGTATTTATGTATTCATATTTTTCACTGTATTCATACAGGAAAGTTGATCCTGTGCGCTGCTTTGGCTAGTTATTTTACTTGCAATATTTTCTACTTCATGATTTTAGTTCCTGAAGTTCTGTATTGCAATAGTTTGCAGCGTTTTTTTTTATGCCACCATATTGCTAAGTTAAATTGTCTTGATAACTGTATACTTTAGAAATAGTGCAAATTGTATGATATGCTATTATCAAGAAATCGAGGTCTTACTGAGTTACAAGTTTGTTTCATTCTATGTATAAGTGGGTTGCCTTGCATAGGAGGAAACTTTACTATAAAACAAATACGTACATACTAGTTCAAGACACAATTTGTACTTGTTTACTATGTGTTGGTATGATTAGAACTATTACATCATAGTGTTGGTGTGTTCAACACAAACTTGTTTAGGATTGGACTACATCGTTATGATTCAAGATTTTATACAATGCTTCATCTCTTTTATACATATATATATATATATATATATATATATATATATATATATATATATATATGTATGTATGTATGTACATGTATGTATATATATGTATGTATGTATGTACATGTATGTATGTATGTACATGTATGTATGTATGTATGTATGTATGTATGTACATGTATGTATATATATGTATGTACATATATGTATGTATGTACTATCGATACCATTGATTCCTTGTGTTGGGTATTGTACCGACTGATTTGTACCGGTTTGATAATGAACTGGTATCTTAAATCTTGATTGTTGGTACATGGGTTATTAAGGGAAAAATTAAATTTCATTATGTTTTCTTTAATGTGTCCATATAGTGAATAAAACTTGCTTCTGTATGCAGGTTGTTGAAGACCACATATCACAAGAAGCATGGTGCTGATCGAATTTGCTTTACACACCATCCGAGTTCCATATTATGCTCATCAAGATACAATTCAGAATCGATGAATGGTGCCTCCATATATTTGTGATCAACTCGCCTTTATTCTAGAATAGAATCTTCTCCAGAAGCTGTTTTACACATCATGTTATATCTTCTTGTTTAACAGAATCCTTGCGGTATCTTTCCATGTATGATAATCGATGCCTAAGATATTTTAACGGCCACAAACAGAGGTATTAATTATGTTACTGTTTTACCACACTGATTTTGAATTTTGTGCATCTGCCTTATTTTGAGTACTGAGAAGCTCTTGCCTTTTTCACAGAGTTGTTTCATTGTGTATGTCTCCTATAAATGATAGTTTCATGTCTGGTTCTCTCGACCACAGTGTAAGAATATGGGATCTTCGAGTAAATGCATGCCAGGTTGGGTTTTTTGCTTGTAAATGATTACTTAGACTCTGGATTACTGCATACACTTTGGAAAGTAGCTTTACTGCAGAAATAGTATATGAAATATTTAATGTAATTTGTGCTCACTGCTTTAGCCTTCAGGGAATTCTGCGGTTACGAGGAAGGCCCACTGTTGCTTATGATCAGCAAGGCCTTGTTTTTGCAGTTGCAATGGAAGGGGGTGCTATCAAATTATTTGATTCTCGCTCATATGACAAGGTCAGCATTGTAGAAGCTCAGTACTTTGTAATGTAAGATTGATCTTCTAATCTTCTTGTTGCAGTTCAGGGTCCATTTGATACTTTTTTTGTTGGTGGAGATACGGCAGAAGTTTGTGATATCAAGTTCAGCAATGATGGCAGGTCTATGGTTTTGACAACCACAAATAACAACATCTACATTTTAGATGCTTACGGAGGAGATAAGGTCAGCATCCTGCAAGGATTTTGTTCTGACGTGATAATAATGTTGTATTTGCAGGTTCAAATTTATAAATTTAAATATAGAGTTCTACCTACTAATTTGATCGATGAGTAAACTGTACAAGGCTACTGAGTAATCTTTTTAAGTTCTACCTCATATTGTCTCAGACTGTACTATAAAATTGAAAACTTATATTACTATTCTTATAGCTTTTTTTACCTTATCCACAAGCTCAGAAGAATGCACCTGTGCTTAAAAAATCTTCAGATGGTATGGGTGCTTCATTAACAACCAATGCATGCACATTGACCCCATTTGCAAATTCCTATGCCTTGCTATCAATACTGCTGATGCCCATTTTGTGAACTTGTTGAATTCACCATCTGAATTGATTGTACTAATATGTGTTTGCTGCTCTTCAATAACTTGGTACTTGGTGCTAGTTTTTTTAAGTATCTTGTTTCTAATTTATAGCATGCACAGGGCTGAGATATCACATCTAAGTTGTTGGACTTCGATGTATTTTTTGTTTAGCATGTAATTCATATCATTGACCTTTTGGAGTATTTATATGAACCTCGAATCATTTTATTCATGGTGCTTTTAAACCAATATAATGATGGGTAAATGGATGTTATTGTATTGGCTTTTGCAGCGTTGTGGATTCAGTCTAGAGCCATCACCTAATTTAACAAATGAGGCAACATTTACTCCGGATGGGCAGTATGTAGTGGCAGGTACATTAAAGAATATAAAGTTAAAATTATTAATATAACATCTCTAGTAATTAAATATGAAACGGACAAGATGTTTGCTCTTTTGAGTAATATACTATTTTAAATCAATTATGCTATATAATTTGTTGCTTATTGTATCTTTGTATAACTAACTGGGAAGATGGAAATTGTTAATTCCTGAATAACCCATTCCTTATCAGTATGCAGCTCTAGTAACTTTTGTTTTATCACGTGGTCAATAAGAATCCTATTTTTTGTAATAAACATATCGTTTAACTTGCAAACATAAATGCAGAAATAAGCATCTTGAGATTCTCTTTTTGCATGGAAGATTGTTACTTACAGTTAGTTCTCAACTCTTTATTAGGAGTGAGCATAATTCGGTTTTTACCGAATTTACCGATCGATAAATCGGTTCGGTAATTTCGGTTTTGGTTTTCGGTTCGGTATTGATTTTTATGTAATTCGGTTTTCGGTTTTCGGTTCGATAATTAACTGATTTACCGATACATATATATTAATTTATAAAAAAAAATTTTTATTTATTAATCTCTAATTTCTTATCTCTAACTCTAACTTTGGGCTCAATTTAGGTACTAGATGAAGGAGAATGCATGTAATCCAAGTTTTATGAAATATTTTTTTTTTATTTTTTAATAGATTAATTAGGTAATATTTTAATATTTTTTAATCGGTAAAATCGGTAATTTACCGATTTACCGATCGGTAATTCGGTAATTTACCGATTTACCGATCGGTACAGTAAATATCAAATTCGGTATCGGTTTCGGTAATGAGTTTTTCGGTTTTGGTAAATCGGTAAATCCTTATTCGGTTTTCGGTTTTTCGATTTTTACCGAATGCTCAGCCCTAATTAACAGAGTCTTTATGTATTATTGCACTCGTCTCTGTTAATAACTGAAGCACAATTGTTAACCTCATATTTGTCTAAAAGACTGAATTTTGGAACACTATCATACATTACTTGTGCTACACATAGCAATCCTATTTTTCAAAAATTATTTGTGCTCCCAATTCTTTATGTTCTGCTTACTTTTGCACCTTATATATTATTTTTCAAAAATTACTTTTGCTCTCAAAAATTATTTTTGCTCTCATCTCTCTTTTTTCATCTCCAGCCTATGTTCTATCTCATACACCCTTCTGCTTTGAAATCTTCTTTCTTCTCATTCTATTCTTCCACATCCTCTAACCCCTTTACGTCATATTACTCACCAATCTCCTACTCAACTCCCATGCTTATTTCCTCTTCTCTCCTTTCAACCCTTCTTTTGTCTTCATCCTCTTTGGCTATCCTTTTGGCATCGTATCATTCCTCTTTGTCTGCCTCTTCTACTCATTGTTATCTATTTTTCATTTATTTTAGTGCGTCAAGGAGGAATTGCTCACTGGAGTACTGGAGTGTTGCTAGTGGATGGCGACTACAATGTGATTTGTGCTTCTTTGCTATCATTATCTATGCTTCTTAGTGGCTAAGCTAGTTAGTACATTTAATATTTGAGTTACAATAAGTAGCTTAGGTAGTTTGCTCCAGTATTTCTTTATTTCAATCTACAAACTTTGTTTAAAGATATATTGTCAAGGGAAGATTCAATTGTACGACTTTGCGTTTAGAGCTTGACTTTTTTAAAAGGTGAAGAATTATTCATGTAAGGCAGAAATTGATCTCAGGCGATTTAAGTTGTAGGCACTTCCAACCTTAGATAAGGGTGAGTGGTGCAAGTGGCATTCTATTCCATAAACTGATTATCGACAATTGCAAAGTTACCAACTGAACTAGTTGATAGCTTCAAAACTTTAGTGAGGTTAAGGATATTACAATATATTCAGTATTGATAAACTATCAAATTGATACATTGTGCATATGCAGACCAAGACTTAATTCTACGTGAAGGACTTAAGCTGCATGCCTGTGTAACTATGACAATGTGCTTTTGTTAACTTCGGTAAATCAATGGAATTTGTAGCTGTTGAATTTTTTATTGTTCTTCATTAAGATGGTCTTTTATATCCTTCTACGTCGCATCCCACTCTTTCAGATCTGGAGCTTCCATTCTCCTATTTCATTGTTCTTCCTAAACTCCCTTGTAATCTATGAAAGTTCTTTTGTTACATCTCATTTGCATTCTACTAATCTACTAATAGAGTTCCATTCAAGGGAGGGAAATATGCAAGTCGCTGGTGTTTTCTGCTGTTATTACCTTAATGGATACTAATCCTTTTATAAGATATTATAGATGTGGTTTATTTTACTAACAATCAAATCATAAATTCTTGAAAGTAAGACCTTTTCGTTCTGGTCCTTTATCAGTACATCATTAACTACTGTTTGCTATTTGAAATTGAAAAAAATTTACTTCTGAATCTGTGGAACACAATCTTACTTCTGATGTCTTGCTGTAGGTTCAGGAGACGGAACTTTGCATGCTTGGAACATTGACAAGCCCAATGAGGTATGCTTGTTTGCGTTTTTTCAAATTTGTGAGGAACTTTTTAGTGATTCCCACAGCATAGCAGCTATAGGCTACTTGTGCAGAACAAAATTTAATTTAAACTGAGCATGTGAACGAACATTTGCATTCCTGTAAGATGGGCACTACTGAGCCGCTGTCGGCAGAAAGTAAATTATGAGTCTACCTGGCAAAATGCAGTCTAACACTATTTTTTCTTTCATAAAACTTTAGATGCTTTCGGAAGTTTCTAAGGGAGCTTCAACATATTGATGGAATAATAGCGTAATTCTTTGGTGATAAATGTGGTGTTGGAACAAATTTTAAAGAACATATATCCTGATTACTCTAGTGATCACTAATATCTTATGAGTGTTCTACTGCCATGCACTCTGTTGAAAAGAACTAGGTCACTTACCGATTCATGAAAGCATTTTCAAAATTGCCCCCATGGTTTCTTTGAGCTGCAAATCGGTCTCTGTGATTTTATAAATTTCAAATCATCCCATGTAATTAGAAAATGGTTCACTAACATGACTTCGTGTCCATACATTTGGACTACATGAGTTGAGGTGGGAAACCAGGGACATTTTTTCACATTTATGCACTATTAACTGCCTATCCTTAGTCTGTTGCTTTGAATGTCTTGCCAATAAAGAATAGGAAAGAGCGTGACTGATGGTTTGCATTGGTATGCGAGGAATGGGAAGACGGAAATTCCACTTGTTTCCCCGCCCAAGTTGGCTCATGTGCTTTGCAGTGCTTGTTCTGCCAACATTTTGACCCCTGTTAGGCTGATGGACCATATTGAAACAAACAACAAACTTTGTGCCAATTTGGAATTTATAGAATTACAAGTAATATAGGCAAAGTACAGGGATCAATATATATTTGTTTCCATGATTCAGATTTGAACGAGGTTAAGTATGATAGCTGTGCGTGTGCGTATGGCAGAAACCTTTCCTCTTTTTGTCTTTCCTTTGCGTCATTTCTCAGACCAAGCAATCAAGCATAGAATAATATTGCATTGTCACAGGTTGCTTCCTGGAATAGTTACATAGGTGCAGTAACTTGCTTGAGGTGGTCACCAAGGAGAGTCATGTTTGCAGCTGCATCAACTGCGCTTACATTTTGGATACCCAAATCTGATGAGGAGTCCAACAATGATGAAGCTGTTGGTTGAGGATAACTCAATTGGCTTGTGGCCTACTCTTCTCCCTTGAGCTATTCAAGAGTGGGTAAGAATTGTCATCGTTATATTTAGTTTCTATATATGTTTTTCAATTTTTGAATGTCCTGTTCTCCCTTAGTACTTATCTTTTGAAGTTATTTCATGTCAACCTTGACACTTAAATGGTTTACTAGTAAAAAAAGGCCTGATTCCCAATTCCAGCAAAGCCAGTTATGCTGAACTGTGCATCATAAGATTCTACCTTTTGTCTTACCAAATTAATCCAAATATATGACTGAAATGTTAGACTATAGTGCAATTTACATCTAACATTTGTATTCCCCTAATGCTTAATAATCGTGATTTTTGCATGTTTCTCAATCTCTGCATATATTTTTCCAGACAATGTTTTGTGATCCAAATTTCTAAACGGAAACCGAATGCAATTCACTGCAGTACTAACCTTAAATTCTGATCTTATGTTTTGCATATTTCTGTCTTTGATTCTTAATTGCAATATGTAAAAGTTTGTATATTTCAGTCGATAGTGTGATCATTTATTCCGGAGTGCTGTTAAGTAACCATTCGTTTCTCTAAGTCTTGTATTTCTCTGACACTAATCCTTTGACTAATCATGCGAATTTATATTTTCGGGCCACTATTCTTCAACTGCATACTGTTGCTTTTTTAGAAGAAAAATACTGCAATCCAAATGCATAAATGAAATGTTAGACTATATTCCAATGTACTGCTACTGAGGGATATTGTCTTAATTTTCAATGGCCTTTTGGTCTCACTTTGCATTTGCAGTGGAGCGAAGGATCACGAGGAAACCTAAGAGAAGGATCATATTTTTTTCTTTATTTTGGTTCCTTTTCCTTTCTTTTACTATATAAAATAGAGATCATGAGGTTATTGAATGGAAGGGAGGCTTAAGAACGAGGGACATCAACACTGATTGAAGATGTTCAGTATGCATTGCTTCTTTAATGTAGGCTTGAACTGTAGCTCCTCTCACAAAAACAAAGGGGCCAAAGCTAAAACCATAGTGTAAGAGATTGAGAGGCATGTCCCCATTGTAGGTCGTCTATAAGCAAAAATAAGGTACTGAGGTTGGAAAGCTAAAAGACCATTAATAGTGCAGTTATTAAGACTTTTACTGGCAATAACCCAACTCTCTGCTACAGAAATTGGTTCAGAAACTCGCCAATGACTTAATAATAAGTTCGAGCAGCATGAGATTCAAATCTAACAACGTTATATTTAGGTTACAAAATGAGGCTACAGTACATTAAAATCTAAATCAAGGAATAAGCTTGATTTAGGCGTGCAACTATTTTCAAGTTCGAGTATAGGCAAATTCTAGTTGAAACTAAGCAAGTCAAATCTACTCCACGCCACAGGCTTAAATCCAAAACAAATAAATTATGCTGCATGTCACAAAATCCAATTCAAGAGTGGTGTCAAGCTATATCAAGTTCAAAATCAATATCGACCTTAGGTTACAAATCAATTTAGCTTCAAGTTTCAATTTGAAGGCAAGTCATAGTGGCAACAAGCTATACTGATCCAATATTGTTGGACACTCCATGTTTTGTTTATAAAAGAGTAATGCTTCGAGGGTTTTTCAAGGTGGTTCTTATGCTTAAGTTAGGTTAAAAATTTATAGTTGATGGCAAAAAAATATGTTGGATCACAATGTGTAGATGATATTACCTTAGTTAATCCTAGAAATGGATATCTGCACTTAATAAAGGGGTAGTGTTTGATGAAACTTCCACGTACCATACAAATTCAAAGCAACAAATTCAGAGTACGATTAGACTTACAAACATATTACTTTGCCTTCTCCCAGGTCATCGAACTGTCCTTCCTGTAGGACTTCCAACAAAAAGTTCTAATTGAACAAAGTTAATAAACAATGCTAGTTAAAACATGCCGCAACCAATAATCGCCTGTTGGTTACTCTTCTGTTCAAAGAGCTATTACAAATATTATTCCAATATGAAATTATAATACAATAAGTAATTAATCTGAAGAAGATGAATTATTTTTAATTATCATAGATACTCAGATAAACATACCTAATAAAGAACAAATGATACATTGATTTACACGTTGTAGGTAAAATATGAAGCATTAAAAAAGTTCTTTAATTTATGTTCAAAAATATGAATTGAACATTTGTTTTGTAAATATGAAGCAAATTTGTCAAGAATACACGGTAATAGTATTTCAGCAAAAACTGCCCCGCCATTTAGATTATGCCCTAACGTGTTTCCAAATAATAATAATAATAATAATAAAAGGTTAAGCAGTACCTACCAAGGCTGATATCTACAAGGCAAATAAAAAACTTGAAATTACACTCTACCAATACAGCTTAATAACCAAATTAATCAAATAAACACTGAACAATCTATGTCTCGGCCTGTTTTCAGATCTTAATTTAAAAAAATAAAATAAAATAAATTCACAACAACTAATGATAGAACACAGATTACTTTAACTAGAACACACCATACATATGCAGCAAGAGGCAAATTATATATCAAAAAGAACACACAACCAGCTGCTTATTCACATGTATAAGAAAGATGCAGTCTGCATCTCTAACATAAACCAACCCAAACACACAGTACAGAAGTACTCCACTCATGCATAGCTGAAATTAAACAGGCCCAGTAATGTTTTGTATACGCATTGTATTGTATTCGTATTGATGACTGACTGATTGACTAGTCTACTCTTTATGGTGGCCAGGCAACTTCTCCTTAATCTTCTCCATGAATCCCTTCTTCTCGTGCTCCCCCTCCGTGCCATGTCCCGCCTCGTGCTCCCTGTGCCCGCCAGGCAGCTTCTCCTTTATCTTCTCCTTCAACCCCTTCTTCTTCCGCCGCCCTCCTTGCCCATCGTCCTCCGACTATATATTTTGATTTTTCACATCAATCATCTGTCTAATCATTTTCTCTTTCGAATCTTTCGAAGAGATAGTTTAACTTACCGAGCTGGAGCTGGAGGAGCTGCCGGAGCGGTGGAGCACGCCGGTGACGGCTCCCGTCACCCCGCCGTGGTGGTGCTGCTCCTTACCGGCGCCGGCGCCGGCCCCGTACCCTTGGTTCACGGGCAGCGGGTTGCCGAACTCGTCCGTGCGGATGGGGTTGCCGTACGCGTCTGTCTGCGGGACCAGGTTACCGTACTCGTCTCTCGTGTACTCCATCTCTTCGTCGTCTTTGGATAGACTAGGAGCAGTTGGGGCTCGACGACGAGGATAAATAGAATGGCGGGAGGTCGGTGGAGGATTACGTGGTGGCTCGGTGCCTGCACACGTGTGCATAGGGTGGCGCAGCTGCATGCGGCGGTGATGACACGTAGCGACGCGGCGAGGGCTTACGTGACTTTTGGCTGCATCGAGAGGATGGAGGCGGTGTGGCCCTGTGGGCATGCATGCGGCTGAAAGCTGCCACGTCGCAGAGTAGAAATTCTGCAGAAAGATTTCTTATAACGCTTATTTACAAAATAAATTTAATTTTTAAGTTTTCATGCTATTCAATTAGGTTATTTTTATAATTTTGTTTTTTTCACAATTATTTAATTTAGTAAATTATAATTTTTATCTAATTATCAATTCGTTTAATTATTATTCATTTTCACCGCATAAAATTCTTGAACTAGTTTGAAATAATAAGGGAGCAAACACGATTTACTTAGTTGCTGCAATTAATGCTAATTTATTTTTATAGAGATAGCTTAATAATCTATTTACATGCATTATTTATAATTTCACCATCACTTCTTGAGTTCTTGTAGTTAGTGTATTTTTTTAGATAGAATTTATAGTGAAAAGAAGAAAAATATATTAAATCTATTAAAAAAATAAATTTAAATTTAATATTTTTTACTGTAGATTCAGCTATATTAAAGAAGCTAATAATTATTCAATAAAAAAATGATACAAAAGTTAACAATTACATTATTAACTATGTTTATCATAAGAAGGTACAACAATACTTTAATACACGGATTTAATAAAACTTAATAAAATACAGAAAAAGCAAAAAAAAAAAACAACACACAAATATACATTCATATATATGTAGTTCCTCCTTAGCGATGACCACTTAGCTTCTCCTTCAATCTCTCCATAAACTTGTACCTCTTCTTCTCATGCTCTTTCGCCTTCCGCCCAGCCAGCAGCAGTGTCTCGGTTATTTTCTCCTTTCGTCCCCTTTTCTTCATTTCGCCTCCTTCCCCATCATCCTCACGCTGCAGCATGCACACGCGACAAGTACAGATATACATTGCATTGGTACAAGATCGAAATGTACTGATTGCTTACCGAGCTAGAGCTGGAGCTGCCGGAGCGGCGGAGCAATTCAGAGAGAGGAGCCCTTCTGGCCGCTGCTGCCTCTTCCTCCTCCTCTTCCTCGATAAGCGCAGCGAGTACGCCCTCATGAGCGGAGGTGGTGTCATAGCTCCCCCCGGTGGCGCCGCTTGGTTTCACCGCGCGCTCTCGCACGACTTCTCCGTCGCTGTGACACCGGATCTCACCACCGTGCTCCTGGGAATCCGACATCACATCAAGCTGGCTTACAGAGTTACAGTACATGTGTTTGTCTGAATGCGTATTTATTAAATGGGAGCGTGTGATCTGCACGTGGGATCTCTTGAATTGCCACGCGTGCTTAGCACTGAAACATGTGCATACGATCCTTATACGTGTGCAAGTAGGCAGCGAGCGCAGGCCTTGAGTTTTTTTTGTTTGTTTTTATAAACTATGTAAAACAAAAATTATTATTTCTTGAAATAATTTAAGATATATAAATTATAGAATAAATATATTCCAAAATTGAAATAAATAATTTTCTATCAAATAAAAAATATAAAATTTGAAATAAGAAAATTGTAGAAATCTGAAATATGCAAACTTTCAAACAAGCAATTGCAATTACTCGGCATAAATGAAAAACAAAAGGATGTGTCCTTTAAACCCGACGAACACACGTAGACTCATGCCCATGCACGGTCTGGCGCTTGGCAGGCATGCATGCATGTGCTGACTAAGTTTTGACTTAAATCAAATGTGGTTGAGACTGTTCTCAACCAGACGCCATCGAAAAGTCTCAGAACTAAGATTTCACTACTTGATTTATAAAGTATAAACGCCATCCAACTCACATTAAGAGTAAAACAGAACAAAGATATTCAATTCTTGAAGTGGCTTTTCATTATATCATAGGCAATCGGATCACCCAGCTTGCTAATTTATAGATTAGGGCAGCTTGTTTTTCTTCCATAACAAACAATCTGATCTTCAAAACAAGATGAAACGTCTTATAACTAATATTATCACGCTCATCCACCATTATGTTTGAAAAGAATATAATTCATATTTAGAAAAAAAAAATTCATCATTTTGCTTACACAATATATATATATATATATAAGTGATAAATTATCCTACCAAAAACTCAAGAAAGAACAGTAATTGGCAAAAGGCATAAATGTCGAGTTTTAGAGTACCAATTCAGGGAAGGTCACAGCTTCAGTGAGAAGGCGTTTTTAGAGATGAACAGCGCCGGCTGCCCAAGTTTTTTCGCTAAACTTTGTATATATATAAGTGAGAAACTGATTAAAACACGATCAAAACGAAAAGCGGAATGCTCCGCCAAACCCAGCTTGAAGTCGAGCAACTACTTTTGGCGTCAAAATGTCATAGTTTTCCTAAAAAGACTTTATAATCTTCAACTAAATATTACAAAAACCTAGGCCAACAACATAAGAAGAAATTGCATAGTGAAAGAGCAGCATCTTAGTATAACTCACAAAAGAACAATGCTTACAATAATCATCATGATTCACCCTATAAACGTATCTGAGAGAGCACCAAAATATTAGCATGAAACTCACTACCAAGAAAACCCACATCGTTCATCCATGTTACAAGAATCTGTACAAAAAAGCGACATTTCGAACACTTGAAATCTTCATAACTGTGAGTTGAATGTCGCCTTCAGATCTTAAGAAATGGTAACTGCTACAAGCTCAGTCCACTGTTCAGTGATTCTCAAAGTTAGTCATACAGGCCATTATACTGCAACATTATACCGCATAAATAAAGCACGCATGCATCAATATTTACAAGTGTGATTATGTAATCTTCCTCGTAACAACGAAACCAGCCGCGACATATAAATAGCAGGCTCTTTTGTAACTAGTAAACAAGCCTCCCATCCGCTCTGAGAACAAACATTGATTATTAAAAGTTTGCAGGAGCTTCTGGATGATAGTAAATCATCTCCTTCCATATCATATCCCTGATCGTATCCTCTCCTAGGTTTTCATCAACGTCAAGATCGTCAGGAACCTCGGCTGGAGGGTTGGCACTTGGGTCAAACAGAGGTGACATGAAAGGGTGATTTAATGCCTCGTCCACACTTATCCTCTTTGATGGATCAAAAACAAGCATCTTCTGGAGTAAATCAATGGCCAAAGGATTTGCACCAGGATAAAGATTGGAAAAAGGAATACCAGGGGTGAAGGGCAGAGATTTGATATATTTGCGGGCCTTTGCATTATCAATGAAACCAATATCAGCATCGCTCATAGTGCCGAGTACATTGATAATGAGTTTAAGCTGGTTGAGGCATTCTGTGCCTGGGAAGATGGGCTTTCTTCCAAGCAACTCAGCAAATATGCATCCAACTGACCAAACGTCAATAGAGGTACCATAATAATCACAACAAAGAAGTAGCTCAGGCGCCCGGTACCAACGAGTAACAACATACTCAGTCATGAACTGTCCCTTTCCGCTACTTGCACGAGCCAGACCAAAATCACAAATTTTGAGTTCACAATTAGCATTAACAAGAAGATTTCCCGGTTTCAGGTCCCTGTGGAGTATGTTTGCAGAGTGGATATACTTCAAGCCACGAAGCAACTGTAATCAAATGAAACAGTTTATTCAAGAAGTACGAAAGAGTATTCCAGAATCTATAGAGGGTCAATCTTGGCAAAAGAACATATTCTTGTATCTACTAATAAAGAAATGGAACAAAAAGAACTCATCCACGAGCAAAGAGAAAAATATATATCCAAGTTTCATAGCCTTGAAGACTATACTGTTGAGCATCAGCAAAATTGTAGAAGCTTGCAACCGGATACTGATTGACGCATGGTTCACAGCACCACCGGATATGAGTAGATGTGACTCGGATTGATGCGTGATATTTCAATTTAGATTAGTTGCATATTTTCCACTAAATACCTATTTGCCTACTTTTACCAGCTTTATTATGCCAATAAAGTACTGGGCCACTCCACTTTCATCTTGCATAATGCCCCTACAGTAAATTGTACACTAGGTATTTGAACTATTTATGTCATTGCATTCTGCTAGTCATCATGAATTTGTATTTTAGTCAAGTCAAACTAGTTTACACAATCCCAAGTTCTAAAAGAAAGCAAAAAAGCAATATGCAGCAAAAATACTAATATGAAAATTTATAAAGAACAAAGATATTAATAAGAAATTAAGCATGTTTCTATTGCCAATACATAAACCTTCAACCTAAGGTTTGAAATTTCAGTTCAAATAGGCCAAAATTTTCGGTACAAACTTTTTTGAGATAGGTTCGATTTTACTATAGCACTATATCGGTGCACTCAATTTTACTATAGTATACAGATCCGAGAACAGACCAGTACATTGATTCGGACCAAATTTTCAAACCTTCCTTCAACCTAAGCTAATTTTGTTGTGGTATTTACACAATTTAGCATCCAAAATAATGGAAGATATGAACCAAATAAATCACAAAATAACTCTTTTTTTAATTAAAAAAATATTCTTTGGGTGATGAAGAAATAGAAAAAAAAAGGATAAAGAATAAACGAGGATAACTTAGTGAAGCAGTAAATCCCACCACAAGAGAATAAAAAATGCTTTATCATTTATAATTGATGATCTCTCTTCTCCTACTCCACATAACGAAGCTAAATTTTTATGAATTTAATCATGATGACAAAGAAGAAAGCATATATCTATTTTATGTGACCTGATGCATAATGGATGAAAACCACATTATCAGAGAATCATAAAGGTAAGTAATGTACTGTCTAAACAGGCTATGAAGATTTTAGATGTAAGTTTCCAAAATATTTGTAACTATCATTATATTGACAAATAATAAAAATTAATACTACCAAACAGCACCTCCATATTAAAACCTGATTAAACATTGAGTAGGCTTTGCCTCACAAAACTAGATGAAAATGAGCAAGCGTACACTGGAGAGAAGACGAACCAAAGAACTGTACGACAAATTAATTTTAAACGAGAAATTAATTTTAAATACCCAGACAGAGTGAAGCAAGTTTGCACTTACCTAGTAATCTGCATCCTTGTTTTAGTAGGATAATTAGTGTTTATTCTCTCAATTGGAGTAAGTAATGAATATTAATGCATCTCCGTTTGTTTGATAATGGAATCTTGCAAATTATAACCAGTTTTTAAACAATCTTTTATAATAGTCATCTACACATCACTTGCCATCAGCAAGATTTAAGTTGTGTTTTGTGAGAGTTAAAAATTCCAGTAAGAGAATAAATTTCTTCTACATACTTCAAGTATTTTCCTCAATAATTGAAGCTGGAAAGCAGACATTCTACAATCTACATCATACATTTATAAAACATTTCATCACCAATCGATATGAAAAGAAACCAAGTAAAATTGCACAAGTCCCCTTAAAATCGGTGCGGAATGCAGAATCGTCTGAATGGATTCATCAGCGAATTTGTAGAGGGGGTAGATTGGTGATGAAGAGTTGTTCCAAATTTACAAATCTAATAATGAAAATCGGTGAGATGTCAAATTAGATCAAATTCTAGCTTAGTCGCCGGGAAGATTCAAGCATACCATGTATGGATAGCATACATAAGAAAAGCAGGGAAAAAGATATATGTTAAAGAAGATGATATTGAAGTTTGAGAATGAGCAGCATTTAGCCAACTTCATTGCAACAGCATTATCTCACTCTGTCTACGTACATCATCAACTGAGTATGAGATCAGAACAGATACCAGTGGAATTGTTTACATAATCCTTAATATCTTCTCTTAATATATACCTTTTCAGCAAATACCAGAAGAGAAACAAGCAAGACAAACTTATGGCAAATTAGAAAATAAGAAAAAAAAAAGCAATTGAATAAAAGGATAAACAAAGCAAACAAAGCATAAAGTGAACCAATTTTTCTGAAATTTTACAGGCGGAAATTTTCATTTGACTACTTGACTTGCAAAATCCTCCATGAGAAACTTATGGCAAATTATATTTGAACATCAATCTTTAGAAGTAACAAATAAAACCCTTGGCAAATGTTTGATTTTATTAGCATCAAGAGACAAATAAAACCCTACATACGGAAATTACAAACAGCTCAAGTAAGTAGTTAAGTAGCAAAAGAAGAATATCGGAAAGTTCTTTCATTAAGCTTGTAACAAGAACTATGAAATAGATTATTCAGCCCATTGTTCTAAGATAGTAAAGAACAACATTACAAGATTCCATGAACAAACCGAATATACCATGACCAAGCATTATAAATGCCCATACAGTAACTCATGATAATCTTTGTTTTCACAGGAAAAAAAACGTCCACTATAAATTTGTTAATTTGAGGAATGATGTAAATATAGCAATTACTTAGTCAAGTAAGTTGTAGCAAAGCAAAATAAAGTTTACTAATGGTTCCTTCAATCATATGAGCATATGTCCAATTAAACAGTCAGCCAAAAACAAAATAAGAAAACATAAAATACTGCTAGAGCTCAAAGCCTAGATAAAAGACTTAGGGTCCAGCATCATTTTACTCGCAGTTAGAAGTTCCAATAAAATGAAATGTGCCAATTCACTTCCAAGACCAACTTCCTCCATCACATTTCTGAAACATCCAAATGGAACTAATAATTGGCGTCTCTCAACACCTCAAAGGACTCATTCGTAGATACATACTAGTAACCTTAGAAATCATATTGTTTCATGCCAAAAAAATCCAGATCTCCTCTCCAACTACGTTATTTATGGGCATCATTGGCAGATCCTTTTACATCAAACCTGCAAATAATATAACAATGGCACCAGGAAACCACTTAATGATGGTAGCCCACAGCTTCCATAAACACATTTAGATAACAAGGCACATATATACAGGGGGTTTTCACGTGTACCTCATAATGCCTCAAGTATTCTGGTACTAGTTTTGACTGCAGTCATATACATATGCATCAGTGAATATGGGTGGTATTCCACGTTGTTCTTTCTGTTGTCACTAGAAAAAGAATACTAACATAATGGAGACAGATGTTTGGCCAAAAGACAGCTCCTTTAGCTAAGATTTCAAAAGATTACATGAGATCAAAATAACCAACGGGGTTTAAATAAAAGAGGTTGACGTAAAATAGCTTGAGGAAGCTTCATATCAAATTTACGAATAGGTGGCTTAGGCCCAAGCAATAAAGTGTTGAAGTGAATCCCTAAAAAGGTAGAGCGGACGTGAAAAACCAACTTATTTAGCAAAAGAAATTTAATGTTGAGAAACATATTCATGAATAAGAAGTCAAGCCATCAAGTCAGGACAAGAAATCAAGCACAAGATGATAACTTGTGGATATTTCAATCAAGGCTGTAGAAAAAGATACAACCATGATATGTAGTTGAGAAGCCAACCCTGAACCCACGGATAGCTTGCTTATCCGCAAAAAGTACAGAACAAAGCCAATCAATGAGATATTGGCTAGTGACTAGTCCTCTTTGACTCTCTTTCAGAAGCATGAATAATTTTAATTTTAGGGATAGATACCTGAAAGAGAAAGTACTGACTGTGATCACTGGAAAGTGGCTGCGAAGACTTGATAATCTGATGAAGATCAGTGTCCATAAGTTCATAAACGAGGTAAACATCCCTAAATGTTCTCCTGTGTGGTGGCATCATGATATCTTTCAAAGCAACAATATTCTCATGTCGAAGGTGCCGAAGGAGCTTCAGTTCACGCAAAGTCCTAAGTGCATCTACACGGTTATCGAAGACATTATGTATTTTTTTGATTGCAACTCTTTCATTCGTCTCACGGTTGATTGATGAGCATACAATCCCATATGCTCCTCTGCCAATAGGTTTAATGGGCACATACTTTGTATCGATCTCAAACAAGGTTTGCCACATAGAGTAGTAGTGCTTTCCTTGGTTGCTCACACCATTTGGAGGATCAACCAGCATAGCCATCTCCTATAAAAAGGAAAAGTAGAGGAAGGACTAACTGGGCATGCACGAAGTCGCTATAATAAAAAAACAGCAAATTAAGGTAGTAATTGATAAACGAAAAGGAAAGAGGAAAAAAAGAAGAAGCAAAAATACAATATTTTTCCAACCATTGCACGTTTCAGAGGTTGAACAGTTAATTAGACGGGAAAACTGCTGCATTTATGAAGAGTGAAGGCAAAATAAAACTGTGAAAATTTTAATGCTATCACTACAATAAAGCTTCCAAAACAATTTCCTTCCTAAGAGGAAACGAGAAACGGAGATGAACAAACTCATTTGGTTCCGGATCGAGGAGGCAGAAATAAAATTTGAAAAAAAAGTCGGAAAGCAAAGAATTAAAGCTGAGAAATATAACAGAAGGAGAATTAAGAAGCAAAAGAAATGCTTACCTTGGTCCCAGTCTCAATTAACACGAAATTACGGAAAACTTCAAACAAGCACCCAAAATTTTAAACTTTCAGCAGCAAAACTCACAACGCTACCACCCTCCCCTCTCCTCTAATGGAGAAGGGGCATCTAGAAACCTGGATCACTCAAGCACCTAAGCTACAACGCCCAGATCGACGAAACCCGTGAAAAGCTCCCCACTCCCAACCAATTCCTCACAGATCGGCATACTTCTCACCTTGGAGGCTTGGACAAGCTCCTTTATCAACAATTCACCTTTCCCCGAGTCCCTAAATCACAGCATCTCCACCCACCGCCGCAATTATTATCGCGACCCGGATCGGATCCACCCTCCTTCCTACATCTAATCCACGAGAAATTCGCGCCCTAATCTAACTACTCCCCAGCACGCAAGCGTTGCGATCTCCGGATCGAGTAAGAAAAAGATGAGAACCGAGGCGAGGCGCCAAAATAAAATATAACCGACACAGCTCGCGGCTCTCGTATGGCGCTACGTGTACCTCGTTGCATACGGTGAGCCGGCGGCACAGAGTAATCTAGATATGAGCTACGGACCAGATTCGGAGACGCATCTATAAGGCTGATCTCCACCGTCCCAAGTGTCCGTTAGGCGAAGAAGATGTGCCTCGGAATGTTCCCTTCACTTCCCTCCCCCCTTAGGAAGTCCCTAGTTGGGCTCTCTCTGCACGCCGATGGGAAGATATCAAAAAGAAGGATAAAAATTATACAAGATATCAATAAGAAGGATATCATTTTGATTATGGAGTATAGAGTAGAGAACTATACAAGATATCAAAAAGGACAGAAATTACATCATATTGAGAGATTCCCTATCTAAATATCTGCATTCTAATCATGTGTGATACAAATAGGTTAGGTTTTAGGCTGAAGCAATTAATCAATCCTACAAACAAGCATTCCGTCGAGCACCTAAAGGGCGAGCGGCAGAGTCCAAGATCATTTGAGGTTGCGGTTCCCTGATTCAAGCGTTACACAGGTTTGTCATCGTTCCAGTTTATCAAGAACTGAGTTGCAGTGGCTGCTATAACAATTCCGCGCAGTTTATACAGACCATCGCTTAAGCTTGTTTTGATTCCAAGAACACACAGAAACCAGGTTAAGTCGGAAAAGGGCGCTGATCTGATTTCTGTTTTAGTATCTAATCAGAATTCACATTCTTTCGCACCAGATTTGTCCGTTAGATCTGGAGGAAGATCATGAAGCATACTCCAAACTTTCTCAAATTCTAGTAAGCATCAAATTCCGTGTTCTCACTGGGCAGTTTAAAGAGCACTACACAAATATGAAGCGGCAAATCGGAAGTGAAATTCAGAACAAATGGATGATCGAGAAATCGAAATTCCAGGTAGTAAACACAACTGAAGTCAATTCACGAACTGAGAAAACAAGGATTTAGAATTAACTCACACGGCGGGCCTTACTGAAATCCACAATCTGTAGCAGCTACAATTCTTTCCGATCGCCCAATCCAAGGCGATCATTTATGAGTTTTATGCTTTTATATAAGTGTTTTTCTCTATAAATATTTGTTTTCTGTCTTTATACTTTTGATTGAATTTACTTGTACTTTGATTAGATACTTATACAAGTCAATAGTTTTATATTATAATATGCTCCATATCTTAGCCATCTGTTATTTATTTTAATTAGCCTTAGACCATTTTCGGATTTGGTATTATCATTTTCGGATCATCGGGTCAATCATTTACAACCCAAAATTAATCGGATTTAGTTGACCCTTTATATACATTATATTTATCCTATATTAATATTATATATTTAAAAATACATATAAATATTTTTTAATCTATAATATTTTTTAATGTAAATAATATTTATTAAATATATTTTTATATCTATTTATATACTAAAAACGTTATACAGATTAAATTGGGTTGATATGATGAAATGGGTTGTTTTCAAGTTGGGTCAGCCTGACCTAATTAATAAACGGGTCCATTTGAAGTGAGCTTAAACGGGTGACGAGGCTGTCTATCCCAAATTGGCAGGTCATTTATTTGATTTTACCACTTAAAATCAGATATAATTGGGTCCCCCAATATATAATCATCCATCCATCTAACAGAAGCAACCTTCCAAGCAAAGGAGATATTTTCTTATTATACGAAAACGTGTCATCCTTATCTGACTTCTCCGATCGACACGTGTCATCCTTTCCAAACTCATTTACTCCTTGTCGGTAGGGGGGAATTTTTTTTGCGCCTTATCCTCTTGATCCACCGGGTGCGTTCCCGGTTGGCGCGGGTTCCACTCGCTGAAATGACGAAAACGTAGCATATGATTTCTCTAATTCCTTCATTACATCGTCTACGAAATGAAGGCAAAAGGATATTGTTCAAGGGTATATTGGGAATATTAAACAGGTGAAATACCGGTTTGCCCTTTTACGATTTGAAGCGAAGTAGAAAATAGAGAAAATTAGCACGGAATATATTCGTGATTATATATTTTTATTTTCCTTTTTTTTACCTGTATTTTTTCTTTAAATGGTGGAGGTTTAGGGCTCGGATCGCGAGTGCGCTGCTTATTCTTCATTTCTTTCTTCTTCTTAATCGAGGGATCGCCTTCCATCTTGATCGAGATTGAAGTCGTGTAGCTAGCAAGTGTTCACGCGATCTTGGCTTCGATTTTCGTTGGTAAATCGGTTTATGTTCAATTGAATTCCGACTTCGATTTTTGTTGTTCTTTTTTTTTTTCGATGTTAGGATGGTAGGGTATTGATTGGATTTGGTTAGCTGTTTGCTATCCTTCTTGTTGTAATTGTTTGAAGTCGTTCACGCTTTGCGAGGTGTATTACGTGTTGCATTTCTGAAGCAATTATGTTCATTCATTCGTTTCGTCTTCTGTCGCTTGGTGGATCATTTGCTCGAATTGTAGGAAGAGAATAACTTTCGTGAGTGAAGAAGATACATGAACATCATGAGAAAACCGTACTCTCTGTATCCGAATGAAATTCAATGCAGTTTGCAGATTTCATCCTTGTGGTAACTCTCTGTGTTCCTGCGTACAGAGATACTCCTGTGTCGACTATAGGATTATTTCTAGTTGCACTAAGAATTGGCTGATTGCTAAAACATTATCATCCAACAATTGATATTTAGAGGATAATTTCATGTAGAATGTGATGAATTCGAACTGTTTAACATCTAAATGTTACTGAACATTGTAAATGTACTTTTATTTGCAAAAATGATACTCGATATTAAGGTAACACGGACAAAAGTACACCCTGAATCTAACCGAAGATTGCATCCCTGATCATGGGGCTAAGCCAGTTTGCAATAACTGTCCAAACTAGTTGATATGCCTGTTGCTGCTTTTCTGATGATAGAGCTTTATACAGTGGTACTCGTTCTCTTCATCAAGTCTTTTACAATGCAACTTAATTCTTTTTCGCTTCACTCTAATAATAATAATAATAAAACTTAATGCATAGGGAACTCTATAATTGTCTCAAAAACACTTGTCATCTTTTTGAGATTTAGTCATTGAAGAATTTTAGTTCAAAGGAAACAAAATTTGCACCGTTTAAAGTGAAAAAATGTTCTAGAAAAGTAACTTTATTTTGAATAGCACTTCTTATATTTATCTGTTTTGTCATCTGATGCTTCAAATTCTTTATTCATTGAAAGATCCATGGTGTTTTTCTGGAATTCTAAATTGTGACATATTGAAATGTTGGAAGCAATTCCTACTGTACATAAAATTCATTTGGTTGTATGCACATTGGCGGTAATCTGTTTAATGATCAGTTCTCTTTCTTAATTACTTGTGAACCATAAAATGCATGCAAATTTGTGAGCACATGATGTCTGTCAAGCTATATGATTTTTGCATCTCTTTCAGTTGTTTAGTAGTCGCACCTGTTTTATTTGTATTGCTTCTTGATTTTATTATAAAGTTTTGGTACTATTAAATTTGTTATTGGAGTCTTAATTATCTGTTCTATTATCCTTGCTCAGATAAGGTTCATATAAGGCATTAAGATGTCAGTTCTGGATGGAGTGACAAACTTTTGCTCTGATATTCATGCAAATTATGCTGGATTTTCTGCTCCTCTTATTGCTAACAATATTAAAAAGACAAAGGGTCTTCAAAGTGGAAATTGGGGTTTCAAAACAAGATGCAAAAATGTAGTTCAGGTTGGTGGCTTATCTCTGCAGACATGTAGTAAGAAGTGGCGCGTTCATTGTACTTTCAGTTCTTCCTCTGATGGTAATGGAAGCATGGCTGGCAATTTCAGTGCAAATGATGAGGAGTATGTTAACTCAAGCGTAATTGAAGCTGGTAAGAAATAAAGTGTTTCTTGTCACCTATAGTGTCTTTCATTCTTATTCTAGCTTCTGAAGGTGGAACACAAGCATTGACTCTTGAAATGCTAAACTCCTGCGATCTGATTCTGTTCCTTATGCACTTATCATTTGTGTTATTGCAACTTATTTGTGCTAAAATTCACTTGGTTTCTTTCATCCTCAATTTGTCATCTTGAGCTGTATCTTGAACCACATTTACAAGTAATTTATGTTTTATCAAAAATTACCAGTTAAGCAAGGAGCAAGAGAGTGACAGGGACTAGGGCATGTGTTGACACTCAATAGCTGGTCCACAATCGGAAAACTTAATATGTTAGATAATGGATCATCACAACCAAACTACTAGTTAATTGATCGCTGAGATCAGTTTATTTATACTATGTATAAGCTAACCATTATTATCTTTTGTAAATTGTAAATAACTGCATGATGCTTCTCTTGTACAAGCAGTTGAGGTCAAAAGTGGAGTAGATGGTTTTGTGATAAAGATGCGTGATGGTAGACATTTAAGATGCATACATAATAATCCGCAAGGAGGGAACTTGCCAGACTATGCTCCTCACCCTGCAATTGTTTTGAAGTTGGAAGATGGAAGTGATCTCCTCCTTCCTATTATTGTTTGTATGTATTTCCATTTTCTACTTTTTGTCAAACCACTTCACTTCCAAGTATAATCTTTTAACTTTTTTTTCATTTTCAGTGGAGATGCCAAGTGTATTGCTAATGGCTGCAATGCGCAATGTTCAAATTGTAAGATTTTAGGCTTTGTGAATTATAAAATAACTTAATTCATTCTAGTCACAGGATACAAACTTTTCAGGCCAGACCAACCATTTATCATGTGATCAAAGAGATGATTGAAGAGATGGGATATGTGGTAAGTTGGAATCACTTAGCTACATGAAAACGCAATATGTTTTGTTTGAATTTGGATTGACTTATAAGAGTTCAATAGGGAGCTTCATAAAGGATTCAATGGCCTTCTTACAGAATTTCCTAAAAGCTTATAACTCTATTTGAATTTAGGGAGCAAATGATCCAATTAATGAAATCTTTTTGTTATGAAAATAATAATTTCTAATGTTCCCTTATCCTCATTTTAGTCTTGCACCTGGAATCTTTTATCGTTTAACTTTTTATGTATATCTATATATTATAGGTCAATCTCTTGTTAGGTCTTGGTATGGTTGCCAATGGTTAATATGATGAATTCCTTGCTTAGGTTCAACTTGTTAGGGTTACTAAAAGGGTGCATGAGGCTTACTTTGCTCAGCTGTACCTTGCAAAGGTGAGCTCTGATACATACAAAATCTGGTTTCATTTGTTTTGCTGTGAAATGAATGTGATCCTCAAATAACTTCCCTAACATGGAAAAAGAAAATTGCCTTGGAGTAAACATCTTTTTTGTGCAGGGAGAGAATGAAAATGAGACCATCAGCTTTGATCTCCGACCTTCAGATGCCATAAATATAGCTGTTCGATGCAAGGTATCATCTTTTTCAAAATAACTTGACATTTTTGTTGCTTGGTCATAGAAATGAGAAATATTTATGCAATTGTATATATTTTGAGAAATGTTCCAACTGGTGAAATGTCATCTTAACTATATGCAAAACTACAGTGAAGCACAATATTAAATTGTGTCAACGATCAAAGTATAGGTTGAAACCTCCCCAGTTTAGATGATGGCTGAGTTCCTGGTTGAACTTATCTCATGCGTACCTTTCAAAAAATTTTCAGTTATTTTGATTTTTGTTTTCCACTGCAGTGTTGTAAATAGGGCCATATTTTTCTGTGTTATTGATCCATTTTATTTCGGATTAGAGTTCATCTGATAGACAATTATTTTGTTGTAAGGCTACATAAACGGAGCTGCAGTTTACTTAGTTGAAGAGTGTGATTTCTAAAATGCGGAATGCTCATGAAAAGATTGTGAATTTGGAAGTACTTTACTTAGGCCCAATACGTCCTGTAAGTATCTTAGTTGACAATTAAGATTCAGAGGTTCATAATTTTGATGTGAACCAATTTGGGGTCGAGGTTTGATTGTATATCATGTGACTCAAAACATCATTTGTAGAAGCACTCACCTATTGGGATTTGGGATCTTTGACTCCACCCTCCTCTCTAAAGCTGTGAGTTATTTCAGCCTTTTCCATCTTTCATTCAATCAACCTTGGATCACTGATAGTTTTTGATATCCCTTCAAAGCATGTTGGTGACTATATAAGAATTCAAATAAATTTTGTCTGCTATTTTTCCTTACATGTATTTGGTAGCAAGAAAAAGATGATTCAGATGCGTGACTAGCTTCATCTACTGGATCTTTTCGTCCACCCTTCTCTCTATCATTGTGAAATCCCTTTCAGCCGTTTCCACTTCCATCAATTCGACTTCATATGCCATCTCTTCTTTATATTACTTCTAACACTGTATCATGATGGCCTTTATATCGCTTTCAGGCATGTTGGTGAAGACAGAAGAATTCAAATAAAGTTGTATCTGCCATCTCTTATTTACCTGTATGATGTAACTGATGTCAAGAAAAAAAGATGATTCTGATGTGTTAGTGGTTTCAACCAATATTAAACTAAATAATGTGAAATTTCAAATTACTGTAGCTTGAGTTACTGAACTAGAATAAATCTTTTAATGCCTCAACCTTTATACGTGCCAGAAAGTACACATATACGCACATACGATAAAACCTCTCACTTTCTTGCACGATTTTTTAGAAGATTTGTTTTAGCATGAGCTATCACCAGTGTGCCACTGGTTAGACCGGGGTCTTGCCCTAATATGTTCATCTTACCTAAGTTGCAGCAGTCAGAAAATTGGTTTGGATAAATTTTATTCCTGCATGGCCTATCTTGGTCAGTATTGTTGGCCATTTGAGTACCAGTCATGAGTACTCCTACCATACCTAACCACTTTAAGCCAATTGAATTACATGCTTTAGAGTCACCACCCAAATCTTGATTCCAATTCCTTGGAAGTTCCAACTTCAAAGTTCAAACCATTTCATAAGTATACTTTCAGATTTTGATTTTTTTTCCTTTTCCCCATTCCAGTATTGGTTTTCTTTTGTTTTGTAGATCTTTTAGCTGTTTTTCTTATTTTGATGTTGTATTTAATTAATTATTATTTTCCAACTATGCCACCGAAGACATGAATTCAGAAAGTTGGAAAAAATTAATTGTTTCTCTGAGGTTGCAGTTTAAGGATATAGAAAGTAGAAACCTTGTGAAGACAAAAAAAGAGGGTCATGGTGCTCATATTTTTGCTGAATATCTTTGACCATCATTTAGTTGCTAGGAGGACAATGGCAACTGCATGTCTGCATCACAAGTAGCAAGAATGATGGTCACAACCTAGTATAGACCGTGATTTAAAATGCTTCTTATATATATTACACATATACTAGTCATATTTACTATATCATACCTATATACCAAACTACTACCACCCCTGCTTTATGTACCAACGTATGGTTGGATCAGTATGTATTGGTACTTAAATCACTTGGTTGAATTATGCGCAAACCCTCTCAGTTTCAAAATAGCACCAAACTATATCCTTCCTAGTCCAAAAAATCCAAGACTGCAGCTATTTTTTTAATTTTATTATAATCTAGTTAGCCAATGTTAGTTCATATGAACTGATTTGCCTTATTTTAAACCTTGGCATTGGAATTTGGATCATTAAAGAATTGTTGGGAATGATTCAAGTGATTTGAAAGTGAATCAAACAAATTGTTTATAATTATCTAATGCAGCTAAGATTGTAGTATAAAATTAGTCATGTCATTTGAGCTATGAGCAGATGGTGCATAGTTTGACTTCCTGACGTTCTTACAATTAATAATATAATAAATGTTCAAGTTTCAACTAAACTCAAAGACATCTATATGTCATTTGGTGTTGCTATATGTCTTTTTAATGCAGGTTCCCATCCAAGTCAACCGAAATCTTGCATACAGTGATGGTATGAAAGTAGTTGAGCCCAACAAGTTGGCTTTGTATACTCCATTAAATGAGATGCTGTTTACGGAGCTTGATAGGTACCAAGAACATGATGTTTGATTTTAGATCTTTATATAAAACTTTATTACAATTCAAGTATCAGTTATGTATCTTATGTAATTGTTTGGATAATAGTCTGGTCTCTGCTGCGTAGGTTTGTCTTTTGGTATCT
This sequence comes from Costus lasius, assembly GCA_027563935.2. NCBI lineage: Eukaryota > Viridiplantae > Streptophyta > Magnoliopsida > Zingiberales > Costaceae > Costus > Costus lasius. The sequence continues at coordinate 128,319,425 of CM050446.2, forward strand.
TCACTAACAGTTAGTGATATATCCATGATAAAATTTGAATTTCTTCGACCATTTTGGTGCCACTGTTCTCTTAAAACTTTTTGATGGGTTAAAATACTGCTTACTTTCCCATATTGTCAGTTTTATCTCTTTGTGAACTTCATTAGTTTTATCATCAATGTTCTCATCCAGTCATTTGTTTACTTTTTGTCTTACTTCAAACTCGCGAATCTCATATTATTTGTTATCATATTTATTTCATTTACAAGCTTTACGTTGACAGGCCTGATGGCCAGCCTTGCTTGGAGGCTGAGGAGTTCAACTTGATCCGAAATATGCTGATTGCTGCTGTTGAGGAGCGATACACAGATGCTGGTACAATATTATGATCTCGTTTCATGCCCTTATAATTGAGCAGATTTTGTCATAGAGAGGCTATGATTATAAAGTATTGGCGCTAACAGTAGTTAGATAGTTAGATAACTGACAAGGTTTAAGAAAAAGATTCACAAACTTTTCGAAAAAGCTTATATGATTTAAACCTTAGAACTTGAATGGGTGCTGATGACAAGTCTGTCAAAATAGACTATGGTATGGTGGAAAGCTAACGGAGTTGTGAAGGGATTGGACATGTTTCTTCCAAGAAAATTTAATTTATTGAACTTAAGCTATTTTTATCTCAAAATTTGTCAGTTATAAATGACATAACCAGAGTTAAGTACGTAAACTTTCCTTTAAAAAAATATTACATATTAAAAGCGTAGAAAAACTATACACGTGGATATACCACGCCATAAGCTGGAATCAAACCATCCATGCAAGAGGACAAGCACTAACTATATAAAACTTGGCATATCTATAGGAAAATATTCTATTATGTGTTTTAAAGGGTCGGATTAGTTTGATTAATATGTTCTAGTTCTATAATGTTGACAACAAATTTGATCCAAAAATTATTTTAGAAACCTTGCAAATTTAAACATGTCTGGCATCCTTATACTTACGAGTTGAATACTAGTCATCATACTCTATTTCTATAGTACGTACCACTTGATGAATATTTTAATAAATGTTTGGTAAAATATCTTAGTTATTAACATGTCTGGCATCCTTATACTTACGAGTTGAGTACTAGTCATCATACTCTATTTCTATAGTACGTACCACTTGATGAATATTTTAATAAATGTTTGGTAAATATCTTAGTTATTAATAATAAGGTCCTAGATAAAATTCTGCCTTCATCACCACTATTTTCTTTCTTGGAAAAAATAGGAAATGTTATAGTAAATATTTAAATATAATTCTAAAATCATGTACCATGTTTTTGTTCAATTCTTCAACCTGTAAACATGTTCATGAATATTATAAATAGGAGTTAACAAGTACTACTATCTATGAATGATTACATGATTAGCTCATCTATGTTCATATTGCATTATCGATTAAAATTTTATTCAAACATTTATTTATCGTAGCAATAAAGAAAAAATAAACAATTACGAGTTGGCGATTTCATGGCTTGTTAATTACCTAAAGAAATTGATAAATGTTACTGAATTTGAGCGGCTGCTACATGGCACTTGACTAGTAACGAATCCTACTTTCTTATGAAAAAATAATACATGATTTGCTCTGTGTTTCAGCTCAGTGGAGGGACCAGCTTCATCAGCTCAGATCTAAGAGGGAGAACCGGGCATGACAGGATGGAGCAAAGCAAAAGAATCCCTAGCCCCTGTTAATTTGTCCTAGAAACTATGATACTTTTCGATGGTGGATTCTCCTCTTTCTTATGCTGCAGCGGATGGCTGGACGTGTACATACCTGCAGCGGCAGTACATCTCAAACATGCCATTGTATATGACCGTGTATATAACACGTATTTAATTTAACTATGCAGTGTTAATGAGATCAAAGGCTGCATTGTAGCACGCGTTTTTAGAACAATGGATTTATTTACTGAGACCAAAGGCTCAGTTTGTCCTTTTTAAGTCTATAAATTGTTTCTTAACTTGTGATCTTATTGTTTCCAAACTTCAAGTAAGGGAATTTTAAAGTATTAACAGCCCGGTTGTCATGAAATATGTGCAGAACTTGTAACGATATCAGCCAGGGTTTGTGAATCACCACCAACCTAAATATGAATGAATCGACATAAAGAAAACTAATAATCAAAGAAAAAAAATAACAGGCATTTTAAAATCATCGGAAGAAAGAACTAAAAAAAATCTTGATAGAAAAATCAAAGTTCATTCCAATTCGATTGTATAATTCAGAAAGTTGCCTCTGGGCTTGCAAATTTAGGAAATTCCCCCTAATAGTAAAAACTTGATATTTGATTTTGGTGCCCTTCCCTATGTCAAATTGAGTTATAATCCAAACTTATATGCAGGCCTGTGCACAAACAAAATTAAAGACTTGCTATCAATATAATTTTCTTGAAGTACATTCAACTCTCTTTAAAAAGAAAAAGAAGAGAGATGTGTAAATATGAAATATTGCCTCAACTGAAAAGGAAAAAAGAAAATAGAGATTTGTCATAAACATTTGTTTGTATTTTTTTTATTTTGTTAGCACCAATGAAAATATATTTGGAAAACAAATGATTTAATATTTAAAAAAAATCCAATTTAGGTAGGGAGGCAGGCGTAGGTAGCACGTGAGCTCCACGACTCTCGCCCTCCTCGATGCGGCCCACAACGCACTGCAGCAATAACAGCAGCAGCAGCAGCAGCGGCCGCAGCTGAGCTGCCTCCTCTCTGCCAATGGTGGCGCCTCTGTTCAAACTTTCCCTTCGTCTCCCTCCCCCCTCTTTATTACCACCACACCACAAAGCACAAACGTCTCCTCCCCCATCGGGATTCGCGTTGATACCAACCAACGAGCACAGAGGACGGAGAGAGAGGGAGGAGAAAAAAACAAGGAAAAAGAATAAAAAGGACAGACTCCAAAGTAGAAAAAACAGCTGACAGTCTTTCTCTCTCCTCTGTTTTCCGCTCTCTCTCTCTCTCTCTGCATTTATTTTTATTTATTTTTTTATTTTTTGTTGCTTCGCCCTGGCCCGGCCTCTATTTTTTCATCTCTTTATTGAGGAGACGAAGAGGCTGGATGAGCGAGGCCAGGTTCGAGGGTTTCTCCCTGACGATGCAAGACACTGGTATCAATGATTATGCCACTGGGAGGAGGAGGAGGAGGAGAAAGAGGTGGGTGAAGTCATGCCATTCTTTTTTACACTCAGTATCTTCTTATGATTGTTAGGGTTTTTCCTTTTTTTTCTTGTCGTGTTACCAAGCAAGAATGAACAAATAAAAAAAAAAGGAATTTTGATTTGTTACGTGTGGTACGTTGATTATTATTATTATTTCCTTTTCTTGTTAGATGGTATTCTCGGTTGATTACGATGATTTGTGGGGAAGTAGTTGCAGGAAAGAGAGAGAAAAAAAAGCTTTTTTTTTAATCGGGGGTTGATGGTTACTACTATAACACTAACTGCTTCCATGGCCATCCTAGTTCGGAGATGTGTGATCTAGCGGAGAGTAAAAAATAATACAAATCTCAATAGCTACTGTCCTCATATTTGTTGTAGCCTGTATACTTGATTTCTTTTCCTTTTTATGTGTTTGAGGCTCATTCATGCTAAGAAACAAACGGGGTTAAGTTAGAAATGTAAAGTTGTTGTCTTCTTTTTGGTCGAAACGGTAGCTATAGAATAACTTGCGTCCTACACTAGGTCTGATGTGGGAGGTACATGTTTGCAGTTATCGGAATTTTCTGCTTGTGATGGATCCATAGATGGCTATTGGCTTCTGCCAAATAAAGTCAAAGCAAAAGCTGCATTTGCCTACATAATGACGCAATGCAACAATTGCAAACCCTTCTTTGCAGTATAGGTCTTTATTGATTTTTCATGTTTTTGTTGTAAATAAATATGTGATGATGTGACAGGAAGAAAACCGAGTGGAGTTATTGATGGATCAATTTGGTTTAAACTAAGAGAGTATCTGCCTAGCAGGACCTCAGTGAAGGTGCACACTAGGGAAGCTTCTGATATAGAATATTTGTTTGGAGTTATTTGAGATCCAAGTTGTGTTCTTGGGTGCTAAGGTTTTTGGATCATAATAAAGCTCATTGCAAGATTGATTTTGAATTGGCCCATATCTTTGCTTCAATCTCACATATGTCAAATGTCTAAAAAAATGAAGTTTTTTTTAATTATTTTTTAGGTGTTTGTAAATTAAATTTGAATTGAAATATACTTATATGCAATTTATTGAATTGTGATATCTTACTTTGCAACTAGGGGCTTCTCTACTAAACATATCTAATAGGAGCCCCTACTGATGAGTATAACACTAGCCCCTAAAGGTTGGTATTGTTAGGGCATATTAGACCATATATATATATATAATGCGTATATACATACGTGTATATTCCAACTTTTTGGTAGACTGATATAGTCAATACTGATGCGTTGATATGCATTGAACTGTATTGGTGTGGTTTAATACCAGTTAAGTTTGGAATAGTATGTGCGACATTCAGTATTGATCACTACCACCTTATACTTATATAGTACCAAATTGGTACTAACATTATAGCCTGTACTGATCAATTACATTTATATTTGTTAGATGTACACTGCATTAGGATGCAAATAGCAATTTTGCAAAAGTTTAGGTTTCTTACCTTGAGTTGTAACTACAACTTGGCTAAAATTTTTTTAAATGATATCAGTTGTACAAGAGTACAAGACAAAATATCAAAAGTTAAATACTTAAATCTATCTTGTACTTAATTGCATTACAATTGGATCTCCAAATATCGTTTCTTCTTAAAATGTACAACCTTTTCCAATTTCTATTGTGGTAAGTTCAATATTAGACTCTATATGGAGTATTATACTCTGTAATATAGTGAACAAGTTTTGCGCCTGAGTTGTATTGACATTCATCATTTATACAGATCTAGGGTTGTGACTTTGTTGGATTTGTTGTCACACCTCATGAATCATGTGATATAGTTCATCAAGATGAGTTTTGAGGGTGTTTGAGTGCTTAATATGAAATAAGGGGGATTTATATCAGACTAGGAACCCCCTAAAACTTTTGTAGTTGGATAGCTTAAAGAATTTATCCATTTGCAAAAAGACAAAAAGTCCCAATGGCTAGTAATAGTTACATTTCTAGCTGTTTGGAGGTCTGACGAATGTGTACCAATTGTACTAGTCATACTTTATCTTTGGTATGTTTGTATCAGTATTGAATGATATCAATTGATATCACATGGACCCATTATGAGGTGGGTTTGTGTACGAGTCCCCAGTATATATTGGAAGTTCCTATTGACTGATTTTAACTTTCTTGTCCTCGAGTATGCTGCAATGCTTTAAGAAATCTTACGGGAAGGAATAGAAGAATCCATTTAACCTTTTCAACAATTTGCTGCGGTCATGCAAGTCAAGAATGATATTTGAATTTGTTAATTTCACGGATAACATTCTTTTTGCAATTTCAAGCAAGAAATTTTTTTCTTTTCATTTTTCATATTTTGGCCTTTCAATCTTGTTAGTCTTCTATGTCAAGTGACATCCAGAATCTATGATAATATTTTTTTTCTTATTTTTTTTTCAAGAATCTATGATAAGACTTGGTTCAAGGAAGCATAGCATGGTAAACAATACACTGTTAACTTATACATAGATATTTGAGTCATTTATCGAAGTTGGGCTAGTTGCAAGTCTTCTAGTATCACTATTATTTCCTTATTCTTTTCTTACGGGAATTATGTGCATTACGTGAATCATGGTTGTTCCCTTCGCATATTTGTGCTGCCATGCTGCTGTTGTATTTAGTTAGATAAGCCTTTAAATACAACTGAATGGTTTTCAAGTCACTCTTGGGAATAAATGAAGATAATGTATGAAATTAGGTAGAACCTTGATAACTCTGAAGCACTGCAATAATACTTGTTGGAAATGAGCATTATGAAGCTTCTTGAGAGGAACTTTGATCTTAATATTAGAGGTTGACGCATGTGAAGGTAAGGCAGGAAGTTAGGATGAGCACTGAGAGATATTTGAGTTGAAAAGACTTGTTAGTTCCTCCTGCTCACAAAAAGGTAAAAGTGTTAGTCCTACGATATGTTTTCTAGATCTGGAAGAAGCAATTGAAATAATACTTAAGCACAAATTGAAAGCTTTTCGAAATTATTCATTTTCTAGCTACGAGGATTGATGGAGATGCTCTGTTCTTATTCAGTTGATGCTAATTATAATTATGCATATTCCTTTTTCTTCCTTGTACTTTTCCTGAGTCATTATCAATTTGGTATATTGTTTTCAGATTGAGTTCAATGTAAATTTATATCATAGATTATAATCTCAAGCATATAAAGGGGGCTGCTTTCTAATAGTTTAAGCTTTAAGGACAAGTGATCACCCCATTAAATTTAAGATGATATGAGCCAAAGTCATAGATTCAAAGCTGCTTCTTCCAATAACCAGTATGAATGAACTGTTTGATTGATTAAGTTCAAACGTAATTATGTAAGTAATAGATGCTTATCACAAATCAGTTGATTGGAAAAGAAACAAGCAATATGTTTTATTTATAATGTTCTTTAATGTTTTTGCTGTTTATCGTTTCTGATGCCAAGATACACAAAACAAACTGAATCTTTCTTACAGGTTCAGAGATGATGGCGACCCAGGCTGCAGGAATCAATTGCTGCTGCAGTAAAAGGCCAGAATCTCTAGTCCTTGGATACTATTAGTTACTATGCATAGATAGGACAGGACATGCTGGGAGAGTTAGGGAATGAAGCCATTGGTCCGCAGACATATATTTTTGGTCATTATATTTGACACCATATTTTGTTCAGTTAATTTAATATTCAGTTCAGTTCAAGTTTCCTTAGATATTTGCTAAAACTACAGGCTCCGCCTTATCTGCTACTTGTCGTTTCTTTTGATATCCTGATAACAGGTTTCAACAAATATATCATCTCAACCTATATGTTGAGCTAGTTTTTTCAGGTTTCAGTTGATCTGGTGTTAGACTGGGCTAGTTATTAAAAACCTGTGCCTCCACAGTAACTGGTAGACGTTCATTAAGTGATTCAGTATTAATTCCTCAAATCTAAATAAAGACTAAATGATATGACTAGAAAAAAAAAAGTGCGGTTGGCAATACAATATTTTTTTAAAAAAATAACGAGAATTAAATGAATCAAGTTTGGAATTGGAAAAAAAAAAATCAAATAAGCCAGTTCAGTCAAGTGAAAGTTGCTGAAAAAAATTTACAACTTAGCTTAGTTAGAACAAACAGTTCAAATCAATACAGAAATGTCGATCTTCCAGCAATAGTTAGTGGTGAATACATTAAGAAAAAAAAATGAATGTATGGGGCATGAAGGACTAGATCCCTCCTTCGCTCCTGTAATCCTGTACTAAGTATAGAACAGTATTTGTTTACACAGTCCGACAAACAAATCCGAGCTTGTGCGGAGCTTCATCCGGATATAAAATCTGTGTTCTTGCAGATCAGTTTGAGAACAGCTCTCCTGGAATTTCTTTTTTTCAAGAATGTAAATGTGTGAACTTTTTTTCGGCCAACCCATCGACTGCCTGATCTGTGTCATCCGATTCCTCCTACAAGTGTAGACAACACAATAAAGTTCAAAATTTCATAGAAGAAAGCAAAGCACATGTATATATAATTAATATTTCTTTATCACAAATAAATCAGTTCAATGATGCTACTGCATGTAAGGAAGACACTTAAATTTAAGATTCTTCAGTGTGCAGACTGAGCTCTTTTAAAGGACAGGGAAAAGCTAGAGATGCCGCAGACATCGAAGTTCAGACTATAACTATTGCATTAAATTTCAGGTCTGGGAGCAGAACGCATCTTTGAAGGACTTAATGAGCAGTAATTAATTTTGGGTTCATCAAAGTTAAAAGAAAAATCACTTTAAGTTCTAACATTGCCAAGTAAAAAGGTTGTTTAATCAAACCAGTTTTGAAAATAAAGTTGACCTTTATTTTGGGAAACAGTAGTACTTCTAAAGTGTTAAAGAGTTTTCATAGTACCAATTATAATCAGAATCAAGCAAAAAATATATGCAGAATGTGTGATTTTCACTTACATCTTTATCCTTCTTTTGTTTGACAACTACACATTTGGAAGCACTGATACTTTCACTCTTCAACAAGCTGCGTGTGCTGTATTTTGACTTTAGTCCATCAGTGACTGATGCATGAACAGGCTTCTCACCATGTACCCTGGTAGGACTTTCAATGTTGCGAGCAACAGATTCAGCGCTGCGCCCTTCACACTCATTACTTTCATCAGCGGTTCTTTCTTTGTTTGCACCAGTCCTCTCCCTGGGCAGAACAAAATCATATGTTCTTATTTATACTGTCCAGTGTAGATGAGTATAGATGGTATATACGTACCAATCCGATCTTATACCGGTACTAATACAAGATAAAAGTACATTGATACTGTGTGTCGGTGCGTTACAGGGATCAATATCTTAAGCTTTGGTTTCATTACCTTGGTAAGGAAGCATGCTGCCTTTGGAGAGGAGAGCTTCTGTCACCTTTACCATAGTGCTCCTCAAGATGAGCAAATTGTCGCTTGAAGCGATCGACTCCACTGAAGAAAGCAACTGATTTAGGTGAATGTCATTTGATTGAAACACATCTATTATCAGTAGCTACAACGAGTGCCACTAGAGGAAATTACATATGACCTTGGGTACATAAAACTAGTTTGATCTCCCCCACGCAGATACTCCTGCAGCATCTGAGGATGATACTCCAAAATCTGTTTGATGTTGGAACAATCAACTTTCAATGGAACTGTACTTCAATGTCACAAATCTGGAACATACAAGATCATTACCTCACGGTAAATCAGTTCTCGCACATCGTCTTTTGTCAATTTCCTCCTTTCAAACTCAAACTCAAGTTTTGAGATCGGAGCTGTTGAAGGTTCACGTTCAACATTTGCCAGACCTCGAAAATATGGATCTGCTAGGGCCTGGAAAGATTAAGGAAAAACAGAATCAGAACTGTTTGCTCGAATCTCTTCTACATGGAAAACAGTTTGCCAATTTTGATTTTGAAAGAAGAAAGGAATCAAGGTTACTGAATCCTATCTCTTCAGCAGTAGGCCGATCCTTAGGATCAAATGCAAGTAGACGTTCAAGTAATCGTAGAGCCAAAGGATCTACACCAGGAAACTTCTGATAGAAAGGAATTGGTGGTTTCTTCCTCATATTGCCCAAATACCTTCTAGCCTTCTCATTCCGAATCTGCAACAATAATAATGAGACATTAGAATTTTTATCATCAAAGTCCAATATGGAACTAACACAATCAAATAATGTAGGTTCTTTTAGCAAGCATAGCACAGAGATCAATACAGAAAGGACTAATGTGATATCCATGCTTTCATTTTGGTGACAACTAACCCTAGCAAGAGATTCAGCTGATGGTGTTCCCAGCAGATCCGTCATTAGATCCAACTGATGCACCACATTCTTGCCAGGAAACAGAGGTCTCCCCGTGAGCATTTCTGCAAATATGCATCCTATGCTCCAAATATCAATTGCAGGTGTGTACTGCCAATATGAAATAGCACAGTTCAACATCAGTTAGAAAATATTCAAATAAGCATACAGCATCATAGCATATATTTCAACAAAAAAGCTCCATAGTTCTTGGAGAAAATCTAGAACTACAATACTTCTGGCCATAAATTTAATACTTCTTCAAAAGTAAGATGAGAAACTGTAAAATTGTATCTTACTTTAGAGAAAAATGAGCCACATAATTCAGGAGCTCGATACCACCTTGTTGCCACATAGTCCTATATGGAAAAAAAAGAGAGAGACCACAGATCAGAGGTTAACAAGAGAACAAGTTCAAGATTGTTTGGCCACGTTATGACCCTGAAAATGCTGAATTTTGAAGAAGTGCATACAGTCCAAAATATAGCTGATGGAGCATCATTGAAAGCTACTCTTGCAAGACCAAAATCACAAACTTTCAGCTTGCAGTCTGCATTGGCAAGGATGTTCTTCGGCTTCAAATCTCGATGGAAGACATTTGCTGCAGATTAAGAGATGAGAAACAAGAACAGTTTTCAACTTATAGAACATGAGTAGAGTAACGGTATATGATTGTCAGCAATAGTCTTTGACCTGCATGGATGTACTTGAGTGACCGAAGAAGTTGGTACAAGAAGAACTGGTGGTGTTCGGGTGTGAGGTCATCGTTTGCCTTGATAACCTGATGAAGATCTGATTCCATCAGCTCAAAAACAACATAAATGTCTCTGAATTCCCTGCGAGATGGAGGAAGCATTATATGCTTAATTTCTACAATGTCTGGGTGGCGGAGCAGCCTAAGCAGTTTGATCTCTCTTAGAATGCGAGTGGCGTCAGAAACATGTTCAAACACATCGTTGATCTTCTTGATTGCCACCTTCTCTCCATTATGGGTGTCGATTACAGCCCCGACCACTCCGTAGCTTCCCTTTCCAATTACCTCTTGTACATGGTATCTGCTCGCTTCGCCATACTCTGTGAAGAATTCATGCTGTAGGTGTCCCTGGGCGATTCAAATGGATTATCAAATAAATAATTTAATTAAGATAGGGGTAAAAGGACAAAGTAGACTGCAAAAGAAATTGAAAAGAGAATAGTCGCAGGGAAAAAAAAATATCAGTTCCAATATGAACAACTAAAGTGAAAAGAGAAAAAAAAAACGCTCTTTGAAATCAATGCTAGAATGAAAAGAATTTGTTGTTTTAAATCGCAACCAGAACAAACTACAAATCAATAAAATGATATTAGAGAGGGGAAAAAGAACCAAAAGACCTTCTTTTCCATGACGGTGTCCTCTCTGTGTTCAAACGAGATTGCAGATTTCTGGATAACTTCAAGCAACTCTTCCTCCTCCCACCTTCTCCTCTTCCTCTTCCTCCGTTTCTTGTTCGGTGTTGCTTTCTTTGGTTAAGGATGAGGCGTTGATGACTCGGCGGGAACGGCGCAACAACAAGCGATAGAGGCCGTCCACGAGGCGTTCTATCCCACCAGAGAAGGGCGGGGGGAGAGGGATGGTGGGCAGACACCGCGGCAGAAGAAGGAGATCACGAATCTACGTGTTGTTCATTATGAACAATTGCCTCCACTGAAATTTTTTAAAAATATATCTATATTATAAAACATTGATAATATATATACTATATAAATTTAATTTAAAAATTATATTATTACCCTCACTTATATAAAAAAAATATTTTATATCTCCATATATTTATATATATATATATATTTGCCAGACTTTTCTAAATGTTTCTTAAACTTTCAAATGTTAATTGTCATCTAAAACTTTTTTTTTTAAAAAAAAATCACGTTCTCGCATATTAATAAATCATCTATTTCTCATGGGGAATACTAATCACCTTTTGGATAACTATTATGTTGACACGACAAAAATATAATAGGAAAAGGATTAGGACAATTTGAACTATATTTTGGTTCTATTGCAATTCAAAATCTAACCCTAATCTTCTTAATCTCAACACATGTTTTTCCTTCTGATTTATCAGAGTTGAGTATCACTTGACAATATTCATCTTCCTTGCACTATTCTAGACTCCATGATTCTTTCAACTATACCTCCTCGCATCCGACTATATATTCCTTTTTTCACAATATTATAGCCTTTTCCTTCGACAATTTTCACTTGGTATAACCTTCAGCCTCCTCAAATCGTTACCAATTCCAAAGGAGCAATGGTGATACTTCTTGTGCCATCATCTCAAGTTGGATTATTTTAACTTGAATCATCCAAGTCCTTCTATCATTTCAATCAAGTTTGGGACTCTATTAATCATTTGTCTTTTTAGTGTCAATTTTCTAAACTAATTTGGAATGTTTACGGTAACATTTTTTTGGATAAATTTAAATAACTTGTTACGATACAAGATTATTATCACCTATGAGTTCCCTAACAAATACAACTATATTTTTAGAGCACGTAATCGAACATCTTGTGACCTAAGGTTTGAGCTTTTCGATTGGACATTCTGATTGCATTGTACATTCTAAAGATTGGATCTGGTTCTGAAATTCCAATGAGCTATACTAATATTGCACATAATCAACATTTGAAAATTTACACAATTATACCATGATTGTACATGCATCCGGCAAAATTATTTTAAGCTTGGAATACCAGTTTTGAATAAACCCTTATGTTTTTATTAAAAAAAAATTCCAATCCTATTCTAGCCCTTCTAACATTATTGCAAAGTATCCGTGGGAATACTACACGGATATATGGGATGGATTTCACAACTTATGAAATAAACTGAACGGATATATGTCAATCATGTGAAAAAAATTGCTACATGTAAATATAGTATACGTAATACGTTCAAGGGGCACCTGATCCACTGTCCAAGTGGCGTGAGCCCTGAGCGGAAAACAAGCTCCTGAGATATATTGAAGATTAAATACTTAGAACGTGGTACGATAACACTTATTAGTTAAGTGAGAAGAGTATTATGCAATATAATAATTCTTAAAGTACAATACATAACCCAACATCTTTGAAATGGTTAAGCTTTTCCGTGCTGTCACAAATTAACAAATTAAAGTACATAACATCAGAATGACAGCGTAGGCATGGAAAATAGTTCCAATATTCGACTTAGACTATGGACGGATGCAACTAGGATTCGGAAAGCAGCGCAGAAGCAGGCTCAGAAACTTGGGTGAACTGGTCCCTTTGATATACCAAGGCGAACTTCCATACCATGATGCATGTCAAGTGGCCTGAACGATTCCGAGTCTTGCGGCACTGCAAACAGATAGTTGGAAAGGAAAAAAATGTAAGATTGGTTCACAAAATTGAATGGGCAAAAAAATGAACACATGCGGGAGAAAACAAAGTATCACAGCAGATTAAAATCCCCACACAAAACATAAAATGCACACTCGATGTGTGCAATCACAAGGATACCTCAACAATTGACCCTAAGAAAATTACAACAAATGACCACCATGACACACACTTCGAAAAGATAGAGCTAATTTTATCAGAGGTACCTAAACAATTATATTTGTCGCTCACTCTGTTCTTCAAGTTGCTAACCTCCCACATCATTTGGTACTAGATTAAATTTAAATTATAAAACAAATAAAAAATTTAAGTATTACTTGGATAGTTTAAATCTCACTTTTCTTTTTCAAAATGGAGTTTCCATCAAAGATGCAACTCAATTCTTGTCAATTAATGCCAAAGGTTGAATTTGATTGATACACATAAGATAGTTCAGATACCTAACACAAAATTTACCAGTATCAGACTAGGTAACAATTTAGATCCTAAACCTGTAATTGTTCCAATCAACTCACAAAGTTGGCATGCTGATCATAAACTAGGAAATAAACATAAGCAGTTGAAAAGACTAAATAAATTTCATAAAAGACTACATATCCCCACATTTGGACTACCAACATGAACTTCACCTTTGTTTATATTCAGAAAGGCACGTCGCCAATGTGAACACTCGAAAAAAACTGCTGAGAAGCATCTCTATAACGACATATTTTTAAGACAGATGCATCATCAAGTAGTTGTCAAACTAGTTCTAAATAATCATCTTAGTTCCTATTTCTTTTTTTGTAAGTAGATTTTTTTGCTTTATTTTCTTCCATTCTCTTTTTTTTTTTTCTTCTTGTATGATTTAAAAAGATACATTGCCTTAGTTACCGACTTTGCTCATAGGAACTACCAAATATTGATTATTTCCGATCGTCAAATAGAATATATCATACAACAAAAGCCGAAATGAATGCAAAAATATGCATCTAATCATTGCAAGTGAAAGTACAGGCACTAAAAGTCATAAACCCTACACCCTACTTACCCCAAATATCAAACTCGTCACTTAGGCTACGAGAGAAAAGGGAAGAAAAAGGAAAGAAATTTAATTTTTCCACTGTTTTTTTAGTTGGACTGATTCAAAGGAAAGAAAAGTGGCATATTTGTTTCTCTCAAAATTGGAGAGAATACGGAAAGAAAGAAAAGCTTGTTCGCCTCGTCCCTACCACTGCCGCCGCGAGCTCGCCCCGCCCTTGCCGATGTTGCCGTATGAGCTCATGCTGCCACTGCGAGCTCGCCTCGCAGTTGCTGCCGCAAGCTCACCTGCCTGCCCCCTCCGCGAGCTTTGACACCTTACAGCCCATCCTTGCAACTTCACCCACACTGCCGCCTCTCCTCCTCCTTGTCATCCCTCCCCACCTCTCCATCTCCTTTCTCCCCTGTTCCTCCGGTACTCACCAATTCACGTGATTTTATTTCTTCCCCTCCTTTGTTCTTCCTTTCATTTCTTTTTTCTTCCCCTCCAACAAAGCACAGCCTTAGAGATTCCCTCCCAGTATAGTTAATGTGCTTGGTGCATCATAGTCATAACTATTCTCAAGTATAAAGAAATGCTCAGTCTTTAAACAACGAAAATAATACCTCAGTGGAAGTAGGAAGTTGGGATAGTGTAAATAGTAAATTCAACAATTAATGTGAGCAATAGCTGTGGCCTACATGCTCACATGTTCTTTGTATTTCATTACTCAAAAACCATGATTTTAGAAAACAAACCCAGTTCAACCATGAACTGGACAATACCCAGCCGAGCCAGTACTAAAACCAATATAGTAAAAACTAGTCAAATCAGGGCATAACCAATCAAAACCAGACCAAATGAACAAGTTTACATTTTTTTTATATTAGCGTTTCTATATAATTTTATAATATAAAATTAAAAAAGAATTATAAAATCCCTAAAGAGGTAGAACCAGATATCATGCAAAGTCTAATTGAACAAGAAATCAGATGCGAGTTATCAAAAAGGATGGAACATGTAAAAGGACACAATGCGTACAATTGAGATAATCTTCAAAAGCAAAATCATCCAAGCCGCCAGTGAGAGATTCAAATCCTAGCATAGAGGATGGCAGTGCTCCAGGAGGTCTCTGAAATCTGCAATACCAATGCACTTTTAGAAAAATGATACAGAACTTCAGGTTAAAAAATTGAAATCAGAATGTGCACATGTAGATTAAATAAATAAATATGTAAGCATGACAAAATATAACCATCACCTTGTTTGGTAATTACATGAAAATAAAAGAATAAGATTGAATACATCAAATACAGGTTGATATAGTAAAAAGAATTAGATATGAACTTGGCGCCTTACTCAAAGAATAGTGGATAACTTAAGAAACTTCCTGCAAGATCTTGTTGATGTCAATGTTAACACAATCTAACCAGCATCTCAGTTATTAGGTCATTTATAATAAGAGATTTATATGAAATATAGTAAAAACATTTACTTAATGCAATTTCAAATCATAGATTTTTATATATATTAATATTTTCCATAACCTTACTGTTTAGCATTAATCTCCATTCTTAAAGACTGAAGCAGCATAGATTTGGACTGAAATAATCTTCTTGGAGTAGCAAAAATTCGGACAAAAAATTTTCAATGTTGTAGATTATCAGTTTTGGTGAGGATGCATACAAAAGGAAGTGACGAGTGGACTTGAACATGCATTCTAAGACAGATAAATTTATTAGGGAACCAGGGAAGAGGAGATATCTGCATATCCAAAGAGGTCATGCTACTACAATATTAATTGGTTGAATCTCCTGTTCCCAAACACCTCATTGTGCATTGATATTGGCTGAAGTCAAATCCTAGATTACTGTTAAGAACAAAATAGGTGACAATGCAACTCACGTGCAAATCCCATAACGTATGTGCATATGATGTATATATGTTTTCTATTTTCTTCCATAAAGGACAGTGAATTCCGCAAAACTAGTTCAATGGATAAATTATATAAATTGAGAGGAGAAATTGAGATACATAACATACCACGAATAGTGTTGTGTAAAATCATCCTGACAAACCTTTTCCTTTCCGTAAAGATTCCATAGAAATTTTGTTAAACCATTATAATAGTATATAAAGGGTGAGAATTCTGAACTAAATCTGAAGGTTCCCCTATTTTCTGCCACTAGAACTCGTGAGTATCTCGTACATTATTTTAGTACATTCTTCCAGCTCACACTTAACCGATGTTTCATAAGATTTGTCGAACCATTTGCTTGTGTCAATATCAAAGCAAATCAAGGCAACCACAAGGTTCAAGGAAAGGCAAAGCTAGTATTGACATGACTCTCGAAAGTGCTGTAGGATACACCATCAGTCTGAAAAAAGCAACAGGGTATAAATGGCAAATATCAAATTGTAAATTCATGTGATGAAGGAAACACAATGTTACACATCAATGACAAGTGTGTCAAGAGCAATTGCAAGAGTGCATGGTGGGCCATGTTGACCACTTGAGTGACAACCAGTGTTATCAATAGCGTATCGCGAAAAATAACGGAAAGCTAAAAATCCGCAATATGATATAGCGGATTGCGTTGCGGGCAAATAGCGGAAGTCACATAATGCTTAAAATATATATTATACACATAAAAAAATTAAGTATAACGTTTGAAATATATGTTATATACCTAATAAATTAAGCTGCATAAAAATAAAATAAATTATATAAAGAAAGATCACATAGTACCAACTCAATTCAAGTCATAATTTTAATTTCTAATATTTTAAAATATTATAATGTGGTCTTATCCGTTATAGCGGTGCTATAGCGTTTCATAGCGGATTGCTCAAAAACCGTTATGGAAAAACGTTATAGCGCCGCTATTGCGGCTATTTAACAACACTGGTGACAACACTTTGAAATTGTTTGGCATTTGTGAGAAAAAATTGAGGAACTGATGATGCTCATAAGAGTTATCTATCCAAGCAAAAGGGGGCACTTGTAGACATGTAAAATTGAGGGTTACAAAATATCATTGCTCTCATGAGGCTTGTGATCCAAAAGTGTTAGAGAACTTTTTCGGTTTGAAACAATATCTCAAACTTACCTAACTTGCATCAGATGAGTTCAAGGTGTCAATAGCAACTTGATATCTATCAAGAGACTCAAAGCTATGGTGGCAACAATGATACAATGAGATACATAAGGGACTTTGCATACAATTTATACATGGGGAGAGTTTAAAGAAAGAGTTGAGAGCTCTATTTTTTTTCAAGATAATATGAATTGTGGAAGAAAATCTCAAGGTCGAAAAAAGCTAATTAGTCTTAGTCATGGTTCGAGGAACCAGTCTGGCACCAACTGGTTCCTCCAATTGGTACCGGTCCGCACCGGCACCGGAGCATGGGTCAGAGCGGCGGTAGCAGGCAGCATCAAACTTCCACCGCCGCCGAAAGCTTCGAACCATCACTGCCCGGTTCACCAATACCATACCGGACCGGCACTGGACCGAATCACCGAACCGGTTTCTCGAACCATGGTCTCAGTGCCTCTCTAGTGACAAGATCAATAAAATATGTAATTGTCAAGATCTAAGGAAACTATTTTTCAGCTTTAAACTAATTCTTATGAATGACTACCAAGCGATTCTAGGTGTATGTCTCATACGGAAACAAAAATGGTACCTATATTATGTATTCATAACAGTTATCTCTTTTTTCACGAGAAAATCATAAAAATATGGAAAAAGTTTTCACCCATAGATGTCTCTTAAGCAGTTAATTGAAGAAGGGATGGAACAATACTTAAAAAAGGGGAAAAATCCTAAACACCTATTGTATGTACATTCCATGAGGTAAGACAAACAATATGGAACAACAACACACCAGCACTTTTGTGGGAAATCGGATCACTAGTGAAACGATGGATTTAATGCATGAAATAATAAATGGTGTTGACAGAGGATAATAAATGGTGTTGATCCCTCTATCAGATGGTTAGCTAGAAGTAATAAGGACTTGGCAAAGCTAAAATGTTAAAACTGAAATCCTTCAATGCCTATGTAATGTCAAAACAGAAAAAGCATGAGATGTCCTATGGTATCAATCCATGGGATTGGATGAATCCTTGTGAGGATAACCAAATCTTTTTATTTATGCAGTAGAGTAATGTGAAGTATGCATAAAAGAGAACTAGGCTGCACAACCAACCCATCTGTCTAGGCTAACTTAAAGAAATTTATTGTACTTTTAAATAATTGGGTCCAAATAAAAAGAAATATATAAATGTATTGCTAGATAACATAAAGACTTCTGAATCGCTATCAAGTTACTTATAGGGTTTGATGAGGAAACATTTTGCATGGACCTTGTATGTAATAAATAATGCTCCTTATCTAGCCTAAGATAGGTGAGATCATTAATTGCATGAAACTTCTACTTACACAAGATTTCATAATTTCTCTCGCCAATACTACAAGGTCATGTCGTATTGCTCTAACAAAGTGATCATGAGACAGCTCAAATTATTGATCCATTACCACCTTTATGGAGTCACAACTCGAGGATAGTTGCTCTATTCAAATCTAGAAACTCGGAGAGCTAAAGTGGATAAAGCACAAGCTAACCAGATGAAACTTTCAAATTCTACTAGCAATATAGAGTCTGTAAAATATTTTTCAATCAAAGAAAATTTAAATATGAAGATTGGAAGTCATTAAGAACATCAGCAACTTAAATGGGGAGTATGCAGAGGCAAAATGATTGAAGGGTTCAACTCATGTACATTTCTCTAATGTATGGATATAAAGGTTATTTATGATTTCTTGGTTCCTTTTATAAAGAATGAAACATTTTAGGGGATTATTTCAATGGCCTATGTAGGAGTCCAATGGTAGATTCTATACCCTATGTGGGAGAAATTAGGGTGCACAATAGGTCATTGGTAGGTGCTACGTAAAATCATCCTATTGAACCTTTTTTGTCTTAGATGTCATAAACATTTTTACTCATTTGAAATTAGGAGTGAAGGTTGTGTTTAATCAAGTCTTGAAACTGTCCAAGACTAGAAATGAAAGGTTCCTACTTTCTACCTTCAGGGATTTTTGACTATCAAATGTAAATTGATATTTACTGTAGCCAATACAACATTCCATGTCATTCGAACATAGTACTTACAATGCCAATATTTTGGTTACAACATGGAGTGATTGAATAGCCTTCAAGGAGAGTGAAGTAATATAACAAAGGAAAAAGTACGAAGTCTATGGCACTACACCTATTAACATTATTCAATGTGTAGTTATAGGCAATGTTTAAGGTGTAGGTTCGTTTGTGAACCAATCCAAGATATGATTGTGTTAATACATAGATGTTTCAATCAAGGTTCTAAAACCTAGACCATACTAGGCGGTTCAGCCGGTTTGTAATGGTTTGGGCAGGGACTTGTACACAAAAACTTTTGTTTGAAACAAAGAAGCAAAGTGGAGCATACGAAGGAGGAGGGAGGAAAAAAAGAAGACGAAGGAAGGAGGCGGAGCTGAAGAAGAAGAAGGGAGAAGGAGGAATGAGGAAGGAGGCAAGAAAGCTCGTGGGAGGAAGGAGGGCAAGCTTCCACCAAGACTGTTGCTGCCTTCACCTCCTCCTCCTTTCCTTCTTCTCCTCCTCCTTCCTTGGACCGAAACACCCGTTCGGACCAGTAATTGAAACCTTGATTACAGTACACCCAATATTGTAACATCAATAAGTCAATAGCAACGGTCCATACGGGTCCATGATCAAACTAATACATCAATACAAACTGGGATTCAAAACTCTAGATATAGAAAATTATACCACATCTCATGTTAAAGTGGGAGGATGATATATGATGTATGCTATGATGTTCACACCCAAAGCACAATTTCACAATTGCAAAAGTGATGAGATGTGTGACTGTGACCAATTGCAAGAATACAAAATAACTCATAACTAGCAAAATCCACATGAATATGAATTTGCAAACCATCTTCGATTTAACATGAAATACGACATTGGAAAACTAAACTTGGTGAAATTGCTATATAATCTTGGTTTCTTTTCTTGACTCTTTTATTGGAGTAAAATTTCACTATATATCAATGCACTAAAACGAATTTTTCTCATAATATAAAGCAAAACAAATTGAGATGATATCATAAATCATGGCCGTATGCCTTACAAAAAAAAATGAAAAAGAAAACTTAAGTAATGAAAGTAGCTCAGAAGGAGCATTCAAGTATATTTCGGGGCTACAATGTGTTACAATGGTTATATCATATTAAATCAATCCCAATCAAATAAGCCAAATCAAGAAATAATTAAAGAATATTTCATCATAGTAGCTTCTTCCTCATAATCCAACATCACTAGCAACTCTTGTTGGTTACCTAAACAACAAATAGGAAAACTTTAACTGTTTGTCATTCCCAAATTCAAGCTTTGATCTAAAACCTTTAGTAACATCCGAACATAAACAACAATACCATCCATATCTTTTGCACTTTCCAATCACAACAAATCAATAATCAAGTCTGGTTCGAACACCAACAACAAAACTCTCCTGATGGAGATAAGTTTGATTCATTAAGATCCACTAATCGATTTGAATTTAACTTTCACAACTTTGTATAGGCAAATCAAACATACAAACAAAATATCTTGATCAAACTATTGATCATCACTAGCATTAACCAATAAGTCCTAAGGTTGAAGTTGATGTTAGCATCCAATCCAACAATATATGGCCAACCACTTCAATATGATGGCATGTCCAGACAAGAAGAGATCTGATGGTTGGATCTCTAGCAATTGCAGCCTCTATTCATACTTATAACTATTATTTTATCAAAGAATAGCTTAGATGTTCAGGTTCTTTCCTCTCAACCACCTATTGATGAAGCCTAAATTTCCAATCCATCTTTCGAGTAGTATGAATTAGTGTTATCAAAATCTATCCATTTATCAAAGATTTAAATCTTAGCAGAACATAAGTTATATTCTTGATTAACTTTATCCCTCATACTGCATATCAATGAATGAAGTTTATTTGATAGATGTGAATCTCTAGAAGCTTCAAAGTAAAGATTTAACTGCCTATTCTCATAATTCAGGCCTAACCTTACTATTAAAGCCATCAAATGTTGGGTTGGAACCTCCATTGGGCAACTTTGATTAGATCCATCTAATGTTTAATTAGAGAGTGGTTTCTACTCTAATTTAATGCTATAAATTTCTATCATCATCATCAATGTATTTCATAGGCATCTTGAAGGTTTTGTTTCCTCCCTTCACTATGCATCTACATCTTATTTTGGAATTGGTTATCCAACTCACTATCGCCCTTTGGATTGGTCCTCTTAGAGGTGACCTTTCTTGTCATATTGTCCACCATATATGCGATTATATTCTCAGTCTTGCATACATTCATAGTTAGTGTTATTTGCTCAGTTCAGTAGTATATTGCGCGAGTAGATAAACATGCTTAACTATCATAAAATCATAAATTTTTCACGTCAACACAACCTGGTAGTAGCACCCTTCTAGACTCTCATATTCATGTTGTATAACATATGTGCTTCCCTTATGTTTATAACTTAGAATTTAGGAAAAGAGAGAGATAAAAAAACATAACTATTGTCATAGAAGCATATGTTTATCAATGAGATCTTTAGAAATAATCATTGACCACTTTCCATTCTTAATAGATGAATTTTCTTCCATTATTATTTTTTATTTGAGTAGGTCTTCTATCAGTTCTTGATTGATGATACAATGATTATTTCCTGATTTGGATAATTAGGAAATTTTGATTGAGGCTGGAGTAGTGGTGATAATCATTGTAACAAAAACCAAGTGTCTGCTAATAAATATGTTTTCTAATGAAAAAAGACGCTGATGTGCTGTCTTTCTGAAATAAATATAACCAAACAAAATAACAGAATATAGAGCAGCAATAACTCTTTGTCATTTGATTTGTCTACTACAAACATTAAGTTTTTAGCACCACACTTCATTAATACGTTCTCTTTTCTTAATCTCCTTGCTACAAATAATCATACAAAAAAGTTGCTCGCTAGCATTCTAATGAAATTACTTAGTACTGCAATAATGTGTTACCGTCCTACATTTCCACTCAGAAATACTACCACTGAAAAGTCTACAAAATGCGCGCTATGAGTAAACAGGAAAGGAAAAAAAAAAAGAAAATTGTGAAGGTAACTAGCTAAGGATTAAATCTGAGACCAATTCAGAAAACTGGCGCATCGATTTGATAGTGTAAAAAATTACAGTTGTTCCCATATTCTACATTGGATTTATTAATCATCATATAGTAAAGAATCAGACCTGGAGAGAATTTGGGAATCGAAATCCCTCCTCAGATTAAAAGCCGAACCATAGGTAAGATCCAACCCCATTCGCTTTTTGTCCTCCCAAATTCTACTCGTCTGTTGGAGCGCATGATAAAGTTAGGATCACGGTTAGGGTTTCGCTTTAATCCACAAAACCCCCAAAATCGAATCAGAAATTCGAATACAGCAAGCCAGAATAATGAAATCTATCGAGGCAAGCGAAAGGAGCAGAAGACAGCGTTTACAGATTCGCGAAGGGACTGGAAGGGGTGGACTCCGACGATGTCGCCCCTCACGGCGTGCAGTCCGAAGCGGAGGGCGTCGTGATTCGCTGTCACCTCGTGCTCGATCACCGATTTGCTGGAGGCCATCTTTCTCT
Organism: Costus lasius; assembly: GCA_027563935.2. NCBI lineage: Eukaryota > Viridiplantae > Streptophyta > Magnoliopsida > Zingiberales > Costaceae > Costus > Costus lasius. The sequence goes on from CM050446.2 coordinate 128,342,071, forward strand.
TCGCCTGATCTCGTTCTACAGATCCGCTCCCGTTGGCTCGGTTTCGCTTGAGAGTTAGAAGGCGGCTCCCTGCTTGTGTATTTGTTTTCTTTTGCCTTGATGAGCAAGAAAAATGGTGGCGTTCCCCAAATTATCACCGCCGTAGGATTAGCAACCAGCGTATCAATAGAAGTTTTTTCCGGGAAAAAATATGGTGGTATCGGAGTTCGGAGTTCGGACTTGTCAATAATATTATGAAAATGCCATTAATATCATATAAATATTGTATTTTAATAAAGAAAATAAGAGATATTATTTCTCATTTAATTTAATATAGAAATATTATATTTTTTAATCATGGAAAATTAGTGAAAATTAGCATAAAATTTATGTAAGTAATCATGCAAATGATAATAATGGATGGCTAAAAAAATCAGTGGCGTAGACTTTGGCAAAAATTGACCCCATTTATCAATTTAATAGATATAAGTTAGACGAGTTTAAGTAAATATTATCGTATTTATATCATAAATAATAAATGAGTTAGGTTTAAATTGGGCTTAAATAGGTTGTTAGTCATAATTAATAAATGGGTTAGGTTTAAATCAGGCTTAAATAGATCGTTAGTCGTTATGCGAAAATACACAGAAAAACTATGCTGTAAATACTTTATATTATTGACAACATAAAATTCATCCCTCTTTCTTGATCGCAATCTATTTTACTTCACATTTTTTAGCTTCGAATACATTCATTAATCATTACCAGTGCTCTGCTGCTGCAGCTGCACCAGTTTAATCAATATCTACACACAAATTCCAAACCATAAAGACGCATGCAAACCACACAAATTAAACCAAAAATTTCTGCATGTTTTTATGAATTAAGCAATTGGAATTGTATAGAACTACTTTCCCAATTCTTCAATTCATCTTCTTCATCGTCTGGACGGAGATCGATCACTTGTTCCTCATCTTTCTTTTCTTGTTCACCTTCCTCATCGTCATGAAAGGCGAAAGAAAGGGCCGGAGTTTTAAGCGGCGTCCTCGGCGTCGACATCTGCCTGCCGGAGCTGTCGTAGTGTATCGCGCCGGAGAAATCCACCGGCTGGCACTTCTCCCCCATCAGTATCGTCCGCTGCCACACGCCGCTGTCGTCTTCCTCTTCCTCCGACCTCATCACCTTCCCCTTCCTGTTGCCGAGGAAGGGGATTATGCTCGCGCGGCGGGTGAGGAAAGCCGCGCCGCCACCGCCACCGCCACCGCCGCCGCATATCCTCTTTTGGCCAGCTGTCAGTTTGGATAGGCTGGGGTGTGACCGGAGTTTCCTAGTCACTTGAGAGGCGTGCCTCTTGCACACCTGCATGAAAGAAGACATAGTGTGGAAGAGATCGCTGATGGCCATTGCTGCGGATCTAGTGCAGTGATATTGGTGGAATCAAATCTGCAATTGGATGAGGAGAGCAAGGACACTGCATATATAGCAGTAGCAGAAACAAATGTTTCGTTTGTGAGAGCTTACTAGATTCCTGAAGAAGGGATTAAAAAAAAATTACAGATGATTTCATTGTAGTGGCGTGGAATTGAACAAGTCTTCGTCAAGATTTTATTTCTGGCAGGGAATTAACGCTTCAAAGCTTCAAATAAACGGTGAAGAAAATTCTCCGTTGACTTCAATTGTATGTCCAACTGTTCAAGTAGTGAGTGGATAGTCGGTCCCACCACTTGTTGACTTCAATCATATAGGTTAGATTTTTTTTTTGTCTATAGAACAATTGAGAATATCAACTAATTATCACTAAACGATGAGAATGATAATAACTTGGTATCCCGAAAATAAGTACGAGTAGGATATCAAACTTAAGGTATGTAGTTCTTGGAAACTAGTGAGCGATTAAGATTGTTGATGAATCAATCAAACTTGGGAACCAGTGATCGCTCTAAGTTCGACCATACATATTCAATCAAATTTGGACCTTATGTAATCGATGAATATCTTCAATGAATTGATCCATCTAGTGATTAATTAGTTGATTCCAATTCTTGATCAACGCGATTTGACCAATTTAGCCCGATTTAATACGGGCGTTTGATCTTGAATTGAAATTATTAATATTATTTTCCAAAACATTGAATACTAACAATTAGTATTTGTTCAAGAACTTGTGGCCATTTTTATACATCTAGTTAATATACAATTTTGTTGTTACTTCAATCACGAAGAACGAGAAACCAAAGTCAAGATTAGTTTTGGCTGGGGAGGTTCTAATTTATAATTAACATTAAAAGTCATAGAAAATTAGGTCGATGGTTAGAACGTTGACCAAAACTGATGGATGAGAAGGAAGCGATGATGAATGTTGACATCAAGTCAACCCCAGTGGACGAGAGTTGTCAAAGCTACAATTCAGTGACAGTGGCAGTGGCGCACCAGAAAAGGACATCATGACCTAGTCATGATGTTGGAATTGACCTTTGAATTCCTACTTTTTTTATGTTCTATTATTAATCATGTTTCTCGCATAGTAAGAAAGTTGATAATTGAGTGTACACGACAAAGTGCTAACTTGTGTGAAGGGGCAAAATAAAAAGGAAGTTTGATCCGTTCAATGAGTTGACTAGACAAGTCTTAAGTAGAAGCAACCATACAATATACATGGTAAATGAAACTAGCTTGACTTAATCAACGAAGAACGACGACCACGAGAATTTGACTTTTGTTACACGGTCCTCAAGTTTGATCCGTTTAATGATAGTTGGAGTAATTATCTTTCCACATGAATTATAGTAGAAAGAGAAGATGAGTTTTGGGGAAACAATACGTAATGAACATTGATTTTTCAGGTCTAGTTTGACTCCAATTCATTTTTTTATTTGGATTACACAAGCAGTGTTCGATTCGGATGAAAGAAAATTGATAGGTGTTTCGGTCGAATTGGTTTCGTTGCCGAGTAACGAACCGACTGGAAGAAACCGCCTTTCTCCTATCACACAGCCAAAGTTTCATGGCTCGAATTTGGAGAGATTAAGAGGCAGACTCTGCCGTCCCTCCCTCTCGCTCTGAAGTAGTTTAGGGTTTTAATGTGAGGAAGCGGCCGATGCGGAATCGGTAATGGTGGAGATTAAGGGGGAGTTTGAACCCCTCGTGTGCTGTACCCGCGTCCAGCTGCTGTGATCTCCTTGCCTTTGTGGGTAAGTGTTTGTTTTCTTCGCGCTTTGTTCCTTTTCTCGTTCGGCAGTCAATCATCACTGGGTCTTGTCCGCAGATGACACCTTCGATTAATCCCCCATCCTCACTAGTGGCAAGCGCAAAGGTACAAGCGATGCCGCCGTGAGTTAAAATTGCAAAATTGTATTATGGCGAATCGTGATTACGATATTACTGTAGCTATCATAGACGGCGACGAAGAGAATGAGAAGGGTAAGAAAGAGGATAAGTGATTCACGCCGCCTCCCTCCAGGGTTTTAAATCGGCACTCGCATTAGAAGGAAACGAGAACAGAAATGAAGATTGGGTGGCACCGTCTCCTTCTAGGATTCGAAATCCGCGATCAGAATTTTACAAGAGGATACATTCTCCAGGAGCTGCGGTATGATTCAGTCCAAATTTATTCGCGACTGTCCATATAAAATTTTATACAAAGATATAACTCTGTTGTTCTTTGTCAGGTTTAGTTATTTTGTATGTGACCGTATTGAACCGAAGTTTCTTGTTATTATTTTTTTTCACAAAGATTTCAACCTTAGCATCTGCCCATGGACGAAGATTCTATTAAAAATATAAGTTACACACGTACAGTATGAGTTTGGCACCTACCCTTTCTCATCTGCTCCCTTTGTGCTACGTATAAGATGTACTCAGCGTCAGTATTGTAAAGGATATTATATAATCTGATCACAAATTTTTCTTTTTTTTTTTGTTCGATCTAATTGGAAACACATCTCCAATGTTGATTGAACCAGATTCAGTACGTGGTTTAAAACTGTCGTGAACTGTTGATGAAAGAGCTTTGTCCTAGCTTTTCGTGACTAAATGTAACCATACCACTCTTTTACCCTTTACTTTGTTCTTACTTCATATATGGACTAATCATGCAGTAGTTTGCAGACGAGACCGGAAAAGTTCTATATGTTTAGGTAACAACACTCGGGTGATTATTTTTTTTGGACCGTCTACTGAACATCTTGATAGGAAGAATGTTATCTACCTTCTAGCAATTTAGGGTAGGGAATCAAGAATTGTGCATAATATAGAATATTTGTTATCTTCACCCTGCTTATCACTCAAGTTAATGAAATACAAATCGAGTAATTGATACTGGCCGTTTGATTGGAACATATTCCTTTATAGTAACATCATATTGATTATTTTCAACTAGTATATATGGAAGAACTGTTTCATTTATTAGTATTTATTTCTTACAAGTTTGTCTATGATGTCAATGCTGGAGGAATTAGTGATTTCTTTCATGGATTGGGTGACTCCACAGATCAACATCAAAACAATGTTTAAAAATTGAACTAAATGCTAAATCAGATTGGTTGGTGGTTCTCTGGCCAGCCGATTCAAACAGTCCAACTAAGTCAAATAGTTTTATTTTTTTAATACTATAATATTTTTATATATAATAAATAATTGTTGTGTCTTAGGCACACAAGTCTTGCCACTAACACTGTCACCTCCTTATGTTCCGTTCTATTTGCTTGCATTACTATATGCAATACTTGAATCACATTGTATCTCATAATGTATACATGTATCAGAGGGAGAAGATGCCTATTGATGCAAACCATGGGGTCCAATATTGACAATGCTCGATCTGTAAATTTTTTGATCAAAATAAAAAAAAAAGTATGTAGGATAGGGGCTGCATACATGATTTTCAATATTTCTACACATGCATGAACTTTAGCTCATACATGACTAATATCAATTTTACTACACTTCCATTGCTGTGGTCATTGCCACTATTAGCCTCAAATTGGTGTTGTTCAATAAATTGCATTAAAGTGGATCGAACATTCTCCTTGTTGGCATATTAAACTCTCAAAGCTTAATAGATGCCTTCATATCAATGTTTTTGATGGTTTCATCTCCACAGCTTGGTATTGCTTAAAGGCAGTTGACTTTGTTGTGCATTTATCGAACTCTTCATACTCCTCAGCAACATATTGCCTATTGATTCAAACCGTTTCTAGGTTTTTACAAGTATTGGTGTTGATATCTTGATGCAATTAGAGATGTTAGATAGCCATAGGTGAGATATTGTTTACTCTGAGGGGTGCCCCAATCCTTTAGTAACATTGTTGTACTGAGTCAATTGCCAATTATGGTTATTCTCTAGCATTTTTCATCCATGATGACATGCAAGATTAATTTTTTTGGCTTTTAGGTGTCATAGAATGAGGGTTTATATAGAAAGAAAAAACCCTCTCTTTTAAAAAATAGGATCCAAACAACTAGAATGGAATCCAGTTGTTAGCACTTTTTTAAAGCACTAATGTCTAGATTTCTAGCTATTGGAACTAATATCAATTGGTATTAGCTAATACCACCTAGTTCTAGCAGATATCACTTGGTACTGCAGTTTCAACACATGGACTCAATTTACATTAGCTTATGTACCACTATGTCATAGAGTCAGTTTGTTCTGCGTATATAAGGAGACGCAAATCAGTTTTATTATCCTTGTTGCCAAGCACTAGGGTGAGTGAGGTGATTCTTCACCACCTTACAGAGGTTTGAGTATTTGACTACAATTAGGCGCCTATTAGGTAAGTGCTTGAACTTTCAAATAGATCCTATAGTAGTGCCCTCGTAACAATAAAGAAAATGTAGTTACTGAGATTTAAAGAGATTAGGTAGTTGGAAAAAACTAAATTTACCATCCAATTAATATTTTTCTTATTTTACTATGTACTAAATGGGGTATACATGTGCATAGAATATCTTATATATATATATATATATATATATATATATATATATATATAAAGAATATCTTATATATGAAAGAAGAAATTAAAGACTACACTACGATGACGATGGTATCCTGGACTTTGATGATGAATGAATCATCATTATAACACATCCTATGTTGTTTTCTTTTTTTTTTTTTAATCTATTTTGCCTCTGGATTTAGATTTGCGATAAAATTAAATTGATTAACATTTTAAAATATGTGGTTGATTTGGCATTTTTGTGTTTATTATAATTGTCTTTCTTTTGGCATGATGAAGATTCTTGATGTCATTTCAGATTAGTTTTGTCTTTGATTTAGTAATTACCAATTATTATGATATTGCATTTGAACTTTTAATAATAGAATTTGCATTTACATTTTGGAATAATATATTGTGACATTGTTATTTATTTAGAGCATTGTTGTGAAATTGGTAGTTTTTTCTATATAATAATAGTAACAATCATCTACACTACTCATGGATTATGATAAATAAAGCATTTAAGTTTTATTTAATTTGATGTTTTGATAACAATTTCTCTTGACACTTTTTAGTTTACTGAAAGATGTATATTTAATATATTATTATTATTTTTAAGAATTGACCTCCTCATTTTACTTGGGTGAGCTTGTAGCACCTATTATTAGTGCTCTACTGCTCTAGGCATTTTGAGATATTAGTTCCATAAAGCGTCTAGCACCTTTAGTGACTACTTATATGTGCAAATATCTCATTACTTGTGGAAGTGAGTAGGTAGAAGATATTGTCAAAAGAATGGAGAAAAAGGAAGAACCATTCATGGAAGTATCCTTGGAGACCCTTTCTAAAATACTTGATATACATCCGTGTATACAAGCAAAAGAAAGGAACTCATATTTTCTTGCCTATCCATCTTTTAGTTCGGTTTGTAGAAAGCCCATGGAAAATGGAAACAAGAAGTATTACTTGTAAGGATTACAAACTAACTAAAAGGATGAGGAAAGATACCAATGGAACTCTTTGAAACACAAGCCTAGTATGAGACCTCTGGATTCGTGTAGTGAGTCCATAATTTGATTACTTGTGTAGGTCAATGTCAAAGGCAAGCTGGACGATGTAGATTTCATAAGTTAAGAGGTAGAACTTACCAGAAGACAAAGGACACCAGATGGAATATGGTGCGTTGGGAAGTGAGCTTCACTGTACCACCGCCTCTTTCATGGCTAGTCAGATTCTAGCTGAGCATTTTTTTGGATCCTTTGAATCATTACTCCATCAGTGAATCTCTATCGAGTTTTTTCTGCAATCCAAGTATGGAAATGTACAAGTTCAATGATGGTATACTAGAATCAAATTTCCTTTATTGTAGGCTAGAATTGTTCATTTATCTTCTCTAATTCTTTACCAAGGCTTTATGAGGTTTTGAGTATCTTTTGCAACTAGCGAACTTAGTGGCAGTTATGGTGTCTAAATTGTTTGCACTGGACCAACATCTAACACAGTGGTAGTGGTAATAGCCTTCGTTGTCGTTAAAAGATGTAATAACTAAAATGATTGGGATGGTTAAACAAATTCATGCGTCGGGACGTATATCGGTGAATTGGACTTACGTAGGTCTCACCACCTTATGCTCGATGGAAGAAAACTTGCGAGTGCGACGTTCTGAGTTAGTTAAAGTTTTGTTGAGGAAGCAAGCATGATTGCTGCTCGACGTTCCTTTGCATGCAATTATACCTTTGTAATATAACATGATTTGGTAGTTCAAAGGCCAAACTCTTTGACGCAAAGCAATCGTAATCATGTGCCACACCGCACACCGCTTCACTTGCCAGCTCAATTTTATCCGATCAGATTGATTAAACAATGACTGATCAGATTTAAGTAATGTCTTAGGGACTTGAGTAAGTAGGAGCTCAATATAAGATTCATCAAATTTGATTATGATAAAACCCCACGATATTCATCTTTTTAATGAAATAAATTTAGTTTAAAATGTGTAAGTCCTTTTTTTAGTAACTCGCATCGTTGATGTATTCTCGGCAATATTGTGAATTTGTGATTACTAAATTGATATGAAATTTTAGAGTTGTGTGATAGGACAAGAGTATATTTAGTATTTTTTTCTACTCGCATAAGAAATCATGGTTGACCTTGTAAGATTTACCTTGTGTATAAGTGAGTCGAGCAATTATTTCTATTGAACTGAAATATAATGCAAATATATTATACTATATATTTTAAATTATTAAAATAAATTATTACTCTATTAATTTAAAATATTAAAAATTATAATTCTACCTCTAAATGATTAGAGATATTTTGTCGAATATAGTTAATATTAAATATGAAGTAAGAGAGAGGCAAAGAGGAAGAGGATTAAGGGGCAAGGAGGAAGAGGGCTGCGTAAACCTGCCATTTCTATACTATTGGGAGGCTTGGAGCTATATAATTAGATGGGATTCAATTCAAAATAGATGAGATAAAAAAAATTTCTAATTATATATATAATATTTGAAACTCAAAATTAAAAATCAAATAAATTGCACGATCATAAGTGGCTTTATTCTATGGCTAAGTGGATTGGCCTAGAATGCAGGGTTGGGGCATGTAAATTATTAGTCCTAATCAGTGCCAATCTTAGCGGGTCCTTTTTTCAAATCTTTTTTTAAATAATTTTTACTGTTTTTTTTTTTCATAAAAGTTCGCTCTGTAATTACGATTTGGCAATGAGTGATAGACTGTATTAATTGTGGGTTTTGAAAAAAATTAGTTATCGTCTGTTCTGTTCCCCCAACTTTCTTAAAAAAAAAGCACAACTTGGAAAATATTTATTATTTCGGGGGGCAATATGGTCTTTTCGTACAAAATACGGTTACGCCACGTCAGCTCACTATAATGGTCTCCCTCGCTCCGACCGCAACACTTCACTGAAAAATCACCGACTTACGGCTTCCCTATATATACTCTGCTTCCCTCCCCGGCGCTCCCCATTTTTCGAGAATCACTACATCGCTCAATCTCTCTGAGTACGGCTCTGCGGCGAACGGGCGAAAGGTGAGTTCTCATCTTTTTCAAGCTTTTGCACCTACTGCTTCCGAGTTCTTGGTGGTGTGATCTGTCTTTTTTCTGTTCGTTAATATATCTCTGTATCGAAGAACGTTACTTCAATGTCACGATATGGGTCATCTTTTTCTCATCTGGTCTTTCGTCGTGATTAGTTACGATTTCGTCGGGTTGCTAGCTTGTCTCCTAAGAAACCCTCATGTTTGATCGATGATCCTGCGTTCGTTCCCTTTTAGTTGATTGTTTTGCTCCATTTGGTTTTGTATTGGCTTTGATTTCGTTCATGGTAATTGGTCGTCCACTTTTAGTGTATGTGTTTCTCTTCGCTTCTTGTTTTTTCTTATCTGAAAAGAAGAATAAGTCCTGAGTTCGATCGCATATTAAGTGGGTTTCTTGAAGAATTTCTTAGTTTTTACGTTTTAGTTGGTGATGACTCGATCTTGATTGTTGGGTTTCTTTGATTTCTTATTGATTAGTTTTCTTGGTCATCTTTTCTGGTTTGCATCTTTTCAGAAGAAATTAGGGGGGCGATCGATGCAGCACCAGCTTGTTTCTAACGCCAATGGCGATCGCCTCGCCTCTTCTATCGCCTCGACGCCGTTCTTTTCTACAGATCTACGGCCCTTATCTCCCTCGTACCTCAACAACTATAATCCTTACTCCATCTTTTCACCCAAGAGCAATCTGCCGCTCGTGACCTCAGGCTCCGTCTCGGTCACTCCGTCGTCTGTTCCTTTCAACGAGGCGGAGGCAGCTGCCACCGAGAACCGCGTCTATCTGTCTCGTCTTGCACTCCAGTACGAGGAAATAGCCGAGAACTATGACCTCTGTCTTTCCCACCTCCGTGCCTCCATGGAGGAGGCGGACTCCCTCCGCCGCGAGAACGCAAGTCTTCGAATCGCAAACGACGAGCTCGCCAGGCGACTAGGCCTCATTGCTGGGAGGCAGGTGAGACGTGTGCCGACATCAGCCGATGTGCCTATCACCAATGACCTCCGCCGCCTAAACCTCTCCGAACCGCCACCACCAGATGACAGCCCCACGAGTGTGCTAGCCTCTCATGAGAGTGGCGGAAACGGAGACAACCATCAACTTACAGGGCGAGCGGTGCCAGAAAAACGAGTCGCGTTGCCCAAGAGTATTTCGATCCGATCCAGTGGGTACCTGAAGCTTCACCCGGCTGGCGGAACGGGTTCAATCTCCAATCGAAATGGCCGGTCTCGCGTCTCCAATCCTGTCGCTGTATGATTTATTATCCTATCATCCTGTCATTTCTCCAGGGGATCTTTCGCTACATGTCTACCATGTATATATTTCTAAAGCAGGAGCGCGTATGTGTGGGCGGGGGGAGCAACAAGAAGAATGGTGGAGGGGCAGGAGGGGAAGAGGAACGAGAAGTGGAGGAAGGAGATGGTGACGGAGCATTAGAGCTGGAAGTTTACCACCAGGGGATGTTGAAGACTGAGCTGTGCAACAAGTGGGAGGAGAGCGGGGAGTGCCCCTACAGCGACCACTGCCAGTTTGCCCATGGCATCGCCGAACTCCGCCCTGTTCTCCGTCACCCCCGTTACAAGACCCAGCTTTGCCGAATGATCATCTCCGGCGGCACCTGTCCTTACGGCCACCGCTGCCACTTCCGTCACTCTCTCCCTCCCTCGGAGCACCAACGCCTCGCGTCCCACCCTTAAGAAAAGCTTGGTATCATTTCTATCAAACCCCAACCTAATTAATGACCATAACAACAAAAAAGTAAAAGCTTTACCTCAAAAATGAAGAAGGAAAGACAAATAATGTTCAAATAACCACAATCGTTAGCAGATAAAAGAAGCGACGCAATGCCAACATAAATAGAGAAGGGTAATTGTGGGTTCTGTTTGTGAATGGCTTCTGATTTGTATATGTTCTGTTATAGTAAATATCTGTAGATGTAAGGAATTAGTGATCACTGTTGCAAATACGTTAATTTTGGCATAGGATTATATTCTTCACTGTTAAATAAGGGTGAGAGTACCAAAGTATAGCGGTCTTTATCATCTTAACTTCCTGGGTTTGTTTGGATTAGTTTCTGTTAATTGTTGAGACAATAAGGTGAACTGGTGAAGGAAGATTGGCAAGGAAGCTGTTTGCTTCTCACTCTTTGTATTTTCTTGCTCTTAACGTTTTTTTTTTCCATTTGTCATCATCTAACTCATGTAATGATTGAGACACAGTGCCTCTTGAAGCACCTTCTATTCGTCAATCATTTCTATTATGTAGTCATTTCCATTATGTAGTCGCTGTGCTCCCTTCGGCTGAAAGCAGGAATCATCTTTCATATTTGATTGTTCACCGAAGTAGATAGATCGATTAATTTCATTGGATAGAAGTTGATGCATTCATTACTTGCATGCCACTGATTACTTGAAGTAAAATATTGATCCGTTGCAAAATCTAATTTGATTTTATACAAAAATATTAACATTGCACCTCATTTGGTGAGGATTACTTCAACATATATTGCCCATAACTATCAATGGGCCAAAATGGTAGAGCTTAGTCGTCTAATATGGTTGCTTATCTTAATGAGAGTAGAATGGGACTACACGTATTCAATTTAATAGGAAATGGCTAAAGAACATTAGAATATGTAACAAAAAGATCCCATCACATCTATACTTCCTATCAAATAATATGAGATAAAAAACTTAGCAAACTTTTGCATCTCATGCTCTAATAAGGAGAATCAAAATTTTCATAGTATTCACGTTAGGACTTAATAATCATACAATTTAGGTTCTCAAGTGTATGCCTCATTATGCTAGCAATTTGTGGCCGACATCTATTGTTGTACCTTATAATAGGTTTATTTTTCTTTCATCATAGAACTAGATGTGGGCTACGTTTGGGAGTGCGCCTTGACCTGCGGGTCAGGCGGGGCGCCAGTCAAAGCGCCAGTCAAAGTTTTAATTTCCTTCATTACTTCGGCTCGCGTGAACTGCAGCAAAAACCTGTGGTTGCCGCGAGTCAAAGGTGAGGCCGCACGGCTCGTATTCCCAAACGGAGCCGTGATTTGCTAGAAGAACGGAAGGACACAATGACACGAGAGAGAGGATAGGGAAATGACATTTGGAGAGAAAAGGCAAGGTATCTTAAGTTAATAAATAATTTTTTTAATGTAAATAAACAATCCTCTAACATCATAACTCCACCTGACTTGCCAACCAATTACAAGACGTCATCTAGAAGTTACTTTTTGAATATATACACTTATATTTCACAAATAATTTAGAAAATATTTTCATAATTAAAATATTATTATGTTTTTTTAAAGTAATAGGACTAATTTTATAATAAATTACACAAATATGATCAATAAAATCTAAAGCTTCAACAAAACAATTCAGTTAACTAGTGTCACCAATTTGATGCATGTGAAATGACATTCTCATTATTGAGCATGTACCATTGTACTATATATATCACATCTATTGGCTTATAGAGTAAAATACTAACTTCTCATAAAGCACTCGTACAATCCATATACATCTTCTCAATATGTCTATCAAACTAGCGAGAATTAGCATATCTTCATCTTAACTAATTATTTCCGTAGTATCTTCAAAAGATGTACTTAGAACTTTGATGGGACACAGGATCTTTAGTTTGTAGATAATAGATTGTGCATTATTTTTGTACAACTTTGTTACACATAATGCTATGAACTATTATAAGCTTAATGAAGGTTAACTGTTATTAGCTAGCTCCATGAACTAATAGAGTTTGGTTAAAAAATGAAAGCATGTGAACACGGATATAAATCACTTGGGGAGCCTTTAATTGAAAGGCATTTGGGAATGTTGTGAGGGTTGAGCACTTAGTCCTAGCAAATCAAGCATTTAGGAATTTAAGCACTCAATTACTAGGAGCATTTGAGATGTTTTTATAAGTTGAGCACATAATACTCTAATATTTGAAAAAAGATACCTCATAGACTAAATATTTAAGCAACTTACATATTAAATTTATAAAAACTTGGCCTATAAAACTGATCATGAGAACACATTCAAGATTGAGTCATCACCAATGAAAACGTAAGAACTAAGAAATTCTTCAAGAAAACCACTTAATTTTTTTTCCCAACATTTTGATCGTAGCCGAGACTTTGGGGAACAATTTTGGCCAACGCAATTGATTGGATTATATTAGCTCCCCAAATCTTGATTAGCCTGAGAGGCTAAGACTACTGGCCAAAATTTACTCAATTGGTCGGATTATATTAGTTCCCAAATCTCTAATAGCCGGAGACTGTTGGCCAAAATTATTCCCCAATTGGTAAACAATCAAATTGTACTTTGCATTGAGATGATTGCGCATTCAGCCGAGGGGAGCACAGTGATTATATACTAGAAATGATTGACGAATATAACTTGCTTCAAGAGGCAATGTGTCTTAATCATTACATGAGTTCGATGATGACAATTGGAAAAAAACGTTAAAGAGCAAGAAAATTCAAAGAGTGAGAAGCAAGCAGTGTTCTTGCCAATCTTCCTTAGTATCTGCAACAGTGATAACTAATTCCTTACATCTACAGATATTTACTATAACAGATCATATACAAATGAGAAGCCATTCACAAACAGAACCAACAATTACCCTTCTCTATTCATACTGGCATTGCGTCGCTTCTTTTATCGGCTAACTATTGTGGTTATTGCACATTATTCGTCTTTCCTTTTTCATTTTTGAGGTAAAGCTTTTACTTTTTTTGTTGCTATTGTCATTAATTAGGTTGGGGTTTGATGGAAATGATACCAAGATTTTCTTAAGGGCGGTACACGAGGCGTTGGTGGTCCGAGGGAGGGAGAGAGTGACGGAAGTGGCAGCGGTCGCCGTAAGGAAAGGTGCCGCCGGAGATGATCATTCGGCAAAGCTGGGTCTTGTAACGGGGGTGACGGAGAACAGGGCGGAGTTCGGCGATGCCATGGGCAAACTGGCAGTGGTCGCTGTAGGGGCACTCCCCGCTCTCTTCCCACTTGTTGCACAGCTCAGTCTTCAACATCCCCTGGTGGTAAACTTACAGCTCTAATGCTCCGTCACCATCTCCTCCACTTCCTCCACTTTGCATCGTCATCCAAAGATTCCTTGTTAACTCAAAATTTGATTACCACTAGTAACAACGTCCTCACTGATTTGTACCTTTGGGTCGAACGAAGGAAAGGTTTGATATCCTCAGAATTGGGGGCTACAATAGATAACCGACGTAGCTTAATGGAGTCTTCATCTGTAGTACTTGGCAACTGTTTATAAGTATCTGTAATGACCGAGTTCTCACCTCTTGCCAAGAAATGACACAGCGACCGTAACACGTCATGCATCGCCCAACACTCAAACTCGTAGTGGTGACGCTGTAGAAGGCTTCTTTGTATTAACTCGTCCAAGTACCCTTGTGCGATTTCCTCCAGCGAGGGATACTCTTCTTTTTCTACTTTGACTACAAAACCCTCGGCTATCCATAACCGTGTGAGATGTTCCGGTTCAAGTAGAGAATCTTCGCGAAATAAAGAACAAAGCATTGCTTAAGGTGCGATGGAAGATCTTCATAGCTCAAGTATAAAGCTTGATGGACTCCGTCTGGAAGCCCTGTCTGTGACCACGACGGACTCCGCTCGACCCGCTCCCATTCCCACCTACTGAGTTTTCCACATAGGACTCCTCCTATAGCAGTGATGGCTAAGGGAAGCCCGTGGCACTTCTTCACAATCTTTATGCCAATATCCTTGAGACTTTCGACGTCACTTTCCTCCTCTGGGTTCTTGGTGACTTTTTTGCACAGGAGCGACCAAGAATCATCCAAAGGTAGTGGATTCACGTTATGTATATGAATAGCCTTCATTCGTTCTGCAATCCTTTGGTTGCGCGTGGTCACCAGGACCCTGCTTCCAGCTGCACCAACTTGCAGAGGCTTGCGCAACAAGTTCTCCCAAATTTGCGCATCCCAAATATCATCGAGCACCAGCAAGAATTTACTGTCCTTCAACACATCCTTGACCTGGGTCACAAGCTGCCCATTGCTCCAAGCTTCACCAGGACATCCTCCTGCACTAGTAATAATATTTCTTAGAAGATCCGTCTCTTCGAATTCTTGAGACACGCACACCCACATAGTCGTTTGGAAGTCGGCCTTGATTTTCTGAAAGATGTTCTGAGCCAGGGTGGTCTTTCCAATGCCGCCAACGCCCACAATTGCAAGCACGACCACGTTGGCATTTGTGTCCTCTTTCTTATTTATCAACAAATCAATCAGATGTCTGGTGTCCTTTTCAATGGCTTCCCCAGCAATATCAGGCTCCACTTCTGGGGAGGTCCGGCGACCAACTCGAGTAACCATTCTTCGCCTGTCGGACACCTCGAGATGGAGCGTTGACTTGATGGCCGAGATCTCCTCTAGTCTCTTATTGAGATCTTTGATTCTGAAGCCGATCTCATGAGTGAACTTAACTCGGCGAAGGCAAGCGAAAAGAGGCAGTATCCGCCAACCTAAGGACGTCTCCTCCGAAGGATGCTCCTGTGAAGCCCGCTCCTCGGCCACGATCCGGTACTCGTCAAGGATGTCGTCTGCATCGTACATGACGTCCGTGAGGCGGCTCAGCCACCGTTTTACATCCGGCCGTGTTGTAAGCACAATCGAACAAGACAAACTAGAGAAAAGAAAACAAAAAACAGAAGCAAACTTGTTTTTTGTTATATATAAAAATGGTTTACAAGCTTCTAATTTATAGGGATCAAATGTTCCTTAGGTTACAGCGAAATTAAACACTACTATTAATAATAAACGTGAAACGAAGTGTTTCACAAGAAACTAAGGGATTTCAAAAACCAGAAGTGTCACCATTTATTGAGCTTGGTTTAATGTGATACTCTTTCCAACAGCCTCCCTTAAACCGAGCTCATCTTGACCATCCCAATCATAGTCTTCAGCTTAATGAAAAACTCTGCTTTCAATGGCTTTGTAAACATGTCTGCAACTTGTTCCTCGGACTTGCAAAACTCAAGCACGATTTCCTCAGATTTCACTAGATCTCTAATGAAATGATACTTGATGTCGATGTGCTTGCTCTTCCCATGGAAAACTGGGTTTTTTGCCAAAGCAATTGCTGACTTGTTGTCACATTTAATCACCGTCGGCTTCTTCTGCTTATGACTTAACTCCATGAGCAATTGTCGTAGCCAGACTGCTTGAGTAGCACAGTAAGCCGCAGCTATATACTCTGCTTCAGCAGTGGATAAAGCAACCACCTGTTGCTTCTTCGAGGACCAGGAAAAAATTCCATTTCCTAAAGAAAAAATGTAACCAGAAGTACTCTTCCTCTCTCCAATATCTCCTCCCCAATCACTATCAGTATATCCCACAAGTTCAAAACAATTAGACGATGAATAAAAAATACCATCATCTATGGTTCCTCTGACATATCGCAGAATCCTCTTTGCTGCTTGTAAGTGTGATTGCTTTGGAGACTCCATAAATCTACTCACCATTCCAACACTATAAACAAGATCTGGTCGAGTAGAAGTCAAGTAACAAAGACTTCCAACTATCCTCTTGAAATGTGTAGGATTAACATTAGCACCAGTTCCTTCCTTTGTCAACTTCAGCCTCTCCTCCATTGGAGTACTGATAGGTTTGCAAGTGGTCATCTTAAAACACTCAAGAATATCATTGGCATACCTTTGTTGACAAATAAAAATGCCCTCATCCGATTGTGTAACTTCAAAGCCAAGAAAGTATGACATGAGACCCATATCTGCCATTTCAAACTCCCGAGTCATGGCCTCCCTGAAGTTATCAATCATCTCCTGACAATCTCCGGTAAAAATAAGATCATCAACATATACGCACACAAGAAGCATTTTTCCATTCGAGCCATTCTTGACATATAGAGCATGCTCATAAGGGCAACGAGTAAAGTTATGATTAATGAAGTAAGAATCAATTCTGGTGTACCAGGCCCTCGGAGCTTGCTTTAGTCCGTAGAGAGCTTTCTTCAGTTTGTACACTGAGTTTTCTTGCCCTTTCTTGATATAGCCCTCCGGTTGATCCACGTACACCTCTTCATCAAGTACTCCATTGAGGAATGCTGACTTGACGTCCATTTGGTGTATCTTCCAGTGCTTTTGAGCAGCTAAAGCAATGATCATGCGAATAGTGTCCATTCTTGCAACCGGAGCAAAAACTTCAAAGTAGTCTATCCCGGGCTTTTGTTTGTAGCCTTTTACCACGAGACGTGCTTTTAACCTGTCAACATCTCCATTTGGCTTGCGTTTAGTCTTATAGACCCACTTCACACCGATGGACTTTTTCCCTTTTGGAAGAAGAGTCAGCTCCCATGTATCATTCTTTTCGATGGCGTGTATCTCATCATCCATAGCTTGAATCCACCCCTCATCTTGTAAAGCTTCTTGAAATATCATTGGGTCGCAATCTGCAAAAAGAGCAAAGTTGACAATCTCCTCATCGGATGTATCATCGTCTCTAGTCATTATACAATCTTGAAGACGAGCTGGTAAGACTCGTTGTCTTTGCGGTCGTGCAGATGTTTCAGCAGAAATGGTCTGTGAATCTGCAACAGGAGTATTGGTTTGGATCGAATCTAGATCTGGTTCAGGATGATCATTTGTCTGAGCTAGAACGGGCTCTGCATCAAACTGGACTGTATCTTCCTTGTCGAGAATGAAGCGAAACTGTTTCTTCTCTTCTGTACTCCAACTCCATTCAACGTCTTCATCAAAAGTGACATCGCGACTGATGATCACTTTCTTTGTCATCGGATTGTACAATCGATAGCCTTTTGTCACATCACTATAACCAAGAAAGATGCACTTCTCGCTTTTGTCATCAAGCTTCTTCCGCAACTCATCCGGAATATGGGCATAGGCAATACACCCAAACACGCGAAGATGTTCGACTGACGGTGTTTGGCCTTTCCACATCTCCATTGGAGTCTTCAACTGCTCAAGCCCTTTAGTCGGACACCGATTCAACAAGTACACAGCACAAGTCACCGCTTCCGCCCAGAAATGCTTGGGTAAATGTTTCACACGCAACATCGTTCGAACCATATTAATAATGGTGCGGTTCTTTCTCTCTGCAACTCCATTTTGTTGTGGTGTGTACCTTGTTGTAAGTTGATGTTTGATGCCATTTTTCTTGAAAAAATCATCTCCCACCAAGTATTCTGTACCACGATCAGTACGGAGAATTCGAATTTGATGTTCGCTCTCCTTCTCAACAAGGTTCTTAAATTCTTTGAAGGCCTCCATGGTGTCGGATTTCTGCTTCAAGAAATAAACCCACATTTTTCGACTAAAATCATCAATAAATGTAACAAAATATTTGTACCCCCTATTTGATGATTCACCGAGCGGTCCGCATAGATCAGAATGCACGAGCTCCAACAGCTTCTTGGCACGCCATGACTGACCCGATGGGAATGAATTTCTGCTCTTCTTTCCCACCACACATGGCTCACATATCTCTTTTGAAGAAGTTATGTCTGGTAATCCACGTACCATCTTCTTGTTTGATAATAGCTTCAAGCTATCAAAGTTCACATGACCGTATCTTTTGTGCCACAGCCATGATAAGTCTTGCACGGAGGCATTGAAACACGAGACAGCATATTTAATAGACAAAGGAAAAAGACGGTTATGAGTCATTTTCACCTTTGCAATTAATCCTCGCTTATCGTCTCGAATTATACACAGCCCATCTTTTATCTCCATGTGATAGCCACGCTCGGAGAGTTGTCCTATGCTGAGGAGGTTTTCTCGAAGACCGGGAACATAATACACGTTGGAGATGCGCTGATCCGACCCATCCTTCGCCTTGATATTGATAGTCCCCTTTCCCATAATAGGAACCTTGGAGTTGTTTCCGAACTTTACCTCCGAGCGGAAACTTCCATCTAGTTTTGAGAATAACTACTTCACACCACACATGTGATTGCTGCAGCCTGTGTCCAAATACCACACATCCTTTTGGTTTTCCATAGCTGCATCACATGTGAATAACAGGGCTTTGTCATCCTCGTCAGCACTTACTTCGGAGCTTGCTACCTTTGCTTGTACATTCGAAACTTCAGTTTTCTTGTTTCGACATTCGGACTTGTAGTGACCGAGTTTCTTACAATTGTAGCAACGAATTCGCGACTTGTCCAATCGTTGTCCGGAACTCCTTTCAGGTTGTCCCTTTTCCTTTTTTCGATTAAAGGAATTCTTCTTCTCATCTCGCAGCACCAACTGACTTTGTAATGCTTCTTCCACCGGCTTGGATTTCTCCTTCATCCGCTGCTCGTGGACTTGTAAAGAGCCTAACAATTCATCAACTGACGTGGTGGAGAGATCTCGAGATTCTTCAATAGACGTCACGATGTACTCGAACTGTAACGTTAATGTACGAAGAACCTTCTCGACGATCTGTTGGTCTGTGAGGGTCTCACCGTTAGCCTTCATTTGATTGACAAGAGCTAACGTTCGTGAGAAGTACTCGGAAATCGACTCTGACTTCTCCATTTGAAGAAGCTCGAACTGTCGACGAAGAGTCTGCAATCGCACTTTCTGGACCTTCTGGACACCTTTATACGACGTGATAAGGGAGTCCCATGCTTCTTTTGCTGTCTTTACATATGCTATATTCTCAAAGATAGAGGAATCTACCGCTTGAAAGATGTAAAAAAGAGCCTTACGATCTTTCTTACGATTATCCTTCACCGTCTTCTGCTCTTCCGGTGTCAAATTTGTCGGCATGTCTGGTTCGTCAAACCCATCTTCGATGATCTCGGTTAGCTCCTGGAAACCGAATAGCACCTCCATCTGGATCTTCCAATGTTCAAAATTCTTCCCATCGAACTTTGGGATTTGAAATTGGGAGGATCCGGTACTCATCCCAGACGTGGCTCTGATACCAAATGTTGTAAGCACAATCGAACAAGACAAACTAGAGCAAAAGAAAACAAAAAATAGAAGCAAACTTGTTTTTTGTTATATATAAAATTGGTTTACAAGCTTCTAATTTATAGGGATCAAATGTCCCTTAGGTTACAGCGAAATTAAACACTATTATTTATAGTAAACGTGAAACGAAGTGTTTCACAAGAAACTAAGGGATTTCAAAAACCAGAAGTGTCACCATTTATTGAGCTTGGTTTAATGTGATACTCCAACAGGCCGAGTAATTTGTTGCTGTTCAGCACCCTCGAGGACATCTCGGATGGAACACAACATTTCACGGAGCTTCTTGATCTCTTCAGGGACGCCCAAGAGCAAGTGTAGCTCTTCATTAGTCAGATTGATCAAGGTATCGACAAGTCTGGAGGCGGGATTCACCAAGATGTCCATTTTCCTCTTCGTTGCTCTTCGGCGAGAGAAAACAGACCGATGCAGATTTACCCTTAATGCTTCACAAATGAAATGGGAAGAATAAGAGTCCATGTAGAGGTTGGGGTTGGAATGTAGCGATGTATTTTATTAACACCAATTTGCCAAAAATATAATACATTTTTTTGTTTGCTACCACATGATCTGGATACTGTCATTTGTGAGTCCATGTAGAGGTTGGGGTTGAAATATAGCGATGTATTTTATTAACACCAATTTGCCAACAATATGTAATGAGATCGGGTTTTGACCTCAAGACCTTATTATCAACAACTAAGGTTCTTATTAGTTAAACTAATTGACACCTCTAATATCAACAACTAAGGTCTTTATCAGTTAAACTGTTTAACTGACACCCTCCAATATTGCACAAGTTGAAATATAAAAAATCCAAGTTGATATTTTATATGAATTTGTTGACACATTATAAAAAGTAAGTTGATATTTTTTAACTACAAAGTGCTATATAAAATAAAAGAAAAAGATAGGAGGATAAGTGAAAGTAGCTCATCTAAGATTAGTTTGTTTTTCATTCTGGGCTCCCATCAAGTACTTGTATTCTACATTAAACTGGATATTCATGTATGGGTTGCATAATAAGATCTGTATTTATATTCATGTGCAAGTGATTTGTTTGTATCTTGTATTAAGTATATATTTGATTATATATAATCTATAAGTAAAATTTACATATATGTGTTTACTCGTTAATCATTGCATCTAAATTTAAGTTTCTTATGTTCAAATTTGAATCCTTGCATTTTACAGTTTACATCCTCATAAATACAAGATATAACAAGTAAGCCTGACATCATAAAATCTGAATAATTAATTCTTATCTAACTAAGATATGAGATAATAAAATTTATAATAATTAATTCTTATCTTCTTGACTGTGACCCAATCTCTCTAGTAGCCTAGACAGATTGAAATATTAACAAATCCTAGCATTATAGCCTCTTCCTTTTTCCGGTGACTCTAGTGGCTGTTGTATCCATGCACGATGACTTCTCCCTCTTCCCCATGGTGCAATAGTTGAGGTTCAACAACATGTAGAGAGTTCCGGCGATGCCCAACAGCAACTTTCCAGCGATTTCAAGCAAGGTGGTGGTGCACTCATGGCTGGCCACCTCTCCCTTTTTATTTTTCTTTCTCCTTATCCGGTGCTTAGGTGACAAAACCCTATTCTTGCATCTTGTTGATTTTGATTTCGAGCAAAGGAGTGTGAAACCCTAATTTTTGGTATATGTTTTTATTAGGGTTAATTTAGATTTTTGGATCTTGTTGTGCTTGGAGAATCAATTGATATTGGTGGAAGCATAAGAAACCGACTTAGTGTACTTTAAATTATTATTTTGGGGAGAATATTACATAATGGTTAAATTAGGGTAAATTTTATTTAAATGGAAATTGGAGGGTTAAGATATAACTATTAATTGATACTCGACATATGACAATGTAGTAACATATATTTAAATTTAATTTATACAGTTTTACACTATTATCTTGCCGATCCTTCTACTTGTTTTGTTTATGATCTAGTTAACCTCATTTACTTATTTATTTGTTTATACTCTATTTCTTGATGCATAATTAGTGAAGTTTCATTATGTATTGTGTATGAGGATATCTGATATATTGTTATATGAGTATAATAGAATAACTCTAGTATATTTGTGTAGTTATGTTTTACATGTTAACCTATGGACTGGATAATTAATCACTAGTATACTTATATCTATTGTATAGAGAATAATTATATCAATATATCTAGTTGTCAGCTAGCGCGTTTTCTAGGTTGTCTTAGGATGACATTAGTGTTGTCAGGTGTTAGATGCAATAGTATCGGGTTGTCTAGTGCGGTCGTTCTACTATGTGAGATAAGTAGAAACACTCTAAAATGAGTGTGACTCATTATTGAGATCTATTTTAACCAAGCTTAATGATTTATATGATGTTCTCTATGTTCAGTTATTTTTGTATTATCTATTTTGTCATGTAGTATAGTTTTAATTATCTTGTTAATGGAGCATGCTTTACTTATTGATTTTTACTCTACATTTTTTTACTAATTTCTATTGTTTGTAATCCAAATACAGATGTAGCTTATGAGAGGGATATAGTAGATAGATTGATGACCAACTTATAGTAGTTTGATATAAATTATTTGATTTGGCTGTGGATAGTATCCACTAAGAATTTCCTTCTATTTAACTCAATATATTCAATTTTCATTGATTTTTAGTTATATGTTCGGTCCTCAATTTTATAGATTATTTCTTATAAATCTTATAGTATATCCTATTGAAAAATATTGTCATAATAATCAAGAATATTTTGATTATTAAGTTATAAGCTACCTAGCCAATGTTTTCAAAATGCGTTGTTTGGATGCACGTGATTGGCCACCCCATCACAGGTCCACTAACCGTTTCTCATATGTCTTGGCAAAAATTATTTAAAATTATTTGCTATTATTATTTAAAATTTCTTTTTACAAAAATTTTAGTAAAAAATTATTATTATTTTAATAAAAGTTATTAAAATTATTATTATTAAATTAATTTTTTTAATCAAAAATTATTTATTAATATTATTCTAAAATTTTATGTTTTAAAAAAAATTATATTTTAAAAAATATTTTTTATTTTTTAAAAAATTGACTAGCATAATAATTTACCAAAATATTTTTTATCTTTTTCAACCAGCTACTTTTCAATTAGCACTTTTTCAACTAGCATAAACTAAATGTTTCAGCTATGCCAAACAATTCTCGGTAGCCTCCCTTATCTTGCTAGCGTAATTTCTCTTTTTATTATATGATTGTGAGTGCTCTTTTGGAATTGAATCATGTTTGTGTAAAAAAAAAAATTTTGTCAGAAATATGTTCAATTATTGTTAAAGACCCTTGTTTAAGCTCTTAACTATTTACCATGAAAGGCGGATTTGCATGGTTTGATCTGTCATTAGTCTTGTATGTTAAACAACCTAGACATGTTATTTTTCTGACTATATCTATGCTCAAGTTATAGTTGTGAGCTTCCATGACCTAAGTGACATGATCCACTTGATTGATTTTGGGCAACCTAAGAGTTTGATTGAGTATGTTATTTAGATTAGGATAATTTGCATGACTAAGGCTAAGGTTAGCAGAGTCGAGCTTGAAATTTTATAACTTTTAATTAAGTTTTTGAAACATAAATAGACATATAATTAAGTTATATAAATATAAATATCATACATTAATTTTAGAAAAAAAAAGCCTAATGTCATAGATAACTAATAAATAAAATGTGAACTAATTTTGTGACACCATCAAACTAAGATACTTCAATTTTAAATGTATATATTCTCCAAAAACAATAATCAAATGACACCAATCATACTAGCTCATAAGAGTTTGCTATATATTTCTTACCATTAAAAGAACTAAGTTAAATTTTATTTTTAAAATAATTAATTATACAAAATTATGGGTGGGATTGGGAGGAGCAACGGTTACTCGTTTCGACTGAAATTCGACTACCGCCCTGGTTGGTATCCCCGGAGTTGATGAACTTGAGAGAGAAGTTAATAATCATGGGTGGGATTGGGAGGAGCAACGGGAAAGTTTCAACAACAGGGTAAATGAAGGACAAAATGAAGGCTATCGGAATTTGGATGCTGACAGAGGCAGGGTGGACGGAGGTAGCACAGATGCCACAAAAGCTGATCCACAAAGGGTCGGAGACTATAGGTTCTGTCGGTTTGTTCCTAGGTGTTAGGCCCTGGGCTCCCCGGTTCAGCCCATAGAGGGTGGACCGAACCCAAGCCCAAGCCCATACGCCAAAGCCATACGTGGAGCCCTAAATCGGAATCAAACCCCTTGGTCAACGTGCGATGTTGACCAAGGAGCTGCATCGTTTCTTCCCCAGGTCACCCAGGCGCGGCATCAACGCGAAAGAAGCGGACGCTGACGTGAGATTCGGGCGGAGACGCGCAAGCTGGACGTGGCCTGCGGAAGAGGCGGTTGAACGAAGCAGAAGAATCGGACAAAGCTCGATGCGTCGACAAAGCTCGCGGTGCAGCGAGGATCTCGGAAGGACGCGGCGGACGCGGACGCAACGGAGCGGCGGCACTTTCCTTTAAAGCTGCATCAAAGTGCAGCGTGAGGGGGGGGGGATCGGAGGATCGATCAGGCGAGCAGCGACCACCATCGGATTATGAGAGGTGGAAAACGGAGCGAGCGACACCGCCGGTGAAAGGAGAGAGCGAGAGAATAGGAGAGGGGTTTTTGTAACTTGCTATTTGAAATAGAAGTGAAGCTTTTCCCCACGTCTGGTTATCTTCTCCGACGAGCGAATCTTCCCCTGTTCTCCTTCACAGCGGCGACGTTCCTAGGTGGTTCCGGCGACGGCCGACAGCCGGACGACGACGGAAGGCGCGACAGCACTCCCGCCTTACCAATCTTCCTTTCCGGCGAATCTTCGGGTGCAGGCGGCGCTCGGCGGAAAGGCGACAGGGCGACATCGAGCGACGAACACAGCAGCGTCGCAAGATTGAAGACGAAGCTCTGTGTCGATTTTGACCGGGTCAAAATCGCCACAGTAAAGTGCAGTGGCGAAATCGAATTCATTCACTGACGTCGGCGTGACGTCAGCGAAGACGGTTAATTCGTGTGGCGGAGTTTGGGGGCGGCTGACGCGAGGGATGATGTCAGCGATGGTAAAATCGGCTTTCAGCGAATTCTGAAATTGCGCAGTAAACATGATTTTGACCAGGTCAAAATCAGAAGAGGTATTTTCAATTTTCTGAAATTTTGATTAGGGTTTTCCGATTCTTCCCGGATCTCAAAATTAGGGTTAGGGTTTTTGTAAGAATTGTAATTTGGAAAAAAAAAAAAGTGAGCGGGGAACTAGGGTTTCGAATTCGGGGGGGGGGGGGGTGAGATTTGCCCGAAACCCTAGGAAGTCTGCGCTCTAGTGTTCCGCCGGACAACCCTAAGGCAACGGATAAATGCCGGTCCGGGGTTGATCCGACCGGGACCTGACAACAGGTATCAGAGCCTAAAGTGATCCAGCAGCATGGTGAATCAAGGAGACCGTATCGCGTGAATCGAGCAGGTGCTCAGTTTGACAGGGAACAGCAAAGATGCAGTGGTTCCTCAGGTGGAGGACCTCCATCGCACGATAGAGGAGCAGAGGTTACAGATCCTTGCCCTCCAACAGACTTTGGCTGGAGTGGTGGAGGCTCCCCAAACTGTTGAAGGCATGGCGGCCCTACAAGAGCAAGTGGGGGTCTTGCAAGGACAGGTGGCAACTTTGGCAACGCAGGTAGCCAACACCACGGCAACTCAGCAACAGATATTGGCGGACCTCGCGGTGACGCGCATGGCATTGGCGTAGGCACAAGGAGGTGCCCCTACAGCAGCCAAGGCGGAGTATGGGGCTCCCAACGGCAACGGGAAGGTTCGCACCCCAGAACCTACAATGTTCAAGGGGGCTAGATCAGCAAAAGTATTGGGTAACTTTCTTTGGGATATGCAACAATACTTTGAGGCTAACCATGTTTCAGACCAGGAGAAGGTGAGGGTGTGCACAACATATCTCTCAGATGATGCAAAACTCTGGTGGAGAACCAAAGTTGATTCGACATCAAAGGCGGCTAGTTGGACATGGGAGGTGTTCCGAGAGGAACTGCTGCCGCAGTTCCTTCCCGGAAACTCGGTGGACCAAGCGCGAGAGGCGGTGGATCAGCTAAAGCAC
The DNA here is from genome assembly GCA_027563935.2 of Costus lasius. Lineage (NCBI taxonomy): Eukaryota > Viridiplantae > Streptophyta > Magnoliopsida > Zingiberales > Costaceae > Costus > Costus lasius. The sequence goes on from CM050446.2 coordinate 128,368,211, forward strand.
ATAGGAGCGATCCAGAAGTATGTCAGGGCGTTCTCCGCGCTGATGTTGGAGCTACCTGAGATGGCGGAGGGAGATAGGAGGTACTTCTTCCTCCGGAATCTCCAAACATGGGCGACGACGGAGGTCCGACGACATGCGCCACAGGACTGGAGGACGGTTGCAGCTATAGCCGAGCCTCTCGTGGACTAGAGGACTTCGGGAACGACCTTTCAGAGAGCACAGAGGTTGCCCCCGAAGCGATCATCTCCACCCAGACCTAGAGTTCCTGAGAGAGAGAGACTCTCTCTAAGGCGGAACGAAGGTCATACGGCACAGCAGGAGCAAACCCGACATACAAAGAGGGGGCAGGGTCAACTGAGACTGATTGCCTGCTTTTTGTGCAAAGGACCGCACCGGATATGCGATTGTCCGGATTGACAGCGAGTGAACGCCATTGCGGCAATTGTGCATCGGGAGCTGGCTGAAAAACCGGCGGTGGTAGATGACGAGGAACCAGTAGAGCCTCGCATAGGGGTTGTGCGCATTGCCTCAGTGGTCATAGGAAAATCATCACCGACCCCCGCAGAAGCAGAGCCGAAAGACATGGTCGACCAGAACAACGTCGAACAGAAGACAAGTTCCGGAGGCGCGAAACCTCCGTAGGAGAAAAAGACATATAAGCAGGCAGTGGAGGAAAAGGCTTCACCAAAGTCTTGGGAGGAGATAGAAGCGGAAGAGAACGCAATGCAACGTGCGAACTATGAGAAGCTCCAACGCAAAAGGGAGCAGATCTGGAAAGAAGCCCACAAGGCTAACTGTGCTGAGCAAGAGCGGTGGCTCGCCGGTAGGCGTTGAGTGGCGCTGATGCGATGTCCAAATTGGGCGGGGGGAGAATTGTTAGGCCCTGGGCTCCCCGGTTCAGCCCAGAGAGGGTGGGCCAAACCCAAGCCCAAGCCCATACGCCAAAGCTATACGTGGAGCCCTAAATCGGAATCAAACCCCTTGGTCAACGTGCGATGTTGACCAAGGAGCTGCATCGTTTCTTCCCCAGGTCACCCAGGCCCGGCATCAACGCCAAAGAAGCGGACGCTGATGCGAGATTCGGGTGGAGACGTGCAAGCTGGACGCGGCCTGCGGAAGAGGCGGTTGAACGAAGCAGAAGAATCGGACAAAGCTCGATGCGTCGACAAAGCTCGCGGTGCAGCGAGGATCTTGGAAGGACGCAGCGGACACGGACGCAACGGAGTGGCAGCACTTTCCTTTAAAGCTGCATCAAAGTGCAGCGTGAGGGGGGGATTGGAGGATCGATCAGGCGAGCAGCGACCACCATCGGATTCTGAGAGTTGGAAAATGGAGCGAGATTTGAGAATCGGAGTCGTGTACGTAAGAGAGAGTTCGAGGAGCATCTGTAGACGGCGGCGAGTGACACCGCCGGTGAAAGGAGAGAGCGAGAGAATAGGAGAGGGATTTTTGTAACTTGCTATTTGAAATAGAAGTGAAGCTTTTCCCCACGTCTGGTTCTCTTCTCCGACGAGCAAATCTTCCCCTGTTCTCCTTCATAGCGGCGACGTTCCTAGGTGGTTCCGGCGACGGCCGACAGCCGGACGACGACGGAAGATGCGGCAGCACTCCCGCCTTACCAATCTTCCTTTCCGGCGAATCTTCGGGTGCAGGCGGCGCTCGGTGGAAAGGCTACAGGGCGACATCGAGCGACGAACACATTAGCGTCGCGAGATTGAAGACGAAGCTCTGTGGCGATTTTGACCGGGTCAAAATCACCACAGTAAAGTGCAGCGACGAAATCGAATTCATTCACTGACGTCGGCGTGACGTCAGCGAAGACGGTTAATTCGTGCGGCGGAGTTTGGGGGCGGCTGACGTCAGCGCTGGTAAAATCGGCTTTCGGTGAATTCTGAAATTGCACAGTAAACATGATTTTGACCTGGTCAAAATCAAAAGAGGTATTTTCGATTTTCTGAAATTTTGATTAGGGTTTTTCGATTCTTCCCAGATCTCAAAATTAGGGTTAGGGTTTTCGTGAAAATTGTAATTTGGAAAAAAAAAGTGAGCGGGGAACTAGGGTTTCGAATTCGGGGGTGAGATTTGCCCGGAAACCCTAGCGCGATCACGTTCCGGTGTTCCGCCGGATTACCCTGAGACAGCGGTTAAGCGCTATTTTTAGGCCGATCCGACCGGGGCGTGACACTACGGGCTCTGGCGATTTCATCTTCATCAATTCTCTGGATTAACCGGTCATTCTGATCTTCGACATGGCACGGATGCATTGGCAGTGGACCAATTATCTAGTGAATAAACGTGAGCATGAGATATATAGATCCCTTTGCTTTGAACCAGAATTTGAAGATAGATTATTGAACATTAATATATTTCCTTAATTATTGCTTTATGTAGTTCAACTATTACTATATTTAGTAATAGGTTTCTTAATTAATTAATTGCTTTATGAAAATTATCTATTTCGGGATTCGCTCGTTGTTTGAATTTAAGTCAAAATATCTATGCAATCAAAGCTAAAATAACATGAACATTATTCAATCCAAAGTATGTCATTGTATTATAATAGTAAGTATTTGGCATTTTGATTTATATCTGTTTTCTCAAAAGTAATATAAATCTATTGAAATGTAAATACATATTTACTTTTGAAGTTCTCTTCAAATGCAAATTTCTATTTCTAACTAGTAGTACTTTGCTTTTGCTAGTTGAGCCCCTCCAAATTGATGCGTGCATTGTACTTATGATCCTAGCATTTTGTAAATTGTAATGCTTGTAATCTTCTCTAAGAATTCTAGTTAGAAATAGAAATGATCCAATCAAGATCAAGAGATGAGTAGAGACTAAAATTTCACCTGATTCAATAGCCCAATCTCCCAATTATTCATCAAGCTCGAGTGCGGCTGTTTACCAAAACCACAAGAGAACAAAAAATAGAAAGAAAAGAGACCATTAAACCCTCAAATCACAATTGAGGGTTTAATGGTCTAACAATTGTACTGGCCCATTCACAATTCATATTGCAGCATAAAGCAAATGATCTAACAGAGCAGTCAAGATCTTGGAATCATAATTACAACAACCACCATTTCGATTGCTTTGGGCAATTACTACAATTTCAAAATGCGTACAAATGCATTGAAAAGAACTGGCATATGTATAACATATTTTAGCCTACTTATTGGAGTAACTATGATCAACATGATGGCATCACAAAATGGATTGACGGTGACGGCTTTAGAGCATCCATATGCTTGTTATATATGTTTATGCAATCAGCTCGAAAAGCTTTCAAAGTTCAAACTTAGAATCAGCATATCTGTTTTGAAGAAGCTTACTGCCGATAGAACAAACACTACAATTTCAGAAATCAACAACTAAAGTGGAGAAAATTAAACAAGGGTTTACCTCTCCATTACTCTGTTATACACTTTCCTCTATCAACAAGCTGTTGCACTATGGTGATTTTTACACTCCCCTTCTCCTACAATGACGACTCGACAAACTCAATTCATACTCGTGTCATACAACTAATCTTTTTTGTTCTTATAAATAACTAATAAAATGAAATAATACATCAAACAAAGAGATGAGTTACTTGTTAAAGTTTGTTGAAATCCAAATAAAAAGAATGATGAGGAATGTTATGATAAAAAAGCATACAAAAGATGAATTCAGAAAGAAAAAGAAGCGGTTATAAATATCTTTAGCTGCCTGTGCATTATTTTGCAACGTTATCAGTGCAAAAACTGTTACGCCCCGGCAAAAAACTTCACTAGGGACATAAGAGTTTAAGGAATACAAACCAACACAATCACCAAAAATATACATTCAACCACCACGATATAACATCTATCAACAAAAATTTGCATATGCATCAAGTCTCACAATCTATATCAAAACAAATCAAGTCAAAGTTTGCTTATTACAATATCTTTCAACACTTTCTACAAAGTTCAACATTTGGCAAACAATACCAAGAAACAAATACCACAACACAAGAAAGATCAAAGTTTATCTATTTATTCCCCCATGACTGCAGTTTCTATCTAGCTATTCATTTTGGGGGTGGGCCGAACCTAAACCTGGACCTGGAGGCAAAATAAAGAAGTTAGCAAAAAGAGCTAAGTAAGAATCACAAAATGCATGTAACAAAGAAAGATTAAAAAAATAACTTTACTATTTTACATGTAAATATCACATCCACAGTCGTGTAAATCAAGAGCGTAACCACATAATAACCTCACAATCGAGTCCGCACTCTTTGTTAGAGTGTTTCCATCGTTGCTCAACCGATGGAACAACTGCCCTCAGACAGCTCGGGGGATGTTGCGTCCAACATCTAGGACCCTATCTAGGACCCCGGTTCGTCTAATGACTTCCCGTCAGGTGACCTTTAGCTAGCACCTCTATAGCCGATCCACACTCGGCACTATAGAGTCCACGGTGGTATCATAAGATCAATCAATGTCACGACTTACAAGCATATATCAAATATACTAAAAAAATTTCCATCACCAATATTTTAACAAAACCACTAATGTAACTATCAAGTCATGTCATGTCATCATAATGCATCAATAAATGAACAATGCTAAGTATAAAGGAAATGAAACAATAATCATAGGAAAGAACAATAAGATAACACAGTTTTTAGGTAAAACTCAAAATGCTGTATTGAAAGTATTGAAAGGTGAAGGAATAGATTCCTACCTCAATTGTTGATTTCATTTGCCAAATGTTTACCAATTTTCATGATCCTTGAATCACTTTAGTTTTCCAATCTTGACCTTCTAATTTATCAAACTTTAGCTATCATTCTTCTCTAATCATTTCAAAGAGAATGAATTACTGTGCACATAATTAAAATTATTTTATTAAAGTAAACAAGGTTTCTGAGTATAGTTGTATCTATTTGAGCATTCAAGTGTCATGTTAGTCTTGGAAATTATCATTATGAAGAAGAATAATAAAGAACGTGATGCAACAACAGTATTCAACACATTTATTAGTGAACCTAAAATTGTGCATGTAGAGAGGTGATTACCAACAGTAATAGTAAGAAGCATCTAAATTATAAATTAATCCCTCACTTCAGTTAAATGGCAAAATCAATTTAATTGTCTTAACCAAGGTTTTAAATTTACACATTCCAACGCAACAATTATATTTGTTTAAAAAATTTAATTCCATTTGGTCATGAAAACATGTATCTAATATCCCTTACCATTTACAATTGATTCCAAACACTTTTCTTATAATTCTATTTCACTGTTCACATATACTTAGATATGAAGGAAGTCACAATAAAAATTTTTTGAAATAAGCATATTAATTTGATCTTATCCAATAAGTTTCTTTTACTCACCCAAACACCGCACTGTATGAAGACATTAGGATCTACACAACTTGGAGAGAGTTTCGTTACTAATAATCACATAATGAAGAAGTTAATTTATGCTTTTAGCTACTCTGCTAATTCAAAAGATAATAGTAGGTGTATTAAATCCAAACAAAAACCAATTTGTTCCCAACTAAAGCAATGAGATCCTTGTAGCTAGACTAATTATTTTAAGTGCTCAACAACTTGACTAATTTATAAATTCACATAGCAATGTCAAGTTAATCAGGTAAATTTTCTACTCCTTGTATATAATTTGTCAATTAGAATATGTACTCCACTCTATAAATTTTCCACGGCACCACAGTCCAATCCATTCAAAACGGAATTCGAAACAGTAGATAAATTTACTTCTAATGCTTATACATGCAGCTCATTTCCAGAGAATAAATTTCATAAATGTCAATACATAACCTCGTGACTTCACTTACCGAAATCAATTTCTCCCTTGTCAATGCAAGAGTAACTAAATAATAAAATAACAAATCCACTTAATTCGTCCTACTCGCCACAGCACCACCAATCTAAAAGAATCAAATTAATTCAAATGACATGATCATCAAGGAATATACGTATGCTGCTTAGGAATGTAGGTCATAGGGATTGGCTTTAGAAGAATAACATAAATTCAAGACAGTAGGAATGAATTCCAATAGATAAAACTCGGATGAGAGATAGTAGATAAACGAGAGAAATAAATCTTTGTTACCCATCTAAAATTGAATAAATACAGAATAGAAGAGAATCTTCCCAAATTCCACAATCAAGAAACAAGAGGAATAACTAGCCGAGAGATGAGGAAGGGGATTTACCTAGTCTCCAAAATTCCTAAACAAAGAAGATCCAAGGATTGCTGTTGTGCACCCCTTGATATAAATTCCAAGGCAGGAAACGCTGCCGATTAAGCTTTTCCCTCACCAAAACAAGCGATTTGATGAGAAGAAGAGAAAATTTCATTAGAAGGAGAGGAAGAAAACCATCACCGGAGAGAAATAGAAAGCATCTCAAAGGGAAGAGAAGAAATTACTAACGCTCACCTCCTGAAGCAAATCCAAAAGTGAAAAAGAAATGAGACCCTGCTGCCGCCTAAGAAGAGAGGAAGAATTCGCTGTCGCCTCCACACACACGAAAGGGGAAAATGTAAAGCGGAAGGGAGAAAGAAATTATTGGCATGGGAGGAAAGAGGGTTTTAAGAGGAGTTTTACACAAAGGCCCAAAAGTAATTACTAATTACAACTAGGTCCTGCACAAATTAAAATACAAAGTTAGTTTTTTTAAAAAAAATTATAACAAAAACTGTTAAGCTTGATTAGATCACGTACCCATTAAAGGAATCTTGCTTGGAAATTCGCTATAATTATAACGTGGATAAGTTCTGCATACAGACACTCTAGCAGACTCATAGACCTATTCATAAATCAAAGTAGAAGACCAATGATGGAGGTTAGAGAAAGAATCAAGTTCTTGTTTGATTAATTGTATTACTTGTGCATGATGCAATTTAATCTATTCATCTCAGCTTATAAAAACATGAAGGCTAAGTAGTTCCATACTTATCCTGTTAGATATTTCACACATCAAGAGAAAACCTTTTTGATATATCCTTGAAAATAAAAAGCATTCAAACTAAGCTGGAGGTTTCATTCCCCATTAAGACAGTTCACACTCCATAGTCCATACTAGCTACTAAGAAATTTGACAGACGCAGTACTTGCATACTTGCTACTAAATAAAACACCCTTTGAAGAATTTTTACCAGTCATTCAAGTTTGTGAATTCCCATTTTTTACAATATTTCATGAACAAGTATTCACAAGTACATGTAGATTTTCATATCCCCATGTTAACATATATTCACAAGGTTCGTGACACTAGAACCTTGACACGACTTTATTAGCTTTTTTTAACTAGATCTCAAGTGTTACTATGTTTGTCTAGTTACAAACTTCCTATACAGTAGAAAGAAGAACAAGCTCCTCCAAGCAAAAGAGGGCATACAAAGAGGACAAACAGGCAGACAAACATAGACACACATACAGTGACAACATAAAATTTTTATATTTCTTATCAGATATAGATTGCCTCTCTTGCTTTACTAATTAACTAGCGCATGGAAAAACATATAATTTATCATTCTTAAGATTTTGCACTTGTCTATGTCAACTGAAATGTTCACCCATTTGCATAGTTCTTTTGCTCATTTCCTCATGTAGAAGGAAATTATAAACACAAGGACCTCCAACAAAACTACTAATGCTTAGGCTCTACCTTAGTTAATAAGCATATACCAAATCCAGAACAACACTCAAACCTAATGATAATAAAAAAACTCATTACCAATTTTGTAGTCGATTAAGATGCAAAGAGCAATATCCTTTCCACTGCATTTGTAGTGATCACTCAACGCCTGCTGGTAATTGATTGGTCCACTCTGCCCAGTATTCATTCAAGCTCGAGTGTGATGTATACAAAAACCAAAAAAAGGAAAAAAAAAAATAAATGAAGCAATGGAGAAAAGACCACTAAATCCCCAAATCAAAAATTTAAAACAAATTACCATCTTTAACTTTTGCGGCAGCATTCTAGAAGAAGCCAGACACAGATCTAATACTTGGCAACAAGCTTCACGAATTGTGGAAGCAATTTTTAGGGTTATTGTCTAGGAAATTTAGACATGAAAGCACACCTCACTGTTTAAGAAAAAAAGCAACACAACAAGTGATGATAATTTCTAGGGTTAATGAGACATTTTTTTTTTAAAAAAAAGGATCATTTGTCCCCTTTAAGGATTTCCAAAATGAAGCCATTGTTCTGAAGTAGAGATATTTGGGCTTTTGGATAAGCTACTGCAGATGTGCATGAAGTGCACGAGATGGTAAAAAGCTCCATGTCGAGATAAGAAAAAATTTTCAATAAGAAACTTAAAAGCTAAGGCTTCATGTCTCTTAGGAGGGCAGGGCACACAAGGACGCCAAACTTTTTTGCCATAACCACTGCTGAATGCAGGCTACATGATGACGATGCTTGCATTGGTGTCTTCCCATCTCATGCCCATCAATGTATTCCTGCTAAAACAGAAAAAAAAAACAATGAGACTTTATAAAGAATACATTCACAGCTTTTGTAATCATTCTACTTCACGTAACTAAAAATAATTGCTCATAAGTCAATATTGTTCAGGATATAAGGTATTTAAGGGCTCTGAATTTAAAATGGCTTAAAATTTAGGATATCTATCATGTTCCAGTTGTATGTACCAATCCTCGTAGCAGAAAGGTATTATTTAAACTGAAATTAAGTATCTTATAACTTGACAACTAACTCAAAAGGATGACAAATAAAGAGTCATGTCAACAAGTATATATAGATAGCACTACTGTAGGACTTCATTTATTTTTGAAAAATGATTAATAATATGAATAAAAAATATTTGAAACAGTAGAATCTGATACCCAAAAGTACTGTTAAAAGGAAATGAAAGAAAATTTATTTTAGAGGTATTACCTCATTGGACATAATATCAATATCCATTCTCATATCTTTGTGTTGGCTATTATGTACCCCCAAGTAAATTTGACTCTAGAACCAACAAATGTTGCATGGTCACAAGCCTAGATCCATCACCTAGAACAAATACAAGGATGAAAAATAAGAGATTAACTACCTCGTATGTTAATTTTCCATCTTGTTCAATATGCACCAGTGCCAACAGTACCTGTGTATTCAAACAACCTATATTCAGTTTCTAAATCCTTATTTCCAGTGTGAAGACATAAAAAATTTATACAAAGAATTTGTAACAAAAAATGAATGTATAAATCACTAGTATCCTTTCATATTTGCAACTCAAGTCCAAGGAACAAAATATTAATATTCATATATATAGTGTAGGATACCTCTGCAACTCCTTCCACATTTAAAGTATCTGGATCTTCTAAAGAGGCATGCGACCACGTGTGTGTGACTGACTATCTTCAGATAGAAATCTGTTGGAGAAAACTTAAAAGCATCTATATGTGCAGATAACCAACAAAGAAAATAGTTCCATTATTCAATAGTTCATTTTGTTTTTAGAAAGAAAATACTATATAGCTATAGCATATCTTCAATAGTTCAAACTTGTACAATTATAGAAAGAAGTATCAAGAAAAAAAAATGTCTTGTGGACAGCCTTTACATTTGTGCCCGTTTATTATGCAATTGAAATTTGTAGGTAGTGCATTTCCCAAGAGGATGTTTCTAGAAAGAAAACACTATGCAGCTATAGTGTATCTTCAATAGCTTAAAGTTATACAATCATGGCAAAAAGTATCAAGAAAAAAAAAATCCTATTGGTAGCTTTTACAGTTGTACATCATCATGCAATTGCAATTGAAATTTGTAGATAGTGCATTTCCCAAGAGGAAAACTCCTGTCACATTGCCTACCATCTCCTCTTTTATTATCATATCCAGAAAAAATCATCCTCTTAAAATGACTGTTTTTTTCAAGTTCTAAAGAAAACTTTGAGGCAAGTCTCGGGATGTCCCATTTTTCATAAGGCCCCCCACATTTATGCCTGACATACACTTGACCATGGTGCTTGAGCATCTCCTTTGCATTTTTAAAATATATCATCATTAAATTTCGATGTGACCTAATCAGAAATAAACATTATAGATAAATGTGAGAATAACAATGATATAACATTGCATATCAAAAATATAATAATTAATATATTAAGATCAACTATATAAAGAAGTTAAATTATATATCTTTTCATTCAAAATAGGAAAATTTTAATTCAAGTAAAAAAAATAAAGTTCATAAAAATTATACCTAATCACATGCTTGCTCATCTCACTTCCACTAAATCCTGCATGGGGAAAGTTAAAAATGATTATATCAAACTTTTTATTCTGTAAATCAGGATTAGTCTGCATCTTTATAACATTAATGCCATGTAAAACAATGCCCCCTCTTTTTTAGCATCTTTATATGGAATTTTGCTCGTCGATACTTTTGCAGCAAATTATCTACCCATGAAATAGAGAGAAAAAATTAGAAATATAAAAGAACCATTTCAAATAAAATAAAATCCTAAAACAAAATATTTCTCCATATGATATTAAAAAATAGATGAGCAACCCTGAAGAATCCAATGAGTGCCAAAGACACCAGTGGCTTGGTGTAAAGCTCGCAAGCGAGGAGAAGGAAAAATCCCCTTCTCCAACAAGCAATATTTGTTGTTCTATAATACTTTTACTATTTTTATCTTGTCCTATTAAGTTTATGGTTTTTCTTTCATTTTCAATCTTTTCATCCTCAATCTTGTGTTCTTCCAATACTTGTTTTACCTTCTTTTACACTTTTTTCTTCTATTCTTCTAATACTTACTTTACCTTCTTTTTTGCTTTTTGCCTTCTGCTTTATTTTTGCTTTATAAGATTGAAGATCTCATTTCCACATTTTATAAGATTTTATGAAATAGTAACCAAAGCAAAAATAAAGCAAAAAGCAAAAGCGAAAAAGAAGGTAAAACAAGTATTAGAAGAACAGAAAGAAAAATGAAAAAAAAAAGTAAAACAAGTATTGGAAGAACACAAGATTGAGAATGAAAAAAATTGAAAATGAAAGAAAAAGCCATAAACATAATAAGACAAGACAAAAATGACAAAAGTATTATAGAACAATAAATATTACTTGTTGGAGAAGAGAATTTTTTCTTCACCTCCTCGCTTGCCAGAGCTTTACACTCTGCCCTTGGTGTCTTTGGCACCTCACTGGATTCTTCAGGTTTGTTCACCTATTTTTTAATATCATTTAGAAAAATATTTTGTCTTAGGATTTCATTTTATTTAAAATGATTCTTTTATATTTTTAATTTTTCTTGTTTTTTCTATTTCATGGGTAGATAATTTGCTGCAAAAGTATCGACGAGCAAAATTCCATATAAAGATGCTGAAAAAAGGGGGTCATTATTTTGCATGGCGTTGATGCTACACAGATACAGACTAATCCTGATTTACAGAATAAAAAATTTAATATAATCATTTTTAACTTTCCCCATGCAGAATTTTGTGGAAGAGAGATGAGCAAGCATGTGATTAGGTATAATTTTTATGAACTTTATATTTTATACTTGAACTAAAATTTTCCTATTTTAAATTAAAAGATATATAATTTAACTTGTTTATATAGTTAATCTTAATATATTAATTGTTATGTTTTTTAATTGCAATTTTATATCATTGTTATTCTTAAATTTATCTATAATGTTTATTTCTGATCAAGTCACACTGAAATTTAATGATGAGATTTTTTAAAAATACACAGGAGATGCTCAATCACCGTGGACAAGTGTATGTCAGGCATAAATGTGGGGGACCTTATGAAAAATGGAACATCCCGAGACTTGCCTCAAAGTTTTCTTTGAAACTTAAAAAAAGCAGTCTTTTAAGAGGAGAAATTTTCCTAGACATGATAATAAAAGAGGGGATGGTAGGCAATGTGACAAGAGTTTTCCTGTTGGGAAATGCACTACCTACAAATTTCGATTGCAATTGCATGATGATGCATTACTGTAAAGGCTACCCACAGGATATTTTTTTCCTTGATACTTCTTACCATGATTGTACAACTTTGAGCTATTGAAGATGTATAGCTGTATAGTGTTTTCTTTCTAGAAACATCGTCTTGGGAAATGCATTACATACAAATTTCAATTGCATAATAAACGGCCATAAATGTAAAGGCTGCCCACAAGACATTTTTTTTCCTTTATACTTCTTTTTATAATTGTACAATTTTGAACTATTAAAAATACGCCAGAGCTATATAATATTTTCTTTATAGAAACAAAATGAACTCGTGAAGAATGAAACTGTTTTCTTTGTTGCTTACCTGCACATGTAGATACCTTTAAGTTTTCTCCAACAGCTTTCTGTCTTGATGATAGTTAGTCACACACATGTGGTCTCATGCCTCTTTAGAAGATCCATATAGCTATTGACACTTTAAATGTGGAAGGAGTTACAGCGGTATCTTACACTATATATATGAATATTGATATTTTGTTCTTTGGACTTGAGTCATAAATATAAAAGCATACTAGTGATTTACACGTTCATTTTTTGTTATAATTTCTTTGTGTAAATTTTTTATATCTTCACACTGGAAATAAAGATTTAAAAACTGAATATAGGTTGTTGAATATAGGTACTGTTGGCACTAGAGCGGATTGAACAGGATGGGAAGTTAACATATGAGATAGTTAATCTCTCATTTTTCAGCTTTGTATTTGTTCATTTGTTCCAGATGATGGATGTAGGTTTGTGTCCATGCAGCATTTGTTGGTTCTGGAGTTAAATATACTTGGGGGTGCACTGAGGTTACCTAATAATCAACACAAAGATATGAGAATGGATATTGATAATATATCCAATGAGGTAATACCTCTAAAACAAATTTCCTTTCATTTCCTTTTAACACTACTTTTAGGTGTTAGATTCTAATGTTTTATTGTTAATCATTTCCCAAAAATAAACGAAGTCCTACAGCAGTGCTATCTATGTATGTTTGTTGACATGGCCCTTCATTTGTCATCCTTTTGAGTGATTTGTCAAGTTATAAGATACTCAATTTCAGTTTAAATAATACCTTTCTGCTATGAGGGTTGGTACATGTAGCTAGAACATGATAGATATCCTAAATTTTAAGTAGTTGCAAATTCAGAGCCCTTAATGCCTTATACCATGAACAATATTGGCTTATGAGCAATTATTTTTAGTTACGTGGAGTAGAATGATTACAAAATCTACAAATGTATTCTTTATAAAGTCTCATTGTTTCTTTTTTCTGTTTTAGCAGGAATACATTGATGGGCATGAGCTGAGAAGACTGCAATGTGAGCATCATCATCATATAGCCTGATGAATCATCATATAGCCTGCATTCATCAGTGGCTCCGGCAAAAATGTTTGGCGTTCTTGTGTGCCTACCCTCCCAAGAGACATGAAGCCTCAGCTTTTAAGTTTTTTCTTAAAAATTATTTCTTATTTCGACATAAAGCCTTTTACCATCTCGTACACTTCATGCATAGCTACAGTAGCTTATCCAAAAGCCCAAATATCTCTACTTCAGAATCATGGCTTTATTTTAGAAATCCTTAAAAGGGGACAAATGATCTTTTTTTAAAAAAAATAAAATAAAACTATCTCATTAACCCTAGACAGTGAGATATGCTTTCATGTCTAAATTCTCTAGACAGTAACCCTAAAAATTGCCTCCGCAGTTCCTGCACCTTGTACATCTGCCGCATATGTACATTTGTATAGACAATGTCCCTAAGGAGATAGATTTTATAGTCTCAGTTTTTGTCCCCGGTTAAGAATCATAGAAGATATGAGATAGCTATGGTCGTGAAGCTCGTCAGGGTCTGTTCTTAACGGATATAGAAAACTCTGTTTGACTTCAAAATTACTGTGTTGACTTGTCTTTTCATAATTTCATCCTGAATCACTCGATAGCCTTAAAATCATCAAATATGCTCCAAAGTTATATGATTTCACTTTAAATTACAAAAAAAAAGTGAAGATTTCGAACAAAACAAATAAATAAGTTTGATTTATGTCTAAAAATAATAGAACCTGCATTATTTTGAGATAAAATTATATCATAAAACAATATGAAAATATAAGGCATCAGCCCTTCTCCTCTACTTCCCCTACCCCCTCCTTCCCCACTACTCCCCCTACCCATTAGCTCTGCCACTCTCCTCCACTCCCCCTACCGCTCCGCTCTCCTCCACTTCGCCTACCCCCTCCTTCCCCCCTACCCATTCACTCTGCCCCTCTCCTCCCCTCCCCCCTACTGCTCCGATCTTCTCCACTTCCTCTCTACCCCTCTGCTCTGCACCTCACCTTCATTCCCCCCTACCCCCTTCCATACCTCCTCCACTCCTCTCCCCACTACCCGTGCTCCGCACCTCTCCTCCCCTCCCCCTACCCCTCCACTATTCTCCACTCCCTCCCCTCCACTTACCCCTTCGCTCTTCTCCACTCCCTCCCCTCCACTTACCCCTACCCGTCCGCTCCGTCTCCCCTCTCTCCTCCTCTCCTTTCATCTCCTGCCACCTCCCTCCTCTCCTCTCCAACCCCCCCTCCCTCCACTTTCCTCTCCATCCCTCTCCTCTATCTCACTCACTCCCCCCCCCCCCTCCTCTCCCCTACCCCACTCCTCCCCTACCCTTCCCCCTCCACTCCTCCCTCACCCTCCCCCTGCCCCTCCTCCCCCCCCCTACCCCACTTCCCCCTCCCTCCTCTCCACTCCACCCCCCCCCCCCTCCTCTCCACTCCTCCCCCCACCCCCCCCCCCCCCCCCCTCCACTCTCTTCTCCACCCCACTCCTCCACCCTACCCCACTCCCCCTCCCTCCTCTCCACCCCCTACCCCTACCTCTCCCCCTACCCCCCCCGCCCCACCCCCCTTCATCATCATGTTCATTCTCTTTGTCTTCTTCATCTTCCATCTTCTATCTTTGTTTTCATTTTCTTCTTCTTCTTCTTTGTCATCTTCTTCTAGCTTTGTCTTTTATCTTCTTCATTTTTTCTTCGTTATCGTGCTTGTTGTCTTCTTCATCTTCCGCCTTCTGTCTTTATCTTCATTTTCTTCTTTTTGTCTTCATCATCTTCCGTCTTCTTCTTCTGTCTTTGTCTTCATTGTCTTTCATCTTCCTTCTTCATTTTTTCTTCATCATCGTGCTTTTTGTCTTCTTTGTCATTGTCTTCTTCATCTTCATCATCTTCCGTCTTCTTCTGTCTGTCTTTGTTGTCTTTCTTCTTCTTCTAGCTTTGTCTTTTATCTTCCGTTTTAATTTCTTTTTTGTCATCGTGCTTGTTGTCTTCTTCTTCATTGTCATCTTCGTCTTTATCTTCATTTTCTTCTTCTTCTTTTTCCTCATTGTCTTCCATCTTCTTCTATTTTTTTGGTCATTGTTGTCTTTCATCTTTGTCTTGACCTACTTCATTGTCCTTCTCCATCATCACCACCATCTTTATATTCTTCTGTCTTTGTCTTTCATCTTCTTATAGCTTTGTCTTTTATCTTCTATCTTCATTTCTTCTTCGTCATTGTGCTTGTTGTCTTCTTCTTCATTGTCTTTTCTTCATCTTCATCATCTCTCCTCTTCTGTTTTATCTTTATTTTCTTCTTCTTTTTCATCGTCGTCTTTTGTCTTTTGTTGTCTTCGTCTTCACCTTCTTCATCGTGCTCCTCCATCATTATCACCATTATCTTCTATCTTTGTCTTCGTTGTATTTCATCTTCGTCTAGCTTTATCTTTTATCATCAGTCTTCATTGTCTTCTTCATTTTCATCTTCTATTTTTATCTTCATTTTCTTCTACTTCTTTTTCATCGCTGTCTTGCTTTGTCATTATTGTCTTTCGTCTTCGTCTTCACCTTCTTCGTGTCCTCCTCCATCATCATCGTGTTCGTAGTATTCATCTTCATCATTTTTTGTCTTCTTCTAGCTTTGTCTTTGTTTTTGTCTTCATTTTCTTCTTCTTCATTGTCTTCCATCTTCTTTTATCTTTGTCTTCTTTTTGCCTTCCATTTTCTTCTTCTTTTTCTTCTATCTTTATCGTCTTCTATCTTCTTTTGGCTTTGTCTTTATCTTTATTTTCATCTTCATTTTTTTCTTCTTCTGTCTTAATCTTTCGTCTTCATTTGTTCTTCATCATCGTGTTCATTGTCTATCTTCTTCTTCATTGTCTTCTTCATCTTCATAATCTTCATCATCTTCTTCTTCATTGCCTTTGTCTTCATTTTCTTCTTCTTCTATTTTCTTATTTGTCATTGTTGTCTTTCGTCTTTGTCTTCACCTCTTCATCATCATGTTCATAATATTCATCTTGGTCATCTTCCTTTCTTCTTATTCTTCATTGTCTTCTTTCATCTTCATTTTCTTCATCATGGTCATGTTCATCATCTTCTTCTTTTGTCTTTTTCTATCCTTGTCTTCGTCTTCTTCATCGTTCTTCTTTGTCATCTTCGTCTTTCATCTTCTATCTTCCTCAAATACCAAATTAAATTTCCTTACGACATTTCTTGTTGATCTTTCTCAACAATGTTATTCCTTTCATCTTGTGTGAATGTAGATTTTTAATATTAGTGTCTTGAGGATTAAAGACTACATTAAACTTCCTTCTATCTATGAAAGGTGCTGATGTATTGCATCATCTTAGAAGTATTCATGTTAAAGCATATGATAAGGCACTATGTGGAAACATGCACCTTCTATAATTAAGTATGATTTGTTTAGTGTAGCAAGCACCTTCTATAATTACTAAATTGAGATTATCTACAAGAAAACAATTATCATGACAAAATCTAAGATTGAATTATGTGAGTATTAGCCAAAAGTATTTCTTTAAATAGTACAGGTAAAAAATCTATATATTTACAATTATGAAAATGAAACTAAAATGAACGTGAAAAATAGCTATCCTCAAATTGAACTTAACATGCATCTTGTATCCATCATTAACATGAAGGGATATAATTACATAATGCACTAGCATCATTTGGTACTTACCCTCAGTCCGGAAAGTGATGCGATAGCATCTCCTAAAGAATGCCTTACAATGAGAATCTTGTAACCTTGGCGTTCAGATCCAGGTCCCAACAAAGGACGATAAGAACCCAGATCTTTCTCGCCATCTGCAAATGCGCATTTAAATGCTGACATACAAATACCAACACATCATAGAAATGGAGTCATTAATTGTTTTATCTCAATGAACTTATTGGCACATTCCATATGCTGCAAAATTCTAACTATATACATATATACATATATATACATATATATATATATATATATATACATATATACATATATACATATATATACATATATATATATATACATATATACATATATACATATATACATATATACATATATACATATATACATATATACATATATATATATATACCTAAATATTTGTGTTGCAAGACACCTCATTATGTGAGAGGGGACTAGATGACTGGTAAAGTGTTGAAGAAGGTAAATTATAATCATCCAAATCATCAAAATTTGAAGAAGGTAAATCATAATCTGTGACTGAAGTCATGTCTAATGATTGTTCCAACTCTTCAAAATTCTCAGATTTATCCTGGATTCCATCCTCTATATCATTTTTATTAGTACCAAAAAATATATCATGAATTTTCTCACTTTCCAAATCAAACTCAAGTATACAATTTTGTTGTGCTATCTGGGTTTCTAGTATTTTAGTATTAGCAGATATAGATTCTACTTGAGAAGTAAGCTGATCAATTATCCCTCTAAGATCTTCAAGTTTATATATATATATATATATATATATATATATATATATATATATATATATATATATATTTATGGTAAAATACTGAAAACTCTAACATGCCCCTCAAACTAGAAAACAAATCTCTAAAAACACAATCAACTTCACATGCTAGAGCATTTCTAAATTAATATATACTAGTCATATAAATGTCAACTTGATTTATCAAGTTACATATTCACTAAATTCCTACAAACTTAAGTACAAAAACTTTGTAAGACGAAGAAGACAACCTACTTCTTTCTATTTTTAAACATTATGAGTTAAAACAAGCACAAGCCATCGGTGTTCCTCAAAGCACATCCAATTGTAGGTACAATGATATACAATGCATAATATGATCAGATCATTATAGATTTCAGTAGCATAAATTAGATGGCTAACAAAGTGGACTTCTTTGTCAAGAAATCTAAGCTTTAACATATTGTTTCTAACTTCAAGTTAGGATAGCAACATTGAAGACGGCATATAAAGTAATTAAATCTACGTTAAAATAATAGTTCCAAAAATGGAGGCCTAACCTGTATCTCCAGGTTGGCAATCAAGTTGCATAAAATGTTCCCCAGCAGACTCGCTAAGAAGAAAAAGCTCTTTGCCTTAAAACTGAAGGTAAATCATCGCTTATGCAAAAAGTCAATTATTCAAGTTTTAGTTGAACGGACAAAGTATGGAAGCTGGAATTAGATGACAAATACAATATCATTAAGCATAAGTACCAACTAGTAGAGTAAAATAAAAACAAAACACTCAACTTCTTCTCTAGGAAATTTCATATCAAGTGCTACTTGCTTTTCCGTGCTAGGGTATACTTGTAATTTTCAGGGATCTTTTTGTAAATATTTAAAACTTATAGATGTTTTCTATAGAATTATTTCAAAAACCACAATAAACCACAAAAAATCCTACTTTCCCTGACCTCTCTTCCTCTCCCCTTTGTTCCAAAGTTCTGAGCTAGGTAAAACTCTTTCAGCTTACAAAGACAATATGCAAGGATTAACAAGGTTTTGATCTATTGGCTAAACAAAAACCTGAAACTATGTAAAAGTTTATATCAACTAAATTTTCAAACGGTAAAAGGTTGTCACTGAAATAACGAGGTAAAGACACACATCAAGAAGCACGTATCAATTCTCCAAAATAGTACATAATATTAAGATATGAATGTCATTGTTAAAACGGCAAACTGTCTTAAGAGCACAAATTTACAATTTACAGTCCTAATCGAAGAGCACAAATTTGTCAAGATAGAAAATTATCAGCACATCCTCATATTCAAGTTTTGCAAATATATTAATTCACAGTAATTTTCACAATGTTATAGCTTAAAATATAAATTTAAGAAACATGGCATTAAGGAAAACTAGGAAATGTCTTTTCTTTCTTATCATTCCTTATCTAGGAAACTCAAAATTGTGCAATTTCAATAGCCTAAGTTATCATGATACTAACTGCTATGCTTTTGTAAGACATTTGAAACCCAAAAAATTTGGAAGTATTAAATCATGAGCACACTTTAATTATTTACCTACCATATTACCGAGAAAAAAATAACATAGCACATTCTAAAAATAGTAACAGAAGGGAGTCAGGGCCGAGGCCAAGTCTGTAGGTATCCGCAACATAATAGATTATAACCTATTAAAAGGCTATTTTGCGATGCACTGAAGTAAATCACAATTCTTTGCGAAACGTGTAGCATTCACGGTGGACCTTATGGTAAGGTAGTAATAAGTATTTAAACAAGATATAACTTGTGTTCAAAATTCACCCAACAATATCCAGAGAAAAACATGAAGTCAAAATTCAAGCCTAACATGTTTAGAGCACAAATTTGAATGGTGAAGGGCAGTCGATTCAACGGCTAGTTCCCGATTTCCCTTTCCTTTTAATTTCATTGTTGATTTTAAAATAAAATTTATTTTATATATTTTAAATAGTTAGGTGGATCAGATTAATATTAAAATGAATAATATTTTATCGAATTTAATTTCATTGTTGACTATCACACTTTCTATTGATCAAATTTGGGTCAATCGTTGAACACAAATAATTAAATTCATTCAACTACAATATAATTTATTTAGTCAAATATAAACTCAATCTACAATATGATACTGAAGCAAAACAATAATTATGCTAAATTATTTTTGAAAATCTAAATTACGGAGATACTAAAGTCTATAAGTCGATATAATTAAAAGAATGCATCATAGCATCTAATATTAAACACATTTTTGGCAATGTCCACCTAAGCTAGCTACTACTACTACACCAACTTATAATAAAAGAAATGGAATTAGCAAAAATTACTAAATATAAATCAAAACAAGTTAAAAGTATGCTTCAATAGATAAAATGAAATAACAACGTCATATTACATCTAGATACTCATATATTATAATACAAAAAATAACAATCGTATGAAAAATAATAAACAATACTATAATGAAAATATCGATATGTAGCCAAATAAAACCCTCAATTATGAGTATTTCTATTATTAGCTCATATAATTTAACACAAACAATTTTATAGTGTTGTGTCCAATAACCTAACGATCCTAACATTGCCTAAAAATAACTTGTAGTTACTCTAGCAAACACATTGTAATTCTAATATTGCCTAAAGACAACTCTTGCTTCAACTATAGTATACCATATATTCTAACTATTTACTTAGTTACTAACTAACTAAATCATAGAAAATGTATAAATGTGCTGAGATTAAGTAGATTAAAGACGGAGGTAGAGTACTATCCATAATACTTGTCTTTTTCCTTCCAATTGACCATGATCTTACATAGAGTTAAAATTCAATTATGAAGTTAAACTAGTTTAACTTGAATATCTTTAATTGGTATTATTAAATTTTTAATATTATTTTTTAACAGTGTCATGTGAGTTTGAAATTAAGTTAGAAATTAATTAACCTGAGTTTTGGTGAACGGCTGAATTGGGTAGCGAAAGGTTCTTTGGGGTAAATTTAGAGGACAAAGGGTAATAAATTACATCCCTTGCTTGGTTGCCATAATATTGTTATTGATTAACCCTGCTTTTGTAGATTTTTAATGAAACTAGATTGAATACTAAACTTGATAAACCAATAAAATATAAATAGAACTTTTCAAAAATAAGGATGCAATCTATAGTATAATGAATGTGTTTCTTGCTATTGAAAATTTCCCTAATCTTTTACATTACTGCTGTAAAAACTTATGGATTTTCTAATTGAATAAACAAGACCATAGATTTATAAATGATTTAGATGTTACAAGATGAATTATGGTCAAAGCACTTAATTTTATAGACTTGTTAAATGCAAATATTTTCTATAATTGACTAGCAAATTATTAAAATGTCTAGGTCAACTTATTGTTACATATACTTAGCTTAGAGAAAAATATGTTCCAAGTTTAAGCATACTTTAAAGGAAAGCTTTGAATGCCTGTCCATATTGGTATACCTGTCCATTGAAGATGGTGGTTAGTTTATCATATTTTAGTAATTGTGGCTATGGTTGTCTTCATATTCATAGCTATGATCATTTCATGTGTCTAAAATCTAATCATGTAGGCTTTGTTGACCATAGAAGCCTCAATATCATTCTTCTTCTTCCCTAAGTCTCTCACTTTTCTCATTTCATTCTTTTCTCTCACCTCTTTGCTCTTGAACTTGTTTTCATCTCTTTACACAATGCACACACCTACTATTCTCTTTTCTTTCTCTACTCTTCTATGCAGGCAGAGCTTTATTCATTGTGCCATATCGAACTTGTCTTCATCTTTGAACGCAACCTGCACCTCTGACTACTCCACCCACTCCATCTTCATCAATTTCATATTCCTCATTGCCCTCCACTCATCACCATTTGACAGGCCACAAAAAAGATGTTGAAGCCTCCTCCCTTCCTTAAATACCATCCACACTGCTCTCCCACTAACTCTAAAACTTTGCCACACACATCACCTTCAATACCACCTTTTAATTGAAGAATTCACTGTTGCAAACTCCTATATATGAACTTTCCTTAAGCTTGCTGCAAAACACATTGCATACTTGCCTATTGCAATAATCCATTCAAAGATCACCACTACCCTGGTCTTTTGCTAAATGTCCCTTGCTTGGTTACGCTAATATTGTTATTGATTACCCCCTATTTTTGTAGATTTTTTAAATAAAACTAGATTGAATATTAAACTTGATAAACCGATAAAACAAAAAATAGAACTTTTCAAAAATAATGATGCAAATCTATTGGGATAATGAATGTGTTTCTTTCTATTTCCTTATTTTTTTTTATAAAGAATCCTAAATTGAGAGTTTTTTTAGTGGGTGGAGTGAGATCTTATAGTAATACTATATTGTAATTCACATGACTAATATGAAAATTATAATTTTCTTTAGAGGATATATTAGAACCACATATGGTTTTTAAAATCAATACACCCAAAATTTAAGTGATATGTTTCATACAGCACGTGTTAGGCTAAAAATCAGCCATACCACACAGGGTATATTGATGTTCACCCAAAATTTTACAATATCTTTTAATCAGGAAGCTAACAAGTTTCAGGATGTCAGTAAAGACAACCAATATTTAAATCATGTACTAGAAGGATTGAGGCAATCAGTTGCTTGGAATATAAGAATTTTAGGTTCATTGTTAAAGGTCTTTAAGCATTGGATTTATAAGAATTTATATTCTAAAATTTTATTGTGTATCATTCGATCTCAAATCTAGCTGTATGTAGAAATTAAAACTAAGCTGAAACGAAATTTCAAAAAACATAGGCTAGAAGTGAAAATGAGAGAAACAAATAAAAAAAATTTGTATTGATTAATTCAGAAAGATAAAAGAAAACATGAAACTTCATTGATCCTCAAATCAAAGATGAGTTTGATAACAATTTTTCTTTAGATCAACCATGCTTACGAAGAAAGACAATTCAATATTCTCTATATGAATATGGGACCTTTTGCTTCACCCTGCACTAACGAGCATACCTAGCACCAAGGTTTAAATCTTGGTTTGTGGGTTATATCTTGAACACTGGTAGGACCAGTTCTATATTAGCACCATCTTTTGCTAGCACATGAAATGACCAAACCAAAAGAAGGTTATGCCAGGGAAGCTTCAAAAGAGACCTCAAAACTCTCCTATATGGACAGTTCAATTTGTAAAAACCTAAATCATCATTGTGATAGGCATTAGGGAGAAAATATATCTTTGTTCTCACTTAGTGGGGTCAAAAAGTGTTACATTAAAAATGTAATAGACCATTTTCAAATTCACCTTATAATAAATAAGGTTTTTTATTTTATGGGTTCTAGCTTCCAATGAGCATAAGCACTCAAATGTTAATTACCCCTAAAGTTAGGAACCTTTGATTAAGAAATTTATACTATGAAATAAAATGGAAGACAAGACTAAACAATATCATTCATAAACATTATGAAAATACATGATTTGACATGATACATAAGCGACGAAAGAAAAAGAGGGTTTCGTCTATTTGGATGACTTATATTTGTTGAATGTCTAGCCTTATGATAGCTTATAGAATATTTGAATTTAAATAATATTCAGCCTTTGTAGCACAATGTCATATTGAGGAGTTATGCCCCGATGGTTGAATTTGGAGCACAATCCCAACTATGAACCGATGTGTTGGATATCCGGCCTGTGGGATATTTAATTTGGGAAGATATCCGGCCTATTTAAAGATCATGAAAGGTTCTTAAGCTCCTATTTGAAGATCATGAAGGGAAGCATATCCTGGTTGAATTTGGAGCACAATTTAATTTGGGAAGTATCGAGATACCGAGTTCGTCCATGGCCGCGGGCAAAAAACAAAAAGGGTTCTTAAGCTCCTATTTGAAGATCATGAAGGGACAATCCTACCTATTTAAAGTATCAATAGCTATGTGGATCTTCTAAAGAGGCATGAGACCATGTGTGTGTGACTGACTATCTTCAGTACAGAAAGCTGTTGAAGAAAACTTAAAGGCATCTACATGTGCAACTAAGCAATAAAGAAAACAGTTTCATTCTTCAATAGTTCATTTTGTTTCTAGAAAGAAAATACTATATAGCTATGGCGTATCTTCAATAGTTCAAAGTTGTACAATCATAGCAAGAAGTATCAAGGAAAAAAAAATGTCCTGTGGGCAGCCTTTACATTTATGCCCGTTTATTATGCAATTGAAATTTTTAGGTAGTGCATTTCCCAAGAGGATCTTTCTAGAAAGAAAATACTATGCAACTATGGTGTATCTTCAATAGTTTAATATTGTACAATCATGGAAAGAGGTATCAAGAAACAAAAATGTCAAATGGGCAACCTTTACAGTTGTGCATCATCATGCAATTGCAATCTAAATTTATAGTAAGTGAGTGCATTTCCCATGAGGAAAACTCCTGTCACATTGCTTACCATCTCCTCTTTTATTATCATATTTAGGAAAATTCCTCTTCTTAAAAGGACTGTTTTTTTCAAGTTCCAACGAAAACTTTGAGACAAGTCCTAAGATGCCCCATTTTTCATAAGGCCCGCCACATTTATGCCTGACATGGACTTGTCCACAGTGATTGAGCATCATCTCCTTTGCATTTTTAAAAATCTCATCATTAAATTTTGGTGTGACTCAGAAATAAACATTATAGATAAATGTAAAAATAACAGTGATATAAAATTGCATATCAAAAATATAACAATTAATGTGTTATGATCAACTATATAAAGAAGTCAAATAATATATCTTTTAATTCAAAATAGAAAATTTAGTTCATGTAGAAAATATAAAGTTCATAAAAATTATACCTAATCACATGCTTGCTTATCTCGCTTTTTCTAAATCCTGCATGGGAAAGTTAAAAATGATTATATCAAACTTTTTGTTCTGTAAATTAGGATTAGTCTGCATCTTTGTAGCATCAACGCCATGCAAAACAGTGGCCCCTTTTTTTTTAGCATTTTTATATGGAATTTTGCTCGTCGATACCTTTGCAGCAAATTATCTACCCATGAAATATAGAAAACAAAAAACATTAGAAATATAAAATAACCATTTCAAATAAAATGAAATCCTGAAACAAAATATTTTCCTAAATGATATTAAAAAATAGGTGAGCAAACTTGAAGAATTTAGTGAGATAGCAAAGACACCAGGGGCATGGTGTAAAGCTTTGACAAACGAGGAGGAGAAGGAAAAATCCCCTTCTCCAACAGGCAATATTTGTTGTTCTGTGATACTTTTGCCATTTTTGTCTTGTCCTATTAAGTTTATGGCTTTGTCTTTCATTTTTAATCCTTTCACCCTCAATCTTGTGTTCTTCCAATACTTGTTTTACCTATTTTTTTACTTTTTCCTTCCATTCTTCTAATACTTACTTTACCTTCTTTTTCGCTTTTGTCTTCTACTTTATTTTTTCCTTTGGTTACTATTTCATAGAATTTTATAAAACGTGAAAATGAGATCTTCAATCCTTGATTGCTCTATCTTTCAGAAGGGGGCACCTGAATACATAGTGCAAGTTATTATGAATATTCTTGAACCAAATCATGGGAAATAATTATAATTAATTATTATATTTTAATAAGTGGTTGTCATTTATTTTTAAGCAAGTTATTTGAATCATGTATCGATTGCAAGATAATACATGGCTTTTATTTATTTTTGGTTAGGCCTAAAAGCCTAGTACATGTTTTTATAACAATGGTAAAGATACTAAGCTGAATGGGCCACTAATCTTTCTAATTAATCTACTTTTCTCTTCTTTTCCTTTCCCTCCTCCCTTATAAGGTAAGCGGGCAATAACAAAGAACAAAAGGTCCAAAAGATGGAGCAATTAAGGATTGAAGATCTCATTTCCACGTTTTATAAGATTCTATGAAATAGTAACCAAAGCAAAAATAAAACAGAATGCAAAAGTGAAAAAGAAGGTAAAACAAGTATTAGAAAAACGGAAGGAAAAAGTGAAAAAGAAGGTAAAACAAGTATTGGAAGAACACAAGATTGAGGATGAAAAGATTGAAAATAAAAGAAAAAGTCATAAACTTAATAGGACAAGATAAAAATGACAAAAATATTACAGAACAACAAATATTGCTTGTTGGAAAAGGGGACTTCTCCTCCTCGCTTGCCAAAGCTTTACACCATGCCCCTAGTATCTTTGCCACCTCACTGGATTCTTCATGTTTGCTCACCTATTTTTTAATATCATTTGGCGAAATATTTTATTTTAGGATTTCATTTTATTTGAAATGGTTCTTTTATATTTCAAATTTTTTTTGTTTCCTATATTCCATGGGTAGATAATTTACTACAAGAGTATCAACGAGCAAAATTTAATATAAAGATGCTAAAAAAAAGGGGGCCACTGTTTTGCATGGCGTTGATGCTACAAAGATGCAAACTAATCCTGATTTACAGAATAAAAAGTTTGATATAATCATTTTTTAACTTTCCCATGCAGGATTTAATGGAAGCGAGATGAGCAAGCATATGATTAGGTATAATTTTTATAAACTTTATATTTTCTACTTGAACTAAAATTTTTCTATTTTGAATTAAAAGATATATATTTTGACTTCTTTATATAGTTGATCTTAATATATTAATTGTTATATTTTTTATATGCAATTTTATATCATTGTTATTATTACATTTATCTATATTGTTTATTTCTAATTAGGCCACACCGAAATTTAATGATGAAATGTTTTTAAAATACAAAGAAGATGCTCAATCACTGTGGACAAATGCATGTCAGGCATAAATGTGGGGGGCCTTATGAAAAATGGGACATCCCGAGACTTGCCTCAAAGTTTTCTTTGGAACTTTAAAAAAGTAATCCTTTTAAGAGGAGAAATTTTCTTGGATATGATAATAAAAGAGGAGATGGTAGGCAATATGAATGCACTACCTATAAATTTTGATTGTAATTGCATGATGATGCACAACTGTAAAGGCTGTCTGCTGCCCACAGGACATTTCTTTCCTTATACTTCTTTCCATGGTTGTACAACTTTAAACTATTAAAGATACACCATAGTTGCATTGTATTTTCTTTCTAGAAACATCCTCTTGGAAATGCACTACCTATAAATTTCAATTGCATAATACATAGGCACAAATGTGAAGGCTGCCCATAGGTCATTTTTTTTCCTTGATACTTCTTTCTATGATTGTACAACTTTGAACTATTGAAGATACGCCATAGCTATATAGTATTTTCTTTCTAGAAACAAAATGAAGTATTAAAGAATGAAACTGTTTTCTTTGTTGCCTATCTACACATGTAGATGCCCTTAAGTTTTTTCCAACAGCTTTCTGTCACGAAGATAGTCAGTCACACATACGTGGTCTCATGTCTCTTTAAATGTGGAAGGAGTTGCAGAGATATCCTACACTATATATATGAATATTGATATTTTGTTCTTTAGACTTGAGTTGTAAATATGAAAGGATACTAGTGATTTATACTTTCATTTTTTGTTACAATTTCTTTGTGTAAATTTTTTATATCTTCACACTGGAAATAAGGATTTAGAAACTGAATATAAGTTGTTGAATACATAGGTACGATTGACAGTGGAGCGGATTGAACATGAAAGGGAGTTAACATACGAGGTACTGTTAGCAAGAGAGATCACTTTCATCATCTCCAGCCATCTTTTATTAGGAAACCCCTGGGAATTTTAAAATTTTATTACATGTACAGCAGAAGCAATTCCTCGAAAGAGGTCAATCCCAAAAACCTAGAAGATCGAGTCATATGAGTGGATTGACACAATGAGAAGAGAAAAATACCTCAAAGCGATTTGGGAATAAGCGATGTAAGGCGCCCACACATGCGCTCTCTACAGTCTTGCTCACAACAGATCCCTTGAGTCCTTTTCTTCTATGCCCGATGCTAGCCTCGGGATGAAAATTCACGCCTTAGGAGATATTTCTACTATGCTTGTGTCACTACCACTAGAAGATGCGCTAAGAGGAAGTAGAAGGGAAGAAGAAGCCGCCTATCACCTTTCACCACTTGCGCCAAGAGGAGAAGAGGAAGGATGCTTGCAGCTAGGAGGATGAAGACTTGTGCTAATTAATGATGCCCTCACCCCTTGCTTGCTCACATCCAAGTTCAGAAGATGCACACAAAGAGGAGCAATAACACATCAATAATATAGGCGCTTAAATGAGGTGAGGACTAAGGGGATTGGGAAGGGTAGTTGGTTAGGGCTACAGACAAAGGTGAATTCGTAAGTCTTTTTCTTGTTTTCCTAGTCATCTATATCATATGCACCATATGCACCCCAAGACATGTCCTACCGAGACAGAATTCCTTTTCCTAGGAATACATACAAGAAAAAGGATAATGGTAACCCCACCATTAACTACTTCATTTTCATTTATAAATTTCATAATAATAGAAATACATGTCCTATCGAGACAGAATTTGTAACTTACTATCATCTTGCCTAGCAGGTAAAAGATTTACCTCTATGGAAAGACTAATTCATTCGGATCGACATGAGGGTCCAACTCCATTGCATTGCCAAAATCCATGTTGTATATTTGAAGCAGGTTGACCTCCTTGCTTCTCTCATGGTACAACCCTCTTCCCGCTGAGCCCCCTTTCTCTTTGGTCCATAGAGACAAAATGTAGGACTGGTGGCAACAATTCATCACAGAAGAAAGGACTCACCGAACCGGGATCACTAACTAATACTAATATAATAAAAAAAAACTATCTTTTCTGTATATTTTCCCTAGTTCCATTGCTACCTCGAGCCTTACGCAATCAATCAGATCATATGAATATCCCTTCAACACAATATAGGTCATCGAAAGGATCTCGAATGACTCATCAAAGCACGAAAGCCAGGATCTTTTAGAAAATAAATTCCTATTTGAAGAGTGCATAACTGCATGGATAAGCTCACACTAACCTGTCAATTTTGGATCCAATTCGAGATTTTCCTTGGGAGGTATAGGGAAGGAATTGGAATATAAGAATATCGATTCATACAGAAGAAAAAGCTCTCTATTGATTCAAGCACTGTACCCATGGGGTAGGGATAGAGGAAGAGGAAAAACCCAAAGATTTTGCATAGTACTTTTTTTTGTCAAAAAATCAATCTAATTTATTATGTACCCTTCGCTCGATGAGAAAATGGGTCAGATTCTACAGGATCAACAAACCAATGGGAACTTAAGGAATGATGGAAGAGAATAAAAAGAAAAGAGAGGGAAAGAAAATCGAAATGAAATAAAGAATAAAACCAAAAAAAGTAGATATTCAAAAAAAGCAGAAGATAGAAGAGCCCAGATTCCAAATGAGCAAATTCAAACTCGAAAAGGATCTTTCTGATTCTAAAAATAATAAGAGGATTGATCGAGAAAGATTTCTTATTCTTATTATAAGATCGTGATTTGATCCACATATGTTTGGTAAAAACAATAATCCCCACCCCCTCCTCCCCTAACACTACCCCTCCGCACCTCCCCTCCCCCCTCCAATCCAATCACCCCCCCCCCCAACACTACTCCGCACCTCCCCTCCCCCTACCCCCACCTCTGCACCCCTTACCCCTCCACTCCCCATCCCCCTCCCCCGCCCCCACGGCTCCGCACCTCCCTACCTTTCGACTCCACTCTCTTCGCCCCCTCCCCTTTACACTATCCCTCTGCACCCCCCCCCCCCACCTCCACCTCCCCCCCACCTCGCCTCTCCCACCCCCACCTTGCACCCCTTACCCCTCCACTCCCCATTCCCCCCCCCCCACGGCTCCGCACCTCCCTACCTTTCGACTCCACTCCCCCCCTCCCTCTCCCCTTTACATTATCCCTCTGCACCTCCCCTCCGCCCACCGCACCTCTGCACCCCTTACCCCTCCACTCCCCCATCTCCTCTATCCCCCCACCTCCTAGCTCCCCTCTCCCTCCGGCTCCACTCCTCCCCTCTCCTCTCCCACCCTACCCTTCGGCTCCACTCCCCCTCTCCTCTATCCACCCCCCCCCCCACCCAGAAAAAACTTGCATGAGGGGGCACCGCATGGTGCGGTAGCCTCATCTACCGTGAAAGTCATTAAAATGACTTTGGGATATGTGAAAATACATATCTCAAAGTATCTATGACGGTGGATGGGGCCACCGCACCATATGGTGGCCCCGCATTCAAGTTCCCCCCCCCCCACTACTCATTTGCACCACCCTACCTCGCACTCCCCCCTACCCTCCACTCCCCCCAAACCCTCCGCAACTCCCTACCCTTCGGCTCCACTCCCCATCTCCTCTATGCCCCCCCTACCCAACCCAACACACCTACCCTCCCATCCACTCCCTACCCTTCGACTCCACTCACCCTCACATGTATCCCCCCTCTCCCCCTACCTCGCATTTCCCCTCCCCTCTCCACCCCCTTGCCCCTCCACTCCACTCCCCCCTACCCCTACCTCCCCCACCCCCAACACACCTGCCCTACCATCCACTCCCTCCTCCCTACCCTTCGACTCCACTCCCCACACCCTCCCTCCACACCACCCCTCCGCTCAACTCCTCACCCCCCTCCCTTACCCTTCGACTCCACTCCCCACACCCTCCCTCCACACCACCCCTCTGCTCCACTCCTCACCCCCCTCCCTTACCCTTCGACTCCACTCCCCTCCACACCACCCCTCCACTCAACTCCTCACCCCCCTCCCTTACCCTTCGACTCCACTCCCCACACCCTCCCTCCACACCACCCCTCCGCTCCACTCCTCACCCCTCCGCTCAACTCCTCACCGTATGGTGCCACCGCACCATATGGTGGCCCCGCATTCAAGTTCCCCCCCCCCCCCCACTACTCATTTGCACCACCCTACCTCGCACTCCCCCCTACCCTCCACTCCCCCCAAACCCTCCGCAACTCCCTACCCTTCGGCTCCACTCCCCATCTCCTCTATGCCCCCCCTACCCAACCCAACACACCTACCCTCCCATCCACTCCCTACCCTTCGACTCCACTCACCCTCACATGTATCCCCCCTCTCCCCCTACCTCGCATTTCCCCTCCCCTCTCCACCCCCTTGCCCCTCCACTCCACTCCCCCCTACCCCTACCTCCCCCACCCCCAACACACCTGCCCTACCATCCACTCCCTCCTCCCTACCCTTCGACTCCACTCCCCACACCCTCCCTCCACACCACCCCTCCGCTCAACTCCTCACCCCCCTCCCTTACCCTTCGACTCCACTCCCCACACCCTCCCTCCACACCACCCCTCTGCTCCACTCCTCACCCCCCCCTCCCTTACCCTTCGACTCCACTCCCCTCCACACCACCCCTCCACTCAACTCCTCACCCCCCCCTCCCTTACCCTTCGACTCCACTCCCCACACCCTCCCTCCACACCACCCCTCCGCTCCACTCCTCACCCCCCTCCCTTACCCTTCGACTCCACTCCCCCCCCCCTCTCTCCTCCCCCTACCTTACCCTTCGACTCCACTCCCCCCCCCCCCCCCTTCTCTCCTCCCCCTCCCTCCTCCCTACCCTTCGACTCCACTCCCCACACCCTCCCTCCACACCACCCCTCCGCTCAACTCCTCACCCCCCTCCCTTACCCTTCGACTCCACTCCCCACACCCTCCCTCCACACCACCCCTCTGCTCCACTCCTCACCCCCCACCCTTACCCTTCGACTCCACTCCCCTCCACACCACCCCTCCACTCAACTCCTCACCCCCCTCCCTTACCCTTCGACTCCACTCCCCACACCCTCCCTCCACACCACCCCTCCGCTCCACTCCTCACCCCCCTCCCTTACCCTTCGACTCCACTCCCCCCCCCCCCCCTCTCTCCTCCCCCTACCTTACCCTTCGACTCCACTCCCCCCCCCTTCTCTCCTCCCCCTCCCTTACCCTTTCGACTCCCCTCCCCCCCCCCCCCTCTCTCCTCCACCCCTCTGCCCCTCCACTCCACTCCCCCTACCCCTCCGCACACCCCCCCCCCCTTCCTACACTACCACCTCCGCACCTCCCCTCCACTCCCCACCCCCTCCCCCCACCCCCACCCCCACCCTTCGCAGCTCCTTATTCTTCGGTTCCACTCTCCCTCCCTTCTATCCCCCCTACACTACCCCTCCCTACCATGGTTTCAAGTACTGGTCCGACGGCTCGGTCCGGTGGCCGAGTGGACTGGTATGTACCGGTAGTACTATACCAGTACCGGATGAAAAACGAACAAAACCGGTACTTAAAACACTAGATATGACTTAGTTCCATTGATACCGGTGGTACTGTACCAATGAATACCGGACCGTTACGTACCGGACAGTACCGGACGGGTACTTGAAACACTGCTCCCCACCTCCCCCTACTCCGTACTC
Source organism: Costus lasius (assembly GCA_027563935.2). Taxonomy (NCBI): domain Eukaryota; kingdom Viridiplantae; phylum Streptophyta; class Magnoliopsida; order Zingiberales; family Costaceae; genus Costus; species Costus lasius. Next base: position 128,400,342 of record CM050446.2, read on the forward strand.
CGTACTCCTCCCCCTACCCCTCCGCACCTCCCCTCTCTCCTCTCCTCTCCTCCCCTCTCCCCTCTCCTCTCCCATCTTTCGCCTTCATCATCTTCTTCATCTTTGTCTTTTATCTTTGTTTTCATTACCTTTCATCTTCTTCCATCATCTTTGCCTTTTGTCTTTATTTTCATTGTCATTGTCTTTGTTTTTGTTGTCTTTCATCTTCTTCTATCTTTGTCATCTCATGTCTTTGTTTTCATTGTCCTTATCTTTGTTTTTATTGTCTTTTGTTTTCTTTTATCTTTGTCATCTTCTGTCTTCTTCATCTTTGTCTTATTTGTCTTTATCTTCGTCCTCTTCCATCATCTTATTTATTTTCTTCTTCTGTCATCTTCCATTTTCATCATCATCTCAGTCATCTTCATCTTCATCATCCTCTGTCTTCTTTTGTCCATCTTTTTCTTCATCTTTATTGTATCATCGTCATCTTTTGCCTTCGTCATTGTATTTCACCTTTTTTTATTCATCTTCCTCAAATATCAAATTAAACTGCCTTCCAATATTTCTTGTTGTTCTTCCTCAACACTCATACTCTTTTCATCTTGTATAGATATAGTTTTTCAATATTGGTGTTATATTTTTGTCTGAGAATAAAAGATTATAATTTTGCGCTAGCTTTCTTCTATCTTTTGTGTCAACCTATAGTTGTGCTACAAAATTAGGTAAAACTTTTCTAGTATTGTTTGAATGGGAAAAGGTTGCCACATTAATGATAAATAATGTAATTTTTTTTACTTTTTAAAGCTACATATCATGACAGGAAAAGAAGCTAGAATGACAATCTTAGAGTTGATGAAATGAAAATGAACAACGATGATCTAGATCTATAGTGTGATGGCAAGTAACTTCAACACATTCATAAGTAAAAAAAAGTAGCAAAAGATGATCAAGCATAAGAAAGGTGTTACTGTAGCGAATTTAGAACAACTTTAGAAAGTCTAATTTACTGTAAACCAACTTAATAATCATGGATCTATAGACAACTTGAAAGATTTAATAAATTACATCTAATAATACTTTATATAATACAGGTCTTACCATTAAACAAGGTAAAATGTAGTGCTCATCCACAAGTGAGGTCTTCAATTGTCCAGTTCTAGTTGTAGTTTTTTTTGCCAGGCAGACCTACTTAAGTGAAAGAATTGTCAACATGGGTAGTTAGCGAGAACGGGAAATTCAAAACTTATAGAGAATGATGGATTTTCATGCCACAGTAAATTAAAAAATTAAAGAAAATAGCAGCCTCTTAAACAGCTAATTTATCAACAGGTCTGACCTATCAAATGGAGTCTTCTCAAGGCGCATAGCTCCAATTTTTTATTGATCTTCTTCTGAATGCAAGAACCTGTCAGTTTTCCTAAGCAACATAAAGTGAGGTTCAGGTTGGGCAGCAGTATCATGCGGCTGATGGGAACTACCAATATATAGTATTTGTGACATTTCTGCAACTTATACTTCATCTGTAGGAGATATGACTAGTTCAGCTTTGTTAATGTGAACTAGCACATCTTCAATACCAGCATACAGATTGCACAGTTGAGAATCTTTGCTTGCTCAATAGAAGTATTGAAATAAACATATCATAATTTCTGTAAGAAACTTGCTGTCTAAGAAGCATAAGGGAAAGCCTTTTGTCCAATAAATATCATTAATCCCTAGCCTCTCAAACTCCTTTAACAATCGTGAGATTCTTTATGCTGCTTGGAGGGTTATATTTTGCACAAAGGCGTACTTCCTATCTTCTGATAATTGCCTCTAAAAAGAGAAAATACGATAGAAGCTAATACTGGATTTATAAGAAAATTTATCCTACCCTGCATTTGTCGATGGGATTCAAGCAATTTATTGACAACCAGACATGCTATATTATATTCCTAAAAGCAAAGAGGTGTGTTTTGGTGATGATATCACCATGCATATTGTCCTACAAAATAACACAACCTATCTAGGATTTCACGCAGTTTGTTTGCAGTGAAAGCAGCCTGCGCTAGGCCACTTCTTCCAACCACATAACCCTTTCTTTGACAATAAGGGCATGTGAAAAAAATTGTGTTCAAGTTGACAATCAAAATTAAAAGCATAACACACTGAATTGTTAGCTGGGCCAAAATAACTTTATGGTGCTCACTTGCAATGAAACTAGAGCATGTTCAGAAACTAGAGCGCCACATTCCCCTGAAAGCAATATCATTTGCAACTTCAATTTTGTGACAATGATGAAACATACAAATCAAGTTCATATATTTCAACATTTCCAAAGCTGCTTTTTATGATGCAAAATAAAGTATAACCTCCTTAGTTGGAGCTTAGCAAACATCTGAATACAACTATCTTTCAGGACTTCAACAACTATCTGAATACTTTTTATGAATAAGTATTGAAGAGAACATTGGCCAAACAAGAGTATTAAAGAGAGGATTTAACTATTTTCTAAACTGAAAAACATTTCAAAAGAAGGATATAATTAATAGGAGAAATTTATGAAGATGGATATTATATTTACAAAAAAGCAAAATAGGAGTAAACTAACTTAGCCAATAGTCAAAAGAATCCACCTAAAGATACCAAACGCCAAAAAAATGTATTTTCAGTCTTTATAGTAAAGTAGTAATCTGTCTTCCCAATGTACTCAGCTTGGATTCGACCTCAAAGGCTACTTAGACTGCTCTATATGTGCTCAAAAATTTGATCAAAGTAACAACTTTCAAGCGACTGGTATAAGTGCATCCATCAAACAAGCATTTTGTTTATTGCACACTTTACCAATATACTATCTTACATCTAACAAATGCTCTACTAATCAATCATACAGAACAGAGAAAAACAAAGGCAGAAAAGAATCCACCTAAGGTGTTCCCAGCCTCACATGAATTTATCAAAGATTTGAGGATTTCTAAAGGAGCACTTTCATATGAAAAGAATTAGCATATTACCCTAAAGTATATTAGTTCACGGACAATCAGTATGCTTGAAAATCATGAACAGGTTCCCAAGTAGAGCAATGATCCTATGTTCAGGAACATTTAGGATGAGGATTTAAAAGAGTAATCAAGAAAAGTAGGCACAGGAAAATCAAGTTCAGTATCCTTTCATGTTATAGAAGATTGTAGGAAGAGTATAATGCATGCATGATAAAAATAATACCTAAATTTTATATGCTGCACCCATTTTATTCCACAAGAGAATACATACAGAAACAAGACAACTGGCCAGAAGGTAATCTGAATTAATGAATCTTTGAAAAGATAAAGAAGGTAATTTGAATTAAGTAAGATATTGAGAAACAAGGATCAAAATAAAAAACTTCTTAGCTTTAGACCCCTTGAAATTGTAATCAAGCACACAACTAAATGAGGTACCTTGCACTTAAATGGCAGCCCAAGCATGTTCAGAGAATACAAAGGTGGATACTAATTGAACCAGAGTTTTGATCAGCTTCTATCATGTAAAGTACCTTGCAATATCCAATGGAATATTGACAATTGGAAAATACGTATTATTTACGTTGCAATCAAATCATTTATGCTGTTCATGAAAATATTATGAACTCCTCACAACTGTGATTTGAGAAGGAAGCTAACTTTTTAAGATTAGATGGCATTGTATCAAACAGTTAATATGAATAAAACACTTAATTCACTAAAATCAAGGGTCTCCACCAGAGGTTGATGCCACATTTTACAAGCAAATTGACCGTAAGAGAAAAAAAATAATTTCTAACCGCAGAAAAAAGATGTATCATTTATGCTGGTCTTCTTATTCTTGATTTAATAAAATATTTTAAAAAAATACTTCAAACATAATTACTTAATGAGCTTAGCCCACTTAAAATAAAATGCTAAGTCATAACACATATATGAAAATCATCAACATTATTATCAAGCCTAAAACTTAACACACATCAGATCAATGCTAAGACCTAACACATGCATGAATAATCGGACAATATCATAATAGTTCATTATTATTTTATAGTATTCCATGCTTTTACTAGTATAAAAACAGAAGTTCAAGAATTTTGGGAAGAGTCACCAGAGAAAGATGCTGGTGCATTGCATCATTGAAGCAATGTCCCTGGAGATGAGCATCGAGTTGGCTTTAATTTCATGTTAAAGTATGTTAAGTCACTCTTTGGAAACAAGAAGAGGACTGACCAGAACAATTAAGAATGATTTGTATAGTGTAGCAAGCACTTTCTACAATAACTAAATTGAGATTATCACAAAAAAACATTTATCGTGACAAAATCCAAGATTGAATTATGTGAATATTAGCCAAAAATATTTCTGTAAGTAGTATAGGTAAAAAAAACTGTATATTTACAATTATGAAAATGAAACTAAAATGGACTTGAAAAACAGCTATCCTCCAATAATTGTCTGTTTTCTGAATAAAAAATGATGATAAGGAAATAGATGGATCAAGACATTGAGTTTAACTTGTATCTTGTATCCATCATAACATTAAAGGTTATAATTGAGTAGCTACTTACCCTCAGTCCTAAAAGTGATGCATAGCACCTCCTAATGAATGCCTACAATAGGAATCTTGTACCCCTGACATCTAGATCCAAGTCCCAACAAGGATGGCAAGAATCCAGATTCTTTCAGAGGGTGAGCCATATGCAGATACGCAAGTAAAGACATAAATACCCAGCACATAATAGAAATGGAGTCATTAATTGTTCTATATCAATGAACTTATTGTATGCTGGAAAATTACAGCACATAATGTTACACAGTACAAGCCAAGCAGTGAAAATTATATGCTCAACAAACATGCAATGGCATGGAGATATTGGTTGGTAGTTGTTACTAGTACCTGCATCATATGGTTTGAAGAGAAAATATTGCCGAGTGATTTCACAAGAGAGGATTCAACATCATAAAAAGGATCGAGATCAAATATCACAAATATATATATATATATATATATATACACACACAAGTGACAAGTAACTCTGGCATGCCCCTCAAACTAGAGAACTAAATCTCTAAAAACACAATCAACAGAAGAAAAAAGGAATAACTCACAATTAAAGACAAAACTGATTATGGAACCAGCAGTTTTCAGACTATATATTAAATAAAAGAATACCACCATCTTAAAACCAGATAACGTCAACGAAGGGAAGAATGGAATATTTGTTTCGAAATCAATATACCGGTGGCTTCACAAAAAAGAGAACATTTCTTGACAGAAGGAAAAGAACATCTTAGCTCCCAAATTCAATTAGAATACGAAACGAACCCTCACCAGTAAATACCTAAAACCAGAAAAAAAAAAAAAAACCCTAACCCATCTTCATCGGCGTCAAAGGACAGATTAAAAGAAAAGAAATAAAGCCTAATATAATCTTCCTGTATTTACAAAAGAACATTCAACTGGATTAAACAAATGCACAAGAAACGTACGAGACGACGCGTAGCTAAGGGAGGCCTCGAACCAAAGCTCGGCTCTTTAAACCTCTTCCTCGATCTCTGAATCTAGGTGCACAGAACTCGTAAGCCTCTTCCACCTGCAAGCCCTCCACGGTGCAGCCAACCCTCACCATCAGATCTTTCTAATCGCCACCTTTCCCTATCCTTCGTTGCCCATTTCAATCGCAAGGGACAAGCAAGTAAAAAGACAGAGCAGCAAATAAGAAAGGGAGTGCAACGGTCACAAATTTGAACGGAGAGACTTGGAGCAGTCGATTCAGCGGCTAAATTTCAGATTCTTTTAATATTGTTGTGTAGAGCTCCAGCGAAATTAGGTATTTAAGATTGATACTATCGCCTAGCATGTTTACGAGATATATATATATATTTTTTATCATATATTAAAAATAATTATTATAGTTTGCATTTTTATAGTACAATATATTATTTTTATATAAAATCTTTTTAAATAGGTCAGGATCATATTAATATTAAAATGAACAATATTTTATTAGATTTAAATTTATAGCACAACAATATTACATTAAATATATTATAAATGTATAATACAAAACATAACAATAGTATGAAATATAATAATTAATATTATCATAAAAATATCAATATCTAGCTAAATAAAACCCTCAATAATGAATTACATTTTTGATAGAATATTTCTCTTATTAGCTCATATAGTGTAATACTTACAACTTTATAGAGTTGCTTCAAACAACTTATAATCCTAATATTGCCTAAATATAACTTGGTAGTTACTAAAGCACACACTATAATCCCTGTAATGCCTAAAACAACTTATTGCTTCAATTATAGTATACTATATATTTTAACTATTTACTTAGTTACCAACTAACTAAACCAAAGAAAAATGTATAAATGTGTTGCGATTAAGTATGAATAAAATGTTGTCTTATTTCCTTCCCTATTATATTGGGATACCTATCTATTATTGGACAAGTTCATGCTAGTTGGTACTAGTCTACAATGATATATAGTGCCAATAGTATAAGTCAATTATATATATATAAACTTCAAAAAAAATCATAAACTACCAGTTCATGCATGTGTGGCATGCATTTAACGGCTCATCTCTAAAATAATAATTGCAAATAAATATGAGAAATAGAAAATGCTACAAAATTGGCTAAAAGTTGGTGCTTGATTTCTATCTTTGCACATGCTCCTAGCATAGGATCTTATATAATAGCATAGCTGGGCAAACCTATTGTTAGGCCCGGATTAAGCTAAGCAAGCTTAATCAACCCAAATCAACGCCACGTCAGCCAAATGCACGCGCCGAATGAAATTTCGCCCAAACTCCCTGCGCGTTGACCAATTTTGACCGCCTCACGCCTCCAAGCGTACGCCCGCAGCGTTCGCTCGAGTCATCTTCCTCGCGCGGCGCTGGCACGACGCGCACCTGCGTACGCTCGCCGGCTTCGCGGCCGGCTCGGGGCCTGCCGGCAGGGGAAGGTTCGCCCGCGCCTTCCGCCCTCAGCCGTCCACGTCGGCGTCGCCCGGGACGCCGGAAGGGATCGTTCGGAGGTGGAGAAGGCGACCTGAGAGATCGCCGGGAACCGCTGGAAATGACGCCGGAAAACACGGAAAGTACGCTGGATCAGAGGGGAAAGCTTGCTGTTATTTATCTCCAATACAGTAGCCTTAAAACCCCTCTCCCTCTCCTCTCTGTACACGCTCCCTGTACACGTACACCGCTCACCCTCTCGTCGGACCTCGCCGTCGCCGGAACCCTCACCGGTCGGCTCGCTGGTCTACGTCGGAGGGGAGGAGGAGGACTCGCTCGCCTGGAGTCGCCGGAAGCTTCGCTCACCGCTCGTGGGAGTAAGCTCTCGTCCGGTGGGAACTCGCGCGTCGTTCTCGTCCGTGGGAGTTCGCTCGTGGAAGATGATCCCTGGGAAGAACCCGCGTGCCCTCTTTTCTCCTCTGTCACGCCACCTGCACGCTGCAACGGACGCCTCTGCACCGACGGGACGCGAGCAGGCCACCTGCTCTCTGCTCCGTCTCCTGTCGCGTGCGTCCGCCGTCCACCTCGGGAAGCCAACGCGCCTCCGCGCGCTCTGTCACCGGAGCCGGGTCGGGTCGCGCCTCCGCGCGTCTGCCGCCCGCTCCGTCTCCTGTGGACCCGCTCAAGGGGAGGAAGATGGGCTCGTGGGCCTCCGCCGTGGCCCAATTACCGTCCAGCCTGACCCAACGTCCTCTAGGTCTGACAGACTGACACCTATTCTCTAAATAAAAAAGTTATAATCTTGTAGCATGGGTGGAGATAGTCTCACTTATATGCCCAAAATTTATAAGATCCATCAGGGCTTGAACCAATTCAAACAAAACTACTTATATTATTTTTAAATTGAACCACTTTTGGATTAAGTTATATCGATTTCAACTAATCATATACTCCATTACATTTAAATGTAACTTTTATTGAATATGCTTCCAAACTCATTTTCTTATAGTGACAAAATAGGGAAAGAGGTATAGATATTCTACAAATAGTGCTTTAAAGTTGGAGCATCTTTGACCTGGCAAAGAAGTGTAGGTAGAGAAGAACATGGACAATGACTCCTTGATATGGCGCAATCAGCAAGAATGTGTATATATTGTATATGCTACCCTTTTTGTTTCTTTGTTCAACAACAGTATGTATCATGGACTAGCTCAAAGGGTCAAATTCATTGACATAGGCTAGGATTCATGAGGTACATATCGTACAATCAATAGAATGTGTAAAATCAAACTACTCAACCCTTTTAAAGATTTGACTATGCCTAGAATCATTTTACCTTTTGGTATAATATTAAATGGATGAAATCATGAAAGTTCTTGGTTAAATTAGACCTCGATCCTTATCAAATTCAAAATTAAAGGTTTCACACTTTTTATCCTTGTATTACTTTGTGCATGTTCATCCATCATTTTAGGTGTTTTTGTCTTAACGAACCACCATATGTATTCTTTATGTAATAAGAGAGACAAATATTATTGGTTACATGAAACCATGATATGACAGTAGGTTTTAACCAAACCCTACCAGAGTGTCTCTTTCCCTGTTCTTCTTATATGCAATTGTTATTGTCTCATCCACCCTTTTACACTCAACTTCTTCCTCTTCTTCTTCACACATGTGATAGAATATCAAAGGTGTTTTTTTGTTATTGCAAATAAATTCCTCTTCACACATGTGAAAGCATAATTTGTTGTGTTCGCTAATTCCCTAATTTTCTTCTGAAAGATTCAGTGCTATGTATTTGTTTTATCTACTTTTTCAGCTTCGTTGAGATTGCCTTTTTAAATGCTTCTGAGATTTGGATATTTGGTTTGCTCTTTAAAAATTCAAATACTAATAAATATATTTATATAATAACTATTTATTATTAATTTATATTTTTACTAATAATAAATATTGTTATTATAGTTATTTTATTATTATTTATTTTTTAATGGGGGCCAAGTTCCATGATAAATAGTTAAAGCATTGCGTGAGGTGATGGCGGCCTATAACTCTATATGACTTCTTTATTTGTAATCTTCCACCACCATTTGATAAGTAGAACTAATTATGATTTGCGAGCTTTATGATTTCCCTTCCTCACTTTCTTTTATCTCAATAAATTTGACTATAGGAGTAGGGCTAGCAAAATATAACACGACCATCCGCCAACACTACACGACACGATATGAGATTTTACAGGTTTGGATTAGACAAATCGTGTTTCATGTTGTAAATGTGTCGACCCATTTATAACCCACTAAATTTCGTGTTGTGTTGGCGGGTCAACCTGTGTTACCCGTATAATATATATATATATATAATACTATGTACAACCCATTTATGACCCGCTAATTTTCGTGTTGTATTATGTAACATGATTTGTATTATAGTGTATTGTATTGTATTGTGTGACATAACTTATTTATTAATTGTGTTATCCATGTCATGTCGTGTTTGTGTTTTGTATATTGACTCATATATATAAACGAGTTGTGTTCGTGTCAAGTATAATCGTGTCGCGTGTCAAGGATGACACGACCCATTATGACACGTGAAACACGAATTGCTAGCCCTATTTAAGAGGCCTTGCAATCTAGTCCAATGGACTTATATGAGCTTGGTCATATGAACATGAGTTGAATTCTATCGGGCTTGAAATGCACTTAAGTAGTAGGCAATGAGAGTGATTGAGAGATATTTTCACCATTTTATGCCCTTCCAAGTGTTGGGTTTATGATAAGATGAAACTAGAGGACCCACTAACATTTATTTTTGATAATGGATATTAGAGTTTGAGGTATACTACTTATAATAAATTTGGAATAGTAGCTCATTTTATGAGAAATTTATGCTTCACCCCTTGTCTATTTTGTTGATTTGGTGATCATTGGAGTTGTATACTTTTTGAAAACTATTGAAAATACCCCTCATGATACATACTACTTTAAGCATAGTGGAGATTTAGGGTTGACTTTGTGTTCCATAGTTTTTTCCCATCAATTTTGAGGGTTTTTTTTAATACAATTTATGTTTCTATGTGTGCAATTATTTCTTATCATAGTATTTCATTTGTGAGTTGGATTGACATCTTTGTTGTTTCAAAAGAATTTTGAAGTTTGCAAGGTTTCACAAAACTACTTCAAGATTCTTGATAAGTGATGTTAGAGATTTGGTCTTATCTTGATTAAATAATGGAGAGTGCTTTTATGAAGACAACATAAATAACACAAAGAATCACATACGGAGAAATAAGATGAAAAATCTTTTATTTGTTAACAACTACTAATGTTTGCTACTAAAGACTGAATCCAAATTAGTGAGGATTAGGAGTTGCATGAGCACATATGTAACTATATTTGACAATTTTTATAACAAAATATTTATAACTATATTTATAATGAGACACAAATTTTGTGGAATAAACTTAAGATATTGTTTGCTTTGTAGAAAGGCATCAATAAGTTAAATTTGGTTAAGAAGATGATGTAATCAAAATATAAATAAAGGGATTTAATGGTGGATCACTTGAATGAGTTTCAAGTCTACCTACGATAAAGAAGAAAATCTCAAGTTTCTTCTTTATCATAGGTAGAGATTCTATTCAAAGAATTAGGCAGTAAAGTAATTAGAAATTTGTGAAGTGTGGAGGCAAAAGTAGAAGCACGTTTAGATCAAAATGCAAGATCATAAAGTGTCATCATTTTAGAAATCCAGTTCATAGAAAAATGTATTATTACTAGTGGAAAAGAGAGAACAAAGACAATAATGAAAATGGAGAGAAAGGATAAAAAGGACAATAAGTTATCACTACTGCTGTATTTGTGAAGTTGAAGATGCTGTAAACTTCACTTATGATGAAATATGTCGAGTGGTAGATACTACAACAAATGGTGCTACAAGCCATAGAAAATTCCTCTCTTCCTGTTTGGTGATGATAGATATTATAATGACTTTGGCCAAAAAGTTTTTTGGATTGTATAGGACACAAGTATTAATTTTTCAAGTGGTAGTTACATCCGAGAATGAAGAACCGCAAGGTATTATAAGTTTAATCCCTAATTTGCTTCCATAGAAGTATTCAATTAGTTAATTACAATAGGCTACCTGCTAATCTTTGTCCTTAGGTAGTCAAGGAAGATGCCTAGTGTCACGCCCCGGTCGGATCGGCCTAAAAATAGCGCTTATCCGTTGTCTTAGGGCTGTCGGCGGAATACCGGAACGTGAACTTGCTAGGGTTTCCGGGCAAATCTTACCCCCAAATCCGAAACTCTAACTTCCCCGCTCAACTTTTTCCCCCAAAATTACAAATCGCACGAAAATCCTAACCCTAATTTGGGAAATCGGAAAGGATTAAAACTCTTGATGACGTTAGCACGCCTCGTTTCGAACGCCGGACGCGTTCGAACGAGTTCTTCGTCTTCGCTGCGAACGACCGCACGCCGCCGCCTTCGTCCACCGGGGAAGGAAACACCGCTTCCCACTTCGCCTTTCGCCGGCGTCCGGACAGCCACCTACTTCCGGAATCGTCGTCGCCGAGGTTGTGAAGCAGAGGAGAACACGCCGCCGTTGGAGAGCGTCGCCAGATGCGTCGGAGAAGGTGGAGGCAGGGAACGCTGGTGAAGATAGGGAAAACGTCTCTTTATTAGCGTCCAAAACCCCTAAACCACTTTCCTCTAGCCTTCTCACTCCAACGGCGAAGTTCGCCGTCGTTACAGTCCCTCGACCTCTCTCAAACTCTTCTCTCTGCTCACAGAACTCCTCGCATGCCTCCCCTCAGATCTCTCGATGTAGCCGATGCTCGCAGGGTCTCGATGCCGGATCTCCGCTCCTCCTCCTTGCTGTGCATCGATCGCAGCTTTATAGAGCAGTCACGCCGCCACATCAACTCCTGATTTCTCCGCTCCGCGTCCGAAGCTTGCGGAGGAGACGACTCCGTTGCGTTGCTAGACCTGGTCGCCGCCTCTCCTCTCGACGTCGTCTACGCCCGCGTCCGTCGCGACCGGGGACGACGATGCTGCCGCATCAGCCGCTGCTTCCGCGTCTATGCTGCTTCCGAAGACACCGCTCACCTGCTGACGAATCCTCCACTTCGAACGCTGCGGACGGAGCTTCTAATCTCATCCCGCACATGCGATCTCGGTCAACATCGCGGGTTGACCGCGCTTGGCCCCAATCCGCACCTCCTTTTCATCTCTTTGGGCTGGGTTTGTGCGTGAGCTAGGCCTATCGGGCCTTGGGCTGATTTGGGCATGGGCCGAATCGGAAATCCCAGGGCCTGACAATTCTCCCCCACTCAATTTGGACATCGCCCTTGATGTCCGGCACGGGTGGCTGCTCAACGCTGGCCGGCGAGCCACCGCTCTTGCTCAGCACAGTTAGCCTCGTGGGCTTCTTTCCAGATCTGTTCCGTTTTGCGTTGGAGCTTCTCATAGTTCGCACGTTGCATTGCGTTCTCTTCCGCTTCTATCTCCTCCCAAGACTTTGGTGAAGTCTTTTCCTCCACTACCTGCTTATACGTCTTTTTCTCCTGCGAAGGTTTCGCGCCTCCGGAACTTGTCTTCTGTTCGACGTTGTTCTGGTTGACCGTGTCTTTCGGCTCTGCTTCTGCGGGGGTCGGTGATGATTTTCCTGCGACCACTGAGGCAATGCGCACAACCCCTATGCGAGCCTCTACTGGTTCCTCGTCATCCACCACCGGTTTCTCAGCTAGCTCTCGATGCACGATCGCTGCAATTGCGTTCAACCGCTGTCGGTCCGAACAATCGCGTATCCGATGCGGTCCTTTGCACAAGAAGCAGACAATCGGTCTCAGTTGACCCTGCCCTCTCTCTGCAGGTCGGGTATGCTCCTGCCGTGCTGGTTGTCCTCCGTTCCGTCAGGGAGAGAGCCTCTCTCTCTCTCTGGCGCTCTAGGTCTGGGTGGAGATGGTCGTTTCAGGGGTGACCTTGGTGCTCTCTGAAAGGTCGTCCCTGAAGTCCTCTGGTCCACGAGAGACTCGGCTATAGCTACAGCCGTTCTCCAGTCCTGCGGCGCATGTCGTCGGACCTCCGTTGCCGCGAAGGGTTGGAGATTCCGAAGGAAGAAGTACCTCCTGTCTCCCTCCGCCATCTCGGGTAGCTCCAACATCATCGCGGAGAACGCCCTGACATACTCCTGGATCGCTCATGTGTGCTTTAGCCGATCCACCGCCTCTCGCGCTTGATCCACCGAGTTTTCGGGAAGGAACTGCTGCCGCAGTTTCTCTCGGAACACCTCCCATGTCCAACTAGCTGCTTCTGATGTCGAATCAACTTTGGTTCTCCACCAAAGTTTAGCATCATCTGAGAGGTATGCGGTGCACACCCTCACCTTCTCATGGTCTGCAACATGGTTAGCATCAAAGTATTGTTGCATATCCCACAGAAAATTATCCAATACTTTTGCTGATCTAGCCCCCTTGAACACTGCAGGTTCTGGGGTGCAAACCTTCCCGTTGCCGTTGGGAGCCCCATACTCCGCCCTGGCTGCTGTAGGGGCACCTCCTTGTGCCTACGCCAATGCCATGCGCGTCACCGCGAGGTCCGCCAATATCTGTTGCTGAGTTGCCGTGGTGTTGGCTACCTGCGTTGTCAAAGTCGTCACTTGTCCTTGCAAGGCCCCTACTTGCTCTTGTAGGGCAGCCATACCTTCAACAGTTTAGGGAGCCTCCACTACTCCAGCCAAAGTCTATTGGAGGGCAAGGATCTGCAACCTCTGTTCTTCAATCGTGCGATGGAGGTCCTCCACCTGAGGAACCACAGCATCTTTGCTGTTTCCTGTCAAACCGAGCACCTGCTCAATTCGCGCGATACGATCTCCTTGATTCACCATGCTGCTGGATCACTTTAGCTTTCATACCTGTTGTCACGCCCCGGTCGGATCGGCCTAAAAACAGCGCTTATCCGTTGTCTTAGGGCCGTCCGGCGAAATACCGGAATGTGAACTTGCTAGGGTTTCAGGGCAAATCTTACCCCCAAATCCGAAACCCTAACTTCCCCGCTCAACTTTTTCCCCCAAAATTACAAATCGCACGAAAAATCCTAACCCTAATTTGGGAAATTAGAAAGGATTAAAACTCTTGATGACGTTAGCACGCCTCGTTTCGAACGCCGGACGCGTTCGAACGAGTTCTTCGTCTTCGCTACGAACGACCGCACGCCGGCGCCTTCGTCCACCGGGGAAGGAAACACCGCTTCCCACTTCGCCTTTCGCTGGCGTCCGGACAGCCACCCGCCTCCGGAATCGTCGTCGCCGAGGTTGTGAAGCAGAGGAGAACACGCCGCCGTTGGAGAGCGTCGCCAGATGCGTCGGAGAAGGTGGAAGCAGGGAATGCTGGTGAAGATAGGGAAAACGTCTCTTTATTAGCGTCCAAAAATCCTAAACCACTTTCCTCTAGCCTTCTCACTCCAACGGTGAAGTTCGTCGTCGTTACAGTCCCTCGACCTCTCTCAAACTCTTCTCTCTGCTCACAGAACTCCTCGTAGGCCTCCCCTCAGATCTCTCGATGTAGTCGATGCTCACAGGGTCTCGATGCCGGATCTCCGCTCCTCCTCCTTGTTGCGCATCGATCGCAGCTTTATAGAGCAGTCACGCCGCCACATCAACTCCCGATTTCTCCGCTCCGCGTCCGAAGCTTGCGGAGGAGACGACTCCGTTGCGTTGCCAGACCTGGTCGCCGCCTCTCCTCTCGACATCGTCTACGCCCGCGTCCGTCGCGACCGGGGACGACGATGCTACCGCATCAGCCGTTGCTTCCGCATCTATGCTGCTTCCGAAGACGCCGCTCACCTGCTGACGAATCCTCCGCTTCGAACGCTGCGGACGGAGCTTCTAATCTCATCCCGCACATGCGATCTCGGTCAACATCACGGGTTGACCGCGCTTGGCCCCAATCCGCGCCTCCTTTTCATCTCTTTGGGCTGAGTTTGTGCGTGAGCTAGGCCTACCGGGCCTTGCTGATTTGGGCATGGGCCGAACCGGAAATCCTAGGGCCTGACACCTAGGAAGTTGGTGCAGTTAAGATTTGGTGGTTTGATCGAAGAAAACACGCTAAGCTGGTTTTGCATGATTATTGGTTGGAGGGTGTTGTATTAACTGTAAGTATATATGGTTGCATGTTGTAATCTTTTTATGAACAAGGAATCTGTAATCCTGAATCTAAATGTCACTAAACTCTGCAGTATCAGATAAATTTACCTGACATGACAGTAAACTTAATGATTAGTCATTTTGTTCACTTGTGCACCAATATCTTCGATTTTTCACTATGATTTTAGGCACTAGTTGGAACGGGTGTACTCTTCGACAGCTTTGGAGTGATTGCCTTGGTCTCTCTGCTATTCATATTTTTCATTGTACAAAAACGAAGGGGCTCTGCTTGGAGGAAATTGAAGCTAAAATCTTGTAAAGATTCCGTCGAGGTTTTTGTATTGACATTTACGTGCATCTGTATCTGGACATGGGATATATTGTAACTCTTTAAACAGCACATACATTTGCAAAAAAACTAATGGTATCAATATCACATAATAACACATGATTGCATTAACATCACATTTATATGCAGCAGCAGCAGCCGCAGGAGCCTTGTGTTGCAAAAAATCAAAGATATGTCACCCACGATAGGATGTGTATTAGCGCTTCTGCAACCTCGCATGTCAATTTTCATCGTATAATTGCAAACTCATTTCCCTGTAGAACATCATTTACTCCACAACTTCAGGATTTACGATCTCTTGAAAAAGCATATTTAGCTTATATGAATACTCGCCCGGTCACAAGTTCCCAACCTTTCAATTCTACCTTCAATCTTCATCTGAATTATCAAATGTAATTTTCGTTGACTTAGGAGCATCTGCAGTAATTTTCTTGAAACGTGACCCATAAAGCTTTGATTCCCGTAGTATGGAGACAAATCATGAGGCTGATAAGGTATATAAAATTTTCACATGCTAGTGATGATGCAAAGTGCCTATAGAACAACGTGAAGATGCAGGAAATCATGGTTCTGTAAGTCAAATTTAACTTGCAAGTTTAACAATATGAATTACCAATGCAGCAAAAAAAATAGAGTAACACTGTCACATTAACAAAACATTATCCACGCTTCACAGGCAGGCCTATATTACTATAGTTAAGCTTGATCATAGTGAAAATATTCAAGTAAAAAATTGTAAATACATCAAAGATTTTGCTTGCTTAGAAATTTAAAAGAATGATCTAATCTCATTGTTAAAAAAATGAGGGAACAATCTAGAAAAAGATTATATGAAAACATCAAACTGGTGGCATAATATTAAATGAAAACAAAGCCTCAGTAAGTAAGTAATTTACACAAGCCATATGAAGATAATGATCGGGCATACCACCTTGCCCTAACTTCTAAGTATTTTAACAGAACCAAATATTTAATTCACAACAATCATATACATTCACCACAGCAATTTCAACCCAATCATTTAATCAAAATAATAATAAAAAAAAACTACTGCCCATCGCAGTAAGATTTGTTAATCCATTTTCAGCTTAGGAGCTTGAATTTTAGATCATTAAATCTGCATCACTTGTTTGAAACAATCACAACATTGTCTGACAATCCCATGGTGTTTTCATCCCAGCAAACCAATGGCAAAGCCAAATGATGATTTGAAAACATAACCATAATTGATACACTAAGGTGTATATATATATATATATATATATATATATATATATATGTAATTATGTAATTGCTAATGATTGATAGTTTTGCTTATATTTGTCAAAACACAACTTTTCACTCACTTAATCCGTAAAATAAACATGAAATCAAAGCATTGATTTTCCAGAAAATATTCCTCAAATGTAATAATAACAATAGCAAACTCTGTTTACTTGTATTATTACAATAACTAGTCAATGCGTAACCAAATAAATAAAACCTATGCTTGCTTTATTTAAAATCAATACTTAATCTGCCACTAATCCATCCATAATGTGGCATTGATTATCGGTACTTATATTAGCCATTTCATCAGAACTTCTTGCTCATCCTGCGTCAATCAATTACCCAGTAATCTAACTCATAATGAAGAAGATTTATCACCACCTTTCATGGTATTCCCGCTTCTCATCCCCTTTCTCTTGCTTTATCCCATTACCAGGGTCACATCAACATCACGGTGGTATGCTTCTTTACCTTTTTGACAGTAGCTAACTACCAAATTTGCCTCTAGCATAGCCTCCATCGCACCCATTTAATCTCACAATTACCTTGTATCTGCCTCTTCTGTGCAGAATTGACCATTTAGTTTAGAAGACTCATTGTATGTAATCTAATATCTTCCAAGAGATTAGCAATATTGCAAACATCTATATTTGTTGTACAACTCCTCTCCAAAGACCTAATATAATACACCTTAAGCTTAAATGTTGAATCAAATTTGTCATTGCAGGGGTTTTTTAATAGCATATTAATTCTCAAAGAAAATTAGAATCCCCCCTCTCCCAAAAAAGATTTTCGAAAACAAAAAGGATTTTTAATAAAATATTAATTCCTAAAGAAGATAAGATATTAATTGTAACTACGAGTATACAAATCCCAGCATGAAAAAGTATTATGACCAAGGTAGTAACATGTTTTATAATTTCCACAATTTATGCTAAGTTAAAAAGAGAACAAGCCACTTATCATAGTAGAAAATTAACCATCCAAACTAATACTAGAAATCCTTTCAATAAATTGGCAAATAAGGCAGTAGACATCTTCAAAATAAGCCAGCTAAGCAAACATGATTGACTAATGCAGCATGGAAAAACATATTGACCAACCAAGAAGTTGATGTGGTACACTAAACTATGTATAAACATTTTAAGTGATCTTACATACAGTCAAAACTAAATGCAAAGATAATAAGGAAATGCACAGACCACTAAGTCTCGAGGGCATTGCATTAAGAATGACAAACCAAGAAAAACAGAAATTTGGTATGTCTTTAGAAGTTCCCACCGAAACAACTTTCTGGCCCCTTCAAAACACAAAATTAGGTATCAGTTTCACTAAACAAAAAGAAAAAGAAACAATATAAATCACAGATGAAATTAGAAGAAATAATATGATGAAAAATCTAAATAAGGATAGAAAAAGGAGAAAACAAACACCTCTTTCAAAGCATATTCTCAACACAAACACCTTCCTTCTTGGGCAAGACAAAAACCAAGACTATTTCTATCACAAAATAACTCAGTTAACTAAAATTCCATTACCTGACTAATTATGGTCAAAGTGTTTGGTAGGTGCACAATTTCAGCAGTGATACTTTCATTTTGGATTCAATAACTTAATAACCAAGTATGCATAGACATCAAGTTGTAAACTGGACCACGGTAATCACATTTAAGCAGTATTAATGTTCCATTATTATGTCATATTTTTGTACTGCTCCACAAAAAAAGGCGATCCAATTCAATTGCCATACTAATCAATATCTGCACACCAATGAGGCATTAAATTAGCATGCAAAGCTTCATAGTTGTTTACTGGTTTTTTGTGAAAGAGCTGGCTACTAGATGAGCAATCGAAATATAGACAGCCGGTAAGATAGTATTAAAACAACTTTGTGGGCTTGACTGGCATAAGATGCACACAAATTGGCTTTACTTCATGCACCTTAGAAGGGACTTGTGAAGGCAGCAGTGGCATCGCTGCTGCAGCAAGGACGTCGGCTGCTTTGGTGAAGCAAAGAGGACGGGGCAGAGGTGGCTTTGGCAAAGCAGCAGGGACGGGCGATGGCATCTAGAAGTAGGCAACTATGGGAACATCGGCTGGGTACAAGACGACCAGGAGCACGGCGACAGTGGGGATGTAT
The DNA here is from genome assembly GCA_027563935.2 of Costus lasius. Classification (NCBI taxonomy): domain Eukaryota; kingdom Viridiplantae; phylum Streptophyta; class Magnoliopsida; order Zingiberales; family Costaceae; genus Costus; species Costus lasius. The sequence continues at coordinate 128,419,196 of CM050446.2, forward strand.
TACCATGAGTAAGCTGATGATGGGAAAGCGTCGCCAAGAGCCAGGGAGCAGACACATTTTTTTCACCTCTTTTTTCCATCCATTTTTTTTCTTTTCCTCTAGGAAACGGAGGAAAAATGAATTTTCTATCCTTTCCTCACTTCTTTCCCTCCAAGGAAATAGGGGTTACCCCCATCTACCCCACTCCTCTCCTCTCCTCCCCTCCCCATCTTACCCCTACCTACCACGCCTCTCCCCCATCCCCTCTCCTCCACCCTCCACCTACCCCCCCCCCTCCTCTCCTCGCCTCTCCCCTATCCCACCTTCCTCTCCTATCGCCTCCCTCATCCTCTCCTCTCCTTCCCCCTTACACCCACCTACCCCACTCCACTCCTCTCCTAGCCTCCCCCCAACCCCCCCCCCCCCTACTTCTCTCCTCGCTTCTCCCCCCTATCCCACTCCACTCCTCTCAAATAGAAGAAAATTGAATTTTCCATCCTCTCCTCTCCTCCCCATCTTACCCCTACCTACCCCCTCTCCCCCTTTCCCTCTCTTTTCCTCTCCTCCACACCCACCTACTCCCCCCTTCCTCTCCTCTCCTCACCTCCCCCCACCCCAACCCCCTCTCTCCTCCCCGCCCCTTACACTTACGTACCCCCACTCCACTCCACTCCTAGCCTCCCCCCACCCACTCCCCTCACTTCTCTCCTTGCTTCGCCCCCCTCACCCCCACCTACCCCACTCCACTCCTCTCCTCGCCTACCCCCCTCTCACATCTCCTCTCCTTGCTTCTCCCCCCTCCTCACCTCCCCTCCCCACCCTATCCTACCCCCTTTCCTCCCATCCTCCCCTCTCCTCTCCTCTGCCCCTTCCCCTCCTCTTGTCTCTCCCCCAACCCCAACCCCCCCCCCCCCTTCCTCTCCTCCCCTATTGTAACACTAGGGAACATGAGGCATGTTTCCCCTCTTCTTATCTCAGCTATAGAGGTTATGGAGCATAGCATGTATACACTTCCATGGAGGAGGCCAGGAGTAAAGAAGCCTATCTAGAGAAGATAGGGGGACAAAAAGGCTAACATTGTGTTAGGATGTGTATGGTGCATAACCTGAGTCCTAGGCGGGGACAATTGATGCCATGGCACAAGTATGGAGTGCGGAGAGGATGCATGAAAAATACTAAAAATTGGGGCATGGGTGACGCTTGAACCCGAGACCCAGGGGCATGCCAGAGACCTATATGGTTGGGGACGCCGACCCAACATGCGGTCTTTGCTATTAGTTTGGATAGGCGAATGTTTGATGAAACTCTCATGGTCACCTAAGCGCATGGAGCTAAGTCTTGACGTAACTTATTCAAAGCTAAAAATAGTAAAGACCAAAAAAATAGCATGAAGGCTATTCTCAAGAGGGTTTCAAGAGATTGGGATCACTTGACGATTTTCCTTAGGTGGCTTGCAGCGCTCTTCCTCTTTGGCGAGAGTTTCTTAGAGCATCAAAGGACAATCATCACCATCTTCTCCACTTTTCCAGCGAGTTTCCACCTTCTTCGGCCATCTTGTGAGGTACAAGAAGGAGATTCGGCTAGAGGTTACCGAATCTTGGAGGAGTTCTACATCAATTGGCGAGGAGTCAATTTCACCACTGGCCATCTTCTTCTTCGGCGAGGGCTGAAAATTTTAGTGATCTCTGAGTTTACATCTAAACTCATAGGTACTCTCTTTAGTGTAAAGATTGTGTGTTTGATGTGAGATTTGGCGTGTGGCCAAGAATAGAGGTTTTTGTGACAATCGACTATTTTATTGAATTAGTTATTAGGTTTCCTTTATTTGGTGATTGTTATCGTTGTGTTGAGTTTTCTGTGATTGGCGCATGTGATGCCATTGATTCGCTAGACATATATCTTGCTTAGGTTTTGCGCATATGTCTAGTGCGCCTAGATCTGTGTAGGATTGCATGTGTCATGCATATGTCTAGTTCGTTGGCTTGTGGATTTGCATAGGGTGCATAACCTTAGTGAGCAAAGTGGTTGGGAGCATGTTGCCTAACTCAATCCGCCACCAAGGGTTCTTTGCACTTTCGGCCAAAGCAGGGAGTTGAAGATTCTTGTATACTCCAATGCTTGGGGGGACAAAGGAATTTAGCAGAGCATAGAGTGGGGGCGCTTATTGGCAACTGACACAGAGGGCACAGTGTAATATCACAAGTGTTGTGATTTTGTTGTCGAGGACGCTCGAGGGCATTGACACAGAGCACGGGGATATTACACATTTGAGCACGGGTGCATGTTGAGAGTTTACACATTGTTATTATCCGCTGTGTGCAATTGTGTAAACGGGAGGCTGACAGGTCACGGGCTCGTGCCATCACTTCTCGGGGTTTTCCATAATGAAAAATTGGGGTATGACACCTATCACCCCCCTTCTCGCCTCTCCTCTCGTTCTCCCCCCCCCCCCTTCTTCTCGCCTCTCCTCCCTCACTTTACCCCCACCTACCCCCCTCTCCTCTCTCTGCCCAACACTCCTCTCCTCTCCTCGCCTCCCCCACCCTAATCCTCTCCTCTCTCTCCCCGCCCAACACCCACTCCTCTCCTCACCTCTCCCCCTCCCTCCCTCCTCACTTCCCCCCTTATATCCCCCTATGCCCTCCCCCATCCTCCCCCTTTACATCCTCTTCTCTCCTCTCCCCCCTCTCCCCCCTTCCTTTGCCATCCTCTCCTCGCCTCCCCCATCCTCGTCTCTCCCCCTTGCTATCCTCTCCTCGCCTCCCCCCTCCTCGTCTCTCCCCCCTGCTATCCTCTCCTCTCCTCCCCCACCTACCCCCTCCTCTCCTTGCTTCTCTCCCCCTTTACCCCCACCCACTCCTCTCCTCTCCTTGTCTCCCCCCCCTCTCAATCCTCTCCTTCCCCTTTACCCCTCCTCTTCCTAAACATTAAGAAATGTTCCTTCTTAGTTAACCAAGTCCACTTCCTAGAATTCATCATGTCCGACCAGGGTCTTATGGTTGACCCAGCGAAAGTCAACATCATTCGTCATTGGCCTGAACCTAATTCGATCACCGAGGTTATGAGCTTCCTCGAGTTAGCAGTATTTTACCGTTAGCTCCTCAAGGGGTTCAACACGATTACCACCCTAATGACCAACATCATTACCAAGGATGAGTTTGAGTAGACTAGGTAGCACTGTGTGCATTTCTCGCGCTTAAGTTTATCTTGACTTCAGCCCTTGTCCTTCATCTACCAAACTTCTCTAAGGTCTTTGAAGTCACTTGCGATGCCTCCAGCATGGGCATCATAGAAACCCTTAGTTAAGAAAGACACTTGGTGGCCTCTTTAGTTTAGTGAAAAGCTTAATGCAGTTCAACAGCGATATTCTACAAATGACAAAGAATTCTATGTCATCGTCCAATCCCTCAAGCAGTGGAGACACTACCCCCTCCACCGCGAGTTTATCCTCTTTAGTGGCCATCAGACGCTCTCATTTTTGACCGCCCAAAAGAAGTTGAGTTTTCTACATGCCAAATGGGTAGAGTACTTGTAGCAGTACTCCTTCATAATTACCAATAAGGCTGAAAAGGAAAACATGGTTGTTGAAGCCTTGAGTCACGTTCGCACTTTGTTATGCATCTTGTCCACCCAGGTCACTACCTTTCACCATGTCAAAGACGAGTACACCAGTTGTCCTGACTTTGGCACTGCGTGTCACGCCCTGGCAGGAAGCCGGCTATTTCTAGCTCAGGGTTCCCCAGGGAGTAACAATATTGATAGGAACCAGAGAACTACAATAATCACATATTCTTTATTTAATAATTGATCCAAATTTAACATCAACAGTTTTATAACACAACTCTAAAACATACTATTCAAATTATCAACTGAATAAAATACCAAAAAGACAACTATCTCAACTCGGGCTGGTATCTGCTATCTACTCTATCCCTCCCAGAAGCTAACTCTATACCTGGAAGAGAAACAAAGGGAGTTAGCAGAAATGCTAAGTAGGAATCAACAAACATGGTGAGGGAATCAAATAACAGGATAATACAATAACTGAAACAACGATATACAAATAATATAAGAATGTCGTGCAAATCATCAAGTGGCCAACAGATCTCACTTAAGAACTGCACTCATTTTCAGAGTGTTTCCACTGTTGCTCATGCAATGGAACGACTGTCCCAAACAGCCCGGAGTGTTGCGTCCAACACTGACATCCGTAGTATTGTCCTCAAGACAACTGGCGGTGCCGTACCGGCATCTCAGATAGTCCGATGCGCGTCGGAACTATAACTCAGATAAACAGGCCACTGGAGAATAAATCATCCAGGTCAGAGGTCAATGTATATCACGACTTTATCATCACAGATTTACAGTGGTTCCACATACTTATATGTCAATATCTCAGATACCCAATTGTTCAACCAGGCTCATAAGCCAATAAATCAGATATCTCAACACAGTTTCTTTTATCGTGCACACAGAAATAGAATATGACCAATGAACAAGATAAATGAGGTCAACTGAATTACAGAAACAATACAAGCAGACGAAGCAATTAGATATCAGTGTCAATCAATTCTATCATATGCATCATATATCAAACCAAAGGAATAAGCAGCAAATCCTATATTTCTTGACACTGTAAGAAAGGAGTAGGGTGAGATTCCTACCTCAATCGTTGTTATTTCTGAGTCCTTTTGAAAAGCCAATAATTGTTTATCACACGATGCAAGCCGATTATTGGATTAATCACTCTGAAACATGAATTTGTACATGAACTCTATTAATAATTATTCTAACTTGGAAACCAAGACTACCAAAATGTAGAACGTAACCCTAAACTTAGAGAACCACTCTTAGATCATATGAACCGAACCTAAAACCCACTGAACCGAAAAGAATTGCACTGAACCGATCAAATTTACCCTGAACCAAGTTAGACCGAGAATTAGAACTTCAATTACACAAAATATAAACTTCATCTAAAGCTATACAGGCTAGATAGGAAATTTAATTACATTTCCAACGACTACCTGAACCGGCCCGGATTCAACCGAATCAGGGTCGAACCGGTCGAAATTCAAGTACTAACCCGAAAACAGAATTGAACCGCTCAATCCAATTGAACCGGTTTAAATCGATTTCAACATAGCCGACGGTTTATTTCTAAATAAACCGCCAAACCCTAAAATCAAACCTGGTCCAGCCATTCGAACCGCGCCGCCCGACCGCCGCCGCGCAAGGCTGCCGGACTCGCGTCCGCTGCTTGCGCCGGCGAGCTCGCGAGAACGCGTCGAACATCGGATCGACTCCAAATTTCTCCAGAAGATTTATAACAATGAAACGAAGCTCCTCGACGAACTTCGGAGAGATTTCGACGCCCGGTCGAAGCTCTCGAAATAGACAAAAGTATCGACGGTGGCGTCGCCGCCGTCGATACACAAAACATACCCAAACCCAAACGGAACTTCACTAAAACTTCACAGAAGTCTACATACCTTGCTACGACGATATATCGTAGCCCAGAACACAGAGATCTCCGTCGATGAAGGCGCTGGATGGTTGGAACACGAGGCGGCGCCGCTAGAACTCCGGCGACTGGTTCGAGTGCTATTTCTCCTTCCTGGCGGTGCTTTGAGGGGTGAAGATGTTCAAGGGTTCGAATCCCATCAATGAGAGCAGAAGCCCCATTATATAGAGGCAAAACGCGTTCCAGACGGCGAGAACGCGGCGGTGACCAAATCGCCGCAAAGATCGGGGAAGACGACGAGTTCGCTCGTCGCCCTAATTAAATTGAAAACTCAAATAAATAAAAACCGCAGCGTTTTAATATTAAAACGCGAATTAGCCCGATGGTTAGGCGACGGCGATTAGTTATGTTTTTTTTTTCTTTTTATTCTCTTTTTCTTTTTTTTATTATCTCTCTTCTTTTATTTATTTATTTTCTTTTTATTATTTTCTTTCTTTTTTTATTTTATTTTTTTTCTTTATATTTTTTAATTTTTTTTATTTTTCATTTTATTTTTTTATTATTTTTTTACTTATTTTATATATATATATTTTTTATTTTTTTGTATTTATTTTTTTTTATCCTAATATTATATATATATATATATTATATTCAGTCATAAAAATTTTCAGGTTATAACATTATCCACCCCTTAAAAAGAATTTGGTCCTCCAAATTTAGAGTAGCCCAAAAGAATCAAAGTACACCAAAAGAATATATCATAAACACCCAAAAGAATCAGAGTACGCCAAAAGAATATATATCATATAAAAATACTTATTTTACTTATTCACTTATTCTATCCTTAACCCAATCCTAGTCCTCAGGTTCCTATGTCCTTAGGTTTTCCTACTGAACCTATACCTCCAACCTGTGGGTTATGGGCCCACAGAAACCTATACCTCTATATAAACCTGGCTCTGATACCATTTATTATTCTTTCCATATTATTCTTTGTACTTTATTTATTCTTTTTTTTCTTTTTATTTTTTTATCTTTTTTATTTTTTTTCTTTTTTTTATTTTTTTCTATTTTTTTTCTTTTACTTTCTTTTTTTTATTTTTCCTAATATTATATATATATATATATATATATATATATAAATTATATTCAGTCATAAAAATTTTCAGGTTATAACACTGCGTATGCTAAGCTTGTTGAATCCGAGCCATCAAACTTACACTAACACCTCCATGAGGGCTTACCTCATCTACGGTAACCACTTATGCATCCCTAGGTCTTCCTCTAAGGAACACTTGTTGCACGAGCTGCACACCAGCGGTGTTGTGGGGCACCTCTTTTGGCCATTGTTGTGTTAAGGATGTAGAATGTGTCAAACGCGATTGCGGCACCTATCAATTTGCAAAACTCTGCCCTTCTAAGGCAGACTTGTACACTCCACTCCTTGTGCCCCAAGGCCCATGCATCCCGATTTGACTCCATCTTTGTGGTAGTCAATTCTAAGATGACACAGTTCATTCAGTGTACCAAGACTTTGAATGTCTCTTTCTAAGTCTCTTTGTCCGTCTCCATGGCCTTACCTTGTTGATCGTCTCAGATTGTGACTCGTATTTCATTAGCTACTTTTGGTTATCATTATGGTCTATCCTAGATAATACATTTAAGTTCTTTATAGCCAACCACCTGCAGAGAGATGGACAAATTGAGGTGGTCAAATTGAGGAGTCTAGGGAATCTACTTAGATATTTGGTGAGCAATTACCCACGTAGTTAGGCCATGATGGTCCCTATTGTTGAATTCGCATTCGCCGGTCTAAGTCGCTCCTCCTCTCCTCCCCCTATTCCTCCGCATCGACCATCCGCAAACCACTCCCTACCCCTCTCCACCCCCTACCCCTCCACTCGAACACTCCCCTCCCCGCCACTCCCCCCCCCCCCCCTTCTCCTCTCCACCCCACCTAACCCCTCCACTCCTCTCCCTACCCCTCTACTCCAACCCTCACCTCCCATCCACTCCTCCCCCTACCCCCACCCCCTCCCCCCCCCCCCAACTCCTCTCCTCCCCAAACCCCTTGTTAAGTCATTTTTATATAGGGATTTCTATGCAATTTTACCGTTATTTCTTTACCATTCTTGCATTTACACCGGATTATACTTCGAATTATTGCTATATCTTCGAAATCTACACTCGTTGGTGTTTTTGCCTCATTTCAGGGAAAAAGCGAGGAATGCGACCGTTTTCAGCTGGATCAGTGTTCGCAGCAAGAACCACGACCCACCCTACGCCCAGAATCACGCCCCGTGGCTTTTGTGTTGCCTTATACTGATTTTCCAGATTTTTACTCATCGACTTATCCACGTTAGACAGAAGGCTCCGCAAGGGCAAAAGAGGAATTCGACCAAGCCAGGGAGGACAAAACGCAAAAGCCCTATTCACGTAGGGGCAATTAGGATTCGGCAGGGGATTTTCATGGAGGGCACGTACACGGAAGGTAGCGGCTGAGCAAGGAGCGAAGAACCGGAGATTAAATGAAGTGGAGAGGAGAGATTTTGCGGCGAGAGCTTGTGAAGGCTTCGAGCAGCTCCTTCTTCCTTGAGGGAGTCTTATCCTCCTCTTCTCATTTACCCTTGTTCTACTTGCTTATCCATGGAGATTGTAGTGGGATTGTCTTATGCTTTGCTTTGGACCATGGTCATTGTAGCTTAAATCGTGTTTCAGGGCTAGGGAAAGCCCCTTGAATGCTTTGTGTATAGATGATAACTTTCTTTTGATAACCCTAGATTGTTCTACTTTACCTAGTTGCACTTATATGCAATTTTGCTATCTTCATTTGTTAGATGTCTGGTATTGCCGGGAGGCACGTCCAGATATTGGAAAACCTAGGTAGGGGTATGTCAATTATCACACGGGAGTGGGTGATTGCATACGAGTAGTGTATACTATCTTGTGCTCTAAGGGTTACTCGGCTGAGCGTACTACGGCGGTAGACGTCTAGCCGTGTAAATACCTTGTTGCATCCTTGGGAGAGGACAACTCAAATGATGTGACTGTATACATAATCCAACGCTCATTGGGTTTATCTGGGTAGGTGTACTACGGAGGTAGGCATCTAGCCTAGTAAACACCTCATTGAATCTTTGGGAGAGGACAACGTGCACTTTCTTAGATTACCCTAGGACTTAAAAGAGGGGGTTCTTTATATTTATTCATCTGTGCATATTGCGTCAGGGTGGTGGACCCTAGTCTTGATCCCGTGCAATCCTTAGACCTCCTGTCGTGCTATTACCTTGCTTTCCTCTTTAGTTTACTTGCTCTCTATCTAGCTTTAGTCTAGATTTTAGGAATCATTTCACACCCATTATACGTTCGTCTAGCTTGTGATAATCGAACTAGTCGGTACTTGATATTTGGTCCCTGTGGGATCGATACATTTATATTACTTCGATAGTCCGTATACTTGCGGAGTCTGTCAAGTTTTTTAAATGATGGGACAGTATACACAATCCAGCGCTCATTGGGTTTATCTGGGTAGGTGTACTATGGAGCTAGGCATCTAGCCTGGTAAATACCTCGTTGCATCCTTGAGAGAGGACAACGTGCACTTTCTTGGATTACCCTAAGACTTAAAAGAGGGGGTTCTTTATAGTTATTCATCCGTGCATATTGCGTCAAGGCAATGGACCCTAGCCTTGATCCCGTGCAATCCTTAGACCTCCCGTCGTGCTATTACCTTGCTTTCCTCTTTAGTTTACATGCTCTCTATCTAGCTTTAGTTTAGATTTTAGGAATCATTTCACACCCATTATACGTTCGTCTAGCTTGTGATAATCAAACCAGTCGGTACTTGGTATTTAGTCCCTGTGGGATCGATACATTTATATTACTTCGATAGTCCGTATACTTGCGGAACCTGTCAAGTTTTTGGCACCATTGCCGGAGACCAAATTTATCAATAACGACACGGTTAAGTTATTGCTAGACTAGACATTTATCTTGCCTTTAGTTTACTTTTTTTAATTATTTAGCGTTAAACTCTTTGATATATTTGATAATCACCTGCAAATCTTTTTGTTATTTGGAAAGTTGCCTTTGAACTGCTCGGTTTATGCGCCGAACTCTACGGTGGGGAGAACTAATATCTGCCGACCGTGAAATTAAGAAGACCTTACGACACTGTAGAAAAGCTAAGTCTAAGGCAACTCATCCAGAAGAATCTCTCGAAAAGCTCAAGATGGACAACAGCCGAACACTTAGAGACTTTGCCTCACCAAACACACAAGGCCTACATACCAGTATTACTCGGCCTCCGATCGAGGCAAATAATTTTAAAATCAAGCCGGCGCTTGTGAACATGATGACCCAACATCAATTCGGATGTTCGCCACTTGAGGATCCGAATTTGCATCTGTCCATCTTTCTTGAAGCATGTGACACGCTGAAGATGAATGGAGTTTCGGATGACGCGTTACAATTGAGGCTGTTCCCATTTTCATTGCGGGACCGTGCTCGTGCTTGGCTGCACTCACTCTCTTCTGAATCTATCTCGACATGGGGGCAGCTCTCCACTGCTTTCCTTTCTAAATACTTTCCGCCAAGCAAGACGGCCCAACTGAGAGCTCAGATCATTAATTTTGCTCAAAGGGACAACGAGTCGCTATGTGAAGCGTGAGATCGCTTCAAAGAATATCAAATAATGTGCCCTCACCACGTTATCCTCGGGAGAGGACAACGTGCACTTTCTTGGATTACCCTAGGACTTAAAAGAGGGGGTCCTTTATAGTTATTCATCCGTGCATATTGAGTCAAAGCGGTGGACCCTAGCCTTGATCCCGTGCAATCCTTAGACCTCCCATCGTGCTATTACCTTGCTTTCCTCTTTAGTTTACTTGCTCTCTATCTAGCTTTAGTTTAGATTTTAGGAATCATTTCACACCCATTATACGTTCGTCTAGCTTGTGATAATCGAACCAGTCGGTACTTGGTATTTGGTCCATATGGGATCGATACATTTATATTACTTTGATAGTCCATATACTTGCGGAGCCTGTCACCCCTCCACTCTGATCCCTTCAACTGATCCTCCCCACCCTCCCTACTCCTCTCCTCTCCCCTCTCCCCCCCCCCCAAACCCCTCCACTCCTCTCCCTACCCCTCTACTCCGACCCTCACCTCTCATCTACTCCTACCCTTACCCCCACTCCCCCAACCCCTCTGCTCTGACCCCCCCCCCCCCTCCCCACCCCTCTGACCGACCCTCCCCACTCCTCTCCTCTCCACTCCCCCCCTCCACTCCTCTCCTCTCCTCTCCCTACCCCTCTGCTCTGGCCCTCACCTCTCATCCACTCCTCACCCTACCCTTATTCTCTGAACCCCCCCCCCTTCCTCTCCTCTCCACTCCCCCCACCCCTCCACTCTGACCCTCCCCCACCCCTCCACTCCTCTCCCTACCCCTCTGCCCCAACCCCCCCCCCCCTCACCCCTCCAACCCTCCATTCCTCCCCCTACCCCTCTGCTCCAACCCTCCCACCCCCTTCCACTCCTCCCTACCCATTTGCTCCATTCCAACTCTCCCCTCCCCTCCACTCCTCCCCCTACCCACCAACTCCTTTCCTCCCCCTACACCTATGCTCCAACCCCCCCCCCCCTTCCTCCCCCTACCCTTCCGCTCTAACCCTCCCTTCCTCGACCCCTCCCCTCCCCTTACTACTCTGACCCTCCACTCCTCCCCCTACCCTTCCTACCCCTCCTCTCCACTCCTCCCCACTCTATATTTAACTTTAGCACAAAAATACTGGGAAACAAAATACTTCCCAGGCATCAAAACATAAGTGCTATTTTCCAAAAGAAAATGATAGATATATTTATCAGTTTCATACCAAGAATTCTCAGATGAATACTATTATAGACATACAAATCTTTCAGGCTGAAAGCCTAAGAGAATTTAATCACGTATGTACTAAACTATGGAGGAAAGTACATACTGAAATAATTGCTAAGAATATTCTATTAAGAAGTATTCATGACAATCAAGAATATATTAAAAACCAATATAATCATTTAATTACAATGGTTAGAGAGATAGAGAAATCTATCATTATACAAAAATAGCTCACAGCTGAGCTTAAAGATCTACATGATAATTCACAAAAACAATCTGAAGTCTTTGATTATCAACATACAAAGATTGTAGATTTACTTGTTAAACTGCAAAAGAATTCTGAAGAATGGTAGAACCATCTAAAGAATATCCAAGGATGATAGATTAGGATTCTGATTATCAACAAGCACTAGTGGAAGCTAGTAACTATTTAGATGGTGCTCTTGGGATGATTTCTAATAATCCCCAAAGTGCTTCTGATAAAAGATTTGTTCGACATAACAATTTTATAATTGCATATCTTATGCAATTAAATAAGAAACTTGATTACATCATAGCACAAGTGTCACAAGATATTGTGCTAAGACAACAAGAGTTATTACAACGATTAGATAATCTGTTGGTAGTCCAAACTCAACAAAATCAAGAATTGGTAAACCAATTAAATCAATTCTTACAAGCTACTATAGCTACATCAAGACATGTACGCATGAGAAGTACATTGTTCTCTACAAGATGAGTACTAGACCTTTTTCTGATATTTCAAATACTCTTTCTGGAACTACCACAGTTAGAGAAAATAATCAAAATGAATGAATTACCATATGTAATTCTATACCAAATCTGTTAAACAAATTATTTGATAGAAATGGCTTACCAGCCCAGGTATTAGAGGAAGTTGTTGATATCTATCAACAATTTGAAATCTATCAAAATAACAGGCTACGCTTGTTAAATCCATAGGTTTTGTATAGAACAGGACCATTAAATTTGCAAACGCAACTCCTTCGAATTACTCGGGAGGAAAATATTTCTGTAACCATAGAATCTAAAAATCTCAAGATTATATCTAGAGAATCATTACAACACATAAGAAGATCAGGGAAAACACTAGCCAATATTGGGATGATTGTTGTCTCTATAAAAGGCCTAGCTCGTAAAAAGCTAGGAACAAAAGTATTAATTGTTATACTTGATAAAAAATGAAAATCTGACGCAAGGAAAGCAATTATTGCTTGTATGAAAGTCGATATAACTAAAAATAAGGGCATATTTTATTGTGCTCTAGACTTTCTCATAGGTATAAGAGACCTAGGAGAATTAGAAATTGGTATCTAAACAAGAGGATACGAAGACTTTGCCAGAGACGCCAATCTCCTTATTGGACTTGGATTCTTAGGCAAATTAACTAATAATTCTAATACTGGATATAAGCTTTATATCTCTTCAATTATATAAGCTTTAGCTAGTAAGGGAATAAAAATGATAAAACCCATGGCTATATCTCCAGATGACCTTGGAGGTCTGGACTAGAATATTTCTAAAAACTTGGATTGTGAACAAATGCTAGTTCCAGAAGATAGCATTATGTTTAAAAATCCTAATAATACGTATAATTTGAGATTCTCAAATTATAAACAAAAACAAACTCATGATGATAAGGCCCCGACTTCTTCAGGGTTTGAAAAATTCTTAGAATAATGGTATTAGCAAACCGTACTCTTTTAATACCCAAAGAATTAGGCTTTACATTTGAAGAAATAATAAGCCTAGAACTTGAATTAATAGAATCTGGACAAATACTAAGTTACCACATATTAGTACCAAATGAACAAGGGAATATTTGTGTTTCACATAAAACATCCCTTCAAAAACTATAGAGACTCTGTGATAAATTTTAGATTCATCATAGAGATCCTGATAATTTAAATGATGAATTATATGCTCTCCAAAGCATTGATTCAAATACATCAGAACAGGAAATAAATCATGAAAGCGAATTTATTCCTTATGATCAAAATTCTGAGTATGATCTAGAAATGCCAGATCTAGATCTAGAAACTCAGAGCATTCAAAGTATCCCTAAGAATTTAATGGATACCATTATCAATAATGCTCCACAAGCTAGTGCAGCTGCACCAGCTAGTACTTCACATTCCCGATCCTATACAATAGGACAACCACCTCGTGAACCCTGTACTCAATATGAAAGGGAAAGGGAAGAGGTGCGAACCAAAGGTAAGAGATTACCCTTAGAAACTGTGGATAAGAAAAAAACTGTTAGATGAAGGGCGTATCCTTAATCTAGCAGCTCATGATCCACAAATATGGAACATCGTTCTTGACAATTGGTCATCAATGGTAGCCTGCAAAGTTGCGGAAATAGATGAGGGCTTTTCTGCATAAGAAATATATTCCTATCTAGAAAACTTCCTTGGGGAGACCGCCAGGTCCATGTGGGAGTCATACAAGTTGAATTTTCCCCAAGAATTTCAATAAGATGTCGCATTAGGGGTTAATCCCTATAATTTTATAAATCGTATGCGACTAATGATTACAGGTTCCAACCCTAATATGGGATAGAATGCTCAACAAAAAGAAGCTAAAGGAAGTTGGAAGTACTCCAAATTAAAAATTGGAAATACATTAAGCCTTTCTTACAAGACTTCTTATATTATGCCTGTATGACTAGGTGTTATCATGACCAAGCCATAGGGGAAAGATTGTTTTTAAAACTACCTGCCCCTTATGGGATAGAAATACATCAAGCATGGAATGCTGTTCCCAACAGACCTCCTGCTTTAAATAATATTACACTCAGAATACAATTTATCATTGATAAATTGGTAGAAAGATGTACCTACTTACGAGTAGATCATCAGTTAAAAGGTGAATTTAGCTTTTGTAATAAGCTATATACACCTCAGACATATGTTCAGGATCCTTCTATACAGAAACGAAAGCGCAAAGGACTAGAGGCTTCAAAGAAATATTTCTTACGAAGATCTTCTACCAAAAAACCTTATCTTGTAAAAGATAAGCATGTTCGAAAATATAATCCTAAAAGTGATTATAAAAATAAACTTTCATGTTTTACATGTGGAAGACAAAACCATTTAGCACGAGATTGTACTAAATGGCAAAACCTTCCCAATAAACAATCTATTTTAATAGATTGTGTACAAAAAGATCTACTACATGTAGATGAGTATATATCAGATACAGAGTCAATATATATAGTATTGTCTTTATTCTTGATCCAACTTATTTATCTGATTCTGATAGTGAATTAGATGAATTTACAACCGACCTTTTGACCAAAGCCGAAAGGTTAAAATTACCTTATGGTACAGAAAATCTATCTATTCCATCTATGGATAAGTTAGATCTCCTTATACCCTATCTTGGTCATATTTAATGCAAATGGCCAAATATACACTTATGACTCCATTAGTTCCTCATGTGCATGAGCACCAATGGCAAGCAAGAAGAGGTAGTCAAGACCATGCCTGCTATTTTTGTTTAAAATATCCAAGCATGAATCTTTGCTATCAATGCATTATCTGTTCTCTTGAGGCATGTAAATATTGTCTTGAAAAACAGAATGCCAATATACCTTCTACTTCTTTACCAAGAAAAGTAGAAAGGACAAAAATTGTAGAACTGCGAATTCTACAACTAGAAAATGATCTCTACCGACTTCAACAATGCGTAGAGGTTTTAGAAAAAGGAAAAGGAAATTCTTCCCTCGACGAAGATTCTTTTTCCCAAACAACTCTTTACGAAAGTAATGATTATGAACCTCAGACAGAGGAACAAGTCATACCGTATTGAGTTGAATATATCCACAAACCTGTTTCCAACCAAACTTGGCTCTATACCATTAAGTTAAATTGTCAAATCCAAATCTCTGATTGAAAATTAGATATACCTGTCTTAATTGATACAGGTTGTAGTAATACAGTCTGAGATATGACCTTGGTTTCAACCAAGTATCATACCAAACTCGATCCAAAAGATCAGTTTTATGCAGAACAAATGGATGGACAATTATTTCTTTACGAATATATTCTATCAAAGCATAAGCTTTCCTTCTCTTTAGGAAATGCTCAATATACACCACCTACATACGTAGGACGAATTTGTCTCAGACCATTAAATTTGGCTAAGATAAAATTCATAATTGGCCTTAACATGCTAATTAATTCATATAAAGGTGTAACCCTTACCTCTGATGGCTTATACCTTTTACATCATTCCATGATTCCATATACCTCGACAGTTGCTGCGAAGCGTAGTGGATGTCCCTGTGATATCCCAAACTCTTGTAAAAACCCACCTTTACAAGACAATGGCATACCTGACTCAGGTTCTTCTAAGGAAATTCGCCGTATAAATGAAGAAATTGCTAGGGTGCTTCGTCATCCTATTGATATGCTTCACATCAATGAGGAAGGAGATGACTTAAGTCATCAACCTCCTTTTCTAAATAAAATTAAATCAGGAAATCCTGATGTGGATGATCTGGTTCGATTATTAGAAAAAGACCAAATTTTTTGCTCAAATCCGCAAGCTCATTGGGAGAAAAATAAGCTTGTTTGTATTCTAAAAATCAAAGACCCAGGTTTTCGGATTACAAATAAGAAAATTACAGCAACAAATGAAAACTTTGCTGAATTCAAAATGCACATTGATGAGTTACTAAAACTCAATGTCATCAGAAGGAGTACGTCTCCCCATAGATCTCCTACGTTCATTGTAAATAAACACAGTGAACAAGTAAGAGGTAAGACAAGAATGGTTATAGACTATCGTTGCCTAAATGATAATTTAGAAGATGATGGCTATGACATTTCAGACAAAACAGAGTTAATTAACTCTATACAGGGAAGCATTGCCTTCTCTAAATTCGACTACAAATCTAGATTCTGGCAAATTCGGATGGCAGAAGAATCAATACCATGTCCTTTAGGAAGTTTTGAATGGTTAGTAATACCATTTGAACTAAAAACAGCACCAGCAGTATTCCAAAGGAAAATGGATGAGGTTTTTAAACCTTATCATGACTTTGTTTGCGTGTACATAGATGACATCTTAGTACACAGTAAAACAGAAAAAGAACATATAAGTTATCTTAAGCTTGTATTACAAAAATTTTATACGAATGAGATAATTGTCTCCGGACAAAAATCACAATTCTATAAAACATCTATTGAATATCTGGGAGTAGAAATTGGTAATGGAGTCATAAAACTCCAACCACATATCTCTTCCAAAATCAAAACCCTAGAGGTTAAAGATACTAAGAGTCTACAACAATTCTTAGGACTTATTAATTATGCAAGACCTTTCTTAAAAGATCTGCATATATTGAGTGGACCCTCCTACTCAAAATTAAGTCTTACTGGAGTTAAGAAATTTAACACTGAAGACTATAACAAATCAATAAAATCAGGCAGTTGGTAGATTCGTTACCATTGCTTAAACTATCTTTGGACAGTGATTATTTGATTGTCCAAACAGATGGATGTGAATATGAGTTGGGAGCCATCTTCCTCAAAAAACCCCACAAATATGCTTTTGTACCAGAAGCCATATGCCGATATGCCTCTGGCAAATTTTGAAAAAAAAAAATGTTACTAGTAGCATTGATCAAGAGCTTCTAGCCATTTGTTATGACTTAGACGCTTTTAGACTATTTTTTTTAAATAAAAAGAAATATTGATAAGAACTGACTGTGAACCCATAGTTAAGTTCTTCAAAACAAAAAATGAAAAGCGTATCTCTCAAAAAAGATGGCTTTCATTTATTGACCATTGTATAAACAATATAAAATCACCTTTGAGCATATCAAAGGCAAAGAAAATGTTATTTCTGATATATTATCAAGGCTTTTAATTAGGCCTCATGACGCCAACTAATTTAATTGTGCAGAAATAAGAAATGGCTTCTACATCCACTTCTTCAAAGAAAAAGGCAGGAAAAAGTCCAGAAGTGCCACAGCCACAACCAATGGCATTAGAGGCACTACTTGAAGAAAAATCCTCCTATGCACAAGTGCTTAAAGACGCTCCACCCAAAGAACAGATATATCTGTTTCAGACTCCTAAGCATTATACATCCCTCATAGGACATGATCATATGATCCTTGACTTATTATGGAAGGATCACTATGGAGTTGGTTTTTTGGCTACTATGAATAGCCTAGCTGGACATCTTCAAGCTCTACGCTATATGAGGACCTTACCAAATAATACAACTTCAAAGCAACCAAAGCTAGAACCACATACTCTAGAAGTTCATATTGCCAAGGAGTTTAAAATCACGAGATTAGAAAATGAACTTGGTTCTCTAAAAAGCCAGGTAGATTCTTTGCAATCTCAGAATAAAGATCTTGAGGCAAGAGTAAGTTTTTTTGACTAAAGCTTGGGAACAAGAAATGAGCTCTCAATGGACTTTGTCAAAAGCAAAGATTCCACCACAATTACATCCTGTGAAACAACAGGAGTATGATATGTTGAAGCCAACTCAACACCAGAAATTTCTTAAAGTGGTCCAATATCTCAGAAGAATGGCCTTAAACGAAATTACTAAACCAAGGGGTCTTCATCTGACAATGATCACTTTATGTACAGACAAGGTTCATTCTAATGAACCTCATTGTTACTGCCACCAAGGGTTTACTATCATCAAAGCTTCCATAGACACCACCCAATGGCAAGATTGTCAGATCCTTGACACAGAGGTCTCTTTAATAGACCTATTTAATTATGGATTACTAGACCGTCTAGTAGTTCATCAATTACATCCGGGGAAACTCTCAACTTTCTCGTGGAAATTAAGATATTGCCTTGAAAAGCTTTACAAGGCACACCAATTCTCTGTATACCTGGACTTAAACATTTGTTCTTATCCACCCTGGTATTTAGGATATCCGTGCGACGCAAAGCACCAAGTCTTGATAAAAATTCAGTAAGAATTTTTGCAGGATTTTTGGACTCAATCGTTTGAAGAAGTTCATCAAACAGCAAAAGTTCCTATTGAATTCCAAGTCCGTCTTTGGTGGAATTATTGCATGAGTGAAGAAACACGGGCATTCTTTCATTCCTATCTAATTTCTGAAGAAAAAACTTTAAAAATTTATGTGGAGGATGAACAGGACATCTTCTTTGTCCCTTTTATCTCTCATTTCTGTACTGACCCAGGTCAGTTTAAGCATTTCAAACAGACTAAGTGGGAATCACTAGCCAAAGTCTATAAAGACTATGGGCGCATGATAATTCCTGCAAATCAGGATGACAACATCTTGGAGGACATGCAGGATGAAGACTAGGCAGCTACCTGCCAAGAAGATAAACACTACTAATAGTAGTCAAGACCACCATCTGTAGCAACTAATGGCTAAAGAATCTCCACTATCATGAGGGGTACGAAAAGAAAAAGTACTCGTTGAAGGAAATGAGATGCCGGCTCATGTGCAAGGCGGTTTCTACCAGTCACCTTTTCCTAGTGGCATTATTGATGCCTTTATCCGGTTTATAGTGGCATCTATTATTGGTGCCTTTATCCTGTTTATAGTGGCATCTATTATTGGTGCCTTTATGGCATCTATTATTGGTGCCTTTGCTTCTCTTGCAAGAAAGCTCTCTCTATTGTCTATATAAGAGAGCCTGAGGTATTGAGGGAAGGCATTCCGCCTTCAGTGTGCTAAGTGTGTATGTGCGAAAGTTGCTCCTCTCCAGTCTCCTAGCTCTTTGTAAGTTTTATATTTTGTAAATAAAGCTTGTGTGTTTTTGAAAACTTGTCTTTCGTCTTCTACTTGTCTATTTGTAGCTTTATTTACAAAACATAAAACATACAAAGAGCTAGGAGACTGGAGAGGAGCAACTTTCGCACATACACTTAGTGTCACGCCCCAATCTTAAGGTTCTCCGGCGGACCCTCGTACCGCGCCGAAATCCTAGATTCTGGCCCCAAAATCACCCCCAAATCAAAACCCTAATTTGGATTTTGACTTAGTCAACATGATTTTGACCCGGTCAACCAAATTCCGCTGTGCGTAATTGCCGCCTCCGCTCAATTTCGGCCGCTGACGTCACCCTTGTGTCAGCTGCCAAATCGAATCTGATTTCGCATTCGAATTCACACGTTGATCGGCCGCTGCGTTGACTCCTCGAAGCGAACGCTCGTGCGTTCGTCTTCCTCACTCGTCTGACACCGAGAGCCGCCTGCACTCGTTAGTTCTTCGCCGGAGAAGGGGCGTGCCGGCAGGGAAAGGATGCCGCCTCGCCCTCAGCCTCTCATTGCAGGCATAGCAGCCACCTGCCGCCGCAGGCTCGTCGCTGTCGCGGAAGAAGAATACGGAAACAGGGGAAGAAGGAGATCTCGGAGAAGAAAGCTTTTATTACCCTTTTGAAGCTACAAAACTCCTCCACACCGACGATCCCCTGGCCGCCGCCGCCCCTCTTCCCTCCCTCGCCGGTCGTCTCCCCAGACACTGGTTACAAGCACTCAAAGCTCGCTCACTCTCAAAACAATCCATCAACGTCCCTGGCGCCGGCATCGACGCCCCTTGGCACTGGCATCAACGCCCGCTGGCGCTAGCATCAGAGCCCCTGCTCTGGAAGGGACGATGGCGCCCTCGCCGTCGCCGGTGATGGTGCTCCCTAGCACTCCCCCCATCCATCGTCCGCCTCTCGAATGTTTATAGGGAAGGAAGCCGCTGCTCTCGTGGACCACGTCATCCACACTCCACGCCGCCGAGCCCGTCGTCCGCGTCCATCGCTGAAGACCTCGAGTTGTCGCCGCCAGCGTCCGCGTCCGATGGATTCAGCAAAGAAGTCGATGATGACGAGCTCCCGCATTCTAATTTGGGTGTTGACCGAAATTTGGGTGTTGACCGAATACTCACGCCGCTAGGATTTAGGGCTCTGTTTTCACTTCGCCGCACAGGCTTGGGCCGCCGCCTAGCACACTCCTCTTTGGGCCGACCTGGTGGTCCGGGGGCCTAACTATTCTCTCCCACCTGATTTGAACATCGCCCTTGATGTTCGATACAGGTTGAACACTGGCCCTCCAATGTTCAAATTTGGTGCATCCTGACTCCAATTTGATGTTGGATGTTGATGAACCATGTTGCATGGAATTGGCACTCCGCCTGACTTGACACAACCAGGCTCACATACTATTGCATCACCTTTGGTACTCCGCCCAACCTCTTGTGTCCCAGTCATATCATGCCATAGTGCTCCGCTCAACTTAATGCTTACAGGGTCACGTCCATAATGCATCTCTCTAGATGCTCCACTCAACCTGCAATGTATGAGTTTACGTACTAGCGCACTGGATCATTATGCTTACAGCAACTTGCATCACCAAACTTGTCAGTAACCTCGGACTTGTGGGTCATGGGCCCACAGCAATCTTGCTTCACCATCCTAGCTAAACTCAGCTGAACCTCGCATCCCCATGCTTGGTCAGAACCTACTCTGATACCAATTGTCACGCCCTGATCTTAAGGTTCTCCGACGGACCTTTGTACCGTGCCAAAACCCCAGATTTCAGCCCCAAAATCACCCCCAAATCAAAACCCTAATTTGGATTTTGACTTAGTCAACATGATTTTGACCCGGTCAACCAAATTCCGCCACGCGTAATTGCCTCCTCCGCTCGATTTCGGTTGCTGATGTCACCCTTGTGTCAGCCACCAAATTGAATCTGATTTCGCGTTCAAATTCATGCATTGACTGGCCGCTGCGTTGACTCCTCGAAGCGAACGCCCATGCGTTCGTCTTCCTTGCTCGTCCGACGCCGAGCGTCGCCTGCACTCGTTAGTTCTTCGCCGGAGAAGGGGTGTGCCGTCAGGGAAAGGACGCCGCCTCACCCTCAGCCTCTCATCGGCGGCGTAGCAGCCACCTGCCGCCGCCGAACTCATCACACAATGGAAGAAGAATACGGAAACAGGGGAAGAAGGAGATCTCGAAGAAGAAAGCTTTTATTACCCTTTTGAAGCTACAAAACTCCTCCACACCAACGACCCCCTAGCTGCCGCCGCCCCTCTTCCCTCCCTCGCCGGTCGTCTCCCCAGACACCGGTTACAAGCACTCAAAGCACGCTCACTCTCAGAACAATCCATCGACACGCCTGGCGCCGGCATCGAGCCCCTGGCGCTGGCATCAACGCTCGCTGGCGCTGGCATCAGGGCCCCTGCTCTGTAAGGGGCGACAGCGCCCTCGCCGTCGCCGGTGATGGCGCTCCCTAGCACTCCCCCATCCATCGTATAGGGAAGGAAGCCGCTGCTCTCGTGGACCACGTCGTCCACACTCCACGCCTCCGAGCCCATCATCCACGTCCATCGCTGAAGACCTCGCATCGTCGCCGCCAGCGTTCGTGTCCGACGGATTCGGCGCAGAAGTTGACGATGACAAGCTCCCGCGTTTTGATTTGGGCGTTGACCCAAATTCAAGTGTTGACCGAATACTCGTGCCGCTGGGATTTAGGGCTTTGTTTTCAGTTCGCCGCACGAGCTTGGGCCGCTGCCCAGCCCGCTTCTCTTTGGGCCAGACTAGTCGTCCAGGGGCCTAACACTTAGCACACTGAAGGCGGAATGCCTTCCCTCAATACCTCAGGCTCTCTTATATAGACAATAGAGAGAGCTTTCTTGCAAGAGAAGCGAAGGCACCAATAATAGATGCCACAAAGAACATGATAAAGGGACCAATAATAGATGCCTTCCCTCTCCACTCCTACCCTCCTCTACTCCCACTACCCTTCCCCCCCTCCACTCTTCCTTCTTAATTTTTTCTTCGTCATCATGGTTGTTGTCTTCTTCGTCATTGTCTTCATCATCTTCTATCTTCTTCAGTTTTCTTCTTCTATCTTTGTCTTCGTTGTCTTTCATCTTCTTCTACCTTTTTCTTTTATCTTCCGTCTTCTTCTTTTTCATCATGCTTGTTGTCTTCTTCTTTATTGTTTTCTACATTTTCTTCTTCTTCTTTTTCATTTTTGTCTTCTGTCTTCTTTTGTTTTCTTTGTCATCTTCATCTTCACCTTCTTCATCGTCCTCCTCCTTCAACATCTTCCATCTCCTTCTATCTTTGTCTTCGTTGTTTTTCATCTTCTTTTAGCTTTGTCTTTTATCTTTCATCTTCATTTCTTCTTTGTCATCGTGCTTGCTATCTTCTTCTATCTTTATCTTCATTTTCTTCTTCTTCTTTTTCATCATCGTCTTCTATATTCTTTTTTTTTCTTCTTCTTTTATCATTATTGTCTTTCGTCTTCATCTTCACCTTCTTCATCATCCTCCTCCATTATCATCTTCCATCTTCTTCTATCTTTGTCTTTGTTATCTTTCATCTTCTTCTAGCTTTATCTTTTATCTTCTGTCTTCATTTCTTTTTTGTCATCATGCTTATTGTCTTCTTCATCTTCATCATCTTTCAACTTCTATCTTATCTTCTTTTTCTTCTTTTTCTTTTTCATCACCGTCTTCTGTCTGTTTTCTTCTTCTTTGCATTGTTGTCTTTGTCTTCTTCATCGTCCTTCTCCATCATCATCACCATCATCTTCATCTTCTTCTATCTTTATCTTCATTGTCTTTCATCTTCTTCTAGCTTTGTCTTTTATCTTCTATCTTCATTTCTTCTTTGTCATCGTGCTTGTTGTCTTCTTCTTCATTGCCTTTTCTTCATCTTCACCATCTTTCCTCTTCTGTCTTTATCTTTATTTTCTTCTTCTTTTTCATCATCTTCTTCCGTCTTCTTTTGTTTTCTTCTTCTTTGTCATTGTTGTCTTTCGTTTTCGTCTTCACCTTCTTCATCTTCCATCTTCGTCTAGCTTTGTCTTTTATCTTCGGTCTTCATTTCTTCTTCATCATCATGCTTGTTGTCTTCTTCATTTTCATCATCTTTCATCTCCTATCTTTATCTTCATTTTCTTTTACTTCTTTTTCATCATTGTCTTGCATCTTCATTTGTCTGTCTTCTTGTCGCCTTCCATCTTTTTTTTCTTCTTCTATCTTCATCGTCTTCCATCTTCTTCTGGCTTTGTCTTTATCTTCATCTTCTGTCTTTATCTTTCGTCTTCATTTGTTCTTCGTCATCTTTGTTCATTGTCTGTCTTCTTCTTCATTGTCTTCTTCATCTTCATAATCTTCATCATCTTCTTCATCATCTTCTCATTGTAAGGCATTCTTCAGGAGATGCTATTGCATCACTGTCCGGACTGAGGGTAAGTACCAAATGAAGCTAGTGCGTTATGCAATTATATCCCGTAATGTTAATGATGGATACAACATGCATGTTTAAGTTCAATTAGAGGATAGCTATTTTCCACATTCATTCATTTTCATAATTGTAAATATACAGATTTTTTTACCTATACTATTTAAAGAAATACTTTTGGCTAATACTCACATAACTCAATCTCGGATTTTGTCATGATAATCGTTTCTTGTAGATAATCTTAATTTAGTAATTATAGAATGTGCTTGCTATACTAAACAAATCATACTTAATTCATGTTTCCAAAGAGTACCTTATCATGCTTTAACATGAATACTTCTAAGATGATGCAATACACCAGCACCTTTTCTAGATACTAATATTAAAAAATCTACATTCACACAAGATGAAAGGAGTAACATTGTTGAGAAAGAACAATAAGAAATGTCGTAAGGAAGTTTAATTTGGTATTTGAGGAGGATTGAAGATGAAAGATGACGATGACAAAGAAAAACGAAGAAGAAGAAGAAAATAAAGAAGAAGATGAAAACAAGGATAGAAAAAGACAGAAGAAGATGAAGACAAAGATAGAAAAAGACATAAGAGGACGAAGATAGAAGATGAAGAAGATAACGAGTAAGAAGATGATAATGAAAGAAGACGAAGACAATGAACACAACAATGATGATGAAGAAGAAGAAAATGAAGATGAAAGAAGACAATAAAGAATAAGAAGAAAGGAAGATGACCAAGATGAATACAATGAACTTGTAAGATGAAGACAACCTGCTCCTTTATATTTTTAAACATTATGAGTTAAAACAAATGTTTGTAATGATGACAAGCCATCACTGTTCCTCAAAGCATATCCAATTGTAGGCACAATGATATACAGTGTATAATATGATCAGATGATTATAGATTTCAGTAGCATAAATTAGATGACTAACAAAGTGGACTTCTTTGTCAAGAAATCCAAGCTTTAACATACTGTTACTAACTTCAAGTTAGGATAGCAACACTGAAGACGGCATATAAAGTAATTATATCTACATTAAAATAATAGTTCCAAAAATGGAGGCCTAACCTGTATCTCCAGGTTGGCAATCAAGTTGCATAAAATGTTCCCCAGCAGACTCAACAATCCCTGCACGCCCATAATGAGGCCAAGAAGAAACAACTCTTTACCTCAAAACTGAAGGTAAATGTTCACTTATGCAAAAAGTCATTAAGCATTTAAGTACCAACTAGTAGAATTAAATAAAAACACTCAACTTCTTCTCTAAGAAATTTCATATCAAGTGCTACTTGCTTTTCCATGCAAGGGTATACTTGTAATTTTCAGGGACCTTTTTGTAAATATTTAAAACGTATAGATGTTTTCTGTAAAATTATTTCTAAAACGACAATAAACCACAAAAAATCCTACTTTCCCTGGCCTCTCTTCCTCTCCCCTTTGTTCCAAAGTTCTGAGCTAGGTAAAACTCTTTCAGCTTACAAAGACAATATGCAAGGATTAATAAGATTTTGAGGAAGCATATAGGACAGAAGTATCACTAAGATAAACCCTTATAACTAATTTATTTGGAAAACATCATTATCACAAATTTATGCTTCCTTCATGTTTTTTTTTTCAAATTATGTACAATCATCATCAGCATTATTAACTCATGCTATGATCTAAAAAGTAGAAGAAAGTATTGTTGTTTCCCTCTCTTCAACTAAAATTATTACTAATTTGTGTTTGTCTGATACATTTGAAGTCTAATTTTGATGTTGATCGGCATGATAGAATAAAAAGAAGGTAGAGACAAGATAGTTTATAGGAGTGGGCAGGACAGAGAAGAAATACACAACATCGCCATGCATTAGTTAATAACAGTGCTAACCAGTATTTGGTATTTTGATAATTTATCTTTCCACATACCATTCTATTGTTTCCCTTTAATTAATACCATCTTATCATTTACATAGATCTTAAAAAGAAGGTATTTTTGATAATTTATATAATCAAACATTGCAAGCTTGTTCACTTACAAAAATATTAACTAGCACTAGACCACTTGACTATAATCCTTAGATACAATAATACGGTAAAAATACTTGATTAGCATTAAACCACTTTGATAATATTAAATACTTGACTAGCACTGGACCACTTTGATAGTATTAAACCATCTAAAATATGGAGATAGCATAAGATAAGTCAACAAGAAGACTATGTTACCTTATAAAATTAAGAGGAAACAAAATAAAAGATTGTCAATTACTCAAAATGTTAGAACGGTTATTTGAAGAGAATAAACCTGCCAAGAGTTCAAGATATCTTGTTCCAGTTGCTCGATATGCAACAAGATTGCCTAAGAGCCTTGCAATTGAGTAAATCTCATCTTTTTCCGAAACACTCCTAGATGAACCAATGAGAAGAGAATTAATAGGCAATATAAAACATTATTACCATTAATGATCCAAATTAGTAAAAACCCCTACAAGTACTTAACCCGTCAATAGTACAAAGCTTCCTGTATTCCATAATCAAACCTGTAGTGTGCTAGGCAATATCATGGGGTTGAATAAAATGATCTACACCTCAATATATCTGGTCCTGTAAAGCACTATAAAGTAATCACAAACTACAATAGCAAAAGATAGGAAACAACTAATATTTTCTTTCCAAATTCCATGATCAAATACCTCCCTGTAGTGTGCTTTCCAGGCAGTATCATGGGGGTTGAATAAAATGATCTACACCTCAATATATCTGACTCTGTAAAGCACCATTAAGTAACCACAAAGCACACTAGCAAAAGATAGGAAACAACTAATATTTTCTTCCATGTTTGATCTGTTGGGGTATGCCCTTAAGGCTAATGTTTGAGGCCTTGAGATAATTTCAGTATCATGTATAAACTATGTTTCATAAAGGCAATTGTTGTTATTCAGATTGTTACATTATCTGCTGCTGTATGTATACTTTTGAATAATGTCTCATTGGTGTTTCAGCTTGGCTGACATGCAGTATTGTCCTTAGTCGAGATATCTTGGTGAACATGAGACAGCCTTGATATGATTGAGACTAATATGTGTTCTAATCTTATAGGATGCTTCGAGCATGGAATAAGATTTAGACGCATAGGTGCATTGGATGTACTGGACTGACCCTACTTAGGATATTCAGTTTTTGTCACAATGTGAATAATCCTTATAAACTGGCAAGTGGTATACTCCCTCTGACTTGAGATCACTTGTGTTTCTAAATGATGATTGGCATTGTTTTGAGGTAGTTCAATATCATTTGAAATGATAATGGTTAAGGATTATCTTGGATGGTGGGCATGACTCATGTTAGGACACTGGTGATAGATATAGGATTGCCTCTCCTAGTTGGAGTGTGATGTTCTAAAGGGCCCCCTGGATGAGATGGTTGAGAAAGTGTATGGCCATACCCAGATGACTATGTTCATCTGATCTAACCATTCTCATCATGTTGGAATTACAGGCTTGACAGGCTTGTCCAATGAGAACGTCCAATGGCAAAGGGAACATGTATGCCGAGTGAATTGGATTCACACTTGTGCTATGGTTTGGGTGTAGTCTTGGAAGACTCTTTCCTTCATATCGGGAGACAGTGATGTGTTGCTAGATACCCCTCTCTGATCGTGATAACGTAAGTTATCGTTACCGACATTGAAGGAAACCCTTAGGGTCGCACAATTTGATGATATGGCTTACTTATGTCAGATCGTGTGGACTGAATTGTTCTGATTCAGTTTAAAGGAATTTAAACTCTGATTGGAAGTGAGATTTGGTCTGATCATGTTTGATTGATTAGGGCTTGAGATCGGTAAGCTTCGATCGAGAAAATTGATGCTTGATCATAGAGATCAAGAGGGTCGAGAGATGTGTGGTTAGATCTTGAACCATTTGGTTCAAAGAGATCAAGACCATGGTGGTTTCGGTTTGGTCTTTGAACCAAATAGAATTGAACCGGTTCACTTGGTGAACGCATGGTTCAATTGAGAGAGGAGTTATCGATGGCTTCAAGTGGAGTTAAACATGGAGTTATGCACTTACTATTTTTGGAAGCCGTTTTCTTAGAGAAAACGCCCCCATGTTCGAACGCCTATTGCTCTCTCTCGCCCCTTCTCCTCTCGTGTGGATGATCTTCACGACAAGAGGAAGTTCGGCCAGCAAAAGAAAAAAGACATCTCCTCATACACGATCTAGGACTTCTTGGATCTTTGCTAGCACAAGGAATACAAGGAAGAAGTCATCATCTTCTTGTGTGCGATTTCCTTTGGAGAAGAGCCGCTCGCCCTTTCTTCTTCCAAGTTGCCACTCAATCAATGGCAATGGTAACGCATCATTTTATCCTTCTATGGTTGCTCATATTATCTTGCCTCTCGATCCTATCAAACCTAGTTTTTCGCCTATGCAAGATCTTATAGATGCGCATGTGTACTAGGGTTTGACTTGCATGATCAACTGTTTCCCATCCTATACATGGTCATGAGAACCAAGATAAAGCATGTTAGAAATGAAGATGAGGAGCAAAAAGATGTGTTCAGTTCCTTCTGTGTAAAAAGACTAAAAAGTAGGTAGAAGACATTAAAGTAAGCAATTATAACCCAGAAACAAAATGTGTATCATTCAAAAAATTGTGAGAATGTAATTCCAAGGTACCAGTAAAACAAGCTATAAGGCAATAACAACAACAAAAGAAAGAAAAACTCACAATTAAAGACAAACTGATTATAGAACCTATAGATTTCAGACTAAAAAAAAAAAGAAAACCACCATCTTAAAACCAATTGTGAATGATAAGGTGAATTTAAAGACCAACATTTTTGTGTCAAAATTCAAATCTTCATAGTTCATGGAATTAATTGATGACTAGAGAAAGAGGATATATGGATTCTACCAAGAAATCTTGATGGATGCCATCATGGAACAATAAAAAGCCTAATAGAGTAGAGAATAGTGTAAAAAAAACCAAAGAGGATAAAGAATTTCAATTTTTTCTATTATATGTTAAGAACCTTGTATAATGAGTAGACTCGATGATCTTCCTGTTGTTCCTCTTTTATACTTTTTGTTGTTCCTTGTACAGCTTCCTAATGGAATAAACTGGAGGTTTTACCCTATATCAGCTTCAAATGCAATTGATTCATAGAGAAATTTTGGCAATATAAACAATGAGAAACTTGTTATGTGCATTCACTTGAGTGTTGCCAAGATCTAGATAAATGAAATAAATGCCATGGCTACATGTTTAGTGTAGCATCACTTATTTCTATTAAGTCTCACATAGGTATTTGTAATCTACTTTGAAATAATTCTTTCTATCACACTTGATATCAGACCCCTCCTCTTCTCCCTTCTCTACACCACCCAAGTCATAGTTCTCTTCTCTAGACACTCTTAAGTGGCATTATAGTTATCATTGTCACCAACACTTCTCAAAAAAGGGCAATCTACAATATTTGGACCCCCACCATAAAAGCACACCCTCTACACATCGTATAAGACCAAGACCGTCAGACCTATCAAGATACTATATAGGACTTCTCCAAGTTTTTATTTGTAGGTTCCACAATTTTTGCCATCAATCCCATTTCATACCTAGTCACTCATTTTGTATTTGTTCTTTATATAATATAATATTTGCACCAGTCACCAAGCATAAAGTTAGGGATATTTGTTTAATATGCTACATAATTCGAGTAATTGCTCACACCAATAAAGCTTTTAGTATCTGGCAGGAGGTTGATAGCTATTCAAGTAGGCTGGTTACTGTCATGGAGGTTGATTATTTGATATGAGAAACACCAATTTAAGATTTGTTTTCACTATTTCTAACCAGGATTTGGTTTCATTATTTTAACTATTTCAATTCTTTATGATGTTTATTTAGTTGATAAGCAATAAACAAAATAAAATGTTATGAAACATTTTACGATAATTATTTTAGTATGGTGAGTTTGACTATCTTCTTGGATTTATGTTTCTAATCTTTTTTCTACTTCCGTTCAACTTAAGTTAATATTATAGACCTTGTGGCATTTGTTTGAAGCAAGTTCTAGTTTAGAACTTTTACGTTCCTGTTTGGATCTTCCTATTAGTTATGTCGCTATCTATTATGTACTCCAATTCAACTCAAACTAGCTGTGAAGCTTGTGGTTTAGTGTATAGTAAGATATTGTTTATAACTTTTTTTCATTACTATTTGGTTCAAAATGATGTATTATTAATTCAAGCAAGTTTTTATTTTAGTTTAGGATAGAACTTTGTGGTTAAAATAAATTTTACATATCCATATAATATACAGTGAAAGAAAGAGAAAGAATACTGTATCTTTAAGAATACTGTATCTTTGTGCCTTTACCTCGGGTAAATTTGTACCTTTGTGCCTTAGTCAAGATTCAAGATACTGTATGTACAAGATATAACTAACACATGGTACCAACTTGTATCAATTTTATATGTATGTGCATACTATGTATATGAAATTTAGTTAAATTGTGTTATCTTACATTGTCATTAAATGATTCTCAATTAAATTTACCAAGTAGGATGCTCATTAAATTCAAAATGAGTGGTGATTATTGAAATAATAGACTAGTTGCACTCAAGTTAATGTGATGTAGTGGATATTTAGAAGTCTTCCTACAATATATGGTATTACTATATTGAAGTCCATATGCTTAGTAAACTAGAACATAGGGCTGGCAATTCGTGTAAACGGGTCGTGTTCGTGTCGTGTCATACTTGACCCGCGACACGTTTATGCTCGACCCGAACACGACCCGTTTATACATACGGGTCAATATGGAAAACATGAACACGACCCACTTATTTAAACGGGTTACACGACACGACACAATTAACACGTTTACTAAATAGGTCGTGTCGTATGACACAACATGACACGACACGATTAACACGTTTAATAAATAGGTCTATCATATGACACAACACGATACGACACGATTAACACGTTTAATAAATAGGTCTGTCATATGACACGATACAACACGACACGATATGACACGATTAATAAAAATAACATATTTAATCAATATTTAAATTTTAACAACCTCAATACCTCATCATCAAATCGAATTAAAACTATAAAAGTTTAACAAATCATCAACACTATTACAAATCAAATGGAAACAATTGCATCGGTTGAATATATTTATCGGCAAAATATAATTACAATGTACCGCTACAGCTACAAAAAATAACAGCTAGATGGACCAATACTGAATTTAGACCATAACTGAGTTTAGGGAACTGATTTCATTCATTAATACTGAGTTATACAAACAACACAAACTTCAAAAATATTGAAAGGCATTGCGCATCCAAAAGCTTGCTTGCCTTCACTTACAAAGTGAAAGAATACTTGAACTGAACAGGAGATCTGCACTCAACAATGCACGAGGAAGGCTGCAAATTGGGATCTGCACTCAAGAAAAAACCTTCACAAGCAAGGCACATCTGTAATAAAATATTAGAGAAGAATGCTAAGGAAACAATAAACCTTCACAAGCAAGGCACATCTGCTGTCTGATGCACAATCAAAATCAGAAGCTTGTCCTCTGCCGCATCCTAGTCAGTAAATAGTAGAACTATAGAAGCTTGTACATGCACCATCTTCTACAAAAATAATTATAAGCATGCTCAGTTAAGGGACAGCATACTAAGATTAAATAGAATTATAGAGTACTTCAAGCAAGTTAGCTGTTAGCATACTGAGGCATCATTATTAACAGAGATTAAATAGCAATGAAAACAAAACTAGTTAATATTTAAACTAAACGAGTACCTAATGCAGCATGGCTTCTTAGCCTTCTTAGTCTCTCAGCAGCAATACAAATAAATACATTGAACAAGCTTCAGGTCATTGTAGAAACTAGAAACTAAGTAAATTAAACATAGATAAAAAAAAATGCACTAGTTTTGCAATAGGAAGCAACACATCATTCAAAAAATACAGCTGTACCACATCATTCAAAAACCTAAAAAAAAGTCAAAATCCACAATAAGTTCATCACATCCTCAATAATTCAATCCTCATACAACCACAATAAGTAAATTCATCACATCATTTCAGTGCATAATACTAGAGAGGCAAAGTTTTATCACAATCTTGAAACCGTCATTGAAACCTCAAACCGTCATTGAAATCCTCAATCCTGCAAATGCTAAAGAGTATCATATAACTTCAATGCATAATACTAGAGAGGCAAAATTTTAAATTTTTAACCTTACATCAAAATATTCAAAAGAGTATCACATAACTTCTTAAGCTTTTGCCTCCTACTAGGCCCTACAAAAGATAAAAAAATATAATCAGTAGATTATATTAATTATATAAAAAGTAGAGGTGTAAAATTTAAAATATAATCAATAGATCATGTTAATTGTGTAATAAAAAAGAATGGACCGAAAGATATTTAAACTATGAAAAGAATTAATGTAAAAGTTTAATATAATAACTTACCCCCCACTACCATGACTTTCTCTTGTTGAAATATCCTCCTCATTCATTTCTAAATTCATGACATCCTCAGTGAGTTCATCCAAAGATATTTTTTCAGCAGTTTCTGTGTTTAATAAAAAAATATAGATTAAACAACATACATTAATACAATTAGGTTTGTAAGTAGCTAGAAACCAAAATAAATTTTGTAACTGAACTTACCAGCTTCTCCATACAACCAATCTCGTGTACATAAAAGTGCTTCTACAATAGATGGTTTCAATGAGCTACGATATTGATCAAGCACTCTTCCACCACCACTAAAAGCAGATTCTGATGCAACCGTAGAGATAGGTATAGATATAATGTCACGAGCCATAATAGAAATGATAGGATACCTTTGATTATTTGTCTTCCAATAGCCTAAAACATCCAACTCTAATGTTCTATCAAGTCTCGGCTCATCTAAATACTGCTCCAGTGGTGACTTGCGAGAAGAGATTCCATATTCATCACTATGAAAGGTATCAAATTCCTGTTTAAAATAAAAAATTATTAATATTAAGAATAAACAATAGGTAAATAAATCAAAAGAAATTAAAGTAAACTAACCTTTAGCCATTTTGATTTACCAGTAGAAGACCCCTCGCTCAAAGGTTGTGATATTGAAGTTCTAGTAGATTGACTTGATAACTCACTAAAGTTTATTGCTTCATATTCATTATAAAGCTGAAATAACTTGTCACGAATTTCAATAAACTCATGTGAATTCAAGCCATACAACTTCTTGTAACTCCAATCAACAAAATGTATTTTATAACGAGGGTCCAAAATCAAAGCTATAGCCAAAATAATACTGAATTTAGACCAATACTTGTCAAACTTCTCAAACATTTGAAATGCCATTTTTCTCATGAATATATCATCCCCTTCCATGCTTTCTTTCAGAGTCATATAAGCCATAAAAACTGATGGAAGGTACAAATTGGCTGTTGGATATCTGACTCCAGAAAATACACAAGTGATATCATAAAAAACTTCTAAAAATCTCATAATTTTTACAATCTTATCCCATTCCTCAACTGATGGACAATGTTTATAATTTGAATCACTTAATTGTAGATGACAGAATGCGCGGCGATAATAAACACAGCTCTCTAGCATATGATAAGTTGAGTTCCATCTTGTTGGAACATCTTGCTTTAACCCTTTCTTTCCATCCATATTTAGGTAGGTAACAGCTTCCAAAAATTTTTTCTTTCTCACTTGAGAGCCTTTAATGTACTTAACACTTTCACGAGCTTTTTCAATTGCATTGTCAGCTTCTTTCAAACCATCTTGTACAATTAAATTAATAATATGAGCACAACAACGAACATGAAAAAACTCGCCACTACATACAAGTGCATTAGAGTCATTCAATTTATCCTTCAACAATCCCACAAAAGTATCATTTGCAGATGCATTGTCCAAAGTAACTGTAAATAATTTTTTTTCAATTCCCCAATCAACTAGTAAAGAACTAATTTTCTGTGTCAGTGCAACACCGCTATGTGGTGGTGGCATATGAGAAAAGTTTAGCAAACGCTTTTGTAAAGTCCAATTCTTGTCAACAAAATGAGCAGTGCGTGATACATAACCATCAGTGGCAATTGAAGTCCATAAATCAGAAGTTAAAGAAATCCTACTAGCTAGCTGATCCTCAAACATATTTTTCATTCTAAGCTTTTCCCGTCTATACATTTTTAACAGATCAGCCTTTATTGTATTTCTAGTAACTGTAACACATGTATCACGCAAGTATGCAAACAATGACTTAATACCACGGTACTCAACAAATGATAGTGGTAAATCATGCATCACAATAGCACTGATAAGCATTTCACGAAATAATATAGGATCAAAACTTGTTTTCTTTAATGCTAAGTCATTATTGAATATCATTTGACCTACATCTCGAATATCTCTTCTCACACAATTATCAATATGCCTTCTTAAATTGCCTGTTCCGTATTTACTATCACATATAAAAACTGAATTGCATTTCTTACACTTGCATCGTGCTTTCCTATCAGCTGATTTTCCAATGCTCTCAAAGTGTTGCCATACAGTTGATGTCAATTTTCTCTTTTTTTTCCCTTTTTTGTTGATATCAACATTCTCAGAGTCTATATTATCTATATCATTATCAGCATTACTATCCTCTACTGATATTATATTTTTATCCTTGCTACTAGTACTAGGTTGTATATTTATTTGTGAATCATCCATCTGCATAAAAAAATTAGATATAATTTATAAATTAGATATAAGTTATCAATCAACATAAACAACATACATTATACTCAATTTCAAGAGAACCGGATGCCACATAATCACAAACCAAACCAAACATCTTATGTAGGAACATTAGGCCTGGCAGTATCCTTATTATACTTTCTTACATGTAGGAAGCCTACTTAGGAATTTTATCCAATAACAAATGGCAGTGAACGACAGTCATTTGTTATTATCCAATAACAAGCCTACATGAAAAAGTGAACTAGGGGACCAGCGAAGATGACGATAAAGAAAACATGAAACAAAAAGTGAATGACAGTCGACAGGAAAGAAAACAGATCGGCGAAGAGAAAAAAAAACCAAAATAATAATCCACATTCGGAATCAGCGAAGATGACAACCGTAGATAAACGGTGAGCATGTTAGTGGTTACTTACAAGATCGGAATCGGTGAAGGCGTGAAGCAAGATTCGAGTCTCGAGAGAAAATCAGCAGACAACAATTCAGCAGGCAGACAGTGGGCGACTGAGAGCTCGGGGTCGGGGGTAGCAAGATGCAAATCGGCTTCGGGCGTCGGCGGAAATGGGAAAATAGAGCTCGGGGTCGGGCCGTCGGGGGTAGCAAGATGCAAATCGGCTTCGGGCGTCGGCGGAAATGGGAAAATATTAGGGTTTTAGGCGCTTCGGGCGTCGGCGGAAATGGGAAGGGAAAATAGAGCTCCGGGTCGGGCCGTCGGGGGTAGCAACTAGCAAGATGCAAATCGGCTTCGGGCAAGGCAATCGGGCGTCGGCGGAAATGGGAAGGGAAAATAGAGCTCGGGGTCGGGCCGTCGGGGGGTAGCAAGCTTCGGGCAAGGCAATCGGGCATCGGCGGAAGCGGAAATGAGAAAATATTAGGGTTTTAGGCTTTAGGAATTTAGACGTTTATTATTTTTAAATTTAGTTATTAAAATTATTTATATATTATTAATATTATATAATATATATTATATATGGGTTAGGCGGGTCAACCCGTGACACGACACGACACGACACGAATTGTAGCATGTCATAAACGGGTCAACACGATAATGACACGAAACACGATTATGTGAAACCTAAACCCGCGAAAACTCGTGTCGTGTCGTGTCGTGTTGGCGGGTCATATAATTTTTTGCCACCCCTACTAGAACAGTCCACTAACTCTTCTCAAACTAGAATATAGGAACTAGGATAGGCACGAATATTGGACTAAATAAGGATACATATAAAAACCATGGTAAGAAGCTTGTATGCAGTATTCTTAGAAGTGACTGTAATTTGGCCTGGCAATAGTGAAATTCAGCTAACATAACATTCTAGGGCTTTTGTGGAACCATGTTATAGGGCTTTATTTAAATCCATAAATTGCACTTTATTGTTTAATACTAGCTGCTCCTGAGCAATAGAACATGAACAGTGATTCCATGTAGACTTCTTTAGAAATAGCATCATAAAGAAAGACATTCTTAATGTCCATCTAATAAAGTTGCTAATCAAGGTTGATAGCCAAGGAGAAGAGTACACTAAGTTCAACTTAGCTAAAGGTGATAAAATGACAAGTAGCAGTTTCTATAAGTTTGTGTGAATCCTTGCAACTAGCTGAGCCATATATCTATCCAATGTTCCATCAAGATTATATTTAATTTTACACACTCACTTATATAAAACTAGAAAATCCCTAATGGAGGAGAAGCTAGCAACCATGTTGTCATGAACTCATGGATAGATGATGGACTCATTTCTAAAACGTTGCTTGGAACTTTACCATTTACTTAATGATAAGAATTAGGCTTAAATAGATTTTATTTTTCACTTAACTATTTGCTAAGTGTCCTTAGTAGCTAGAATGTTTTGCTAGAGTATGTGTAAGATTTCAAATAGCATCTACGTCAAACAAGGCAATTAAGAAAGATACTTTTCTTTTGATTAATATTGTTCTAGACTTCTATAAAAGAAATGTAAACTATTGGCCATTATGCTTATTGACATTGGACTATTTTTTTTTTGGCAATTGAGTTGGCAAATGGATAAACAATTTACAGTCCTCATCGAAGAGCACAAATTTGTCAAGATAGAAAATTACCAGCACATCCTCATATTCAAGTTTTGCAAATATATTAGTTCACAGTAATTTTCACAATGTTATAGCTTAAAATATAAATTTAAGAAATATGGCATTAAGAAAAACTAGGAAATGTCTTTTCTTTCTTATCATTCCTTCTCTAGGAAACTCAAACTTGTGCAATTTCAATAGCCTAAGTTATCATGATACTAATTGCTATGCTTTTGTAAGACATTTGAAACCCAAAAAATTTGGAAGTATTAAATCATTAGCACACTTTAATTATTTACCTACCATATTACCGAGAAAAAAATAACATAGCACATTCTAAAAATAGTAACAGAAGGGAGTCAGGGCCGAGGCCAAGTCTGTAGCTATCCACAACATAATAGATTATAATCTATTAGCAGCTATTTTGGGATGCACTGAATATTGAAGTAAATCACAAATCTTTGCAAAACGTGTAGCATTCACGGTGGACCTTATGGGAAAGTAGTAATAAGTATTTGAACAAGATATAACTTGTGTTCAAAATTCACCCAACTCCAGAGAAAAACATGAAGTCAAAATTCAAGCCTATCATGTTTAGAGCACAAATTTGAACGGTGAAGGGCAGTCGATTCAACGGCTAGTTCCCGATTTCCCTTTCTTTTAAATTTCATTGTTGATTTTAATATAAAATTTATTCTATATATTTTAAATAGGTCAGGTGAATCAGATTAATATTAAAATGAATAATATTTTATTAAATTTAAATTAGTGGCATGCCATGTTGACTATCACACTTTCTATTGATCAAATTCGGGTCAATAGTTGAACACGGATAATTAAATTCATTCAACTACAATATAATTTATTTAGTCAAATATAAACGCAATCTACAATATGATACTGAAGCAAAACAATAAATATGCTAAATTATTTTCAAAAATCTAAATTACTGAGATACTAAAATCTATAAATCGATATAATTAGAAGAATACATCATAGCGTCTATATTAAACACATTTTTGGCATGTCCACCTAAGCTAGCTACTACTACTACACCAACTTATAATAAAAGAAATGGAATTAGCAAAAATTACTAAATATAAATCAAAACAAGTTAAAAGTATGCTTCAATAGATAAAATGAAATAACGTTATATTACATCTAGATACTCATATATTATAATACAAAAAATAACAATCGTATGAAAAATAATAAACAATAGTATAATGAAAATATCGATATGTAGCTAAATAAAACCCTCAATTATGAGTATTTCTATTATTAGCTCATATAATTTAACACAAACAATTTTATAGTGTTGTGTCCAATAACTAACAATCCTAACATTGCCTAAAAATAACTTGTAGTTACTCTAGCAAACACATTGTAATCATAATATTACCTAAAGACAACTTCTTGCTTCAACTATAGTATACCATATATTCTAACTATTTACTTAGTTACTAACTAAATCATAGAAAATGTATAAATGTGCTGAGATTAAGTAGATTAAAGACGGAGGTAGAGTACTATCCATAATACTTGTCTTTTTCCTTCCAATTTACCATGATCTTACATAGAGTTAAAATTCAATTATGAAGTTAAACTAGTTTAACTTGAATATCTTTAATTGGTATTATTAAATTTTTAATATTATTTTTTAACAGTGTCATGTGAGTTTGAATTTAAGTTAGAAATTAACCTGAGTTTTGGTGAACGGCTGAATTGAGTAGCGAAAGGTTCTTTGGGGTAAATTTAGAGGACAAAGGGTAATAAAATTACATCCCTTGCTTGGTTGCCATAATATTGTTATTGATTAACCCTGCTTTTGTAGATTTTTAATGAAACTAGATTGAATATTAAACTCGATAAACCAATAAAATATAAATAGAACTTCTCAAAAATAAGGATGCAATCTTTAGTATAATGAATGTGTTTCTTGCTATTGAAAATTTACCTAATCTTTTACATTACTGCTGTAAAAAGTTAGGGATTTTCTAATTGAATAGACAAGACCATAGATTTATAAATGATTTAGATGTTACAAGATGAATTATGGTGAAAGCACTTAATTTTAATGACTTGTTAAATGCAAATATTTTCTGTAATTGACTAGCAAATTATTAAAATGTCTAGGTCAACTTATTGTTACATATACCTAGCTTAGAGAAAAATATGTTTCAAGTTTAAGCATAGTTTAAAGGAAAGGTTTGAATGCCTGCCCATATTGGTATACCTGTCCATTGAAGACAGTGGTTAGTTTATCATATTTTAGTAATTGTAGCTATGGTTGTCTTCATATTTATAGCTATGATCATTTCATGTGTCTAAAATCTAATCATGTAGGCTTTGTTGACCGTAGAAGCCTCAATATCATTCTTCTTCTTCCCTAAGTCTCTCACTTTTCTCATTTCATTCTTTTCTCTCACCTCTTGAACTTGTCTTCATCTCTTTACACAATGCACACACCTACTATTCTCTTTTCTTTCACTACTCTTCTATGCAGGCAGAGCTTTATTCATTGTGCCATATCTTTGAACACAACCTGCACATCTGACTACTCCACCCACTCCATCTTCATCAATTTCATATTCCTCATTGCCCTCCACTCATCACCATTTGACAGGCCACAAAAAAGATGTTGAAGCCTCCTCCCTTCCGTAACTACCATCCACACTGCTCTCCCACTAACTCTAAAACTTTGCCACACACATCACCTTCAATACCACTTTTTAATTGAAGGATTAACTGTTGCAAACTCCTAGACATGACCTTTCCTTAAGCTTGCTGCACAACACATTGCATACTTGCCTATTGCAATAATCCATTCAAAGATCACCACTTCCCTGGTCTTTTGCTAAATGTCCCTTGTTTGGTTGTCCTAATATTGTTATTGCTTACCCCCTCCTTTTGTAGATTTTTTAAATAAAACTAGATTGAATATTAAACTTGAAAAACCAATAAAACAAAAATATAACTTTTCAAAAATAATGATGCAATCTATTGGGATAATGAATGTGTTTCTTGCTATTTCCTTGTTTTTTTTATAAAGAATCCTAAATTGAGAGTTTTTTTTAGTGGATGGAGTGAGATCTTATAGTAATACTATATTGTAATTCACACGACCAGTATGAAAATTATAATTTTCTTTAGAGGATATAGTAGAACCACATATGGTTTTTAAAATCAGTACACCCAAATTTTAAGTGATATGTTTCATACAGCACGTGTTAGGCTAAAAATCAGCCATACCACACAGGGTATATTGATGTTCACCCAAAATTTTACAATATCTTTTAATCAGGAAGCTAACAAGTTTAGGATGTCAGTAAAGACAACCAATATTTAAATCATGTACTAGAAGGATTGAGGCAATCAGTTGCTTGGAATATAAGAATTTTAGGTTCATTGTTAAAGGTCTTTAAGCATTGGATTTATAAGAATTTATATTCTAAAATTTTATTGTGTATCATTCGATCTCAAATCTAGCTGTATATACAAATTTAAACTAAGCTGAAACGAAATTTCAAAAAACATATGCTAGAAGTTAAAAATGAGAGAAACAAATAAAAAGAATTTGTATTGATTAATTCAGAAAGATAAAAGAAAACATGAAACTTCATTGATCCTCAAATCAAAGATGAGTTTGATAACAATTTTTCTTTAGATCAACCATGCCTACGTCTACCCAAAAAATGAATAGATGAAAGACAATTCAATATTCTCCATATGAATATGGGAGCTTTTACTTCACCCTGCACTAACGAGCATACCTAGCACCAAGGTTTAAATCTTGGTTTGTGGGTTATATCTCGAACACTAGTAGGACCAGTTCTATATTAGCACCATCTTTTACTAGCACATGAAATGACCAAACCAAAAGAAGGTTATGCCAGGGAAGCTTCAAAAGAGACCTCAAAACCCTCCTATATGGAGGGTTCAATTTGTTAAAACCTAAATCATCATTGTGATAGAGCTATGAAACGCATTAGGGAGAAAATATATCTTTGTTCTCACTTTGTGGGGTCAAAAAGTGTTACATTAAAAATGTAATAGATCATTTTCAAATTCACCTTATAATAAATAAGACTTTTTGTTTAATGGGTTCTGGCTTTCACTCATTGTTAATTGCCTCTGAAGTTAGGGAACTTTTGATTAAGAGATCTATACTATGAAATAAAATAGAAGACAAGACTAAACAATATCATTGATAAACATTATAAAAATATATAATTTGACATGATACATAAGGGACGAAAGAAAGAAGGGCATCGTCTATTTGGATGACTTGTATTTGTCGAATGTTTAGCCTTGTGATAGCTTATAGAATATTTGAATTTAGATAATATCTAGCCTTGGCAGCGCAATTTCATATTGAGGAGTTACACCCCGATGGTAAACATCGACGTATGCACCTCCCAAACAATATTCCATTGTGATGCGTTAAGGCATGCATTGGATGTTGAATTTAGAAAATCATCCAGCCTTGATGGCATGTAGGATATTTGATTTAAGAAAATATCATGCCTTGCGGCATGTTGAATATTTAATTTGAGAAGATATCCGGCCTCACGGTGTGTTGGATATTTAAATTTAAAAAATTATCCGACCTCGCGGTATATTAGATAATTTAATTTAGAAAATTACCTGGCCTCACGCATGTTGGATAATTTAATTTGGAAAATGTCAAGTCCGTTCATAGCTGGCAGTTTGCTAAAAACTGTATACTTCTTACACCAGCAACCAAATTGATCCTAATCAAACGGCAGTAGGATAAAAAAATGTAATCCATTAATAACTAGCAGTTTGCTAAAAACTGTAAGCTTCTTACACGAGCGACCAAATTTATCCTAATTAAATGGCAATAGGATAAAAAATATCAAGTCTGTTTATAGCTGACAGTTTTCTAAAAACTATATGCTCCTGACACGAGCATTGATCTTAATCAAATGATAGAAGTATCGAGATACCAAGTTCGTCCATGGCCGCCAACAAAAAAAAGGTTCTTAAGCTCCTATTTGAAGATCATGAAGGGACAATCCTACCCATTTTTTCTAGCTCCAATGCTTGAAGACAATGAAGAAATTTTCTAGAGTGGAACGCCTTAGAGACACGCAGATGATCAGAAGCCAATCAACAATCATTAAAAATTTTGGTGACCCATGGAATATGTTGAGGGAGGGCAAGGAAGTGTGATAAAAATATTATTTTGAGCAAGGGTATCCCCTTGTAATGAAATAAGAAAGCAAAGATTGTTTTATGAATTTTGGATGTAAAATCATGTTGCTTTGCAAATGTGGTGTGTAACTTTGCCAAATGAGCATAGCACAATGCTAACTACATATACAAATGAGGAATTTCATAGCAATATCCGGCAAAGTTAGCATTGCCAAATGACCCATGGAATATGCTAACTACTTCATATACATGAAAATCACTCTATTTGATTTCATTACTGTCAAGAAAAAGGTTTACCGTTAGTCTCTGCAATATCTGAATACTATAACTTTGCGAGCAAAGCATTTGACAACTCAAGCATAACATTCAAGCACAATCATGACAGAAACAATACATAAACTCTAGTAGTACATGCAACAGGGGAATACAAAACAGTATGTGAACCACAATAAACTCACTGCAAGCAGGTATAAAAATTTCTCAAATTGAATCAAAATTATTTTCAGTCAAAAGAAACAAAGATAATGGGGCGATTATAATCCAAATCAGTGGTCAAATTACAATCCAAAATCAGAGTAAGTAGTAAAATAAGGAATGACAACAAGAGCCTAATACAAAGACTCAAAATTCAAATATGTTATGTAAAATGAAATATGTTAAAACTCCTTGATGATCTCTTAGAGAGCAAGCTTTTGTTCTTCAATAGAAGAAGCAAGTTTATTGCATTCAATTTCCTCGGTCTCATACCGTGTCTTTAGAGAAACCAGTTGAGCCTTAGATTTCTCAATCAATTCTGAATTCGCCCTTTGAATATCTTCAATATTCTTAAGTTATCTTCCTGTTCTTACAGACCTGAAATCATGAGACACCTTTATGATAAGAGCCTTGACCTCTCCTCATCAATCTGCTTTATCTGTGCATCAACTTGTGCTATTCTAATTATGGTGGATTCATAAGATGCTATGGAAATGCTTCTTCTGCCAATCAATGCATCATGCAACATCGCCTCCTTGTTGCTTATCTAGGAACCAATTTCTGAAGTATTCAACCCTTGTGTAGATTCAATTTCTCTCAAAATAGTCGAGATTTGTCTACTTAAACTATTCGAAACATCCAATAGTACTCCAAGACCAGTCAAGGAATGTGAGATGCTATTTGAAGAAACTAAGAACTCTTCTACTGAAGGAAATATATCCCTGATGTGAAATGTATTCAAATAGTCAGCTATAAAAAATCGGGCGGTTCGTTCAAGCGAAGGACGAATTGCCTCTGGAATTTGGGAAGTGATAACGATAGGGTCTGTCACGAAGCATTTGGCATAGATCTTGAAACAATTGATATAAAGATGATGAATTACATAAAAAAAAGCAAAGAGAGAGAAATAAAATGTTACCTTCGCCGAAAGTGCTTTTATCTTCTGCAATCATTTCTTAAATGTTTGACATAGACCCTGAAGTGTCTCTTGCTTTAATTGATATAATGAGATACTGAACTACATATAAGAAAGCCAAAACGAGAGTTACCATTCTCTCGAACACATGCGTCCTCTTCGTGAACCTTCTGGACACTTGACACGAACCCTGAAATAACAGTTGTTTTAATGCAATGACAAAATGTGCATGCCCTTATTAAAAATCTGCATTCTCTACAAGAATTACATGACAGAACAATTACCACCATTTCAGAAATTTGTACTCTTTATAGCAAGATCCTGAGCATGTTTCTGAGTACTCACTATTTCTAAAATAACTACTGTGGTGATGTTATGATAATATCACATTATATATATTAGACAAAGTAAGAAAGGAAGTTACCATGGTCAGGCATCACACCACCTTTTGCATCAAGCTTCTGAGTTCTTGATACGAGCTCTATAACAGCTGTTGTTTCAAGACAATGACACCACATATTGAATTGCACATAAAGAAACAAAATAAGGAAAAAAAAAGAAGAGTTTACCATTGCCTGAAAGATCTGCACCCTCTACAACGAGCTCTTGGGCGTGTGAAGTAAACTCTGAAATAATTGTTAATGGAACATATGGAATTATGTATGAGAACAACAAAAGAGAAAAGAAAGACATATTAATTTCTGGAGTATCCTTATCCCCTATAAGAGTCACTGGGATACTTAGAACAATAATGAAAAGTGAGAGCAAGCATACGAAGTTCTTTTATATACTTACCACATGAAAGCTCAACCTTGTTAAGAAGTTCATCAGAGTCTATAGATATGATCGGAGTTGATACTAAAATACAACCCGAAACATACTACCAACAAGATAAAGAAAAATAAATGATACATGTACCAACATTACTTACCATCTTCTGTAGATTTCTCGTTCTGTATAATAATATCTTGAGCTCCTGACGTGAATTCTAAAAATTGTTATACCATATCAAGATTAAGTGCAAAAGGATAAGACAAGGATGGAAGAGAAGGTGAGAAAGAATTACCATCATTTGGAGGATTTGCACCGTTTGTCATGGTTTATGAGATACTTGCTGCAAACTTTGAATTTGTTGTTGGTTCAAGAACCAATGATGAATCATAAGAATTGTTGTCAGAAAAGAGAATAGAGTAAAAAAATTTACCCTCGTTTGAAAAGTTTCCACTATGCACTGCTAAAAA
This sequence comes from Costus lasius, assembly GCA_027563935.2. NCBI lineage: Eukaryota > Viridiplantae > Streptophyta > Magnoliopsida > Zingiberales > Costaceae > Costus > Costus lasius. Next base: position 128,463,388 of record CM050446.2, read on the forward strand.
ATTAGGACATATTATGGCAACTCAAAGATGGTAAGCAAGGAAGAAATATGTAATTTGTGAACTTCACACTTCACCTACTTCACCTATCTCTGAATTAGTTAGAAGACTCATTGAATCAGCACGGAAAGTAGATTTCTTTGTAAGCTCCTTTGGCACATGAATAACTATGACAAGCCTAAGTCGTTAACAAATTATGATAACGATGTATTTATGTATTTAAATGCACATACTTCCTTTAAATGCTTCAATTACATCTTCCGATAAGTCACTGGAGACAAGACTTAGTTCTGCTAAGTCAATAATTTTCAGAGGACCTTCCGCATCAGAAATATCATCTAACACAGGGACAACCACCCGCTCGACAACTATATTTAAAAAGGAAGAGAAATATTTGTACAAGAAAACATCAAACGTTACAAATTGATAAAAAAAGAAAGCAATAAAGAGACCTAAGTAAATAAGATCACCATTAATTGTGGATCATGACGGAATATTATCGGAAGATAATTCCCCACCACCAAGATCAGGGTTAAGTTTCCAATGTGAAGTCGTTATCCTGTTCCTCAGCATGCTGAAAGAGGGTTAGCTGAATTAGTCATTGATATAATAGAATATATAAATAATAAGATTGATACTACCTTATCCAAGTTACTGGGCATAGTTCTTGAACATGACACCTTCAATCGCTTCAAAGATACTGATTGAGATAAATCAAATTCAAAGCCCACTTATAGCCTCTTAAGGAAACTACTTGAGAGAGATCTATTAGGAGTGTACATATCAGAAATCTTGTAACTAAGAAGTGCCCTCATATGCATAGAATGTCATCTTAAATACTCGAAGCCGCACAGAGGAGACCGATTGCGAGCCGGAATAATATAAGAATAATCAGTCCTTTGTCGAAGTAGTGTCTGCCAGCATTCAATAATTATATAAAAATCACCCGATAATTTCTCAAAATTAAGAACATTCCGAGGAATAATTTGGTCATATCCAAACTGACGAGCACATCTATGAGGATTGTATGCTTCGAAAGATACTACATTTTCACTCCTAAATGGTAAGCAACGGACACGGATACTTATGAGAAATTCCAAAGAAATTGACCTCTCTTTTATCATAGTTTTAAAGCGACTATCTTAACATTCCATTTGCTCACTAAGAAGTCCCTTCTTGTTAGAAAAAATAGATTAACAATAGCTAAGGACTTCAATCTTACGAAAGATCAAGCGTGCATCAAAATCTCTAAAACAAATCAGAAAAACCCCAGCAAGGTGTATCAAGTGTGGTAATTTAGACTTCATATTATCAGAAACAATAATATTATATAACCCTTGAAATTGTAAATTAAATCAACTAAATAAATAATGAGTGGGAATCAGAGTGTCCTTTACACCAGGAAGATCAGATTGTTATATGTTTTGGAAAAGCCCAAAACATATAACGAAGCTATGACTTTAAGAGATGCAGCATTCTGGAAAGAAGCTGTAAATGATGAGATGGACTCTATCATGTCCAATGGAACTTGGGTCTTGGTAGATTTACCACCTGGGTCTAGAGCAATTGGGTGTAAATGGGTGTTTAAAAGAAAATATAATGGTTCTATTCAAACCCATAAAGCTAGATTGGTAGCTAAGGGGTTTTCTCAAAAGGAATGAATAGATTACTTTGATACATATGCTCCAGTGGCAAGAATAACATCTATCAGATTGTTATTTGTTCTAGCTTCAATTCAGAAGCTGTTTGTACATCAGATGGATGTTAAAATAGCATTTTTGAATGATGACTTAACTGAAGAAGTGTACATGGAACAACCTGAAGGCTTTGTGCTTCCAGGGAATGAACATAAAGTATGTAAATTGGTTAAGTCAATATATGGTTTAAAACAAGCTCCCAAGGAATGACACAAAAAGTTTGATACAGTAATCCTTTTAAATGGATTTAGGCATAATAATGCCGACAAGTGTATCTATTACAAAACAACAAATGATTATAGTGTGTATTTGTGTCTATATGTTGACGATATGTTGATTTTCTGTAACAGTGAGAAAGGAATAACAGAAATAAAGTTGTATCTAAGCTCGATATTTCAAATGAAAGATCTAAACGAGGTAAATACAATCTTGGGAATTAAAGTAAACAAAACTTATAATGGATATTCCTTATCTCAAAGTCACTACATTAAAAAGATGCTTGAGAAATTTAAGTATCTTGGAATAAAGGAGGCTTGTACCCCTTTTGATTCAAGTGTGAGATTATCAAAAAATAATGGGAGAATTGTGGATCAATTGAGTTATGCTAGTGTCATTGGCAGCTTAATGTATGTTATACATTGTACTAGACCTGATATAGCTTATGCTGTGTGCATACTATCAAGGTTCACAAGTAAGCCTAGCACAGAACACTGGAAAGCTATTAAAAGAGTGTTGGGATATGTAGAGAAAACACAAGGTTTGAGTCTTGTGTATAGTGATTATCCATCTGTGTTAGAAGGATATAGCGATGCAAGTTGGTTAACAAATAACTATGAAAGTAAAGCCACCTCAGGTTGGATCTTTATGCTAGGTGGTGGGGCTATAAGTTGGGCTTTTTATACCTCAAGGCAATCTAAATGTGAAAGGCAAAGGCTTTAAAAGGCCTTATAGTGTTAACAATGTGAAGAAATATCGTTCTTGTTTCAATTATGGAAAGAAAGGACATTATATCAATGAGTGCAGGTACAAGAGAAATGCACCCAGAAATCAAAGCACTTCTAAACATCAAATAACCAATTTGGTTGAGGCTGAAAAACAAGAATATGTTGCAATGGTTACAGAGCTACACCTGGCTACTGTTGTTTCAAATGATTGGTGGTTGGACTCTGGTGCCACCATACATGTTTGCAACAATAAAAATGTGTTCAAAGTTTACAATGAACTGAAAGAGCCTGAAGAAGTGCTGATGGGCAACCATGTTGCTGCAAAGGTTCTGGGCAAAGGAAGTGTTGAGCTGAATTTCACTTCTGGGAAAAGGCTTACTATTATTAATGTATTTCATGTACCTGAAATTAGAAAGAACTTACTTTCAGCCAATATGTTGTGTAAGAATGGCTTTAAGATTGTACTAGAGGCAGATAAGCTTATTGTAACTAAGAATGGAGTGTTTGTGGGAAAAGGATATTCTACTGATGGCATGTTCAAACTTTCTATTAATGAAATGAAGAATGTTGTTGCTTATATTGCTTGTTCATCTTCTTTGTGGCATGCTAGATTAGGTCACTTGAATTATAATTCATTGCAATACATGTCTAAAAATAATTATATATCATGTATAGATGATCATGTAGGAAAATGTGAAATTTGCATAGAAGCAAAATTGACTAAGAAACATTTTTCTAAGGTTGAAAGAAAGTTAAATTTGCTTGAACTTGTACATTCTGACATATGTGAATTAAATGGCCATCTAACTAGAGGTGGAAAAAGATACTTCATTACATTTATAGATGATCATTCTAGATTTACATATGTTTATCTCATGAGAACTAAGGATGAAGCTTTTGATGCATTTAAACTATACAAGTCTATTGTTGAAAATCAAAAGGATGTAAAGATCAAAATGATCAGAACTGATAGAGGAGGAGAATACTTCTCTATAATGTTTAACTCCTTTTGTGAAAACAATGGAATAATCCATCAGTGTACAGCCCCTTATACACCTCAACAAAATGGGGTGGCTGAAAGGAAAAATAGATCCTTGGTTGAAATGGTAAATGCAATGTTGACAAATGCTAAATTACCTTTTTCTTTATGGGGTGAAGCTCTATTAACTGCATGTCATATTTATAATAGAATTCCTTTTAAGAAATTTAATGCTTCTCCTTATGAGTTTTGGAATAATGGTAGAAAACCAAATCTGAATTATTTCAAAGTGTGGGAATAAGACCTCACATCCTCATAAGTCAAAATTAGGACCTAGAGGTATAAAAAGCACTTTTGTTGGATATGCCCAAAACTCTAAAGCATATAGGTTGCTTGATCTAGAAACAAATTCAATTGTTGAATCTATAAATGTTGAATTTTTAGAAGATAAGTTTATTAATGATATAAATGAGATTCAACCTAATGTGACATCAAGTTCGATTGATGTGGGGGTTGAAAATAAAAGGAAAGAAATTGGTGAGCCAAGTGAACCTAGAAGAAGTAAAAGAGTCAGAATTGAAAAGCATTTAGATTCTGACTTTATCTCACCTGATTCTATTGTCTTCCTTGTTGAAGCAGATAGAACCAAAATATTAAGTAAAACTTCCATAATATTTAATATGGAAAGTGAGCCCAAAACATATAACGAAGCTATGGCTTCAAGAGATGCAGCATTCTGGAAAGAAGCTATAAATGATGAGATGGACTCTATCATGTCCAATGGAACTTGGGTCTTGGTAGATTTACCACGTGGGTCTAGAGCAATTGGGTGTAAATGGGTGTTTAAAAAAAAATATAATGGTTCTATTCAAATCCATAAAGCTAGATTGGTAGCTAAGGGGTTTTCTCAAAAGGAATGAATAGATTACTTTGATACATATTCTCCAGTGGCAAGAATAACATCTATCAGATTGTTATTTGCTCTAGCTTCAATTCATAAGCTGTTTGTACATCAGATGGATGTTAAAACAACATTTTTGAATGGTGACTTAACTGAAGAAGTGTACATGGAACAACCTGAAGGCTTTGTGCTTCTAGGGAATGAACATAAAGTATGTAAATTTGTTAAGTCAATATATGGTTTAAAACAAGCTCCCAAGGAATGGCACAAAAAGTTTGATACAGTAATCCTTTTAAATAGATTTAGGCATAATAATGCCGACAAGTGTATCTATTACAAAACAACAAATGATTATAGTGTGTATTTGTGTCTATATGTCGACGATATATTGATTTTCTGTAACAGTGAGAAAGGAATAACAGAAATAAAGTTGTATCTAAGCTCGATATTTCAAATGAAAGATCTAAACGAGGTAGATATAATCTTGGGAATTAAAGTAAACAAAACTTGTCATGGATATTCCGTATCTCAAAGTCACTACATTAAAAAGATGCTTGAGAAATTTAAGTATCTTGGAATAAAGGAGGCTTGTACCCCCTTTGATTCAAGTGTGAGATTATCAAAAAATAATGGGAGAATTGTGGATCAATTGAGTTATGCTAGTGTCATTGGCAGCTTAATGTATGCTATGCATTGTACTAGACCTGATATAGCTTATGTTGTGTGCATACTATCAAGGTTCACAAGTAAGCCTAGCACAGAACACTGGAAAGCTATTAAAAGAGTGTTGTGATATGTAAAGAAAACACAAGGTTTGAGTCTTATGTTTAGTGATTATATATCTGTGCTAGAAGGATATAGCGATGCAAGTTGGTTAACAAATAACTACGAAAGTAAAGCCACCTCAGGTTGGATCTTTATGCTAGGTGGTGGGGCTATAAGTTGGGCTTCTAAGAAGCAAACTCGCATTGCTCATTCAACTATGGAATCTGAGTTTATAGCCCTCGCTGCTGCAGGCAAAGAAGCAGAATGACTGCATAATTTGTTAATAGATGTTGAGTTGTGGCTACAACCAATGGCAGCCGTCTCTTTGCACTGTGATAGTCAAGCAACGATGTCTCGTGCTTATAGTGAAATATATAATGGAAAGTCTAGACATCTAGGCATGAGACATGCCTATGTAAGAGAATTGATCTCAAGTGGGGTGATCACCATAATTTATGTGAGATCATGTGATAATTTAACTGATCCTCTCACTAAACCTCTTGCGCGAGAATTAGTGAGAAAGATATCTTGTAATATGAGACTTAAATATTTAAACCTAAGCACCAATGACGGGAACCCAACTTTTAATTAGAAAATCTCTAATTTTAAAAGTTCAAAGGGTAAAAACAAGTCATTGTTATGTGCTTGTGAGCACTAGGAAGTCTCATAAATAAAATAATAAAATTAAGCTAGTGCTGACAGTTGCGTAATTGAACGGATGAGCATTGGCTCTTAATGGAGTTTATAATTAATTGTGTCCATAGCAACTGGGACAAAGGTAGAAACTCCACCTATGTGAACATTGAAGTGGTGCCGCTTCAATAAGTGAATTGTGGTTCTCTTATAAATGTTCATTAGATTGGATTGCACATGGCCATATATAATAGTGCTAAGGTTGTTGTAGAGAAACCTTTGAGAATATCATGACAAGTGTTGCATGTGTGATATCTTTGGTACTAACACAAGGAGTCGAGGTACAATTTTATAAAACCTTCAACTTCGTTAGGACTTTAAGATATTTATGCTAATTGTGGGTTCAAATCGAAAGATACCCACTTGTATGTGTAATGCTTACCTGGCAGCATGTTATTCATCACAACTAGTGGGGGATTGTTGTATATGAATGTGTAGTTGTGATAATAAAGAGGAAATGTTTAGTCCCACGTTGTGAAATGGTGTAAAACTTTATGTGCTTATAACTTTAGCCATACCTCTATGAAGCAAGAAGTTGGGCCCATTAAGGGCTTAGTGCAAGGGTCCACTATGACCCAATTATAATAATAATATTTAGTGGTCAAGATTGGGCACTTGGGACATCTTGGGCATGATTACGGCTAGGGTGTGAAGGCTATCACGGCCGTGATAGTTTCGCATCGTGTTGCAGGTCTATCGCCGAGAAAATCACAGCCACGCCGTGCTTTTGGTCACGCCCGTGATCTTCTCGTCATAGTGACTTTACTCTTTGCCGAGAATGTCATGGGCAGGCCCTAACAGTATGCACGCCCGTGCTTGTGTTCGCCCACGCACGCCCAAGGGCGGTTATTGCTTCAAGAGGTGTGTTGGTTACATGGTATATACACCATTTTCTCCTTGTAACTACTTGTTCGATGTAGTGTTTGCTACTGTGAACTTCTCCTCTCTTGGCTGCGAGTTCTCAACGAGTTTCCCTTGCCTTGTTAAATCCTAGAGGTCGAAATAAGCCTTTAGGACAGTGACGTTCGTTCACGCCTCAAGGCTGTCTTCATCGATTGTTTCTTCTTCGTATTTTTTTCCAACAGAGAGCAGGCCCTCGACATCTCGGTTCTCCTTCGCAGCATCAATCGCGCCCACGAGAACACGATTTGGTTCTTAATCTCAACACCCCCCCCCCACCCCCCCCCATCGGCTCGCGCTCCCCTGCACTTTCTAGCCCTGTCTGCCACCGGCGGCGGCTGGAGTTGGTTAGATCAACAGGCGTGGTGGGCGGTGAGAACACAGGCCTCCACTGGCGCCGAGACTCCGCCTGACTCTTTTGCTGCTCGGATAGGGCGAGAAGATATGGGGCATTGATTGAGGGTTCGGAGGGGAAACGGATGCTCCTGTGCCGCGCAACAACATTGTTAACGTTGAGAAATGCAACGGTCGAATATTTGAAAATCGCCAATTAAAGCTCACTTCAGATACTTGTGTATAAACGGGTTCTTTTTTTGTTATTTATGTATTTGTGAAGGTGAGTTGCAAACTTCAAATTTGCGATGAATGGGTCTTTTCTGGAGCAATATTGCTTTGCTTAAGGGCCCATTTAATAGGATTATTTTATAATAAAAGAATTATAAATAATTAATCCGACCAGGCCCAATCTAAAATATAAGTTGTAAAATATATGGTGTATATAATATCAACCTATTATCAACCAATAGAAATAATATATTTTACTGTTAATCTTTATTGAAATGATCAATATGTGTAGGGATGACAGATTTTTGCCCTACTCATTTCTGAACTTAGGATAATATTTTTTTTTTTCAAACTCCTATTCGAATCCAGCTCTATTAAAATTTTAATTACTATTAATTACCTAAAGTCTATAAATACTTAACTTAAATATTAAATTATTTACTACATACTCAGTTTACCCACCCATATCAAAAGCTTATTAATATATATATCATGTTGGGTTTAATAGATATCTGCTACTGACCTGAAAATGATATATTAATATTAATTATTATGAAATAAATTGATTTCAAATTTCCTAATCTAATAGTATGGAAAAAAAGGATTGAAGGATGAGAGAAAACAACGAAAAAGAGTGAAGATTGGAAACCATACAAAATGTTTGAAACATAAATATTTTACTTAACAAAATTATAATGAAAGAAAATAACATATGAGTTGCTAAAATAATGAAATACACACCAACCTACAATGGAGTGTGAAGTGTGGACAATGAGAGTTGATGGCATAAACAAGTAGTCGTTACTTGATTGCTTCGAATCATATCAAGAGTCTGGGAGTCAACGGGTTGGTGGCAAGATTAAGGTTTGTATTTTCTTCGACGAAAAATTGGATGGAAGGAATGGAAAGTACATAGAATAGTAGCATTTTGCGTTTAGATTCATTATGTTTTTCATTTTTTCCTTCTAATTTTTCGTCCAAGGAAACACACTATTAAAGTTTGATTGAGTATGTTATTCAGATTAGGATAGTTTGCATGACTAAGGCCAAGGTTAGCAGAGTTGAGCTTGAAATTTTATAACTTTTAATTAAATTTCTGAAACATAAATAGACATATAATTAAGTTATATAAATATAAATATTGTACATTAATTTTAGAAAAAAAAAAGCCCTAATGTCATACATAACTAATAAATAAAATGTGAACTAATTTTGTGACACCATCAAACTAAGATATTTTAATTTTAAATGTATATATTCTCCAAAAACAATAATCAAATGACACCGATCATACTATCAAATAAGAGTTTGCTGTATATTTCTTACCATTAAAAGAACTAAGTTATTTTTAAAATAATTAATTATACAAAATTATTTAATAAAGTTAAATTAAATTTTAATATATAATACTATGTTAATAAATTTAGACAAAATTATTAATAAAATATTTAATTATATTTTAATTTATTATATTAATAACTTTAGTAAAAATATTAATATAAACATTAATATATATTAATGTTAAATTATTTTTAATGATAAGCAAAATTATATTAATTAATAAGGGAAAAAGAAAATATACAAAATATACATACATATATATATATATATATATATATACCTCCCGCGTGAGGGCTGCCATTTCGACAACCCTAATTGGCCCTAAATTAAATTAAGAAGAAATATTAGTATGATTTTTCATCTGGGTCCCTTAATTTGTGCCTAAAAATATTTTTTTTTAAAAGTTTTTTTAAAAATATTGTATACCTTGTAAGCTATCCAATGATATCAATATTGAGTTATTTTAGATCTTGTATATGTATAAAATACCCTATACAAAAATTAATTTTTTATACAATAAATAATATTTTGTCTTATATGTAATTTTGTATAAAATATTTTATACGTATATAAGATTTAAAATATCTCAATATTGGTACATTGAATAGCTTATAAAATATACAGTATTTCTAAAAAAAAAAATTTAAATATTTTGCATAGGACATTTCTTCCCAAATTATCGTGCGTAACAATTTGGGCCTCCGCCGCAGGCGTAACTGTTCGGCCACCGGCACTGAATTATGTACGCCTCAAGTTCTCGTAGATCATCGAATTCTTCTCTCCGCCAAAATCAAAGCTCCGTCGAATTCTAATCAATGTCTGAAGAGAGATGTAGCAACGAGGAAGAAGAAAGCGCATCGATTTCCTTTGACGCCGTAAGTTCAGGTCATTGTTTGCGGCAAGGAGGAAGAAGAAGACGCATCAATTTCCTTAGAAGCCGTCCTCCCCGACGAACTCTTGGAGAAAGTACTTTCTTTGTTGCCCATCGCGAGCTTCCTTAACTCGGCTCTAGTTTGCAAACGGTGGCACGGGGTGTGACGCCCATGGTCCGTCATTCCGCTACCGCAGGAGGCGTGGCTCTTCATGACCACTACGTCCGCCAAGCACGGCCATGTTTACAATCCGAGCCTCCGAAGATGGTACACCATCGGCCTCCCCTTCCTCAGGAAGCGCATCCGTAACACCGCCAGCTCCGGCGGGCTGGTCAGCTATTTGCAGGTAGCAGGAATTTTAAACTCGCCGTCTTCGTCTACAACCCCATTACCCAAGAACAGAGATGGCTGCCCCGCTTCCCTCGTGTCATCTCCATGTTCTCCAGCAACGTTGCCATGTCCGTCGACCTACAAACCAACAGCTACACCATGGCTATCGTGAAGAACAAGTTAAAGCGTCAGGTCTTTTCCGTCCTTGTCTACGATTCGAAGACTCGGGCGTGGTCGCAAGTGCTCGAGCAAACGCAACCCGTGGCGGCAATTGCTTCTGCTAGTCACGATGTTGTCATCTGCAACGGAGTTCTCTACTGTATGTACAGGAAAGTTTTTTGTTATATTTTATGTTTGTTGCCGTTATGCGATCTCATAGCTGGGCCACAACAAGTTACTCGTTTTGACTGAAATTCCATTACCGCCCCGGTTGGTATCCCCGGAGTTGATGAACTTGAGAGAGAAGTTAATAATCGTGGGTGGGATTGGGAGGAGCTGCGGGAAGGTTTCAACAACAGGGAAAATGAAGGACAAAATGAAGGTTATCGGAATTTGGATGCTGACAGAGGCAGGGTGGACGGAGGTGGCACAGATGCCACAAGAGGTGATCCAGCAAAGGGTCGGAGACTATAGGTTCTATCGGTTTGTTTCTAGGGGCGCTGGCGATTTCATCTTCATCAATTCTCTAGATTCACCGGTCATACTGATCTTCGACATGGCAAGGATGCATTGGCAGTGGACCAATTATCAGTGGACCAATTATCCAGCGAATAAACGTGAGCATGAGATATATAGATCCCTTTGCTTTGAACCGAATTTGAAGATAGATTATTGAACATTAATATATTTCCTTAATTATTGCTTTATGTAGTTCAACTATTATTATATTTAGTAATAGGTTTCTTAATTAATTAATTGCTTTATGAAAATTTTCTATTTCGTCATTCGCTATTTGTTTGAATTTAAGTCAAAATATCTATGCAATCAAAGCTAAAATAACATAAACATTATTCAATCCAAAGTATATCATTTTATTATAATAGTAACTATTTGGCATTTTGATTTATATCTGTTTTCTCAAAAGTAATATAAATTTATTGAAATGTAAATACATATTTGAAGTTCTCTTCAAACACAAATTTCTATTTCTAGCTAGTACTATTTTGCTTTTGCTAGTTGAGCCCCTACCAAATTGATGCGTGCATTGTACTTATGATCCTAGCATTTTGTAAATTGTAATGCTTGTAATCTTCTCTAAGAATTCTAGTTAGAAATAGAAATGATCCGATCAAGATCAAGAGATGGATTTCCAAGGAGTAGAAACTAAAATTTCACCTGATTCAATAGTCCAATCTCCCAATTATTCATCCAAGCTCGAGTGCGGCTGTTTACCAAAACCACAAGAGAAGAAAAAATCACAATTGAGGGTTTAATGGTCTAACAATTGTACTAAAACCACAAGAGAAAAAACACAATTGAGGGTTTGATGGTCTAACAATTGTACTAGCCCATTCACAATTGATATTGCAGCATAAAGCAAATAATCTAACAGAATAGGTCTGAGAAATGACGCAAAGAAAAGACAAAAAGAGAAAAGGTTTCTGCCATACGCACATGCACAGCTATCATACTTAACCTCGTTCAAATCTGAATCATGGAAACAAATATATATTGATCCCTGTACTTTGCCTATATGATTCTTATAATTCTATAAATTCCAAATTGGCACAAAGTTTGTTGTTTGTTTCAATATGGTCCATCAGCCTAACAGGGGCCAAAATGTGGGCAGAACAAGCACTGCAAAGCACATGAGCCAACTTGGGCGGGGAAACAAGTGGAATTTCCGTCTTCCCATTCCTCGCATACAAATGCAAACCATCAGTCACGCTATTTCCTTTCCTTTATTGGCAAGACATTCAAAGCAACAGACTGATGCCTTATCGTATATTGTATTTTTTGATATATTTATTTTATGAATTAAGGTCTATTTTATTACTTTTATATCTCTTTCAGCACTTATTTCTTTATTATTTTCAGAATCTACATATTTCTTTGTCTTTCATGTGTTTCAGGTTAAATCATTTATCTATGAAGCTTAAAATTGGAAATAAAGTTATAAAGTGGTTAAGGATGGAAAGACAAGCTTCCCAGCAATTTTCAGCTCAAACGGACATTGTTACCGAAAATACGGCCTGCCCTTGAAAGTGTTCACGACCGTATTTCTGACGATGAATATTTCATATCATTTTCGAGCCGTGATCGAAGACACGACCGTGAAACGCGGGAATGAAATTTTGGAGTCATGTTCGCCGAGAAGAATACATGCTAGCCTGTGAAACAGAATACGCCCATGAAGTCAACTGCAGGCACAACGCAGACTTTGGCCGAGAACTTCACGGGCCAGCCCAAGAAACGTTTCACACCCATATTTTTATACGCAGATTGCGACTCTTGGCATTTCTCCCTCGTTCCAAGTCAGATTTGGGCGATCTTGGTGTCGAAATGACGGAAATTAGAGGGGCTACACATCAGAAACAAGAGGAAGTCGATCAGACATATAAAAGGAAACATTTTGGGGGAAAAACGCATCGACTCCGGGAGGACAGCGAGGAGAAGGAGAACAAGGAAGAAGACAGTGCTTGGAATTAGATCTAGGGGGAAAGTTAGCATTTTCTCCTCTATTTTCATCTTGTAACTCTTTTGCCTTGTGTATTCCTTCATCTGAAAGAGATTTTAATCGAAACTATGCAAATTGTAGCGTAAACACTCAATCGGATTTTTGGGCGTAGCCCACTTTTCAATATGTGAACTGATTGTGTTGTTTTTATGGGATTTTCTTGACTCTATTCGATCTTCACTGTGTTTATTCCGTAATCTTCGACTTGATCAATCGAATTTTACTCTAGTCGTCACGAGAAGTACTGAAAAGGGAAAATTGTGACGCCTGATCTGTTTTGATTGGGCTGGTAGGTTTTGCCACGAAAGTAGGTAAAACGTGCCCGCGGAATTTATATTCTCCTGCACTCATTGGATCGACCTGGTTCGTTCTATCACGAAAGTAGAAGGACGGTCGGGTTTGGTACCAAGTTACACCGCCGAAAGGGGGTAACTTGTAAACTCGAGAATTTCCGTGGTTTCAGATTATCTCTTGCAACACTTTTCATTTAGTTCCTGATTGTTGGTGTGGTGAACCCCTTAAATCTGATTTTTCTCATAACAACTGTCTTTCTTCTGTTTTCGCTGTCAATTGGAGTTGTTTTAGTTGTTTACTTTATTTTGAACGTTAAACCGATAACACCCTTAGTTACGAAGTCGTTTAACTATTGAAATTAAGAATTATTGGTACTTGACTCAACCGTCCTCGTGGGAACGATACTATATACTACTGCGATAAAGCCGTTACGCTTGCGGCGAGTATCAAGTTTTGGCGCCGTTGCCGGGGACGGCGATAGTCAATATCGATTGTCTTCTTAAGATGGATAGACTAAGCTTTTTTGTTTTTTGTTTATTTTTATTACTAATAACAAATCTGTTGCTTCTGAATTATTGTGGAACATTTGTTGCTTACCTTTCTTTTATGCGTCAAGGTCTTAGATCAAGTGGAATCAACGATCTATACGACCAAATCGACGAAATCGAACGGACGCTCCACCGACGAAGGAGGTTAATAGAGCAAAGAAACAAAGAGCAATCCAGTAGGACAGAGGCGATTCCTTTAGATCTTCCAATGAAGCCAGAACCAGAGCCGGTACCCTTGAACTTACGAGCTCCAAATGATAACCGAATCTTAAGGGACTTTGCTTCCCCAAATGTGCAAGGACTGCAATCCGGAATTGTACGACCTCCAGTGGATGCTAACAATTTCGAGATCAAGCCGTCCTTACTAAGCATGATCCAGCAACATCAATTTGGAGGCACACACGTTGAGGATCCTCATCAACATCTGTCCTTATTTCTTGAGTTCTGTGACACATTGAAGATCAACAGAGTTTCCTCATATGCTATACGATTGAGGCTTTTCCAGTTTTCATTACGCGATAGAGCACGTGGCTGGCTACAGTCTTTGCAGCCAGGATCGATTAACTCATGGGATCAGCTATCCCAGGCCTTTATGTCTAAATACTTTCCACCGTCTAAAACTGTTCAACTGCGAAACTAGATCACCTGTTTCACCCAAAGAGACGGAGAATCTTTATATGAAGCGTGGGAGAGATTCAAGAATCTTTCTGCTATAGTTGATGTTGCCGTTATGCGATCTCATAGCTAGGCCACAACCCAAGTTACTCGTTTCGACTGAAATTCCACTACCGCCCCGGTTGGTATCCCCGGACCGGTTGGTATCCCCGGAGTTGATGAACTTGAGAGAGAAGTTAATAATCGTGGGTGGGATTGGGAGGAGCCGCGGGAAGGTTTCAACAACAGAGAAAATGAAGGACAAAATGAAGGCTATAGGAATTTGGATGCTGACAGAGGCAGGGTGGACGGAGGTGGCACAGATGCCACAAGAGCTGATCCAGCAAAGGGTCGGAGACTATAGGTTCTATCGGTTTGTTCCTAGGGGCGTTGGCGATTTCATCTTCATCAATTCTCTGGATTCACCGGTCACACTGATCTTCGACATGGCACGGATGCATTGGCAGTGGACCAATTATCCAGCGAATAAAAGTGAGCATGAGATATATAGATCCTTTGCTTTGAACCGAATTTGAAGATAGATTATTGAACATCAATATATTTCCTTAATTATTGCTTTATGTAGTTCAACTATTACTATATTTAGTAATAGGTTTCTTAATTAATTAATTGCTTTATGAAAATTTTCTATTTCGTGATTCGCTCGTTGTTTGAATTTAAGTCAAAATATCTATGCAATCAAAGCTAAAATACTAAAATAACATGAACATTATTTAATCCAAAGTATGTCATTGTATTATAATAGTAACTGCTTGGCATTTTGATTTATATCTGTTTTCTCAAAAGTAATATAAATTTATTGAAATGTAAATACATATTTGAAGTTCTCTTCAAATACAAATTTCTATTTCTTGCTACTTGCTAGTACTATTTTGCTTTTGCTAGTGGAGCCCCTACCAAATTGATGCGTGCATTGTACTTATGATCCTAGCATTTTGTAAATTGTAATGCTTGTAATCTTCTCTAAGAATTCTAGTTAGAAATAGAAATGATCCAATCAAGATCATGAGATGAGTAGAAACTAAAATTTCACCTGATTCAATAGTCCAATCTCCCAATTATTCATCCAAGCTCGAGTGCGGCTGTTTACCAAAACCACAAGAGAAGAAAAAATCACAATTGAGGGTTTAATGGTCTAACAATTGTACTAAAACCACAAGAGAAAAAACACAATTGAGGGTTTGATGGTCTAACAATTGTACTAGCCCATTCACAATTGATATTGCAGCATAAAGCAAATAATCTAACAGAATAGGTCTGAGAAATGACGCAAAGAAAAGACAAAAAGAGAAAAGGTTTCTGCCATACGCACATGCACAGCTATCATACTTAACCTCGTTCAAATCTGAATCATGGAAACAAATATATATTGATCCCTGTACTTTGCCTATATGACTCTTATAATTCTATAAATTCCAAATTGGCACAAAGTTTGTTGTTTGTTTCAATATGGTCCATCAGCCTAACAGGGGCCAAAATGTGGGCAGAACAAGCACTGCAAAGCACATGAGCCAACTTGGGCGGGGAAACAAGTGGAATTTCCGTCTTCCCATTCCTCGCATACCAATGCAAACCATCAGTCACGCTATTTCCTTTCCTTTATTGGCAAGACATTCAAAGCAACAGACTGATGCCTTATCGTATATTGTATTTTTTGATATATTTATTTCATGAATTAAGGTCTATTTTATTACTTTTATATCTCTTTCAGCACTTATTTCTTTATTATTTTCAGAATCTACATATTTCTTTGTCTTTCATGTGTTTCAGGTTAAATCATTTATCTATGAAGCTTAAAATTGGAAATAAAGTTATAAAGTGGTTAAGGACGGAAAGACAAGCTTCCCAACAATTTTCAGCTTAAACGGACATTGTTACCGAAAATACGGCCTGCCCTTGAAAGTGTTCACGACCGTACTGGCCATTGTACTGGCCATTCACAATTGATATTGCAGCATAAAGCAAATGATCTAACAGAATAGTCAAGATCTTGGAATCATAATTACAACAACAACCATTTCGATTGCTTTGAGCAATTACTACAATCACAAAATGCGTACAAATGCATTGATATGTATAACATATTTTAGCCTACTTATTGGAGTAACTATGATCAACATGATGGCATCACTCCTTCACTAGACAAAATGGATTGATGGTGATAGAGCATCCATGTGTTTGTTATATATGTTTATGCAATCAGCTCGAAAAGCTTTCAAAGTTCAAACTTGAGAATCAGCATATCAGTTTTGAAGAAACTTACTGCCGATAGAACAAACACTGCAATTTCAGAAATCAAACAAAGAGATGAGTTGCTTGTTAAAGTTTGTTGAAATCCAAATAAAAACAATGGTGAGGAATGTTATGATAAAAAAGTATACAAAAGATGAATTCAGAAAGAAAAAGAAGCAGTTATAAATATCTTTGGCTGCCTGTGCATCATTTATTTATTTTGCAACGTTATCAGTGCAAAAACTATTAAGCTTGATCAGATCACGTACCCATTAAAGGAATCTTGCTTGGAAATTTGCTATAATTATAAGGTGGATAAGTTCTGCATACAGACACTCTAGCAGACTCATAGACCTGCTCATAAATCAAAGTAGAAGACCAATGATGGAGGTTAGAGAAAGGATCAAGTTCTTGTTTGATTAATTGTATTACTTGTGCTTCATGCAATTTAATTTATTCATCTCAGCTTATAAAAACATGAAGGCTAAGTAGTTCCATGCTTATCCTGTTAGATATTTCACACATCAAGAGACAACCTTTTTGATATATCCTTGAAAATAACAAGCATTCAAACTAAGCTGGAGGTTTCATTACCCATTAGGACAGTTCACACTCCATACTTGCTACTAAATAAAACACCCTTTGAAGAATTTTTACCAATCATTCAAGTCCGTGAATTCCCATTTTTACAATATTTCATGAACAAGTATTCACAAGAACATGTAGATTTTCATATCCCCATGTTAACATATATTCACAAGGTTCGTGACACTAGAATCTTGACACGGTTTTATTAGATTTTTTAACTAGATCTCAAGTGTTACCATGTTAACATATATTCACAAGGTTCGTGACACTAGAATCTAGCTACAAACTTCCTATACAGTAGAAAGAAGAACAAGTTCCTCCAAGCAAAAGAGGGCATACAAAGAGGACAAACAGACAGACAAACATAGACACATGCAGTGACAACATAAAATTTTTATTTTTCTTATTAGATATAGATTGCCTCTCTTGCTTTACTAATTAACTAGTGCATGGAAAAACATATAATTTCTCATTCTTAAGATTTTGCACTTGTCTATGTCAACTGAAATGTTCACCCATTTGCATAGTTCTTTTGCTCATTTCCTCATGTAGAAGGAAATTATGAACATAAGGACCTCCAACAAAACTACTAATGCTTAGGCTCTACCTTAGTTAATAAGCATATACCAAATCCAGAACAACACTCAAACCTAATGATAATAAAAAAATTCATTACCAATGTTGTAGTCGATTAAGATGCAAAGAGCAATACCCTTTCCACTGTGTTTGTAGTGATCATTCAACGCCCGCTGGTAATTGATTGGTCCACTTTGCCCCATATTCATTCAAGCTCGAGTGTGCTGTATACAAAAACCAAAAAAAGGAAAAAAAAAAGAAAGAAAGAAATGAAGCAATGGAGAAAAGACCACTAAATCCCCAAATCAAAAATTTAAAACAAACTACCATCTTTAACTTTTGCGGCAGCATTCTAGAAGAAGCCAGACACAGATCTAATACTTGGCAGCAAGCTTCACGAATTGTGGAGGCAATTTTTAGGGTTATTGTCTAGGAAATTTAGACATGAAAGCACACCTCACTGTCTAAGAAAAAAAGCTACACAACAAGTGATGATAATTTCTAGGGTTAATGAGACATTTTTTTTTTTTTAAAAAAAAAGATCATTTGGGCTTTTGGATAAGCTGCTGCAGATGTCCATGAAGTGCACGAGATGGTAAAAAGCTCCATGTCGAGATAAGAAAAAATTTTCAATAAAAAACTTAAAAGCTGAGGCTTCATGTCTCTTAGGAGGGCAGGGCACACAAGGATGCCAAACTTTTTTGCCATAACCACTGCTGAATGCAGGCTACATGATGACGATGCTCGCATTGGTGTCTTTCCATCTCATGCCCATCAACGTATTCCTGCTAAAACAGAAAAAAGAAACAATGAGACTTTATAAAGAATACATTCACAGATTTTGTAATCATTCTACTTCACGTAACTGAAAATAATTGCTCATAAGTCAATATTGTTCAGGGTATAAGGTATTTAAGGGCTCTGAATTTAAAACTGCTTAAAATTTAGGATATCTATCATGTTCCAGCTGTATGTACCAATCCTCATAGCAGAAAGATATTATTTAAACTGAAATTAAGTATCTTATAACTTGACAACTAACTCAAAAGGATGACAAATAAAGAGTCATGTCAACAAGTATATATAGATAGCACTACTGTAGGACTTCATTTATTTTTGGGAAATGATTAATAATATGAATAAAAAATATTTGAAACAGTAGAATCTGATACCCAAAAGTACTGTTAAAAGGAAATGAAAGAAAATTTATTTTAGAGGTATTACCTCATTGGACATAATATTAATATCCATTCTCATATCTTTGTGTTGGTTATTATGTACCCCCAAGTAAATTTGACTCTAGAACCAACAAATGTTGCATGGTCACAAGCCTAGATCCATCACCTAGAACAAATACAAGGATGAAAAATAAGAGATTAACTACCTCGTATGTTAATTTTCCATCTTGTTCAATATGCACCAGTGCCAACAGTACCTGTGTATTCAACAACCTATATTCAGTTTCTAAATCCTTATTTCCAGTGTGAAGACATAAAAAATTTATACAAAGAAATTGTGACAAAAAATGAATGTGTAAATCACTAGTATCCTTTCATATTTGCAACTCAAGTCCAAGGAACAAAATATCAATATTCATATATATAGTGTAGGATACCTCTGCAACTCCTTCCACATTTAAAGTATCAATAGCTATATGGATCTTCTAAAGAGGCATGAGACCACATGTGTGTGACTGACTATCTTCAGACAAAAAGCTGTTGGAGAAAACTTAAAAGCATCTATATGTGCAAGTAACCAACAAAGAAAATAGTTCCATTATTCAATAGTTCATTTTGTTTTTAGAAAGAAAATACTATATAGCTATAGCATATCTTCAATAGTTCAAACTTGTACAATTATAGAAAGAAGTATTAAGAAAAAAAAATATCTTGTGGACAGCCTTTACATTTGTGCCTGTTTATTATGCAATTGAAATTTGTAGGTAGTGCATTTCCCAAGAGGATGTTTCTAGAAAAAAAACACTATGCAGCTATAGTGTATCTTCAATAGCTTAAAGTTATAGAATCATGGCAAAAAGTATCAAAAAAAAAAATATCCTGTGGGTAGCTTCTACAGTTGTACATCATCATGCAATTGCAATTGAAATTTGTAGGTAGTGCATTTCCCGAGAGGAAAACTCCTGTCACATTGCCTACCATCTCCTTTTTTATTATCATATCCAGGAAAAATCCTCCTCTTAAAATGACTGTTTTTTTCAAGTTCCAAAGAAAACTTTGAGGCAAGTCTCGGGATGTCCCATTTTTCATAAGGCCCCCCACATTTATGCCTCACATGCACTTGACCATGGTGCTTGAGCATCTCCTTTGCATTTTTAAAATATCTCATCATTAAATTTCGGTGTGACCTAATCAGAAATAAACATTATAGATAAATATGAGAATAACAATGATATAAAATTACATATCAAAAATATAATAATTAATATATTAAGATCAACTATATAAAGAAGTTAAATTATATATCTTTTCATTCAAAATAGGAAAATTTTAATTCAAGTAAAAAAAATAAAGTTCATAAAAATTATACCTAATCACATGTTTGCTCATCTCGCTTCTACTAAATCCTGCATGGGGAAAGTTAAAAATGATTATATCAAACTTTTTATTCTGTAAATCAGGATTAGTCTTCATCTTTATAGCATTAATGTCATGTAAAACAATGCCCCCACTTTTTTAGCATCTTTATATAGAATTTTGCTCGTCGATACTTTTGCGGCAAATTATCTACCCATGAAATAGAGAAAAAAAATTAGAAATATAAAAGAACCATTTTAAATAAAATAAAATCCTAAAACAAAATATTTCTCCATATGATATTAAAAAATAGATGAGCAACCCTGAAGAATCCAATGAGGTGCCAAAGACACCAAGGGCTTGGTGTAAAGCTCGCAAGCGAGGAGAAGGAAAAATCCCCTTCTCCAACAAGCAATATTTGTTGTTCTATAATACTTTTACTATTTTTATCTTGTCCTATTAAGTTTATGACTTTTCTTTCATTTTCAATCTTTTCATCCTCAATCTTGTGTTCTTCCTTTTACCTTCTTTTACACTTTTTCCTTCTATTCTTCTAATACTTGCTTTACCTTCTTTTTTGCTTTTGCCTTCTGCTTTATTTTTGCTTTATAAGATTGAAGATCTCATTTCCACATTTTATAAGATTTTATGAAATAGTAACCAAAGAAAAAATAAAGCAAAAGGCAAAAGCGAAAAAGAAGGTAAAACAAATATTAGAAGAACAGAAGGAAAAAATGAAAAAAAAAAGTAAAACAAGTATTGGAAGAACACAAGATTTGAGAATGAAAAAATTGAAAATGAAAGAAAAAGCCATAAACATAATAGGACAAGACAAAAATGACAAAAGTATTATAGAACAATAAATATTACTTGTTGGAGAAGGGAATTTTTTCTTCACCTCCTCGCTTGCTAGAGCTTTACACTCTGCCCTTGGTGTCTTTGGCACCTCACTGGATTCTTCAGGTTTGCTCACCTATTTTTTAATATCATTTAGAGAAATATTTTGTCTTAGAATTTCATTTTATTTAAAATGATTCTTTTATATTTTTAATTTTTTTTGTTTTCTCTATTTCATGGGTAGATAATTTGTTGCAAAAGTATCGACGAGCAAAATTCCATATAAAGATGCTGAAAAAAGGGGGGTCATTGTTTTGCATGGCGTTGATGCAACACAGATACAGACTAATCCTGATTTACAGAATAAAAAATTTAATATAATCATTTTTAACTTTCCCTATGCAGAATTTTGTGGAAGAGAGATGAGCAAGCATGTGATTAGGTATAATTTTTATGAACTTTATATTTTATACTTGAACTAAAATTTTTCTATTTTAAATTAAAAGATATATAATTTAACTTGTTTATATAGTTAATCTTAATATATTAATTGTTATGTTTTTTAATTGCAATTTTATATCATTGTTATTCTTAAATTTATCTATAATGTGTATTTCTGATCAAGTCACACTGAAATTTAATGATGAGATTTTTTAAAAATACACAGGAGATGCTCAATCACCGTGGACAAGTGCATGTCAGGCATAAATGTGGGGGACCTTATGAAAAATGGGACATCCCGAGACTTGCCTCAAAGTTTTCTTTGAAACTTAAAAAAAGCAGTCTTTTAAGAGGAGAAATCTTCCTAGACATGATAATAAAAGAGGGGATGGTAGGCAATGTGACAAGAGTTTTCCTGTTGGGAAATGCACTACCTACAAATTTTGATTGCAATTGCATGATGCATAACTGTAAAGGCTACCCACAGGATATTTTTTTTCTTGATACTTCTTACCATGATTGTACAACTTTGAGCTATTGAAGATACACCATAGTTGTATAGTGTTTTCTTTTTAGAAACATCGTCTTGGGAAATGCACTACATACAAATTTCAATTGCATAATAAACGGCCACAAATGTAAAGGCTGCCCACAAGACATTTTTTTTTCTTGATACTTCTTTCTATAATTGTACAATTTTGAACTATTAAAAATACGCTATAGCTATATAGTATTTTTTTTATAGAAACAAAATGAACTCGTGAAGAATGAAACTGTTTTCTTTGTTGCTTACCTGCACATTTAGATACCTTTAAGTTTTCTCCAACAGCTTTCTGTCCTGATGATAGTTAGTCACACACATGTGGTCTCATGCCTCTTTAGAAGATCCATATAGCTATTGACACTTTAAATGTGGAAGGAGTTACAGCGGTATCTTACACTATATATATGAATATTGATATTTTGTTCTTTGGACTTGAGTCATAAATATAAAAGCATACTAGTGATTTACACGTTCATTTTTTGTTATAATTTCTTTGTGTAAATTTTTTATATCTTCACACTGGAAATAAAGATTTAGAAATTGAATATAGGTTGTTGAATATAGGTACTGTTGGCACTAGAGCGGATTGAACAGGATGGGAAGTTAACATATGAGATAGTTAATCTCTCATTTTTCAGCTTTGTATTTGTTCCAGATGATGGATGTAGGTTTGTGTCCATGCAGCATTTGTTGGTTCTGGAGTTAAATATACTTGGGGGTGCACTGAGGTTACCTAATAATCAACACAAAGATATGAGAATGGATATTGATAATATATCCAATGAGGTAATACCTCTAAAATAAATTTCCTTTCATTTCCTTTTAACACTACTTTTAGGTGTTAGATTCTAATGTTTTATTGTTAATCATTTCCCAAAAATAAACGAAATCCTACAGCAGTGCTATCTATGTATGCTTGTTGATATGGCCCTTCATTTGTCATCCTTTTGAGTGATTTGTCAAGTTATAAGATACTTAATTTCAGTTTAAATAATACCTTTCTGCTATGAGGGTTGGTACATGTAGCTGGAACATGATAGATATCCTAAATTTTAAGTAGTTGCAAATTCAGAGCCCTTAATGCCTTATACCCTGAACAATATTGGCTTATGAGCAATTATTTTTAGTTACGTGGAGTAGAATGATTACAAAATCTGCAAATGTATTCTTTATAAAGTCTCATTATTTCTTTTTTCTGTTTTAGCAGGAATACATTGATGGGCATGAGCTGAGAAGACTGCAATGTGAGCATCATCATCATATAGCCTGATGAATCATCATATAGCCTGCATTCATCAGTGGCTCCCGCAAAAAAGTTTGGCGTTCTTGTGTGCTACCCTCCCAAGAGACATGAAGCCTCAGCTTTTAAGTTTTTTCTTAAAAATTATTTCTTATTTCGACATAAAGCCTTTTACCATCTCGTACACTTCATGCACAGCTGCAGTAGCTTATCCAAAAGCCCAAATATCTCTACTTCAGAATCATGGCTTTATTTTAGAAATCCTTAAAAGGGGACAAATGATCTTTTTTTTAAAAAAAAAATAAAACTCTCTCATTAACCCTAGAAATTATCATTACTTGTTGTGTTTGCCTTTTTTCTTAGATAGTGAGATATGCTTTCATGTCTAAATTCTCTAGACACTAAACCCTAAAAATTGCCTCCGCAATTCCTGCACCTTGTACATCTGCCACATATGTATATTTGTATAGACAATGTCCCTAAGGAGATAGATTTTATAGTCTCAGTTTTTGTCCCCGGTTAAGAATCATAGAAGATATGAGACAGCTATGGTCGTGAAGCTCGTCAGGGTCTGTTCTTAACGGATATAGAAAACTCTGTTTGACTTCAAAATTACTGTGTTGACTTGTCTTTTCATAATTTCATCCTGAATCACTCGGTAGCCTTAAAATCATCAAATATGCTCCAAAGTTATATGATTTCACTTTAAATTACAAAAAAAAAGTGAAGATTCCGAATAAAACAAATAAATAAGTTTGATTTATGTCTAAAAATAATAGAACATGCATTATTTTGAGATAAAATTATATTATAAAACAATATGAAAATATAAGGCATCAGCCCTTCTCCTCTACTTCCCCTACCCCCCTCCTTCCCCACTACTCCCCATACCCATTAGCTCTGCCACTCTTCTCCACTCCCCCTACCGCTCCGCTTTCCTCCACTTCGCCTACCCCCTCCTTCCCCCCTACCCATTCGCTCTGCCCCTCTCCTCCCCTCCCCCCTACTGCTCCGATCTTCTCTACTTCCTCTCTACCCCTCTGCTCTGCACCTCACCTTCATTCCCCCCTACTCCCTTCCATACCTCGTCCACTCCTCTCCCCACTACCCGTGCTCCGCACCTCTCCTCCACTCCCCTCCACTGTCCGCTCCACACCCCTCCTCCTCCCCTCCCCCCACCCCTCTACTCTTCTCCACTCCCTCCCTACCAGTCCACTCTGCACCTTCCTCCCCCACCCCTCTACTCTTCTCCTCTACTTCCCCTACCCCCTCCTTCCCCACTATTCCCCCCTACCCATTAGCTTTGCCACTCTCCTCCACTCCTCCCTCCCCTCCCCATACCGCTCCGCTCTCCTCCACTTCGCCTACCCCCTCCTTCCCCCCTACCCATTCGCTCTGCCCCTCTCCTCCCCCCTACTGCTCCGATCTTCTCCACTTCCTCTCTACCCCTCTGCTCTGCACCTCACCTTCACTCCCCCCACCCCCTTCCATACCTCTTCCACTCCTCTCCCCACTACCCTTGCTCCGCACCTCTCCTCCACTCCCCTCCACTGTCCGCTCCGCACCCCTCCTCCTCCCCCCACCCCTCTACTCTTCTCCACTCCCTCCCTACCAGTCCACTCTGCACCTCCCTCCCCCACCCCTCCACTCCTCTCCTCCCCTCCCCTCCACTCCTCTCCTCCCCTCCCCCCCCCCCCCCCACCTGTCCACTCTGCACCTCTCCTCCACTCATTTCCTTTTAACACTACTTTTAGGTGTTAGATTCTAATGTTTTATTGTTAATCATTTTCCAAAAATAAACGAAGTCCTACAGCAGTGCTATCTATGTATGCTTGTTGACATGGTCTTTCATTTGTCATCCTTTTGAGTGATTTGTCAAGTTATAAGATACTTAATTTCAGTTTAAATAATACCTTTCTGCTATGAGGGTTGGTACATATAGCTGGAACATGATAGATATCCTAAATTTTAAGTAGTTGCAAATTCAGAGCCCTTAATGCCTTATACCATGAACAATATTGGCTTATGAGCAATTATTTTTAGTTACGTGGAGTAGAATGATTACAAAATCTACAAATGTATTCTTTATAAAGTCTCATTGTTTCTTTTTTCTGTTTTAGCAGGAATACATTGATGGGCATGAGCTGAGAAGACTGCAATGTGAGCATCATCATCATATAGCCTGATGAATCATCATATAGCCTGCATTCATCAGTGGCTCCGGCAAAAAAGTTTGGCGTTCTTGTGTGCCTACCCTCCCAAGAGACATGAAGCCTCAGCTTTTAAGTTTTTTCTTAAAAATTATTTCTTATTTCGACATAAAGCCTTTTACCATCTCGTACACTTCATGCATAGCTGCAGTAGCTTATCCAAAAGCTCAAATATCTCTACTTCAGAATCATGGCTTTATTTTAGAAATCCTTAAAAGGGGACAAATGATCTTTTTTAAAAAAATAAATAAAATAAAACTATCTCATTAACCCTAGACAATGAGATATGCTTTCATGTCTAAATTCTCTAGACAGTAACCCTAAAAATTGCCTCCGCAGTTCCTGCACCTTGTACATCTGCCGCATATGTACATTTGTATAGACAATGTCCCTAAGGAGATAGATTTTATAGTCTCAGTTTTTGTCCCTGGTTAAGAATCATAGAAGATATGAGACAGCTATGGTCGTGAAGCTCGTCAGGGTCTGTTCTTAACGGATATAGAAAACTCTGTTTGACTTCAAAATTACTGTGTTGACTTGTCTTTTCATAATTTCATCCTGAATCACTCAATAACCTTAAAATCATCAAATATGCTCCAAAGTTATATGATTTCACTTTAAATTACAAAAAAAATGAAGATTTCAAACAAAACAAATAAATAAGTTTGATTTATGAAAATATGAAAATATAAGGCATCAGCCCTTCTCCTCTACTTCCCCTACCCCCCTCCTTCCCCACTACTCCCCCTACCCATTAGCTCTGCCACTCTCCTCCACTCCCCCTACCGCTCCGCTCTCCTCCACTTCGCCTACCCCCTCCTTCCCCCCTACCCATTCACTCTGCCCCTCTCCTCCCCTCCCCCCTACTGCTCCGATCTTCTCCACTTCCTCTCTACCCCTCTGCTCTGCACCTCACCTTCACTCCCCCCACCCCCTTCCATACCTCTTCCACTCCTCTCCCCACTACCCTTGCTCCGCACCTCTCCTCCACTCCCCTCCACTGTCCGCTCCGCACCCCTCCTCCTCCCCCCACCCCTCTACTCTTCTCCACTCCCTCCCTACCAGTCCACTCTGCACCTCCCTCCCCCACCCCTCCACTCCTCTCCTCCCCTCCCCCCCCACCTGTCCACTCTGCACCTCTCCTCCACTCATCTCCTCCCCTACCCCTCCGCTCCGTCCCTCCCCACTCCCAACTCCTCCCCCTACCTATCTGCTCTGCACCTCTCCTCCCCTCCCCCTGCCCCTCCACTCTTCTCCACTCCCTCCCCTCCACTTCTCCACTTACCCCTTCGCTCTTCTCCACTCCCTCCCCTCCACTTACCCCTACCCGTCCACTCCGTCTCCCCTCTCTCCTCCTCTCCTTTCATCTCCTCCCACCTCCCTCCACTCCTCTCCACTCCTCCCCTACCCTTCCCCCTCCACTCCTCCCTCACCCTCCCCCTGCCCCTCCTCTCCCTACCCCGCTCCTCCCCTACCCTTCCCCCTCCACTCCTCCCTCACCCTCCCCCCTGCCCCTCCTCTCCCTACCCCGCTCCTCCCCTCCCCCCTACCCTACTTCCCCCTCCCTCCTCTCCACTCCTCCCCCCACCACTTCTCCCCCCACCCACTCCCCCCTCCTCTCCACTCCTCCCCCCCCCCCCCTCCACTCTCTTCTCCGCCCCACTCCCCCTCCCTCCTCTCCACCACCCCCCCCTTCATCATCGTGTTCATTCTCTTTGTCTTCTTCATCTTCCATCTTCTATCTTTGTTTTCATTTTCTTCTTCTTCTTCTTTGTCATCTTCTTCTAGCTTTGTCTTTTATCTTCTTCATTTTTTCTTCGTTATCATGCTTGTTGTCTTCTTCATCTTCCGCCTTCTGTCTTTATCTTCATTTTCTTCTTTTTGTCTTCATCATCTTCCGTCTTCTTCTTCTGTCTTTGTCTTCGTTGTCTTTCATCTTCCTTCTTCATTTTTTCTTCATCATCGTGCTTTTTGTCTTCTTTGTCATTGTCTTCTTCATCTTCATCATCTTCCGTCTTCTTCTGTCTGTCTTTGTTGTCTTTCTTCTTCTTCTAGCTTTGTCTTTTATCTTCCGTCTTAATTTCTTTTTTGTCATCGTGCTTGTTGTCTTCTTCTTCATTGTCATCTTCGTCTTTATCTTCATTTTCTTCTTCTTCTTTTTCCTCATTGTCTTCCATCTTCTTCTATTTTTTTTTTGTCATTGTTGTCTTTCATCTTTGTCTTTTGTCTTGACCTTCTTCATTGTCCTTCTCCATCATCACCACCATCTTTATATTCTTCCGTCTTTGTCTTTCATCTTCTTATAGCTTTGTCTTTTATCTTCTATCTTCATTTCTTCTTCGTCATTGTGCTTGTTGTCTTCTTCTTCATTGTCTTTTCTTCATCTTCATCATCTCTCCTCTTCTGTTTTATCTTTATTTTCTTCTTCTTTTTCATCGTCGTCTTCCGTCTTCTTTTGTCTTCATATTCACCTTCTTCATCGTGCTCCTCCATCATTATCACCATTATCTTCTATCTTTGTCTTCGTTGTATTTCATCTTCGTCTAGCTTTATCTTTTATCATCAGTCTTCATTGTCTTCTTCATTTTCATCATCTTTCATCTTCTATTTTTATCTTCATTTTCTTCTACTTCTTTTTCATCGCTGTCTTGCTTTGTCATTATTGTCTTTCGTCTTCGTCTTCACCTTCTTCGTGTCCGTAGTATTCATCGTGTTCGTAGTATTCATCTTCATCATTTTTCGTCTTCTTCTAGCTTTGTCTTTGTTTTTGTCTTCATTTTCTTCTTCTTCATTGTCTTCCATCTTCTTTTGTCTTCTTTTTGCCTTCCATTTTCTTCTTCTTTTTCTTCTATCTTTATCGTCTTCTATCTTCTTTTGGCTTTGTCTTTATCTTTATTTTCATCTTCATTTTTTTCTTCTTCTGTCTTAATCTTTCGTCTTCATTTGTTCTTCATCATCGTGTTCATTGTCTATCTTCTTCTTCATTGTCTTCTTCATCTTCATAATCTTCACCATCTTCTATCAACTGCCTTTGTCTTCATTTTCTTCTTCTTCTATTTTCTTGTTTGTCATTGTTGTCTTTCGTCTTTGTCTTCACCTACTTCTTCATCATCATGTTCATAATATTCATCTTGGTCATCTTCCTTTCTTCTTATTCTTCATTGTCTTCTTTCATCTTCATTTTCTTCATCATGGTCGTGTTCATCATCTTCTTCTTTTGTCTTTTTCTATCCTTGTCTTCGTCTTCTTCTTCGTTCTTCTTTGTCATCGTCGTCTTTCATCTTCCATCTTCCTCAAATACCAAATTAAATTTCCTTACGACATTTCTTGTTGTTCTTTCTCAACAATGTTACTCCTTTCATCTTTTGTGAATGTAGATTTTTAATATTAGTGTCTTGAGGATTAAAGACTACATTAAACATCCTTCTATCTATGAAAGGTGCTGATGTATTGCATCATCTTAGAAGTATTCATGTTAAAGCATATGATAAGGCACTATGTGGAAACATGCACCTTCTATAATTAAGTATGATTTGTTTAGTGTAGCAAGCACCTTCTATAATTACTAAATTGATATTATCTACAAGAAAACAATTATCATGACAAAATCTAAGATTGAATTATGTGAGTATTAGCCAAAAGTATTTCTTTAAATAGTACAGGTAAAAAATCTATATATTTACAATTATGAAAATGAAACTAAAATGAACGTGAAAAATAGCTATCCTCAAATTGAACTTAACATGCATCTTGTATCCATCATTAACATGAAGGGATATAATTGCATAATGCACTAGCATCATTTGGTACTTACCCTCAGTCCGGAAAGTGATGCGATAGCATCTCCTAAAGAATGCCTTACAATGAGAATCTTGTAACCCTGGCGTTCAGATCCAGGTCCCAACAAAGGACGATAAGAACCCAGATCTTTCTCGCCATCTGCAAATGCGCATTTAAATGCTGACATACAAATACCCAACACATCATAGAAATGGAGTCATTAATTGTTTTATATCAATGAACTTATTGGCACATTCCATATGCTGCAAAATTCTAGCTATATATATATGTATATACGTATATACATATATACATATATATATATATATGTATATATATGTATACGTATACGTACGTGTACGTATGTATACGTGTACGTATGTATACATATATACGTATACATATATATATATATATATACCTAAGTATTTGTGTTGCAAGACATCTCATTATGTGAGAGGGGACTAGATGTATACATATATATATATATATATATATATATATATATACCTAAGTATTTGTGTTGCAAGACATCTCATTATGTGAGAGGGGACTAGATGTATATATATATATATATATATATATATATATATATATATATATATATATATATATATATATATACCTAAGTATTTGTGTTGCAAGACACCTCATTATGTGGAGGCCTAACCTGTATCTCCAGGTTGGCAATCAAGTTGCATAAAATGTTCCCCAGCAGACTCGCTAAGAAGAAAAAGCTCTTTGCCTTAAAACTGAAGGTAAATCATCGCTTATGCAAAAAGTCAATTATTCAAGTTTTAGTTGAACGGACAAAGTATGGAAGCTGGAATTAGATGACAAATACAATATCATTAAGCATCTAAGTACCAACTAGTAGAGTAAAATAAAAACAAAACACTCAACTTCTTCTCTAGGAAATTTCATATCAAGTGCTACTTGCTTTTCCGTGCTAGGGTATACTTTGTTATTTTTAGGGATCTTTTTGTAAATATTTAAAACTTATAGATGTTTTCTATAGAATTATTTCAAAAACCACAATAAACCACAAAAAATCCTACTTTCCCTGACCTCTCTTCCTCTCCCCTTTGTTCCAAAGTTCTGAGCTAGGTAAAACTCTTTCAGCTTACAAAGACACTATGCAAGGATTAACAAGGTTTTGATCTATTGGCTAAACAAAAACCTGAAACTATGTAAAAGTTTATATCAACTAAATTTTCAAACGGTAAAAGGTTGTCACTGAAATAACGAGGTAAAGACACATCAAGAAGCACATATCAATTCTCCAAAATAGTACATAATATTAAGATATGAATGTCATTGTTAAAACGGCAAACTGTCTCAAGAGCACAAATTTACAATTTACGGTCCTAATCGAAGAGCACAAATTTGTCAAGATAGAAAATTATCAGCACATCCTCATATTCAAGTTTTGCAAATATATTAGTTCACAGTAATTTTCACAATGTTATAGCTTAAAATATAAATTTAAGAAACATGGCATTAAGGAAAACTAGGAAATGTCTTTTCTTTCTTATCATTCCTTATCTAGGAAACTCAAAATTGTGCAATTTCAATAGCCTAAGTTATCATGATACTAACTGCTATGCTTTTGTAAGACATTTGAAACCCAAAAAATTTGGAAGTATTAAATCATTAGCACACTTTAATTATTTACCTACCATATTACCGAGAAAAAAATAACATAGCACATTCTAAAAATAGTAACAGAAGGGAGTCAGGGCCGAGGCCAAGTCTGTAGGTATCCGCAACATAATAGATTATAACCTATTAGCAGCTATTTTGCGATGCACTGAAGTAAATCACAATTCTTTGCGAAACGTGTAGCATTCACGGTGGACCTTATGGTAAGGTAGTAATAAGTATTTAAACAAGATATAACTTGTGTTCAAAATTCACCCAACAATATCCAGAGAAAAACATGAAGTCAAAATTCAAGCCTAACATGATTAGAGCACAAATTTGAATGGTGAAGGGCAGTCGATTCAACGGCTAGTTCCCGATTTCCCTTTCCTTTTAATTTCATTGTTGATTTTAAAATAAAATTTATTTTATATATTTTAAATAGTTAGGTGGATCAGATTAATATTAAAATGAATAATATTTTATCGAATTTAAATTAGTGGCATGCCATGTTGACTATCACACTTTCTATTGATCAAATTTGGGTCAATCGTTGAACACAAATAATTAAATTCATTCAACTACAATATAATTTATTTAGTCAAATATAAACTCAATCTACAATATGATACTGAAGCAAAACAATAATTATGCTAAATTATTTTTGAAAATCTAAATTACGGAGATACTAAAGTCTATAAGTCGATATAATTAGAAGAATGCATCATAGCATCTAATATTAAACACATTTTTGGCAATGTCCACCTAAGCTAGCTACTACTACTACACCAACTTATAATAAAAGAAATGGAATTAGCAAAAATTACTAAATATAAATCAAAACAAGTTAAAAGTATGCTTCAATAGATAAAATGAAATAACAACGTCATATTACATCTAGATACTCATATATTATAATACAAAAAATAACAATCGTATGAAAAATAATAAACAATACTATAATAAAAATATCGATATGTAGCCAAATAAAACCCTCAATTATGAGTATTTCTATTATTAGCTCATATAATTTAACACAAACAATTTTATAGTGTTGTGTCCAATAACCTAACGATCCTAACATTGCCTAAAAATAACTTGTAGTTACTCTAGCAAACACATTGTAATCCTAATATTGCCTAAAGACAACTCTTGCTTTAACTATAGTATACCATATATTCTAACTATTTACTTAGTTACTAACTAACTAAATCATAGAAAATGTATAAATGTGCTGAGATTAAGTAGATTAAAGACGGAGGTAGAGTACTACCCATAATACTTGTCTTTTTCCTTCCAATTTACCATGATCTTACATAGAGTTAAAATTCAATTATGAAGTTAAACTAGTTTAACTTGAATATCTTTAATTGGTATTATTAAATTTTTAATATTATTTTTTAACAGTGTCATGTGAGTTTGAAATTAATTAACCTGAGTTTTGGTGAACGGCTGAATTGGGTAGCGAAAGGTTCTTTGGGGTAAATTTAGAGGACAAAGGGTAATAAATTACATCCCTTGCTTGGTTGCCAAAATATTGTTATTGATTAACCCTGCTTTTGTAGATTTTTAATGAAACTAGATTGAATACTAAACTTGATAAACCAATAAAATATAAATAGAACTTTTCAAAAATAAGGATGCAATCTATAGTATAATGAATGTGTTTCTTGCTATTGAAAATTTCCCTAATCTTTTACATTACTGCTGTAAAAACTTATGGATTTTCTAATTGAATAAACAAGACCATAGATTTATAAATGATTTAGATGTTACAAGATGAATTATGGTCAAAGCACTTAATTTTATAGACTTGTAAAATGCAAATATTTTCTATAATTGACTAGCAAATTATTAAAATGTCTAGGTCAACTTATTGTTACATATACTTAGCTTAGAGAAAAATATGTTCCAAGTTTAAGCATACTTTAAAGGAAAGCTTTGAATGCCTGTCCATATTGGTATACCTGTCCATTGAAGATGGTGGTTAGTTTATCATATTTTAGTAATTGTGGCTATGGTTGTCTTCATATTCATAGCTATGATCATTTCATGTGTCTAAAATCTAATCATGTAGGCTTTGTTGACCATAGAAGCCTCAATATCATTCTTCTTCTTCCCTAAGTCTCTCACTTTTCTCATTTCATTCTTTTCTCTCACCTCTTTGCTCTTGAACTTGTTTTCATCTCTTTACACAATGCACACACCTACTATTCTCTTTTCTTTCTCTACTCTTCTATGCAGGCAGAGCTTTATTCATTGTGCCATATCGAACTTGTCTTCATCTTTGAACGCAACCTGCACCTCTGACTACTCCACCCACTCCATCTTCATCAATTTCATATTCCTCATTGCCCTCCACTCATCACCATTTGACAGGCCACAAAAAAGATGTTGAAGCCTCCTCCCTTCCTTAACTACCATCCACACTGCTCTCCCACTAACTCTAAAACTTTGCCACACACATCACCTTCAATACCACCTTTTAATTGAAGAATTCACTGTTGCAAACTCCTATATATGAACTTTCCTTAAGCTTGCTGCAAAACACATTGCATACTTGCCTATTGCAATAATCCATTCAAAGATCACCACTACCCTGGTCTTTTGCTAAATGTCCCTTGCTTGGTTACGCTAATATTGTTATTGATTACCCCCTATTTTTGTAGATTTTTTAAATAAAACTAGATTGAATATTAAACTTGATAAACCGATAAAACAAAAAATAGAACTTTTCAAAAATAATGATGCAAATCTATTGGGATAATGAATGTGTTTCTTTCTATTTCCTTATTTTTTTTTATAAAGAATCCTAAATTGAGAGTTTTTTTAGTGGGTGGAGTGAGATCTTATAGTAATACTATATTGTAATTCACATGACTAATATGAAAATTATAATTTTCTTTAGAGGATATATTAGAACCACATATGGTTTTTAAAATCAATACACCCAAAATTTAAGTGATATGTTTCATACAGCACGTGTTAGGCTAAAAATCAGCCATACCACACGGTATATTGATGTTCACCCAAAATTTTACAATATCTTTTAATCAGGAAGCTAACAAGTTTCAGGATGTCAGTAAAGACAACCAATATTTAAATCATGTACTAGAAGGATTGAGGCAATCAGTTGCTTGGAATATAAGAATTTTAGGTTCATTGTTAAAGGTCTTTAAGCATTGGATTTATAAGAATTTATATTCTAAAATTTTATTGTGTATCATTCGATCTCAAATCTAGCTGTATGTAGAAATTAAAACTAAGCTAAAACGAAATTTCAAAAAACATAGGCTAGAAGTGAAAATGAGAGAAACAAATAAAAAAAATTTGTATTGATTAATTCAGAAAGATAAAAGAAAACATGAAACTTCATTGATCCTCAAATCAAAGATGAGTTTGATAACAATTTTTCTTTAGATCAACCATGCCTACGAAGAAAGACAATTCAATATTCTCTATATGAATATGGGACCTTTTGCTTCACCCTGCACTAACGAGCATACCTAGCACCAAGGTTTAACTCTTGGTTTGTGGGTTATATCTTGAACACTGGTAGGACCAGTTCTATATTAGCACCATCTTTTGCTAGCACATGAAATGACCAAACCAAAAGAAGGTTATGCCAGGGAAGCTTCAAAAGAGACCTCAAAACTCTCCTATATGGATAGTTCAATTTGTAAAAACCTAAATCATCATTGTGATAGGCATTAGGGAGAAAATATATCTTTGTTCTCACTTAGTGGGGTCAAAAAGTGTTACATTAAAAATGTAATAGACCATTTTCAAATTCACCTTATAATAAATAAGGTTTTTTATTTTATGGGTTTTAGCTTCCAATGAGCATAAGCACTCAAATGTTAATTACCCCTAAAGTTAGGAACCTTTGATTAAGAAATCTATACTATGAAATAAAATGGAAGACAAGACTAAACAATATCATTCATAAACATTATGAAAATACATGATTTGACATGATACATAAGCGACGAAAGAAAAAAGGGGTTTCGTCTATTTGGATGACTTATATTTGTTGAATGTCTAGCCTTATGATAGCTTATAGAATATTTGAATTTAAATAATATTCAGCCTTTGTAGCACAATGTCATATTGAGGAGTTATGCCCCGATGGTTGAATTTGGAGCACAATGCCAACTATGAACCGATGTGTTGGATATCCGGCCTGTGGGATATTTAATTTGGGAAGATATCCGGCCTATTTAAAGATCATGAAGGGTTCTTAAGCTCCTATTTGAAGATCATGAAGGGAAGCATATCCTGGTTGAATTTGGAGCACAATTTAATTTGGGAAGTATCGAGATACCGAGTTCGTCCATGGCCGCGGGCAAAAAACAAAAAGGGTTCTTAAGCTCCTATTTGAAGATCATGAAGGGACAATCCTACCTATTTAAAGTATCAATAGCTATGTGGATCTTCTAAAGAGGCATGAGACCATGTGTGTGTGACTGACTATCTTCAGTACAGAAAGCTGTTGAAGAAAACTTAAAGGCATCTACATGTGCAACTAAGCAATAAAGAAAACAGTTTCATTCTTCAATAGTTCATTTTGTTTCTAGAAAGAAAATACTATATAGCTATGGCGTATCTTCAATAGTTCAAAGTTGTACAATCATAGCAAGAAGTATCAAGGAAAAAAAATGTCCTGTGGGCAGCCTTTACATTTATGCCCGTTTATTATGCAATTGAAATTTTTAGGTAGTGCATTTCCCAAGAGGATCTTTCTAGAAAGAAAATACTATGCAACTATGGTGTATCTTCAATAGTTTAATATTGTACAATCATGGAAAGAGGTATCAAGAAACAAAAATGTCCAATGGGCAACCTTTACAGTTGTGTATCATCATGCAATTGCAATCTAAATTTATAGTAAGTGAGTGCATTTCCCATGAGGAAAACTCCTGTCACATTGCTTACCATCTCCTCTTTTATTATCATATTTAGGAAAATTCCTCTTCTTAAAAGGACTGCTTTTTTCAAGTTCCAATAAAAACTTTGAGACAAGTCCTAAGATGCCCATTTTTCATAAGGCCCCCTACATTTATGCCTGACATGGACTTGTCCACAGTGATTGAGCATCATCTCCTTTGCATTTTTAAAAATCTCATCATTAAATTTTGGTGTGACTCAGAAATAAACATTATAGATAAATGTAAAAATAACAGTGATATAAAATTGCATATCAAAAATATAACAATTAATGTGTTATGATCAACTATATAAAGAAGTCAAATAATATATCTTTTAATTCAAAATAGAAAATTTAGTTCATGTAGAAAATATAAAGTTCATAAAAATTATACCTAATCACATGCTTGCTTATCTCGCTTTTTCTAAATCCTGCATGGGAAAGTTAAAAATGATTATATCAAACTTTTTATTCTGTAAATTAGGATTAGTCTGCATCTTTGTAGCATCAACGCCATGCAAAACAGTGGCCCCTTTTTTTTTAGCATTTTTATATGGAATTTTGCTCGTCGATACCTTTGCAGCAAATTATCTACCCATGAAATATAGAAAACAAAAAACATTAGAAATATAAAATAACCATTTCAAATAAAATGAAATCCTAAAACAAAATATTTTTCTAAATGATATTAAAAAATAGGTGAGCAAACTTGAAGAATTTAGTGAGATAGCAAAGACACCAGGGGCATGGTGTAAAGCTTTGGCAAACGAGGAGGAGAAGGAAAAATCCCCTTCTCCAACAGGCAATATTTGTTGTTCTGTGATACTTTTGCCATTTTTGTCTTGTCCTATTAAGTTTATGGCTTTGTCTTTCATTTTTAATCCTTTCACCCTCAATCTTGTGTTTTTCCAATACTTGCTTTACTTTTTTTTTTACTTTTTCCTTCCATTCTTCTAATACTTACTTTACCTTCTTTTTCGCTTTTGTCTTCTACTTTATTTTTTCCTTTGGTTACTATTTCATAGAATTTTATAAAACGTGAAAATGAGATCTTTAATCCTTGATTGCTCTATCTTTCAGAAGGGAGCACCTGAATAGATAGTGCAAGTTATTATGAATATTCTTGAACCAAATCATGGGAAATAATTATAATTAATTATTATATTTTAATAAGTGGTTGTCATTTATTTTTAAGCAAGTTATTTGAATCATGTATCGATTGCAAGATAATACATGGCTTTTATTTATTTTTGGTTAGGCCTAAAAGCCTAACCTTTCTAGTACATGTTTTTATAACAATGGAAAAGATACTAAGCTGAATGGGCCACTAATCTTTCTAATTAATCTACTTTTCTCTTCTTTTCCTTTCCCTCCTCCCTTATAAGGTAAGCGGGCAATGACAAAGAACAAAAGGTCCAAAAGATGGAGCAATTAAGGATTGAAGATCTTATTTCCACGTTTTATAAGATTCTATGAAATAGTAACCAAAGCAAAAATAAAACAGAATGCAAAAGTGAAAAAGAAGGTAAAACAAGTATTAGAAAAACGGAAGGAAAAAGTGAAAAAGAAGGTAAAACAAGTATTGGAAGAACACAAGATTGAGGATGAAAAGATTGAAAATAAAAGAAAAAGTCATAAACTTAATAGGACAAGATAAAAATGGCAAAAATATTACAGAACAACAAATATTGCTTGTTGGAAAAGGGGACTTCTCCTCCTCGCTTGCCAAAGCTTTACACCATGCCCCTGGTGTCTTTGCCACCTCACTGGATTCTTCATGTTTGCTCACCTATTTTTTAATATCATTTGGCGAAATATTTTATTTTAGGATTTTATTTTATTTGAAATGGTTCTTTTATATTTCAAATTTTTTTTGTTTCCTATATTCCATGGGTAGATAATTTACTACAAAAGTATCAACGAGCAAAATTTAATATAAAGATGCTAAAAAAAAGGGGGTCACTGTTTTGCATGGCGTTGATGCTACAAAGATGCAAACTAATCCTGATTTACAGAATAAAAAGTTTGATATAATCATTTTTAACTTTCCCATGCAGGATTTAATGGAAGCGAGATGAGCAAGCATATGATTAGGTATAATTTTTATAAACTTTATATTTTCTACTTGAACTAAAATTTTCCTATTTTGAATTAAAAGATATATATTTTGACTTCTTTATATAGTTGATCTTAATATATTAATTGTTATATTTTTTATATGCAATTTTATATCATTGTTATTATTACATTTATCTATATTGTTTATTTCTAATTAGGCCACACCGAAATTTAATGATGGAATGTTTTTAAAATACAAAGAAGATGCTCAATCACTGTGGACAAATGCATGTCAGGCATAAATGTGGGGGGGCCTTATGAAAAATGGGACATCCCGAGACTTGCCTCAAAGTTTTCTTTGGAACTTAAAAAAAGTAATCCTTTTAAGAGGAGAAATTTTCTTGGATATGATAATAAAAGAGGAGATGGTAGGCAATATGAATGCACTACCTATAAATTTTGATTGTAATTGCATGATGATGCACAACTGTAAAGGCTGCCTGCTGCCCACAGGACATTTCTTTCCTTATACTTCTTTCCATGGTTGTACAACTTTAAACTATTAAAGATGCACCATAGTTGCATTGTATTTTCTTTCTAGAAACATCCTCTTGGAAATGCACTACCTATAAATTTCAATTGCATAATACATAGGCACAAATGTGAAGGCTGCCCATAGGTCATTTTTTTTCCTTGATACTTCTTTCTATGATTGTACAACTTTGAACTATTGAAGATACGCCATAGCTATATAGTATTTTCTTTCTAGAAACAAAATGAAGTATTAAAGAATGAAACTGTTTTCTTTGTTGCCTATCTACACATGTAGATGCCCTTAAGTTTTTTCCAACAGCTTTCTGTCACGAAGATAGTCAGTCACACATACGTGGTCTCATGTCTCTTTAAATGTGGAAGGAGTTGCAGAGATATCCTACACTATATATATGAATATTGATATTTTGTTCCTTAGACTTGAGTTGTAAATATGAAAGGATACTAGTGATTTATACATTCATTTTTTGTTACAATTCTTTGTGTAAATTTTTTATATCTTCACACTGGAAATAAGGATTTAGAAACTGAATATAAGTTGTTGAATACATAGGTACGATTGACAGTGGAGCGGATTGAACATGAAAGGGAGTTAACATACGAGGTACTGTTAGCAAGAGAGATCACTTTCATCATCTCCAGCCATCTTTTATTAGGAAACCCCTGGGAATTTTAAAATTTTATTACATGTACAGCAGAAGCAATTCCTCGAAATAGGTCAATCCCAAAAACCTAGAAGATCGAGTCATATGAGTGGATTGACACAATGAGAAGAGAAAAATACCTCAAAGCGATTTGGGAATAAGCGATGTAAGGCGCCCACACATGCGCTCTCTACAGTCTTGCTCACAATAGATCCCTTGAGTCCTTTTCTTCTATGCCCGATGCTAGCCTCGGGATGAAAATTCACGCCTTAGGAGATATTTCTACTATGCTTGTGCCACTACCACTAGGAGATGCGCTAAGAGGAAGTAGAAGGGAAGAAGAAGCCGCCTATCACCTTTCACCACTTCCGCCAAGAGGAGAAGAGGAAGGATGCTTGCAGCTAGGAGGATGAAGACTGTTCTAATTAATGATGCCCTCACCCCTTGCTTGCTCACATCCAAGTTCAGAAGATGCACACAAAGAGGAGCAATAACACATCAATAATATAGGCGCTTAAATGAGGTGAGGACTAAGGGGATTGGGAAGGGTAGTTGGTTAGGGCTACAGACAAAGGTGAATTCGTAAGTCTTTTTCTTGTTTTCCTAGTCATCTATATCATATGCACCATATGCACCCCAAGACATGTCCTACCGAGACAGAATTCCTTTTCCTAGGAATACATACAAGAAAAAGGATAATGGTAACCCCACCATTAACTACTTCATTTTCATTTATGAATTTCATAATAATAGAAATACATGTCCTACCGAGACAGAATTTGTAACTTACTATCATCTTGCCTAGCAGGTAAAAGATTTACCTCTATGGAAAGACTAATTCATTCGGATCGACATGAGGGTCCAACTCCATTGCATTGCCAAAATCCATGTTGTATATTTGAAGCAGGTTGACCTCCTTGCTTCTCTCATGGTACAACCCTCTTCCCGCTGAGCCCCCTTTCTCTTTGGTCCATAGAGACAAAATGTAGGACTGGTGGCAACAATTCATCACAGAAGAAAGGACTCACCGAACCGGGATCACTAACTAATACTAATATAATAGAAAAAAACTATCTTTTCTGTATATTTTCCCTAGTTCCATTGCTACCTCGAGCCTTACGCAATCAATCAGATCATATGAATATCCCTTCAACACAATATAGGTCATCGAAAGGATCTCGAATGACTCATCAAAGCACGAAAGCCAGGATCTTTTAGAAAATAAATTCCTATTTGAAGAGTGCATAACTGCATGGATAAGCTCACACTAACCTGTCAATTTTGGATCCAATTCGAGATTTTCCTTGGGAGGTATAGGGAAGGAATTGGAATATAAGAATATCGATTCATACAGAAGAAAAAGCTCTCTATTGATTCAAGCACTGTACCCATGGGGTAGGGATAGAGGAAGAGGAAAAACCCAAAGATTTTGCATAGTACTTTTTTTTGTCAAAAAATCAATCTAATTTATTACGTACCCTTCGCTCGATGAGAAAATGGGTCAGATTCTACAGGATCAACAAACCAATGGGAACTTAAGGAATGATAGAAGAGAATAAAAAGAAAAGAGAGGGAAAGAAAATCGAAATGAAATAAAGAATAAAACCAAAAAAAGTAGATATTCAAAAAAAGCAGAAGATAGAAGAGCCCAGATTCCAAATGAGCAAATTCAAACTCGAAAAGGATCTTTCTGATTCTAAAAATAATAAGGGGAAAGAGGATTGATCGAGAAAGATTTCTTATTCTTATTATAAGATCGTGATTTGATCCACATATGTTTGGTAAAAACAATAATCCCCACCCCCTCCTCCCCTAACACTACCCCTCCGCACCTCCCCTCCCCCCTCCAATCCATTCACCCCCCCCCCCCCCCCAACACTACTCCTCCGCACCTCCACTCCCCCTACCCCCACCTCTGCACCCCTTACCCCTCCACTCCCCATCCCCCTCCCCCGCCCCCACGGCTCCGCACCTCCCTACCTTTCGACTCCACTCTCTTCCCCCCCTCCCCTTTACACTATCCCTCTGCACCCCCCCCCCCCACCTCCACCTCCCCCCCACCTCGCCTCTCCCACCCCCACCTTGCACCCCTTACCCCTCCACTCCCCATTCCCCCCCCTCCCCACGGCTCCGCACCTCCCTACCTTTCGACTCCACTCCCCCCCTCCCTCTCCCCTTTACACTATCCCTCTGCACCTCCCCTCCGCCCACCGCACCTCTGCACCCCTTACCCCTCCACTCCCCCATCTCCTCTATCCCCCCCACCTCCCAGCTCCCCTCTCCCTCCGGCTCCACTCCTCCCCTCTCCTCTCCCACCCTACCCTTCGGCTCCACTCCCCCTCTCCTCTATCCACCCCCCCCACCCAGAAAAAACTTGCATGAGGGGGCACCGCATGGTGCGGTAGCCTCATCTACCGTGAAAGTCATTAAAATGACTTTGGGATATGTGAAAATACATATCTCAAAGTATCTATGACGGTGGATGGGGCCACCGCACCATACGGTGGCCCCACATTCAAGTTCCCCCCCCCCACTACTCATCTGCACCACCCTACCTCGCACTCCCCCTACCCTCCACTCCCCCCAAACCCTCCGCAACTCCCTACCCTTCGGCTCCACTCCCCATCTCCTCTATGCCCCCCTACCCAACCCAACACACCTACCCTCCCATCCACTCCCTACCCTTCGACTCCACTCACCCTCACATGTATCCCCCCTCTCCCCCTACCTCGCATTTCCCCTCCCCTCTCCACCCCCTTGCCCCTCCACTCCACTCCCCCCTACCCCTACCTCCCCCACCCCCAACACACCTGCCCTACCATCCACTCCCCCCTCCCTTACCCTTCGACTCCACTCCCCACACCCTCCCTCCACACCACCCCTCTGCTCCACTCCTCACCCCCCTCCCTTACCCTTCGACTCCACTCCCCACACCCTCCCTCCTCACCACCCCTCTGCTCCACTCCTCACCCCCCCCTCCCTTACCCTTCGACTCCACTCCCCTCCACACCACCCCTCCACTCAACTCCTCACCTCCCTCCCTTACCCTTCGACTCCACTCCCCACACCCTCCCTCCACACCACCCCTCCGCTCCACTCCTCACCCCCCTCCCTTACCCTTCGACTCCACTCCCCACACCCTCCCTCCTCACCACCCCTCTGCTCCACTCCTCACCCCCCTCCCTTACCCTTCGACTCCACTCCCCTCCACACCACCCCTCCACTCAACTCCTCACCTCCCTCCCTTACCCTTCGACTCCACTCCCCACACCCTCCCTCCACACCACCCCTCCGCTCCACTCCTCACCCCCTCCCTTACCCTTCGACTCCACTCCCCCCCCCCTCTCTCCTCCCCCTACCTTACCCTTCGACTCGACTCCCCCCCCCCTCTCTCCTCCTCCTCCCTTACCCTTCGACTCCACTTCCCCCCCCCCCCTCTCTCCTCCACCCCTCTGCCCCTCCACTCCACTCCCCCTACCCCTCCGCACACCCCCCCTTCCTACACTACCAATGAATACCGGACCGTTACGTACCGGACAGTACCGGACCAGTACTTGAAACACTGCTCCCCACCTCCCCCTACTCCGTACTCCGTACTCCTCCCCCTACCCCTCCGCACCTCCCCTCTCTCCTCTCCTCTCCTCCCCTCTCCCCTCTCCTCTCCCATCTTTCGCCTTCATCATCTTCTTCATCTTTGTCTTTTATCTTTGTTTTCATTACCTTTAATCTTCTTCCATCATCTTTGCCTTTTGTCTTTGTTTTCATTGTCATTGTCTTTGTTTTTGTTGTCTTTCATCTTCTTCTATCTTTGTCATCTCCTGTCTTTGTTTTCATTGTCCTTATCTTTGTTTTTGTTGTCTTTTGTTTTCTTTTATCTTTGTCACCTTCTGTCTTCTTCATCTTTGTCTTATTTGTCTTTATCTTCGTCCTCTTCCATCATCTTATTTATTTTCTTCTTCTGTCATCTTCCATTTTCATCATCATCTCAGTCATCTTCATCTTCATCATCCTCTGTCTTCTTTTGTCCATCTTTTTCTTCATCTTTATTGTATCATCGTCATCTTTTGCCTTCGTCATTGTATTTCACCTTTTTTTATTCATCTTCCTCAAATATCAAATTAAACTGCCTTCCAATATTTCTTGTTGTTCTTCCTCAACACTCATACTCTTTTCATCTTGTATAGATATAGTTTTCCAATATTGGTGTTATATTTTTGTCTGAGAATAAAAGATTATAATTTTGCGCTAGCTTTCTTCTATCTTTTGTGTCAACCTATAGTTGTGCTACAAAATTAGGTAAAACTTTTCTAGTATTGTTTGAATGGGAAAAGGTTGCCACATTAATGATAAATAATGTAATTTTTTTTACTTTTTAAAGCTACATATCATGACAGGAAAAGAAGCTAGAATGACAATCTTAGAGTTGATGAAATGAAAATGAACAACGATGATCTAGATCTATAGTGTGATGGCAAGTAATTTCAACACATTCATAAGTAAAAAAAAGTAGCAAAAGATGATCAAGCATAAGAAAGGTGTTACTGTAGCGAATTTAGAACAACTTTAGAAAGTCTAATTTACTGTAAACCAACTTAATAATCATGGATCTATAGACAACTTGAAAGATTTAATAAATTACATCTAATAATACTTTATATAATACAGGTCTTACCATTAAACAAGGTAAAATGTAGTGCTCATCCACAAGTGAGGTCTTCAATTGTCCAGTTCTAGTTGTAGTTTTTTTTGCCAGGCAGACCTACTTAAGTGAAAGAATTGTCAACATGGGTAGTTAGCGAGAACGGGAAATTCAAAACTTATAGAGAATGATGGATTTTCATGCCACAGTAAATTAAAAAATTAAAGAAAATAGCAGCCTCTTAAACAGCTAATTTATCAACAGGTCTGACCTATCAAATGGAGTCTTCTCAAGGCGCATAGCTCCAATTTTTTATTGATCTTCTTCTGAATGCAAGAACCTGTCAGTTTTCCTAAGCAACATAAAGTGAGGTTCAGGT
The DNA here is from genome assembly GCA_027563935.2 of Costus lasius. NCBI lineage: Eukaryota > Viridiplantae > Streptophyta > Magnoliopsida > Zingiberales > Costaceae > Costus > Costus lasius. The sequence goes on from CM050446.2 coordinate 128,507,387, forward strand.
TGGGCAGCAGTATCATGCGGCTGATGGGAACTACCAATATATAGTATTTGTGACATTTCTGCAACTTATACTTCATCTGTAGGAGATATGACTAGTTCAGCTTTGTTAATGTGAACTAGCACATCTTCAATACCAGCATACAGATTGCACAGTTGAGAATCTTTGCTTGCTCAATAGAAGTATTGAAATAAACATATCATAATTTCTGTAAGAAACTTGCTGTCTAAGAAGCATAAGGGAAAGCCTTTTGTCCAATAAATATCATTAATCCCTAGCCTCTCAAACTCCTTTAACAATCGTGAGATTCTTTATGCTGCTTGGAGGGTTATATTTTGCACAAAGGCGTACTTCCTATCTTCTGATAATTGCCTCTAAAAAGAGAATATACGATAGAAGCTAATACTGGATTTATAAGAAAATTTATCCTACCCTGCATTTGTCGATGGGATTCAAGCAATTTATTGACAACCAGACATGCTATATTATATTCCTAAAAGCAAAGAGGTGTGTTTTGGTGATGATATCACCATGCATATTGTCCTACAAAATAACACAACCTATCTAGGATTTCACGCAGTTTGTTTGCAGTGAAAGCAGCCTGCGCTAGGCCACTTCTTCCAACCACATAACCCTTTCTTTGACAATAAGGGCATGTGAAAAAAATTGTGTTCAAGTTGACAATCAAAATTAAAAGCATAACACACTGAATTGTTAGCTGGGCCAAAATAACTTTATGGTGCTCACTTGCAATGAAACTAGAGCATGTTCAGAAACTAGAGCGCCACATTCCCCTGAAAGCAATATCATTTGCAACTTCAATTTTGTGACAATGATGAAACATACAAATCAAGTTCATATATTTCAACATTTCCAAAGCTGCTTTTTATGATGCAAAATAAAGTATAACCTCCTTAGTTGGAGCTTAGCAAACATCTGAATACAACTATCTTTCAGGACTTCAACAACTATCTGAATACTTTTTATGAATAAGTATTGAAGAGAACATTGGCCAAACAAGAGTATTAAAGAGAGCAATTAACTATTTTCTAAACTGAAAAACATTTCAAAAGAAGGATATAATTAATAGGAGAAATTTATGAAGATGGATATTATATTTACAAAAAAGCAAAATAGGAGTAAACTAACTTAGCCAATAGTCAAAAGAATCCACCTAAAGATACCAAACGCCAAAAAAATGTATTTTCAGTCTTTATAGTAAAGTAGTAATCTGCCTTCCCAATGTACTCAGCTTGGATTCGACCTCAAAGGCTACTTAGACTGCTCTATATGTGCTCAAAAATTTGATCAAAGTAACAACTTTCAAGCGCCTGGTATAAGTGCATCCATCAAACAAGCATTTTGTTTATTGCACACTTTACCAATATACTATCTTACATCTAACAAATGCTCTACTAATCAATCATACAGAAAAGAGAAAAACAAAGGCAGAAAAGAATCCACCTAAGGTGTTCCCAGCCTCACATGAATTTATCAAAGATTTGAGGATTTCTAAAGGAGCACTTTCATATGAAAAGAATTAGCATATTACCCTAAAGTATATTAGTTCACGGACAATCAGTATGCTTGAAAATCATGAACAGGTTCCCAAGTAGAGCAATGATCCTATGTTCAGGAACATTTAGGATGAGGATTTAAAAGAGTAATCAAGAAAAGTAGGCACAGGAAAATCAAGTTCAGTATCCTTTCATGTTATAGAAGATTGTAGGAAGAGTATAATGCATGCATGATAAAAATAATACCTAAATTTTATATGCTGCACCCATTTTATTCCACAAGAGAATACATACAGAAACAAGACAACTGGCCAGAAGGTAATCTGAATTAATGAATCTTTGAAAAGATAAAGAAGGTAATTTGAATTAAGTAAGATATTGAGAAACAAGGATCAAAATAAAAAACTTCTTAGCTTTAGACCCCTTGAAATTGTAATCAAGCACACAACTAAATGAGGTACCTTGCACTTAAATGGCAGCCCAAGCATGTTCAGAGAATACAAAGGTGGATACTAATTGAACCAGAGTTTTGATCAGCTTCTATCATGTAAAGTACCTTGCAATATCCAATGGAATATTGACAATTGGAAAATACGTATTATTTACGTTGCAATCAAATCATTTATGCTGTTCATGAAAATATTATGAACTCCTCACAACTGTGATTTGAGAAGGAAGCTAACTTTTTAAGATTAGATGGCATTGTATCAAACAGTTAATATGAATAAAACACTTAATTCACTAAAATCAAGGGTCTCCACCAGAGGTTGATGCCACATTTTACAAGCAAATTGACCGTAAGAGAAAAAAAATAATTTCTAACCACAGAAAAAAGATGTATCATTTATGCTGGTCTTCTTATTCTTGATTTAATAAAATATTTTAAAAAAATACTTCAAACATAATTACTTAATGAGCTTAGCCCACTTAAAATAAAATGCTAAGTCATAACACATATATGAAAATCATCAACATTATTATCAAGCCTAAAACTTAACACACATCAGATCAATGCTAAGACCTAACACATGCATGAATAATCGGACAATATCATAATAGTTCATTATTATTTTATAGTATTCCATGCTTTTACTAGTATAAAAACAGAAGTTCAAGAATTTTGGGAAGAGTCACCAGAGAAAGATGCTGGTGCATTGCATCATTGAAGCAATGTCCCTGGAGATGAGCATCGAGTTGGCTTTAATTTCATGTTAAAGTATGTTAAGTCACTCTTTGGAAACAAGAAGAGGACTGACCAGAACAATTAAGAATGATTTGTATAGTGTAGCAAGCACTTTCTACAATAACTAAATTGAGATTATCACAAAAAAAACATTTATCGTGACAAAATCCAAGATTGAATTATGTGAATATTAGCCAAAAATATTTCTGTAAGTAGTTTAGGTAAAAAAAACTGTATATTTACAATTATGAAAATGAAACTAAAATGAACTTGAAAAACAGCTATCCTCCAATAATTGTCTGTTTTCTGAATAAAAAATGATGATAAGGAAATAGATGGATCAAGACATTGAGTTTAACTTGTATCTTGTTTCCATCATAACATTAAAGGTTATAATTGAGTAGCTACTTACCCTCAGTCCTAAAAGTGATGCAATAGCACCTCCTAATGAATGCCTACAATAGGAATCTTGTACCCCTGACATCTAGATCCAAGTCCCAACAAGGATGGCAAGAATCCAGATTCTTTCAGAGGGTGAGCCATATGCAGATACGCAAGTAAAGACATATAAATACCCAGCACATAATAGAAATGGAGTCATTAATTGTTCTATATCAATGAACTTATTGGCATTCCATATGCTGGAAAATTACAGCACATAATGTTACACAGTACAAGCCAAGCAGTGAAAATTATATGCTCAACAAACATGCAATGGCATGGAGATCTTGGTTGGTAGTTGTTACTAGTACCTGCATCATATGGTTTGAAGAGAAAATATTGCCGAGTGATTTCACAAGAGAGGATTCAACATCATAAAAAGGATCGAGATCAAATATCACAAATATATATATATATATATATATATATATACACACACACACAAAAGTGACAAGTAACTCTGGCATGCCCCTCAAACTACAGAACTAAATCTCTAAAAACACAATCAACAGAAGAAAAAAGGAATAACTCACAATTAAAGACAAAACTGATTATGGAACCAGCAGTTTTCAGACTATATATTAAATAAAAGAATACCACCATCTTAAAACCAGATAACGTCAACGAAGGGAAGAATGGAATATTTGTTTCGAAATCAATATACCGGTGGCTTCACAAAAAAGAGAACATTTCTTGACAGAAGGAAAAGAACATCTTAGCTCCCAAATTCAATTAGAATACGAAACGAACCCTCACCAGTAAATACCTAAAACCAGAAAAAAAAAAAAAAAAAAAAAAAAAAAACCCTAACCCATCTTCATCGGCGTCAAAGGACAGATTAAAAGAAAAGAAATAAAGCCTAATATAATCTTCCTGTATTTACAAAAGAACATTCAACTGGATTAAACAAATGCACAAGAAACGTACGAGACGACGCGTAGCTAAGGGAGGCCTCGAACCAAAGCTCGGCTCTTTAAACCTCTTCCTCGATCTCTGAATCTAGGTGCACAGAACTCGTAAGCCTCTTCCACCTGCAAGCCCTCCACGGTGCAGCCATCGCTCACCATCAGATCTTTCTAATCGCCACCTTTCCCTATCCTTCGTTGCCCATTTCAATCGCAAGGGACAAGCAAGTAAAAAGACAGAGTAGCAAATAAGAAAGGGAGTGCAACGGTCACAAATTTGAACGGAGAGGCTTGGGGCAGTCGATTCAGCGGCTAATTTTCAGATTCTTTTAATATTGTTGTTGTAGAGCTCGAGCGAAATTAGGTATTTAAGATTGATACTATCGTCTAGCATGTTTACGAGATATATATATTTTTTTTTTATCATATATTAAAAATAATTATTATAGTTTGCATTTTTATAGTACAATATATTATTTTTATATAAAATCTTTTTAAATAGGTCAGGATCATATTAATATTAAAATGAACAATATTTTATTAGATTTAAATTTATAGCACAACAATATTACATTAAATATATTATAAATGTATAATACAAAACATAACAATAGTATGAAATATAATAATTAATATTATCATAAAAATATCAATATCTAGCTAAATAAAACCCTCAATAATGAATTACATTTTTGATAGAATATTTCTCTTATTAGCTCATATAGTGTAATACTTAACTTTATAGAGTTGCTTCAAACAACTTATAATCCTAATATTGCCTAAATATAACTTGGTAGTTACTAAAGCACACACTATAATCCCTGTAATGCCTAAAACAACTTATTGCTTCAATTATAGTATACTATATATTTTAACTATTTACTTAGTTACCAACTAACTAAACCAAAGAAAAATGTATAAATGTGTTGCGATTAAGTATGAATAAAATGTTGTCTTATTTCCTTGGATACCTATCTATTATTGGACAAGTTCATACTAGTTGGTACTAGTCTACAATGATATATAGTGCCAATAGTATAAGTCAATTATATATATATAAACTTCAAAAAAAATCATAAACTACCAGTTCATGCATGTGTGGCATGCATTTAACGGCTCATCTCTAAAATAATAATTGCAAATAAATATGAGAAATAGAAAATGCTACAAAATTGGCTAAAAGTTGGTGCTTGATTTCTATCTTTGCACATGTTCCTAGCATAGGATCTTATATAATAGCATAGCTGGGCAAACCTATTGTTAGGCCCGGATTAAGCTAAGCAAGCTTAATCAACCCAAATCAACGCCACGTCAGCCTAATGCACGCGCCGAATGAAATTTCGCCCAAACTCCCTGCGCGTTGACCAATTTTGACCGCCTCACGCCTCCAAGCGAACGCCCGAGTCATCTTCCTCGCGCGGCGCTGGCACGACGCGCACCTGCGTACGCTCGCCGGCTCGGGGCCTGCCGGCAGGGGAAGGTTCGCCCGCGCCTTCCGCCCTCAGCCGTCCACGTCGGCGTCGCCCGGGACGCCGGAAGGGATCGTTCGGAGGTGGAGAAGGCGACCTGAGAGATCGCCGGGAACCGCTGGAAATGACGCCGGAAAACACGGAAAGTACGCCGGATCAGAGGGGAAAGCTTGCTGTTATTTATCTCCAATACAGTAGCCTTAAAACCCCTCTCCCTCTCCTCTCTGTACACGCTCCCTGTACACGTACACCGCTCACCCTCTCGTCGGACCTCGCCGTCGCCGGAACCCTCACCGGTCGGCTCGCTGGTCTACGTCGGAGGGGAGGAGGAGGACTCGCTCGCCTGGAGTCGCCGGAAGCTTCGCTCACCGCTCGTGGGAGTAAGCTCTCGTCCGGTGGGAACTCGCGCGTCGTTCTCGTCCGTGGGAGTTCGCTCGTGGAAGATGATCCCTGGGAAGAACCCGCGTCCCCTCTTTTCTCCTCTGTCACGCCGCCTGCACGCTGCAACGGACGCCTCTGCACCGACGGGACGCGAGCAGGCCACCTGCTCTCTGCTCCGTCTCCTGTCGCGTGCGTCCGCCGTCCACCTCGGGAAGCCAACGCGCCTCCGCGCGTCTGCCGCCCGCTCCGTCTCCTGTGGACCCGCTCAAGGGGAGGAAGATGGGCTCGTGGGCCTCCGCCGTGGCCCAATTACCGTCCAGCCCGACCCAACGTCCTCTAGGTCTGACACCTATTTTCTAAATAAAAAAGTTATAATCTTGTAGCATGGGTGGAGATAGTCTCACTTATATGCCCAAAATTTATAAGATCCATCAGGGCTTGAACCAATTCAAACAAAACTACTTATATTATTTTTAAATTGAACCACTTTTGGATTAAGTTATATCGATTTCAACTAATCATATACTCCATTACATTTAAATGTAACTTTTATTGAATATGCTTCCAAACTCATTTTCTTATAGTGACAAAATAGGGAAAGAGGTATAGATATTCTACAAATAGTGCTTTAAAGTTGGAGCATCTTTGACCTGGCAAAGAAGTGTAGGTAGAGAAGAACATGGACAATGACTCCTTGATATGGCGCAATCAGCAAGAACAAGAAAAGGGTGCAGATTTGGCAGAGGTGATGTAGATGGAAATGAAGTAGCATAGGGAGAAGGAGGTTATAATCTGCCAGAAGAATTAACAAATGCAAATAAAGGAGATATAGTGCATGAGAATGATGCAAAAGGTGAAGTTTACAGGCAAAAGCACAACAGCTGCTAAGAGAGCAGAAGGATGGTAAAAGCAATAGCATAGACAATGTGGAAAATGGAAGTGCGAGCCTAGATGCCAGCAAAAATAAATAAAAGATCAAAGCATAAAAGTGGAAGCACAATGTCAGGGACTAAGAGGTGCTTGTGTATATATTGTATATGCTACCCTTTTTGTTTCTTTGTTCAACAACAGTATGTATCATGGACTAGCTCAAAGGGTCAAATTCATTGACATAGGCTAGGATTCATGAGGTACATATCGTACAATCAATAGAATGTGTAAAATCAAACTACTCAACCCTTTTAAAGATTTGACTATGCCTAGAATCATTTTACCTTTTGGTATAATATTAAATGGATGAAATCATGAAAGTTCTTGGTTAAATTAGACCTCGATCCTTATCAAATTCAAAATTAAAGGTTTCACACTTTTTATCCTTGTATTACTTTGTGCATGTTCATCCATCATTTTAGGTGTTTTTGTCTTAACGAACCACCATATGTATTCTTTATGTAATAAGAGAGACAAATATTATTGGTTACATGAAACCATGATATGACAGTAGGTTTTAACCAAACCCTACCAGAGTGTCTCTTTCCCTCGTTCTTCTTATATGCAATTGTTATTGTCTCATCCACCCTTTTACACTACTCAACTTCTTCCTCTTCTTCTTCACACATGTGATAGAATATCAAAGGTGTTTTTTTGTTATTGCAAATAAATTCCTCTTCACACATGTGAAAGCATAATTTGTTGTGTTCGCTAATTTCCTAATTTTCTTCTGAAAGATTTAGTGCTATGTATTTGTTTCATCTACTTTTTCAGCTTCGTTGAGATTGCCTTTTTAAATGCTTTTGAGATTTGGATATTTGGTTTGCTCTTTAAAAATTCAAATAATAATAAATACATTTATATAATAACTATTTATTATTAATTTATATTTTTACTAATAATAAATATTATTATTATAGTTATTTTATTATTATTTATATTTTAATGGGGGCCAAGTTCCATGATAAATAGTTAAAGCATTGCGTGAGGTGATGGCAGCCTATAACTCCATATGACTTCTTTATTTGTAATCTTCCACCACCATTTGATAAGTAGAACTAATTGTGATTTGTGAGATTTATGATTTCCCTTCCTCACTTTCTTTTATCTCAATAAATTTGACTATAGGAGTAGGGTTGGCAAAATATAACACGACCATCCGCCAACACTACACGACACGATATGAGATTTTACAGGTTTGGATTAGACAAATCGTGTTTCATGTTGTAAATGTGTCGACCCATTTATAACCCACCAAATTTCGTGTTGTGTTGGCGGGTCAACCTGTGTTACCCGTATAATATATATATATATATATATATATATATATATATCTATGACACGACCCATTATGACACGTGAAACACGAATTGCTAGCCCTATTTAGGAGGCCTTGCAATCTAGTCCAATGGACTTATATGAGCTTGGTCATATGAACATGAGTTGAATTCTATCGGGCTTGAAATGCACTTAAGTAGTAGGCAATGAGAGTGATTGAGAGATATTTTCACCATTTTATGCCCTTCCAAGTGTTGGGTTTATGATAAGATGAAACTAGAGGACCCACTAACATTTATTTTTGACAATGGATATTAGAGTTTGAGGTATACTACTTATAATAAATTTGGAATAGTAGCTCATTTTATGAGAAATTTATGCTTCACCCCTTGTCTATTTTGTTGATTTGGTGATCATTGGAGTTGTATACTTTTTGAAACTATTGGAAATACCCCTCATGATACATACTACTTTAAGCATAGTGGAGATTTAGGGTTGACTTTGTGTTCCATAGTTTTTTCCCATCAATTTTGAGGGTTTTTTAATACAATTTATGTTTCTATGTGTGCAATTATTTCTTATCATAGTATTTCATTTATGAGTTGGATTGACATCTTTGTTGTTTCAAAAGAATTTTGAAGTTTGCAAGGTTTCACAAAACTACTTCAAGATTCTTGATAAGTGATGTTAGAGATTTGGTCTTATCTTGATTAAATAATGGAGAGTGCTTTTATGAAGACAACATAAATAACACAAAGAATCACATACGGAGAAATAAGATGAAAAATCTTTTATTTGTTAACAACTACTAATGTTTGCTACTAAAGACTGAATCCAAATTAGTGAGGATTAGGAGTTGCATGAGCACATATGTAACTATATTTGACAGTTTTTATAATAAAATGTTTGTAACTATATTTATAATGAGACACAAATTTTGTGGAATAAACTTAAGATATTGTTTGCTTTGTAGAAAGGCATCAATAAGTTAAATTTGCTTAAGAAGATGATGCAATCAAAATATAAATAAAGGGATTTAATGGTGGATCACTTGAATGAGTTTCAAGTCTACCTACGATAAAGAAGAAAATCTCAAGTTTCTTCTTTATCATAGGTAGAGATTCTATTCAAAGAATTAGACAGTAAAGTAATTAGAAATTTGTGAAGTGTGGAGGCAAAAGTAGAAGCACGTTTAAATCAAAATGCAAGATCATAAAGTGTCATCATTTTAGAAATCCAGTTCATAGAAAAATGTATTATTACTAGTGGAAAAGAGAGAACAAAGGCAATAATGAAAATGGAGAGAAAGGATAAAAAGGACAATAAGTTATCACTACTGCTGTATTTGTGAAGTTGAAGATGCTGTAAACTTCACTTATGATGAAATATGTCGAGTGGTAGATACTACAACAAATGGTGCTACAAGCCATAGAAAATTCCTCTCTTCCTGTTTGGTGATGATAGATATTATAATGACTTTGGCCAAAAAGTTTTTTGGATTGTATAGGACACAAGTATTAATTTTTCAAGTGGTAATTACATCCGAGAATGAAGAATCTATAAAGTCAAGAATATAAATGCTTTATTCAAACAAGCAAAAAAGGGTTTGATTACTTAGCCAATAAGAGTTTGCTTTCTAGAATAAAGAATGTAAAAATAAAAAAAAAATATGAGCTAATTTTTAGTAAGAAAGCATAATAAAGTTTAGAAGTTGTTTGTTGAAACATTTGCCAAAACATCAAAGATGCTTTATCATAGCCATTTATTGACGATGTTCGTTGATAATAAATCAACAAAATAATCTTGTAGAAGACAGATTAGCAATAGTGTTTAATTATTATTTTTCAATAGAGACCATGAATAGAACAAGTGAATGAAAAAAAAATATTTTATTATAATAATTTTTTAAATAACTTATAGAATCAAGCTAGTATTTAGTGAGTTAACAATTTAGAGGTAAGTGAATTTGACACTTAGTTGTAGAAACAGATCGGAACATATGATTGAAAATTCTATCATTCTTGTTAAGATCTTTGGTGCGTTCTAGATCATTTAGTTAACTCAGAGTTAGGGGAAAGCAAAGCTAGTATTATCATTCTTGTTAAGATCTTTGACACTTAGAGTATAATAATGGCAAAATCAAGCTAGTATTATCATTCTTGTTAAGATCTTTGACACTTAGAGTATAATAATGGCAAAATCTTCCTTCTGGGAACAATATACGCTTGACCAATTTAGGGGAAAGCAAAGCTCTCCTCTTCTTGGTTCCACCTTGAAGCAGAGGTGACATGCCATAAACCTCCTCCTTGCTTAGTTGAGCTCAGCAAGGACGTCTCCTTTCCTCGTGCAACTATTCAGACATGGTTCATTTGGGTAGAAGTGGAAAGAGGAGCATTGCCCATCCTTTATCAGTTGACAACATCAACCATAGTAACAGAGTCGGACCTCTTTGTCAATTGTCAGCTTAGCCAAACTTGTATTTTGTCATTTGGATGCTAAAGATGAGGATTTGCCCGACTCACAAGGCAAATTAACTGTAAATAAGAATAGCACTACCGCAAGGTATTATAAGTTTAATCCCTAATTTGCTTCCATAGAAGTATTCAATTAGTTAATTACAATAGGCTACCTGCTAATCTTTGTCCTTAGGTAGTCAGGGAAGATGCCTAAGAAGTTGGTGCAGTTCAGATTTGGTGGTTTGATCGAAGAAAACACGCTAAGCTGGTTTTGCATGATTATTGGTTGGAGGGTGTTGTATTAACTGTAAGTATATATGGTTGCATGTTGTAATCTTTTTATGAACAAGGAATCTGTAATCCTGAATCTAAATGTCACTAAACTCTGCAGTATCAGATAAATTTACCTGACATGACAGTAAACTTAATGATTAGTCATTTTGTTCACTTGTGCACCAATATCTTCGATTTTTCACTATGATTTTAGGCACTAGTTGGAACGGGTGTACTCTTCGACAGCTTTGGAGTGATTGCCTTGGTCTCTCTGCTATTCATATTTTTCATTGTACAAAAACGAAGGGGCTGTGCTTGGAGGAAATTGAAGCTAAAATCTTGTAAAGATTCCGTCGAGGTTTTTGTATTGACATTTACGTGCATCTGTATCTGGACATGGGATATATTGTAACTCTTTAAACAGCACATACATTTGCAAAAAAACTAATGGTATCAATATCACATAATAACACATGATTGCATTAACATCACATTTAAATGCAGCAGCAGCAGCCGCAGGAGCCTTGTGTTGCAAAAAATCAAAGATATGTCACCCACGATAGGATGTGTATCAGCGCTTCTGCAACCTCGCATGTCAATTTTCATCATATAATTGCAAACTCATTTCCCTGTTGAACATCATTTACTCCACAACTTCAGGATTTACGATCTCTTGAAAAAGCATATTTAGCTTATATGAATACTCGCCCGGTCACAAGTTCCCAACCTTTCAATTCTACCTTCAATCTTCATCTGAATTATCAAATGTAATTTTCGTTGACTTAGGAGCATCTGCAGTAATTTTCTTGAAACGTGACCCATAAAGCTTTGATTCCCGTAGTATGGAGACAAATCATGAGGCTGATAAGGTATATAAAATTTTCACATGCTAGTGATGATGCAAAGTGCCTATAGAACAACGTGAAGATGCAGGAAATCATGGTTCTGTAAGTCAAATTTAACTTGCAAGTTTAACAATATGAATTACCAATGCAGCAAAAAAAATAGAGTAACACTGTCACATTAACAAAAAATTATCCACGCTTCACAGGCAGGCCTATATTACTATAGTTAAGCTTGATCATAGTGAAAATATTCAAGTAAAAAATTGTAAATACATCAAAGATTTTGCTTGCTTAGAAATTTAAAAGAATGATCTAATCTCATTGTTAAAAAAATGAGGGAACAATCTAGAAAAAGATTATATGAAAACATCAAACTGGTGGCATAATATTAAATGAAAACAAAGCCTCAGTAAGTAAGTAATTTACACAAGCCATATGAAGATAATGATCGGGCATACCACCTTGCCCTAACTTCTAAGTATTTTAACAGAACCAAATATTTAATTCACAACAATCATATACATTCACCACAGCAATTTCAACCCAATCATTTAATCAAAATAATAATAAAAAAAAACTACTGCCCATCGCAGTAAGATTTGTTAATCCATTTTCAGCTTAGGAGCTTGAATTTTAGATCATTAAATCTGCATCACTTGTTTGAAACAATCACAACATTGTCTGACAATCCCATGGTGTTTTCATCCCAGCAAACCAATGGCAAAGCCAAATGATGATTTGAAAACATAACCATAATTGATACACTAAGGTGTATATATATATATATATATATATATATATATATATATATATATATATGTAATTATGTAATTGCTAATGATTGATAGTTTTGCTTATATTTGTCAAAACACAACTTTTCACTCACTTAATCCGTAAAATAAACATGAAATCAAAGCATTGATTTTCCAGAAAATATTCCTCAAATGTAATAATAATAATAGCAAACTCTGTTTACTTGTATTATTACAATAACTAGTCAATGCGTAACCAAATAAATAAAACCTATGCTTGCTTTATTTAAAATCAATACTTAATCTGCCACTAATCCATCCATAATGTGGCATTGATTATCGGTACTTATATTAGCCATTTCATCAGAACTTCTTGCTCATCCTGCGTCAATCAATTACCCAGTAATCTAACTCATAATGAAGAAGATTTATCACCACCTTTCATGGTATTCCCGCTTCTCATCCCCTTTCTCTTGCTTTATCCCATTACCAGGGTCACATCAACATCACGGTGGTATGCTTCTTTACCTTTTTGACAGTAGCTAACTACCAAATTTGCCTCTAGCATAGCCTCCATCGCACCCATTTAATCTCACAATTACCTTGTATCTGCCTCTTCTGTGCAGAATTGACCATTTAGTTTAGAAGACTCATTGTATGTAATCTAATATCTTCCAAGAGATTAGCAATATTGCAAACATCTATATTTGTTGTACAACTCCTCTCCAAATGTTGAATCAAATTTGTCATTGCAGGGGATTTTTTTAATAGCATATTAATTCCCAAAGAAAATTAGAATCCCCCCTCTCCCAAAAAAGATTTTCGAAAACAAAAAAGATTTTTAATAAAATATTAATTCCTAAAGAAAATAAGATATTAATTGTAACTACGAGTATACAAATCCCAGCATGAAAAAGTATTATGACCAAGGTAGTAACATGTTTTATAATTTCCACAATTTATGCTAAGATAAAAAGAGAACAAGCCACTTATCATAGTAGAAAATTAACCATCCAAACTAATACTAGAAATCCTTTCAATAAATTGGCAAATAAGGCAGTAGACATCTTCAAAATAAGCCAGCTAAGCAAACATGATTGACTAATGCAGCATGGAAAAACATATTGACCAACCAAGAAGTTGATGTGGTACACTAAACTATGTATAAACATTTTAAGTGATCTTACATACAGTCAAAACTAAATGCAAAGATAATAAGGAAATGCACATACCACTAAGTCTCGAGGGCATTGCATTAAGAATGACAAACCAAGAAAAACAGAAATTTGGTATGTCTTTAGAAGTTCCCACCGAAACAACTTTCTGGCCCCTTCAAAACACAAAATTAGGTATCAGTTTCACTAAACAAAAAGAAAAAGAAACAATATAAATCACAGCTGAAATTAGAAGAAATAATATGATGAAAAATCTAAATAAGGATAGAAAAAGGAGAAAACAAACACCTCTTTCAAAGCATATTCTCAACACAAACACCTTCCTTCTTGTGCAAGACAAAAACCAAGACTCTATTTCTATCACAAAATAACTCAGTTAACTAAAATTCCATTACCTGACTAATTATGGTCAAAGTGTTTGGTAGGTGCACAGTTTCAGCAGTGATACTTTCATTTTGGATTCAATAACTTAATAACCAAGTATGCATAGACATCAAGTTGTAAATTGGACCACGGTAATCACATTTAAGCAGTATTAATGTTCCATTATTATGTCATATTTTTGTACTGCTCCACAAAAAAAGGTGATCCAATTCAATTGCCATACTAATCAATATCTGCACACCAATGAGGCATTAAATTAGCATGCAAAGCTTCATAGTTGTTTACTGGTTTTTTGTGAAAGAGCTGGCTACTAGATCAGCAATCGAAATATAGACAGCCGGTAAGATAGTATTAAAACAACTTTGTGGGCTTGATTGGCATAAGATGCACACAAATTGGCTTTACTTCATGCACCTTAGAAGGGACTTGTGAAGGCAGCAGTGGCATCGCTGCTGCAGCAAGGACGTCGGCTGCTTTGGTGAAGCAAAGAGGACGGGGCAGCGGCGGCTTTGGCAAAGCAGCAGGGACGGGCGATGGCATCTAGAAGTAGGCAACTATGGGAACGTCGGCTAGGTACAAGACGACCAGGAGCACGGCGACAGCAGGGATGCATCACCGGATGCATCACCATGAGTAAGCTGATGATGGGAAAGCGTCGCCAAGAGTCAGGGAGCAGACACATTTTTTTCACCCCTTTTTTCCATCCACTTTTTTCCTTTTCCGCTAGGAAACGGAGGAAAAATGAATTTTCTATCCTTTCCTCATTTCTTTCCCTCCAAGGAAATAGGGGTTACCCCCATCTACCCCACTCCTCTCCTCTCCTCCCCTCCCCTCTTACCCCTACCTACCACGCCTCTCCCCCATCCCCTCTCCTCCACCCTCCACCTACCCCCCCTCCTCTCCTCGCCTCTCCCCTATCCCACCTTCCTCTCCTATCTCCTCCCTCATCCTCTCCTCGCCTCTTCCCCTCCTCTCCTTCCCCCTTACACCCACCTACCCCACTCCACTCCTCTCCTAGCCTCCCCCCAACCCCCCCTACTTCTCTCCTCGCTTCTCCCCCCTATCCCACTCCACTCCTCTCAAATAGAAGAAAATTGAATTTTCCATCCTCTCCTCTCCTCCCTATCTTACCCCTACCTACCCCCTCTCCTCTCCTCCAACCCCACCTACCCCCCTCTCCCCCTTTCCCTCTCTTTTCCTCTCCTCCACCCCCACCTACTCCCCCCTTCCTCTCCTCTCCTCACCTCCCCCCACCCCAACCCCCTCTCTCCTCCCCGCCCCTTACACTTACGTACCCCCACTCCACTCCAATCCTAGCCTCCCCCCCCTCCCCTCACTTCTCTCCTTGCTTTGCCCCCCTCACCCCCACCTACCCCACTCCACTCCTCTCCTCGCCTACCCCCCTCTCACATCTCCTCTCCTTGCTTCTCCCCCCTCCTCACCTCCCCTCCCCACCCTATCCTACCCCCTTTCCTCCCATCCTCCCCTCCTCTTGTCTCTCCCCCAACCCCAACCCCCCCCCCCTCTCCTCTCCTCCCCTATTGTAACACTAGGGAACATGAGGCATGTTTCCCCTCTTCTTATCTCAGGTATAGAGGTTATGGAGCATAGCATGTATACATTTCCATGGAGGAGGCCAGGAGTAAAGAGGCCTATCTAGAGAAGATAGGGGGACAAAAAGACTAACATTGTGTTAGGATGTGTATGGTGCATAACCTGAGTCCTAGGCGGGGACAATTGATGCCATGGCACAAGTATGGAGTGCGTAGAGGATGCATGAAAAATACTAAAAATTGGGGCATGGGTGACGCTTGAACCCGAGACCCAGGGGCATGCCAGAGACCTATATGGTTGGGGACGCCGACCCAACATGCGGTCTTTGCTATTAGTTTGGATAGGCGAATGTTTGATGAAACTCTCATGGTCACCTAAGCGCATGGAGCTAAGTCTTGACGTAACTTATTCAAAGCTAAAAATAGTAAAGACCAAAAAAATAGCATGAAGGCTATTCTCAAGAGGGTTTCGAGAGATTGGGATCACTTGACGATTTTCCTTAGGTGGCTTCTAGCGCTCTTCCTCTTTGGCGAGAGTTTCTTAGAGCATCAAAGGACAATCATCACCATCTTCTCCACTTTTCCAGCGAGGTTTCCACCTTCTTCGGCCATCTTGTGAGGTACAAGAAGGAGATTCGGCTAGAGGTTATCGAATCTTGGAGGAGTTCTACATCAATTGGCGAGGAGTCAATTTCATCACTGGCCATCTTCTTCTTCGGCGAGGGCTGAAAATTTTAGTGATCTCTGAGTTTACATCTAAATTCATAGGTACTCTCTTTAGTGTAAAGATTGTGTGTTTGATGTGAGATTTGGCGTGTGGCCAAGAATAGAGGTTTTTGTGACAATCGACTATTTTATTGAATTAGTTGATAGGTGTCCTTTATTTGGTGATTGTTATCGTTGTGTTGAGTTTTCTGTGATTGGCGCATGTGATGCCATTGATTCGCTAGACATATATCTTGCTTAAGTTTTGCGCATATGTCTAGTGCGCCTAGATCTGTGTAGGATTGCGTGTATCATGCATATGTTGCGTTGGCTTGTGGATTTGCATAGGCCGCATAACCTTAGTGAGCAAAGTGGTTGGGAGCATGTTGCCTAACTCAATCCGCCACCTAGGGTTCTTTGCACTTTTGGCCAAAGCAGGGAGTTGAAGATTCTTGTATACTCCAGTGCTTTGGGGGACAAAGGAATTTAGCAGAGCATAGAGTGGGGGCGCTTATTGGCAACTGACACAGAGGGCACAGTGTAATATCACAAGTGTTGTGATTTTGTTGTCGAGGACGCTCGAGGGCATTGACACAGAGCACGGGGATGTTACACATTTGAGCACGGGTGCATGTTGAGAGTTTACACATTGTTATTATCCGCTGTGTGCAATTGTGTAAACGGGAGGCTGACAGGTCAAGGGCTCGTGCCATCACTTCTCGGGGTTTTCCATAATGAAAAATTGGGGTATGACACCTATCACCCCCCTTCTCGCCTCTCCTCTCGTTCTCCCCCCCCCCCTTCTTCTCGCCTCTCCTCCCTCACTTTACCCCCACCTACCCCCCTCTCCTCTCCCTGCCCAACACTCCTCTCCTCTCCTCGCCTCCCCCACCCTAATCCTCTCCTCTCTCTCCCCGCCCAACACCCACTCCTCTCCTCACCTCTCCCCCCTTATATCCCCCTATGCCCTCCCCCATCCTCCCCCTTTACATCCTCTTCTCTCCTCTCCCCCCTCTCCCCCCTTCCTTTGCCATCCTCTCCTCGCCTCCCCCCTCCTCGTCTCTCCCCCTTGCTATCCTCTCCTCGCCTCCCCCCTCCTCGTCTCTCCCCCCTGCTATCCTCTCCTCGCCTCTCCCTCCTCTCCTCTCCTCCCCCACTTTACCCCCACCTACCCCCTCCTCTCCTTGCTTCTCTCCCCCTTTACCCCCACCCACTCCTCTCCTCTTCTTGCCTCCCCCCCCTTCTCAATCCTCTCCTTCCCCTTTACCCCTCCTCTTCAAACATTAAGAAATGTTCCTTCTTAGTTAACCAAGTCCACTTCCTAGAATTCATCATGTCCGACCAGGGTCTTATGGTTGACCCAGCGAAAGTCAACATCATTCGTCATTGGCCTGAACCTAATTCGATCACCGAGGTTATGAGCTTCCTCGAGTTAGCAGTATTTTACCGTTAGCTCCTCAAGGGGTTCAACACGATTACCACCCTAATGACCAATATCATTACCAAGGATGAGTTTGAGTAGACTAGGTAGCACTGTGTGCATTTCTCGCGCTTAAGTTTATCTTGACTTCAGCCCTTGTCCTTCATCTACCAAACTTCTCTAAGGTCTTTGAAGTCACTTGCGATGCCTCCAGCATGGGCATCGTAGAAACCCTAGTTAAGAAAGACACTTGGTGGTCTCTTTAGTTTAGTGAAAAGCTTAATGCAGTTCAACTGCGATATTCTACGAATGACAAAGAATTCTATGTCATCGTCCAATCCCTCAAGCAGTGGAGACACTACCCCCTCCACCGCGAGTTTATCCACTTTAGTGGCCATCAGACGCTCTCAATTTTGACCACCCAAAAGAAGTTGAGTTTTCTACATGCCAAATGGGTAGAGTACTTGTAGCAGTACTCCTTCATAATTACCAATAAGGCTGAAAAGGAAAACATGGTTGCTGAAGCCTTGAGTCACGTTCGCACTTTATTATCCATCTTGTCCACCCAGGTCACTACCTTTCACCATGTCAAAGACGAGTACACCAGTTGTCCTGACTTTGGCACTGCGTATGCTAAGCTTGTTGAATCTGAGCCATCGAACTTACCCTAACACCTCCATGAGGGCTTACCTCATCTACGGTAACCACTTATGCATCCCTAAGTCTTCCTCTAAGGAACACTTGTTGCACGAGCTGCACACCGGCGGTGTTGTGGGGCACCTCTTTTGGCCATTGTTGTGTTAAGGATGTAGAATGCGTCAAACGCGATTGCGGCACCTGTCAATTTGCAAAACTTTGCCCTTCTAAGGCAGACTTGTACACTCCACTCCCTGTGCCCCAAGGCCCATGGCATGATCTTAGTATGGACTTTGTACTAGGGTTGCCTAAGACCGCATCCCGATTTGACTCCATCTTTGTGGTAGTCAATTCTAAGATGACACAGTTCATTCAGTGTACCAAGACTTTGAATGTCTCTTTCTAAGTCTCTTTGTCCGTCTCCATGGTCTTACCTTGTTGATCGTCTCAGATTGTGACTCGTATTTCATTAGCTACTTTTGGTTATCATTATGGTCTATCCTAGATAATACATTTAAGTTCTTTACAGCCAACCACCTGCAGAGAGATGGACAAATTGAGGTGGTCAAACTGAGGAGTCTAGGGAATCTACTTAGATATTTGGTGAGCAAATTACCCACGTAGTTAGGCCATGATGGTCCCTATTGTTGAATTCGCATTCGCCGGTCTAAGTCGCTCCTCCTCTCCTCCCCCTATTCCTCCGCATCGACCCTCCACAAACCACTCCCTCCCTGCCCCCTACACTCCCTACCCCTCTCCACCCCCTACCCCTCCACTCGAACACTCCCCTCCCGGCCACTCCCCCCCCCCCTTCTCCTCTCCACCCCACCTAACCCCTCCACTCCTCCTCCCCCCCCCCCCCCCCCCACTCCTCTCCTCCCCAAACCCCTTGTTAAGTCATTTTTATATAGGGATTTCTATGCAATTTTACCGTTATTTCTTTACCATTCTTGCATTTACACCGGATTATACTTCGAATTATTGCTATATCTTCGAAATCTACACTCGTTGGTGTTTTTGCCTCATTTCAGGGAAAAAGCGAGGAATGCGACCGTTTTCAGCTGGATCAGTGTTCACGGCAAGAACCACGACCCACCCTGCGCCCAGAATCACACCCCGTGGCTTTTGTGTCGTCTTATATTGATTTTCCAGATTTTTACTCCTCAACTTATCCACGTCAGACAGAAGGCTCCGCAAGGGCAAAAGAGGAATTCGACCAAGCCAGGGAGGACAAAACTCAAAAGCCCTATTCACGTAGGGGCAATTAGGATTCGGCGGGGGATTTTCATGGAGGGCACGTACACGGAAGGTAGCGGCTGAGCAAGGAGCGAAGAACCGGAGATTAAATGAAGCGGAGAGGAGAGCTTTTGCGGCGAGAGCTTGTGAAGGCTTCGAGCAGCTCCTTCTTCCTTGAGGGAGTCTTATCCTCCTCTTCTCATTTACCCTTGTTCTACTTGCTTATCCATGGAGATTGTAGTGGGATTGTCTTATGCTTTGCTTTGGACCATGGTCATTGTAGCTTAAATCGTGTTTCAGGGCTAGGGAAAGCCCCTTGAATGCTTTATGTATAGATGATAACTTTCTTTTGATAACCCTAGATTGTTCAACTTTACCTAGTTGCACTTGATGAATGGGGTATGTCATTTTGCTATCTTCATTTGTTAGATGTCTGGTATTGCCGGGAGGCACGTCCGGATATTGAAAAACCTAGGTAGGGGTATGTCAATTATCACACGGGAGTGGGTGATTGCATACGAGTAGTGTATACTATCTTGTGCTCTAAGAGTTTACTCGGTTGAGCGTACTACGGCGGTAGACGTCTAGCCGTGTAAATACCTCGTTGCATCCTTGGGAGAGGACAACTCAAATGATGTGACTGTATACATAATCCAACGCTCATTGGGTTTATCTGGGTAGGTGTACTACGGAGGTAGGCATCTAGCCTAGTAAACACCTCGTTGAATCCTTGGGAGAGGACAACGTGCACTTTCTTAGATTACCCTAGGACTTAAAAGAGGGGGTTCTTTATAGTTATTCATCTGTGCATATTGCGTCAAGGCAGTGGACCCTAGCCTTGATATTGTGCAATCCTTAGACCTCCCGTCATGCTATTACCTTGCTTTCCTCCTTAGTTTACTTGCTCTCTATCTAGCTTTAGTTTAGATTTTAGGAATCATTTCACACCCATTATACATTCGTCTAACTTGTGATAATCGAACCAGTCGGTACTTGATATTTGGTCCCTATGGGATCGATACATTTATATTACTTCGATAGTCCGTAAACTTGTGGAGTCTGTCAGGTTTTTTAAATGATGGGACAGTATACACAATCCAGCGCTCATTAGGTTTATCTGGGTAGGTGTACTATGGAGCTAGGCATCTAACCTGGTAAATACCTCGTTGCATCCTCGGGAGAGGACAACGTGCACTTTCTTGGATTACCCTATGAGTTAAAAGAGGGGGTTCTTTACAGTTATTCATTCGTGCATATTGCGTCAAGGCAGTAGACCTTAGCCTTGATCCCGTGCAATCCTTAGACCTCCCGTCATGCTATTACCTTGCTTTCCTCTTTAGTTTACATGCTCTCTATCTAACTTTAGTTTAGATTTTAGGAATCATTTCACACCCATTATACGTTCGTCTAGCTTGTGATAATCAAACCAGTCGGTACTTGGTATTTAGTCCCTGTGGGATCGATACATTTATATTACTTCGATAGTCAGTATACTTGCGGAGCCTGTCAAGTTTTGGCACCATTGCCGGAGACCAAATTTATCAATATCGACACGGTTAAGTTATTGCTAGACTAGACATTTATCTTGCCTTTAGTTTACTTGTTTTTAATTATTTAGCGTTAAACTCTTTGATATATTTGATAATCACCTGCAAATCTTTTTGTTATTTGGAAAGTTGCCTTTGAACTGCTCGGTTTATGCGCCGAACTCTACGGTCGGGAGAACTAATATCTACCGACCGTGAAATTGAGAAGACCTTACGACACCGTAGAAAAGCTAAGTCTAAGACAACTCATCCAGAAGAATCTCTCGAAAAGCTCAAGATGGACAACTGCCGAACACTTAGAGACTTTGCTTCACCAAACGCACAAGGCCTACATACCAGTATTACTCGGCCTCCGATCGAGGCAAATAATTTTAAAATCAAGCCGACGCTTGCGAACATGGTGACCCAACATCAATTCGGATGCTCGCCACTTGAGGATCCGAATTTGCATCTGTCCATCTTTCTTGAAGCATGTGACACACTGAAGATGAATGAAGTTTCGGATGACGCGTTACGATTGAGGCTGTTCCCATTTTCATTGCGGGATCGTGCTCGTGCTTGGCTACACTCACTCTCTTCTGAATCTATCTCGACATGGGGGCAGCTCTCCACTACTTTCCTTTTTAAATACTTTCCGCCAAGCAAGACGGCCCAACTGAGAGCTCAGATCATTAATTTTGCTCAAAGGGACAACGAGTCGCTATGTGAAGCATGGGATCGCTTCAAAGAATATCAAATAATGTGCCCTCACCACGTTATCCTCGGGAGAGGACAACGTGCACTTTCTTGGATTACCCTAGGACTTAAAAGAGGAGGTCCTTTATAGTTATTCATCCGTGCATATTGAGTCAAGGCGGTGGACCCTAGCCTTGATCCCGTGCAATCCTTAGACCTCCCATCGTGCTATTACCTTGCTTTCCTCTTTAGTTTACCTGCTCTCTATCTAGCTTTAGTTTAGATTTTAGGAATCATTTCACACCCATTATACGTTCGTCTAGCTTGTGATAATCGAACCAGTCGGTACTTGGTATTTGGTCCCTGTGGGATCGATATATTTATATTACTTTGATAGTCCATATACTTGCGGAGCCTGTCACCCCTCCACTCTGATCCCTTCAACTGATCCTCCCCACCCTCCCTACTCCTCTCCTCTCCCCCCCAACCCCTCCACTCCTCTCCCTACCCCTCTGCTCCGACCCTCACCTCCCATCTACTCCTACCCCTACCCCCACTCCCCCAACCCCTCTGCTCTGACCCCCCCTCCCCACCCCTCCGACCGACCCTCCCCACTCCTCTCCTCTCCACTCCCCCCCCCCTCCACTCCTCTCCTCTCCTCTCCCTACCCCTCTGCTCTAGCCCTCACCTCTCATCCACTCCTCACCCTACCCTTATTCTCTGAACCCCCCCCCCCTCCTCTCCTCTCCACTCCCCCACCCCTCCACTCTGACCCTCCCCACCCCTCCATTCTAAACCACCCCCCCCCCCCCACGTCACCCCTCCAACCCTCCATTCCTCCCCCTACCCCTCCGCTCCAACCCCCTACCCCTCTGCTCCAACCCTCCCACCCCTTCCACTCCTCCCTACCCATTTGCTCCATTCCAACTCTCCCCTCTCCCTACCCCTCTGCTCCAACCCTCACCTCCCATCCACTCCTCCCCCTACCCACCAACTCCTTTCCTCCCCCTACACCTATGCTCCAACCCCCCCCCCCCTTCCTCCCCCCACCCTTCCGCTCTAACCCTCCCTTCCTCGACCCCTCCCCTCCCCTTACTGCTCTGACCCTCCACTCCTCCCCCTACCCTTCCTACCCCTCCTCTCCACTCTATATTTAACTTTAGCACAAAAATACTGGGAAACAAAATACTTCCCAGGCATCAAAACATAAGTGCTATTTTTCAAAAGAAAATGATAGATATATTTATCAGTTTTATACCGAGAATTCTCAGATGAATACTATTATAGACATACAAATCTTTCAGGCTGAAAGCCTAAGAGAATTTAATCACGTATGTACTAAACTATGGAGGAAAGTACATACTGAAATGATTGCTAAGAATATTCTATTAAGAAGTATTCATGACAATTAAGAATATATTAAAAACCAATATAATCATTTAATTACAATGGTTAGAGAGATAGAGAAATCTATCATTATAAAAAATAGCTCATAGCTGACCTTAAAGATCTACTTGATAATTCAAAAAACAATCTGAAGTCTTTGATTATCAACATACAAAGATTGCAGATTTACTTGTTAAACTGCAAAAGAATTCTGAAGAATGGTAGAACCATCTAAAGAATATCCAAGGATGATAGATTAGGATTCTGACTATCAACAAGCACTAGTGGAAGCTAGTAACTATTTAGATGGTGCTCTTGGGATGATTTCTAATAATCCTCAAAGTGCTTCTGATAAAAGATTTGTTCGACATAACAATTTTATAATTGCATATCTTATGCAATTAAATAAGAAACTTGATTATATCATAGCACGAGTGTCACAAGATATTGTGCTAAGACAACAAGAGTTAATACAACGATTAGATAATCTGTTGGTAGTCCAAACTCAACAAAATCAAGAATTGGTAAACCAATTAAATCAATTCTTACAAGCTACTATAGCTACATCAAGACATGTACGCATGAGAAGTACACTGTTCTCTACCAGATGAGTACTAGACCTTTTTCTGGTACTTCAAATACTCTTTCTGGAACTACCACAGTTAGAGAAAATAATCAAAATGAATGAATTACCATAAGTAATTCTATACCAAATCTGTTAAACAAATTATTTGATAGAAATAGCTTACCAGCCCAGGTATTAAAGGAAGTTGTTGATATCTATCAACAATTTGAAATCTATCAAAATAACAGGCTACGCTTGTTAAAATACATAGGTTTTGTGTAGAACAGGACCATTAAATTTGCAAACGCAACTCCTTCGAATTACTCGAGAGGAAAATATTTCTGTAACCATAGAATCTAAAAATCTCAAGATTATATCTAGAGAATCATTACAACACATAAGAAGATCAGGGAAAACACTAGCCCATATTGGGATGATTGTTGTCTCTATAAAAGGCCTAGCTCGTAAAAAGCTAGGAACAAAAGTATTAATTGCTATACTTGATAAAAGATGAAAATCTGACGCAAGGAAAGCAATTATTGCTTGTATGAAAGTCGACATAACTGAAAATAAGGACATATTTTATTGTGCTCCAGACTTTCTCATAGGTACAAGAGCCCTAGGAGAATTAGAAATTGGTATCCAAACAAGAGGATACGAAGACTTTGCCAGAGACTCCAATCTCCTTATTGGACTTGGATTCTTAGGCAAATTAACTAATAATTCTAATACTGGATATAAGCTTTATATCTCTTCGATTATAGAAGCTTTAGCTAGTAAAGGAATAAAAATGACAAAACCCATGGCTATATCTCCAGATGACCTTGGAGGTCTGGACTGGAATATTTCTAAAAACTTGGATTGTGAACAAATGCTAGTTCCAGAAGATAGCATTATGTTTAAAAATCCTGATAATACGTATAATTTGAGATTCTCAAATTATAAACAAAAACAAACTCATGATGATGAGGCCCCGACTTCTTCAGGGTTTGAAAAATTCTTAGAATAATGGTATTAGCAAACCGTACTCTTTTAATACCCAAAAAATTAGGCTTTACATTTGAAGAAATAATAAGCCTAGAACTTGAATTAATAAAATCTGGACAAATACTAAGTTACCACAGATTAGTACCAAATGAACAAGGGAATATTTGTGTTTCACATAAAACATCCCTTCAAAAACTATAGACTCTGTGATAAATTTTAGATTCATCATAGAGATCCTGATAATTTAAATGATGATTTATATGCTCTCCAAAGCATTGATTCAGATACATCATAACAAGAAATAAATCATGAAAGCGAATTTATTCCTTATGATCAAAATTCTGAGTATGATCTAGAAATGCCAGATCTAGATCTAGAAACTCAGAGCATTCAAAGTATCCCTAAGAATTTAATGGATACCATTATCAATAATGCTCCACAAGCTAGTGCAGCTGCACCAGCTAGTACAACACATTCTCGATCCTATACAATAGGACAACCACCTCGTGAACCCTGTACTCAATATGAAAGGGAAAGGGAAGAGGTACGAACCAAAGGTAAGAGATTACCCTTAGAAACTGTGGATAAGAAAAAAAACTGTTAGATGAAGGGCGTATCCTTAATCTAGCAGCTTATGATCCACAAATATGGAACATCGTTCTTGATAATTGGTCATCAATGGTAGCCTGCAAAGTTGCGGAAATAGATGAGGGCTTTTCTGCATAAGAAATATATTCCTATCTAGAAAACTTCCTTGGGGAGACCGCCAGGTCCATGTTGGAGTCATACAAGTTGAATTTTCCCCAAGAATTTCAATAAGATGTCGCATTAGGGGTTAATCCCTATAATTTTACAAATCGTATGCGACTAATGATTACAGGTTCCAACCCTAATATGGGATAGAATGCTCAACAAAAAGAAGCTAAAGGAAGTTGGAAGTACTCCAAATTAAAAATTGGAAATACATTAAGCCTTTCTTACAAGACTTCTTATATTATGCCTGTATGACTGGGTGTTATCATGACCAAGCCATAGGGGAAAGATTGTTTTTAAAACTACCTGCCCCTTATGGGACAGAAATACATCAAGCATGGAACGCTGTTCCCAACAGACCTCCTGCTTTAAATAATATTACACTCAGAATACAATTTATCATTGATAAATTGGTAGAAAGATGTACCTACTTACGAGTAGATCATCAGTTAAAAGGTGAATTTAGCTTTTGTAATAAGCTATATACACCTCAGACATATGTTCAGGATCCTCCTATACAGAAACGAAAGCGCAAAGGACTAGAGGCTTCAAAGAAATATTTCTTACGAAGATCTTCTACCAAAAAACTTTATCTTGCAAAAGATAAGCATGTTCGAAAATATAATCCTAAAAGGGATTATAAAAATAAACTTTCATGTCTTACATGTGGAGGACAAAACCATTTAGCACGAGATTGTACTAAACGGCAAAACCTTCCCAATAACAATCTATTTTAATAGATTGTGTATAAAAAGATCTACTACATGTAGATGAGTATATATCAGATACAAAGTTAATATATATAGTATTGTCTTTATTCTTGATCCAACTTATTTATTTGATTCTGATAGTGAATTAAATGAATTTACAACCGACCTTTTGACCAAAGCCGAAAGGTTAAAATCACCTTATGGTACAGAAAATCTATCTATTCCATCTATGGATAAGTTAGATCTCCTTATACCCTATCTTGGTCATATTTAATGCAAATGGCCAAATATACACTTATGACTCCATTAGTTCCTCATGCGCATGAGCACCAATGGCAAGCAAGAAGAGGTAGTCAAGACCATGCCTGCTATTTTTGTTTAAAATATCCAAGCATGAATCTCTGCTATCAATGCATTATCTGTTCTCTTGAGGCATGTAAATATTGTCTTGAAAAACAGAATACCAATATACCTTCTACTTCTTTACCAAGAAAAGTAGAAAGGACAAAAATTGTAGAACTGCGAATTCTACAACTAGAAAATGATCTCTACCGACTTCAACAATGCATAGAGGTTTTAGAAAAAGGAAAAGGAAATTCTTCCCTCCACGAAGATTCTTTTTCCCAAACAACTCTTTACGAAAGTAATGATTATGAACCTCAGACAGAGGAACAAGTCATACCGTATTGAGTTGAATATATCCACAAACCTGTTTCCAACCAAACTTGGCTCTATACCATTAAGCTAAATTGTCAAATCCAAATCTCTGATTGGAAATTAGATATACCTGTCTTAATTGATACAGGTTGTAGTAATACAGTCTGAGATATGACCTTGGTTTCAACCAAGTATCATACCAAACTCGATCCAAAAGATCAGTTTTATGCAGAACAAATGGATGGACAATTATTTCTTTACGAATATATTCTATCAAAGCATAAGCTTTCCTTCTCTTTAGGAAATGCTCAATATACACCACCTACATACGTAGGACGAATTTGTCTCAAACCATTAAATTTGGCTAAGATAAAATTCATAATTGGCCTTAACATGCTAATTAATTCATATAAAGGTGTAACCCTTACCTCTGATGGCTTATACCTTTTACATCGTTCCATGATTCCATATACCTCGACAGTTGTTGTGAAGCGTGGTGGATGTCCCTGTGATATCCTAAACTCTTGTAAAAACCCACCTTTACAAGACAATGGCATACCTGACTCAGGTTCTTCTAAGGAAATTCGCCGTATAAATGAAGAAATTGCTAGGGTGCTTCGTCATCCTATTGATATGCTTCACATCAATGAGGAAGGAGATGACTTAAGTCATCAACCTCCTTTTCTAAATAAAATTGAATCAGGAAATCCTGATGTGGATGATCTGGTTCGATTATTAGAAAAAGACCAAATTTTTTGCTCAAATCCGCAAGCTCATTGGGAGAAAAATAAGCTTGTTTGTATTCTAAAATTCAAAGACCCAGGTTTTCGGATTACAAATATTCATATGTTGCTGAATTCAAAATGCACATTGATGAGTTACTAAAACTCAATGTCATCAGAAGGAGGACGTCTCCCCATAGATCTCCTGCGTTCATTGTAAATAAACATAGTGAACAAGTAAGAGGTAAAGACAAGAATGGTTATAGACTATCGTCGCCTAAATGATAATTTAGAAGATGATGGCTATGACATTCCAGACAAAATAGAGTTAATTAACTCTATACAGGGAAGCACTGCCTTCTCTAAATTCGACTACAAATCTAGATTCTGGCAAATTCGGATGGCAGAAGAATCAATACCATGTCCTTTAGGAAGTTTTGAATGGTTAGTAATACCATTTGAACTAAAAACAACACCAGTAGTATTCCAAAGGAAAATGGATGAGGTTTTTAAACCTTATCATGACTTTGTTTGCGTGTACATAGATGACATCTTAGTACACAGTAAAACAGAAAAAGAACATATAAGTCATCTTAAGCTTGTATTACAAAAATTTTATACGAATGAGATAATTGTCTCCGGACAAAAATAACAATTCTATAAAAAACTATTGAATATCTGGGAGTAGAAATTGGTAATGGAGTCATAAAACTTCAACCACATATCTCTTCCAAAATCAAAACCCTAGAGGTTAAAGATACTAAGAGTCTACAACAATTCTTAGGACTTATTAATTATGCAAGACCTTTCTTAAAAGATCTGCATATATTGAGTGGACCCTTCTACTCAAAATTAAGTCTTACTGGAGTTAAAAAATTTAACACTGAAGACTATAACAAATCAATAAAATCAGGCAGTTGGTAGATTCGTTACCATTGCTTAAACTATCTTTGGACAGTGATTATTTGATTGTCCAAACAGATGGATGTGAATATGAGTTGGGAGCCATCTTCCTCAAAAAACCCCACAAATATGCTTTTGTACCAGAAGCCATATGCTGATATGCCTCTGGCAAATTTTGAAAAAAAAAATGTTACTAGTAGCATTGATCAAGAGCTTCTAGCCATTTGCTATGACTTAGACGCTTTTAGACTATTTTTTTTAAATAAAAAGAAATATTGATAAGAACTGACTATAAACCCATAGTTAAGTTCTTCAAAACAAAAAATGAAAAGCGTATCTCTCAAAAAAGATGGCTTTCATTTATTGACCATTGTATAAACAATACAAAATCACCTTTGAGCATATCAAAGGCAAAGAAAATGTTATTTCTGATATATTATCAAGGCTTTTAATTAGGCCTCATGACGCCAACTAATTTAGCTGTGCAGAAATAAGAAATGGCTTCTACATCCACTTCTTCAAAGAAAAAGGCAGGAAAAAGTCCAAAAGTGCCACACCCACAACCAATGGCATTAGAGGCACTACTTGAAGAAAAATCCTCCTATGCACAAGTGCTTAAAGATGCTCCACCTAAAGAACAGATATATCTGTTTCAGACTCCTAAGCATTATACATCCCTCACAGGATATGATTATATGATCCTTGACTTATTATGGAAGGATCACTATGGAGTTGGTTTTCTGGCTACTATGAATAGCCTAGCTGGACATCTTCAAGCTCTACGCTATATGAGGACCTTACCAAATAATACAACTTCAAAGCAACCAAAGCTAGAACCACATACTATACTCTAGAAGCTTATATTGCCAAGGAGTTTAAAATCACGAGATTAGAAAATGAACATGGTTCTCTAAAAAGCCAGGTAGATTCTTTGCAATCTCAGAATAAAGATCTTGAGGCAAGAGTAAGTTTTTTTTACTAAAGCTTGGGAACAAGAAATGAGCTCTCAATGGACTTTGTCAAAAGCAAAGATTCCACCACAATTACATCCTGTGAAACAACAGGAGTATGATACGTTGAAGCCAACTCAACACCAGAAATTTCTTAAAGTGGTCCAATATCTCAGAAGAATGGCCTTAAACGAAATTACTAAACCAAGGGGTCTTCATCTGACAATGATCACTTTATGTACAGACAAGGTTCATTCTAATGAACCTCATTGTTCCTGCCACCAAGGGTTTACTATCATCAAAGCTTCCATAGACACCACCCAATGGCAAGATTGTCAGATCCTTGACACAGAGGTCTCTTTAATAGACCTATTTAATTATGGATTACTAGACCGTCCAGTAGTTCATCAATTACATCTGGGGAAACTCTCAACTTTCTCGTGGAAATTAAGATTTGCCTTGAAAAGCTTTACAAGGCACACCAATTCTCTGTATACCTGGACTTAAACATTTGTTCTTATCCACCCTGGTATTTAGGATATCCGTGCGACACAAAGCACTAAGTCTTGATAAAAATTCAGTAAGAATTTTTGCAGGATTTTTGGACTCAATCGTTTGAAGAAGTTCATCAAACAGCAAAAGTTCCTATTGAATTCCAAGTGCATCTTTGGCGGAATTATTGCATGAGTGAAGAAACACGGGCATTCTTTCATTCCTATCTAATTTCTGAAGAAAAAACTTTAAAAATTTATGTGGAAGATGAACAGGACATCTTCTTTGTCCCTTTTATCTCTCATTTCTGTACTGACCCAGGTCAGTTTAAGCATTTCAAACAGACTAAGTGGGAATCACTAGCCAAAGTCTATAAAGACTATGGGCGCATGATAATTCCTGCAAATCAGGATGACAACATCTTGGAGGACATGCAGGATGATGACTAGGCAGCTACCTGCCAAGAAGATAAACACTACTAATAGTAGTCAGGACCACCACCTGTAGCAACTAATGGCTAAAGAATCTCCACTATCATGAGGGGTACGAAAAGAAAAAGTACTTGTTGAAGGAAATGAGATGCCGGCTCATGTGCAAGGCGGTTTCTACCAGTCACCTTTTCCTAGTGGCATTATTGATGCCTTTATCCTATTTATAGTGGCATCTATTATTGGTGCCTTTATCCTGTTTATAGTGGCATCTATTATTGGTGCCTTTATGGCATCTATTATTTGTGCCTTTATGGCATCTATTATTGGTGCCTTTGCTTCTCTTGCAAGAAAGCTTTCTCTATTGTCTATATAAGAGAGCCTGAGGTATTGAGGGAAGGCATTCCGCCTTCAGTGTGCTAAGTGTGTATGTGCAAAAGTTGCTCCTCTCCGGTCTCCTAGCTCTTTGTAAGTTTTATATTTTGTAAATAAAGCTTGTGTGTTTTTGAAAGCTTGTCTTTCGTCTTCTACTTGTCTATTTGTAGCTTTATTTACAAAACATAAAACATACAAAGAGCTAGGAGACGGGAGGGGAGCAACTTTCGCACATACACTTAGTGTCAGGCCCCGGTTCAACTGGTTCGGCCCAAGCCCAAAGCCCAGCCCGAATAGGAGGAATCAAGACGAAGTCCAACGAGTTACCTGATTTGATCGGTCAACAGGGTACGTTGACCCAGGAAACAGGGATAGGAGCTTGTCTCCTTCGTAGAACTCGGACGCGGCGTCGACGAGTTCCGTGGATGGGAATCAAGCGGCGCCTCTCCTATAAAGGAGAACCAGCGATCGATTCCTCGGGGAGGGGAGTGATCACCATCAGACGGAGAGGAGAGCAAGCTTCATCACCACCATTGGAGAGAGCTTCGGGGAAGCTCGTGTGCGAAGGAAACGAACAAGCGGGAGAGCTCTGAGTGATTTGTAGCCGGCGGCGAGGGTTGCCGGCGAGGGAGGGACGAGGGCCGTCGA
This sequence comes from Costus lasius, assembly GCA_027563935.2. Taxonomy (NCBI): domain Eukaryota; kingdom Viridiplantae; phylum Streptophyta; class Magnoliopsida; order Zingiberales; family Costaceae; genus Costus; species Costus lasius. Next base: position 128,538,721 of record CM050446.2, read on the forward strand.
CGACCAGGGGGTCGGCAACAATAGTGGAGGAGTTTTGTAGCTTTTGAAGGTTAATCTAAGCTTTCTTCTTCACCGGCGTTCTTCCCCTGTTTTCCTCTGTTTTGACCTCTTCCGAAGCAGCGTCTTCTCGATTCTGGCAGCAGGCGGCTGTCCGGTCGGCGACGACGACATCGAAGGGAAGGAAACCCTAGCGTAGTTGCGTTCCGGTGTTCCGCCGGACGGCCCTAAGACAACGGATAAGCACTGTTTTTAGGCCGATCCGACCGGGGCGTGACAATAGGTATCAGAGCAGGCAAACGTGTTCCAGCAAACACGGCACCTTCAACTTCACCCTCGAAGGTGAAGAAAGGTTTGAAGTTCCAGAAAATCACCCATACTGCTAGAGGAGCGTCAGAGGATGCCCGGCCCAGGCAGGATAAAGGAAAAGCCAAGGAGACGGCTGAACCTGAGAAGATGGTGAACTAGGGTGATCGCATCGCTCAGATCGAGCAGGTACTCGGTCTGGCCAGTGGTGGAGGCAATGGGATGATTCCACAGGTGGAAAGCCTTCAGAAGACAGTGGAGGATCAAGAATTGCTGATCGAGCAGCAGAGGTTGCAGATCGAGCAATAGAGATTGCAGATCGAGCAACAGAGGTTGCAGATCGAGGTCATGCAACAAACCGTGGAAGGTCTGATCCATCTGCCAGGGGAGATGGTTCGCATGAAGGAAGACATGCATGCAGAAGTTAGGGTACTGCGTTTTGCCCTAGCACAAGTATCGCAATCAGCAGCGGCACTGGTGGAGCAGGAGGCTCCCAAACCGAGGATGCGCGTGCCTGACCCAGCGACGTTCGGGGGGGCTCGATCGTCCAGAGAGGTCGAAAACTTTACCTGGGATATGGAACAACTGTTTTCAGCTAACCATATTTCTGCAGGAGATCGGGTGCAAGTGTGCATCGCCTATCTCACAGGCGACGCAAAACTTTGGTGGCGAACCAAAGTCGGCTCTACATCAGGGACTACTAGCTGGACTTTGGGAGACTTTTCGTGAGGAGCTGCGGTGGCAGTTTCTTCCCGGAAACTCGGCGGATCAGGCACGTGGCAAACTGGATCGGCTGAGGCATACAGGCTCGATCCTGGAGTACGTCAAGGCTTTTTCCACTTTGATGCTGGAACTTCCAGGCATGGCAGAGGACGATAGGAGGTATTTCTTCCTCCGGGGCCTTCAGCCATGGGCAGAAACGGAGGTCCGACGTCGCGAGCCGGTTGACTGGAGGGCGGCTGCGGCGGTGGCCGAATCTCTGGCGGATAATCGAAATTTCAAACCAGCACCACCAAAGAAATCCAGGACACCACCAAAGCGCGGCTCTCAGCGCGGTTCCCCACGGACACCGCCAGGAGCTAGAGTTCCAGAGAGAGGTAAACCTTTTCACCAGCAGAACAAGGGTTCACCGGGATGACGGGAGCAAAAGCCACAAGGTTGTTTTTGGTGCGGCAGTCCTCACTGGGTAAAGGATTGCCCCAGCAAGCAAAAGCTCATGGCAATAACGGCGCAGAATCCAATCGAAGAGGCTGAAGAAACCGAACAACCGCGGATTGGATCACTGCAGGTAGTTCCACACACTGCCACGGGAGCGCAGCAGTGTCGGATCGGGGCGTTGAGAATCGGAGCGATGGTTCTGCAGGATCCGCCCGTTAGAGACATCGAGGACGATGTCCAAGTTGGGCGGGGGAGAATTGTCAAGCCCCGGTTCAACTGGTTCGGCCCAAGCCCAAAGCCCAGCCCGAATAGGAGGAATCAAGATGAAGTCCAACGAGTTACCCGATTTGATCGGTCAACAGGGTACGTTGACCCAGGAAACAGGGACAGGAGCTTGTCTCCTTCGCAGAACTCGGACGCGGCGTCGACGAGTTCCGCGGATGGGAAACAAGCGGCGCCTCTCCTATAAAGGAGAACCAGCGATCGATTCCTCGGGGAGGGGAGTGATCACCATCAGACGGAGAGGAGAGCAAGCTTCATCACCACCATTGGAGAGAGCTTCGGGGAAGCTCGTGTGCGTAGGAAACGAACAAGCGGGAGAGCTCTGAGTGATTTGTAGCAGGCGGCGAGGGAGGGACGAGGGCCGTCGACGACCAGGGGGTCGGCGACAATTGTGGAGGAGTTTTGTAGCTTTTGAAGGTTAATCTAAGCTTTCTTCTTCACCGGCGTTCTTCCCCTGTTTTCCTCTGTTCTGACCTCTTCCAAAGCAGCGTCTTCTCGATTCCGGCAGCAGGCGGCTGTCCGGTCGGCGACGACGATATCGAAGGGAAGGAAACGACCTCCCTGGACCTTACGTTCCTCCTCCGGTGAGCTCGCGATAGTGGCGACGCTCGACGGAAAAACGACGCGGCAGCATCGTGTGGAGAAGACGAAGACGGGCAAAAACGTTTCGAATGCAGGTGGTGTTCGAAACGAGGAGGTCAACGAATTGGTGAGTCAACGGGCGAATCGGAGAACGATTTCGATTTCGAAATTGAAATTCGGCGGCTGACGCAAGCCAATGTCAGCAACCGAAATATTACGCGCGGCGGCGAAATCAGAAGGGCTGACGTCACGCCGACGTCAGCAACTCAGGTTAATTTGGGGCGTTGACTAATCCTATTCAGGGTTGACTTTTAATTGGGGTTAGGGTTTCTTGGAGTGAATTGTAATTTGGGGATAAAAATTTTTCGGAAAGATTAGGGTTTCTAATTTCGGGTCGAAAACCCTAGCGTAGTTGCGTTCCGGTATTCCGCCGGACGGCCCTGAGACAACGGATAAGCGCTGTTTTTAGGCCGATCCGACCGGGGCGTGACACTTAGTGTCACGCCCCGATCTTAAGGTTCTCCGGCGGACCCTCATACCGCGCCGAAACCCTAGATTCTGGCCCCAAAATCACCCCCAAATCAAAACCCTAATTTGGATTTTGACTTAGTCAACATGATTTTGACCCGGTCAACCAAATTCCGCTGTGCGTAATTGCCGCCTCCGCTAAATTTCGGCCGCTGACGTCACCCTTGTGTCAGCTGCCAAATCGAATCTGATTTCGCATTCGAATTCACACGTTGATCGGCCGCTGTGTTGACTCCTCGAAGCGAACGCCCGTGCGTTCGTCTTCCTCACTCGTCTGACACCGAGAGCCGCCTGCACTCATTAGTTCTTCGCCGAAGAAGGGGCGTGCCGGCAGGGAAAGGACGTCGCCTCGCCCTCAGCCTCTCATTGCCGGCATAGCAGCCACCTGCCGCCGCAGGCTCGTCGTTGTACTGGAAGAAGAATACGAAAACAGGGGAAGAAGGAGATCTCGGAGAAGAAAGCTTTTATTACCCTTTTGAAGCTACAAAACTCCTCCACACCGACGATCCCCTGGCCGCCGCCACCCCTCTTCCCTCCCTCGCCGGTGGTCTCCCCAGAGACTGGTTACAAGCACTCAAAGCTCGCTCACTCTCAGAACAATCCATCAATGTCCCTGGCGCCGGCATCGACGCCCCCTGGCACTGGCATCAACGCCCGCTGGCGCTAGCATCAGAGCCCCTGCTCTGGAAGGGACGATGGCACCCTCGCCGTCGCCGGTGATGGTGCTCCCTAGCACTCCCCCCATCCATCGTCCGCCTCTCGAATGTTTATAGGGAAGGAAGCCGCTGCTCTCGTGGACCACGTCATCCACACTCCACGCCGCCGAGCCCATCGTCCGCGTCCATCGCTGAAGACCTCGAGTTGTCGCCGCCAGCGTCCGCGTCTGATGGATTCGGCAAAGAAGTCGACGATGACGAGCTCCCGCATTCTAATTTGGGTGTTGACCCAAATTCGGGTGTTGACCGAATACTTGCGCCGCTGGGATTTAGGGCTCTGTTTTCACTTCGCCGCACAGGCTTGGGCCGCCGCCCAGCACACTCCTCTTTGGGCCGGCCTGGTGGTCCAGGGGCCTAACTATTCTCCTCCACCTGATTTGAACACCGCTCTCGATGTTCGATACAGGTTGAACACTGGCCCTCCAATGTTCAAATTTGGTGCATCTTGACTCCAATTTGATGTTGGATGTTGATGAACCTGTTGCATGGAATTGGCACTCCGTCTGACTTGACACAACCAGGCTCACGTACTATTGCACCACCTTTGGTACTCCGCCCAACCTCTTGTGTCCCAGTCATATCATGCCATAGTGCTCCGCTCAACTTAATGCTTACAGGGTCACGTCCATAATGCATCTCCCCAGATGCTCCACTCAACCTGCAATGTATGAGTTTACGTACTAGCGCACTGGATTATTATGCTTACAGCAACTTGCATAACCAAACTTGTCAGTAACCTCGGACTTGTGGGTCATGGGCCCACAGCAATCTTGCTTCACCATCCTGGCTAAACTCAGCTGAACCTCACATCCCCATGCTTGGTCAGAACCTACTCTGATACCAATTGTCATGCCCCGATCTTAAGGTTCTCCGGCGGACCTTTGTACCGTGCCAAAACCCCAGATTCCAGCCCTAAAATCACCCCCAAATCAAAACCCTAATTTGGATTTTGACTTAGTCAACGTGATTTTGACCCGGTCAACCAAATTCCGCCACGCGTAATTGCCGCCTCCGCTCGATTTCGGTTGCTGATGTCACCCTTGTGTCAGCCACCAAATTGAATCTGATTTCGCGTTCAAATTCATGCGTTGACCGGCCGCTGCGTTGACTCCTCGAAGCGAATGCCCGTGCGTTCGTCTTCCTTGCTTGTTCGACGCCGAGCGTCGCCTGCACTCGTTAGTTCTTCGCCGGAGAAGGGGTGTGCCGCCAGGGAAAGGATGCCGCCTCGCCCTCAGCCTCTCATCGCCGGCGTAGCAGCCACCTGCCGCCGCCGAACTCGTCACACCATGGAAGAAGAATACGGAAACATGGGAAGGAGATCTCGAAGAAGAAAGCTTTTATTACCCTTTTGAAGCTACAAAACTCCTCCACGCCAACGACCCCCTAGCTGCCGCCGCCCCTCTTCCCTCCCTCGCCGGTCGTCTCCCCAGACACCGGTTACAAGCACTCAAAGCACGCTCACTCTCAGAACAATCCATCGACACCCCTGGCGCCGGCATCGAGCCCCTGGCGCTGGCATCAGGGCGCCGTCGCCGGTGATGGCGCTCCCTAGCACTCCCCCATCCATCGTATAGGGAAGGAAGCCACTGCTCTCGTGGACCACGTCGTCCACACTCCACGCTGCCGAGCCCATCATCCACGTCCATCGCTGAAGACCTCGCATCGTCGCCGCCAACGTTCGCGTCCGACGGATTCGGCAAAGAAGTCGACGATCACGAGCTCCCGCATTTTGATTTGGGCGTTGACCCAAATTCAGGTGTTGACCGAATACTCGTGCCGCTGGGATTTAGGGCTTTGTTTTCAGTTCGCCGCACGAGCTTGGGCCGGACTAGTCGTCCAGGGGCCTAACACTTAGCACACTGAAGGCGGAATGCCTTCCCTCAATACCTTAGGCTCTCTTATATAGAGAATAGAGAGAGCTTTCTTGCACGAGAAGCGAAGGCACCAATAATAGATGCCACAAAGAATATGATAAAGGGACCAATAATAGATGCCTTCCCTCTCCACTCCTACCCTCCTCTACTCCCACTACCCTTCCCCCCCCCCCCCCTCCACTCTTCCTTCTTAATTTTTTCTTCGTCATCATGATTGTTTTCTTCTTCGTCATTGTCTTCATCATCTTCTATCTTCTTCAGTTTTCTTCTTCTGTCTTTGTCTTCGTTGTCTTTCATCTTCTTCTACCTTTTTCTTTTATCTTCTGTCTTCATTTCTTCTTTGTCATCGTGCTTGTTGTCTTCTTCTTTATTGTTTTCTACATTTTCTTCTTCTTCTTTTTCATTTTTGTCTTCTGTCTTCTTTTGTTTTCTTTGTCATCTTCATCTTCACCTTCTTCATCGTCCTCCTCCTTCAACATCTTCCATCTCCTTCTATCTTTGTCTTCGTTGTTTTTCTTCTTCTTTTAGCTTTGTCTTTTATCTTTCATCTTCATTTCTTCTTTGTCATCGTGCTTGCTATCTTCTTCTATCTTTATCTTCATTTTCTTCTTCTTTTTTTTCATCATCGTCTTCTATATTCTTTTGTTTCTTCTTCTTTTATCATTATTGTCTTTCGTCTTCATCTTCACCTTCTTCATCATCCTCCTCCATTATCGTCTTCCATCTTCTTCTATTTTTGTCTTTGTTATCTTTCATCTTCTTCTAGCTTTATCTTTTATCTTCTGTCTTCATTTCTTTTTTGTCATCATGCTTATTGTCTTCTTCATCTTCATCATCTTTCAACTTCTATCTTATCTTCTTTTTCTTTTTCATCACCTGTCTTCTGTCTGTTTTCTTCTTCTTTGTCATTGTTGTCTTTGTCTTCTTCATCATCCTTCTCCATCATCATCACCATCATCTTCATCTTCTTCTGTCTTTATCTTCATTGTCTTTCATCTTCTTCTAGCTTTGTCTTTTATCTTCTATCTTCATTTCTTCTTCGTCATCGTGCTTGTTATCTTCTTCTTCATTGCCTTTTCTTCATCTTCACCATCTTTCCTCTTCTGTCTTTATCTTTATTTTCTTCTTCATTTTCATCATCTTCTTCCGTCTTCTTTTGTTTTCTTCTTCTTTGTCATTGTTGTCTTTCGTTTTCGTCTTCACCTTCTTCATCTTCCATCTTCGTCTAGCTTTGTCTTTTATCTTCGGTCTTCATTTCTTCTTCATCATCATGCTTGTTGTCTTCTTCATTTTCATCATCTTTCATCTCCTATCTTTATCTTCATTCTCTTTTACTTCTTTTTCATCATTGTCTTGCATCTTCATTTGTCTTTGTCTTCTTGTCGCCTTCCATCTTTTTTTTCTTCTTCTATCTTCATCGTCTTCCATCTTCTGGCTTTGTCTTTATATTTCGTCTTCATTTGTTCTTCGTCATCTTTGTTCATTGTCTGTCTTCTTCTTCATTGTCTTCTTCATCTTCATAATCTTCATCATCTTCTCATTGTAAGGCATTCTTCAGGAGATGCTATTGCATCACTGTCCGGACTGAGGGTAAGTACCAAATGATGCTAGTGCGTTATGCAATTATATCCCGTAATGTTAATGATGGATACAACATGCATGTTTAAGTTCAATTAGAGGATAGCTATTTTCCACATTCATTCATTTTCATAATTGTAAATATACAGATTTTTTTACCTATACTATTTAAAGAAATACTTTTGGCTAATACTCACATAACTCAATCTCGGATTTTGTCATGATAATCGTTTCTTGTAGATAATCTTAATTTAGTAATTATAGAATGTGCTTGCTATACTAAACAAATCATACTTAATTCATGTTTCCAAAGAGTACCTTATCATGCTTTAACATGAATACTTACTTCTAAGATGATGCAATACACCAGCACCTTTTCTAGATACTAATATTAAAAAATCTACATTCACACAAGATGAAAGGAGTAACATTGTTGAGAAAGAACAATAAGAAATGTCCTAAGGAAGTTTAATTTGGTATTTGAGGAGGATTGAAGATGAAAGATGACGATGACAAAGAAGAAGAAAATAAAAAAGAAGATGAAAACAAGGATAGAAAAAGACAGAAGAAGATGAAGACAAAGATAGAAAAAGACATAAGAGGACGAAGATAGAAGATGAAGAAGATAACGAGTAAGAAGATGATGATGAAAGAAGACGAAGACAATGAACGCAACGATGATGATGAAGAAGAAGAAAATGAAGATGAAAGAAGACAATAAAGAATAAGAAGAAAGGAAGATGACCAAGATGAATACAATGAACTTGTAAGATGAAGACAACCTGCTCCTTTATATTTTTAAACATTATGAGTTAAAACAAATGTTTGTAATGATGACAAGCCATCACTGTTCCTCAAAGCATATCCAATTGTAGGCACAATGATATACAGTGTATAATATGATCAGATGATTATAGATTTCAGTAGCATAAATTAGATGACTAACAAAGTGGACTTCTTTGTCAAGAAATCCAAGCTTTAACATACTGTTACTAACTTCAAGTTAGGATAGCAACACTGAAGACGGCATATAAAGTAATTATATCTACATTAAAATAATAGTTCCAAAAATGGAGGCCTAACCTGTATCTCCAGGTTGGCAATCAAGTTGCATAAAATGTTCCCCAGCAGACTCAACAATCCCTGCACGCCCATAATAAGGCCAAGAAGAAACAACTCTTTACCTCAAAACTGAAGGTAAATGTTCGCTTATGCAAAAAGTCATTAAGCATTTAAGTACCAACTAGTAGAATTAAATAAAAACACTCAACTTCTTCTCTAAGAAATTTCATATCAAGTGCTACTTGCTTTTCCATGCAAGGGTATACTTGTAATTTTCAGGGACCTTTTTGTAAATATTTAAAACGTATAGATGTTTTCTGTAAAATTATTTCTAAAACGACAATAAACCACAAAAAATCCTACTTTCCCTGGCCTCTCTTCCTCTCCCCTTTGTTCCAAAGTTCTGAGCTAGGTAAAACTCTTTCAGCTTACAAAGACAATATGCAAGGATTAATAAGATTTTGAGGAAGCATATAGGACAGAAGTATCACTAAGATAAACCCTTATAACTAATTTATTTGGAAAACATCATTATCACAAATTTATGCTTCCTTCATGTTTTTTTTTCAAATTATGTACAATCATCATCAGCATTATTAACTCATGCTATGATCTAAAAAGTAGAAGAAAGTATTGTTGTTTCCCTCTCTTCAACTAAAATTATTACTAATTTGTGTTTGTCTGATACATTTGAAGTCTAATTTTGATGTTGATCGGCATGATAGAATAAAAAGAAGGTAGAGACAAGATAGTTTATAGGAGTGGGCAGGACAGAGAAGAAATACACAACATCGCCATGCATTAGTTAATAACAGTGCTAACCAGTATTTGGTATTTTGATAATTTATCTTTCCACATACCATTCTATTGTTTCCCTTTAATCAATACCATCTTATCATTTACATAGATCTTAAAAAGAAGGTATTTTTGATAATTTATATAATCAAACATTGCAAGCTTGTTCACTTACAAAAATATTAACTAGCACTAGACCACTTGACTATAATCCTTAGATACAATAATACGGTAAAAATACTTGATTAGCATTAAACCACTTTGATAATATTAAATACTTGACTAGCACTGGACCACTTTGATAGTATTAAACCATCTAAAATATGGAGATAGCATAAGATAAGTCAACAAGAAGACTATGTTACCTTACAAAATTAAGAGGAAACAAAATAAAAGATTGTCAATTACTCAAAATGTTAGAACGGTTATTTGAAGAGAATAAACCTGCCAAGAGTTCAAGATATCTTGTTCCAGTTGCTCGATATGCAACAAGATTGCCTAAGAGCCTTGCAATTGAGTAAATCTCATCTTTTTCCGAAACACTCCTAGATGAACCAATGAGAAGAAAATTAATAGGCAATATAAAACATTATTACCATTAATGATCCAAATTAGTAAAAACCCCTACAAGTACTTAACCCGTCAACAGTACAAAGCTTCCCGTATTCCATAATCAAACCTGTAGTGTGCTAGGCAATATCATGGGGTTGAATAAAATGATCTACACCTCAATATATCTGGTCCTGTAAAGCACTATAAAGTAATCACAAACCACAATAGCAAAAGATAGGAAACAACTAATATTTTCTTTCCAAATTCCATGATCAAATACCTCCCTGTAGTGTGCTTTCCAGGCAGTATCATGGGGGTTGAATAAAATGATCTACACCTCAATATATCTGACTCTGTAAAGCACCATGAAGTAACCACAAAGCACACTAGCAAAAGATAGGAAACAACTAATATTTTCTTCCATGTTTGATCAACTGTTTCCCATCCTATACATGGTCATGAGAACCAAGATAAAGCATGTTAGAAATGAAGATGAGGAGCAAAAAGATATGTTCAGATCCTTCTGTGTAAAAAGACTAAAAAGTAGGTAGAAGACATTAAAGTAAGCAATTATAACCCAGAAACAAAATGTGTATCATTCAAAAAATTGTGAGAATGTAATTCCAAGGTACCAGTAAAACAAGCTATAAGGCAATAACAACAACAAAAGAAAGAAAAACTCACAATTAAAGACAAACTGATTATAGAACCTATAGATTTCAGACTAAAAAAAAAAAGAAAACCACCATCTTAAAACCAATTGTGAATGATAAGGTGAATTTAAAGACCAACATTTTTGTGTCAAAATTCAAATCTTCATAGTTCATGGAATTAATTGATGACTAGAGAAAGAGGATATATGGATTCTACCAAGAAATCTTGATGGATGCCATCATGGAACAATAAAAAGCCTAATAGAGTAGAGAATAGTGTAAAAAAAACCAAAGAGGATAAAGAATTTCAATTTTTTCTATTATATGTTAAGAACCTTGTATAATGAGTAGACTCGATGATCTTCCTGTTGTTCCTCTTTTATACTTTTTGTTGTTCCTTGTACAGCTTCCTAATGGAATAAACTGGAGGTTTTACCCTATATCAGCTTCAAATGCAATTGATTCATAGAGAAATTTTGGCAATATAAACAATGAGAAACTTGTTATGTGCATTCACTTGAGTGTTGCCAAGATCTAGATAAATGAAATAAATGCCATGGCTACATGTTTAGTGTAGCATCACTTATTTCTATTAAGTCTCACATAGGTATTTGTAATCTACTTTGAAATAATTCTTTCTATCACACTTGATATCAGACCCCTCCTCTTCTCCCTCTCTACACCACCCAATTCATAGTTCTCTTCTCTAGACACTCTTAAGTGGCATTATAGTTATCATTGTCACCAACACTTCTCAAAAAAGGGCAATCTACAATATTTGGACCCCCACCATAAAAGCACACCCTCTACGCATCGTATAAGACCAAGACCGTCAGACCTATCAAGATACTATATAGGACTTCTCCAAGTTTTTATTTGTAGGTTCCACAATTTTTGCCATCAATCCCATTTCATACCTAGTCACTCATTTTGTATTTGTTCTTTATATAATATAATATTTGCACCAGTCACCAAGCATAAAGTTAGGGATATTTGTTTAATATGCTACATAATTCGAGTAATTGCTCACACCAATAAAGCTTTTAGTATCTGGCAGGAGGTTGATAGCTATTCAAGTAGGCTGGTTACTGTCATGGAGGTTGATTATTTGATATGAGAAACACCAATTTAAGATTTGTTTTCACTATTTCTAACCAGGATTTGGTTTCATTATTTTAACTATTTCAATTCTTTATGATGTTTATTTAGTTGATAAGCAATAAACAAAATAAAATGTTATGAAACATTTTACGATAATTATTTTAGTATGGTGAGTTTGACTATCTTCTTGGATTTATGTTTCTAATCTTTTTTCTACTTCCGTTCAACTTAAGTTAATATTATAGACCTTGTGGCATTTGTTTGAAGCAAGTTCTACGTTCCTGTTTGGATCTTCCTATTAGTTATGTCGCTATCTATTATGTACTCCAATTCAACTCAAACTAACTGTGAAGCTTGTGGTTTAGTGTATAGTAAGATATTGTTTATAACTTTTTTTCATTACTATTTGGTTCAAAATGATGTATTATTAATTCAAGCAAGTTTTTATTTTAGTTTAGGATAGAACTTTGTGGTTAAAATAAATTTTACATATCCATATAATATACAGTGAAAGAAAGAGAAAGAATACGGTATCTTTGTGCCTTTACCTCGGGTAAATTTGTACCTTTGTGCCTTAGTCAAGATTCAAGATACCGTATGTACAAGATATAACTAACACATGGTACCAACCTGTATCAATTTTATATGTATGTGCATACTATGTATATGAAATTTAGTTAAATTGTGTTATCTTACATTGTCATTAAATGATTCTCAATTAAATTTACCAAGTAGGATGCTCATTAAATTCAAAATGAGTGGTGATTATTGAAATAATAGACTAGTTGCACTCAAGTTAATGTGATGTAGTGGATATTTAGAAGTCTTCCTACAATATATGGTATTACTATATTGAAGTCCATATGCTTAGTAAACTAGAACAGTCCACTAACTCTTCTCAGACTAGAATATAGGAACTAGGATAGGCACGAATATTGGACTAAATAAGGATACATATAAAAACCATGGTAAGAAGCTTGTATGCAGTATTCTTAGAAGTGACTGTAATTTGGCCTGGCAATAGTGAAATTCAGCTAACATAACATTCTAGGACTTTTGTGGAACCATGTTATAGGGCTTTATTTAAATCCATAAATTGCACTTTATTGTTTAATACTAGCTGCTCCTGAGCAATAGAACATGAACAGTGATTCCATGTAGACTTCTTTAGAAATAGCATCATAAAGAAAGACATTCTTAATGTCCATCTAATAAAGTTGCTAATCAAGGTTCATAGCCAAGGAGAAGAGTACACTAAGTTCAACTTAGCTAAAGGTGATAAAATGACAAGTAGCAGTTTCTATAAGTTTGTGTGAATCCTTGCAACTAGCTGAGCCATATATCTATCCAATGTTCCATCAAGATTATATTTAATTTTACACACTCACTTATATAAAACTAGAAAATCCCTAATGGAGGAGAAGCTAGCAACCATGTTGTCATGAACTCATGGATAGATGATGGACTCATTTCTAAAACGTTGCTTGGAACTTTACCATTTACTTAATGATAAGAATTAGGCTTAAATAGATTTTATTTTTCACTTAACTATTTGCTAAGTGTCCTTAGTAGCTAGAATGTTTTGCTAGAGTATGTGTAAGATTTCAAATAGCATCTACGTCAAACAAGGCAATTAAGAAAGATACTTTTCTTTTGATTAATATTGTTCTAGACTTCTATAAAAGAAATGTAAACTATTGGCCATTATGCTTATTGACATTGGACTATTTTTTTTTTTGGCAATTGAGTTGGCAAATGGATAAACAATTTACAGTCCTCATCGAAGAGCACAAATTTGTCAAGATAGAAAATTACCAGCACATCCTCATATTCAAGTTTTGCAAATATATTAGTTCACAGTAATTTTCACAATGTTATAGCTTAAAATATAAATTTAAGAAATATGGCATTAAGAAAAACTAGGAAATGTCTTTTCTTTCTTATCATTCCTTCTCTAGGAAACTCAAACTTGTGCAATTTCAATAGCCTAAGTTATCATGATACTAATTGCTATGCTTTTGTAAGACATTTGAAACCCAAAAAATTTGGAAGTATTAAATCATTAGCACACTTTAATTATTTACCTACCATATTACCGAGAAAAAATAACATAGCACATTCTAAAAATAGTAACAGAAGGGAGTCAGGGCCGAGGCCAAGTCTGTAGCTATCCACAACATAATAGATTATAATCTATTAGCAGCTATTTTGGGATGCACTGAATATTGAAGTAAATCACAAATCTTTGCAAAACGTGTAGCATTCACGGTGGACCTTATGGTAAGGTAGTAATAAGTATTTGAACAAGATATAACTTGTGTTCAAAATTCACCCAACTCCAGAGAAAAACATGAAGTCAAAATTCAAGCCTATCATGTTTAGAGCACAAATTTGAATGGTGAAGGGCAGTCGATTCAACGGCTAGTTCCCGATTTCCCTTTCTTTTAAATTTCATTGTTGATTTTAATATAAAATTTATTCTATATATTTTAAATAGGTCAGGTGGATCAGATTAATATTAAAATGAATAATATTTTATTAAATTTAAATTAGTGGCATGCCATGTTGACTATCACACTTTCTATTGATCAAATTCGGGTCAATAGTTGAACACGGATAATTAAATTCATTCAACTACAATATAATTTATTTAGTCAAATATAAACGCAATCTACAATATGATACTGAAGCAAAACAATAAATATGCTAAATTATTTTCAAAAATCTAAATTACTGAGATACTAAAATCTATAAATCGATATAATTAGAAGAATACATCGTAGCGTCTATATTAAACACATTTTTGGCATGTCCACCTAAGCTAGCTACTACTACTACACCAACTTATAATAAAAGAAATGGAATTAGCAAAAATTACTAAATATAAATCAAAACAAGTTAAAAGTATGCTTCAATAGATAAAATGAAATAACGTTATATTACATCTAGATACTCATATATTATAATACAAAAAATAACAATCGCATGAAAAATAATAAACAATAGTATAATGAAAATATCGATATGTAGCTAAATAAAACCCTCAATTATGAGTATTTCTATTATTAGCTCATATAATTTAACACAAACAATTTTATAGTGTTGTGTCCAATAACTAACAATCCTAACATTGCCTAAAAATAACTTGTAGTTACTCTAGCAAACACATTGTAATCATAATATTACCTAAAGACAACTTCTTGCTTCAACTATAGTATACCATATATTCTAACTATTTACTTAGTTACTAACTAAATCATAGAAAATGTATAAATGTGCTGAGATTAAGTAGATTAAAGACGGAGGTAGAGTACTATCCATAATACTTGTCTTTTTCCTTCCAATTTACCATGATCTTACATAGAGTTAAAATTCAATTATGAAGTTAAACTAGTTTAAATTGAATATCTTTAATTGGTATTATTAAATTTTTAATATTATTTTTTAACAGTGTCATGTGAGTTTGAATTTAAGTTAGAAATTAACCTGAGTTTTGGTGAACGGCTGAATTGAGTAGCGAAAGGTTCTTTGGGGTAAATTTAGAGGACAAAGGGTAATAAAATTACATCCCTTGCTTGGTTGCCATAATATTGTTATTGATTAACCCTGCTTTTGTAGATTTTTAATGAAACTAGATTGAATATTAAACTCGATAAACCAATAAAATATAAATAGAACTTCTCAAAAATAAGGATGCAATCTTTAGTATAATGAATGTGTTTCTTGCTATTGAAAATTTACCTAATATTTTACATTACTGCTGTAAAAACTTAGGGATTTTCTAATTGAATAGACAAGACCATAGATTTATAAATGATTTAGATGTTACAAGATGAATTATGGTGAAAGCACTTAATTTTAATGACTTGTTAAATGCAAATATTTTCTGTAATTGACTAGCAAATTATTAAAATGTCTAGGTCAACTTATTGTTACATATACCTAGCTTAGAGAAAAATATGTTTCAAGTTTAAGCATAGTTTAAAGGAAAGGTTTGAATGCCTGCCCATATTGGTATACCTGTCCATTGAAGACAGTGGTTAGTTTATCATATTTTAGTAATTGTAGCTATGGTTGTCTTCATATTTATAGCTATGATCATTTCATGTGTCTAAAATCTAATCATGTAGGCTTTGTTGACCGTAGAAGCCTCAATATCATTCTTCTTCTTCCCTAAGTCTCTCACTTTTCTCATTTCATTC
The DNA here is from genome assembly GCA_027563935.2 of Costus lasius. Classification (NCBI taxonomy): domain Eukaryota; kingdom Viridiplantae; phylum Streptophyta; class Magnoliopsida; order Zingiberales; family Costaceae; genus Costus; species Costus lasius. Next base: position 128,554,107 of record CM050446.2, read on the forward strand.
TTTTCTCTCACCTCTTGAACTTGTCTTCATCTCTTTACACAATGCACACACCTACTATTCTCTTTTCTTTCACTACTCTTCTATGCAGGCAGAGCTTTATTCATTGTGCCATATCTTTGAACACAACCTGCACATCTGACTACTCCACCCACTCCATCTTCATCAATTTCATATTCCTCATTGCCCTCCACTCATCACCATTTGACAGGCCACAAAAAAGATGTTGAAGCCTCCTCCCTTCCGTAACTACCATCCACACTGCTCTCCCACTAACTCTAAAACTTTGCCACACACATCACCTTCAATACCACTTTTTAATTGAAGGATTAACTGTTGCAAACTCCTAGACATGACCTTTCCTTAAGCTTGCTGCACAACACATTGCATACTTGCCTATTGCAATAATCCATTCAAAGATCACCACTTCCCTGGTCTTTTGCTAAATGTCCCTTGTTTGGTTGTCCTAATATTGTTATTGCTTACCCCCTCCTTTTGTAGATTTTTTAAATAAAACTAGATTGAATATTAAACTTGAAAAACCAATAAAACAAAAATAGAACTTTTCAAAAATAATGATGCAATCTATTGGGATAATGAATGTGTTTCTTGCTATTTCCTTGTTTTTTTTATAAAGAATCCTAAATTGAGAGTTTTTTTTTAGTGGATGGAGTGAGATCTTATAGTAATACTATATTGTAATTCACACGACCAGTATGAAAATTATAATTTTCTTTAGAGGATATAGTAGAACCACATATGGTTTTTAAAATCAGTACACCCAAATTTTAAGTGATATGTTTCATACAGCACGTGTTAGGCTAAAAATCAGCCATACCACACAGGGTATATTGATGTTCACCCAAAATTTTACAATATCTTTTAATCAGGAAGCTAACAAGTTTAGGATGTCAGTAAAGACAACCAATATTTAAATCAGTACTAGAAGGATTGAGGCAATCAGTTGCTTGGAATATAAGAATTTTAGGTTCATTGTTAAAGGTCTTTAAGCATTGGATTTATAAGAATTTATATTCTAAAATTTTATTGTGTATCATTCGATCTCAAATCTAGCTGTATATACAAATTTAAACTAAGCTGAAACGAAATTTCAAAAAACATATGCTAGAAGTGAAAAATGAGAGAAACAAATAAAAAAAATTTGTATTGATTAATTCAGAAAGATAAAAGAAAACATGAAACTTCATTGATCCTCAAATCAAAGATGAGTTTGATAACAATTTTTCTTTAGATCAACCATGCCTACGTCTACCCAAAAAATGAATAGATGAAAGACAATTCAATATTCTCCATATGAATATGGGAGCTTTTACTTCACCCTGCACTAACGAGCATACCTAGCACCAAGGTTTAAATCTTGGTTTGTGGGTTATATCTCGAACACTAGTAGGACCAGTTCTATATTAGCACCATCTTTTACTAGCACATGAAATGACCAAACCAAAAGAAGGTTATGCCAGGGAAGCTTCAAAAGAGACCTCAAAACCCTCCTATATGGACAGTTCAATTTGTTAAAACCTAAATCATCATTGTGATAGAGCTATGAAACGCATTAGGGAGAAAATATATCTTTGTTCTCACTTTGTGGGGTCAAAAAGTGTTACATTAAAAATGTAATAGATCATTTTCAAATTCACCTTATAATAAATAAGACTTTTTGTTTAATGGGTTCTGGCTTTCACTCATTGTTAATTACCTCTGAAGTTAGGGAACCTTTGATTAAGAGATCTATACTATGAAATAAAATAGAAGACAAGACTAAACAATATCATTGATAAACATTATAAAAATACATAATTTGACATGATACATAAGGGACGAAAGAAAAAAGGGCATCGTCTATTTGGATGACTTGTATTTGTCGAATGTTTAGCCTTGTGATAGCTTATAGAATATTTGAATTTAGATAATATCTAGCCTTGGCAGCGCAATGTCATATTGAGGAGTTACACCCCGATGGTAAACATCGACGTATGCACTTCCCAAACAATATTTCATTGTGATGCGTTAAGGCATGCATTGGATGTTGAATTTAGAAAATCATCCAGCCTTGATGGCGTGTAGGATATTTGATTTAAGAAAATATCCAGCCTTGCGGCGTGTTGAATATTTAATTTGAGAAGATATCTGGCCTCACGGTGTATAAAAATACATAATTTGACATGATACATAAGGGACGAAAGAAAAAAGGGCATCGTCTATTTGGATGACTTGTATTTGTCGAATGTTTAGCCTTGTGATAGCTTATAGAATATTTGAATTTAGATAATATCTAGCCTTGGCAGCGCAATGTCATATTGAGGAGTTACACCCCAATGGTAAACATCGACGTATGCACTTCCCAAACAATATTCCATTGTGATGCGTTAAGGCATGCATTGGATGTTGAATTTAGAAAATCATCCAGCCTTGATGGCGTGTAGGATATTTGATTTAAGAAAATATCCAGCCTTGCGGCGTGTTGAATATTTAATTTGAGAAGATATCTGGCCTCACGGTGTGTTGAATATTTAAATTTAAAAAATTATCCGACCTCGCGGTATATTAGATAATTTAATTTAGAAAATTACCTGGCCTCACGCATGTTGGATAATTTAATTTGGAAAATGTTAAGTCCGTTCATAGCTGGCAGTTTGCTAAAAACTGTATACTTGTTACACGAGCAACCAAATTGATCCTAATCAAACGGCAGTAGGATAAAAAAATGTAATCCATTAATAACTAGCAGTTTGCTAAAAACTGTAAGCTTCTTACACGAGCGACCAAATTTATCCTAATTAAACGGCAATAGGATAAAAAATATCAAGTCCGTTTATAGCTGACAGTTTTCTAAAAACTATATGCTCCTGACACGAGCATTGATCTTAATCAAATGACAGAAGTATTGAGATACCAAGTTCGTCCATGGCCGCCAACAAAAAAAAGGGTTCTTAAGCTCCTATTTGAAGATCATGAAGGGACAATCCTACCCATTTTTCCTAGCTCCAATGCTTGAAGACAATGAAGAAATTTTCTAGAGTGGAATGCCTTAGAGACACGCAGATGATCAAAAGCCAATCAACAATCATTAATAATTTTGGTGACCCATGGAATATGTTGAGGGAGGGCAAGGAAGTGTGATAAAAATATTATTTTGAGCAAAGGTATCCCCTTGTAATGAAATAAGAAAGCAAAGATTGTTTTATGAATTTTGGATGTAAAATCATGTTGCTTTGCAAATATAGTGTGTAACTTTGCCAAATGAGCATAGCACAATGCTAACTACATATACAAATGAGGAATTTCATAGCAATATCCGGCAAAGTTAGCATTGCCAAATGACCCATGGAATATGCTAACTACTTCATATACATGAAAATCACTCTATTTGATTTCATTACTGTCAAGAAAAAGGTTTACCGTTAGTCTCTGCAATATCTGAATACTATAACTCCGCGAGTAAAGCATTTGACAACTCAAGCATAACATTCAAGCACAATCATGACATAAACGGTACATAAACTCTAGTAGTACATGCAACAGGGGAATACAAAACAGTATGTGAACCACAATAAACTCACTGCAAACAGGTATAAAATAGACATATTTAACATGAACTATAAAAATTTCTCAAATTGAATCAAAATTATTTTCAGTCAAAAGAAACAAAAATAATGGGGCAATTATAATCCAAATCAGTGGCCAAATTACACTCCAAAATCAGAGTAAGTAGTAAAATAAGGAATGACAACAAGAGCCTAATACAAAGACTCAAAATTCAAATATGTGATGTAAAATGAAATATGTTAAAACTCCTTGATGATCTCTTAGAGAGCAAGCTTTTGTTCTTCAATAAAAGAAGCAAGTTTATTGCATCCAATTTCCTCGGTCTCATACCGTGTCTTTAGAGAAACCAGTTGAGCCTCATATTTTTCAATCAATTCTGAATTCGCCCTTTGAATATCTTCAATATTCTTAAGTTATCTTCCTGTTCTTACAAACCTGAAATCATGAGACACCTTTATGATAAGAGCCTTGACCTCTCCTCATCAATCTGCTTTATCTGTGCATCAACTTGTGCTATTCTAATTATGGTGGATTCATAAGATGCTATGGAAATGCTTCTTCTGCCAATCAATGCATCCTGCAGCATCGCCTCCTTGTTGCTTATCTAGGAATCAATTTCTGAAGTATTCAACCCTTGTGTAGATTCAATTTCTCTCAAAATAGTCGAGATTTGTCTACTTAAACTATTCGAAACATCCAATAGTACTCCAAGACTAGTCAAGGAATGTGAGATGCTATTTGAAGAAACTAAGAACTCCTCTACTGAAGGAAATATATCTCTGATGTGAAATGTATTCAAATAGTCAGCTATCAAAAATCGGGCGGTTCGTTCAAGTGAAGAACGAATTGCCTCTAGAATTTGGGAAGTGATAACGATAGGGTCTGTCACGAAGCATTTGGCATAGATCTTGAAACAATTGATATAAAGATGATGAATTACATAAAAAAAAGCAAAGAGAGAGAGAAATAAAATGTTACCTTCGCCGAAAGTGCTTTTATCTTCTGCAATCATTTCTTAAATGTTTGACAGAGACCCTGAAGTGTCTCTTGCTTTAACTGATATAATGAGATACTGAACTACATATAAGAAAGCCAAAATAAGAGTTACCATTCTCTCGAACACATGCGTCCTCTTCGTGAACCTTCTGGACACTTGACACGAACCCTGAAATAACAGTTGTTTTAATGCAATGACAAAATGTGCATGCCCTTATTAAAAATCTGCATTCTCTACAAGAATTACATGACAGAACAATTACCACCATTTTGGAAATTTGTACTCTTTATAGCAAGATCCTGAGCATGTTTCTGAGTACTCACTATTTCTAAAATAACTACTGTGGTGATGTTATGATAATATCACATTATACATATCAGACAAAGTAAGAAAGGAAGTTACCATGGTCAGACATCACACCACCTTTTGCATCAAGCTTCTGAGTTCTTGATACGAGCTCTATAACAGCTGTTGTTTCAAGACAATGACACCACATATTGAATTGCACATAAAGAAACAAAATAAGGAAAAAAAAAGAAGAGTTTACCATTGCCTGAAAGATCCGCACCCTCTACAACGAGCTCTTGGGTGTGTGAAGTAAACTCTGAAATAATTGTTAATGGAACATATGGAATTATGTACGAGAACAACAAAAGAGAAAAGAAAGACATATTAATTTCTGGAGTATCCTTATCCCCTATAAGAGTCACTGGGATACTTAGAACAATAATGAAAAATGAGAGCAAACATACGAAGTTCTTTTATATACTTACCACATGAAAGCTCAACCTTGTTAAGAAGTTCATTAGAGTCTATAGATATGATCGGAGTTGATACTAAAATACAACCCGAAACATACTACTGCAACAAGATAAAGAAAAATAAATGATACATGTACCAACATTGCTTACCATCTTCTGTAGGTTTCTCGTTCTGTATAATAATATCTTGAGCTCCTGACGTGAATTCTGAAAATTGTTATACCATATCAAGATTAAGTGCAAAAGGATAAGACAAGGATAGAAGAGAAGATGAGAAAGAATTACCATCATTTGGAGGATTTGCACCGTTTGCCGTGGTTTATGAGATACTTGCTGCAAACTTTGAATTTGTTGTTGGTTCAAAAACCAATGATGAATCATAAGAATTGTTGTCAGAAAAGAGAATAGAGTAAAAAAATTTACCCTCGTTTGAAAAGTTTCCACTATGCGCTGCTAAAAAATCAGGACATATTATGGCAACTCAAAGATGGTAAGCAAGGAAGAAATATGTAATTCGTGAACTTCACACTTCACCTACTTCACCTATCTTTGAATTAGTTGGAAGACTCATTGAATCAGCACGGAAAGTAGATTTCTTTGTAAGCTCCTTTGGCGCATGAATAACTATAACAAGCCTAAGTCGTTAACAAATTATGATAATGATGTATTTATGTAATTTAAATGCACATACTTCCTTTAAATGCTTCAATTACATCTTCCGATAAGTCACTGGAGACAAGACTTAGTTCTGCTAAGTCAATAATTTTCAAAGGACCCTCCGCATCAGAAATATCATCTAACACAGGGACAACCACCCGCTCGACAACTATATTTAAAAAGGAAGAGAAATATTTGTACAAGAAAACATCAAACGTTACAAATTGATAAAAAAAAGAAAGCAATAAAGAGACCTAAGTAAATAAGATCACCATTAATTGTGGATCACGACGGAATATTATCAGAAGATAATTCCCCACCACCAAGATCAGGGTTAAGTTTCCAATGTGAAGTCGTTATCTTGTTCTTCAGCATGCTAAAAGAGGGTTAGTTGAATTAGTCATTGATATAATAGAATATATAAATAATAAGATTGATACTACCTTATCCAAGTTACTGGGCATAGTTCTTGAACATGACACCTTCAATCGCTTCAAAGATACTGATTGAGATAAATCGAATTCAAAGCCCACTTATAGCCTCTTAAGGAAACTACTTGAGAGAGATCTATTAGGAGTGTACATATCAGAAATCTTGTAATTAAGAATGTGCCCTCATATGCATAGAATGTCATCTTAAATACTCGAAGCCGCACAGAGGAGACCAATTGCGAGTCAGAATAATACAAGAATAATCAGTCCTTTGTCGAAGTAGTGTCTGCCAGCATTCAATAATTATATACAAATCACCCGATAATTTCTCAAAATTAAGAACATTCCGAGGAATAATTTGGTCATATCCAAACTGACGAGCACATCTATGAGGATTGTATGCTTCAAAAGATACTACATTTTCACTCCTAAATGGTAAGCAACTAACACGGATACTTATGAGAAATTCCAAAGAAATTAACCTCTCTTTTATCATAGTTTTAAAGTGACTATTTTAACATTCCATTTGCTCACTAAGAAGTCCCTTCTTGTTAGAAAAAATAGATTAACAATAGCTAAGGACTTCAATCTTACGAAAGATCAAGCGTGCATCAAAATCTCTAAAACAAATCGGAAAAGCCCCAGCAAGGTGTATCAAGTGTGGTAATTTAAACTTCATATTATCTGAAACAATAATATTATATAACTCTTGAAACTGTAAATTAAATCAACTAAATAAATAATGAGTGGGAATCAAAGTGTCCTTCACACCAGGAAGATCAGCAGTGTATGCTTCTTTTAAAGATCTAAATAAGTTTGATAAGGCTGCTGGTACCAAAAATATCCGAACTCATCGTGCTAGTTTATTTGCTACGACAAAAACTTCTTGTATGATGCGATTGGAGTACTTATAAGGGATAACAAAATAACACAACCAACAGAATAAGAATGCAGTAAGAAATGTCTCTCCAGCAACAATAGTAGGCCTGGATGGCGAATCAAAATCTCATACCAAAGTATTTTCTAAGCTGACCCCAAAAGGATCACAAGGTGAAGGAAAGCCAGTTTTAAATACAGAACCAGTATCAACGAATCGTAATACCCAATGAGGAATAGACAATGTCTCATAGTGATAACAAAGTAGATTATAATAGTGGTAAAAGATTCCCTTGAGAGAAGAAGAATGATAAAATTTACTATACAAAGTCTCCCCAAGAAGCATCTTGTCATCAAAAACATATTTAATATATCGTGCTCCTACTATTGGGAGCACAAATATTCTTCATGTCCCAAAGACTAGGAAAAATTTTATCATTAGGTAGATAACAAGTATTGGTCTTTGGAAGCATTAAACATTACTCAGGATATACAGAGTGGGCACGATATATTCTTCGTAATGAGAAAGAGGTGCTTAGAAAGGCAAGGATAGTGGATGCTATTATTGTCAATGTTTGATTATGAGCATGATGTCAATCTTCTAAAGGGTTTTCTTGAGCACTGGAATCCAAAAACCAATACTTGTTATCTACCTGATGATGAAATTTTTTCTTGTCTCTGGGATATGAAGAATATTTATGGTCTCCCAATACTAGGAGCATGATATGATAAATATGTTCCTGATGACAAGATGCTTTTTGGGGAGACTTTGTATGGTGAATTTCGTTATTCTTCTTCTCTTAAGAAAATCTTTCATCACTATTATGATCTACTTTATCATCACTCTGGGACAGTGTCTATTTCTCGTTGGGTATTACGATTCATTGATACTGGTTTTGCATTTGAAACTGACTTTCCTTCACCTTGTGATCCTTTCAGGGTCGGCTTAGAAAATACTTTGGAATGAGATTTTGATCTGCCATCCAGGCCTACTATTGCTACTGGAGATATAGATCGAGAGACATTTCTTATTACATTCTTATCTTGTTGGTTATGTTATTTTATTATCCCTTATAAGTACTTTGGAATGGGATTTTGATCTGCCATCCAGGCCTACTATTGCTACTGGAGATATAGATCGAGAGACATTTCTTATTGCATTCTTATCTTGTTGGTTATGTTATTTTATTATCCCTTATAAGTACTCCATTCGCATCATACTAGTGGTTTAACTAGCACGAGGAGTTCGAATATCTTTGGTACCAACAGCCTTATCAAACTTGCTTAGATCTTTAAGAGAAGCATGCACTGCTTATCTTCCTGGTGTGAAGGACACTCTAAATCTCACTCATTATTTATTTGGTTGGTTTAATTTACAGTTTCAAGGGTTATATAACACTGTTGTTTTTGATAATATTAAGTCTAAATTGCCACACTTGATACACCTTGATGGGCTTTTTTGACTCGTTTCAGAGATTTTTATGCACGCTTGATCTTTCATAGAACTGAACTCCTTAGCCATTGTCAATCTATTTTTTCCAACAAGAAGAGACTTCTTAGTGAGTAAATGGAATGTCAGGATAGTTGCTTTGAAACTATGATAAAAGATAGGTTAATTTCTTTGGAATTTCTCACAAGTATCCGTGTTGGTTGGTTAACATTTAAGAGTGAAAATGTAGTATCTTTCGAAGCATACAATCCTCATAGATGTGCTCGTCGGTTTGGATATGACCAGATTATTCCTCGGAATGTTCTTAATTTTGAGAAATTATCGGGTGATTTGTATACAATTATCGAGTGATTTAGACACTATTTCAACAAAGGACTAATTTTTCTTATATTATTCCGGCTCGCAATCGGTCTCCTCAGTGCGGCTTCGAGTATTTAAGATGACATGCTATGCATATGAGGGCACTTCTTGGTTATAAGATTTCTGATATGTACACTCCTGCTAATAGATCTCTCTCAAGGAGTTTCCTTAAAAGGCTTATAAGTGGTTAAGAATGACTTTGAATTCAATTTATCTCGATCAATATCTTCGAAGCGATTGAAGGTGTCATGTTTGAGAACCATGCCCAGCATGCTGAGGAATTGAAAGTAGCATCAATCTTGTTATTTGTATATTCTATTATCTCAATGACTAATTTAGCTAACCCTCTTTCAGCATGCTGAGGAACAGGATAGCAACTTCACATAGAAACTTAACCCTGATCTTGGTGGTGGGGAATTACCTTCTGATAATATTCTGTCACAATCTACAATTAATGACGATCTTATTGACTCAGGTCTCTTTATTGTTTTTTTTTATTAATTTGTAATGTTTGATGATTTCTTATACAAATACTTCTCTTCCTTTTTAAATATAGTTCTCGAGCGGGTGGTTGTCCCTGTGTCAAATGTTATTTCTAATGCGGAAGGTCTTCTGAATACTATTGACTTAGCAGAACCAGATCTTATCTCCGGTGACTCATCGGAAGATGTAATTGAAGCATTAAAAGGAAGTATGTGTATTTAAATTATATAAATACATCGTTATTATCATAATTTGTTAACGACTTAGGTTTGTCATAGTTATTCATGTGCCAAAGGAGCTTACAAAGAAATCTACTTTCCATGCTGATGCAATGAGTTTTTCAACTAATTCAGAGACAGGTGAAGGGTGAAGTTCATGAATTACATATTTCTTCCTTGCTTATCATTTTTGAGTTGCCATAATATGTCATGATTTTTTAGTCGCACATATTGAAAACTTTTCAAGCGAGGGTGAATCTTTTTACTCTATTCTCGTTTCTAACAACAATTCTTATGGTTCATCATTAGTTCTTGAACCAGCAAGAAATTCAAAGTTTGCACCAAATATCTCATAAACCACGGCAAACGGTGCAAATCCTCCAAATGATGGTAATTCTTCCTCATCTTCTCTTCCCTCCTTGTATTAGCACAATGCTAAAAAAATGATTATCCTTTTGCACTTAATTTTGATATTGTATAATAATTTTTTAGAATTCATATTAAGAGCTCAAGATATCACTGTACAGAATGAGAAACTTGTAGAAGATGGTAAGCAATGTTGGTACATGTATCATTTGTTCTTTTTATCTTATTGCAGTAATATGTTTCTAGTTGTATTTCAGTATCAATTCTGATCATATCTATAGACTCTATGAGCTTCTTAACGAGGTTGAGGTTTCTTGTGGTAAGTATGTCAAAGAACTTTGTATGCTTGCTCTCATTTTACATTATTGTTCTAAGTATCCCATGACTCTTATAGGGGATAAGGATACTCCATAAGTTGGTATGTCTTTCTTTTCTTTTTTATTGTTCTCGTACATAATTTCATATATTCCATTAATAATTATTTCAGAGTTTATTTCACACGCCCAAGAGCTCGTTGTGGAGGGTGCAGATCTTCTAGGCAATGGTAAACTCTCCCTTTTTTTCCTTATTTTGTTTTTTTATATGCAATTTAATATCTGGTGTCATTATCTTGAAACAACAACTGTTACAAAGCTTGTATCAAGCACTCAGAAGCTTGATGCAAAAGGTGGTGTGATGGCAGACCACGGTAACTTCCTTTCTTACTTTGTCTGATATATATAATTTGATATTATCATAACATCACCAAAGTAGTTATTTCAGAAATAGTGAGTACTCAGGAACATGCTCAGGATCTTGCTATAGAAAGTACAAATTTCCCAAACGGTAGTAATGGTTCTGTCAAGTAATTCTTGTAGAGAATGCGGATTTTTAACAAGGGCATGCAGGGTTCGTGTCAAGCGTCCAGAAGGTTCACAAAGAGGACGCATGTGTTCGAGAGAATGGTAACTCTCATTTTGGCTTTCTTATATGTAGTTCAGTATCTCATTGTATCAATTAAAGCAGGAGACACTTCAAGGCCTGTGTCAAACATTCAAGAAATGATTGCAGAAGATAAAAACACTTTTGGCGAAGGTAACATTTTCTCTCTCTCTATTTGCTTTCTTTTTTATGTAATTCATCAACTTTATAGCAATTATTTCAAGATCTGTGTCAAATGCTTCATGACAGACCCCTACCCGTTGAACATATTTTTTGTAAAAAAAAAAGAGAGAAAATAATTAATTCTAAGTTACATGTCTAATTTGATGGAGCTACAAATTGCATTTTTTGAACTACGAGTGCTGCAAAAATTTAATTTTGACCAAGTAATTTTGACTTGGCAATTCAATTTTGGAAACTTGATTTCGAAATTTCATAGTTAAGGAGATGGCAATTTTGACCTAGCCACATTAGCCATATGAAATTACAAAAAAAATAATTTTGATCACAAGCAAGAGATCTGTTTCGTGTGAGAGCAAAATCCAGATTTAATTTTGATGATCACTTGTGGTCGAAATGCTACACACAAATCTCTCACTGATTACAAACATTCAATCGAGAATTTGGTCAAATTTTGACCATGAAGCCATGTGGATAAATGGCAATGTAACAAAAAGTGGGCAGCTAAATCTGGCAATGTTAATTGTGAGAAGCCTTCAACAATCAATTAAATAAAAAATAAAATAAAACAACTGATTCGGGAAGGATGTGTATTGGGGGCTAAATTTGAAGTAAAAATCAATCGCAAGCAACAAAAATAGGGAGACAAGGCGTCGTGGGGACCTGATAGCAAACAAATATATTCATTTATTACAATAAAAAATAGCAAGGTGATTTGTATGAAAGGGGATGCTTGGCTCTAAAAACAAATATACGAAGAACATTATAAGGTTCAGACGGTAACGAAGAACTCTACAAGGTCCAGACCCTGCCGCTAAAAAAATTCCTACGAGAAGTACGAGAAGACTTTGCTGGCTATAGGTATACGTTTCTAAGCCTTCTTCTCCCCTTGGTCTACTTTAATGGAGAGACAACTCCAAAATAAACATCTACCTTGATGGAGAGACAACTCCAAAATAAACACACCATGATAGAGAGACAAACTCCGAAATAAATACACCATGATGGAGAGACAACTCTGAAATAAACATACCTTGATGGAGAGACGACTCTGAAGTAAACATCTATGATTATGACAAATGGATATAGACTTATCATTGAAGAAGTACAACCGCCTTCATCGGCTACACAACTGGTATACTGCCTTTGCGGACGTTACTCATCGAACTCAACATCTAGCCATCAGATTAGCATCAAACTCAGCCATACCCACTCCTCGAGTGTGCACACCTACAAACAAAAGATCCGACAATCTGACGGCCAAATCGCCGGAATCGAACGAGCATCCCCTGTTTTGATCAAAGCTTTGATTCATTGCCGATACACTACTGGACGGTGCCAAACTCCGGCCATGAGTCCTCCACAACATAGGGAAGTCACCCTGAAGCCGATTGGATGGAGGAGCAGCGAGCAGCCGGCGGAGACGAACCCTAGTTTCGTCCGCCGCCGCCGTCGAGGAGAGAGACGAGAGAAAAGGATGGATGGCTGATATTCGTCTAATTAATTCGATGATCAGGATCCAAACTAAATCAATGGACCAGATCACTTCGAATAATATCTGATAGCCCAAATCAATCAGAGTTTAAAATTGAATCCAACGGTCTAGATTTGTTAGATTTAATCCAACGGTCTCGATCTTTATGAAATCTAACGGCCCAAATTACTTCAAACAAAATCGGAGGGCTGAGATCAATCTGAAATAAAAAATTGAATCGGACGGCTGAGAGTTACTCTATTCAAATCGACGATTGCGATCTTTATGATTTTTAACGATCCAGATTACTTCACGCTTAATCGGACGGATCAGATCAATTTGATCAAATAATTTAAATCCAATGGCTGTGATCCGTCCTCTCCAAATCGACGGTCCATATCTGAAATAAATCCGATGCTCTAAATCATTTCAAGCTTAATTAGACGACTCAGACCAATTTGATCAAATAAATTAAATCCAACGGCTGTTATTTATCCTATTCAAATCTAATGGTCTAAATTACTTCAAGTCAAATTGAACAGTCCAAATTCAAATGAAATCGATGGTTCAAATCTAAATATAAAACAAATGAACGGCTATAAATGATCTGAATATATCTAGGTCAATCAGTTGACTTTTGACGTGATCAAGGTGTCGATCCCTATTATATCGAATTTGATCTTTCCAAATATGATATTGAATCTTCGATTTGAGACTCAAATTGTTACAGATCTGCGAATTTAAATGAACGGTCGTGATAAATGAGATCTAAATCTAAATCAATAGCTGAAATTGATCTGAGCATATCTAGGTCAATCGGCTGACTTTTGACATAATCAAGGGTTAATCCCTATTAAATCAAACTTGATCTTCCCAGATGTGATACCCAGATGTGATATCGGATCTTTGATCCAAGACTTGAATTGAAGTAGATCTATGAATCTAAATGAAGCATATCGACACATAGTTTGCAAACTTTATAGTGGTTCTCCTAATTATACTCAACTGGAGTAGTCTACTTGGTTATTATGTGCTCTAACTTTCAACCGCCAAAAACTTGTCAACCGATATGTACTAAACTTATTGCCCAATACCAAATGAGTTTCAAATTCAAAACATTGCCTAGTAAATGGAAGATATATAAGAGATATTTTCATAATTAAGAGATCTTTTTATAATTATATATAGAATGGTCCAACTATAAATAGATGACCTAGAAAACACTTTACAAGATAATCAGTTCTTTATAGAAAATTATACATTGTATTCCATAGCATCAGAAATATAATGCTCCATATAGGAATAAGACTATTTTCAAATTTCCAAATGTAGAAAGTTAACTATAATAAAAGAGCAAGGAAATGACAAGTAATCAACAGGAAAATGTTGGCTACGGCAGTAAGAGTGATTGAGATTTGCGTACCGTTTTTAACTTCCATAGTTCTCATCTTGCAATTTTTCGCTGAGGAGTAATTGTAGGTTTCTTCATCCTTGAGTAATGCAAGGTACCCAAGTATTGGCAACAACACTAGAAAACAAACATGATTGTTGAATAAGAATAAAAGTTTAACATTGTAACTAGTACATGAAATAAATTTAAAAGAAGGAAAAGAGGATAAACAATCAATTTCTATGCCACAAACTTAAATCCTCAATAAAATTACAGAACATGAGAAGTTTTTTCCTACTTAGCAATGTGAAGATGCTATATTGCTTCTCAAAATCATAGAAAAAAAATGTTATCTTAAAATAGGAATAGGGGTTGTTAATAGTAGTATATGCAATAAATAAGAGATAATATAATGATCATGAGAAATGTGTGGCATGAACATGCCAATTCATGCTGCAATCAAATGATAAGATTAAATGACTGTATCTAAATATTAATTTAGATTAGGGACCAAGTTGTAAAATGCAGTGTTTAGGTGTAACTTTGAAACTTGAAAAGATTGTAGCAAAAATATGGTAATGTGACAACAATACACTTAAATGAAATAGAAAATATATTGGATATTGATATAAGTCCTTTTTAGGATAATTTTGTCCCATTTGGTGAGATATCAATTAGATCTTAACTATCATAGTTGATTATTATCAACTTATGTCAGTCACTTTTCTTTATGAAAGATACAGATTTACACGTATCATGTGGAATGTGTGATGTATTTCACCATAGTGGTTGATTCAATTTGAAACTCGTTTCGCATCAAATGTTGTAAGTTACCGTGTAAGGAGATCTCAGTGAAATACTTATCTTTCCCCCTATTTTTGCTGTGTGGTTTGTGAACATTTATTATTATCTTGCTAGTTAATGCAAAATAAAGGGTCTGCAATCGGGGATGGGAGTGATGTCTTACGTGGAGTAAACTTCATTGAGTGTTGTTGAAACCAAGAAAGGAAGCAGCAAAGCAGAAATGCCATCCTCAGATCCTCTTCAGCCAGAGGTAATCGGAGACAAACTCCGTCAAGTGGACGTCTTTCCTGTTCACGATCTTGATGCAGCACCTGGAGCCGGCCGCCATCTCCTTCTTCGCCATCGGCCTCAGCAACGAACACATTGATCTCGTTCCCTTGAGCCTCTTGATTATCTGTCGTGAGCACCGTCGTTCCAAATTTACTGCCACCGGCCTTGATTATTCCCTCCGACTGCACGCCAGCAGTGATCAGTTCCCGCAGCGAGAGCTTCCCCAGCGCCGCCTCCGTAGCCTTCTTGGGGCAAGCAGAGGAGAACACTACGATCCGGTTCTGGTCCCCGACACCCCGGTTCTCTTTCGCGCATCAACCGCGCCGGCGGGAACACGACATGGTTCTTGAAATCCCACCGGATCGGCTCACGCTCCCCTGTCTCACCTAGACTTTCTTGCTCTTTTTGCCTTCGGTGGCGGCTGGAATTGGTTAGATCAACGGAGGCGTGGTGGGCGGCGAGAACACGGGCCTCCGCCGGCGCCGAGACTTCGCCTGACGTACGGATGGCCGCCTAGCTCCTTTGCTGCTCGTACAGGAGGGTGATGGCCCTCAGCTTCTCCTGGAGGCCGTGGTGCGGATCACGGAGGAGCCACACTCTCGCCTTCACCGATTGCAGGTTGCGATCCTGATCCGCCGAGCATGGTCCTTCGCGTCCAACCGAGATATGAGCCCGAGCGAGAACTGACATGGTCAAATCCTAAAAATTGATGATAATGCCGATGATAGGATGATACAACACAAAATTAGTTGAATCTAATCAAATTCTTGATCAAGAAAGGATTTGGCTGGGGTTTGCAATGTTGTAGGATTGATGGTGCCATCAAAAGAAAGAAAGAAGCTGTATCTCTGAAAGGGGCGAGAAGATCTGGGCTCAGATGGAGAAACGAATGCTGATCAGTTCCCGCAGCGCGAGTGTTAGTATATGAATACGTCTAGTTGTGATAATAAAGAGAAAATGTATAGTTCCACGTTATAAAATGGTGTAAAGCTTTATGTGCTTATAATTTTAGTCATACCTCTATGAAGCAAGAAATAGGGCCCATTAAAGACTTAGTGCAAGGGTCCACTATGACCCAATTATAATAATAATATTTAGTGGTCAAGATTGGGCACTTGGGCACTTGGTTTGGTGTTCGCTACTGTAAACTTCTCCTCTCTTGGCTGCGAGTTCTCAACGAGTTTCCCTTGCCTTGTTGAATCTTAAAGGTCGAAATAAGTTTTTAGGACAGTGACGTTCATTCACGCCTCAAGGCTGTCTTCATCAATTGTTTCTTCTTCTTATTTTTTCCAACAATCTAAAGGCTTATTTTCGAGATGGAGGCAGACTTGAACCCGAATGTCAAAGTACAGTTTCAAGAAAAGACCTTCAAACTGGATCGCTTCGAAGGAACAAACTACACGCGGTGGCAAGATCGAATGTCCTGGCTCTTGACCGCGCTCAACCTCTACTATCTCCTCGATCCGAATCTGCAACAAATTCCAGAAAGCTTGCCTACAGATTTTGATGCTGTGAAATCAAAATTGGCTGCGGATAAAGCAAAGAGGGAGACAGACGAAATGCTATGTAGAGGTTACATCCTTAATTCTCTTGCGAGTCGGCTTTATGATGTCTATCGGAATTACAAAACGCCAAAAGAGGTATGGGATGCACTCGAATCTAAATACGAGCACTTGAAGAAAGGTACCGATGATTTTTTGCTCTAAAGTATTTCGAGTTTAGTTTTTTTGAAAACATGCCTATTATGGATCAAGTTAGAGAGTTAGAGATCCTTGTTTCCCAAATGTGTGAACTCCAGATTAAAATTTCTGATGCAATCCAAGTGGGGGCTATTTTATCTAAATTACCTTCATCCTGGAATGACTACATGAAGAAAATCTTACATTCCACTGAGAACTATACAATAGAGCAATTCACTACACACTTGCAAATAGAGTGTGAGAATCGAACCAGAGATGAATTAATTTTAGGTTCAAGAGTGAACCAAGTTACTGTTGCTCCGAATGTGGGAAAATCCTCTGGTGGGCCTCAAGGCAATCTAAATGTGAAAGACAAAGGCTTTAAAAGGCCTTATAGTGTTAACAATGTGAAGAAATATCGTTCTTGTTTCAATTGTGGAAAGAAAGGATATTATATCAAAGAGTGCAGGTACAAGAGAAATGCACCCAGAAATCAAAGCACTTCTAGACATCAAACAACCAATTTGGTTGAGGCTGAAAAACAAGAATATGTTGCAATGGTTACAGAGCTACACCTGGCTACTGTTGTTTCAAATGATTGGTGGTTGGACTCTGGTGCCACCATACATGTTTGTAACAATAAAAATGTGTTCAAAGTTTACAATGAACTGAAAGAGCCTGAAGAAGTGCTGATGGGTAACCATGTTGCTGCAAAGGTTCTGGGCAAAGGAAGTGTTGAGCTGAATTTCACTTTTGGGAAAAAGTTTACTCTTATTAATGTATTTCATGTACCTGAAATTAGAAAGAACTTACTTTCTGCCAATATGTTGTGTAAGAATGACTTTAAGATTGTACTAAGAGGCAGATAAGCTTATTGTAACTAAGAATGGAGTGTTTGTGGGAAAAATGATATTCTACTGATGACATGTTCAAACTTTCTATTAATGAAATAAAGAATGTTGTTGCTTATATTGTTTGTTCATCTTCTTTGTGGCATGCTAGATTAGGTCACTTGAATTATAATTCATTGCAATACATGTCTAAAAATAATTATATATCATGTATAGATGATCATGTAGGAAAATGTGAAATTTGCATAGAAGCAAAATTGACTAAGAAACATTTTCCTAAGGTTGAAAGAAAGTCAAATTTTCTTGAACTTATACATTCTGACATATGTGAATTAAATGGTATCTAACTAGAGGTGGAAAAAGATACTTCATTACATTTATAGATGATCATTCTAGATTTACATATGTTTATCTCATGAGAACTAAGGATGAAGCTTTTGATGCATTTAAACTATACAAGTCTATTGTTGAAAATCAAAAGGATGTAAAGATCAAAATGATCAGAACTGATAGAGGAGGAGAATACTTCTCTATAATGTTTAACTCCTTTTGTGAAAACAATGGAATAATCCATTAGTGTACAACCCCTTATACACCTCAACAAAATGGGGTGGCTGAAAGGAAAAATAGATCCTTGGTTGAAATGGTAAATGCAATGTTGACAAATGCTAAATTACCTTTTTTCTTTATGGGGTGAAGCTCTATTAACTGCATGCCATATTTATAATAGAATTCCTTTAAGAAATTTAATGCTTCTCCTTATGAGTTTTGGAATAATGGTAGAAAACCAAATCTGAATTATTTCAAAGTGTGGGGGTGTGTTGCTTTTTATAAGACCTCACATCCTCATAAGTCAAAATTAGGACCTAGAGGTATAAAAAGCACTTTTGTTGGATATGCCCAAAACTCTAAAGCATATAGGTTGCTTGATCTAGAAACAAATTCAATTGTTGAATCTATAAATATTGAATTTTTAGAAGATAAGTTTATTAATAATATAAATGAGATTCAACCTAATGTGACATCAAGTTCGATTGATGTGGGGGTTGAAAATAAAATGAAAGAAATTGGTGAGCCAAGTGAACCTAGAAGAAGTAAAAGAGTCAGAATTGAAAAGCATTTAGATTCTGACTTTATCTCACCTGATTCTATTATCTTCCTTGTTGAAGGAGATAGAACCAAAGTATTAAGTAAAACTTCCATAATATTTAATATGGAAAGTGAGCCCAAAACATATAACGAAACTATGGCTTCAAGAGATGCAGCATTCTGGAAAGAAGCTGTAAATGATGAGATGGACTCTATCATGTCCAATGGAACTTGGGTCTTGGTAGATTTACCACCTGGGTCTAGAGCAATTGGGTGTAAATGGGTGTTTAAAAGAAAATATAATGGTTCTATTCAAACCCATAAAGCTAGATTGGTAGCTAAGGGGTTTTCTCAAAAGGAATGAATAGATTACTTTGATACATATGCTCCAGTGGCAAGAATAACATCTATCATATTGTTATTTGCTCTAGCTTCAATTCATAAGCTGTTTGTACATCAGATGGATGTTAAAACAGCATTTTTGAATGGTGACTTAACTGAAGAAGTGTACATGGAACAACCTGAAGGCTTTGTGCTTCCAGGGAATGAACATAAAGTATGTAAATTGGTTAAGTCAATATATGGTTTAAAACAAGCTCCCAAGGAATGGCACAAAAAGTTTGATACAGTAATTCTTTTAAATGGATTTAGGCATAATAATGCCGACAAGTGTATCTATTACAAAACAACAAATGATTATAGTGTGTATTTGTGTCTATATGTCGACGATATGTTGATTTTCTGTAACAGTGAGAAAGGAATAACAGAAATAAAGTTGTATCTAAGCTCGATATTTCAAATGAAAGTTCTAAACGAGGTAGATACAATCTTAGGAATTAAAGTAAACAAAACTTGTAATGGATATTCCTTATCTCAAAGTCACTACATTAAAAAGATGCTTGAGAAATTTAAGTATCTTGGAATAAAGGAGGCTTGTACCCCCTTTGATTCAAGTGTGAGATTGTCAAAAAATAATGGGAGAATTGTGGATCAATTGAGTTATGCTAGTGTCATTGGCAGCTTAATGTATGCTATGCATTGTACTAGACTTGATATAGCTTATGCTATGTGCATACTATCAAGGTTCACAAGTAAGCCTAGCACAGAACACTGGAAAGCTATTAAAAGAGTGTTGGGATATGTAAAGAAAACACAAGGTTTGAGTCTTGTGTATAGTGATTATCCATCTGTGCTAGAAGGATATAGCGATGCAAGTTGGTTAACAAATAACTATGAAAGTAAAGCCACCTCAGGTTGGATCTTTATGCTAGGTGGTGGGGCTATAAGTTGGGCTTCTAAGAAGCAAACTTGCATTACTCATTCAACTATGGAATCTGAGTTTATAGCCCTCGCTACTGCAGGCAAAGAAGCAGAATGGCTGCATAATTTGTTAATAGATGTTGAGTTGTGGCCACAACCAATGGCAGTCGTCTCTTTGCACTGTGATAGTCAAGCAACGATGTCTCGTGCTTATAGTGAAATATATAATGGAAAGTCTAGACATCTAGGCATGAGACATGCCTATGTAAGAGAATTGATCTCAAGTGGGGTGATCACCATAATTTATGTGAGATCATGTGATAATTTAGCTGATCCTCTCACTAAACCTCTTGCGCGAGAATTAGTGAGAAAGACATCTTGTAATGTGGGACTTAAATATTTAAACCTAAGCACCAATGACGGGAACCCAACTTTTAATTAGAAAATCTCTAATTTTAAAAGTTCAAAGGGTAAAAACAAGTCATTGTTATGTGCTTGTGAGCACTAGGAAGTCTCATAAATAAAATAATAAAATTAAGCTACTGTTGACAGTTGCGTAATTGAACGGATGAGCATTGGCTCTTAATGGAGTTTATAATTAATTGTGTCCATAGCAACTGGGACAAAGGTAGAAACTCCACCTATGTGAACATTGAAGTGGTGCCGCTTCAATAAGTGAATTGTGGTTCTCTTATAAATGTTCATTAGATTGGATTAGCACATGGCCATATATAATAGTGCTAAGGTTGTTGTAGAGAAACCTTTGAGAATATCATGGCAAGTGTTGCATGTGTGATATCTTCGGTACTAACACAAGGAGTCGAGGTACAATTTTATAAAACCTTCAACTTCGTTAGGACTTTAAGATATTTATGCTAATTGTGGGTTCAAATCGAAAGATACCCACTTGTATGTGTAATGCTTACTTGGCAGCATGTTATTCATCACAACTAGTAGGGAATTGTTGTATATGAATATGTGTAGTTGTGATAATAAAGAGGAAATGTTTAGTCCCACATTGTGAAATGGTGTAAAGCTTTATGTGCTTATAACTTTAGTCATACCTCTATGAAGCAAGAAGTTGGGCCCATTAAGGGCTTAGTGCAAGGGTCCGCTATGACCCAATTATAATAATAATATTTAGTGGTCAAGATTGGGCACTTGGGCACTTGGGACATCTTGGGCATGATTACGGCTAGGGTGTGAAGGCTATCATGGCCGTGATAGTTTCGCACCGTGTTGCACGTCTATCGCCGAGAAAATCATGGCCACGCCGTGCTTTTGGTCACGCCCGTGATCTTCACATCGTGGTGACTTTACTCTTTGCCGAGAGTGTCACAGGCAGGCCCTGATAGTATGCACGCTCGTGCTTGTGTTCGCCCACGCATGCCCAAGGGCGGTTATCTCTTCAAGAGGTGTGTTGGTTACATGGTATATACCCCATTACGGCTAGGGTGTGAAGGCTATCATGGCCGTGATAGTTTCGCACCGTGTTGCACGTCTATCGCCGAGAAAATCATGGCCACGCCGTGCTTTTGGTCACGCCCGTGATCTTCACATCGTGGTGACTTTACTCTTTGCCGAGAGTGTCACAGGCAGGCCCTGACAGTATGCACGCTCGTGCTTGTGTTCGCCCACGCATGCCCAAGGGCGGTTATCTCTTCAAGAGGTGTGTTGGTTACATGGTATATACACCATTTTCTCCTTGTAACTACTTGTTCGATGTAGTGTTCGCTACTGTGAACTTCTCCTCTCTTGGCTGCGAGTTCTCAATGAGTTTCTCTTACCTTGTTGAATCCTAGAGGTCGAAATAAGCCTTTAGGATAGTGACGTCCATTCACGCTTTAAGGCTGTCTTCATCGATTGTTTCTTCTTTGTATTTTTTCCAACATAGAGCATGCCCTCCACATCTCAGTTCTCCTTCGCAGCATCAATCGCGCCCGCGGGAACACGATTTCGTTTTTCGTTCTTGCCTCCCATAGGCTTTCTAGCCCTGTCTGCCACCGGCGGCGGCTGGAGTTGGTTAGATGAACACAGGCCTCCACTGGCGCCGACACTCCGCCTGACTCTTTTGCTGCTCGGATAGGGCGAGAAGATATGGGGCATTGATTGAGGGTTCGGAGGGGAAACAGATGCTCCTGTGCCGCGCAACAACATTGTTAACGTTGAGAAATGCAACGGTCGAATATTTGAAAATCGCCAATTAAAGCTCACTTCAGATACTTGTGTATAAACGGGCTCTTTTTTTGTTATTTATGTATTTGTGAAGGTGAGTTGCAAACTTAGAAATTTGCGATGAATGGGCCTTTTCTGGAGCAATATTGCTTTGCTTAAGGGCCCATTTAATAGGATTATTTTATAATAAAAGAATTATAAATAATTAATCCGACCAGGCCCAATCTAAAATATAAGTTGTAAAATATATGGTGTATATAATATCAACCAATAGAAATAATATATTTTACTGTTAATCTTTATTGAAATGATCAATATGTGTAGGGATGACAGATTTTTGCCCTACTCATTTCTGAACTTAGGATAATTTTTTTTTCAAACTCCTATTCGAATTCAACTCTATTAAAATTTTAATTACTATTAATTACCTAAAGTCTATAAATACTTGACTTAAATATTAAATTATTTACTGCATACTCAGTTTACCCCACCCATATCAAAAGCTTATTAATATATATATCATGTTGGGTTTAATAGATATATGCTACTGACCTGAAAATGATATATTAATATTAATTATTATGGAATAAATTGATTTCAAATTTCCTAATCTAATAGTATGGAAAAAAAAGGATTGAAGGATGAGGGAAAACAACGAAAAAGAGTAAAGATTGGAAACCATACAAATATGTTTGAAACATAAATATTTTACTTAACAAAATTATAATGGAAGAAACTAACATATGAGTTGCTACAATAATAAAATACACACCAACCTACAATGGAGTGTGAAGTGTGGACAATGAGAGTTGATGGCATAAACAAGTAGTCGTTACTTGATTGCTTCGAATCATATCGAGAGTCTAGGAGTCAGCGGGTTGGTGGCAAGATTAAGGTTTGTATTTTCTTTGACGAAAAATTGGAAGGAAAGAATGGAAGTACATAAAATCTAGTAGCATTTTGCGTCTAGATTCATTATATTTTCCATTTTTTCCTTCTAATTTTTCGTCCAAGGAAACACACTATTAAAGTTTGATTGAGTATGTTATTCAGATTAGGATAGTTTGCATGACGAAGGCCAAGGTTAGCAGAGTTGAGCTTGAAATTTTATAACTTTTAATTAAATTTATGAAACATAAATAGACATATAATTAAGTTATATAAATATAAATATTGTACATTAATTTTAGCAAAAAAGGGCCTAATGTCATACATAACTAATAAATAAAATGTGAACTAATTTTGTGACATCATCAAACTAAGATATTTCAATTTTAAATGTATATATTCTCCAAAAACAATAATCAAATGACACCGATCATACTATCAAATAAGAGTTTGCTATATATTTCTTACCATTAAAAGAACTAAGTTATTTTTAAAATAATTAATTATACAAAATTATTTAATAAAGTTAAATTAAATTTTAATATATAATACTATGTTAATAAATTTAGACAAAATTATTAATAAAATATTTAATTATATTTTAATTTATTATATTAATAACTTTAGTAAAAATATTAATATAAACATTAATATATATTAATGTTAAATTTATTTTTTTAATGATAAGTAAAATTATATTAATTAATAAGGGAAATAGAAAATATACAAAATATACATATATATATATATATATATATATATATATATATATATATATATATATATATACCTCCCAATATAAACATTAATATATATTAATGTTAAATTTATTTTTTTAATGATAAGCAAAATTATATTAATTAATAAGGGAAAAAGAAAATATACAAAAATATACAAATATATATATATATATATATATATATATATATATATATATATATATATATATATATATACCTCCCGCGTGAGGGCTGCCATTTCGACAACCCTAATTGGCCCCAAATTAAATTAAGAAGAAATGTTAGTACAATTTTTCATCTGGGCCCTTAATTTGTGCCCAAAAATATTTTTTTTAATTTTTTTTTTTAAAATGTTGTATACCTTGTAAACTATCCAATGATATCAATATTGAGTTATTTTAGATCTTGTATACGTATAAAATACCCTATATAAAAATTAATTTTTTATACAATAAATAATGTTTTATCTTATATGTAATTTTGTATAGGATATTTTATACGTATACAAGATCTAAAATATCTCAATATTCATACCATTAAATAGCTTATAAGATATACAATATTTCTAAAAAAAAAATTTTAAAAAAATATTTTTAGACCCAAATTAAGAGACCTTGATGAAAAATCCTAATCACCCAACTTAGGACATTTCTTCCCAAATTATCGTGCGTAACAATTTGGGACTCCGCCGCAGGCGTAACTGTTCGGCCACCGGCACTGAATTATGTACGCCTCAAGTTCTCGTAGGTCATCGAATTCTTCTCTCCACCAAAATCAAAGCTCCGTCGAATTCTAATCAATGTCTGAAGAGATGTAGCAACGAGGAAGAAGAAAGCGCATCGATTTCCTTTGACGCCGTCAAGTTCAGGTCATTGTTTACGGCAAGGAGGAAGAAGAAGACGCATCAATTTCCTTACAAGCCGTCCTCCCCCGACGAACTCTTGGAGAAAGTACTTT
Organism: Costus lasius; assembly: GCA_027563935.2. Classification (NCBI taxonomy): domain Eukaryota; kingdom Viridiplantae; phylum Streptophyta; class Magnoliopsida; order Zingiberales; family Costaceae; genus Costus; species Costus lasius. The sequence continues at coordinate 128,578,948 of CM050446.2, forward strand.
CTTTGTTGCCCATCGCGAGCTTCCTTAACTCGGCTCTAGTTTGCAAACGGTGGCACGCTGTGTTGCGACGCCCATGGTCCGTCATTCCGCCTCCACGGGAGGTGTGGCTCTTCATGACCACTACGCCCGCCAAGCACGGCCATGTTTACAATCCGAGCCTCCGCAGATGGTACACCTTCGGCCTCCCCTTCCGCAGGAAGCGCATCCGTAACACCGCTAGCTCCCGCGGGCTGGTCAGCTATTTGCAGGGTAGCAGGAATTTTAAACTAGCCGTCTTCGTCTACAACCCCATCACCTAAGAACAGAGATGGCTGCCCCGCTTCCCTCGTGCCATCTCCATGTTCTCCAGCAACGTTGCCATGTCCGTCGACCTACAAACCAACAGCTACACCGTGGCTGTCGTGAAGAACAAGTTAAAGCATGAGGTCTTTTCCGTCCTTGTCTACGATTCCAAGACTCAGGTGTGGTCGCAAGTGCTCGAGCAACGGCAACCCGTGGCGGCGATTGCTTCTGCTAGTCACGATGTTGTCATCTGCAACGGAGTTCTCTACTGTATGTACAGGAAAGTTTGTTTCTAGGGGCGCTGGCGATTTCATCTTCATCAATTCTCTAGATTCACCGGTCATACTGATCTTCGACATGCCAAGGATGCATTGGCAGTGGACCAATTATCCAGCGAATAAACGTGAGCATGAGATATATAGATCCCTTTGCTTTGAACCGAATTTGAAGATAGATTATTGAACATTAATATATTTCCTTAATTATTGCTTTATGTAGTTCAACTATTACTATATTTAGTAATAGGTTTCTTAATTAATTAATTGCTTTATGAAAATTTTCTATTTCGTGATTCGCTATTTGTTTGAATTTAAGTCAAAATATCTATGCAATCAAAGCTAAAATAACATAAACATTATTCAATCCAAAGTATATCATTTTATTATAATAGTAACTATTTGGCATTTTGATTTATATCTGTTTTCTCAAAAGTAATCTAAATTTAGAAAAAAGTAATATAAATTTATTGAAATGTAAATACATATTTGAAGTTCTCTTCAAATACAAATTTCTATTTCTTGCTAGTACTATTTTGCTTTTGCTAGTTGAGCCCCTACCAAATTGATGCGTGCATTGTACTTATGATCCTAGCATTTTGTAAATTGTAATGCTTGTAATCTTCTCTAAGAATTCTAGTTAGAAATAGAAATGATCCGATCAAGATCAAGAGATGGATTTCCAAGGAGTAGAAACTAAAATTTCACCTGATTCAATAGTCCAATCTCCCAATTATTCATCCAAGCTCGAGTGCGGCTGTTTACCAAAACCACAAGAGAAGAAAAAATCACAATTGAGGGTTTAATGGTCTAACAATTGTACTAAAACCACAAGAGAAAAAACACACAATTGAGGGTTTGATGGTCTAACAATTGTACTAGCCCATTCACAATTGATATTGCAGCATAAAGCAAATAATCTAACAGAATAGATCTGAGAAATGACGCAAAGAAAAGACAAAAAGAGAAAAGGTTTCTGCCATACGCACATGCACAGCTATCATACTTAACCTCGTTCAAATCTGAATCATGGAAACAAATATATATTGATCCCTGTACTTTGCCTATATGACTCTTATAATTCTATAAATTCCAAATTGGCACAAAGTTTGTTGTTTGTTTCAATATGGTCCATCAGCCTAACAGGGGCCAAAATGTGGGCAGAACAAGCACTGCAAAGCACATGAGCCAACTTGGCCGGGGAAACAAGTGGAATTTCCGTCTTCCCATTCCTCGCATACCAATGCAAACCATCAGTCACGCTATTTCCTTTTCTTTATTGGCAAGACATTCAAAGCAACAGACTGATGCCTTGTCGTATGTTTCTATTTCCTGATATATTTATTTTATAAATTAAGACATATTTTGTTATTTTTATATATCTTTCAGCACTTATTTTTTTATTATTTTCGGAATCTATACATTTCTTTGTCTTTCATGTGTTTCAAGTTAAATCACTTATCTATGGAGCTTAAAATTGGAAATAAAGTTATAAAGTGGTTAAGGATAGAAAGACAAGCTTCCCAGCAATTTTTAGCTCAAACAGACATTGTTACCGAAAATACGGTCTGCCTTGAAAGTGTTCACGGCCGTATTTCTGACGACGAATATTTCATATCATTTTCGAGCCATGATCGAAGACACGACTGTGAAACACGGAAATGAAATTTTGGAGTCATGTTCGCCGAGAAGAATACATGCTAGCCTGTGAAACAGAATACGCCCATGAAGTCAACTGCAGGCACAACACAGACTTTCACAGAATACGCCCATGAAGTCAACTGCAGGCACAACACAGACTTTGGCCGAGAACTTCACGGGCCAGCCCAAGAAACGTTTCACACCCGTATTTTTATACGCAGATCGCGACTCTTGGCATTTCTCCCTCGTTCTTTAGCTCAAACGGACATTGTTACCGAAAATACGGTCTGCCCTTGAAAGTGTTCACGACCGTATTTCTGACGACGAATATTTCATATCATTTTTGAGCCGTGATCGAAGACACGACCGTGAAACACGGGAATGAAATTTTGGAGTCATGTTCGCCGAGAAGAATACATGCTAGCCTGTGAAACAGAATACGCCCATGAAGTCAACTGCAGGCACAACACAGACTTTGGCTGAGAACTTCACGGGCCAGCCCAAGAAACGTTTCACACCCGTATTTTTATACGCAGATCGCGACTCTTGGCATTTCTCCCTCGTTCTTTAGCTCAAACGGACATTGTTACCGAAAATACGGTCTGCCCTTGAAAGTGTTCACGGCCGTATTTCTGACGACGAATATTTCATATCATTTTCGAGCAGTGATCGAAGACACGACCGTGAAACACGGGAATGAAATTTTGGAGTCATGTTCGCCGAGAAGAATACATGCTAGCCTGTGAAACAGAATACGCCCATGAAGTCAACTGCAGGCACAACACAGACTTTGGCCGAGAACTTCACGGGCCAGCCCAAGAAACGTTTCACACCCGTATTTTTATACGCAGATCGCAACTCTTGGCATTTCTCCCTCGTTCCAAGTCAGATTTGCGCGATCTTGGTGTCGAAATGACGGAAATTAGAGGGGCTACACATCAGAAACAAGAGGAAGTCGATCAGACATATAAAAGGAAACATTTTGGGGGAAAAAACGCATCGACTCTGGGAGGACAGCGAGGAGAAGGAGAACAAGGAAGAAGTCAGCGCTTGGAACTAGATCTAGGGGGAAAGTTAGTATTTTCTCCTCTATTTTCATCTTGTAACTCTTCTGCCTTGTGTATTCTTTCATCTGAAAGAGATTTTAATCGAAACTATGCAAGTTGTAGCGTAAACACTCAATCGGATTTTTTAGCGTAGCCCACTTTTCAATCTGTGAACTGATTGTGTTGCTTTTATGAGATTTTCTTGACTATACTCGATCTTCACTATGTTTATTCCATAATCTTCGACTTGATCAATCAAATTTTACTCTAGCCGTCACGAGAAGTACTGAAAGGGAAAATTGTGACGCCTGATCTGTTTTGATTGGGCTGGTAGGTTTTGCCACGAAAGTAGGTAAAACGTGCCCGCGGAATTTATATTCTCTTGCACTCATTGGATCGACCCGGTTCGTTCTATCACGAAAGTAGAAGGACGGTCAGGTTTGGTACCAAGTTACATCGCCGAAAGGGGGTAACTTGTAAACTCGAGAATTTCCGTGGTTTCAGATTATCTCTTGCAACATTTTTCATTTAGTTCCTGATTGTTGGTGTGGTGAACCCCTTAAATCTGATTTTTCTCATAACAACTGTCTTTCTTCTATTTTTGCTGTCAATTGGAGTTGTTTTAGTTGTTTACTTTATTTTAAACGTTAAACCGATAACACCCTCAGTTACGAAGTCGTTTAGCTATTGAAATTAAGAATTATTGGTACTTGACTCAACCGTTCTCGTGGGAACGATACTATATACTACCACGATAAAGCTGTTATGCTTGCGGCGAGTATCAAGTTTTGGCGCCGTTGCTGGGGACGGCGATAGTCAATATCGATTGTCTTCTTAAGATTGATAGACTAAACTTTTTTATTTTTTGTTTATTTTCATTACTGATAACAAATCTGTTGCTTCTGAATTATTGTGGAACATTTGCTACTTACCTTTCTTTTATGCGTCAAGGTCTTAGATCAGGTGGAATCAACGACCTATACGACCAAATCGACGAAATCGAATAGACGCTCCACCGACGAAGGAGGTTAATAGAGCAAAGAAACAAAGAGCAATCTAGTAGGACAGAGGCGATTCCTTTAGATCTTCCAATGGAGCCAGAACCAGAGCTGGTACCCTTGAACTTATGAGCTCCAAATGATAACCGAATCTTAAGGGACTTTGCTTCCCCGAATGTGCAAGGACTGCAATCCGAAATTGTACGACCTCCAGTGGATGCTAACAATTTCAAGATCAAGTCGTCCTTACTAAGCATGATCCAGCAACATCAATTTGGAGGCACACATATTGAGGATCCTCATCAACATCTGTCCTTATTTCTTGAGTTCTGTGACACATTGAAGATCAACGGAGTTTCCTCAGATGCTATACGATTGAGGCTTTTCCCGTTTTCATTACGCGATAGAGCACGTGGTTGGCTACAGTCTTTGCAGCTAGGATAGATTAACTCATGGGATCAGCTATCCTAGGCCTTTCTGTCTAAATACTTTCCACCGTCTAAAACTGTTCAACTGCGAAACCAGATCACTGGTTTCACCCAAAGAGATGGAGAATCTTTATATGAAGCGTGGGAGAGATTCAAGGATCTTCAGCGTCTCTGCCCACATCACGGCTTAGAACCATGGGTAATAGTACATACCTTCTACCATGGTCTTAATTATAACACTCGTCTTACTGTCGATGCAGCAGCCGAAGGCGCGATAATGAATAAGCGTGTAGAAGAGGCGATGAATCTTCTAGAGGACATGACGCTAAACCACAATCAGTGGTCTGCAGGAGAACGAGGTACTACATCTTCTAAAGCCATAGCGCCCGGTAAGTATGAACTGGACTCAATGAGCTCACTTGCAGCGAAAGTTGATTCTCTAGCACGTAAACTTGATTCTTTTCATGTTCACTCTGTTGATACTAATTCTACTCTTTGTGAAATTTGTGGGGTTGCCGGACATAGTTTTGCTGAATGCTAGTTGGGGATTGCCCAAACCTCTGAACCCAACCGAGGGAATATCAATGCCATAGGGAACCTTAACCCTAATCCTAGACCCCAACTGGACCCATACTCAAGTACCTATAATCCGGGGTGGAGGAACCATCCAAATTTTTCATACAGAAACAATCCAAACCCAGTTCCTCAACAGACGTATGGATAACCCCCCGGATTTCAACCCCAACCTCGACCTTATGCATAGCAGCAACCACAACAGCCACAGAAATCTCAACTGGAAGCAATCATGGAGACTTTCATTTCTTCTCAGACGAAGACAAATGAAACCGTCAATGATATGATGAGACACGTCACTACAAGACTTGAAGCCATAGAAAGCCATAACAAACAAATAGACACCCAGTTAGCAAACTTAGCCACTTCCATAGCTAGAGCTCTAGGAAAGTTACCCTCCCAACCTGAACCAAACCCGAGGGAGCACATCAATGCTATTACCACTCGAAGTGGTAAACAACTAGAGGAGCGTAGGGTGCCTAATTCTGAAGTCGAAGTTGAGCTGCCCTCCCAATCTGAATCTGTCAAAAAGGGAGAAGAAAAAGAACCTGAAGTGAAAGAACCAACTTATATCCCTCCCCCTGCCTACAAGCCACCTGTCCCATTTCCCCAAAGATTGGCTAAGGCAAAGTTGGATAAACAGTTTGGAAAGTTTTTGGATATTTTGAATAAACTGTATATTAATATTCTGTTTACTGAAGCAATTTTGCAGATGCCCACATATGCTAAGTTTCTAAAGGACATCATTTCGAATAGGCGAAAGCTGGAAGAACCGGGGACAGTTGCACTCACTGAGGAGTGCAGCGCCATAATCCAGAACAAGCTTCCACAAAAGATGAAAGATCCGGGCAGCTTTTCGATCCCTTGCCAAATAGGGAATATCTCTTTTGATCATGCACTATGCGACTTGGGAGCAAGCGTCAGTCTTATGCCTTCTTCCCTTTTCAAGCGACTTGACATTGGCGATGTGAAAGTGACGCCGATTTCCTTGCAGCTACCTGACCGCTCGGTGCGGAAAACTATGGGAATTCTAGAAGATGTCCCGATCAAAGTCGGTGACTTCTTCATCCCAGTAGACTTCGTTGTTCTTGAAATGGAAGAGGATGTTAAGTTGCCAATAATTCTGGGACGACCGTTCCTTGCAACAGTCGGAGCGGTCATTGATGTGAAAAAGGGAAAACTGGCATTGAATATCGGTAATGACGCTATAGAGTTTGATTTGTCTTTGAGTCTGAAAAAGCCTTTTGTTGCAGTGTGAATGTTATAGATGATGTGGTAGAAGAAGTTGTGCACATTAGCTCCAGCACTGGCCCGCTAGAGGTCACTCTTTTGGAAAGCCCACATACCGAAGATAATGAGGAAGCTATAAGGTATGCACAATTGATGAATACAACTGGTACATTTCATCCGGCCAAGGTGAATTCTGAAGAACTCCATGATAAGATACCAGTTGAGAGTAAGGAAAAGATCATTGAATTGAAATCACTTCCTGAGAATCTTAGATATGAATTCCTTGGTGCAAATTCAACTTTACCTATTATAGTGAATGCTAACTTGTCTGAAGAGCAGATTGAACTTTTACTTGCTCAACTGAGACTCCACAGGTAAGTCATAGGCTATTCGTTGGATGATATTCAAGGATTAAGCTCATCTATGTGTATGCACAGAATACTTTTGGAAGAGGGGAGTAAGCCCTCAGTGGAGTTTCAGCGAAGGTTGAACCCGAGTATGAAAGAAGTTATTAAAAAAGAAATTCTCAAGCTTCTCGATGCGGGAGTCATTTACCCCATCTCTGATAGTCAATGGGTTAGTCCCATTCATGTAGTTCCAAAGAAAGGAGGGGTCACTGTAGTTAAGAACGATCAAAATGAGCTAATTCCGGTACGCACCGTAAGTGGATGGAGAATGTGTATAGATTACCGGAAATTGAACAAAGCAACGCGGAAGGACCATTTCCCTTTGCCATTCATCGATCAGATGCTTGAGCGTCTGGCTCATAACTCTTATTTCTGTTTTCTTGACGGTTTTTCTGGTTTTTTGCAGATACCTATTCACCCGGAAGATCAAGAGAAGACCACATTTACCTGTCCATACGGCACTTTTGCATACCGACGGATGCCATTCGGATTGTGCAACGCTCCTGCTACATTCCAGCGTTGCATGATGGCGATTTTATGGACATTATGGACATTTTCATGGACGACTTTTCTGTTTATGGTCATTTTTTGAAAAATGTTTATCTAACTTGGTGAAAGTTTTACAGCGTTGCGAGGAAGTGAACCTCGTCCTCAACTGGGAAAAGTGTCATTTTATGGCACAAGAGGGCATTGTACTAGGACACCTGATTTCTGAACGCAGGATCGAAGTCGATCAAGCGAAGGTCCAAGTTATTGAGAAGATGAAGCCACCCAACTCAGTAAAAGGAATCCGCAGCTTCCTTGGGCATGCAGGTTTCTACAAAAGATTTACCAAAGACTTCTCGAAAATTGCCCGACCACTCACGAACTTGCTTTCAAAAGATTCTGAATTCTGCTTTGATAATAATTGTTTATTAGCATTTGAAAAACTAAAGTTAGCTCTAATTTCTGCTCCTATTATGCAGCCTCCAGACTGGAATCTTCCTTTCGAATTAATGTGTGATGCAAGCGACTTCGCTGTGGGAGCTGTACTGGGACAAAACAAGGACAACAAGCTCCATGCCATCTACTACGTGAGTCGCACTTTGGACGAGACACAGATTAATTATGCTACTACGGAGAAGGAGCTGCTTGCCATCGTCTTCGCTTTTGATAAGTTTTGGTCTTATTGATTAATTCTAAAATAATCATTTTTACTGACCATGCAGCGATTAAATATTTGATGAGCAAGAAAGATGCAAAGCCGAGACTTATTCGATGGATCCTTCTCCTACAAGAGTTTGACCTGGAGATTCGGGATAAGAAAGGAGCAGAAAACTCAGTGGCAAATCACCTATCCCGATTGATTCATGAGAAAGAAGAACAGACCGGAGATGATCTTGAGATCAATGATACTTTTCCTGAAGAGCAACTGCTCACAATTATGGCGCAAGCTACGCCATAGTACGCGGACTTTGTAAATTTTTTGGCTACTGATATTTTTCCACATGATTTGACATTTCAGATGAAAAAGAAATTCTTATCTGATGTACGACACTACTATTGGGACGATCTATATCTCTACCGACGTTGTGCTGACGGGCTTTTTAGAAGATGTATACCAGATTCAGAAATTTTTGATGTACTTTTGCAATGTCATTCTTCACCCTACGGTGGCCATGCTAGCGCTGAAAAGACAACATTCAAAGTTCTACAATCAGGACTATATTGGCCCACCATTTTCAGAGATGCTCGAAATTTTATTCAGAGATGTGATAGTTGCCAAAGGAGTGACAACATTTCTAAACGAGACGAACTCCCCCTCAACTACATTTTGGAAGTTGAAATATTCAATGTCTGGGGGATAGACTTTATGGGGCCATTTCCATCATCGTGCGTCAACAAGTATATTCTAGTAGCTGTGGATTACGTCTCGAAATGGGTTGAAGCTACTGCTACTGCAACTTGTGATTCTCGAGTGGTATCAAGGATGCTAAGGAAGACAATATTTCCACGATTTGGAGTCCCTAGGGTATTGATAAGCGATGGGGGATCCCATTTTTTTGAAAAGAAGTTTGAGGCTCTATTGAGAAAGTATGGGGTGAAGCATAAGGTTGCAACACCTTATCACCCCCAAACTAGCGGACAGGTCGAAGTCTCAAACCATGAGCTTAAACGTATCCTTGAAAAGACAGTTTCTACATCAAGAAAGGATTGAGCCCTCAAATTGGACGACACTTTATGGGCCTATCGAACGACATTTAAGACTCCATTGGGAATGTCACCATTTCAGCTTATCTATGACAAATCTTGCTATCTACCAATGGAAATAGAGCACAGAGTGTATTGGGCTATTAAATTGCTGAACTATGATTTGAAATCCACAGAAGAGAGGAGGAAATTCCAGCTGAATGAGTTAGATGAAGTGAGAATGTTTGCTTATGAGAACTCCAAATTGTACAAGGAAAGAACAAAATTTTGGCATGACCGACGCATTACGAAGAAAGAATTTAAAGAAGGAGACCAGGTTCTCCTATTCAATTCATGTCTCAGGCTCTTCCCTAGAAAGCTAAGGACACGTTGGTCAGGACCCTTTGTGATTCAAAAGGTTTATTCTCATGGAGCTATAACGATATGGAGCGAAAATTCTGGGAGTTTCACTGTAAATGGACAAAGGCTGAAGATTTACTATGAATCTGAACCGGTTGAAAAGGGGAGTACTCAAACTCTCCTAGAACCTCCATCCTTTAATTAATAAACTTATTGGTCAAGCTACCGACCTAAAAGTAGCGCTCCTTGGGAGGCAGCCCAAGAATCTGATGCTTTGTGTGTTTAGTTGTTTATAGCTTTTTATCTCTTTATGTTAAATTTTGTGATCTAGTTTACTATGCTTGGCAAGCATTTTTATTTATTTCTTTGCTTAATTCTGATGAACTTTGTCTGATCGTGAATGTAGGAATGATATACAGGAAGTTGGGAGCTGAAAAACTCTATTTCTGGGATTTTTGGACAAATAAGGGATGGCCGTGTAATGCTACACGGCCGTATTTTAGAATTTCCATATATGGGATTTTTCTGCCGAGAAGAGCACAGCCGCGCCCGTGACATGATTTCTGGCTGTTCTTTGCAAACTTGATTTTTTCCGAGAAAAATACGGCCTAGGCCGTGCTACACTATACGGGCGTAATTTGAGTGACTATTTTTTGCCGAGGATTACACAACCGCACCTGTGCTTCATTTCATGGGTGTATTCTTTCTGAGCCTACTTTTTGCCGAGAACAATACTGCTGGTGCCGTATAATGGTATATGCCTGTATCTTCAAAGTCCCGAGGATTTCACAACTGCAGCTGTATTTTCTTGCTTGGGCATTCTTCTTCAACCAAGTTTTCACCGAGAGAAATACGGGTATAGGTGTATTATGATATACGGCCGTAACTTCATCACTATTGCTGGTCAAAGCTGGTCAACACCTTTTCCTTCAAATTCATAGCCTAGGGTTTTCACGACACTCCCCGTGCGGCCGTGCCCTAGACCACACCAGCGACCGCCACGGCCCCTCTTCCGATTCTTCTCCGTCGCCGATCGGTGTCTCCAGCCTTCCAGCGAGTTCGCCGGAGTTCCTACTGCAGTCATTGCCCTTATTGCCCCCCTCTCTACACAAACAGCTTCCGACGTGCGACCTTGAAGGGATTAGTGTCCTGTGCCATCCTCTCCGCTCCGCGACGTTTCTCCCCTCAGGCAACACTCTGATTTCTTATTTCTTAAAACGTTATGAAATCGATTTTCGCTTGAAGATTATTGAAAGCATTCTATCTATCGTCCGTTTTCGACCGAGATTCATCTAATATTCTGCTATCTGGTTTTCTGGAATACCCTGTTTCTGGGCTTCTCTGTTTTTATTCTTCTGCTCTGCGATGTTTCTCCCCTCAGCATTCTTCGTTGATATCCATGGCACCCAGACGAAAAGTTATGGCAAAGAAGCACACCTCCTGTCCTGGCACTTCCTCATCAAAGGGTCCTTCTTCATCTCGTTCAGGCCAACAACGGCAACCCCCTGCCGAAGCTCAACCAGCTGCCGCACCATATGGTTTTCCACTTCGTAATGCTGCCCAAGAGTCTGCTTGCGCTCTTATTCTACAACGCCAAATCATCAACACGCGCTATCTTGATACAGAAGCAATGAGTATGCTGGGACTTTATGAAGATGTTCAGTGGATGTATGAAAATATTGGATGACAGCAGTTCTTTGGATTACATCATACCACATATATACCACTGACTTTGGAATTCTTTAGTTCCTTAACCGTCAAAGTGAGTACATATGACGATGCAGATAAAGGTCGAGTTGCATTCCGCTTACAGGGGAAGGAATTCTCACTAACTCTCCAGCATATCAACCAAATGTTTGGTTTTCCATAGGACAACACGCGACGGGCACCTCGGGTTTATAATGAAAGTGAATTTTGGAAGATCGTTAGTAACGACCACTACTATTCTTCTAAGACAAGTCGTGCTAGTTCAATTAGTAACCCGGTACTCAGATACGTACATAGGGTGTTGGCACACACCATCTTCGGTAGAGGTGAAAGTGATAGCATGGTACGCTCCACCGAGGTACTCTTCATTTGGGCAATGCTGCATGGATTTAAATTGAACTCTGCTTACTTTCTAGTCAAGCAACTCTATAAGGTAGCAAGAGCCCAGAAAGGAATGGTTGTCATGGGTGGACTCGTTACACACATTGTCTTAGCTTTAGGAGTCGACCCCACTGCTATGCCAAAAGCCAAAGGGCGTAACCGCATTGATTTGGACTCTTGCATTTCTATGAAGCTGAAGTGAAAGAGGGTGGTGACTATTGTCTAATTTTCAAGGGCAGCGGAATTACTATGCCACTACCTAATCAAAGGCGTACCACTATACGTGATAAACAGAATTGGAACTTAGGGCCTGAGGTAGTTGAGGAGATCCCTACTCCTATTTCTACAGCTGCACCGATACCACCACTAGGCAGATCATTTGGTTTTAGAACCTCCTCTTCCTCCTTTGCTCCAGAAGCGGAGGCAAGATGGAGTCGTATTGAAGAGAAGCTGGACCACCGGCTCACTATCACCGAGGGTATTGGCGATACTTTGGTACATATGCACTCTGATATATCTAGCCTCCATGACGAAAATAGCGGGCTCAGCGATGAACTAAAACACCAAGCAAAATTTATGAGTTCTTTCTGGGCGTCATTCAGTGATCTCAAGACGAAATTGCAGCCCGGTGATGATGATTCTGATGATATCCGGGGAGACGGCGATGACGATACAGACGGCGATGACGATGATGATGGTGATGGCACCTCTTAGTTTTTGTGAGTATCACAACCCATATTTTCCAAATTTTCTGCAATTCTTCTTTATAGCATAGAGGACTATGCTAAATTTCCGTCTGGGAGATATGTAGGGTATTTTTAGTATTTTGATGTTGTGATGTTCTTGACACAATGTTGTGATGATACTTTAAGATGCTATTTAGTTGCCTCCGATGATGAATCTATGGATGTTGATAGGATGCTGTGATGAAAATTTTTGATTTTGTGATGATGTGATGGTACTCTGATGTTATGATGGAATGATGGAATGTTATGATACTATTTTGTGATGCTATTTTGTTGTATCTGATGTTGGAATGTTCTTGAAATTTTTTTTTGTGAATTGCGATTTCACATGATGAATATTCAGGATACCATGGTATGAATGAAATTGTTCTATGTTTAACCTTGTCTCCTTGAATGCCAATTGTGATTAAGATAAATAAGTTCTTGTAATTAGTTTATTCGATGGATGACAATTGATGGGGAACATGTTCAATTTTATTAAGGTTTTCAAAACTTATGTGATGTTTTTGTTCTTCTGGTTAAGTGGATTGCTTTATTTATCTATGCGGTTTACCTGATTGCTTGTTGGTATGGATACTCAATGCATAACTCTCGCCACTTCACTGTACAATTATCCTATCATATCATTTGCCCTCCACACTACAATTTAGGGCAATCATTTGAAAAAAAAAGGGCAAAGCCTTTATTGGAAAAGATTCTCTAACAAAAGTTTAGAGACACACAAACACAAAACTAAAAAAAACAAATAAATACGACAGAAGACAAAAGGGGTTTCTTTCATCAAGTTCTCTATTACATCAAGCTTTCCACGTCAGCATTGAGTTTTTCATCCCAATTCGTGATCTTGGTAAGCTTAAATGGGTGGATGAAGTTTATTTATACGATCGAAGTTCATTGCCTTGCATAGGTTGCGAGTCCTTTTTGATCTTGGATTGTGGGACCTTCTCAATTTGACTTTTGACAATTTGCTAATTATTTTGAATTTTGAATCTTAGCATGGTTACTCTTTCCTTGGAGACAAGTTGTAAGCTAAGATCATTTTCTATCATCTCTGGTTTTTCTGTTTTCTGATTCTCATTGCTCGAGGGCAAGCAAGGATTTTAGTTTGGGAGAATTTGATGTCTTGTCGTATGTTGCATTTCCTGATATATTTATTTCACGAATTAAGGCCTATTTTGTTACTTTTATATCTCTTTCAGCACTTATTTCCTTGTTATTTTCGGAATCTACACATTTCTTTGGCTTTCATGTGTTTAAGGTTAAATCACTTATCTATGGAGCTTAAAACTAGAAATAAAGTTATAAAGTGGTTAAGGAAGGAAAGACAAAGCTTCCTAGCAATTTTCAGCTCAAACTGACATTGTTACCGAAAATACGGCCTGCCCTTGAAAGTGTTCACGGCCGTATTTCTGACGACGAATATTTCATATCATTTTCGAGCAGTGATCGAAGACACGACCGTGAAACGCGGGAATGAAATTTTGGAGTCATGTTCGCTGAGAAGAATACATGCTAGCCTGTGAAATAGAATACGCCCATGAAGTCAACTGCAGGCACAACACAGACTTTGGCCGAGAACTTCACGGGTCAGCCCAAGAAATGTTTCACACCCGTATTTTTATGAAGATCGTGACTCTTGGCATTTCTCCCTCGTTCCAAGTCAGATTTGGGTGATCTTGGTGTCGAAATGACGGAAATTAGAGGGGCTACACATCAGAAACAAGAGGAAGTCGATCAGACATATAAAAGGAAACATTTTGGGGGAAAATGCATCGACTCTGGGAGGACAGCGAGGAGAAGGAGAACAAGGAAGAAGACAGTGCTTGGAACCAGATCTAGGGGGAAGTTAGCATTTTCTCCTCTATTTTCATCTTGTAACTCTTCTACCTTGTGTATTCCTTCATCTGAAAGAGATTTTAATCGAAACTATGCAAGTTGTAGCGTAAACACTCAATCGGATTTTTTTAGCGTAGCCCACTTTTCAATCTGTGAACTGATTGTGTTGCTTTTATGGGATTTTCTTGACTCTACTCGATCTTCACTGTGTTTATTCCATAATCTTCGACTTGATCAATCGAATTTTACTCTAGCCATCACGAGAAGTACTGAAAGGGAAAATTGTGACGCCTGATCTGTTTTGATTGGGCTGGTAGGTTTTGCCACGAAAGTAGGTAAAACGTGCCCGCGAAATTTATATTCTCCTGCACTCATTGGATCGACCCGGTTCGTTCTATCACGAAAGTAGAAAGACGGTCGGGTTTGGTACCAAGTTACATCGCCGAAAGGGGGTAACTTGTAAACTCGAGAATTTCCGTGGTTTCAGATTATCTCTTGCAACATTTTTCATTTAGTTCCTGATTGTTGGTGTGATGAACCCCTTAAATCTGATTTTTCTCATAACAACTGTCTTTCTTTTGTTTTCGCTGTCAATTGGAGTTGTTTTAGTTGTTTACTTTATTTTGAACGTTAAACCGATAACACACTCAGTTACGAAGTCGTTTAGCTATTGAAATTAAGAATTATTGGTACTTGACTCAACCGTCCTCATGGGAACGATACTATATACTACGCGATAGAGCCGTTACGCTTGCGACGAGTATCACAGACTAAGGATAGGCAGTTAATACTGCATAAATGTGAAAAAATGTCCCTGGTTTCCCACCTCAACTCATGTGGTACAAATGTATGCAGACGAATTCAGGTTAGTGAACCATTTTCTAATTACACGGGATGATTTGAAATTTATAAAATCACAGAGACCGATTTGCAGCTCAAAGAAACCACGGGGGCAATTTTGAAAATGCTCTCATGAATCTTAAATGACCTAGTTCTTTTCAACAGAGTTCATGGCTCGTAAGATATTAGTGATCAATAGAGTAATCAGGATATATGCTCTTTAAAATTTGTTCCAACACCACATTTATCACCAAAGAATTACGCTATTATTCCATCAATATGTTGAAGCTCCCATAGAAACTTCCCAAAGTATCTAAAGTTTTATGAAAGAAAGAATATTGTTAGACTGCATTTTGCCAGGTAGACTCATAATTTACTTTCTGCCAACAGCGGCTCAGTAGTGCCCATCTTACAAGAATGCAAATGTTCGTTCACATGCTCAGTTTAAATTAAATTTTGTTCTGCACAAGTAGCCTATAGCTGCTATGCTGTGGGAATCACTAAAAAGTTCCTCACAAATTTAAAGAAACGCAAACAAGCATACCTCATTGGGCTTGTCAATGTTCCAAGCATGCAAAGTTCCGTCTCCTGAACCTACAGCAAGACATCAGAAGTAAGATTGTGTTCCACAGATTCAGAAGTAAATTTTTTTCAATTTCAAATAGCAAACAGTAGTTAATGATGTACGGACAAAGGACCAGAACAAAAAGGTCTTACTTTCAAGAATTTATGATTTGATTGTTAGTGAAATAAACCACATCTATAATATCTTATAAAAGGACTAGTATCCATTAAGCTAATAACAGCACAAAACACCAGCGACTAGCATATTTCCCTCCCTTTGAATGGAACTCTATTAGTAGATTAGTAGAATGCGAATGAGATGTAACAAAAGAACTTTCATAGATTACAAGGGAGTTTAGGAAGAACAATGAAATAGGAGAATGGAAACTCCAGATCTGAAAGAGTGGGATGCGACGTAGAAGGATATAAAAGACCATCTTAATGAAGAACCATAAAAAATTCAACAGCTACAAATTCCATTGATTTACCGAAGTTAACAAAAGAACATTGTCATAGTTACATAGGCATGCAGCTTAAGTCCTTCACGTAGAATTAAGTCTTGGTATGCATATGCACAATGTATCAATTTGATAGTTTATCAATACTGAATATATTGTAATATCCTTAACCTCACTAAAGATTTGAAGCTATCAACTAGTTCAGTTGGTAACTTTGCAATTGTCGACAATCAGTTTATGGAATAGAATGCCACTTGCACCACTCACCCTTATCTAAGGTTGGAAGTGCCTACAACTTAAGTCGCCTGAGATCAATTTCTGCCTTACATGAATAATTCTCCACCTTTTTTAAAAGTCAAGCTCTAAACGCAAAGTCGTACAATTGAATCTTCCGTTGACAATATATCTTTAAACAAAGCTTGTATATTGAAAAAAAGAAATACTGGAGCAAACTACCTAAGCTACTTATTGTAACTCAAATATTAAATGTACTAACTAGATTAGCTACTAATAAAATGAAATAATACATTAAACAAAGAGATGAGTTGCTTGTTAAAGTTTGTTGAAATCCAAATAAAAAGAATGATGAGGAATGTTATGATAAAAAAGTATACAAAAGATGAATTCAGAAAGAAAAAGAAGCGGTTATAAATATCTTTAGCTGCCTGTGCATTATTTTGCAACGTTATCAGTGCAAAAACTGTTAAGCTTGATCAGATCACGTACCCATTAAAGGAATCTTGCTTGGAAATTTGCTATAATTATAGACACACATGCAGTAAAAGAGATCAAACAGGCAGACAAACATAGACACACATGCAGTGACAACATAAAATTTTTATTTTTCTTATCAGATATAGATTGCCTCTCTTGCTTTACTAATTAACTAGTGCATGGAAAAGCATATAATTTCTCATTCTTAAGATTTTGCACTTGTCTATGTGTTCACCCATTTGCATAGTTCTTTTGCTCATTTCCTCATGTACAAGGAAATTATGAACACAAGGACCTCCAACAAAACTACTATTGCAGGCTCTACCTTAGTTAATAAGCATATACCAAATCCAGAACAACACTCAAACCTAATGATAATAAAAAAAATCATTACCAATTTTGCAATCGATTAAGATGAAAAGAGCAATATCCTTTCCACTGCGTTTGTAGTGATCATCGAACACCCGCTGGTAATTGATTGGTCCACTCTACCCCGTATTCATTCAAGCTCGAGTGTGCTGTATACAAAAACCAAAAAAAGAAAAAAAAGAAAATGAAGCAATAGAGAAAAGACCACTAAATCCCCAAATCAAAAATTTAAAATAAATTACCATCTTGAACTTTGGCGGCAGCTTTCCAGAAAAAGCAAGACACAGAGCTAATACTTGGCAGCAAGCCTCACGAACTGCAGAGGCAATTTTTAGTGTTATTGTCTAGTAAATTTAGACATGAAAGTACACCTCACTGTCTAGGAAAAAAGGCAACACTACAAGCAATGATAATTTCTAGGGATAATGCAATAGTTTTTTATTTTTTTAAAAAATGATCATTTGTCCCCTTTAAGGATTTCCAAAATGAAGCCATTATTCTGAAGCAGAGATATTTGGGCTTTTGGATAAGTTCTTGCAGGTGTGCATGAAGTGCACAAAATGGTAAAAGGCTTCATGTCGAAATAAAAAAAAAAAATTTCAAGAAGAAACTTAAAAGTTGAGGCTTCGTGTCTCTTGGGAGAGCAGGGCACACAAGGATGCCAAACTTTTTTGCCGGAGCCACTAATGAATGCAGGCTACCTAATGACGATGCTCGCGTTGTAGTCTTCCCATCTCATGCCCATCAATGTATTCCTGCTAAAACAGAAAAAAGAAACAATAAGACTTCATAAAAAATACATTCGTAGATTTTGTAGAATGTAATCATTCTACTCCACGTAACTAAAAATAATTGCTCATAAACCAATATTGTTCAGGGTATAAGGCATTTGAGGGCTCTGAATTTTCAACTGCTTAAAATTTAGGATATCTATCATGTTCTAGCTATATATACCAACCCTCATAGCAAAAAGGTATTATTTAAACTGAAATTAAGAATTTTATAACTTGACAACTCACTCAAAATGATGACAAATGAAGGGCCATGTCAACAAGCATACATAGATAACACTACTATAGGACTTCATTTATTTTTGAGAAATGATTAACAATATGAAGAAAAAATATTTGAAACATTAGAATCTGACACCCAAAAGTAGTGTTAAAAGGAAATGAAAGAAAATTTATTTTAGAGGTATTACCTCATTGCACATATTATCAATATCCATTGTTATCTTTATGTTGATTATTAGGTAACCTCAGTACACCCCCCAAGTAAATTTGACTCCAGAACCAACAAATGTTGTATGGACACAAGCCTAGATCCATCATCTAGAACAAATACAAGGATGAAAAATAAGACGTTAACTACCTTATATGTTAACTCCCCATCCTGTTCAATCCGCTCCAGTGCCAACAGTACCTATGTATTCAACAACCTATATTCAGTTTCTAAATCCTTATTTCTAGTGTGAAGACATAAAAAATTTACTCAAAGAAATTGTAATAAAATATGAACGTGTAAATCACTAGTATCCTTTCATATTTACAAGTCAAGTCCAAGGAACAAAATATCAATATTCATATATATAGTGTAGAATACCTCTATCTTTCGGACAAAAAAGCTATTGGAGAAAACTTAAAAGCATCTACATGTGCAGGTAAGCAACAAAGAAAATAGTTTCATTCTTCAATAGTTCATTTTGTTTCTAGAAAGAAAATGCTATATAGCTATGGTGTGTTTCTAGAAAGAAAATGCTATATAGCTATGGTGTATCTTCAATAGTTCAAAGTTGTACAATCATAGAAAGAAGTATTAAGGAAAAAATATCTTGTGGGAAGCCTTTATATTTGTGCCCATTTATTATAAAATTGAAATTTGTAGGTAATGCATTTCCCAAGAGAATGTTTCTAGAAAGAAAATACTATACAGCTATGGTGTATCTTCAATAGTTCAAAATTGTACAATCATAGAAAGAAGTATCAAGGAAAAAAAAATGTCATGTGGGCAACATTTACAGTTGTGCATCATCATATAATTACAATCAAAATTTGTAGGTAGTACATTTCCCAAGAGGAAAACTCCTGTCACATTACCTACCATCTCCTCTTTTATTATCATATCCAAGAAAATTCCTTCTCTTAAAAGGATTGTTTTTTTTCAAGTTTCAAAGAAAACTTTGAGGCAAGTCCCAGGATGTCCAATTTTTCATAAGGCCTCCCACATTTATGCCTGACATGCACTTATCCACGGTGATTGAGCATCTCCTTTGCATTTTAAAAAAAATCCCATCATTAAATTTTGGTGTGACCTGATCAAAAATAAATATTATAGATAAATGTGAGAATAACAATGATATAAAATTGCATATCAAAAATATAACAATTAATATATTAAGATCAACTAAGTCAAATTATATATCTTTTAATTCAAAATAAGAAAATTTTAGTTCAAGTAGAAAATAAAGTTTATAAAACTTATACCTAATCACATGCTTGCTCATCTCGCTCCACTAAATCCTGAATGAGGAAAGTTAAAAATGATTATATCAAACTTTTTATTCTATAAATCAAGATCAGTCTACATCTTTGTAGTATCAATGCCATGCAAAACAGTAGCCCCCCTTTTTTTCAACATCTTTATATGAGTCCCCTTCTCCAACAAGCAATATTTGTTGTTCTGTAATACTTTTGCCATTTTTGTCTTGTCCTATTAAGTTTATAGTTTTTTCTTTCATTTTCAATCTTTTCATCTCCAATTTTGTGTTCTTCCCATACTTGTTTTGCCTTCTTTTTCACTTTTTCCTTCCGTTATTCTAATACTTGCTTTACCTTCTTTTTCGCTTTTGCCTTATGCTTTATTTTTATTTTGGTTACTATTTCATAGAATCTTATAAAACGTGGAAATGAGATCTTCAATCCTTGATTGCTCCATCTTTTGGAAGGGGGCACCTAAATACATAGTGTAAACCTCATTCTTTTTGAAGAAGACACATTCTACTATGATAAGTATTCTTGAACCAAATCATGGGAAATAACATAGGAACACTGATGTATTATAATTAATTATTATATTTTAATAAGTGGTTGTCATTTATTTTTAAGCTAAGTTATTTGAATCATGCATCAATTGCAAGATAATACATGGTAAGATACTGAGCTGAATGGGACCACTAATCTTCTAATTAATCTATTTCTCTTTTCTTTTCCTTTCCCTCCTCCTTTATAAGGTAAGCGGGCAATGACAAAGAACAAAAGGTCTAAAAGATGAAACAATCAAGGATTGAAGATCTTATTTTCACATATAAGATTTTATGAAATAGTAACCAAAACAAAAATAAAACAAAAGACAAAAGCGAAAATGAAAATAAAACAAGTGTTAGAAGGAAGGGAGATGATTCGTGCTTTCAGCCAAAGGGAGCACAGTGATTATATAATAGAAATGATTGACGAATATTAGTTGCTTCAAGAGGCAAATTGTCTCTCAATCATTACATGAGTTCGATGATGACAAATGGAAAAAAACGTTAAGAGCAAGAAAATTCAAAGAGTGAGAAGCAAGCAGTTTTCTTGCCAATCTTCCTTCACCAGTTCACCTGATTGTCTCAACAATTGACAGAAACTAATCCAAACAAACCCAGGAAGTTACGATGATAAGACCGCTATACTTTGTTACTCCCACCCTTATATAACAGTGAAGAATATAATCTATGCCAAAATTAAAGTGTCTGCAACAGTGATAACTAATTACGTAGATCTACAGATATTTACTATAACAGAACATATACAAATGAGAAGCCATTCAAAAACAGAACCAGCAATTACCCTTCTCTGTTCATACTGGCATTGCGTCGCTTCTTTTATCGGCTAACTATTGTGGTTATTGCACATTATTTGTCTTTCCTTTTTCATTTTTGAGGTAAAGCTTTTACTTTTTTTGTTGCTATTGTCATTAATTAGGTTGGGGTTTGATGGAAATGATACCAAGATTTTCTTAAGGGCGGTACACGAGGCGTTGGTGGTCCGAGGGAGGGAGAGAGTGACGGAAGTGGCAGCGGTGGCCGTAAGGACAGGTGCCGCCGGACAGGATCATTCGGCAAAGCTGGGTCTTGTAACGGGGGTGAAGAAGAACAGGGCGGAGTTCGGCGATGCCATGGGCAAACTGGCAGTGATCGCTGTAGGGGCACTCCCCGCTCTCCTCCCACTTGTTGCACAGCTCAGTCTTCAACATCCCCTGGTGGTAAACTTCCAGCTCTAATGCTTCGTCACCATCTCCTTCCTCCGCTTCTCCTTCCTCTTCCCCTCCTGCCCCTCCTTCACCATTCTTCTTGTTGCTCCCTCCGCCCACACACACGCGCTCCTGCTTTAGAAATATATACATGGTAGACATATAGCGAAAGATCCCCTGGAGAAATGACAGGATGATAGGATAATAAATCATACAGCGACAGGATTGGAGACGCGAGACCGGCCATTTCGATTGGAGATTGAATCCGTTCCGCCAGCCGGGTGAAGCTTCAGGTACTCACTGGATCGGATCGAGATGCTCTTGGGCAACGCGACTCGTTTTTCTGGCACCGCCTGCCCTGTAAGTTGATGGTTGTCTCCGTTTCCGCCACTCTCATGAGAGGTTAGCACACTCGTGGGGCTGTCATCTGGTGGTGGCGGTTCGGAGAGGTTTACCGTTTAGGCGGCGGAGCTCATTGGTGATAGGCACATCGGCTGAAGTCGGCACACGTCTCGCCTGCCTCCAGCCGTGGAGGCCTAATTGCCTGGCGTTGTAGAAAACCAATTAAAACTTAACAATTGAGACATAACGTGTACAGCGGGCATGCCTACAATCAAAAATTAGTTGTAAATAAGCAAGCGATTAAGCAACGTGTAAGAGTAGTTTCTAGTTGAAAATTTTTACGTGTAACACAGATTATTTTTTATTCGTGAGCGTATGCCTCTCATTAGTTGCGAAATTATTCTCATCCCATAGAACATGGTAATGGGCGGGTCAAATCAGAATCAGATTATTTCCCCACGAATTATCATAAACCAATTGACTAGATATGAATGTCTAAGTAAGGGAGCAGTGTCACGCCCCGGTCGGATTGGCCTAAAAATAGCGCTTATCCGCTGTCTCAGGGCAGTCGGGCGGAACACCGGAACGCAACGCTCGCTAGGGTTTCTGGCCCCAAATTCGAAACCCTAACTTCCCGAATAATATTTTATCCCCAAATTACAGTTCGCTCCGAGAAACCCTAACCCTAATTTAGGAAAAATCCGGAAAGAACCCTAAATCAAATTACCTCTCTGCAATTTTGACCACAGTCAAAATTACCTTCGCTGTCAACGTTAAATCGAAACGCTGCCGAATTCGCCTTTGATTTTGACCCGAAATCCTGGTCAAAATTGATGCCACGTTTGAAATCGAAACCCGATTTCGTGTTTGACGTCACGCCTCGTTTCGAACGCCTGACGCGTTCGAAGCTCGGCGTCGTTCTCCTCTGCAACGGCCGAGCGCCGCTCGCCCGCGTCGCTGCTGTTGTCGCTTTCCGCCGGAAGAGGAAAGCTGCGCCGGCAGGGAAGGAAGTCGTCTGCCTCCCTCGTCCTCGACCTCTCGTCGTCGCGCCGGACAGCCGCCTACTGTCGTGATGTCGGTGAGAGTCGCCGCCGGATACACAAAACAGGGAAAGGGAAACTTTAGGAAGAAAGCTTTATTACCCGATGAAAAGCTACAAAACTTCTCTGATCTTCGTCGCCGACCCCTGCCGGACGACACCCTCATTCCCTCCCTCACCGGAACCCCTGGTTCTGGTTACAATTGCTCGCTCGCCGAACTCACAATCTCCGATCGTCGTCGCCAAGCTCCGTTGGCAGGTGATGGAATCCCCCCTCTTCGTCCCTCGTCCGCAGCTTTATAAGGGAAGCGCCGCCACTCCCTTCCGCGCGATCCGTTCTCGTTGCTAGACCCAACGCGGACAGCCGCCTCCGCTTCTCTCGCCGCTGTCCGCCTCTTCTGCCGCGTCCGGGTCTTCCGCGTCCTCTGCGTGCCTGTTGACGCCGGCATCCGAAGCTCGCGGGGAAGAAGGCGCCGCGTCCACGTGCAGTTTCCCCAATTTAGATGTTGACCCAGCGTAGCAGCGTTGCGGCTGGGTTCCGCTTGCACGATTTCGGGGTGGGCTTCCCTGATGCGTGGCCCACTGGACCTTGGGCCGAATCGGTCTAAACTAGGCCTGACAATTCTCCCCTGCCCAATTTGGACATTGCCCTTGATGTCTGACACGGGCGGATCTTGAGCAACTATTGCTCCGATCCTCAAAGCACCGATCCTACACTACTGTGCTTCCGTGGCAGAGTGCGGAACTACCTACAGTGACCCAATCCGTGGTTGCTCTAATTCCTCAGCCTCCACGGCTGGTTCTTGCGCCGCCATTGCCATGAGTTTCTGTTTGTTGGGACAATCCTTCACCCAGTGAGGTCCCCCGCACCAGAAACAACCTTGTGGCTTTTGCTCCCGTCGTCCCGGTGAACCCTTATTCTGCCGGTGAAAGGGCCTACCCCTGTCTGGACCCCTAGCTCTCGGCGGTGTCCGTGGGGAGCCGCGCTTTGGTGGTGTCCTGGATTTCTTTGGTGGTGTTGGTTTGAAACTTCTGTTATCCACCAGAGATTCAGCCACCGCCGCAGCCACCCTCCAGTCAACCGGTTCGCGACGTCGGACCTCCGTTTCTGCCCATGGCTGAAGGCCCCGGAGGAAGAAATACCTCCTATCGTCCTCTGCCATACCTAGAAGCTCCAGCATCAAAGTGGAGAAAGCCCTGACGTACTCCTGGATCGAGCCTGTATGCCTCAGCCGATCTAGTTTGCCACGCGCCTGATCCTCCGAGTTTCCGGGAAGAAACTGCCGCCGCAGTTCCTCACGAAAAGTTTCCCAAGTCCAGCTAGTAGCCCCTGATGTAGAGCCGACTTTGGTTCCCCACCAAAGTTTCGCGTCGCCTATGAGATAGGCGATGCACACTTGCACCCGATCTCCTGCAGAAATATGGTTAGCTGAAAACAATTGCTCCATATCCTAGATAAAGTTTTCGACCTCTCTGGACGATTGAGCCTCCCTGAACGTTATTGGGTCAGGCATGCGCATCCTCGGTTTGGGAGCCTCCTGCTCCACCGATGCCGCTGCTGATTGCGATACTTGCGTTAGGGCTAAACGCAGTACCCTAACTTCTACGTGCATGTCTTCCTTCATGCGAGCCATCTCCCCTGGTAGATGGTTTAGACTGTCTATAGTCTGCTGCATGCGTGTTATCTCTCCTGGTAGATGGTTCAGACTGTCTATAGTCTGCTGCATGCGGGCCATCTCCTCTGGCAGATGGATCAGACCCTCCAAGGTCTGCTGCATGACCTCGATCTGTAACCTCTATTGCTCGATCAACGATTCCTGATCCTCCACTGTCTTCTGAAGGCTCTCTACCTGTGGAATCATCCCATTGCCTCCACCAATGACCATACCGAGCACCTGCTTGATTTGAGCGATGCGATCACCCTGGTTCACCATCTCCTCGGGTTCAGTCGTCTCCTTGGCTTTTACCTTTGTCCTGCTTGGGCCAGGCGTCCTCTGACGCACCTCTGGCTGTGTGGGTGATCTTCTGAAATTTCAAACCCTTCTTCACCTTTGCCGGTGAAGGTGCCGTGTTCGCTGGAACACGTTAACCGCTCTGATACCTGTTGTCACGCCCCGGTCGGATCGGCCTAAAAATAGCGCTTATCCGCTGTCTCAGGGCAGTCCGGCGGAACACCGGAACCCAACGCTCGCTAGGGTTTCCGGCTCCAAATTCGAAACCCTAACTCCCCGAACAATATTTTATCCCCAAATTATAGTTCGCTCCGAGAAACCCTAAACCTAATTTAGGAAAAATCCGGAAAGAACCCTAAATCAAATTACCTCTCTGCAATTTTGACCACAGTCAAAATTACCTTCGCTGTCAGCGTTAAATCGAAACGCCGTTTGCCGAATTCGCCTTCGATTTTGACCCGAAATCCTGGTCAAAATTGATGCCGCGTTTGAAATCGAAACCTGATTTCGTGTTTGACATCACGCCTCATTTCGAACGCCCGACGCGTTCGAAGCTCGACGTCGTTCTCCTCTGCAACGGCCGAGCGCTGCTCGCCCGCGTCGCTGCTGTCGTCACTTTCCGCCGAAAGAGGAAAGCTGTGCCGGCAGGGAAGGAAGCCGTCTGCCTCCCTTGTCCTCGACCTCTTGTCGTCGCACCGGACAGCCGCCTGCTGTTGTGATGTCGGCGAGAGTTGCCGCCGGATACACAAAACAGGGAAGGGAAACTTCAGGAAGAAAACTTTATTACCCGATGAAAAGCTACAAAACTTCTCTGATCTTCGTCGCCGACCCTTGCCAGACGACACCCTCGTTCCCTCCCTCACCGGAACCCCTGGTTCTGGTTACAATCGCTCGCTCGCCGAACTCACAATCTGTGATCGTCGTCGCCAAGCTCCGTTGGCAGGTGATGGAATCCCCCCTCTTCGTCCCTCATCCGCAGCTTTATAAGGGAAGCGCCGCCGCTCCCTTCCGCGCGATCCGTTCGCGTTGCTAGACCCAACTCGGACAGTCGCCTCCGCTTCTCTCGCCGCTGTCCGCCTCTTCTACCGCGTCCGGGTCTTCCGCATCCTTTGCGTGTCTGTTGACGCCGGCATTCGAAGCTCACGGGGAAGAAGGCGCCGCGTCCATGTGCAGTTTCCCCAATTTAGATGTTGACCCAGCGTAGCAGCGTTGCGGCTGGGTTCCGCTTGCACGATTTCAGGGTGGGCTTCTGCTGATGCGTGGCCCACTGGACCTTGGGCCGAATCGGTCTAAATCAGGCCTGACAAGCAGAATGTTTGGGTTACAATAAAAAATACCATACAAAGTAATGGAAGAAACAAGTCTAGCAAAGAGATAATTTATTTGGAGAGACTATTTTTTTTTTAGAAAAAGAAAAAGAACATTTTGGCCCAAATTGGACTGGAACTCACATTCAAATATATCTTGCTACAAGTGACTGCCCTGGTGACATGAAATGCATAATATCATAATCATAATTTTTTTCTATCCATATAGATCTCATCCCACCATTCTTACACACCATACAAACATCTCAAGTACCTAGATACTGAAAAACTGTATTCCAGCATGACTGCATTTGGTACATCTTCCCTAGGGGTTGTAGGACACTTTGGTCAGACGGGTGGCTTGACGATCCAGCCCCTCCGGCAGGGACAACAACTTGGGACAATATTTAATTTCTAGTTCTTCCAATCTCGGCATGGCCACTGTCCTTCCATCCTCTGGTACCCAGTCCCATGCCTCGAGGTTATATAAGTATATCAAACGTAATCGCTTTAGACAAGGAAACAGTGGCGGAGAAGATGATGCACTTTTTGATCCTCCACTCTCATGTCTAAGTCCATCACTAGTCGAAGCCTCCTCGTATCCAAAAAATTGAGTACCGATTCTCATTACTGCATTTAAATGTTCTAGCGCTAATTTTTCCAGATTCGGGAGCTTCCCTAGAGGTGGAAGTATCGAGCACCTGTCACAGCGACTAAGACATAAATTTGTTAAGTTAGGAAGGAGTGAACTGATGTTGCTGGACATTAACCACTGTGGAAATTGACAGCCAAAGAAGTTAAATAGTATAATTTCATGCACAGATGATGGTGGATGAAGTGCCACATCAAATATCTGCTCAATTCTTTCTATATCCTCCTCCGTAAGTTTGGGCCTCCCAAATGCAAATATAGTAACTGTATGGCAAAATAAATGTAGAGCCCTAAGGTTCTCCAAGGCTGTCAATGATCTGTGTAACTCATTCGCATTTGTATTGGATTTTGCACTTATCATCCCCCAGGCATTGATGGAGAGCTGTCTAAGCCTGGGAAGCTGGCTTATTTCTTCCAAGGAGCATGAACTACCGCTATTGCTACTACTGGAAATTGAGTCAACCACAGCTCCTTTGAGTACATTTAGATGCTCTAATCTTGCTATTCCTGAAGGTAATTTTTCTACTGGCGCATTATGAAGATTCAATGTCCGTAGATTACGGAGATTTACCAGTCCCTCAGGGAGTGTCAGCAAATTAATGCATCTGTAAAGGAACAAAAACTGCAAATATTGTAAGCTTGCAATACTTTCTGGAAGTGCCTTCATTTGTTCACAGTAGGAGAGATCCAGGTACCTCAAATGCAACAAATTTCCGACAGATTGTGGCAAAGACTGGATCTTTATGTCACGAAGACGAACAATTCTAAGACGCTGAAAGTTGTTGAAGCAATTGTCAACTTCCTCGTCATCCAAAGATTTTATTACCTCTAGAAACAACGTCCTCACTGATTTGTACCTTTGGGTCGAACGAAGGAAAGGTTTGATATCCTCAGAATTGGGGGCTACAATAGATAACCGACGTAGCTTAATGGAGTCTTCATCTGTAGTACTTGGCAACTGTTTATAAGTATCTGTAATGACCGAGTTCTCACCTCTTGCCAAGAAATGACACAGCGACCGTAACACGTCATGCATCGCCCAACACTCAAACTCGTAGTGGTGACGCTGTAGAAGGCTTCTTTGTATTAACTCGTCCAAGTACCCTTGTGCGATTTCCTCCAGCGAGGGATACTCTTCTTTTTCTACTTTGACTACAAAACCCTCGGCTATCCATAACCGTGTGAGATGTTCCGGTTCAAGTAGAGAATCTTCGCGAAATAAAGAACAATGAAGAAAGCATTGCTTAAGGTGCGATGGAAGATCTTCATAGCTCAAGTATAAAGCTTGATGGATTCCGTCTGGAAGCCCTGTCTGCGACCACGACGGACTCCGCTCGACCCGCTCCCATTCCCACCTACTGAGTTTTCCACATAGGACTCCTCCTATAGCAGTGATGGCTAAGGGAAGCCCGTGGCATTTCTTCACAATCTTCATGCCAATGTCCTTGAGGCTTTCGACATCACTTTCCTCCTCTGCGTTCTTGGTGACTTTTTTGCGCAGGAGTAACCAAGAATCATCCAAAGGCAGTGGAACCACGTTATGTATATGAATCGCCTTCATTCGTTCTGCAACCCTTTGGTTGCGCGTGGTCACTAGGACCCTGCTCCCAGCTGCACCAACTTGCAGAGGCTTGCGCAATAAATTCTCCAAATTTGAGCATCCCAAACATCATCGAGCATCAGCAAAAACTTGCTGTCCTTCAACACATCCTTGACCTTGGTCACAAGCTCCGCATTGCTCCGAGCTTCACCAGAACTTCCTACTGCACTTCTAATAATCTCTCTTAGAAGATCCGTCTCTTCGAACTCTTGGGACACGCACACCCACATAGTCTTTTCAAAGTCGGCCTTGATTTTCTGAAAGATGTTCTGAGCCAGAGTAGTCTTACCAATACCGCCAGCGCCCACAATCGCAAGCACGACCACGTTGGCATTTGTGTCCTCTTTCTTATTTATCAGCAAATCAATCAGATCTCTGGTGTTCTTTTCAATTGCTTTCCCAGCAATATCAGGCTCCACTTCTGGGGAGGTCTGGCGACCAACTCGAGTAACCGTTCTTTGCCTGTCGGACACCTCGAAATTGAGCGTTGACTTGATGGCCGAGATCTCCTCTAGTCTCTTATTGAGATCTTTGATTCTGAAGCCGATCTCATGAGTGAACTTAGCTCGGCGAAGGCAAGCGAAAAGAGGCAGTATCCGGCAGCCTAAGGACGTCTTCTCCGGAGGATGCTCCTGTGAAGCCCGCTCCTCGGCCACGATCCGGTACTCGTCAAGGATGTCGTCTGCATCGTACATGACGTCCGTGAGGCGGCTCAGCCACCGTTTTACATCCGGCCCAGTAATTTGCTGCTGTTCAGCAACCTCGAGGACATCTCGGATGGAACACAACATTTCACGGAGCTTCTTGATCTCTTCAGCGACGCCCAAGAGCAAGTGTAGCTCTTCATTAGTCAGATTGATCAAGGTATCGACAAGCCTGGAGGCCGGATTCACCAAGATGTCCATTTTCCTCTTCGGTGCTCTTCGGCGAGAGAAAACAGACCGATGCGGATTTATTGCTTAATGAATGAAATAGGAAGAAATAAGCGTCCATGTAGAGGTTGGGGTTGATCTGTAGCGATGTATTTTTTTTTAACACCAATTTGCAAATAATATAATATATTTTTTTGTTTGCTAGCACATGATCTGGAGAGTATGTCATGTGCGCAAATGTGGGCAAAGTGTTCAATATCGCACAAGTTGAAATATAAAAATCCAAGTTGATATTTTATATGAATTTGCTGACACATTATAAAAGGCAAGTTGATATTTTTTAACTACAAAATGCTATATAAAATAAAAGGAAAAGATAGGAGGATAAGTGAAAGTAGCTCATTTTTTAAGATTAGTTTGTTTTTCATCCTGGGCTCCCATCTAGTACTTGTATTCTACATTAAACTGGATATTCATGTATTGGTTGCATAATAAGATCTATATTTATATTCATGTGCAAGTGATTTGTTTGTATCTTGTATTAAGTATATATTTGATTATATATAATCTATAAGTAAAATTTACATATACGTGTTTACTCGTTAATCATTGCATCTAAATTTAAGTTCTTATGATCAAATTTGAATCCTTGCACGTTACAGTTTACACCCTCATAAATACAAGATATAACAACTAAGCCTGACATCATAAAATTTGATAATTAATTCTTATCTAACTAAGATATGGGACAATAAAATTTAAAATATTTTTAATCGAAGTTTATAA
The DNA here is from genome assembly GCA_027563935.2 of Costus lasius. Lineage (NCBI taxonomy): Eukaryota > Viridiplantae > Streptophyta > Magnoliopsida > Zingiberales > Costaceae > Costus > Costus lasius. The sequence goes on from CM050446.2 coordinate 128,608,748, forward strand.
TTAAACTTTTAGACCAACACAAATTTCCATAAATACATCAATGATTTCACTTACAAGTTTAAACAACTATCTAGACATCCAATAAAAAAATCTTCTTGTCTGTGATCCAATCTCCCTAGCCTAGACCAATCGAAATATCAATAAATCTCAGCAATAATGCTAAGTAAGCCTTTTCCATTTTCCGATGACTCGAGTGGCTGTTGTATCCATGCGCGATGAGTTCTCCCTCTTCCCCATGGTGCAACAATTGAGGTTCGACAGCATGTAGAGAGTTCCGACAATTCCCAACAGCAACTTTCCAGCGATTTCAAGCAAGGTGGTGGTGCACTCATGGCTGGCCACCTCTCCCTTTTATTTTCCTCTCCTTATCCGGTGCTTAGGTGACAAAATCCTATTCTTGCATCTTGTTGATTTCAATTTGGAGCAAAGGAGTGTGAAACCCTAATTTTTGGTATATGTTTTGATTAGGGTTAATTTAGATTTTTGGATCTCGTTGTGCTTGGAGAATCAATTGATATTGTGGAAGCATAAGAAACCGAATTAGTGTAGTTTAAATTATTATTTTGGGGAGAATATAACATAATGGTTAAATTAGGGTAAATTTTATTTAAATAGAAATTGGAGGTTAAGATATAATTATTAATTGATACTCGATATATGACAATGTAGTAACATATATTTAAATTTAATTTATACAGTTTGACACCATTATCTTGCCGATCCTTCTACTTGTTTTGTTTCTAATCTAGTTAACCTCATTTACTTATTCATTTGGTTATACTTTATTTCTTGATGCATAATTAGTGAAGATGCAGTATGTATCTGTGTATGAGGACATTTGTTATACTGTTATATGAGTATTATAGAATAACTCTAGTATATTTGTGTAGTTATGTCATGTTATGATTTATCTTTAGTATACTTATATCTATTGTATAGAGACAAATTATATCAGTATATCTATACTGATTACGGGTTAGGGCATTTTCTAGGTTGTCTTCGGATGATATTAGTATTGTGAAGTGTTAGATGCAACACTATCGGGTTGTCTAGGGCAGTTGTTCCACTATGTGAAATAAGTGAAAACACTCTAAAATGAGTGTGACTCATTTTTGAAATCTATTTTAGCCAAGGTTAACGATTTACATAATGTTCTCTATGTTTAGTTATTTTGTATTATCTATTATGTAGTATAGTTTTAATTACCTTGTTAATGGAGGATGCTTCATCTTATTGATTTTTTACTTCGTATTTTTTTTGCTAATTTCTGTTGCTTGTAATCCAAATACAGATGTAGCTTATGAGTGGGATTTAGTAGACAGATTGATGACCAACTTATACTAGTTTGATATAAATTATTTGATTTGGCTGTGGATAGTATCCACTAAGAATTTCCTTCTATTTAACTCAATATGTTCAATTTTCTTTGATTTTTAGTTATATGTTCGATATTGAATTTTATAGATTATTTCTTATATATCTTATGGTATATCCTATTGAAAAATATTGTCATAATAATTAAGAATAGTTTGATTATTAAGTTATAAGCTACCTAGCCAATTGTTTGAATGCTTGTGATTGGCCACCCCATCACATGTCCACTAGCCATTTTCTTATATGTCTTGCAAAAATTATTTAAAATTATTTACTATTATTATTTAAATTTTTTTTTTATAAAAATTTTAGCAAAAAATTATTATTATTTTTATAAAAATTTTAGCAAAAAATTATTATTATTTTAATAAAAATTATTAAAATTATTAATATTAAATTTAATTTTTTAATTAAAATTTATTTATTACTATTATTTTAAAATTTTATTTTTTTTAAAAAAATTATATTTTAAAAAATATTTTTTTATTTTTTAAAAAATTGACTAATATAATAATTTACCAAATTATCTTTTATCTTTTTCAACTAGCATAGGGCCATAGGCTAAATATTTCAGCTATGCCAAAAAATTCTCGATAGCCTCCCTTATCTTCCTAGCATAATTTCTCTTTTTGTTATATGATTGTGAGTGCTCTTTTGGAATTGAATCATGTTTGTGTAAAAGAAAAATTTTTTGTAAGAAATATGTTCAATTATTGTTAAAGACCCTTGTTTAAGCTCTTAACTATTTACCATGAATGGCGGATTTGCATGGTTTGATCTATGCCATTAGTCTTGTATGTGCATCTCTCCGGTGCCTCAACAACCTAGACATGTTATTTTTTCGACTATATCTATGCTCAAGTTGTAGTTCTGAGCTTCCATGACCTATGTGACAGGATCCACTTGATTGATTATGGGCAACCTAAGAGTTTAATTATGTTATTTAGATAAGGATAATTTGCATGACTAAGGCCCAGGTTAGCTGAGTTTGAAATTTTATAACTTTTAATTAAGGTTTTGAAACATAAATAGACATATAATTAAGTTATATAAATATAAATATCGTACATTAATTTTAGGAAAAAAGGCCTAATGTCAAACATAACTAATAAATAAAGTGTGAACTAATTTTGTGACAATTTACTTCAATTTAAATGTATGTATTCTCCAAAAACAATAATCAAATGACACTAATCATAATAGCTCATAAGAGTTTGCCCTAGATTTCTTACCATTAAAAGAACTAAGTTATTTTTTATTTTTAAAATAATTAATTATACAAAAATATTTAATAAAGTTAAATTAAATTTTAATAGATAATACTATATTAATAAATTTAGACAAAATTATTAATAAAATATTAAATTATATTTTAATTTATTATATTAATAACTTTAGTAAAAATATTAATATATATTTACGTTAAATTTATTTTTTTAATGGTAAGCAAAAATATATTAATTAGTAAGGGAAAAAGAAAATATACTCTCTATATATATATATATATATTCTACCGCCCGCGTGAGAGTTTCGACAATCCTAATTGGCCCCAAATCATTCTGCGTAACAATTTGGGCCTCTGCCGCAGGGGAAAAAGGGCCTGCGAAGGGTCCCTTCCTTTTAATCAAACGAAGGGGTCGCCTATCAGCTGCGCACTAATCTTAAAGCCCATTAAACGCACGCGAATCTTGAAGAGGGTGTAACCAGGGTTACCGTCAAGAGTTAAGAATTTTTCGCGTATTTGCCTCTCGCCTTCCTGCCGGAACGCGTAAACCCTTTTCAGCTTTTCCTCATCTCTTCGTCTGCCCGTCGGACTGCAACCCTTTCTGCCGCCGTCGACTCCCCAGAACGGAACCACTGAATGCTGTCGTCGACATTTCTTTTGATGTGTAGGAGATGAGGAAGGATCAGCTACCTGAAATGTTTAGGGATCCTCTGCCGAGCTCTCTCGTCGACCTGATTCTTGCTTTCCAACGCGTTCTCGTCGTCGACCAGATTCTTGGTCTCCAACGCATCCTCGTCGCCGACCTTGCCTTAAGGAACTCTTGGTGAGAAATATTATTTGTATGTATGCTTGGATAGTCTTCTATTTCGTAGAATATGAGTATACCATGCAATTTTTTTTGATTCTACTAACTTGTAAGTATGATTCTACTAACTTGTAAGGGTGATTCTACTAACTTATAAGTATGATTTTACTATAATCTATATAGATTTTACTAACTTGTAAGTATGATTCTACTAACTTATAAGTATGATTCTACTAACTTATAAGGGTGATTCTACTAACTTGTTAGAGTGATTCTACTAACTTGTAAGTATTATTTTACTATAATCTATATAGATTCTACTAATTTGTAAGGGTGATTCTACTAACTTGTAAGTATGATTCTACTATAATCTTTATAGATTCTACTAACTTATAAGTATGATTCTACTAACTTGTTAGTACGATTCTACTAACTTGTAAGTATGATTCTACTAACTTGTAAGGGTGATTCTACTAACTTGTAAGTATGATTCTACTAACTTGTAAGGGTGATTCTAATTCCATTCCGTGATTCTTTAACATCATGTATTAAGGCTGCAACAACGCGGGTTAGGCATGTAACATCGTGGGTTAGGCATGTAACATCGTGGATTAGTCATGTAACATCGTAGATTAATGCTGTAACATCGTAGATTAAGACTATAACATCGTGGATTAAGGCAGTAACATCCTGAATTAAGGCAGTAACATCGTGGATTAAGGCTGCAACATCGTGGATTAATCATGTAACATCGTGGATTTATTTTGTATTTGTTTTAGTACAAGTTAAATTGCTTTTAGTAGAATACGCTTGCTATTGCATAGAATATGAGTATACCATGCAATTTTTGTTGTTTTAGTAGAATCTAATTTGCTTTTTGTTGGTTATGTGTAGAACATGAGTATAATGTTAAATTTTGTAGTTGGTATACTAGAATTTAATTTGTTTTTAGTAGAATAGAGTAGGTTTTGTGTTGTAATGTGAGTATACCATAGAATATGAGTTATTTTTTGTAGTAGCTAATAATTTTACTGTAGACTATGAGTCGATCAAGCTCAGATTCAGAATCTAGTTCGAGCAATAAAGTAGAAAAAGAAGCGGCCCAAATGCCCCGTTTACAAAGAGAAGGAAAGTCTGTACAAGGGGCCCGTCCTATTCTAAGTAGATGTTCGTTGAAGAGGCTGCATAATTTCATAGACAACCTAGTTATTGGCAATGCAATAAAGGAGCGTCTGTCGGCTACCCTGTTTGAGATTTTATTCACGGGATCTTCTGTAGCATTGGATATGCTAGCAGTGGAATTCTTGATACCGAGATGGGATGAAGAAAGGCAGGGATTCCTGATAAATGGTAATTTTATTGCTTTTACCATTCAGGATGTATCAATTATCTTTGGTTTGTCTGAACAGGGGGAGTTGGTGAACTTTGAACTAGAGAAGCCGAGTTCAGTCTTCTCCGATGCGGAATTTAGTGGTCAAACAATAACAAGAGGCCTAATTGAGACAAAGCTAAGTCAACTTAGAGCTGAGGGACATGGAGAGGACGGTGACTGAGCGCTCCAGCTTTCTATTTTGTATATATTCTGTACTTTTCTATTCTCCAGGCTGAACTATACAGTGGATACATCCTTGGTTCTGTACGTGGATGATTTTTCAAAAATCAATAACTATAACTGGTCTGAAGCCGTTCATTGGTTTTTAAGGAAAGAGTTGTCACGCAGGAGCAAGAAAAAAAAATTGAGTGGCGTTGGTGGATGTGCGATTGTAGTTTCTGTGAGTATTATCCTTAATGGCATTAGTTTATTATATCTGATTTGTTTAAATTTTTTAATATTTGCTTACTTTGTGATAGTTTGGCTATATGAGCACACCCAACTTTTTCTATCTAGTCGGATCGACAGTGTTTACCCACGGCTTTTCCGGTGGGTAAATGTGAAGAATCATCGACGGGCATCCTATTTTAAAAACCTGGAAAGCATATCAAGGATTTCGGTATGGTGTATTGCATCCCTCAAATTATCACTATAAGTTAATTTAGCTGTTATTCTAATTCCATTCCATTATTTGTTGTAGTTGATATTCAATATTGTATTGGACGATATGGAATATGATCTGATTGATCATGTTCCTCATGTCGAGTTTGAAAGTGGACCAAGTCTGCAGCGTCCCATTTTGGAGGACAAGGAGGGTGATTATAGGAAAACGATTGAGGATCTTGAGGCTCAGCTCAGTCAGATTATAGTAGAGAATAAAAATCTTATTGCTGATAACCAGAGGCTGCAGATGGATTTGGGGAAAGTGAATAAGGAGAAAGATGATATTGGAACTGCTTGCACAAGCCTTCAGGTGAATGTAAGTATGATACAATCTGAATTTGCATCCCACAGAGAGGAACTTGAAAGGAGAAATGCTGAGCTTGTAGTAGAGAATCAACAGTTGCAATTGAATTTGTTGGAAATAAGTAGGGCTAATACTGAATTAGCATGGGATATTAATAAGAGGAATGCAGAGTTGATTGAGGAGAATAATAAGCTCAAAGAGGAGATTGATACACTGATGAAGGATTCCAAAGATAAAGGGAAGGAAGAGACAGAAGATATTAGATCAAGTGATGAAGGCTCTACTAATATATCGGATACAACGTTGGTCTTATACCCAGGGAAGAAAAGAAAGAAGCGCATCCGAAAATCTTCATGGGCAATAGTTAGCCCATACACACAGGAGAAGAAACGTGTGAGGCCAGCCACAGAGGTAAATGTATGGCTTGTGAGGTTGTTATATTACTAGCTTACATAGACTATTCTGATCATTTTCGCTGAAATGTTTTGCAGGTGCTAACTATAGATGAGCATGCCGAAGACATTAGAACAACGAACCCAATTAGAGGAATACATGTCATGGGACATGGAAGTTTGGCATGATCATCAGCCAATGAGGTTTGAGAAATGTCATTTATTTAATGTCTTGGTGGGAAATATGATTGTTGGAGATGTGAGTGTCCACACCCTTAGTAGTAACTTTTTACATTATTGGATGTCAGGTGTATGTCTATTGTCTAACACAACCTTATTGTTTGTATTTGAATAGGTTATTGATGCATACATAGGATTTTTAGTTGATAGATGTCATGCCCCGATAAATCATTTTATATACCGAAACATGACAATTTGACATGTTAAACATGCACTACAAAAATCCAATCCATAACTCATAACACCAAGGTAAAGATTCTCATATCATTAAATCATAGAATTCTTATAACAATATCAAATCCAATTCAAGATATTTAAATCAAACTATCAGAGTACAAAACTTATTACTCGACTGTTCAATTATAAAAACATAAAAGAACTATGATCAATGTATGTCTATGTCCAGATAAAAACTAGAAATAGAAATATGCTAAAACACTAGACACTCTCCAAGGAAGTCTCTCGTCTATCTATCCACCTCTAGACTGCAACTGATCAGTACCTGGAAGCAATAACAAAGGCGGGTTAGCCAACAGCTAAGTAGGGATTTTCAAGAAGATGAATACATGCTCAACAATGAAATCAATTTTATGATTTAAATGAGTACCATATATATATATGTGCAAATATGAAATAACATGAAACATAAAAATCCTATCTCATCAAAATATGGAGCTGTTCATGGTCACAAAAATTGCATTATGCCTCGCACTCTAATAAGAGTGGTTCCACCCCCAAGCTCCAAAAGTGGAACGATTGCCATCAGACAGCCCGATAGTGTTGCGTCCAACACTTGAAAACCCCAGTATTGTCCGAAGGACAATCTGGCAGTAACCCTGACCGGCAACCACCAATAGCCCACACACAGTCGGCGCTATGGTGTAATAGGTGACCTCGCCGACGGATCTCCAACTCCACGTATGGCGCGCACGCTCGAAGCGTACAAAAATAAATCTCAACACACCAATATCATATCTCAACATGTGCAATAACAACAATATCATATCCCAGCTATATACATATATCAACAATAGACGTATCAGAAAGGTATGCTCAACAACCAAATAGAATATGCATTTATCCTCTTTTCATAATAACAAATATGAGCAATCACACATCTATATGTACCAATGAAATTTGTACGAGCACAAGAGATATAAGATACAAATCAAAGCAGATAGAAGCAAAAAGGATTTGGTGTCTAAGCACAGGACTTAGCACCATACAAGAAAGTGAAGGTAGGATCCCTACCTGAAAGTAAAATCTTCTGTCACAAGAATATACCACGGTACTCACACCTCAGGCATGCCTAGTCCCAAGTTACCTTACAACAAACATGTCAAGAAAATAGTATCAATCACCACACAGTTCTGACCACTGATACATCTACAAAATAGCATACTTCTATCATGAATGTCTTTAACCTTGATTTCACCAATATGATATAACTTCCTTAATTTCTAATTTATCACATTAATACTTCCATCTAAACTAGCATGCTTATGACAACATGATATTTATCTCTATATTCATCCATAGTAAAATTTAGGGCAACAAACATCATATCCCCCTATGAAACTACTAATTTCACAAGTAATACATCATCTAAGCATGCCCAGAAAACTAGGGTTAGACTCTTACCTGCCCTAGCAACAAAATTAACACAAACAAAAGGAGAAAGAAACGTTGTTGGCGCTGCCTACGTCATCGAACCCTTCTGCTTGCCGAAAAATCGCACGCTGCCGGAACAGGAAGGAAGCTAGGTCGCTGACGAAGAGGGGAGAAAACAACGACAACGTTTGCTGCCGTCACCGTCGCCGCTTTCGCCGAAATCGCCGCCACCTGCAAACACCATCGCCTGCTACCGAAACGCGTCCAAAGCCGCCGCCTTCCACCAATCGACGCCGGAAGGAGGAAGGGAAGGTCGCCGCCGCTGGCTTCACATGTCGCCGGAAGACAAACGAGAGAGAAAATCGAGAGAGGAGTAGGGATCGGGCAAGCGAGGTGAGCGGCGGGAGGGGAAAGAAGAACAGTAGAATAGGAAATTAGGTTTTTTTTAAACTATTTATACTTATTATTAATTAATTGATTATTTATTTTATTAATTTTTTTTAAAATATAAAAATAGATCTAGGAAGAATAAGAAGAAATTTAAACCATTTGCATATATATCTCATACGTCCCAAACCGATTACAAGGCTGGTAAGATTGGATCTGCTTATACATAGCTAGAGCACCTGAATAAGAAAACTGTTCCTCGCTTAAAAAGAGTATTTTCACCAATATACGCTAATAAGCATTGGTTCTTACTGCACATCAACTTGAAGGACTGTCAGGTGATTGTGCACAATTCTTTGAAATCAAGTGCAACTCACAAGTCAGCAATGCTAGATTATGTAAGCATGAATTTCGTTTGTTGGTATTGTTGGTAGAAATAAAAGATTGGTACACATTATCTGTTTATTACTTACAATGCTAAAACCCTCTATATGTGCAGTTTACTGTTCTCCGAGGCCATATCTGCTGTCAAAGTAGTGGGAAAATTGATATTGGCAAGTGGCCGGTCGTTTTTGATAAAAGTTGCCCGAAGCAATACACTATTGTAGATTGCGGCTTTTTTGTAATGAAGTACGTCGAATGTATTACAAGTGACAGAGATTTTGACTTCTCGCAAGATGATATGCCCAAATTATGGGCAACTATTTCGTTGGATATGTTTAGAGGGTTTATAGAGTATTCGGGAATGGTATGAACATATTTGTAATGGATTTTGTCTGAATTTGTACATTATTGTAATGGATTGTAATTGAGTTTGTCGAACCTTAGATTACTGTACAGTGTAATGGATTCTATCTAATGAATTTAATAGAAGTGTCTAATTCTATGCAAATGTTTGCAATCTACAAGTGTGTAATGGATTCTGTCTAATGTACATTAGTGGGATACTTGTAATGTGACAGAAACAAGGATCCGCTTGGCATGATTCCGTATGGATTCTTGTACAGAAACTATCACTGGTCTGGGGTGATAATTTTCACACCCATGAGATGGTATGGATTCTGTGATAGAAACAATCACAGGTTTAAGGCTGCAACATCGTGGATCAGGGACTTAGCATCGTGGACATGGCCTGCAATATCGTGGATTAAGGCTGTAACATCATGGATTTGGCTATAACATCCTGGATTAAGGCTGCAACATTGTGGATTAAGACTGCATCATCGTGGATCTCATTGTAACTTCGTGGATTAAGGCTGCAACATCGTGGACTATGCTGTAACATCGTGGATTACGCTGTAACATCGTGGATTAAGGCTGCAACATCATGGAATAAGGCTTTAACATCGTGGATTAAGTCTGTAATATCGTGGCTTAAGGCTGTAACATCGTGGATTAAGTCTGTAATATCGTGGAATAAGGCTGTAACATCATGGATTAAGTCTGTAACATCGTGGATTAGGCACGTAACATCATGGAATAAGGCTGTATCAGCTTGGAATAAGGTTGTAATAACGTGGATTATGCTTGTATCATCGTGGATTAGGCATGTAACATTAACCATGCATACAAACTAATCAAATTGTACTGCGGGATATTCATATGTCCAAGAAACAAATAATTGAACATTAACATTGAGCTGAATAATCAACTGTACAACAGGATATTCATTTGTCCATACAATAATCACATTTCATTAGTCTTTACCCAGGCATCCTTTAAAACCCCCTTAAAGAGTTCAAGGCTTACTATAACCCTAATTTCTTGCATTACAGACTGGGTAAAATCAAATGGATGATCATAAATTAAACATTCTATACACTTTAATACAAAGAGGGCACAGTTAGGGTGGTCTGGATCCTGGATCGGGCATTCTTCCTACCACTCTACATGATATGGCCACATGTCCAGCTTCCCATGGGTCTCAGCGGCGTAATGATCCCCTAAATGCAGTGCCTGCAAGATAGTAGAACATTAAATTAGAAGGGAATCAATGTATTCAATAGTACATAAAAAACAAAAAATCTTACATATTTAGCAATTAATTGTTTGTCAGACGGAGATGTGCGTAATGAATTGAACACGCACATCCTTCGCTGGGTGAAATCAAAATACATAAGGAACCAGTGTCTATTGTTTATCACGGGGCAGATTATGCGCTGCAAGAATCTCATCTTGGATCCAGGCAAATGCTCCAGGTATTTTCCAGCTACGGCGTGCAATTTCTTTGACTTATAATAGCAGCACAATGGAGATATATAACCCCAACCACGAATCTTTTGCTTTCTCAGTTTGTATTTATTGGACTATGCTACCAGAAGGGATACATATGCATCAATAACTTACATAGACAGGAATTAGGTATCCACGATGTGATACTTAACAATGTAACAAGAAGACTGAAATGATACCTACCGCATCGCTCACTAATTCATTGTACAACACCTGGCAAATTGCCGCTTTGGGTAACTTCCATGGATTTGTTTCATTAAAAACTGGTAAGTCCCAAGACAAGAAGGTGTCAATCTCTTCTTTCATTGCTGGTGGTAATAGGTCTCGTCCAACATACTCATTCCTATTTTTGTACTCAGGTGCATTCTCTTCCACCACCACTGGCGCAACTACTTTGGCCTTTTTCCTTCCTTCTGTATATGGGCTTGATAATGCCCTTGAAAGTTTCCTGGATCTCTTCTGTTTTACTTAGCTTAAGGTAAGAATTTCTGGCGCTGATGTAGTTGGGACCTCTCCCCAGCTGCCTGAATCCTTGGACCACATAGCTGGATCATCTTCATCCTCCTCATTATTGCTGCCCTCCTTACTATCTTTCCCCTGTAATTTAATCTTATTGTTCTCTTCCACTAATTCCATAATTCTTTTATTCAATTCCTCTTGCTACAATACTGCAACCTCTTTCACACTATTGATTTTGTCAAGTAGTTGTTTTATTCGTGTATCATGGTCAGCTTTAGTCAGCTGACCGGCTAAGTCTAACGATTCCTTCAGACTCTTATTCTCTGCCGAAAGAGTCTGCAGCGTTGCATCATACTCATAACGCTGCAATTCTGCAGCCTCTTTCAGATTATTGTTCTCGGCAATATGATCTGCAATACGTCCTTGCAACTTATTCAGCTAACATCATCACATATTAACTTCTCACACAATATGAAATTGTATGTTTTGCAAAGTTATTACATAGAAAAACTTACCAACTCATTCAGCTCATGATTTTCGTGAAGCAGCTCATACACGCGAGCCTTCAGGGTAGAAGTCTCCTTAATAAGATCATCTATACGTGTAGAAGAATTATTTACCTACCAAAATATATATCATTCAATGTATCAATATATTAGACAATCAGGTAACCATAAAATACAACAGGATAGAATTGTGGACTAACATTTACATGCGACAGCAACTCTTCTCTTAGTCTTGCATTCTCATTAAGAAGCTCATCAATTCTGGCTTCCATCTTATTTATCTATATACATTAATACGAATACCAAATTTAGTTGCATACATTACAATAAGAGCCTAAAATAACAAATTAACATGTGAATAACTTATTGTGTCACTATACATTGGCGCGGTTGCTTCCGGTTCTTCAGCATTCTGTTCAGCCATATCATACACAGGCTATGCTGCCTCCCCAGCATGCCGTTCGGGCAATTCTTCATGATGTTCTTCCTCTACAGCATGAGACGGTGCTAAATGACAAATAACCATCTCATGTGCATCGGGATAGAGGTCAAAAATGATCTGTGCATATTAACATCATAATTAGCCAACAAAGTAACAAACAATTATCTCATAAAAGTAGTAAACATACTGTGTCAATTGTCATTTTCTGGGTAAGTTTATGATACGTTAGCCTTCAACCCATTTTGACTTTAGACCATCGGAATAGGAGAGGGTATATACCCTCAAACCCATCTACCCTAAACTCATTGTACAATTTACAGTGCTCATACAACCAAACCTGGAAGATGGAAATAATATGTTAAACATATATTACAAATTTCAAAATACATTATAGTTAGTAAAAACTTCAAATGAAAAGAACTTACACAGAGCACAATGGCGCACCCAGAGAATCCACTGGGCTTTTCCTTTGTTGAACACTTTGTCACCTCTTCGGACATATAACGGTAGATTGCGTCAGTCCAGTCATATTGTGCAACTTTGGATAGGTCAACAATATAGTCTACTAAATATCCCTCTAAGGTATAACTTAATCTACTAAATAGAAAAGTACAGCATATATACAACAGACCCAAAATAGTTGCTCTCTCTTCAAGATAACCTTTATTGAGTTCATCCTCTTCCTCAAAGATCCTCTTCAGCTTACTTTCCAACAGAATACAGGTTATTCTCTTCTCGGAAAATTCCTCCTTGTAGAAGGGGGAATCACTAAACCCCTCAAAGTCTATCAATGCCCCTCTTCTTATCAGTCCTAGGATGACTGCAACATCCGACACTGTGAATTCAACAAAATTACCATTCACATTAAATCCCTTCCTGTCCTTGTCCCAGTTGGATACCAAGTACTCAACTCCAACACAATCCAGTTGAATGGCCGGCCCTTGCAGCAAATGGCCAAAGGGAGTTCTAGATAGTAAGTCCTTAATCCTATTTCCTTGTGGTAATCTGGTAAAAATTTTTTGCATCCGGTGCATTGAGCACCTACTCAGGTGGGGTCGAGGTACTTCCTTCTTCCTTGGAGACTTAACAACAGAGCGGGGATGCTTTATAACATGCCTCTTGTATTTTATAGTGTATCTACTTGTATCAGCATGCGTGTCAGAGCTTGAGCTAGCACTAACATCACTTGAACTTCCATTAGAACTCGCACTTGGGGAGCTCATATTGTGAAAATATCTAACAAATCTGCAAAATATACTGCAAGTTAGGCCAAGTATTTAGTAGAAAAAGGGCTAAATTGCTTGTGGCATCTGGTGCAAGGCACCTAGTCCACGATGTGGAAACGGAGCATGAACCCCCATTTCAAGTTAGTAACCGGGTTATGCATGATAAGTTGCATTTGTATCCACGGTAATCCGAAAATGACTTACTAATAAATTTGCAGATGTTATGAAGTAATAATGATTGTCTTTTCCTCTCTTGCTCAATAGCGTCCCTTAAACTTGCGCAGGACCTCGTTGAGCGATCTCAACGGAGCGGAAAATGCAGCAAACATTAACATCCAATGCTTCAACTTCCAGAGAAAACCTAATATGCCCAAATATTAACTTACCATCCTTGTATCTCGCCAGCTCGAATGAGGTTAGGGTTTCCGAAGAGAACGACGCCTTTGCCCTGACAAGGAGGGACGTTCGATGGGTGGTAGAGCTCATGGTATGTAAGGACAAGGGCGAAGGCAGAAGAAATCGGCAGGATTTCGGGCGTCGGTCGGGCGAGTGGTCGGGGTCGCCGGGAAATTTTTATCGCAGTTTTGGCCAGAGCTGCACCTAGACAACAGTGGCGTGGGAGAGAGAGCCTGCGGGCGGGGGGTAACATCATGGATTAGGGCTTTTACATCATGGAATAAGGCATGGATTAAGGATATAACATCGTGAATTAAGGCTATGGTTTAAGGATATAACATCTTGGATTAAGGCTATAACATCCTGGAATAAGGTTGTAACATCGTGGATTATGGCAATAACATCATGGAATCACCCTGACAACATTGTGTAATCACCCTGACAAGTTAGTAGAATCACCCTTACAAGTTAGTAGAATCACCCTGACAAGTTAGTAGAATCACCCTTATAAGTTAGTAGAATCACTCTGACAAGTTAATAGAATCACCCTTATAAGTTAGTAGAATCACCCTAACAAGTTAGTAGAATCACCCTTACAAGTTAGTAGAATCACCCTGACAAGTTAGTAGAATCACCCTTATAAGTTAGTAGAATCACCCTGACAAGTTAGTAGAATCACCCTTACAAGTTAGTAGAATCACTCTGACAAGTTAGTAGAATCACCCTTATAAGTTAGTAGAATCACCCTGACAAGTTAGTAGAATCACCCTTATAAGTTAGTAGAATCACCATGACAAGTTAGTAGAATCACCCTTATAAGTTAGTAGAATCACCCTTACAAGTTAGTAGAATCACCCTGACAAGTTAGTAGAATCACCCTTATAAATTAGTAGAATCACCCTGACAAGTTAGTAGAATCACCCTTATAAGTTAGTAGAATCACCCTAACAAGTTAGTAGAATCACCCTTATAAGTTAGTAGAATCACCCTTACAAGTTAGTAGAATCACCCTGACAAATTAGTAGAATCACCCTTACAAGTTAGTAGAATCACCATGACAAGTTAGTAGAATCACCCTTACAAGTTAGTAGAATCACCCTTATAAGTTAGTAGAATCACCCTGATAAGTTAGTAGAATCACCCTTATAAGTTAGTAGAATCACCCTAACAAGTTAGTAGAATCACCCTTACAAGTTAGTAGAATCACCCTTATAAGTTAGTAGAATCACCTTATAAGTTAGTAGAATCACCCTGACAAGTTAATAGAATCACCCTTACAAGTTAGTAGAATCACCCTGATAAGTTAGTAGAATCAACCTTATAAGTTAGTAGAATCACCTTGACAAGTTAGTAGAATCACCCTTACAAGTTAGTAGAATCACCCTTATAAGCTAGTAGAATCACCCTGACAAGTTAGTAGAATCACCCTTATAAGATAGTAGAATCACCCTAACGAGTTAGTAGAATCACCCTTACAAGTTAATAGAATCATACTTATAAGTTAGTAAGGCTGGAATAAGGTTATAACACGCGAGCCTTAAGGCTATAACTTCATGGATTAGGGCTTCAACATCATGGAATAAGGTTGCAACATCGTGGATTATGGCTAACATCATGGATTCAGGCTACAACATCGTGGCTTATGGCTTTAACATCATGGATTAAGGCTATAATATCGTGGATTAAGACTGCATCATCGTGGCTTAAGGATGCAACATCGTGGATTAAGGATGCAACATTGTGGATTAAGGCTATAACATCGTGGATTAAGGCTACAACATCTTGGATTAAGGCTATAACATCGTGGATTAGGGTTTTAACATCATGGATTAAGGCTATAACAGCGTGGATTAAGACTGCATCATCGTGGCTTAAGGCTGCAATATCGTGGAATAAGGATGCAACATCATGGATTAAGGTTGTAATATCGTGGATCAGACATTATTTTCTGTTGAATAAAGTGTAAAATCCAACTAGCATAGAATTAGTGTAAAGAAGTTTCATATATACACCTTACTTATTCACATCATAACATTCAATTTCAATGTTCAATAGCGAAGTTCAAAAAATTACATGTAACACAAGCACAATATTATTAACCAGAGGGAGGTCTCCTGCATAGTTTTTTGAGAAAACAGACGTACTATGGCAAGCTTATAATCAAAATATTGTCATATCCCAGTGCGGTCAGGCAATATTTAGATCATAAACTTACCATAGTCCATCCATTTCCTCAAAAAACTATACGGTGAGACTGCACTCCGGATGTCAGCATACATGCATCACAAGAGACTGTTGTATCCTGCCCTCCAACTTTCTCATCGGACACGCTCTCGATGCTTATAAGCTTGCCATAGCACATCCCTTTTTGCCCACAGGACTGACTCTGGTATAGCATGTAACAGCTTGTCAACCCATTTGGCTTGCCCAAACTCCGGATGTAGACAAATTGGGTCCATCCCTTGATTTTGGCGTTCATCCGATGACCTAGGACTTCGTGAGAGCCGGAAGAAATTTCCGGCCATGGACAATTTATAAGCTTGCCATAGCACGTCCAGGTATAACCCGCCTATAAGACCAACCATATGTCGATAAGGGAGGAGATTGCCATAGTATCGACACAAATGAGAAGAGCATTGGAGTAACATCTCGTAACTCCACTCACTTCACTATGAATGAGAAGGAAGATTATGTTGTTGGGATTTTATAGTGAAGCTTCACTATACTCCAGTTGTACACACGTCAGACGCATGAACTTCTCTGGTCTTATTTAATTTTTGTAGGCATGTCAGCCGCGGATATGGTCGGATAATCGTGAATCTTGATAGATGGTTGTCTGGTCAAATTTCATCCCTACCCGTGAGCGTACAGGAGACATAGCTATGCAATAGGATAAGATCGACTAATTATTGAGCTAGTAGGCATGTCAGCCGCGTGGTATAGGTGTCCCATCTGTCCATTGATGGAAAATTCCTTGAAATTATTTTGTAAAATCGTGGAATAGGCTGTAACATCGTGGATCTAGTTGTAACATCCTAGATCAGGCTGTAACATCGTGGATTAAGACTGCATCATCGTGGATCTGGTTGTAACATCGTGGATTAAGGCTGCAACATCGTGGATTAAGACTGCATTATCGTGGATCTGGCTGTAACATCGTGGATTAAGGCTACAACATCGTGGATTAAGGCATTTACATTGTGGATCTGGCTGTAACATTGTGGATTAAGGCATTTACATCGTGGATCTAGAATTATTAATCCTGGATGAAGTTGCAACATCATGGATTAAGGTTGTATCAGCGTGGATTAAGGCTGCAACATCGTGGATCTGACTGTAACATCCTGGATACATCGTGGATGAAGACTGCATCATCGTGGATCTGGCTGTAACATCGTGGATGTGGCTACATCATCATGGATTAAGGATGCAACATCGTTGATCAGACATGTAACATCTAGCAACATCGTGGATATGGGCTGTAACATCGTGAATCTTCCAATCACTATACCATGCCGAATCACGGGTGTGGAAAAAATGACGCCTCATCTGAGATTCACTATATGTACAGAACTTCAGATTCAACGATCCTTTTGGAGCCTTTGCCTATTAATAAGTCGACACAACCTGTATACAGACATTGTGTAAATAGCCAACCCTCTACGAAGATAAAGACAAATTGTATGAATATCATGAACTCAACCAACCAATACAAAGAATCCCCTTTCAAACAACATCAACCAATATAAATACAAATAAGTTTAATCGGCATAAACTCAACCTCTACATACACAATGTATATACAACACCCCTTACAGGTTAAAAGAAAGGTACACATTGTCTAATAATAGAATCAGATTCTACTATGAATTTTGTTCATTTGGCAAATTGGGAACAAACTGCGACGGAGCATTGCGAGAGCCTGCATCGGAACACTACACGATGAAAAATAAGTTTAGTACCAATAAGTGCATATCATTACTGTATATATCAGGTATACATACTTACGTAATAAGAAGTTGTTCCCATCATCATGGCTGTATAAGGGAATTGGATTTGGGGAGAAATCTGTTGCCTTGGTGCAGGAGTCTATGGTATAATATAGCATTAGTATTGGTCAAAATCTCTCAAATTTGACATTATGTAAAATAGCATACATATCCGGTAGATGCAAATGGATGTGGATGTGTAGATGGCATGGGAACATGACCCTGAACACAAATTATAAATACAACATTAGTATTGTTAAACATCTATAAAATTACATATTATTGACATTGTAAGTACATATCCAGCAATAGCAAATGGATGCGGAGGCATGGCCACAGTAGCCTGTTAACACAACACAAGTGAAATATTAGTATTGGTACAAATCTACAAAAATGTAATATAAGGAACATGCCCCCCTTACATGTGTAACAGAAAATGAATGTATAGGAGGCATGGGTGCATGAGCCTGAATACAAATTACAAGTACAACATTAGTATTGTTACAACTGTATAAAGGTTAAGATTATTGACAATGTAAGTACATATTGTGAAGCAGCAAATGGATGTGTAAGAGGCATGGGAACAGGAGGCTGTGTAAATCTCCCACTATTTGTGTTTGCCTTGGATGCACCAGTCTTTCTGGGACGTTTTTCTAGGACACTTTTTTTCCTTTTCTCTCTTGGACCTTTCTTCAAAGCCAGGGTCTTTATGGTGATATTTCTGTCTGGACCAATATCATTGCTATCAGTATCTACGACCTCACATTGCTCATCAACATGCAGTATGTTCTGCACATCTGCCCTCAATTTATCAACGGCTATTTCAATCTTCTCGAGGGCTTCCCTGGAATGTTGACTTAGTGTTGCAAGATAGCATTGTTTCTGGCATATGCGCTTATACATGGAAGTTAATCTCTCTTTTCCATTCCCATCGGTAGCAGGTGGACAACTATTCAAACCATTGTCATCTCTTGCATACTTTGTCCACCTTTTCAAAATATACCGTTGGGGTAGTGAACACACATTGTTAACAGTCAATACCTTGAACACATGCCTACACAAAATTTCACTTCGCTCAAATAATTTGCACGTGCAATTCACATTAATGGAAGCAGAGTTGTAAGTCACGGATTCAAATCTATGCATTCTAGCACATATTAATGTATATGTCTTCACATTAGAATGACAATCAACACTCATTGAATCTACACACCAATCTACATGATTCATGAATTGCTCAGCCACCTCCTCATAGATTACTCTTGTGTAGACTGCAGCAGCTTCCTTTAAAATATTCCCAAATACCGCAAATGGTGTACTATTCCTGCTCTTGAAGTCAGATTTGGTTTATTTCTCACGAAAAAATGTAAGAGCCTTATCATATTGATCCAAAAATTCAAACAAAGATAGTTTTTTCCAAAAAAATTTCTTAAAGTGAGCATTCATGCTCTCACTACGTTGTGTGGTGGTCATATCAGCTGAGAATGTTTCCACCTGATAGCATGTAGCCCATTTGTCACGAAGTTTATAAAAATTAATGATCCACGAATTATCACATAGATTATACTTACATAATAGATCCTCCCATAGTTTTTCAAATGTTTCAACGGTGCAATTCTCATAAATATAGTGTTTGAAATCTTGGACAAATCTAGGAAACGTGTGAATCACCTGAGATAGGTGCATAGCAACATTTTGAAATATGTGCCATAGGCAAAGTCGATGGGTTGTAGTTGGCATCACAATTTGTATAGCTTTTGTAATAGCAGCTGATTGATCTGTGAATATCGTGAGAGGTGGCCGGCCGGACATTGCTTGTAAGAAGGTCTCAAATAACCAAATAAAAGAATCAGCTGACTTATCATATAATAAAGCAGCACCAAGAATAATTGTTTGCTTGTGGTGATTCAAGCCAACAATAGGAGCAAATGGCATATCATACTCATTTGTCTGAAATGTGGTATCAAAACATATTACATCGCCAAAATATGCATAATCTATAACAGATTTACCATCTGCCCAGACAAAAGTTTGCAATCTCTCCAGTTTCATGAGCTTCAATAGCATAAAAAAATGAAGGATCAACTAATCGTCGTTCATTCAAATACTTAAGTATACCACGCATTTCTTTACCATCCAATGTTTTCTTTCTACGTTTTTTAATATAGTTTGTGCTATCATCTCTTATAAACCCAACTTCATTGTTCTTTGCCACAACTGAAGATAATTATAAACATGATGACCTTTTATACCAGAATCTGTCATTTGATCAATAAGATCACGCTGATAAGGTAGAATCTTTCTCTGCGATCTAAGCATGTGAACCTTATTTGGTGATGTCATCGGATGATTATGATTAATCTCTACTTTTGATAAGGTCCAAACCTTATTCAAGTCAATTTTGAATTCAACCCGAGCCATACAGTTGGTTCTTGTCTCAGGTTGAGGTTTCTTCATTCTTTGGGTTTCACGCACTTCCCTCAACCCTTGTTTACTACAAACAAATTTACGGAATCTTAAACTCCCATCTTTCCTACGTTCCAAATGGTATTTCTTAATACTAAAACCCAATCTTTTCGTATATTCATTATAAAAATTATAAGCTTCAGTTTCACCATAAAAAGTCATACCGACAGTTGGGATAATAGATGATGTTTCAGTATTCTCATTTCTTGTATAATCTTCCTCGATGTTCTCAACTTTCACTAATAAATGTGTTGCAGTGTGATCATCTTCATGTTAACATTTCACATATTCGTCATATAGGTTTCACCAAATGGAGCTCCTTGAAGTGTTCCCAAGCATCATAAAGTGATTCTCCCTCTTGCTGTGAAAAGCACGTGATTCTGTTACGCAGTTGAACGGTTTTGCTTGGTGGAAAATATTTGTTCAAGAATTCTCTAGATAGCTGTTCCCAAGTGGTGAATGATCCTGCTGGCATCGAATACAACCAAGCTCTGGCATGGTCCCTGAGAGAGAACGGAAATAGTCTTAGTCTTATAGCATCAGATGAAACTCCGTTTATTTTGACTGTATCGCAGTATTCAAAAAAAATGGCTAAATGAAGATTCGGGTCCTGATTTGGGGAACCCCCAAATTGGTTTTGCTGGACCATCGTCATCAGCGCTGGCTTTAACTCAAAGTTGTTCGCCTCTACGTTGGGTCGAACGATGCTCGAATTGAACCCTTGTACATTTGGTGTTGCAAAGTCCCTCAAAGATTGATTATGGTTGTTTTCCGTCATCTCTTCTTTTTCAGAATTCTTTCTAGTCTCGAATTGCAATCTCCTTCGAAAGCGGAAAGTGCACTCAATTTCTGGGTCTTCTGGAAACAAAGCACCTGCACGAGAATTTCTGGGCATACAACGTGTAAGTCACCTATAAAAAGAAAATAACAAAGACTAATATAAAGCAAAAGAAAAGAAAAATGCCTAATCTCCGAACTTATCCATTAGTCAATATTAACTATCCGTAATCCCCGACAACGGTGCCAAAAACTTGATAGCAATCCGCAAGTGCACGGATTTATCAAAGTAATAAAAGTTATCGAACCCACGAGGACTACGAAGCTAAGTACTGACTTCTTGACTTGTTTCAATCTAGGCAGACTAATTCAATGGTCTATCTAAACTTCTACGCACGAACAAACTCGGAAACAGCTTTTCAGAGGTTTGATTTCTAAAGAATCGGGATTTAATGGGTTTGCCACAAAGACAGTTATGAGTTGTTAAAAAGAATAACTAATTCACAGAAATTATCTATCATGAAAGGAACTCTTCCTATGGTACATACTACCTCCTCTCGGAGCGTAGTACGGTATTTAATTAGATTAACTCCCTACTCTCGTGACAGTTAACCTAATTAAACCCTTTAAGTTCTATGAAGAGTTGGTTAAACCCTTCAGACGAATCCAAACTACTATCGTGATTGGATTCGTAGGTCTAATTGAAATAGGTCGGACGTTGTGATTCACCTCTCGGTCCTTCTCGCAATGCCTAAAACGCAAACTTACTTAGCCAGGGTAAATTACGAGATAAGTACAATTTCAATTAAATCATGAAGATAAATTCTGATGAAAGTAGCAAAAAGTATGGATTAACTCATAAAGTCAATGGGCTACTGACACGTCTCGCAAGTGCACGGTTATGTCGAAGTAATATAAAAGATGTCGAATCCCACAGGGAACAAGGTTGAGTACTAGAAAATCCGAGTCCTAATAGCTAGGCGAATCGAAATTGGGTTTTGAAAGTAGAAATCGAAAACAAGCAATCAACGCTACGATGGCAGAGATTAAATATGAGAGAGAAATCAGGGCTTTGGTTTCCACCACGATGACTACTTTAATCGCACAAGACAGATGTCAGTTATTTGGATTATTGATTTTGCACAAGGAATCTAACCCTAAGGTACAAGGTGCCCTCTCTCGAGTGTACACCCTGGTGTTCGGCTTAGATCGACCTCCTACTCTCGTGGTGGATCATTCTAAGACGAACCCAATGAGTTCTATGGTAGATTATAAAACCCTCAAGCGAAGACCAAGCACTCTCGTGTCGAGGTCTCGCAAGTTTTACTAAGGGATTCCACCCTTACGATCCTTCTCTCGATATGAATCGTAACGGCTAACACATGAAAGTACTCGGCCAACGTAAGATCACGAAATAAACACTTCAAAGTAAAATATGCTCACAACACAATCCAAATAACAGAATAAAGATAAAGTTTGCGATTAAATTCGTCAACGGGTTTCAACCAAACCTCGAAATAGGGTTTACGCTACAATCGTCATTGAAACGCTAAAAAATCTCTCGTTTAACATAGGAAGATCACAAGGAAGAGTTTCTAAGGGATAAGAGAGGATAAACCGAAGCAAATCTGCAAGAATCGTGACGCTCCGATGATCCAATCTCTGAAAATCGCCTCGAACTCCTCCTTTCGCCGTGTTCTTCTGCCCGTGCTGCTTCGTCATGTGATTCCTCGATAATTAGGGCAAGAATATTAGGGATTTTTTGTCCTATGCCTTCGTCTTCGAAAGAGCTTTCCATAGACACCTTACTTGCCAATTCGGACTCTAAACGGGTGAGAAATCAGAGAAAAACCGAGTAGAGTTCGGTCTCGCGCGTGAGCCTGGATTAGAATCACGGGTGAACCCCGCCGGGTTCACCTAGCCGTGCTTCGCTCTGGACTGTTCGGCTGAAAGAAGCGCGGTGCACCCCGCTGAGGTTCACCTGACCGTGCTTCGCTCTGGACTGTTCTCGTATCTCAATATGATTCTCATGTAAGTTGCAAGCCTTAGTTGATTTAACAATCATAGAAATGTTGACCCACAAATGAACAACTCAAACCAATTCAAATCACAAATTTTCAAAATCATAGAATAAATGGACATGACCAAAAAGTATCTCTAACAAGGAGGATTACTCTAGACTTAATTCTTTGATCATTCCTACCCAATTATGCATTCAACTCATAAAATTTTCAAAATGGCTATCATAGGACAATTCATACACATGCAAGAAAAATTTCACACAACTCATATGAAAAACATACTGACCATAACAGAGTGCGGACACAAGCAAGAAAGTAATGTCATACAGTCATAAGGTGGGGCCTGAAGATGTAGATCAGGCCCACGAATAAGATGGCATATAGGATACAATGCCACATAATATCTAACTGTCACAGAATAAAAAGTATCAATCCTCGACATCACAACAAATCGCAGCCACATGAAGAAAGAAAGCAGAGACCGGAGTAAAGAAAGCTCACCCACTCTTAAAGTTTGCATAGTCCTCTATGCAATACCATGATGTGAGAGGAGTGGATGACGATGCTGATGCTAATGGGGAGCTACCTCCGCTTGCGCAAGCGAGAGCCAGATGCTTGGGAGCTCTTGCTCTTCCCGCGTGCGCTATAGTCAAGCTCGGCCTCCTCGTCGAAATAGATGTCCATGTGAGCCATGTTTTCCTCATTGATGAAGGAGAGGCGCTCGTCCATCACAGAGAGCTTTTCCCACACCGGTCCCATCATTTTGTGCTGCCTCTGCATATGCGCTTCCATGGATTCCCAATGCGAAGATTGGTTTTGCTGGATGTATGTAACGGTGGTGTCCAGGTGATCAATCATCTCCCGTTGATGGAGTTGCTCTTCTTTAATTTCCTGTAATACAGACATCATAGAATCGTGAGAAGAGGTGCCGCCAAAAGAAAAGGCGCCAGGGGCTGGTGGTGCGGTGTCGACGGGATCTGGCTGTGCGTCCTCAACTGGCTGGATACGCCAGCTCCCTTGCACACGCACAGTGGTGCGCTCTGGGTTCGGTAAAGGCAGGCAGAAAGGGTTCCCTTTGAATGTCATGTAGTAGGAGTCTCCCTTGCGTACAATCAACTTCATGGCAACGCAAGACTCGATGTCAAGTCTATTGTTGCCAGTAGCCTCTAATGTGCCGTATGGAATGATACCCAGGGAAACTGCCAAAGGAGTGACGAGGCCGCCAATCACAATCGCCCCTTCAAAGAACGGGCGACACGGCTGAACTACTTTGCCAAATAATACCCAGAATCCACCTAGAAGCTATGAAGCATGCACCAGAGATAGAATAACTCCGTCTGATGGACCATGCCATCACTCTCACCGCGGCCAAAGAGGGTATGGGCCAGGACGCAGTGGACATACTTGAGCGCTGGGTTGCAAAGACTAGAGGCATGGCCACGCGAGCAGAGTAGATATACTCATTGGTAATTGCGCCCCAGAAATTCTGTTCACTATACTCGATGGGGACCTTGCGTGCACACAGTTCAGGAAAACCATAAATGTTGCGTAACTGTGATAGAGTAAGGATATGCTCGATGTTACCAAGACAGAAGGTTAGACGGCCTAGATCATCCTCAAGAATAGGGTCTGCCTTTACTTCCAAAGAGCTCAGGAACTCCAGTGTGATGCCAATGTAGGTGGGAGAGGATAGTCGCTGAAACTGTTCCCAACCGACCGCAACATACATCATGTCTACATCTTCGAGCATCCCAAGCATCTGCAACGTGCCTCTGTCTAGATACCGCGTGTTGAGCACGCGACGTTGCCGCAGCGTCTGATACCGTGCCACTTGCCCGACAATTCCGAAAGATGATCCCGAACTCGTTCGGGGGAGAGACATAGGGCTGTGGTCGGCTGGCAGATGTGCGCCCATGACGAGACGAAGAGGAGCCTGGCGCGGCTGAAGAAGGCTAGAAGGATGGAGGAGTTGGCATGTACTCCTCGTCGTCGGTCGCGAACGAGTTAGAAATTGCTTGCTGCGGACGCGCAGTCCTCTTGGAAGCCATAGCTTTCGTCCTTGGAGGCATAATGGCTGGAGAAGGTCGGAAGTGGCCGATGAACTCAGAGATGAGAAGATCTGGCTGAAGGTGCAGAGAAAACGGAGGCAGCGGCGAATCGTCTGAAACAAGCTTCGAAAAACAGGCGGAAAGGAAACCTGGAATCTGGAATCAATTGAAGTAGAAATCCGTCTGGATGAAGAGGAAGGCTGGATCAAACCCTTGGAGATCTTCCTAGAGTGCTAGGAAGGAGAGAAAACAGTTGATCTGATCGGTGTCGTCGAAATTGGGAGGCAGCGGCAGAAGTGCGTGAAATCGAAGTCGTCGTAAAAATCAAGGACGAAGTTGAAATAGAACTCAGATTTGCCCTGGAGAAACCTTCTTTCTAATTGGAGAGAGGGAAGAGTACCGAAGTCGGCGGGATATCCGTGAAGGAGGAAGGCGGCGGAAAAATCGGGCATGTGTTGCCCTAGCTTCGAGTGAACACCAGCTAGAATATGGGTGAACCTGCCCGGGTTCACTAGCCCGTGATTTTCACTGTAGTCGGGCTGATGCAACAGAAACACGGTTGAACCCGCTGGGGTTCACCAGCTCGTGAAGTGTTCTGGTGGCTTCCTTCGAGTGCAAAAAAGATGGTAAACCCTGTAGGGTTCACCGGCCTATGAAGAATACTGGAAGGTTTCTGCGCAAAAAGAAATACTGGTGAACCCCGTGGGGTTCACCTGCCCGTGAAACACTTTGGTCACAAGGCCTGGGCGCGCTGTACAGTGCACTTCACGGGTGAACCCCATGGGGTTCACTAGGTCGTGATTTGCACTGATTAACTCAAAAAATTCTGAAAAAATCTGAGAAAATTCTCATGTGCTCTAACTTCCTCCTACAACATAAAGAGACATCAAATAAGTAGCGATCCCCTCTAGAAAACTGAAATTAAATGAAAAAACAAATCAACGCTCTAAAAACACTAACTAATGACATGGAAAAACTATGCATAAGAACTAAAATCAATCAAAAACTTGGGTTGCCTCCCAAGAGCGCTAGGTTTAGGTCGGTAGCTCGAACGTGAGAGTTTTTAGAGTGGCAAATTTGTGGGGTCTGAGAGAGCAAGAACTTCCTCTCTTTCGACCTGCTCATCTTCAAAGTAGTGCTTGAGGCGGTGCCCATTAACTGTGAAACTTCCAGTTCGTTTTGTCCAAATTGTGATGGCACCATATGGTTGAACTTTCTGAATTGTGAAAGGGCCGAACCATCTCATGCGAAGCTTTCCTGGAAATAGCCGAAGTCTTGAATTAATTAGAAGTACTTTGTCACCCTCATGAAATTCCTTCTTTGCAATGCGCTTATCATGCCAAAACTTGGTGAGTGCTTTGTAGCTCTTGGCATTCTCAGTGGGGGTTGTCAAGGTAAGCTTCAATGGGTCCACTGTTTTCCTAAAGGGTTCAACATGCTGTATAGCCTTCTCCACGATGTCAATACTGCAGCATGTGCCTGCAAGAGGAGGTTTTTTCAAAGTGTCAGTTAGATCAAATTGAATAATGTTGCCATAGATGTTCAAAGACTGTTTTCCTAAAGGGTTCAACATGCTGTATAGCCTTCTCCACGATGTCAATACTGCAGCATGTGCCTGCAAGAGGAGGTTTTTTCAAAGTGTCAGTTAGATCAAATTGAATAATGTTGCCATAGATGTTCAAAGACAGTTTCTCATGCTTGACATCCATGACAGCGTCTGCAGTAGCAAGAAAAGGTCTCCCCAGAATGATAGGGAGCCTGTCATCCTCATCAATCTCCAAAACAATAAAATCAGCAGGAATAAAGTAATCCCCTACTTTAACAGGTACGTCCTCTAAAATACCAACTGAATAGCGCACAAATCTGTCTGCAAGCTGTATAGAAATACTATTTGGTTGCAAATCCTCTAGGTCTAGCCTTTTACAAAGTGATAATGGCATGAGGCTAACGCTTGCTCTTAGATCGCACAAAGCTCTCTGAAAGGACATATCCCCAATCCGGCAGGGTATAGAGAAACTGCCTGGGTCTTTAAGCTTCTAAGGGAGCTTGTTCTGAATAATGGCGCCGCACTCTTCAGTAAGTGCAACGGTCCCTTGATCCTCTAGCTTTCTCTTCTTTGATAAGATGTCTTTCAGGAATTTTGCATAAGACGGTATATGCGAAAGAGTATCAACGAAAGGGATGTTAATATAAAGTTTCTTCAATACTTCTAAAAACTTACCGAACTACTTGTCTAATTTAGCCTTGACTTTCCTCTGTGAAAAAGGAATCGGTGGCTTGTATGCAGGCAGTCCCACGTAGGGCCGCTCCTCTTCAGCTGGTTCAGGTGCCATCGGTGTTGCATCTAAATGTGGTTCCACAAGTTCTGGTATCACTTCATCTATCCTGTCATCAGTTGGCATCTTTGGGTCTTCAAGTTGCTTGCTGCTCCGAGTGGAGATTGCATTGCAATGCTCCCTCGGGTTTACCTCTAGTTGGGATGGAAGTTTGCCTGGTGCTCTGGAAGACGAGCAAGCTTGCTGGGCTAGCTGACTCTCTAGCATTTTATTGTGTGTCTCAAGGGAGTCCATCCTTGTCATCATCATCTTCATCATGTCTGTAAGTCCTTCAAGTTACTTGCTCAAATTTGAATCTTTATTGGGCCTTGGCTGTGGTAGTGGCGCATTGTAGTTCCTAGCTTGAAATCCTGGTGGTCTGAAATTGTTCTGTTGGGGTTGCCTAAAGTTTCCTTGCGGGGGCTGGGCTTGTTGTGATTGTGCTTGTCTAGGTTGAATTGGTTGAGTTATCCGGTAAGAGAAATTTGGGTGGTTGCGCCACCCTGGATTGTAGAAGTTGGAATAAGGTTGTTGTTAGAGTTGAAATTTCCAACAGCATTCAATTGCTCAGAGTTGATCGCAGCTATCTGTCCAGCTCCTGCCTGATAATCTGCCCTTGCATGACCTATAACTCCACAGACCTCACAAGAAATATAGTTAATATCCATTGAATTAATAGACCAAGAGTCAAGCTTTCTAGTCAGATTATCCACCTTAGCCGTGAGAGCAGTAAGAGAGTTTAAGTCATACTTACCTGACTTCTTGGTAGAGGTACCTCTCTCAGATGTCCATTGGTGATGGTTAATCGCCATGTCCTCAAGAAGGTTCATTGCATCCTCAACTCTCCTATTCATCAAAGCGCCTCCTGCTGCAGCGTCCACTGTAAGTCTTGTGTTGTAATCCAAACCACTATAGAACGTTTGGATCAAAACCCAAGTCTCAACTCCGTGATGTGGACACATCCTTTGGAGCTCTTTAAACCTCTCCCAAGCTTCGTATAGAGATTCTCCATCCTTTTGCATCAAACTCGTTATCTGATTTCGTAATTGAATTGTCTTTGATGGAGGGAAGTACTTGGAGAGAAAGGCTTGAGAAAGCTCTGCCCATGTTCTTATCGAAGCAGCATGTAGTGTGTGCAGCCAAGCTCTCGCCCTGTCCTTTAAAGAGAAAGGAAATAGTCGCAACCTGATAGCATCAGCAGATACACCGTTAATTTTTAGCATATCACAATATTCCAGAAAAATAGAGAGGTGAATGTTGGGGTCCTCAAGAGGAGAACCACCAAATTAGTTTTGTTGCACCATAGAAAGAAGAGCAGGTTTTATTTCGAAGTTATTGGCCTCAACAGCAGGCCTAGCAATTCCTGATTGAAAACCATAAGCATAGGGAGCAGAATGATCTTTTAATGTCCTGTTGTTATAGTTGTTCCCCGTTGGTTGTGGTACTCGGTCATTGTTCACATCAAGCTGAATGTGCTCCATCTGATTTTCTCCTTCTGGATGGTTCATAACTTCTTTCTTCAGAATTTGATTTTGCTTCCTTCTTGTCCTAAAGGTGCGCTCGATCTCTGGATCATTGTCAAAGAATGTACTTGCCCTAGAACTTCTTTGCATAAAATGATCAGTCAAAATTATAAAGTTCTAAGACAGCGAGTAAATAAAGAGAAAAAGAAAATTGCAGTGCAGTAAAGAAAATCTAACCTAAGGCCTAGTCTACAAATTCTCAGAAGTATACTAATATCAACCGTTGTTCCCCGGCAACGGCGCCAAAAACTTGACACATCCTGCAAGTGCACGGTTATGTCAAAGTAATATAAAAGATGTCGAATCCCACATGGAACAAGGTTGAGTACCAGAAAATCCGAGTCCTAATAGCTAGACGAATCGAAATTGGGTTTTGAAAGCAGAAATCGAAAACAAGCAATCAATGCTACAATGGCAAGGATTAAATATGAGAGAGAAATTAGGGCTTTGGTTTCCACCACGATGACTACTTTAATCGCACAAGACAGATGTCAGTTATTTGGATTATTGATTTTGCACAAGGAATCTAACCCTAAGGTACAAGGTGCCCTCTCTCGAGTGTACACCCCGGTGTTCGGCTTAGATCGACCTCCTATTCTCGCGGTGGATCGTTCTAGGACGAACCCAATGAGTTCTATGGCAGATTATAAAACCCTCGAGTCAAGACCAAGCACTCTCGTGTCGAGGTCTCACAAGTTTTACTAAGGGATTCTACCCTTACGATCATTCTCTCAATATGAATCATAACGACTAACACGTGAAAGTATTCGGCCAAGGTAGATCATGAAATAAATACTTCAAAGTAAAATATGCTCACAACACAATCCAAATAACAGAATAAAGATAAAGTTTACGATTAAATTCGTCAACGGGTTTCAACCAAACCCCGAAATAGGGTTTACGCTATAATCGTCATTGAAACGCTCAAAAATCTCTCTTTTAACATAGGAAGATCACAAGGAAGAGTTTCTAAGGGATAAGAGAGGATAAACCGAAGCAAATCTGCAAGAATCGTGATGCTCCGATGATCCAATCTCCGAAAATCGCCTCGAACTCCTCCTTTCGCTGTGTTCTTCCACCTGCGCTGCTTCATCGTGTGATTCCTTGATAATTAGGGCAAGAAAATTAGGACTTTTATGCCCTACGCCTTCGCCTTCGAAAGAGCTTTCCATAGACACCTTACTTGCCAAATTCGGACTCCAAACGGGTGAGAAATCAGAGAAAAACCGAGTAGAGGTCGGTCTCACATGTGAGCCTGGATTAGAATCACGGGTGAACCCCGCCGGGTTCACCTGGCCGTGCTTCACCCTGGACTGTTCGGCTAAAAGAAGCGCGGTACACCCCGCTGGGGTTCACCTGGCCGTGCTTCGCTCTGGATTGTTCTCGGCCGAAAGGAATTCTGCCGTGAAGCTCTTTGTGAGTTCTGCTGGCTGGCGACTGGGATGGTGAACCACGGGGTTCACCTGGCCGTATTTTTCGGGCTAACTCCGTTTTGGCCAAAATTTGACGTGTAGCTTCGTTTTCGCAAAAGAAATCGTCTCATGGCCTTAGAATCTCCAAAATATGTAGAAAAAGGGTGATTTTGCCTGAAATTTCACAAAAACACCAAAAAGTGAAGATTCCGAAGATATGAAGGAAATAAGCTTATAAAGAGTATAAAAGTGTCAGAATAAGCCTAGATTTAGCATGAAATGACCATCAAAATTACTAGCAAAATGCAAGGCATCAGCTACGCCCAATCATCCCGACAAAAGTATCTACTCACTCATGATATTAAAGAAATACATGATGTTTTTGATGAACAAGTAAAAACTCATGAAAAGTTGCAAGAAATCGCTAAAAGGACTATAGAACCGCCTTCTCCTAATTCTGAGGATGAGGATCATTCTATCAATCGTCACTTTCAGAGACAATCTCGCCGGAATATGCTTAGAAATCGTGTTGTCGCCTCTATCACCGCCGCCGCTTGTCTTCGTCTGAAAAAGCCCCCTAAACCTGATCAAAATTTGATCTTTTATAGCTGGACCGGTTTGGAACTCATCAAGGAACGGTTCTGCAAAGTTTGGCTCAAATCCGATTTGAATCGGGTGAGAAACGAGCGAGAAACTCGTCGAGCGAAAGTTTTTATGGCCCGTGATGTAATTACGGCCGAAGCCGTAATTATTTCTGTGTACAATGCCTTCGGTCACAGAAAGTTTCATGGTCCGTGATGGAATTACGGCTTCACCCGTGAAAGTTTCTGTTCGTTCCGACACTTAGCCGATTTTCACCTCCCGCTCGTCGTCGCTTTCACCTCGTCTTTCACCGTTTTCGTCCCAAATTTGACGTGTAGGCTCGTGATCTCCTCGGGAATCATGCTTTAGCTTGAAAACTCCCGAAATCCTTCATTTTTATACCATTTTACCTACATTTTCATAAAAACCAAGAAAAATGAAGATTATGTGCAAAGATAAAAACACTAAAAGTAACACAAAATCATGCAAATAAGCCGAAAATATGATCTAAAACATAGGCAAAAACACGATGTAAATGCAACGCATCAAAATACCCTAGACTTAGAATTTTGCTTGTCCTCAAGCAATACTGTGATATGTATAAAGAATATAAAGATAAGGATTTCTCAACTGTTTTTGCCCCTAATAACATCCTTAGTCCACAATTTAAGCAATCAACCTTTCTAACTCAAGTAATTTAAGAAAAATCATAATAGAGATAAATTCTCAAGAGGTTACAATCCAAGAAAGATAAAATCTATAATTCATGTCATAATATTCTTTTTCTCCATTTTTTTTCTCTCATTATTAGACTTCAACTCATGTCTTAGGTACCACTGCTAAATTTAGCAGTGCCAAGTAGAGGAGTCTTTTCTCTTTTCTCTTTTTTTTTTCAATCAAATCTGTATGGAGAAAGCCAGCCAGTGGCATGGTACTTAAATCGTCGTCGACACTAGATCGCAACAGATTTAAATTATACCAACTCATGGTATAATATAACTCATGACTTTAGATTTCTCAACTAGAGGAGTTGGAGCAAATCTCAGTTTAAAGAAATATCACCAATTTTCTATTCATAAAAATTTTCATCAAGCAAAAATAAATAAATTAAATTTCAAATAACAAGATACTATGCACTTGCCGTATGAACATATAACAATTCACATATGCACTTTATCAATACCAGAATTGAATTTACTCAACAATTTAAGTCAATATGAAATTTTAAAAATTCCCTAAGTCATCAAATCAATCACTCAAAATGTTTCCTAAGTTTAAAATAAAGGACAAAACAAATTTGATTATTCCTTAACAATCATAAACATTCAGAATACATATTTGTAAAACTTTGAATAATAAGCATATCATGAAGGACACCCTAGACTTAAATTATTGCATATATGTAAATATTCAACCAACGAAGAATTTTAGAAAAAATTTTACAAGAGTTCCCTTTGTATTTGTTGGCGAAACCCTATACAGTTATATCAAAAGTGAGAATTAAAGCTTAGAAAAATCCAAAAAAATTACCATCTCGAAGATATTCAATTTTTACATGATAATCAACTTTCAAATGTCAAATACCATCTAGTTTCACTAATCAAAACATAGTTTACTATACTCACAAAGATTTGCTTCAATGTTTACAATTTTAGAATAATTCACTGTGTTGTCGGCAATTCCCCTGCCCATCAACTTGCTTCATTACAAAAAGAATTATCCCAAATCTCCTAAAAAATAAAATTTTTAAGTTATAACAGGCTCTAAAATTAAATCAAAACAAAAATGAGTAATAGAAGTCAGGAATATGGGTTGCCTCCCATAAAGCGCTTGTTTATGGTCTTTAGCTCGACCAATGCAATGTTCATGACCCTTCTGGTGGAGTTGGTGAATAGGAAAGAATCAAATACACGTCTTCTTCAACTTTCTCCTCCTCGAAATAATGCTCTAAACATTGCTCATTCACCTTAAAACCTTCATGTCCTTCTTTTGATATCTCCACAGTGTCATATGTGAACACTTTCTGAACTATATAGGGTCCTAACCATTGGCTTCTCAATTTTCCAGGGAATAGCCTAAGACGTGAGTTATACAGCAGGACTTTATCTCCTTCAAAAAATTCCTTCCTAGAAATCCGCTGATCATGCCACCTCTTGGCACGTTCTATGTATATGCGAGAACTTTCATAAGCAGAATTCCTGATTTCATCTAATTCATTTAATTGAAACTTCCTTCTTTTTCCAGCACTCTTCAAATCATAGTTTAGCTTTTTCACTGCCCAATAAGTTTTGTGCTCAAGTTCCACAGGTAAATGACAAGATTTGCCATAAACTATTTGGAACAAAGACATACCCAAAGGAGTTTTGAAAGCTGTCCTATAAGCCCAAAGAGCACCATCCAATTTCATCGCCCAATCCTTCCTTGCTCCTAACACAGTTTTCTCAAGTATCCTCTTAATTTCTCAATTCGAAACCTCAGCTTGTCCACTAGTCTGCGGGTGATACGGCGTAGCAACCTTATGGTGTACTCCATATTTCCTTAATAATACTTTAAATTTATTCTCAATGAAGTGAGAACCTCTGTCACTGATCAAAACTCTAGGAACACCAAATCTGAAAAAAAAAATTATCTTCTTAAACAACCTGGCTACAACACGTGAATCATTAGTGGCCTCAGCTGTCGCTTCAGCCCATTTAGACACATAATCAACATAAAGGAGGATATATTTCTTCCCACATGAAGCAGGGAATGGGCCCATAAAATCAATTCCCCACACATCAAAAATTTTGACTTCCAAAATTCCATGCTGAGGAAACTCATCCCTTTTAGCAATGTTACCGGCGCACTGGCATTTATCACAGGATTGAATAAACTTCCTAGCATCACGAAAGATTGTTGGCCAATAGAACCCTGACTGGATAACTTTGAATGCTGTCTTTGGCGCACTGGCATGCCCCCCATAGGGAGAAGAATGACAATGAGAAAGTACATTATGAATTTCTTCTTCTGGCAGGCATCTTCGAAACAAATTGTCTGCACATCGACGATATAAATATGGATCATCCCAATAAAAATGCTTAACTTTGGCCTTGAATTTCTTCCTCTCTTGAAATGTTAGATCAAGTGGCATGATGTTAGACACCAGATAATTTACAATATCCGTATACCATGGTGTCTCTTGTCTTATGATAGCATATAGATATTCCTCTTGAAATGAATCATTAATTTCCAAATCGTCCTCTGCATTTTCCTCCTTGGTCAGTCTAGACAAATGGTCTACTACTAAATTTTCTGCCCCCTTTTTTGTCTTTTATTTCAAAATCAAATTCTTGTAGTACCAGTATCCATCGAATCAACCTAGGTTTGGCATCCTTTTTATTCACCAGATACTTGATCGCCGAATGGTCTGTAAAGACAACAACCTTAGAATTAATAATATAGGAGCGGAATTTATTAAAAGCAAAAACTATGACAAGAAGCTTCTTTTCAGTTGTTGCATAATTTATTTGCGCCCCGTCTAAAGTCTTGCTGGCATAGTAAATTGCATGGAGTTTGTTATCTTTTCGTTGCCCCAACACTGCTCCCACAGCTTGATCACTTGCATCACATATCAACTCATAAGGGAGTGACCAGTCTGGTGGTTGCATGATGGGTGCAGAGACAAGAGCCTTCTTTAGTTTCTCAAAAGCTTCAGTACAATTCCTGCCAAAATGAAAATCAACATCTTTAGCCAGTAAATTTGTGAGAGACCTAGCAAACTTCGAATCCCTCTGACTGATGTGGGCGGAGGTAGTTTCTCAATAACCTAAATCTTGGCCTTGTCTACTTCAATGCCTCTCTGTGAAATATGATGCCCAAGAACAATCCATTCTCGAACCATGAAGTGGCATTTTTCCCAATTAAGAACATAGTTCACCTCCTCGCACTTCTGCAAGACACGCAATAAATTAGTTAGACAATCATCAAAGGAAGATCCATACACTAAAAAATTGTCCATAAACACGTCCATAATATTTTCAATGAGATCGGAAAAAATGGCCATCATGCAACATTGAAAGGTGGCCGGCGCATTGCATAATCCGAAAGGCATGCGTCTGTATGCAAATGTCCCGTATGGGCATGTGA
This sequence comes from Costus lasius, assembly GCA_027563935.2. NCBI lineage: Eukaryota > Viridiplantae > Streptophyta > Magnoliopsida > Zingiberales > Costaceae > Costus > Costus lasius. Next base: position 128,643,640 of record CM050446.2, read on the forward strand.
AGGTGGTCTTTTCTTGATCTTCCGGGTGAATGGGTATCTGGAAGAATCCTGAAAAACCATCAAGAAAACTAAAGTAAGAATTCATTGTCAATCGCTCAAGCATCTGGTCGATGTAAGGAAGAGGAAAGTGGTCCTTCCGGGTGGCCTTATTTAGTTTCCGGTAGTCGATACACATACGCCACCCAGTTACCGTTCTTATCGGACTCAACTCGTTGTTTTCATTCTTTACAACAGTGACACCCCCTTTCTTTGGAACCACATGAACGAGGCTGACCCATTTACTGTCAGAAATTGGGTAGATCACTCCTGCATCAAGCAACTTGAGAACTTCCTTCTTTACCACGTCTTTCATGACAGGATTCAGACGACGTTAATACTCAATAGAAGGGTTGCAATTTTCTTCCATGTAGATTCTGTGCATACACAAAGATGGCTTAATTCCAGGTATGTCATCCAATGAATATCCAATTACCTTTCTATATCGTCGGAGCTCCTTAAGCAATCTCTCTGTTTGAATTTTATCCAAGTCCGCACTCACTATTACTGGATATGTAGCATTTTCTCTTAGGAATTCGTATCTCAAATTTGGTGGGAGCACCTTGAGTTCTAATTTATTTGTCTTCACCAATTCGGGTCTTATCAGGATAAGCTTCTCAATTTTCTCTTTCTATGGCTCAAGCGTCTGGGCTGAATCCAATATCCTGGCGTAACTCTGAGCTTCTTCCCTCATATTCTCATCATCTCCCACTTCGATCAGGCAAACTTCCAACGGGTCTATTTCCCTTTTGAGATCTTGCACTCTTGGTTCTAATTCTGAAGTGTTGAAATTAAGGCAGAGATCTGCAAAGGAGGGCTTCTTAAGGGAAGAGGAAAGATCAAATTCAATATTATTTTCACCAATATTCAAGGTTAACCTTCCTCTCTTTACATCGATGACAGCGCCTGCAGTGGCTAAAAATGGCCTTCCCAAAATAATTGATAGTCTCAAGTCTTCCTCCATTTCTAACACTACGAAGTCCGCAGGCACAAAGAATTGACCGACTTTTATGGGAACATCTTCCAATATTCCAGCGGGTCATCGGACCGATCGGTCTGCCAACTGTAAAGTGATTGTGGTAGGCTTCATGTCACCCATGTCAAGTTTTCTGCAGATCGACAGAGGCATCAAACTGACACTTGCACCCAGGTCGCACAGAGCTCCTTCAAAAGACATGTTGCCAATCTGATAGGGAATGGTGAAGCTTCCTGGGTCTTTCAATTTTTGAGGAATTTTGTTCTGTATTATTGCATTGCATTCATCTGTAAATGCCACAGTACCAGTTTCTTCAATCTTCCACAATCTTTCGCTTATTAGAAGTATATCCTTTAAAAACTTTGCATAGGTAGGCATCTGTGACAGAGCATCAGTGAAAGGAATATTGATGTACAACTTTTCAATACCTCCAGGAATTTGCCAAACTGCTTATCCAATTTTGCTTTGGCCAGTCTCTGAGGAAAGGGAACGGGCGGTATTTATGCTTGTGGTCCTACATATTTCTCCTTCTCTCCCACAGCGGCCTTTTCCTTATCAAGATGTGGTTCTTCAGGCTGCTCCTTATCAACTACAGGCGTAATCTCTTCTTCAGGCACCTGGGGTTCATCCAATTGCTTACACTCCTGGTAGTTATTGCGCTGCAGTTCTCTCTGGGGTTTATTTCAGGCTATCCAGGTAGTCTTCCCAGAGGTATGCTAGTAGTAGTGGCTTGCTGTGCAATCTGGTTCTCCAACATCTTGTTGTGGGTAGTCAGGGCTTGCATACTAGATGTTAGTTGCTTGATCTGGTCAACAAGGTCATCAGTTCTCTTCTGTTGTGTCATAACAACCTCCAGCATGGTCTCATAATTCGGCTTTTGGGGCTGCCCATATTGTCTTGGCTGGAAACCCGGTGGTGGCCTATTATTCTACTGAGAATATTGAGGAGGAATTTGCCCTAAATTTTGTTTGTAGGACAAGTTTGGGTGGTTCCTCCATCCTGGGTTATATGTTGTAGAAAAGGGGTCATTCGCAGGTCTCTCATTGTAATTCCCCACAGCATTTACTTGCTCTTGATTTGATTCCTCTTGCGAAGAAGTTATGATTTGACATTTAGACGCATTGTACCCTGTTACACCACATACCTCACAAGAAACCACATTAACTGAACTTGATGAAAAAGATAAAGGAATCAATCTTTTGAACTAAAGAATCTACCTAGCCGCCAGGTGATGTCAAGGAGATCATTGTGATACTTACCAAATCCTGTGGAGGCAGGTGTTCCGCTCACCTGACTAGTTGGTTATGGTTCATGGCCATATCCTCCAGAAGAGCGGTTTGCTTCTTCCACATTCTGGGCTCATAATTGTTCCTCCAGCTGCAGCATCCACCATCACTTGGTGTTATAATCCAACCCCGTTGTAAAAGATTTAGATTAAAACCTAGTTCTGGAGTCCATGGTGTGGCGCATCATGCGCTGGAGCTCCTTGAAGCGTTCCCAATCGTCATAAAGGCGATTCTCCTACTGCTGTGCAAAGCACGTGATTTTGTTGCGCAGTTGAACGGTTTTGCTTGGTGGAAAATATTTATTCAAGAATGCTCTGGATAGCTGTCCCAAGTGGTGAATGATCCTGCTGGCATCGAATACAACCAAGCTCTGGCACGATCCCTCCTGAGAGAGAACGGAAATAGTCTTAGTCCTTATAGCATCAGATGAAACTCACGTTTATTTTGACTGTATCGCAGTATACAAGAAAAATGGCTAAACTGAAGATTCGGGTCCCTGATTTGGGGAACCCCCAAATTGGTTTTGCTGGACCATCATCATCAGCGCTGGCTTTAACTCGAAGTTGTTCGCCTCTACGTTGGGTCGAACGATGCTCGAATTGAACCCTTGTACATTTGGTGTTGCAAAGTCCCTCAAAGATTGATTGTGGTTGTTTTCCGCCATCTCTCCTTTTTTCAGAATTCTTTCTAGTCTCGAATTGCAATCTCCTTCGAAAGCGAAAAGTGCACTCAATTTCTGGGTCTTCTGGAAACAAAGCACCTGCACGAGAATTTCTGGGCATTACAACGTGTAAGTCACCAATAAAAAGAAAATAACAAAGGACTAATATAAAGCAAAAGAAAAGAAAATTTTCTAATCTCTGAACTTACAATTAGTCAATATTAACTATCTGTAATCCCCGGCAACGGCGCCAAAAACTTGATAGCAATCCGCAAGTGCATGGATTTATCGAAGTAATAAAAGTTATCGATCCCCACGAGGACTACGGAAGCTAAGTACTGACTCTTGACTTGTTTGAATCTAGGCAGGACTAATTCAATGGTCTATCTAAACTTCTACGCACGAACAAACTCGGAACAACGTTTAAGGAGGTTCGACTTTTTAAAGAATCAGGATTTCATGGGTTTTGCCACAAAGATAGTTATGAGTTGTTAAACAAGAATAACTAATTCACAGAAATTATCTATCATGAAAGGAACTCTTCCTATGGTACATACTACCCTCCTCTCAGAGCGTAGTACAATATTTAATTAGATTAACTCCCTTACTCTCATGACAGTTAACCTAATTAAAACCCTTTAAGTTCTATGAAGAGTTGGTTAACCTTCAGACGAATCCAAACTACTCTCGTGATTGGATTCATAGGTCTATTGAAATAGGTCGGACGTTGCGATTCACCTCTCGGTCCTTCTCGCAATGCTTAAACGCAAACTTACTTGGCCAGGGTAAATTACGAGATAAAGTACAATTTCAATTAAATCATGAAGATAAATTCTGATGAAAGTAGCAAAAAGTATAGATTAACTCATAAAGTCAATGGGCTACGCCCAATCATCCCGACAAAAGTATCTACTCACTCATGATATTAAAGAAATACATGATGTTTTTGATAAACAAGTATAAACTCATGAAAAATTGCAAGCAAACCTCGCTAAAAGGACTATAGAAACCCGCCTTCTCTCCTAAATCTGAAGGATGAGAATCTAGTCGATCAAGTCGTCACTTTCAGAGAGAATCTCGCCGGAATATGCTTAGAAATCGTGTTGTCGCCTCTATCGCCGCTGCCACTTGTCTTCGTCCGAAAAAGCCCCCCTAAACCTGATCAAAATTCAATCTTTTTATAGCTGGACTCGGTTTGGAAACTAATCAAGGAACGATTCTGCGATGTTTAGCTCAAATTCGGTTTGAATCGAGTGAGAAACAAGCGAGAAACTCGTCGGACGGAAAGATTTTATTGCCCGTGATGTAATTACGGCCCAAGCCGTAATTGTTTCTGTGTACAATGCCTTCGATCACAAGAAAGTTTCACGGTCCGTGATGGAATTACGGCTTCACCCGTGAAAGTTTCTGTTCGTCTCCGACACTTAGCCGATTTTCACCTCCCGCTCGTCGTCGCTTTCACGGCCGCTTCCATAATTATGGCCAAGGTCGTAATTATCTCGTCTTTCACCGTTTTCGTCCCAAATTTGACGTATAGGCTCGTGATCTCCTCGGGAATTGTGCTTTTAGCTTCAAAACTCTCGAAATCCTTCATTTTTATGCCATTTTACCTATATTTTCATAAAAACTAAGAAAAATGAAGATTCTGTGCAAAGTAAGATAAAAACACTAAAAAATAACACAAAATCATGCAAATAAGCCCCAAAATATGATCTTAAAACATAGGCAAAAACCACGATGTAAATGCAATGCATCACTTACCAATTTATACTTCATCATTCAAGCCACTATTGAGATTGAGATACCATATCTTGTTCTTATTCTGAATCTTCTGACGACTCCCATCCAAGTAGATCATTGCATGTCAATGGCTCCTCACCCCTCTTCGCCATAACCCTTCTCTATATTGTCTAAGAGTCTTCTAAGCAGGAGATAGAATTATAATTTCTAGAATTTCAAAATAGGGCAAATAACTAACATAGTCTAGAACAACAAAGCTAACACAAATAAGTTTAATAAAACCTTCATATTCTACGCAATCATGTTTCAGTATTCTCATCTACAATATAAAATTAAGAATAACTACAAACTTCCGCATGCATAGGAAAATTGAAAGATAAGAGATAACAATATTGAAGAAGATTGCGTTCATAATGGGAAATAGATATGTTGCTTATCTAAATGCATAATATTAGTGCCAGCACAAAGAAGGCGGGGAGGATGTTACCGGATAAGGAGGAAGAGTTCGCAAAGCTACCACCTGGGCGGATCGATGAAGAACAATTGGAAGGAGGAGCGCTAGACGAGCAAGCAAAGTTGCCGACGGGAGAAGATGATAGAGTGCCCTTTTCAACCGATAAGGTGAAGAAAAATCGAGGACGGGATAGTACACTAGTCGACAACACTTTTGTCTCTGCCCGGCCGGAGGAAGACGAGGAGACGCAAAAAATCCTTAATTCCATACAGTAACCCTGGTTACGCCTTCTTCAAGATTCACGTGTATTTAACATGCTTTACGATTCGTGCGCAGCCGATAGGCGACCTCTCCTTTTGATTGGAATGAAGGGACCCTTCGCAGGCCATGCGCTCCTGCCGCAGGCGACCGGAACTGAATTATGTATGCCTCAAGTTCTCGTAGGTCATCGAATTCTTCTCTCCACCAGAATCAGAGCTCCGTCGAATTCAGATCAATGTCTGAAGAGAGATGTAGCAACGAGGAAGAAGAAAGCGCATCGATTTCCTTTGACGCCATCAAGTTCAGGTCATTGTTTGAAGAAAGTGCGGCAAGGAGGAAGAAGAAGACGCATCAATTTCCTTAGAAGCCGTCCTCCCCGACGAACTCTTGGAGAAAGTACTTTCTTTGTTGCCCATCGCGAGCTTCCTTAACTCGACTCTAGTTTGCAAACGGTGGCACGATGTGGTGCGACGCCCATGGTCCGTCATTCCGCCTCCACAGGAGGCGTGGCTCTTCATGACCACTACGTCCGCCAAGCACGGCCATGTTTACAATCCGAGCCTCCGCAGATGGTACACCTTTAGCCTCCCCTTCCGTAGGAAGCACATCCGTAACACCGCTAGCTCCGGTGGGCTGGTCAGCTATTTGCAGGGTAGCAGGAATTTTAAACTAGCCGTCTTCGTCTACAACCCCATCACCCAAGAACAGAGACGGCTGCCCCACTTCCCTCGTGTCATCTCCATGTTCTCCAGCAACGTTGCCATGTCCGTCGACCTACAAACCAACAGCTACACCGTGGCTGTCGTGAAGAACAAGTTAAAGCGTGAGGTCTTTTCCGTCCTTGTCTACGATTCCAAGACTCGGGCGTGGTCGCAAGTGCTCGAGCAACCACAACCCGTGGCGGCGATTGCTTCTGCTAGTCACCACCATGTTGTCATCTGCAGCGGAGTGCTCTACTGTTTGTACAGGAAAGTTTTTTGCTATAGTTTATGTTTGTTGCCGTTATGCGATGTCACAGGGAAAAATTTTTCCGCCGAGGGGGACGCGGAAAAATTTTTCCGCGGTTCCTTTCATTTTCCTATTAAAAAATATTTTTTTAAAAATTTTTTTTTTTAGAAATACTCTATTCCTTATAATCTATCCAATGGTATTAAATTTAGGATATTTTAGATTATATACATACATGAAATACCCTATACAAAATTGCATATAAGACAAAACAATATTTTATATATAAATTTGTATAGAGTTTGTATAGGGTATTTCATACCTGTATATAATCTAAAATACCCTAAATTTAATACCATTAGATAGATAATAAGAAATAGAGTATTTCTAAAAAAAAAAAATAAAAAAAAAATTTTTTTAATATAAAAATTAAGGGAACCGCGGAAAAATTTTTCCGCGGCCCCCCCCCCCCCCCCCCCCCCCCCCCCCGGAGAAAACGCGCCCATGTCACAGCTAGGCCACAACCCAAGTTACTCGTTTCGACTGAAATTCCACTACCGCCCCCGGTTGGTATCCCCGGAGTTGATGAACTTGAGAGAGAAGTTAATAATCGTGGGTGGGATTGGGAGGAGCCGCGGGAAGGTTTCAACAACAGAGAAAATGAAGGACAAAATGAAGGCTATCGGAATTTGGATGCTAACAGAGGCAGGGTGGACGGAGGTGGCACAGATGCCACAAGAGCTGATCCAGCAAAGGGTCGGAGACTATAGGTTCTATCGGTTTGTTCCTAGGGGCGTTGGCGATTTCATATTCATCAAATCTCTGGATTCACCGGTCATACTGATCTTCGACATGGCACGGATGCATTGGCAGTGGACCAATTATCCAGCGAATAAACGTGAGCATGAGATATATAGATCCCTTTGCTTTGAACCGAATTTGAAGATAGATTATTGAACATTAATATATTTCCTTAATTATTGCTTTATGTAGTTCAACTATTACTATACTTAGTAATAGGTTTCTTAATTAATTAATTGTTTTATGAAAATTTTCTATTTCGTGATTCGCTAGTTGTTTGAATTTAACTCAAAATATCTATGCAATCAAAGCTAAAATACTAAAATAACATGAACATTATTCAATCCAAAGTATGTCATTGTATTATAATAGTAACTGCTTGGCATTTTGATTTATATCTGTTTTCTCAAAAGTAATATAAATTTATTGAAATGTAAATACATATTTGAAGTTCTCTTCAAATACAAATTTCTATTTCTTGCTAGTACTATTTTGCTTTTGCTAGTTGAGCCCCTACCAAATTGATGCGTGCATTGTACTTATGATCCTAGCATTTTGTAAATTGTAATGCTTGTAATCTTCTCTAAGAATTCTAGTTAGAAATAGAAATGATCCAATCAAGATCATGAGATGAGTAGAAACTAAAATTTCACCTCATTCAATAGTCCAATCTCCCAATTATTCATCCAAGCTCGAGTGCGGTTGTTTACCAAAACCACAAGAGAAGAAAAAATAAAAAGAAAAGAGACCATTAAACCCTCAAATCAAAATTGAGGTTTTAATGGTCTAACAATTGTACTGGCCATTCACAATTGATATTGCAGCATAAAGCAAATGATCTAACAGAATAGTCAAGATCTTGGAATCATAATTACAACAACCACCATTTCGATTGCTTTGGGCAATTACTACAATCTCAAAATGCGTACAAATGCATTGATAACATATTTTAGCCTACTTATTGGAGTAACTATGATCAACATGATGGCATCACTCCTTCACTAGACAAAATGGATTGATGGTGACGGCTTTAGAGCATCCATGTGTTTGTTATATATGTTTATGCAATCAGCTCGAAAAGCTTTCAAAGTTCAAACTTGAGAATCAGCATATCAGTTTTGAAGAAACTTACTGCCGATAGAACAAACACTGCAATTTCAGAAATCAAACAAAGAGATGAGTTGCTTGTTAAAGTTTGTTGAAATCCAAATAAAAACAATGATGAGGAATGTTATGATAAAAAAGTATACAAAAGATGAATTCAGAAAGAAAAAGAAGCAGTTATAAATATCTTTAGCTGCCTGTGCATCATTTATTTATTTTGCAACGTTATCAGTGCAAAAACTATTAAGCTTGATCAGATCACGTACCCATTAAAGGAATCTTGCTTGGAAATTTGCTATAATTATAAGGTGGATAAGTTCTGCATACAGACACTCTAGCAGACTCATAGACCTGCTCATAAATCAAAGTAGAAGACCAATGATGGAGGTTAGAGAAAGGATCAAGTTCTTGTTTGATAAATTGTATTACTTGTGCTTCATGCAATTTAATTTATTCATCTCAGCTTATAAAAACATGAAGGCTAAGTAGTTCCATGCTTATCCTGTTAGATATTTCACACATCAAGAGACAACCTTTTTGATATATCCTTGAAAATAACAAGCATTCAAACTAAGCTGGAGGTTTCATTACCCATTAGGACAGTTCACACTCCATACTTGCTACTAGAGAAATTTTACAGATGCAGTACATGTATACTTGCTACTAAATAAAACACCCTTTGAAGAATTTTTACCAATCATTCAAGTCCGTGAATTCCCATTTTTACAATATTTCATGAACAAGTATTCACAAGAACATGTAGATTTTCATATCCCCATGTTAACATATATTCACAAGGTTCGTGACACTAGAATCTTGACACGGCTTTATTAGCTTTTTTAACTAGATCTCAAGTGTTACCATGTTAACATATATTCACAAGGTTCGTGACACTAGAATCTAGCTACAAACTTCCTATACAGTAGAAAGAAGAACAAGTTCCTCCAAGCAAAAAGAGGGCATACAAAGAGGACAAACAGACACAAACATAGACACATGCCAGTGACAACATAAAATTTTTATTTTTCTTATTAGATATAGATTGCCTCTCTTGCTTTACTAATTAACTAGTGCATGGAAAAACATATAATTTCTCATTCTTAAGATTTTGCACTTGTCTATGTCAACTGAAATGTTCACCCATTTGCATAGTTCTTTTGCTCATTTCCTCATGTAGAAGGAAATTATGAACACAAGGACCTCCAACAAAACTACTAATGCTTAGGCTCTCTACCTTAGTTAATAAGCATATACCAAATCCAGAACAACACTCAAACCTAATGATAATAAAAAAATTCATTACCAATGTTGTAGTCGATTAAGATGCAAAGAGCAATACCCTTTCCACTGTGTTTGTAGTGATCATTCAACGCCCGCTGGTAATTGATTGGTCCACTTTGCCCCATATTCATTCAAGCTCGAGTGTGCTGTATACAAAAACCAAAAAAAGGAAAAAAAAAAAAAAGAAAGAAAGAAATGAAGCAATGGAGAAAAGACCACTAAATCCCCAAATCAAAAATTTAAAACAAATTACCATCTTTAACTTTTGCGGGAGCATTCTAGAAGAAGCCAGACACAGATCTAATACTTGGCAGCAAGCTTCACGAATTGTGGAGGCAATTTTTAGGGTTATTGTCTAGGAAATTTAGACATGAAAGCATACCTCACTGTCTAAGAAAAAAAGCAACACAACAAGTGATGATAATTTCTAGGGTTAATGAGACATTTTTTTTTTTTAAAAAAAAGGATCATTTGTCCCCTTTAAGGATTTCCAAAATGAAGCCATTGTTCTGAAGTAGAGATATTTGGGCTTTTGGATAAGCTGCTACAGATGTGCATGAAGTGCACGAGATGGTAAAAAGCTCCATGTCGAGATAAGAAAAAATTTTCAATAAGAAACTTAAAAGCTGAGGCTTCATGTATCTTAGGAGGGCAGGGCTCGCAAGGACGCCAAACTTTTTTGCCAGAACCACTGCTGAATGCAGGCTACATGATGACGATGCTCGCATTGGTGTCTTCCCATCTCATGCCCATCAACGTATTCCTACTAAAACAGAAAAAAGAAACAATGAGACTTTATAAAGAATACATTCGCAGCTTTTGTAATCATTCTACTTCACGTAACTGAAAATAATTGCTCATAAGTCAATATTGTTCAGGGTATAAGGTATTTAAGGGCTCTGAATTTAAAACTGCTTAAAATTTAGGATATCTATCATGTTCCAGCTGTATGTACCAATCCTCATAGCAGAAAGGTATTATTTAAACTGAAATTAAGTATCTTATAACTTGACAACTAACTCAAAAGGATGACAAATAAAGAGTCATGTCAACAAGTATATATAGATAGCACTACTGTAGGACTTCATTTATTTTTGGGAAATGATTAATTAATATGAATAAAAAATATTTGAAACAGTAGAATCTGATACCCAAAAGTACCGTTAAAAGGAAATGAAAGAAAATTTATTTTAGAGGTATTACCTCATTGGACATAATATCAATATCCATTCTCATATCTTTGTGTTGGTTATTATGTACCCCCAAGTAAATTTGACTCTAGAACCAACAAATGTTGCATGGTCACAAGCCTAGATCCATCACCTAGAACAAATACAAGGATGAAAAATAAGAGATTAACTACCTCATATGTTAATTTTCCATCTTGTTCAATATGCACCAGTGCCAACAGTACCTGTGTATTCAACAACCAATATTCAGTTTCTAAATCCTTATTTCCAGTGTGAAGACATAAAAAATTTATACAAAGAAATTGTAACAAAAAATGAATATGTAAATCACTAGTATCCTTTCATATTTGCAACTCAAGTCCAAGGAACAAAATATCAATATTCATATATATAGTGTAGGATACCTCTGCAACTCCTTCCACATTTAAAGTATCAATAGCTATATGGATCTTCTAAAGAGGCATGAGACCACGTGTGTGTGACTGACTATCTTCAGACAGAAAGCTGTTGGAGAAAACTTAAAAGCATCTATATGTGCAGGTAACCAATAAAGAAAATAGTTCCATTATTCAATAGTTCATTTTGTTTTTAGAAAGAAAAAACTATATAGCTATAGCATATCTTCAATAGTTCAAACTTGTACAATTATAGAAAGAAGTATCAAGAAAAAAAAATGTCTTGTGGACAGCCTTTACATTTGTGCCCGTTTATTATGCAATTGAAATTTGTAGGTAGTGCATTTCCCAAGAGAATGTTTCTAGAAAGAAAACACTATGCAGCTATAGTGTATCTTCAATAACTAAAAGTTATACAATCATGACAAAAAGTATCAAGAAAAAAAATATCCTGTGGGTAGCTTTTACAGTTGTACATTATCATGCAATTGCAATTGAAATTTGTAGGTAGTGCATTTCCCGAGAGGAAAACTCCTGTCACATTGCCTACCATCTCCTCTTTTATTATCATATCTAGGAAAAATCCTCCTCTTAAAATGACTGTTTTTTCAAGTTCTAAAGAAAACTTTGAGGCAAGTCTCGGGATGTCCCATTTTTCATAAGGCCCCCCACATTTATGCCTGACATGCACTTGACCATGGTGCTTGAGCATCTCCTTTGCATTTTTAAAATATCTCATCATTAAATTTCTGTGTGACCTAATCAGAAATAAACATTATAGATAAATGTGAGAATAACAATGATATAAAATTGCATATCAAAAATATAATAATTAATATATTAAGATCAACTATATAAAGAAGTTAAATTATATATCTTTTCATTCAAAATAGGAAAATTTTAATTCAAGTAAAAAAAATAAAGTTCATAAAAATTATACCTAATCACATGCTTGCTCATCTCGCTTCCACTAAATCCTACATGGGGAAAGTTAAAAATGATTATATCAAACTTTTTATTCTATAAATCAGGATTAGTCTGCATCTTTATAGCATTAATGCCATGTAAAACAATGCCCCCTCTTTTTTAGCATCTTTATATGGAATTTTGTTCGTCGATACTTTTGCAGCAAATTATCTACCCATGAAATAGAGAAAAAAAAATAGAAATATAAAAGAACCATTTCAAATAAAATAAAATCCTAAAATAAAATATTTCTCCATATGATGTTAAAAAATAGATAAGCAACCCTGAAGAATCCAATGAGGTGCCAAAGACACCAGGGGCTTGGTGTAAAGCTCGCAAGCGAGGAGAAGGAAAAATCCCCTTCTCCAACAAACAATATTTGTTGTTCTATAATACTTTTACTATTTTTATCTTGTCCTATTAAGTTTATGGCTTTTCTTTCATTTTCAATCTTTTCATCCTCAATCTTGTGTTCTTCTAATACTTGTTTTACCTTCTTTTACACTTTTTCCTTCTGTTCTTCTAATACTTGCTTTACCTTCTTTTTTGCTTTTGCCTTCTGCTTTATTTTTGCTTTATAAGATTGAAGATCTCATTTCCACATTTTATAAGATTTTATGAAATAGTAACCAAAGCAAAAATAAAGCAAAAGGCAAAAGCGAAAAAGAAGGTAAAACAAGTATTAGAAGAACAGAAGGAAAAAAATGAAAAAAAAAAGTAAAACAAGTATTGGAAGAACACAAGATTGAGAATGAAAAAATTGAAAATGAAAGAAAAAACCATAAACATAATAGGACAAGACAAAAATGAAAAAAGTATTATAGAACAATAAATATTACTTGTTGGAGAAAGAAATTTTTTCTTCACCTCCTCGCTTGCCAGAGCTTTACGCTCTGCCCTTGGTGTCTTTGGCACCTCACTGGATTCTTCAGGTTTGCTCACCTATTTTTTAATATCATTTAGAGAAATATTTTGTCTTAGGATTTCATTTTATTTAAAATGATTCTTTTATATTTTTAATTTTTTTTTGTTTTCTCTATTTCATGGGTAGATAATTTGCTGTAAAAGTATCGACGAGCAAAATTCCATATAAAGATGCTGAAAAAAGGGGGGTCATTGTTCTGCATGGCGTTGATGCTACACAGATACAGACTAATCCTAATTTACAGAATAAAAAATTTAATATAATCATTTTTAACTTTCCTCGTGCAGAATTTTGTGGAAGAGAGATGAGCAAACATGTGATTAGGTATAATTTTTATGAACTTTATATTTTATACTTGAACTAAAATTTTCCTACTTTAAATTAAAAGATATATAATTTAACTTGTTTATATAGTTAATCTTAATATATTAATTGTTATGTTTTTTAATTGCAATTTTATATCATTGTTATTCTTAAATTTATCTATAATGTTTATTTCTGATCAAGTCACACTGAAATTTAATGATGAGATTTTTTTAAAAATACACAGGAGATGCTCAATCACCGTGGACAAGTGCATGTCAGGCATAAATGTGGGGGGCCTTATGAAAAATGGGACATCCCGAGACTTGCCTCAAAGTTTTCTTTGAAACTTAAAAAAAACAGTCTTTAAGAGGAGAAATTTTCCTAGACATGATAATAAAAGAGGGGATGGTAGGCAATGTGACAAGAGTTTTCCTGTTGGGAAATGCACTACCTACAAATTTCAATTGCAATTGCATGATGATGCATAACTGTAAAGGCTACCCACAGGATATTTTTTTCCCTGATACTTCTTACCATGATTGTACAACTTTGAGCTATTGAAGATACACCATAGCTGTATAGTGTTTTCTTTCTAGAAACATCGTCTTGGGAAATGCACTACATACAAATTTCAATTGCATAATAAACGGCCACAAATGTAAAGGCTGCCCACAAGACATTTTTTTTCCTTGATACTTCTTTCTATAGTTGTACAATTTTGAACTATTAAAAATACGCCATAGCTATATAGTATTTTCTTTATAGAAACAAAATGAACTCGTGAAGAATGAAACTGTTTTCTCTGTTGCTTACCTGCACATGTAGATACCTTTAAGTTTTCTCCAACAGCTTTCTGTCCTGATGATAGTTAGTCACACACATGTGGTCTCATGCCTCTTTAGAAGATCCATATAGCTATTGACACTTTAAATGTGGAAGGAGTTACAGCGGTATCTTACACTATATATATGAATATTGATATTTTGTTCATTGGACTTGAATCATAAATATAAAAGCATACTAGTGATTTACACGTTCATTTTTTGTTATAATTTCTTTGTGTAAATTTTTTATATCTTCACACTGGAAATAAAGATTTAGAAACCGAATATAGGTTGTTGAATACAGGTACTGTTGGTACTAGAGCGGATTGAACAGGATGGGAAGTTAACATATGAGATAGTTAATCTCTCATTTTTCAGCTTTGTTTTTGTTCCAGATGATGGATGTAGGTTTGTGTCCATGCAGCATTTGTTGGTTCTAGAGTTAAATATACTTGGGGGTGCACTGAGGTTACCTAATAATCAACACAAAGATATGAGAATGGATATTGATAACATATCCAATGAGGTAATACCTCTGAAACAAATTTCCTTTCATTTCCTTTTAACACTACTTTTAGGTGTTAGATTCTAATATTTTATTGTTAATCATTTCCCAAAAATAAACGAAGTCCTACAGCAGTGCTATCTATGTATGCTTGTTGACATGGCCCTTCATTTGTCATCCTTTTGAGTGATTTGTCAAGTTATAAGATACTTAATTGCAGTTTAAATAATACCTTTCTGCTATGAGGGTTGATACATGTAGCTGGAACATGATAGATATCCTAAATTTTAAGTAGTTGCAAATTCAGAGCCCTTAATGCCTTATGCTCTGAACAATGTTGGCTTATGAGCAATTATTTTTAGTTACGTGAAGTAGAATGATTACAAAATCTGCAAATGTATTCTTTATAAAGTCTCATTGTTTCTTTTTTCTGTTTTAGCAGGAATACATTGATGGGCATGAGCTGAGAAGACTGCAATGTGAGCATCATCATCATATAGCCTGCATTCATCAGTGGCTCCGGCAAAAAAGTTTGGCGTTCTTGTGTGCCTACCCTCCCAAGAGACATGAAGCCTCAGCTTTTAAGTTTTTTCTTAAAAATTATTTCTTATTTCGACATAAAGCCTTTTACCATCTCGTACACTTCATGCACAGCTGCAGTAGCTTATCCAAAAGCCCAAATATCTCTACTTCAGAATCATGGCTTTATTTTAGAAATCCTTAAAAGGGGACAAATGATCTTTTTTTAAAAAAAAAAATAAACTATCTCATTAACCCTAGAAATTATCATTGCTTGTTGTGTTTGCCTTTTTTCTTAGACAGTGAGATATGCTTTCATGTCTAAATTCTCTAGACAGTAACTCTAAAAATTGCCTCCGCAGTTCCTGCACCTTGTACATCTGCCGCATATGTACATTTGTATAGACAATGTCCTTAAGGAGATAGATTTTATAGTCTCAGTTTTTGTCCCCGGTTAAGAATCATAGAAGATATGAGATAGCTATGGTCGTGAAGCTCATCAGGGTCTGTTCTTAACGGATATAGAAAACTCTGTTTGACTTCAAAATTACTGTGTTGACTTGTCTTTTCATAATTTCATCCTGAATCACTCGGTAGCCTTAAAATCATCAAATATGCTCCAAAGTTATATGATTTCACTTTAAATTACAAAAAAAAAGTGAAGATTCCGAACAAAACAAATAAATAAGTTTGATTTATGTCTAAAAATAATAGAACATGCATTATTTTACGATAAAATTATATCATAAAACAATATGAAAATATAAGGCATCAGCCCTTCTCCTCTACTTCCCCTACCCCCTCCTTCCCCACTACTCCCCCAACCCATTAGCTCTGCCACTCTCCTCTACTCCCCCTACCACTCCGCTCTCCTCCACTTTGCCTACCCCCCCTCCTCCCCTCCCCCCTACTGCTCCGATCTTCTCCACTTCCTCTCTACCCCTCTGCTCTGCACCTCACCTTCACTCCCCCCTACCCCCTTCCATACCTCTTCCACTCCTCTCCCCACTACCCTTGCTCCGCAACTCTCCTCCACTCCCCTCCACTGTCCACTCTGCACCCCTCCTCCCCCCCACCCCTCCTCCCTACCAGTCCACTTTGCACCTCCCTCCCCCCACCCCTCCACTCCTCTCCTCCCCCCCCCCCCCCCACCTATCCGCTCTGCACCTCTCCTCCACTCATCTCCTCCCCCTACCCCTCCGCTCCATCCCTCTCCACTCCCAACTCCTCCCCCTACCTATCTGCTCCGCACCTCTCCTCCCCTCCCCCTACCCCTCCACTCTTCTCCACTCCCTCCCCTCCACTTCTCCACTTACCCCTTCGCTCTTCTCCACTCCCTCCCCTCCACTTACCCCTACCCGTCCGCTCCGTCTCCCCTCTCTCCTCCTCTCCTTTCATCTCCTCCCACCTCCCTCCTCTCCTCCCTACCAGTCCACTTTGCACCTCCCTCCCCCCACCCCTCCACTCCTCTCCTCCCCCCCCCCCACCTGTCCACTCTGCACCTCTCCTCCACTCATCTCCTCCCCCTACCCCTCCGCTCCTCTCCTCTCCACTCCCAACTCCTCCCCCTACCTATCTGCTCCGCACCTCTCCTCCCCTCCCCCTACCCCTCCACTCTTCTCCACTCCCTCCCCTCCACTTCTCCACTTACCCCTTCGCTCTTCTCCACTCCCTCCCCTCCACTTACCCCTACCCGTCCGCTCCGTCTCCCCTCTCTCCTCCTCTCCTTTCATCTCCTCCCACCTCCCTCCTCTCCTCTCCAACACCCCCCCCCCCCCACCTCACTCCCCCACCCTATCTGCTCCGCACCTCTCCTCCCCTCCCCCTACCCCTCCACTCTTCTCCACTTACCCCTCCACTCTTCTCCACTCCCTCCCCTCCACTTCTCCACTTACCCCTTCGCTCTTCTCCACTCCTTCCCCTCCACTTACCCCTACCCGTCCGCTCCATCTCCCCTCTCTCCTCCTCTCCTTTCATCTCCTCCCACCTCCCTCCTCTCCAACACCCCCCCCCCCCACCTCACTCCCCCACCCCTCCACTTTCCTCTCCATCCCTCTCCTCTATCTCACTCACTGCCCCCCCCCCTCCTCTCCCCTACCCTTCCCCCTCCACTCCTCCCTCACCCTCCCCCCTGCCCCTCCTCTCCCTACCCCGCTCCTCCCCTCCCCCCTACCCCACTTCCCCCTCCCTCCTCTCCACTCCTCCCCCCACCCACTCCCCCCTCCTCTCCACTCCCCCCCCCCTCCACTCTCTTCTCCGCCCCACTCCCCCTCCCTCCTCTCCACCCCCTACCCCTACCCCCCCCCCCCTTCATCATTGTGTTCATTCTCTTTGTCTTCTTCATCTTCCATCTTCTATCTTTGTTTTCATTTTCTTCTTCTTCTTCTTTGTCATCTTCTTCTAGCTTTGTCTTTTATCTTCTTCATTTTTTCTTCGTTATCGTGCTTGTTGTCTTCTTCATCTTCCGCCTTCTGCCTTTATCTTCATTTTCTTCTTTTTGTCTTCATCATCTTCCGTCTTCTTCTTCTATCTTTGTCTTCATTGTCTTTTATCTTCCTTCTTCATTTTTTCTTCATCATCATGCTTTTTGTCTTCTTTGTCATTGTCTTCTTCATCTTCATCATCTTCCATCTTCTTCTGTCTATCTTTGTTGTCTTTCTTCTTCTTCTAGCTTTGTCTTTTATCTTCCGTCTTAATTTCTTTTTTGTCATCGTGCTTGTTGTCTTCTTCTTCATTGTCATCTTCGTCTTTATCTTCATTTTCTTCTTCTTCTTTTTCCTCATTGTCTTCCATCTTCTTCTATTTTTTTTGTCATTGTTGTCTTTCATCTTTGTCTTGACCTTCTTCATTGTCCTTCTCCATCATCACCACCATCTTCTTATAGCTTTGTCTTCTTCTATTCTTCCGTCTTTGTCTTTCATCTTCTTATAGCTTTGTCTTTTATCTTCTATCTTCATTTCTTCTTCGTTAGCTTTGTCTTTTATCTTCTATCTTCATTTCTTCTTCGTCATTGTGCTTGTTGTCTTCTTCTTCATTGTCTTTTCTTCATCTTCATCATCTCTCCTCTTCTGTTTTATCTTTATTTTCTTCTTCTTTTTCATCGTCGTCTTCCGTCTTCTTTTGTCTTCGTCTTCACCTTCTTCATCATGCTCCTCCATCATTATCACCATTTTCTTCTATCTTTGTCTTCGTTGTATTTCATCTTCGTCTAGCTTTATCTTTTATCATCAGTCTTCATTGTCTTCTTCATTTTCATCATCTTTCATCTTCTATTTTTATCTTCATTTTCTTCTACTTCTTTTTCATCGCTGTCTTGCTTTGTCAATATTGTCTTTCGTCTTCGTCTTCACCTTCTTCGTGTCCTCCTCCATCATCATCGTGTTCGTAGTATTCATCTTCATCATTTTTCGTCTTCTTCTAGCTTTGTCTTTGTTTTTGTCTTCATTTTCTTCTTCTTCATTGTCTTCCATCTTCTTGTCTTTGTCTTCTTTTTGCCTTCCATTTTCTTCTATCTTTATCGTCTTCTATCTTTATTTTCATCTTCATTTTTTTCTTCTTCTGTCTTAATCTTTCGTCTTCATTTGTTCTTCATCATCGTGTTCATTGTCTATCTTCTTCTTCATTGTCTTCTTCATCTTCATAATCTTCTATCAACTGCCTTTGTCTTTATTTTCTTCTTATTCTATTTTCTTGTTTGTCATTGTTGTCTTTCGTCTTTGTCTTCACCTACTTCTTCATCATCATGTTCATAATATTCATCTTGGTCATCTTCCTTTCTTCTTATTCTTCATTGTCTTCTTTCATCTTCATTTTCTTCATCATGGTCATGTTCATCATCTTCTTCTTTTGTCTTTTTCTATCCTTGTCTTTGTCTTCTTCTTCGTTCTTCTTTGTCATCGTCGTCTTTCATCTTCTATCTTCCTCAAATACCAAATTAAATTTCCTTACGACATTTCTTGTTGTTCTTTCTCAACAATGTTACTCCTTTCATCTTGTGTGAATGTAAATTTTTAATATTAGTGTCTTGAGGATTAAAGACTACATTAAACTTCCTTCTATCTATGAAAGGTGCTGATGTATTGCATCATCTTAGAAGTATTCATGTTAAAGCATATGATAAGGCACTATGTGGAAACATGCACCTTCTATAATTAAGTATGATTTGTTTCGTGTAGCAAGCACCTTCTATAATTACTAAATTGAGATTATCTACAAGAAAACAATTATCATGACAAAATCTAAGATTGAATTATGTGAGTATTAGCCAAAAGTATTTCTTTAAATAGTACAGGTAAAAAATCTATATATTTACAATTATGAAAATGAAACTAAAATGAACGTGAAAAATAGCTATCCTCAAATTGAACTTAACATGCATCTTGTATCCATCATTAACATGAAGGGATATAATTGCATAATGCACTAGCATCATTTGGTACTTAACGTCAGTCCGGAAAGTGATGCGATAGCATCTCCTAAAGAATGCCTTACAATGAGAATCTTGTAACCCTGGCGTTCAGATCCAGGTCCCAACAAAGGACGATAAGAACCCAGATCTTTCTCGCCATCTGCAAATGCGCATTTAAATGCTGACATACAAATACCCAACACATCATAGAAATGGAGTCATTAATTGTTTTATATCAATGAACTTATTGGCACATTCCATATGCTGCAAAATTCTAGCTATATACATATATGTATATACATATGTATATGTGTATATGTATATACATATGTATATGTGTATATGTATATACATATATGTATATGTGTATATGTATACATATATGTATATACATATACATATATGTATATACATATATGTATATGTATATATATATATACTTAAGTATTTGTGTTGCAAGACATCTCATTATGTGAGAGGGGACTAGATGGCTGGTAAAGTGCTGAAGAAGGTAAATCATAATCATCAAAATTTGAAGAAGGTAAATCATAATCTGTGACTGAAGTCATGTCTAATGATTGTTCCACCTCTTCAAAATTCTCAGATTTATCCTGGATTCCATCCTCTATATCATTTTTATTAGTACCAAAAAACATACCATGAATTTTCTCACTTTCCAAATCAAACTCAAGTATACAATTTTATTGTGCTATCTGGGTTTCTAGTATTTTAGTATTAGCAGATATAGATTCTACTTGAGAAGTAAGCTGAAGTAAGCTGATCAATTATCCCTCTAAGATCTTCAAGTTTATATATATATATATATATATGGTAAAATACTGAAAACTCTAACATGCCCGTCAAACTAGAAAACAAATCTCTAAAAACACAATCAACTTCACATGCTAGCATTTCTAAATTAATATATACTAGTCATATAAATGTCAACTTGATTTATCACATTACATGTTCACTAAATTTAAGACGAAGAAGACAACCTACTTCTTTCTATTTTTAAACATTATGAGTTAAAACAAGCACAAGCCATCGGTGTTCCTCAAAGCACATCCAATTGTAGGTACAATGATATACAGTGCATAATATGATCAGATCATTATAGATTTCAGTAGCATTGAAGACGGCATATAAAGTAATTAAATCTACGTTAAAATAATAATTCCAAAAATGGAGGCCTAACCTGTATCTCTAGGTTGGCAATCAAGTTGCATAAAATGTTCCCCAGCAGACTCGCTAAGAAGAAAAAGCTCTTTGCCTTAAAACTGAAGGTAAATCATCGCTTATGCAAAAAGTCAATTATTCAAGTTTTAGTTGAACGGACAAAGTATGGAAGCTGGAATTAGATGACAAATACAATATCATTAAGCATCTAAGTACCAACTAGTAGAGTAAAATAAAAACAAAACACTCAACTTCTTCTCTAGGAAATTTCATATCAAGTGCTACTTGCTTTTCCGTGCTAGGGTATACTTGTAATTTTCAGGGATCTTTTTGTAAATATTTAAAACTTATAGATGTTTTCTATAGAATTATTTCAAAAACCATAATAAACCACAAAAAATCCTACTTTCCCTGACCTCTCTTCCTCTCCCCTTTGTTCCAAAGTTCTGAGCTAGGTAAAACTCTTTCAGCTTACAAAGACAATATGCAAGGATTAACAAGGTTTTGATCTATTGGCTAAACAAAAACCTGAAACTATGTAAAAGTTTATATCAACTAAATTTTCAAACGGTAAAAGGTTGTCACTGAAATAACGAGGTAAAGACACATCAAGAAGCACATATCAATTCTCCAAAATAGTACATAATATTAAGATATGAATGTCATTGTTAAAACGGCAAACTGTCTCAAGAGCACAAATTTACAATTTACAGTCCTAATCGAAGAGCACAAATTTGTCAAGATAGAAAATTATCAGCACATCCTCATATTCAAGTTTTGCAAATATATTAGTTCACAGTAATTTTCACAATGTTATAGCTTAAAATATAAATTTAAGAAACATGGCATTAAGGAAAACTAGGAAATGTCTTTTCTTTCTTATCATTCCTTATCTAGGAAACTCAAAATTGTGCAATTTCAATAGCCTAAGTTATCATGATACTAACTGCTATGCTTTTGTAAGACATTTGAAACCCAAAAAATTTGGAAGTATTAAATCATTAGCACACTTTAATTATTTACCTACCATATTACCGAGAAAAAAATAACATAGCACATTCTAAAAATAGTAACAGAAGGGAGTCAGGGCCGAGGCCAAGTCTGTAGGTATCCGCAACATAATAGATTATAACCTATTAGCAGCTATTTTGCGATGCACTGAAGTAAATCACAATTCTTTGCGAAACGTGTAGCATTCACGGTGGACCTTATGGTAAGGTAGTAATAAGTATTTAAACAAGATATAACTTGTGTTCAAAATTCACCCAACAACATGAAGTCAAAATTCAAGCCTAACATGTTTAGAGCACAAATTTGAATGGTGAAGGGCAGTCGATTCAACGGCTAGTTCCCGATTTCCCTTTCCTTTTAATTTCATTGTTGATTTTAATATAAAATTTATTTTATATATTTTAAATAGTTAGGTGGATCAGATTAATATTAAAATGAATAATATTTTATCGAATTTAAATTAGTGGCATGCCATGTTGACTATCACACTTTCTATTGATCAAATTTGGGTCAATCGTTGAACACAGATAATTAAATTCATTCAACTACAATATAATTTATTTAGTCAAATATAAACTCAATCTACAATATGATACTGAAGCAAAACAATAATTATGCTAAATTATTTTTGAAAATCTAAATTACGGAGATACTAAAGTCTATAAGTCGATATAATTAGAAGAATGCATCATAGCATCTAATATTAAACACATTTTTGGCAATGTCCACCTAAGCTAGCTACTACTACTACACCAACTTATAATAAAAGAAATGGAATTAGCAAAAATTACTAAATATAAATCAAAACAAGTTAAAAGTATGCTTCAATAGATAAAATGAAATAACAACGTTATATTACATCTAGATACTCATATATTATAATACAGAAAATAACAATCGTATGAAAAATAATAAACAATACTATAATGAAAATATCGATATGTAGCCAAATAAAACCCTCAATTATGAGTATTTCTATTATTAGCTCATATAATTTAACACAAACAATTTTATAGTGTTGTGTCCAATAACCTAACGATCCTAACATTGCCTAAAAATAACTTGTAGTTAATCTAGCAAACACATTGTAATCCTAATATTGCCTAAAGACAACTCTTGCTTCAACTATAGTATACCATATATTCTAACTATTTACTTAGTTACTAACTAACTAAATCATAGAAAATGTATAAATGTGCTGAGATTAAGTAGATTAAAGACGGAGGTAGAGTACTATCCATAATACTTGTCTTTTTCCTTCCAATTTACCATGATCTTACATAGAGTTAAAATTCAATTATGAAGTTAAACTAGTTTAACTTGAATATCTTTAATTGGTATTATTAAATTTTTAATATTATTTTTTAACAGTGTCATGTGAGTTTGAAATTAAGTTAGAAATTAATTAACCTGAGTTTTGGTGAACGGCTGAATTGGGTAGCGAAAGGTTCTTTGGGGTAAATTTAGAGGACAAAGGGTAATAAATTACATCCCTTGCTTGGTTGCCATAATATTGTTATTGATTAACCCTGCTTTTGTAGATTTTTAATGAAACTAGATTGAATACTAAACTTGATAAACCAATAAAATATAAATAGAACTTTTCAAAAATAAGGATGCAATCTATAGTATAATGAATGTGTTTCTTGCTATTGAAAATTTCCCTAATCTTTTACATTACTGCTGTAAAAACTTATGGATTTTCTAATTGAATAAACAAGACCATAGATTTATAAATGATTTAGATGTTACAAGATGAATTATGGTCAAAGCACTTAATTTTATAGACTTGTTAAATGCAAATATTTTCTATAATTGACTAGCAAATTATTAAAATGTCTAGGTCAACTTATTGTTACATATACTTAGCTTAGAGAAAAATATGTTCCAAGTTTAAGCATACTTTAAAGGAAAGCTTTGAATGCCTGTCCATATTGGTATACCTGTCCATTGAAGATGGTGGTTAGTTTATCATATTTTAGTAATTGTGGCTATGGTTGTCTTCATATTCATAGCTATGATCATTTCATGTGTCTAAAATCTAATCATGTAGGCTTTGTTGACCATAGAAGCCTCAATATCATTCTTCTTCTTCCCTAAGTCTCTCACTTTTCTCATTTCATTCTTTTCTCTCACCTCTTTGCTCTTGAACTTGTTTTCATCTCTTTACACAATGCACACACCTACTATTCTCTTTTCTTTCTCTACTCTTCTATGCAGGCAGAGCTTTATTCATTGTGCCATATCGAACTTGTCTTCATCTTTGAACGCAACCTGCACCTCTGACTACTCCACCCACTCCATCTTCATCAATTTCATATTCCTCATTGCCCTCCACTCATCACCATTTGACAGGCCACAAAAAAGATGTTGAAGCCTCCTCCCTTCCTTAACTACCATCCACACTGCTCTCCCACTAACTCTAAAACTTTGCCACACACATCACCTTCAATACCACCTTTTAATTGAAGAATTCACTGTTGCAAACTCCTATATATGAACTTTCCTTAAGCTTGCTGCAAAACACATTGCATACTTGCCTATTGCAATAATCCATTCAAAGATCACCACTACCCTGGTCTTTTGCTAAATGTCCCTTGCTTGGTTACGCTAATATTGTTATTGATTACCCCCTATTTTTGTAGATTTTTTAAATAAAACTAGATTGAATATTAAACTTGATAAACCGATAAAACAAAAAATAGAACTTTTCAAAAATAATGATGCAAATCTATTGGGATAATGAATGTGTTTCTTTCTATTTCCTTATTTTTTTTTATAAAGAATCCTAAATTGAGAGTTTTTTTAGTGGGTGGAGTGAGATCTTATAGTAATACTATATTGTAATTCACATGACTAATATGAAAATTATAATTTTCTTTAGAGGATATATTAGAACCACATATGGTTTTTAAAATCAATACACCCAAAATTTAAGTGATATGTTTCATACAGCACGTGTTAGGCTAAAAATCAGCCATACCACACAGGGTATATTGATGTTCACCCAAAATTTTACAATATCTTTTAATCAGGAAGCTAACAAGTTTCAGGATGTCAGTAAAGACAACCAATATTTAAATCATGTACTAGAAGGATTGAGGCAATCAGTTGCTTGGAATATAAGAATTTTAGGTTCATTGTTAAAGGTCTTTAAGCATTGGATTTATAAGAATTTATTCTAAAATTTTATTGTGTATCATTCGATCTCAAATCTAGCTGTATGTAGAAATTAAAACTAAGCTGAAACGAAATTTCAAAAAACATAGGCTAGAAGTGAAAATGAGAGAAACAAATAAAAAAAATTTGTATTGATTAATTCAGAAAGATAAAAGAAAACATGAAACTTCATTGATCCTCAAATCAAAGATGAGTTTGATAACAATTTTTCTTTAGATCAACCATGCCTACGAAGAAAGACAATTCAATATTCTCTATATGAATATGGGACCTTTTGCTTCACCCTGCACTAACGAGCATACCACCAAGGTTTAAATCTTGGTTTGTGGGTTATATCTTGAACACTGGTAGGACCAGTTCTATATTAGCACCATCTTTTGCTAGCACATGAAATGACCAAACCAAAAGAAGGTTATGCCAGGGAAGCTTCAAAAGAGACCTCAAAACTCTCCTATGTGGACAGTTCAATTTGTAAAAACCTAAATCATCATTGTGATAGGCATTAGAGAGAAAATATATCTTTGTTCTCACTTAGTGGGGTCAAAAAGTGTTACATTAAAAATGTAATATACCATTTTCAAATTCACCTTATAATAAATAAGGTTTTTTATTTTATGGGTTCTAGCTTCCAATGAGCATAAGCACTCAAATGTTAATTACCCCTAAAGTTAGGAACCTTTGATTAAGAAATCTATACTATGAAATAAAATGGAAGACAAGACTAAACAATATCATTCATAAACATTATGAAAATACATGATTTGACATGATACATAAGCGACGAAAGAAAAAGGGGGTTTCGTCTATTTGGATGACTTATATTTGTTGAATGTCTAGCCTTATGATAGCTTATAGAATATTTGAATTTAAATAATATTCAGCCTTTGTAGCACAATGTCATATTGAGGAGTTATGCCCCGATGGTTGAATTTGGAGCACAATGCCAACTATGAACCGATGTGTTGGATATCCGGCCTGTGGGATATTTAATTTGGGAAGATATCCGGCCTATTTAAAGATCATGAAGGGTTCTTAAGCTCCTATTTGAAGATAATGAAGGAAAGCATATCCTGGTTGAATTTGGAGCACAATTTAATTTGGGAAGTATCGAGATACCGAGTTCGTCCATGGCCGCGGGCAAAAAACAAAAAGGGTTCTTAAGCTCCTATTTGAAGATCATGAAGGGACAATCCTACCTATTTAAAGTATTAATAGCTATGTGGATCTTCTAAAGAGGCATGAGACCATGTGTGTGTGACTGACTATCTTCAGTACAGAAAGCTGTTGAAGAAAACTTAAAGGCCTCTACATGTGCAACTAAGCAATAAAGAAAACAGTTTCATTCTTCAATAGTTCATTTTGTTTCTAGAAAGAAAATACTATATAGCTATGGCGTATCTTCAATAGTTCAAAGTTGTACAATCATAGCAAGAAGTATCAAGGAAAAAAAATGTCCTGTGGGCAGCCTTTACATTTATGCCTGTTTATTATGCAATTGAAATTTTTAGGTAGTGCATTTCCCAAGAGGATCTTTCTAGAAAGAAAATACTATGCAACTATGGTGTATCTTCAATAGTTTAATATTGTACAATCATGGAAAGAGGTATCAAAAAACAAAAATGTCCAATGGGCAACCTTTACAGTTGTGCATCATCATGCAATTGCAATCTAAATTTATAGTAAGTGAGTGCATTTCCCATGAGGAAAACTCCTGTCACATTGCTTACCATCTCCTCTTTTATTATTATATTTAGGAAAATTCCTCTTCTTAAAAGGACTGCTTTTTTCAAGTTCCAACGAAAACTTTGAGACAAGTCTTAAGATGCCCCATTTTTCATAAGGCCCCCCACATTTATGCCTGACATGGACTTGTCCACAGTGATTGAGCATCATCTCCTTTGCATTTTTAAAAATCTCATCATTAAATTTGGTGTGACTCAGAAATAAATATTATAGATAAATGTAAAAATAACAGTGATATAAAATTGCATATTAAAAATATAACAATTAATGTGTTATGATCAACTATATAAAGAAGTCAAATAATATATCTTTTAATTCAAAATAGAAAATTTAGTTCATGTAGAAATAATAAAGTTCATAAAAATTATACCTAATCACATGCTTGCTTATCTCGCTTTTTCTAAATCCTGCATGGGAAAGTTAAAAATAATTATATCAAACTTTTTATTCTGTAAATTAGGATTAGTCTGCATCTTTGTAGCATCAACGCCATGCAAAACAGTGGCCCCTTTTTTTTTAGCATTTTTATATGGAATTTTGCTCGTCGATACCTTTGCAGCAAATTATCTACCCATGAAATATAGAAAACAAAAAACATTAGAAATATAAAATAACCATTTCAAATAAAATGAAATCCTAAAACAAAATATTTTTCTAAATGATATTAAAAAATAGGTGAGCAAACTTGAAGAATTTAGTGAGATAGCAAAGACACCAGGGGCATGGTGTAAAGCTTTGACAAACGAGGAG
This sequence comes from Costus lasius, assembly GCA_027563935.2. Classification (NCBI taxonomy): domain Eukaryota; kingdom Viridiplantae; phylum Streptophyta; class Magnoliopsida; order Zingiberales; family Costaceae; genus Costus; species Costus lasius. The sequence goes on from CM050446.2 coordinate 128,671,089, forward strand.
GAGAAGGAAAAATCCTCTTCTCCAACAGGCAATATTTGTTGTTCTGTGATACTTTTGCCATTTTTGTCTTGTCCTATTAAGTTTATGGCTTTGTCTTTCATTTTTAATCCTTTCACCCTCAATCTTGTGTTCTTCCAATACTTGTTTTACCTTTTTTTTTACTTTTTCCTTCCATTCTTCTAATACTTACTTTACCTTATTTTTCGCTTTTGTCTTCTACTTTATTTTTTCCTTTAGTTACTATTTCATAGAATTTTATAAAACGTGAAAATGAGATCTTCAATCCTTGATTGCTCTATCTTTCAGAAAGGGCACCTGAATACATAGTGCAAGTTATTATGAATATTCTTGAACCAAATCATGGGAAATAATTATAATTAATTATTATATTTTAATAAGTGGTTGTCATTTATTTTTAAGCAAGTTATTTGAATCATGTATCAATTGCAAGATAATACATGGCTTTTATTTATTTTTGGTTAGGCCTAAAAGCCTAGTACATGTTTTTATAACAATGGTAAAGATACTAAGCTGAATGGGCCACTAATCTTTCTAATTAATCTACTTTTTTCTTCTTTTCCTTTCCCTCCTCCCTTATAAGGTAAGCGGGCAATGACAAAGAACAAAAGGTCCAAAAGATGGAGCAATTAAGGATTGAAGATTTCATTTCCACGTTTTATAAGATTCTATGAAATAGTAACCAAAGCAAAAATAAAACAGAATGCAAAAGTGAAAAAGAAAGTAAAACAAGTATTAAAAAAATGGAAGGAAAAAGTGAAAAAGAAGGTAAAACAAGTATTGGAAGAACACAAGATTGAGGATAAAAAGATTGAAAATAAAAGAAAAAGTCATAAACTTAATAGGACAAGATAAAAATGACAAAAATATTACAGAACAACAAATATTGCTTGTTGAAAAAGGGGACTTCTCCTCCTCGCTTGCCAAAGCTTTACACCATACCCCTGGTGTCTTTGCCACCTCACTGGATTCTTCATGTTTGCTCACCTATTTTTTAATATCATTTGGCGAAATATTTTATTTTAGGATTTCATTTTATTTGAAATGGTTCTTTTATATTTCAAATTTTTTTTGTTTCCTATATTCCATGAGTAGATAATTTACTACAAAAGTATCAACGAGCAAAATTTAATATAAAGATGCTAAAAAAAGAGGGCCACTGTTTTGCATGGCGTTGATGCTACAAAGATGCAAACTAATCTTGATTTACAGAATAAAAAGTTTGATATAATCATTTTTAACTTTCCCACGCAGGATTTAATGGAAGCGAGATGAGCAAGCATATGATTAGGTATAATTTTTATAAACTTTATATTTTCTACTTGAACAAAAATTTTCCTATTTTGAATTAAAAGATATATATTTTGACTTCTTTATATAGTTGATCTTAATATATAAATTGTTATATTTTTTATATGCAATTTTATATCATTGTTATTATTACATTTATCTATATTGTTTATTTCTAATTAGGCCACACCGAAATTTAATGATGGAATGTTTTTAAAATACAAAGAAGATGCTCAATCACTGTGGACAAATGCATGTCAGGCATAAATGTGGGGGGCCTTATGAAAAATGGGACATCCCGAGACTTGCCTCAAAGTTTTCTTTGGAACTTAAAAAAAGTAATCCTTTTAAGAGGAGAAATTTTCTTGGATATGATAATAAAAGAGGAGATGGTAGGCAATATGAATGCACTACCTATAAATTTTGATTATAATTGCATGATGATGCACAACTGTAAAGGCTGCCTGCTGCCCACAGGACATTTCTTTCCTTATACTTCTTTCCATGGTTGTACAACTTTAAACTATTAAAGATGTACCATAGTTGCATTGTATTTTCTTTCTAGAAACATCCTCTTGGAAATGCACTACCTATAAATTTCAATTGCATAATACATAGGCACAAATGTGAAGGCTGCCCATAGGTCATTTTTTTTCCTTCATACTTCTTTCTATGATTGTACAACTTTGAACTATTGAAGATACGCCATAGCTATATAGTATTTTCTTTCTAGAAACAAAATGTAGTATTAAAGAATGAAACTGTTTTCTTTGTTGCCTATCTACACATGTAGATGCCCTTAAGTTTTTTCCAACAGCTTTCTGTCACGAAGATAGTCAGTCACACATACGTGGTCTCATGTCTCTTTAAATGTGGAAGGAGTTGCAGAAATATCCTACACTATATATATGAATATTGATATTTTGTTCCTTAGACTTGAGTTGTAAATATGAAAGGATACTAGTGATTTATACATTCATTTTTTGTTACAATTTCTTTGTGTAAATTTTTTATATCTTCACACTGGAAATAAGGATTTAGAAACTGAATATAAGTTGTTGAATACATAGGTACGATTGACAGTGGAGCGGATTGAACATGAAAGGGAGTTAACATACGAGGTACTGTTAGCAAGAGAGATCACCTTCATCATCTCCAGCCATCTTTTATTAGGAAACCCCTGGGAATTTTAAAATTTTATTACATGTACAGCAGAAGCAATTCCTCGAAATAGGTCAATCCCAAAAACCTAGAAGATCGAGTCATATGAGTGGATTGACACAATGAGAAGAGAAAAATACCTCAAAGCGATTTGGGAATAAGCGATGTAAGGCACCCACACATGGTAACCCCACCATTAACTACTTCATTTTCATTTATGAATTTCATAATAATAGAAATACATGTCCTACCGAGACAGAATTTGTAACTTACTATCATCTTGCCTAGCAGGTAAAAGATTTACCTCTATGGAAAGACTAATTCATTCGGATCGACATGAGGGTCTAACTCCATTGCATTGCCAAACTCCATGTTGTATATTTGAAGCAGGTTGACCTCCTTGCTTCTCTCATGGTACAACCCTCTTCCCGCTGAACCCCCTTTCTCTTTGGTCCATAGAGACAAAATGTAGGACTGGTGGCAACAATTCATCACAGAAGAAAGGACTCACCGAACCGGGATCACTAACTAATACTAATATAATAGAAAAAAACTATCTTTTCTGTATATTTTCCCTAGTTCCATTGCTACCTCGAGCCTTACGCAATCAATCAGATCATATGAATATCCCTTCAACACAATGTAGGTCATCGAAAGGATCTCGAATGACTCATCAAAGCACGAAAGCCAGGATCTTTTAGAAAATAAATTCCTATTTGAAGAGTGCATAACTGCATGGATAGGCTCACACTAACCTGTCAATTTTGGATCCAATTCGAGATTTTCCTTGGGAGGTATAGGGAAGGAATTGGAATATAAGAATATCGATTCATACAGAAGAAAAAGCTCTCTATTGATTCAAGCACTGTACCCATGGGGTAGGGATAGAGGAAGAGGAAAAACCCAAAGATTTTGCATAGTACTTTTTTTTGTCAAAAAATCAATCTAATTTATTACGTACCCTTCGCTCGATGAGAAAATGGGTCAGATTCTACAGGATCAACAAACCAATGGGAACTTAAGGAATGATGGAAGAGAATAAAAAGAAAAGAGAGGGAAAGAAAATCGAAATGAAATAAAGAATAAAACCAAAAAAAGTAGATATTCAAAAAAAGCAGAAGATAGAAGAGCCCAGATTCCAAATGAGCAAATTCAAACTCGAAAAGAATCTTTCTAATTCTAAAAATAATAAGGGGAAAGAGGATTGATCGAGAAAGATTTCTTATTCTTATTATAAGATCGTGATTTGATCCACATATGTTTGGTAAAAACAATAATCCCCACCCCCTCCTCCCCTAACACTACCCCTCCGCACCTCCCCTCCCCCCTCCAATCCATTCACCCCCCCCCCCCCAACACTACTCCTCCGCACCTCATCCCCCTCCCCCGCCCCCACGGCTCCGCACCTCCCTACCTTTCGACTCCACTCTCTTCCCCCCCTCCCCTTTACACTATCCCTCTGCACCCCCCCCCCCCACCTCCACCTCCCCCCCCACCTCGCCTCTCCCACCCCCACCTTGCACCCCTTACCCCTCCACTCCCCATTCCCCCCCCCCCAACGGCTCCGCACCTCCCTACCTTTCGACTCCACTCCCCCCCCCCCCCCCCTCCCTCTCCCCTTTACACTATCCCTCTGCACCTCCCCTCCGCCCACCGCACCTCTTCACCCCTTACCCCTCCACTCCCCCATCTCCTCTATCCCCCCCCACCTCCCAGCTCCCCTCTCCCTCCGGCTCCACTCCTCCCCTCTCCTCTCCCACCCTACCCTTCGGCTCCACTCCCCCTCTCCTCTATCCACCCCTCCCCCCCCAGAAAAAACTTGCATGAGGGGGCACCGCATGGTGCGGTAGCCTCATCTACCGTGAAAGTCATTAAAATGACTTTGGGATATGTGAAAATACATATCTCAAAGTATCTATGACGGTGGATGGGGCCACCGCACCATACGGTGGCCCCGCATTCAAGTTCCCCCCCCCCCCCCCCACTACCCATCTGCACCACCCTACCTCGCACTCCCCCCTACCCTCCACTCCCCCCAAACCCTCCGCAACTCCCTACCCTTCGGCTCCACTCCCCATCTCCTCTATGCCCCCCCCTACCCAACCCAACACACCTACCCTCCCATCCACTCCCTACCCTTCGACTCCACTCACCCTCACATGTATCCCCCCTCTCCCCCTACCTCGCATTTCCCCTACCCATCTGCACCACCCTACCTCGCACTCCCCCTACCCTCCACTCCCCCCAAACCCTCCGCAACTCCCTACCCTTCGGCTCCACTCCCCATCTCCTCTATGCCCCCCCTACCCAACCCAACACACCTACCCTCCCATCCACTCCCTACCCTTCGACTCCACTCACCCTCACATGTATCCCCCTACCTCGCATTTCCCCTCCCCTCTCCACCCCCTTGCCCCTCCACTCCACTCCCCCCTACCCCTACCTCCCCCACCCCCAACACACCTGCCCTACCATCCACTCCCCCCTCCCTACCCTTCGACTCCACTCCCCACACCCTCCCTCCGCTCAACTCCTCACCCCCCCTCCCTTACCCTTCGACTCCACTCCCCACACCCCTCCCTCCACACCACCCCTCTGCTCCACTCCTCACCCCCCTCCCTTACCCTTCGACTCCACTCCCCACACCCTCCCTCCACACCACCCCTCCGCTCCACTCCTCACCCCCCTCCCTTACCCTTCGACTCCACTCCCCTCCACACCACCCCTCCACTCAACTCCTCACCCCTACCCAACCCAACACACCTACCCTCCCATCCACTCCCTACCCTTCGACTCCACTCACCCTCACATGTATCCCCCTACCTCGCATTTCCCCTCCCCTCTCCACCCCCTTGCCCCTCCACTCCACTCCCCCCTACCCCTACCTCCCCCACCCCCAACACACCTGCCCTACCATCCACTCCCCCCTCCCTACCCTTCGACTCCACTCCCCACACCCTCCCTCCACACCACCCCTCTGCTCCACTCCTCACCCCCCTCCCTTACCCTTCGACTCCACTCCCCACACCCTCCCTCCACACCACCCCTCCGCTCCACTCCTCACCCCCCTCCCTTACCCTTCGACTCCACTCCCCTCCACACCACCCCTCCACTCAACTCCTCACCCCTACCCAACCCAACACACCTACCCTCCCATCCACTCCCTACCCTTCGACTCCACTCACCCTCACATGTATCCCCCTACCTCGCATTTCCCCTCCCCTCTCCACCCCCTTGCCCCTCCACTCCACTCCCCCCTACCCCTACCTCCCCCACCCCCAACACACCTGCCCTACCATCCACTCCCCCCTCCCTACCCTTCGACTCCACTCCCCACACCCTCCCTCCACACCACCCCTCTGCTCCACTCCTCACCCCCCTCCCTTACCCTTCGACTCCACTCCCCACACCCTCCCTCCACACCACCCCTCCGCTCCACTCCTCACCCCCCTCCCTTACCCTTCGACTCCACTCCCCTCCACACCACCCCTCCACTCAACTCCTCCCCCCTACCCAACCCAACACACCTACCCTCCCATCCACTCCCTACCCTTCGACTCCACTCACCCTCACATGTATCCCCCTACCTCGCATTTCCCCTCCCCTCTCCACCCCCTTGCCCCTCCACTCCACTCCCCCCTACCCCTACCTCCCCCCACCCCCAACACACCTGCCCTACCATCCACTCCCCCCTCCCTACCCTTCGACTCCACTCCCCACACCCTCCCTCCGCTCAACTCCTCACCCCCCCTCCCTTACCCTTCGACTCCACTCCCCACACCCTCCCTCCACACCACCCCTCTGCTCCACTCCTCACCCCCCTCCCTTACCCTTCGACTCCACTCCCCACACCCTCCCTCCACACCACCCCTCCGCTCCACTCCTCACCCCCCTCCCTTACCCTTCGACTCCACTCCCCTCCACACCACCCCTCCACTCAACTCCTCACCCCTACCCAACCCAACACACCTACCCTCCCATCCACTCCCTACCCTTCGACTCCACTCACCCTCACATGTATCCCCCTACCTCGCATTTCCCCTCCCCTCTCCACCCCCTTGCCCCTCCACTCCACTCCCCCCTACCCCTACCTCCCCCCACCCCCAACACACCTGCCCTACCATCCACTCCCCCCCTCCCTACCCTTCGACTCCACTCCCCACACCCTCCCTCCACACCACCCCCTCTGCTCCACTCCTCACCCCCCTCCCTTACCCTTCGACTCCACTCCCCACACCCTCCCTCCACACCACCCCCTCCGCTCCACTCCTCACCCCCCTCCCTTACCCTTCGACTCCACTCCCCTCCACACCACCCCTCCACTCAACTCCTCACCCCTACCCAACCCAACACACCTACCCTCCCATCCACTCCCTACCCTTCGACTCCACTCACCCTCACATGTATCCCCCTACCTCGCATTTCCCCTCCCCTCTCCACCCCCTTGCCCCTCCACTCCACTCCCCCCTACCCCTACCTCCCCCACCCCCCAACACACCTGCCCTACCATCCACTCCCCCCTCCCTACCCTTCGACTCCACTCCCCACACCCTCCCTCCGCTCACCCCCCCTCCCTTACCCTTCGACTCCACTCCCCACACCCTCCCTCCACACCACCCCTCTGCTCCACTCCTCACCCCCCTCCCTTACCCTTCGACTCCACTCCCCACACCCTCCCTCCACACCACCCCTCCGCTCCACTCCTCACCCCCCTCCCTTACCCTTCGACTCCACTCCCCTCCACTCAACTCCTCACCCCCCTCCCTTACCCTTCGACTCCACTCCCCCCCCCCCCTCTCTCCTCCACCCCTCTGCCCCTCCACTCCACTCCCCCTACCCCTCCGCACACCCCCCCCCCCCTTCCTACACTACCACCTCCGCACCTCCCCTCCACTCCCCACCCCCCTCCCCCCACCCCCCCCCCCCCCCCACCCTTCGCACCTCCTTATTCTTCGGTTCCACTCTCCCTCCCTTCTATCCCCCCTACACTACCCCTCCCCACCATGGTTTCAAGTACCGGTCCGACGGCTCGGTCCGGTGGCCGAGCGGACTGGTATGTACCGGTAGTACTATACCAGTACCGGATGAAAAACGAACAAAACCGGTACTTAAAACACTAGATATGACTTAATTCCATTGATACCCGGTGGTACTGTACCAATGAATACCGGACCGTTACGTACCGGACAGTACCGGACCGGTACTTAAAACACTGCTCCCCACCTCCCCCTACTCCGTACTCCGTACTCCTCCCCCCTACCCCTCCGCACCTCCCCTCTCTCCTCTCCTCTCCTCCCCTCTCCTCTCCCATCTTTCGCCTTCATCATCTTCTTCATCTTTGTCTTTTATCTTTGTTTTCATTACCTTTCATCTTCTTCCATCATCTTTGCCTTTTGTCTTTGTTTTCATTGTCATTGTCTTTGTTTTTGTTGTCTTTCATCCTCTTCTATCTTTGTCATCTCCTGTCTTTGTTTTCATTGTCCTTATCTTTGTTTTTGTTGTCTTTTGTTTTCTTTTATCTTTGTCATCTTCTATCTTCTTCATCTTTGTCTTATTTGTCTTTATCTTCGTCCTCTTCCATCATCTTATTTATTTTCTTCTTCTGTCATCTTCCATTTTCATCATCATCTCAGTCATCTTCATCTTCATCATCCTCTGTCTTCTTTTGTCCATCTTTTTCTTCATCTTTATTGTATCATCGTCATCTTTTGCCTTCGTCATTGTATTTCACCTTTTTTTATTCATCTTCCTCAAATATCAAATTAAACTACCTTCCAATATTTCTTGTTGTTCTTCCTCAACACTCATACTCTTTTCATCTTGTATAGATATAGTTTTCCAATATTGGTGTTATATTTTTGTCTGAGAATAAAAGATTATAATTTTGCGCTAGCTTTCTTCTATCTTTTGTGTCAACCTATAGTTGTGCTACAAAATTAGGTAAAACTTTTCTAGTATTGTTTGAATGGGAAAAGGTTGCCACATTAATGATAAATAATGTAATTTTTTTTACTTTTTAAAGCTACATATCATGACAGGAAAAGAAGCTAGAATGACAATCTTAGAGTTGATGAAATGAAAATGAACAACGATGATCTAGATCTATAGTGTGATGGCAAGTAATTTCAACACATTCATAAGTAAAAAAAAGTAGCAAAAGATGATCAAGCATAAGAAAGGTGTTACTGTAGCGAATTTAGGACAACTTTAGAAAGTCTAATTTACTGTAAACCAACTTAATAATCATGGATCTATAGACAACTTGAAAGATTTAATAAATTACATCTAATAATACTTTATATAATACAGGTCTTACCATTAAACAAGGTAAAATGTAGTGCTCATCCACAAGTGAGGTCTTCAATTGTCCAGTTCTAGTTGTAGTTTTTTTTGCCAGGCAGACCTACTTAAGTGAAAGAATTGTCAACATGGGTAGTTAGCGAGAACGGGAAATTCAAAACTTATAGAGAATGATGGATTTTCATGCCACAGTAAATTAAAAAATTAAAGAAAATAGCAGCCTCTTAAACAGCTAATTTATCAACAGGTCTGACCTATCAAATGGAGTCTTCTCAAGGCGCATAGCTCCAATTTTTTATTGATCTTCTTCTGAATGCAAGAACCTGTCAGTTTTCCTAAGCAACATAAAGTGAGGTTCAGGTTGGGCAGCAGTATCATGCGGCTGATGGGAACTACCAATATATAGTATTTGTGACATTTCTGCAACTTATACTTCATCTGTAGGAGATATGACTAGTTCAGCTTTGTTAATGTGAACTAGCACATCTTCAATACCAGCATACAGATTGCACAGTTGAGAATCTTTGCTTGCTCAATAGAAGTATTGAAATAAACATATCATAATTTCTGTAAGAAACTTGCTGTCTAAGAAGCATAAGGGAAAGCCTTTTGTCCAATAAATATCATTAATCCCTAGCCTCTCAAACTCCTTTAACAATCGTGAGATTCTTTATGCTGCTTGGAGGGTTATATTTTGCACAAAGGCGTACTTCCTATCTTCTGATAATTGCCTCTAAAAAGAGAATATACGATAGAAGCTAATACTGGATTTATAAGAAAATTTATCCTACCCTGCATTTGTCGATGGGATTCAAGCAATTTATTGACAACCAGACATGCTATATTATATTCCTAAAAGCAAAGAGGTGTGTTTTGGTGATGATATCACCATGCATATTGTCCTACAAAATAACACAACCTATCTAGGATTTCACGCAGTTTGTTTGCAGTGAAAGCAGCCTGCGCTAGGCCACTTCTTCCAACCACATAACCCTTTCTTTGACAATAAGGGCATGTGAAAAAAATTGTGTTCAAGTTGACAATCAAAATTAAAAGCATAACACACTGAATTGTTAGCTGGGCCAAAATAACTTTATGGTGCTCACTTGCAATGAAACTAGATCATGTTCAGAAACTAGAGCGCCACATTCCCCTGAAAGCAATATCATTTGCAACTTCAATTTTGTGACAATGATGAAACATACAAATCAAGTTCATATATTTCAACATTTCCAAAGCTGCTTTTTATGATGCAAAATAAAGTATAACCTCCTTAGTTGGAGCTTAGCAAACATCTGAATACAACTATCTTTCAGGACTTCAACAACTATCTGAATACTTTTTATGAATAAGTATTGAAGAGAACATTGGCCAAACAAGAGTATTAAAGAGAGCAATTAACTATTTTCTAAACTGAAAAACATTTCAAAAGAAGGATATAATTAATAGGAGAAATTTATGAAGATGGATATTATATTTACAAAAAAGCAAAATAGGAGTAAACTAACTTAGCCAATAGTCAAAAGAATCCACCTAAAGATACCAAACGCCAAAAAAATGTATTTTCAGTCTTTATAGTAAAGTAGTAATCTGTCTTCCCAATGTACTCAGCTTGGATTCGACCTCAAAGGCTACTTAGACTGCTCTATATGTGCTCAAAAATTTGATCAAAGTAACAACTTTCAAGCGCCTGGTATAAGTGCATCCATCAAACAAGCATTTTGTTTATTGCACACTTTACCAATATACTATCTTACATCTAACAAATGCTCTACTAATCAATCATACAGAAAAGAGAAAAACAAAGGCAGAAAAGAATCCACCTAAGGTGTTCCCAGCCTCACATGAATTTATCAAAGATTTGAGGATTTCTAAAGGAGCACTTTCATATGAAAAGAATTAGCATATTACCCTAAAGTATATTAGTTCACGGACAATCAGTATGCTTGAAAATCATGAACAGGTTCCCAAGTAGAGCAATGATCCTATGTTCAGGAACATTTAGGATGAGGATTTAAAAGAGTAATCAAGAAAAGTAGGCACAGGAAAATCAAGTTCAGTATCCTTTCATGTTATAGAAGATTGTAGGAAGAGTATAATGCATGCATGATAAAAATAATACCTAATTTTATATGCTGCACCCATTTTATTCCACAAGAGAATACATACAGAAACAAGACAACTGGCCAGAAGGTAATCTGAATTAATGAATCTTTGAAAAGATAAAGAAGGTAATTTGAATTAAGTAAGATATTGAGAAACAAGGATCAAAATAAAAAACTTCTTAGCTTTAGACCCCTTGAAATTGTAATCAAGCACACAACTAAATGAGGTACCTTGCACTTAAATGGCAGCCCAAGCATGTTCAGAGAATACAAAGGTGGATACTAATTGAACCAGAGTTTTGATCAGCTTCTATCATGTAAAGTACCTTGCAATATCCAATGGAATATTGACAATTGGAAAATACGTATTATTTACGTTGCAATCAAATCATTTATGCTGTTCATGAAAATATTATGAACTCCTCACAACTGTGATTTGAGAAGGAAGCTAACTTTTTAAGATTAGATGGCATTGTATCAAACAGTTAATATGAATAAAACACTTAATTCACTAAAATCAAGGGTCTCCACCAGAGGTTGATGCCACATTTTACAAGCAAATTGACCGTAAGAGAAAAAAAATAATTTCTAACCACAGAAAAAAGATGTATCATTTATGCTGGTCTTCTTATTCTTGATTTAATAAAATATTTTAAAAAAATACTTCAAACATAATTACTTAATGAGCTTAGCCCACTTAAAATAAAATGCTAAGTCATAACACATATATGAAAATCATCAACATTATTATCAAGCCTAAAACTTAACACACATCAGATCAATGCTAAGACCTAACACATGCATGAATAATCGGACAATATCATAATAGTTCATTATTATTTTATAGTATTCCATGCTTTTACTAGTATAAAAACAGAAGTTCAAGAATTTTGGGAAGAGTCACCAGAGAAAGATGCTGGTGCATTGCATCATTGAAGCAATGTCCCTGGAGATGAGCATCGAGTTGGCTTTAATTTCATGTTAAAGTATGTTAAGTCACTCTTTGGAAACAAGAAGAGGACTGACCAGAACAATTAAGAATGATTTGTATAGTGTGGCAAGCACTTTCTACAATAACTAAATTGAGATTATCACAAAAAAACATTTATCGTGACAAAATCCAAGATTGAATTATGTGAATATTAGCCAAAAATATTTCTGTAAGTAGTATAGGTAAAAAAAACTGTATATTTACAATTATGAAAATGAAACTAAAATGGACTTGAAAAACAGCTATCCTCCAATAATTGTCTGTTTTCTGAATAAAAAATGATGATAAGGAAATAGATGGATCAAGACATTGAGTTTAACTTGTATCTTGTATCCATCATAACATTAAAGGTTATAATTGAGTAGCTACTTACCCTCAGTCCTAAAAGTGATGCAATAGCACCTCCTAATGAATGCCTACAATAGGAATCTTGTACCCCTGACATCTAGATCCAAGTCCCAACAAGGATGGCAAGAATCCAGATTCTTTCAGAGGGTGAGCCATATGCAGATACGCAAGTAAAGACATAAATACCCAGCACATAATAGAAATGGAGTCATTAATTGTTCTATATCAATGAACTTATTGGCATTCCATATGCTGGAAAATTACAGCACATAATGTTACACAGTACAAGCCAAGCAGTGAAAATTATATGCTCAACAAACATGCAATGGCATGGAGATATTGGTTGGTAGTTGTTACTAGTACCTGCATCATATGGTTTGAAGAGAAAATATTGCCGAGTGATTTCACAAGAGAGGATTCAACATCATAAAAAGGATCGAGATCAAATATCACAAATATATATATATATATATATATATATATATATATATATATATATATATATATATATATATACACACACAAGTGACAAGTAACTCTGGCATGCCCCTCAAACTACAGAACTAAATCTCTAAAAACACAATCAACAGAAGAAAAAAGGAATAACTCACAATTAAAGACAAAACTGATTATGGAACCAGCAGTTTTCAGACTATATATTAAATAAAAGAATACCACCATCTTAAAACCAGATAACGTCAACGAAGGGAAGAATGGAATATTTGTTTCGAAATCAATATACTTCACAAAAAAGAGAACATTTCTTGACAGAAGGAAAAGAACATCTTAGCTCCCAAATTCAATTAGAATACGAAACGAACCCTCACCAGTAAATACCTAAAACCAGAAAAAAAAAAAAAAAACCCTAACCCATCTTCATCGGCGTCAAAGGACAGATTAAAAGAAAAGAAATAAAGCCTAATATAATCTTCCTATATTTACAAAAGAACATTCAACTGGATTAAACAAATGCACAAGAAACGTACGAGACGACGCGTAGCTAAGGGAGGCCTCGAACCAAAGCTCGGCTCTTTAAACCTCTTCCTCGATCTCTGAATCTAGGTGCACAGAACTCGTAAGCCTCTTCCACCTGCAAGCCCTCCACGGTGCAGCCAACGCTCACCATCAGATCTTTCTAGTCGCCACCTTTCCCTATCCTTCGTTGCCCATTTCAATCGCAAGGGACAAGCAAGTAAAAAGACAGAGTAGCAAATAAGAAAGGGAGTGCAACGGTCACAAATTTGAACGGAGAGGCTTGGGGCAGTCGATTCAGCGGCTAATTTTCAGATTCTTTTAATATTGTTGTTGTAGAGCTCGAGCGAAATTAGGTATTTAAGATTGATACTATCGTCTAGCATGTTTACGAGATATATATTTTTTTTTATCATATATTAAAAATAATTATTATAGTTTGCATTTTTATAGTACAATATATTATTTTTATATAAAATCTTTTTAAATAGGTCAGGATCTTATTAATATTAAAATGAACAATATTTTATTAGATTTAAATTTATAGCACAACAATATTACATTAAATATATTATAAATGTATAATACAAAACATAACAATAGTATGAAATATAATAATTAATATTATCATAAAAATATCAATATCTAGCTAAATAAAACCCTCAATAATGAATTACATTTTTGATAGAATATTTCTTTTATTAGCTCATATAGTGTAATACTTACAACTTTATAGAGTTGCTTCAAACAACTTATAATCCTAACATTGCCTAAATATAACTTGGTAGTTACTAAAGCACACACTATAATCCCTGTAATGCCTAAAACAACTTATTGCTTCAATTATAGTATACTATATATTTTAACTATTTACTTAGTTACCAACTAACTAAACCAAAGAAAAATGTATAAATGTGTTGCGATTAAGTATGAATAAAATGTTGTCTTATTTCCTTCCCTATTATATTGGGATACCTATAGTCTACAATGATATATAGTGCCAATAGTATAAGTCAATTATATATATATATAAACTTCAAAAAAAATCATAAACTACCAGTTCATGCATGTGTGGCATGCATTTAACGGCTCATCTCTAAAATAATAATTGCAAATAAATATGAGAAATAGAAAATGCTACAAAATTGGCTAAAAGTTGGTGCTTGATTTCTATCTTTGCACATGCTCCTAGCATAGGATCTTATATAATAGCATAGCTGGGCAAACCTATTGTTAGGCCCGGATTAAGCTAAGCAAGCTTAATCAACCCAAATCAACGCCACGTCAGCCAAATGCACGCGCCGAATGAAATTTCGCCCAAACTCCCTGCGCGTTGACCAATTTTGACCGCCTCACGCCTCCAAGCGAACGCCCGCAGCGTTCGCTCGAGTCATCTTCCTCGCGCCGGCTCGGGGCCTGCCGGCAGGGGAAGGTTCGCCCGCGCCTTCCGCCCTCAGCCATCCACGTCGGCGTCGCCCGGGACGCCGGAAGGGATCGTTCGGAGGTGGAGAAGGCGACCTGAGAGATCGCCGGGAACCGCTGGAAATGACGCCGGAAAACACGGAAAGTACGCCGGATCAGAGGGGAAAGCTTGCTGTTATTTATCTCCAATACAGTAGCCTTAAAACCCCTCTCCCTCTCCTCTCTGTACACGCTCCCTGTACACGTACACCGCTCACCCTCTCGTCGGACCTCGCCGTCGCCGGAACCCTCACCGGTCGGCTCGCTGGTCTACGTCGGAGGGAAGGAGGAGGACTCGCTCGCCTGGAGTCGCCGGAAGCTTCGCTCACCGCTCGTGGGAGTAAGCTCTCGTCCGGTGGGAACTCGCGCGTCGTTCTCGTTCGTGGGAGTTCGCTCGTGGAAGATGATCCCTGGGAAGAACCCGCGTCCCCTCTTTTCTCCTCTGTCACGCCGCTGCACTCTGCAACGGACGCCTCTGCACCGACGGGACGCGAGCAGGCCACCTGCTCTCTGCGCCGTCCACCTCTGGAAGCCAACGCGCCTCCGCCGTCCACCTCGGGAAGCCAACGCGCCTCCGCGCGCTCTGTCACCGGAGCCGGGTCGGGTCGCGTCTGCCGCCCGCTCCGTCTCCTGTGGACCCGCTCAAGGGGAGGAAGATGGGCTCGTTGGCCTCCGCCATGGCCCAATTACCGTCCACCCGACCCAACGTCTCTAGGTCTGACACCTATTCTCTAAATAAAAAAGTTATAATCTTGTAGCATGGGTGGAGATAGTCTCACTTACATGCCCAAAATTTATAAGATCCATCAGGGCTTGAACCAATTCAAACAAAACTATTTAGGGAGGTGAAGTAGCATAGGGAGAGGTGATGTAGATGGAAATTTATAAGATCCATATGGCGCAATCAGCAAGAACAAGAAAAGGGGTGCAGATTTGGCAGAGGTGATGTAGATGGAAATGAAGTAGCATAGGGAGAAGGAGGTTATAATCTGCCAGAAGAATTAACAAATGCAAATAAAGGAGATATAGTGCATGAGAATGATGCAAAAGGTGAAGTTTACAGGCAAAAGCACAACAGCTGCTAAGAGAGCAGAAGGATGGTAAAAGCAATAGCATAGACAATGTGGAAAATGGAAGTGCGAGCCTAGATGCCAGCAAAAATAAATAAAAGATCAAAGCATAAAAGTGGAAGCACAATGTCAGGGACTAAGAGGTGCTTGTGTATATATTGTATATGCTACCCTTTTTGTTTCTTTGTTCAACAACAGTATGTATCATGGACTAGCTCAAAGGGTCAAATTCATTGACATAGGCTAGGATTCATGAGGTACATATCGTACAATCAATAGAATGTGTAAAATCAAACTACTCAACCCTTTTAAAGATTTGACTATGCCTAGAATCATTTTACCTTTTGGTATAATATTAAATGGATGAAATCATGAAAGTTCTTGGTTAAATTAGACCTCGATCCTTATCAAATTCAAAATTAAAGGTTTCACACTTTTTATCCTTGTATTACTTTGTGCATGTTCATCCATCATTTTAGGTGTTTTTGTCTTAACGAACCACCATATGTATTCTTTATGTAATAAGAGAGACAAATATTATTGGTTACATGAAACCATGATATGACAGTAGGTTTTAACCAAACCCTACCAGAGTGTCTCTTTCCCTGTTCTTCTTATATGCAATTGTTATTGTCTCATCCACCCTTTTACACTCAACTTCTTCCTCTTCTTCTTCACACATGTGATAGAATATCAAAGGTGTTTTTTTGTTATTGCAAATAAATTCCTCTTCACACATGTGAAAGCATAATTTGTTGTGTTCACTAATTCCCTAATTTTCTTCTGAAAGATTCAGTGCTATGTATTTGTTTTATCTACTTTTTCAGCTTCGTTGAGATTGCCTTTTTAAATGCTTCTGAGATTTGGATATTTGGTTTGCTCTTTAAAAATTCAAATAATAATAAATATATTTATATAATAACTATTTATTATTAATTTATATTTTTACTAATAATAAATATTGTTATTATAGTTATTTTATTATTATTTATATTTTAATGGGGGCCAAGTTCCATGATAAATAGTTAAAGCATTGCGTGAGGTGATGGCGGCCTATAACTCTATATGACTTCTTTATTTGTAATCTTCCACCACCATTTGATAAGTAGAACTAATTGTGATTTGCGAGCTTTATGATTTCCCTTCCTCACTTTCTTTTATCTCAATAAATTTGACTATAGGAGTAGGGCTAGCAAAATATAACACGACCATCCGCCAACACTACACGACACGATATGAGATTTTACAGGTTTGGATTAGACAAATCGTGTTTCATGTTGTAAATGTGTCGACCCATTTATAACCCACCAAATTTCGTGTTGTGTTGGCGGGTCAACCTGTGTTACCCGTATAATATATATATATAATACTATGTACAACCCATTTATGACCCGCTAATTTTCGTGTTGTATTATGTAACATGATTTGTATTATAGTGTATTGTATTGTATTGTGTGACATAACTTATTTATTAATTGTGTTATCCATGTCATGTCGTGTTTGTGTTTTGTATATCGACTCATATATATAAACGAGTTGTGTTCGTGTCAAGTATAATCGTGTCGCGTGTCAAGGATGACACGACCCATTATGACACGTGAAACACGAATTGCTAGCCCTATTTAAGAGGCCTTGCAATCTAGTCCAATGGACTTATATGAGCTTGGTCATATGAACATGAGTTGAATTCTATCGGGCTTGAAATGCACTTAAGTAGTAGGCAATGAGAGTGATTGAGAGATATTTTCACCATTTTATGCCCTTCCAAGTGTTGGGTTTATGATAAGATGAAACTAGAGGACCCACTAACATTTATTTTTGATAATGGATATTAGAGTTTGAGGTATACTACTTATAATAAATTTGGAATAGTAGCTCATTTTATGAGAAATTTATGCTTCACCCCTTGTCTATTTTGTTGATTTGGTGATCATTGGAGTTGTATACTTTTTGAAACTATTGAAAATACCCCTCATGATACATACTACTTTAAGCATAGTGGAGATTTAGGGTTGACTTTGTGTTCCATAGTTTTTTCCCATCAATTTTGAGGGTTTTTTTTAATACAATTTATGTTTCTATGTGTGCAATTATTTCTTATCATAGTATTTCATTTGTGAGTTGGATTGACATCTTTGTTGTTTCAAAAGAATTTTGAAGTTTGCAAGGTTTCACAAAACTACTTCAAGATTCTTGATAAGTGATGTTAGAGATTTGGTCTTATCTTGATTAAATAATGGAGAGTGCTTTTATGAAGACAACATAAATAACACAAAGAATCACATACGGAGAAATAAGATGAAAAATCTTTTATTTGTTAACAACTACTAATGTTTGCTACTAAAGACTGAATCCAAATTAGTGAGGATTAGGAGTTGCATGAGCACATATGTAACTATATTTGACAGTTTTTATGACAAAATATTTATAACTATATTTATAATGAGACACAAATTTTGTGGAATAAACTTAAGATATTGTTTGCTTTGTAGAAAGGCATCAATAAGTTAAATTTGGCTAAGAAGATGATGTAATCAAAATATAAATAAAGGGATTTAATGGTGGATCACTTGAATGAGTTTCAAGTCTACCTACGATAAAGAAGAAAATCTCAAGTTTCTTCTTTATCATAGGTAGAGATTCTATTCAAAGAATTAGGCAGTAAAGTAATTAGAAATTTGTGAAGTGTGGAGGCAAAAGTAGAAGCACGTTTAGATCAAAATGCAAGATCATAAAGTGTCATCATTTTAGAAATCCAGTTCATAGAAAAATGTATTATTACTAGTGGAAAAGAGAGAACAAAGACAATAATGAAAATGGAGAGAAAGGATAAAAAGGACAATAAGTTATCACTACTGCTGTATTTGTGAAGTTGAAGATGCTGTAAACTTCACTTATGATGAAATATGTCGAGTGGTAGATACTACAACAAATGGTGCTACAAGCCATAGAAAATTCCTCTCTTCCTGTTTGGTGATGATAGATATTATAATGACTTTGGCCAAAAAGTTTTTTGGATTGTATAGGACACAAGTATTAATTTTTCAAGTGGTAGTTACATCCGAGAATGAAGAACCGCAAGGTATTATAAGTTTAATCCCTAATTTGCTTCCATAGAAGTATTCAATTAGTTAAGTACAATAGGATACCTGCTAATCTTTGTCCTTAGGTAGTCAAGGAAGATGCCTAGTGTCACGCCCCGGTCGGATCGGCCTAAAAATAGCGCTTATCCGTTGTCTTAGGGCTGTCGGCGGAATACCGGAACGTGAACTTGCTAGGGTTTCCGGGCAAATCTTACCCCCAAATCCGAAACTCTAACTTCCCCGCTCAACTTTTTCCCCCAAAATGACAAATCGCACGAAAATCCTAACCTTAATTTGGGAAATCGGAAAGGATTAAAACTCTTGATGACGTTAGCACGCCTCGTTTCGAACGCCGGACGCGTTTGAACGAGTTCTTCGTCTTCGCTGCGAACGACCGCACGCCGCCGCCTTCGTCCACCGGGGAAGGAAACACCGCTTCCCACTTCGCCTTTCGCCGGCGTCCGGACAGCCACCTACTTCCGGAATCGTCGTCGCCGAGGTTGTGAAGCAGAGGAGAACACGCCGCCGTTGGAGAGCGTCGCCAGATGCGTCGGAGAAGGTGGAGGCAGGGAACGCTGGTGAAGATAGGGAAAACGTCTCCTTATTAGCATCCAAAACCCCTAAACCACTTTCCTCTAGCCTTCTCACTCCAACGGCGAAGTTCGCCGTCGTTACAGTCCCTCGACCTCTCTCAAACTCTTCTCTCTGCTCACAGAACTCCTCGCATGCCTCCCCTCAGATCTCTCGATGTAGCCGATGCTCGCAGGGTCTCGATGCCGGATCTCCGCTCCTCCTCCTTGCTGTGCATCGATCGCAGCTTTATAGAGCAGTCACGCCGCCACATCAACTCCTGATTTCTCCGCTCCGCGTCCGAAGCTTGCGGAGGAGACGACTCCGTTGCGTTGCTAGACCTGGTCGCCGCCTCTCCTCTCGACGTCGTCTACGCCCGCGTCCGTCGCGACCGGGGACGACGATGCTGCCGCATCAGCCGCTGCTTCCGCGTCTATGCTGCTTCCGAAGACACCGCTCACCTGCTGACGAATCCTCCACTTCGAACGCTGCGGACGGAGCTTCTAATCTCATCCCGCACATGCGATCTCGGTCAACATCGCGGGTTGACCGCGCTTGGCCCCAATCCGCGCCTCCTTTTCATCTCTTTGAGCTGGGTTTGTGCGTGAGCTAGGCCTATCGGGCCTTGGGCTGATTTGGGCATGGGCCGAATCGGAAATCCCAGGGCCTGACAATTCTCCCCCACCCAATTTGGACATCGCCCTCGATGTCCGGCACGGGCGGCTGCTCAACGCTGGCCGGCGAGCCACCGCTCTTGCTCAGCACAGTTAGCCTCGTGGGCTTCTTTCCAGATCTGTTCCGTTTTGCGTTGGAGCTTCTCATAGTTCGCACGTTGCATTGCGTTCTCTTCCGCTTCTATCTCCTCCCAAGACTTTGGTGAAGTCTTTTCCTCCACTACCTGCTTATACGTCTTTTTCTCCTGCGAAGGTTTCGCGCCTCCGGAACTTGTCTTCTGTTCGACGTTGTTCTGGTTGACCGTGTCTTTCGGCTCTGCTTCTGCGGGGGTCGGTGATGATTTTCCTGCGACCACTGAGGCAATGCGCACAACTCCTATGCGAGCCTCTACTGGTTCCTCGTCATCCACCACCGGTTTCTCAGCTAGCTCTCGATGCACGATCGCTGCAATTGCGTTCAACCGCTGTCGGTCCGAACAATCGCGTATCCGGTGCGGTCCTTTGCACAAGAAGCAGACAATCGGTCTCAGTTGACCCTGCCCTCTCTCTGCAGGTCGGGTATGCTCCTGCCGTGCTAGTTGTCCTCCGTTCCGTCAGGGAGAGAGCCTCTCTCTCTCTCTGGCGCTCTAGGTCTGGGTGGAGATGGTCGTTTCAGGGGCGACCTTGGTGCTCTCTGAAAGGTCGTCCCTGAAGTCCTCTGGTCCACGAGAGACTCGGCTATAGCTACAGCCGTTCTCCAGTCCTGCGGCGCATGTCGTCGGACCTCCGTTGCCGCGAAGGGTTGGAGATTCCGAAGGAAGAAGTACCTCCTGTCTCCCTCCGCCATCTCGGGTAGCTCCAACATCAGCGCGGAGAACGCCCTGACATACTCCTGGATCGCTCCTGTGTGCTTTAGCCGATCCACCGCCTCTCGCGCTTGATCCACCGAGTTTTCGGGAAGGAACTGCTGCCGCAGTTTCTCTCGGAACACCTCCCATGTCCAACTAGCTGCTTCTGATGTCGAATCAACTTTGGTTCTCCACCAAAGTTTAGCATCATCTGAGAGGTATGCGGTGCACACCCTCACCTTCTCATGGTCTGCAACATGGTTAGCATCAAAGTATTGTTGCATATCCCACAGAAAATTATCCAATACTTTTGCTGATCTAGCCCCCTTGAACACTGCAGGTTCTGGGGTGCAAACCTTCCCGTTGCCGTTGGGAGCCCCATACTCCGCCCTGGCTGCTGTAGGGGCACCTCCTTGTGCCTACGCCAATGCCATGCGCGTCACCGCGAGGTCCGCCAATATCTGTTGCTGAGTTGCCGTGGTGTTGGCTACCTGCGTTGTCAAAGTCGTCACTTGTCCTTGCAAGGCCCCTACTTGCTCTTGTAGGGCAGCCATACCTTCAACAGTTTAGGGAGCCTCCACTACTCCAGCCAAAGTCTATTGGAGGGCAAGGATCTGCAACCTCTGCTCTTCAATCGTGCGATGGAGGTCCTCCACCTGAGGAACCACAGCATCTTTGCTGTTCCCTGTCAAACCGAGCACCTGCTCAATTCGCGCGATACGATCTCCTTGATTCACCATGCTGCTGGATCACTTTAGCTTTCATACCTGTTGTCACGCCCCGGTCGGATCGGCCTAAAAACAGCGCTTATCCGTTGTCTTAGGGCCGTCCGGCGAAATACCGGAATGTGAACTTGCTAGGGTTTCAGGGCAAATCTTACCCCCAAATCCGAAACCCTAACTTCCCCGCTCAACTTTTTCCCCCAAAATTACAAATCGCACGAAAAATCCTAACCCTAATTTGGGAAATTAGAAAGGACTAAAACTCTTGATGACGTTAGCACGCCTCATTTCGAACGCCGGACGCGTTCGAACGAGTTCTTCGTCTTCGCTACGAACGACCGCACGCCGGCGCCTTCGTCGTCGCCGAGGTTGTGAAGCAGAGGAGAACACGCCGCCGTTGGAGAGCGTCGCCGGATGCGTCGGAGAAGGTGGAAGCAGGGAATGCTGGTGAAGATAGGGAAAACGTCTCTTTATTAGCGTCCAAAAACCCTAAACCACTTTCCTCTAGCCTTCTCACTCCAACGGCGAAGTTCGTCGTCGTTACAGTCCCTCGACCTCTCTCAAACTCTTCTCTCTGCTCACAGAACTCCTCGTAGGCCTCCCCTCAGATCTCTCGATGTAGTCGATGCTCACAGGGTCTCGATGCCGGATCTCCGCTCCTCCTCCTTGTTGCGCATCGATCGCAGCTTTATAGAGCAGTCACGCCGCCACATCAACTCCCGATTTCTCCGCTCCGCGTCCGAAGCTTGCGGAGGAGACGACTCCGTTGCGTTGCCAGACCTGGTCGCCGCCTCTCCTCTCGACATCGTCTACGCCCGCGTCCGTCGCGACCGGGGACGACGATGCTACCCGCATCAGCCGTTGCTTCCGCATCTATGCTGCTTCCGAAGACGCCGCTCACCTGCTGACGAATCCTCCGCTTCGAACGCTGCGGACGGAGCTTCTAATCTCATCCCGCACATGCGATCTCGGTCAACATCGCGGGTTGACCGCGCTTGGCCCCAATCCGCGCCTCCTTTTCATCTCTTTGGGCTGAGTTTGTGCGTGAGTTAGGCCTACCGGGCCTTGCTGATTTGGGCATGGGCCGAACCGGAAATCCTAGGGCCTGACACCTAGGAAGTTGGTGCAGTTAAGATTTGGTGGTTTGATCGAAGAAAACACGCTAAGCTGGTTTTGCATGATTATTGGTTGGAGGGTGTTGTATTAACTGTAAGTATATATGGTTGCATGTTGTAATCTTTTTATGAACAAGGAATCTGTAATCCTGAATCTAAATGTCACTAAACTCTGCAGTATCAGATAAATTTACCTGACATGACAGTAAACTTAATGATTAGTCATTTTGTTCACTTGTGCACCAATATCTTCGATTTTTCACTATGATTTTAGGCACTAGTTGGAACGGGTGTACTCTTCGACAGCTTTGGAGTGATTGCCTTGGTCTCTCTGCTATTCATATTTTTCATTGTACAAAAACGAAGGGGCTCTGCTTGGAGGAAATTGAAGCTAAAATCTTGTAAAGATTCCGTCGAGGTTTTTGTATTGACATTTACGTGCATCTGTATCTGGACATGGGATATATTGTAACTCTTTAAACAGCACATACATTTGCAAAAAAACTAATGGTATCAATATCACATAATAACACATGATTGCATTAACATCACATTTATATGCAGCAGCAGCAGCCGCAGGAGCCTTGTGTTGCAAAAAATCAAAGATATGTCACCCACGATAGGATGTGTATTAGCGCTTCTGCAACCTCGCATGTCAATTTTCATCGTATAATTGCAAACTCATTTCCCTGTAGAACATCATTTACTCCACAACTTCAGGATTTACGATCTCTTGAAAAAGCATATTTAGCTTATATGAATACTCGCCCGGTCACAAGTTCCCAACCTTTCAATTCTACCTTCAATCTTCATCTGAATTATCAAATGTAATTTTCGTTGACTTAGGAGCATCTGCAGTAATTTTCTTGAAACGTGACCCATAAAGCCTTGATTCCCGTAGTGTTAGGCCCTGGGCTCCCCGGTTCAGCCCAGGAGGTGGCCCAGGCCCAAGCCCAAATCCCGGTCAAGTGGAGACGCGAGCTTCGGTCGACGCGAGCTCTTCAGCCCGCAACTCAGACACGGAAGGCGGGAGCGGATCTTCGGACGCGGCATCTTCCGCGCGACTCTCGGAGCCAGGCGATGGCGGCTTCGCGTGCGAAGCGGACGGGCTGCGACCACGCTTCGGACGACGACGCCAAAGAGAGGCATCAGGACGCGGTCGACGACGAAATCGGCGTCGCCGAGCGATGCGGACGCGAGAAGATCGGACGCAGACGACGCACGCGGCGTCGTCTTCTTCGGGCGACCGCTTCGTGCGGATGACGAGAGGGAAGGCGGCGGCTTGGAGCGTTAAAAGCAAAGCGGAGGTCTTTGGCACCGGGAGCGATCAAACGAAGGTGATCATCGAACGGAAACAGAAAACAGAGAGCTGTGAGGTTGCGACGGAAAACTTGAGCGACGTGCGACGAGAGGAGCGTCGACGTGTGACGGCGAGAGTGAGGGAGAGGTTTTGTAGCTTCAGCAAGGTTAATAAGAGCTTTCCTCTTCATCTTCGGTGTTTTCTCGATCTCCGGCGAACTCCCCTGTTTCTGGTGCCTCTGTATTGTTTCCCGGTTTCCGACGACTTCGGCGAACGTCGGTTGGCAGGCGGCCGGTGACGGGCTAGACGAGAGAAGGCGGTCGACCTTCCAGTTGGCTCCAGTCTTCTCCGGATCGGCGGCGAGATCGCGGCGACGCTCGGCGGAAAACGAACGCGAACGCAGCGTTCGCGAGGTTGAAGACGACGCAGGCGGCTGACGCAAGCAGTCGTCAGCGAGAAAAGTCAAAATCGGCGGCGGAAATCGAAATCGAATTCGATTTCGCGGCTGACGCAATCTGACGTCATCTGGAGAACGATTTCGCGGCGAAGGATTTAATCGGCGGCTGACGTCAGCGTGACGTCAGCAAGGGCGAGTTGACGCCGAGTTTGCACAGTAAATTCAATTTGATTTGGTGAGTCAAAATCAGCGGAAGAGGTATTAAACTTGGGGTTTTTCGATTCTTTCTCGATTTCTCAAATTAGGGTTAGGGTTTCTTTGAGAGACTTGTAATTTGGAAGGAAAAAAAGTGAGCGGGAACTAGGGTTTGAATTTGGGGACGAAATTTGGTCCGGAAATCTTAGCGCGATCACGTTCTGGTGTTCCGCCGGACGGCTTTGAGACAACAAATAAGGGTTGTTTTTAGACCGTTCCGACCGGGGCGTGACACGTAGTATGGAGACAAATCATGAGGCTGATAAGGTATATAAAATTTTCACATGCTAGTGATGATGCAAAGTGCCTATAGAACAACGTGAAGATGCAGGAAATCATGGTTCTGTAAGTCAAATTTAACTTGCAAGTTTAACAATATGAATTACCAATGCAGCAAAAAAAATAGAGTAACACTGTCACATTAACAAAACATTATCCACGCTTCACAGGCAGGCCTATATTACTATAGTTAAGCTTGATCATAGTGAAAATATTCAAGTAAAAAATTGTAAATACATCAAAGATTTTGCTTGCTTAGAAATTTAAAAGAATGATCTAATCTCATTGTTAAAAAAATGAGGGAACAATCTAGAAAAAGATTATATGAAAACATCAAACTGGTGGCATAATATTAAATGAAAACAAAGCCTCAGTAAGTAAGTAATTTACACAAGCCATATGAAGATAATGATCGGGCATACCACCTTGCCCTAACTTCTAAGTATTTTAACAGAACCAAATATTTAATTCACAACAATCATAAACATTCACCACAGCAATTTCAACCCAATCATTTAATCAAAATAATAATAAAAAAAAACTACTGCCCATCGCAGTAAGATTTGTTAAAATTTGTTAATCCATTTTCAGCTTAGGAGCTTGAATTTTAGATCATTAAATCTGCATCACTTGTTTGAAACAATCACAACATTGTCTGACAATCCCATGGTGTTTTCATCCCAGCAAACCAATGGCAAAGCCAAATGATGATTTGAAAACATAACCATAATTGATACACTAAGGTGTATATATATATATATGTAATTATGTAATTGCTAATGATTGATAGTTTTGCTTATATTTGTCAAAACACAACTTTTCACTCACTTAATCCGTAAAATAAACATGAAATCAAAGCATTGATTTTCCAGAAAATATTCCTCAAATGTAATAATAACAATAGCAAACTCTGTTTACTTGTATTATTACAATAACTAGTCAATGCGTAACCAAATAAATAAAACCTATGCTTGCTTTATTTAAAATCAATACTTAATCTGCCACTAATCCATCCATAATGTGGCATTGATTATCGGTACTTATATTAGCCATTTCATCAGAACTTCTTGCTCATCCTGCGTCAATCAATTACCCAGTAATCTAACTCATAATGAAGAAGATTTATCACCACCTTTCATGGTATTCCCGCTTCTCATCCCCTTTCTCTTGCTTTATCCCATTACCAGGGTCACATCAACATAACGGTGGTATGCTTCTTTACCTTTTTGACAGTAGCTAACTACCAAATTTGCCTCTAGCATAGCCTCCATCGCACCCATTTAATCTCACAATTACCTTGTATCTGCCTCTTCTGTGCAGAATTGACCATTTAGTTTAGAAGACTCATTGTATGTAATCTAATATCTTCCAAGAGATTAGCAATATTGCAAACATCTGTATTTGTTGTACAACTCCTCTCCAAAGACGTAATATAATACACCTTAAGCTTAAATGTTGAATCAAATTTGTCATTGCAGGGGATTTTTTTAATAGCATATTAATTCCCAAAGAAAATTAGAATCCCCCCTCTCCCAAAAAAGATTTTCGAAAACAAAAAAGATTTTTAATAAAATATTAATTCCTAAAGAAAATAAGATATTAATTGTAACGACGAGTATACAAATCCCAGCATGAAAAAGTATTATGACCAAGGTAGTAACATGTTTTATAATTTCCACAATTTATGCTAAGTTAAAAAGAGAACAAGCCACTTATCATAGTAGAAAATTAACCATCCAAACTAATACTAGAAATCCTTTTAATAAATTGGCAAATAAGGCAGTAGACATCTTCAAAATAAGCCAGCTAAGCAAACATGATTGACTAATGCAGCATGGAAAAACATATTGACCAACCAAGAAGTTGATGTGGTACACTAAACTATGTATAAACATTTTAAGTGATCTTACATACAGTCAAAACTAAATGCAAAGATAATAAGGAAATGCACAGGCCACTAAGTCTCGAGGGCATTGCATTAAGAATGACAAACCAAGAAAAACAGAAATTTGGTATGTCTTTAGAAGTTCCCACCGAACAACTTTCTGGCCCCTTCAAAACACAAAATTAGGTATCAGTTTCACTAAACAAAAAGAAAAAGAAACAATATAAATCACAGCTGAAATTAGAAGAAATAATATGATGAAAAATCTAAATAAGGATAGAAAAAGGAGAAAACAAACACCTCTTTCAAAGCATATTCTCAACACAAACACCTTCCTTCTTGTGCAAGACAAAAACCAAGACTCTATTTCTATCACAAAATAACTCAGTTAACTAAAATTCCATTACCTGACTAATTATGGTCAAAGTGTTTGGTAGGTGCACAGTTTCAGCAGTGATACTTTCATTTTGGATTCAATAACTTAATAACCAAGTATGCATAGACATCAAGTTGTAAACTGGACCACGGTAATCACATTTAAGCAGTATTAATGTTCCATTATTATGTCATATTTTTGTACTGCTCCACAAAAAAAGGCGATCCAATTCAATTGCCAAACTAATCAATATCTGCACACCAATGAGGCATTAAATTAGCATGCAAAGCTTCATAGTTGTTTACTGGTTTTTTGTGAAAGAGCTGGCTACTAGATCAGCAATTGAAATATAGACAGCCAGTAAGATAGTATTAAAACAACTTTGTGGGCTTGACTGGCATAAGATGCACACAAATTGGCTTTACTTCATGCACCTTAGAAGGGACTTGTGAAGGCAGCAGTGGCATCGCTGCTGCAGCAAGGACGTCGGCTGCTTTGGTGAAGCAAAGAGGACGGGGCAGCGGCGGCTTTGGCAAAGCAGCAGGGACGGGCGATGGCATCTAGAAGTAGGCAACTATGGGAACGTCGGCTGGGTACAAGACGACCAGGAGCACGGCGACAGCGGGGATGCATCACCGGATGCATCACCATGAGTAAGCTGATGATGGGAAAGCGTCGCCAAGAGCCAGGGAGCAGACACATTTCTTTCACCCCTTTTTTCCATCCACTTTTTTCTTTTCCTCTAGGAAACGGAGGAAAAATGAATTTTCTATCCTTTCCTCACTTCTTTCCCTCCAAGGAAATAGGGGTTACCCCCATCTACCTCCTCTCCTCCCCTCCCCATCTTACCCCTACCTACCACGCCTCTCCCCCATCCCCTCTCCTCCACCCTCCACCTACCCCTCCCCCCCCCCCTCGCCTCTCCCCTATCCCACCTTCCTCTCCTATCTCCTCCCTCATCCTCTCCTCGCCTCTTCCCCTCCTCTCCTTCCCCCTTACACCCACCTACCCCACTCCACTCCTCTCCTAGTCTCCCCCTAACCCCCCCTACTTCTCTCCTCGCTTCTCCCCCCTATCCCACTCCACTCCTCTCAAATAGAAGAAAATTGAATTTTCCATCCTCTCCTCTCCTCCAACCCCACCTACCCCCCTCTCCCCCTTTCCCTCTCTTTTCCTCTCCTCCACCCCCACCTACTCCCCCCCTTCCTCTCCTCTCCTCAACTCCCCCCACCCCAACCCCCTCTCTCCTCCCCGCCCCTTACACTTATGTACCCCCACTCCACTCCACTCCTAGCCTCCCCCCACCCCCCTCCCCTCACTTCTCTCCTTGCTTCACCCCCCTCACCCCCACCTACCCCACTCCACTCCTCTCCTCGCCTACCCCCCTCTCACATCTCCTCTCCTTGCTTCTCCCCCCTCCTCACCTCCCCTCCCCACCCTATCCTACCCCCTTTCCTCCCATCCTCCCCTCTCCTCTCCTCTGCCCCTTCCCCTCCTCTTGTCTCTCCCCCAACCCCAACCCCCCCCCCCCCCTCCCTCTCCTCTCCTCCCCTATTGTAACACTAGGGAACATGAGGCATGTTTCCCCTCTTCTTATTTCAGTTATAGAGGTTATGGAGCATAGCATGTATACACTTCCATGGAGGAGGCCAAGTGTTAGGCCTGATTCAGGCCGGTTCGGCCCAAAGCCCGGTGGACCAGACACCAGCCCAACTCCACTCGGCCCACACCATCGAAACAGAAGACATCAGCATTCTTCACGCAGACGCGGCGCTGGAAGCCGTACGGCTCGTCTTCACCCCGCGACTCGGACGCAGGCTCGCCGAGAAATGCGGACTCTGCGGAGAAAGCAGACGAGCGGCGGAGCGCGGTCTTCGGTGCCGAGGCTTCCGCGAGGGACGCGGACGCGAAAGGACGCGTCACGTTCATGAGGCGAATGGGGATCTCGCTCGGCGATTCCAGCGGAGGAAACTGAGCAAACGCGGAAGAATCGGATGCCAGGCACGAGTGGATCAGGCGGCTTCGGCGGCAAACTCGGACACGGAAGCGCGTGGCGGCGTCGACGTTTGCAAACGAGGCGACGACCGGGTCGTGCGAATGATCTCGCGGATGCGAGGAAGGGAAGCAGCAGGCTTCTTGGACAGGCGACGCAGTCAGCGCAGGGCAAGCGGCTTCGGACACTCAACAAGCTCGTCGTCTTCAGCGGACGACGCGGGCTCAAAGACGACGGTGGCTGCCCGAGCAGATGACGCGGACGCAGAGGCAGCGAGATCTTCAGGAGGAAGAGGTCGTCTTCGGCAATAGCTCTGGCGTATGCGAGCAAAGCAGAGGACGCGGGCCGCGTCCGAATCCAGCGGCAGAGGCGTCGCACAAAGAAGCGGGAGGAGGGCACGACGGAGAGTGACTCCACCAGGTGAGCGGGTACGCCCCACCGGCGACGGCGAGGCACGCCGTCGCCCCGTCCAAGCCCACAGACGGAACAAGGAGAGTCTGTGAGCTTGAGGGAGCCGGCGACGACGAGCGTCGAGGCGAGAGAAAGGTGAACGAGAGATTGTACCCGGCAGCGCCGGCGAGGGAGGGAGAGGGGCACCGGCGACGGTGGTCGTCGGCGTTGAGAGAGGAGGCTTGTAAGTTTTCTTCAAGGAATGAACGAAGCTTTACCTTCCTTCTCCTTCCCCTGTTCTACGACGACGGGAGGCGGCGGCCTTCCCCTTTTCCCAGCGGACTCCAGAGCGCGGCGGCGCTCGACAGTGGTAGCGACGCGTCGTGAGGTGGAAGACGAAGTTCGGGCGCGAGCTTCGAGGAGAGTCAACGGTCAACGGCAAATTCGGACGAGAAATCAATTCGGCGGAATCAATTTGGCGGCTGACGCAAGCAGACGTCAGCAGAGCAAAGTCAAAATCGGCGGCGCGAATTCGATTTCGCGATTTCGGCACGGCTGACGTAAGCTGACGTCATCCAGAAACCGATTTCGCAGCGAGGGAATTAATCGGTGGCTGACGTCAGCGTGACGTCAGCAAGAACGATTCGGCGACCGAGTTTGCACAGTGAGATTCGATTAAATTGGTGTTAATTTTGACTTTGGTCAAAATTAGAAGAAGAGGTATTTTGATTTCCTGTGGGAATTAGGGTTAGGGTTTTATCCGTGAGCATTGTAATTTGGGGATAAAAAGTTGAGCGGGAAACTAGGGTTTCGAATTTGGGGACAAGATTTAGTCCGGAAACCCTAGCACGATCACGTTCTGGTGTTCCGCCGGACGGCTCTAGGAAGCAGATAAGCACTGTTTTTAGACCGTTCCGACCGGGGCGTGACACCAAAAGTAAAGAGGCCTATCTAGAGAAGATAGGGGGACAAAAAGGCTAACATTGTGTTAGGATGTGTATGGTGCATAACCTGAGTCCTAGGCGGGGACAATTGATGCCATGGCACAAGTATGGAGTGCGTAGAGGATGCATGAAAAATACTAAAAATTGGGGCATGGGTGACGCTTGAACCCGAGACCCAGGGGCATGCCAGAGACCTATATGGTTGGGGACGCCGACCCAACATGCGGTCTTTGCTATTAGTTTGGATAGGCAAATGTTTGATGAAACTCTCATGGTCACCTAAGCGCATGGAGCTAAGTCTTGACGTAACTTATTCAAAGCTAAAAATAGTAAAGACCAAAAAAATAGCATGAAGGCTATTCTCAAGAGGGTTTCGAGAGATTGGGATCACTTGACGATTTTCCTTAGGTGGCTTGCAGCGCTCTTCCTCTTTGGCGAGAGTTTCTTAGAGCATCAAAGGACAATCATCACCATCTTCTCCACTTTTCCAGCGAGGTTTCCACCTTCTTCGGCCATCTTGTGAGGTACAAGAAGGAGATTCGGCTAGAGGTTACCGAATCTTGGAGGAGTTCTACATCAATTGGCGAGGAGTCAATTTCACCACTGGCCATCTTCTTCTTCGGCGAGGGCTGAAAATTTTAGTGATCTCTGAGTTTACATCTAAACTCATAGGTACTCTCTTTAGTGTAAAGATTGTGTGT
Source organism: Costus lasius (assembly GCA_027563935.2). Classification (NCBI taxonomy): domain Eukaryota; kingdom Viridiplantae; phylum Streptophyta; class Magnoliopsida; order Zingiberales; family Costaceae; genus Costus; species Costus lasius. The sequence goes on from CM050446.2 coordinate 128,702,316, forward strand.
TTGATGTGAGATTTGGTGTGTGGCCAAGAATAGAGGTTTTGGTGACAATCGACTATTTTATTGAATTAGTTGATAGGTTTCCTTTATTTGGTGATTGTTATCGTTGTGTTGGGTTTTCTGTGATTGGCGCATGTGATGCCATTGATTCGCTAGACATATATCTTGCTTAGGTTTTGCGCATATGTCTAGTGCGCCTAGATCTGTGTAGGATTGCGTGTGTCATGCATATGTCTAGTGCGTTGGCTTGTGGATTTGCATAGGGCACATAACCTTAGTGAGCAAAGTGGTTGGGAGCATGTTGCCTAACTCAATCCGCCACCAAGGGTTCTTTGCACTTTCGGCCAAAGCAGGGAGTTGAAGATTCTTGTATACTCCAGTGCTTGGGGGACAAAGGAATTTAGCAGAGCATAGAGTGGGGGCGCTTATTGGCAACTGACACAGAGGGCACAGTGTAATATCACAAGTGTTGTGATTTTGTTGTAGAGGACGCTCGAGGGCATTGACACAGAGCATGGGGATATTACACATTTGAGCACGGGTGCATGTTGAGAGTTTACACACTGTTATTATCCGCTGTGTGCAATTGTGTAAACGGGAGGCTGACAGGTCAAGGGCTCGTGCCATCACTTCTCGGGGTTTTCCATAATGAAAAATTGGGGTATGACACCTATCACCCCCCTTCCCCCCCCCCCCCCCCCCTTCTTCTCGTCTCTCCTCCTTCACTTTACCCCCACCTACACCCCTCTCCTCTCCCTGCCCAACACTCCTCTCCTCTCCTCGCCTCCCCCACCCTAATCCTCTCCTCTCTCTCCCCGCCCAACACCCACTCCTCTCCTCACCTCTCCCCCCTTATATCCCCCTATGCCCTCCCCCATCCTCCCCCTTTACATCCTCTTCTCTCCTCTCACCCCTTCCTTTGCCATCCTCTCCTCGCCTCCCCCCTCCTCGTCTCTCCCCCTTGCTATCCTCTCCTCGCCTCCCCCCTCCTCGTCTCTCCCCCCTGCTATCCTCTCCTCCCCCACTTTACCCCTACCTACCCCCTCCTCTCCTTGCTTCTCTCCCCCTTTACCCCCACCCACTCCTCTCCTCTCCTTGCCTCCCCCCCCCCCCCCCCCCCCTCAATCCTCTCCTTCCCCTTTACTTCCTAAACATTAAGAAATGTTCCTTCTTAGTTAACCAAGTCCACTTCCTAGAATTCATCATGTCAGACCAGGGTGTTATAATTTAATTTTAAAACTAATTTTCTATTTATTTATTTATTTATTTTTTTGTTTGCAGGACCTACCTATAATTTTTGAGAAACTTGGGGGCTTATGTGCAAAATTCTCTTAAAACCCCTCTTTTCTCTTGCCGAGGGTTTCTTTGTCCTATTCCATTTATTTTCTTCCCTATTCGCAAGCAGCGGCGACGGTGAGTCTTCTTCTTCCTCTCCTTCGAATAAAGTTTCCCTTCTTCCCCCTAGTGATTCCTGAAATTGGTGCTGGAAGGGTTGTTCGGTGGCGTCTCTACCTTGGATCTGCTTCAAGAACTTGATCAGCGGCGTCTTCACTGGGATTTGCATCAAGAGGTGTGCGGCAATAGTTTTTGGATTTCCTCTTGTCTACGGATTTTGAGATTAGGTACTCTTCTTCTATTCGATCTGTGAAATTTCTTTTTCTATCTCCTTCTTCTTTTGGATTGTGTGCGCTCTTTCATCTCCCCATTTCATCTGGATTTTTGGGGCATTCCTGATGGATATAGGTTGCTGCTTAATATCTTAGAGTTCTTTCAAATTTTTTTCATTATCATTTGACCTCCTTAAACAATATCCAGATTGGTATTAACCTGTGTTTGATATTGTTTTACGTAGATGCCAGTCACATTTTTTGAAAACTGAAATCAGTGTTGCAAGTATTAATTTTCATTGCCATCATCTATACTTCGGATAACCATTTGAAAACTGTGATTAGGATTTTCTCTTTCTCTCTTTTGTTCTCAGAATGTATGAGTTTATGCAATTTTTGATTGGGTAGGATAGAAAAGTAATTTCAATTTTATTACCTGGAAAGGTTAATTTACCACCATCTGGCTGTTTAAACAATATCTACACTTTTTTTAAATTATGTGTTGTTTGGATGACAGACGTGACCAAATGGTTATTCTATTTGATATGGTGCTATGGTAATTTAAGCTTCCAAAACTTAATTCTCTTCTTAAATATATATATATATATATAATAATAATAATAATAAGCCATACCAGGAAAATTAATGGAGTAGAATGAATTCTATAAATTAGGAAACTGTACATTGAGTAGAGGACTTGATAACCTTTCACATTTCTTTTTTTTAAAGCAAGTTTAGGCATTGAACTTAGTTTAATCGGTAAGAATTTATTGTGGCACTTGGCTATAAATGAGTTTGTTTGGACATTACTCCTATATTCTTATCTCATGAATTAGTAAAGTAATTGAAACATGAACTGATTTCATATTTTGTGAGCCTAATTAGTTTTACCCTTTCAAGTCTTCTCAGCAATAGTTGATAAATGTTATTAAGATGGATATTGTGGTAGTCAATTAATTTCTGGAGTACTCATAAGCTGTAGAAATTAATTTCGGTGGGGCTGGACTGCAATGTTAACAAATGACATATATATATTAATAGGTTGTTTTGAGTGATTACAATTAGTTAGAGTAGAAGGATGTTGTTAATGACAAACGTACAGATTCTATTGAAAATGTTTATGCACGTGTGTTTGATAATATGATAATCAAGTTGATTTATAAAGCCTCACTTAAATTGTCACCTAATTATTGCAAATTTTCGTGGAATTTTATGTGAAAGACTCATGGGAAGTTCTTATGATGCTAATTTTATTTATTACTGCCTTATTAGATTTACTCCATGAAACCTGGATGCATGTGTAAACGTTAAAACTAAATCTATCTACTGTTAGACTTTTGTTCTTGAATGGAACTTAACTTAATGCTGTGGAAAATTAGTGGACATGGTGAATTTTATATTGAATAACATGTAAAGTTAGGGAAAGAACTTACCTGACCAATTTAACATTGTTTTGTGGAATTATACAATGAGATAGGTTATTGAATACTTAAAACGATTAGTCTAACTAGTAGGATTTTATTGATTCAGTTGGTTGCAATTGGTTTTGTTTGAATTTAATACATCTACTTTTTTTTTAAATTAGCATAGTAGCTAAAAGTATAAGTAAATTCCAGCATTCCATGATTTTAATTAACAAAACTTTCTCCACGCTGTAAACATTTAATGCCTTCCTACAGTACTTCAATTCTTTAATTTAGAGTTCCTTTATATATGAGTACTTGTGTACAGTAAGTTAGACTTATAAGGAAAGGATTGGAATCAATTATAAAAGGTAAAGAAATAATTAAATACATGTATAGCTTTGTCTTGAAAGGATTGATAAATACAATTTTAATTATGTGCATACAATAATCCTACTTCTTTGAAATAATTAGAAAAGAAGATAGCTAAGGTTTGAAAAGTTAGGAGGTCAAAGACTGGAAACCAAGATGAATCAGAGACTTGGTAAACATTTTACAAAGAGAATCAACCATTGAGGTAGGAATCTAATCCTTCTCCTTTCATCACAGCATTTTGAATTATCTGAAATCTGTGATACCTTATAGTTCACTTCCATTGATTATTGCTTCTTTACCGTTGAACTCATTATCATTTATTTGTTGATCATTGTGATGGATATGACATGGTTGCATGGTTGCTTTGTTAATACACTTGTGATGATAGTTTAGTCCTTTTGGTGATTACTTGATGTCGTGGCATTGATGGATCTTATGATACCACCGTGGACTCTATAGTGTCGAGTGTGGTTCGACTATAGAGGTGCTAGCTAGAGGTCACCTGACGGGAAGTCGTTAGACTAACCGGGGTCCTGGGTGTTGGACGCAACATCCCCCGAGCTGTCTGAGGGCAGTTGTTCCATCGGTTGAGCAACGATGGAAACACTCTCACAAAGAGTGCGGACTCGATTGTGAGGTTATTATGTGGTTACGCTCTTGATTTTACACGACTATGATGATGTGATGACTACATATAGAATAGTGGAATTGTTTTTAATTATCTTTCCTTGTTACATGCATTTTGTGATTCCTACTTAGCTTTTCTTGCTAACTCCTTTGTTTTGCTTCCAGGTCCAGGTCCGGCCCAAACCCAAAACGATTAGCTAGATAGAAATGACGGCCTTGGGAAAGATAAATAACTACAGTTCGTTTACTTGAGTTGATTCATTTGTATTTTTGGCGTTGTTAGCCAAATTTTGAACTTTGTTGAAGAGTATTGAAAAACATTGTAGCTTGCATACTTTGATCTTTTTTTTTCTTTTGGTTTGGATTGTGAGACTTAATGCATATACAAGTAGTTGTTAGTAGATGTTATATTGTGGCGTTATAATTGTAGTAATATTGTGTTGGCTTGTACTTGTTAAACTCTTACGTCCCTAGTGAAGTCTTTCGCCGGGGCGTAACAGTCTTATGGTTGACCCAGCGAAAGTCAACATCATTTGTCATTGGCCTGAACCTCATTCGATCACCGAGGTTATGAGCTTCCTCGAGTTAGCAGTATTTTACCGTTAGCTCCTCAAGGGGTTCAACACGATTACCACCCTAATGACCAACATCATTACCAAGGATGAGTTTGAGTAGACAAGGTAGACGTGCATTTCTCGCGCTTAAGTTTATCTTGACTTCAGCCCTTGTCCTTCATCTACCAAACTTCTCTAAGGTCTTTGAAGTCACTTGCGATGCCTCCAGCATGGGCATCGTAGAAACCCTTAGTTAAGAAAGACACTTGGTGGCCTCTTTAGTTTAGTGAAAAGCTTAATGCAGTTCAATAGCGATATTCTACGAATGACAAAGAATTCTATGTCATCGTCCAATCCCTCAAGCAGTGGAGACACTACCCCCCTCCACCGCGAGTTTATCCTCTTTAGTGGCCATCAGACGCTCTCATTTTTTACCGCCCAAAAGAAGTTGAGTTTTCTACATGCCAAATGGGTAGAGTACTTGTAGCAGTACTCCTTCATAATTACCAATAAGGCTAAAAAGGAAAACATGGTTGTTGAAGCCTTGAGTCACGTTCGCACTTTGTTATGCATCTTGTCCACCCAGGTCACTACCTTTCACCATGTCAAAGACGAGTACACCAGTTGTCCTGACTTTGGCACTGCGTATGCTAAGCTTGTTGAATCCGAGCCATCGAACTTACCCTAACACCTTCATGAGGGCTTACCTCATCTACTTATGCATCCCTAGGTCTTCCTCTAAGGAACACTTGTTGCACGAGCTGCACACCAGCGGTGTTGTGGGGCACCTCTTTTGGCCATTGTTGTGTTAAGGATGTACAATGCGTCAAACGCGACTGCGGCACCTGTCAATTTGCAAAACTCTGCCCTTCTAAGGCAGACTTGTACACTCCACTTCCTGTGCCCCAAGGCCCATGGCATGATCTTAGTATGGACTTTGTACTAGGTTGCCTAAGACCGCATCCCGATTTGACTCCATCTTTGTGGTAGTCAATTCTAAGATGACACAGTTCATTCAGTGTACCAAGACTTTGAATGTCTCTTTCTAAGTCTCTTTGTCCGTCTCCATGGCCTTACCTTGTTGATCGTCTCAGATTGTGACTTGTATTTCATTAGCTACTTTTCGTTATCATTATGGTCTATCCTAGATAATACATTTAAGTTCTTTACAGCCAACCACCTGCAGAGAGATGGACAAATTGAGGTGGTCAAACTGAGGAGTCTAGGGAATCTACTTAGATATTTGGTGAGCAATTACCCACATTAGGCCATGATGGTCCCTATTGTTGAATTCACATTCGCCGGTCTAAGTCGCTCCTCCTCTCCTCCCCTTATTCCTCCGCATCGACCCTCCGCAAACCACTCCCTCCCTGCCCCCTACACTCCCTACCCCTCTCCACCCCCTACCCCTCCACTCGAACACTCCCCTCCCCGCCACTCCCCCCCCCCCCCCTTTCTCCTCTCCACCCCACCTAACCCCTCTACTCCAACCCTCACCTCCCATCCACTCCTCCCCTACCCCCACCCCCCCCCCCCCAACTCCTCTCCTCCCCAAACCCCTTGTTAAGTCATTTTTATATAGGGATTTCTATGCAATTTTACCGTTATTTCTTTACCATTCTTGCATTTACACCGGATTATACTTCGAATTATTGCTATATCTTCGAAATCTATACTCGTTGGTGTTTTTGCCTCATTTCAGGGAAAAAGCGAGGAATGCGACCGTTTTCAGCTAGATCAGTGTTCGCGGCAGGAACCACGACCCACCCTGTGCCCAGAATCACGCCCCGTGGCTTTTGTGTCGCCTTATACTGATTTTCCAGATTTTTACTCCTCGACTTATCCACGTCAGACAGAAGGCTCCGCAAGGGCAAAAGAAGAATTCAACCAAGCTAGGGAGGACAAAACGCAAAAGCCCTATTCACGTAGGGGCAATTAGGATTTGGCGGGGGATTTTCATGGAGGGCACGTACACGGAAGGTAGCGGCTGAGCAAGGAGCGAAGAACCGGAGATTAAATGAAGCGGAGAGGAGAGCTTTTGCGGCGAGAGCTTGTGAAGGCTTCGAGCAGCTCCTTCTTCCTTGAGGGAGTCTTATCCTCCTCTTCTCATTTACCCTTGTTCTACTTGCTTATCCATGGAGATTGTAGTGGGATTGTCTTATGCTTTGCTTTGGACCATGGTCATTGTAGCTTAAATCGTGTTTCAGGGCCAGGGAAAGCCCCTTGAATGCTTTATGTATAGATGATAACTTTCTTTTGATAACCCTAGATTGTTCTACTTTACCTAGTTGCACTTGATGAATGGGGTATGTCATTTTGCTATCTTCATTTGTTAGATGTCTGGTATTGCCAGGAGGCACGTCCGGATATTGGAAAACCTAGGTAGGGGTATGTCAATTATCACACGGGAGTGGGTGATTGCATACGAGTAGTGTATACTATCTTGTGGTCTAAGGGTTTACTCGGCTGAGCGTACTACGGCGGTAGATGTCTAGCCGTGTAAATACCTCGTTGCATCCTTGGGAGAGGACAACTCAAATGATGTGACTGTATACATAATCCAACGCTCATTGGGTTTATTTGGGTAGGTGTACTACGGAGGTAGGCATCTAGCCTAGTAAACACCTCGTTGAATCCTTGGGAGAGGACAACGTGCACTTTCTTAGATTACCCTAGGACTTAAAAGAGGGGGTTCTTTATAGTTATTCATCTGTGCATATTGCGTCAAGGCGGTGGACCCTAGCCTTGATCTCGTGCAATCCTTAGACCTCCCGTCGTGCTATTACCTTGCTTTCCTCCTTAGTTTACTTGCTCTCTATCTAGCTTTAGTTTAGATTTTAGGAATCATTTCACACCCATTATACGTTCGTCTAGCTTGTGATAATTGAACCAATCGGTACTTGATATTTGGTCCCTGTGGAATCGATACATTTATATTACTTCGATAGTCCGTATACTTGCGGAGTCTGTCAAGTTTTTTAAATGATGGGACAGTAAACACAATCCAGCGCTCATTGGGTTTATCTGGGTAAGTGTACTATGGAGCTAGGCATCTAGCCTGGTAAATACCTCGTTGCATCCTCGGGAGAGGACAACGTGCACTTTCTTGGATTACCCTAGGACTTAAAAGAGAGGGGGTTTTTTATATTTATTCATCCGTGCATATTGCGTCAAGGTAGTGGACCCTAGCCTTGATCCCGTGCAATCCTTAGACCTCCCGTCGTGCTATTACCTTGCTTTCCTCTTTAGTTTACATGCTCTCTATCTAGCTTTAGTTTAGATTTTAGGAATCATTTCACACCCATTATACGTTCGTCTAGCTTGTGATACTCAAACCAGTCGGTACTTGGTATTTAGTCCCTGTGGGATCGATACATTTATATTACTTCGATAGTCCGTATACTTGCGGAGCCTATCAAGTTTTTGGCACCATTGCCGGAGACCAAATTTATCAATATCGACACGGTTAAGTTATTGCTAGACTAGACATTTATCTTGCCTTTAGTTTACTTGTTTTTAATTATTTAGCGTTAAACTCTTTGATATATTTGATAATCACCTGCAAATCTTTTTGTTATTTGGAAAGTTGCCTTTGAACTGCTCGGTTTATGCGCCGAACTCTACGGTCGGGAGAACTAATATCTGCCGACCGTGAAATTGAGAAGACCTTACGACACCGTAGAAAAGCTAAGTCTAAGGCAACTCATCCAGAAGAATCTCTCGAAAAGCTCAAGATGGACAACCGCCGAACACTTAGAGACTTTGCTTCACCAAACACACAAGGCCTACATACCAGTATTACTCGGCCTCCGATCGAGGCAAATAATTTTAAAATCAAGCCGGCGCTTGTGAACATGGTGACCCAACATCAATTCGGATGTTCGCCACTTGAGGATCCGAATTTGCATCTGTCCATCTTTCTTGAAGCATGTGACACGCTGAAGATGAATGGAGTTTCGGATGACGCGTTACGATTGAGGCTGTTCCCATTTTCATTGCAGGACCGTGCTCGTGCACTCACTCTCTTCTGAATCTACTCGACATGGGGGCAGCTCTCCACTGCTTTCCTTTCTAAATACTTTCCGCCAAGCAAGACGGCCCAACTGAGAGCTCAGATCATTAATTTTGCTCAAAGGGACAACGAGTCGCTATGTGAAGCGTGGGATCGCTTCAAAGAATATCAAATAATGTGCCCTCACCACGTTATCCTCGGGAGAGGACAACGTGCACTTTCTTGGATTACCCTAGGATTTAAAAGAGGGGGTCCTTTATAGTTATTCATCCGTGCATATTGAGTCAAGGCGGTGGACCCTAGCCTTGATCTCGTGCAATCCTTAGACCTCCCATCGTGCTATTACCTTGCTTTCCTCTCTAGTTTACTTGCTCTCTATCTAGCTTTAGTTTAGATTTTAGGAATCATTTCACACCCATTATACGTTCGTCTAGCTTGTGATAATCGAACTAGTCGGTACTTGGTATTTGGTCCCTGTGGGATCGATACATTTATATTACTTTGATAGTCCATATACTTGCGGAGCCTGTCACCCCTCCACTCTGATCCCTTCAACTGATCCTTCCCACCCTCCCTACTCCTCTCCTCTCCCCCCCCCCCCCCAACCCCTCCACTCCTCTCCCTATCCCTATGCTCCGACCCTCACCTCCCATCTACTCCTACCCCTACCCCCACTCCCCCAACCCCTCTGCTCTGACCCCCCCCCCTCCCCACCCCTCCGACCGACCCTCCCCACTCCTCTCCTCTCCACTCCCCCCCTCCACTCTCTCCTCTCCTCTCCCTACCCCTCTGCTCTGGCCCTCACCTCTCATCCACTCCTCACCCTACCCTTATTATCTGAAACCCCCCCCCCCCCTCCTCTCCTCTCCAGTCCCCCCACCCCTCCACTCCTCTCCCTACCCCTCCGCTCCAACCCCCCCCTCCCCCTCTCACCCCTCCAACCCTCCATTCCTCCCCCTACCCCTCCGCTCCGACCCCCTACCCCTCTGCTCCAACGCTCCCACCCCCTTCCACTCCTCCCTACCCATTTGCTCCATTCCAACTCTCCCCTCTCCCTACCCCTCTGCTCCAACCCTTACCTCCCATCCACTCCTCCCCCTACCCACCAACTCCTTTCCTCCCCCTACACCTATGCTCCACCCCCCCCCCCCCCCCTTCCTCCCCCCACCCTTCCGCTCTAACCCTCCCTTCCTCGACCCCTCCCCTCCCCTTACTGCTTTGACCCTCCTCCCCCTACCCTTCCTACCCCTCCTCTCCACTCCTCCCCACTCTATATTTAACTTTAGCACAAAAATACTGGAAACAAAATACTTCCCAGGCATCAAAACATAAGTGCTATTTTCCAAAAGAAAATGATAGATATATTTATCAGTTTCATACTGAGAATTCTCAGATAAATACTATTATAGACATACAAATCTTTCAGGCTGAAAGCCTAAGAGAATTTAATCACGTATGTATTAAACTATGGAGGAAAGTACATACTGAAATGATTGCTAAGAATATTCTATTAAGAAGTACTCATGACAATCAAGAATATACTAAAAACCAATATAATCATTTAATTACAATGGTTAGAGAGAAAGAAATTTATCATTATACAAAAATAGCTCACAGCTGAGCTTAAAGATCTACATGATAATTCACAAAAACAATCTGAAGTCTTTGATTATCAACATACAAAGATTGCAGATTTACTTGTTAAACTGCAAAAGAATTTTGAAGAATGGTAGAACCATCTAAAGAATATCCAAGGATGATAGATTAGGATTCTGACTATCAACAAGCACTAGTGAAAGCTAGTAACTATTTAGATGGTGCTCTTGGGATGATTTCTAATAATCCCCAAAGTGTTTCTGATAAAAGATTTGTTCGACATAACAATTTTATAATTGCATATCTTATGCAATTAAATAAGAAACTTGATTACATCATAGCACGAGTGTCACAAGATATTGTGCTAAGACAACAAGAGTTAATACAACGATTAGATAATCTGTTGGTAGTCCAAACTCAACAAAATCAAGAATTGGTAAACCAATTAAATCAATTCTTACAAGCTACTATAGCTACATCAAGACATGTACGCATGAGAAGTACACTGTTCTCTACAAGATGAGTACTAGACCTTTTTCTGGTACTTCAAATACTCTTTCTGGAACTACCACAGTTAGAGAAAATAATCAAAATGAATGAATTACCATAAGTAATTCTATACCAAATCTGTTAAACAAATTATTTGATAGAAATGGCTTACCAGCCCAGGTATTAGAGGAAGTTGTTGATATCTATCAACAATTTGAAATCTATCAAAATAACAGGCTACGCTTGTTAAATCCATAGGTTTTGTATAGAACAGGACCATTAAATTTGCAAACGCAACTCCTTCGAATTACTCGAGAGGAAAATATTTCTGTAACCATAGAATCTAAAAATCTCAAGATTATATCTAGAGAATCATTACAACACATAAGAAGATCAGGGAAAACACTAGCCCATATTGGGATGATTGTTGTCTCTATAAAAGGCCTAGCTCATAAAAAGCTAGGAACAAAAGTATTAATTGCTATACTTGATAAAAGATGAAAATCTGACGCAAGAAAAGCAATTATTGCTTGTATGAAAGTCGACATAACTGAAAATAAGGGCATATTTTATTGTGCTCCATACTTTCTCATAGGTACAAGAGACCTAGGAGAATTAGAAATTGGTATCCAAATAAGAGGATGCGAAGACTTTGCCAAAGACTCCAATCTCCTTATTGGACTTGGATTCTTAGGCAAATAAACTAATAATTCTAATACTAGATATAAACTTTATATCTCTTCGATTATAGAAGCTTTAGCTAGTAAGGGAATAAAAATGATAAAACTCATGGCTATATCTCCAGATGACCTTGGAGGTCTGGACTGGAATATTTCTAAAAACTTGGATTGTGAACAAATGCTAGTTCCAGAAGATAGCATTATGTTTAAAAATCCTGATAATACGTATAATTTGAGATTCTCAAATTATAAACAAAAACAAACTCATGATGATGAGGCCCCGACTTCTTCAGGGTTTGAAAAATTCTTAGAATAATGGTATTAGCAAACCGTACTCTTTTAATACCCAAAGAATTAGGCTTTACATTTGAAGAAATAATAAGCCTAGAACTTGAATTAATAGAATCTGGACAAATACTAAGTTACCACAGATTAGTACCAAATGAACAAGGGAATATTTGTGTTTCACATAAAACATCCCTTCAAAAACTATAGAGACTCAGTGATAAATTTTAGATTCATCATAGAGATCATAATAATTTAAAGGATGAATTATATGCTCTCCAAAGCATTGATTCAGATACATTAGAATAGGAAATAAATCATGAAAGCGAATTTATTCCTTATGATCAAAATTCTGAGTATGATCTAGAAATGCCAGATCTAGATCTAGAAACTCAGAGCATTCAAAGTATCCCTAAGAATTTAATGGATACCATTATCAATAATGCTCCACAAGCTAGTGCAGCTGCACCAGCTAGTACATCACATTCCCGATCCTATACAATAGGACAACCACCTCGTGAACCCTGTACTCAATATGAAAGGGAAATGGAAGAGGTGCGAACCAAAGGTAAGAGATTACCCTTAGAAACTGTGGATAAGAAAAAAACTGTTAGATGAAGGGCGTATCCTTAATCTAGCAGCTCATGATCCACAAATATGGAACATCGTTCTTGACAATTGGTCATCAATGGTAGCCTGCAAAGTTGCAGAAATAGATGAGGGTTTTTCTGCATAAGAAATATATTCCTATCTAGAAAACTTCCTTGGGGAGACCGCCAGGTCCATGTGGGAGTCATACAAGTTGAATTTTCCCCAAGAATTTCAATAAGATGTCGCATTAGGGGTTAATCCCTATAATTTTACAAATCGTATGAGACTAATGATTACAGGTTCCAACCCTAATATGGGATAGAATGCTCAAAAAAAAGAAGCTAAAGGAAGTTAGAAGTACTCCAAATTAAAAATTGGAAATACATTAAGCCTTTCTTACAATACTTCTTATATTATGCCTGTATGACTGGGTGTTATCATGACCAAGCCATAGGGGAAAGATTGTTTTTAAAACTACCTGCCCCTTATGGGACAGAAATACATCAAGCATGGAACGCTGTTCCCAACAGACCTCCTGCTTTAAATAATATTACACTCAGAATACAATTTATCATTGATAAATTGGTAGAAAGATGTACCTACTTACGAGTAGATCATCAGTTAAAAAGTGAATTTAGCTTTTGTAATAAGCTATATACACCTCAGACATATGTTCAGGATCCTCCTATACAGAAACGAAAGCGCAAAGGACTAGAAGCTTCAAAGAAATATTTCTTACGAAGATCTTCTACCAAAAAACCTTATCTTGCAAAAGATAAGCATGTTCGAAAATATAATCCTAAAAGGGATTATAAAAATAAACTTTCATGTTTTACATGTGGAGAACAAAACCATTTAGCACGAGATTGTACTAAACAGCAAAACCTTCCCAATAAACAATCTATTTTAATAGATTGTGTACAAAAAGATCTACTACATGTAGATGAGTATATATCAGATACAAAGTCAATATATATAGTATTGTCTTTATTCTTGATCCAACTTATTTATCTGATTCTGATAGTGAATTAAATGAATTTACAACTGACCTTTTGATCAAAGCCGAAAGGTTAAAATCACCTTATGGTACATAAAATCTATCTATTCCATCTATGGATAAGTTAGATCTCCTTATACCCTATCTTGGTCATATTTAATGCAAATGGCCAAATATACACTTATGACTCCATTAGTTCCTCATGCGCATGAGCACCAATGGCAAGCAAGAAGAGGTAGTGAAGACCATGCCTGCTATTTTTGTTTAAAATATCCAAGCATGAATCTTTGCTATCAATGCATTATCTGTTCTCTTGAGGCATGTAAATATTGTCTTGAAAAACAGAATGCCAATATACCTTCTACTTCTTTACCAAGAAAAGTAGAAAGGACAAAAATTGTAGAACTGCGAATTCTACAACTAGAAAATGATCTCTACCGACTTCAACAATGCGTAGAGGTTTTAGAAAAAGGAAAAGGAAATTCTTCCCTCCACGAAGATTCTTTTTCCCAAACAACTCTTTACGAAAGTAATGATTCTGAACCTCAGACAGAGGAACAAGTCATACCGTATTGAGTTGAATATATCCACAAACCTGTTTCCAACCAAACTTGGCTCTATACCATTAAGGTAAATTGTCAAATCCAAATCTCTGATTGGAAATTAGATATACCTGTCTTAATTGATACAGGTTGTAGTAATACAGTCTGAGATATGACCTTGGTTTCAACCAAGTATCATACTAAACTCGATCCAAAAGATCAGTTTTATGTAGAACAAATGGATGGACAATTATTTCTTTACGAATATATTCTATCAAAGCATAAGCTTTCCTTCTCTTTAGGAAATGCTCAATATACACCACCTACATACGTAGGACGAATTTGTCTCAGACCATTAAATTTGGCTAAGATAAAATTCATAATTGGCCTTAACATGCTAATTAATTCATATAAAGGTGTAACCCTTACCTCTGATGGCTTATACCTTTTACATCATTCCATGATTCCATATACCTCGACAGTTGCTGCGAAGCGTGGTGGATGTCCCTGTGATATCCCAAACTCTTGTAAAAACCCACCTTTACAAGACAATGGCATACCTGACTCAGGTTCTTCTAAGGAAATTCGCCGTATAAATGAAGAAATTGCTAGTGTGCTTCGTCATCCTATTGATATGCTTCACATCAATAGGAAGGAGATGACTTAAGTCATCAACCTCCTTTTCTAAATAAAATTGAATCAAGAAATCCTGATGTGGATAATTTGGTTCGATTATTAGAAAAAGACCAAATTTTTTGCTCAAATCCGCAAGCTCATTGGGAGAAAAATAAGCTTGTTTGTATTCTAAAAATCAAAGACCCAAGTTTTCGGATTACAAATAAGAAAATTACAGCAACAAATGAAAACGTTGCTGAATTCAAAATGCACATTGATGAGTTACTAAAACTCAATGTCATCAGAAGGAGTACGTCTCCCCATAGATCTCCTGCGTTCATTGTAAATAAACACAGTGAACAAGTAAGAGGTAAGACAAGAATGGTTATAGACTATCGTCGCCTAAATGATAATTTAGAAGATGATGGTTATGACATTCCAGACAAAATAGAGTTAATTAACTCTATACAGGGAAGCACTGCCTTCTCTAAATTCGACTACAAATCTAGATTCTGGCAAATTCGGATGGCAGAAGAATCAATACCATTCCCTTTACGAAGTTTTGAATGGTTAGTAATACCATTTGAACTAAAAACAGCACCAGCAGTATTCCAAAGAAAAATGGATGAGGTTTTTAAACCATGACTTTGTTTGCGTGTACATAGATGACATCTTAGTACACAGTAAAATAGAAAAAGAACATATAAGTCATCTTAAGCTTGTATTACAAAAATTTTATACGAATGAGATAATTGTCTCCGGACAAAAATCACAATTCTATAAAAAATCTATTGAATATCTGGGAGTAGAAATTGGTAATGGAGTCATATAACTCCAACCACATATCTCTTCCAAAATCAAAACCCTAGACGTTAAAGATACTAAGAGTCTACAACAATTCTTATGACTTATTAATTATGCAAGACCTTTCTTAAAAGATCTACATATATTGAGTGGACCCTTCTACTCAAAATTAAGTCTTACTGGAGTTAAGAAATTTAACACTGAAGACTATAACAAATCAATAAAATCAGGCAGTTTGGTAGATTCGTTACCATTGCTTAAACTATCTTTGGACAGTGATTATTTGATTGTCCAAACAGATGGATGTGAATATGAGTTGGGAGCCATCTTCCTCAAAAAACCCCACAAATATGCTTTTGTACCAGAAGCCATATGCCGATATGCCTCTGGCAAATTTTGAAAAAAAAATGTTACTAGTAGCATTGATCAAGAGCTTCCAGCCATTTGTTATGACTTAGACGCTTTAAAAAGAAATATTGATAAGAACTGACTATGAACCCATAGTTAAGTTCTTCAAAACAAAAAATGAAAAGCGTATCTCTCAAAAAAGATGGTTTTCATTTATTGACCATTGTATAAACAATATAAAATCACCTTTGAGCATATCAAAGGCAAAGAAAATGTTATTTCTGATATATTATCAAGGCTTTTAATTAGGCCTCATGACGCCAACTAATTTAGTTGTGCAGAAATAAGAAATGGCTTCTACATCCACTTCTTCAAAGAAAAAGGCAGGAAAAAGTCCAAAAGTGCCACAGCCACAACCAATGGCATTAGAGGCACTACTTGAAGAAAAATCCTCCTATGCACAAGTGCTTAAAGACGCTCCACCCAAAGAACAGATATATCTGTTTCAGACTCCTAACCATTATACATCTCTCACAGGACATGATCATATGATCCTTGACTTATTATGGAAGGATCACTATGGAGTTGGTTTTCTGGCTACTATGAATAGCCTAGCTGGACATCTTCAAGCTCTACGCTATATGAGGATCTTACCAAAGAATACAACTTCAAAGCAACCAAAGCTAGAACCACATACTCTAGAAGCTTATATTGCCAAGGAGTTTAAAATCACGAGATTAGAAAATGAACTTGGTTCTCTAAAAAGCCAGGTAGATTCTTTGCAATCTCATAATAAAGATCTTGAGGCAAGAGTAAGTTTTTTTGACTAAAGCTTGGGAACAAGAAATGAGTTCTCAATGGACTTTGTCAAAAGCAAAGAATCCACCACAATTACATCATGTGAAACAACAGGAGTATGATATGTTGAAGCCAACTCAACACCAGAAATTTCTTAAAGTGGTCCACTATCTCAGAAGAATGGCCTTAAACGAAATTACTAAACCAAGGGGTCTTCATCTGACAATGATCACTTTATGTACAGACAAGGTTCATTCTAATGAACCTCATTGTTACTGCCACCAAGGGTTTACTATCATCAAAGCTTCCATAGACACCACCCAATGGCAAGATTGTCAGATCCTTGACACAGAGGTCTCTTTAATAGACCTATTTAATTATGGATTACTAGACCGTCTAGTAGTTCATCAATTACATCTAGGGAAACTCTCAACTTTCTCGTGGAAATTAAGATATTGCCTTGAAAAGCTTTACAAGGCACACCAATTCTCTGCATACCTGGACTTAAACATTTGTTCTTATCCACCCTGGTATTTAGGATATCCGTGCGACGCAAAGCACCAAGTCTTGATAAAAATTTAGTAAGAATTTTTGCAGGATTTTTGGACTCAATCGTTTGAAGAAGTTCATCAAATAGCAAAAGTTCCTATTGAATTCCAAGTGAGTCTTTGGCGGAATTATTGCATGAGTGAAGAAACACGGGCATTCTTTCATTCCTATCTAATTTCTGAAGAAAAAACTTTAAAAATTTATGTGGAAGATGAACAGGACATCTTCTTTGTCCCTTTTATCTCTCATTTCTGTACTGACCCAGGTCAGTTTAAGCATTTCAAACAGACTAAGTGGGAATCACTAGCCAAAGTCTATAAAGACTATGGGCGCATGATAATTCCTGCAAATCAGGATGACAACATCTTGGAGGACATGCAGGATGATGACTAGGCAGCTACCTGCCAAGAAGATAAACACTACTAATAGTAGTCAGGACCACCACCTATAGCAACTAATGGCTAAAGAATCTCCACTATCATGAGGGGTACGAAAAGAAAAAGTACTCGTTGAAGGAAATGAGATGCCGGCTCATGTGCAAGGCGGTTTCTACCAGTCACCTTTTCCTAGTGGCATTATTGATGCCTTTAGCCTGTTTATAGTGGCATCTATTATTGGTGCCTTTATGGCATCTATTATTGGTGCCTTTGCTTCTCTTGCAAGAAAGCTCTCTCTATTTTCTATATAAGAGAGCCTGAGGTATTGAGGGAAGGCATTCCGCCTTCAGTGTGCTAAGTGTGTATGTGCGAAAGTTGCTCCTCTCCAGTCTCCTAGCTCTTTGTAAGTTTTATATTTTGTAAATAAAGCTTGTGTGTTTTTGAAAGCTTGTCTTTCGTCTTCTACTTGTCTATTTGTAGCTTTATTTACAAAACATAAAACATACAAAGAGCTAGGAGACTGGAGAGGAGCAACTTTCGCACATACACTTAGTGTCAGGGCCCGGTCTACCCGGTTCGGCCCAGGCCCAATGCCAAGCCCGAACAATGGGAATCAAGGCAAAATTCGTGGTCAACATTGGGGCGTTGACCCCGAATTGGATGAGAGACGCGAGTTTGCGTCTCGTTCGTCGAGCCACGCGGACGACGCTCGCGCGTCTTCTCCGCGAGACTCGGTCGACGGCGGCGACAGGGTGTTCAGCGGCGGATGCGGGCGATGCGGTCGCGGCGACGATTTCGGACACCCAAAATAGAGGCGGCGGCCTCGATCGATAAAAGCGAGCTCGGGGAGCTCCGCGGGGGATCATCGTCATCACCTGGGAGCGACGAGTTTGAGAGGAAAAACAGTGATTGTAACCGGCGTCGAGGAGACGACCGGCGAGGGAGGGGAGAGGGTTACCGGCCAGGGGCCGACGACGAGAGTTTCTGTAGGTTTTTCGAGGAATAAAACCTATCTTATTATCTACTTCTTCATCCCTGTTTTCCTCTGTTCCGACCACTTCCGAGGCGACGCAATCTCGGTTCCGGCAGCAGGCGGCTGTCCGGTCGACGACGACGAGGTTGTGGACAGGAAGGCAGGCGGCCTTCCCCTGTTCATCCGCATCTCTTCTTCCGGCGACAGACGAACAAACGCGCGGCGTGCGTTCGTTCGCAGCGAAGACGAAGGCGTGAAGTTTCGAACGCGGCGGCGTTCGAAACGAGGCGTTGACGACGTCAAAATCGGCAACGGTAAAAATCGAACGAGATTTCGATTAGTGGCTGACGTCAGGCGGACGTCAGAACTCAATTCGGCGCGAGGCAAAATTTCGCAGGCGGCGAAATTTCGGGTGACGTCAGCGACGGATTGCTGACGTAAGCAGGTGGCAAGATTTTGGTCAAAATAGGGTTGACCGAGAAGGTATTTAATTTAGGTTCCGTTCCTTTTCGGATTTCTAAGTTAGGGTTAGGGTTTTCTCCGTGCGAATTGTATTTTGGGGATAAAAATTAATCGGAGAGATTAGGGTTTCGATTTTGGGTCGGAAACCCTAGGGCGAGTTACGTTCTGGTATTCCGCCGGACGGCTCTAGGAAGCGGATAAGCGCTAATTCTAGACCGATCCGACCGGGGCGTGACAACAGGTATCAGAGCAGGCTAACGTGTTCCAGCAAACACGGCTCGTTCAACTTCACCCTCGAAGGTGAAGAAAGGCCTGAAATTCCAGAAAATCACCCATACTGCTAGAGGAGCGTCAGAGGACGTTCGACCCAGGCAGGATAAAGGAAAAGCCAAGGAGACGGCTGATCCTGAGGAGATGGTGAACCAGGGTGATCGCATTGCTCACATCGAGCAAATGCTCGGTATGACTAGTGGTGGAGATACTGGGATGATTCCACAGGTGGAAAATCTTCAGAAGACTGTGGAGGATCAGGAATTACTGATCGAACAACAGAGATTGCAAATCGAGCAACAAGGGTTGCAGATTGAGCAACAGAGGTTGCACTTGTTGCAGATTGAGCAACAGAGGTTGCAGATCGAGGTCATGCGACAGACCATGGAGGGTCTGATCCATCTACCAGGAGAGATGGTTCGCATGAAGGAGGACATGCACGCTGAAGTTAAGATACTGCGCATAGCCCTAGCGCAAGTATCAACAGCGGCACCGGTGGAGCAGGAGGCTCCTAAACCGAGGATACGCGTACCCGACCCAGCGACGTTCGGGGGGGCTCGATCGTCGAGAGAGGTCGAGAATTTTATCTGGGATATGGAGCAACTGTTTTCAGCTAACCATATTTCTGCAGGAGATCGGGTGCAGGTGTGCATCGCCTATCTTACAGGCGACGCAAAGCTTTGGTGGCGAACCAAAGTTGGCTCTACCTCAGGGATGACTGGCTGGACTTGGGAGACTTTCCGTGAGGAACTGCGGCGGCAGTTTCTTCCCGGAAACTCGGCGGACCAGGCGCGTGGCAAACTGGATCGGCTGAGGCATACAGGCTCGATCCAGGAGTACGTCCGGGCTTTCTCTACTTTGATGCTGGAGCTTCCGGGGATGGCGGAGGACGATAGGCGATACTTCTTCCTCCGGGGCCTTCAGCCATGGGCAGAAACGGAGGTCCGACGTCGCGAGCCGGTTGACTGGAGGGCGGCGGCGGCAGTAGCTGAGTCTCTGGTGGATAACAGAAATTTCAAACCAGCACCACCAAAGAAATCCAAGACACCACCAAAGCGCGGCTCTCAGCGCGGCTCCCCACGCACACCGCCGGGGGCTAGAGTTCAAGAGAGAGGTAGACCGTTTTACCGGCAGAACAAGGGTTCTCCGGGACGACGGGAGCAAAAGCCACAGGGTTGCTTTTGGTGCGGCGGTCCTCACTGGGTAAAGGATTGTCCTAGCAAGCAAAAGCTCATGGCGATAGCGGCACAGGAACCAGCCGTGGAGGCTGAGGAAATCGAGCAACCGAGGATTGGTGCATTGAGGATCGGAGCGATGGTTCTGCAGGATCCGCCCGTTAGAGACATCGAGGGCGATGTCCAAATTGGGCGGGGGAGAATTGTCAGGGCCCGGTCTACCCGGTTCGGCCCAGGCCCAATGCCAAGCCCGAACAATGGGAATCAAGGCAAAATTCGTGGTCAACATTGGGGCGTTGACCCCGAATTGGATGAGAGACGCGAGTTTGCGTCTCGTTCGTCGAGCCACGCGGACGACGCTCGCGCGTCTTCTCCGCGAGACTCGGTCGACGGCGGCGACAGGGTGTTCAGCGGCGGATGCGGGCGATGCGGTCGCGGCGACGATTTCGGACACCCAAAATAGAGGCGGCGGCCTCGATCGATAAAAGCGAGCTCGGGGAGCTCCGCGGGGGATCATCGTCATCACCTGGGAGCGACGAGTTTGAGAGGAAAAACAGTGATTGTAACCGGCGTCGAGGAGACGACCGGCGAGGGAGGGGAGAGGGTTACCGGCCAGGGGCCGACGACGAGAGTTTCTGTAGGTTTTTCGAGGAATAAAACCTATCTTATTATCTACTTCTTCATCCCTGTTTTCCTCTGTTCCGACCACTTCCGAGGCAACGCAATCTCGGTTCCGGCAGCAGGCGGCTGTCCGGTCGACGACGACGAGGTTGTGGACAGGAAGGCAGGCGGCCTTCCCCTGTTCATCCGCATCTCTTCTTCCGGCGACAGACGAACGAACGCGCGGCGTGCGTTCGTTCGCAGCGAAGACGAAGGCGTGAAGTTTCGAACGCGGCGGCGTTCGAAACGAGGCGTTGACGACGTCAAAATCGGCAACGGTAAAAATCGAACGAGATTTCGATTAGTGGCTGACGTCAGGCGGACGTCAGAACTCAATTCGACGCGAGGCAAAATTTCGCAGGCGGCGAAATTTCGGGTGACGTCAGCGACGGATTGCTGACGTAAGCAGGTGGCAAGATTTTGGTCAAAATAGGGTTGACCGAGAAGGTATTTAATTTAGGTTCCGTTCCTTTTCGGATTTCTAAGTTAGGGTTAGGGTTTTCTCCGTGCGAATTGTATTTTGGGGATAAAAATTAATCGGAGAGATTAGGGTTTCGATTTTGGGTCGGAAACCCTAGGGCGAGTTACGTTCTGGTATTCCGCCGGACGGCTCTAGGAAGCGGATAAGCGCTAATTCTAGACCGATCCGACCGGGGCGTGACACTTAGTGTCACGCCCCGATCTTAAGGTTCTCCGGCGGACCCTCGTACCGCGCCGAAACCCTAGATTCTGGCCCCAAAATCACCCCAAAATCAAAACCCTAATTTGGATTTTGACTTAGTCAACATGATTTTGACCCGGTCAACCAAATTCCGCTGCGCGTAATTGCCGCCTCCGCTCAATTTCGGCCGCTGACGTCACCCTTGTGTCAGCTGCCAAATCGAATCTGATTTCGCATTCGAATTCACACGTTGATCGGCCACTACGTTGACTCCTCGAAGCGAACGCCCGTGCGTTCGTCTTCCTCACTCGTCTGACACCGAGAGCCGCCTGCACTCGTTAGTTCTTCGCCGGAGAAGGGGCGTGCCGGCAGGGAAAGGACGCCGCCTCGCCCTCAGCCTCTCATTGCCGGCATAACAGCCACCTGCCGCCGCAGGCTCGTCGCTGTCGCAGAAGAAGAATACGGAAATAGGGGAAGAAGGAGATCTCGGAGAAGAAAGCTTTTATTACCCTTTTGAAGCTACAAAACTCCTCCACACCGACGATCCCCTGGCCGCCGCCGCCCCTCTTCCCTCCCTCACCGGTCGTCTCCCCAGACACTGGTTACAAGCACTCAAAGCTCGCTCACTCTCAGAACAATCCATCAACGTCCCTGGCGCCGGCATCGACGCCCCCGATACTGGCATCAACGCCCGCTGGCGCTAGCATCAGAGCCCCTGCTCTGGAAGGGATGATGGCGCCCTCGCCGTCACCGGTGATGGTGCTCCCTAGCACTCCCCCCATCCATCGTCCGCCTCTCGAATGTTTATAGGGAAGGAAGCCGCTGCTCTCGTGGACCACGTCATCCACACTCCACGCCGCCGAGCCCGTCGTCCGCGTCCATCGCTGAAGACCTCAAGTTGTCGCCACCAGCTTCCGCGTCCGATGGATTCGGCAAAGAAGTCGACTATGACGAGCTCCTGCATTCTAATTTGGGTGTTGACCCAAATTCGGGTGTTGACCGAATACTCGCGCCGCTGGGATTTAGGGCTCTGTTTTCACTTTGCCGCACAGGCTTGGGCCGCCGCCCAGCACACTCCTCTTTGGGCCGGCCTAGTGGTCCAGGGGCCTAACTATTCTCCCCCACCTGATTTGAACATCGCCCTCGATGTTCGATACAGGTTGAACACTGGCCCTCCAATGTTCAAATTTGGTGCATCCTAACTCCAATTTGATGTTGGATGTTGATGAACCATGTTGCATGGAATTGGCACTCCGCCTGACTTGACACAACCAGGCTCACGTACTATTGCACCACCTTTGGTACTCCGCCCAACCTCTTTTGTCCCAGTCATATCATGCCATAGTGCTTCGCTCAACTTAATGCTTACAGGATCACATCCATAATGCATCTCCCCAGATGCTCCACTCAACCTGCAATGTATGAGTTTACATACTAGCGCACTGGATCATTATGCTTACAGCAACTTGCATCACCAAACTTATCAGTAACCTCGGACTTGTGGGTCATGGGCCCACAGCAATCTTGCTTCACCATCCTGGCTAAACTCAGCTGAACCTCGCATCCCCATGCTTGGTCAGAACCTACTCTGATACCAATTGTCACGCCCCGATCTTAAGGTTCTCCGGCGGACCTTTGTACCGTGCCAAAACCCCAGATTCCAGCCCCAAAATCACCCCCAAATCAAAACCCTAATTTGGATTTTGACTTAGTCAACATGATTTTGACCCGGTCAACCAAATTCCACCATGCGTAATTGCCGCCTCCGCTCGATTTCGGTTGCTGATGTCACCCTTGTGTCAGCCACCAAATTGAATCTGATTTCACGTTCAAATTCATGCGTTGACCGGCCGCTGCGTTGACTCCTCGAAGCGAATGCTTGTGCGTTCGTCTTCCTTGCTCGTCCGACGCCGAGCGTCGCCTGCACTCGTTAGTTCTTTGCCGGAGAAGGGGTGTGCCGCCAGGGAAAGGACGCCGCCTCGCCCTCAGCCTCTCATCGCCGGCGTAGCAGCCACCTGCCGCCGCCGAACTCGTCACACCATGGAAGAAGAATACGAAAACAGGGGAAGAAGGAGATCTCGAAGAAGAAAGCTTTTATTACCCTTTTGAAGCTACAAAACTCCTCCACGCCAACGACCCCCTAGCTGCCGCCGCCCCTCTTCCCTCCCTCGCCGGTCGTCTCCCTAGACACCGGTTACAAGCACTCAAAGCACGCTCACTCTCAGAACAATCCATCGACACCCCTGGCGCCGGCATCGAGCCCCTGGCGCTGGCATCAACGCCCGCTGGCGCTGGCATCAGGGCCCCTGCTCTGGAAGGGGCGACGGCGAGGGCGCCGTCGCCGGTGATGGCGCGCCCTAGCACTCCCCCATCCATCGTATAGGGAAGGAAGCCGCTGCTCTCGTGGACCACGTCGTCCACACTCCACGCCGCCGAGCCCATCATCCACATCCATCGCTGAAGACCTCGCATCGTCGCCGCCAGCATTCGCGTCCGACGGATTCGGCGAAGAAGTCGACGATGACGAGCTCCCGCGTTTTGATTTGGGCGTTGACCCAAATTCAGGTGTTGACCGAATACTCGTGCCGCTGGGATTTAGGGCTTTGTTTTCAGTTTGCCGCACGAGCTTGGGCCGCCGCCCAGCCCGCTTCTCTTTGGGCCGGACTAGTCGTTCAGGGGCCTAACACTTAGCACATTGAAGGCGGAATGCCTTCCCTCAATACCTCAGGCTCTCTTATATAGACAATAGAGAGAGCTTTCTTGCAAGAGAAGCGAAGGCACCAATAATAGATGTCACAAAGAACATGATAAAGGGACCAATAATAGATGCCTTCCCTCTCCACTCCTACCCTCCTCTACTCCCACTACCCTTCCCCTCCTCCACTCTTCCTTCTTAATTTTTTCTTCGTCATCATGGTTGTTGTCTTCTTCGTCATTGTCTTCATCATCTTCTATCTTCTTCAGTTTTCTTCTTCTGTCTTTGTCTTCGTTGTCTTTCATCTTCTTCTACCTTTTTCTTTTATCTTCCGTCTTCATTTCTTCTTTGTCATCGTGCTTGTTGTCTTCTTCTTTATTGTTTTCTATATTTTCTTCTTCTTCTTTTTCATTTTTGTCTTCTGTCTTCTTTTGTTTTCTTTGTCATCTTCATCTTCACCTTCTCCATCGTCCTCCTTCAACATCTTCCATCTCCTTCTATCTTTGTCTTCGTTGTTTTTCATCTTCTTTTAGCTTTGTCTTTTATCTTTCATCTTCATTTCTTCTTTGTCATCGTGCTTGCTATCTTCTTCTATCTTTATCTTCATTTTCTTCTTCTTCTTTTTCATCATCGTCTTCTATATTCTTTTGTTTTCTTCTTCTTTTATCATTATTGTCTTTCGTCTTCATCTTCACCTTCTTCATCATCCTCCTCCATTATCGTCTTCCATCTTCTTCTATCTTTGTCTTTGTTATCTTTCATCTTCTTCTAGCTTTATCTTTTATCTTCTGTCTTCATTTCTTTTTTGTCATCATGCTTATTGTCTTCTTCATCTTCATCATCTTTCAACTTCTATCTTATCTTCTTTTTCTTCTTTTTCTTTTTCATCACGTCTTCTGTCTGTTTTCTTCTTCTTTGTCATTGTTGTCTTTGTCTTCTTCATCGTCCTTCTCCATCATCATCACCATCATCTTCATCTTCTTCTGGCTTTATCTTCATTGTCTTTCATCTTCTTCTAGCTTTGTCTTTTATCTTCTATCTTCATTTCTTCTTCGTCATCATGCTTGTTGTCTTCTTCTTCATTGCCTTTTCTTCATCTTCACCATCTTTCCTCTTCTGTCTTTATCTTTATTTTCTTCTTCTTTTTCATCATCTTCTTCCGTCTTCTTTTGTTTTCTTCTTTGTCATTGTTGTCTTTCGTTTTCGTCTTCACCTTCTTCATCTTCCATCTTCGTCTAGCTTTGTCTTTTATCTTCGGTCTTCATTTCTTCTTCATCATCATGCTTGTTGTCTTCTTCATTTTCATCATCTTTCATCTCCTATCTTTATCTTCATTTTCTTTTACTTCTTTTTCATCATTGTCTTGCATCTTCATTTGTCTGTCTTCTTGTCGCCTTCCATCTTTTTTTTCTTCTTCTATCTTCATTGTCTTCCATCTTCTTTTGACTTTGTCTTTATCTTATCTTCATTTTTTCTTCTTCTTCTGTCTTTATCTTTCGTCTTCATTTGTTCTTCGTCATCTTTGTTCATTGTCTGTCTTCTTCTTCATTGTCTTCTTCATCTTCATAATCTTCATCATCTTCTCATTGTAAGGCATTCTTCAGGAGATGCTATTGCATCACTGTCCGGACTGAGGGTAAGTACCAAATGATGCTAGTGCGTTATGCAATTATATCCCGTAATGTTAATGACGGATACAACATGCATGTTTAAGTTCAATTAGAGGATAGCTATTTTCCACATTCATTCATTTTCATAATTGTAAATATACAGATTTTTTTACCTATACTATTTAAAGAAATACTTTTGGCTAATACTCCTCGGATTTTGTCATGATAATCGTTTCTTGTAGATAATCTTAATTTAGTAATTATAGAATGTGCTTGCTATACTAAACAAATCATACTTAATTCATGTTTCCAAAGAGTACCTTATCATGCTTTAACATGAATACTTCTAAGATGATGCAATACACCAGCACCTTTTCTACATACTAATATTAAAAAATCTACATTCACACAAGATGAAAGGAGTAACATTGTTGAGAAAGAACAATAAGAAATGTCGTAAGGAAGTTTAATTTGGTATTTGAGGAGGATTGAAGATGAAAGATGATGATGACAAAGAAGAACGAAAAAGAAGAAGAAAATAAAGAAGAAGATGAAAACAAGGATAGAAAAAGACAGAAGAAGATGAAGACAAAGATAGAAAAAGACATAAGAGGACGAAGATAGAAGATGAAGAAGATAACGAGTAAGAAGATGATGATGAAAGAAGACGAAGACAATGAACGCAACGATGATGATGAAGAAGAAGACAATAAAGAATAAGAAGAAAGGAAGATGACCAAGATGAATACAATGAACTTGTAAGATGAAGACAACCTGCTCCTCTATATTTTTAAACATTATGAGTTAAAACAAATGTTTGTAATGATGACAAGCCATCACTGTTCCTCAAAGCATATCCAATTGTAGGCACAATGATATACAGTGTATAATATGATCAGATGATTATAGATTTCAGTAGCATAAATTAGATGACTAACAAAGTGGACTTCTTTGTCAAGAAATCCAAGCTTTAACATACTGTTACTAACTTCAAGTTAGGATAGCAACACTGAAGACAGCATATAAAGTAATTATATCTACATTAAAATAATAGTTCCAAAAATGGAGGCCTAACCTGTATCTCCAGGGTGGCAATCAAGTTGCATAAAATGTTCCCCAGCAGACTCAACAATCCCTGCACGCCCATAATGAGGCCAAGAAGAAACAACTCTTTACCTCAAAATTGAAGGTAAATGTTCGCTTATGCAAAAAGTCATTAAGCCTTTAAGTACCAACTAGTAGAATTAAATAAAAACACTCAACTTCTTCTCTAAGAAATTTCATATCAAGTGCTACTTGCTTTTCCATGCAAGGGTATACTTGTAATTTTCAGGGACCTTTTTGTAAATATTTAAAACGTATAGATGTTTTCTGTAAAATTATTTCTAAAACGACAATAAACCACAAAAAATCCTACTTTCCCTGGCCTCTCTTCCTCTCCCCTTTGTTCCAAAGTGCTGAGCTAGGTAAAACTCTTTCACCTTACAAAGACAATATGCAAGGATTAATAAGATTTTGAGGAAGCATATAGGACAGAAGTATCACTAAGATAAACCCTTATAACTAATTTATTTGGAAAACATCATTATCACAAATTTATGCTTCCTGCATGTTTTTTTTTTTTTCAAATTATGTACAATCATCATCAGCATTATTAACTCATGCTATGATCTAAAAAGTAGAAGAAAGTATTGTTGTTTCCCTCTCTTCAACTAAAATTATTACTAATTTGTGTTTGTCTGATACATTTGAAGTCTAATTTTGATGTTGATCGGCATGATAGAATAAAAAGAAGGTAGAGACAAGATAGTTTATAGGAGTGGGCAGGACAGAGCAGAAATACACAACATCGCCATGCATTAGTTAATAACAGTGCTAACCAGTATTTGGTATTTTGATAATTTAGCTTTCCACATACCATTCTATTGTTTCCCTTTAATCAATACCATCTTATCATTTACATAGATCTTAAAAAGAAGGTATTTTTGATAATTTATATAATCAAACATTGCAAGCTTGTTCACTTACAAAAATATTAACTAGCACTAGACCACTTGACTATAATCCTTAGATACAATAATACGGTAAAAATACTTGATTAGCATTAAACCACTTTGATAATATTAAATACTTGACTAGCACTGGACCACTTTGATAGTATTAAACCATCTAAAATATGGAGATAGCATAAGATAAGTCAACAAGAAGACTATGTTACCTTACAAAAATTAAGAGGAAACAAAATAAAAGATTGTCAATTACTCAAAATGTTAGAACGGTTATTTGAAGAGAATAAACCTGCCAAGAGTTCAAGATATCTTGTTCCAGTTGCTCGATATGCAACAAGATTGCCTAAGAGCCTTGCAATCAAGTAAATCTCATCTTTTTCCGAAACACTCCTAGATGAACCAATGAGAGGAAAATTAATAGGCAATATAAAACATTATTACCATTAATGATCCAAATTAGTAAAAACCCCTACAAGTACTTAACCCGTCAACAGTACAAAGCTTCCCGTATTCCATAATCAAACCTGTAGTGTGCTAGGCAATATCATGGGGTTGAATAAAATGATCTACACCTCAATATATCTGGTCCTGTAAAGCACTATAAAGTAATCACAAACTACAATAGCAAAAGATAGGAAACAACTAATATTTTCTTTCCAAATTCCATGATCAAATACCTCCCTGTAGTGTGCTTTCCAGGCAGTATCATGGGGGTTGAATAAAATGATCTACACCTCAATATATCTGACTCTGTAAAGCACCATAAAGTAACCACAAACCACACTAGCAAAAGATAGGAAACAACTAATATTTTCTTCCATGTTTGATCAACTGTTTCCCATCCTATACATGGTCATGGGAACCAAGATAAAGCATGTTAGAAATGAAGATGAGGAGCAAAAAGATGTGTTCAGATCCTTCTGTGTAAAAAGACTAAAAAGTAGGTAGAAGACATTAAAGTAAGCAATTATAACCCAGAAACAAAATGTGTATCATTCAAACAATTGTGAGAATGTAATTCCAAGGTACCAGTAAAACAAGCTATAAGGCAATAACAACAACAAAAGAAAGAAAAACTCACAATTAAAGACAAACTGATTATAGAACCTATAGATTTCAGACTAAAAAAAAAGAAAACCACCATCTTAAAACCAATTGTGAATGATAAGGTGAATTTAAAGACCAACATTTTTGTGTCAAAATTCAAATCTTCATAGTTCATGGAATTAATTGATGACTAGAGAAAGAGGATATATGGATTCTACCAAGAAATCTTGATGGATGCCATCATGGAACAATAAAAAGCCTAATAGAGTAGAGAATAGTGTAAAAAAAACCAAAGAGGATAAAGAATTTCAATTTTTTCTATTATATGTTAAGAACCTTGTATAATGAGTAGACTCGATGATCTTCCTGTTGTTCCTCTTTTATACTTTTTGTTGTTCCTTGTACAGCTTCCTAATGGAATAAACAGGAGGTTTTACCCTATATCAGCTTCAAATGCAATTGATTCATAGAGAAATTTTGGCATATAAACAATGAGAAACTTGTTATGTGCATTCACTTGAGTGTTGCCAAGATCTAGATAAATGAAATAAATGCCATGGCTACATGTTTAGTGTAGCATCACTTATTTCTATTAAGTCTCACATAGGTATTTGTAATCTACTTTGAAATAATTCTTTCTATCACACTTGATATCAGACCCCTCCTCTTCTCCCTTCTCTACACCACCCAAGTCATAGTTCTCTTCTCTAGACACTCTTAAGTGGCATTATAGTTATCATTGTCACCAACACTTCTCAAAAAAGGGCAATCTACAATATTTGGACCCCCACCATAAAAGCACACCCTCTACACATCGTATAGGACCAAGACCGTCGGACCTATCAAGATACTATATAGGACTTCTCCAAGTTTTTATTTGTAGGTTCCACAATTTTTGCCATCAATCCCATTTCATACCTAGTCACTCATTTTGTATTTGTTCTTTATATAATATAATATTTGCACCAGTCACCAAGCATAAAGTTAGGGATATTTGTTTAATATGCTACATAATTCGAGTAATTGCTCACACCAATAAAGCTTTTAGTATCTGGCAGGAGGTTGATAGCTATTCAAGTAGGCTGGTTACTGTCATGGAGGTTGATTATTTGATATGAGAAACACCAATTTAAGATTTGTTTTCACTATTTCTAACCAGGATTTGGTTTCATTATTTTAACTATTTCAATTCTTTATGATGTTTATTTAGTTGATAAGCAATAAACAAAATAAAATGTTATGAAACATTTTACGATAATTATTTTAGTATGGTGAGTTTGACTATCTTCTTGGATTATGTTTCTAATCTTTTTTCTACTTCCGTTCAACTTAAGTTAATATTATAGACCTTGTGGCATTTGTTTGAAGCAAGTTCTAGTTTAGAACTTTTACGATCCAAACTTATGTACTCCAATTCAACTCAAACTAACTGTGAAGCTTGTGGTTTAGTGTATAGTAAGATATTGTTTATAACTTTTTTTCATTACTATTTGGTTCAAAATGATGTATTATTAATTCAAGCAAGTTTTTATTTTAGTTTAGGATAGAACTTTGTGGTTAAAATAAATTTTACATATCCATATAATATACAGTGAAAGAAAGAGAAAGAATACTGTATCTTTAAGAATACTGTATCTTTGTGCCTTTACCTCGGGTAAATTTGTACCTTTGTGCCTTAGTCAAGATTCAAGATACCGTACGTACAAGATATAACTAACACATGGTACCAACCTGTATCAATTTTATATGTATGTGCATACTATGTATATGAAATTTAGTTAAATTGTGTTATCTTACATTGTCATTAAATGATTCTCAATTAAATTTACCAAGTAGGATGCTCATTAAATTCAAAATGAGTGGTGATTATTGAAATAATAGACTAGTTGCACTCAAGTTAATGTGATGTAGTGGATATTTAGAAGTCTTCCTACAATATATGGTATTACTATATTGAAGTCTATATGCTTAGTAAACTAGAACAGTCCACTAACTCTTCTCAGACTAGAATATAGGAACTAGGATAGGCACGAATATTGGACTAAATAAGGATACATATAAAAACCATGGTAAGAAGCTTGTATGCAGTATTCTTAGAAGTGACTGTAATTTGGCCTGGCAATAGTGAAATTCAGCTAACATAACATTCTAGGACTTTTGTGGAACCATGTTATAGGGCTTTATTTAAATCCATAAATTGCACTTTATTGTTTAATACTAGCTGCTCCTGAGCAATAGAACATGAACAGTGATTCCATGTAGACTTCTTTAGAAATAGCATCATAAAGAAAGACATTTTTAATGTCCATCTAATAAAGTTGCTAATCAAGGTTGATAGCCAAGGAGAAGAGTACACTAAGTTCAACTTAGCTAAAGGTGATAAAATGACAAGTAGCAGTTTCTATAAGTTTGTGTGAATCCTTGCAACTAGCTGAGCCATATATCTATCCAATGTTCCATCAAGATTATATTTAATTTTACACACTCACTTATATAAGACTAGAAAATCCCTAATGGAGGAGAAGCTAGCAACCATGTTGTCATGAACTCATGGATAGATGATGGACTCATTTCTAAAACGTTGCTTGGAACTTTACCATTTACTTAATGATAAGAATTAGGCTCAAATAGATTTTATTTTTCACTTAACTATTTGCTAAGTGTCCTTAGTAGCTAGAATGTTTTGCTAGAGTATGTGTAAGATTTCAAATAGCATCTACGTCAAACAAGGCAATTAAGAAAGATACTTTTCTTTTGATTAATATTGTTCTAGACTTCTATAAAAGAAATGTAAACTATTGGCCATTATGCTTATTGACATTGGACTATTTTTTTTTTGGCAATTGAGTTGGCAAATGGATAAACAATTTACAGTCCTCATCGAAGAGCACAAATTTGTCAAGATAGAAAATTACCAGCACATCCTCATATTCAAGTTTTGCAAATATATTAGTTCACAGTAATTTTCACAATGTTATAGCTTAAAATATAAATTTAAGAAATATGGCATTAAGGAAAACTAGGAAATGTCTTTTCTTTCTTATCATTCCTTCTCTAGGAAACTCAAACTTGTGCAATTTCAATAGCCTAAGTTATCATGATACTAATTGCTATGCTTTTGTAAGACATTTGAAACCCAAAAAATTTGGAAGTATTAAATCATTAGCACACTTTAATTATTTACCTACCATATTACCGAGAAAAAATAACATAGCACATTCTAAAAATAGTAACAGAAGGGAGTCAGGGCCGAGGCCAAGTCTGTAGCTATCCACAACATAATAGATTATAATCTATTAGCAGCTATTTTGGGATGCACTGAATATTGAAGTAAATCACAAATCTTTGCAAAACGTGTAGCATTCACGGTGGACCTTATGGTAAGGTAGTAATAAGTATTTGAACAAGATATAACTTGTGTTCAAAATTCACCCAACTCCAGAGAAAAACATGAAGTCAAAATTCAAGCCTATCATGTTTAGAGCACAAATTTGAACGGTGAAGGGCAGTCGATTCAACGGCTAGTTCCCGATTTCCCTTTCTTTTAAATTTCATTGTTGATTTTAATATAAAATTTATTCTATATATTTTAAATAGGTCAGGTGGATCAGATTAATATTAAAATGAATAATATTTTATTAAATTTAAATTAGTGGCATGCCATGTTGACTATCACACTTTCTATTGATCAAATTCGGGTCAATAGTTGAACACGGATAATTAAATTCATTCAACTACAATATAATTTATTTAGTCAAATATAAACGCAATCTACAATATGATACTGAAGCAAAACAATAAATATGCTAAATTATTTTCAAAAATCTAAATTACTGAGATACTAAAATCTATAAATCGATATAATTAGAAGAATACATCATAGCGTCTATATTAAACACATTTTTGGCATGTCCACCTAAGCTAGCTACTACTACTACACCAACTTATAATAAAAGAAATGGAATTAGCAAAAATTACTAAATATAAATCAAAACAAGTTAAAAGTATGCTTCAATAGATAAAATGAAATAACGTTATATTACATCTAGATACTCATATATTATAATACAAAAAATAACAATCGTATGAAAAATAATAAACAATAGTATAATGAAAATATCGATATGTAGCTAAATAAAACCCTCAATTATGAGTATTTCTATTATTAGCTCATATAATTTAACACAAACAATTTTATAGTGTTGTGTCCAATAACTAGCAATCCTAACATTGCCTAAAAATAACTTGTAGTTACTCTAGCAAACACATTGTAATCATAATATTACCTAAAGACAACTTCTTGCTTCAACTATAGTATACCATATATTCTAACTATTTACTTAGTTACTAACTAAATCACAGAAAATGTATAAATGTGCTGAGATTAAGTAGATTAAAGACGGAGGTAGAGTACTATCCATAATACTTGTCTTTTTCCTTCCAATTTACCATGATCTTACATAGAGTTAAAATTCAATTATGAAGTTAAACTAGTTTAAATTGAATATCTTTAATTGGTATTATTAAATTTTTAATATTATTTTTTAACAGTGTCATGTGAGTTTGAATTTAAGTTAGAAATTAACCTGAGTTTTGGTGAACGGCTGAATTGAGTAGCGAAAGGTTCTTTGGGGTAAATTTAGAGGACAAAGGGTAATAAAATTACATCCCTTGCTTGGTTGCCATAATATTGTTATTGATTAACCCTGCTTTTGTAGATTTTTAATGAAACTAGATTGAATAAACTCGATAAACCAATAAAATATAAATAGAACTTCTCAAAAATAAGGATGCAATCTTTAGTATAATGAATGTGTTTCATGCTATTGAAAATTTACCTAATCTTTTACATTACTGCTGTAAAAACTTAGGGATTTTCTAATTGAATAGACAAGACCATAGATTTATAAATGATTTAGATGTTACAAGATGAATTATGGTGAAAGCACTTAATTTTAATGACTTGTTAAATGCAAATATTTTCTGTAATTGACCAGCAAATTATTAAAATGTCTAGGTCAACTTATTGTTACATATACCTAGCTTAGAGAAAAATATGTTTCAAGTTTAAGCATAGTTTAAAGGAAAGGTTTGAATGCCTGCCCATATTGGTATACCTGTCCATTGAAGACAGTGGTTAGTTTATCATATTTTAGTAATTGTAGCTATGGTTGTCTTCATATTTATAGCTATGATCATTTCATGTGTCTAAAATCTAATCATGTAGGCTTTGTTGACCGTAGAAGCCTCAATATCATTCTTCTTCTTCCCTAAGTCTCCCACTTTTCTCATTTCATTCTTTTCTCTCACCTCTTGAACTTGTCTTCATCTCTTTACACAATGCACACACCTACTATTCTCTTTTCTTTCACTACTCTTCTATGCAGGCAGAGCTTTATTCATTGTGCCATATCTTTGAACACAACCTGCACATCTGACTACTCCACCCACTCCATCTTCATCAATTTCATATTCCTCATTGCCCTCCACTCATCACCATTTGACAGGCCACAAAAAAGATGTTGAAGCCTCCTCCCTTCCGTAACTACCATCCACACTGCTCTCCCACTAACTCTAAAACTTTGCCACACACATCACCTTCAATACCACTTTTTAATTAAAGGATTAACTGTTGCAAACTCCTAGACATGACCTTTCCTTAAGCTTGCTGCACAACACATTGCATACTTGCCTATTGCAATAATCCATTCAAAGATCACCACTTCCCTGGTCTTTTGCTAAATGTCCCTTGTTTGGTTGTCCTAATATTGTTATTGCTTACCCCCTCCTTTTGTAGATTTTTTAAATAAAACTAGATTGAATATTAAACTTGAAAAACCAATAAAACAAAAATAGAACTTTTCAAAAATAATGATGCAATCTATTGGGATAATGAATGTGTTTCTTGCTATTTCCTTGTTTTTTTTTTATAAAGAATCCTAAATTGAGAGTTTTTTTTTTAGTGGATGGAGTGAGATCTTATAGTAATACTATATTGTAATTCACACGACCAGTATGAAAATTATAATTTTCTTTAGAGGATATAGTAGAACCACATATGGTTTTTAAAATCAGTACACCCAAATTTTAAGTGATATGTTTCATACAGCACGTGTTAGGCTAAAAATCAGCCATACCACACAGGGTATATTGATGTTCACCCCAAAATTTTACAATATCTTTTAATCAGGAAGCTAACAAGTTTAGGATGTCAGTAAAGACAACCAATATTTAAATCATGTACTAGAAGGATTGAGGCAATCAGTTGCTTGGAATATAAGAATTTTAGGTTCATTGTTAAAGGTCTTTAAGCATTGGATTTATAAGAATTTATATTCTAAAATTTTATTGTGTATCATTCGATCTCAAATCTAGCTGTATATACAAATTTAAACTAAGCTGAAACGAAATTTCAAAAAACATATGCTAGAAGTGAAAAATGAGAGAAACAAATAAAAAAAATTTGTATTGATTAATTCAGAAAGATAAAAGAAAACATGAAACTTCATTGATCCTCAAATCAAAGATGAGTTTGATAACAATTTTTCTTTAGATCAACCATGCCTACGTCTACCCAAAAAATGAATAGATGAAAGACAATTCAATATTCTCCATATGAATATGGGAGCTTTTACTTCACCCTGCATTAACGAGCATACCTAGCACCAAGGTTTAAATCTTGGTTTGTGGGTTATATCTCGAACACTAGTAGGACCAGTTCTATATTAGCACCATCTTTTACTAGCACATGAAATGACCAAACCAAAAGAAGGTTATGCCAGGGAAGCTTCAAAAGAGACCTCAAAACCCTCCAATATGGACAGTTCAATTTGTTAAAACCTAAATCATCATTGTGATAGAGCTATGAAATGCATTAGGGAGAAAATATATCTTTGTTCTCACTTTGTGGGGTCAAAAAGTGTTACATTAAAAATGTAATAGATCATTTTCAAATTCACCTTATAATAAATAAGACTTTTTGTTTAATGGGTTCTGACTTTCACTCATTGTTAATTACCTCTGAAGTTAGGGAACCTTTGATTAAGAGATCTATACTATGAAATAAAATAGAAGACAAGACTAAACAATATCATTGATAAATATTATAAAAATATATAATTTGACATGATACATAAGGGACGAAAGAAAAAAGGGCATCGTCTATTTGGATGACTTGTATTTGTCGAATGTTTAGCCTTGTGATAGCTTATAGAATATTTGAATTTAGATAATATCTAGCCTTGGCAGCGCAATGTCATATTGAGGAGTTACACCCCGATGGTAAACATCGACGTATGCACCTCCTAAACAATATTCCATTGTGATGCGTTAAAGCATGCATTAGATGTTGAATTTAGAAAATCATCCAGTGTAGGATATTTGATTTAAGAAAATATCCGGCCTTGCGGCATGTTGAATATTTAATTTGAGAAGATATCTGGCCTCACGGTGTGTTGGATATTTAAATTTAAAAAATTATCCGACCTCGCGGTATATTAGATAATTTAATTTAAAAAATTACCTGGCCTCACGCATGTTGGATAATTTAATTTGGAAAATGTCAAGTCCGTTCATAGCTGGCAGTTTGCTAAAAACTGTATACTTCTTACGAGCAACCAAATTGATCCTAATCAAACGGCAGTAGGATAAAAAAATGTAATCCATTAATAACTAGCAGTTTGCTAAAAACTGTAAGCTTCTTACACGAGCGACCAAATTTATCCTAATTAAACGGCAATAGGATAAAAAATATCAAGTCCGTTTATAGCTGACAGTTTTCTAAAAACTATATGCTCCTGACATGAGCATTGATCTTAATCAAATGATAGAAGTATCGAGATACCAAGTTCGTCCATGGCCGCCGACAAAAAAAAGGTTCTTAAGCTCCTATTTGAAGATCATGAAGGGACAATCCTACCCATTTTTCCTAGCTCCAATGCTTGAAGACAATGAAGAAATTTTCTAGAGTGGAACGCCTTAGAGACACGCAGATGATCAGAAGTCAATCAACAATCATTAAAAATTTTGGTGACCCATGGAATATGTTGAGGGAGGGTAAGGAAGTGTGATAAAAATATTATTTTGAGCAAGGGTATCCCCTTGTAATGAAATAAGAAAGCAAAGATTGTTTTATGAATTTTGGATGTAAAATCATGTTGCTTTGCAAATGTGGTGTGTAACTTTGCCAAATGAGCATAGCACAATGCTAACTACATATACAAATGAGGAATTTCATAGCAATATCCGGCAAAGTTAGCATTGCCAAATGACCCATGGAATATGCTAACTACTTCATATACATGAAAATCACTCTATTTGATTTCATTACTGTCAAGAAAAAGGTTTACCGTTAGTCTCTGCAATATCTGAATACTATAACTCCGCGAGTAAAGCATTTGACAACTCAAGCATAACATTCAAGCACAATCATGACAGAAACGGTACATAAACTCTAGTAGTACATGCAACAGGGGAATACAAAACAGTATGTGAACCACAATAAACTCACTGCAAGCAGGTATAAAATGGACATATTTAACATGAACTATAAAAATTTCTCAAATTGAATCAAAATTATTTTCAGTCAAAAGAAACAAAAATAATGGGGAGATTATAATCCAAATCAGTGGCCAAATTACAATCCAAAATCAGAGTAAGTAGTAAAATAAGGAATGACAACAAGAGCCTAATACAAAGACTCAAAATTCAAATATGTGATGTAAAATGAAATATGTTAAAACTCCTTGATGATCTCTTAGAGAGCAAGCTTTTGTTTTTCAATAGAAGAAGCAAGTTTATTGCATTCAATTTCCTCAGTCTCATATCGTGTCTTTAGAGAAACCAGTTGAGCCTCAGATTTCTCAATCAATTTTGAATTCGCCCTTTGAATATCTTCAATATTCTTAAGTTATCTTCCTGTTCTTACAGACCTGAAATCATGAGACACCTTTATGATAAGAGCCTTGACCTCTCCTCATCAATCTGCTTTATCTGTGCATCAACTTGTGCTATTCTAATTATGGTGGATTCATAAGATGCTATGGAAATGCTTCTTCTGCCAATCAATGCATCCTGCAGCATCGCCTCCTCGTTGCTTATCTAGGAACTAATTTCTGAAGTATTCAACCCTTGTATAGATTCAATTTCTCTAAAAATAGTTGAGATTTGTCTACTTAAACTATTCGAACGAAACATCCAATAGTACTCCAAGACCAGTCAAGGAATGTGAGATGCTATTTGAAAAAACTAAGAACTCCTCTACTAAAGGAAATATATCCCTGATGTGAAATATATTCAAATAGTCAGCTATCAAAAATCGGGCGGTTCGTTCAAGCGAAGGACGAATTGCCTCTGGAATTTGGGAAGTGATAACGATAGGGTCTGTCACGAAGCATTTGACATAGATCTTGAAACAATTGATATAAAGATGATGAATTACATAAAAAAAAAGCAAAGAGAGAGAGAGAAATAAAATGTTACCTTCGCCGAAAGTGCTTTTATCCTCTGCAATCATTTCTTAAATGTTTGACACAGACCCTGAAGTGTCTCTTGTTTTAATTGATATAATGAGATACTGAACTACATATAAGAAAGCCAAAATGAGAGTTACCATTCTCTCGAACACATGCGTCCTCTTCGTGAACCTTCTGGACACTTGACACGAACCCTGAAATAATAGTTGTTTTAATGCAATGACAAAATGTGCATGCCCTTACTAAAAATATGCATTCTCTACAAGAATTACATGACAGAACAATTACCACCATTTTGGAAATTTGTACTCTTTATAGCAAGATCCTGAGCATGTTTCTGAGTACTCACTATTTCTAAAATAACTACTGTGGTGATGTTATGATAATATCACATTATACATATCAGACAAAGTAAGAAAGGAAGTTACCATGGTCAGACATCACACCACCTTTTGCATCAAGCTTCTAAGTTCTTGATACGAGCTCTATAACAACTGTTGTTTCAAGACAATGACACCACATATTGAATTGCACATAAAGAAACAAAATAAGGAAGAAAAAAAGAAGAGTTTACCATTGCCTGAAAGATCCGCACCCTCTACAACGAGCTCTTGGGCGTGTGAAGTAAACTCTGAAATAATTGTTAATGGAACATATGGAATTATGTACGAGAACAACAAAAGAGAAAAGAAAGACATTAATTTCTGGAGTATCCTTATCCCCTATAAGAGTCACTGGGATACTTAGAACAATAATAAAAAATGAGAGCAAACATACGAAGTTCTTTTATATACTTACCACATGAAAGCTCAACCTTGTTAAGAAGTTCATTAGAGTCTATAGATATGATCGGAGTTGATACTAAAATACAACCCGAAACATACTACTGCAACAAGATAAAGAAAAATAAATGATACATGTACCAACATTGCTTACCATCTTCTGTAGGTTTCTCGTTCTGTATAATAATATCTTGAGCTCCTGGCGTGAATTCTGAAAATTGTTATACCATATCAAGATTAAGTGCAAAAGGATAAGACAAGGATGGAAGAGAAGATGAGAAAGAATTACTATCATTTGGAGGATTTGCACCGTTTGCCGTGGTTTATGAGATACTTGCTGTAAACTTTGAATTTGTTGTTGGTTCAAGAACCAATGATGAATCATAAGAATTGTTGTCAGAAAAGAGAATAGAGTAAAAAAATTTACCCTCGTTTGAAAAGTTTCCACTATGCGCTGCTAAAAAATCAGGACATATTATGGCAACTCAAAGATGGTAAGAAAGGAAGAAATATGTAATTCGTGAACTTCACACTTCACCTACTTCACCTATCTCTGAATTAGTTGGAAGACTCATTGAATCAGCACGGAAAGTAGATTTCTTTGTAAGCTCCTTTGGCGCATGAATAACTATAACAAGCCTAAGTCGTTAACAAATTATGATAATGATGTATTTATGTAATTTAAATGCACATACTTCCTTTAAATGCTTCTTCTGATAAGTCACTGGAGACAAGACTTAGTTCTGCTAAGTCAATAATTTTCAGAGGACCTTCCGCATCAGAAATATCATCTAACACAGGGACAACCACCCGCTCGACAACTATATTTAAAAAGGAAGAGAAATATTTGTACAAGAAAACATCAAACGTTACAAATTGATAAAAAAAGAAAGCAATAAAGAGACCTAAGTAAATAAAATCACCATTAATTGTGGATCATAACGGAATATTATCATAAGATAATTCCCCACCACCAAGATCAGGGTTAAGTTTCCAATGTGAAGTCGTTATCCTGTTCCTCAGCATGCTGAAAGAGGGTTAGCTGAATTAGTCATTGATATAATAGAATATATAAATAATAAGATTGATACTACCTTATCCAAGTTACTGGGCATAGTTCTTGAACATGACACCTTCAATCGCTTCAAAGATACTGATTGAGATAAATCGAATACAAAGCCCACTTATAGCCTCTTAAGGAAACTACTTGAGAGAGATCTATCAGGAGTGTACATATCAGAAATCTTGTAACTAAGAAGTGCTCTCATATGCATAGAATGTCATCTTAAATACTCGAAGCCGCACAGAGGAGACCAATTGCGAGCCGGAATAATATAAGAATAATCAGTCCTTTGTCGAAGTAGTGTCTGCCAGCATTCAATAATTATATACAAATCACCCAATAATTTCTCAAAATTAAGAACATTCCGAGGAATAATTTGGTCAATATCCAAACTGACGAGCACATCTATGAGGATTGTATGCTTCAAAAGATACTACAACACTCCTAAATGGTAAGCAACTGACACGGATACTTATGAGAAATTCCAAAGAAATTAACCTCTCTTTTATCATAGTTTTAAAGCGACTATCTTAACATTCCATTTGCTCACTAAGAAGTCCCTTCTTGTTAGAAAAAATAGATTAACAATAGCTAAGGACTTCAATCTTACGAAAGATCAAGCGTGCATCAAAATCTCTAAAACAAATCGAAAAAGCCCCAGCAAGGTGTATCAAGTGTGGTAATTTAGACTTCATATTATCAAAAACAATAATATTATATAACCCTTGAAACTGTAAATTAAATCAACTAAATAAATAATGAGTGGGAATCAGAGTGTTCTTCACACCAGGAAGATCAGCAGTGCATACTTCTCTTAAATATCTAAATAAGTTTGATAAGGCTGCTAGTACCAAAGATATCCGAACTCATCGTGCTAGTTTATTTGCTACGACAAAAACTTCTTGTATGATGCGATTGGAGTACTTATAAGGGATAACAAAATAACACAACCAACATAATAAGAATGCAGTAAGAAATGTCTCTCCAGCAGCAATAGTAGGCCTGGATGGCAGATCAAAATCTCATACCAAAGTATTTTCTAAGCTGACCCCAAAAGGATCACAAGGTGAAGGAAAGCCAGTTTTAAATACAGAACCAGTATCAACGAATCGTAATACCCAATGAGGAATGACAATGTCTCATAGTGATAACAAAGTAGATTATAATAGTGGTAAAAGATTCCCTTGAGAGAAGAAGAATGACAAAATTTACCATACAAAGTCTCCCCAAAAAGCATCTTGTCATCAGAAACATATTTATCATATCGTGCTCCTACTATTGGAAGTACAAATATTCTTCATGTCCCAAAGACTAGGAAAATTTTTATCATTAGGTAGATAACAAGTATTGGTCTTTGGAAGCATTAAACATTACTCAGGATATACAGAATGGGCACGATATATTCTTCGTAATGAGAAAGAGGTGCTTAGAAAGGCAAGGATAGTGGATGTTGTTGTGTTGTCAATGTTTGATTATGAGCATGATGTCAATCTTCTAAAGGGTTTTCTTGAGCACTAGAATCCAAAGACCAATACTTGTTATCTACCTGATGATGAAATTTTTTCTTGTCTCTGAGATATAAAGAATATTTATGGTCTCCCAATACTAGGAGCATGATATGATAAATATGTTCCTGATGACAAGATGCTTTTTGGGGAGACTTTGTATGGTGAATTTCGTCATTCTTCTTCTCTCAAGAAAATCTTTCATCACTATTATGATCTACTTTATCATCACTCTGGGACAGTGTCTATTTCTCGTTGGGTATTACGATTCATTGATACTAGTTTTGCATTTGAAACTGACTTTCCTTCACCTTGTGATCCTTTCAGGGTCGGCTCAGAAAATACTTTGGAATGGGATTTTGATCTGCCATCCAGGCCTACCATTACTACTGTAGATATAGATCGAGAGACATTTCTTATTGCATTCTTATCTTGTTGGTTATGTTATTTTATTATCCCTTATAAGTACTCCATTCGTATTATACTAGTGGTTTAACTAGCACGAGGAGTTCGAATATCTTTGGCACCAACAATCTTATCAAACTTGCTTAGATCTTTAAGAGAAGCATGCACTGCTTATCTTCCTGGTGTGAAGGACACTCTAAATCTCACTCATTATTTATTTGGTTGGTTTAATTTACAGTTTCAAGGATTATATAACACTATTGTTTTTATAATATGAAGTCTAAATTGCCACACTTGATACACCTTGATGGGCTTTTTTGACTCGTTTCAGAGATTTTTATGCACGCTTGATC
Organism: Costus lasius; assembly: GCA_027563935.2. NCBI lineage: Eukaryota > Viridiplantae > Streptophyta > Magnoliopsida > Zingiberales > Costaceae > Costus > Costus lasius. The sequence continues at coordinate 128,744,705 of CM050446.2, forward strand.
TTTCATAGAACTAAAGTCCTTAGCCATTGTTAATCTATTTTTTCCAACAAGAAGGGACTTCTTAGTGAGTAAATGGAATGTCAAGATAATTGCTTTGAAACTATGATAAAAGATAGGTTAATTTCTTTGGAATTTCTCACAAGTATCCGTGTTGGTTGGTTAACATTTAGGAGTGAAAATGTTGTATCTTTCGAAGCATACAATCCTCATAGATGTGCTCGTCGGTTTGGATATGACCAGATTATTCCTCGGAATGTTCTTAATTTTGAGAAATTATCGGGTGATTTGTATACAATTTTCGGGTGATTTAGACACTATTTCAACAAAGGACTAATTTTTCTTATATTATTCCGGCTCGCAATCGGTCTCCTCAGTGCGGCTTCGAGTATTTAAGATGACATGCTATGCATATGAGGGCACTTCTTGGTTATAAGATTTCTGATATGTACACTCCTACTAATAGATCTCTCTCAAGGAGTTTCCTTAAAAGGCTTATAAGTGGTTAAGAATGACTTTGAATTAAATTTATCTCAATCAATATCTTCGAAGCGATTGAAGGTGTCATGTTTGAGAACCATGCCCAGCATGCTGAGGAATTGAAGGTAGCATCAATCTTGTTATTTGTATATTCTATTATATCAATGACTAATTTAGCTAACCCTCTTTCAGCATGCTGAGGAACAGGATAGCAACTTCACATAGAAACTTACCCCTGATCTTGGTGGTGGAGAATTACCTTATGATAATATTCTGTCACAATCTACAATTAATGGCGATCTTATTGACTCAGGTCTCTTTATTGTTTTTTTTTTATTAATTTGTAATGTTTGATGATTTCTTATACAAATACTTCTCTTCCTTTTTAAATATAGTTCTCGAGCGGGTGGTTGTCCCTGTGTCAGATGTTATTTCTGATGCAGAAGGTCTTCTGAATACTATTGACTTAGCAGAACCAGATCTTATCTTCGGTGACTCATCAGAAGATGTAATTGAAGCATTAAAAGGAAGTATGTGTATTTAAATTATATAAATACATCGTTATTATCATAATTTGTTAACGACTTAGGTTTGTCATAGTTATTCATGCGCCAAAGGAGCTTACAAAGAAATCTACTTTCCATGCTGATTCAATGAGTTTTTCAACTAATTCAGAGACAGGTGAAGTGTGAAGTTCATGAATTACATATTTCTTCCTTGCTTATCATTTTTGAGTTGCCATAATATGTCATGATTTTTTAGTCGCACATATTGAAAACTTTTCAAGCGAGGGTGAATCTTTTTACTCTATTCTTGTTTCTGACAACAATTCTTATAGTTCATCATTAGTTCTTGAACCAGCAAGAAATTCAAAGTTTGCACCAAATATCTCATAAACCACGGTAAACGATACAAATCCTCCAAATGATGGTAATTCTTCCTCATCTTCTCTTCCCTCCTTGTATTAGCACAATGCTAAAAAAATGATTATCCTTTTGCACTTAATTTTGATATAGTATAATAATTTTTCAGAATTCATATCAAGAGCTCAAGATATCACTGTACAGAATGAGAAACCTATAGAAGATGGTAAGCAATGTTGGTACATGTATCATTTGTTCTTTTTATCTTATTGCAGTAATATGTTTCTAGTTGTATTTCAGTATCAATTCCGATCATATCTATAGACTCTATGAGCTTCTTAACGAGGTTGAGGTTTCTTGTGGTAAGTATGTCAAAGAACTTTGTATGCTTGCTCTCATTTTACATTATTGTTCTAAGTATCCCAGTGACTCTTATAGGGGATAAGGATGCTCCAGAAATTGGTATGTCTTTCTTTTCTTTTTTATTGTTCTCGTACATAATTTCATATATTCCATTAATAATTATTTCAGAGTTTACTTCACACGCCCAAGAGCTCGTTGTGGAGGGTGCAGATCTTCTAGGCAATGGTAAACTCTCCCTTTTTTCCTTATTTTGTTTTTTTTATATGCAATTCAATATCTGGTGTCATTATCTTGAAACAGCAACTGTTACAAAGCTTGTATCAAACACTCAGAAGCTTGATGCAAAAGGTGGTGTGATGGCAGACCACGGTAACTTCCTTTCTTACTTTGTCTGATATATATAATTTGATATTATCATAACATCACCAAAGTAGTTATTTCAGAAATAGTGAGTACTCAGGAACATGCTCAGGATCTTGCTATAGAGAGTACAAATTTCCCAAACAGTAGTAATGGTTCTGTCAAGTAATTCTTGTAGAGAATGCAGATTTTTAACAAGGGCATGCAGGGTTCGTGTCAAGCGTCCAGAAGGTTCACAAAGAGGACGCATGTGTTCGAGAGAATGGTAACTCTCATTTTGGCTTTCTTATATGTAGTTCAGTATCTCATTGTATCAATTAAAGCATGAGACACTTCAGGGCCTCTGTCAAACATTCAAGAAATAATTGCAGAAGATAAAAAAACTTTCGGCGAAGGTAACATTTTCTCTCTCTCTCTATTTGCTTTTCTTTTTTATGTAATTCATTAACTTTATAGCAATTATTTCAAGATCTGTGCCAAATGCTTCATGACAGACCCCTACCCGTTGAACATATTTTTTGTAAAAACAAAGAGAGAAAATAAGTAATTCTAAGTTACAAGTCTAATTTGATGGAGCTACAAATTGCATTTTTTGAACTACGAGTGCTGCAAAAATTTAATTTTGACCAAGTAATTTTGACTTGACAATTCAATTTTGGAAACTTGATTTCGAAATTTCATAGTTAAGGAGATGGCAATTTTGACCTAGCCACATCAGCCATATGAAATTACAAAAAAAATAATTTTGATCACAAGCAAGAAATCTGTTTCGTGTGAGAGCAAAATCCAGATTTAATTTTGATGATCACTTGTGGTCGAAATGCTACACACAAATCTCTCACTGATTACAAACATTCAATCGAGAATTTGGTCAAATTTTGACCATGAAGCCATGTGGATAAATGGCAATGTAGCAAAAAGTGGGCAGCTAAATCTGGCAATGTTAATCGTGAGAAGCCTTCAACAATCAATTAAATAAAAAATAAAATAAAACAACTGATTCGTGAAGGATGTGTATTGGGGGCTAAATTTGAAGTAAAAATCAATCGCAAGCAATAAAAATAGGGAGACAAGCCGTCGTAGGGACCTGATAGCAAACAAATATATTCATTTATTACAATAAAAAATAGCAAGGTGATTTGTATGAAAGGGGATGCTTGGCTCTAAAAACAAATATACGAAGAACATTATAAGGTTCAGACGCTAACGAAGAACTCTACAAGGTCCAAACCCTGCCGCTAAAAAAATTCCTACAAGAAGTACGAGAAGACTTTGCTGGCTATAGGTATACGTTTCTAAGCCTTCTTCTCCCCTTGGTCTACTTTAATGGAGAGACAACTCCAAAATAAACATCTACCTTTGATGGAGAGACAACTCCAAAATAAACACACCATGATAGAGAGACAAACTCCGAAATTAATACACCATGATGGAGAGACAACTCTGAAATAAACATACCTTGATGGAGAGACGACTCTGAAGTAAACATCTATGATTATGACAAGTGGATATAGACTTATCATTGAAGAAGTACAACCGCCTTCATCAACTACACAACTGGTATACCGCCTTTGCGGACGTTACTCTTCGAACTCAACATCTAGCCGTCAGATTAGCATCAAACTCAGCCATACCCACTCCTCGAGTGTGCACACCTACAGACAAAAGATCCGACAATCTGATGGCCAGATCGCCGGAATCGAACGAATTAACACCGGCAACCCCTGTTTTGATCAAAGCTTTGATTCATTGCCGATACACTACTGGACGGTGCCAAACTCCGGCCATGAGTCCTCCACAACATAGGGAAGTCACCCTGAAGTCGATTGGATGGAGGAGCAGCGAGCAGCCAGCGGCGACGAACCCTAGTTTCGTCCGCCGCCGCCGTCGAGGAGAGAGACGAGAGAAAAGGATGGATGGCTGAGATTCGTCTAATTAATTCGATGATCAGGATCCAAACTAAATCAATGGACCATATCACTTTGAATAATATCTGATAGCCCAAATCAATCAGAGTTTAAAATTGAATCCAACGGTCTAGATTTGTTCGATTTAATCCAACGGTCTCGATCTTTATGAAATCTAACGGCCCAAATTACTTCAAACAAAATTGGAGGGCAGAGATCAATCTGAAATAAAAAATTGAATCGGACGGCTGAGAGTTACTCTGTTCAAATCGACGATTGCGATCTTTATGATTTTTAACGATCCAGATTACTTCACGCTTAATCGGACGGATCAGATCAATTTGATCAAATAATTTAAATCCAATGGCTGTGATCCGTCCTCTCCAAATCGACGGTCCATATCTGAAATAAATCCGATGCTCTAAATCATTTCAAGCTTAATTAGACGGCTCAGACCAATTTGATCAAATAAATTAAATCCAACGGCTGTTATTTATCCTATTCAAATCTAATGGTCCAAATTACTTCAAGTCAAATTGAACAGTCCAAATTCAAATGAAATCGATGGTTCAAATCTAAATATAAAACAAATGAACGGCTATAAATGATCTGAATATATCTAGGTCAATCAGTTGACTTTTGACCTGATCAAGGTGTCAATCCCTATTATATCGAATTTGATCTTTCCAAATATGATATTGAATCTTCGATTTGAGACTCAAATTGTTACAGATATGCGAATTTAAATGAACGGTCGTGATAAATGATATTTAAATCTAAATCAATAGCTGAAATTGATCTGAGCATATCTAGGTCAATCGGCTGACTTTTGACATAATCAAGGGGTTAATCCCTATTAAATCAAACTTGATCTTCCCAGATGTGATACTCAGATGTGATATCGGATCTTTGATCCAAGACTTGAATTGAAGTAGATCTGTGAATCTAAATGAAGCATATCAACACATAGTTTGCAAACTTTATAGTGGTTCTCCTAATTATACTCAACTGGAGTAGTCTAGTTGGTTATTATGTGCTCTAACTTTCAACCGCCAAAAACTTGTCAACCGATATGTACTAAACTTATTGCCCAATACCAAATGAGTTTCAAATTCAAAACATTGCCTAGTAAATGGAAGATATATAAGAGATATTTTCATAATTAAGAGATCTTTTTATAATTATATATAGAATGGTCCAACTATAAATAGATGACCTAGAAAACACTTTACAAGATAATCAGTTCTTTATAGAAAATTATACATTGTATTCCATAGCATCAGAAATATAATGCTCCATATAGGAATAAGACTATTTTCAAATTTCCAAATGTAGAAAGTTAACTATAATAAAAGAGCAAGGAAATGACAAGTAATCAACAGGAAAATGTTGGCTACGGCAGTAATAGTGATTGAGATTTGCGTACCGTTTTTAACTTCCATAGTTCTCATCTTGCAATTTTTCGCTGAGGAGTAATTGTAGGTTTCTTCATCCTTGAGTAATGCAAGGTACCCAAGTATTGGCAACAACACTAGAAAACAAACATGATTGTTGAATAAGAATAAAAGTTTAACATTGTAACTAGTACATGAAATAAATTTAAAAGAAGGAAAAGAGGATAAACAATCAATTTCTATGCCACAAACTTAAATCCTCAATAAAATTACAGAACATGAGAAGTTTTTTCCTACTTAGCAATGTGAAGATGCTATATTGCTTCTCAAAATCATAGAAAAAAAATGTTATCTTAAAATAGGAATAGGGGTTGTTAATAGTAGTATATGCAATAAATAAGAGATAATATAATGATCATGAGAAATGTGTGGCATGAACATGCCAATTCATGCTGCAATCAAATGATAAGATTAAATGACTGTATCTAAATATTAATTTAGATTAGGGACCAAGTTGTAAAATGCAGTGTTTAGGTGTAACTTTGAAACTTGAAAAGATTGTAGCAAAAATATGGTAATGTGACAACAAAACACTTAAATGAAATAGAAAATATATTGGATATTGATATAAGTCCTTTTTAGGATAATTTTGTCCCATTTGGTGAGATATCAATTAGATCTTAACTATCATAGTTGATTATTATCAACTTATGTCAGTCACTTTTCTTTATGAAAGATACAGATTTACACGTATCATGTGGAATGTGTGATGTATTTCACCATAGTGGTTGATTCAATTTGAAACTCGTTTCGCATCAAATGTTGTAAGTTACCATGTAAGGAGATCTCAGTGAAATACTTATCTTTCCCCCTATTTTTGCTGTGTGGTTTGTGAACATTTATTATTATCTTGCTAGTTAATGCAAAATAAAGGGTCTGCAATCGAGGATGGGAATGATGTCTTACGTGGAGTAAACTTTATTAAGTGTTGTTGAAACCAAGAAAGGAAGCAGCAAAGCAGAAATGCCATCCTCAGATCCTCTTCAGCCAGAGGTAATCGGAGACAAACTCCGTCAAGTGGACGTCTTTCCTGTTCACGATCTTGATGCAGCACCTGGAGCCGGCCGCCATCTCCTTCTTCGCCATCGGCCTCAGCAACGAACACATTGATCTCGTTCCCTTGAGCCTCTTGATTATCTGTCATGAGCACCGTCGTTCCAAATTTACTGCCACCGGCCTTGATTATTCCCTCCGACTGCACGCCAGCAGTGATCAGTTCCCGCAGCGAGAGCTTCCCCAGCGCCGCCTCCGTAGCCTTCTTGGGGCAAGCAGAGGAGAACACTACGATCCGGTTCTGGTCCCCGACACCCCGGTTCTCTTTCGCGCATCAACCGCGCCGGCGGGAACACGACATGGTTCTTGAAATCCCACCGGATCGGCTCACGCTCCCCTGTCTCACCTAGACTTTCTTGCTCTTTTTGCCTTCGGTGGCGGCTGGAATTGGTTAGATCAACGGAGGCGTGGTGGGCGGCGAGAACACGGGCCTCCGCCGGCGCCGAGACTTCGCCTGACGTACGGATGGCCGCCTAGCTCCTTTGCTGCTCGTACAGGAGGGTGATGGCCCTCAGCTTCTCCTGGAGGCCGTGGTGCGGATCACGGAGGAGCCACACTCTCGCCTTCACCGATTGCAGGTTGCGATCCTGATCCGCCGAGCATGGTCCTTCGCGTCCAACCGAGATATGAGCCCGAGCGAGAACTGACATGGTCAAATCCTAAAAATTGATGATAATGCCGATGATAGGATGATACAACACAAAATTAGTTGAATCTAATCAAATTCTTGATCAAGAAAGGATTTGGCTGGGGTTTGCAATGTTGTAGGATTGATGGTGCCATCAAAAGAAAGAAAGAAGCTGTACCTCTGAAAGGGGCGAGAAGATCCGGGCTCAGATGGAGAAACGAATGCTGATCAGTTCCCGCGGCGAGAGTGTTGTATATGAATATGTGTAGTTGTGATAATAAAAAGAAAATATTTAGTCTCACATTGTGAAATGGTGTAAAGCTTTATGTGCTTATAACTTTAGTTATACCTCTATAAAGCAAGAAGTTGAGCCCATTAAGGGCTTAGTGCAAGAGTCCACTGTAATTCAATTATAATAATAATATTTAGTGGTCAAGATTGGGCACTTGGGCATTTGGTTTGCCCACGCACGCCCAAGGGCTACTGTGAACTTTTCCTCTCTTGGCTGTGAGTTCTCAACGAGTTTCCCTTGCCTTGTTGAATCTTAGAGGTCGAAATAAACCTTTAGGACAGTGACGTTCGTTCACGCCTCAAGGCTGTCTTCATTAATTGTTTCTTCTTCGTATTTTTTCCAACAATCTAAAGACTTATTTTCGAGATGGAGGCAGACTTGAACCCAAATGTCAAAGTCCAGTTTCAAGAAGAGACCTTCAAACTGGATCGCTTCGATGGAACAAACTACATGCGGTGGCAAGATCGAATGTCCTGGCTCTTGGCCGCGCTCAACCTCTACTATCTCCTCGATCCGAATCAGCAACAAATTCCAGAAACCTTGCCTACAGATTCTGATGCTGTGAAATCAAAATTGGCTGCGGATAAAGCAAAGAGGGAGACAGACGAAATGCTATGTAGAGGTTACATCCTTAATTCTCTTGTGAGTCGGCTTTATGATGTCTATCGAAATTACAAAACGCCAAAAGAGGTATGGGATGCACTCGAATCTAAATACGAGCACTTGAAGAAAGGTACCGATGATTTCTTGCTCTAAAGTATTTCGAGTTTAGTTTTTCTGAAAACATGCCTATTATGGATCAAGTTAGAGAGTTAGAGATCCTTGTTTCCCAAATGTGTGAACTCCAGATTAAAATTCCTGATGCAATCCAAATGGGGGCTATTTTATCTAAATTGCTTTCATCCTGGAATGACTATAGGAAGAAAATCTTACATTCCATTGAGAACTATACAATAGAGCAATTCACTACACACTTGCAAATAGAGTGTGAGAATCGAACCAGAGATGAATTAATTTTAGGTTCAAGAGTGAACCAAGTTACTGTTGCTCCGAATGTGGGAAAATCCTCTGGTGGGCCTCAAGGCAATCTAAATGTGAAAGACAAAGGCTTTAAAAGGCCTTATAGTGTTAACAATGTGAAGAAATATCGTTCTTGTTTCAATTGTGGAAAGAAAGGACATTATATCAAAGAGTGCAGGTACAAGAGAAATGTACCCAGAAATCAAAGCACTTCTAGACATCAAACAACCAATTTGGTTGAGGCTAAAAAACAAGAATATGTTGCAATGGTTACAGAGCTACACCTGGCTACTGTTGTTTCAAATGATTGGTGGTTGGACTCTGGTGTCACCATACATGTTTGCAACAATAAAAATGTGTTCAAAGTTTACAATGAACTGAAAGAGCCTAAAGAAGTGCTGATGGGCAACCATGTTGCTGCAAAGGTTCTGGGCAAAGGAAGTGTTGAGCTGAATTTCACTTCTGGGAAAAGGCTTACTCTTATTAATGTATTTTATGTACCTGAAATTAGAAAAGAACTTACTTTCTGCCAATATGTTGTGTAAGAATGGCTTTAAGATTGTACTAGAGGCAGATAAGCTTATTGTAACTAAGAATGGAGTGTTTGTGGGAAAAGGATATTCTACTGATGGCATGTTCAAACTTTCTATTAATGAAATGAAGAATGTTGTTGCTTATATTGCTTGTTCATCTTCTTTGTGGCATGCTAGATTAGGTCACTTGAATTATAATTCATTGCAATACATGTCTAAAAATAATTATATATCATGTATAGATGATCATGTAGGAAAATGTGAAATTTGCATAGAAGCAAAATTGACTAAGAAACATTTTCCTAAGGTTGAAAGAAAGTCAAATTTGCTTGAACTTGTACATTCTGACATATGTGAATTAAATGGTCATCTAACTAGAGGTGGAAAAAGATACTTCATTACATTTATAGATGATCATTCTAGATTTACATATGTTTATCTCATGAGAACTAAGGATGAAGCTTTTGATGCATTTAAACTATACAAGTCTATTGTTGAAAATCAAAAGGATGTAAAGATCAAAATGATCAGAACTGATAGAGGAGGAGAATACTTCTCTATAATGTTTAACTCCTTTTGTGAAAACAATGGAAAAATCCATCAGTGTACAGCCCCTTATACACCTCAACAAAAATGGGGTGGCTGAAAGGAAAAATAGATCCTTGGTTGAAATGGTAAATGCAATGTTGACAAATGCTAAATTACCTTTTTCTTTATGGGGTGAAGCTCTATTAACTGCATGCCATATTTATAATAGAATTCCTTTTAAGAAATTTAATGCATCTCCTTATGAGTTTTGGAATAATGGTAGAAAACCAAATCTGAATTATTTCAAAGTGTGGGGGTGTGTTGCTTTTTATAAGACCCCACATCCTCATAAGTCAAAATTAGGACCTAGAGGTATAAAAAGCACTTTTGTTGGATATGCCCAAAACTCTAAAGCATATAGGTTGCTTGATCTAGAAACAAATTCAATTGTTGAATCTATAAATGTTGAATTTCTAGAAGATAAGTTTATTAATGATATAAATGAGATTCAACCTAATGTGACATCAAGTTCGATTGATGTGGGGGTTGAAAATAAAAGGAAAGAAATTGGTGAGCCAAGTGAACCTAGAAGAAGTAAAAGAGTCAGAATTGAAAAACATTTAGATTTTGACTTTATCTCACCTGATTCTATTATCTTCCTTGTTGAAGCAGATAGAACCAAAATATTAAGTAAAACTTCCATAGTATTTAATATGGAAAGTGAGCCCAAAACATATAACGAAGCTATGGCTTCAAGAGATGCAGCATTCTAGAAAGAAGCTGTAAATGATGAGATGGACTCTATCATGTCCAATGGAACTTGGGTCTTGGTAGATTTACCACCTGGGTCTAGAGCAATTGGGTGTAAATGGGTGTTTAAAAGAAAATATAATGGTTCTATTCAAACCCATAAAGCTAGATTGGTAGCTAAGGGGTTTTCTCAAAAGGAATGAATAGATTACTTTGATACATATGCTCCAGTGGCAAGAATAACATCTATTAGATTGTTATTTGCTCTAGCTTCAATTCATAAGCTGTTTGTACATCAGATGGATGTTAAAACAGCATTTTTGAATGGTGACTTAACTGAAGAAGTGTACATGGAACAACCTGAAGGCTTTGTGCTTCCAGGGAATGAACATAAAGTATGTAAATTGGTTAAGTCAATATATGGTTTAAAACAAGCTCCCAAGGAATGGCACAAAAAGTTTGATACAGTAATCCTTTTAAATGGATTTAGGCATAATAATGCCGACAAGTGTATCTATTACAAAACAACAAATGATTATAGTGTGTATTTGTGTCTATATGTCGACGATATGTTGATTTTCTGTAACAGTGAGAAAGGAATAACAGAAATAAAGTTGTATCTAAGCTCGACATTTCAAATGAAAGATCTAAACGAGGTAGATACAATCTTGGGAATTAAAGTAAACAAAACTTGTAATGGATATTCCTTATCTCAAAGTCACTACATTAAAAAGATGCTTGAGAAATTTAAGTATCTTGGAATAAAGGAGGCTTGTACCCCCTTTGATTCAAGTGTGAGATTATCAAAAAATAATGGGAGAATTGTGGATCAATTGAGTTATGCTAGTGTCATTGGCAGCTTAATGTATGCTATGCATTGTACTAGACCTGATATAGCTTATGCTGTGTGCATACTATCAAGGTTCACAAGTAAGCCTAGCACAGAACACTGGAAAGCTATTAAAAGAGTGTTGGGATATGTAAAGAAAACACAAGGTTTGAGTCTTGTGTATAGTGATTATCCATCTGTGCTAGAAGGATATAGCGATGCAAGTTGGTTAACAAATAACTATGAAAGTAAAGCCACCTTAGGTTGGATCTTTATGCTAGGTGGTGGGGCTATAAGTTGGGCTTCTAAGAAGCAAACTTGCATTGCTCATTCAACTATGGAATCTGAGTTTATAGCCCTCGCTGCTGCAGGCAAAGAAGCAGAATGGCTGCATAATTTGTTAATAGATGTTGAGTTGTGACCACAACCAATGGCAGCCGTCTCTTTGCACTGTGATAGTCAAGCAACGATGTCTCATGCTTATAGTGAAATATATAATGGAAAGTCTAGACATCTAGGCATGAGATATGCCTATGTAAGAGAATTGATCTCAAGTGGGGTGATCACCATAATTTATGTGAGATCATGTGATAATTTAGCTGATCCTCTCACTAAACCTCTTGCGTGAGAATTAGTGAGAAAAACATCTTGTAATATGGGACTTAAATATTTAAACCTAAGCACCAATGACGGGAACCCAACTTTTAATTAGAAAATCTCTAATTTTAAAAGTTCAAAGGGTAAAAACAAGTCATTGTTATGTGCTTGTGAGCACTAGGAAGTCTCATAAATAAAATAATAAAATTAAGCTAGTCCTGACAGTTGCGTAATTGAACGGATGAGCATTGGCTCTTAATGGAGTTTATAATTAATTGTGTCCATAGCAACTGGGATAAAGATAGAAACTCCACCTATGTGAACATTGAAGTGGTGCCGCTTCAATAAGTGAATTGTGGTTCTCTTATAAATGTTCATTAGATTGGATTAACACATGGCCATATATAATAGTGCTAAGGTTGTTGTAGAGAAACCTTTGAGAATATCATGGCAAGTGTTGCATGTGTGATATCTTCGGTACTAACACAAGGAGTCGAGGTACAATTTTATAAAACCTTCAACTTCGTTAGGACTTTAAGATATTTATGCTAATTGTGGGTTCAAATCGAAAGATACCCATTTGTATGTGTAATGCTTACCTGGCAGCATGTTATTCATCACAACTAGTGGGGGATTGTTGTATATGAATATGTGTAGTTGTGATAATAAAAAGGAAATGTTTAGTCCCACATTGTGAAATGGTGTAAAGCTTTATGTGCTTATAACTTTAGCTATACCTCTATGAAGCAAGAAGTTGGGCCCATTAAGGGCTTAGTGCAAGGGTCCACTATGACCCAATTATAATAATAATATTTAGTGGTCAAGATTGGGCACTTGGGCACTTGGGACATCTTGGGCATAATTACGGCTAGGGTGTGAAGGCTATCACGGCTGTGATAGTTTCGCACCATGTTGCACGTCTATCGCCGAGACAATCACGGCGTGGCCGTGCTTTTGGTCACGCCCGTGATCTTCTCGTCGTGGTGACTTTACTCTTTGCCGAGAGTGTCACGGGCAGGCCCTGACAGTATGCACGCCCGTGGTTGTTTTCGCCCACGCACGCCCAAGGGCGGTTATTGCTTCAAGAGGTGTGTTGGTTACATGGTATATACACCATTTTCTCCTTGTAACTACTTGTTCGATGTAGTGTTCGCTACTGTGAACTTCTCTCTTGGCTGCGAGTTCTCAACGAGTTTCCCTTGCCTTGTTGAATCCTAGAGGTCGAAATAAGCCTTTAGGACAGTGACGTTCGTTCACGCTTCAAGGTTGTCTTCATCGATTATTTCTTCTTCGTATTTTTTCCACCAGAGAGCAGGCCCTCGACATCTCGATTCTCCTTCGCAGCATCAATCGCGCCCGCGGGAACATGATTTGGTTCTTAATCTCCCCCCGGATCGGCTCGCGCTCCCCTGCCTCCCATAGACTTTCTAGCCCTGTCTGCCACCGGCGGCGGCTGGAGTTGGTTAGATCAACAGGCGTGGTGGGCGGTGAGAACACAGGCCTCCACTGGCGCCGAGACTCCGCCTGACTCTTTTGCTGCTCGGATAGGGCGAGAAGATATGGGGCATTGATTGAGGGTTCGGAGGGGAAACGGATGCTCCTGTGCCGCGCAACAACATTGTTAACGTTGAGAAATGCAACGGTCGAATATTTGAAAATCGCCAATTAAAGCTCACTTCAGATACTTGTGTATAAACGGGCTCTTTTTTTGTTATTTATGTATTTGTGAAGGTGAGTTGCAAACTTAGAAATTTGCGATGAATGGGCCTTTTCTGGAGCAATATTGCTTTGCTTAAGGGCCCATTTAATAGGATTATTTTATAATAAAAGAATTATAAATAATTAATCCGACCAGGCCCAATCTAAAATATAAGTTGTAAAATATATGGTGTATATAATATCAACCTATTATCAACCAATAGAAATAATATATTTTACTGTTAATCTTTATTGAAATGATCAATATGTGTAGGGATGACAGATTTTTGCCCTACTCATTTCTGAACTTAGGATAATATTTTTTTTTTCAAACTCCTATTCGAATCCAACTTTATTAAAATTTTAATTACTATTAATTACCTAAAGTCTATAAATACTTGACTTAAATATTAAATTATTTACTACATACACAGTTTACCCACCCATATCAAAAGCTTATTAATATATATATCATGTTGGGTTTAATAGATATCTGTTACTGACCTGAAAATGATATATTAATTATTATGAAATAAATTGATTTCAAATTTCCTAATCTAATAGTATGGAAAAAAAGGATTGAAGGATGAGAGAAAACAACGAAAAAGAGTAAAGATTGGAAACCATACAAATATGTTTGAAACATAAATATTTTACTTAACAAAATTATAATGAAAGAAAATAACATATGAGTTGCTAAAATAATGAAATACACACCAACCTACAATGGAGTGTGAAGTGTGGACAATGAGAGTTGATGGCATAAACAAGTAGTCGTTACTTGATTGCTTCGAATCATATCAAGAGTCTGGGAGTCAGCAGGTTGGTGACAAGATTAAGGTTTGTATTTTCTTGGACGAAAAATTGGAAGGAAGGAATGGAAAGTACATAGAATCTAGTAGCATATTGTGTCTAGATTCATTATGTTTTCCATTTTTTCTTTCTAATTTTTCGTCCAAGGAAACACACTATTAAAGTTTGATTGAGTATGTTATTCAGATTAGGATAGTTTGCATGACTAAGGCCAAGGTTAGCAGAGTTGAGCTTGAAATTTTATAACTTTTAATTAAATTTCTGAAACATAAATAGACATATAATTAAGTTATATAAATATAAATATTGTACATTAATTTTAGAAAAAAAAGGCCTAATGTCATACATAACTAATAAATAAAATGTGAACTAATTTTGTGACACCATCAAACTAAGATATTTCAATTTTAAATGTATATATTCTCCAAAAACAATAATCAAATGACACCGATCATACTATCAAATAAGAGTTTGATATATATTTCTTACCATTAAAAGAACTAAGTTATTTTTAAAATAATTAATTATACAAAATTATTTAATAAAGTTAAATTAAATTTTAATATATAATACTATGTTAATAAATTTAGACAAAATTATTAATAAAATATTTAATTATATTTTAATTTATTATATTAATAACTTTAGTAGAAATATTAATATAAACATTAATATATATTAATGTTAAATTTATTTTTTTAATGATAAGCAAAATTATATTAATTAATAAGGGAAAAAGAAAATATACAAAATATACAAAAATATACAAATATATATATATATATACCTCCTGCGTGAGGGCTGCCATTTCGACAACCCTAATTGGCCCCAAATTAAATTAAGAAGAAATATTAGTATGATTTTTCATCTGGTCCCTTAATTTGTGCCCAAAAATATTTTTTTTAAAATTTTTTTCAGAAATATTGTATACCTTGTAAGCTATCCAATGATATCAATATTGAGTTATTTTAGATCTTGTATACGTATAAAATATCCTATACAAAAATTAATTTTTTATATAATAAATAATATTTTGTCTTATATTTTAGATCCCTTTTGAATTTAAGTCAAAATATCTATGCAATCAAAGCTAAAATACTAAAATAACATGAACATTATTCAATCCAAAGTATGTCATTGTATTATAATAGTAACTGCTTGGCATTTTGATTTATATCTGCTTTCTCAAAAGTAATATAAATTTATTGAAATGTAAATACATATTTGAAGTTCTCTTCAAATACAAATTTCTATTTCTTGCTAGTACTATTTTGCTTTTGCTAGTTGAGCCCCTACCAAATTGATGCGTGCATTGTACTTATGATCCTAGCATTTTGTAAATTGTAATGCTTGTAATCTTCTCTAAGAATTCTAGTTAGAAATAGAAATGATCCAATCAAGATCATGAGATGAGTAGAAACTAAAATTTCTACCTGATTCAATAGTCCAATCTCCCAATTATTCATCCAAGCTCGAGTGCGGTTGTTTACCAAAACCACAGGAGAAGAAAAAATAAAAAGAAAAGAGACCATTAAACCCTCAAATCACAATTGAGGTTTTAATGGTCTAACAATTGTACTGGCCATTCACAATTGATATTGCAGCATAAAGCAAATGATCTAACAGAATAGTCAAGATCTTGGAATCATAATTACAACAACCACCATTTCGATTGCTTTGGGCAATTACTACAATCTCAAAATGCGTACAAATGCATTGATATGTATAACATATTTTAGCCTACTTATTGGAGTAACTATGATCAACATGATGGCATCACTCCTTCACTAGACAAAATGGATTGATGGTGACGGCTTTAGAGCATCCATGTGTTTGTTATATATGTTTATGCAATCAGCTCGAAAAGCTTTCAAAGTTCAAACTTGGGAATCAGCATATCAGTTTTGAAGAAACTTACTGCCGATAGAACAAACACTGCAATTTCAGAAATCAAACAAAGAGATGAGTTGCTTGTTAAAGTTTGTTGAAATCCAAATAAAAACAATGATGAGGAATGTTATGATAAAAAAGTATACAAAAGATGAATTCAGAAAGAAAAAGAAGCAGTTATAAATATCTTTAGCTGCCTGTGCATCATTTATTTATTTTGCAACGTTATCAGTGCAAAAACTATTAAGCTTGATCAGATCACGTACCCATTAAAGGAATCTTGCTTGGAAATTTGCTATAATTATAAGGTGGATAAGTTCTGCATACAGACACTCTAGCAGACTCATAGACCTGCTCATAAATCAAAGTAGAAGACCAATGATGGAGGTTAGAGAAAGGATCAAGTTCTTGTTTGATTAATTGTATTACTTGTGCTTCATGCAATTTAATTTATTCATCTCAGCTTATAAAAACATGAAGGCTAAGTAATTCCATGCTTATCCTGTTAGATATTTCACACATCAAGAGACAACCTTTTTGATATATCCTTGAAAATAACAAGCATTCAAACTAAGTTGGAGGTTTCATTACCCATTAGGACAGTTCACACTCCATACTTGCTACTAGAGAAATTTTACAGACGCAGTACATGTATACTTGCTACTAAATAATACACCCTTTGAAGAATTTTTACCAATCATTCAAGTCCGTGAATTCCCATTTTTACAATATTTCATGAACAAGTATTCACAAGAACATGTAGATTTTCATATCCCCATGTTAACATATATTCACAAGGTTCGTGACACTATAATCTTGACACGGCTTTATTAGCTTTTGTAACTCGATCTCAAGTGTTACCATGTTAACATATATTCACAAGGTTCGTGACACTAGAATCTAGCTACAAACTTCCTATACAGTAGAAAGAAGAACAAGTTCCTCCAAGCAAAAGAGGGCATACAAAGAGGACAAACAGACAGACAAACATAGACACATGCAGTGACAACATAAAATTTTTATTTTTCTTATTAGATATAGATTGCCTCTCTTGCTTTACTAATTAACTAGTGCATGGAAAAACATATAATTTCTCATTCTTAAGATTTTGCACTTGTCTATGTCAACTGAAATGTTCACCCATTTGCATAGTTCTTTTGCTCATTTCCTCATGTAGAAGGAAATTATGAACACAAGGACCTCCAACAAAACTACTAATGCTTAGGCTCTACCTTAGTTAATAAGCATATACCAAATCCAGAACAACACTCAAACCTAATGATAATAAAAAAATTCATTACCAATGTTGTAGTCGATTAAGATGCAAAGAGCAATACCCTTTCCACTGTGTTTGTAGTGATCATTCAACGCCCGCTGGTAATTGATTGGTCCACTTTGCCCCATATTCATTCAAGCTCGAGTGTGCTGTATACAAAAACCAAAAAAAGGAAAAAAAAAAAAAAAGAAAGAAAGAAAGAAATGAAGCAATGGAGAAAAGACCACTAAATCCCCAAATCAAAAATTTAAAACAAATTACCATCTTTAACTTTTGCGGCAGCATTCTAGAAGAAGCCAGACACAGATCTAATACTTGGCAGCAAGCTTCACGAATTGTGGAGGCAATTTTTAGAGTTATTGTCTAGGAAATTTAGACATGAAAGCATACCTCATTGTCTAAGAAAAAAAGCAACACAACAAGTGATGATAATTTCTAGGGTTAATGAGACATTTTTTTTTTTTTAAAAAAAAGGGATCATTTGTCCCCTTTAAGGATTTCCAAAATGAAGCCATTGTTCTGAAATAGAGATATTTGGGCTTTTGGATAAGCTGTTGCAGATGTGCATGAAGTGCACGAGATGGTAAAAAGCTCCATGTCGAGATAAAGAAAAAATTTTCAATAAGAAACTTAAAAGCTGAGGCTTCATGTCTCTTAGGAGGGCAGGGCACACAAGGACGCCAAACTTTTTTGCCAGAACCACTGCTGAATGCAGGCTACATGATGATGATGCTCGCATTGGTGTCTTCCCATCTCATGCCCATCAACGTATTCCTGCTAAAACAGAAAAAAGAAACAATGAGACTTTATAAAGAATACATTCGCAGCTTTTGTAATCATTCTACTTCACGTAACTGAAAATAATTGCTCATAAGTCAATATTGTTCAGGGTATAAGGTATTTAAGGGCTCTGAATTTAAAACTGCTTAAAATTTAGGATATCTATCATGTTCCAGCTGTATGTACCAATCCTCATAGCAGAAAGGTATTATTTAAACTGAAATTAAGTATCTTATAACTTGACAACTAACTCAAAAGGATGACAAATAAAGAGCCATGTCAACAAGTATATATAGATAGCACTACTGTAGGACTTCATTTATTTTTGAGAAATGATTAATAATATGAATAAAAAATATTTGAAACAGTAGAATCTGATACCCAAAAGTACTGTTAAAAGGAAATGAAAGAAAATTTATTTTAGAGGTATTACCTCATTGGACATAATATCAATATTCATTCTCATATCTTTGTGTTGGCTATTATGTACCCCCAAGTAAATTTGACTCTAGAACCAACAAATGTTGCATGGTCACAAGCCTAGATCCATCACCTAGAACAAATACAAGGATGAAAATAAGAGATTAACTACCTCGTATGTTAATTTTCCATCTTGTTCATTATGCACCAGTGCCAATAGTACCTGTGTATTCAACAACCTATATTCAGTTTCTAAATCCTTATTTCCAGTGTGAAGATATAAAAAATTTATACAAAGAAATTGTAACAAAAAATGAATGTGTAAATCACTAGTATCCTTTCATATTTGCAACTCAAGTCCAAGGAACAAAATATCAATATTCATATATATAGTGTAGGATACCTCTGCAACTCCTTCCACATTTAAAGTATCAATAGCTATATGGATCTTCTAAAGAGGCATGAGACCACGTGTGTGTGACTGACTATCTTTAGACAGAAAGCTGTTGGAGAAAACTTAAAGCATCTATATGTGCAGGTAACCAACAAAGAAAATAGTTCCATTATTCAATAGTTCATTTTGTTTTTAGAAAGAAAATACTATATAGCTATAACATATCTTCAATAGTTCAAACTTGTACAATTATAGAAAGAAGTATCAAGAAAAAAAATGTCTTGTGGATAGCCTTTACATTTGTGCCCGTTTATTATGCAATTGAAATTTATAGGTAGTGCATTTCCCAAGAGGATGTTTCTAAAAAGAAAACACTATACAGCTATAGTGTACACTATACAGCTATAGTGTACACTATACAGCTATAGTGTACACTATACAGCTATAGTGTATCTTCAATAGCTTAAAGTTATACAATCATGGCAAAAAGTATCAAGAAAAAAAATATCCTGTGGGTAGCTTTTACAGTTGTACATCATCATGCAATTGCAATTGAAATTTGTAGATAGTGCATTTCCCGAGAGGAAAACTCCTGTCACATTGCCTACCATCTCCTCTTTTATTATCATATCTAGGAAAAATCCTCCTCTTAAAATGACTATTTTTTTCAAGTTCCAAAGAAAACTTTGAGGCAAGTCTCGGGATGTCCCATTTTTCATAAGGCCCCCCACATTTATGCCTGACATGCACTTGACTATGGTGCTTGAGCATCTCCTTTGCATTTTTAAAATATCTCATCATTAAATTTCGGTGTGACCTAATCAGAAATAAACATTATAGATAAATGTGAGAATAACAATAATATAAAATTGCATATCAAAAATATAATAATTAATATATTAAGATCAACTATATAAAGAAGTTAAATTATATATCTTTTCATTCAAAATAGGAAAATTTTAATTCAAGTAAAAAAAAATAAAGTTCATAAAAATTATACCTAATCACATGCTTGCTCATCTCGCTTCCACTAAATCCTACATGGGGAAAGTTAAAAATGATTATATCAAACTTTTTATTCTGTAAATCAGGATTAGTCTGCATCTTTATAGCATTAATGCCATGTAAAACAATGCCCCCCTCTTTTTAAGCATCTTTATATGGAATTTTGCTCGTCGATACTTTTGCAGCAAATTATCTACCCATGAAATAGAGAAAAAAAATTAGAAATATAAAAGAACCATTTCAAATAAAATAAAATCCTAAAACAAAATATTTCTCCATATGATATTAAAAAATAGATGAGCAACCCTGAAGAATCCAATGAGGTGCCAAAGACACCAGGGGCTTGGTGTAAAGCTCGCAAGCGAGGAGAAGGAAAAATCCCCTTCTCCAACAAGCAATATTTGTTGTTCTATAATACTTTTACTATTTTTATCTTATCCTATTAAGTTTATGGCTTTTCTTTCATTTTCAATCTTTTCATCCTCAATCTTGTGTTCTTCCAATACTTGTTTTACCTTCTTTTACACTTTTTCCTTCTATTATTCTAATACTTGCTTTACCTTCTTTTTTGCTTTACCTTCTACTTTATTTTTGCTTTATAAGATTGAAGATCTCATTTCCACATTTTATAAGATTTTATGAAATAGTAACCAAAGCAAAAATAAAGCAAAAGGCAAAAAGCGAAAAAGAAGGTAAAACAAGTATTAGAAGAACAGAAGAAAAAAATGAAAAAAAAAGTAAAACAAGTATTGGAAGAACACAAGATTGAGAATGAAAAAATTAAAAATGAAAGAAAAAGCCATAAACATAATAGGACAAGACAAAAATGACAAAAGTATTATAGAACAATAAATATTACTTGTTGGAGAAGGGAATTTTTTCTTCACCTCCTCGCTTGCCAGAGCTTTACACTCTGCCCTTGGTGTCTTTGGCACCTCACTGGATTCTTCAGGTTTGCTCACCTATTTTTTAATATCATTTAGAGAAATATTTTGTCTTAGGATTTCATTTTATTTAAAATGATTCTTTTATATTTTTAATTTTTTTTGTTTTCTCGATTTCATGGGTAGATAATTTGCTGCAAAAGTATCGACGAGCAAAATTTCATATAAAGATGCTGAAAAAAGGGGGGTCATTATTTTGCATGGCGTTGATGCTACACAGATACAGACTAATCTTGATTTACAGAATAAAAAATTTAATATAATCATTTTTAACTTTCCCCATGCAGAATTTTGTGGAAAAGAGATGAGCAAGCATGTGATTAGGTATAATTTTTATGAACTTTATATTTTATACTTGAACTAAAATTTTCCTATTTTAAATTAAAAGATATATAATTTAACTTGTTTATATAGTTAATCTTAATATATTAATTGTTATGTTTTTTAATTGCAATTTTATATCATTGTTATTCTTAAATTTATCTATAATGTTTATTTCTGATGAAGTCACACTGAAATTTAATGATGAGATTTTTTAAAAATACACAGGAGATGCTCAATCACCGTGGACAAGTGCATGTCAGGCATAAATGTGGGGGGCCTTATGAAAAATGGGACATCCCGAGACTTGCCTCAAAGTTTTCTTTGAAACTTAAAAAAGCAGTCTTTTAAGAGGAGAAATTTTCCTAGACATGATAATAAAAGAGGGGATGGTAGGCAATGTGACAAGAGTTTTCCTGTTGGGAAATGCACTACCAACAAATTTCGATTGCAATTGCATGATGATGCATAACTGTAAAGTCTACCCACAGGATATTTTTTTCCTTGATACTTCTTACCATGATTGTACAACTTTGAGCTATTGAAGATACACCATAGCTGTATAGTGTTTTCTTTCTAGAAACATCCGTCTTGGGAAATGCACTACATACAAATTTCAATTGCATAATAAACGACCACAAATGTAAAGGCTGCCCACAAGACATTTTTTTTCCTTGATAATTCTTTTTATAATTGTACAATTTTGAACTATTAAAAATACGCCATAGCTATATAGTATTTTCTTTATAGAAACAAAATGAACTCGTGAAGAATGAATCTGTTTTCTTTGTTGCTTACCTGCACATGTAGATACCTTTAAGTTTTCTCCAACAGCTTTCTGTCCTGATGATAGTTAGTCACACACATGTGGTCTCATGCCTCTTTAGAAAATCCATATAGCTATTGACAATTTAAATGTGGAAGGAGTTACAGCGGTATCTTACACTATACATATGAATATTGATATTTTGTTCTTTTGACTTGAGTCATAAATATAAAAGCATACTAGTGATTTACACGTTCATTTTTTGTTATAATTTCTTTATGTAAATTTTTTATATCTTCACACTGGAAATAAAGATTTAGAAACTGAATATAGGTTGTTGAATATAGGTACTGTTGGCACTAGAGCGGATTAAACAGGATGGGAAGTTAACATATGAGATAGTTAATCTCTCATTTTTTAGCTTTGTATTTGTTCCAGATGATGGATGTAGGTTTGTGTCCATGCAGCATTTGTTGGTTCTGGAGTTAAATATACTTGGGGGTGCACTGAGGTTACCTAATAATCAACACAAAGATATGAGAATGGATATTGATAATATATCCAATCAGGTAATACCTCTAAAACAAATTTCCTTTCATTTTCTTTTAACACTACTTTTAGGTGTTAGATTCTAATGTTTTATTGTTAATCATTTCCCAAAAATAAACGAAGTCCTACATCAGTGCTATCTATGTATGCTTGTTGACATGGCCCTTCATTTATCATCCTTTTGAGTGATTTGTCAAGTTATAAGATACTTAATTTCAGTTTAAAAAATACCTTTCTGCTATGAGGGTTGGTACATGTAGCTGGAACATGATAGATATCCTAAATTTTAAGTAGTTGCAAATTCAGAGCCCTTAATGCCTTATACCCTGAACAATATTGGCTTATGAGCAATTATTTTTAGTTACGTGGAGTAGAATGATTACAAAATCTGCAAATGTATTCTTTATAAAGTCTCATTGTTTCTTTTTTCTATTTTAGCAGGAATACATTGATGGGCATGAGCTGAGAAGACTGCAATGTGAGTATCATCATCATATAGCCTGATGAATCATCATATAGCCTGCATTCATCAGTGGCTCCGGCAAAAAAGTTTGGCGTTCTTGTGTGCCTACCCTCCCAAGAGACATGAGCCTCAGCTTTTAAGTTTTTTTCTTAAAAATTATTTCTTATTTCGACATAAAGCCTTTTACCATCTCGTACACTTCATGCACAGCTGCAGTAGCTTATCCAAAAGCCCAAATATCTCTACTTCAGAATCATGGCTTTATTTTAGAAATCCTTAAAAGGGGACAAATGATCTTTTTTTTTAAAAAAAAATAAAACTATCTCATTAACCCTAGAAATTATCATTGCTTGTTGTGTTTGCCTTTTTTCTTAGACAGTGAGATATGCTTTCATGTCTAAATTCTCTAGACAGTAACCCTAAAAATTGCCTCCGCAGTTCCTGCATCTTGTACATCTGCTGCATATGTACATTTGTATAGACAATGTCCCTAAGGAGATAGATTTTATAGTCTCAGTTTTTGTCCCCGGTTAAGAATCATAGAAGATATGAGACAGCTATGGTCGTGAAGCTCGTCAGGGTCTGTTCTTAACGGATATAGAAAACTCTGTTTGACTTCAAAATTACTGTGTTGACTTGTCTTTTCATAATTTCATCCTGAATCACTCGGTAGCCTTAAAATCATCAAATATGCTCCAAAGTTATATGATTTCACTTTAAATTACACAAAAAAAGTGAAGATTCCGAACAAAACAAATAAATAAGTTTGATTTATGTCTAAAAATAATAGAACATGCATTATTTTAAGATAAAATTATATCATAAAACAATATGAAAATATAAGGCATCAGCCCTTCTCCTCTACTTCCCCTACCCCCTCCTTCCCCACTACTCCCCCTACCCATTAGCTCTGCCACTCTCCTCCACTCCCCCTACCGCTCCGCTCTCCTCCACTTCGCCTACCCCCTCCTTACCCCCTACCCATTCGCTCTGCGCCTCTCCTCCCCTCCCCCCTACTGCTCCGATCTTCTCTACTTCCTCTCTACCCCTCTGCTCTGCACCTCAACTTCATTCCCCCCTACCCCCTTCCATACCTCCTCCACTCCTCTCTCCACTTCCTCTCTACCCCTCTGCTCTGCACCTCACCTTCATTCCCCCCTACCCCCTTCCATACCTCCTCCACTCCTCTCCCCACTACCCGTGCGGCACCTCTCCTCCACTCCCCCTACCGCTCCGCTCTCCTCCACTTCGCCTACCCCCTCCTTACCCCCTACCCATTCGCTCTGCCCCTCTCCTCCCCTCCCCCCTACTGCTCCGATCTTCTCTACTTCCTCTCTACCCCTCTGCTCTGCACCTCACCTTCATTCCCCCCTACCCCCTTCCATACCTCCTCCACTCCTCTCCCCACTACCCGTGCGGCACCTCTCCTCCACTCCCCTCCACTGTCCGCTCCGCACCCCTCCTCCTCCCCACCCCTCTACACTTCTCCACTCCCTCCCTACCAGTCCACTCTGCACGTCCCTCCCCCACCCCTCTACTCTTCTCCTCTACTTCCCCTACCCCCTCCTTTCCCACTACTCCCCCTACCCATTAGCTCTGCCACTCTCCTCCCTCCCCTCCCCCTACCGCTTCGCTCTCCTCCACTTCGCCTACCCCCTCCTTCTCCCCTACCCATTCGCTCCGCACCTCTCCTCCCCTCCCCCCTACTGCTCCGATCTTCTCCACTTCCTCTCTACCCCTCTGCTCTGCACCTCACCTTCACTCCCCCCTACCCCCTTCCATACCTCTTCCACTCCTCTCCCCACTACCCTTGCTCCGCACCTCTCCTCCACTCCCCTCCACTGTCCGCTCCGCAACCCTCCTCCTCCCCCCCACCCCTCTACTCTTCTCCACTCCCCCTACCCCCTTCCATACCTCTTCCACTCCTCTCCCCACTACCCTTGCTCCGCACCTCTCCTCCACTCCCCTCCACTGTCCGCTCCGCACCCCTCCTCCTCCCCCCCCACCCCTCTACTCTTCTCCACTCCCTCCCTACTAGTCCACTCTGCACCTCCCTCCCCCCACCCCTCCACTCCTCTCCTCCGCCCCCCCCCCCCACCTGTCCGCTCTGCACCTCTCCTCCACTCATCTCCTCCCCCTACCCCTCCGCTCCGTCCCTCTCCACTCCCAACTTGTCCCCCTACCTATCTGCTCCGCACCTCTCCTCCCCTCCCCCTACCCCTCCACTCTTCTCCACTTACCCCTTCGCTCTTCTCCACTCCCTCCCCTCCACTTACCCCTACCCGTCCGCTCCGTCTCCCCTCTCTCCTCCCACCTCCCTCCTCTCCTCTCCAACCCCCCCCCCCCCCCCCACCCCTCCACTCCCTCCCTCCACTTTCCTCTCCATCCCTCTCCTCTATCTCACTCACTCCCCCCCCCCCTCCTCTCCCCTACCCCACTCCTCCCTCACCCTCCCCCCTGCCCCTCCTCTCCCTACCCCGCTCCTCCCCTCCCCCCTACCCCACTTCCCCCTCCCTCCTCTCCACTCCTCCCCCCACCACTTCTCCACCCACCCACTCCCCCCTCCTCTCCACTCCCCCCCCCCCTCCACTCTCTTCTCCGCCCCACTCCCCCTCCTCTCCACCCCCTACCCCTACCTCTCCCCCTACCCCCCCCCCCCTTCATCATCGTGTTCATTCTCTTTGTCTTCTTCATCTTCCATCTTCTATCTTTGTTTTCATTTTCTTCTTCTTCTTCTTTGTCATCTTCTTCTAGCTTTGTCTTTTATCTTCTTCATTTTTTCTTTGTTATCGTGCTTGTTGTCTTCTTCATCTTCCGCCTTCTGTCTTTATCTTCATTTTCTTCTTTTTGTCTTCATCATCTTCCGTCTTCTTCTTCTATCTTTGTCTTCATTGTCTTTCATCTTCCTTATTCATTTTTTCTTCATCATCGTGCTTTTTGTCTTCTTTGTCATTGTCTTCTTCATCTTCATCATCTTCCGTCTTCTTCTGTCTGTCTTTGTTGTCTTTCTTCTTCTTCTAGCTTTGTCTTTTATCTTCCGTCTTAATTTGTTTTTTTGTCATCGTGCTTGTTGTCTTCTTCTTCATTGTCATCTTCGTCTTTATCTTCATTTTCTTCTTCTTCTTTTTCCTCATTGTCTTCCATCTTCTTCTATTTTTTTTTGTCATTGTTGTCTTTCATCTTTGTCTTGACCTTCTTCATTGTCCTTCTCCATCATCACCACCATCTTTATATTCTTCCGTCTTTGTCTTTCATCTTCTTATAGCTTTGTCTTTTATCTTCTATCTTCATTTCTTCTTCGTCATTGTGCTTGTTGTCTTCTTCTTCATTGTCTTTTCTTCATCTTCATCATCTCTCCTCTTTTGTTTTATCTTTATTTTCTTCTTCTTTTTCATCGTCGTCTTCAGTCTTCTTTTGTCTTCGTCTTCACCTTCTTCATCGTGCTCCTCCATCATTATCACCATTATCTTCTATCTTTGTCTTCGTTGTATTTCATCTTCGTCTAGCTTTATCTTTTATCATCAGTCTTCATTGTCTTCTTCATTTTCATCATCTTTCATCTTCTATTTTTATCTTCATTTTCTTCTACTTCTTTTTCATCGTTGTCTTGCTTTGTCATTATTGTCTTTCGTCTTCGTCTTCACCTTCTTCGTGTCCTCCTCCATCATCATCGTGTTCGTAGTATTCATCTTCATCATTTTTCGTCTTCTTCTAGCTTTGTCTTTGTTTTTGTCTTCATTTTCTTCTTCTTCATTGTCTTCCATCTTCTTTTGTCTTTGTCTTCTTTTTGCCTTCCATTTTCTTCTTCTTTTTCTTCTATCTTTATCGTCTTCTATCTTCTTTTGGCTTTGTCTTTATCTTTATTTTCATCTTCATTTTTTTCTTCTTCTGTCTTAATCTTTCGTCTTCATTTGTTCTTCATCATCGTGTTCATTGTCTATCTTCTTCTTCATTGTCTTCTTCATCTTCATAATCTTCATCATCTTCTATCAACTGCCTTTGTCTTCATTTTCTTCTTCTTTTATTTTCTTGTTTGTCATTGTTGTCTTTCATCTTTGTCTTCACCTACTTCTTCATCATCATGTTCATAATATTCATCTTGGTCATCTTCCTTTCTTCTTATTCTTCATTGTCTTCTTTCATCTTCATTTTCTTCATCATGGTCGTGTTCATCATCTTCTTCTTTTGTCTTTTTCTATCCTTGTCTTCGTCTTCTTCTTCGTTCTTCTTTGTCATCGTCGTCTTTCATCTTCCATCTTCCTCAAATACCAAATTAAATTTCCTTACGACATTTCTTGTTGTTCTTTCTCAACAATGTTACTCCTTTCATCTTGTGTGAATGTAGATTTTTAATATTAGTGTCTTGAGGATTAAAGACTACATTAAACTTCCTTCTATCTATGAAAGGTGCTGATGTATTGCATCATCTTAGAAGTATTCATGTTAAAGCATATGATAAGGCACTATGTGGAAACATGCACCTTCTATAATTAAGTATGATTTGTTTAGTGTAGCAAGCACCTTCTATAATTACTAAATTGAGATTATCTACAAGAAAACAATTATCATGACAAAATCTAAGATTGAATTATGTGAGTATTAGCCAAAAGTATTTCTTTAAATGGTACAGGTAAAAAATCTATATATTTACAATTATGAAAATGAAACTAAAATGAACGTGAAAAATAGCTATCCTCAAATTGAACTTAACATGCATCTTGTATCCATCATTAACATGAAGGGATATAATTGCATAATGCACTAGCATCATTTGGTACTTACCCTCAGTCCGGAAAGTGATGCGATAGCATCTCCTGAAGAATGCCTTACAATGAGAATCTTGTAACCCTGGCGTTCAGATCCAGGTCCCAACAAAGGACGATAAGAACCCAGATCTTTCTCGCCATCTGCAAATGCGCATTTAAATGCTGACATACAAATACCCAACATATCATAGAAATGGAGTCATTAATTGTTTTATATCAATGAACTTATTGGCACATTCCATAAGCTGCAAAATTCTAGCTATATATATATATATATATATATATATATATATACCTAAGTATTTGTGTTGCAAGACACCTCATTATGTGAGAGGAGACTAGATAACTGGTAAAGTGCTGAAGAAGGTAAATTATAACCATCCAAATCATTAAAATTTGAAGAAGGTAAATTATAATCTGTGACTGAAGTCATGTCTAATAATTGTTCCAACTCTTCAAAATTCTCAGATTTATCCTGGATTTCATCCTCTATATCATTTTTATTAGTACCAAAAAGCATACCATGAATTTTCTCACTTTCCAAATCAAACTCAAGTATACAATTTTGTTGTGCTATCTGGGTTTCTAGTATTTTAGTATTAGCAGATATAGATTCTACTTGAGAAGTAAGCTGATCAATTATCCCTCTAAGATCTTCAAGTTTATATATATATATATAGATGGTAAAATACTGAAAACTCTAACATGCCCCTCAAACTAGAAAACAAATCTCTAAAAACACAATCAACTTCACATGCTAGAGCATTTCTAAATTAATATATACTAGTCATATAAATGTCAACTTGATTTATCAAGTTACATGTTCACTAAATTCCTACAAACATAAGTACAAAAACTTTGTAAGACGAAGAAGACAACC
Source organism: Costus lasius (assembly GCA_027563935.2). Classification (NCBI taxonomy): domain Eukaryota; kingdom Viridiplantae; phylum Streptophyta; class Magnoliopsida; order Zingiberales; family Costaceae; genus Costus; species Costus lasius. The sequence goes on from CM050446.2 coordinate 128,773,324, forward strand.
TACTTCTTTCTATTTTTAAACATTATGAGTTAAAACAAGCACAAGCCATCGGTGTTCCTCAAAGCACATCCAATTGTAGGTACAATGATATACAATGCATAATATGATCAGATCATTATAGATTTCAGTAGCATAAATTAGATGGCTAACAAAGTGGACTTCTTTGTCAAGAAATCTAAGCTTTAACATATTGTTTCTAACTTCAAGTTAGGATAGCAACATTGAAGACGGCATATAAAGTAATTAAATCTACGTTAAAATAATAGTTCCAAAAATGGAGGCCTAACCTGTATCTCCAGGTTGGCAATCAAGTTGCATAAAATGTTCCCAGCAGACTCGCTAAGAAGAAAAAGCTCTTTGCCTTAAAACTGAAGGTAAATCATCGCTTATGCAAAAAGTCAATTATTCAAGTTTTAGTTGAACGGACAAAGTATGGAAGCTGGAATTAGATGACAAATACAATATCATTAAGCATCTAAGTACCAACTAGTAGAGTAAAATAAAAACAAAACACTCAACTTTCTTCTCTAGGAAATTTCATATCAAGTGCTACTTGCTTTTCCGTGCTAGGGTATACTTGTAATTTTCAGGGATCTTTTTGTAAATATTTAAAACTTATAGATGTTTTCTATAGAATTATTTCAAAAACCACAATAAACCACAAAAAATCCTACTTTCCCTGACCTCTCTTCCTCTCCCCTTTGTTCCAAAGTTCTGAGCTAGGTAAAACTCTTTCAGCTTACAAAGACAATATGCAAGGATTAACCAGGTTTTGATCTATTGGCTAAACAAAAACCTGAAACTATGTAAAAGTTTATATCAACTAAATTTTCAAACGGTAAAAGGTTGTCACTGAAATAACGAGGTAAAGACACACATCAAGAAGCACATATCAATTCTCCAAAATAGTACATAATATTAAGATATGAATGTCATTGTTAAAAAGGCAAACTGTCTCAAGAGCACAAATTTACAATTTACAGTCCTAATCGAAGAGCACAAATTTGTCAAGATAGAAAATTATCAGCACATCCTCATATTCAAGTTTTGCAAATTTATTAATTCACAGTAATTTTCACAATGTTATAGCTTAAAATATAAATTTAAGAAACATGGCATTAAGGAAAACTAGGAAATGTCTTTTCTTTCTTATCATTCCTTATCTAGGAAACTCAAAATTGTGAAATTTCAATAGCCTAAGTTATCATGATACTAACTGCTATGCTTTTGTAAGACATTTGAAACCCAAAAAATTTGGAAGTATTAAATCATTAGCACACTTTAATTATTTACCTACCATATTACCGAGAAAAAAATAACATAGCACATTCTAAAAATAGTAACAGAAGGGAGTCAGGGCCGAGGCCAAGTCTGTAGGTATCCGCAACATAATAGATTATAACCTATTAGCAGCTATTTTGCGATGCACTGAAGTAAATCACAATTCTTTGCGAAACGTGTAGCATTCACGGTGGACCTTATGGTAAGGTAGTAATAAGTATTTAAACAAGATATAACTTGTGTTCAAAATTCACCCAACAATATCCAGAGAAAAACATGAAGTCAAAATTCAAGCCTAACATGTTTAGAGCACAAATTTGAATGGTGAAGGGCAGTCGATTCAACGGCTAGTTCCCGATTTCCCTTTCCTTTTAATTTCATTGTTGATTTTAATATAAAATTTATTTTATATATTTTAAATAGTTAGGTGGATCAGATTAATATTAAAATGAATAATATTTTATCGAATTTAAATTAGTGGCATGCCATGTTGACTATCACACTTTCTATTGATCAAATTTGGGTCAATCGTTGAACACAGATAATTAAATTCATTCAACTACAATATAATTTATTTAGTCAAATATAAACTCAATCTACAATATGATACTGAAGCAAAACAATAATTATGCTAAATTATTTTTGAAAATCTAAATTACGGAGATACTAAAGTCTATAAGTCGATATAATTAGAAGAATGCATCATAGCATCTAATATTAAACACATTTTTGGCAATGTCCACCTAAGCTAGCTACTACTACTACACCAACTTATAATAAAAGAAATGGAATTAGCAAAAATTACTAAATATAAATCAAAACAAGTTAAAAGTATGCTTCAATAGATAAAATGAAATAACAACGTTATATTACATCTAGATACTCATATATTATAATACAAAAAATAACAATCGTATGAAAAATAAGAAACAATACTATAATGAAAATATCGATATGTAGCCAAATAAAACCCTCAATTATGAGTATTTCTATTATTAGCTCATATAATTTAACACAAACAATTTTATAGTGTTGTGTCCAATAACCTAACGATCCTAACATTGCCTAAAAATAACTTGTAGTTACTCTAGCAAACACATTGTAATCCTAATATTGCCTAAAGACAACTCTTGCTTCAACTATAGTATACCATATATTCTAACTATTTACATAGTTACTAACTAACTAAATCATAGAAAATGTATAAATGTGCTGAGATTAAGTAGATTAAAGACGGAGGTAGAGTACTATCCATAATACTTGTCTTTTTCCTTCCAATTTACCATGATCTTACATAGAGTTAAAATTCAATTATGAAGTTAAACTAGTTTAACTTGAATATCTTTAATTGGTATTATTAAATTTTTAATATTATTTTTTAACAGTGTCATGTGAGTTTGAAATTAAGTTAGAAATTAATTAACCTGAGTTTTGGTGAACAGCTGAATTGGGTAGCGAAAGGTTCTTTGGGGTAAATTTAGAGGACAAAGGGTAATAAATTACATCCCTTGCTTGGTTGCCATAATATTGTTATTGATTAACCCTGCTTTTGTAGATTTTTAATGAAACTAGATTGAATACCAAACTTGATAAACCAATAAAATATAAATAGAACTTTTCAAAAATAAGGTTGCAATCTATAGTATAATGAATGTGTTTCTTGCTATTGAAATTTTCCCTAATCTTTTACATTACTGCTGTAAAAACTTACGGTAATTGAATAAACAAGACCATAGATTTATAAATGATTTAGATGTTACAAGATGAATTATGGTCAAAGCACTTAATTTTATAGACTTGTTAAATGCAAATATTTTCTATAATTGACTAGCAAATTATTAAAATGTCTAGGTCAACTTATTGTTACATATACTTAGCTTAGAGAAAAATATGTTCCAAGTTTAAGCATACTTTAAAGGAAAGCTTTGAATGCCTGTCCATATTGGTATACCTGTCCATTGAAGATGGTGGTTAGTTTATCATATTTTAGTAATTGTGGCTATGGTTGTCTTCATATTCATAGCTATGATCATTTCATGTGTCTAAAATCTAATCATGTAGGCTTTGTTGACCATAGAAGCCTCAATATCATTCTTCTTCTTCCCTAAGTCTCTCACTTTTCTCATTTCATTCTTTTCTCTCACCTCTTTGCTCTTGAACTTGTTTTCATCTCTTTACACAATGCACACACCTACTATTCTCTTTTCTTTCTCTACTCTTCTTTGCAGGCAGAGCTTTATTCATTGTGCCATATCTAACTTGTCTTCATCTTTGAACGCAACCTGCACCTCTGACTACTCCACCCACTCCATCTTCATCAATTTCATATTCCTCATTGCCCTCCACTCATCACCATTTGACAGGCCACAAAAAAGATGTTGAAGCCTCCTCCCTTCCTTAACTACCATCCACACTGCTCTCCCACTAACTCTAAAACTTTGCCACACACATCACCTTCAATACCACCTTTTAATTGAAGGATTCACTGTTGCAAACTCCTATATATGAACTTTCCTTAAGCTTGCTGCAAAACACATTGCATACTTGCCTATTGCAATAATCCATTCAAAGATCACCACTTCCCTGGTCTTTTGCTAAATGTCCCTTGCTTGGTTACGCTAATATTGTTATTGATTACCCCCTATTTTTGTAGATTTTTTAAATAAAACTAGATTGAATATTAAACTTGATAAACCGATAAAACAAAAAATAGAACTTTTCAAAAATAATGATGCAATCTATTGGGATAATGAATGTGTTTCTTTCTATTTCCTTATTTTTTTTATAAAGAATCCTAAATTGAGTGTTTTTTTAGTGGGTGGAGTGAGATCTTATAGTAATACTATATTGTAATTCACATGACTAATATGAAAATTATAATTTTCTTTAGAGGATATATTAGAACCACATATGGTTTTTAAAATCAATACACCCAAAATTTAAGTGATATGTTTCATACAGCACGTGTTAGGCTAAAAATCAGCCATACCACACAGGGTATATTGATGTTCACCCAAAATTTTACAATATCTTTTAATCAGGAAGCTAACAAGTTTCAGGATGTCAGTAAAGACAACCAATATTTAAATCATGTACTAGAAGGATTGAGGCAATCAGTTGCTTGGAATATAAGAATTTTAGGTTCATTGTTAAAGGTCTTTAAGCATTGGATTTATAAGAATTTATATTCTAAAATTTTATTGTGTATCATTCGATCTCAAATCTAGCTGTATGTAGAAATTAAAACTAAGCTGAAACGAAATTTCAAAAAACATAGGCTAGAAGTGAAAATGAGAGAAACAAATAAAAAAAATTTGTATTGATTAATTCAGAAAGATAAAAGAAAACATAAAACTTCATTGATCCTCAAATCAAAGATGAGTTTGATAACAATTTTTCTTTAGATCAACCATGCCTACGAAGAAAGACAATTCAATATTCTCTATATGAATATGGGACCTTTTGCTTCACCCTGCACTAACGAGCATACCTAGCACCAAGGTTTAAATCTTGGTTTGTGGGTTATATCTTGAACACTGGTAAGACCAGTTCTATATTAGCACCATCTTTTGCTAGCACATGAAATGACCAAACCAAAAGAAGGTTATGCTAGGGAAGCTTCAAAAGAGACCTCAAAACTCTCCTATATGGACAGTTCAATTTGTAAAAACCTAAATCATCATTGTGATAGGCATTAGGGAGAAAATGTATCTTTGTTCTCACTTAGTGGGGTCAAAAAGTGTTACATTAAAAATGTAATAGACCATTTTTAAATTCACCTTATAATAAATAAGGTTTTTTATTTTATGGGTTCTAGCTTTTAATGAGCATAAGCACTCAATGTTAATTACCCCTAAAGTCAGGAACCTTTGATTAAGAAATCTATACTATGAAATAAAATGGAAGACAAGGCTAAACAATATCATTCATAAACATTATGAAAATACATGATTTGACATGATACATAAGCGACGAAAGAAAAAGGGGGTTTCGTCTGAATATCTTCAATATTCTTCAAGTTATCTTCCTGTTCTTATATACCTAAAATCATGAGACACCTTTCTGATAAGAGCCTTGACCTCTCCTCATCAATCTGCTTTATCTGTTCATCAACTTGTGCTATTTTAGTTTGGTGGATTCACAAGATAATATGAAAATGTTTCTTCTGCCAATCAATGCATCCTACAAGATTTGCAATGCATCCTACAGAGAGTGCAAATCCTGCTGCACCGTCACCTCGTTGCTTATTGGGAAATCAATTTCTGAAGCATTCAACCCCTGTGCAGATTCAATTTGTCTCAAAATAGTCAAGATTTGTCTCTTAACCTGTCTCAAACATCCAAGACCGGCCAAAACATGTGAGATGCTATTTGAAGAAACTAAGAACTCTTCCACCTCGTTGCTTATTGGAAAATCAATTTCTGAAGCATTCAACCCCTGTGCAGATTTAATTTGTCTCAAAATAGTCAAGATTTGTCTCTTAAACTGTCTCAAACATCCAACAGCACTCCAATACCAGCCAAAACATGTGAGATGCTATTTGAAGAAACTAAGAACTCTTCTACCGAAGAAAACATATCCCTGGTGTAAAATGTTTTCAAATAGTCAGCTATCAAAAGTCGGGTTATTCGTTCAAGCGAAGGACGAATTGCCTTTGGAATTTGGAAAGTGACAATGATAGGGGCCTATTGCAAAGCATTTGGCATAGATCCTGAAACAATTGCTATAAAGATGATAAATTACATAAAAAAGAAAGTAAAGAGAGAGATAAAATATTGCATTCGCCGAAAGTGCTTTTATCTTCTGCAATCATTTCTTGAATGTTTGACACAGGCCCTGAAGTGTCTCCTGCTTTAATTAATATAATGAGATACCGAACTACATATAAGAAAGACAAAATGAAAGTTATCATCCTCTAGAACACCTGCGTCCTCTGCGTGAACCTTCTGGACGCTTGACATAAATCCTGAAATAACAGTTGTTTTAATGCAATAACAAAATGTGCATGCCCCTGTTAAAAATCTGCATTCTCTACAAAATAATTACTAGTGTTTGAAAAATTTGTACTCTGTATAGTAAGTTCCTGAGTACTCACTACTTCTAAAATAACTACTGTGGTGATGTTATGATAATATCAAGTTATATATATCAAACAAAACAAGAAAGGAAGTTACCATAATCAAACATCACACCACCTTTTGCATCAAGCTTCTGAGTGCTTGATATGAGCTCTATAATAATTGCTATTTCAAGACAATGACACCATATATTGAATTTCATGTAAAGAAACAAAATAAAGAAAAAAGGGAGCACCCTCCGCAACAAGCTCTTGGGCGTGTGAAGTAAACTCTGAAATAATTATTAATGAAACATATAAAATTATATATATGAGAACAATAAAAGAAAAAAGAAAGACATACCAATTTCTGGAGTATCCTTATCCCCTGTAAGAGTCACTAGGATACTTAGAATAATAATATAAAATGAGAGCAAGTATACGAAGTTCTTGACATACTTACCACAAGAAACCTTAATCTCGTTAAGAAGTTCATCAGAGTCTGTAGATATGATTAGAGTTGATACTGAAATACAGCCCGAAACATATTACTACAACAAATGCTGATCAGTTCCCGCAGCGAGAGCAGGCCCTCGACATCTCGGTTCTCCTTTGCAGTATCGACATCTCGGTTCTCCTTTGCAGTATCAATCGCGCCCGCGGGAACACGACTTGGTTCTTAATCTCCCCCCAGATCAGCTCGCGCTCCCCTGCCTGCCCTAGACTTTCTTGCTATGTCTGCCTCCGGCGGTGGCTGGAGTTGGTTAGATCAACAGAGGCGTGGTGAGCGGCGAGAACACTGGCCTCCACTGGCGCCGAGATTCCGCCTGACTATTTTGCTGCTCGAATAGGAGGGTGATGACCCTAAAATTGCAACTCAAAAGAAGATGTAACTAACTCTACAATGGGCGAGAAGATATGGGGATGGGGGCATTGATTGAGGGTTCGGAGGGAGAAAATAGATGCTCCTGTGCCACGCAACAACATTGTTAACGTCGAGAAATGCAACGGTCGAATATTTGAAAATCGCCAATTAAAGCTCACTTCAGATGTATAAATGGGCTCTTTTTTGTTATTTATTTATTTGTGAAGGTGAGTTAGAAATTTGCGATGAATGGGCCTTTTCTGGACCAATATTGCTTTCCTTCAGGGCCCATTTAATAGGATTGTTTTATAATAAAAGAATTATAAATAATTAATCCAACCAGGCCCAATCTAAAATATAAGTTGTAAAATATATGGTGTATATAATATCAACCATAATGTATTTTACTGTTAATCCTTATTGAAATGATCAATATGTGTAGGGATGACAGATTTTCGCCCTTACTCATTTCTGAACTCTGGATAATATTTTTTTTCCAAACCCCCACCGGAACCCAACCCCATTAAAATTTTAATTATCATTAATTATCTAAACTCTATAAATACTTAACCTAAAAATTAAATTATTTACTATATACTCGGTTACGTTTAATAGATACCTTCTATTGACCCAAAAATGCGATATTAATATTAATTATTATGGAATAAATTGATTTCAAGTTTCCTAATCTAATAGTATGGGAAAAAAAAGGATAAGGGAGAGAAAACAACGAAAAAAGTAAAGATTGGAAATCATACAAATATGTTTGAAATATAAATATTTTACTTAACAAAATCATAATGAAAGAAAATAACATATGAGTTGCTAAAATAATGAAATGCATACGAACCTACACTGGACTGTGAAGTGTGGACAATGAGAGTTGATGGCACAAATAAGTAGTCGTTGCTTGATTGCATGATTGCTTCGAATCATATCAAGAGTCTGGGAGTCAGCGGGTTGGTGGCATCGAGGCGGAGATGGAAAGTTGCAAGCGGCGCTGTAGCAGAGATGGGGAATTAGCAGCAGCTAAATTTATGGTGTGGACCGAACGAGACTTAATGGGTTCTAGGTTATGGTACCACAAATTTTAATTATAAATATAAATTAGTATTTATAAATTAATTAATTAATTATTATTATTATATATAATCGAGTTTGGATAGTAATCATTGGGCCTATACTATATAAACCCTATTTGAATCCAACTCGAATAGTATATATAATTTGAATCCAACTCGAATAGGATATATACTATTTAGACCTTAACTAAACTTCTTTAATAGGTACGCAATTAGCTATATTCAAATTCAATTAGGTCGGCTATTTGTGAAAAATCAACTCGACTGCCTTCTCTACATAGGTGGCTTGTCAATCTTTTTTACTATTGACCTTTGTTTTTTCTGCTTAGCATGCCTTTTCTTTTTTATAGAAAGGAGGATGAAGCATTCCTATTTATTATGAACAATATATAATGAGGCACAAAAAGTAATTTAATTTGCATATTAGTTTTATTTTTCAAGTACAAAATAATGATGAGTGTACTAGAAAAGCAAGATGACTAATTACATAGAATAATAAATTAGTTAATTCGTTGACGCTGATTCTTAAAGTAGCATATAAGAACACGTGCAAAACACACCACACCACAAAAGAAGAGAGCCAATAGGGCATCATGCTTAACAACATTTTTCTTGAGATTTAACATTCTAGTGTATAAGTACACAAGATATATTTTTTTTTCCATGTGCAAACCACACTAGATAAGAGTATGGCCACTTCAAAACTCAATAGGTTAAAGCCTCATCAAGTGGGCAAGGTGAGAGCACCTAAGCAAGGATTGTGTACATATTTTAAATTATTATAGATGACTCGAGTTTGAGTTATTCATTTAGGCACTTACGCATCATCCCATCAAACCAAGGCCTTCATGAGAAGCCATACTTGAATGAACGAATACGAGAGAGCGAGTGAGGAAACAAAAATCACTAAATTGAGATTTCTATCTAACAAAATTACGAATTGCATAGCCTTATATTTAGCAAAGCATGTAGCATTATGTTACATGTTTTAAGTTTTAAAATATTAAACTTGAACCAAATTATGAATATTTTATTCAATTATTACTTAATCTTTTGGGTTCATCAAAGTTGACTTTTAAATTTCCTTTATAACTTCATCAATCTCTATTAAGAAAAGTCTCAACCAAATATTTAATTACACCCCTAGTGTTAGGCTATGGGCCAAAATTGGGCGCGGCCCAAATTCTGGCTTAGCCCAACCAGCCTAACCCTATTCTGTAACCTGAATGGATCGGGTTAAGAGGGATGGATCGGGCGGCTGCCCGGATCCAAAAATCGCCAACGGGCAAAGATTTCACGCGCGAAGGTTGCGTGTGAAGAGGGAACGCGGTGTGGGCGCATCAGAGGAAGCAGGTGACCGACTCGAGTCTGGCACTGGGCTCGAGGCGGGGCGGAGAAAAGCGACGCAGGGGAGCGTCGTCGAGAGAGGGGGGAGAAAAAAAAGAAGAAAGCACGAAGTAAAAACCTCGGTTACTTCAATTTTTCGGCGGGCTCGCATCGTGCTCTCTCTCTCTCTCACTATCTCCGGCTCCGACGATCTCATCGGTCTCTTTCCTTGTGTTCGTTTGTGGATTCTGGTGGTGTGGGTGGGAGGATCGGACCGCGACGAACATTCGCCCGGGTTCATTTTATCATCTTCGACCTTTGCTGCCGTCGCCGCCGCCGGCCTTCCGACGAGCCTTGGAAGGTTGCACGACTACCTCGTCACCGACAGGAAGGACCCGGATATCCGGCCCAGGTACCCTCCTTCGCCGTCATCGGCGTCTTCTGGATCCCCGTCCCGGTCGGCTCGCTCTCCCCGGCGACACCTTTCTTTTATTCCCACTACTCTTCGACGCATGCCTGAGTTGGCCGACCTTCGTGCTCCTCCGGCAAGCCCCTCTCCCCTTCATCTTTAAGGTCCCAGCTCGCCTACGTGCGAGAAGTTCCGGGCCTGACTTGTTGGAACTTTACACATGCGGCATCAGAGTTCAGAGCATGCGCAGCGGAAAAACAATACATGCATGTAAGGATCTTGTAACATCATATTAATCAACCTATACTATACATTGGATTAAAACACGAATAACTTCGCGTACCTTTCTCCATCGCAAACAGTTTCTTCACGGAAATGGTGGGGAATGTCTTTTCGCCCCTTTCCTTTGCCTTTCAATTCCTCCTCGATGATCAGGAGTAGGAAATCCGGAAGCCTTTCAGCGGAAATACTTAATCTCACTTTGATTAATCTTAATCTCTCTCGAAAACCGTGCGAGAGAGGTGAGAAAACAAATGTCCGCCGCCGTTTCAATTTTTGGAATTGCAATTTGAGCGCACAGTAACTGCCTCGAATTGCGTGCGTTAGAGAGGAGAGCATTTCATTGTTATTGAGAACGTGAGAGAGCCCTAAAATAGAATAAATTAATTAGTAGTTTATTCTAAACTTTCCATTCTTACTCACGTTCTCGATTAATTAATTATAAAATATAATTAATTAACTCCTTTTAATCCTCATCCACGATTAAGCAATTTCAAATAATTATTTATTTATTCCGATTCCTTTAAATCATTTAGAGGAAGGGGTGAGGGTTGACTAACCCATTCGCTGACCCACTATCATACCCACTCCATCATCATGAGCTGGTCCGTCCGATCAGCGAATCGAACATGATTGGATCAAGTTGTCCATACTAAACCATGTACACATGTGAGCCACATTACGGAGAAAATTTCTAACATTCTCCCACTTGGCTCATATGTCCTAAATAGGTTTAAACACAACTTAACTTTAATTGATCAATACCATACATCCAATCATCTATAAGTCCTTTCATTGAATTAACTTTATCGAATCATGGCGGGCACACATCACTCATTATTGATGTGATTCCTTCCATGTACCACAATAGAATCAACCCAATTTAAACTTTTAGATATTGAGAATAAACAGTAATTTCTCAATAAACTTTTCTATGAGGAAACACTTCATTCCTCAAAATACTTATATTCACATCACTTTAATATGCATAACTTTACATGTGAAACCAGTAATTAACAAAAGCAACAATTTTATTGGAATTCCACAATAAATGTATCAAAAACTTTACATGAGCATTCTTTACATATGCATATAAGATCAACAATAATGTTAACAAGGCTTTTCTATTATGCCCATCTCTACAACATGTCTAGAAAATGTCTTGGGCGATAATCCTTTAGTTAACGGATCCGCTATCATAAGCTCAGTGCTTATATGCTCAATTGACACAGTATGCTTTTGCACTTCTTCCTTTACAGCCAGATACTTCAAGTCCATATGCTTGGCACCCTTGGAGTATCTGTCATTCTTTGCGAAGAAGACTGCTGCGGTGTTGTCACAATACAATCTCAGCGGCTTGGCTATGCTGTCGACTAGTCCAAGTCCTGAGATAAAGTTCCGCAGCCACTTTCCTTGAACTGTGGCCTCAAAGCATGCCACAAATTCGGCTTCCATAGTTGAAGCAGCAATGACTGACTGCTTGCCGCTTTTCCAAGATATAGCTCCTCCTGCAAGAAGGAAAACATACCCAAATGTGGATTTTCTGGTATCCACACATCCGGCATAATCTGAATCTGAATAGCCGATCACTTCAAGATCTTCCTGAGATCTCCTATACACGAGCATGTGGTCCTTGGTGCCTTGTAAATACCGAAGGACTTTCTTTGCAGCTTGCCAGTGGCACATTCCTGGATTACTTTGATACCGGCCGAGCATACCAACAGCAAAACTGATATCCGGCCGAGTACATGTCTGAGCATACATCAGACTCCCTACCACTGAAGCATAAGGAATGACATCCATACCTTTCCGTTCTAAGTCAGCTTGGGGACATTGCTTTTCACTGAATTTGTCACCCTTCTGAATTGGAACCATCCCTGCAGAGCATTTATCCATACGATATCTCTCTAACACCTTAGATATGTAACTTTTCTGAGACAATCCTAACAGTCCTTGTGATCTATCACGGAATATTTCTATTCCAATCACAAAGGATGCCTCACCCATATCTTTCATTTCAAAGCTGTTAGAGAGAAAATCCTTTACATCATGTAACATACCTTTATTGTTAGTGGCTAGCAGTATATCATCAACATAAAGGACTACTATCATAAACTTACTTCCCTGCACTTTCATGTAGATACACCTATCAACAGGATTCTCTACAAAACCATAGGCAGTAATAATATCATTAAACTTTAGATACCATTGTCTGGAAGCTTGTTTTAGTCCATATATTGACTTCTTTAATTTACACACTAATCCCTCTTTACCTGTGGTCTCAAACCCTTCAGGCTGGTTCATATACACTTCCTCCTATAAGTCACCATTCAAGAAGGCGGTCTTTACATCCATTTGGTGAAGCTCAAGATCATAATGAGCCACCAAAGCCATAACAATTCTCAAAGAGTCCTTTCTTGATACTGGAGAGAAAGTCTCTTTGTAATCAATGCCATCTCTCTGAGTAAAACCTTTGGCAACAAGTCTAGCCTTGTACCTTTCGATGTTGCCCTTAGAGTCGCGCTTGGTCTTAAAGACCCACTTACAGCCGACACATTTGCAAGCATCAGGTAAATCTACAAGGTCCCAGACTTGATTATCAGCCATAGATTTAAGCTCATCTTTCATAGCATTAATCCAATTCTCTGAATTGTCACTATTCATGGCTTCATGGACTGAAATTGGATCTTTATCAATGCTTATGTCACATTCATTCTCAACTGAATAAACCACATAGTCATCTGAAATAGCGGAGCGTCTTTGCCTTACAGACCTCCTCAATACTATTTCCTGTGGTTCATTCAAATTGTCATTACTTGTGACCGGTTCATTGGATTCACTTTCATTCAGTGATGTTGGATCAGTAATGTGTTGTTCCTGTGTGTTGTCTGACTGTAATACAACACTTGGAACATCACTTTCATTCGGACCATTCGGAATTTCAGATGGAACAGAATCTATCTGAATTTCCTGAATATCCAACATTTGTGGTTTCCCACTCCCACTGACCTCTCCAATCTCAATGAACCTAGCATTACCAGATTCAACTATCCTCGTACTATGGTTAGGACAATAGAACCTATACCCCTTAGATTTTTCAGGATAGCCAATGAAAAACCCACTAACTGTCCTAGAATCTAATTTCTTTTCTTGTGGGTTGTATACCCTTACTTCTGCTGGGCACCCCCAAACATGGAGATGTCTTAAACTGGGTTTCCTTCCTGTCCACAGTTCATAAGGAGTCTTAGGAACTGTCTTACTAGGAACCCTGTTTAAGAGATATACAGCAGTCCTTAATGCATACATCCACAAAGACTGGGGTAAGGAACTATTGATGAACATACTCCTAACCATATCCATCAGAGTACGGTTCCGCCTTTCAGCTACACCATTTTGCTGTGGTGTATAAGGCATTGTGTATTGAGCACAAATGCCTCTACTTTCGAGGAACTTTGCAAATGGACCAGGGATTTGTCCATCTGAACCAACCTTACCATAGAATTCACCACCCCTATCAGATCTCATCACTTTAACTTTTCTATCTATCTGTCTCTCCACTTCATCTATGAATGTCTTTACAACATCCACAGACTGAGACTTTTCATGGAGTAGATAGATGTATCCATACCGTGAGAAATCATCTATAAAGGTGATGAAATATCTTTCTCCACCCCATGACGGGATATGGAAAGGACCACATATGTCAGTGTGTATCAACTCTAGGAGTTGACTGCTCCTTGTGGCAGGACCTTTTGCTATGTGTTTTGATTGTTTACCCTTAATACAATAAATACACACTCCTAAGTCACTTAAATCCAATTGAGGTATGATATTACATTTCATCAACCTCATTAACCTTTCCTTGGATATGTGACCTAGTCTCCTATGCCACAAATAAGCAGACCGTTCATCTGTTGCACTACGTTTTATACCATAAATGTGTTCAGCATTAAACAAGGATTCAGCATAAGTAACATCAAGATTAAACCGGTATAAATCATCAACCAAAGTACCAGATCCATAAAAGTACTTGTTTTTAAATAATGAAAATACACCATGTCCAATCTCAATATTAAAACCCATTACATCCAGTTTCCCTAAAGATACAAGATTTCTAGCACATGAAGGTACATAGAGACACTTTTCTAGATCTATTTGACAACCAGTGTCCAAGATCATCCTGTAAGTCCCAACTCCTTCAATCAGTGCCTTCATCCTGTTCCCCATGAGCAAATACCGTTCAGCTCCTGGTAGGGGCTGGATTGAAAGGAATCCCTGAGAAATATGAGACACATGAGTAGATGCACCAGAATCTAACCACCAAGTATTCTTAGGGACTTCTACAATGTTGGTTTCGAAACATACAGAAATGTAATAATTACCTTTCTTTTCGAACCAAGCCTTTCTTTTCGGACAGTCCACCTTAAAATGTCCTTCCTTCCTACAGAAATGACACTTCTGTCCTTTGAAGGTAGGAGCATCTGAAACTATACTGATGCCCTTTCCCTTCTTCTTGCCCTTGAATTTCTTGGTTGTTCTATTCTTACTGCTACTGCCACTGTCAAACTGAGCATAGTGTATGGAGTGACTTTTAGTTTTCTTCAGTCTTCCTTCTTCTTGTACTAGCATGGCCTTTAATTCTTTCAAGTTCCATTTATCTTTAATGGTATTATAATTTACCTGGAACTGGCCAAACTCAGAAGGAAGAGATATCATTATGAACTGTACTAGAAAACTCTCTGTCACTTCCATACCTAATGCCTTAAGCTTTGCAGCTATGTTTGACATCTCTGTTACATGCTCATGAATGGGCCTAGACCAATCAAACCTTTTAGAGGTCAGCTCATTCATGAGTGAACCCACAATGGACTTATCAGCCAAGTCTGATTGTGAATGCTCTTTAATGAATGCCATAAATTCCTGTGCACTATCAGTCTTGGGCATTGAGGGTTTCACATTGTCAGCTATGGTCAACCTCATCAGATTAAGGCATAACCGATTTGATCTTTCCCAGGCTTTGAAACATAGTTTCTCTGCCTCTGAACTCAAATCAGTTAATGCAGGAGGCCTAGGTTCAGTTAATGCTTGGTCTATATCCATGACACCAAGGTGAAAATGGATCTGTTCGGACCACTCAGCATAATTTAAACCATTAAACTTGACTGATGCAGACCCTAATGCAAACAAGTTTGAAGCTGCAATCAATAAAACATGCTCATCAGTAATGCTTTGAGTTATTTAAGTCAGATTCAGATAACTTTAAACATGTATTAAAACGACCTTTGGGCAACACTTTAATACATAACTGTAATTAGCAGAAAATTTTACCTTAACAGATTTTCAATTACATCACACTTAATGTGAATGTTACCTTTGGGTATCCATCATATAAGTGGACATAAAAGACAAATCCCCTTACATGTTTATAATTATAAACAATGGTTCACCTTTGGGCAACCTCCTAGTTTATAATTACAAACTTATTGTTCAAGTCCCTTACTGTCATTACATTAATCTTGAACAATTAAATTATTTAGATTTAATGTTTATAAACTTTCGAGCAAGGCCTCTTTGGAGACTAACATGCTCTTTTCAATAAACATTTAATCTAAATTATTCTTCAATAAACATTTAATCTAAATTATTCTTTAATTTCTATGTTTAAAAATTAATGTTTATTAATTAAAGCAAGGCCTCTTTGGAGACTAAATGCTTTCATTAGAACAAACAATTAATTTTAAACTTAGATGTTATCTTTAATTGGAATACATTTCAATTCCATTTAATATTTTATGCAAATACCCTTTACTGAATAATTACGTTTTATGCAAGTCTTAACCATTCCGTGTGTTACGACCAGGCCGTGACACGCTCCGTTCATTTCATGCAATTGTCGAGACCGTTACGGCCAGACCGTGACTGACGTCACGCCCGTGACCGTCTCGACGACATAATTGTTCAACTCTACAATTTGCATAACAATAACTGTTTGCCCTAAACATGCGTTCTAATCCCCAAGCTTATGCGCGATAGCACATGGGGCTGCTTCTTCCGCGCCCCTTTAAGTGTTGGCCCGCCGTCGGGTTTATCTTTTATTTTCGAAAGCAGACATCAACCTCCCTCTATGTAAGTATTATTCTTTTCTAGCTTTCTTTATCAACAGAAATAAAAGTTATTTGATAACGCATGACTGAAATAAAAGTTTCGAAAGCATAGCTTTTATAGCAATGGAAATATGCAATCCTTTCTAGCATAGAAATCCGCAACAATGATGTAAAGAATACTTTACACATGCATATGAAATCCAATCATGCATCCTAATTTGATAACGCATGCGGCGTCAAATTAAACTTACACATGCATGTATCAAATTAAACTTCTTTCAAGGTGATTAATAAGTGTTAATTAAACCTCCCTCTGATACCACTTGTTGGAACTTTACACATGCGGCATCAGAGTTCAGAG
This sequence comes from Costus lasius, assembly GCA_027563935.2. Taxonomy (NCBI): domain Eukaryota; kingdom Viridiplantae; phylum Streptophyta; class Magnoliopsida; order Zingiberales; family Costaceae; genus Costus; species Costus lasius. The sequence goes on from CM050446.2 coordinate 128,790,087, forward strand.
CATGCGCAGCGGAAAAACAATACATGCATGTAAGGATCTTGTAACATCATATTAATCAACCTATACTATACATTGGATTAAAACACGAATAACTTCGCGTACCTTTCTCCATCGCAAACAGTTTCTTCACGGAAATGGTGGGGAATGTCTTTTCGCCCCTTTCCTTTGCCTTTCAATTCCTCCTCGATGATCAGGAGTAGGAAATCCGGAAGCCTTTCAGCGGAAATACTTAATCTCACTTTGATTAATCTTAATCTCTCTCGAAAACCGTGCGAGAGAGGTGAGAAAACAAATGTCCGCCGCCGTTTCAATTTTTGGAATTGCAATTTGAGCGCACAGTAACTGCCTCGAATTGCGTGCGTTAGAGAGGAGAGCATTTCATTGTTATTGAGAACGTGAGAGAGCCCTAAAATAGAATAAATTAATTAGTAGTTTATTCTAAACTTTCCATTCTTACTCACGTTCTCGATTAATTAATTATAAAATATAATTAATTAACTCCTTTTAATCCTCATCCACGATTAAGCAATTCCAAATAATTATTTATTTATTCCGATTCCTTTAAATCATTTAGAGGAAGGGGTGAGGGTTGACTAACCCATTCGCTGACCCACTATCATACCCACTCCATCATCACGAGCTGGTCCGTCCGATCAGCGAATCGAACATGATTGGATCAAGTTGTCCATACTAAACCATGTACACATGTGAGCCACATTACGGAGAAAATTTCTAACATGACTCACCTGCATGCGAGTTCGCCGGTCGGCGCTCCTCCGCCTGCGTGCGGCCCTCTCCCTTTCTGTGTGGTTTCCGCGCCGTCTCCAGCCTGCTCGGGAGGGTGGTATCTTCTGCAGCGTGGGTTTCTTCTGCCGTCGCCTCCCTCTTCCGGGACGTAAGCGCTCGCAGGTCAGCTCAACTTAGCTGACGTCGCTGTGCCTCGATCGCCCTCGGTGACCAAAGCTGAGGCGGCTCCGCCCCTCCTTGCCTCGTGTTGCGTGTTTCCTGTGCTTTTTATGCCGGCGTGCGACGCCGAGGATCGGACTACCATTGACGCTGGTCGCCGGTTGTCCCCGCGACGAGATGTCGTACCGGATCCTCAACTCAAGGTTTCCAATCATTCTTTTATCTTCGGCTGAATCCGGCCACACCACCCGTGACGTAAGCGACGTTGGATTGTTGGAGTTCTCGACGCGTACGTTCCGGTTGATGCGTTCGCGGTACAGTGGACCTCGATTCCCGTATTGGGTTCCGAATGGATTTACTGGACTTGGGTGAATCAGGTCGGGCTCGTTGACTCCGGTCGCCGGTAGTTGACAAGCGTTGACCTGAATTCGGTTGCGACGGTAGAGATCATTTGTCGAGTCCCTAGTCCGGCTGGGGTTCGATTCGAGGAATCGTTCCCGCCGGTCGCGCCCAACCTTGCAGTTTCGACCGTGGTGCCCCTGCGCGGGCGTGTATGGACTCGAGTTAAGCGTTGACTCATGTATATTCATTTAAAAATTTATTATGATAAACGTGGGCGTGACAGTTGGTACACGTTCCAACTTGTACAAGCGTTGTACGATGATTTGTGGCTTATCTTGTTGTTTATTTGCAGATGGCGCTTACAACTGACAGTAGGATTTCCTCCTTGGAGGATATCGTTGGGGATGGCTCCCTGGCCCCCAAGACGCTCGTGGATCTGGTTTCCACCCAGCTCATCTCACATGAGAGTCTAGCAGCTCAGGTGACTTGACTCACCGGGGAGCTGGAGACGGCTCAGGTGGAGATCGCGCTTCTTAAGCGCCTTACAGCGGTTGGACCGACGCACCTTGCGGCTGATCCTGCTTAGGGGGCCGTCGTGCGACGACGCGCCCCAGAGCCTATCCCCTTTAAGGGGGTGCGTTGCTCCAAGGAAGTTGAGAACTTCCTATGGGATATGAAGATGTTCTTTTAGAACGCCCAGATCCCCGAGGCGGAGCAGGCTCAGACCGGTATCGCTTATCTCTCTGGAGATGCAAAATTATGGTGGTGGACACAGGCCGCACCAAATCTACTCGGGTCCGATCCCACCCACAAGCTCTCCTGGGAAGAGCTTAAATATGAGATCAGGGCACAATTCCTTCCGGGGAAGTCGACTTGGGCGGCAAGGGATGCGTTGAAGAAGGTTCGGCATTATGGGAGTATTCGGGATTACGTGCAGCAGTTTTCCCAGCTTATGCTGGAGATTGATGATATGTTGGAGGAGGGCCGACTTTACACATTCATGCATCATCTCCAGGGCTGGGCCCGTGATGAGCTATGCCGCCAGGAGGTGAGGACCCTGAAGGCCGCCATGCAGGCTGCTGACGCTCTGGCGGACCGTAGAGATCCGAGGGGACAGGCCCCTTCTACCGCTATTGCTACTATTGGGGCTTCTACCTCTCGGGTGAGGGGCCCTTTTGCCACGAGGGGTAAGAAGCCATTTGCGAGGAAGAATCGGCCGGCTGTGCCGAGCTCACCGAGGTCCGTCAGGGACCGCCCACCTACTCCAGCACCGAAGAGGATGTCCACCACCATGGAATGCTACATCTGTAGGGGTCCCCATATGATGAGGGAGTGCCCCAAGAGAGAGAGAGAGTTGCTTCCCTGGTAGCAGCTGAAGAAAACACTGGAAAGGAGGGGGAGGCGCTCCCCAATCCTGCTATACCTGGTGTTGCTTCTACATTCACTGATAGGCCTACCTTGTACTAGGAGACACTCCTTTATTCTTTTGTACTCAATACTGTTGTTATGGCTGCTGACAGCCACGTTTTGGACATGGCTACCGTTGGATTTGTGTTTTGGAACAGACTTGTGTTTTGATACATATGTTTTGAGTTGTTTTCATAAACTCTGTGCATATGATTGTTGTGTTTGATATGGATATATCATATTTTTTTTAGGGCAGTCCTCTACCAGTGGGATTAGACCTAGGTCGTCCCGGCACAGGACCGTGTGGAGGTGGTTGGTGCGGTAGATTCTGATGTCGTAGGAGTGCCCTACGACATGAGCGTCGGGAATGGGTGATGGCACGGTGGTTGCCGCGCAAAGTTTTCGCAACCTCGCAGGTTACGAGGTTACCTTTGGCCTTGAGCTATTGATCAATGCGAGGACCGCAGTAATACCGCATCTACATGAGATCGGACACCGGGTAGACGTGATTCGGAGGGGGGGAGCATTACTCGTGCATCAGACAAGTACCAGAGGCGTGAGCTCCGAGATGAGGATACCAGGGTCGCAAGACGAAGGAGACGACGCTCCTTTATTTGGATCCAATGACGCCTGGGGGCGTTGACCTTGGATGTGGGCGAATGTGGACCCGGAATCGAGTTCACCATCGGAATAACCAACGGATCTAAATTTTGGAGATTTTGGATTCGGACTTGGTTTAGGAGGATATGAACCAAATGATTAAATTTTGTAATTGGACTCAAGGGAAGTCCAATAATTAATGATGTTTTGTAAAAACCCTGGTTGGGTTGAGGACAATTTGAGTTAGTGCGATTAGGCACCACCAAAATATTATCGATGAATTTCCCCTTTCTTCTTTATATCTTGGTTGGACAAGTGAATTTGGGGAAAATTCAGAAGAAGGTTAATATACATTCAAAACTACTACGTGGAGACAAAATGAGGAAGAGTTAGCAGACTCTAAAACTGCTATTTGGGGACAAGGAGAGTGGACGAGGTCTAACTAAAACAAAAGAGATCTCTCTTCTTGGTCCAACCGAGCCCACTTCACATGAAGGGACGCCTTATGTGAGGGAAGCTTGGGAGGACAGCAAGGATAAATCCTTGAAATTGGTCCGGGGTTCCTCGGCATATGGGGACGCCTGTATGAGTGGGGGAAACCCAGAGACAAAATGGTAATTGGGATGAGCTAAGTTAGTCTTCGACAGAGGTGGTATGGGACGCCTTCGGAAAGGATGAGACTTGGGCGTAGCCAAGTTACCCTATTGGACGAGTCTCCGAGGAAAATATGCAATCCGATTCAATCGTGGATATGACTGGACCCTCTTTACAATTCAGTTGAAGTTTTCGAGTGCGAGCTTAACCGCATAGGAAAAATTCGTCGAGGACGACAAATGACTTAGGCGGGGGAGAATGTTAGGCTATGGACCAAAATTGAGCGCGACCCAAATTCTGGCTCAGCCCAACTAGCCTAATCCTATTCTATAACCTGAATGGATCGGGTTAAGAGGGATGGATCGGGCGGCTGCCCGGATCCAAAAATCGCCAACGAGCAAAGATTTCACGCACGAATGTTGCGTGTGAAGAGGGAACGCGGTGTGGGCGCGTCAGAGGAAGCAGGTGACCGACTCGAGTCTGGCATTGGGCTCGAGGCGAGGCGGAGAAAAGCGACGCAGGGGAGCGTCGTCGAGAGGGGGGAGAAAAAAAAAGAAGAAAGCGCGAAGTAAAAACCTCGGTTACTTCCATTTTTCGGCGGGCTCGCATCGTGCTCTCTCTCTCTCACTCTCTCCGGCTCCGACGATCTCGTCGGTCTCTTTCCTTGTGTTCATTTGTGGATTCAGGTGGTGTGGGTGGGAGGATCGGACCGCGACGAACATTCGCCCGGGTTCATTTTATCATCTTCGACCTTTGCTGCCGTCGCCGCCGCCGGCCTTCGGAGAAGGCTGTACGACTACCTCGTCACCGACAGGAAGGACCCGGATATTCGGCCCAGGTACCCTCCTTCGCCGTCATCGGCATCTTTTGGATCCCCGTCCCGGTCGGCTCGCTCTCCCCGGCGATGCGTTTCTTTTAATCCCGCTGCTCTTCGACGCATGCCTGAGTTGGCCGACCTTCGTGCTCCTCCGGCGAGCCCCTCTCCCCTTCATCTTTAAGGTCCCGGCTCGCCTGCGTGCGGCCCTCTCCCTTTCTGTGTGGTTTCCGCGCCGTCTCCAGCCTGCTTGGGAGGGTGGTATCTTCTGCATCGTGGGTTTCTTCCGCCGTTGCCTCCCTCTTCCGGGACATAAGCGCTCGTAGGTCAGCTCAACTTAGCCGACATCGCTGTGCCTCGATCGCCCTCGGTGACCAAAGCTGAGGCGGCTCTGCCCCTCCTTGCCTCGTGTTGCGTGTTTCCTGTGCTTTTTATACCGGCGTGCGACGCCGAGGATCGGACGACCGTTGACGCTGGTCGCCGGTTGTCCCCGCGACGGGATGTCGTACCGGATCCTCGACTCAAGGTTTCCGATCATTCTTTTATCTTCGGCTGAATCCGGCCACACTACCCGTGACGTAAGCGACGTTGGATTGTCGAAGTTCTCGACGCGTATGTTCCGGCTGATGCGTTCGCGGTACAGTGGACCTCGATTCCCGTATTGGGTTCCGAATGGATCTACTGGACTTGGGCGAATCAGGTTGGGCTCGTTGACTCCGGTCACATGTAGTTGACAAGCGTTGATCTGAATTCGGTTGGGATGGTAGAGATCATTTGTCGAGTCCCTAGCCCGGCTGGGGTTCGATTCAAGGAATCGTTCTTGTCGGTCATGCCCAATCTTGCAGTTTTAATCGTGGTGCCCTTGTGCGGGTGTGTATGGACTCGAGTCAAGCGTTGACTCATGTATATTCATTTAAAAATTTATTATGATAAACATGAGCGTGACACCTAGTAAGTTTGATTTCAAGTGATGCATATAGTAGAAAAGATAGATATGATATAAATTTTACATTTGTGATTGTCTCTGAGTAATCTTATCTTTTTTTTATGGTATTTTTAAAGCATGTTTGCTCGTGTGATTATATCTAAATAGTTTTAGATAGGAAATCTCCGAGTTACCTTGTAACTAATACTATTATTATATTATAATCTTTTTGCTTAAGCCTCTATTTCGTCCCTTCCTAAGCTGCCATATTTTAGGAGGATCTTTTTAACATTAGAAGCTTGTCTGTAATTTTTCTGATTAAGCTAATCAAATAATATATAAATTATGACAAGTTATTTTTCCTAAACCTTTTAATGAATTATAATTTAAGTCATTAAATTAAAATAGAAAATTGTCTTTTATTTTTTACTTACTTTGATTGAATAATTAACATATACATATGATCAAATGGATGGCTGTGATTTTGATCTTCATGCGTTATTTATACGTCTCTTCCTATAATTTTCACTGTGCGGCGGCAACCCAACCAGCAGTACTATGTGCTCACGTGGCATCTTCCCTGTGTAATCTATTGCATTTTCATGCAACAAATTGACTCCAACTTTCCGTATTACCACTAGAATGAACAAAGTGATATAATTCCCCAGTTTATATCATGTGACTAGAATGAACTAAGTTATTTCATAATTCACAAAGCCTAAAATCTCACAATTTGAACACTGCGCATTGCAGCCTTTAGCAATACACTTGGCATCTCCACTGGAAATGAAAAAGGTTGCAAAGATTACACTGGGAAGTGAAGTGATTTTGACAAAAAATATTTAAGGAGAATGGAAATACATACAAACAATAATGGGAAGCAGAAGATCACATCCATCTTCCATCTTCAAAATAAATGCAGGGTGAGGAGCATAGTCTGGCAAGTTCCCTCGCGGATTATTATATATGCATCTTAAATGAAGCATCTTTATCACAAAACTATCTACTCACTTCTGACCTCAATTGCTTCCAAAAGAGAAGCATCACGCAGTTATTTACAAAAGATAATAATGGTAAGTTAATACATAGTATAAATAAACTGATCTCATTGATCAATTAACTAGTAGTTTGTTCGTGATGATCTATTATCTAACATATTAAGTTTTCTGATATGATATCTGGACCAGCTATTGAGTGTCAACACATGCCCGAGCCCGTGTCACTCTCTTGCCCATTGCTCAAATAGTAATTATTGATAAAACATAAATGACAACGAGGTTCAAGATACTGCTCAAGATGACAAATTGAAGATAAAAAAACCAAGTGAATATGAGTACAAATAAGATAAAAAAACCAAGTGAACATGAGTACAAATAAGTTGCAACAACGCAAATGTTAACTGCCAAAGGAGCAGAATCAGATAGCAGGAATTAGCAATTCAAGAGTCAACGCTTGGGGTTCCACCTTTAGAAGCTAGGAAAGGAATGAAAGACATTACATATGACATGAAATAGTTTATTTCTTAGCAGCTTCAACTACGCTTGAGTTCATTTGCATTGAAATTGCCAGCCATGCTTCCATTATCATACGAGGAAGAACTGAAAGTACAGTGGACGCGCCACTTCTTACTACCGGTTTGCAGAGAAAAGCCACCAACTTGAACTACATTTTTGCATCTTGTTTTGAAACTACATTTTTGCATCATAGTTCAATATCCTAGGCCATTAAAAATTGATGTTCTACCTACTTTACCTACTGCAAACGTAGCTTCAGGATCGATGTTGCAGTTAGGAGAAGATATTAGTCAATGGGAAAAAATAATCAGAAGATGGGAATCGAATACAATAACACATTGTGCCCACAAAACTTTTGTAGATAACACTGAGAAAGTAATTTACATTGAAAATCTTTTAGGAGAAACCCTCAAAGTATATTTTCAGAACTGGAAGATGACGTTTCCTCAAGAATATCAGCAGTTGACAATCACGGCCGATGATACATCAAATGTAACAACACAAATTAGACAAATGATTCTTGGATACGATGAGTATAGAGGTTACACAACTATGCAAAATCAGGCTATCTTAGATTTGGCAGGTCTGGTTATCACTTCCATGAAAGATATTGTCTCGTTTTCTAATCAATTATTGTCTCTAGCAGGAAAAACTAGTGCAACATTTCTATCTTCAGAAATGTTAGAAAGATATTTTAGAAAATTACCAGCACCATACAACACAAAGATAGCAGACTTGTGGAAAGAAAAATATCCACGAATGACAGTAGGAATCCTCCCGAGAATTATTTTTACATACGAAGTTTTACAAGAAATTTGTAAAACAAATGAAATGAATAGACAGGCCAAAGACTTTTCATTTTGTCAATCAATTGCAGTTCCTGGAATTTACTCATCAAATTCTAGACCAAGAAAGTTTTTGAGAAGAGCTACGACTTATAAGAGTCATCCACACAAGAACCATGTAAGAAAATTGAAAACGAAAAAATCGGGTAAAGCAAAGTGTAAGTGCTTTGTTTGTGGAGAACTTGGTCATTTTGCAAACGAATGTTTTAGTAAGAAGGTAAACAGAGAACGCCTTGCAGTTTACCAACAATTGGAACTACTACCAGAATGGGACGTAGTTAGTGTAGGAGAAGATGAAGATCCTGAAGATTCGGATCTTTGCTCTTTTTCTGATGATGAACAAGATAACAAAGAAAGGCAAACTTTTGTTTTAATGATAACAGGAAAACCCTTAGATTGGAATTCTGAAAGAGAAAATTTCAAGATGATAAGAGAACATGACGAGTGTTTACATAACTGGATAATGCATCCAGAATTATTACCTCACTCAAACAAATGTCTCTTTTGCCCAATAAAAACTGTGAAGTGGGCAAGAATGCAGTGTTCTTTTTGTTCCATAATTGTTTGTTCTTTTTGTAGCAAACTTAAGTTTGATATAGAAGTACCTTTGGGAGAATTACCGCCAAGATTTGTAAAGGTTGATTATAGGAAATTGACAGAAGAACAAGCTAGTCATATAGTAAATCTAGAAGAAGAAATGCGGAAACTAGCTAGGAAAGGGAAAAACATTGTGTTCGAAGAAGAAGTTATTTTGAAAGCAGAAGAGAGAAAACCAACTTGGTTTGCAAGCATAAGTAACAATTTACTAAACTTGACAGCTACTTTAGAAATTGATGGTGAAAAATATAATGTTCAGGCCATTTTAGATACGGGTGCATCAAAATGCTGTATAACACCCACAGCATTGCCTGAAAAATGTTACGAGGACACCGGGGAATATACTATCTATGGTGTCAACAGTGTTCAAGTCACTACAAAAAGACTAAAAAATGGATATCTGATTTTGAACAAAGAGAAGTATTTAATGTCATTCACATATGCTCTTCCTTTATCCATTGGTGACAAGACCCAGCTCATTATTGGGATGAATTTCATCCATAGTTTTCGAGGTGGTCTGAGAATTGAACAAGGAACTTTAACTTTCTACAAGAAGAAGAAAGTTGAAGTCATACAAACAACTCCAATTAGTTCACGAGTAGCTTTGAACATATTTCATGAAGAAGAAGATCTAGACTATATCAGTCGAGATGCAGTTTATGAGTTATGTTCTTATAATTTGGGAAAATTGTCTGACTATGAACAACAAATCCTTCCTACCTTAAAGGATTTAGAAGCTTCACAAAACATTGGTTTAGACCCTAAAGCACATTGGGAAGCAGACCCAATTAAATGTCTGATTGAAATCATCAATGAAGATTTGATTATCCAAGACAAACCTATAGTCCCGAATCTAGAGATGAATATTGAATTCAAAAATCATATCCAAGAACTACTAGCAATGAAGCTGATCAGACCTTCAAAGTCTAAACACAGAACTGCAGCCTTCATAGTCAATAAACATTCTGAAATAGTAAGGGGTAAGACAAGGATGGTCTGCAACTATAAGCATCTAAATGACAACACTTAGTCTGCCATAGAACTCATTGGGTTCGTCTTAGAACGATCCACCGCGAGAGTAGGAGGTCGGTCTAAGACGAACACCGGGGTGTACACTCGAGAGAGGGCACTTTGTACCCTAGGGCTAGACTCCTTTTGCAAAACCAATAAACCAAATAATTAATATCTTTCTTATGCGATTAAGATTATCATTGCGGTGGAAACCGGCCCTGATATCTCTCTCATATTTAACCTCTACCGACGTAGTTGCAATTGCTTGTTTTTGATTTCTGTCTTCAAAACCCAATTTCGATTCGCCTAGCTATTAGGACTCGGATTTTCTAGTATTCAACCTTGTTCCCTGTGAGATTCGATATCTTTTATATTACTTCAACATAACCGTGCACTTGCGGGACGTGTCAATTTACCTACTAAAATATCACCTGTTTCTACCCAAGATCCCAGCATCACAACTCCATTTCTGTCTAAATTGCGGAGTAAATGAGCCTTTAGATGCGGTATTTCCTTAGTGATTCTTTCAGGTCCTTGGCTTGTCACATGAGTCTGAATTTCATATTTCTAGATGTGAAAAGAAGGATAAATATCTTCATATACTAGACGTTTGCCAATTAGTACTGCATATTCAGAATTGTAACCTTCCCATGGCATATAAGCTACTAATACGTTTTTTCCTAAAGAGAGTTCCCCACCAACTGTAGCCGCACCGTCCGCTAAAATTTGTCCCTTTTTAATGCATTTACCCCGCGGAACCTGAGGTTTTTGATGCATACAAGTATTTTTGTTGGAACGTTGATAGATAACTAATGGAATACTTATAGTAGTAGTAGTGTCCCCATGACTTGATAAAATAATTTTGTGAGGATCAGTATAAATGATCTTTCCCTCGTGTTCGGCTATAGCGGAAACCCCCGAATCTAGAGCCGTTTAGCGTTCCAATCTAGTTCCAATAATGCACCTCTCCGACTGAGAAAGCGGAACTGCTTGGCGCTGCATATTAGAACTCATTAAAGCCCGATTCGCATCATTATGCTCGATAAAAGAAATGAGGGAAGCCCCAATAGAAAAATATTGGAAGGGAAAAATACTTCTAAGATGAATCTGTTCCCATGCAATAGTCAAAAACTCTTGACGGTATCGAGCTGGAACAACCTGTTCTTCCTGAATACACCGATTCAAGGCTAATGAATTTTCTGCTGCTACCATATAATATTCATCTCTATTTGGTGATAAATAAACTATCTGCGCCTCTTTTGATCTTTCAGATATTTCATAAAATGGACTCTCTATGGATCCCCAATGGCCAATCTTCACATGAATGGCTAAGGATCCAATAAGTCCAACATTGATCCCTTCGGATGTGTCAATTGGACAAATACGTCCATAGTGGCTAGGATGAATATCTCGTATCCGAAAACTAGCAGTTCGCCCCGTCAATCCTCCAGGACCCAAATAACTCAATTTTCGCCCATGAATGATTTGTGTCAATGGATTAGTTCGATCCAAAACTTGAGATAAAGGATGTAGGCCAAAAAACGATTCATAAGTGGTTGTTAATGAAGTTGAAGTTACCAAATTTTGAGGAGTCGGTATCAATTTATGCCGAATTGTTCGAGATATAGTTCCTCAAACTGCGTTTTCTAAACGAACAAGAGCCAATCTGAATTGATCCTGTAGCAGATCCGCTATAGAGCGAATACGTTTATTATTCAAGTGATTCATATCATCAAGTGTACCCATTCCAAACTTCATTCCAATCAAATGATCCGCAGCAGCCAATACATCTTGTGGTAACAAAAATGTATTGTTCTAAGGTATATCAAGATTCAGTCTCCGGTTCATATTTCGTCGACCAATCCTTCCTAATTCACATCTTTGTTGAAAAAATTTCTTTTGTAATTCCTTACATAAGGACTTAGAAAATACCAGATCCCCGCCTACGCAAGCAAATTGTTGATAAAATTCCAAAATAGCATTTTCTTTTGACCCAATCTTTGTTTTCTCCTTATCATTCGGGAAAGACAAGAAAATTTTAGGGTAACAAACATTATCTAGAATTTCTCTTAGATTTGAACCCATAGCCGATGATAGAACTAGAATAGATATTTTTTGTTTCCTACTCACACGGGCCCATATCCTTTCTTTTCTATCAATCTCTAATTCCGATCTTCCTCCCCAATATGATATTATGGTGCTGGTATAGACAGAAATTCCCTTATGGTCCATTTCTGAACGGTACCAGGACTTTGCAATATTTGATTGATCACAATTATGTATATTCCATTTACTATAGAGGTTCCCAGGGAATTCATTAGAGGAATGTTTCCAATAAAAACGGTTTGTTCTTGCATATCTCTATCGGTTTTCCAAATTAATCCCGCGGGTACATATAATTCAGAAGAATATGTGAGTGATTCATACACAGCATCTCTTTCGTTTATCAAGGGCTCTACCAATCGATATCTTTCTATAAATAATTTCAATTCAATTTCTTGATCTGTATCTTCAATTTTTGGAAACTTATGAAATTCTTCCGTCAAGCCTTCATTAATGAACCTACAAAATCCCTCAAATTGGATCTGACTAAATCTAGGTATTGTGGACATTCCCTCATTTCCAACATTCCGGAGCATCTTAATTTGAAGTTTCCTGTTTATCGTTATCGAAAAAATCCCATTATTAGATCACTATTTATCGAACCATACGGATCGGTCTAGCAATGATGGAATGTATATTCTGTTTACTGAATCACATGAAATTTTAGCCAACCCCATATATGTATTTCATACACATGAAATTTTAGCCAACCCCATATATGTATTTCATACGTATGAACGGAAATGAGACAGAAGAATGAAGAGATTTTTCGATGCAAGTTCGAATTTGTGACAGGTACAAATTACAAATGGAAATGAATTGATAAAGCATTCTCGGAAAAATTTCGTGACTTACCTTATGGAGTCTTAGATAAAATATCAAAATTCATCCAATTTCTACCTATTATTATGATATTACGATCAAATTGATTGGGTACCAAAAAAATAAATGGATATGGATTTAGAATAAAATCGAATCTCTATGAATTGAATGAGATAAAGAAAGACAGAAGCAATATGGAGTTTCCCTTTTTAGCATACTGAATTTCATTTCATGTTCAAAAAAATTTTCGGATTCTTTTCTTTTTTTCTAATAAAATATATAGAATATGATTGAATTGCGTAATAAGAGTAGTATTTTATTTATTAAGTGCATGCCGATATAGCTATCTACCTATTCGCATATCACATTGGCAACAGAGGTCAAGTCGCACTATATCATAATTTCTATTTTTTCTATTGCATATAGAAAAAGAAAAAATAAAGAAAAAATAAAACATGACGATTCCCTATAGGGATATGTACATAAGAAAGACTCGCCCCGGTATCTGTGTAATAATTTCTGTTTTTTATTTTAGGGGTTTACATATACACATATATATTGTTATAATTGAAATTTGAAATTGAAAAAAATTGATTATTGAAAATAATTGATACTTATTTACTGATTAGTCATAAATCAATTTGATTTTGTTATGCCATTAAGGAAACCCAACAATTTGAGATACAAATTGAAGAACCTTTCACTAATTCAAACACTAATTCAAAACAAATAAAATGGTTAATGGTTCCAATTTGCCATGAATTTTTCAGTCACAGACTGAATATTTTTGATCTTACCAATAGAAGGAGAAGGGCGGTTTTTAAGGAGTGTGCGTTTTGAGATATAACCAATCAAAAAGAATAATCTAAATTGGATCCAATAATCTAAACTGGATCCAATTAAAAAAAAGAATTAGTAATAGAATATGGATGGATACCATTTGATTTTATCCATTTTGGATCGGATTTGGTTTGGCGACATGGTCAAGTGGTAAGGCGGGGGACTGCAAATCCTTTATCCCCAGTTCAAATCTGGGTGTTGCCTGATCAACAAAAAATTGGGGATTTTGTATTCTGCTGATTTAACTCGACGGGACAAATTTTGTCCCCGGAGAAGCAGAGGAAAAAGAATAATCCTATCAATAAGAATCTGTAGTTCTAAAAAAAGGTAAATTTTTTTTCTCAAAATCCAGGTTTTGGGTGTGGCCCAAACCGGTACAAATAGGGATGAAGTAAGCCTTACTTATTAATATGATTATGATTGGTTCCGACATTTGTTTTATCAAACCAAGAAAAGAAATAATGAGAGTCAATTCTGGGATTCATAACTACGAAAGTAAGAGGTCGGAAATCTTGGTTTGGTATCCAAAGGTTCCTAAAGGACACTCCATTTTTGCTCCTAGGATTGAAGAAGAGATTGTAGAAAAGACTATCAAGAATTCCTAATTATCTTACACTACCATACCACTACTAAAGTTGTGTCTACTGACTCTGTCTGGAATTAGATTGGATAGGCTGATGGGAAATCCATTTAGAAGTTGTGGAAAGGACTGAAGATATTGTAGAAAAGAAGAGATCGGAAATCTTGGTTTGGTATCCAAAGGTTCCTAAAGGACACTCCATTTTTGCTCCTAGGATTGAAGAAGAGATTGTAGAAAAGACTATCAAGAATTCCTAATTATCTTACACTACCATACCTCTACTAAAGTTGTGTCTACTGACTCTGTCTGGAATTAGATTGGATAGGCTGATGGGAAATCCATTTAGAAGTTGTGGAAAGGACTGAAGATACTTTGTATCCGGACTCACGAGAGTCTCTGAGTACTCAAACATTCAATCAGGATAGTTGGCCAGCTCTTATTCTTATTTCTTATAGAGTTTCTTATAGAGTTATAGAGTAGAGTAAAAGTCAAGGTTGAAAAAACAAGAAAATTTCTTTGCCCGTGTAAGGTGACGGGATTACGAAAAAAAAGAAAGAATGTATGTAATACGGGTGATGGTGTTTCTCCATTTTTTCACAGAAAGAAAAGCGTTAAGGCTTAGATCAAATAGGAAATAGAGGTATCTTATAGATAGTTATCTATCTTGATGGTATATTTTGATGTCTTTTGCTTATGAAAAGGGGTAAAAAACAATAGGTCTTAGTATTCCTACATGTTCCATTAGGATCGGAGTATTCCTTTGCTATTTCATTTTCCAAGAAAAGGTGTGTGTATTGTATTTGTACTTAATGCTTCCCAATTCGACCAGAAATCTTATAACGAGTGGATTCATTGGATTGGTTCATTAATAGCCTTAAGATTCTATTTTGACTTTGCGCCATCAATTCCACTATCATTAGTGATCAATAATGAAATAATTCCTTCATAGAGATAGGAGACATAATTCATATGGATATAGTAAGTCTCGCTTGGGCTGCTTTAATGGTAGTCTTTACATTTTCCTCTCACTTGCAATATGGGGAAGGAGTGGACTCTAGGGGTACTACTAATTGAGTAATTGGATTGTATCAATTGTTTAATTGATCATTTTGTGAAGCTTTAAAAAGAGAATGTCTCCGTTTCAAAATTATATTGAAATGAAATACAGTAATGAATTAGAAAATATAATAATGAATAATAACCGTTCGATCAAACAATGAATGATTGCTATAGCTGTATTTCGAAACTCAAATCTACGCATGATAGGAAATTTTTTTTTCCAACTGAATTCTTCCTCAATATTCTATTTTGATAAATCAGCTCTATGGATATTACAATGAAAAAACCCAGAAATTTAATTGGTTTTTTCTTTTTTTTCTTTATTTGTTTCCCTCTTTCTTTACTTTTACTGTTCTAAGAGAATAGAAAGTCGTTCCGCTATTCTATTCTAATAATATTAGATTTAGATTACGGCAATACATACTTTCTATTGGAAGTGACTAGTTGTTGTCCAAAGAAAAGAAGTTCTACACATAATAAGATTAGATCTTTCTTCCGTTCCGTGATACGTGAATCGCGCATTTCGCCTTTCTTTTAGGCCCTAGAAAATTTTGATGTTTTTTTTACTCATTTGATGTCATGTTTAAGCATAAAAAATTGGGAGGGGCTACTCTATTAATCTACTCTTTGGGGGGAACTTAGATTGAATCTTAATGTGTCTCACAATCTGAATTTATTAGAAGTGGAAGGAGTGGAATTTTGGGATCGGGGAAATACAAAATAAGTTCAAGAGATGAGAGAATTAAGAATAGCTACCAGAAAGACTAATCCAATCCATAATGATGTACCGGAAAATACAATATTTTTATTACTTGACCAACCATCAGAAGAAGCAAATACAACGGGTACACTAATCAGAAAGACTGATGAAGTCGCAATTAATGCAAAAACAGCCAATTGGAAAGCAATAGTCATGTTTGTAATCCTCCAAACTACCAACAAATGAACTATACCATTTGATCCCTCGCTTAGTCAAAATTGTAATAAAATACATCATGTAGGGATTTGACCATGAATCAATTGATTCTTTAAAACTTATTATCGCTTTATTTTATTCGGACATGGAGTCGAGGGGAGTTTAGTATTTACTTCACAAGCAGAAATACTGGATCATGCATATATCTATGTATACAATATAATATACAAATAGATACATCGAAATATGGATTTGTATCTGGGATGTTTCTACATATAGTTAGTGTATCATCTTGTATAGTCATATTCCATTTGTAGGAATAAAATGGAAATTACCTCCAGGAAGATGGCGAGTGGTTGATAGCTCCGCTCTTGAAAACCGGTATAGTCTGAACAAAGAACTATCGAGGGTTCGAATCCCTCTCTCTCCTTTTGCTTGTTGAATAAATTTGTTTCTTTATTCATTTGGCCTGGCCCGATATTTTTCATAAAAGGGACTGGCTAGGTAGGTACCTAGCCGAGCCAGAACAGAAAAAAACAGAATAGATAGAAAAAATAAGAAAATCTCAACGAAGAGGGGTCATGGAAAGAACAGGCTCCAAATCACAATCGATCCTTTTTCAAAACCTGCTGCACCTGCACGGGCCCTTCCCGCGTGCCACAAATGCCCCACAAAAAAGAAAAATCCTAGAACAAAATGGGAGGTCGCCAACCAACTTCTAGGAGAGACATAATTAACTGCATTGATCTCGGTAGCTACGCCACCCATGGAATTTAAAGAACCTAAAGAAGCATGAGTCATATATTCTGCCGAACGTCGTTCTTGCCAAGGTTGTATGTCTTTTTTCAGCCTACTCAAGTCCAAACCATTGGGACCCCTTAGAGGTTCTAACCATGGAGCACGAAGATCCCAAAAACGCATAGTTTCTCCTCCAAAAATAATTTCTCCAGTCGGGGAATGCATTAGATATTTACCTAAACTAGTAGGTCCTTGGGCGGATCCCACGTTAGCTCCAAGACGTTGGTCTCTAACTAGAAAGGTAAATGCTTGAGCTTGAGAAGCTTCTGGCCCGGTAGGTCCGTAAAACTCACTAGGATAAGCGGTATTATTAAACCAAACGAAACAACAAGCGATGAAACCAAAGACAGATAAAGAACCTAAACTATAAGACAAGTAAGCCTCTCCGGACCATACAAATGCACGGCAAGCCCATGCAAAAGGTTTGGTTAAGATATGCCAAATTCCACCAAGGATACAAATGGAACCTAACCATACATGTCCCCCAATTATATCTTCTAAAACGTCCACACTAACAATCCATCCTTCTCCCCCAAAAGGAGATTTTAGTAAATAACTAAGTTGGTTATTTTTCTTACATCACCCCCCCCCCCCCCCCCCCCCCCACCCCAACCCAAGTATCATATATGCCCATATATGCCCCCAAAATAAACAGCCTTGAGTACTAAAAGAAAAGCACCTAGACCCAACAAAATTAAGTGAACACCCAAAATGGTAGCCGGGTCCAAGAAGCGCATGATAAATACCACCAAAGCCTAAGACTGTAGAGGAAATTAAGTGAAGTACTCCAGATACAAAGTATGGAAAGGTGTCTATAACCTCAATCCACCTAAGACTGCAGAGGAAATTAAGTGAAGTACTCCAGATACAAAGTATGGAAAGGTGTCTATAACCTCAATCCACCCAACAAAATTAAGTGAACACCCAAAATGGTAGCCGGGTCCAAGAAGCGCATGATAAATAACCCCCCCTAACCCCCAACTAGAGTAGCTAGGTGCGGAAGTAAAATCAATCCTTGTTCATACATGGGTTTCTCTGGTACGAAATGAGCCACTTCAAATAGGTTCATTGCTCCGGCCCAGAATACGATTAATCCAGCATGGGCTACGTGAGCTCCAAGTAGATTACCGGACAAATTAATAAGTCTGGCACTCCCGGCCCACCAAGCGAAACCGGTGGTTTCTTGGTCACGACCAGTTAAAGCTAAAGTTCCATTAAAGAGTGTTTCCACGTGGTAGAACCTCCTCAGGGAATATAAGGTTTTCATGAGGCTGATCCTGAGCCGCCATCCAAGCACGAATACCTTCGGTTAATAGAATATTTTTGGTGTAGAAAGTCTCAAATTCAGGATCTTCCGCTGCACAGATTTCTTGGGAAACGAAGTCATAGGCATGTAGATTCAGAGCTAGACCGACTACCCCAATAGCACTCATCCATAAACCAGTTACGGGTACAAATAGCATAAAGAAATGTAACCAACGTTTATTGGAAAAAGCAACCCCAAAGATTTGGGACCAAAAGCGGTTAGCAGTGACCATTGAATAAGTCTCTTCGGCTTGAGTCGGGTTAAAAGCACGAAATGTATTTGCACCGTCACCATCTTCAAATAAAGTATTTTCTACAGTAGCACCATGAATAGCGCATAGCAGAGCAGCGCCTAATACTCCGGCAACTCCCATCATGTGAAATGGGTTCAACGTCCAATTATGAAACCCTTGGAAGAAGAGGATGAATTGAAATATAGCTGCTACGCCAAAACTAGGTGCAAAGAACCAGCCGGATTGACCCAGTGGATAAATCAAGAACACGGAAACAAAAACAGCAATTGGAGCTGAGAATGCGATT
Source organism: Costus lasius (assembly GCA_027563935.2). Classification (NCBI taxonomy): domain Eukaryota; kingdom Viridiplantae; phylum Streptophyta; class Magnoliopsida; order Zingiberales; family Costaceae; genus Costus; species Costus lasius. The sequence continues at coordinate 128,808,605 of CM050446.2, forward strand.
GCATCATAAGGTCGCAATTGAATAGATCGAGCAAGTTCGAATTGGCGTAACATGAAACCTTTTAGTCCGAAAGCACCATGGAGAGCAACAAAAGTCCACAGACCGCCTAATTGACACCAACGAGTAAAATCTCCTTGTGCTTCAGGACCCCATAGTAGCAACAAAGAATGTGCTAAACTATTCGCAGGAGTGGAAACTGCAGCGGTTAAGAAATTGCAACCTTCCAAATAGGAACTCGCCAACCCATGGGTATACCATGAAGTTACAAAAGTTGTACCTGTAAACCAACCTCCTAAAGCGAAATAAGCACAAGGAAAGAGCAAGAGGCCGGACCAACCTACAAAAACGAAACGTCCCTCCGTAGCCAATCATCCATAATATCAAATAGATCATTTTCTTCTTTGGTAAATTTACCAATGGCTATAGCCATAGCGATCCTCCTATTTAACTACAACCATTTCCGAACACCTCATATAATTTCCAAGGCATATGATAGTTCGATTATCTGTGGACGATTTCTCGTTCTATGCCCCTTACAATGGGTTTCGAAGATACAAATTCTTCTTTTTGGCCACAAACCGATCTAGGTAAATAAATCCATGAGCTCGATTCCATTAGTCCTTATACCTTATATTATACTTCTCTTATAACTTATTTTAATTAAATTTAATACTATTAATTTAAATTTCATTTAATACTATATAATATATCTATATAAAATATATATCTATATAAATAAAATATATATCTATATAAATAAAATATATATCTATATAAAATATAAATACTATATAAATAAATAAAAAAAACTATATAAACTAACTATATAAAAATAAAAAAAATAAGTATTTGAACCCTGAATTGTCCTATGACCCGTATTCCAGAGTATATCTTTTAACAGGTCAAACAAAAAAAGAGTTTTTTTCCTGCCCCTAAACTAGATTAAATATTTAAGGTAGACTAGAAATGAAAGTCCCTTTCTCACATTGGTTCTCTATTGCATTGGCGGAAGAACAAAACAATATCTGATTCTAAAATCAAGGAAAGATATTGAAAAATATATTTTCGAAATAAACTTTTCTATGTAGCAGAAAAGAATATCGATTTATTCCCATAGAGCATCCAGTAAGAACAAGATTGATTAAATCTAAAATTTCGACAAATTCTTGACTTACGTGGTCTAAGAAAATACATAAATATGCTTGTACAATTTCATCTATATCGAATTTATATATCAGAATAGCCGATATAGACGTCATTCAATGGGCTAGGTCCATTTACTTTTTCTTGATTTATAATTTCATTTTTGGATTTGATAAGAACAATGGCGAAGTAAGATTACTTTGGTTTGGCGATTCATAATAGCAATTGGACATCTAGAATATTCTAGAATAGTCCTGTCCAAAAAGAAAAACTTGAATAATTAGACATGAAGAGGACTACTTTGTCAGTACAAGGTAAACTAGTCCTAATAAAATTAGTCATTATTATATTAATAATGATAATAATGAATAATGTTTCATTAACTTTCTAACTATAACTTGTAATAATCAGGAGTCATTAGTCATTATAATCGTGATGGTGATTACCCTTTTCTTTTTACAAATAAAAAGAATACCTCTATTCTCCACCCCAAAACAAAGACTAAAACTTGAGTTTCGTGGAAAAATTGAGTTTAGTGGAAAAAGCCCTTTATCGGATTTGAACTGATGACTTACGCCTTACCATGGCGTTACTCTACCACTGAGTTAAAAGGGCCCGTTTTCTTTTATTCGATTCATGAATTATAGCCATTTTCCGTTATGAGTCTACTGCATAATATATGTATATAATATCATAGGAGTAAATCAAATTGATTTACCCCTCAAAAAGTGAAGTGGGTCAATTTTTATTTGATTTTTGAATAATGCAGTGAATTGTTTCAAGACTGACCTCATTTGTTTACTTTTAGTAACCCATTAAAATAAGATTCACTTGATTGATATATGTACCAATCCAATCTGACATCGACATAGATTAAATAGATTTTATTGAATCATATAATAAGGGTATTCATACCCTGAACCGAATTCTTATAAAATAAATAAAAAAGAAAATTTCTATGGTTTTTGAATTTTCTGACTTAATGTAATGTGAGATAGTAATAGGCATATTTTATCTGAACAATGAGCGAAGCAACGAGTTAAGATAAAATTAATGAAATGAGTGGAAAATGAAGAAAAGAAATTAAGTGGGGTTTTACCCCACTTTCTGTTCTTTCGGACCAATCACGGCCTGAACTGACGGAATCTTATACCTCCTTTCGCTATATGAACACTATATAAAATTGGATTGGCTAATGAACCAGCCAATCCAATCCAAAATTCTATGAAATCATAACATAAACGTAGAAAAGAGTGTTCGGATCTAGTCATATCATTAGATTATATTGACAATTCCAAAAAACTACTCATACCATCATCATAGTATGATGACGGTCAAGCGGATATGCCCTATCATCTAGTGGTTCAGGACATCTCTCTTTCAAGGAGGCAGCGGGGATTCGACTTCCCCTGGGGGTACTACGAAAGGAAGTTGATCATGGATTATCAATAAGCCTAGAATGAATTCTTCCTGGGTCGATGCCCGAGAGGTTAATGGGGACGGACTGTAAATTCGTTGGCGATATGTCTACGCTGGTTCAAATCCAGCTCGGCCCAAAAATTCGCCGCTCCATGAAATGAATATGATATAACCAATTTGTCCTCTAGAAACAAAAAAAATGGACTCTTTCTCTTTTACGGATCAGGCATTTTTTTTCTCTATCCATGTTTTTCTGATTCGTTCTGATCTTTCTACCGATCTAGATTCATAATACTTAATCAAAGATTATGAAAGGAAAAATAGTTTTTCTCACTGAAAAGTTGATTATCCATTTTTAGCAATAAAAAACATAGGTCACTGATAATCCATGTTACTTTCACTATAGTCCATATCTACGTGTATATGATACCAGTTAGTATATCATTCGTGTTTTTGTTACAAGACGATGAAGAAAATGGTTTTCTAAAACCATTACGAATATGTATACCATACACCTCGCTTACCTTGCCGGGATTGTAGTTCAATCGGTCAAAGCACCGCCCTGTCAAGGCGGAAGCTGCGGGTTTGAGCCTTGTCAGTCCCGAACTAGGATCTGATCCGATGAATGGAGAAATTAATTTCTCCATTTTCTGTGAAAAAGGAGACAGGGAGCAAGATCTAATCCCCAGCAGGGATCCTTATTTCTTTTGTTTTTCATTTCGCATTTATCATCAGACAAATACGGGAATTTTCATCCATTTCTTCCACTAGTTACTATTGCTAAGGGAGAGACATAACATATATAGATGATTCGTACAATCGATAGTATTCCTATATTTAGTATTTTAAGAGATACTCGTCTGCTTTTCTTTTTCAATTTTCTTGATGAATGAAATAGAATAGAGTGTCTATTTTTACCGAGAATACATACGCAAATTGTATTCGTTTATTCTATGATACACAACGAACTTAACCTAATTACCTCGATAGAGTACTTGTCAGGTTACTGGAATTCTATTAGATCTTTTTTTTATTTATACTTAATCTGTCCTTTTTCCATCTCACTTCTACCCTTTGGATCTGTGTGTGATTCATAGAATACCAATTATACAATACCTCATAACATAATTGTATGTATAAGTATAACGAAGAATGAAGGAGTATATAAGGAAGACAATAGGGTTATTTATAGAAAGAAAAGAAAAAGCGGAAAAGGATGAAAATTCAATGGGATTCCTAATCCAATAAAGAATCCCATTTCAGATTTAGTATGGATAAAAGATCTTCCTATGTTATACTATTCAATTCTCGTCAATTCTCGACAGTGAATCCGTTTCCAATTTGAATTTCGTTGCCAATTTGCACATAGTTCTACTCAATTCTGGATGACGTGGATGGATTGGAGAATTGGGCGTGACAATAAGTGCTATCTAACTAGCCCAGCAATATAAAACAAGAAAAGAAAAAAAAAAAGCAAAGATATATTCCCTTGCCTGTTGGTGAGAGAATTAGTCTTAGTTTAAAAGACACTTTTTTTATCTAACATAAAAACACAGGCCCTATATAAACCAGCCCACTTACTAACAAAAACTAAGACAGATTTCCTATTGCATATTGGTAGAGAATTAATCTTCACTGGACAGCAATGAAGGTGCTTTGCAAATGACGTAATAAGCTAGGTACTTGCTTATGATTTTCATCCTGTAATAGTATGATTCATTCACATCATATGATCGACATCAAAGATTGTGCTAAGCTTTTGTTGGCATGTCTGTAATAAATGCAGCAGAGAGAAACTTGCATTGACAACTTGTGCACTCAAAATATCACACTTATCATATACCTCATAAATTGCCGAGAAGAGTTCATCAATATCTGCCCATATGCCCTTTCTTATGTTGGGAAACTTCTTGCTTAATTAAAAGTTTCAAGATCTTAATTTATATAGATGGACTATTTTTTTTATGTGATAACAAGTGAATATGTCGAGCTTGAAATATTTATTTTGTTAGGTGCAATATAAACTGTGATAAGCGAGCATCCTAGATAGTGATTAACAAATATAACAGAAATGATGACAAAATTTAAAATTATGTATTATCTAATGAGAGAAGGCAAATGACATCGTCTTGGGTTACTAAGGATAGAAGGAACCACATCTTGATCTTGAACTTCCCCTCATGTAAGTTCAATTGCAATGCATGAAGGAGGAAGACTCAGCTTCTGAATTCAGTTTTATACTAAAATTACATAAGCACAAGCTCAATGGAAGCTTGAAAAAGAGGGAAGTTAGGACTAACATTCCTACAGATCTTAGTTGAGCAATTTATATTTGGCAAGGTCTTCAAGGGGGAACTAGATAAGATCATTGCTTGTTGAGAAGAGAAGGATATAAGGAGAAGAGACGAGAAGAGCAATGGGAGGAGCATATTGGCTAAGAGGTGAAGAGGAAGAAGAGTGTATCTTGCTTGAAGGCTCACTGGCTTCTTCATAGCCACAATTTGGGCCAAGGGAAAGATTGCTAAACAGTTTGAAGTTTTCTTCATTAAGACTGAGAACAACGAAAAATTGGAAGAAAATCTCTCTCAAGTGGTTGTAAAATAATTTTTTTTTTAACACAAAGGATTTTCTTGTAAGAGGGGATTGAGTTATTTTTTTTATTATTGTTTGTGTTTTACTTTTGGACTAGGCTACTCACCAATTGTGACGCATCGGGGCTTTAAAATATGCCCTTAGCTTTCCTTGCGGTATTCTCTACAGTCTCTTTATGGTTTTCTTATATACGACTCGCCCCCTAGACATAGTTCAATCGGATGTTGATTATGCTTGTAAGTCTAAAAATGCGGCATAGAGTTCCAGCAGTGGAACTTATATTTCTATATGGGAATTCTCTTCCCTCATTATTATGATAGCTTATGCTATTTGTACTGCCCAGCACTGGGTGCGGACGGAGTACAGGGCAGAAGTCCACATTGTTAGTGGGTGCTCCCTTGTCTAGCAGTATGGGACTAGGGTGAGGACCTTCGCAGTTGAGCTGTCCGCGTGGCGAGAATATATAAATGTGTCCGAGGTTACAAAGTATACATCGGTAGGTGAGAGTGCATGTGCGTGAGTTGCAAGTAGCGAGTATGCCTGCAAGTGGACGCGCGAACGTTTGCAACTATGTACCCTAGAGAACACGAGTGTATCGGTACATAGGAGCGGACGTGGCGCGCGAAAGCAAGCAGGATGACACAAACGCAATGAAACGTCTATCACCAAGCCGAACCATGCAAAATGTATTTCAAGGCATACTTATTTATCTCGCTGGTGGAGCGCGGAGTACATTATACATGTACGCAGGTGAGAGAGGTAATGACACTGGTGGATGCATCGATTGTCATGTACCAACTGAACCAGTCGGCCAGCTCAATTGGTGTTGGTGTATATGCCCTAGGACCTAGTTTTGGTCCATTATTGTATTGCTTGACGTTAATATTTTATATCATTCTGGCATCGTCATTATTTATATTTGCTTACATCTGCGATTGTGTACTTATATGATAATGTCCCTAGAGACAGATTGGATTTGTGCTCAAATAATAGTCCCCAGTCGATGTACCTGAGTGGATATGGGACAACTCTGGTACTTGTGAGACTGGTATATGGGCTGGTTAGGCACGAGGTGCTAACGTAGACATATGGGTATATCAGTAGTGGATATACTGGATCGACCCGCTGTGAGGCAATGACTTGGTGTCACAAGTTATCCTCACAAGTGAAAGGATATGCATTGATCCCTTGACTTGAGGTCATTGACCATTCTATATGATTAGGGATATGCTTTGATATAACTTAACATCTCACCGTAGTTGGAGGGTAATAACGGTTGTCATTGAGCATGTCACGACCCATAGGAGAAGGTCAATAGACAGACAGAGGATTTGCCCCTTCCTAAGGAAAGTTTGATATCCATGGAGCTCCTCTATGGTTCTATGACTGAAAGTGTATGGTCATACCCAGGAGACCTGATTTAGTCATAACCATAAGATTGGATGAAAACAAGTGGTGACACACTTGTCCAATCGGATATCAGTTCGGCAAAGAGACTGAAATGCATCTGTACCTAATTGCGATGATAGGGATGTCGATGTCAATATCCATTCCAATGACCTGGGTAGCAGCGATGCACTGCTAGGTGTCACTCACTGGCCGCCTCTTGCTCTATATAAGTGGCCCTAGGCGCCCCCTCTCAGGTATTCTATTCCTTGGAGGCGTGAACACTGAAAAAGGCGAGAGCAAAGGGTGAAGGGCGAGAGCAAGGGTTCAATTGGCGCAACCCTTCTTCTTCCATCAAGCCGCAAGTGATCTTCTTCCTCTCCTCTTGGCGCAAGAGGGACTTCACCTTGGCGGCTTCTCCTTCTCCTCATCTTCTTTTTTGGCGCTTCATCCTTGGAGGTGGTGCAAGTCTTGAAGAAGGTGACAAGGGCTTGGATCTTCTTCCCGAGGCTAGCACCGAGCGTGGAAGAAGAGGACTCGAGACATCCGTGTGTGTGAAACTGCAGAGGGCGCACGCTTGGGCCCCTATCACGACAGCAGCTTCATTTTGCTTTAAGGTATATTCTATCTCATCGTGTCGACTCTCTCGCATGCGATCTTCATTGGGTTTTTGGGACCGGCTCGTTTTGGGAATATTGCTTCCGCTGTGCAATATTTTGTGTAATCTCTATCTTTGAAAATTGTAAAATATCCCCGGGGTTTCCCAATAATTGGCCCTCGGGGCAATTGTTGGGTGAATCTAGCAATTCGACAGTCATGGATCGGTGTGACAGTAGGTCACAAGGGGCAGCTAGGGTCTAGATAGTCGGTTTAGACTACTGGTTCGGTCCAGAAGAGGAGGGGATGGGCTAGCAACCCACCTAGTTGGCTAAAGCAAGCTCAGCCACGTAACTTCTCTCCCGTGGGTAAAAAGGAGAAATGTTACATCAGCTATGTAAGCGAGGTTTTGCACAAATAGAGAGGGTTCTTTTGGTGGCGATAATCTAGGTCATCCCTTTTGCTGCTCCAACATTCGTCCATGACTCTTCTAGCTTGCTAGAAGTAGGGACGTCAACCAACATGCTAGCTGCTGTGTTTTACAGTGGCATTGCTTGGTATCCTTAGTTTCCGTTCGAGGGAACTTAGGGTATTGCCGGAAGGCTATACCGTTCTCCACCCACCCACGGTTCCTCACGAAAGCTGACTGGATTTTACCCTTTTTCATCTCTCTACTGGGATTTCTGTGGATCAACATGATTTTTATGGAGTTCTAAAGTTGAGTGTTCTGTAGCTGTTGTAAGCGTCGATTTGATTTCTATTCCAGACTTCTTATATCTCTTGGCTGATCAATCACATGTGAAGGTATAACTTATTCCTTAGCTGAATGGTTTTTAATGGATTCTCGACAAAGCTTTCAAGTAGAGAAAAAAGGATTTCCTGTAGTTTTTTGACTTGTTGATTCTGGCGATGATTTACTGTCTCTGGCTGGTCTTTTCTCTCACGCTGAATTGTTGCGAAGGGAGCTGAGCACCTCCATTTTCTTACTGATTTGTGTTCTTGCCGAGTTCTAATCTGATGCTGAGTTCTCCCCTTTTTGGCTGTCATTGCTAGGTTCTTTCATGTGGAGTAAAGCTTCCTCTTGGCTGTCGCTTCTTGCTTCTTGTAACCTGTAGTTGTATCTTAAGAGTGTTATATGATAATGTTACTTGAATGCTAAAGAAACAGGCTACAATGCAATTAATTTGATGCTTGTATGGGAAGAGGGAAAAGTGAGAATCTGAAATATGTGTGGGTGTAATTGAAAAAAAAAGAAAGAAAAGCAAGGGATAAAAGTAAAAAGAACTTGGGGAGGTTTGGGGTGTGAATGCTGTGAAGTCAAGAGTTCTCTTGGCTGGGTGGTGAAGTTAAGTACTACCTATTTTCTTTACACTTTTGTAATTGCTCCAAAGCTCAAGTATTATTGTCACCCGCTTGTTGTAATACAGTCTTGTGGCTTCCATATAAACTAGTAATATGAGTAGTTTGGAGATGCTGCACTAGAGAAAAAAAAAAAGAATTTCAGCTGTGTTTTGAGACCGTGACAGCGTTGGTATCAGAGGAGAATTGCAGCAAGTTCACTCAGGGTTTGATCCGGGGTCAAAATTATAGTAACTCTATAGCAGAGCAGCCTTCAGAACAACCTCTACTTGTAGGAAAGGGGAAGGGACCTTCAAAAAGTTCTCGGTCCCATTCATCTCAGCCCACGTCTGACATTAGTGACCGGCTGAACCATGTGGCAACGCTGATAGGAGATGAAGATGAGTTAGAAGAAGAATCTATTGTTCAATGTATGTCAGCCTTGAAGGGATTAGTTCTGTACTTGGAGTCTGCAATAGATAAACTAACAACTGAAGTAGAGATGTTAAAGAATGCAGCTTCTCAACAACCACCAATCTCCCAAGTTGTAGCTGCAATGCCAACTCCTCATAATACAAGGATGAAAGTTCCTGAACCTTCGAAGTTTAATGGTGACAGAAAAGCTAAAGTTGTTGAAAATTTCTTATGGGACATGGACCTTTACTTTGATGCGGTTCATGTCCCTCCTGAAGACCAAGTGACAACTTGTATTACTTATTTGGAGGGAGATGCTAAAACACAAGTTGCCCCTAGAGTTGGCATGGGTTGCAATGTTAGGATGCAGTGGGAAGAATTTAAAACTGAGCTTAGAAGGAGGTTTGTGCCAGAAAATTCTGAATGGCTTGCTAAAGATCAATTGGGGAAATTAAAACATGTAGGCTCGATTAGAGATTATGTTAAAGCATTCTCTAATCTTATGATGGAGATAGAAGACATAACTGAAGGGGATCGACTATACCGTTTTGTGTCAGGCTTGCAGCCATGGGCTCAGATTGAATTGAAGAGGCAAAGGGTTCCAGATTTACAAACAGCTTATATTGTGGCTGATTCATTAGTTGATTTAAGAGGGGATAGACCTCAAGGACCCAAAGTTAGACCATCAGCCCCTCCTATGCAGCCGACTAAATTTCAGAAGACCGGGTGGCTGAAAAGAAAACCTTTTGGTGAAAAGGAAGGACCAGTTGGTCATGCTGGAACCTTCAGACCAAAAATGGATCATGGAAAAGGGAAGAAACCAGAAGGTAGCAGACCAAATTTTACTCCTGCTCGAGTTGGACCCAAGGGATGTTACCTTTGTGGTGGTCCACACTTTCTTAAGGATTGCCCTAAGAAGCAAAGGTTTAATGCTATTATTGCTAAAGAAACCGAAGAGCAAGCAGAAAAAGAAGACAAGGGCAAAGTTTGAGGGTAAATCCCATGATTCTTAATGCTATAACTGTTGTTGCAAAGGGAATGATGCATGTACAAATTCTTCTGAACCACCACCAAGCTGTAGCTATGGTGGATAAGGGGCTTCTCATCTTTTTGTAGCCGATCGGTTAGTTTCACATTTTGGAGACTGTAAATACATTTGCTGAGAATGTGTCTTCAATTGCATATGATGTACATATTCAGTTGGGACCTTGGAAAGGCAAGCATCATGTCATAGTTCGGTTAGATGATTATGATGTTATTTTGGGGTTGGAATTTTTGAAGAAAGCAAAGGTTGCAGTCGTTCCTCATCTCAATGGACTGCAAATTTTGGATGAACAGGCACCTGCTTTTGTTCCATGTGTCCCTGATGATGAAGAGGAGAAAGCTGCTGGTAAGAAGAGGAAGGCTACTGGACTTGTGATATCTGCCGCAACTCTTGCAACAGGAATCAGACATGGGAATGATACTTTTGTAGCAGTTTTGGAGGAACCAAACACAATGAGTGCAGATGTCCAGGTGCCGGCTCAACTCACGACCCTACTAAAGGAATATGCTGATTTGCTTCTTGCAGAATTACCAAAGGAGTTACCTCCTAAAAGGGAGATAGATCATCACATTGATCTTATTCTAGGATCAGCCTCGCCATTCCGTCAACCTTACAGGATGGCACCACATGAATTATTGGAACTTAGGAAGCAGCTTGATGACTTGTTAGAGGCTGGCTTCATCCGTCCATCTACCTCACTGTTTGGAGCTCCTATTTTGTTTCAAAGGAAAAAGGATGGATCTCTCCGTTTATGCGTTGACTATAGAGCCCTCAACAAAATTACAATAAGGAATCGCTACCCAATTCCTCTCATATCTGATCTGATGGATAGGTTGGTGTCTGCCAGAGTATTTTCTAAGCTTGATTTACGATCTGGATATTGACAAGTAAGAATAGCCGACAGAGATAAGACTAAAACTTCTTGTGTAACCCGATACGGATCTTTTGAATTTTTTGTAATGCCGTTCGGTCTTACGAACGCACCAGCAACTTTTTCACACGTAATGAATATTATTTTGCAGCCGTATCTGGATGATTTCGTTGTAGTATACTTAGATGATATTGTGGTGTTTTCTACTTCTATGGAAGAGCATGTTGTTCATTTGAAGGCTGTGTTTGATAAACTGCGTGAGCACAGGTTAATGTTGAAACAAGAAAAATACAATTTTGGTTGTACTGAGATAAAATTCCTAGGCCATCTTGTTGGCAAGGGACAAATGAGAATGGACCCTGCAAAAATAAAGTCCATTATGGATTGGAAACAGCCCAGCACAGTTACAGAACTTCGGGCTTTCTTGGGTGTTGTAAATTTTTATAGGAAATTCATTCGGGGTTGTTCTAAGATTGCTTCACCCCTCAAGCGACAGCAAATGAGAGTAGTTCCGTCGTCCATCTTCCCATCAAGCGACAACCTCCAACAAGTCCCAGCGAGAATTCCAGCAACGGCGAGGTTAGATGACGAGAGAAGAAATTGTGTTTAAGGGTTTTAGGTATCTTGTTCTACGAGAAGCAACAAGAGGAATTTTCCATTATATCTAGCTTCTTTTCCCCCACCTCCGACGAACTCCTTGGTCACTTCTAGCGATAAGATTTGGCATCCCTCTGGACGCCTATGAAGGCTGAGAGCAAAGACACGAGGTCTGAGCCCTACCGCAAGCCCTACGCCTCTACTTCGGTGACAAGTATAGGCATTGTCCACAGAAGTGTTCGGCACAATCAGTGCTTCAAAAAAAAAAGTCGAATTATTGCGTGGACAGGCTTTTTCTAAGCAAGGCTCAACACTTATCATGATGTATTAGATGGCAAAGATAAGTGCAATATGGAGTAAGGGTTTATTTAGCAATAAACTAAGTGGTTATGAAACGGAGTGATATTGTTTGGAAGGTTGATCGCCTAAATAGAAATAGACATGAGATGAAAGAGAATGAGAGAGTAGAGAGAACATGGAGAAGAAGAATTGATTTGGCTCGCTTACCAAATTGGCGTAAGACAAAAAGAGAAGAAAAGAAATAGAGATAAGGAAATAGGGAACAACTCATTGTTCAAATTGGTGTAGGAATGATTTTTTTTTTCAAACCTATTAGGTTTTGGGTTCTGGTTTGATTTTCGAGTGGGTTGGAGATTGGAATCAAACCCCTTCTTTTATCATTGTCACCTATTTTTTTTAAAAAAAAAAATTTGCTAACCACCAAATAGTACATAATAAACTTAACATAGCATACACTCTATTAAGCCAAAGACATTGGTAGTATAAGTTCACTAAGCCTAGACAATATTCTCCAATTCTCGAATTGCTATCTCAAGATGACTCAATTTAGGTTGGATATATACAAAACCCATATAAAGCATAGTTAGCACTATGATAAGTAGAAAAAAAATAGTGACAAGAAAAGCAAGTGTTTGCCTATATATATTTTTTATAATATATAATTTATAAAATATTCATAGGTGAAAACTAAACATCCTTCATGACATGTGTTTAAGTTACAAATAAGATGAATTTTAGGAGAAAAAATATAAAAAATGCCCTTGAAATTAGAGACCAAATCAATGGATTCATCATTCGAGCATATCACAATGTGACCTTGATTTGATATGGTTTGTTTAGGTTAGCTTTAGTTATTAGCAACCTCTTGAATGATTAGAAGTGTTAATGAGAAGTCTTTCTTGGGTTCTCTAGGTAGGTTAGGTGTCACATACTAAAACATCCCTATCAATTTTTTTCATATTTCGGAGTTCTAGGATCATCTACCTAGAGCGAGTAGGACTAAGTGATGCTATCTCAAGGCGCAGAAGGAAGCACTCGCCCACTCCCTAAACCCAGTTGAGTGAATCGGCCACACAGTAGTGTCACACACCCAAACCAAATTCCCTTTTTTTTTTTTATGTTTAACTCATTTTTTTTTCTTTTACATCCCTTCACACATAAATACAAGTCCTCACAATCTCTCTTTCCAATACAAGCCAAGGGGATAACACTTGATTTAGGGGTATTCAGGTACCCGCGAAGCAATAGCCAACTTGGCTAGCAAGTAGCACAACACAACCAAAACACAGCATGCATCTCACACAACGTTCAACCATCGCAACACTGGTATAATTTAGCATTGCATAACTATATATCAAAACCAAGGAAATCAGCATAGAAACCATGAAAACTATAGAGAATCCGAGGCACGACCTGGACACATTATATCAACAATAATCGAGGCTTGACCTGGCCAAAAACCATCAACAAAGGGCGAGGGGCGACATGGCCACGAACATGCAGTATATATCACTACCAAGGAAATCAGCATAGAAACCATAAAAACCATAGAGAATCCGAGGCACGACCTGGCCACATTATATCAACAATAATCGGGGCACGACCTGGCCATATTATATCAATAATAATCGAGGCTCAACCTAGCCAAAAACCATCAACAAAGGGCGAGGCGCGACATGGCCACGGACATGCAGTATATATCACAACCAAGGAAATCAGCATAGAAACCATAAAAATCATAGAGAATCCGAGGCACGACCTGGCCACATTATATCAACAATGATCGAGGCTTGACCTGGCCAAAAACTATCAACAAAGGGCGAGGCGCGACATGGCCACCAACATGCAGTATATATCACAACCAAGGAAATTAGCATAGAAACTATAAAAACCATAGAGTCAGAGGCACGACCGGGCCACATTATATCAACAATAATCGAGACTCAACTTGGCCAAAAACCATCAATAAAGGGCAAGGCGCAACATGGCCAGGAACATGCAGTATATATCACAACCAAGGAAATCAACATAGAAACCATGAAAACCATAGAGAATCCAAAGCACGACCTGGCCACATTATATCAACAATAATCGAGGCTCGACCTGGCCAAAAACCATCAACAAAGGGCGAGGCGCGACATTGCCATGAACATGCAGATATCAACATCAAATAGGGGCACGACCTGGCCCAAACATGGCAGCATATATCTACGAAATACAAGAGAAATTGGCTCTCCAAAATCCAATAAAAACCAACCAGCAATAAGCTGGAATCAGCATGCAGCAGGGGCTAACAAATTCAGCCACTCACGAGTCACGGCTGAAAGGAGCACCAACACAAGGAACGATCCAGGTCAGGCAATAGCTCTCGGCAGAAATAGGAAGCCCAAGAAAACCAGCCACGAAACCATACAATTCCAGCCAACTCCAAGCTGGAACAACGTTACCAAAGTTTCCAAGGGAAACAAGTAACTTTCGGCAACTACAAGTGAGGAAACTCCTCGCGTCAACACCAGAAGAACCAAGCCATAGAAGTCCAGAAATCCGGCTCGTCAAATGTAGTAATCAAATTAGGAGAAACCCATAAAATCCACAAAACCGTGAGATCCATTGAAGCTAAAGAAGAAGAAATATACCTAGCCCATAAGGGCTGCTCCATCCCCGATCACGGCAAGAAAGAAACCCGTTCCTTCAGCAAGGAACAATCAGCAGCAAGATCACCAACCAACCAAGGAAGAGCTGCAACCAAGCTTGGACAAACGGCAGCAGGGATCTGAACTCGCGTACGCGAGGAGAAGCCACCTGCGCCAAGAAGACCCGCGGGACAGCAGGAAGGAAAGGGGCGTCACCGCCCTAAGGAGCTCAGCTCCTCCAGCTACGTCCCAGACGTATGGCGGCTGGAGTCCTCGTCGCCTGCAGAGAGAACCCAAGCCAGGCGCGAGAAGACCTTGTAGAGTGGTCGGCGTCTCTTCCAGGTCAGGGACCTGGATACGACTCTGACGAGAGAGAGGCGAGCAGCATGGTCGGATGGGAGGAGGACTGTCGCCTGAGAAATCTCCTGGAGTCGCCTGGAGGAAATCCACGAGGAAGGAGCTCTCGATCTCTCGCAAGCTGGAAGCTTCTCTTGAAAGCTTCACACGTCTCCCAAGGAAAAATGTCCACCTGCTGCATAGGTGTGATGCTCCGGTCCGAAAATGCGGTCAACGAACTTGCCACGTAGACTTCCCTTTTTCTTTTTTTCGTTTTCGTTCTCGTCCCGCCTGCGCCTGGAGTCGAAGCTCGCTTCGTCCGCCCGCCGCAGCGTCTGCGACCACCGTCGCCGACGTCGCCGGACCGGAAGACCACCGGCAAGGGAGGGATTGCTCGTTCCCTCGCCCATCAGCCTCCTTCGGCGCCCTCTGGTCGCCGGAAACGGACCGCCGGAGGTGGGGAAGAAGATCGGGGAGATCAACGGAAAACGCAGGGAACGACGCCGGAAAACACACGAGAAGTTGGGGAAAGTTTAACTGTTTATTTCTCTTTACAACAGGTACCTAAAAACCCTCTTCACTCCGCTCTGTACACACTCAAAGCTCACCCTCGCGTCTGACCTCGGCGGACCGCTCGATGGTCTCCGCCTGAGGGGAGGAGGAGGTGGCGGACCTCAGTCCGCCGCTACCACCGCCGCTACCGTGGACCGCTCGTGAGGGAAGCGGCCACCGCCGCTACCGTGGCCCGCTGCTCGGGCAAGACCGCCTCTGCGGTCTCCTCGTCGCCGCCGCTCGAGGAGGAAGCGTCGCCGCCTCTGTCTCATCGAGGAAGGCTCGCTGGGGAGGGTGGACGACACTCACGTCGTCCGGAACGAAGGATCTATCCGCTCGTTACTCGGGCTGGCCGTAGAAGCTCGCGTGTGGAGTAGGGATGACAGCGGGGCGGGTGGGCTCTAGTATTAGGGGCATAAACAAAACAACTACATAATAGCTAATAGCATAGTCCATAGTTCAGTTCCACAATCCACATCAATCCAATCCACATTTTCACATCCATAAAATCACGAAGTAGGCAATTAAGCAATTAAAACAAGTCAACATCAACAAAATCACCAAGAAAATAATCATAAACTGCTGTCAATCATCTTCTAATCCAAAAATTGCTCGGGCTCCACTTGACAGCAATTCATCTGCATTGAACAAAATAGAATATATTATTTTTATAAATTATGATTAATTTGATATCAATTATCAATCATATCTTCATCCTCAGAATCTATCTCATTAAGTATATTAGCAAATTCATCAATTGCTTTAGAACTCATTCCTGCAAAATGATAAAAACATATTATGATATAAGTTCATAAGTAAACAATTAGTAATTATTAATATATAAGTTTACCTTTGTTCTCTTGACTCCACAGCCTGCTTCTAGCACACATCAATGCTTCTAAAGTATACCAATGTAATCGACTTCGATGTGGGCCTAAAATTCTGGCACCCGTGCTGAATGCAGATTTAGAAGCCACAGTGGATATAGGAATTGCTAGCACATCTCTTGCAATTGCTTGTAGTGTTGGGTACTTGATACCATTCAACTTCCACCATAAAAGAATATCAAAAGTTGTTGATCTTGGAAGTATGTCTTCTTCTAAATAATATCAAGCTCTGTTTTGAGATGTGAAGTTCTTGCTCTTTTTTGACTCATTACAAATGCATCAAAATCATTTAATGAGTCATCTATTGCAGAATTATCAACCTCATCAGCTGGATTGATATTAGTTTCTTTTGTTTTTAATTGATACTCAGAAACTAAATCATAACAAAGTTGTTGAATCCTATGAACTTCAACTGAAGCATCAACACGATATAACTTTTGATAATAATATTGAAGTAAGCTCATCTTGTACCTAGGATCCAACATTGTAGCAACTCCCATTATATCATGAATCACATTCCAATAGCATTTAAATTTATCCATCGTTTTTGTTGCCATTCTTTGAATCACTGGGTTAGGAGAAGTCAACCATTCTGATATTGTTATATTAATTTCACAAATCTTAGGAAAATAAAGATTTGCAGTAGGATAACTTGTTCCAGAAAATAATTCTGTAGTATTAAAAATTTTCAGCTTTCCACAAACTTCAGCTGCAAATTCCCAATGTGTTGTTGATGGCAAACAAGTGTATTTATCATCTCTTTGTTTCAACCTATAAAATACTTCCTTGTATGATATAGCAATATCAAGCATTTTATATGTTGAATTCCATCTTGTAGGACAATCTAAACATAAATTCTTTGTATATGTCATACGCAATTGTTTTGCTGTCTCTTTAAATTTTTCTACCCTTTTAGGGGTTGCAGTCCAATAAGCTACACTATCTCGGATTTTTTCTACCCCATCCTTGACGACTTCCAACCCATCCTTCACAATTAGATTTAATATATGCTCACAACAACGCATATGGAGTAAAGAACCATCCCTTAACAGAGTATTACAATTCAATTTATCTTTCACTTTCTGAACCATAGCATCATTAGTACTACAATTGTCTAAAGTGATTGTAGACAACTTAGTATCAATATTCTAGTCTAGTAAACACCCTACTAGAACAGCACTAAGTCTATCACTCGTGTGAGGTGCTAGAACATAAATAAACCTAATATAAAACAAACAACAATTACTATTATTGAAAACAAACATCTATTCATGAACAAGAATAATGTAACTTACTAACTTTAGCAAATCATTCATCAAGTATTCAAGTATATATGATATCATAAAGAATTATGTAACTATAAGCGTTAATAGATAGTTACCTCAAAATTTGACTTTGTAAACACCAAGAAGAATCAATATAATGGGCAGTGATCGCCATATATCCTCTTTTTTGATTACTAGAAGTCCACATGTCTGATGTAATTGCAACCCTTCCTTCATTACTATCAAGTAATTTCAATGTCATTAATTTCTCAGCATCATAAACTTTCATAATTTCCTTCTTGATAGTGTTTCGTGAAGGAACTTTAAACAATGGCTGAAGTGCATTTGAATACCGCTTTAAGCCAACATGATCCACTATTGAAAGTGGATATTCATGCAATATAATTGCTGTTGCTAGCTCTTTCTTTGCATTTTCAGAATCATATGTTTTAAATGTTAATTCAGCTTTATCTTTTGTTATCTGAGATGTTAGAACTGTTTGCCCTCTCATGCTAATCTTTCGTTGAAAACAAAGATCCATATGTTGGTGTAAATGTTTTGTACCATTTTTAGATTTTCCTCCAAGCAACTTTCGACAATAGTTGCATTGAGCCTTGTCCTCTCCATTTACTTGTATTTTCTTAAAATGGTTCCACACCACACTTTTAAGTTTCCCTCCCTGTGTACTTGCATCCATTTGACTTGTGGTGTCTTGTGGTTGTGGATTAGAACTTCCTATTCCAAGTGCTTCAGATGTAACTTCAATTGGTTGAGAGCTTAATTCATTGGAGCAATTAACATCAGCCATCTACATATAAAAATTAAAATGCAAGGATGAGAAGAGTAACAAGGGCAAGGAGGTGATTGCAGCCTCAGTCCTTGCGAAGGGGATTCGGCGTGGAGAAACTACTTACTTGGCACATGTCAGAGTGGTGGAATCTATTCCTGTGATTGATTCCAGACCTATGCAGACGAGGGGACACATGGGAGACTTGATCAACCTTCCTAGTTCTAGTAGCCGATAGGGTTATGGAGTTGAGATAGGAGCGGCGAGTCTTACTTTGGGTGAGCGGATACATCACTTACCTGCACCGATTGGGGGCATGTTACATGAGTTTAGCGATGTGATTCCCCCTAAGATGCCCAAAGTGTTACCACCAAGGCGGGACATCGACCATGCTATTGAGTTAGTGCTAGGGGCAGTCCCACCAGCACAGTCACCATATAGAATGCCACCATCTGAACTAGCTGAGTTGAGGAAACAGCTAGATGAGTTACTTGAGTCTGGGTATATTCAACCTTCAAAAGCACCCTATGGAGCACCTGTGTTGTTTCAAAGAAAGAAGGATGGAAGTTTAAGGATGTGTGTTGATTATAGAGCATTGAATAAAGTCATAGTGAAAAATGCATATCCTATTCCATTGATCCAGGATTTGATAGACCGTCTTGTGCATGCAAAGGTGTTTACAAAATTGGACCTTCGATCTGGTTATTGGCAGGTGAGAATAGCTGAAGGAGATGAGCCTAAGACAACCTGTGTAACTAGATATAGATCATATGAGTTTCTGGTCATGCCATTCGGGTTGACCAACGTACCAGCTACTTTTTGCAATTTAATGAATAACATTCTTCATCCATTCCTGGATAAGTTTGTTGTTGTTTATTTGGATGATATAGTCATATATTCTGCCAATATGGAGGAACATAGAGAGCACTTAAGAGAGGTCTTAACAGTGCTAAGGCAGAATCAGTTATATCTGAAGCTGGAGAAATGCGAGTTTGCGCAGAGTCAGATAGAGTTTTTGGGGCATGTTGTTGGTGGAGGGCAGGTTCACATGGATTCAGGCAAGATTAGAGCCATTGAGGAGTGACCTGCACTTGTTTCAGTTAGCACATTGAGGTCATTTTTGGGACTAGCTAACTTCTATAGGCGATTTATCAAGATTACTCCAAGATAGTAGCGTCGTTGACTGACCTTTTGAGGAAAGACGTCACTTGGGCTTGGAGGCCAAGCACCAAAATGCTTTTGATAGACTGAAGTTACAGGTGACTTCAGAACCAGTCCTGAGGTTACCAGACTTTTCCCTAGCTTTTGAAGTACACACAGATGCGTCTGATAGAGCATTAGGGGGAGTGTTGGTACAGGATGGTAGACCAGTGGCTTATGAGAGCCGAAAGTTGAAAATTGCCGAAATGAACTATTCAGCTCACGAGAAAGAAATGCTAGCAGTGGTACATTGTTTAAAGCTATAGAGGGTGTACTTGTTAGGGAACAAGTTCACAGTGAAAATTGATAATATGGCCAATACTTTTTTCCAAACTCAGAAGAAATTATCTGCCAGACAGGCCAGATGGCAAGAGCAATTAGCTGAGTTTGACTTTGATTGGGAACACAAGCCAGGGCGCATTCATCAGGTTCCGGATGCATTGAGCAGAATCACCCCCATTTCTCACTGTTGTGCTATGTCTTATGCCGTGAGTAAAGTGATTCAGTTAATTAGAGACACTATGAGTTCAGATCAGTCCTATATGAAGCTAGTAGCGAAAATAAGAGAGGGAGTTACCCGTCGCTTCTACTTGAGTGAGGATGTATCGATCATGGCACGAGGTGACAGACCGTATGTTCATTCTGCTGGGAATGTCAGATTCGGTCTCATGCGTGAGTATCACGATATAGTCTGGGCTGGTCCCCCAGGAGGGAAGCGCATGTTTGCTTTGTTGAGTAGAGCTTGGTACTGGCCGGGAATGAAGGAGGACGTAGAGCACTATGTTAAGACTTGTCTTGTCTGCCAGCAAGACAAGGTTGAGAGGAGAAAGGAGGCAGGGCTTTTGCATCCCTTGCCTATTCCTGAGAAGCCATTTATTTCGGTGTCCATGGATTTCATTACCCACTTTCCCCGTGTGGAAGGAATGGCATCTGTCTTTGTAGTGGTTGACAGATGTTCAAAATATGCTGTGTTTGCACCGGCACCGGAGCCATGCACTGCTGAGGTGACGGCTAATTTGTTTATGACACATGTGGTTAAATATTTTGGTTTACCCAGAGAGATCATTAGTGACAGAGACCCGAGGTTCACTGGGAAGTTCTGGTCTTCACTGTTTAAAAAGTTGGGTACAGATCTCAAAATGTCAACAGCATACCATCCACAGACTGATGGGCAGACAGAGAGGATTAATGCATTGCTTGAGGGGTATCTTAGACACTTTGTTTCTTCGACTCAGAAGAATTGGATCAGATTGCTAGATACAGCCCAGTTTGCATATAATCTTCAAGTTTCTTCTGCCACAGGAAAGAGTCTATTTGAGTTAGTGTTAGGGTGGCAGCCTATGACACCCGTGGATACACTAAATAGGAGTTTGGAGGGGAAATGCCAGGCAGCTACTAAATTTGTTAAGGATAGAACCGAGCTATGGCAGGAAGCTTGTGATAGCTTACAGGAAGCTAGGAATAGGATGGTACAGTATGCCAACAGAGATAGAAGACATCTCAAGTTTGATGTGGGGGATCTTGTGTTACTTAAACTCACCCCACATATGTGGAGAAAGACTGAAGCCCGCACTTACCATAGGGGACTTATCAAGAGGTATGAAGGTCCTTTCAGGATTATCAAGAGGGTAGGTCCTGTTGCTTACAGACTTCAGTTACCACCATGGTTACAATTTTATCCCACATTTCATGTTAGCTTGTTGAAGAAGTATCATCCAGATGAAAGGCATCCAGATCGTGGAGAAGAGAGAAGACAACCAGCCCAAGGGAAAGTTGATTATGGTAGGAGACTATTGAAGATTCTAGATCATAGAGTCTATGCATCTAGTGGGCCCAGTGGGCGAAAGACTGAATTTTTAGTCCAGTGGTTGTATAGAGGTGTACAAGCTTATGTAAAAAAAATATGTCATGGGTGAGTCTTGAACCCAAGACCTAGAGGAGTGCCAAAGTTTTATGTTGCATGAGAAGACCAACCCAAGCTTAGGGTCATTGCTGAAAAGAAAGGAGGCATATTTTTGATAAAGGCTTCATTCTTCATATGGCCCAAATCACTTAAGCAAAGGGCCCAACCGAAATTGGGGATCTCATCCAATCTCACACAATCGGATTTGGGGATCTTGGAGAGGGCGACATTTGGGGAGGAGGGCGAAAGCTTCATCTTCTTCCACCTTGGCCGATTTGGAGAGGAGCTTGAGGGAGCTCACTCATCCCCCATTCCCTTCATCCATCTTGGTGGCGAGTGCTTGAGAGGAGCTCACACATTCGACCACCATTTCCCACCTTGGCCGAGAGAAGCTTGGAGCTTGGTGGCGGATTCTTGAGGGAGATCACATTCGGCTATCTTCATCTTGTTTGGCCGAGAGTCCCCATCCATTTGGGCCTTGATGGCGGTTTGATTGAGAAGGCTTCACTCATTCATCCACTTGGCCGAGAGTCCCATTGAGCATTGGAGTGGTTCTCCTTGGAGGAAAGGAGGGTCGAGAGCTTGGAGGAGGAAGAGGAGACCGGCGGTCATCTATCTTGGGTGGCGCCACCTTCTTCCCATCATCCATCCATCCACATTGGGGGCGGCTTGCTTGCTGTCCACATTTGGGGCTGAGCACATCTTGGAGGCAAGAAGTGCAAAGGAGCATCATTAACCACCTAGGGGGGCGACCCTAGGGTGGAACCCTCAAGGGCTTGCGTTTGAGGGGCATTTGGAGGAGTTCGGCCACCTTGAGGGAGGAGAGGGCTGAACTTCATCACTACTTTGTGTAGAGCTTGGAGTGGTATAACTCTACCTTACTTTGAGTTATTATTGTGCATGGACACTGCATGAACATTGTATTTGCATTATAGTTCATTGTTAGTATCTCTATCCACATTGTAAGAGATATACTGCTCATACCCGAGGTTGTTCCTTGGAGGAGTTAGATTTACTTGTCCGGTGTGTTTAGCTTGTAACTTGTGCAAGCGCTGTGCTTGTGCAAGGAGCTCGCTCGCTGTGTAGTTGTTGATATCTGTATTAGGGTTTTGGGCATATGTCTAGTGCCCTTGCATTGTGACTACCAGCGTTGTGAGTGTTGTCATTTACCCGGCGCCTAAGTCTAAGACGGTCTTTAAGTGGCAAAGGAGGTTGAGGAGTAACATGTGCTGCCCGCCCGTCACTTATTGACGTAGGTCTAGGATTAGGAGAAGGCTAGGATCATTACCAGAGATCAGCCTTGGAGCTCAGTTCCATCATAGCTCAGCCCTGAGAGCACAGTGGATCCAGAGGGAGCTTCAGTCCGCACTACAGATCTTGGTTTTCCGCATAGTGAGTGTAGGCTGGCAATTTACACAGAGGTGTGAATTGCGCCATCACGCTCAGGATTTACACAAAAATTTAAGGTGAAAATTAGGGCGTGACATCAAACATCCGACTGCATTTTCCAACTGAAATGGAAAATCACTACCGAAATTGAATTGTACATCCAGAATAGACCTAAGAAGACATGATCCCAGGCAGATACTTGGCATGTCCCCCCTCTTCCAGGTCCATCACAAGGGAAACAAAAACCCAGATTTGCTTTATCAGGTATCAAACGGGAACTGCGAGCAAATAGAAGACCTTTCAGTAGTATCAATACAGTTACGTGGATCGTAAATGCATGAATATGATGGACTAAAAAGTCTGCGGTTCCTAATGGAATAGGTAACAAAGCTACTTTGCCGCCTACTGCTACTAACTCACCACCTCCCCAAGTTAAGCTGGTACTTGCTGTTGCACTAGGAGCTGTTATGCTAGGTGCTAAAGCATGGGTGTTTTGTACCCATTGAGTAAAGATGGATTGTAATTGTATAGCGGTATCTGAAAACATATCTTGTGGGCGCCCTAAAGCGCTCATGGTATCATTATGAATATACAAGCCAAAACTGTGAAAACCCAGAAATATACATGCCCAGTTAAGATGTGATATGATTGCATCGTGGTGTCTAAGGACACGATCTAATAGATCATTGTATCGAGTAGTTGGATCGTAGTCTCTTACCATAAAAATTGCTGCATGTGCAGCAACACCAACTATGAGAAACCCACCGATCCACATGTGATGGGTGAACAACGAAAGTTGTGTACCATAATCAATAGCTAGGTATGGATAGGGGGGCATGGAATACATATGGTGAGCTACAACGATGGTTAAAGAGCCTAACATAGCCAGGTTAAGAGATAATTGAGCATGCCACGACGTTGTTAGGATTTCATAGAGTCCCTTATAGCCCTGACCTGTAAATGGACCTTTATGCGCCTCTAAAATGTCTTTAAGGCCATGGCTGATGCCCCAGTTGGTTCTATACATATGACCAGCGATCAGGAAAAGAATTGCAATAGCTAAATGATGGTGTACAATATCGGTCAGCCATAGACCACCTGTTATTGGGTCTAATCCTCCACGAAAAGTCAGAAATTCCGCATATTTTGACCAATTCAAGGTGAAAAAGGGGGTTGCTCCCTCGGCAAAACTAGGATAAAGTTGAGCCAAGAGGTCCCGATTCAAGATAAATTCATGAGGAAGTGGTATCTCTTTAGGATCAACTCCAGCGTCAAGAAATTGGTTAAATCGGTAAAGATACATGGATTTGGTGTCCCGCCCAAGAAAGAGACCCAAGTCCTAGTAACCCCGCTAAGTGGTGATTTAACATAGATTCTACATCTTGGAACCATATCAATTGAATAGTATAACATAGGAAGATCTTTTATCCATACTAAATTTGAAATTGAGGTGTTGACTAGGTCAACACCTCGATTCGAATGCCCATCCTTCATTTCCACGCTGCTTCGAACGACGCCGCCTATGTTGTTCACTCAACCGCCGTCGCCGGGAAGGGGAACGGGCTGGGAAGCGTGCGGCAGGCCGGAACCTGCGTCCGGCCTCAGCCATCGTTGCCGGAAGCCGCCGCTGCCGGGAATGGCGGAGAAGGAGATGTCGCCGGAAAACACAAGGGAAGAGGAGCTCGTTGGAGAAAACAACCAGATAGGGAAATTTTCGTTTGTTCGATTGATCAGGTCAAAGCAAACCTACCTAAACCCTACAAGCTTCAATCAAGATCCGCCCGTCGAATCGTCTCTCTTCCGGTCGCCGTCGACTCACATTCGCTCAAAGCCTCGCATGGGGGAGGCGGAGGAAGCTCGCCACCTGCGTTCTGCCCGCCTCCCTCTCTTCTTCCTTCTGGACGGAGCTGGAAGGGAGAGTGCGCTTGTCGGCTCTCGGAACAGGGGAGGTCTCCTTCTCCTTCCCCTCGTTCCTCCCTCTGCCCCGTTGCTCGTCCTCACCGGATCTTAAAGGGGAGGAGGTGACGCTGCGTTTGGAAAGCATCTCGCTTGCCAGCCAGTGCCAGCACCATTGCCAGCCAGCCAGTGACAAATATCACACCCCTCCCATAATTTCTGCCAAAATTATGTGTGAGATTAATCACGACCATCCTGTAATTTCTGCCAATTCTTTTTTATACATCTAATAAAAAATTACAGGTGTGAAAATTATCACACCCCTTCTATGAAAGTCTTTATACCAAAAACTCCTAAAATTACAGGTGTGATATTAATCACAGCTCAGCCCGCAATTTTTGCTTTTTTTTTAAATCTAATAAAAAATTACGGGTGTTAAAATTATCACACCCCTCCTGTGAAAGTCTTTGTACCAAAAACTCTTAAAATTACGGGTGTGATATTAATCACGGCCGCCTGTAATTTCTCCCAATGTTTTTTTAAATCTAATAAAAAATTATAGGTGTGAAAATTATAACACCCCTTCTGTGATAGTCTCTGTACCAAAAACTCATAAAATTAGGGGTGTGATATTAATCACGTTCCCCCTTAATTTCTGCCAATTTTTTTTTAAATCTAATAAAAAATTACAGGTGTGAAAATTATCACACCTGTCATGTTAAAGTCTCTATACCAAAAACTCTAAAAATTACAAGTGTGATATTAATCACGGCTCGCCTGTAATTTCTCCCAATTTTTTTTAAATCCAATAAAAAATTACGGGTGTTAAAATTATCATACCCCTCCTATGAAAGTCTCTGTACCTAAAACTCCTAAAATTATGGGTGCGATATTAATCACGGCCAGCCCGTAATTTCTACAAATTTTTTTTTTAAGTCTAATAAAAAATTACGGGTATGAAAATTATCACACCCGTCTAGTGAAAGTCTCTGTACCAAAAATTCCTAAAATTACTGGTGTGATATTAAGCATAACTCGCCTGTAATTTTTACCAAAATATTGTGGGGTCAAAAAGTGTTACATGTTAAAATGTAATAAGTCCTTTCTTAAATTCACCGTAAATAAATAAAGCTTATTGTTTAATGGGTTCTGGCTTCCAATGAGCGCAAGCGCTCATTGTTAATTACCTCTAAAAATAGGAAATATTTGATTAAGAGATCTATGCTATGAAATAAAGTACAAGGGAAGACAATATTATTCATAAACGTTATTAAAATACATGATTTGGCATTATAGATGAGCGATGAAAACAAACAGCTTGTATTTGTCAAAAATTTAATCTTGCGATGGCTTATGAGACAGTATCCGACCTGGGAAACACAATGTCATATTGAGAAACTACGCCCCGATGATAAACATTGATGTACGCACCTCCCAAATAATATTTCATCGTAATGCATTAAGGTATGTTGGATATTGGAATTTGGAAGATTATCCGGCCTTGACGGCGTATTGGATGTTTGATTTGGCAAAATTACCCGGCCTAGTGACTTGTTGGGTAATTTGAATTTGAGAAAATATCCAGTCTTGCGACTTATTAGATATTTAAATTTAAAAAAAATTACCCGGCCTTATGGCTTGTTGGATAATTTTTGAATTTGGGAAAATTACCCGGTTTTGCGACTTGTTGGATAATTTGATTTGGAAAATATCCGGTATTGCGACTTGTTGGATATTTAAATTTGGAGAAAATTACCCGACCTTGCGGCTTGTTGGATAATTTAGATTTAAAAATATTCGGTCTTGTGATTTGTTGAATAATTTGATTTGAAAAATATCCGGTCTTGTGACTTGTTGAATATTTAAATTTTAAAAAAATTACCTGGCCTTGTGGCGTGTTGGATAATTTAAATTTTAGAAAATATCTAGTCTTGCGACTTGTTGCATAATTTGATTTGGAAAATATCCGATTTTGCGACTTGTTGGATATTTAAATTGGGAGAAAATTATCCAGCCTTGCGGCGTGTTGGATAATTTATATTTGAGAAAATATCCGGTCTCGCAGTGTATTGGATATTTTGAATTTGAAAAAAAAATATCCGGCTTCACGGCATATTGGATACTTAAATTTGGAAAAATTATCTGGTCTCTTACCATGTTGGATAATTTAATTTAAAAATTACCCGGCCTCTCGGCGTGTTGGATAATTTAATTTTAAGAAATTACTTAAACCTTAACGAACGTAACACCATATTGAGAAGCTACGTTCCGACGATAAACGTCGACATACGCACCTCCCAAACAATACTTCGTTGCAATACATCAAGGCTTTCAGTGTTATTTTTGTTTTATTTAAATATTTATATGGTTGTGTCTTTTGGAGTCGAACACGATATCAGTAAAATTTGAATCTTTGCTACGTAGATTCGTGATCGGGATGCCTAGACCGGCGATAGTCATGTATAGAGATTTGCTTTATTCGTTTATTTATTATTATTTTGATTAATTGTTTTCATGTATTTATTATTATTTTTTTTTTGCAAAAGAGCATAGTTACTCTTCATTCAGCGAGGGGTTCGTGTGCAGTTCTGTTGCCTCAGGCGACGAGGCCTTTGAGCTGTTTCTCCGAACTCTTTCCAGGTGGAGGAGAGATTGAGTGTGAGCTTCGATGAGGACTCTCATGTCATTTTCGGACGATCAAACCAGCAATGTGGCAGATGGCAGCGGCAAGCTTCTCCTTGCCATTCTCCTTCATGTTATGTGACCAAGTGTTTAGGGCTGCCGAAAGTGGCGCTACTTCAATCAAGATCTCAGCCAGCGACCTTTTGTGGGCAGCACCAGAAGAAATGGTGTCGCTGTTTCAATTGAGATCTCAACCATCAACCACTCCTTCAGTGGGCAGTGGCAGAAGGAACAGAGGTGCGAACGTATGGTTGGGGTCGTAGCCGAGAGAGACATCGGGTTGGTGGAGTCCAACTTCAGAACTTGCCCAGCTTGTTCCTTGACCAGGTAGTGCTTTAGGAAGTGGATTGTGTAGGTTATTTTATGGTCCATATGTTCTAAGCTATTAAAAGTAACTTATTATATTTTAATAAGTGATGAGTTTCTAAATCCTATTGGTTACAAAATCATTTGTTAACCTATACATTGATGGGATGTGGGTTATAATAGATAAAAAGAAACGGGTCCTCTCTCTACCCAATAACGTAAATTCTCCATCAATAAAAGGATGATGAGGTCTTCAATCATGAAGCAAGCCATCAAGGGGTCAAGAGAGAGAAATCTAGTTTCATCAAACAAGAGATTATTTTAATCAATCATTATCAAATCATCATGGAGCAAGGTATGATTTTATTCTTGAATTTTATTATGCATGTGAAAATTATATAGTTCAATGATCTTGATATAATGCTAATGTAAATTATAATATATATTATTTATATAATGATAATACAAAAAAATTATCTAACATGTGGTATCAGAGCGATGGTTTTAGAACATATAATTTTCCATTAATAATTTTTTTTTTATGGCATGATGATAATATATTCTACATCAATTTAAATGATTTCAGGTATATATAAATAAATTAGAAGTTATGTGTTTAAGTTGGACACATAATTATGATATAAAATTTATTTACCATGAACGTTATATAAATTACATCTATGATTTCTCTTTATTTGGATTTATATATAGAAATCAATGCAATAATGAATTTTGGTTTACTATTTTTTATGTGACATATTCTTTACGTGTTTTTCTCTTTCATTGGTTTAAATGTTTTAATGCTCCCTTAATCATTTGTGACATATTTATAAAGTTTAACAAATAATAGTAACATTTGATATATAATGGATTATGTTATATGAATAATTTTATTTTATGACTTCCTTATAATTGGTTACTGTGATTAACATCATAGTGCAAATATTATATATAGTTATGTTTAAATAAAAGTTTATTTTAAAGAAACTTTTATTAAATTGTATAACATTACAATTAATTTGGAATCTATATTATGAATAATTTGTTAGTCACCAAAGTGGCCAAATTAGAATATTTATATATATGCCAAAATAAAATTTCAATCACCCATTATTATGTGATGTTATTAAAAGGATAACATGATGATATATATATTCTATTAATGGGTATACTGAAATTCATTGATTATAAAATATTTAGGAATCACCCAAAGGTCGATTAGTTATTTTGTAATCATGAACATGACAATGGTTAATTGATATATTTTGTTAGATATGTTTGGTACATCCAAAGATTATCGGCATGCCTAATTAAAATATACTTAAATTACCAATTATGTTAAAATGATAAGCATTGATAATATTTATTGTTGTGCATTGTTGAATCACCCAAAGGAGAACATCAATGCACATCTAATTTTATCATCTGAATCTATATTATATGTTTATTTAAAACTTGAAGCATTAATGTATGAGCATTTTATTTATTTGCAGCATTTGGTCCTATTTCTCTTCATTCGCAAGCTTCATCTATTATAAAGTTCAATGGGCTTAATTTTTCTGAATGGTCTGAACAAGTCAAATTTCACTTAGAAATTTTGGATCTTGATTTAGCACTTATAGATGATAAGCCTGATGCTATCACTGACTCTAGTAGTGCAGACCAAATATCTTTCTATAATGCTTGGGAAAGATCAAATAGAATGAGTTTAATGTTTATGCGAATGACAATAGCAGAGAACATCAAGTCAACAATTTCTAAAACTGATAGTGCAAAAGTTTTTATAGAATTAGTAAAAAGTGTGTCCCATTCACTGCTGATAAGTCAATTGCTGGGACATTAATGGGTACATTAACTACAATGAAGTTTGATGGTTCTCGTACCATGCATGAGCACCTTACTGAAATGATAAATATAGCAGCAAGATTGGGATCCATGGGAATGAAAGTTGATGAAAGCTTCCTTGTGACATTCATCATGAACTCCTTGCCTCCTCAATATGGTCCATTCCAAATAAATTACAATACAATAAAAGATAAATGGAATGTGACAGAATTGCAAACTTTGCTTATTCAAGAGGAAGCAAGATTAAGAAAACAAGGAACGAACTCAATTAATCTCATGGGTTAACAAGGAGCTAAAAATAAATCAAGAAAGAAGAATCCAAAGGGTAATAAAGGACTATTGAAGGTTAATGAGTCATCTACCCAGATCCAAAAGAAGGAACAAAAGAAAAATAGTTGTCATTTTTGTGGAAAGCCTGGACATCATAAGAAAGATTGCTAAAACGTGAGGCATGGTTCGAAAGTAGAGGTAAGCATAATGCATTCGTATGTTTCGAATCAAATTTTATTAAAGTTCCTCTTAATAGTTGGTGGATTGATTCTGGTTGTACTACTCATATTTCAAATACGATGCAGGGATTCCTTATGACCCAAACCATAAATGCAAATGAAAATTTTGTGCTTATGGGAAATCGAGTCAAAGTTCCAGTTGAAGCCATCGGAACTTATCATTTGATTTTAGACACTGGACATCATTTAGATCTTTTCCAAACTCATTATGTTCCTTCTATTTCTCGTAATTTAATTTCTTTATCAAAACTTGATACAGCTGGATACTCCTTTAAGTTTGGAAATAGATATTATAGCTTATTTACACACAATCATTTTATTGGTTCTGGTGTTCTTAATGATGGCTTATATAAAATAAATCTTGATAATCTATTTGCTGAGACTCTGTTAACTTTGCATCATCCTCTTGGTACCAAACGAGGTTTAATAGATGAAAGTTCTGCTTACCTGTGTCATAAACATTTAGGTCATATATCCAAAGAAAGGATACAAGGATGAATAAAAAATAATATCCTTCCTGATTTAGATTTTACTAATTTTGGTATTTGTGTAGATTGTATTAAAGGAAAATACACAAAATATACAAATAAGAAGAAAGCCACAAGAAGCACACAACTCCTTGAACTTGTACACACCGATGTATGTGGTCCTTTTGATATTCCATCATTTGGTAGAGAAAAATATTTTATCACCTTTATCGATGATTTTTCACGTTATGGATATATCTATTTGTTACATGAAAAATCTCAATCAGTAAATATCTTAGAGGTATTTATTACTGAGGTTGAAAGACAATTAGATACAAAAGTAAAAATTATTAGATCTGATAGAGGTGGTGAATATTATGGAAGGTATGTGGACAACACCTCGGTCCATTTGCTAAATTTTTTGAAAGGCATGACATATGTTCTCAATATACAATGCTAGGAACACCAGAACAGAATGGTGTTGCAGAAAGGCGTAATCGTACCTTAATGGATATGGTTAGAAGCATGTTATGTTATTCTTCTTTACCCTTGTCATTGTGGATGTATGCCTTAAAAATTGCCATGTATGTATTAACTAGGGTTCCTAGTAAAGCAGTTCAAAAGACTCCTTTTGAACTATGGACGGGAAGGAAACCCAATTTAAGGCACCTACATGTATGGGGTTGCCCGGCAGAAGTAAGAATTTATAATCCACTTAAGAAATTGGATTTAAAAACAACCAGTGGTTTCTTCATTGGTTATCCAGAAAAATCTAAAGGGTATAGATTTTATTTCCCTAGCCATAGTACAAGAATTGTTGAAACTGGAAATGCAAAATTTATTAAAAATGGTGACATCAGTGGGAGTGTAGAACCACGTAAAGTTGAAATTCAAGAAGTCTTGGCAGAGTTTTCTTTACCTAAAACTTCTTCTAACGTTGTTGTTCCCATAATTGCTAGACAACTAGGCAGCATACAAGAACAACAAACATATGATGTAACACCTCATAATGAAGATGCTACCAATGAACCAATAGTTAATGGACCACAAGAGATGGTATTAAGAAGGTCTGAAAGACAAAGACGACCTGCTATCTCTAATGATTATGTGGTTTACCTACAAGAGTCAGAACATGACTTAGGAATGAATGATGATCCAGTTTCATTTTCACAAGCCATAGAAAGTAATAATTCTATTAAGTGGTTAGATGCCATGAAAGAAGAGTTGAAATCAATGAATGATAATGAAGTCTGGGATATTGTTGAATTACCAAAAGGTTATAAAAGAGTTGGGTGTAAATGGGTCTTTAAGACCAAACACGACTCTAATGGCAATATCGAACGCTATAAAGCTAGACTTGTTACTAAAGGTTTCACTCAAAATGATGGCATTGACTACAAAGAGACTTTTTCTCCAGTTTCGAAAAAGGACTCATTTAGAATTATTATGGCAATGGTAGCTCATTATGATTTAGAGCTTTACTAAATGAATGTGAAAACTGCCTTTCTAAATGGGAATTTAGAAGAAGAGGTCTACATGAATCAACCTAAGGGTTTTATAATTAAAGGAAAGGAACACATGGTATGTAAACTTAAAAGGTCAATATATGGTCTTAAACAAGCTTCCCGACAATGGTATCTTAAGTTCAATGATATCATCTCTTCCTTCGGATTTAAAGAAAATATTGTTGATAGATGTATATATTTGAAGATTAGTGGGAGCAAGTTTATAATTCTAATTCTATATGTTGATGATATTTTACTTGCTACTAATAATTATAGTCTATTACATGAGACCAAGAAATTTCTCTCATAGAACTTTAAAATGAAAGATTTAGGTGAAGCATCCTATGTGATTGGAATTAAAATAATTCGTGATAGATCACAAGGAATATTGGAATTATCCCAAAAAGCATATATTAATAAAGTTCTAGAGAGATTCAATATGGAGAGGTGCTCTGCAAGTGTTGTTCCAATTCAGAAAGGAGATAAATTGAGCCTTATGCAATGCCCAAGGAATGAATTCGAACGTAAAGAAATGGATCGAATTCCATATGCTTCTATCGTTGGTAGCTTGATGTATGCTCAAACATGTAAAGGCTAGACATTAGTTTTGCTGTTGGAATGCTAGGCAGATATCAAAGTAATCCAGGATTGGATCATTGGAAAGCTGCAAAGAAAGTATTGAGACACTTACAAGGAACAAAAGATCATATGCTCACTTACAGAAAATCCAATCATCTTGAGGTGATAGGATACTCAGATTCAGATTATGCTGGATGTGTTGATACTAGAAAATCCACACTTGGCTATTTATTCCTTCTAGCTGAAGGAGCAGTCTTGTGGAAAAGTGCAAAGCAGTCTGTTATCGCTGCATCAACTATGGAGGCTGAATTTGTGGCATGCTTTGAGGCCACTATTCAAGGTTTATGGCTGCGGAACTTTATTTTAGGACTTGGAATTGTTGACAGTATTGCCAAGCCGTTGAAAATTTATTGTGATAATTCTGCAGCAGTCTTTTTTTCTAAAAACGACAAGTATTCAAGAGGTGCTAAACATATGAAATTGAAATACTTTGTCATTAAAGAGGAAGTTTAGAAACAAAGAGTGTCAATTGAACACATTAGCACCAATCTTATGATAGCAGATCCATTGACAAAAGGATTGCCACCAAAGACGTTTGGTGCACATGTCAAAAGGATGGGCATTACTGAAAACCATTATTGATATCATGATGATATTTTATATTTTTGACACTTTGAGCTCATTTAATTCATGTTTCTGATATATTTTAATGAATCATGTTTCATTATGCTATTTGTTGTATATACATGAATGAATTATGTTAATATAACAGAATTTATCATTGACAAAAACATTATTTTTGGACCATTATGACATATTTCTTATTAACATATTATATTGAGTATTTAACTAATAATGTGATACATAGAAGGGACTATGTCGATCTAATGACATACAACCGCTATGATCCTTATTAGTATTTACTTAATAGTGATTATGATTTGACTAATTTAAAGAATGGATTTATTATTAGAAGATTAGATAATGTCATATGGACCAAGTGGGAGAATGTAGGTTATTTTATGGTCCATATGTTCTAAGCTATTAAAAGTAACTTATTATATTTTAATAAGTGATGAGTTTTTAAATCCTATTGGTTACAAAATCATTTGTTAACCTATACATTGATGGGATGTGGGTTATAATAGATTAAAAGAATAGGGTCCTCTCTCTACCCAATAACGTAAATTCTCCATCAATAAAAGGGTGATGAAGTCTTCAATCATGAAGCAAGCCATCAAGGGGTCAAGAGAGAGAAATCTAATTTCATCAAACAAGAGATTATTTTAATCAATCATTATCAAATCATCATGGAACAAGGTATGATTTTATTCTTGAATTTTATTATGCATGTGAAAATTATATAATTCAATGATCTTGATATAATGCTAATGTAAATTATAATATATATTATTTATATAATGATAATACAAAAAACTTATCTGACAGATTGTCCTCTCGAGGAGTAGGGCTTGCTAAGCGTAGCCTTGGGAGGTCACACGCGGAGGCAGAGGTGTGATTGGTCGCGAAATCCATGAGGAGCATGCTCGCCAAGAAGTGGCCGCAGTGAAGATGATGGTGTAGCAGCGGCGATTAGGTCTGGGGTCCAAGCTCTTTTACCATGAAGGAACAGGTCACTTAGCCACATAGGAGCTGGTGGATTTTTTGGGATGAAGGTCAGATTTAGATTGAATTTAAGACTGGGCGTGAAACGGCTGTTGTGCTGCTACTCGCAGATAGTTTAACATCCATGAATTTGGAGTCAAGGTAACAGAACTTCTCTACATTTTAGATGATCTAATGAGGAATAGAAATTTGGAACATTTCTTCTCGAGGATTTGACACTGGGCCGGGTTTATTTTACCCGAATCTTATTCTTATAGCCAAGTGGATTCCGGGAAGAACTTGAATTGGGCGTATCTCTTTATTTATGTTCCCTTTTTTTTACTTCTCGCAAGATCGACGTCGCTGCTGCGGTCGAAGCAGGGGAAGAGCTCGGAACTCGTCTCCCGTTCCCACTGCTTCGCAGACCCCGCCCCCCTTCTTCCTCGTCGCCCATTGATTTAAGGAGGAAGGGCGCCTCCCTCTTTGGCAGATCCAGCCGGTGCCAGCCGGAACATTCCATTCGAGACGTCCGCCATTCACGCCACTGAATCCGCCAGTCTGAGGATCTTGCCTTCGTCTTCGAGCCGCCGATCACGCCGGAGAAGAGGCCGCTGCCAGCGGAGATGGCGCCGTTGTCCTCGCCGTAGATCTGCTGCGATCATCGCCGGAAGAGTCGATGCCACCTGCATCGACTTCGTCTGCGTCTGCATGGTTCGCCTCCGAGCGGACTGGGTGGGCCGGGTGAGGATTTTGGGCCGCCACCTGGGTCCATTTACCCTCTGATCTGGCCCAGGAATGAAATGATCCTCACAACTATCATCACTCTCCAGTTCTTGCTTCTTACTTTTATTCACACCTCTTTTTTTTTGTTGTTTAGCACACTCCTCTTTTATTCATTCCTCTTTTATTCTCTCGCATCACTATTGCGTGGCTTTAAAATTCGTGCAGCATTGATTCATTAAATGATGCATGAAATATAAAGCTATAGCAACGTTGTAGATGACCGCGCGCTTAACATTTTCGGTGCAGTCCCCGCGTAGAAAAAATTTTAGGCATCATGGTTTCCTACAACAATAAAACAAATAATTACGGGGGTTCTCATGCAATTAGGCATCATGGTTTCCTACAACAATAGAATAAACATACTCCCTTTTTACCTTCGAGTCTACTTGTACCAGCGTATCTTCCTCTTCGAGCTTCTCTCCTCTCTTTTTTTTGCAATCCTCTCGGCGTTATATTCCTCTGTGTTCTTTTTTTGTTGGACATCTCCTCCTTTATAAGCCAGCCACCATCGATTTCAAAATTGTTCCCTTCTCAGCTTTAACGCTTTACTTATTTAGCGCTCCTTTCCAATTGATTTTTTTTTTTGTCAAATGCTGTAAACGCCCTTTATTATTATTTTTTTGGCCATGATTCCCTTGATTTGATTTCTCGCTGAGTTTTTTTTATTTGTTTACAGCCGTGAATGTGCTGTCCCAGCATCGATTACTCTTCTATATTCGCTGCTATAAATATTTACCTTATCAGCACTTTGATTTATCCCTCCTTAATCAGTGGTTGTCTTGTATTTTATCATTTTTGTGCTGCCGAGCCTTTAATTTCTCCCTGCTATCAATTCTCCAGCTTCCCTTCCCAGATTCCTTTTAACTATTTTCCGAGTCCTTCCCTCTTTCTCATTTGGATTCCTCCTCCTTCTATGCATACTGCATTAGTATGGAAATAATTGATTCAAGAGATTTCACACGTTTCTCTTCACTTAGGTAAATTGGCTAAAATCCTAATGCACCCGTTGAGTGGATTTCATGAGAGGCTGCTCTCGTTGTATTCATGATTGGTGTCTTGAGACTCATAATCAGCAACCGTGTTGATTTATCTGATTATTTTTGGCACACTTCCAATTTTCTACTTAATGGTCAAAAATTAATTTTGACCTTGTCTTTTTGCACATATGGGTAAAAATTTATAGTCCAACAAATATATTTTTTAAAAATCTAATAAAAAATTATAGGTGTGCAAATTATCACACCCCTCCTGTATTAAATAAGGTAGAACGTGTATTAAAGAAGGTAGAAAATGTATTAAATAATGTAGAACTTGTATATATTAAGGTAGAACTTGTATTAAATAAGGTAGAACTTTTATTTACTAAGGTAAAACTTGTATTAAACAAGCTAGAACTTCTATTTACAAAGGTAGAACTTGTATTAAATAAGGTAGAACTTTTATTTACTAAGGCAGAAATTGTATATACTAAGGTAGAACTTGTATTAAATAAGATAGAACTTCTTAGAAATAAGGTAGAACTTTTAATAAATAAGGTAGAACTTCTTATAAATAAGATAGAACTTTTAATAAATAAGGTAGAACTTCTTAGAAATAAGGTAGAACTTCTAAGTGCTATGGTAGAACTTTTAAAAAATAAGGTAAAACTTCTTAAAAATAAGATATAACTTTTAATAAATAAGGTAGAACCTCTAAGAGTTAAGGTAGAACTTATTAGAAATAAGGTAAAACTTTTAATAAATAAGGTAGAACTTCTAACTGCTAAAGTAGAACTTTAAAGGTTCTACCTTTTTTATTAAAAATTCTACCTTATTTCTAAAAAGTTCTACCTTATTTATAAGAAGTTCTATCTTATTTATTAAAAGTTCTATCTTATTTCTAAGAAATTCATTTGTGACTTTGTCTGATAGGCATATATGGTTTACACAGAACTCAAGTAGGATCTAAAAGTTTGATCACAGTCGTGGACACCAGGTTTACTGATTTAGAAAAAGCCATTGTCGGAACAATGGAAGTGGATATGCCTTATTTATTAAAAATTCTACTTTAGCACTTAGAAGTTCTACCTTATTTATTAAAAGTTCTACCATAGCACTTAGAAGTTTTACCTTATCTATTAAAAGTTATACCTTCTTTCTAAGAAGTTCGATCTTATTTATTAAAAGTTCTACTTTATTTCTAAGAAGTTCGACCTTATTTGTTAAAAGTTTTACCTTATTTCTAAGAAGTTCTACCTTATTTATTAAAAGTTCCACCTTATTTCTAAGAAGTTCTATCTTATTTATTAAAAGTTCTACCTTAGCACTTAGAAGTTCTACCTTATTTATTAAAAGGTCTATCTTATTTCTAAGAAGTTCTTAACTTATTTATTAAAAGTTCGACCTTAGCACTTAGAAGTTCTACTTTATTTATTAAAAGTTCAACTTATTTCTAAGAAATTATACCTTATTTTTTTAAAGTTCTACCTTAGCACTTAAAAATTCTACCTTATTTATTAAAAGTTTCATCTTATTTCTAAGAAGTTCTACCTTATTTATTAAAAGTTATACCTTATTTCAAAGAAGTTCTACCTTATTTATTAAAAATTCTAACTTATTTCTAAGAAGTTCTATCTTTTTTAATATAAGTTCTACCTTAGTAAATAAAAGTTCTACCTTAATTTAATACAAGTTCTACCTTATTTAATACAGGAGCGGTGTGATAATTTGCATACACATAATTTTTGATTAGATTTTAAAAAAAATATTTTAGCAGAAATTACGGGCGAGTCATGATTAATTTCACACCCGTAATTCTACGAAGTTTTTGTACAGAGACTTTCACAGGAAGGGTGTGATAATTTGCACACATGTAATTTTTGATTAGATTTAAAAAAATTGGCAGAAATTACGGGCGACCTGTGATTAATATCACACCCATAATTTTAGGAGTTTATAGTACAGAGACTTTCATAGGAGGGGTGTGATAATTTTCACACCCATAATTTTTTATTAGATTTTAAAAAAAAATTGGGAGAAATTACGGGCGAGCCGTGATTAATATCACACCCGTAATTTTAAGAGTGTTTGGTACGAAGACTTTCACAAGAGGGGTGTGATAATTTTTGCACCCGTAATTTTTGATTAGATTAAAAAAAACAATTTCTTAGAAATAAGGTAGAACTTTTAATAAATAATGTAGAACTTCTTAGAAATAAGGTAGAACTTTTAATAAATAAGGTTGAACTTCTTTGAAATAAGGTATAACTTTTAATAAATAAGGTAGAACTTCTTAGAAATAAGGTAGAACTTTTAATAAATAAGGTAGAACTTCTTTAAAATAAGGTATAACTTTTAATAAATAAGGTAGAACTTCTTTGAAATAAGCTATAACTTCTTTGAAATAAGGTATAACTTCTTTGAAATAAGGTATAACTTTTAACATGATGCAGTCAGGCATCATGCGTTCCTACTGCAGAAAATAAATAATAAAAATGACAGTCCTAATTACTGGGGGGTTTTGAACATGATGCAGTTAGGCATCATGCGTTCCTACTGCAGAAAATAAATAATAAAAATGACGGTCCTAATTACTGGGGGGGGGGGGGGTTTCAACATGATGCAGTTAGGCATCATGTGTTCCTACTGCAGAAAATAAAATACTCCCCTTTTCTTTTACCTTTCTCTTCTTCAATCGGGCAGTGTTGTAGCAACGTCGTAGCAGACTATCGATTCTCTCCTTTTTGCAAGCCTCACGGCACTCTATTCTTGTAATACTCTAGAAAAACAAAACACAAATGTCTTTATTCCATTTACATGTTTTTGACAAAAACAATATATGGGCTCGTGTCATGCAAACTTGTAGTGTTATTACTCTACTAGTACTTGTGCATTTGTGGGTCTTGAATAAAGGATGAAAACCCAAAGGAAATGAGTAAGCTTATGGAATAAATAAGATGAAAATGAGAAAGAAAAAAACAAGAAAATAATAGGTAAAGTTCACCTAAAGTGTTGACCATGCCTATACCACCTCATGCCATTTGATTCACCATAAGCCTACACCTCATGCTCCTTAAACCTACACCTCATGCTATAGGATTTCCTAGATATAAATGTAGAAAAAAAACTTGATTCTTCGTGCATGACCTGAAGGAAGGAATAGCTAAGGAAAGGGAGGAAGAAAAAAGGGAGAAAGCTCAAGTGGAGAGTGATTTGGGGTTTCTTAGGCAAGTACTTATACTTTCTTTATACTATGTTGCTTATTGCTTCAAATTTATGCGAAATTATCTTTTATGTCATTTGTGATTTCAATTTGGTTCTGATTTCCAAGATTTCAGCAAATTCGGCCCTTGGAAGACTGACCAATGCTATGTTAAGTGACTATGAACTCTTGTGAGAAGTAAACTTGACCTTTCTTTAGTCAAATTATCATAACTTTTGACTCCCTGACCCAAATCGTATGAAATTAGATTCATGGTAAATAAGACTCAAACATCTTTCTTTTGAGTCAGATATTGAGTACTTTAGAAGAGGATATCAGCTTTGTTACTTCAGTTCCATCCGACCCAGTAAATCTGTTTTTTACTTTTGGACCTTTATATAGTGAGTGAGATATATGTCCAGATTTTGTGATAGAACGATACCAAATTCTTCTTTGTATATCAAGTAGACTGATTATTCTACACGTAGAGCCTTTATTTGCATGATTTGGATCTGAAATGAAATTATACTTGATTTTTGAACTTAACCCTATAAATCTAGAAATCTCATTGTCCTGATTCTGACCTTTTGCTACTTCAAAGCTCATAACTTCATGTATTGAGCTCCATTTCAAGTCAAATTTGTTTTCCTGAAAACTAGACTCGAAAACCTTTGTTTTGACATAAATATCATACCAAATGGTATCTTATGAAGAATGTAATGTTCGTGGAAAACAAGCTCCAACTTTCTGATTTTGGGTTACATGACCATTCCTATGTGTATCTTCCATATATGGTCTTCTATGTGGAGCTTATTGATACTTATGTCTCTTTCATTTGGAAATGCGTATATCTCATGTATGAACTTTAAGGTTCACATCTTTGAGGGATTGATACATATATCAATAAACCCATTTTGGTATGTTTCCATTTGTTAATGTATGAATGCTAGTGGGAATAACCTTATGAGCCCAGAAATGGGAAGAGATTGATAGTTGTGGAACAAAGTACTACATGGAACAAAGTGTCACATGAGCAATAATGGGGGCCACCTCTTGAATCTATGGGAGCCACCTCTTGAATCCCACTATATCTGATTATGAGCCCGAAAGGGAAAAGACTATGAGCCCAGAAATGGGAAGAGATTGATAGTTGTGGAACAAAGTGCCACATTAGCAATAATGGGGGCCACCACTTGAATCCATGGGAGCCACCTCTTGAATCCCACTATCTTTGATATGGGGAGCCATGATAGCTCCAGCCGGCATATGTTTGAGTTTCACCCTGAGAAGGTGAAATATGCTTCCAGACGTGAAATATTTATGTTATTTGTGATTTTCCACTATGCTCACTATACTATGCTATGTATGATATGTATCTTTGGGTTGATTTATCTTTATGATCTTTTTGCTTACTATGTAACTCTTTGTTACTTTGGATTGATTCTATCTGTTGTTATGCTTACCATGTAAGTATATGCCTCTTTGGATTGCTATCTTGTGATATGCTTACCATGGTATTATGCTTATCATGTCACTATTGCTGTTTACCATGTCACTATTGTTTATTATGTCACTATTATGTTTCCATTTGATATCCTTATGGAACCATGTAGAGATCTAATATGAATACTTCTCCTTTTTGGCATCTTAATTTCTTGCTGAGCATTCTTGCTCAATCCTTGCATTCTAACCTCTTTACAAGTTAGCTTTGGGCTACAAGTTTATGTGGACGGTTTGACGAAGATAATGAGTTGTGGTTTTATGTTTTGAGCATGTAAACATTAATGACTAATGTATGAAGTTGTTAGTAT
Organism: Costus lasius; assembly: GCA_027563935.2. Classification (NCBI taxonomy): domain Eukaryota; kingdom Viridiplantae; phylum Streptophyta; class Magnoliopsida; order Zingiberales; family Costaceae; genus Costus; species Costus lasius. The sequence continues at coordinate 128,849,426 of CM050446.2, forward strand.
GTTTGTATGATAAGTGTGAGAAGATCCATGACTTGTGTGTGAGATAATATGGTTGTGAAATAATGAGCATGTAAAGTTCAATGACTCATGTATGATATTCATTTTGATGTTTGTACTATAAGTGTGAGTTATATTGAATAAATACTATGATTTTGAAATAGGATGTATGGTTTTTATGAAAGGATCTCATTAATAGAATGAGAAATTTTGAATGGCTATTTGAATTGTTGTTACCTCCTAGATGATGGAAAGTAAATATTATAAGTTATATTGATCAGGTTATAGTGTTTTGATTCTGGATACATATTGCTAAATTTTTTTTATATTATGAAATTACCATCCTCTAGGAGTGTGACAATTTTTCTCTTTTTTTTAGTCGCAGTAGCCTTTCTTATAGGCCTCCAGCCATCTTCCCAAAAATTTGTTTCCTTCTTGGTTTTAAACGCATGGCGCTTCTTTCATTTGAAATTCTTTTGGTTGATCGTCTCCTTCATTTCCTTGTCGGATTGTCTTAAATGTTTTGCTGTATTTTCCTTTCTTCTTGATTTTTAATTAATAGTTCTCAATCCTTTGCCTTATCCGCCAGCTACGGTTTCCTTTTTGCTGAGGCTTCTCTTTCTTCTTTTTGCGTTTCTTTTCTTTTATTCTTTCCTTTCGAAGCACTGGCGCATTGGGTTCCCTTTCCTGCCTTTATTTCTTGCATTCACTTTCATTAATTCTGACTATTACGTATGTGTGGTTAAAGATTTCCTAGCTAGCTCTTTTTATTTCCTGCTGTAGAAGTTGCCAGCTCTTCATTTTCCAAATCCTGCTGCTTTCGATCCTTGTTTGATAGCAGAATGAATGAACTAGAGGAGTATACGAATCTTGTATTTTCTCAAGGGATGGGCAAATTAGGAAGAACAACGAGGTGATACAATAGGCGGCCCCTTTTTTTTAAGTATCATTAGAAATTATAATCGCCAATTGAATTTTTAACCAATAGGGGATACACCATGGGATTCTGGACATCATTCCTTTTGCAAGTATCTCTTCAAAATGCACATTTATGAGCACGAGGTTTTTTTTATTTCATTTTTTTTAACCTCTGATGTGTGATTTGTTTGTAGTCAGAAATTGATTTTGACCAAAAATCAATTTTGACTTTTCCTGTTCTATTTAATGATTCGACAATCATGTGCTCATTTGTGTTTCTGCATTGGACGCTTGCATAAATGAACATGTATTCATAAAAAATTTCAATTGTATGCCAACTTAAGTCCCTTACTAAAATTTCCTCAAGTCGTCTTGACATAACCAACAATACAGTAAAGATTTCCTGTAACAAAGTACTCGAAAAAGGAATCAACTTCTTCACGTTCCTGAAACAATGTAATCCTTGATGTTTAGCTGTTTACTTTACTGATGATATACACAACTGCTCTAGTAATTTGCATCTAAACTTTTGATTCCAATCATCAAGACATTGCTAGGATTTAAATTTGCGGCGGCAAGTGAACAATTCTTGTACGTAATAAACCTGCACAGGTTCTGCATTTAAGTATGAAATTTAATGGTTCAACATACACCAAGTATAAATACTACAAACCCTATGTAGTTCAAGTAAGCCATTTGTTATTAAAATCTATCACATAATTTCCACATACAAAATTTCCACATTTGTTATTAAATCCTTTGGGACCTTTTTTTCTCATTTTTGTTATAGGTATACTAAAGACAAAAATAAAAATGAGTCCTAGAGGTTGATCCATCTAAAACATAATTGGCTAAGCCAAATTTGGGCATTCATCCACTAATAGCAATAATTGATCTACATGCATACTCTTATTGATAATTAGAAGACTTTTTGAGTCTCAATAATTAATTTAATTTTAATTGGCCTTTATCTATGAGTTTAGTGAATGCTAAATGAGGAGAGAAGGAGAAACACAATTTGTCATTCTTCTTCTTATGCATCCTTGATACAAAAAGTATAAGGTGAAACAAAATTGTAGGTCTAGAATATCAAGATAAGAAAGAACATCGAGTGTTATCATTGTGGAATGTTAGATCACATCACTAAATGCAATAGAAATTTAAAGAAAGAGTAAAGACAAGTGTAGAAAGGAGATTGCTAGAACGAAGATGACACATGTAAAATTAATAGAGTTTTGAAGGGTTTGTTCTCTTCTATAACAGAGACAATGTCAATCTTTCTAGTGATACTCCTTGTCATATGATTGATAGTGGCTCATCTAGAGAGTGAGAGACAAAGAGAGTGCTTTTCTTTACTTACATTACTCATGGCATTGTGCAAATGAGAAGTGATGTAGTGGCATAAGTTATTATAATTGGATATATTTATATTGAGACCAATCAAAGCTACTAAGTTACCATTGAAGATCGTGTAACATATTCATGATATCATGTTGAATAGATAGGTGCTGGTAATATAGCTCTAGAATCCTGTATGTCATATATGTGAGAGGTCATGATGAACTCCACTAGATCTCATCTTAACGAGGATGAATGGGGAAGATTCATTTTATGTATTATTTTCCACTATACAAATTTGATGTTATGTTTAAATTTGTGGACTCTGTTTTATGGTTCTAATACTCCATCTTTAAAGCATCATGACATTGCTTAATCTTATTTATGGATCCATTCATGAAATTTAATACTTTTTAAGAGATATTATGATTTATGAAAAGTTGATGAAATCACCATTGAATTGATATTACTTATTTCATGATTTGTTATCACTTATTCATAGTTACTTGTTGGGCATATTTGCTTATTCATTTTCTTCTAAATCAATTGCAGGTTAGCTTTGGGCTTCATGTCTTGTGGGTGATAAAAATAAAATCAATCAATGTCTTGAAGTTTGTACGTTGAACTTTTATAATGTTGTGTTTGATATGTGCTGGTACTTAGAAGAAAATGCATGTATATTGTAGCGATGTTGTATAATGTTGTTACTTGCTCATACAGTAGAATTAAACAATAATTTGGCTTGTCCTTAATGATGTAAGAGATATTGTTGGTTTAAATATAATATATGAGTTTTATATTATGACAGGAATCTTATTGTTTGGATGAAAACTAGAATCAATATATGGATTGTTTTACCTCTTAGGTGATGATAGTTATTATTGATTAAATTAGTCATGTTGAGCATATTCTTGTGTAATATGTTTGATCTTTGGTACATATGACAAAATTTTCATCTTCTATGGAGATATTGATTTTATTTCACGATATATCATAATCTAGGGGTGTAATAAAAATGCCTTAAATTTTCATAATATTACTATAAGTGTCTCATTCTAAATTTATGACTAGGTATAAATACTTTCATGTTGGAGTGCCCTTTTTTGCTTAATGAATACATGTAAAATCATTGACAAAATGTACCATTTGAATTTCTTATTTATAGCCCAACTTGATCCAACTAATTTTGAGTTATAAATGGATTGAGTTAATTATGACCTCAATATGATTTTGCCAAATTCAAATCTAACTAACTTTATATCAAATTAGTTTTTTTCAACTCTAATTATAGGATTGGGGTTGTTCATAATAAGCCTTCCAGTAGTGCTTTGCAACTTAAGCTTAAAAATGAATATTATAAAGTATTTATATGATTTTAAATTCTTAAGAATTTATTTTCCTCATTTCTAAAGATATTACCTAGATAACCTATATACTAATAATATATAGTAAATATAATTTTAAAATATATTATATTATTTTAGTCTATATTATATTTATTTTATATATTTATATATCTATTATATAATAAATAAGTTATTTGGGTTGAGTTGAGTTGACTAGTATGTGAACAGGTGCATGTCAAAAGTAAATAAGAATAACTTTATAATAAATTTATAACAAATAATAACATAATAATTTATCTTAAATCACATGTAAAATAAAATAAACATACTATTTAATGATCTTAATCGCGTTAGCCTCGTAATTGCTTTGTAGTATACATATAAAACAAAAATAGAATGACAAAGTAGAACATTTACGCAAAAAGTAAGACTATATCCATTATTTTTGGAACTCAAACAACACTAGAATTATTAATCATTTCAAAATTTTATGATTGCGTGAAAATATTTCATAAATTTAAATAACTTTTTCATAAAATAATTAGCGCTCAAGTTTTAGGTATAAATTACATATTCATTTATGATGCTGTTGATTAAAGCAATACATTAATAAAGAAAAAGTATACATTCATTTTTTTTTTAATTTATGTCATCAAGTTAGCACAATTAGTAAATGAAAGGTGAAATAAAATTAAGCAGTGAGCCGTTACACTTTTTTTTAATTTAGTAAATAATTGCATTGAGTAGTTTTTTTTTCCAAAAAACAAAACATCATATATTAACAACGATCAGAGTACAAAATTCTGTCCAAGTCAGGAGGCTAATCCTTATGCTAGACATGAGGCATTGGGTTCTATTTTCCAAAATATGCAAGCCAATTGGCTGTTTTATTATAGGTCCTATTAGCATGAGAAAAATTAATATTGGATCACTAATAGGTGTCAGTATTATAGGATTTAGAGTCTTGTTTCTACCATCATTTTAGGCTTATGTTCTATTTTATGTCGAATTTTGATATCTTTTCTTATAAAGTATAGAATCTTCACTCTTTTTCATTTTATCTGTGAAATGCAGGTCGTTTCACTAAATTTTCATGAAGATTTTCAAGATTTGGAGTTACGGGAAGATTTATTATAGTTTGGCGAGTTCACAGGTCAAATTTCAGTAATTTTGGAGTTTTCTATGGAGAACACAGCCTGCCCGTGCCTGTGATCATGGCCATGTTCATCGCGGCATCAGAATTTGCATGTAACGAGGAGAACACGGCCTGGCCATGATGGCCATCACAGCCATGTTAAACAGAAAATCCAGGTTTGGCCGATCTCGTCACCGCCGTGTGCACGCCCATGTTCACGCATTCCGAAAATTTTCGAGCCAAGCACAGCATGCCCGTGTCCAGACGCACTGTCGTGCTTACTTACCTGCAATTCATTGAGCCTGACACGGCTTGGCCGTGTTCATCAGCACGCTCGTGATCGCGTCCGCATATCGCGACCGTTACTCTTTTCTTCACCAAATTGGACGCTCCAAATACCAGAAAATTGGGGAAAACTCTCAATTAGTCTTCCTAACTGCCCAAAGCTTCGATGGGGGTATAATATCAAAATTTTTCGGGCGGTTACGGGGGGTCGATTTCGTGAAGAACGCGGCTAGGGCAAAGACAGATAATTTTTCGACTTCGAGGGTTCGATTCGACATATTTCCTTGGGGCTTTCGAGAGGAAACCAAAGATCCATCGTCTCTTAACCTCGATTTGTAATTTCCCTAACTTTCAAACTTATTTTCTAGGGTTTTCATGTGATTTATGATGTATTTTGTTGAGTAAAACCCTTGTTCGGGACTTGGGCATAGCCCGTTGGAAAATTCTTCTTATGTAAAACACGATTTATGAATCTCAGTGGAATTATTCAGTAAATTGCTTATTATGATTGGGTGTGCTTATTGTGTATTAGTGTTTTGGCCAAGCATTGGTACGTATTAAGTGTTACGAAAACTACCGAGAGGTGAATCGTAACACTCGATTGTCCAATCTTAGCTTGTGACTTTGAATTACGAGAGTCGTTCAAAGTCACTCGAGGACTCACAATCATCATAGAGTTCATTGGGACTTTCTTAAGTTAATTTTGCTACGAGAGTAGAAAATTAGCTTAAGTAGACACCGGATTATACTTCGAGAGAAGGTAATCTGTACCGAAGGATTGATCGCCTTAATCAATTTACCGTCAGATTACGCTTTAAGAGAAGGTAATCTGTTTTCTATATCTTAAATTTTGATTCATTGTTTTACATTATTATTCAAACGATGAGGTGAAACCTATGGTCCCGAACCTTTGAAAAATTTGAATTTCTTCCAACTAGTTGCCGATTTCTTGAGTCGATATTTAAGGTCTAACTTAGATAGTTCATTTGTTTTCTTAATTGAATTTTAAATCATCTAGCTTTCAATGACACCAAAAGTCTGTAATTGATACCTACTCCCTGTGGGAACGATCATATTTACTACTTCGATAGACCGTACGCTTGCGGGGCTATCAATCACATAGCTAAACACTTAATCACTTGAATAATTAAGAAAGATTTAGCAGGAGGGTCTTTGCCTTCAATCTTGATCCAGTCCACAGCAGTTTTAGAATCAAACTCTAAGATCCACTTTGCAGTGAAGACTGTGTCCCAATCTACGAGTATAAAGTAGTGCTTCTTTGATAGCTAATAGCTCAGCTTGAAGTGAAGAAGCACAGGTGGTACTAGCCACAACAACAATGTGAGTATTTCCTTGATAATCTTTGATGATGTAGCCCAATCCTGCCATGCTGTTTTTATTGTTCCAAGAACCATCAGAGTTAATCTTGCATTCACCTTTTCCAGGTTTTCTCCATTTCTGGGTTTGGGAATGTTATTTTGGCATGAATCCCCTCAGCATGAGCGTGGATGCAATTATAGAGTTCTCGAATTCACTTGCAAACCAACTTGACTAGGATGACAAGGCAAGCCCTAAATAGCTTGTTGTTTCTAGTTTTTCAAATAACCTAAAAGAGACACAAAATTAACAAAGTCAAGTATGTAGAACAATTTCTTGCAAAAATCTAGTTTCCTAAATGCCAACTGTCTATAGAATCAAAATTCAAATTAAAATAATGTTGCAAGTAGTAACGTGAAGCAATCATGAAGTCATATTTAAAGAAGATATGTGATATCTAAAGATTAAAAGCATTTAGTCTGTCAGCAGTTGGGAGTCTCTCGTGTAGCAGCTTTCAACTAAAGATTTTAATCTTTGGGGTAATATGTATACGTCAGAGGGACTGCCAACCCTTCTAAGGCTCATGAGAGGGCAGTCTAGAAACAATTAACCATTTATAAATATATTTAGTTAAAGGAAGTCTATTCGAGCCCTCTTTCCACACCCATTGATCCTCATTGGGGTAGGAAGGTATATGAATTTTCATAATTTCCTTAGCAAGGTACTCCGCCAGTTTTGTGACCTCACGACATTTCCATTGTTGTCTCTGCATAAGGGAAGAAACCCATTGCATGTCATAATATTCAATACTTATAAAAGTAGTCCAGTAATGTATAGGGGATTCAAAATACCGCGGTGAAGGAACAATTTCGTAGTTTCTCCATTGCCAATGACTCTAGAGATGCTAGTTTTCAAAGTGGATAGGTTAAAGAGAAGGTTACGCTAAGGCACACCAGCTGAATTGCAGGATTTTTGGGTGCCCAAGGGTCATAAATACCAAACTTGGCAAGATTAACCCAAGGAGGTTTTTTTTTTTATTAAGAGATCAAGGATACACCTGCAATTCAAGGCCGGCCTCATGAGGCTGAGATCTTTGATATAGAGACCACCATAGGATTTAGGAAGAGTTACAATGTCCAATTTATTTGGTGAATATCATGTTTAAGATGTGGGCCAACCCATAAAAAGCTTGTAATGGGAGAGTTTAATTTGTCAAGCTGAGCTTTGGAAAGTTTTAAAACAATTAAAGAGTGAAGAGGGATGGAAGTAAGGATAGAGTTGATTAGAGTAACTTTGCCAGCTTGAGAAAGTAATTTAGCTTGTCAATTATGGATCACATCAAAAATAATACTAAGAGAATGTCTAAGGCTATTTCTGAAATCCTTGCAAGGATTAATAAAATGCATTGAGTAGTTCATAGTTCATATAAAGGCATGCAATTAAAAGTATGAATTGATGGATAGTAAATGCATATATTAACCTGCATTTTAGGTATATAATGAATTGAACACTATAACTATTAAAACAATATGTAATAATTCATTTAATAAGCAAATTAATCAATTAATTTATTGAGCTAAATTAGAATTTGATTTAACTAAAACATTTAAGCCGAAGATACTAGAGTATTACTTTCTTATATATTATATTATTTTTTCTTCGGACTAACATCAAACTTAGTTTGCTAATTTTTTTTAAAGAAAATAATAAGCGCCAAATGATAAACACATATAGCACAATTCAATTAGTACAATATTAGTGGTTTCTATTTTTTGAATTTATTTTACTCTTAGTATACAAATATACATTAATTAAAATATATTTTAAATGTTTGGTAAGCTCTTTCAATGCTATGTTTCCATCTTATAATCTAATCATATGGAACCCTCGTATATACTAGAAACTCAATCTTGGCAATGTTGAGTAGCCATTTACATAAGGATGCTCATGATGATGTATTAGATGGCAAAGATAAGAATGAGAGGGGTAGAGAGAAGAGGGAGAAGAAATTTTGATTTGGCTCTAATACCAAATGGTAAGACAGGAAGAGAAGAAAAGAAATAAATATAAGGAAATAGAGAATAACTCAATTGTTCAATACAACAATAACAACAAAATATGACTATCGAATATTGAACTATAACTATTGAAGACTATATGACACAAATACTGAAACTTAATTTGAATTAACTCAATTCTAACAAAAAAGATCCGCTTTCATTAGGTTTTATTGTTGGGTTTAGGAAAACCTGATCCTCGGAACAGGTCTGAGTATTCTAAAACAGGACTGAAAATATGAAATAACTTATATAGACTTTTATAATTTTATTTTAAAAAACTATAAGTAGTGCTTATTTAGCGCCAATTGCTTATAGCGACATCGCATGGCCAGTGACCTTGCTACTTTCATCGGTTACTCACTCTCGTAAGCAACCCACTCTGAGTAAAGTACCACTACCAATTTCTCTTGCTGCTGTTAGTTTGCTCTCACTGCTCATAGCTGCAACTTACTATTGCTAGTCGTCAATTCATCGCTCATCTGATTGGCTTGCTGCTGCACTCGCCTGCCAACTAGGCACACTACTCAGTTTCGCCACTTGCCAGGTGACTCATGGATGGAGACAATGATATTTGTTTTCAAAAATTTTAAGTTAATGTATTGGTGGGTCGGGGATCCCTACAAGTACCCGATTTACTAATGGGTCCGGTTGTGAGAATAAGTTTTCCAAACATATCAGGTTTTGGGTTCTGGTTTGATTTTAGAATGGGTTCCAGTGTGGGTAGGTAAAGTTTGACCCTCCCCGTATGTAGTTATACCTAGTCATTAATAACAATGTAATAGTGTCAAATCTCTCCTATGGTAGCAATTAATGCCGAATTAAATGCTGCAAAATGCAACAAGCGAAAAGTCATAATCGAGGTCAAAGAAGTACAGTAGCCATTAATGACCGTTTCCTACGAGAGCAAAATAAGATGAAGACATGGAAAGAAGAAAACACTAACTCTCCAAACAATAAACAAGTGGCCAGAAAGGACAATAAGGAAAAAGAGAAAAATGAAAAACTGGCCCATGATTGAGTTAGATTGATAGAGACCTCCAATTAACTTGATCTCAGCTTCAAAGTCCTGCTTGCACTTCAAAGTCCATGTGATGTTATGAAGATTCAGTTGATCATATATTTTTCAAATGTGAATTTGTGATGCAAATTTGAGATATTTTGAAGCACTTCTATCATATAATAATGGTGTCAAAACTTGTTTAGAAAGCTAGTAATTAAATTTTTGAAAGGCATAGCTCTTCTAGATACTTACCATCTTTAATTATTCTTATCTATTGACATTTTTAAAAGTTTAGAAATTATAGATTATTCAACAAGAGTAATCTCGACTGCCTCATGAAAATCATGAGGAATGCAATAGTTGACCTCTGTGATACGATTGAAATCACAGATTCTAAGGGATGCCTCATGGAAAATCTTTTGTCAAGTTACCAGTGATTTGGAGAGGCCCAAAAGCTGGTTGGATCAAGATTAACACTGATAAAGCATGGGATATCTCAATTGAGGATGTTTAAATTGGTTATCTTATAAAGAAAACAAAGAGTAAATGCATCCAAGCAGTTGCACTACACACTCAAGCATTGTCAACTTTATGTGTGGAGATGATGGCCATTAGGAGTGCTTTTCATCATTTATGTTGCAGCCATCATCATTCAAAAGAATTGTAATTGAAACTGATTATGAACTAGCTATCAAACTAGTCAAAGAGAATAATGTTGAGATAGAGCCACAAGTCAAAAACATACAAAAGGAAATCGTATTCTCGACCTCAAAGTTCAACAATATAATCTTTGAACATATCTTAAGAAGACTAATAGCACCGATCATTTGTTAGCTAGTTATGCTACATATTCTAAATTTTGTAATAGTTAGCTTGAAAAATAGTCTGATGATTTGGCTCATATTTTGCAACTGGATGTAATGTTTCTAACCATTTAATAAAATCTTCTTTTGCAAAAAGAAAAAAGAAAAAAGAAAAGTTCGATATCATCTTTAGAACCTATACAAAGCATAGTTAGATATGTGATTAGACAAAACAACTATGTATATACATAGTAATAATAAGTTAATTTTATTGTTGCTTGTATGATAAATTATTCATTTCACCTCTTATACTGTAAGAGCTTGAGTGGCCTTCTTCATTGTCCTCTCAGACATCCGGACTTTTGCTTAGTTTTCTGTTGATAAGCTTGCGCCGACCCAACGTGTCCTCAACAGCGACAGCATTCTTCATCCATGTCAACGATCACGGATAAATACTGATGAATAATGAATGCACGGACAACATCACAATAGAGGAATTTAATGTGGCATTGCCACGTCTGTCAACCCCTTATCTCAAGACCGGTGTGGTCTAAAATTAAACCCATCATATAAATTTGGTGGACGTCTCTCCGTTTCGATAAGATGTCTGTCTTTCGATTTCATTAAGCATTAGCGAAGAGCTGAATCCCTTTGTTTTTGCCAAAAAGCAATCCAAGAGGAAAATGGACATCGTGCTGAATCCCATCGTCTCCAGCCTTCTCGATAAGTTGGTCGGCTTGGCTAGTGAAGAGCTACGCTCTATCTTGGGCGTCCACGAAGAGGTCCAGAAGCTCCGTGACACGCTGCGTTCGATCCAAGCTGTCCTCAACGATGCTGAACGGCGGCAGATTGCTGAGCAGGGTGTAAAAAATTGGCTGAGCAACCTCAGGGACATCATGTACGACGCAGACGACATCCTTGACGAGTATCGGATCATCGCTGACGAGCAGGCTACAGAGGACCCCTCAGGCCGCCGGCGCTATAGCCCCTACTCGATCCGCCCAACCACTGTCCTGTTCTATCGAAGGATCGGCGTCGAAATCAAGGGTCTCAATAAGAGGCTGGAAAAGATCTCGGCAGACAAGTCCAACTTTGATCTCAGGGTGTCCGACAGGCAAAGAGAGGTAGGAATTCGAGTACGTCGTGAGACCTCCTCGGGAGTGGAACCTGATATTGTTGGGGAAGCAATTGAAAAGAACACCAGAGATCTGATTGATTTGCTGATAAACAAGGAAGAGAATGCAAATTCTAACGTGATCCTTCTTGCTATCGTGGGACTTGGCGGTATTGGCAAGACGACCCTGGCTCAGAAGATATTCAACGATGACAAAATCAAGTTCTCCTTCAAAATGATATGGGTGTGTGTGTCCCAAGAGTTTGTAGAGACGGATATTCTAAAGGAGATTATTTTAAGAGCGGGAGGAACTCCGGGTGAAGCTCGGAGCAAAGCGCTGCTTGAGGAGATAGTGGTGAATCTCTTGAAAGACGTTAAGTTCTTCCTTGTGCTGGATGATGTTTGGGATGCAAAAATCTGGGAGGACTGGTTGCGCAAGCCTTTGCAAGTTGGTGCAGCTGGGAGTAGGGTACTGATCACCACGCGTAACAAAGGGGTTGCAGATCGAATGAAGGCGAAGCATATTCACTATATGGATGCATTGTCTTCGGACGATTCTTGGTTACTCCTGCGCAAAAAAGTCACCAAGAACGCAGTGGAGGAAAGAGACGTCGAAAGCTTCAAGGATGTTGGGATGAGGATTGTGGAGAAATGCCAAGGGCTTCCCTTAGCCATCACCACTATAGGAGGAGTCCTATGTGGAAAGCTCAGTAAGTGGGAATGGGAACGAGTTGAACGCAATTCGACATGGTCGCAGGAAGGGCTTCCAGAAGGAGTCCATCAAGCTTTATACTTGAGCTACCAAGATTTGCCGTCGAACCTCAAGCAATGCTTTCTTCATTGTTCTTTATTTCGCGAAGATTCTGAACTTAAAAGAGAAGATCTCGTACAGTTATGGGTGGCAGAGGGTTTTGTGGTCAAAGTAGAAAGAGAAGAGTATCCCTCGCTGGAGGAAATTGCACAAGGCTACTTTGACGAGTTAATACAAAGAAGCCTTCTGCAGGGTTGGGGCTACGGGTTTAGCTATTGCAAGATACACGACTTGTTGAGGTCGCTATCTCATTTCTTGGCAAGAGGCGAGAACTCGGTCATCAATGATATTAGTAAAGGGCTGCCAAGTACTATAGACGATGACCCCATAAGGCTGCGTCGGTTATCCATTGTTGACCCCGAGTTGGAGGATATCAAACCTTTCCTGCCTTCGCATTCGACCCAAAGGCACAAGTCAGTGAGGACATTGTTACTAAAAAATGTATCTTTGGATGACCAGGGCGTAGACAATTGCTTCAGAAACTTTCAGCGTCTTAGAGTTGTTCATCTTGGTTCTACAAGGATCCGCTCTTTACCACAGTCTGTTGGCAATCTATTACACTTGAGGTACCTAAATATCTCCTATTGTTCTAAACTGAAGTCACTTCCAGAAAGCATAGCGAGCTTACAAAATTTGCAATTTTTGTTCCTCCAAGGATGCAATAACTTACACACCGTCCCTAAGGGGGTGGTACAACTCCGCAATCTAAGGACACTGAATCTTTTAGATGTGCCACTAAAGGAATTACCGTCAGGAATAGCTAGGTTGGAGCATCTAAACGTACTCAAAGGAGCTGCAATTTGCAGCAGTGTTAGTAATAATAGTAGTAGCTCATGCTCATTGGAAGAAATATGCCAGCTTCGCAAGCTTAGAGAGCTCTCCATTGTTTTGAAGACAAGTGCAAGATCCAATCCAGATGTGAATGGGTTAAACACATCATTGATTCCCATGAAGTACCTTCTGGACCTAGAATTGTCGTGCACTGACGACAGGTTTGATGGCCAAGATATAAATGACAACATATTTGATGGGCCACTTCATCCACCATCGTGTGTCCTCCAAATTAAAATTTATAATTTCTTTGGCCATCAATTTCCACAGTGGTTAATGTCCAACAGTATCGGTTCGCTCCTTCCTAACTTAAAAAAATTAGTACTTTGTATATGTGGCAGTTGCTCGCAACTTCCGCCCTTGGGGAAACTGCCGAATTTGGAATGGCTGGATCTAGAAGACTTACATGCCGTAAACAATATTGGTAATAAATTTTTTGGATACGAGGAGGCTTTAACAAGTGATGGACTTGCACATGAGAGCGGAGGATCACAAAATGCATCATCTTCTCCAGTGTTGTTCCCTCGTCTAAAGCAGCTTAGTTTTCGACGGTTGTCTAACCTTGAGGCATGGGACTGGGTGCCAGAGGTTGGAGGGACACTGGCCATGCCGCAGTTGAAGGATCTAGTAGTTGAAGGTTGCCCCAAGTTGTTGTCCCTGCCAGAGGGGCTGACACGTCAAGCCATCTCCCTGACTTGTTTGTACATCAGAGGTATGAATATTAATTTCGTCAACGGGATTCCTTCGCTCAAAAAGTTGTGGATACACCTCAACAAAGAGGAAAACCTCTCTCTACTAGACCGCTTAGTGCGATGCTTAAAATACTTCACATCGCTTCAGACACTAATATTGATATGTGAAGATAAACAACCACTCTACATGTGCTTGCAAGATGGCGAATATTGGCCGATAATCAGTCACTTTCCTGTTGTTGACATTAGAGATCACAAAGGCAATTACATCACCTACATCAAACATTCCTCTATTTTTCAAACCAACATTATTTGATGGCCATATGAGACGAGTGGAGGAGTTTATCAGGTTCCATACATCTCGTAACACTACGCATTGCCTCAATAATTTTTATTTGATCATATTGCATGATAAATGTAGATGGATGAGTTTGACTATAATATGTGCATGACAAGTGTTTTCTTTTTAAATTTAGTGGTATATTAATAAATATACACATCTGGATCATGAGTACAGAAAAAACAAGAATTAGAAACTGACTTTCTTCCTCATGCATAGCCTTGAGCAAAATTATATAGAAAAGTGGAGAGAGAGAGGAAGAAAAAGGAGAAAATTGCAAAATAGATAGTATATTTTGTGCTAGTAGGCAAGTAATTATTCCTTTGCATGTGATCTTATCCTTATTACTTTAAATTCACGAGAAATTATTTTTTTGTCTTATTGTCTATAAATTTATTCATGAATATCTCAAATTTGATCGATTGAAACCTAAGAAGAATATTTCCTTCTATATAGTTATATTATGAAAACTCAAATGTTGTAAATCTAACCTTTTTATACACAAGTTATCCTAACTTTGATTTACACATTTATTTCATATGAAATCTTATTCATTGTAAAGTAAAATATGTTCCCTTTGAGTCTAGCATTGTGTAATTATTGTACATGTATCTCATAAATTGGATCAAATAAAGTTGACCTGGAGATTTTTCTTTTATTGCATTAGGGCTTCTAACATCTAGAAAGTGAATAATTCATATCATTATTATCAAAATCTGAATATGTTAACCAATTATTTTCTTATGATATAGACATAATTATCTATTAGTGTTACCTTTATTTACACATTTATTTCATATAAAATATGTTTCATTGTAAAGTAAAATATGTTTCCTTTGAATCTAGCATTGTGTAATTATTGTACATATATCTCAAAAATTGAATCAAATCTATTGACACTGGAGATTTGCAATATGCTTTTATTGCATTAGGGTTTCTAACCTCTACAAAGTGAATAATTCATATCATTATTATCTAAATCTCAATATGCTAACCAATTATTTTCTAATAATATAGATTTAATTATCTAAAATTAGAGTCTCTTCGTATTTTGGATTAGTAATGAACCTATTAGTATTGCTTACACCAAATCTTATTGTAATCAACTCCATTTTATAAAAAAAAACTTATTTTTTCTAGAATTAGATACATAATCATTTATTTTAACAAAGATATCACGCAAAATAATATTATATAAGGTAAAAGAAACTCATGTCAATCAAACTCTAAATTTTCAAATTCTCTGTTCAAGGATTATACATATGTATGCTTGCGTGAATAGTCTACTACCTTTATCCCATTTATATATACATCCCTTCCAATTGGAAATGGATATAGCAGCACTTCTCTTGATATGTAAACCTTATGTGTTCACCCTCCATGAGTTTTAGATTCATGTTTTGATGGATTCGTTGTATATCATGAATGAATGTTATGTTATTTGCTTGTAAATGTAATTAATACTAGTGGACATAACTTTGTGATCCCAAAAGAGGGAGTATGGATAGCTAGGAAATTGTGCTATATGGAACAAAGGGACACCACTTAATAGTAGGAGCTGCATCTTGAATTAATGAGAAATTCCTCTAAAGATAGATGATAAACCAAGTGTAATACAAAACAAAGTAGAATACTTAAAAAATGGAGGTGATACAGCGCGAGGAGCAAGTAGCGCTTATAAGACTTAGTAGTCTAGTGTCACAGTGCTAAAAGCTTCTTAACACATTGTTCACAAGTGCAGGGACGTATCAAAGTAATAAAAATATTGATCTCACAAAGACTCCAGAATTAAGTATTGAATTAATCATACTAACATATAAGGAGTTGATCACAACAACTAGAGACTATAAAAATCATGAGAAAGGTGTGTGAGTGTGTGGCCATTGGGAGATAACCCTTGAAATAAAATCCTCAAAAGATAGTTCTTGGTGATAAAGCCCTTAGCAAAGCAAAAAAAAAAAAAAAAAAAAAGCTCTTGAGAGATAATCTTCATGATAAAGTCTAAAGAGAAAACCCTTAAAGAAAGCCTTTAATAAAAAGGCCTTTGGAGATAGCACTATGGTACACTAAGTCTTGCCTAACCATGAGATTCTAAATCACTAGAAGAATTAGTCCAATAAGCTTGAACCACTAAAAAAGATACTCATAAGAACATATATTCTTAATAGCATAAACTATCTAATTTATAGCTAAACAAAACAATTCAGCTTCCTTGGCCAATTTTCTAGAAGCTCCATGAAGAGAATATAACTAGGAAGCATAAATGGTCTAAGGATAAGAGATCAAGTATCACAAAATAGAGAATCACTCGGATACACTAAGTATAAATACTACAAACCCTACGTAGTTCAAGTAAGCCATTTGTAGTTCAAGCAAATCTAGTTGACAATTTAAGGGATGAAAGCCCAAGTGTTGATCTCAGCCATCGGATTCTGTTTGAAGTAATCCAGATCGTTGGATCTGATGCGATCGTGACCGTTGGTTTGACTGGCTGAATCTGAGTCGTCCGATCTTTTCCATGTCTCTCTCGACGACGGCGGTGGCGTTCGAAGATTAGGGTTCGCCTCCGCTCGCTGCTCGCCGCACCTTCGTCCAATCGCTTCTGGGAGTAGCTTCTATATGTCGAGGGCGACTTGTGGTCAGAGTTTGGAGCCTTCCAGTGGAGTGTTGGCGGCGAATCGAAGATTTAAGCGGAAACAAGGTTGCCAGTGATTTTTGTTCGATTTCGGAGATCTGGCCATTAGATGGCTGTATCGTTTAGGCTGTAGGTTCGCCGGCGTAAGGAGAGCTTACAGTCATGATTTTAGCTAGATCCAATGGTCGGATCCCGAGTTCTTACAGTGAAAGCTTCGGCGGATGAAGACAGCTCCGATGTGATGCTTTGGTGCGAGCGCATGCAAAATTTTTAGCAAATTAAACCCGTGCAATCTTGGCACAGTAGCGCCGATCAAAGGAGAACAATGTGCAATCTTAGCACGGTTCTTAAAATAGATTTATGGCATAAAACGCCGAGCAAGTTTCTTCCATCTTCAATCCCTAGCTACAAAAAGCGTCACCGGGTCTAACCGAATAATGGCATAAAACGCCGAGCAAATTTCTTCCATCTTCAATCTCTAGCTACAAAGAGCGTCACCGGGTCTAACCTAATAACGGCATAAAACGCCGAGCAAGTTTCTTCCATCTTTAATCCCTAGCTACAAAGAGCGTCACCAGGTCTAGCCTAATAACAACATAAAATACCGAGCAAGTTTCTTCCATCTTCAATTGTCTCCTCTTGCTGCTCTCCTTTTTGGTGTTGCCGAGCACTTCCCTCTTTTCTCTATATATATATTTTTTTGCTTCTTCACTCATCAAAAGTCTTCCTTTTAATGCCGCCACTCCTTTTTTTTTTGGCTTTTCTTTTCTTTGTTTGCCGAAGACTCCCCTCAATTTTTTTTATGCCACTCTCTCTAGCCCCAATGCCTTCAGCTGCCACCTCTTGCTGTCCTTTGCTTTTTTTTTTTTTTTTTGCTGCCGAGACTAGAGCACTCCTCTCTTTTTATTAATTCTTTGGTCAACCCTTACCATAGTTCAATTTGCTTTCTTGCCCTTTTCGAATTCACGGTTCCAAATTTCATTTTCTCACATTCCTTTTATTTCCTCTCCCAAATCTTCCATTGTAATTGATTTACTTTAATTGATTTTCTCTCCCTTTTTAGTTATCATGCATAATTGGAGAGTCCAAATTTGGATTTGTTTACCTCAATTCGTTTCCTTTTTTTTTAAAAAAAATCTGTCTTTTTGATCAGTGGTTACATTGCACCTTCTCTTTTTTTATTTGGATCCTCTCAATTCAATTTTTTATTTGGATGAAAAATTATTTTTTCCTTCTTTGTTTATTTTCTAGTCATGGCATGAATTTAGTCCATATTTCTTTATATGACTTTGAATGTGTTTCCAATTTTTAGTCAGTCAAAATTAATTTTGACTCCATTCTTTGGTGTGCACCGTGGATGAAAATTAATGGTTCAACAAAAGCCTTTAATAAAAAGGTCTTTGGAGATAGCACTATGTTACACTAAGTCTTTCCTAACCATGAGATTCTAAATCACTAGAAGAATTAGTCCAATAAGCTTGAACCACTAAAAAAGATAGTCATAAGAACATATATTCTTAATAGCATAAACTATCTAATTTATAGCTAAACAAAACAATTAAGCTTCCTTGGCTGATTTTCTAGAAGCTCCATGAAGAGAATATAACTAGGAAGCATAAATGGTCTAAGGATATGAGATCAAGTATCACAAAATAGAGAATCACTCGGATATACTGAGTATAAATACTACAAACCCTACGTAGTTCAAGTAAGCCATTTGTAGTTCAAGTAAGCTATTTGTTATTAAAAACTGTCACATAATTTCCACATACATAATTTCCACATTTGTTATTAAATCCTTTGGGACCTTTTTTTTCATTTTTGTTATAGGTATCCTATAGACAAAAATGAAATGAGTTCTAGAGGTTGATCCATCTAAAGCATAATTGGCTAAGCCAAATTTGGGTATTTATCCACTAATAGCAATAATTGATCTACATACAATACTCTTATTGATAATTAGAAAACTTTTTGAGTCTCAATAATTAATTTAATTTTAATTGGTCTTTGTCGATGAGTTTTGTGAATACTAAATGAGGAGAGAAGGAGAAATACAATAAGTCATTCTTCTTCTTCTTATAGGCCTAGAATACCAAGATAAGAAAGAACATCAAGTGTTATCATTGTGAAATGATAGATCACATCACTAAATGCAATAGAAATTTGAAAAAAGAGTAAAGACAAGAGTAGAAAGGAGATTGCTAGAATGAAGATGACACATGAAAAATTAATAGAGTTTTAGAAGAGCTTGTTCTCTTCTATAACAAAGACAATGTCAATCTTTCTAGTGACACTTGTAGTCATATGATTGATAGTGGCTCATCTAGAGAGAGAGAGAGAGACAAAGAGAGAGCTTTTCTTTACTTACATTACTCAAAAGAGTGGCATTGTGCAAATGAGAAGTGATGTAGTGGAAGAAGTTATTATAATTAGGTATATTTATATTGCGACCAACCAAGCTACTAAGTTACCATTGAAGATCATGTAACAAATTCAAGATATCATGTTGAATAGATAAGTGTTAATAATATAGCTTTAGAATCCCATATGTCATATATTTGAGAGGTCATGATGAACTCTAGTAGATCACACCCTAATGAGGATGAATGTGGAAGATTTATTTTATGTATTATTTTTCACCATACAAATTGGACGTCATGTTTAAATTGGTTGACTCTCTTTTTTTGTTCAAATACTTTATCTCTAAAGAATCATGATATTGATTAATCTTATTTATGGATCCATTCATGAAATTTTAATATTTTAAAGAGATATTATGATTTATGAAAACTTGATGAAATCACCATTGAATTGATATTACTTATTTGATGGGTTTGTTATCATTGATTCATAGTTACTTGTTGGCATATTTGCTTATTCTTTTTCTTCTAAATCAATTGCAGGTTTGCTTTGGGCTTCATGTCTTGTGGGTGATAAAAATAAAGTCAATGTCTTGAAGTTTGTATTTTAAACTTTTATAATGTTGTTTGCTTTGGGCTTCATGTCTTGTGGGTGATAAAAATAAAGTCAATGTCTTGAAGTTTGTATTTTAAACTTTTATAATGTTGTGTTAGATATGTGATGGTACTTATAAGATAATGCATGTATATTGTAACTTATGTGTTAGTACTTATGTGTTGGTTTGAATATAATATATCAGTTTTATATTATGAAAAGAATCTTATTATTTGGATGAAAACTATAATTAATATATGGATTGTTTTACTTCATAGGTGATGATAGTATTATTAATTAAATTAGTCGTGTTGAGCATATTCTTGTATAATATGTTTGTGGGATCAAAAAGTATTACATTAAAAATATAATATGACCATTTTCAAATTCACCTTAAATTAATAAGGCTTTTTGTTTAATAGGTTTTGACTTCCAATGAGCGCAAACACTCATTGTTAATTACCCATAGAATTAGGGAACCTTTGATTAAGAGATCTATACCATGAAATAAAAAACAACATAAGATTAAACAATATCATTCATGATTATTACAAAAATACATGATTCGACATGACACATTAAAGAAAAGAGAAAGCCTTCATTAATTTAGACAATTTGTATTTATCAAATGTTTAGCTTTGCAACAGTTTATTAAGTAATATCCGGCCTAAGCAACATAATGCCATATTGAGGTGCTACGTCTTGGTGATAAACATAGACGTACGCACCTCCCAAATAATCAGTGACGGAGCCACGTATAGCACAGTGTGGGCTAATGCCCCCACAGAATTGAAGGGAGCAAGGAATTTGTTAATCTGCTTTCGCCTCACTGCGGTGATGGAGTCTGTAAGCAAAGAAAGTTAACAGAAATAAGTTCCCATATACAAAGTAAAATCTTTTACCCAAAGCTTTTCCATACACAAAGTAAAATCCTTTACCCAAAGCTGGAGAGAATCATAAGAAGAGGTCACGGCAATACAAGCGGAAATCAAGGTATCGACTGAAAGAACAAGAGAAGCAAAAAATAAAAAAAAATATAATAGAAAAAGCTCGTTACCTTAATTGAGTTTGAGGTGGTAGTGGTTATCGAGAAGATGAACATACTTCGACGAAACTGATAAAGAGCAGGGTAAATTTCAAAGAAGTCTAAGAGGGCTTATTCCTCTAAATTAATTCCGAATCGGAAAATTTCAAAAGAAGTCTAAGAGGGTTTATTCCTCTAAATTAATTCCGAATCGGAAAAGGGAAGCTAAGACATAAAAAAAGAAGATGTCAATCACTTATCTAAAATTAGTCTGATTTGGTCCATATCCGAACCAAATCGCTGAAACCATCTTTGTGTCCAGATCGCGTAGGAGTCAACCTGGATCAGCGCCATTAGTAATCTGGAATCATCCATTAATACTACCTGAAGGTCAATGCCAGAAGTATAGTAGCATTATCACGCCTTCACGACCTCGCCAATGCTTCCTTTGCTACGCTCGAGTTCGTCGACG